>JASWHV010000009.1:83276779-85776779 GCA_030760725.1 Neostapfia colusana | reverse complement strand
TTCTTATATGACTTAGCATAAAGTTTTCGAATAATATGAGGCTAAAACTTGAAAGTAAGGATCAAGTACTTAGGCGAGTCCTTATGCAAAGAATTCCCCATTGTACACTTCAATTCCCGCATATAGAGTTTAATGTTAGGTGAGACGAGTCAGTCTTCCTGAGCCATCGTGCTCACTGCTTGTGTTTGAAGCATTTGCAGGATTCTATGAGGAGGAGGCTCCCGAGGAGGAGATGGACCCCCAAGAGGGACACACCGTCGAGTGGGAGCCGTACACACCGCCATGTTAGTGTGGTGTGTGTGATAGTGAGAACACATTTACGGGCTGAACGTGAACTCTTTTTACTTAGTCTATGCTTGCAAGTGTAGACTATAAACGATACTTGATGTAAATTATGTTTCTAAACAGTTTATGTAATAAAATTTAGCTTCCTCTTATCGCCTTTTATGTTTGTTGTCCGGTGCTGTCTATGGAAGCACCCCTCAGCGAGGTCCTGGATTGTTGAGATCCTCGGGTCCTCGCATCAAACCCCTTAATTCTCCAGAATTAATTCCCCAAAATTTAAACTGTTGGGATTTTAACTAGATATTCTTTTATGAAAAATTCTGAAATTTTGCCAGGATGTTCATTGTAATATACATGAGTCACATGAAAATGCTCAGATCCTTCCGAGTTCATTTAGTCCACCTAATGGTATGATTAAATGAACTGACCAAGAGAAAAAGAAAAATGTCTAGAAACATTTTTTGGAATTTTTCTGAACATCATTAGCCCATATCTTTTTCTATGATTCTCCACATTAGATGAAACCAATTCCATTAGGACCATCTTAAACTCTAGTTTCCAAAAAGTAATGTATTGCTCCATGAAAATTCCTTAAAAACCATAGAAGCTCTAATTATGGCCAAATACACATTTATTTGTGCAGGGCTCAAAGAAGCTTTGCTTCAAATGAAATTTGGCCAAGTCCCTGTTTATGTCGTCACCAAGCCACAGTAAAAATTTTAGAGTCATAAGAGCTGTCTAGCTAGAGTTCTTTTATTTACATTATCACTTCAGCACAAATGCATTTAAATTTGACACGCATTGTATTGTTATTTCGTGTAGTCGCTAAGGTCAAGGAGGAACCGGAGATACTGGATTGTATCCCTCCGGAAGAGATTTTAACCAATGACCAGCAGCAAGGAAAGCTCCGGTTTGCATTAACCTATTTATAAAGTCTTATGTTTTGATCACTCACCTTATGCATTTCATACTATGCGCATTAGAGTCTTGACGTGAAACCCAATTGCATATCAAAGAGAACCATGGTTTGGGTTTAGGATTTGAACCTCGAGTAGCTACAACAATGCTCAAATGGTATAGGATTCGGTACAACTCGAGTAGTTGGAACTACTCACGAGAATAGGCTTAGAGGCACACCTCTCGGTGCTGCGTTGCACAGCACCGGATAACGCACATCAAAGATACAAAGCGGAAGCAAAAAATTTATTACAAAAACCAGTTTATGAACATTTTTACAACAAAATAGTTCAGTCTACACTCACGGGCGTAGACTACGCATCGAGTTCACGTTCAGCCCGTGAACGTGTCCCCGCTAGCAAGCACACAAACTAACACGGCGGCGTGCACGACTCCCACTAGACGGGGTTCCCCTCCTGGGGTTCCGTTTCCTCCTTGGGAGTCCCTTCCTCATAAACCCCTGCAAAAGCTTCAAACACAAGCAGTGAGCACAATGGCTCAGCAAGACTGACCCGTCTCTCCTATACATGAAACTTCTACATGAAGGGTTTTAGGGTACATGAGGTAAAATAATTGCAAAGGACTCGCCTAATTATTGGAACCTTACTTTCAAGTTTTAGCAGCAACTCAGGAAAACCTTACGTTAAGGCACATGAGAGAGCCGCAATCAAACAAGAAACACATTTCTATCATGTACTTTGACCAAAGTTGAAAAGAACTTTAATTAGCTCTAAACTACAACAAGACATTAAAAAGCAAGGTATATCCTTCAAATTAGCAAACTTCTAACATGTATCTAGCATGTTCTTTCTACGTCATGGTACAGTGGACAAGTGGTACTCACTGACCGCGAGGGACAGCGATTATAATCGATTTACACCTGCAGGGTTACCCAAATAACCCATCACGTACGCCCGTACTCGACGTTTCCTACAGCAACTATCACGGACGTCGTAGCAACCACCTTTCACCCATCAGCCAAATATTGAACCGGTCCTATCGTCCCGAGCAAGAGGTCTCTGTGCGTGCATCCGCATTGCCGCCAGCCGATTTACACCTCAAGCTCTCAACCTACCCTCTGAACGACAGACAATGCCTCAATACCCAGCTACCCGAGTTACATCGGTTTCCCGGTTCCCATTAGCCGGTAGGTCTTCGGTAGTGTTCTAGCTTGTTCAACAGGCCCGCACACGGCTCGGTCCTCAATCGAAACAAGCGGAGCTATAGCACCCAGGCCCCAAAGTTCTGCTGCCCTTACTCTCTGCATGGTCTCATTTTTCTTGCCATGTGTTTCATTTGCTATCTTTACCTGAGTGATATGCCTCTAGCCTATTCTCGCGAGCAGTTCCAACTACTCGACTTGTACCAAATCCTACACTATCTTAGCATTGCAGTAGCTAACGAGGTTTTCAAACCTAATCCCAACCCAGGGTTTTCTTTGCTATGCAGTTGGGTTTCAAACAAGACTCTAATGCAAAAAATAAGTGGGTGCTCAAAGTAAGTTCTCAAAACAGTAAAAATTTGTAAAACGGGTTAATGCAAACCAGAGCTTGCCTTGCTGCTCTTGGTCGTAGGCTAGATGTTCTTCCGGAGTGATGAAGTCTGAGACTTCGGTTTCCTCCTCAACCTTAGCGACTACATGTGATAAACATAAACATGTGTCAATTTAGATGCATTTGAATTGAAGTTAAACTTGTGAGGACTATAAATCTTACTAGACAGACCCAATGACTCTGAAATTTTTACTGTGGTTGGGATACAACCTAAACAGAGACTTGGCCAAGTTTCATGTGACACCCTCAATTTCGATTTCTGCATGCATTCATATTTTATATACAGAAAACATTTTAAAGGAAGTGGAAACGGAAGAAGAATCAAAAGGATAGCCAAAAAGAGCTACTTCCAGTTCGCCGAGGAGCGCTGTAGACACTTCCCGCGGCCTCCTGGCCACGTGGCGTGTTCGGAGCTCATCCCCGCGAAGGGGGAGATGTCCGCTGCTGAACTAGCTACGTGGCAGGCTCAGAGCTTGCCTCTGCGGAGGAGCGAGGCCAGCCCCGCAGGACATGTGTCACCTTCGGAGCTAGTTACTGCAGAAGAGAGAGGACCAGCCACATGGGACACGTGTCGCTCTCGGAGCTAACCTCTGAGAGGTCTGGTCCTACTGGACACGTGTCACCTTCGGAGCTCGCCTCTGGGAGGTCTGACACTACCGGACACGTGTCACCTCCGGAGCTCACCTCCGGGAGGTCCGACACTGTTGGACACGTGTCGACCTCGGAGCTCATCCCTGAGCAGAATGAAAGTCCGACGCTGCTAGGACACGTGGCACTATCGGAGCTCACCTCCGAAGAGACGTGAGGTCTGGCACTGGCCCTTGGCACATTCGGAGCTACCTCCGAAGAGAGGGGAGGTCCGGCACTGACACATGGCGTACGCGGAACTCGTCTCTGGAAAGAGGGGAGATTCCCGCCCGCCAGGACACGTGGCGCACGCGGAGATCGCCTCTGAGTAAGAGGGAGGTCTCGCCCGCCTGACACACGGCACAACCAGAGCTCTCCCCTAAGGAAAAGGAAAGCCCAGGCCCCCACTAGACACGTGGAGCCTCCGGAGCTTATCCCTGCAGAAGGACGCGATTCTAAAGCGGTTTTCCTCTGTACGTGAGTACCTGATACGGTAGGAAACCGACACGATTTCCACGATGTTAGCGCACCAAATCGATAGGAGATAAGTTGTTAAGATTCAAAAACGATTTGAATAGGACTTTTATTTGAAATCCAATCAGATTAGGACTCTTCTTTTCCCGATTATAAATAGAACCCTAAACAACCCCTTGCTCGTAACATCTTTTCTAAGCCGACAACTTAGAAGCCCTAGCCCCAAACTCGCCGAGCTAAACCCCTTCGCCGAAGTTGACCACCGGAGAGACCGCCGACGAGCCCAGACACGATCGCCATCACTGGAGGAGAGCCGACGATCTGTTTTTGCTAGGATAAAGGACACGAAGGAAGTAATGTAGGTCTCCATTACCACCTTATGACGAGATCACGGTTTTCTTTGCATCTATTTCCTTCGATCCCTTCGAACAGAAGCTTTGTCGTGGACAGATCATGTGTTGATCGGTTTGATCTAGATCTTGAGTCCAGATCATCACCACGCCCACATTTGATCTTTATACCCTTGATCACCGTAAAACCCCATGGAAGCCATTAAAACATGCAAGAACACGTACAAACTGATCTAATAAAACAGCACTATAGGATTAGCATGCATATGCATCATTACATTTTAAGTAAAGTTTGTGCATGATAATTGATTGCTGTGAGCCTTGTATATGCGTGATCGTGAGTAGAAGGACAAGCTCAGGGAGCTACCTACAAAGGACTACAGTACCAGAACATCGAGACACAAGAACAACCAGAGCCACAGGAACAAGGCAATTGCCCCTTGACCATATTGATCCCATGTTTTTGGAAAACTCTTTGTTTGCGAAAACTGTGTATGCTTGAGTCAAACTTGATGGGAAACCCTTTTATAGGAGTTTACTAGTTTTGTTAAACCACCCTTGACAACAGGGAAGTTTATGAGTCAGGTATTGTTGGTTTTTGCTTTTTGCTTCGCTAATCTACGGGTCCTGGGAAGTGATAGAATGTGTCTAGATACTGCACTCATGAGAATAATGATAATGAGAACTTTATATTAATGAACATGAATCGGGGGAGATCTAGGCAAGCTTGGTTTGTGGATGAGGTAGTATGAGATGGTGGTTACTTGCCGTAGATCTATGGATTGGTTCATGCGAGCACATGCCAGGAATACAGTGCCACCACAAGGCCAAGTATGGGTGCGGCTTAGCTGACTAATTAGGTAAGTTCCTAGATTTTTAAGGACCGTGGAAGGCGCGGGGAATGGGAGTCGAGTGAGGACTGCCCTGAGAACTGTATGGTACAAGAGGGGAGCCGTAGGTGGGAGAATTGGAGATCTAGCCTGCTGGTGAAACCTTTGTGAGTCCATACATCTAGTAGCCCCTTTGTAAAGGCTATTTTGTGATCTCTTGACCATACACCAACGGTTGTGTACTGGTATAATGGAGGTTCTGCAGTTGCCGACGGGTGATGAAATCACAAACTTGTGGGTAAAGTGGTGCAAACTCTGCAGAGTATAAAACTATCATGATAGCCGTGCTTCCGGTAACAAGCGCCTGGACAACTTCCATGATTAGATGGGATGGTTATTGGGATGGTATTTGGTTTGGTTATTGGTTTGTTGATGGTTTGGTCTTTGGATTTGGTTTTTGGGACTTTTGAGTCCGGGCAATGAGTTGGTTGCATGACTGTTGAGTCATGGCAATGATATTTGATCTCGGTTATGAGATGAGATGGTAGTGAATACGGGATGGTATTCATGAGCATGTGAAAAGTTGAGAAAGATAAATGTTCAGATGAGATATGAAAGTTGTGAATCATGATGGAGGTATGTTGATGTTTAAATACATGTTGGGATTACATTCACTTAAAAGCTAGTTGCTGTTTTTATCATGATTTATGAAATAAACTTTGCTTTTATGCAATGAGCCTTTTTATACCTACCTTGTTGTAAGCTACATGTCATACTTTCCGCACTTGCTGAGTACGTCATGTACTCACCCTTGCATTATCATACAGCATCAGCAACAGGAGAGGAGTACTATGAAGACCACGTGGAGTATTAGGCGTGTAATCTATCCTCAACCTTGCCTGTGGAGCAGAGATGGAGCCGCTGCTGCTGCATAGTTTGCTTCCGCAATAGTTAATAAAGACTTCCGCTGCTAGAATAAAGACTTCCGCTGCTAGAATGAGTTAGACACTCATGAGACAATGTAATAAAACCCTATTAATTTGTGGTTATATATATTCTGAATTCAGTTTGTGGATTACATGTGTATGTGTCATGAACAGTTCCGAGAGGTTTTCTCTCAGAACCAGGGCGTCACATTTCATTTGCAGCACAGCTCATTTGAGCTCTCCACAAATAATTATGTACTTGACCTTAATTGGAGTTCCTAGGTTGTTCTAAAAAATTTCATGGAGCAAGCATGACTTTCTGAAAACTAGATTTTCAGAGGGTTCTAATAGAGTTGGTCTCACTTAATTTGAAGGTTTCTAGCTAAAGATATGAGCTAAACAATTTCAGAGAAATTCTGAAAATGTTTCTGGACATTTTCTATTTTCCCTGGGACAGTTTTATTAATCACACCATTATGTGGATCAAATGAGCTCAAATGGATCTGAACTTTTTATGGTAGCTCAGGGATATTTTGTTGAACATCCCAGCAAAATTTCAGATTTTACCTTCAAAGGATTCTCAAGTTAAAATTCTAAACAGTTTAAATTTTGAAGAATTAATTCCGGAGAACTAAGGGTTTTCATGAAGTGAAACTTGCTTTTTTGGAAAGACTCAGAGAGCTGAATCCTAAAAAATTTGGTTCACTCAATTTGGAGTTTCCTAGCCAAAGTTATGTGGGTTTGAAGTTTGAACTCAATCTGAAAATCGGGGAAATGTTTAAATTGCTGCGCGTGGGACCGGAACCGGGGCTACGTGTTGTCACACCCGGTTTCTACGAGAACAACCGAGTGAATATCACATATATGCCAGGATCATTTTCTCATACATGTGATGACAAATAGTGAAGCATCATTTATTACAAGCCAGGTGTCGATTGTAAATATGTCTTACAAAGCATACGTCTCGATGGACGATAATAAGTTCATAACATGTAAATAAAATAGCAGCGGAATATTATTCTTGTGGGCTCCATCACAGGCGTTGCCCGGGGGACTCCGTGAACATAGAATCCTTCTTCGGGTCCGAAGTATTGGTCATTGAACACCATATCATCCCCTTGACCCGAGCAGCAATTTAAACCAACAAATATGCAAGTTTGAGTACCGTTGGTACTCAGCAAGTGTGGGAAAGTCATGTCATGCATGGCTAGAACAAGGAGAGGTTGAACACATGGTTAAAGCACTATGCAATTAATACCTATCACCTTAGCTTATTAAGCACCTACATTACTACACAGGTGAAATGGTCCCAATTCTCCCAACCCATCATCAGAATCAAATAACCATAACATCAATTCCAATGTTAAGCTCCCCGCTTAACATCCTCGACATCCAAAGCCATCATCCTCTAATCATGAATAAGTCCAAGCCGCTCTTGACCGTGAGCACGGCTGTCATGACAGTTTTGACTCTGCAGAGTTTGCACCACTGTACCCACATGTAGTGATTTCATCCCCCGTTGCCGGGTGGACTAAAAGAACCTCCATTATGCCAGTGGCCACGAACCACATTCACACTTCCCAGGTGTGTAGCTAGGAGATCACTACGAAGCCTTTACAAAGGGATTCCCGACGAGCGTGGGCCCACTGAGGTTTCACTCATAACAGCATACAAGAGGCTCCAACCCCGCTGCAGTGGCCACCTCTTGTGCCTTGCGGTTCATATGGTAGTCCAGCTGACACCTATTCCCCGCACCATCCAACACACCCATACTACGCCGGGAATACACCTAATTAATTGACCAAGCTGCCCCATCTCAGCATGTGGTTGGCACGGTAAAGCCAGGTTACATGCTCCATGAACCGGTCCTTAGGATCTAGGCAAGTACTAAACACAAACCCGAGTCTCGTGCACCCAGCACCAACCAAATCATCCAACTTGCCTCGATCCCTACCTCTACATAACTCATAATATCTCATTCAAGATTAAGGTAAATAAATTGATGATCTCATATCCCAATTATCCCATTCTAAGCATGGCTAAGCATAAGCATATAAATAAATGACATGATAAAATAAATACCAACCCAAGCTACAAGGAAACAAGGTAATGCAATTCTTGGGAAACTTCCTAGCATGGGTTTCATATTTGAATTGACAATACAAATAATTCTATCTACACATCCTTGTATAGGATCAAAGTGGTCAAGGACACTTGCCTTGTTCCTGCTGCTCTGAGAATGGAAAGTCTTGGTCTTGGAAGGGGAGAACTTGCTCTGGGGCAGGTTCTACTCATGCCAATACACATAGCAAAAGAAAACAACAATCCATAAGACATAGTTCACACATTCACTTAATACACCACACATACATACACATGATAGTAATTCACATTTCTAAGTGTTGTGGTTACTCTAGATGTGTTGATTTTTAGCCTACATGTACTTTTAAACATATGTATATGATTTCTAAATTTTGTATTCAGATTTCTATTTGCACACTATATATGAATTTCCAATTTAAACTAATTCTTTATATTTAATTAATACACTCTTTAGCTACCAAGTTGGCATGGAAGGTAATTTCCTACTCCAAATGGGTTTTCAGATCTTCTACCAAATCCTAAACTGAAGTCTTTGGATTTGGAGACTTCATTTATCATTTTCTAGTTATGCATACCTATTTTCCTATATTTTCCAAATTTATTTTCTATGCTAAAAGTGGGTTTTAATATTAAATAGTAGGACATATCATCTAAACAGAATAGGTTCTGATCTAAAATATTAAATAATATATTTTTGAACTTCTCCTCTGATGTGAACTAATTAAAATTTATTTTATCAGTTTTCAGAATTATTTCCTAGCCTAAAAATGTGTTTCTAGAACTAATAAATATGAACAACAATTAAGCAGATTTCATTTCAGCCTAAAATCTATTTTTAGTTCATTCTAAAGTTTTCTAAGTGCTAGGAGAGTTTAGATTTGAATTTGCACATGTATTTACCTTACCTTTTAAATTTAAATCCTAGTCACATATTCAATTTTCTGATTTTTAATATCATATAGGGTCAAAAAGGTAAATCCACCCTACTACAGGGTCTAATTTATTATTTCATAAATTTCCAGGGGTCTAACTACACATAACAGAGGGGTTTTCCTAATTTTTCTTAAGTCCAGGGGCTAAAACTGATTTTTAAATGAATTTACACGAATTTCTGAAGTTCCAGGGGCTAGATCAGAAGTTTCCGGCGCTAGCTCGTGTTTTCCGAAATCCCCACGGGGTACCGCGTAAGAATCCCGGCCTTTATAACGCGGGGCTGATGTGAACCGTCCGATTTAAAATAGACGGCTCAGATTAGATCGCCGAACCGGTACGCGCGGGTTTTGATTCTACCGTGCGATTTAAAATAGACGGCGCACAAGGGGCCACATCGCCCTGGCTGGAGCCGGCCCGCGCTGCCCGGAGATCTTCGGATTTTTGTCTATACTTACTAAAACTTGGATTTCATGGCATAGAACGGTAGAGGGGAGGTCGGGGATCTCACCTCGGGATTTTTCTTGAGCTCGGAGGCCCTGGAAGGCGGTCGGCGGTGAGGTCCGAAGTGAAAACGCGGCGGTGCTCGTCGGAGCTGTGTCTAGAGCGCAAAACACCGGATTTCCTTCACCTGCGAGATTCCCCGGAGGCGGTGGAACATGATCAGCGCGTTAGCTAAGGAAATCCGAGCTAGGGTCGAAGGAAAATGACGAGAGAAGCTTCGGTTCTCACCGGGAGGAAAAAAAGCCGATCGTGGCGGAAAACAGGGCGATGTCGACGTTTATATAGACGAGGGGGGCAGCGGTCTGTTGGGATCAAGTTGGAGTCGTCCGGGACCGGGCGTCGGGATGGGGACGCGGGTTTTCGGAGTTGGTTGTGATCGGGCGCGGGGTGGGGGGGTGGGGGGGGATCCGGTCGGTTGGCGCGAGCGGGAGGTAGGAGATGACACGCGGGCCCACGTGTCAGTGAGAGGAAGAGAGGGCGCGCGGTTGTGGGCTGGCGCGGGGGAATAGTGGGCCGGCTGGCGGGTTTCGGCCCACTGGCCGGCTGGGGTTTTCTTTTCTTTTTCTTTTTCCTTTTCTTTTGTGTTTTGATTTGAATTTGAATTCCAGTTTAAATTTGAATTTCTGCACCACATGCAATACGTCAAAAAAATTTTAAATTCCCCCCTTTAGCAGATTTTGGGGTGTTACAGCTCTACCCCCCTTAAAAGAAATCTCGTCCTCGAGATTGGTGGTTCTTAGGAAAACAATTCCGGAAACTGTGCCTTAAGCTCGTCTTCTCGCTCCCATGTGGCTTCCTCTTCCGAGTGATGCTTCCACTGCACCTTGCACATCCGGATTCTTTTATTTCTCGTGAGGCGTTCCATTGTCTCCAAATCCTTGACCGGTTGCTCGGCATAAGACAGATCCTCTCCTACGTCAACCTCATTCATGGGTAACATCTCTTCAGGCATCCTCAGACATTTCTTGAGCTGTGACACATGGAATATGTCATGCACATCCGATAGGCGAGCCGGTAGTTCTAGTTGATATGCCACTTCGTCTTTCCTCTCCAGAACCTGAAAGGGTCCGATGTATCGAGGTGATAACTTCCCTTTCACGTTGAACCGACGAAGTCCTCGGGTAGGTGACACCTTGAGATAGACATAGTCCCCCATGTTGAAAACGAGCTCTCTTCTCCATACATCGGCATAGCTCTTTTGCCGGGTCTGTGCTATGTTCAAATTGTTGCGGATTTCCCTTACCTTCGTCTCAGTTTCTTGTAGTACTTCGGGCCCAAACACTTTACTTTCCCCTGTTTGGTTCCAAAATAGTGGAGTTCTGCACTTCCTCCCATACAAAGCCTCAAATGGTGACATCTTCATACTGGCCTGATAGCTGTTGTTATAGGAGAACCCCGCATATGGTAAGTTCTTATACCAACTCCTATTGTTCTTGAGCGCACACGCTCTCAGCATATCCTCGAGGATCTGATTGGTTCTTTCCGTCTGTCCGTCAGTCTGGGGGTGATAGGCAGAACTAAAATTCAGATGAGTTCCCATGGTTTCATGTAACTTCTGCCAGAACCTTGAGGTGAACTGTGTCCCTCGATCTGACACTATCTTCTTTGGCACTCCATGGAAACACACGATCCATGACATGTATAATTCTGCCAATTTGGATCTGCTGTAGCTTTCTTTCACGGGGATGAAATGAGCTACCTTGGTTAGCTTGTCGATGATGACCCATATCAAATCATATCCCGATTGGGTCCTGGGTAGTCCCACTATGAAATCCATACCGATTTCTTCCCATTTCCATTCAGGCACTTTGAGTGGTTGCAATAATCCCGTGGGTCGTTGATGTTCTGCTTTCACCAACTGACATGTGTCACATAGGGCAACATGTTCCGCGACATCTCGCTTCATGCCGTACCACCAATACCTTCTCTTGAGGTCATGATACATCTTCGTACTCCCAGGATGAATGTAGTAATCGGAATCATGAGCTTCCTTCAAAATCAATTCAGAAATTCTTTTCCCGTGCCACACTGTACCTTGTTCATCCTCTGTGAACCCAGGGGCTTTATTATCCTTGATGAGTTCTCTAATTTCTTGTATCTTCTCGTCATTCCTCTGACCGTTGTGTATGTCTTGCTCTAATGTGGAGTCCACTTCCATGGCGATGGCCTCACCACTATTCACCAGACATGGATTGAGTTTTACAACGTCTTCCTTCAGTCCTGTAGGCATGTCCTTTAAGCTTAATCTATTGACCTGCACCTTCCGGCTTAAAGCATCTGCCATGACGTTCGCTTTCCCAGGATGATAGTTGATGCCCACATCAAAGTCATTGATTAGCTCTAACCATCTCCTTTGTCTGAAGTTGAGATCTGGCTGTGTGAAAATATACTTCAAGCTCTTATGATCCGTATATATCTATGTCCTTTTCCCCATCAAGTAATGCCGCCAAATCTTCAACGCGTGTACCACTGCAGCTAGCTCTAGGTCATGTGTAGGATAGTTCTTCTCGTGTTTTCGGAGCTGCCGGGACGCATATGCCACGACATGCCCCTCTTGCATGAGAACATATCCCAACCCGTTTCCAGAGGCATCACAATACACCAAAAAGTTCTTCTGCATATCTGGCATAACTAGCACTGGGGTTGTTGTCAATCTTTTCTTCAGTTCCTGAAAACTCGTCTCGCACTGCGGTGTCCATGTCAATGTGATTCCCTTCTCCAACAATTTGGTGAGGGGTCTCGAAATCTTGGAGAAACCCTCAATAAACCGTCGATAATACCCAGCCAATCCTAAGAAGCTTCGAACTTCCCCGACATTCTCAGGGGTCTTCCACTTCTGTACATTCTCGATCTTGGCGGGATCTACGGAGATTCCTCCCTCCGAGATTATATGTCCTAAGAAGGGAACTCTCTTCAGCCAAAACTCACACTTGCTCAACTTACCATATAGTTGGTGTTCTCTCAGCTTTTGCAACACCAACCTTAGATGTTCCTCATGTTCTTCTTCATCTTTGGAGAAGACGAGAATGTCATCAATGAAAACCACCCCAAATTTGTCCAGATATTCCATGAATACCTTGTTCATGAGATACATGAAGTATGTCGGGGCATTAGTTAGCCCGAAAGGCATGACGGTGTATTCATACAGCCCGTACCGAGATACGAAAGTTGTCTTTGAAATATCAGTTTACCTTATCTTAAGTTGGTGGTATCTTGAGCTGAGATCAATTTTCGAGAACACACAAGCTCCCCTCAACTGATCAAACAAGTTTTCAATGCGGGGTAATGGGTACTTGTTCTTGATGGTTACTTCATTCAACGCACGGTAGTCTACGCACAACCTTTGGGTTCCGTCCTTCTTGGGCACAAATATCACTGGAGCTCCCCATGGTGAGGAACTAGAACGAATGTACCCACTCTCTGTCAATTCTCTTAAATGTTCCTTGAGTTCTTCCAGCTGTTTGGAGTCCATCCGATAAGGCCTCTTCTATATTGGAGCTGTTCGAGGCACTAGCTCAATCGCGAATTCCACTTCACGATCGGGGGGCATACCTGGCAACTCCTCCGGAAAAACATCTGGATATTCCCTGATGATCCTGATCTCTTCCACTTCCACATCAACTTGATTGAGTTTAATGTCCCTCCTAGGCTCTTGTATGGTTATGAACTTTACTCTTGTGCCACTAGGGCGAGTTAGTTCCACCGTTCTTTTCGAACAATGGATGATTCCTTTGTGTTTGGTCAACCAATCCATACCCAAAATAATATCTATCCCTTGCGAGCCTATCACTATGAGGTTTGCAGTAAATACCACCCCATTAATGTCTAGATTCACCTTGGGTCACACTTGTCCTGTCCTTATTTCTCCCCCTGGAGAGTTTACTGCTAGCATATGGTTCATTTGTGTTGTTGCTAGATCATGCTTCTTAACAAACCCTTGGGCAATGAACGAGTGGGTAGCACCAGAATCGAACGACAGGGTTGCAATGTGTAAATTGGCAGGAAACTTACCAACTACCACGTCAGGTGCCTCTTGCGCCTCCTCCATGGTCACGTGGTTCACCTGTCCTCGCATCACATTCTGCTGTTGCGGCTGCATGGGCTTCTTCTTTGGGCACTTATGAGCGTAGTGCCCCACCTCAAAACAATTGAAGCATTGCACCCCAACCTTAGGTGCCTGGCCTTTGTTGTCTTGGGGTTGGTTCTGTGGTCCTTGCACTGCTGGTCGAGGTTGATATGTGGGACGAGGCTGCTGTACAAACTGATGCTGCGGCTGTGCCGGTGCTGATGGAGGCCTGAAATTTGGGTTGTACCTTCTGGGTGTTGAGTAGGGTACCACAGCATGGCTCGTCTGCCCTGCGGGTTGCTGCATCAGTCGTGGGCGTGTGTTGCTACCCGAGGCTTGGTGTGACCATCCCGCCTTCCTCTTGTTTTCATTTTCCAAGGCCTTCAGCTTCCTCTCCACAACAAATGCTCTGTCCACCATCTTTTGGAAACTTTCATACTCGTTGGGGGACATTGTACACTGCATTTCCGCAGTAAGTCCTTGCACAAAGCAGTCCTGTTTCTGCTCATCAGTCTCGATGTCCCGTGGTGCATAACGGGACAGTTGGGTGAATTTAATGAGGTATTCCCTAACAGTCATGTTTCCTTGCTGCAGCCCCAAGAACTCCTTTCTCTTGTTTTTGAGTTCACCCCTTGGTATGTAATGGTTGCGGAAACTGCGCTTGTACTCTTCCCAAGTGATGTTCTCAGGGTCATGATGAGCGGCCACGTAAGCGGTCCACGAATCCGCAGCAGGTCCATGCAAATGGTGAGAGGCAAACAGCACCCTCACATACCCTTGGCATTGTATGATTCTCATCTTGCTCTCAATGGTTTTTAGCCAATCATATGCCTCCAGAGATTCAGCAGCACTTGCAAACTTTGGAGGTTGATTCCCTAGAAACTCACTCAACCTTGGTTGGCGTGGTGCAGCTTGTGGAGGTGGAACTTGGTGCAAGTTGGACACCACTTGAGTTAGGCTCTGGATGAGCTGATTCTGATTTTCAAGCATTTGGTGGATGGGATCAACTCCTTCACAGCGACCACCCCTGTCTTGTCCTCCAGAAAGATGAGGGTTGCCGGCCTCATCGTTGTTGTTGGCGGGGTTGGCACCACGACCCTTTCCTCTTCCGGCCATCTATCATGATCAACCAAATGTTAATTTAAAGCATTTCGTATTACATTCCCAATTTGCTTGTTTAAACTTAAACTCCTGAGGTCTTATTATATTAACATTTTCTGAGGGTTTCACGTCTCACGTGAAAATAAATGCACTCTTAATTCATAGGGGTTCACACATCAAAGCAAAGCAACCTAAAGACGAGGTTGCGGACAAATGCCCATGGCTTCCACAACTCACGTCACACACCAAACATTAACACACCATTTACTAAAGTATTGACTCGACTACTCGATAACCTGCTGAACTAAGGGAAAGGACTCTACACGACTCGTATCACTGAGCTGGCTCCTCGGGATCTTCCTCATTATTGTGGCTGTCCTCTGACTCCGCTTTGGGTGGGGAAGCTGCTGGTGGAGAAGTGCGGCGACGCCTGCTCGCCCGGAGGTCTGGGGAGTCAGGAGTCCATGTGTCATTCACGGTGACACACGGTTCATTTCCATCTCCTCTTTCTCTCGCCCTAAAGCTGGCGTGAAGCAATGCCTCGGTCTCCTTCAGGGTGTCACGAACATCCTGAAGCTCCTGCTGACACTCCTACAGTCGAGTGCTGAGCATAGCAGCATCCTCCAAGCACAGGTCCATGTGCTCATGGGAAGTCCCCTGCTGCACTGGCGGGTACTTGTACTCCGCGGTACCACTCTCACGCTGGAGGACATACATGTACTCAGTTCTGTCCAAGTGGCGACGGTAGATGTAACTCTGGCAGGTGATGGCCTCCCAGGTGACATCCCTCTTGGCATCAACCTGTGTCGCTCGACAAGCTTGAGAGTGGTGGATCTTGAGCAGCTGATCTTCATGGATAATCCTTATTTCTGAACTCCATTCTTCCCGCTTCTCACAGATGGTCCGGGTGGAGCTGTAGTGTATGATTAGCTTGCCCGTATTGCCGGCAGCGTGGAGCATACGCCGTAGACGGCGCAACAAGCCTCCTACTGCCAGTCCGTAGGAGTGGTACGTCACCGGACGATTCTCCTCTCTTAGGGCAAGGGCAACTACAGGAACTCTCCCTCCGGTGGACTTGCGGGCAGTGCGGATCATGCGAACCATCTAAAACGTAAAGCATTTAAAATTAAGTTAGATAAGATTTAAATAAAAATCATATTTTGAATAACGTTGGGGCAAGGTGAATAAAGTGACCCATTAAATAACACTTTTCAACCCACACCTTTGTAAAATAGTTTTTAAGAAAATAGGGTCCTTAAATACGTCCATTTCTACCTAGGTTCACGTTCCTACGAGCAACCTTGGCTCTGATACCACTTCTGTCACACCTGGTTTCTCTGAGAACAAACGAGTGAATATCACATGTATGCCAGGATCATTTTCTCATATATGTGATGACAAATAGTGAAGCATCATTTATTACATGGCAGGTGTCGAATGTAAATATGTCTTACAAAGCATACGTCTCGATGGATGATAATAAGTTCATAACATGTAAATAAAATAGCAGCGGAATATTATTCTTGTGGGCTCCGTCACAGGCGTTGCCCGGGGGACTCCGTGAACCTAGAATCCTTCTTCGGGTCCCAAGTCTTGGTCATTGAACACCACATCATCCCCCTGACCTGAGCAGCAATTTAAACCAACAAATATGCAAGTTTGTGTACCGTTGGTACTCAACAAGTGTGGGAAAGTCATGTCATGCATGGCTAGAACAAGGAGAGGTTGAACACATGGTTAAAGCACTACGCAATTAATACCTATTGCCTTAGCTTATTAAGCACCTACATTACTACACAGGTGAAATGGTCCCAATTCTCCCAACCCATCATCAGAATCAAATAACCATAACATCAATTCCAATGTTGAGCTCCCTGCTTAACATCCTCGACTTCCAAAGCCATCATCCTCTAATCATGAATAAGTCCAAGCCGCTCTTGACCGTGAGCACGGCTGTCATGACAGTTTTGACTCTGCAGAGTTTGCACTACTGTACCCACATGTAGTGATTTCATCCCCCGTTGCCGGGTGGACTAAAAGAACCTCCATTATGCCAGTGGCCACGAACCACATTCACACTTCCCAGGTGTGTAGCCAGGAGATCACTACGAAGCCTTTACAAAGGGATTCCCGATGAGCGTGGGCCCACTGAGGTTTCACCCCTAACAGCATACAAGAGGCTCCAACCCTGCTGCAGTGGCCCCCTCTTGAGCCTTGCGGTTCATATGGTAGTCCAGCTGACACCTATTCCCCGCACCGTCCTACACACCCATACTACGCCGGGAATACACCTAATTAATTGGCCAAGGTGCCCCATCTCAGCATGTGGTTGGCACGGTAAAGCCAGGTTACATGCTCCATGAACCGGTCCTTAGGATCCAGGCATGTACTAAACACAAACCCGAGTCTCGTGCACCCAGCACCAACCAAATCATCCAACTTGCCTCGATCCCTACCTCTACATAACTCATAATATCTAATTCAAGATTAAGGTAAATAAATTGATGATCTCATATCCCAATTATCCCATTCTAAGCATGGCTAAGCATAAGCATATAAATAAATGACATGATAAAATAAATCCCAACCCAAGCTACAAGGAAACAAGGTAATGCAATTCTAGGGAAACTTCCTAGCATGGGTTTCATATTTCAATTAACAATGCAAATAATTCTATCTACACACAATAGTATAGGATCAAAGTGGTCAAGGACACTTGCCTTCTTCCTGCTGCTCTGAGAATGGAAAGTCTTGGTCTTGGAAGGGGAGAACTTGCTCTGGGGCAGGTTCTACTCATGCCAATACACATAGCAAAAGAAAACAACAATCCATAAGACATAGTTCACACTTTCACTTCATACACCACACACACATACACATGATAGTCATTCACATTTCTAAGTGTTGTGGTTACTCTAGATGTGTTGATTTTTAGCCTACATGCACTTTTAAACATATGTATATGATTTCTAACTTTTGTATTCAGATTTCTGTTTGCACACTATATATGAATTTCCAATTTAAACTAATTCTTTATATTTAATTAATACACTCTTTAGCTACCAAGTTTGCATGGAAGGTAATTTCCTACTGCAAATGGGTTTTCAGATCTTCTACCAAATCCTAAACTGAAGTCTTTGGATTTGGAGACTTCATTTATGATTTTCTAGTTATGCATACCTATTTTCCTATATTTTCCAAGTTTATTTTCTATGCCTAAAAGTGGGTTTTAATATTAAATAGTAGGAAATATCATCTAAACAGAATAGGTTCTGATCTAAAATATTAAATAATATATTTTTGAACTTCTCCTCTGATGTGAACTAATTTAAATTTATTTTATCAGTTTTCAGAATTATTTCCTAGCCTAAAAATGTGTTTCTAGAACTAATAAATATGAACAACACTTAAGAAGATTTCATTTCAGCCTAAAATCTATTTTTAGTTCATTCTAAAGTTTTCCAAGTGCTAGGAGAGTTTAGATTTGAATTTGCACATGTGTTTACCTTACCTTTTAAATTTAAATCCTAGTCACATATTCAATTTTCTGATTTTTAATATCATATAGGGTCAAAAAGGTAAATCCACCCCACTACAGGGTCTAATTTATTATTTCATAAATTTCCAGGGGTCCAACTACCCATAACAGAGGGGTTTTCCTAATTTTTATTAAGTCCATGGGCTAAAACTGATTTTTAAATGAATTTACACGATTTTCTGAAGTTCTAGGTGCTAGATCAGAAGTTTCCGGGGCTAGCTCATGTTTTTCGAGAACCCCAGGGGGTAGCGCGTAAGAATCCCGGCCTTTATAACGCGGGGCTGATGTGAACCGTCCGATTTAAAATAGACGGCTCAGATTAGATCGCCGAACCGGTACGCGCGGGCTTTGATTCTACCGTGCGATTTAAAAATAGACGGCGCACAAGGGGCCACGTCACCCTGGCCGGAGCCGGCCCTCGCTACCCGGTGGCGCGCGGCGGTGGGAGGCGGCGATCTCGCCGGAGATCTTCGGATTTTTGTCTATACTTCCTAAAACTTGGATTTCATGGCATAGAACGGTAGAGGGGAGGTCGGGGATCTCACCTCGGGGTTTTTCTTGAGCTTGGAGGCCCTGGAAGGCGGTCGGCCACGAGGTCCGAGGTGAAAACGCTGCGGTGCTCTTCGTAGCTGTGTCTAGAGCGCAAAACACAGGATTTCCTTCACCTGCGAGATTCCCTGGAGGAGGTAGAACATGATCAGCGCATTATCTCAGGAAATCCGAGCTAGGGTCGAAGGAAAACGGCGAGAGAAGCTTCGGTTCTCACCGGGAGGAAAAACAGCCGATCGTGGGGGAAAACAGGGCGATGTCGACGTTTATATAGGCTAGGGGGGGCGGCGGTCTGTTGGGATCGAGTTGGAGTCGTCCGGGACCGGGAGTTCGGATGGGGACGCGGGTTTCCGGAGTTGGTTGCGATCGGGCGCGGGGCGGGGGGGGGGGATATCCGGTTGGTTGGCGCGAGCGGGAGGTAGGATATGACACGCGGGCCCTGCGTGTCAGTGAGAGGAAGAGAGGGCGCGAGATTGTGGGCTGGCGCAGGGGAATAGTGGGCTGGCTGGCGGGTTTCGGCCCACTGGCCGGCTGGGGTTTTCTTTTTCTTTTTCCTTTTCCTTTTCTTTTCAGTTTTGATTTGAATTTGAATTCCAGTTTAAATTTGAATTTCTGCACCACATGCAATACGTCCAAAAATTTTTAAATTCCCCCTTTAGCAGATTTGGGGTGTTACACGTGTCAACTTCTTAGCGGTCGAGACACGAGGCTACGGAATCTTTCACGCGCAGCCGCACCTGATCCGGTGCCACAGCAAATCCCGGTTTTAAAATATTGGCCGCTGACACGTGGGACTGGGGGCTTCTTCTACCTCCGGCCTCCCGCGCTCGGCCGCCGTGAACCCTCGCTGGAGAGCTCGCCGGTGGCCTCTGCCGTGTGGAAAACTCTATGATCTTGGCCGCCTCTACCTAATTCCACACGGGGAACACGATGCTGGGCTCAGATCTGAAAGTGCATCTAGGCATCTGTTGTGGGTTTTGGTTGATTTATGACAAACAAATGAGACCCTAACAAAATCGTTGAGATGAGTGCAGGTTTTTAAAGAAATTAGGAAGAAAGCGCAAAAAGAAAGGAGAATGAGGATCTAAAATGATAAGAGGTCAGGAGCTGAAAAGATTAGATTACATAGTATGGAGTGTGTTGGAGAAACACACCCCAAGAGCTCAAGTGAAAGAAATCACACTAACATCACAAAAATCAGCATGTGCGCACTAGTCCGATATCAACAGGACTAGTCCAATTTCTCTCTGACTAGAAAACAGACAAGTTGTCGAAGTGCGGATTTCTCCTCAGTCCTCACTTTCTCCACACAGCGGACTAGTCCGATATGGACCGGACTAGTCCGATATGTCTCTGACTAGAGAACGGACAAGTCCGCCAAGTCCGGACTTGTCCATAATTTACAAAGTTCTCACCACAGCGGACTAGTCTGATATGGACCGGACTAGTCCGATTTGTTTCTGAGTAGACAACGGACTAGTCTGCACTCTTACGGACTAGTCCAGTATCTCACAACACTTTGGGTTTTCCACAAGCCGCACACCGGACTAGTCTGGAGTTCATCACGGACTACTCTGGACATCGCAAACCCTAACGGTAACCTTTGGAAACCCTAGTATAAATAGAGGTGTACGGCCATACTACAACCTGTCTCGTCCCCCTGCGATGTCACACCTTCCAAGAGACCAAAATTCACATCTCTCCACATATTCTAACCCTAAAAGGATCAAATCTTTGAGGATTAGCAATTGATCAAAGGAGAGACTTGTTCTACACATCTTAAGCCCTTGGGTTTGATCTCTCGCACACTCTTATTCATTTATTGTACATCTTTTGAGTGTGCTTGGTGGTATTCATTCATTGTAATTCTTGGGGAGCCCTCAACTTGTGAGAAGGCCCCTTGAACAATTTATTTGGCCTTTGTGATTAGTGGAAGAGAATCGGCCTCCGTGGCGATTCGACGAGGGTAGGGTTGTTGAAGACCCGGTCCTTCGTGGACTCCTCACCAGGGACGTAGATTTCCTTCGTGGAATCAAACCTCGGGATAAAATCTTGTCTCTTGCTCTTGTGTTTTATTGTTCATCATATTCTATGGTTTACTTAATCTTGTGTAATTCACGTTGAAACATTGAAACTAAAGTTGTTCTCTGTCATTGATTGTTTCACTATTGTAATACATCTAAGTTCCCAATTAATTTCCGCTGCAAAGGGTACTAGAAGTGAAAATATTGATCAAACTTGATCTTTCTAGTCTACGCATAGCGGACTAGTCCGCACAGTACAAGGTACTAGAAATGAAAATATTGATCAACCTTGATCTTTCTAGTCCACGCATACCGGACTAGTCCGCACAGTACCAGACTAGTCCGATTTCCCTGTATTTGATAAATCTATTAAGGGTTTTAGGTATTAACAAAGAATCAAAAAGCCTATTGACCCCCCTCTAGGCTACATTCAATTGGTATCAGAGCCAAACTCTTTGAAAGAGACTCAACGCTCAAAGAGACGATGTCGGACATCAAGGATGTACACAAGAAGATCGACGATGAAAAGGGTGATGATGAAAGGACTCAAAAGCTAAAGAAGCTACTTTTTGCCATTCAAGACAGTGAGGATGATGATGAGGAGGTGCTCCAACTCAAGGCTCTTCTATGGAAGAAGGCACTCTCAAAGAAGGGAAGAAGAAGATCGATGATGAAAAGAAGAAGAAACGGGATAGTCACACAGACTACTCCCGGTATCCTTTGGACTATGAACGTTTGAATTCTAACAATACTCATTACTTATCAATTCCTCTAGGGAAAGCACCTTACTTTGATGGAAATTACTATTCAATGTGGAGACAAAAGATGAAAATGCACCTTATATCTCTTAACCCAAGTTTGTGGCATATAATGTGTACAGGGATAGATATCCCGGATGATGATGAAGAGCTGACTCCAAGCCAAGAACAAGCTGTTCATCATAATGCTCAAGCTGTAGCTGTGATCACGTCATCACTGAGCCGAGACGAGTTCACCAAGGTGGATGGACTCGAAATTGCCAAGGAGATATGGGACACACTGCAAACCGCACATGAAGGTGACCGTCATGTACGCGGAGCCAAGATAGAAATGATTGAAGGTGAATTGGGACGATTCGCGATAGAAGAAGATGAATCACCACAAGATATGTACAATCGACTGAAGAATCTTATCAACAAAGTCCGAGCTTATGGCAGCAAAAAGTGGAATGATCATGAGGTTGTGAAGTTGATTCTCAGAGCATTCATGCCTCGCAACGTGACTGTTTGCTCTCTGATTAGAGAAAGCCCCGGGTATCGGAAAATGACCCCAGACAAACTTCTTGGCAAGATCATCAACTTTGAAATGATGGAGAAGCAAGCCAAGCATGTAAAGGAAATTGCCGATCTCACCTCGGCAAAGAAGAAAGGAGTTGCTTTGAAGTCAACTTGTAAACCCGTATCAAAAGTAGCTCAAGAAGCTCATGGAGAAGACGACAATGATGATGAAAGTAGTGATATCGATGAAGAAGACATGATCTTGTTCATGAAGAAGTTCAAGAAAATGATGAGAAGGAGAAGGGGTAGCAGCTCAAACAAAGGAATACAAAGGGACAAACAAAGACCCAAGATGAGATGGGTGTGCTACAACTACAGAGAATATGATCACTTCATAGTAGACTGTCCGTATGAAGAAAATAAGAGGAAGACTAAAGACAACAAGCCTCAACCAAAGAAAATGTTCAAGAAGAAGAAACAATATGGCCAAGCGCATCTAGGGAAGGAGTTGGACTCCAACGATGAATCCTCATCCGAAGAAGAAGAGTAGATGGTCACCATAGCCATAAAGAAGACTACCAAGAAATCCACTCTTTTCCCAACCATGGGCGCATGGAAGGACACTGACAACACTTGTCTAATGGCAAAGGAAGGTAAAAGAAAGGTAACAACTAAATCTTCCTTCTCGCATTCTTTTACTAGAGATAGTGATAATTCTAGTGAGGATGGTAGCAGTGATGAAAATGAATATATGCTTAGGGGTTTAGATAAAAAGACAACTGCTAAGATGAAATTTCTATTTGATAAGCTTGTTGATATGGAGAAGTTTGTCAATCGTCAGGAAGATATGATCATCTCCCAAAAGGAGGAATATCTTGAGATTGAAAAGCTTCTTGAACTTGAAATGGAGCGAAGTAAATCACTAGAATTTGAGTTAGCTTCAAGCAAGGTAGTTTGACTGAAGTTAAAACACTCAAACGCCACCATCAATAATGAACTTGCTAACTTAACCAAAGATAACAAGATCCTTGAGGTACAAGTTGAGTCACTCAAGCAAAGTGGTTCTTCATCCACTTCAAGGTCACCTTCTCAACATATAAAATCTGAAACTAGTATTACTTGTGTTTGTGCCAAAAGTGACACTAACTTGAAGAAAAAGACAAACTCGACAAAGGAGAAGCAATCTTCTCAAAGTGGCATATTTGACAAGGAGAAGATCAAGTATGCATGCAGTGCATACTCGGTCACAAGACTTCCTAATGTCAAATATGGCATTGGATATTCTTATGGTCAAAAGAAAAACGCTAGAAGCCACAAGAATAACAAGGGTTGCATTGTCTTTGTCAAGGGAAACTCTTTTCAAGTTAGAAAACTTAATAATGTTGATAAATTTAACACTGTGAACACATATGAACAACAACTTCTATTTAGAACTTTTGATGCTTCATATGTACTTATGAAAAGTTATCTTAGAAGAGTTTATGATAAATATGTTGGGCCACGCCATGGGAACACCAAGTCTCATGTGTGAGTGCCCAAATCACTTTTGACTAACCTCAAAGGACCCAAGCAAGCTTGGGTACCTAAGATCAAGGCATAATTTGTCTTTTGCAGACTTATTCATCTGGTGGAGCAAAATGGGTGCTAGATAGTGGATGCACCAATCACATGACCGGAGAAAGAAGAATGTTCGTGGAATATGAAGAAAATGAAGATCCAAGCGAAGGCATTTACTTTGGTGATAATAGTCAAGGAACAGTGCTTGGTACCGGTAAAATTGCAATTTCATCACAACATACTCTCTCTCATGTTTTACATGTTGACTCCTTGGATTATAACCTTTTGTCCATATCTCAATTATGTGACAAGGGTTATAATTGTTTATTCAATGATGAGGGTGTGAGTGTCTCTAGAAGGAGTGATTACTCAATTGCATTCAAGGGTGTGTTAAAGGGAAAATTTTATCTAGTTGAATTAAACAAAGAAAAAGCCGAACTTGACACATGCTTGATTGCAAAGACCAATATGGGTTGGCTGTGTCATAGACGGCTAGCACATGTTGGTATGAGGAATCTTCGAAAACTCCTTAAAGGCGATCACATCCGAGGTTTAAAGGATGTTGTTTTTTAGAAAGATAGGCCTTGTAGAGCGTGCTAAGCAGGGAAGCATGTAGGAGCACCACATCCCACGAAGAATGTCATGACTACAACAAGATCGCTTGAGATCCTCCACATGGATCTATTTGGTCCAATTGCTTACATAAGCATCGGTGGTAATAAATACGGTCTAGTCATTGTTGATGATTTTTCACGCTTCACGTGGGTTTTCTTTTTGCATGATAAGACAAGAACTCAAGGAACCCTCAAGAAGTTCATTAAGCGTGCCCAAAATGAATTCTCATTGAATATCAAGAACATACGAAGTGACAATGGGACAGAATTCAAGAACATCCAAGTTGAGGAGTATCTAGACGAAGAAGGGATAAAGCACGAATTTTCAGCACCATATACTCCTCAACAAAATGGAGTAGCCAAAAGGAAGAACAGAACTCTCATTGAGATGACGAGGACAATGCTCGATGAATACAATACTTCGGACAGGTTTTGGGCTGAAGCGGTTAACACCGCTTGTCACGACATAAACCGACTATATCTTCATCGTTTGCTCAAGAAAACTTCATATGAACTACTCACGGGTAACAAGCCGAATATTTCATATTTTCAAGTTTTTGGTTCAAAATGTTATATTTTAAACAAGAAGCCAAGGGCTTTGAAGTTTGCTTCAAAGTCCGATGAAGGTTTCTTACGCTATTATTCGAACTCCTACGCTTATCGTGTCTTCAACAAAACCTCTGGACTTGTTGAAGTAGCACGTGACGTAGTGTTCAATGAAACTAACAGCTCTCAATAAGAGCAAGTTGATCAATGTGTGCTAGATCAAGAAGAAGCTCCATGTCAAGCATTGAGAAGAATGGCATTGGGCGATGTTCGACCACAAGTGCCACCTTCAAATGCAAATGAAGAAAATGAACCACAGGTGGAGGAAAATGATCAAGGGGGAGCTTCCATACAAGATCAACCTCAAGAAAATCTAGAAGATCAAAACATCAATGAGGGAAACTATCTAGGAGGAGAAGAAGATGATAATGAAGATTCAAGACCACAAGTGCCACATCCAAGAGTACACCAAAGCATCCAAAGAGATCACCCCGTCAACAACATAATCGGTGACATCCAAAAGGGAGTAATAACTCGATCTCACATAGCTAATTTTTATGAACACTATTCTTTTGTATCTTATTTGGAACCATACAGGGTTGAGTATGCATTAAAAGATCCGGATTGGGTGATGGCGATGCAAGAAGAATTGAACAACTTCAAAAGGAACGAAGTGTGGGAGCTTGTTGAAAGACCCAAGTCCAACGTCGTCGGAACTAAATGGTCTTCCGAAACAAGCAAGACGAACATGGAGTGGTAACAAGGAACAAGGCACGACTTGTGGCAAAAGGGTACTCACAAGTCGAAGGTTTGGATTTCGATGAGATATTTGCTCCCGTAGCTAGGCTTGAATCGATTCGTATATTACTTGCATATGCTACTCACCATGATTTCAAGCTTTATCAAATGGACGTGAAAAGCGCCTTTCTCAATGGACCGATCAAGGAGGAGGTGTACATGGAGCAACCACCCAGTTTTGAAGATCAAGAGTACCCCAACTATGTGTTCAAACTGCGTATGGCTCTCTATGACCTCAAACAAGCTCCTAGAGCTTGGTATGAGTGCCTTAGAGATTTTTTATTGAAAATGACTTCAAGATTGGAAAAGCTGATTACACTTTGTTTACTAGACACTTTGTTGATGATCTCTTCATTTGCCAAATCTATGTTGACGATATTATATTTGGTTCAACTAACAAATCATTTTGTCAAGAATTTAGTAAGATTATGATAGATAGGTTCAAGATGTCCATGATGGGAGAGTTGAGGTACTTTTTGGGATTCCAAGTGAAGCAACAAAAGGACGGGACGTTCATAAGCCAAACAAAGTACACTCAACACATTCTCATGAAGTTTGGAATGGACAAAGCAAAGCCCATAAAGACTCCCATGGCGACAAATGGACACTTGGATCTCAATGAAGACGGACCAAATGTGGATCAAAAGGTATATCGTTCCATGATTGGCTCCTTACTTTATTTATGTGCATCTAGGCCTGATATCATGTTGAGTGTATGTTTGTTTGCAAGGATTCAAGCCAATCCTAAGGAATGTCATTTGACAACCGTTAAAATGATCTTGAGATATTTAGTTCATACACGCAACCTAGGCCTTTGGTATCCCAAAGGTTCAAAATTCAATCTCATTGGATACTCCGATGCAAATTATGATGGATGCAAGGTAGATAGAAAAAGTACTTCCGGTACTTGCCAATTCCTAGGTAGATCCTTAGTTTCTTGGTCCTCCAAGAAACAAAATTCAATTGCCTTATCTACGTCTGAAGCGGAGTATGTTGCTGCCGGGAGTTGTTGTGCACAACTCCTTTGGATGCGACAAACTCTAAAGGATTACGGTTACAATATGAGCCGTATTCCACTCCTTTGTGACAATGAGAGTGCAATTAAAATTGCCCATAACCCTGTTGAGCACTCTAGAACCAAACACATAGATGTCCGACATCATTTTTTTGAGAGATCACTCAATGAAAGGAGACATAGCCATTTCCCATGTCAACATTAAAAAACAACTAGCCGTATCTTTACCGAGCCACTTGATGAATAATGCTTTTAAGAGCTCCGAAATGAACTAAATATCCTTGATGCTCGGAACGTGGCTTGAAAACTTGCATACCTGTATGCCATCCACAAAATCATGTTAATTGTGTTGAAAAATCATCTCCCTCTATTTTTTCTCCTAAAAACTATGTTAGTTACTTGATCTTGATGAATTATGGTCATAGCTTGATTGTTGTATGTTTACTGATCATATTCATCAAGGATATCTGTGTGTCTTTGACCCCTATTTCTTATTAGGAACCATTGAATACATATATATATATATATATATATATAAGTGTTTTGTACTTTTCTGTACAAGGGACCACAGACTAGTCCGTGCTCACCCCGGACTAGTCCGCACTTGGTCCGCTAGTCCGGACTAGTCCGGTTCGACCACGGACGAGTCCGATATTTCGACTCCATAACCCTAGGGCCGGCTCAGACCTAATCTCCTTCAACCTCACAACTCCTCCCATGTTCTCTCTCCTCACTCAAGTGCTCCCAAGGCGGATTTGCGAGTTCTCCATCAAATCCACCCAAATCTCCGTAGGAATCGATCTCCACTGCATCGGGATCGAAGACCCCAGACTAGTCCGCATCAAGAACTCCTTCAACGCCTCAAATCGAAGGATTCGGTAAACTTCTCTCCAAACCCTAGAACCTTCGATTTTCCTTATTTTTTCTCAATTAGCTTAGCTCCTCCAGTCAATACATGCTCTATTGATGTATTCCATGTACCCTAGATCATATTTGCATTGAATAACCTTAAATTTCGACAAGTTAGGGTTTGAGCAGCCTCATAACGGACTAGTCCGTTCTTAGGGCGGACAAGTCTGGTACTCCGAAATAGTGGGACCCTGAACAGCGGACAAGTCCGGTATGCCCTGATCAAAACCTTAGCTTATATCAATTCAATGCAATCCCTTGTCATCCTTGCTTATTCATATCCTTTATCTCTTCCTTGTCAGAAATCATGTCGGGATCGAATGAGAATATCTCCGACTTTGAAGCCGAGATGGATCAATATGTGATGTCTCGTATTCCGGAGTCTCGTTCCAACAAGAGACAAGAGTGTGCTGCCGAGCCTTCGCCCACCCTACCTAGGGTGCGTCGAAAGGTTACAGTCAAGAGACCAGCTTCTAAAGAAAATATGGCTGGTTGTAGCTCGCCGGCTCAACGCCGAACAAGGGGCAAGGGAACGGAACTTGCTTCCGGCCTGATTTGTATCCTTAAGATGACAGCTCCAAGAGAGGGGAATAGGGATCCCTCGGAGGAGAAGTTCAATGGCAAGGGGAGTGATGTGGCATGGAAGTTGAGGAAGATTGACGCCTATAGCATAGGCAAAAAGGCAACTGACAAGAGATTTTGGAGCAACTTTCACTCGGACTACTACAGTTCGGTTTACCTCCATATGAAGACTCCAGTGGTCCGCAGCCAATGGATCGACTAGACATATTTTGAAAGGAAGAGTTGTGAAGCCTTTGAGGAGGTAATAGAGGTTGCAGAGAGACACGGGCTCAAGGACTTGCTCTCCTTCAGATACAACTGGAATGATGAGATCATCACCCAGTTCTTTGCAACTTGCCACTTTGCCCACGATGAAGAAGACATAGTGACTTGGATGACACATGGATCCAAGTACACAATTTCCTATGTTGAGTTTGCTAGACTGCTGCAACTTGAGGACACTAGCAGTAATGAGATTGTGATTCACAATCTTGGTGTTGTGGAGAAGGACAAGATGGAATTCCTGTGGCGGACCAGAATCCGCTCATCCAAGATCGCAGAGGGTGGTGCCGCATGATACGACACTCAACAGCACATATCATAAGAACGATATTGTATTACATAAAAAACCAACTGAATATGTACAACTAGTACAAGACTTCAGTTACAAACTAGTATTTGGATTACAACAGCAGAAGCTAAGTTTACACCACTCACGCCACCTATCTAGCAAAAGTTGGTTGCCCAGCCCTAGGGCAACCCACACTAGCTGCACTCCTCAGCTCAGCGCGGCGTGTACGGCTCCCACTCAACCGTGGTCCCCGACGGAGGGTAGCTCTCGCCGGTGGACTCGTAACCCGAGTACGTGGGATACTCCTCACCTGAAAAACACTTAAGCAGCAACCATGAGCACGATGGCTCAACAAGACTTAACCAACTCACCTAGGCATGAAAATCTACATGCAGTTTACACGAATATGGGATGGTAAATTTCAGCAAATGGGCACACCTACAAGTTCATCCTTAGTTCATCTTTTAGCCACAAGTTAACAGTTCATGAATATGAAATTTAGTGAGCAATATTTTGTGGCACACATGTAGCAATACAAATTTTATCATAACAGCAATATTGAATCATCACATTTCATATATTGACCTACGTCACGACTCAGTGACCAAGTGGTACTCATCACCACGAGGGACGGCGAATCGACTTGATAGAAACCTGCAGGGATACCCGAACAGCACGTCACGTACGCCCACCCGTGGAGCTGCACAGCACGCTCAATCGATGTCGTGCAGGACAACCTTTCACCTAACAGCCCAAACGTCGAACCGGTCACACCGAAACGGACAGGAGGTTCCCTACACGGAGCATCTCTCTATGCCCGTTAGCAGATTTCCACCTTGCTGCCCTCAACCTACACCTATAAATCGGTGAGCTATGCCTCGACGCCCAGAGGTTTAGGATACATCGGTTTACCGGGCCCATATAGTCGATATGCCTTCGGTACGTTCAAACTTGATCAGCGTGGGCCGCACACGGATCGGTCATCAATCGACACGGACAGGGCTGCGCACACAAGACTTCCTCTTGCTGCGCCCTTGCCCCTGCCTAGTCTCATTTTCATTACTAAAGTGATCTCACATAACTCGAACCAATACCGTGTGTCCCAAGCCTAACTCGCGAGTAGATTCCAACTACTCGACTTGTACCTAAGTTCTATGAATCATTAAGCATAGCCTGTCTACTCGAGGACTTTGACACTACCCTCACTCTTATAGGAAAAATCTGGTTACGCACTTGGGTTTCATCCATCCTACACCTAATGCACATCCATACCACATACTACGTATACATAAAGCAAAACTTTGTAAAATGGGTTAATGTAAACCGGGGCTTGCCTTGTTGCTGCTGGTCAGTTATTAGGGCTTCATCCAGGAGAAGAAAGTCGAGCTCTTACGGAGCTTCCTAGCCTTCAGCGACTACACGTAAGTCATATGCCATATGTCAATTTAAATGCAATGTTTTGAATTGAACATGTAAAGACTATAACTCTACCTAGCCCCCCCTTTGGTTCTGAATTTTTTATGGTGGCTTGATAGGTTCCTAACCAGAGTCTTGACCAAATTCCATTTGAAACAAAGTTCAATTGAGCTTTTTACAAATTAAAGCCTATTTGGTCATTAGTAGAGCCTCTAAGGAATTGCAGTGGTTTTCATGGCCCCAACCATTACTTTCTGGAAACTAAAATTTGAGATGGTTCTAATGGAATTGGTTTCATGTCATTTGAAGAATTCTAGAGGATGTTATGCCCTAAACAAGATTTGAGAAAATCTGAAAAATGTTTCTGTACATTTTTTCCATTTTCTCTGGGAAGTTCACTTCATGACACCATTAGGGAGATTAAATGAACTTGGATGGGTCTTTACAATGACTCAAGGATTTTCCAATGAACCTCCCATCCAAAATTCAGAATTTTTCAAAAAGTAATTCTCCAGATAAAATTCCCAACAGTTTAAAGTTTAGGTATTTAATTCTGGAAAACCATTAAGTTTCATGAGCTGGAATTTCTGTTGCTGGAAATTACTCAAAAAGTTGAGTTCAGCAAAATTTGGGTCACTGAATTTGAAGCTTCCTAGCAGAAGTTATGTGCATTTGAAGTTTGAACAAAATCTGAAAAATTAAATAAAGTTTAAACTTGCTGGTGGGGTCCCCGGGCTACGTGTCAGCACCGCAGCCAAACCACACGGGGGTCCGCAGAGTCTCCCGCGTAGTCGCATGAGATCCCGGTGCCACAACCGATCCGGGGCGGTTTTTGCAGAGACCGACACATGGGGCCCACGGAGCTTCGTCTACCTCGCGCTCCCGCGGCTCCCCGCCGCCCCCTTCGCCGGAGTACTCGCCGGGAGGCTGTTCCCGTGACTAGAACTCGACCAAACTGGCCGCCCCCGCCTGAAATTGCTCGGCGAACCCGTTGCTAACCTTGTCGCCGGCCGGTGATCACCGGAATCGGTTGCGCGACGGCGACAGTCCACGGGGTGAGTTCGGTGATGTTGGTATGGCACTGTCATGCCTCACAGTCCCCTCTGTTGGCTCCTACAGCACCGCCATGACTTACGGAGCAACGACCCAGCCTCTGATCTTGCTCGAAGTTGCGGCAAACCAGATTCACCGTCGGACCAAGGTCTAAACCCGGCGACGAACGAAAAACCCATGGAACTCAGTGGTTTCTCACTGGTTTCCCGTGATTCTTGACCGTATGGATTCGCACGGACATTTCTAGCTTGTTGTCGAAGCTGGGGAGCGATTGCTTGACTTATTAGCCCGAATTTTCTGATTAACCGAACACGGGCTATATCATATGCTCTCGGCGAGAACTGAGATTCCGGAAAGCACACTCTATGCCATGCGGCTGGGTTTGTCAGAGAGAAAGTGCACTCCTAGGCGAACCTTTTGGCATTCTCAACTCGGCGCGCAATCAAACCTAGCGGCTGGACGATGAGTTTTTGGTAGCGGTGGCTCTACACGGCGCTGAAAGGAAACAGGGAGCTCGTGGTCGGTTTACTGTCGGTGTGGCGCCGGGTTAATGTGTTGATCACATCGAGGAGGCTTCGGCAAAGCTCTGGGTGATCTCAGACCAGCGTGCTAACCTAGGAGACGTGCGGACCCGGAGAACCAAGGGTTGTCGGGGTGCGGCGGCGTTTTTCTGTCGAGGGCTCGGGAGCTGGCAGAGCAGCACGGAGAGGTGGATGAAGAGGTGAGAAATATCACCGGTTGCCGATAGGTCGAGCATACCGCGGCCTGGGTCGCTCGGGAGGTGGCATCCGGAGAATGCCCCAGTGGCGCGCTGCGCTCGACCCCGTGAGAAACAGAGCACCGCTCGGTTGTGAATTAGCTCTCCCACTGACCTGTGGGCCCATCTCTCCCCCTAATACTTTTCCAATTTCCACTGTAAATATCCCAGATACTCTAAATTGAATGAGAGACTTAAGCACCAAGTCATAGTTTGAATTTGGTTTCGTCAATTTGGAATTGATGTGGCTAAATTTGCTGCACATTGAACTGAAATTCAAATTCAGTTTTGAATTAATGCAAATTTAGCTCCCGACAAGATGAGCTCCAATGCAGATTAAAATTGGTGGACTAACTCATAAAAATGTGCTGAGTTTGAATATGAAGTTAACTTTTGAATTGAAGTGATGAAAGTGGCTGCAATTTGAATTTGCATTAAAATTGGCCCCTTTTTGAATTGTCTCCAAAAGTGCCTCAAAAAGTATTGGATTTGCATGAAATTTGGCTTGAGGCTTCCAAAGAATATATAAGGTCTAGGGATGAGCTCAACCTTTCATGTTTATGTGTAGAAATCATAATTTTTGGAAGTTAGGGCTTTCCCATCTAATCACCCTTTTGATGGTGTTTACTTGCTCTTCACAAGTGTTCGTGAGATATCCCTCACAAGAGTTGTGGTGTTGTGAGGTGATGGACATTTTTTTGCAAGTCACTATCTTAGGCTTTTACATCCCTCCCCCCTTAAAAGAATCTCGTCCCGAGATTACAAAAGATGAGACAGCGATGTAATAGAAACTCACCCGTGCTGAGACGCCATGAACTCCGGGTAGTTTGAGCGAAGAAATTCCTCGCTATCCCATGTCGCTTCTTCAACGGTGTGGTTACTCCACAGTATCTTGTAGAACCACAGTGTTCGGCTACGCGTGGTCCAAGCCTTCTCATCAATAATTGCCACCGGGTATTCATCATACATTAAATCCGGTTGCAGCTCGCCGATGTCTTCGGTGGGAACAGCAGCCGTATACTTCAGACATTTTCACAGTTGTGAAACATGGAAAACGTCGTGAACAACAGCAAGAGATGCCGGTAGTTCCAGTCTATACGCCACTGGTCCACACTTCTCGGTGATGGCGTAGGGTCCAATGAATCGGGGAGCGTGTTTCCCCTTCACGCCGAACCGGTGCACGCCTTTCATCGGAGATACACGGAGATACACGTGTTCCCCGATGTCAAAGTGCAGTGTTCTACGCCTCTTATCAGCGTAGCTTTTCTTCCGGGATTGAGCGGCCTTAGAGTTGGCTTGAATCATCCGAACGCGCTCTTCGGCGTCGTTCACCACATCAACCCCGAACGTGACCCTTTCACCGGACTCGCACCCATTTAATTGGGGGCGGCATTTATGACCATAGGGAGCTTCATAGGGTGCCATCTTGATACTCGCTTGATAGCCATTGTTGTACGAGAATTCCGCCAACGGTAGATGATCATCCCAGTTTTTACCGTGGTGGATGGCACACGCTCTCAACATGTCTTCTAGTACTTGGTTCACCGTCTCTGTCTGTCCATCTGTCTGAGGGTGATAGGCGGATCTCCTACTCAGCTTAGTACCCAAAGCAGCATGCAACTGCTCCCAGAAACCAGATACAAACAGTGCACCTCGATCTGAGACTATGGTCTTGAGTACCCCATGTAAGCATAGAATTCTTGCTATGTACAGCTCCGCATATTTGCCGGCATTGTAACGTGTATGCACAGGAATGAAGTGAGCCGACTTGGTTAATCAGTCAACGATCTCCCAAATGGAATCATGCTTGTTGGAAGTCAGTGGTAATCCCACAATGAAATTCATGCTCACATCTTCCCACTTCCATGCCGGGATTTTCACGGGTTGCAGCAGCCCTGATTTTCTCATATGATCAGCTTTCACTCGTCTACACGTATCACACTCGGATACGTACTTAGCCACTTCCCGCTCCATCCATGTCAACCAAAATTTCTTTTTCAAATCTTGGTACATTTTGTTGCTGCCCGGATAAATGGAGTATTTAGACAAGTGAGGTTCATCAAGAATCTTCTTCCTCGGCTCCATATTCCGAGGTACGACTATGCGGTCATTGAACCACAGCGTCCCCTCATCATCTTTCCGGAAACATTTGATTTCCCCGTTGTCTATCCGTCTCCGGAGATGTGCCATGCCCTTATCAACTTTCTGAGCTGCAATGATCTCCTCCCTAATGGTATTGATGAGGGCAAGGTTGTAAAGCGATCCATAAGGAACCAAGTATAAACTCGGCTCTTCCTTCTCCACCGGTGTAATGGTGAGGTTATGGACATGGGATTTCTGACTCAGCGCGTTGGCAACTACATTCACCTTGCCGCGGTGGTAATGAATCTCAATCTCATAATCTTTGATTAGTTCTAACCACTTCCTTTGCCTCATATTCAGCTCCTTCTGGGTGAAAATATACTCCAAGCTCTTGTGGTCGGTGTAGAGGTGCACCAAATTCCCCAGGAGATAGTGCCTCCACATTTTCAGCGCCAAGACCACTACAGCGAGCTCTAGGTCATGACTCGGATAATGCTGCTCATGGTTTCGATGTTGGCGTGAGCCATATGCGACCACACGTCCTTCCTGCATCAACACGCAGCCGAGCCCGATGGCGGACGCATCACAATACACGTCGAAGGGCTTGGTCGTGTCCGGTTGAGCTAAGACCGGGGCTGTTGTGAGATGCTTCACCAATGCTTCGAACGCTCCTTCACATTCCGTGTTCCAAACATACTTTGTTCCCTTCTTCAATAATTCTGTCATCGGCTTAGCAAGCTTGGAGAAGCTCGGGATGAATCTCAGATAATATCCCGCTAAACTGAGGAAGCTTCTGACTTCATGGACAGAAGTGGGGGCTTTCCATTTCAGCACCTGTTCAATTTTGCTGTGATCAACCGCAATGCCTTCCGCTGAGATGATATGTCCAAAAATGGCACTTGGCTGATCCCAAACTCACATTTGCTGAACTTGGCATATAGCTTATGGTCCCGTAGTCGTTGAAGAATGATCCTCAAGTGTTCGGCGTGTTCTGCTTCTGTCTTGGAGTAAACCAAGATATCATCAATGAACACCACAACGAACTTGTCCAGCTCCGGCATGAACACCAAGTTCATGAGATACATGAAATGTGCCTGAGCATTAGTGAGACCAAAAGACATGACGAGATACTTATATAAGCCATATCTCATCGAGAGGGCCGTCTTAGGAATATTCTCCGCCCGCATTTTTATTTGATGATATCCAGAGCGAAGGTCCATCTTGGAGAATACACTTGCACCCACAAGCTGATCAAACAGAATGTCAATGCGTGGCAGTGGGTATTTGTTCTTGATAGTGACGGCGCTGAGCGGCCGGTAATCCACACACAGCCTCAAGGTTTCATCCTTCTTCTTTACAAACACCGCCAAGCATCCCCAAGGCGACGAACTCGGTCTAATGAAACCTTTGCTCAACAGATCATTGAGCTGCTCTTTCAATTCAGCCAGCTCATTCGGAGCCATTTTGTAGGGTCTCTGTAAGGGCCTCAGTTTTTGACACATGTTTGAAGTGTCATCACCACACACACACCTCATTTGAAGCAAGATGATAAACATCTTTGAAGTGCAAGTAACCACCATCAACATGCTCATTTGAGAACAAACTCACATATTGCAAAAGTGGTATTTCTCACATGTGATATACATGGGCTGGGCATATGAAAACTCCTACACCTTGCTAGGAATGTCCATGTCAAGTTTCACCCAAATTCAAAACCTTTTGAGGTACTTTTGGGGTATAGCTAGGAGGAGGGCAGATTGAACTCGAATGCAAATTCAAACTGTTTTGATCCCATAAATTCAAAAGTGGGAAACAAATTCTTGCTCAGAACATTTTTGTGAGCTCACACACCAATCTTCACTCCATTTGGAGTTGATCTTGACATGAGCTAATTGGGGCAAATTCAAACTTTATTTGAATTTCAAACTGAACATGTGCTGAAATTCATTCAAACCAAACCCAATTTGAATTCTAACCAATTCAAATGGTTCAAGGGTAGATAATTCAAATCACCAGGGGCTTTGTGGGAACTACTGTTCACAACAGTGAACAGGAGTCAATCTCAGAGGTTAAAAATGAAAATGGGACCACCATGTCAGCCACTGGGATGATCCAACCGACTGAGACTTTCAGCACTCGGGTCCCCGAGCTTCAGCTGCGATCGCCACCGAGGGAGGCCGCCGCGCCAGCAGCTGCTTGCCCACGCACGGGCACAAGTCAGTTCAGAGCCTTCTTAAGGCGCCCCCCCCCTCCTCGGCCAAAGCCCTCGCCATTTTCTCCCCACAAGAACACAGCGCCGGGAAACTTTCTTCTGCCGCTCAGAACCGATCGGAGAGCTCCGATCACAGCCTCCCCGTCCCCTCCAGAGCTACGGCAAGGTACTAGGAACCCTCCTCGTTCTTCCCCGTTGCAAGAACTCAGCTGAAACCTGCCGATCTCGGCTATACCAAGAGTTCAATTTGGTGACCTAAAACCTTCGCACTTCGGGCTCCCGTGGACAGCCCAACCGGGAGGTGATCATGCCCGAGCCAGGGCAACCTTGGACGCGGTGGTGATCGGTGCTGCTCACCCCCGAGCCACAGCCCGAGTGTTTGCTCACCGGCGGCGAATTTCCAGTTTTCCCCTTTCTGGGTACAGACCGACCTTCAGGTGCGGTTCTGTCAAATCCATACTCTAGGAAGGATTAGAGGGCCTCAATCCGCTCCCACACAAACTAGACACGATAGCGCACAAGTTGCCTTCACAACCTTTGGCCTGAGAACCTCTGTACTCGGCGTATTTCGTTGTTTACCGACGGCGGAGCATGCGGAAAGCATCGGGCGCACGGTGAGGGACTACTTCGGACCTCTCCTGAGCTGCCTTGAGCCCATGCCGAGGTTCCTGAGGTACCACTGATGCTTTCTGGCCGTTTGCTCGGTCACTTGGGGTGCTAGGGAAGTCGGTCGACACGGCCGAAGTCTTTCCAAAGCCGCCGCTCGTCGCCGACCATGTGCCGGTCGTTGTAGTGACGAGCTGAGCCCAGAATCGTGTTCTCCGAGTGAAAGTAGGCAGGAGCGGCCATAATCGTGAAGCTTGGGGCTCCAAAGAGGCTGCCGGCGAGCTCTCCGGCGAGGTACCCTAGCGGCAGAGCGCGGGCGGCGGGAGGTAGACGAAGGGGTGGACCCCAGCTGTCCGCAGCAGATATTTTAAATCGGGATCGGGCTGCGGCTGGGATCTGATGTGCTGGCGCGCAAAAACCTTGTAAGCCTCAGTGTGCTGACGCCTCCGCGCCCAACACGTGTCCCCATGGCCCACCGGCCGATTTAAACTTTTCCCCAATTTTCAAATTTCATTCAAATTTCAAAGACTCATAACTTTGGCTAGGAAGCTCCAAATCGTGTGAACCAAATTTTGTTGAATTCAGCTCTCTGAGCACTTTCCAGAAAATCAAGTTTAACTTCATGAAAATCCTTAATTCTCCAGAATTAATTCCTCAAAATTTAAACTGTTTGGAATTTTAATTGGAGAATCCTTTGGAGGAAAATTCTGAAATTTTGCTGGGATGTTCACCAAAATATCCATGAACTACCATAAAAATTTCAGGTCCATTTGAGCTCATTTGATCCACCTAATGGTGTGATTAATAAAACTGTTCCAGAGAAAATAGAAAATGTTCAGAAACATTTCCAGAATTTTCTCTAAAATTGTTTAGCTCATATCATTATCTAGGAACCTTCAAATTAATTGAGACCAACTCCATTAGAACCTTCTGAAAATCTAGTTTCAAGTCATGGCTTGTGCCATGAGAATTCCTAGAATACCATAAGAGATCGAATTAAGGTCAAGGACATAATTAATTGTGGAGGGCTCAAATGAGCTTTGGTGCAACTAAAACTTGACCAAGTCTGTGTTTAGGTTGTAAACAAGCCACAGTAAAAGTTTCACAGTATTTGGGTCGGTCTAGTGAGACTTAGAAGGTTCACAAGTTTAAAACTCAATTCAAATGCATTTAATTAATACATGTACTTCTTATATCATGTAGTCGCTAAGGTCGAGGAGGAACCTGAAGTCCTAGACTTCGTTACTCCAGAGGAGCAGCTAGCCTATGACCAAGAGCAGCAAGGCAAGCTCCGGTTTGCATCACCCTCTTTACAAATTTTTATTGTTTTGAGCACTTTCTTTGAGTATCACTTATTTCCTTGCATTAGAGTCTTGTTTGGAAACCCAATTGCATAGCCAAGAAAACCATGGGATGGGTTTAGGATTGCAAACCCCGTTAGCTACTGCAAAGCTAAGTTAGGGTAGGATTCGGTACAAGTCGAGTAGTTGGAACTACTCGTGAGCATAGGCTAGAGGCACTCGACTCGGGTAGATATAGCACATGATACACATGGCAAGAAAAATGAGACCGAGCGGAGAGTAAGGGCAGAAGGACTTTGGGGCCTGTGTGCTATAGCTCCGCTTGTGTCGATAGAGGACCGAGCCGTGTGTGGGTCTGTTGAACAAGCTAGAACAGTACCGAAGACCTACCGGCTATATGGGAACCGGGAAACCGATGTAACTCGGGTAGCTGGGTATTGATGCATTGCCCGTCGTTCAGAGGGTAGGTTGAGAGCTTGAGGTGTAAATCGGCTGGCGGCACTGAGATGCGCGTGCAGAGACCTCTTGCTCGGGACGATGGGACCGGTTTAATATTTGGCTGACGGGTGAAAGGTGATTGCGTACGGCGTCCGTGATGGTTGATGTAGGCAACATCGAGTACGGGCGTACGTGACGGGTTGTTCGGGTAACCCTGCAGGTGTTAATCGATTATAATCGCCGTCCCTCGCGGTCAGTGAGTACCACTTGTTCACTGTACCGTGACGTAGAAAGAACAGGCTAGTTACATGTTAAAATATTGCTGATTGAAAGATGGACTTTGATTGTTAATGATTTGTTGTAGTTTAGAGCTAACTAAAGTTCCTTTGAACTTTGGGCAAAGTACATGAGAGAAATGCGTCTCTTGTTTGATTGCGGCTCTCTCATATGCCTTAGCGTAAGGTTCTCCACAACCTGCTGCTAAAACTTGAAAGTAAGGTTCCAATAATTAGGCGAGTCCTTTGCAAATTGTTTTATCTCATGTACCCATCACCCCTCATGTAGAAGTTCCATGTTTAGGAGAGACGGGTCAGTCTTGCTGAGCCTTCGTGCTCACTGCTTGTGTTTGAAGCTTTTGCAGGGTTCTATGAGGAAGGGACTCCCGAGGAGGAGACGGAACCCCAGGAGGGGAACCCCATCGAGTGGGAGTCGTGCACGCCACCATGTTAGTGTGCGTGTGTGCTAGCAAGTACACGTTTACGGGCTGAACGTGAACTTGATGCGTAGTCTACGCCCGTGAGTGTAGACTGGACCTATTTTGATGTAAAAATGTTCATAAATCACTTTATGTAATAAAAGTTTTGCTTCCGCTTTGTACCTTTGACGTGTGTTATTCGGTGTTGTGCAACACAGCACCCCTCAGCGTGATCCTGGCTCGACAAGACCGTGGGGTCGTGTCAGCATTGGTATCAGAGCTCGCTTGAGGCTTAACGCACTATAAAGGTCATCTTTTTCAAAAATCCAGTGAGGAACGAGTTAGTAGCCCATATATGGATGTTATTAGTGTATAGAAGGTGGCATACTAACCTATTTGATTATGTCGGAAAATCGTGCATCTCGGGACGTGTATGTCTTGGGGGGTGCACGTAAGCGCTGTCCACTAGTGCGCACAAGCTGAAGGGTGGAGCCCCACGGGTGACAGGTAACCCGACCCGCTTTAATATCCTCTATGACTCGTCATGTCGTTTGGGGTATTCGAGCAACGTCTGTCCCTGGCGTGCGTGGTGCAATTTGGGAGACCCCGTCACGTGGTCTGAAACGTGAACACGTAACTCAAGGCGTGGTTGGCTTGAGAACATCCGGGCGAGTGATGACGGCCGGGTGTACGGACTGTATGGATACCGGACTCGGTGTGCAGCCGCGTCTGACGATTGCTTGAGCTATTTGCAGGTAGTATAACCATGAAACGGTAGACGTGTAGTATTCGTGTGCGAGTGACGCTTAGTGCCACTGAAATAACAAAGCCGGCTAAGTCTGGTATAGGTTTTTCTTTGTGAGGACGTAGTACCGACATGCTCTGGTGACGCATCGACATCACACCCCACTAAATGAACAACTTCATTGTAAAATTTGAAAGTTTTGATCCAGCGTACTAAAACTTTGAAGTAACTCTCTCCCTTAGTCAGGATATTCAAAGTTAACAAGTTTTCAACTTATAGGTTGTTAAGGGCAGAGCACTCTGTTTTCAGCTGAATTAAGGCTGAAGTTAATCAGGGGTTAGAGGTTGAGTTCTTTCGAGGTTGCGGTCATATGATACATTTCTGGAAAGCATTGGAAGATCTTCACAACGTTTCTGTTGAGGTCCAGAGGTGTTTCAACCCTTAACCAATCGAAAAATGCAGTAGAGTTGAAACTGTCCAGAAAACAGGGCAGAGCAAAGACTCTTTGTAACTCTCGGCAAATTGAGCATAACTTCCTGCACAAAAATCCAAAAATAGAAAATGAGGTAGTTCTGGGAAGCTTATGAGATGGGTTACAACTTTGTAACAGAAAGTTTTGTCAGATAGGGAGCATAATTAACTGGAATTCTTGGATCAAATCAGTACACAAAGCAGGGAGGTACTGTCCAATTTTCTCCAGAAATTCTATTAAATTTGACATCTCATAACTTTTGAACCAAGACAGATATTAGGCCAAGCAAATACTTTCTGTAAATCTACTAAAGTTAGCTTTAACTTTGATGTTGAGCTCCAGAATTGGTTTTGCTTTTAGCATGGCCTAAATCAGGTTGAAATGGAAACTGGTTAGGGCTGTCATGCAGACAGCAGATCAGCAGTCAAATTTGGTTAAATTTGAACTATGTTTCCAAGTTTTATGGGTTCAATGACATGTCTTATGTTATAACTCAATGCTTTACTGTTTAAATAAATATTTGACATTTATCAAATATATTTTTACAGATGACAGCAGATAAGCAGTTGGAGAACGGGTGGGTGGTGTCCCACTGTTCTCACCCCAGCGGCTATCCGGAAGCAATGTGGCAAATGCTGCAATATTTCGGGTACAATCGGATGCCGCAGTACTTCGCCAAGGAAGATGGCGAGGAGGGGAACAAGACATGGACAAACACATGTCGAAGTCCCTGCAGGACCTACGCCACCCGGGTGGGCACCGTTCACCGTCACGGTGAGAAGTAGACAACCCGAGGGAATGTGGCAAGTGGAAGCCCGTGACACCATGTCACGTTTCTGCCAGCTACACGTGAGAGCGATGGAGGGCACTCCATACGCGCTTGTTCCGGTGGAGGGACAGGCTCATCATGTGTGGGAAGGGAGGTACCAGTTGGCAACAGACCCGAGTTGCCCAAGGTACAACCCCACGGAGGCAAATCTCAGCCTCCAGATGAGGGCGTGAAACGCCGTGATGGACAGCCAAGCTGTTCATACGGAGCATCTCGCCGCAAAGCTTAAGGAGAGCACAAGCCGTGGAGACTATTTCGAGAGTGCTCACAGCACACTCCGCAATGTGCTCCTTCCGACGATCAAGCGACTAAACGAACAACATAATCAGTTGCATCGTCTGAAGAAGGCAAAGAAGAAAAGCCGTGTCGGCATCGCGGCGTTACAAGAGTTGGTGCAGACTTTAACCCAGCAGAATGAGGACCTTACTGAAGAGTGAGACGACGCTATTGAGGAAGGGAAAGGCTGGGAAGAAGACTACAACCAGGCCATGGACGAGGTGCATGCATTGCAGGACCTCGTACCTCCGGTATTGGGCATACCGGTGGTCTTGGGCCTTCCAGCAATGGGAGAACCCGAGATGGGAGAAGAGGTGGTAGATCCAGAGCCACCAGCAGAGGTACCGGAGGAGGACGACCCACAGGAGGTCGAGTTCTACTCCGAGTAGGGGGTTACAGTTGCCAAGTAGGGCAGCTAGAGTAGTGTAACCCAACTTTTGTAATCAGTGACATGTCGTGTAGACGGTAGCGTATGTATAGGTAGTGACGACATGAGAACGACTTCTCGGAGACCCGAGAATAATGTATCTTGTATAAAGTTTATGCTTTATCAATATATGTGAATGTTGTGTAAATTAGTCACGTGTCACTTCAATACCTACTATTGCATATGGAATTTCAAGTATGACATGTGCCAATCGCTGCTGTTTTGAATTTCAGAATGACTCGTACTCGTGCCAACCCAGATGTTGGGGTACTAGCCAAGGGGGAGAGACCTCCCAACCGCCTCCCGAGGACTCCTCGGGACAGCAGCAGAAACAGCAACAGCAAACACCGCCACTGCCAACGGTTACATTGGCTGACATTGTCGCGGCAATGGCGGGTTCTCATCAGCTGCACACGGAGTTGCTGCAAACTCTCATCGCCAATACGTCTCGCCCAGAGAGACGTCAAGATCGTGAGGAGCGTCCACAGAGCTCCTACTCCGACTTCCTAGCGACTCATCCCCCAGTATTCTCAAGGGCGGATGAACCTCTCGACACGGACAATTGGCTCTGCACAATAGAGATGAAGTTCAGGCTGCTCCAGATAAGCAAGCAGCGCAAGACTCAGTTCGCGGTCCAGCAGCTCCAAGGATCCGCGAGCACGTGGTGGGTAAACTTCTGTGATTCACAGCCCACCAACCGAGTTATGACCTGGGCGGAGTTCCGGACGGCCTTTAGGGCCTATCACATACCGCCGGGTCTAATGAAGAGGAAGACTCAGGAGTTTCTACACCTGCAGCAAGGGAGCCGGAACGCGCTGGAATACTCCAGGGCGTTCAAAGATCTCGCGCTCTATGCGTCGTATCACGCCGATACCGACGAGAAGCGGTGGGACCACTTTTACCAGGGGCTTAACCCGCTCCTGAAGGACAAATTGGCGATGTTCAATCACGGCAGTCTCAACGACATCATTGATGATGCGATTGTCCAGGAGGACTCCGGCAAGGAGTTGGCGCCGGCGGAGAGAAAGTGAAGCGCGCCGCAAAGCAGCGGAGAAGGAGGCGGTCCTCCTCAGAAGTTTCGCATGGTGAATCGCCCACCATCAGGTCCACGCTGGCAGCCACCACTGAGGTCGATGCCATTCCGCAGTCGGCCGTACTCTTCACCGGCATTCAGACCGGCACTGCCAGTACCACCTCCGCAACAACAACAGCAGCAGCGGACGATGCCGCGTGCGTATGCACCTCAGCAGCGCATGCCGGGCTTTCGTCCCCTGAGCACCGCACAAGCAGCGGCCACATGTTACAAGTGTGGTCGTCCAGGACACCTCGCCAGCAGTTGCCCGGAGAGGCAAGGCGGCGGAGTTGCACCGCAGCTTCTGGAGAGGAAATAACCCCGGAACCCTACTAATGCGCGGCGGGCAAACCCTAGGCCCGGCACCGTCCACCAGCTTGCCATAGAGGACGTGCCGGAGGGTGAGCCAATCCTTGTGGGTATGTTCCAACTCCGCCAGCATCCCGCCATAGTATTGTTTCATTCAGGCGCCACGCATAATTTTATTATCCAACCTTTCATTGCTAAACACAGCTTGCAAATACTACCCACCGATAGTCCATATTTAATTTGTTCACCGGGTGGGAAGATTTCAGCAAGCGTAATGGTTTCCGAAGCACCGTTATGCTTAGCGGGTAGAGTATACCCCACGTCTCTCATCATCTTAGAGGGACAAAAGGTCGATGTCATCCTAGGGATGTCGTGGTTAACCCGCCATGGCGCTGTTTTAGACACCGTCCTTCGAGTCGTGCAATTAAACTCAGAAGTGCACGTATCTCACTCCTTATTTCTGGACAGTTCAGAAATAAAACTTCCAAGTGTCTATCAGTCGTCAACCATCAGATTGGAAGACACTCCAGTGGTCCGAGAGTTCCCTGACGTGTTCCCGGATGATTTACCGGGGATGCCACCTGATAGAGAGGTGGAGTTCAAGATTGAACTTGCACCGGGAACCATGCCAATATCCCGAAGGCCGTACAAGATGGCGCCCAAGGAATTGGCTGAGCTGAAGACTCAACTAACGGACTGTCACACCCGGTTTCTACAAAGAACAACCGAGTGAATATCACATGTATGCCAGGATCATTTTCTCATACATGTGATGACAAATAGTGAAGTATCATTTATTACAAGCCAGGTGTCGAATATAAATAAGTCTTACATAGCATATGTCTCAATGGACGATAATAAGTTCATCACAAGTAAATAAACTAGCAGCGGAATATTATTCTCGTGGGCTCCGTCACAGGTGTTGCCCGAGGGACTCCATGAACCTAGAAACCTTCTTCGGGTCCAAAGTCTTGATCATTAAACACCACATCATTCTCTTGACCTGAGCAGCAATATAAACCAACAAATATGCAAGGTTGAGTACCGATGGTACTCAGCAAGTGTGGGAAAGTTATGTCATGCATGGCTAGAACAAGGAGAGGTTGAACTCATGGTTAAAGCACTAGGCAATTATTGCCTACTACCTTAGCTTATTAAGCACCTACATTACTACCCAGGTAAAATGGTCCCAATCTCCCATCCCATCATCATAATCAAATAACCATAACATCTTTTCCAATGTTAAGCTCCCCGCTTAACATCCGCAACCTCCAAGGTCATCATCTTCAAATCATGAATAAGTCCAAGCCACTCTTGACCGTGAGCACGGCTGTCATGACAGTTTTGACTCTGCAGAGTTCGCACCACAGTACCCACATGTAGTGATTTCATCCCCCGTTGCCGGGTGGACTAAAAGAACCTCCATTATGCCAGTGACCACGAACCACATTCACACTTCCCAGGTGTGTAGCCAGGAGATCACTACGAAGCCTTTACAAAGGGATTCTCGACGAGCGTGGGCCCACTGAGGTTTCACCCCTGACAGCATACAAGAGGCTCCAACCCCGCTGCAGTAGCCCACTCTTGAGCCTTGCGGTTCATATGATAGTCCAGCTGACACCTACTCCCCGCACCATCCAACACACCCATACTACGCCGGGGATACACCTAATTAATTGGCCAAGCTGCCCCATCTCAGCATGTGGTTGGCACGGTACAGCCAGGTTACATGCTCCATGAACCGGTCCTTAGGATCCAGGCAAGTACTAAACACAAACCCGAGTCTCGTGCACCCAGCACCAACCAAAACATCCAACTTGCCTTGATCCCTACATCTACATAACTCATAATATATCATTCAAGGATAAGGTAAATAAATTGATGATTTCATAACCCACTTATCCCATTCTAAGCATGGCTAAGCATAAGTAATATGAATGAATGAAATAAAGCAAATCCCAACCCAAGCTACAAGGAAACAAGGTAATGCAATTCTAGGGAAACTTCCTAGCATGGGTTTCATATTTCAATTGACAATGCAAATAATTCTACCTACACATCCTAGTATAGGAACAAAGTGGTCAAGGACACTTGCCTTCTTCCTGCTGCTCTGAGAAATGGAAAGTCTTGTTCTTGGAAGGGAAGAACTTGCTCTGGGGCAGGTTCTACTCATACCATCACACATAGCAAAAGAAAACAGCAATCCATAAGACATAGTTCACACTTTCACTTCATACAAACCAAACATTCACATTTATAAAAGTCACTCACACTTCTAAGGATTGTGGTTACTCTATGTGAGGTGATTTTTGACCTTCATGCACTTTTAAACATATGTATATTATTTCTAACTTTTGTATTCAGATTTCTGTTTGCACACTATATATAAATTCCTAATTTAAACAAATTCTGTAATACCCTCTTTAGCTACCAAGAGTGCATGCAAGGTAATTTCCTACTCCAAATGGGTTTTCAGACCTTCTACCAACCCTAAACTGAATTCTTTAGATTTTGGAAACTTCATTTATCATTTTCTATTTATTCATACCTAGCTTGCTATATTTTCAGATTTATTTCCTATGCCTAAATGTGAACTTTATTATGAAAATAGTAAGACACCTCATCTAAACAGAATAGGTTCTGATCTAAAATATTAAATAATATATTTTTGAACTTCTCCTCTGATGTGAACTAATTTAAATTTATTTTATCAATTTTCAGAATTATTTCCTAGCCTAGAAATGTGTCTCTATAACTAATAAATGTGAACAATCAATTAGACAGATTCATTTCAGCTAAAATCTATTTTTATCTCACTCCAAAGTTTTCCAAGTGCTAGGAAAGTTTAAATTTGAATTTACAATGTGTTTGTCCCATGTTTTAAATTTTAATTTCTAATCACATATTCAAATTCCTAACTTTAATATCACATAGGGTTAAAAAGGTAAACTCACCCCACTACAGGGTCTATTATATTATTTTAAGAATTTCCAGGGACCTAACTATGCATAACAGAGGGGTTTTGCTAATTTTTATTAAGTCCAGGGGCTAAAACTGATTTTTAATTGAATTTACATGAATTTCTGAAGTTCCAGGGGCTAGATCAGAAGTTTCCGGGGCTAGCTTATATCTTCCGAGAACCCCAGGGGGTAGCGCGTAAGAATCCCGGCCTTTATAACGTGGGGCTGACGTGGACCGTCCGATTTAAAACAGATGGCTGAGATTATAACGTCGAACCGGTACGTGGGGATTTAAATTCTACCGTGCGATTTAAAATAGACGGCCCTCAAGCGGCCACGTCGCTCTGATCGAGCGTGGGCGGCGCTGCCCGGCAGCGCGCGGCGGCGGGAGGCGGCGATCTCGCCCGAAAACTTCGGATCTTCGTCAATTCTTCCTAAAACTAGGATTTCATGGCATAGATCGGTAGAGGGGAGGTCGGGGATCTCACCTCGGGGTTTTTCTTGAGCTCGGAGGTCCCGGAAGGCGGTCGGCGTCGAGGTCCGAGCTGGAACAGCGGCGATGCTCGTCGGAGCTGTGTCTAGGGCGAAATCTACCAAGTTTTCTGCTCCTGCGTGATTCCCCGGAGGCGGTGGATCAAGATCAGCGTGTTAGATCAGAAATCCCGAGCGAAGATCGAGAGAAATTTGCCGGAGAAACCCTGGTTCTCACCTGGAGGAAAACGGCTGATCGTGGGGGAAAAACGGGGCGATGCCAGCGTTTTTATAGACGGGGGAAGGCGGCGGGTTTGTTTAGATCGAGTTTGAGTCGTCTGGGACTGGGAGTCGGGCTGAGGGACGCGGAATTCCGGGTTGGTTACGATCGCGCGCGCGCGGAAGAGTCCGACAGTTGGCGCGAGCGGGAGGTCGGGGATGACAGGCGGGCCCTGCATGTCAGTGAGCGGGAGAGGGGGCGCGCGGCTGCGGGCTGGCGCGGGGGTGGGTGGGCCGGCTGGCGGGTTTCCGTCCACTGGCCGGGGGGTTTATTTTTTTCTTTTTCTTTTTCTTTTCTGTTTTGAGTTTAATTTGAATTCCAATTTGAATTTGAATTTCTGCACCACATGCAATACGTCCAAAAATTTTTAAATTCCCCTCTTAACAGGTTTTGGGGTGTTACACGGACCTCCTGGAGAAGGGTTTTGTTAGGCCGAGCTCCTCGCCATGGGGCTGTTCGGCATTATTTGTAAAGAAGAAGGATGAGACGTTGCGGCTTTGCGTGGACTATCATCCATTAAATGCCGTAACCATCAAGAACAAGTACCCGTTGCCACGGATCGACATGTTATTTGATCAGTTGGTCGAAGCAAAGATCTTTTCCAAGATAGACTTATGATCCGGGTACCATCAGATTAAGATAAGGGCTGAGGATATTCCAAAAACAGATTTTTCAACGAGGTACGGACTTTATGAGTACCTGGTCATGTCCTTTGGTCTCACCAATGCTCCAGCTCACTTCATGTATTTAATGAACTCGGTATTCATGCCGGAGCTGGACAAGTTTGTCGTGGTCTTCATCGACGACATACTGGTATATTCCAATTCGGAGGAAGATCACAAGAAGCATCGGCGTATAGTCTTGCAACGGCTGCGGGATCACAAGCTATACGCGAAATTCAGCAAGTGCAAATTCTGGATATCGCAAGTGCCTTTCCTCGGGCATATCATCTCAGCGGAGGGTATCGCTGTAGACCAGAGCAAGATCACTCAAGTGCTGAATTGGAAATCCCCGAGGACTGTTCATGAGGTACGGAGTTTCCTCGGACTCGCGGGATATTATCGGAGGTTCATCCCGAACTTCTCGAAGATTGCCAAGCCTATAACGGAGCTGCTGAAGAATGCTACCAAATATGTTTGGAGACCAACATGTGAAGCAGCATTCAAGGCTTTAGTTAAGCATCTAACATCAGCACCGGTTTTGGCGCAGCCAGACACGACCAAACCGTTCGATGTGTACTGCGATGCATCCGGCATTGGGCTCGGATGTGTGCTGATGCAAGACCGAAGAGTGGTTGCATATGGATCATGGCAGCTCAGAAACCATGAGCAAAATTATCCAACTTACGACTTGGAGCTCGCTGCCGTGGTACTTGCACTGAAAATTTGGAGGCACTACCTACTCGGTAACCTCGTACATTTATATACCGACCACAAGAGCCTCAAGTACATATTCACTCAGAAGGAGCTGAACATGAGGCAGCGAAGATGGTTAGAATTGATAAAGGATTACGAAATAGAGATCCATTATTATCCGGTCAAGGCAAACACAGTGGCAGATGCGCTGAGCGCAAGTCACACGTCAACAATCTGACCATCACACCGTTGGAAGAGAGCGAACCACCACTACATGTGATTCCACACGGAGCTCTCTACAACCTAGATTTGATCCCCACCATCCGTGAAGAGATAGCGGCAGCTCAGAAACATGACAAGGGCATGTCGCATTTGCGGAGACGTGTAGACAGTGGGGAGTTGAAATGTTTCCGGAAGGAAAGAGACGGCGCCCTATGGTTCAAGGACCGGATCGTCGTACCCCGTAACCCGGAGCTACAGAAGAAAATTTTTTATGAGGCTCACTTATCAAAATTTTCTATTCACCCCGGCAGCAACAAAATGTATCAAGAACTCAGAAGCATGTTTTGGTGGACACGGATGAAGTGGGAGATCGCAAAGTACGTGTACGAGTGTGATACATGTCGAAGGGTGAAGGCGGATCATATGCGGAAACCGGGACTGCTACAACCACTGGGCGTTCCTGCCTGGAAGTGGGAGGATGTGAGCATGGACTTCATCGTCGGTTTACCCACCACCTTTCAGAAACATGATTCTGTGTGGGTGATCGTCGACCAGCTCACCAAAGTTGCCAATTTTATCCCGGTCAACACCAACTACAACACCAAGAAGTATGCTGAACTGTACATCTCACGGATCCTATGCTTGTACGGCGTACCCCATACCATCATATCGAATCGGGGCACTTTATTTGTGTCCCGTTTTTGGGAGCAGCTGCATGCTGCATTGGGGACGAAGCTGATCCGTAGTTCAGCATACCACATGCAAACGGATGGGCAAACCGAGCGGGTAAATCAGATCCTAGAAGACATGCTACGAGCTTGTGCTATCAACCACGTTAAGAATTGGGATGATCACTTGCCGTTAGCCGAGTTCTCGTACAACAATGGGTACCAAGCCAGCATCAAGATGGCGCCTTATGAGGCGCTATACGGGAGGAAATGCCGCACACCACTGAATTGGTGTGAGTCTGGTGAAAGGGTTACCTTCGGGATTGACCTTGTCAACAACGAGGAAGAAAAGGTTCGACTGATTCAAGCGAACCTAGAAGCCGCCCAATCCCATCAGAAACAGTATGCAGATCGGACAAGACGCCCATTACAATTCGAAGTCGGGGATCACATATATCTACGTGTGTCTCCGATGAAGGGCGTAAACAGATTCGGGGTGAGAGGAAAGTTGGCACTCCGGTTCGTCGGTCCATTCCAGATTACCGAAAGGTGTTGATCGGTAGCATACCGGCTGAAATTACCAGAAGCACTTTCCGGTGTGCACGACGTATTTCACATTTCCCAGCTGAGGAAGTGTCTTAAGATATCTACTACCGTTCAGCTGGAGGACATTGAAGAACTGCAACCGGATCTCACCTATCGGGAAGAACCGGTTCAGATCATTGACGAAAAGGCCCGAACCACACGCAACCGCACGTTGTGGTTCTACAAAGTTCTATGGAGTAATCACTCCGTGGACGAAGCGACATGGGAGAGGGAAGGATTTCTTCGTGCTAACTACCCCGACTTTTTCACGTCGCATATCCTGTAATCTTCCACCGTCCTCTCTCTCATTTTCACCTTATAATCTCGGTACGAGATTCTTTTTAGGGGGGCGGGATGTAAGGGCCTCAGTTTTTGACACATGTTTGAAGTGTCATCACCACACACACACCTCATTTGAAGCAAGTTGATAAACACCTTTGAAGAGCAAGTAACCACCATCAACATGCTCATTAGAGAACAAACTCACATATTGCAAAAGTGGTATTTCCCACATGTGATATACAGGGGCTGGGCATATGAAAACTCCTACACCTTGCTAGGAATGTCCATGTCAAGTTTCACCCAAATTCAAAACCTTTTGAGGTACATTTGGGGTATAGCTAGGAGGAGGGCAGTTTGAACTCAAATGCAAAATCAAACTGTTTTGATCCCATAAATTCAAAAGTGGGAGACATATTCTTGCTCAGCACATTTTTATGCGCTCATACACCAATTTTCACTCCATTTGGAGTTGATCTTGACATGAGCTAAGTGCGGCAAATTCAAATTTTATTTGAATTTCAAACTGAACATGTGCTGAAATTCATTCAAACCAAACCCAATTTGAATTCTAACCAATTCAAATGGTTCAAGGGTAGATAATTCAAATCACCCGGGGCTTTGTGGGAACTACTGTTTACAACAGTGAACAAGAGTTAATCTCAGAGGTTAAAAATGAAAATTGGACCCACATGTCAGCCACTGGGATGATCCAACCGACTGAGACTTTCAGCACTCGGGTCCCCGAGCTTCAGCTGCGATCGCCAACGAGGGAGGCCGCCGCGGCAGCAGCTGCTTGGCCACGCGCGGGCACAAGTCGGTTCAGAGCCTTCTTAAGGCGCCCCCACTCCTCGGCCGAAGCCCTCGCCATTTTCTCTCCGCAAGAACACAGCGCCGGGAAACTTTCTTCCGCCGCTCAGAACCGATCGGAGAGCTCCGATCACAGCCTCCCCATCCCCTCAAGAGCTACGGCAAGGTACTAGGAACCCTCCTTGTTCTTCCCCGTTTCTAGAACTCAGCTGAAATCTGTCGATCTCGGCTATACCGAGAGTTCAATTCGGTGACCTAAAACCGCTGCACTTCGGGCTCCCGTGGACAGCCCAACCGGGAGGTGATCATGCCCGAGCCAAGGCACCCTTGGACGCGCTGGTGATCGGTGCTGCTCACCCCCGAGCCACAGCCCTAGTGTTTGCTCACCGGCGGCGAATTTCCAGTTTTCCCCATCTGGGTATAGACCGACCTTCGGGTGCGGTTCTGTCGAATCCATACTCTAGGAAGGATTAGAGGGCCCCAATCCGCTCCCACACAAACTAGACATGATAGCACACAAGTTGCCTTCACAACCTTTGGCCTGAGAACCTCTGTACCCGGCTTATTTCAAAGTTATCGACGGCGGAGCATGCGGAAAGCATCGGGCGCACGGTGAGGGACTACTTCGTACCTCTCCCGAGCTGCCTTGAGCCCATGCCGAGGTTCCTGAGGTACCACTGATGCTTTCCGGCCGTTTTCTCGGTCAGTTGGGGTGCTAGGGAAGTCGGCCGACAGGGCCGAAGTCTTTCCGAAGCCGCCGCTCGTCGCCGACCATGTGCCGGTCGTTGTCATGACGAGCTGAGCCCGGAATCATGTTCTCCGAGTGAAAGTCGGCAGGAGCGGCCGGAATCGTGAAGCTTGGAGCTCCACAGAGGCTGCCGGCGAGCTCTCCGGCTAGTTACCACGGCGGCAGAGCGCGGGCGGCGGGAGGTAGACGAAGGGGTGGACCCCAACTGTCAGCGGCAGATATTTTAAATTGGGATCGGGCTGCGGCTGGTATCTGATGTTCTGGCACACAAAAACCCTGTAGGCCTCAGTGTGCTGACGCCTCCGCGCCCAACACGCGTCCCCGTGGCCCACCAGCCGATTTAAACTTTTCCCCGATTTTCAGATTTCATTCAAATTTCAAATCCTCATAACTTTGGCTAGAAATCTCCAAATCCAGTGAACCAAATTTTGTTGGATTCAGCTCTCTGAGAACTTTCCAGCAAATCAAGTTTCACTTCATGAAAATCCTTAATTCTCCAGAATTAATTCCTCAAATTTTAAACCGTTTGGAATTTTAGATGGAGAATCCTTTGGAGGAAAATTCTGAAATTTTGCCGGGATGTTCACCAAAATATTCCTGAACTACCATAAAAATGTCAGGTCCATTTGAGCTCATTTGATCCACCTAATGGTGTGATTAATGAAACTGTTCCAGAGAAAATAGAAAATGTTTAGAAACATTTCCAGAATTTTCTCTAAAATTGTTTAGCTCATATCATTAGCTAGGAACCTTCAAATTAAGTGAGACCAACTCCATTAGAACCTTCTGAAAATCTAATTTTCAGAAAGTCATGGCTTGTGCCATGAAAATTCCTAGAATACCCTAGGAGATCCAATTAAGGTCAAGGACATAATTAATTGTGGAGGGCTCAAATGAGCTTTGCTGCAACTAAAACTTGACCAAGTCTCTGTTTAGGTTGTAACCAAGCCACAGTAAAAGTTTCACAGTATTTGGGTCGGTCTAGTGAGACTTAGAAGGTTCACAAGTTTAAAACTCAATTCAAATGCATTTATTTAATACATGTACTTCTTATATCATGTAGTCTCTAAGGTCGAGGAGTAACCCGAAGTCCTAGACTTCGTTACTCCAGAGGAGCAGCTAGCCTACAACCAAGAACAGCAAGGCAAGCTCCGGTTTGCATCACCCTCTTTACAAATTTTTATTGTTTTGAGCACTTTCTTTGAGTATCACTTATTTCCTTGCATTAGAGTCTTGTTTGGAAACCCAATTGCATAGCCAAGAAAACCATGGGTTGGGTTTAGGATTGCAAACCCCGTTAGCTACTGCAAAGCTAAGTTAGGGTAGGACTCGGTACAAGTCGAGTAGTTGGAACTACTCGCGAGCATAGGCTAGAGGCACTCGACTCGGGTAGATATAGCACATGATACACATGGCAAGAAAAATGAGACCGAGCGGAGAGTAAGGGCAGCAGGACTTTGGGGCCTGTGTGCTATAGCTCCGCTTGTGTCTATTGAGGACCGAGCGGTGTGCGGGCCTGTTGAACAAGCTAGAACAGTACCGAAGACCTACCGGCTATATGGGAACCGGGAAACCGATGTAACTCGGATAGCTGGGCATTGAGGCATTGCCCGTCGTTCAGAGGGTAGGTTGAGAGCTTGAGGTGTAAATCGGCTGGCGGCATTGAGATGCGCGTGCAGAGACCTCTTGCTCGGGACGATGAGACCGGTTCAATATTTGGCTGACAGGTGAAAGGTGGTTGCGTACGGCGTCCGTGATGGTTGCTGTAGGCAACATCGAGTACGGGCGTACGTGACGGGTAGTTCGGGTAACCCTGCAGGTGTAAATCGATTATAATCGCCGTCCCTCGTGGTCAGTGAGTACCACTTGTTCACTGTACCGTGACGTAGAAATAACAGGCTAGTTACATGTTAAAATGTTGCTGATAGAAAGATGGACTTTGATTGTTAATGATTTGTTGTAGTTTAGAGCTAACTAAAGTTCCTTTCAACTTTGGGCAAAGTACATGAGAGAAATGCGTTTCTTGTTTGATTGCGGCTCTCTCATGTGCCTTAGCATAAGGTTCTCCACAACCTGCTGCTAAAACTTGAAAGTAAGGGTCCAATAATTAGGCGAGTCCTTTGCAAATTGTTTTATCTCATGTACCCATCACCCCTCATGTAGAAGTTCCATGTTTAGGAGAGACGGGTCAGTCTTGCTGAGCCTTCGTGCTCACTGCTTGTGTTTGAACCTTTTGCAGGGTTCTATGAGGAAGAGACTCCCGAGGAGGAGACGAAACCCCAGGAGGGGAACCCCATCGTGTGGGAGTCGTGCACGCCGCCATGTTAGTGTGCGTGTGTGCTAGCAAGTACACGTTCACGGGCTGAACATGAACTTGATGCGTAGTCTACGCCCGTGAGTGTAGACTGGACCTATTTTGATGTAAAAATGATCATAAACCACTTTATGTAATAAAAGTTTTGCTTCCGCTTTGTACCTTTGACGTGTGTTATTCTGTGTTGTGCAACGCAGCACCCCTCAGCGTGATCCTGGCTCGACAAGACCGTGGGGTCGTGTCAGTCTCCTTGAGATGGGAGTCGTCCCGGGTGCAAGCTCAATCTTGAACTCGACATCCCGCTCAGGTGGCATGCCCAGAAGATCATCCGTAAACACGTCAGGGTACTCCCGGACTACGGGAATGTCCTCTAACTTGAGAGCTTCAGTATTATTAATTGCTGAAACTTCCCGGACTGGATTGTCTAATATGAGGGACTGCGGACAGTGTAATGGGGAGTTGAGGTGAACCGTCCATGATAATGCTTCCAGGACAGCGCCATGGTAGCTTAGCCATGACATCCCTAAGATTGCATCAATCTTCTGCCCCTCAAGAATAATCATAGTGGTGGGATATATCTTCCCACGTAAGCACAGTGGTGCTTTCGGAATCATCATAGTTGCTGAAATCTTTCTTCCTGGTGAGCAGATCATATACGAGCACTCAGTGGGAAAGACTTTCAGTTGATGCTTAACAACATATGATGCACTTATGAAGTTGTGGGTTGCACCCTAATCAAATAATATGATGATTGCTTGATCGTTGAGAGTGAACATACCCGCCAGCACGTTGTCTCCCTCAGGGGCGTCCTCATTGTCGAGGTTGCAAACGCCCCCAATTCGCTGACCAACCTTCTTAACCAGAGATCGGCCTCGAGCACCGCCCTGGAACTAGGCTTGCCCGCTGCTCTGCTGCCCCTGGGGACAGTCCTTCGAGAAATGGCCCACCTGGCCACACGTAAAGCAAGTGTAGCGAGGCGGTCCTCCGCTGATTGGCGGACGGAAACCCGGGGCGCGTTGTGGTGGTGGAAACACCTGGGGTACCATCTGCTGTTGCTGTTGCGGCCACGGTGGTGGCATCGGCGGTCGGAACGAGGGTGGCTTAAAAGAACGACCCCCGAACTGCTGAGGTCGCGCCGGTGGATGCAACTGCTGACCGGATGGTGTCCGATACACCATACAGTATTTCTGAGTAGCTCCACCCCCACTGCTGGGTGGAGTGCTGCGGTTTCGCTGCTCAGCCGCTAATTCTCTCTGAGCGTCTTCTTGCATGATCGCGGCATTAACGAGATCGTTGAAGGTGCCGCGATTGCATTGGACAAGATGCGTCTTCATCTCGCGGTGTAGCCCCCGATAGAAGTGCTCTCGCTTCTTCTCCTCGGTGGAGACGTAATCCGACGCATATTGCGCCAGATGGTTGAAGGCACGGGAGTAGTCATGGGCAATCCTCCCGCCCTGCTTCAGCTCCAAGAACACTTAGAACTTCCGCTTCATTATCCCGGGAGGGATTTGATAGGCGCGGAACACCTCCCGGAATTCTTCCCACTCCACGGCATGGCCATCCGGCAGTGAGGCGACATAGTTCGCCCACCATGCACCAGCGGCACCGTGAAGCTGCTGCGCCGCGAACAGAGTCCTCTGCCGCTCCGTACATTGGAGCAGCCCGAATTTGGACTCAATTGTCCGCATCCAGTTGTCGGCCTCCAGGGGTTCTGCTGCTTCAGTGAACACCGGAGGGTGCGTACTCATGAAGTCCGAGTACGTCACAACATGGGGGTCACGAGGCCCCCTGTCTTGACGCCCCCCTCCCCCCGCCTGGGTCGTATTCTGCACAATTATGCGGAGCAGGTCGGTCTGCTCCTCACGATTACCCACCAGGGCCACGATCACATCCTCTAGCGTAAGCGGAGGCGGCGGTGGTGGTTGTTGCCGCGGGGTGCTGTCATAGGCAGATGGCTGGGAGTCATCACTCCCCTGCTGGCTAGAGCCACCAATCTCATGCGTGGTCTGAGTGCGAACCATCTGCAACCATACGATAATAAACATCAGTCCCGCAACATACTTCATACGGTCCAATAGGCATAAAACATAATGACAGTAAAACATGCGATACATCTCGTATACAGATAATGTATTAACTTTGCACAAGCTACACCATTACCAGACCAAATACAAGATAGTTAAATCCAACTTTACGGACTTCCTCTTTGGATGTGCATGACAACTAGGTTTGGTCACTACGAGACGTTACATCGCTTTGTGATCACGTATACTACCCTTTTATCTTCAATACGACACAAACATGGTCTCTAGCAAAAGAAACTTGAGCAAGACATATACTCAAATCTTTCACTAGTCGAAGATAACCGCTAATGAGTATGTTCTACCCCATTGGAAGTACTTACACCCCCTAGGGTACAACAATCTCTCAAATGAGTTCCACTGTCATCTCTCTGCTAGAATGACCAGTTTCTACATATTCCAGATTTTGATCTGGTCCTGCGCACTTTCATGACTCAAGCTTAATACCAAAGTTAAAGTTAACTTCAGTATTTTCCAACAAGTATTTATTTTCCCTCAGATCAGCTCTGGTTTAAGAGTTATGGTAATTCAAAGTCAACAGAATTTCTGGAAGAATTACAACAGCACCTCCTTTGGAAGTTGCTATTTTCAACTCTAATTTCAGCTCAATTCCGTGCTGTAATTGCAGAAGCTTTGAATTACAAAGATGTAACACATCTCCTACCCTTTCCAAAAATGCATCATATGATAATTTTAGATTTTTCTACAGGCATTTATGCTTGAAAAACAGAACAGGCCAGAGAGTGTTTTAAATCTGTCCTGGTTCTGGACGGTTTACATTCCTCTGGGATTTAAGCCATCTTAAGGTGTAATTAAGCTCTGGAAGTATACAACAAAGTTGTAGAGTACTTAAACAACTTTCCATAACTATATCCCACACCTACATTGGCTAAATAATCTGTAAGTTATGCTCTGTCAAAGTTCAGCATACTTGCTGCCCAAAACAGAGCACTCTGTTTTTCAATCCCTTTTGACTACACTGATCAACTATTGAACTTCTCTACCCAACCAGGGTCCTAATTGTTGAAACTTGGTGATTTTAGTTCCTTTTTATCATTATCTTTCATGCACATGCTTATGATATATCGGTACTACGTTCATCACAAAAAGAAAATCCTAACCGGATTATACCGGCATATACGTCTCAATTGTTGCACTAAACGGTTGCTCGCACACGTATACTACACGGGATACATACGTGGTTAATACCTGCAGAAGAACACCAAATAATGATGCACTCAAAGGTTATTTTCATTTCAGGCAGGTGCGTATTTGAAAGTAAATACAAACGCCCCCTATCATTGCCATACGGCCGTCCTTGAGTTAAGCCACATCTCAAGGTACGTGATCGTGTTTCAACACCACACGACGGGAAATCCGAGGAGAGCGCGAACAGGTCTTCACGGTTGGGAATTTTATCAGCCCAACAGATACCACCTACTGCCCTGCAGGGCACGCCGATGACAAGCGCTGCGTATGTCCCCCTGGGCTATTTCCAGACGAACACACTCTCGCGTTACTGACGACGCGATGGGGTCTGCACTTGCTTGCCTAATGCACGCTAGGGATCAGCGTTTCATATGAACTCAGGAACATGAAGAGTCCAAGAGTTTCATATTGACGTCTCACACTAGGCTGTGAGACCTATCCCTGAACCACCTTCCTCGTCAGGGGAGCTAACCGAAATTGAATCGCTTTCGCTGGCGTTCCTTACCATTTTTACCTGAGTGTAGGTGCGTCGTTACATAATTAAAATTCAGAATTACAACACACATGTTAGTCTTACCACTTCAAGTAACTATTCTAATATAGTCCTTACTTGGGGAAACTAGCGGATCCTCACCGTAAAGCAAAGTTTTCCACATAATACAGTCCTTAATTAGTGTGCTATCCCCAATACCGCTCTGATACCAGCGGTGGCGGACCGGAATCCGCTCATCCAGGATCGCAGTGGGTGGTGCCGCACGATGCGACACCCGACAGCACACATCATAAGAACGATATTGTATTACATAGAAAACCAACTTAATATGTACAACTAGTACAAGACTTCAGTTACAATCTAATATTTGGATTACAACAGCGGAAGCTAAGTTTATACAACTCACGCCACCTATCTAGCAAAAGTTGGTTACCCAGCCCAAGGGCAACCCGCACTAGCTGCACTCCTCAGCTCAGTGCGGCGTGTACGGCTCCCACTCAGCCGTGGTCCCCGACGGAGGGTAGCCCTCGCCAGTGGACTCGTAACCCAAGTCGGTGGGATACTCCTCACCTGAAAAACACTTAAGCAGCAACCATGAGCACGATGGCTCAACAAGACTTAACCGACTCACCTATGCATTAAACTCTACATGCAGTTTACACGAACATGGGATGGTAAATTTCAGCAAATAGACAAGCCTACAAGTTCATCCTTAGTTCATCTTGTAGCCACAAGTTATCAGTTCATGAATATGAAATTTAGTGAGCAATATTTGGTGGCACACATGTAGCAATACAATTTTTATCATAACAGCAATATTGAATCATCACATTTCATATATTAACCTACGTCATGACTCAGTGACCAAGTGGTACTCATCACCGCGAGGGACGGCGAATCGACTCGATATACACCTGCAGGGATACCCGAAGATCATGTCACGTACGCCCACTCGTGGAGCTGCACAGCAGGCTCACTCGATGTCGTACGGGACAACCTTTCACCCAACAGCCCAAATGTTGAACCGGTCGCACCGAAACGGACAGGAGGTTCCCTACACGGAACATCTCTCTATGCCCGTTAGCAGATTTCCACCTTTCTGCCCTCAACCTACACCTATAAATCGGTGCGTTATGCATCGACACCCGGAGGTTTAGGATACATCGGTTTACTGGGGCCCTTATATCCGATATGCCTTCGGTACGTTCAAACATGATCAGCGTGGGCCGCACACAGATCGGTCCTCAATCGACACGGACAGGGCTGCACACAAAAGACTTCCTCTTGCTGTGCACTAGCACCTGCCTAGTCTCATTTTCATTACTAAAATGATCTCACATCACTCGAACCAATCCCGTGTGTCCCAAGCCTAACTCGCGAGTAGATTCCAACTACTCGACTTGTACCGAAGTTCTATGAATCATTAAGCATAGCCTGTCTACTCGAGGACTTAGATACTACCCTCACTCTTATAAGAAAAATCTGGTTATGCACTTGGGTTTCATCCATCCTACACCTAATGCACATCCATAACACATACTACGTATACATAAAGCAAAACTTTGTAAAAATGGGTTAATTTAAACCGGGGCTTGCCTTGTTGCTTCTGGTCAGTTGTTAGGGCTTTGTCCGGAAGAAGAAAGTCGAGCACTTCCGGAGCATCCTCGCCTTCAGCGACTACACGTAAGTCATATGCTATATGTCAATTTAAATGTAATGTTTTGAATTGAACATGTAAAGACTATAACTCTAGCTAGCCCTCCCCTTTGGTTCTGAAATTTTTATGGTGGCTGGGTAGGGTCCTAACCAGAGTCTTGACCAAATTTCATTTGAAACCAAGTTCATTTGAGCTTTGTACAAATTAAAGCCTATTTGGTTATTAGTACAGCCTCTAAGGAATTTCAGGGGTTTTCATGGCCCCAACCATTACTTTATGGAAACTAAAATTTTAGATGGTTCTAATAGAATTGGTTTCGTGTCATTTGAAGAATTCTAGAGGATGTTATGCCCTAACAAGATTTGAGAAAATCTGAAAAATGTTTCTGTACATTTTTTCCATTTTCTCTGGGCAGTTCACTTAATCACACCATTAGGGGGATTAAATGAACTTGGATGGGTCTGAAAATTTTACTGTGACTCAAGGATTTTCCATTGAACCTCCTAGACAAATTTCAGATTTTTTCATAAAGTAATTCTCCAGATAAAATTCCAAACAGTTTAAATTTTAGGGATTTAATTCTGGAAAACCATTAAGTTTCATGAGGTGGAATTTGTGTTGCTGGAAAGTACTCAAAAATCTGAGTTCAGCAAAATTTGGTTAACTGAATTTGGAGCTCCCTAGCAGAAGTTATATGCATTTGAAGTTTAAACCAAATCTGAAAATTCAAATAAAGTTTAAACCGGCTGTTGGGGTCCCCGGGTTACGTGTCAGCACCGCAGCCAAACCACACGCGGGTCCGCAGAGTCTCCCGCATAGTTGCACGAGATCCTGGTGCCACAGCCGATCCGGGGCGGTTTTAGCAGAGACCGACATGTGGGGCCCGTGGAGCTTCATCTACCTCGCGCTCCCGCAGCTCCCCGCCGCCCCCTTCACCGGAGTACTCGCCGGTAGGCTGTTCCCGTGACCGGAACTCGACCAAACTGGCCGCCCCCACCTGAAATTGCTCGGGGAACCCGTTGCTGACCTTGTCGCCGGCCGGTGATCACCGGAATCGGTTGCGCGACGGCGACAGTCCACGGGGTGAGTTCGGCGATGTCGGTATGGCGCTGTCATGCCTCAGAGTCCCCTCTGTTGGCTCCTACAGCACCGCCATGACTTACGGAGCAACGACCCAGCCTCTGATCTTGCTTAAAGTTGTGGCAAACCGGACTTCACCATGCAACCTAGGTCTAAACCCGGCGATGAACAAAAAACCCACGGAACTCGGTGGTTTCTCGCTGGTTTCCCGTGATTATTGACCGTATGGATTCGCACGGACGTTTCTAGCTGGTTGTCGAAGATGGGGAGCAATTGCTTTACCGATTAGCCCAAATTTTCCGATTAACCGAACACGGGCTATATCATATGCTCACGGCAAGAACTGAGATTCCGGCAACCACACTCTATGGCATGTGGCCGGGTTTGTCGGACAGAAAGTGCACTCCTAGGCGAACCTTTTTTCCATAAAGTAAAGAACCAGAAACAGGCTCATGAATCCTTGTTTTTGGTCGCTCAATCCAAATAAAGAAATAGGAATACGGGCATGCTCAACTTGGCATGGGATCAAACCTAGCGGCTGGACGATGAGTTTTTGGTAGCGGTGGCTTTACACGGCGCTGAAGGGAAACAGGGAGCTCGTGGTCGGTTTACCGTGGGTGTGGCACCTGGTTGTTGCGTCGATCACGTCGAGGAGGCTTCGGCGAAGCTCTGGGTGAGCTCAGACCAGCGTGCCAACCTCGGAGACGTGCGGATGCCGGAGAACCGAGGGTTGTCGGGATACGGCGGCGTTTTGCTGTCGAGGGCTCAGGAGCGGGCAGACCAGCACGCAGAGGTGGTAGAAGAGGTGAGAAATATCACCGGTTGCCGATAGGTCGACGCATACATCGGCCTGGGTCGCTCGGGAGGTGGCATCCGGAGAATGCCCCGGTTGCACGCTGCGCTCGATCAACCCCGTGAGAAACAGAGCACCGCTCAGTTGTGAATTAGCTCTCCCACTCACCTGTGGGCCCATCTCTCCCCCCTAATACTTTTCCAATTTCACTGTAAATATCCCAGCTACTCTCAATTGAATGAGAGACTTAAGCACCAAGCCATAGTTTGAATTTGGTTTCCTCAATTTGGAATTGATTTGGCTAAATTTGCTGCACATTTGAACTGAAATTCAAATTCAGTTTTGAATTAATGCAAATTTATCTCCCGACAAGATGAGCTCCAATGGAGATGAAAATTAGTTGACTAACTCAGGAAAATGTGCTGAGTTTGAATATGAAGTTAGCTTTTGAATTCAAGAGATGAAAGTGGCTGCAATTTGAATTTGCATTCAAATTGGCCCCTTTTTGAATTGTCTCCAAAAGTGCCTAAAAATTATTGGATTTGCATGAAATTTGCCTTGACCATTCCGAAGAATATATAAGGTCTAGGGGTGAGCTCAACCTTTCATGTTTATGTGTAGAAATCCTACTTTTTGGAAGTTCGGGCTTTCCCCTCTAATCACCCTTTTGATGTTGTTTACTAGCTCTTCACAAGTGTTCATGAGATATCCCTCACAAGAGTTGTGGTGTTGTGGGGTGATGAACATTTTTTTGCATGTCACTATCTTGGACTTTTACAATTCCTCTATGATACTCGACTCCCATACAATCCTCCCTCAACCAAGAACATGAAACCCTTCTTCATTGTTCTCAACAGTGTTTCGGAAGACCATCGCTCCAAAGGATGGAGATGCCGGGAGTGTCCAAGGTTACTTGAGAACCTTGATGAAAGTAATCAGCAGGAGGAGAAAATTTGATATCTTCTATTACATTTGGAATGACATGTGAACATATCCTGCACACCAAACCGTTCCTGTGGCTATGCACCATACTTGATGTTCATGATTGAAAAAGTCACAGGAATTGAGTTTGTGAAGGATGTGGAGCACACTGCTCTAAGGCCTCAGAAGTCTACTCAAGCCTCTCTCCCAGCTGCTCCCTCACCTGCCTCACCTAAAGAACATCCAGAGAGAGCTCAAGAAGATGCAAGGCCTTCATCCAAGACTTGGGCCACTCCTCACAAAGGGTCCCCTAGTGGGATTATGAAGTATTTGGCTGCTATCTTTGGTTCTTGCCGCAAAACTGAGGTCAAGCTTCATAAGATGAACAAGGCAAGAAAAGAAGAAATGAGATACATGAAGGCCAATGTCAAAGCAATATGACAAAAACTGGAGATTGAGCCCATTGGATCTCCAGTCATCTCAGAGGACTCTGCATCTGACTTCACAGAGCTTCCTCCTCTCTCTCCATCCGAGCGTGCCTACTTTGGTTCCCGGGGCATGACGAGTGGTTCTTCTCCCCCACTACTCAGCCTGATGATGAAGACGAAGAAAGGACCGACAGCGAGGAGTGAGCCGGTGATGACAATTAGATCCCTCCTCTCCTTCTTTTTGGTGCCTTGATGCCAAAGGGGGAGAGATTGAGGGGGAGTCTTAGGTCGTAGGTTCTTGTTTTTGTGTCCTAGTTTAAGATGTGGGCTTTTGTAAGACTTATGTTATCATTATGCTTTTAGACATGTGCTGTGAAATGATGACTATGTTATGCTTATGATTAATGGTGTATGCTTAAAACTGCTATGTAGGCTTGAGACTCTTGATGATATTATGATTATGCTTATTATGATATTCACATCAAAATTATTGCTCACACACATAGTTTTGCACCCCACCAAAAAAGTGCACATATGTCTTATGTCTACATTGCCTATTTTGCTCAAAGCTCATATGTGCACACTTTATGAAAATCTGAATTTTTTATCATATTTGTGTGATTTCAATTGGTTGTCATCAATCACCAAAAAGGGGGAGATTGAAAGTGCATCTAGGCATCCCTTGTGGGTTTTGGTTGATTTATGACAAACAAAAGAGACCCTAACAAAATCGTTGACATGAGCGCAGGATTTTAAAGAAATTAGGAAGAAAGCGCAAAAAGAAAGGAGTATGAGGATCTAAAATGATAAGAGCTCAGGAGCTGAAAAGATTAGATTACTTAGTATGGAGTGTGTTGGAGAAACACACCCCAAGAGCTCAATGAAAGAAATCACACTAACTGCACAAAAATCAGCATGTGCGGACTAGTCCGATATCAACCGGACTAGCCCGATTTCTCTCTGACTAGAAAACGGACAAGTCCTCAAAGTGCGTACTTGTCCTCAGTCCTCACTTTCTCCACACAGCGTACTAGTCTCATATGGACCGGACTATTCCGATATGTCTCTTACTAAAGAGGAGACAAGTCCGCCAAGTCCGGACTTGTCCATAATCTACAAAGTTCTCACCACAGAGGACTAGTCCGATATGGACCGGACTAGTCCGATTTGTCTCTGAGTAGACAATGGACTAGTCCGCACTCTTACGGACTAGTCCAGTATCTTACAACACTTAGGGTTTTCCACACGCCGCACATCGGACTAGTCCGGAGTTCACCACGGACTAGTCCGGACATCGCAAACCCTAACAGTAACCTTTGGAAAACCTAGTATAAATAGAGGTGTACGGCCATACTACAACCTGTCTTGACCCCCTGCACCGTCACATCTTCCAAGAGCCCAAAATTCACATCTGTCCACACATTCTAACCCTAAAAGGATCAAATCTTTGAGGATTAGCAATTGATCAAAGGAGAGACTTGTTCTACACATCTTGAGCTCTTGGGTTTGATCTCTCGCACACTCTTGTTCATTTATTGTACATCTTTTGAGTGTGCTTGGTGGTATTCAATCATTGTAATTCTTGGGGAGCCCTCAACTTGTGATAAGGCTCCTTGAATGATTTATTTGCCCTTTGTGATTAGTGGAAGAGAATCGGCCTCCGTGGCGATTCGATGAGGGTAGGGTTGGTGAAGACCCGGTCCTTCGTGGACTCCTCAACAGGGACGTAGATTTCCTTCGTGGAATCGAACCTCGGGATAAAATATTGTCTCTTGCTCTCGTGTTTTATTGTTCGTCATATTCTAGGGTTTACTTAATCTTGTGTAATTCACGTTGAAACATTGAAACTAAAGTTGATCTCTGTCATTCATTGTTTTACTGTTGTAATACATCTAAGTTCCCAATTAATTTCTGCTGCATAGGGTACTAGAAGTGAAAATATATCAACCTTGATCTTTCTAGTCCACACATACCGGACTAGTCTGCACAGTACCGGACTAGTCAGATTTCCCTGTATTTGATAAATCTATTAATTGTTTCAGGGATTAACAAAGAATCGAAAAGCTTATTCACCCCCCTCTAGGCTACATTCAAGCTCGTCGTGACACTCGGCGGAACACGGCCGGCGACGAGCGGCGGCTTCGGAAGAACTTCGGCTGTGTCGGCCAGACTTCCTAGCACCCCAAACGATCGAGCAAAAGGCCGGAGAGCATCAGTGGACCCTAGGAAAGCTCGGCATGGGCTCGAGGCAGCTCGGAATAGGCTCTAGGTAAGCTCCCACCGTGCGCCCGACAGCTTCCGCCATTAGCGCCGGTAGAAAAGCTAGAACTGACCGGTCTACCAAGGTTTTCTTGCCAGGGCTGCGAAGGAAAGTTGGTCGTTACCAAGTCTAGCTCTTATAGGAACAGTTTGAGAATCTCTAAACAACTATGGAGGGAGAATTTGGTGGATCCGCACCCGAAGGTCGGTCTGCGCCGAGTGAAAGGGGAAACTGAAATTCGTCGCCGGCGATCAAGCACTCGGGCTGTGGTTTGGGTATGAGCAGCACCAGACTATAACGCGTCCGAGGACGCCTTAGCTTGGGCATGACACTCTCCCGTTTGGGTTGTCCACGGGAGCTCGAGGTGCGGCGAACTTAGGTCACTGAAAAGAACTTTCGGTATGGGCGAGATCATCTGAGTTCAGCTGATTTCCTACGACGGGGATGGACAAGGAGAATCTCTAGTACCGTTTTGCAGCTTGGAGGGAGTGGAGAGGCTGTGATCACTGATTCTCTGATCAATTCCGAGGGAGCAGTGGCGAGCGATGCTTTCTTGCGCGAGAGCGAAGAAACGATCGGTAGTGCTCGGTTTGGCTCAGCTGCGGGGGATAAGGGGGAGGGTGAGGCGGTTCAGCAGCCAGGGGCGACAAGCAGCTGTCGGTCTTGCTGTTTTCTCGCCGTGGTGGCTGCTGGACCAGGCGCAAGAAACCGAGCTCGGATTTCAGTCGGTTGAATTTGCTGCTGAGGCTGACATGTGGGTCCCACCCGAGGTTTAACATCTGAAATTAAATTTTCCCCACTGCTCCAAACAGTAATCCCTCAAATACCCTCTAGAATTCGAATTATCTACCACATGCCCATTTTGAGTTTATAGAATTCAAATTGTGAAGTGTTTGAATTAATTTTCAGCACATATGCAGTTTGAAATTCAAATTGAGTTTGAATTTGCTTAACTTAGCTCATGTCAAGATCAACTCCAAATGGAGTGAAAATTGGTGTGTGAGCTCACAAAAATGTGCTGAGTAAGAATATGCCTCCCACTTTTGAATCCATGGGATGGAAGTAGTTTGAATTTGAATTTGAGTTCAAACTACCCTCTTTCTAGTTGTACCCAAAGAGACCTCAAAAGGTTTTGGATTTGGGTGAAATTTGGCATGGACATTCCTAGCAAGGTGTAGGAGTTTTTCATATGCCTATGATTCATGTGGGAAATGCCACTTTTACATTTTGTGAGTTTATTCTCTAATAATCATGTTGATGGTGTTTACTTGCTCTTCAAATGTGTTCACAAAGTTTCTTCAAATGAAGTGTATGTGTGGTGATGAACACTTTGAATATGTGCCAAAAACTTAGGACCTTACAAATCCCCTTTTTCTTGTTGGATGTAACCTTGGCAAGGTCGTTGACATGAGGTGCTTCCATTTCCATCATCTCATGATTGATGATCTTGCCAAGCACCTCATCCGGAGTCATTTTGTGGAAGTTTGGACTCTCTTGGATGAGTGTGCGAAGCGTCACATTGCGAAGCATGAAGGCTCTTATCATCCTTTTGACTACCTCGTGGTCTGTCCACTTCTTACAACCATACGCTTGAGTCTTGTTTATGAGAGTCTTAAGTCTGTTGTACATCTCTTGAGGGGTCTCGTCATCTTCCATGGTGTGGGGACCCCCGCCCCGACAGTCCAGGAATCGCATTGGGTGGTGCCGTGCGATGCGGCATCCAACAGCACACATCAAAAAACACACATACACAACAATATACGTCTTCAATACATAATATTGTCACATTTTACAGAGAATTTACAGACGTACATTTGCAGCGGAATATAAGAATACACTCACGGACTATAGCCTACGCTAAGCAAAATGAAGCCATCCTGCCCGCGGATGCTTCACACTAGCACCACATCAAAAACCCGGCGGCGTGCAGGGTTCAAAGCGAGACTCACACCCCTCATTGGGTACTGGCCCGCTCAGCTCTCCCTTCCTCCCTAACATTGCCTTATGCAACGTTACCTACAAAACAATGGATCAACAAACCGTAAGCTTATGCTCAGCAAGACTTAACTGAAAACCTACACATGGAACTCTAGATGCTGAAAATAGAGGGCTGAATAGAGAAATTTGCATAAACAATAAACTTGAGCTAATGGAGAGTCCTTACTTCAAGTTTTTAGCAACATTTTTAACCCTCGCACAATTTACATCGAGACTCCACAATCAAACAGAAACGCTTCATCTCGATGCCACTTGCCCGAGGAGAAAATAAATTTAGTGAGCTACCCTAGACTCATACATACCTTGCGCCATCAACGCCGAGACTCCACAATAAAAAAGAAACACTTTGTCCTGATGCCACTAGCCCAAGGTAGAATGTAAATTTAGTGAAGGTGATGATCATCCCTCATCTCCAATATCAGGATTACTCATGAAGCATATTAACTTTTCCCAGTTTCTTACTACGTCACGACTCAGTGTACAAGTATGCTCACTACCGTGAGCGACAGTGATTCGAATCAAAAACACCCGGCTGACACGACACGTACGCCCGTCCGAGACCAGTGATCAACCGATCCACTTGACGTTGTATGTGGCAACCTTTCACACGACACCCAAATATCGAACTGGTCCCACCGACTTGGATTAAGTCTCACTACGGCAAAACCTTGTAGAGCCGACTTCTCTATCCTTTCAGCAACTGCATAAGATTGTGGGGATTGCCTCGACACCTGTGGGGGACCACCCCGTGGTTCACCCACTCCGGGATCACAGAGGGTGGTGCCGTGTGATGCGGCACCCAACAGAACACAAGAAAAGATTAAGAACAACATACACACTTCTATTTGATTTAAAAACAGCGGGAGTCTTTTACAAACTTACTGTACAGCGGAAGTATTATACATACTACACTCTTCTACTAACTAAGCAAAAAGTGTAGCCATCCAGCCCGGGGACGCTACACACTAGCAGCACTCACCCACTTACAGAAGTGTGATGCCACACACCTTCCTACTCTGTTGTACGCAACCACCTTTCAAAGGAAACCCAAATGCCGAACCGGTCCATCCGTAACGGGCAGGAGGTCGCCGCGTGGAGCTTGACTGTGCCCATTGTCAGATTTAAACCTTGCTACCCTCAACCCACTCCTATAAAACGGTTGGGTAAGCCTCGGCACCCAGGTTAACCAATTACATCAGTTTCCTGCGTATGTCAGTATGCTATCCGGTACTGTTTGATACTTGTTCAGCAGGACCGCACACGACTCGGTCCTCAATCGACACCAACAGGGCTACGCATGTGAGACCTCCGCTCACTGCATCCTGTCCCCCCTGCTGGGTCTCAGTTTCACAATTCTTAAGCCATTTTCTACTCTTTCCAAACCGTGTGATAAAACCTTACCTCGCGAGTAGATTCCAACTACTCGACTTCTACCGAGATCCTAAGCACATTAGCATGACATTCGCTACTCGTCGAGTCTATAAACTACCCCACCCTTCATAGGATTTAAAGTTATGCAAGTTGGGTTTTAAACACCTTAACTCTAATGCAAACATTTCAACCTAGACATAAGTGATACAAATGAACTTTGTAAAAGGTAATTAAATGCAAACCAGGCTTGCTTGGTTGCGAGTTAAACGGAAAGTCAGCGTCTGGTGGGAGGACGTCCAATGGCTCTAGTGCTTCCTCAACTTTGGTCACTATATGAAATGTAGCAAAATATATGTATAAGTCCTAATGAAGTATTAGAATTAACTTCTATTCATAGCTACTGCTATTATGTTCCTTAATTGGCTTTGGGATTTTTCCAGTGGATACTAGACTCTCTAAGGATGATCTGAGCAAAATTTGGAGAAATTTCCTTGAACCTTGTGGTCTCCGAAATTCCCACAAGTACAAAGCTTCTCTTAATTTTGATCCCAAATCTGAAGTTTTGACATGGCTAACAGTGTAAGATCTAATTAGGGTAGGTCTCCATGGTTCTAACAAAACTTGTTTCACAATTTTGGAGCTACCAACAGGGAGATATGAATTTTTGAAGTTTGGACAGGAGTGCTGAAAAGTTTCTGTATAGAATTTGAATTTCCAAATATAGGCTGAACTTTGTATCAAAGTTTTGCCGAGCAAATTTACTCAAATGAAGCTAAAATTTTTACAGGAGATTATGATATTATGAAGAATCTTCTGGCCAAATTTTTGGAAATTCCATAACAGGGATCTTCTGGAATTAATTCCCAAAGATTTAGTTTTGATGAATTTTGGAGAAAATTCCAGGGATCTTCCGACCAAATTCTCTGAATTTCTGAAAATTAATGACTGAGAGGAATTCAACAAAATTTGTTTCACAGATTTCGGACATCCCTAAAGAAAATTATGGAGGTTTGAAAGTTGAACCATTTTTCTGGAAATCAATTCTATGATTTTTAGCTAATTTATTTAACCCTGAGATAACCTACTGATTAAGCCACCTTAATCATCTCCAAAAATCCTAATATTTTTACTGGAGTTCAGGAACTATGAGAAAGAGCTTCTGACCAAAAACGGGAATACTTCATCAAGAATTTCTCTTGGAATTAATCCCTAAAGGATTTATTAAAACAGTTCCAGAGAAATTCCTAGGCATTTTCATAGCTAGAAATTTATTTCTCTGCAAAGTAATCCTCCTAAGGATTTCAACAAAATTGGTCTCACTAATTTTAGAGTTTTCTACACCGAGTTATGAATTTGCAAACTTTAAACAACTCTCTGTTTGGATTTTACAAAGAGCACTCAGACGTGGGGCCCACGGGTCAGGTGTTTCTTCAACCTCCCGCCAAAGAACACACTTACACACCGGCACAGATCATGGTGCGGGTCGTTCTCCCTCAATTGTCCACCAAATCAGCTCTGGTTTCGCCCTATACGACCGTGGGAACGTGGAGCAGCTGCCGAGCAAGGTCTCCCCGCTTGAAAATGGCCGGAAGTGGGTCAGCATCGGCGGCGGCAGTTGGCGGAGCGGCATAGACACGTTCCGGCGTGTCCTAAGCTTCTCACGTTGAGATAAGTTGCACTAAAGCATCTCTAGTGGTCGGGTAACATGGAACGCATGCCAAACCTTTTTGCCGACCCGTTTTTAACATGGTGGGAAAAGGGGGTTCACCGGAGGACCGACCCGTTTTTGCCGCTAGAGGAGAATTCTCGTCGCCCGGGGCGTTGGATGGACGGTTGGCTTCGGTATTCGGCATGGGAGGGCGATAGGAACTTTAGTTGCTATGGCTTGAACCGAAGGAAGGATGATCAAGCTGGTTGGACGAATTTCCCGATTAGAGGGGCGCCGGTTCATCACGTACACCAGTGCAAAACATCATAATTCGGTGAGCCGACGGTGGGAACAAGCAAGGGCACTACGGGAGCATGATCTACACACTGTGTCGCACCTTTCGTAGGTGTTGGTCGCGCGGGAGAGGCGCTGGACCGGCCGGGCGCTGTGGAACTGTGAAGCGGCTTCGTGCTCTGTTTTTCAGTGAAGAACTGCTCGGTCACGGCGGAGGAAGGCCGGGGATGAGCTTAGGAGGTCTTGAGTATGTCGAGGAGTCTCCGGTGCAACTTCGGGGTGGATCAACCAGATGCCACAGTGGATGGAAGGTGGCCGGCGCTGAGGCAGCAGGGAGCGGCGCCGTTTCGGTCGAGTGAGCATGCTAGCAGAGAACGTGCGAGAGCTAACAAGCAGGGAAACAACATTTCTGCGCTGATGTCTATCAGCAGCTGAAGCAAGGCAACAAACCGCCTCAGAGCATAGACACAGGGAGCTCTGTGGTTGCCTCGGTGGTGCATGCCTCCCCCCGGTGTCGAGCGCATACAGAAAAGAAACGTCGAGAGTTGACTCTGTTTCACTGCCATGTGGGTCCCACTGAAGCCCCTCCCTCCGAAAAACAGTGGCTCCACCATTTAAATTCAAAATTCCCAGCCATTCCCATAAACCGAATTCGATTTCCCGGAGTTAACCTTTGGACGTGTTCAGTTCACATTTTAAATTACGTGTCGTCGGTTTAGTTCCTGTGAGAGGGGAAAATAACACCCAGGGTTGCTGTTTTTGGGTGAGCAAAAGATCACGCCGAGAGCTACTCAATCCACGTGCTGGTCGCCAGCATGACGAAAGCAGTGAGGAGGTGGCCTCCGCTTGCAGCTCGGTTGGTGAGTGAGAGGATCACGCCGTGAGGTGTTGAAGCCACGAGCAGGTCGCCAGCCCGATGAAAAAAGCTGGAGGTGGCTGCCCTCAGTGGCGCTCTGAGGAGGCTCGTATGATGTTCGACACTGAACAGAGTAAAGTCTTCAGGAGCAAGTTAAAACGGCCCAATGACATGTGGGTCTACCCCCTTTACTCCTCTTCTTATCCTCCAAATGTTTCCAAAAGGTCTTCATTCATGTAAATCCCCTCAATCTGATATTTCGGAAGTTTAAACGTGGGTGGAAATTTGAATAAACCAAATCCAGTGTGAAGTTCACTTTCAAATTTAAATTCAGCTCATATTTGGAAATGATCATGTTTAACTCCTTTTTAGCCCACTCCGAAATTAGAATGTGACCACCATGAATTTGCTCGAATTCAATGATATGAGGATACCTGTGTGCTCCAAATTTTGGCAGCAACTTGAGGGGAACAATTGAGTTCAAATCTGAATTTAAACTCCCCCTTACATGTGAGAACTTTACACATGGTGTTTAATTCAACCTTGGCTAAACACGTTTCGAATGAAGGTGAGAGCTCGTTTGGTTGGACACCCATGTGCATCATCACGTGTATAAAATTTTTGTAAGTCCTAATTTTCATGCATTCCAATCATAACGGTTGTCAACCCTCTGTTATTGCCTTTACATTTTTGGGACTTTTACAACACCCAGGTTAACATGTTACATCGGTTTCCTAGCTCCCATATAGCCAGTATGCCTCCGGTACACAACTCAAACTTGACCAGCGGGGCCGCACACGAGAACGGGCCTTAATTGACTCGGACAGAGACTAGGTTCCCAAGACCACGTCCTTGAGCCTTCCATCCATACTGTCCGGTCTCCATTCCCAACTAAGATGATCAATTCCCAACTCTTCCGATTAATTCCCCTTAATCCCGGTTCACGAGTAGGAAACGGACTACTCGAGTTATGCCTCTTTTAATCCACTTTTGTTAACTTGAGAACAACAGTTATAATTAAGTGATAACCTAATCTAAATCAAACTCCAGTGTTTTTCTGGGTCATGCATGTGGAGTGTCATACAAACCTAGCCATAATGCAAAACTAATATTCTAGACAATATGAAGTGTATACAAATAAAAACATGTAAATTTGGATGCAAACCGGGGCTTGCCTTAGTGTTGATCCTGACTAAAGTTTCTGTCAATAGGATTCAACTTAGCGGCCTCCGAAGTCTTCTCGAGAAATATTTCTATCGAAATGATCAATTAAAGAAATGTGTCACATTATGAGATAATGTGCTATAAGAAAACTACATAAGCAAAACCTAAGAATACAGAGGATTCTAGGGTTGAAATTTTTACAGAGGCTTTGTAACATCATGCTAGGGGTATGGTAAAATTTTCAGAAGCTTTTGAAGAAGGAGTTGGCCACAAGAACTCTTCGAACCATTAACCTTCAATGATTTATGAATTTAGTTAGACTGGGTCATATTGAAAAATTTGATATCCCAATAGTTCTGGACCTAAGGTTCCTAGTAAAATTAGTTTCCATTTTTTTTCTAAGTCTTCTGTTGGCTAGAATTGCTTTTTGAAGTTCATTTTATTGTTCTGGAAATTCCCCTCTGTGATTTTCAGCTGTTTTATTTAATTCCTGAGATAACATACTGATTAAGCCACCTTAATCATCTCCAAAAATCCTGAAAATGTTACTGGATCTCAGGATCTATGAGAAGGATTTGCTGCCCAAAATTGGGAACGTTTAATAAAGAATTGCTCCTGAAATAAATCTGTAAAGTATTTACTAAAAACAATTCTACAGATATTCCTGGGCATTTTCATAGCTAGCAATTTATTTCTCTGCAAATTACTACTTATAAGGAATCCAACAAAATTTGTCTCACTATTTTTGGAGCTTTCTACACAGAGTTATGGATTTTCCAAGTTTGAACAACTCTCTGTTTTTATTTTGCACAGAGCACTCACACGTGGGGCCCACGGGTCAGGTGTTCCTTCAACCTCTCGCCAGAGCCCGCGGTTGCACACCACACAGAGGGGTGGCGTGGCTTGTTCTTCCTCATTTCTCCACCGTTTTAGCTCCAGTTTCGCCCTACACGACCTTTGGAACGTGGCGCAGCTGCCGGGCAAGGTTTCCCCGCATGAAAACGGCCGGAGGTGGGTCGGCATCGGCGGGGCGGCTCGGGAGCTCGGCATCAACGTGTTCTGGCGTGTCCAAGCTTCTCCTAGCGAGCTACGTTGCCATAAAGCAACCCTTGTGGTCGGGGAACGTGGAACGGAGCTCAACTCTCGCAGCAAATGGCGGCAAACTAGTTGTCACCGTGGACCGCTGCGGTTTTAGCCGCTGGCAGTGATTTCCCGTCGCCCGGGGCAGAGAAGGAGCGGTTTGCTTAGTGCTTCGGCGTGGGGGGCGCTAGTGCTACTAGTTTCTTTGGTTTGAATTGCATGAGCATTGATCAAGCGGTTTGGGTGAATTTCCCGAATTGGCTAGCGTCAGTTCTTCACGTGCTCCGGCGGTAAAACGTGAATTCCGGCTAGCCGGCGGCGTGGAAGAGAAAGGGGGCTACGGAATGATGAGCTAGACAGCCGTGCTAACCTCTGTGCGTGTTTGCTCGGACCGAAGCCGCTCGGAGTAGCCCAGACGTTGAGTAGCAGCAACGTGCGGCACGTGACTCTGTTTTACAGAAGAAGAATGGGGTGTCACCGCTTGGAGGTGGCCGCGGTGAGCTGGGGACACATCAAGAACGTAGAGGAGACTCCGGTGCAGATGTTTGTTGGCTTCACCGGGTGCCACAGTGGCCGGAAGCTGCAAGGTGATGAGGCAGAGAAGGCGGAGCCGAGGGTGCTTTTCTTGGGAGAGCGCGTGAGAGAGAGAGAAAGGACGGTGCCGTGGCTTTGCACGTGTGAGGCAGAGAAGGCCAATTGAGTTGTGCAGCTTCTGATCTTTAGCGAGCAGCTAAGGGCGAGAAAGCGAACCGACTTCGGGAGCAAGCAGCTCGGTGGAACTTCATTTGCTCGCGGTGTCACGCTCACAGAGAAACCACTTCGGTGTGACCTCTGTTCCACTGACCTGCAGGTCCCACCGAGGTCTCCCCTCCACACAATCGTGGCTCCACAATTCAAATTCAAGAATTGCAGCAAATTCCAAAAATTCGAATTTAATTTCCAGGGTGTTAACCCGCGTCTTTGCTCACGTTTGAAATGCCGGGTTTATTCCCTTTTTGACTAGTTTTCTTTTGTAGCCCTTCCTTTATTTCATGTCACCGGGTTTCAAATTTGAAAACCCTAATTACCATTGCATTTGACCCTTCGGATGAAATTCCAACCAGAAGCTAGGCTTGCTGAAATTAGGGATTTTACACATGGCAAATTGCCCAAGCTCCCCCTCAATCATCTCAATCTTTGCTTCTCGGACAGAGCGGTTGCCTTCATATGCAATTTTGAGTGTATCCCATATTTATTTGGCTTGTTCCAACCCATCCACCTTGTTGAACCCTTCTTGGCTTAAAGAAGAGTTGAGTACGGCTTCTGCTTGAGCATTGCGGTGGATGAGTTGCTCTTGCTCCGGTGTAAGTTCTTCATCATCCACTGGGATATCTAGACCTGTGCAAACAATGGGCCAAAGTGTGGGGTTGAGAGAAACAAGGTGCAGCTTCATATTGTGTTTCCACATTGTATAGTTTGTGCCATCAAAGTGTGGAGGTTTGCCTAAAGGAATAGATAAGTAATTTGTGTGCGAATTTCAACGCTCATAATTAAAATGATATCGAGTGTAGTCTTCTTCGGGCTTCTTGAGTTTCTTTTCTTTCTCAAGCCTCCTCCTTCTTCTAGCTTCATATTTTGCCTCTTGAAGAAAATCGACAAGACGCCTCACTCCTTTATATTCGTCATCGGTCTCCAAGTCGAAGGGAGGGAGCCTTGGCATATACTTAAATGGGTTGACACCCTTGTGAGGTGAGAACTTGAGCCCTTCACCGCTGTGGCTGCTGTTTTCGCCGGCGCCGGTGGTGTCAACAGGCGTAAGTCCTTCTTGTCGTTTTCCCCCATCTCCTCTCCAAGCGGTTAAGCATTTAGTAGGGTTAGGCTCTGATATCAATTGAAAGTTGCCTAAAGGGAGGATGAATAGGTGGAAAAACTGAAATACGGCTTAATAAAATGATTAGTTCACAGAGTACGTACTAGTCCGGTCCTGAGGGCAGACTAGTCCGGTCACAGAGGGTTTTGGCTCAATAAGACAGGGACACAATATTTATCCCGTGGTTCAGCTCCACAAAGAAGCCTACGTCCACGTCGAGGAGTCCACCAAGGACTAGACTGCTCTCAACCTTTTCCTCACCATGCCACCACCAAGGTCGGCTTGCTTTTCGCTATATCACAAATCCTTCACAATGTATCGTGGGGCAACTTAAAACTTGAGGCTCGAACGAGAACTCAGCTCAAAGCACTTACAGACCAATTCTCTTGAACAGCACACTTCTCACTCAGTGCTAGAGAATCAACCAAGAGCTCTATGGTGCACACTCCCCTTCTTCTCCTCTTCCCAAAACTCACAAACCCTCAAGAATCACACTTAGGGTTCCAAGAACTTGAAGAGAGGGGACTAGAAAAGCACTAGGAAGGCTATTTCGTCGTTAGGGTGCTTGTTCTCTTCTTTGAGGCCTGGGCAACCCCTTTTTATAGAGGTCCCGGGAACTAGCCATTGCAAACTGCCAAACCCCGGACTAGTCCCCCTCTGACCCCGGACTAGTCCGGCCTGCGGGGATCGATGACATCACTCTTCACCTACTAAACAGTCAGATTCCACCAACTAAACGGTCACATACAACGGACTAGTCCGGTCCATAACGGACTAGTCTGATCTCACACAGAAATTATTCTTCCTGTTGAGAACGGACAAGTCTGGCCCACCGGACTAGTCCGACCGCCATGGGTGAGAAGTCTGGCCATCCAAGACTAAGTCCCTGCAGCTACTTCCTAGTTCTAGACGGACTAGTCTGACACACAGAGGACTAGTCCGATTTCACAGAGGAACTCCTGTTCTGGTTTGAAACGGACAAGTCCAAACCTATGGACTAGTCCGTCCTCAAAGAGTGGATTAGTCCGACCATCCAGGACTTAGCTCCCGAAGGCCTCAGACACTCTCTCAAAGAACTAGTCTGTCCCTAGACGGACAAGTCCGAACTCACATAGAAACTCCTGTTCCGTTCTATATCGGATTAGTCCGGCCTTCCACCCCGGACAAGTCCTAACTCACACAGAATCACTTGTTCCGTTCTACATCGGATCAGTCCGATGTGCCGGACTAGTCCGGCCCTCTGCCCGGACAAGTCCGGCCCTATTCCTAGGGCTTATCCTAAATCTTCACTCCACTCAACCTAAACTCGGACTATGAGCTCTTAGATGTTTCTCAACACTTTACTCTATGATCACACTCAGACTCAAAGGCTAAACTCAACACAAATAAATTAAAACCCTAAATTCTATTCTTCTTGTGCATTTGCCTTTTTCTCCTCTTTTCCTGTTTGAGTGTATCCATCTTCACAAATCTCTTGGTCACCTGTACTTACACTTATAAAGCTCATTAGGCCCTTAAGTGTTGTCATTAATAATCAAAACCCACGGGAAATTAGCCTAGATGCACTTTCACCAATGCTCCGGCTCATTTTATGTACTTGATGAATTTGGTCTTCATGACGGAGTTGGACAAGTTCGTCATGGTCTTCATCGATGATATCTTGGTATATTCTAAATTGGAGGAAGAACACACCAAGCATTTGCATATTGTGTTCCAACGACTATGGGATCACAAGCTATATGCAAAATTCAGCAAGTGCAAATTTTGGATCAACCAAGTGCCATTTCTGGGGCACATTATTTCAGCGGTGGGCATTGCGGTTGATCCGAGCAAAATTGTACAAGTGCTGAATTTGAGATCACCAAAATCAGTCCACGAAGTCTGTAGCTTCCTCGGTTTAGCGAGTTACTACTGGAGATTCATTCCGAATTTCTCCAAATTTTCTAAACCGATGACGGAACTTCTGAAAAAGGGCAAGAAATATTCGTGGAGCGAAGCATGTGAGGAGGCATTCAAAGCATTCGTAAAGCACCTCACAACAGCCCCAGTGTTGGTGCAGCCCGATACGACTAAGGCTTTTGATGTTTATTGTGATGCATCTGGCATCGGCCTTGTCTGCATGCTTATGCAAGAAGGGAGAGTGGTCGCATATGGATCCCGGCAGCTTCGGAGTCATGAGTAAAATTATCTGACACACGACCTCGAGCTAGCTGCTGTGGCCCTTGCTCTAAAAATGCGGAGGCATTACCTACTTGGGTACTTGGTCCACCTCTACACCGACCACAAAAGTTTGAAGTACATCTTCACACAAAAGGAATTAAATATGAGGCAGCAAAGATGGTTAGAGTTAATCTAGGATTATGAAATAGAGATTCATTGCCATCCTGGAAAAGCAAATGTGGTTGCCGACGCACTTAGTCCGAAAGCACATGTTCATATCCTAAGCATGGCTGCAATGGAAGAAGAATAACCGAGCTTACGCTTTGTTCCCTATGGCTCATTGTTTAATATTGCCCTCATTCCTACAATTCGAGATGAAGTTGTGGACGCTCAAAAGAAAGATGAAGGCATGGCACATATCCGGGAGAGAATAGACAAAGGAGAGGTTAAATGCTTCCGGAAAGATGAGAGCGGTACGTTATCGTTCAAAAACCGTATAGCCGTACCACGGGACATGAAGCTTCGGAAGAAGATATTAGACGAAGCACATTTATCAAAATTTTCCATTCATCCAGGTAGCAACAAGATGTACCATGATTTGAAACAGATTTTGGTGGACACAGATGAAGTGGGAAATAGCTAAATACGTATCCGAGTGTGATACGTGTCGGAGAGTAAAAGCTAACCACATGAAGAAACCTAGATTGCTGCAGCCCCTTAGTATTCCGGCACGGAAGTGGGAAAATGTGAGTATGGATTTCATTGTCGGACTACGCTCACATCACGGAAGCATGATTCAATTTGGGTGATCGTTGACCGATTATCCAAATCAGCACACTTCATACCGGTAAATATTGGATTCAACTCAAAGAAATATGCAGAGTTATACATTGCACGGATCTTATGCCTGCATGGGATTCCAAGAACAATAGTTTCATATAGAGCTGCACTGTTTTTTCCCATTTCTGGGAACAGCTGCGCGCTTCGTTGGGAACAAAATTCATTAGAAGCTCCGCATATCACCCTCAAACCAATCGACAAACCAAGAGGGTGAATCAAGTCCTTGAAGATATGTTGAGAGCGTGTGCCATCCACCACGGCAAAAATTGGGATGATAATTTACCACTGGCGGAATTCTTGTACAACAACAGCTATCAAACAAATACAAATATGGCACCGTATGAGGCTCTCTACGGCCGGAGATGTCGCACAACGCTGAATTGGTGCGAATCCGGTGAAATGGTGACATTCGGGATTGACCTTCTCAACGATGCTGAAGAACGAGTTCGGGTCATACAAGCAAATTTGAAGGCTGGTCAATCTCGACAGAAGAGCTACGCTGACCAGCGACGTCGACCGCCGAACTTCAACGTTTGAGAGCACATATATCTTCGTGTATCTCCAATGAAGGAAGTTCATCGGTTCGGTGTAAAAGGAAATCTCGCTCCTTGGTTTATTGTCCATTTTCTATCATGGACAAATGTGGAGCTGTAGCCTACCGGCTTGAGCTACCGACGAATCTCTCTGGTGTGCATGACATATTTCACGTGTCCCTGCTTCAAAATGTCTCAGAAAAACCATTACTGTCCGCACTGAAGATCTCAAGACATTGCAACTGGATCTCTCCTATACCGAGCATCCAATCCGTATTATTGATGAAAAGTCTCGGTCGACGAGGAATCAGACATTATTGTTTTATAGAGTGTTATGGAGCAATCATACCGTGGAGGAAGCGACATGGGAGAGGAAGAATATCTTCGTTTCAATTATCCGTACTTGCTGTACGCTCATATCCGGTAATTCCTTCTGTATCGCCTCGTCTATTATTTTTGGTAATCTCGGGACGAGATTTTTTTTAAGGGGGGTGTGAAATCCCCAAAATTCTAGCATGTGGAGCTGCCCAATCACATCGAGGAAAATGAGTTGGAATTTAAACTTTTGAATATAAAGGTGTGAGCTCAAAGTGCTAAATCAAACTTGCCAAAAATTTCCAAACATGGAGATCTAAATCCACAAATTGTGTCCCCACAAATCAAATAGTAGCCCTGCAAAATTTCAGGTTATTTGGAAAGGATTTACTAGTTGTTTGAAGTTAAAACATGAGGCTATTCGAATTTGAATTTAAATTTCAGTTCCAAATGCTAACTTCATCAAAATATAAATTTGAGTGCCCCATGATGTTCCCCATATTCTTTTTAGCTCATCTACCAGTTTCTACCAATTTTGGGGCACTTTTGCTATTTTAAATAGAATTGGGAGGATAAGAGGGAGAGGAGCCATGGACCCCACTGATCAGTGACACATTTGAAGTCTCCACGCCGTGCTCTGGTTTTCAGCGGCCGAACGCGGGCCACCTCCCGGCGTCCGACGCCCAACTGACTCCAATCGCGCCAGCTCCTGCTCTTCAGCTGAGGATGCTGAGTGAAGTAATCATCGATCCTGCCCATGCAAACCGTCCCACTCTCGCCGTTCACGCCCCTCGCGCAGCTCAGTAGGTTCCTCGCCGCCCGGTTGCTTCCTCGGTTCCCCGTTGTCCAGGAACTCCGAGCCATATCGTGGAAAACGTCCTACAGGAAAAAGGACCGCCCTAAGGTGCTTGACACGCCGGTGCAAACCTCATCTATTTTCGTTGAAAACTGAGGAAGAATTTATTTTTTTACCACATGCTTGTTCATAGAATCAAATTGAGAGAATTTCGGAAATTCTTGGAGTTTAGGCCCTCACGGATCATGCCGAGGCAAACAGACGTCATAGACTTCGCTACGAACCTCTAGAATCAAGAATCGTCATAAACCATCGAGTTTAGGCTCTGTTATTCAAAAATTTTGGGCCGCAGCCAGATTTTAACCTAGGTTGCCGGTGAGCTCGCACTTGCAGCGCGTTCGGAGCTGATTTGAATTCATGTCGGTGATTAGGGTTACACCACGGTGCTGCAGGAAGAAGAACCAAAGCATTTGAGCCATTGTGGGCGAGTTCACTGTCGCCGGAGTCGCCCTGACGCCGCCGCCCATCACGGGCTAGGTTCCGGTGACCGGTGGCCGCTGCCAACCCAACAAATGAGTTTCCCGTGGTCCCAAAGTTAGTAGCGGCGAAGATGAGCCCTGGAGAAAGCCGGGAGCCTCGGCCCGGCGACTCTCACCAGAGAGCGCTGCCGCTCAGGCTCTGCCCACACGCGAGGTTGAAGAAATGATGTGGGCCCCACAGTCAGCATTTTGAAATTTTCATTTTTCTATCCAGATTTTTATCAAACTTTGCAGGCTTATCACTTTCTGTAGGAACCTCCAACAATCCTCAAAAAAAGTTGTTGGATTCCTCTCAGTGAGTACTATCCTGGTGTGCATCCCCATATTTATGAGAATCCCTGCATTTGGTTCATTAATTCATTTAAAAATCTTAGAGAATTAATTCTAGTAGTTTCGTTATTTGGAAAAATCCCAATTTTGGGAAGAACCTTCCTCCAAATATACTTGAACACCAGTAAAAGTTTTAGAGGCATTGGACCTAATTTTCTTTGCCAAATGCTTTCTTAATCCGTCATGTCTCTGAAAAATAGGAAAAAGAACAGAGACAATTCCATCTTTTTTCCCAACTCTTGTAAAATCCATATCTCCATGTAGGAAACTCAAAAAATGGTGTAACCAAATCCTATAGACTCATAATACCCCCAAGATTTTGAAAAGCCAAAATTGGAGCATGCCAAAACCCTAGAATTCCTTTGGAAGTTGAGGAAACCAAATAGCTAAAAAAATTCTTTAGACCACATCCTACTTCACCTTTGTCTGAAATTTTGCAAGCCATACCTCTGTATGAGCTATGGACTACTGTAAAAGTTTCAGAGCAAATGAAGTCATCTTCTCCACTTTTCTGCTGTTTCTTTCCAGCTTCGAACTTATGTCTATTATATAGCTACTTTGAACTTTACTCCCAAAACTTCCACTGCTAAAAATTATCTTTTCTCTGTTTTAACACACAGCAGAACCCAACTCTGAAATCTTAGTGGATCTGAACCCTTATTAAGTCGTAAAACCTTTTGTTTTATAATTACTTTACTTGCAATATAAACTTGTGCATATTCATATCGGTAGAAAACCACGACGAATGAGTTCGACGAGGGCATCGACTCGGAGCAGCAAGTTGAGGCATTACTCGTCGACAAGCTACTGACTTTTAATTAGGATCAAACCTGCAGCAACATTAGGCAAGCCCCAGTTTGCATTTAACAGCTTTAGATATATTTTACTTTGGTATCACTTTCATTGATCTAGTGTGTATTGTGCATTAGGTCAAGGGTGATTGACATGCCAAATGCATGACCCAAAAATACTTGGAGTGGAGGGTAGAACAGGTTACCATCGTGTAGTTTCTGCTAGGCTTAAGTTACATAGAAATCGGTACATGTCGGGTAGTTGAAAGCTACACACGAGGCAAGGAATAAGGTTCAAAGGGGTATGATTCTAGAGAATGAAATTACTGGAATGGAAAATGAGACCGAGCAGAGAGTAGGAGCAGCAGGACGTTGGGCCTGTGTTGCCGTAGCTCTGCTTGTGTCGGTTAAGGACCGATGCGTAGGCCACCCTGTTGAGCAAGTTTGAACAGTACAGGATGCATACAGGGTACCCTCGGGTCGAAACTTATATCGCGGTCCTTTGGGAGTTGGTATCAGAGGTGTAAACCCACTAGCGGAGCAACTTCAACGTGTTCCGTGTAGTGGCCCTTATGATGGTCGTTAGAACTGGTTCGGCAGTGGGGTGATGGGTGAATGGTTGCTATATACGATGTGTGTGAAGTAGTCGATACGATGCTTCCGATCGGGGCGTATGTGTCGTGTGTTCGGGGTGTGTCCTGATTCAAATCACCGTCCCTCACGGTTATTGAGTATCACTTGTTCACTGAGTTGTGACTTAGTAAGTATTTTTATACGAATTTGGAAGGACCCGAGGGTCTCGACATGCCAGGATCTCGCTGAGGGGTGCTGTGATGGATAGCACCAGATAACACACATAAAAAGGCGATAATAAAAACTGTTTAGAAACGTAATTACATCAAGTATCATTTAGAGTCTACACTCGCAGGCATAGACTAAGAAAAAAGAGTTCACGTTCAGCCCGTGAACGTGACCTCACTAGTACACACACCACAGTAACACGGCGGCGTGCACGTCTCCCACTCGACGTTGTTTCCCTCTTGGGGGTCCCTCTCCTCCTCGGGAGTCTACTCCTCATAGAACCCTGCAAACGCTTCAAACACAAGCAGTGAGCACGATGGCTCAGCAAGACTGACCCGTCTCACCTAAACATGTATCTCTACATAATGGATTTGCATTGTAGGATAGGTAGATGCTTTGCATAAGATTCGCCGAATTAGTAGATCCTTATTTGAAGTTTTAGCCTCAAGTTAGAGGAAAGCCTTCTGCTAAGACACATAAGAAATCTGCAATCAAACAAGAAACACAATACTCTAATGTGCTTTGCCTAAGGTTGAAACGAACTTTGATTTTCTCTAAACTAAAGCATTTCATTAACAAACAATGTAATACTTTCAACCAGCAACATTTTATCATGCCAACTAGCCTATTCTTTCTACGTCATAGTACAGTGAACAAGTGGTACTCACTGACCGCGAGGGACAGCGATTATAATCGAGTTACAACTGCAGGATTACCCGAATAACCCGTCACGTACGCCCAGTTACTCGATGTTACCTACAGCAACCATCACGGAAGTCGTACGCAACCACCATTCATCGGTTAGCCAAGTGTTGAACCGGTCCTATCGTCTCGAGCAGGAGGTCTCTACGTGGAGCATCCTCGGTACCCGCTAGTCAATTTACAACTCACTGCTCTCAGCCTACCCTCTGGAAGACAAGCAATGCCTCAACATATTGCTACCTAAATTCATATAGCCGGTAGGTCTTCGGTACTGTTCTAACTTGTTCAACAGGCCTGCACATGGCTCGGTCCTAAATCAACACAAGCAGAGCTATGACACCCAGGCCCCAAAGTCCCGCTGCCCTTACTCTCCGCTCGGTCTCATTTTATTGCCATGTGATTCATTGTCTATCTTTCTAACTGAGTGGTGTGCCTCAGGCCTATTCTCGCGTCTAGTTCCTACTACTCGTCTTGTACCAAAACCTATACAATGTTAGCATTGCAGTGGCTACTCGAGGTTTAAAACCTAAGACCAAAACCCCTGGTTCTCTTGGCTATGCATCTGGGTTTCCAATCAAGACTCTAATGCACATTTGTAGAAAAGGCATAAATTAAGTGATCAAAACATAAGACGTTATAAAATGGTTAATAGAAACCGGAGCTTGCCTTTCTGCTAGTAGTTGGCTAAATGTTCTTCCAGAGTAATAAAGTCCAGAACCTCTGGGTCTTCTTCGAGTTTAGTGACTACACGAAACAAAAATACGATGTGTGTCAAATTTACATGCATTTGAGTTAATTTGATAATGTGAAGACTATAAGCCTTTCTAGACAGCTCTTTTGACTCTGAAAGTTTTACTGTCGTTTGGTGACAATCTAAACAGGGACTTGGCCAAATTTCATTTGAGGCAAAGCTTATTTGAGCCCTGCACAAATAAATGTATATTTGGCAATATTTAGAGCTTTTATTGCTTTACAGGGATTTTCATGGATCAAGACATGACTTTTTGGAAACTAGAGTTTCAGATGGTTCTAATGGAATTGGTTTCATCTAATTTGGAGAATCCTAGCAAAAGATATGAGCTAACCAAGTTCAGTGAAATTCTGAAAAATGTTTCTGGACATTTTTCTTTTTCTCTGGATCAATGTCTTTAATCACACCATTAGATGGACTAAATGAGCTCGGATGGATCTGAAATTTTTATGGTGGCTCGGGAATGTTACATGGATTATCCTGGAAAATTTCAGAATTTTCTTCCAAAGGAATCTCCAGTTAAATTCCCAACAGTTTAAACTTTGGAGAATTAATTCTGGATAAATAAAGGGCTCCATGGGGTGAAACTTGTTCTGCTCGAGATTACTCAGAGAGCTGAATCCAACAATGTTTGGTTCACTAGATTTGCACAATCCTAGTCAAAGTTATGAGCTGCTAAAGTTTGGAACATTTCTGGAAAAAGAAAACCTGTGCACAGACACTGCCGGTGGGGCCCCTGGTTAGAGTCGTCTTCAACCTCACCATGGGGACGACCGCGCGCCGGGAAGAGACGTAGCACACTTTGTTCTCCAGATACGGTGGACCATTCTTGACGATCTTTCGTGCTACACGCTCCTCATCACACGGCCTAGCTGCCGGGCAAGGTGGTGCAGCATGGAAACGGCGGAAACCTGGTCAGCATCGACGTCGGCGCTCGGTGGCGCGGCGCCGAGGGTGAACTCCATGTCCATGGCCTTTCCCGATGCCCTAAGTTGCCATACAGCATCACTGGAGCTCGAGGAAGGTGATAGTGCACTCCAACCTTGCTGTAAACCACCAGAAGTAGGAGCTCGCTGACCCGAGCTCTTATTGCCGGCGGCGGTGAAATTCTGGCGCACAGCTCCTCGGATGGTGGATTCTTCGTGGTATTGGGCCAGGGTGGTCATGAAGGGTCCTAGTTGCTATAGCTCGACAATAATCGGAGTTGATGAACCATGCGAGATGAATTTCCCGTTTTTGTTGACTTTGGTTCTATATGGTGATCGCCGGAAATCGTGAAATTCCGGCTAGCCGGTGCTAAGAGGGAGCTAAGGGTTTCGGGAGATGCTACTAGACCTCGATTCTAACCTCTGTGAGCAGTTGGTTGTGCCGGAGGAGCTCGGAGATGTCCTGGCGACGGTGTTTAGTCGGAGGCGCGTCGGGGCAAATAGGGGAAGAAGAAAACGGCTCGGTGAAGCTTGAAGGAAGCCGATCACAACCAGCTGAGAGTCGGCTGTTCCATTTCTGGCCTCAGCTTGCAGTGACACCTATGGGATTGGCCGGTCGACGGTGAGGGGGTGAGATCGGGTGTGCGGCAAGTTGCTTCGGTTGAACGCGCGACAGAGAGTGAATGATCGGTGAAATGATCCGGGGCTCGTCTGACAGTGTGGCTAAGGAGGCTGGGGAAGTAGCTCAGTTGCTAAAAGAAGCAGGCATCTGCTGGCTACTGTTTATTCACCGTGGTGCTCTCGGGCGTGTGCGTGAAAAACTGAGCAACTCGACTGTGAGTCAGTTGTTCTTCTGTCTCACTGACAGTGGCCCCAAATTTTGAATTTTGTCCTCACAAATTTAAGTTTACACTGTTGCAACTTTGTGAGACCACTCTGCCCTCTAGAATTTGATCAATCACAAAATTGGGATTTGGTTGTGAAGTAATCAAGTTGTAGAAGTGGTTTGGTTGAATTTGCAGCAATTGTGAAGTTTGAAATTCAAATTCAGTTTGAATTTGCTCAAAATAGCTCATGTCAAGATCAACTCCAAATGGAGTGAAAATTGGTGTGTGAGCTCATAAAAATGTGCTGAGTATGAACATGAATCCCTCTTTTGAATTCATGTGATGAAAGAAGTTTGAATTTGAATTTAAGTTCAAACTAACCTTGTAATGATTGTATCCAAAAGTACCTCAAAGAGGTTTCGATTACTGTAAAAATTGGCATGGGCATTCCTAACAAAGTTTAGGAGTTGAAGATGTTCTCAGCCCCTATATGATGCATGTGGAAAATACCACTTTTGCATTTTGTGAGTTCATCTTCTAATTACCTATTAATGGTGGTTGCTTGCTCTTCAAGCGTGTTCATGATTTTTCCACAATTGAGCTGAGGTGTGGGTGTGATGAACACTTCTAGCAAGCGAAAAACTCGGGCCCTTACATTCCTCCCACCTTAAAAGAATCGCGTCCCGAGATTATAAGGTAAAAAAATGAGAGAGAGGATGATGGACAATTACCGGATGTGCAACGTCAAAAATTCTGGATAATTGCTGCGAAGGAACTCTTCACTCTCCCATGTAGCTTAATCCGAGGAGTGATTACTCCAAAACTTTGTAGAACCACAACGTACAGTTGCGTGTGGTCCGGGCCTTCTCGTCAATTTTCTGAACCGGCTCCTCCCGACACGTGAGATCTGGTTTCAGTTCCTTGATATCCTCCAGCTGTACGGTTGTTGAAAACTTGAGGAACTTCCTTAGCCGAGAAATGTGGAAGACGTCGTGCACACCGGAGAGTGTTGCTGATAATTCCAGCTGGTATGCAATCGATCCACACCTTTCCAGAACCTGGAATGGACCGATGAATCAGGGTGCCAACTTTCCTCTGACCCCGAATCTGTTCACACCCTTCATCGGAGACACACGTAAGTACACGTGATCCCTGACCTCAAATTTTAGAGGACGTCTTCTCTGGTCTGAATATTTTATTTTTCGGGATCGGGCGGCTTTTAAGTTCGCTTGAATAAGCCGAACTTTTTCTTCTGCAATGTTGTTAAGATCAATCCCGAAAGTGACCCTCTCGCCGGACTAACACCAATTCAGCAGTTGTGGCATTTTCTCCTGCATAGCGCCTCGTAAGGTGCCATCTTTATGCTGGCCTGGTACCCATTATTGTATGAGAACTCGGCTAATGGTAAGTGATCATCTCAATTCTTGCCGTGGTTGATAGCACAAGCTCGTAACATGTCCTCCAGGATTTGATTTACCCGCTCAGTTTGCCCATCCATCTGCGGGTGGTACGCTGAACTACGGATCAGCTTCGTACCAAGGCAGCATGTAACTGCTCCCAAAAACGGGACACAAATAACGTGCCCCGATCTGAGATAATAGTGCGGCGTACGCCGTATAAGCAAAGAATCCGTGAGATGTACAGTTCAGCATACTTCTTGGCGTTGTAGTTGGTATTGACCGGGATAAAATGGGCAACTTTTGTGAGCCGGTCGACGATCACCCACACTGAATCATGTTTCTGAAATGTAGTGGGTAAACCGACGATGAAATCCATGCTCACATCCTCCCACATCCAGGCAGGAATGCCTAGCGGTTGTAGTAATCCCTGTTTCTTCATGTGGTCAGCCTTAACCCTCCGGCATGTATCACACTCGGACACATATTTAGCAATCTCCCGCTTCATCCGTGTCCACCAAAATTTGCCCCTGAGTTCTTGATACATCTTGTTGCTGCTGGGGTGAATAGAGAACTTTGACAAGTGAGCCTCGTCAAAGATTTTCTTCCGTAACTCCGGGTTACAGGGTACGACTATCCTGTTTCTGAACCACAGGACACCGTCTCCATCCTTGCGGAAACATTTCAGCTCCCCACTGTCTACTCTTCTATGCAAATGTGACATACCCTTGTCATATTTCTGGGCTGCCGCTATCTCTTTACAGATGGTGGGGATAAGAGCTAAATTGTAGAGAGCTCCATGGGGAACCGCATACAAAGGTAGCTCGCTCTCTTCCAACGGGGTGATTGTCGGATTATGAACGTGTGACTTGCGACTCAGCGCATCCGCCACCACATTTTCCTTGCCAGGGTGATACTGCATTTCTATTTCATAATCTTTTATCAGCTCTAACCATCTTCTTTGCCTAATGTTCAACTCCTTCTGAGTGAATATGTACTTGAGGCTCTTGTGGTCGGTATATAAATGTACGAGGTTACAGAGTAGGTAATGCCTCCACATCTTGAGTGCGAGTACCACGGCAGCGAGTTCTAAGTCATGAGTTGGATAGTTTTGCTCATGATTCCAGAGCTGTCGTGGTCCATATGTGACCACCCTTCTGTCTTGCATCAGCACACATCCGAGCCCAATGCCGGATGCATCACAGTACACATCAAACGGTTTTGTTGTGTCTGGCTGCGCCAACACTGGTGCAGATGTTAGGTGCTTCACTAAAGCCTCGAATGCTGCTTCACATGATGGACTCCAAACATATTTGGTAGCCTTCTTCAGAAGCTCGGTTATAGACTTGGTAATCTTCGAGAAGTTCAGAATGAACCTCCGATAATATCCCACGAGTCCGAGGAAACTTCGTACCTCGTAGACAGACCTCGGGAACATCCAATTCAGCACTTGTGTAATCTTGCTTGGGTCTACAGCGATGCCCTCCGCTGAAATAATATGCCTGAGGAAAGGTACTTGCGATATCCAGAAATAATATAGCTTGTGATCTCGCAGCCGTTGCATGACTATAGGCAGGTGCTTCGTGTGTTCTTCCTCCAACTTGGAGTAAACCAGGATGTCGTCGATGAAGAACATGACAAACTTGTCCAGCTCTGGCATGAGTACAGAGTTTATCAAGTACATGAAACGAGCTGGAGTGTTGGTAAGGCCAAAAGACATGACAAGGTACTTATAGAGTCCGTACCTCGTCGAGAAAGCCGTCTTCGGTATATCCTCTGCCCGTATCTTAATCTGGTGGTACCCTGATCTTAAGTCCATATTGGAAAAGATCTTTGCTTCGACCAACTGATCAAACAACTTGTCTATCTGTGGTAACGGGTACTTGTTCTTGATTGTAACGGCATTTAGTGGACGATAGTCCATGCAAAGCTGCAATGTTTCATCTTTCTTCTTCAGAAATAATGCCCAACAGACCCATGGCGAGGAGCTCGGCCTAATAAACCCTTTGTTCAGCAGGTATGTCAACTGTGTTTTAAGTTCTGCCAACTCCTTTGGCGCCATCTTGTACTCCTTCAACTCCACCTCTCGGTCGGGCGGCATACCCGGTAGATCATCCGAGAATACGTTGGGAAACTCACGGACTACTGGACTATCTTCCAATCTGAAGGTGGTGGATTGGTATACGACTAGAAGTTTTATTTCTGGACTGTACAGAAATAAAGAATGAGACCCTTGCATTTCTGGATGCAAATGCACGACTCGAACGACGGTATCTAAAACAGCGCCGTGGTGGGTTAACCACGACATCCCAAAGATGACATCGACCTTTTGTCTCTCTAAAGCAATGAGAGACGTAGGTTATACTCTACCCCCTAGGCACAATGGTGCTTTTTGAACCATCATGCTTGCTGAAATTTTACCACCCGGTGAACAAATCAAATGTGGACTCTTAGTGGGTAGCATTTGCAAACTGTGCTAAGCAATATAAGCTTGGATAATGAAATTATTTGTGGCACCTGAATCAAATAAAACTATGGCTGGATGTTTGTGGAGATGGAACATACCCGCAAGGATGGGTTCTCCCTCCGGCACGTCCTCTATGGCGAGTTGATGGACGTTACCGGGCTTAGGGTTTGCCCGCTGCCTTGCTTCTCGGGGCAATTGTTGGCGAAATGCCCCTGGCGACCGCACTTGTAACATGTGTACGGTAGCTGGCTGGTGCTTGGGGGATGAATGATCGGCATGCGTTGCTGAGGTGCAGACGCACGCGGCATCGCCCGCTGCTGCTGTAGTTGCTGTGGAGGTGCTGGTAATGCCGGTCGGAACACCGGCTGTGGATATGGCCGATTGAGGAATTGTATCGGTCGCTGCGGTGGCTGCCAGCGTTGACCCGATGGTGAGCGATACACCATCCGATATTTCTTGGGAGGGGCACCATGTAAAAGCCCAAGAAAAGGGAATTGCAAAAATTTTCCATCACCTCACAACACCACAGCTTTTGTTGTAGATATCTTGTGAATAATGGTGAAGAGCAAGTAACCACCATCAAAAGGGTGATTAGAGGGGAAAGCCCTAACATTCAAAAAGTAGGATTTATATACATGAACATGAAAGGTTGAGCTCACCCCTAGACCTTATATATTCTTGGAAAGGCTCAGGCCAAATTTCATGCAAATCCAACACTGTTTGAGGCACTTTTGGAGACAATAAAAAAGGGGCCAATTTGAATGCAATTTCAAATTGCAACAACTTTTATCACTTAAATTCAAAAGTAGGCTTCCTATTCAAACTCAGCATATTTTTCTGGGTTATCCCACCAATTTTCATCCCCATTGGAATTTATCTTGTCGGGAGCTAAATTTGCATTAATTCAAAACTGAATTTGAATTTCAGTTCAAATGTGAAGCAAATTTAGCCAAACAAATTTCAAATTTGAGAAACCAAATTCAAACTGTAACTTGGTGCTTAAGTATCACATTCAATTGTGAGTAGCTGGGGATATTTTCAGCAAAAACAGAGATGAAAAACTAGAAGAGTATTAGAAGGGAGGGACCCACCTATCAGGAGCCTTCACACTGAAGTCTTCGGGTGATTTTTCTCTCGGCCGAGAACGCGCGCCAGCCAGCCACGGCGTCGGCGCCCGACCGCCTCAGCCAGGCCACCTCCTGCTCGGTAAGGGGGGGGGGAGAAAAGATCTCAGACCGAAGGGATAAACCGCGCATTCCTGCCGTGCTTCATTTCTCACCTCGCGCGGTCTCTGTTCTGCCGCAAACCACCGCCGCAACTCGCTCTGAGTTCGCCTCCCTCTGGTCGCCGGCGTACGGGCAACACAGGCCCCCTCGTGCCCGACGATCAACACAAGAAACAACCGCCCTACGGTGCTGGTCCTTCTAGTCCAAACCGTTGATCATTTCATGCACTGTCGTGGGAGAATTTTCCCGTGAATGTTTTGGTGTTCTTAGGACCGAGCCATCCCAAATCCTAAATTCATGGGTATTGGCTCATTACCTGGTATACCGATCTACACGCGTGATCTACACCTTGCCACGACCATCTAGGATTGAAAAGTACAAAGAACCGTCGAGTATAGACTCTGATTATTGAGTTTTTCAGGTCACAGCCGATATTGGGCCTAGGTCGACGGTGAGCAGATAGCTCCGGGCGTTTCCATGGCCAACCGAGCTCATTTTCGTGCTCAGCATGCCACAGCGGAGCTGTAGGAACAAACCGTTCAGAAAATAGGGCCCTGAGTAGCTCGGGCGACATCGCCGGAGTACGGAGAGCCGCTGTCACTGTCACGGGCATGGTTCCGGCCATCGTCGAGCTTCGGTGAGGGCACCAGCGTGTTCTCCAAGCCAAGTTAGGAACAGGCGGCAAAATCCATCGGAGGTCGGGCAGCGAAATGGCCGGCGGCGAGAGCTCCGGCGAAGCGCCGCCGCGGAAGTTGCGGGAGGTCGCGAGGTAGACAAGGAGGGGCCGGGTCCACCGGTCAGTCTCTGTTCTCGCGCGGGGATCCACTTTGCGGCCGGGATCCGCTGCGGCAGCGCCAGAAAACCCCGTGGGCCGCGGTGTGGCCGCGTTCTCAGTGGGCCGGTTTAAAGAGTGGGCCCCACCCGCAGAGTTTAAACATTTGAGGATTTTCCAGTTTAGATCAAACTTCAAATGCATAGAACTTTTGCTAGTAAGCTCCAAATTCAGTGAAACCAAATTTTTCTGAACTCAGCTTTTTTAGTACTTTCCAGCGACACCAATTTCAGCTCATGAAACTTAAATAGTTTTCCAGAATTAATTCCCTAAAATTTAAACTGTTAAGAATTTTATCTGGAGAACTGTTTTATTAAAAATTCTGAAATTTGGCTGGGAGATTCATTGGAAAATCCTTAAGCTACAGAAAAATTTTCAGACCCATACAAGTTCATTTAGTCCCCCTAATGGGGTGATTAAGTGAACTGCCCTGAGAAAATAGAAACATGTACAGAAACATTTTTCAGATTTTCTCAAATCTTGTTTAGGGCATAACTTCCTTTAGAATTATTCAAATGACATGAAACCAATTCCATTAGAACCGTCTCGAATCCTAGTTTCAGAAAGTAATGGTTGGAGCCATGAAAACCCCTGGAATTCCTTAGAGGCTCTAATCTTGACCAAATAGGCTTTTATTTGTACAAGGCTCAAATTAACTTTGTTTCAAATGAAACTTGGTCAGTACTCGGGTTAGGACCCTACCAAGCCACCATAAAAATTTCAGAGCCTAAGGGGAGGGCTAGATAGAGTTATCGTAATTACTTATTCAGTTCTTAAACATTGCATTTAAATTGACATATAGTATATCATTTACTTGTAGTCGCTGAAGGCGAGGAGACTCCGGAAGTGCTCAACTTCCTTCTTCCGGACGAAGCCCTAACAACTGACCAGCAGCAACAAGGCAAGCCCCGGTTTGCATTAACCCCTTTTATAAAGTTTTGCTTTGTTTACATACTTAGTGGGAGGTGTATATATGTGCATTAGGTGTAGGATGGTTGAGACCCCAAATGCATAACCGGATTTTCCTATAAGAGTGAGGGTAGTGTCTAAGACCTCGCGTAGACAGGCTAGGATTCATGATTCTTAGAACTTCGGTACAAGTCGAGTAGTTGGAATCTACTCGCGAGTTTAGGCTTGGGACACACGGGATTGGTTCGAGTGATGTGAGATCACTTTACTGTTGAAAATGAGACTAGGAAGGGGCTAGGGTGCAGCAAGAGGAAGTCTTGTGTGCATGGCCATGTCTGTGTCGATTGAGGACCGATCCGTGTGCGGCCCTGTTGAACAAGTATTGAACGTACCGAAGGCATATCGGATATATGGGGCCCGATAAACCGATGTAACCTGTACCTTCGGGCGTCGAGCCATAACGCACTGATTTATAGGTGTAGGCTGAGGGCAGCAAGGTGGAAATCTGCTAACGGGCATAGAGAGATGCTCCGTGTAGGGAACCTCCTGCTCGTTTCGGTGCGACCGGTTCGACGTTTGCGCTGTTGGGTGAAAGGTTGTCCCGTACTGCATCGAGTAAGCGTGCTGTGCAGCTCCACGGGTGGGCATACGTGACGTGCTCCTTGGGTATCCCTGCAGGTGTATATCGAGTCGATTCGCCGTCCCTCACGGTGACGAGTACCGCTTGTTCACTGCATCGCAACATAGATAAATTATGGAATGTTATGATTCAATTCTGCTTATATGTATAATTGTATTGCTACATGTGTGCCACCAAATATTGCTTAATAAATTTCAGATTTATGAACTGTTAACTTGTGGCTAAAAGATGAACTAAGGATGAACCTGTAGGCGTGTCCATTTGCTGCAATTTACCGTCCCATGTTCGTGGTACACTACATGTAGAGTTTCATGCCTAGGTGAGTCGGTTAAGTCTTGTTGAGCCATCGTGCTCATGGTTGCTGCTTAAGTGTTTTTCAGGTGAGGAGCACCCCACGAACTCGGGTTACGAGTCCACCGGCGAGGGTTACCCTCCGTTGGGGACCACGGCTGAGTGGGAGCCGTACACGCCATGCTAAGCTGAGGAGTGCAGCTAGTGTGGGTTGCCCTAGGACTGGGCAACCAACTTTTGCTAAGTAGACGGGCGTGAGTTGTACAAATTGAACTTCCGCTGTGTAATATAAACACTAGTTTGTAACTGAGTAGTGTACTTCTTTGTCCATTTCAGTTGGTTCTCTATGTAATACAATGTATCCTTATGATGTGTGCTGTCGGGTGTCACATCGTGCGGCACCACCCTCTGTGATCCTGGATGAGCGGATTCCGGTCCGCCACAGGCTGGTATCAGAGCGGCATTGGGGATAGCACATTAATTAAGGACTGTATTACGGGAAAACTTAGGTTTACGGTGAGGATTCGGTAGTTTCCCATATAAGGACTATATTAGCATAGTTACTTAATGTTTCAAGACTAACTTATGTGTTATAATTCTGAATTTTAATAATGTAACGACGTACCTAGCCTCTAGTAAGAATGGTAAGGAACGCCGCTGAAAGCGGTTCAATTTCGGTTAGCTCCCCTGACGTGGAACGTGGTTCAGGGATAGGTCTCACAACTTGGTGTGAGACGTCAATATGAAGATCTTGGACTCTTCATGTTCCTGAGCTCATATGAAATGCTGATCCCTAGTGTGCATTAGGCAAGTAAGTGGAGACCCCATCGTGTGGTCAGTAACGCGATAGTGTGTTCGTGTAGAAATAGCCTAGGAGGACATACGCAGCGCTTGCCATCGGCGTGCCCTGCAGGGCAGTAGGTGGTATCTGTTGGGGTGATAAAATTCCCAACCGTGACGACCCGTTCGCGCTCTACTAGGGTTCCCCGTCGTGTGGTGTTAAAACACGATCACGTACCTTGAGACGTGGCTTAACTCAAGGACGGCCGTGTGGCAATGATACGGGCGTTTGTATTTACTTTCAAATATGGACCTGCCTGAAATGAAAATAACCTTTGAGTGCATCATTATTGTGTGGTCTTCTGCAGGTACTAACCATGTATGTATGCCGTGTAGTATACATGTGCGAGAGACCGTTTAGTGCCACAATTGGGACGTATATGCCGGTATAATCCGGTTAGGATTTTCTTTTTGTGAGGAACGTAGTACCGACATATCATAGGCATGTGCATTAAAGATAATGATAACGAGGAATTAAAATCACTAAGTTTGAGCATTTAGGACCCTGGTTGGGTAGAAAAATTTAATAGTGGATCAGTGTAGCTCCAAGGGACTGAAAAACAGAGTGCTCTGTTTTGAGCAGCAAGTTTGCTGAACTTTGACAGAGCATAACTCACAGATCATTTAGCCAAAGGAGGTGTGGAATATATTTCTGGAAAGGTGTTTAAGCACTCTACAACTTTGTTGTAGACTTCCAGAGCTGAATCGTACCTAAAGATGGCTTAAATCCCAGAGGATTGTAAACTGTCCAGAACCAGGACAGATTTAAAACACTCTCTGGACTGTTCTGTTTTTCAAGCATAACTTCCTGTAGAAAAATCTGAAATTATCATAGGATACATATTTGGAAAGGGTAGGAGAGGTGTTACATCTTTGTAATTCAATGTTTCTGCAATTGCAGCACGGAATGAAGCTGAAATCAGAGTTGAAAACAGCAACTTCCGAAGGAGGTGCTGTTGAAATTATTCCAGAAAGTCTGTTGAGTTTGAATTACCATATATTTTAAACCAGAGCTGACTGAGGGCAAATAAATACTTGTTGGAAAGATACTGAAGTTGACATTAACTTTGGTATTCAGCTGGAGTCATGAAAATGCCCAGAACCAGATCAAAATCTGGGATATGTAGAAACTGATCATCCTGTCAGAGGGATGACAGTTGAACTCATTTGAGAGGTTGTTGTACCCTAGGGGGTTTAAGTACTTCCAATGGGGTAGAACATACTCATGAGTGGTTATCTTAATCTAGTGAAAGATTTGAGTACATGTCTTACTCAAGTTTCTTTTGTTAGAGACCATGTTTGTGTCGTATTGAAGAAAAAAGGGTAGTATATGTGATGACAAAGCGATGTAACATCTCATGGTGACCAAACCTAGTTGGGGTGAACTTCTAAAGAGGAAGTCCATCAAGTTGGATTTAACTAGCTTGTATTTGGTCTGGTAATGGTGTAGCTTGTGCAAAGTTATTATATTATCTGCATGCGAGGTGTATCACGTGTGTTACTGTCATTATGTTTTACGCCTATTTTATTGGATTGCATAAAGTATGTTGTGGGACTGATGTTTATTGTTGTATGGTTGCATATGGTTCGCACTCGGACCACGCATGAGATTGGTGGCTCTAGCCAGCAGGGGGGGTGATGACTCCCAGCCACCTGCGTACGATAGCACCCCGCAGCAACAACCACCACCGCCGCCTCCGCTTACGCTAGCGGATGTGATTGCGGCGCTGGTGGGTGGTCGTGACGAGCAGACCTACCGGCTCCGCACGATCATGCAGAATACGTCCCGCGGGGGGGGGGGGGGGGGGCATCAAGATAGGGGGCCTCCTGAGCCCCATGATGTGACGTACTCAGATTTCATGAGTACGTACCCTCTGGTGTTCACAGAAGCAGCAGAACCACTGGAGGCCGACAACTGGCTGCGGACAATCGAGTCCAAGTTCGGGCTGCTCCAATGTACGGAGCGGCAAAAGACTCTGTTCGCGGCGCAGCAGCTTCACGGTGCCGTGGGTGCGTGGTGGGCGAACTATGTCGCCTCACGTCCGGCTGGCCATGCCGTGGAGTGGGCAGAATTCCGGGAGGCGTTCCGCGCCTACCATATCCCTCCCGGGATAATGAAGCGGAAGTTCCAAGAGTTCTTGGAGCTGAAGCAGGGCGGGTGGAGTGCCCATGACTACTCCCGTGCCTTCAACCATTTGGCGCAATATGCGTTTGATTACGTCTCCACCGAGGAGAAGAAACGGGAGCACTTCTATCGGGGGTTACACCCTGAAATGAAGACGCATCTCGTCCAATGCAATCGCGGCACCTTCAACGACCTCGTTAATGCCACAATTATGCAAGAAGACGCTCAGCGGGAATTGGCGGCTGAGAAGCAGAAGCGCAGCACTCCACCCAGTAGTGGGGGTGGAGCTCCCCAGAAATACCGTATGGTGTATCGGACACCATCCGGTCAGCAGTGGCATCCACCGGCGCGGCCTCAGCAGTTCGGGGGTCGTTCTTTTCAGCCATCCCCGTTCCGACCGCCGATGCCACCACCGCGACCGCAACAGCAGCAGCAGATGACACCCCGGGCGTTTCCGCCACAACAACGCACCCCAGGGTTCCTTCCACCGATCAGCGGAGGACCAGTTCCAAGGCGGTGCTCGAGGCCGACCTCCGGTCAAGAAGGTTGGTCAGTGGACTGGGGGTGTTCGCAACCTCGATAATGAGGATGCCCCAGAGGGAGACAACGTGCTGGCGGGTACATTCACTCTCAACAATCAAGCAATCATCATATTATTTGATTCGGGTGCAACCCACAACTTTATAAGTGCATCACATGTGGTTAAGCATCAACTGGAAGCCTTTCCAACCGAGTGCTCTTATATGATCTGCTCACCAGGAGGAAAGATTTCAGCAACTATGATGATTCTGAAAGCACCACTATGCTTAGGTGGGAATATATATCCCACCACTATGATTATTCTTGAGGGACAAAAGATTGATGCAATCTTAGGGATGTCATGGCTAAGCTACCATGGCGCTGTCCTGGAAACGTTATCATGGACGGTTCATCTCAACTCCCCACTACACCGTCCGCAGTCCCTCATATTAGACAATCCAGTCCAGGAAGTTTCAGCAATCAATAATACTGAAGCTCTCAAGTTAGAGGACATCCCCGTAGTCCGGGAATACCCCGACGTGTTTCTGGATGATCTTCCGGGCATGCCACCTGAGTGGGATGTCGAGTTCAAGATTGAGCTTGCACCCGGGACTACTCCTATCTCACGGAGACCATACAAAATGGCTCCAAACGAGCTGGCTGAATTGAAAGAACAGCTCAATGATTTGTTGAGCAAAGGTTTCATTAGGCCGAGTTCCTCGCCTTGGGGATGCCCGACGCTGTTCGTAAAGAAGAAGGATGAAACCTTGAGGCTGTGTGTGGATTACCGGCCGCTCAACACCGTCACCATCAAGAACAAATACCCACTGCCCCACATTGACATCCTGTTTGATCAGCTTGTGGGTGCAAGTGTGTTCTACAAGATGGACCTTTGCTCCGGGTATCATCAAATAAAAATCTGGCCGGAGGATATCCCGAACATGGCTTTCTCGATGAGATATGACTTATATGAATATCTCGTCATGTCTTTCAGTCTCACCAATACTCCAGCACATTTAATGTATCTCATGAACTCGGTGTTCATGCTGGAGCTGGAAAAGTTCATGGTGGTGTTCATTGATGATATCTTGGTGTACTCCAAGACAAAAGCAGAACACGCCGAACACTTGACGATCGTTCTTCAACGATTGCGAGACCACAAGCTCTACGCCAAGTTCAGCAAATGTGAGTTTTGGATCAGCCAAGTGCCATTTTTGGGACTTATTATCTCAGCCGAAGGCATTGCGGTTGACCCAATCAAAATTGAGAAAGTGCTGAAATGGAAAGCCCCTACTTCTGTCCATGAAGTCAGAAACTACCTCAGTTTAGCGGGATACTATCGGAGATTCATTCCATGTTTCTCCAAGCTTGCTAAGCCGATGACAGAATTTTTGAAGAAGGGAACCAAATATGTTTGGAACACGTCATGTGAAGGAGCGTTCCAAGCATTAGTGAAACATCTCACAACAGCTCCTGTCTTAGCTCAACCGGATACAACTAAGCCCTTCGACGTGTATTGTGATGCTTCCGGTATTGGGCTCAGCTGCGTGTTGATGCAGGAAGGACGTGTGATCGCATATGGCTCACTCCAACTTCGAAACCATGAGCAGCATTATCCGACTCATGATCTTGAGCTCGCTGCTGTGGTTTTGGCATCGAAGATGTGGAGGCACTATCTCCTGGGGAATTTGATGCATCTCTACACCGACCACAATAGTTTGAAGTATATCTTCACCCAGAAGGAGCTGAATATGAGGCAAAGGAGGTGGTTAGAACTAATCAAAGATTATGAGATTGAGATTCATTACCACCCCGGTAAGGAGAATGTGGTTGCCGACGCTCTGAGTCGGAAGTCACATGTCCATAACCTCACCATTACACCGGTGGAGGAGAAAGAGCCGAGATTATACTTGGTTCCTTATGGATCGCTCTACAACCTTGCACTCATCCCTACCATTAGGGAGGACATCATTGCAGCTCAGAAGATTGATAAGGGCATGGCACATCTCCTGAGACGGATAGACAATTGGGAAATCAAATGATATGCACCGAATTTGGTTTGGCGAAGGGTGGCCCGATCTTCACGACAGGAGGCTCAAGAACAAGATAACTTGCTGTAGAAAACAGCACGGATAACTAGATTTATACCTGACCAAGGTTGGATGCGACCAAGCGACAGGGAGAGAGACACCGAAACTGCTAAGACTTCGACTTGATCTCCGAACGACCGCAGAACCACAACCGGAGTTAATCCACACAAGACGGGGCAGCCGTACTGGAACCCGCAAAGCACGAATTAGTGGATCTCAGAGAGATCTATCCACAAGTTCAAGAAGAACAAGGAAGAACAAGGGTTGAGTAAGACACTCAAGCAGCTCGGCTGCAAATATCACTGGATTAATATTAATTCATCAAAAAGTGTCCCTTGGCTTACAAAAAGAGCGGTATTTATGCCAACAACTAGTCTAAAAATAGATGTGAACTGGAAAAACCACGTGGGAAGGTGGAAGGCCAACTGGCTTGATCATTCATGCAGTGGTCATCAATTTCCCGCTTGTCTTCTGCCCTTTTGAGTGGTCTTCAATGTTTTAATCATAACTCCACCTAGGGACATCCAAAAGACACGGGACCAGATGCGTTGGAAAGCTAATTCGATAACCTTTCACACCATGTGTAGCATGCTTCACGAAATATTGTAGAGTGATACAGTTTCTCACGGAAACTTGGATATCAGGCTGACTATTGATCTTCTGAACAGTCTGCACCAAAAGCACTCGGCTGCCAAGCTGGGAGCTCTAAAGCACTCGGCACTTAGTGGCATTAGAAAGTTGACTTCAACACCTTTCCAACAAGTACTCATGGACCTTCACAGCTTCTATGAATCAAGAGATATGACTGTTTCTTCATGACAGTTCTGCCAGGCCGAACTGGTTCGACGTAGTTCTCCTCTCTGGTTCAGTCTCGGCGTGTCCTTGTCATCCTCCTTGGTGAACCTGAGTAATAGAAATATGTACGATTTAGGAAGTATATAATTCTCATTAATAAATGGAATTTCATAAAGTAGCGCGTGCACCTCTTGTTGTAGCTGTTTAGCTCGGCTATGAGTAATTGGTCCATCGAAGACATGAGCTGGTGCAGCTTGACTTGATGATTGTTCCATCTTGCTTGATGTAGTCGATATACTTGATGGTGTGGTTGGCGTGGGCATATCATCCCCCCCCTTGAAAAAGAGTCATCCTCAACTCTTCCAATCCAAAGAATGGAGAGAGGTCAGACACATTGAAACTGGTACTCACACCATAAGTACTTGACAGATCAATTTCATAAGCGTTGTCGTTGATCTTGCGTAGAACTTTGAATGGTCCGTCAGCCCGGGGTTGCAACTTGCTCTTGCGCAGCTCTGGAAAATGATCCTTTTGAAGGTGCACCCAAACAAAGTCCCCTTGTTCGAACAACACCTTCCTGCGACCCTTGTTAGCGTGCTTCTCATACTTCTTGGTCATCTTTTCAATATTGGCCCGAGCCCTATAATGAATGTTCTTGACAAATTCAGCTCGCTTGCTTGCATCGAAGTTCACACGTTCCTGCATGGGTAAAGACAAAAGATATATGGGAGCAGTGGGTGTGAATCCATATAAAATTTCAATTGGACAAAATCTAGTGGTCGAGTGTACTGCCCTATTGTATGCAAACTCAACATGTGGCAAGCTTTCTTCCCATAGTTTCAGGTTCTTCTTAAGGACAGCTCGGAGCAACATTGATAGTGTTCGATTCACAACTTCAGTTTGGCCGTCCGTTTGCGGTTGACATGTTGTGGAGAACAACAGTCTTGTCCCAAGTTTGCCCCACAATGTCTTCCAAAAGTAGCTCAAGAACTTGGTGTCACGAACCGACACAATGGTACGTGGCATTCCATGTAGTCGCACGATTTCCCTGAAAAATAATTCAGCAATACGGGAAGCACCGTCGCTCTTGTGGCAAGGAATAAAATGTGCCATTTCGCTGAAACGATCGACCACGACAAAAATTGAATCCCTTCCCCTTTTGGTCCGTGGTAACCCAAGAACAAAATCCATTGAAATGTCCTCCCAAGGTGCATTAGGAATAGGAAGAGGAGTATATAAGCCATGAGGGTTCAGACGAGACTTAGGTTTGTGGCAGTTTTTCGCAGCGAAGAACATGTCTCTCTATATCTCGTCGCATTTTTTGCCAAAAGAAATGGTTGGCCAGCACTTGCTCCGTCTTCTTGTCTCCAAAATGGCCCATAAGTCCACCTGCATGAGCTTCCTGCACGAGTAAAAGTCGAACAGAGCAATCTGGAATACAAAGTTTGTTAGTGCAAAATAAAAATCCATCATGCACATGATACTTTTCCCATCCTTTTCCATTACGGCACTTGGCATATGGTTCAGCAAAGTACGAATCAGTGGAATATAATTCCTTTATACTTTCCAATCCGAGAATTTTAGCATCAAGTTGTGTGAGCAAAGCATGACATCGAGATAAAGCATCAGCTACAATATTGTCTTGACCTTTCTTATATTTGACAATATAAGGAAAGGACTCAATAAATTCACTCCACTTAGCATGTCGTTTATTCAGTTTTAATTGTCCCTTAATATGTTTCAATGATTCATGGTCTGAATGTATTACAAATTCTTTAGGATAAAGGTAGTGTTGCCAAGTTTCCAAACTCCGAACGAGAGCATATAATTCTTTATCATAAACTGAATAATTCAAAGTCGGACCACTTAGCTTTTCACTGAAGAATGCAATTGGTCTCTTTTCTTGCATCAGCACGCCTCCAATCCCAACTCCACTTGCATCACATTCAATTTCAAATGCCTTGTTGAAATCAGGAAGTGCAAGGACTGGGGATGTTGTGAGCTTCTTCTTTAATTCTTCAAAAGCCTTTTGTTGTGCTTCTCCCCATTTGAAAGGTACGTCTTTCTTGGTCAGCTCATTGATTGGAGTAGCGATCGTGCTGAAATCTTTCACGAAGCGCCGGTAGAAACCAACAAGTCCAAGGAAGTTTCTCACTTGGCTCACGTTCTGTGGAGGCGTCCATTCGTGTACAGCCTTGACTTTCTCAGAATCCACCTCCACGCCTTGTCCTGAAACAACAAAACCAAGGAAAACTACCTTGTCGGTGCAGAAGGTGCACTTCTCAAGGTTAGCATACAATTTTTGTTTACGCAGGACAGCAAGCACGCTCTGGATATGTGCAACATGTTCTTCAAGAGTCTTGCTGTAGATTAGGATGTCATCAAAATAAATCACAACAAATTTATCAATGAAAGTTCTAAGCACATGATTCATTAATCGCATAAATGTACTAGGTGCATTGGTTAAACCGAAAGGCATCACTAACCATTCATACAATCCAAATTTTGTTTTAAAGGCTGTTTTCCACTCATCTCCTTCTTTCATACGAATCTGATGATAGCCACTTCTTAAATCAATTTTAGTGAACAAATTAGCACCACTAAGTTCATCAAGCATATCATCTAAGCGAGGAATGGGATGCCTATATCTTACTGTGATGTTGTTAATTGCGCGGCAATCCACACACAGTCTCCAAGACCCATCTTTCTTAGGCACTAAAAGAACAGGGACAGCACAAGGGGAAAGACTTTCTTGTACATACCCTTTTTTCATCAATTCCTCCACTTGTCGCTGAATTTCTTTTGTCTCCTCTGGGTTGGTGCGGTATGCAGCCCTGTTCGGAAGTGACGCACCAGGAACCAAGTCAATTTGATGCTCGATCCCTCTCTTAGGTGGCAGTCCTGGTGGTACTTCGTCCGGAAAGACATCTTCATATTCCTGCAAGACATTCAAAAGAGTACTCGGCAGGGTAGAGGGTAAGGCATTAGTAGAAAGAAAAGTGTCCTTGTACATAAGTGCAAAGAACATGGCATCATGTTCACTCAATGCTTTGATATCCCCCTTCCTAGCCATCATTACTAAACCCTCTTTTCCCGGTTTCTGGGTTCCTTGCAGTTGTGGGGTTTGATTTGGCTGTGGACACTCTTCCTTACTATTTTTGTGGCTCACTCGCAAGTGGTGTTCACTCTCGCGCTGTTTCTTCCTGATATCATCCTTCAAAATTTCTTCCGGTGTCAAAGGAAGCAAGGAAATTCGCTCTCCTTTGTACACAAAAGACAGCTTGTTGGTCCTTCCAAAAATCTGGACATCACGATCATATAGCCATGGTCGACCGAGCAGAAGCTGGCAGGCTTGCATAGGCACCACGTCGCACTCCACATGATCATTGTATTTACCAACAGAGAATGGTACAGTCACAGTATGACTGACTCGTATTGCACCACAATCATTAAGCCACTGCATCTTGTATGGACTAGGATGACGCCGTGGTTTCAGTCCCAATCTGTCCACCAATTCTTGGCTAGCAATATTGTTGCAGCTGCCATTATCAACGATGATGTGACACACCTTATCTTTGATTAGTCCACGGGTATGGAACAAATTATGTCGCTGCCCGTTGTCTTCCTTTTCTGCTGTTACACTAAGCACTCGTAGAGAAATAAAGCAATTATGTTCTCCTTCTTCAGGCTGGATCTCATTCCCTCCTCCTCAATTTCTTCATCACATATCGGTCCAGCATCTTCCGGATCACTCTCGGATTCCCATTCACCTTTCTCATTCAACAACATGGCCCTCTTACTTGGGCATTGGGCAGCAATGTGCCCACGGCCGTGGCATTTATGGCATACAATTTCTCTGCTTCGAGAAGAAGATGTAGCTCCCGAGACATTGCTGTGGGCTGCTGAACTTGCAGCAGGTCGCTGCTGAGTTGTTGGTGATGACACGGTGGAGGCTGCCATCTTCGATGGAACAAATGATTGAGAAGACTTGGCTGCAGCCCCTTGAGATCGTCCACCACCATAGGAAGTACTTGACTGCTGTTTGCGCCATGGGGCAACAATAGAATTACTGCCATAAGATTTTCCACGTGACTCTTGCTGAATCTTCTTCTCTGTTCGCATAGCTTGATCAACAAGATCCTGCAATGTACGATATGGAAACATCTCCACAAAACCAAAAATTTCTTCATTAAGACCTCCTAGAAATCTTGCCATTGTTGACTCTGCATCTTCTCTTATTCCAGCCCGCACCAACAGTAGCTCCATGTCCTTGAAATACTCATCAACTGATCTCTTCCCTTTCTTTAACATTTGCAACCGGTTCCTGAGATCACGCTGATAGCTAGTTGGCACGAATCGCCTTCTCATCACTTGCTTCATCTCCTCCCATGTATTGATATATCCGCGTCCCAAATCACGTTGATTCTCCTGCACTTGGTTCCACCAAGTGAGAGCGTATCCAGAGAGTTCCACCGAAGCAAGATTCACACGGCGCTGAGCCGAAAGATTATGTACTCGGATTATTTGATCACACTGCTCAGCCCATTCAAGAAATTCATCAGGATTCTCCTTTCCAGTAAACTTTGGAATACTCAACTTGACATGAGGGATGTTATCTTGGTTGTCATGAGGACGTCGACCACGATGGTATTCCCTTTCTTCAAAATCAGCAAGCCGGCGATGATGACGCCGATCAAACCTACCACCTTGACCGAAAGGATTTTCATCATCATGAGATCCTTCTTCATGATCTTGATCTTCAAACTCTTCGTCTTCAAAATGCACGCGGCAACCATCAGCATTGCGCCTATGTGCGTGACACCCACCATGGTAATTATTAAAATCAGCATGGCGACCACCACCAGATCCGTCAGGGCCATCTCCGAAGCGATTGAATCCATGGCCGAAACCAGAGTTCTCATCGCCGGACTCCTCTCGATGACGGTCCTCTTGATCACGACATGCTCGACGTCCTCCAGCCGCGGGAAGACGCTCATCGAGGAGCCTGCTCATGGCCTCCATGAGCGAATCAGCCATGCGACGCATCTCATCCCGTGAGACAGGGGGTTCCCTATCACCATGGTGTCCACCATGAACACTTGAATCTGAGTCTGCCATGTTAGGAGCAGCAAAAAAAAAGAATATATATATATATATATATATATATATATATATATATATATGTGTGGACACACTCGATCTCACCTCTTACTTACCCAAGTTCTTGCCTGATCTCAAGAACTGTGATGGTGCTGGTGTGACAGCTTCAACAGAGGTGGTAAAGAGGCCGTAAGGAGTACAAATCGAAAGTCCCGGTTCAGGTTTTTTGGTGGAGCTATAGGTGGCTGAACAAGGAGGGCTACGGTACTGCCAATCAAGTGAAAAAGATGTGCTCAAAAGATAAAAAAAATTGCTGCTATCAAGATTACCACCAACTTGGATATGAAAACTGAAAATTTCAACACCCAACCATAACACAAAATTCTTCAGAATCTTTTCACTTGTGCTCTCTTTTTTTTTTACTCTTCTTTTTTTTATAACACTAACTGGGGTGCTGATTACAAAAGATATAGGTAAACGGTGGTGACGAGCAACTGGAATAACATAAACACAAGATAACAGTACCGTCAAAAGGGCTATAGGTATTTTTTTAGTCTTTGGACTATAGGACAAACAAATATATGTAAAAGATAAACACAGGGATGAATATGCGGACGGTGAAAACTGTAACAGATTGAAAAAGGGTGGGAGGGTGGGTGATAAAAAAATGAACCTACCGTGACAACGATAGCTCTGATTACCACATGATATGCACCGAATTTGGTTCGGCGAAGGGTGGCCCGATCTTCACGACAGGAGGCTCAAGAACAAGATAACTTGCTGTAGAAAACAGCACGGATAACTAGCTTTATACCTGACCAAGGTTGGATGCGACCAAGCGACGGGGAGAGAGACACTGAAACCGCTAAGAATTCGACTTGATCTCCGAACGACCGCAGAACCACAACCGGATCTAATCCACACAAGACGGGGCAGCCGTACTGGAACCCGCAGAGCACGAATTAGTGGATCTCAGAGAGATCTCTCCACAAGTTCAAGAAGAACAAGGAAGAATAAGGGTTAAGTAAGACACTCAAGCAGCTCGGCTGCAAATATCACTGGATTAATCTTAATTCATCAAAAAGTGTCCCTTGGCTTACAAAAAGAGCGGTATTTATGCCAACAACTAGTCTAAAAATAGATGTGAACTGGAAAAACCACGTGGGAAGGTGGAAGGCCAACTGGCTTGATCATTCATGCAGTGGTCATCAATTTCCCGCATGTCTTCTGCCCTTTTGAGTGGTCTTCAATGTTTTAATCATAACTCCACCTAGGGACATCCAAAAGACACGGGACCAGATGCGTTGGAAAGCTAATTTGATAAACTTTCACACCATGTGTAGCATACTTCACGAAATATTGTAGAGTGATACAGTTTGTCACGGAAACTTGGATATCAGGCTGACTATTGATCTTCTGAACAGTCTGCACCAAAAGCACTCGGCTGCCAAGCTGGGAGCTCTAAAGCACTCGACACTTAGTGGCATTAGAAAGCTGACTTCAACACCTTTACAACAAGTACTCATGGACCTTCACAGCTTCTATGAATCAAGAGATATGACTGTTTCTTCATGACAGTTCTGCCAGGCCAAACTGGTTCGACGTAGTTCTCCTCTCTGGTTCAGTCTCGGCGTGTCCTTGTCATCCTCCTTGGTGAACCTGAGTAATAGAAACATGTACGATTTAGGAAGTATATAATTCTCATTAATAAATGGAATTTCACAAAGTAGCGCGTGCACCTCTTGTTGTAGCTGTTTAGCTCGGCTATGAGTAATTGGTCCATCGAAGACATGAGCTGGTGCAGCTTGACTTGATGATTGTTCCATCTTGCTTGATGTAGTCGGTATACTTGATGGTGTGGTCGGCGTGGGCATATCATCAAATGCTTCCGGAAGGATGATGAGGGGACGCTGTGGTTCAATGACCGCATAGTCGTACCCCAGGATATGGAGCTGAGGAAGAAGATTCTTGATGAAGCTCACTTGTCTAAATACTCCATTCATCCGGGCAGCAACAAAATGTACCAATATTTGAAAAAGAAATTTTGGTGGAGACGGATGAAGCGGGAAGTGGCTCAGTACGTATCCGAGTACGATACGTGTAGACAAGTGAAAGCTGATCATATGAGGAAATAATGGCTGCTGCAACCCCTAAAAATCCCGGCATGGAAATGGGAAGATGTGAGCATGGATTTCATTGTAGGATTACCCCTGACTTCCAACAAGCATGATTCCATTTGGGTAATTGTTGACCGGTTAACCAAGACAGCTCACTTCATCCCTGTGCATACATGTTACAATGCCGGCAAATATGCGGAGCTGTACATAGCGAAAATCCTATGCTTATATGGTGTACCCAAGACCATAGTCTCAGATCGAGGTGCGTTATTCGTGTCTCATTTTTGGGAGCAGTTGCACGCTGCATTGGGTACTAAGCTGATTAGGAGCTCCGCCTATCACCCTCAGACAGATGGGCAAACAGAGAGGGTTAATCAAGTACTAGAAGACATGTTGAGAGCATATGCCATCCACCACAGTAGGAACTGGGATGATCACCTACCATTGGCGGAATTATCGTACAATAACGGCTATCTGGCGAGTATCAAGATGGCACCATATGAAGCTCTCTACGGTCGCAAATGCCGCACCCCATTAAACTGGTGCGAGTCCGGTGAAAGGGTCACATTCGGGGTTGATGTGTTGAACGACGCTGAAGAGTGCGTTCGGGTGATTCAAGCCAACTTAAAGGCCGCTCAATCCCGGCAGAAAAGCTACGCTGATAAGAGGCGTAGACCGCTGCACTTTGACGTCGTAGAGCACGTGTACCTCCGTGTATCTCCGATGAAGGGCGTGCACCGGTTCGGCGTTATGGGAAACTCGCTCCCCAATTTATTGGAACCTATGCCATCACCGAGAAGTGTGGACCAGTGGAGTACAGACTGGAACTACCAGCATCTCTCGCCGGTGTTCATGACGTTTTCCATGTTTCACAACTGCGAAAATGTCTGAAGCATACGGCTGCTGTTCCCACTGAAGACGTCGGCGAGCTGCAACCGGATTTTAAGTATGATGAATATCCGGTGGCAATTATTGAAGAGAAAGCTCGGACCACAAGTAACCAAATGTTGTGGTTCTACGAGATACTCCGGAGCAACCACACCGCCAAAGAAGCAATGTGGGAAAGCGAGGAATTCCTTCGCTCACACTACCCGGAGTTCATGACTTCTCAGCACGGGTGAGTTCCTATTACATCGCTGTCTCTTCTTTTGTAATCTCGGAACGATATTCTATTAAGGGGGGAGGGATGTAAAAGCCCAAGAAAAGGGACTTGCAAAAATTTTCCATCACCTCAAAACACCACAGCTTTTGTTGAGGATATCTTGTGAATAATGGTGAAGAGCAAGTAACTACCATCAAAAGGGTGATTAGAGGGGAAAGCCCTAACTTTCAAAAAGTAGGATTTATACACATGAACATGAAAGGTTGAGCTCACCCCTAGACCTTATATATTATTGGAAAGGCTCAGGCCAAATTTCATGTAAATCCAACAATGTTTGAGGAACTTTTGGAGAAATTCAAAAAGGGGCCAATTTGAATGCAAATTCAAATTGCAGCAACTTTATCACTTAATTTCAAAAGTTGGCTTCATATTCAAACTCAGCATATTTTTCTGAGTTATCCCACCAATTTTCATCCCCATTGGAATTTATCTTGCCGGGAGCTAAATTTGCATTAATTCAAAACTGAATTCGAATTTCTGTTCAAATGTGAAGCAAATTTAACAAACAAATTTCAAATTTGAGAAACCAAATTCAAACTGTGACTTGGTGCTTAAGTCTCACATTCAATTGTGAGTAGCTGGGAATATTTTCAGCAAAAACAGATATGAAAAATTAGAAGAGTATTAGAGGGGAGGGACCCACCTGTCAGGAGCATTCACACTGAAGTCTTCGGGTGATTTTTCTCTCGGCCGAGAACGAGCGCCAGCCAGCCACGGTGTCGGCGCCCGACCCGCCTAAGCCAGGCAACCTCCTGCTCAGTAGGGTGGGGGGGGAGAAAAGATCACAGACCGAAGGGATAAACCGTGCATTCCTGCTGTGCTTCATTTCTCACCTCGCGCGGTCTCTGTTCTGCCCGCAAACCACCGCCGCAACTCACTCCGAGTTCTCCTCCCTCTGGTCGCCGGCGTCCAGGCAACACAGGCCCCATCATGCCCGATGATCAACACAAGAAACAACCGCCCTAAGGTGCTGGTCCTTCTAGTCCAAACCGTTCATCATTTCATGCACTGTCGTGGGAGAATTTTCCCGGGAATGTTTTGGTGTTCGAGCCATCCCAAATCCTAAAATTCACGGGTATTGGCTCATCACCGGGTATACCGAGCTACACGCGTGATCTACACCTTGCTACGACCATCTAGGATATAAAAGTACAAAGAACCGTCGAGTAAAGACTCTGGTTATCAAGTTTTTCAGGTCACAGCCGATATCGGGCCTAGGTCCACGGTGAGCACATAGCTCTGGCCGCTTCCATGGCCAACCGAGCTCATTTTCGTTCTCAGCATGCCACGGCAGAGCTGTAGGAGCAAACCGTTCGGAAAATAGGGCCCTGAGTAGCTCGGGCGACATCGCCGGAGTAGGGAGAGCCGTTGTCACCGTCGCAGGCGTGGTTCCGGCCATCGCCGAGTTTCGGTGAGGGCACCAGCGTGTTCTCCAAGCCAAGTTAGGCACAGGCGGCAAAATCCGTCGGAGGTCGTGCAGTGAAATGGATGGCGGCGAGAGCTCCGGCGAAGCGCCGCCGCGGAAGTTGCGGGAGGTCGCAAGGTAGACGAAGGGGGGGCCGGGTCCACCTGTCAGTCTCTGTTCTCACGCGGGGATCCACTTTGCGGCCGGGATCCAGTGCAGCAGCTTGGGTAAAACCCCGTGGGCCGCGGTGTGGCTGCGTTCTCAGTGGGCCGGTTTAAAGAGTGGGCCCCACCCGCAGAGTTTAAACATTTTATGATTTTCCAGTTTAGATCAAACTTCAAATGCATAGAACTTTTGCTAGGAAGCTCCAAATTCAGGAACAAAATTTTGCTGAACTGATCTTTTTTAGTACTTTCCAGCAACACCAATTTCAGCTCATGAAACTTAATAGTTTTCCAGAATTAATTCCCTAAAGTTTAAACTGTTAGGAATTTTATCTGGAGAACTGTCTTATGAAAAATTCAGAAATTTGGCTGGGAGGTTCATTCGAAAATCCTTAAGCCACAGAAAAATTTTCAGACCCATCCAAGTTATTTAGTCCACCTAATGGGGTGATTAAGTGAACTGCCCTGAGAAAATAGAAAAATGTACAGAAACATTTTTCAGATTTTCTCAAATCTTGTTTAGGGCATAACTTCCTCTAGAATTATTCAAATGCCATGAAACCAATTCCATTAGAACCATCTCAAATCCTAGTTTTCAGAATGTAATGGTTGGAGCCATGAAAATCCATGGAATTCCTTAGAGGCTCTAATCTTGACCAAATAGGCTTTTATTTGTACAAGGCTCAAATGAACTTTGTTTCAAACAAAACTTGGTCAGTACTCGGGTTAGGACCCTACCAAGCCACCATAAAAATTTCGGAGCCAAAGGGGAGGGCTAGCTAGAGTTATGGTAATTACTTATTCAGTTCTTAAACATTGCATTTAAATTGACATATAGTATATCATTTACGTGTAGTCGCTGAAGGCGAGGAGACTCCGGAAGTGCTCGACTTCCTTCTTCCGGACGAAGCCATAACAACTGACCAGCAGCAACAAGGCAAGCCCCGGTTTGCATTAACCCCTTTTATAAAGTTTTGCTTTGTTTACATACTTAGTGGGAGGTGTATATATGTGCATTAGGTGTAGGATGGTTGAGACCCCAAATGCATAACCAGATTTTCCTATAAGAGTCAGGGTAGTGTCTAAGACCTCGCATAGACAGGCTAGGCTTAATGATTCTTAGAACTTCGGTACAAGTTGAGTTGTTGGAATCTACTCTCGAGTTTAGGCTTGGGACACATGGGATTGGTTCGAGTGATGTGAGATCACTTTAGTAATGAAAATGAGACTAGGCAGGCGCTAGGGCGCAGCAAGAGGAAGTCTTGTGTGCGCGGCCCTGTCCGTGTCTATTGAGGACCGGTCCGTGTGCAGCCCTGTTGAACAAATATTGAACGTACCGAAGGCATATCGGATATATGGGGCCCGATAAACTGATGTAACCTGTACCTCCGGGCGTCGAGGCATAACGCACCGATTTATAGGAGTAGGCTGAGGGCAGCAAGGTGGAAATCTGCTAACAGGCATAGAGAGATGCTACGTGTAGGGAACCACCTGCTCGTTTCGGTGCGACCGGTTCAACGTTTGGGCTTTTAGGTGAAAGGTTGTCCCGTATGGCATCGAGTGAGCGTGCTGTGCAGCTCCACGGGTGGGCGTACGTGATGTGCTCTTTGGGTATACCTGCAGGTGTATATTGAGTTGATTCGCTGTCCCTCACGGTGACAAGTACCGCTTGTTCACTGCATCGCAACGTAGATAAATTATGGAATGTTATGATTCAATTCTGCTGATATATATAATTGTATTGCTACATGTGTGCCACCAAATATTGCTTACTAAATTTCAGATTTATGAACTGTTAACTTGTGGCTAAAAGATGAACTAAGGATGAACTTGTAGGCGTGTCTGTTTGCTGCAATTTACCGTCCCATGTTCGTGGTACACTACATGTAGAGTTTCATGCCTAGGTGAGTCGGTTAAGTCTTGTTGAGCCATCATGCTCATGGTTGCTGCTTTAGTGTTTTTCAGGTGAGGAGCATCCCACGGACTCGTGTTACGAGTCCACCGGCGAGGGTTACCCTCCGTCGGGGACCACGGCTGAGTGGGAGCCATACACGCAGTGCTAAGCTGAGGAGTGCAGCTAGTGTGGGTTGCGCTAGGGCTGGGAAACCGACTTTTGCTAAGTAGACGGGCGTGAGTTGTACAAATTGAACTTCCGCTGTGTAATATAAACACTAGTTTGTAACTGATTAGTGTACTTCTTTGTACATTTCAGGTGGTTCTCTATGTAATACAATGTATCCTTATGATATGTGCTGTCAGGTGTCGCATCGTGCGGCACCACCCTCTGCGATCCTGGATAAGCGGATTCCGGTCCGCCACACACCTCCCTCTATGCTTCTCTGCGGCGCACTGCACTTCTTCTCTGTCGCAGCCAACTCCTTGCCAGAGTCCTCCTGTACAATCGCAGCATCAATCATTACATTGAGGCTGCCCTGATTGAACATCACCATCTTGTCCTTCAGGAGCGGATTCAGCCCCTGGTAGAAGTAGTCCTGCCTCTTCTTGTCGGTATCAGCATGATATGACGCATAGAGGGCGAGATCGTTCAACACACGGGCATATTCCAGTGTGTTCTGGTTTCCTTGCTGCAGGTGGAGGAATTCTTGTGTCTTCCTCTTCATAAGACCCGGCGGTATGTGATAGGATCTAAAGGCCGTCCGGAATTTCGCCCAGGTCAGCACTCGCTTGGTGGGTTGAGAGGAGCAGAAGTTCACCCACCAAGCGCTTGCGGACCCCATAAGTTGCTGGACCGCGAACTGTGTCTTCCGCTGCTCACTAACTTGGAGCAGACCAAATTTCATTTCCATCATGCGGAGCCAGTTGTCTGCATCCATGGGCTCATCCGCCCGCGAGAATACCGGGGGATGGGTAGCGAGGAAATCTGAGTAGGAACTCTGCTGTCATTCCTCTCGGTCTTGACGCCTCTCTGGTCGAGACGTATTTGCAATCAGTGTTTGCAGCAACTCGGTGTGCTGCTGGTGGGAGCCCGCCATGGCCGCAACTATATCTACCAACGTGACCGTTGGCGGTGGTGGTGGCTGTTGTTGCTGCTGCTGCTGTCCCGAGGAAGTCTCGGGAGGCTGTTGGGAGGCATCTCCCCCCTGACAGGAACCCCCAACCTCAGGGTTGGCACGAGTGCGAGTCATTCTGAAATTCAAAACAGCAACGATCAGAACATGTCATACTCAAAATTCCATTATAACAGTACGGTAATGTAGTGATGCATTGAGAAATTTTCACAACTTTCACATATATTGATAAAGCAAAAACTTTATACAAGATACATTATTCTCGGAACTTCAAGAAGTCATTCTCATGTCGTCACTACATACACACACGCTACTGTTTACACGACATGTTGCTGTTATAAATTACACACCACCCTCCCTGCCTTATTCGGCAATGGTAAACTCACTCCTCGGAGTAGATGTCAACCTCCTGCGGGTCTTCCTCCTCTGCTGGTTCTGCTGGTGGCTCCGGGTCCATGACCTCCCCTTCGGGTTCAGGTTCTGGCATCACCGGAATACCGAGAACCACGGGTACAACACCTACCATCAGTAGGCCCACTACCGGAGGTACGAGGTCCTGCAAGGAATGCACCTCATCCATGGCCTGGTTGTAGTCCATCTCCCAGTTCTGCCCTTCCTCAATTGCGTCATCACGCTCTTGAATTAGGACCTCATTTTGCTGGGTCAAAGCCTGGACTTGTTGCTGTAAAGCCATGATGTCGAAACGGCTTTTCTTCCCCGCCTTCTTCAGACGACGCAACTGATTATGCTGGTCATTCAGTCGCTTAATCGTCAGAAGCAGCACATTACAGAGTGCATTAAGAGCACTCTCGTAATGTTCACAGCGGCTGGTGTTCTCCTTGAGCTCCACAGCAAGTCGAGCCGTATGGACAGCTTGGCTGTCCATCACGTTCTTCCCTGCTGTCAGATGGAGGCTGAGGTTTGCCTCCGTGGGGTTGTACCTTGGACAACTCGGATCAGTCGTCACAAAGTACCTCTCCCACCATACGTGGTTAGCTCGTCCCTCCACTGGGACAAGCGCGTATGGAGTGCCCTCCATAGCTCTCACGTGTAGTTGGCAGAAGGGCGACATGGTGTCGTGGGCTGCCACTTGCCCCATGTGGTCTAGGTGTCTCCCCTTCACCGTGATGGTGAACGGTGCCCAACCCGGTGGCCTAGGTCCTTCTGGAACATCGACATGAACAGTCCATGTCTTGTTTCCCTGCTCGCCTTCTCCCTTGGCAAGGAATCGTGGCATCTCCACATATCTGAAATATTTAAGAATTAGCCTCAATAAATCCAGATACACGCTGCATTGAGAACAATGGGATACCACCCATCCGTTCTCCAATTTTTTATCCTCTGCCATCTGTAAAAACATATTTGTGCTGCATCTAAACCTCCCTGCTCGGTCTTCATTTCCTACTTGTGAACCTTCCTCAACGATTCTATTCTTGACCCGATCTGATGAAACCATGCCCTAAGCTCGCGAGTAGATTCCAACTACTCAACTTCTACCGGTCCTTTCCGACTAACATTTAGTGTAGCCAAAATCCACTTGAGGAGGTGCTACTGTACCCATTCTCTCTTGGTTTAATCTTGTCATGCAAGTGGGTTTTCAATATCATCTAGATCTAATGCAATCAATCATTCAAAGCTATGATCTCTAGAAATGAAAAGACTTTATAAAATGCTGGAATGCAAACGCTTGCCTGTTTTGCATGTGACTAGTATATAATTAGTTAGTGAAGATCACTTGAGCTTGATCACTCGCTTTCCTCCCTTTTTGATCTCCACTTCGATCTCTTCTCAATCTTCACGTCGATGCTACACGTTATGAATATGCAAAAGTATTTAATTGTAAAGCTTTTGCTAACAAGATCTAATGACAAGTTTAAAACCAGAACTCTTTTTAAGAATTTAAAATGACACTGGTGCTAGTGGTTGAATTTGGGTTAAGCAAAGTAATCAAGTGCTAAGTGCATCCCTTGCTTGTGTTCTAATAACTTAAAGAGGATAAACAGAAAAGTGATGATCCAGAGACCCAATGGAGCCAAAAATTTTCATGTGAGTTCCTTGTCACAAGAAAGTGCTCTGGACCAAAAATTAGCACTTTTCATAGAGTGGTTTATTCAGAACAATTCTCTAAGCAATTAAGCAAAAAGGAATTAATTCTTAAGTAACTCAGATGTTCTGTAAGGGCCGAAGTTTTTGCACACAATCAAAGTGTTCATTACACCACACACACCTCATTTGAGGACAACTCATGAACACATTTGAAGAGCAAGTAACCACAATCAATATGGTCATTAGAGGATGAAATCACAAAACGCAAAAGTTGTATTTCCCACATGCACCATATAGGGGCTGAGCATATGGAAAAATTCTACATCTTGCTAGGAATGCTCATGCCAAAATTTACCCAAATCCAAAACCTTTTTGAGGTATTTTTGGGTATAACTAGAAAGAGGCTAGTTTGAAATCAAATGCAAATTCAAACTCCTTTTACCCCATGAATTCAAATGTGAGATTCAAATTCGCACTCAGCACATTTTTGTGAGCTCACACACCAATTTTCACTCTATTTGGAGTTGATCTTGACATGAGCTAATTTTAGCAAGTTCAAATTCAATTTGAATTTCAAACTGCATATGTGCTGAAAATATATTCAAACACTGCACAATTTGAATTCTATCAAGTCCAAATGGGCATTTGGTGGCTAATTCAAATTGCAAACGGTATTAGGGGCATTACTGTTTAGTGCAGTAGGAAAAAATGAAATTCAGAAGTTAAAACTAGGGGTGGGCCCCACTTGTCAGCCCCACAAGCGAGGTAACCGACTGAAACACCCGGGGCTCGGGTCTTGCGCGCGCTAACGCGGGCGCCATGGCGCTGCTCGCACCTGCCACCTCCTGATCGGCGATCCCAGCTTCCAACCAACGTCCCCAGCTCGTTATCCTCCAGTCCCGGATGCCACAACATTGTCTCACCTCCGTTCCGACGCCTCCTCGCGGTGAAAACCTGAATAGAGCCGCCGCACCCCCAAAACCACCACCTCGCTGTCTGTGACGCCCTCAATTCTGTGGAAAACCACGGAACCAAGAACTGATGCATATCTGTGCCCAGGATGTTCATCACACATACACATATGTTCCACAAACTGAATTCAGAATATATATAACCACGAAAAACTGAGTTTATTACAATGTTTCATGAGTCTTGGACTCATGCTCACAGCAGAAGTCTTATTTCTATGCAGCGGAAGCCTTTATTCTAATGCGGAAGCAATTCTAGGCAGCAATGGCTCCATCTCTACTCCATCCCCACAGGCAAGGTTGAGAACAGATCACACGCCTAATGCTCCACTTGGTCTTCATAGTAATCTTCTCCTGTTGCTGATGATGAAATAATAATGCAAGTTTGAGTACAATGATGTACTTAGCAAGTGCGGGAAAAATATGATATGAAGCTCATAACAAGGTAGGTATAAAAAGGCTCATTGCAGAAAACAAAGTTATTTATCAAAAACACGATAAAACAGCAACTTATCTTTAGGTGAATGTAATCCCAACATGTATTGAAATACCAATCATACCTCCATTATGTTCATTACCTTCCATGTCACAACCAGTCATTAATCAATCTCATTCACGCTCACAAATACCTCCTCGTATTCGCGACCATCTCACGAATACCATCTCGTATTCGCTACCATTTCATCTCATAAACAACTTCGTCTCCCACCGATACTAACCTTGTTGCCATGACTCAACAGTCATGCAACCCATCTTATCACCCGGACTCAACAGTCCCAAAACCAAACCATACCAATAACCACATCCAATCACCATCCCAACTAATCATGGAAGTTGGCCAGGCGCTCGTGACCGTAAGCTCGACTATCATGATAGTTTTAGACTCTGCATAGTTCGCACCTCTTTACCCACAAGTTTGTGATTTCGTCACCCGTCGGCGACTGCAGAACCTCCATTATACCAGTACACAACCGTCGGTGTATGGCCAAGAGATCACAAAATAGCCTTTACAAAGGGGCTACTAGATGTATGGACTCACTAAGGTTTCACTGGCAGGCTAGAATCTCCAATTCTCCCACCCACGGGCCCCCTCTTGTGCCATGCAGTTCCCAGGGCAGTCCTCACTCGACTCCCATTCCCCGCGCCTTTCACGGTCCATAACAATCTAGCAACTTACCTAATTACTCAGCTAAGCCGTACCCATACTTGGCCTTGTGGTGGCACTGTTATCCTGGCATGTGCTCGCATGAACCGGTCCTTAGATCTACGGCAAGTAAACCACCATCACATGCTACCTCATTCACAAACCCAGTCTTGCCTAGATCTCCCTCCGATCCATGTTCATTAACAACATCAGCTTCTCATTATCATTACGAGTGCAGTTAGCTAGACACATCTATCTCGTTTCCCAATCCCATGGACTCAGCGAAGCATAAAAGTAAAAACCATACCCGACTCATAAACTTCCCTGGCAACAAGGGTGGTTTAACAAAAGCTAGTAAACTCCTATAAAAGGGTTTTCCCATCATGTTTGACTCAGCACACACACCTTTTCGCAAAACAAAACAGTTTTTCCCAAACATAGGATCAATATGGTCAAGGAGCACTTGCCTTGTTCTTGCGGTTCCGGTTGCTCTTGGATCTCGAAACCTTGTTGTTGCAGCTCGTCGTAGACAGCTCCCTGAGCTTGTCCTTCTATACAGGATCACGCACATGCAAGATTCATAGCAATCAATACCATGCACGAACTTTAAACTAGCTGCGATGATGCGTATGCATGCTATCATATAATGCAGTTTAGTTTTATTAGGTCGGTTTGTACATGTTCTTGCATGGTTTTATGATGAACAGAGGTGTTCGGATCAGATGTGGACGTGGTGATGACCTTGTCTTAAGATCAACCCGATCAACAAGTGATCTGTCCATGAGAAAGCTTCTGTTTGAAAGGAATCAAAGAACAGATGCAAAGAAAACACAATGATGTCGTAAGGTGGTATTGGAGACCTACCTTACGTTCTTGTTGGTCTCGGGGTCCTTCTCTGATCAGACAGATCGTTGGGGCTCTCTTCCGGCGATCTTACTTGCTGAACTCCAGCGATGGCTTACTCGGCGAGTTGGGGCTAGGGCTCTAAGTCGTCGGCTCAGGAGTTGGAAAAGAAGTTCGTGGTTTTGGCCAGAGGTTCTGGGTTCTATTTATAATCGGGGGAAGAAGAGTCCTAATCTGATTGCATTTCGAATAAGAGTCCTATTCAGATTATCGTTAAATCTTAACAACTTATCTTTAGTCGATTTGATGCGGTAACATTGTGGAATTCAGGTCGGTTTCTCCTCCGTACCGGTATTTCTACGCGTACAGAATCCAAAAACCGCTCCAGAACTTGTTACCTTTGCGGTGATGAGCTCCGGAAGCTCCACGTGTCCACCGGGCCTGGTCTCCCCTTTTCCGCAGAGACGAGCTCCAGTTGTGCCGTGTGTCAAGCGAGCGAGACCTCCCTATCCTTCGGAGGTGAGCTCCGCGTGCGCCACGTATCCTGGTGGTCGGGACCTCCTCTCTATTCGGAGGTGGCTCCCTGCACGCCACGTGTCAGTGCCGGACCTTTCCTCCCTCCGGAGGTGGCTCTGGGTGTGCCAAATATCCATTTTGGACCTCCCTCTCTTCGGAGGTGAGCTTCGTGAATTCCACGCGTCAAGTAGCGCCGGACTCTCCTTTTTCCTCAGAGACGAGCTCCGAGATAAACACGTGTCCAACAGTGACGGACCTCCCGGAGATAAGCTCCGGTGGCGACACGTGTCCAATAGAACCGGGCTTCTCGGGGGTGATCTCCGAGATCGACACGTATCCCGCTCGACTGGTCCTCTGATTTCCGTGGTGACTAGCTCTGAAGGTGACATGTGTCCTGTGGAACTGCCTTTGGTTCTTCCGCAGAGGCTAGCTCCGGGGGCAACACGTGTCCCACAGGGTCGGACCTCTCCCCCTTTGCGGAGATGAGCCCTGAGCCTACCACGTAGCCAGTTTAGCGGCGGATCTCTCCCCACTCCGCAGGGATGAGCTCCGAACACGCCACGTGGCCAGCAGGCCGTGGAAGTCATCTTCGGCGCTCTCGGTGAACTGGATTCGGCTCTTTTTGGCTATCTTTTTAATTCTTTCTCTATTGCTACTTCCTTTAAAATGTTTTCTCTTCATGAAACATGGATATATGCAGAAACCAAAAATGATGGTGTCACAAATCTACCCCCCTTAAATTGAATCTCGCCCTCGAGATTCGTTGGTAGAGAATAGATGAGGAAATTCTTCCTTGATATCTTCTTCACGCTCCCATGTAGCTTCAGCTTTGGTGTGATGGCTCCATTGTACCTTGCACCATCGGATCACTTTGTTCCTGGTGACCCTTTCCTTTACGTCCAAAATTCGGACAGGGTGCTCCGTATAGGTCAGGTCCTCTTGAAGTTCAAGCTCTTCCATTGGTACTCGCTCCTCCGGTACTCTCAAGCACTTCTTGAGCTGGGATACATGAAATACGTTTTGTACATCGGAGAGATATGTTGGGAGCTCTAGTTGATAGGCTACTTCTCCTCGTTTGTCCAAAATCTTAATTGGTCCGATGTAGCGGGGTGCTAGCTTGCCTTTGACGTTGAAACGTCGTTGGCCACGGATAGGTGATACCTTAAGGTATACGAAGTCTCCTACTTCGAAGGTCAACTTCCTTCGCCTATTGTCCGCATAGCCTTTCTGTCGTGACTGAGCAGCCTTTAAGATCTCCCATATCGTTTGGACTTGCTTTTCAGCTTCTTGTAGCACTTCGGGTCCAAACACCTGGTTCTCTCCGGTTTCGTTCCAAAACAGTGGCGTTCTACGCCGTCTACCATATAATGCTTCGAAAGGCGACATCTTCAAGCTAGCTTGATAGCTGTTGTTATAGGAGAATTCAGGGTACGGTAAACTCCTATCCCAACTACGCCCGTGTTTCAAGGCGCAAGCTCTCAACATGTCTTCCAAAATTTGGTTTGTCCTTCGGTTTGTGGGTGATAGGCGGAGCTAAAATCCAGTCGCGTACCCATAGCTTTCTGCAGCCTCCTCCAGAACCTAGAGGTAAACTGAGAACCTCGATCTGAGACTATCCTCTTCGGGACTCCATGACGGCACACGATCTGATCCAAGTACAACTCGGCTAATTGTGCAACATTGTTCTTGGCCCTTATAGGGACAAAATGGGCTGTTTTCGTCAATCGGTCCACGATAACCCAGATGGAGTCGTAACCCGACTGAGTACGTGGTAATCCAACGATGAAATCTATACTGATGTCCTCCCACTTTCACTCCGGTACCTTCAAAGGTTGCAACAATCCAGCAGGTCTTTGATGTTCGGCCTTCACCCGTTGGCATGTGTCGCATAGGGCAACGTATTCGCCTATATCCCTTTTCATACCATCCCACCAATAACAAGTCTTCAAATCCTTCTACATTTTGGTACTTCTGGGATGTATGGAATAGGGTGAATCATGTGCCTCTTTTAATATCATGTCGCGGAGGTGCTTCACGTTAGGCACACAAATCCTTTTTCGTAGCCAAAGCGTACCCTTCTCATCTTCTTTGAAATCCTTCTCTATTCCTTGTCGGATCCTTTCCTTGATCTCCTTGATCTCCTCATCCGTCGCTTGGCCATCTCTTATCTCTTGCTCCAATGAAGAGTGGATCTCCATCATTTCCATGTTGTTCAAGAATCCGAGGTGTAACCGTTCGAACTCCTTACGTAGTTCAGGTGGTAGCTCCCGAACCGTGAAGTGGTGACATGCTCCCTTCCGGCTCAATAAATCAGCTACTACACTGGCCTTCCCAGGGTGGTAGTTGATTCCAACATCGTAATCCTTGATGAGTTCCAACCATCGTCGTTGCCTCAAATTCAAGTCCGTTTGTGTAAATATGTACTTGAGGCTTTTATGATCTGTATAGATCTCACATCGATGACCAAGGATATAATGTCTCCAAATCTTCAATGCATGCACTACTGCTGCTAGCTCCAAGTCATGTGTAGGATAATTAAGCTCATGCTTCTTTAATTGTCGTGATGCATAGGCTACCACTTGTCCTTCTTGCATGAGCACACATCCGAGCCCCTGTCTGGATGCGTCACAATATATGTCAAAGCTCTTGCTTACGTCAGGTAATACAAAAACCAGCGCTGTGGTTAGCCTTTTCTTGAACTCCTCAAAACTTTCTTGGCATGCTGGTGTCCATCGAAAGGCTTTCCTCTTCGTTAGCAACTCCGCCATAGGCTTTGCTATCTTAGAGAAGTCCTTAATGAAGCGTCGGTAGTATCCAGCCATCCCAAGAAAACTCCGAATATCCCTCACGTTTTGCGGTTGGTCCCACTTCTGAACATCCCTCACTTTTCCGGGATCAACCGATACTCCTTCTTCGGAGATAATGTGGCCTAGGAACGATATTTCCTTTAGCCAAAATTGACACTTCTTAAGCTTTCCATACAATTGATGCTCACGCATTTTCTACAAGGTCAATTTCAAATGTTCTTCATGTTCCTCCTCACTTTTTGAATACACCATAATGTCGTCGATGAAAACCATGACGAACTTATCCATGTACTCCATGAAAACCTTGTTCATGAGGTACATGAAGTATGCGGGTGCATTTGTTAACCCAAAAGACATGATGGTATATTCATACGAACCATACCGTGTTCGAAAGGCAGTCTTGGGTATATCGGAGGGCTTAATCTTCAGCTGGAAGTATCCCGACCGAAGATCAATCTTAGAGAACACTCGGGCTCCATTCATTTGGTCGAATAGGTCCTCTATACGGGGCAGTGGGTATTTGTTCTTGATTGTTACCTCGTTGAGAGACCTATAGTCCACGCACATCCTTTGGGTTCCATGCTTCTTGTCAACGAAGAGCACAGGAGCTCCCCATGGTGACGAGCTTGGACGTATATAACCCTTCTCCAACTGTTCTTGAATTTGCTTCTTGAGTTCTACTAGTTCATTGACAGGCATCCTATAGGGTCTCTTTGCTATGGGTGCAGTTCCGGATACCAAATCAATGGCAAACTCAATGTCCCGATCAGGGAGATACCTGGAAGCTCCTCTAGAAACACGTCCAAGAATTCTTGAACCACTGGAATGCTGTCCAATGTTGCTCCTTCGACGTGGTTCAAGATTGCCTGCTCAGTGGTTTGTTGGGCTGACTCAAACTCAACACGGGTACCGTGCTCATTTGTCAACTGCACGCTTCTTTCAGCACATTGGATTACCCCGTTGTGCTTGCTTAATCAATCCATCCCGATTATTATGTCAATCCCTTGGGAATCCAAGACAATAAGGTTGGCAAGGAAGTCTACCCCCCTTATTTTATGGCTTACTTTCGGACATACTATATTAGTCCTCATTTCTCCTCCGGGAGAATTAACTAACATAGCACATTTTAAGTGGGATATGGGTAGATTATGCTTGGCAACATACTTGGATGATATGAAGGAATGTGATGCTCCAAAATCAAATAAGATGGTGGTTGGGTTGGAGTTGGCATACCAATTACGACGTCCTCAGCCTGTTGTGCTTCCTCAGCAGAGACATGGTTCACGTTGCCGCGAGCATAGTTCTGCTGTCCCCAGTTTTCTTGATTGTCCCCTCCGTTCGGTCGCGGGTTCTGCTTGGGCACGTTGCCTTGCTGTCCAGGGCCTCTCCTTGGGCACTGGTTCGCGAAGTGTCCTGTTTCCCCACATGCAAAGCATGCCCTGTTGCCTACGGCAGAAGGGACGTTGGGTCGAGGATTTTGAAGAATAGCGCCCATGTTAGGTGTGGGCACATGAGGAATGGGCACACGAGGTGCTGGTGCAACGGGTCGTTGCTGTGGTGGCTGACTAGGGCGGTATGCAAGAGCAGTCGATCATACTGTGGTGCAGCTGGGGGCATGTACCGAGGTCGTAAGTTGCTCCCTTGAGGCTGGTATAGCATCTTCCTCTTGCACACTCGCTCGATCTCTCGGATCTTGCTTTCAACCACTATAGCCTTGTCAACCAGCTTCTGAAAGCTTGCATAGTCATTGTTGAGGAGATGAACCTGGATCTCATTGTTCAACCCTCTCATGAACATGTATTGCTTCCTCTGGTCTGAATTGACATCTTCGGGGGCATACCGGGACAGTTGTGTGAACTTGTTGAGATACTCATTCACACTTCTCTGTCCTTGGTGGAGACCTTCAAACTCCTGCCTCTTGAGCATCATTACACCAGCAGGGATGTAATGAGAGCGGAAACTTTCCTTGAACTCAGTCCAAGTATTCGTCTCCGGGTCGACATGAGCGTTGCATAGGGCATCCCACCAGTCAGCGTCAGCTCCCATAAGTTGGTGCAACACAAAGAGAACCTTCTCTCGGTCATTGCACTGCACTATGGCAAGCTTCTTCTCCATGGATTTCAACCAGTCGTTGGCCTCCATGGGGTCGTTAGCTTGAGCAAAGGTGGGTGGTCGAGTCCTCATGAACTCTCGCAACCTGTTATGAGCCGGCGGTGGTGGTGGCGGTGGTGCTGGAACGGGGTTGTTGTTGTTGGCCTGCAACTGACCCAAAGTTTGGATCATGGTTTGCATAAGTTGATTCTGCATGGCCATCAATCGTTCCAGGTGGTTCTCGCCAGCTCCGGGATTAACAGGAACTTCATCGTGACCATCCTCTTGGTTGTCACGGACGTTCCTTCGGCCGGCGTTTCCCTCACCATCTGTGTGAGAGATCAAAATAGAATAGAAAGTTAGGTAGATTCCCTCAACTATATGCATTAAGGTGGGTTGGACTGTATATATATATTGGCCCATACGAGGTTGTGAACAAGTGCCAAGGCATCTCACACCTATTTCTACTTATGTATGGATATGGAAAACGTTTCGAGACGTCCCACGTCTCACACAAACCACACAATCACAAACAATCATTGCAAGGGCTAACACAACTCCTATTCAAGGTTGGTTTTCTATGTCAAGGTAATTTCAAGGTCAATCTATGCATCCTAGGCTTGCATCCTATGGTCATCGTGGCTTAGCTACCAATCTGTGTCGGATACTAATGTGTGATCTATCTAAGTGTGTAACCTACCATTAACCCGTGGTTCTGGTACCAATCTATGATCGTATCTAGGTGTGTAATTTACCCCCATCCGTGGCTTTTGATGCCAATCTGTGTTTCCTATTTAGGCGTGTAACCTACTGTCAACCGTGGCTCTGATACCAATCTGTGACGCCCTCAATTCTGTGGAAAACCACCGAACCGAGAACCGATGCATATGTGTGCCCAGGATGTTCATCACACATACACATATGTTCCACAAACTGAATTCAGAATATATATAACCACGAATAACAAAGTTTATTACAATATTTCATGAGTCTTGGACTCATGCTCACATCGGAAGTCTTATTTCTATGCAGCGGAAGTCTTTATTCTAATGCGGAAGCAATTCTAGGCAGAAATGGCTCCATCTCTACTCCATCCCCACAGGGAAGGTTGAGAACAGATCACACGCCTAATGCTCCACTTGGTCTTCATAGTAATCTTCTCCTGTTGCTGATGATGAAATAATAATGCAAGTTTGAGTACAATGATGTACTCAGCAAGTGCGCGAAAAATATGATATGAAGCTCATAACAAGGTAGGTATAAAAAGGCTTATTGCAAAAAGCAATGTTATTTATCAAAAACACGATAAAACAGCAACTTATCTTTAGGCGAATGTAATCCCAACGTGTATTAAAATACCAATCATACCTCCATTCTGTTCATTACCTTCCATGTCACAACCAGTCATTAATCAATCCCATTCACGCTCACGAATACCTCCTCGTATTCGCTACCATCTCACGAATACCATCTCGTATTTGCTACCATTTCATCTAATAAACAACTTCGTCTCCCACCGAGACTAACCTTGTTGCCATGACTCAACAGTCATGCAACCTGTAAGGGCCTCAGTTTCTGACACATGTTTGAAGTGTCATCACCACACACACACCTCATTTGTAGCAAGTTGATAAACACATTGGAAGAGCAAGTAACCACCATCAACATGCTCATTAGGGAACAAACTCACATATTGCAAGAGTGGTATTTTCCATATGTGATATAGGGGCTGGGCATATTAAAAACTCCTACACATTGCTAGGAATGCCCATGCCAAGTTTCACCCAAATTCAAAACCTTTTGAGGTCATTTTGGGGTGTAGCTAGAAAAAGGGCAGTTTGAAACTACATTCAAATTCAAACTGTTTTTATCCCATGAATTCAAAAGTGGGAGGCATATTCTTACTCAGCACATTTTTATGAGCTCACACTCCAATTTTCACTCCATTTGGAGTTGATCTTGACATGAGCTAAATGGGGCAAATTCAAACTTTTATTTGAATTCCAAACTGAATATGTGTTGAAATTTATCCAAACTAAAACCCATTTGAATTCTAACCAATTCAAATGGCTCCTGGGTGAATAATTTGAATCACCATGGGCATTTTGGGGCTTACTGTTTACAACTATGATGAGGAGTTAATTTCAGAGGTTAAACTTGAGTGTGGGACCCACATGTCATAGAGAGAAGAGGGGAGACTTGCACCCAAAGTCACAGCCTCGGTGGGAAATTCCACCGAGCAGCTGCCGGTTCAACGCCCCAAGGGCAGCTGCGATCGCCACCGAGGAGGAGCAGCGCCACCAGCTGCTTCCCGCGTCCACACACGAGCCCAAGGGCGGTTCCAGGGTCCTCTTAAGTCGCTCCACCGAGGCAAGCATCGCTCGCTTCCTCCTCTCCAGTGAACACCGAGCCCCCGGCCTTCCGCCTCTCTGCTCGATCGGGAAACCGCGGAAACATTGTGCCTCCTCCTTCCCCGAGGTGCTAGGCAGTACCCTGAGGTCACACTCTACTTCCCCGACGCCGAAAACCCCGAGCTCCGACCTCCCTTGCCCGAGAACGATCGCCACAGCGGCGATCTAACCTCAGCCGAAGGTCAGGCACTCGTGGACAGCATTCCACAGGAGCTTTCACGATCCAGCAAGAGCGGCAGCAGGCTCGCGCAACAACCGTGTTGCTCTTCTCCAAGTTTGGAAGCAAACCGTGAAGAATCCACTGCGAATTTCCAGCTTTTGCTCCGGCGACCTTAAACCAAGCTTCCGGTATGGATTCTTCAAATTCCCGCTCTATGATCCTTCTTTAGTTATCAAATCTTGCACATAGGCGCTGGACTAGCCGGCGATCAATTTCCTTTCTGCATCCGTGGTATGAAACCGACTAGGAGTGACGAATTTTGAGCTCGATCAAGGGCGCTCATGGCGGCACGCTCGGTCACACGGTGCCGACCGACTTGCCGCCATCTTTGAACCCGTTTGACACCTTGTCGAGCTTCCTAAAGGTATACTGATGCTGTAGAACCGATTGTTCGAGGTTTTGTCGGGTTAGAACCCATGGCCGACGGCGCCGAACCTCAACCGAGGTCGTCGCACGTCGCCGGGCTATTTCCGGTCACCGCCAGCTCGAACTGACCTCACAGACGTGCTCCTCGACGTCGACAACCCCCTGGCGGCGAGTTTCAGACCATGTGATGGCCGGCAGTGCCAAGCCGGCGAGCTCCGGTCTGCTCCGGCGAGGGGAGGCGGCGCGGGCGCGAGGGCGCGTCGGGAGGAAGACGAAGCCGGCTGGCCCACGCGTCAGCGGCTTAAAAATTTAAATCGGGATCGGGTGTGGCCGGGATCTGATGTGCTGGCGCGCAAAAAACCCTGTGGGTCTCAGTGTGCTGTCGCCTCAGCGCCCAAGACGTGTCCCCGCGGGCCCTGGCAGATTTAAACTTTTCCCCCGATTTTCAGATTTCCTTCAAACTTCAAATCCTCATAACTTTGGCTAGAAAGCTCCAAATCGAATGAACCAAATTTTGTTGGATTCAGCTCTCTGAGCAAGTTCCAGCAAATCAAGTTTCACTTCATGAAAATCTTTATTTCTCCAGAATTAATTCCTCAAAATTTAAACTGTTTGGAATTTTAATTGGAGAATCCTTTGGAGGAAAATTCTGAAATTTTGCTGGGGTGTTCACCAATATACCCGTGAACTACCATAACAATTTCAGATCCATTTGAGCTCATTTGATCCACCTAATGGTGTGATTAGTGAAACTGTTCCAGAGAAAATAGAAAATGTTCAGAAACATTTTCAGAATTTCCACTGGAATTGTTTAGCTCATATCTTAAGCTAGGAACCTTCAAATTAAGTGAGACCAACTCCATTAGAACCCTATGAAAATCTAGTTTTCAGAAAGTCATGGCTTGTTCCATGAAAAATCCATAGAACAACCTAAAAGCCTTCAATTAAGGTCAAGGACATAAGTAATTGCGGAAGGCTCAAATGAGCTTTGCTGCATCTAAAACTTGACCAAATCTCTGTTTTGGTTGGAACCAAGCCACAGTAAAAGTTTCACAGTCATTGGGTCTATCTAGTAAGAGTTATAGATTTCACAAGTTTAAATTCAATCAAATGCATTTAAATTACTACATATCCTTGTATATCATGTAGTCGCTAAGGTCGAGGAGGAACCCGAAGTCCTAGACTTCGTTACTCCAGAGGAGCAGCTAGCCTATGACCAAGAGCAGCAAGGCAAGCTCCGGTTTTCATTTACCCTTTTATAAATTTTTATTGTTTCGAGCACTTACTTGAGTATTATGATTCCTTGCATTAGAGTCTTGTTTGGGAACCCCATTTGCATAGCCAAGAAAACCATGGGTTGGGTTTAGGATTGCAAACCCCGTTAGCTACTGCAAAGCTAAGTTAGAGTAGGATTCGGTACAAGTCGAGTAGTTGGAACTACTCGCGAGCATAGGCTAGAGGCACTCGACTCGGGTAGAGATAGCACATGATACACATGGCAAGAAAGATGAGACCGAGCGGAGAGTAAGGGCAGCAGGACTTTGGGGCCTGAGTGCTGTAGCTCCGCTTGTGTCGATTGAGGACCAAGCCGTGTGCGGGCCTGTTGAACAAGCTAGAACAGTACCGAAGACCTACCAGCTATATGGGAACCAGGAAACCGATGTAACTCGGGTAGCTGGGTGTTGAGGCATAGCTGGTCGTTCAGAGGGTAGGTTGAGAGCTCGAGGTGTAAATCGGATGGCGGCACTGAGATGCGCGTGCAGAGAACTCTTGCTCGGGACGATTGGACCGGTTCAACATTTGGCTAACGGGTGAAAGGTAGTTGCGTACGGCGTCCGTGATGGTTGTTGTAGGCAACATCGAGTATGGGCGTAAGTGACGGGTTGTTCGGGTAACCCTGCAGGTGTAAATCGATTATAATCGCCGTCCCTCACGGTCAGTGAGTACCACTTGTTCACTACACCGTGACATAGAAAGAACAGGCTAGTTACATGTTAAAATGTTGCTGATTGAAAGACTGACTTGATTGTTAATGATATGCTGTAGTTTAGAGCTAATTAAAGTTCCTTTCAACTTTGGGCAAAGTACATGAGAGAAATGTGTTTCTTGTTTGATTGCGGCTCTCTCATGTGCCTTAGCGTAAGGTTCTCCACAACCGGCTGCTAAAATTTGAAAGTAAGGTCCCAATAATTATGCGAGTTCGTTGCAAATGGTTTTACCTCATGTACCCATCACCCCTCATGTAGAAGTTCCATGTTTAGGTGAGACGGGTCAGACTTGCTGAGCCTTCGTGCTCACTGCTTCTGTTTGAAGCTTTTGCAGGGTTCTATGAGGAAGGGACTCCTGAAGAGGAGACGGAACCCCAGGAGGGGAACCCCATCGAGTGGGAGTCGTGCACGCCGCCGGGTTAGTGTGCGTGTGTGCTAGCAAGGACACGTTCACGGGCTGAACGTGAACTTGATGCGTAGTTTACGCCCGTGAGTGTAGACTGGACTTATTTTGATGTACAAATGTTCATAAACCAACTTATGTAATAAAAGTTTTGCTTCCGCTTTGTACCTTTGACGTGTGTTATTCGGTGCTGTGCAACGCAGCACCCCTCAACGTGATCCTGGCTCGACAAGACCGTGGGGTCGTGTCAGCGCTGGTATCAGAGCTCGCTTGAGGTTTAACACACTAAAAGGTCATCCTTTTCAAAAATCCAGTGAGGAACGAGTTAGTAGCCCATATAAGGATGTTATTAGTTTATACAAAGTGGCATATTAACCTAATTGCTTATGTCAGAAAATCGTGTATCTCGGGACGGTTATGTCTTGGGGGGTACACGTAAGCACTGTCCACCAGTGCGCACAAGCTGAAGGGTGGAGCCCCACGGGTGGCAGGTAACCCGACTCGCTTTAATATCCTCTACGACTCTTCATGTCGTTTGGGGTATTCGAGCAACGTCTGTACCTGGCGTGCATGGTGCAACTTGGGAGACCCAGTCACGTGGTCTGAAACGTGAACACGTAACTCAAGGCGTGTTTGGCTTGAGAACATCCGGGCGAGTGATGACGGCCGGGTGTACGAACTGTATGGATACCGGGCTCGGTGTGCAGCTGAGTCTGATGATTGTTTGAGTTTCTGCAGGTAGTCTAACCACAAAACGGTAGACGTGTAGCATCCGTGTGCGAGAGACGCTTAGTGCCACTGAATTAACGGAGCCGGCTAAGTCCGGTATAGGTTTTTTCTTTGTGAGGACGTAGTACCGACATGATCTGGTGACGCATCGACGTCACGCCCCACTAAATGAACAACTTCATTGTAAAACTTGAAAGTTTTGATCTGGAGCATTAAAACTTTACTGTAACCTCTTTCCTTAATCAGGATATTCAAAGTTAACAAGTTTTCAACTTATAGGTTGATAAGGACAGAACACTCTGTTTCCAGCTGCATTAAGCCTGAAGTTAATCAGAGGTTAGAGGTTGAGTTCTTTCGAGGTTGGGGTCATATGATACATTTCTGGAAAGCTTTGGAAGAGTTTTACAACTTTTCGGTGGAGGTCCAGAGGTTTTTCATCACTTAACCAATCGAAAAATGCAGTAGAATTGAAACTGTCCAGAAAACAGGGCAGGGCAAAGACTCTCTGTAAACTCTCTGTAAATTGAGTATAATTTCCCGCATAAAAATCCAGAAATAGAAAATGAGGTAGTTATGGAATGTTTATGAGATGGGTTACAACTTTGTAACAGAAAGTTTTGTCAGATTGGGAACAGAATTAACTGGAATTCTTGGATCAAATCAGTACCTAAAGCAGGGAGGTGCTATCCAATTTTTCTTCAGAAATTCTGTTAACTTTAACCTCTCATAACTTTTAAACCAGGACAGATCCTAGGCCAAGCAAATACTTTCTGAAAATCTATTAAAGTTAGCTTTAACTTTGGTGTTGAGCTCCAGAATTGGTTTTGCTTTTAACAAGGCCTAATTCAGGTTGAGATGGAAACTGATCAGGGCTGTCATGTTGAACCGCAGATCAGCAGTCAAATTTGTTTAAAATTTGAACTATGTTTCCAAGTTTATGGGTTCAATGACATGTCTTATGTTATAATTCAATGGTTTACTGTTTAAATAAATATTTGACATTTATCAAATATATTTTTACAGATGACAGCAGATAAGCAGTTGGAGAACGGGTGGGTGGTGTCCCACTGTTCTCACCGCAGCGGCTATCCGGAAGCATTGAGGCATATGCTTCAATATTTCGGGTACAACCAGATGCCGCAGTACTTCGCCAAGTAAGAAGGCGATGAGGGGAACAAGACATGGACAATCCATGTCGAAGTCCCTGCAGGACCTACGCCACCCGGTTGGGTGCCGTTCACCATCACGGTGAGAGGTAGACAACCGGAAGGAATGTGGCAAGTGGCAGCCCGTGACACCATGTCACATTTCTGCCAGCTACACGTGAGAGCGATGGAGGGACCTCCATACGCGCTCGTTCCGGTGGAGAGACGGGCTCAGCATGTGTTGGAAGGGTGGTACCGGGAGGCAGCCGATCCGGGTTGCCCAAGGTACAACCCCGCGGAGGCAAAGCTCAGCCTCCAGATGAGGGCGGGAAACGCCGTGATGGACAGCCAAGCTGTTCATACAGAGCATCTCGCCGCAAAGCTCAAGGAGAGAACAAGCCATGGAGACCATTTCGAGAGTGCTCACAGCGCACTCCGCAATGTGCTCCTTCCAATGATCAAGCGACTGAATGAACAGCATAATCAGTTGCATCGTCTGAAAAAGGCGAAGAAGAAAAGCCGTGTCGACATCGCGGCGTTGCAAGAGCTGGTGCAGACCCTAACCCAGCAGAATGAGGACCTTTCTCAACAGTGGGACGACGCTATTGAGGAAGGGCAAGGCTGGGAATAATACTACAACCAGTCCATGGACGAGGTGCATGCATTGCAGGACCTCGTACCTCCGGTATTGGGCATACCGGTGATCTTGGGCCTTCCAGCAATGGGAGAACCCGAGATGGGAGAGGAGGTGGTGGATCCAGAGCCACCAGCAGAGGTACCGGAGGAGGACGACCTGCAGGAGGTCGAGTTCTAATCCGAGTAGGGGGTTACAGTTGCCAAGTAGGGCAGCTAGAGTAGTTTAACCAAACTTTTATAATCGGTGACATGTCGTGTAGGCAGTAGCGTATGTATAGGTAGTGACGACATGAGCACGACTTCTCGAAGATCCGAGAATAATGTATTGTATAAAGTTTATGCTTTATCAATATATGTGAATGTTGTGCAAATTATTCATGTGTCACTTCAATACCTACTGTTGCATATGGAATTTCAAGTATGACATGTGCTAATCGCTGCTGTTTTGAATTTCAGAATGACGCGTACTCGTGCCAACCCGGACATTGGGGGTGCTAGCCAAGGGGGAGAGACCTCCCAACAGCCTCCCGAGGACTCCTCGGGACAGCAGCAGCAACAGCAACAGCAAACACCGCCACCGCCACTGCCAACGGTTACATTGGCCGACATCGTCGCGGCAATGGCGGGTTCACATCAGCAGCACACGGAGTTGCTGCAGACTCTCATCGCTAATACGTCTCGCCCAGAGAGACGTCAAGACCGTGAGGAGCATCAACATAGCTCCTACTCCGACTTCCTAGCGACTCATCCCCCGGTATTCTCAAGGGCGGATGAACCTCTTGACACGGACAACTGGCTACGCACAATAGAGATGAAGTTCGGGCTGCTCCAGATAAGTGAGCAGCGCAAGACTCAGTTCGCGGTCCAGCAGCTCCAAGGATCCGCTAGCGCGTGGTGGGCAATCTTCTGTTCTTCACAGCCCACCGATCGAGTTATGACCTGGGCGGAGTTCCGGACGGCCTTCAGGGCCTATCACATACCGCCAGGTCTGATGAAGAGGAAGACGCAGGAATTCATACACCTGCAGCAAGGGAGCCGGAACGCGCTGGAATACTCCAGGGAATTCAGCGATCTCGCGCTCTACGCGTCGTATCACGCCGATACCGACGAGAAGCGGCGGGACCACTTTTACCAGGGGCTTAACCCGCTCCTGAAGGACAAGCTGGCGATGTTCAATCGCGACAGCCTCAATGACATCATCGATGCTGCGATTGTCCAGGAGGACTCCGGCAAGGAGTTGGCGGCAGCGGAAAGAAAGCGAAGCGCGCCGCAAAGCACTGGAGAAGGAGGCTGTCCTTCTCAGAAGTTTCGGATGGTGAATCGCCCACCATCAGGCCCACGCTGGCAGCCACCACAGAGGTTGATGTCATTCCGCAGTCGGCCGTACTCTTCACTGGCATTCAGTCCGGCACTGCCAGTACCACCTCCACAACAACAGCAGCAGCGGGCGATGCCGCGTGTGTATGCACCTCAGCAGCGCATGCCGGGCTTTCGTCCCCCGAGCACCGCACAAGCAGCGGACACATGTTACAAGTGTGGTCGTCCAGGACACTTCGCGAGCAGTTGCCCGGAGAGGCAAGGCGGCGGAGTTGCACCGCAGTTTCCGGGGAGGAATCAACCCTGGAACCCTACTAATGCACGGCAGGCAAACCCTAGGCCCGGCACTGTCCACTAGCTTGCCATAGAGGACGTGCCGGAGGGCGAGCCAACCCTTGCGGGTATGTTCCAACTCCACCAGCATCCCGCCATAGTACTATTTGATTCAGGCGCCACGCATAGCTTCATTAGCCAAGCTTTCATTGATAAATATAGCTTGCAAATACTACCCACCTATAGTCCTTATGTGATCTGTTCACCGGGTGGGAAAATTTCAGCAAGCATGATGGTCCCAAAAGCGCCATTGTCCTTAGAGGGTAGAGTCTACCCTACGTCTCTCATAATCTTAGAGGGACAAAAGGTCGATGTCATTTTAGGGATGTCGTGGTTAACCCGCCACGGCGCTGTTTTAGACACCGTCCTCCGAGTTGTGCACTTAAACTCAAAAGTGCACGAATCTCACTCCTTATTTCTGGACAGTCCAGAAATAAAACTTCCAAGTGTCTATCAAGCCACAACCATCAGATTGGAAGATACTCCAGTGGACCGAGAGTTCCCTGACGTGTTCCCGGATGATTTACCGGGAATGCCACCCGATAGAGAGGTGGAGTTCAAGATTGAACTTGCACCGGGAACCATGCCAATATCGCGAAGGCCGTACAAGATGGCGCCCAAGGAGTTGGGTGAACTGAAGACTCAGCTCACGGACCTCCTGGAAAAGGGTTTTATTAGGCCGAGCTCCTCGCCATGGGGCTGTCTGGCATTATATCTAAAGAAGAAGGATGAGACGTTGCGGCTTTGCGTGGACTATCGTCCATTAAATGCCGTAACCATCAAAAACAAGTACCCATTGCCACGGATCAACATGTTGTTTGATCAGTTGGTCGAAGCAAATATCTTTTCCAAGATGGACTTAAGATCTGGGTACCATCAGATTAAGATAAGGGCTGAGGATATTCCGAAGATGACTTTCTCGATGAGGTACGGACTTTATGAGTATCTGGTCATGTCCTTCGGCCTCACCAATGCTCCAGCTCACTTCATGTATTTGATGAACTCGGTATTCATGCCGGAGCTGGACAAGTTTGTCGTGGTCTTCATCGATGGCATACTGGTATATTCCAAGTCAGAGGAAGATCACAAGAAACATCTGCGTATAGTCTTGCAACGGCTGCGGGATCACAAGCTATATACGAAATTCAGCAAATGCGAGTTCTGGATATCGCAAGTGCCTTTTCTCGGGCATATCATCTCAGCGGAGGGTATCGCTGTAGACCCGAGCAAGATCACTCAAGTGCTGAATTGGAAATCCCCGAGGACTGTTCACGAGGTACGGAGTTTCCTCGGACTCACGGGATATTATCGGATGTTCATTCCGAACTTCTCGAAGATTGCCAAGCCCATAACGGAGCTGCTGAAGAAGGCTACCAAATATGTTTGGAGTCCAGCATGTGAAGCAGCATTCAAGGCTTTAGTCAAGCACCTGACATCAGCACCGGTTTTGGCGCAGCCAGACACAACAAAACCGTTCGATGTGTACTGCGATGTGTCTGGCATTGGGCTCGGAAGTGTGCTGATGCAAGACCGAAGAGTGGTCGCGTATGGGTTACGGCAGCTTAGAAACCATGAGCAGAATTATACAACTCACGATTTGGAGCTCGCTGCCGTGGTACTTGCACTGAAAATGTGGAGGCACTACCTACTCGGTAACCTCGTACATTTATATACCGACCACAAAAGCCTCAAGTACATATTCACTAAGAATGAGTTTAACATGAGGCAGCAAAGATGGTTAGAATTGATAAAGGATTACGAAATAGAGATTCATTATCATCCCGTCAAGGCAAACGTAGTGGCAGATGCGTTGAGCCGCAAGTCACACGTCAACAATCTGACCATCACACCGTTGGAAGAGAGCGAACCACCACTACATGTGATTCCACATGGAGCTATATACAACCTAGTTTTGATCCCCACCATCCGTGAAGAGATAGTGGCAGCTCAGAGACATGAAAAGGGCATGTCGCATTTGCGGAGACGTGTAGACAGTGGGGAACTGAAATGTTTCCGGAAGGACGTAGACAGCGTCCTATGGTTCAAGGACCGGATCGTCGTACCCCGTAACCCGGAGCTGCGGAAGAAATTTTTTGATGAGGCTCACTTATCAAAATTTTCTATTCACCCCGGCAGCAACACAATGTATCAAGAACTCAGAAGCAAGTTTTGGTGGACACGGATGAAGTGGGAGATCGCTAAGTACGTGTCCGAGTGCGATACATGTCGAAGGGTGAAGGCAGACCATATGCGGAAACCGGGACTGCTACAACCACTGGGCGTTCCTACCTGGAAGTGGGAGGATGTGAGCATGGACTTCATCGTCGGTTTACCCACCAATTTTCAGAAGCATCATTCTGTGTGGGTGATCGTCGACCGGCTCACCAAAGTTGCCCATTTCATCCCGGTCAACACCAACTACAATGCCAAGAAGTACGCTGAACTGTACATCTCACGGATCCTATGCTTGTACGGCGTACCCCATACCATCATATCGGCTCGCGGCACTTTATTTTTGTCCCGTTTTTGGGAGCAGCTGCACGCTGCATTGGGGACGAAGCTGATCCGTACTTCAGCATACCACCCGCAAACGGATGGGCAAACCGAGCGGGTAAATCAAATCCTAGAAGACATGCTACGAGCTTGCGCTATCAACCACAGAAAGAATTGGGATGATCACTTGCCGTTAGCCGAGTTCTCGTACAACAATGGGTACCAAGCCAGCATCAATATGGCGCCTTATGAGGCGCTATACGGGAGGAAATGCCGCACACCACTGAATTGGTGTGAATCTGGCGAAAGGGTTACCTTCGGGATTGACCTTGTCAACAACGTGGAAGAAAAGGTTCGACTGATTCAAGCGAACCTGAAAGCCGCCCAATCCCATCAGAAACAGTATGCGGACCGGAGAAGAGGGCCATTACAATTCAAAGTCGGGGATCACGTATACCTACGTGTGTCTCCAATGAAGGGTGTATACAGATTCGGGTTGAGATGGAAGTTGGCACCCCGATTCATCGGTCCATTTCAGATTACCGAAAGATGTGGACCGGTAGCATACCGGCTGAAATTACCAGAAGCACTTTCCGGTGTGCACGACGTCTTTCACATTTCCCAGCTGAGGAAGTGTCTCAAGCTATCAACTAACGTTCAGCTGGAGGACATTGAAGCATTGCAACCGGATCTCACCTATGGGGAGGAACCGGTTCAGATTATTGACGAGAAGGCCCGAACCACACGGAACCGTACGTTGTGGTTCTACAAAGGTCTATGGAGTAATCACTCCATGGACGAAGCGACATGGGAGAGCGAAGGATTTGGATTATTGCGTATATGTTAGAATGCAAAGAAATTTCGTATATAATTGAGCGAGCGAGTGGCTGGTGCCTACACAAATTCAAGAATTCAAAGTCATGGAACTAAACAAATTTCGTATATAATCCGCGTTGTTTGTTTTGAAAAGATGAGCTATGATGACTTGGCTTCCTTTCTTCTTTTCCTTGTGCAAGTCAACTGTTCCCTGGCACACCTTCAGTTCAGCTGTGACATCTTGCACTTGTAAGATCACTTGCTTGCCTTTATGCTTGAGTTTCAGCATTCCTTTACTCCAGTCAACTGTCATTTGACCAAAACTTGACAACCAGTCAATGCCTAAAATAAGATCATAACCTTGTACATCAAGCACCCTAACTTCTGTTTCAAATTCATGGTTTTGTAACTTGAATTGAAGGTTGTCACATTTGGTACTGGTCAATAACTTACGGCGAGACGAGCAGCCCTATACCACGTGTAGCCACACTCGTCTGTCCTTTTCTACTTAGTTGGACAGTCAGAAAATCGTATAAAAATCAAGCAAGAAAACGGATGCGCTAACGCGCAACGGCTTTCGCGCTAGTTGCTCAAAAAATTGTATAAAAATCAAGCAAGAAAACGGATGCGCTAACGCGCAACGGCTTTCGTGCTAGTTGCTCAATCCGTTGCTTGCTTCTCTTCTGTCTTGGAAAAGTGAGGATTTCCTATCTGATCCAAGGGAAGGAAGAGAGGTGGAAAGTGTTGCTGTGTCAAATCGAGATTGTGTGGGTGTTCAGTCTACCGCTCATGTTCGACGCTATCGAAAATCATGCATTGGATGGATGCCCGGGCATTGAGAAGGAAGGACGCTTTCAGAGGCGAAAGGCTCAAATGAATAGGCTCGTTTCATCAAGGGTAACCAAGGAGTAAGAATGATTTTCTAAAGTAAACATTACCTTTGAGTGTGGTTCCTTCAGAACAAGCTCTTCCCTTTTCTGATTGCTTCTTTGGGCCACTTGAGCGTCGACAGGGCAAGGTTGGATTCCCTCTACTTCGGGTGGCTACTATTTCTCAACAATGTTTTTTCATTTGATCCAATAGCCCTCCGTTAGATAGGAACAGCTTTGCTAAATACTTCTAACTCTCGAATAGAATATGAGAAGGGAAAGATCCTTTACATAAGGAACTATTGATCATAGGCGTACACTCTGAAAAGAATTGAATGAAACTCTCTTGTTTCGTCAACTTTGATATCATTAGCTGTCTCTGTAGCTGGCTCTCATGTCAGGACTTTTCTGGGTAAGTTCTTTGGCCTGGACAGGACATTTAGTTCATGTTGCTATTCCCTGATCCAGGGGGGAGTACGTTCGATGGAATAATTTCTTAGATGTATTACCCTATCCTCAGGGGTTGGGTCCCCTTCTGACGGGTCAGTGGAATCTTTATGGTTTTGGTATAGTTACAAAGGTAACCGGTAGGTGACTGTTGAATCGACAGTAGTTACGAAAGGGGGAAATAGCTCAGTAGGTTAGAGTGCTGGTCTGTCACGCCAGAAGTCGCGGGTTCGAACCCCGTTTTCCCCGCACAATCTTCCTCTTCCTGCCCTACTCATTTTGTCTTCACTGGAAGCTGCTGATCCCAGCGTAGCATTCAAGACAATTGTTCCTTCTTCGGTCTCCCTCCACCCCCTTCGTTTGTTGTGGGTCGCGTCTCACCGCAGGCACTTAATGAATGAGTGAAGATCTTCCTTCCCCCCTTGTGTCTTACCAAGGACTGAGTTCCCACTTATGGCGAAAAAAAGTCTACCATCCCACCCGGCCTCCCCCGGGGGGGGTGAAGGTTCCTCTCGGAGACTGCCAGTCTACAAGAAGCTGGCAGAGCTTTAGCCATTGGACCACATCCATCCTCCTACCTAAACAGTGACGCCTTTTCTTGTTCGTTCTTCGAATTACGCTAGTGGAGACTAATTCCTTCCGGCTAATGAAGATACTACCCCAGTCTTCCCATTCATTCCCAGTGGATCCTTCTTATCCCTTTTCACTGAACGAACCAAGTTCACCTATACGAGAGTGAGGAATAGAAATCCTACAATCAACTTCCCACTTTTGATGTCCCGTTTGACGATTCTGCTGCGTCTTTAGAAAAAAAAAAGGAGAAGGACAGGGGTCGCTAGTCAGAAAAGCTATAACTATCAATTCTCATTCTGAATGATGTCCCCAAGTAGGATTCGAACCTACGACCAGTCAGTTAACAGCCGACTGCTCTACCACTGAGCTACTGAGGAAGAACGGACTTAAGGAAGCTGACTCTCGTTCTTTGGACCAACCAACCGAAAAGAAAAAAAGTTCGTAACTTTTTCTCTTTCACATATACCGGGAGAAAGGGTGACGATAGCAATCCCCTTTGCCTCCCCGGCCGGGGAGCCTCCTGAAGGGGGGCGGTGGTCAACCATCAACTCTCGATATGCATATTGATCAATCGATCTCCGCGTCCTGCCAGTTCGCTAAGTAGACTCACTCTACCGAGGGGCAACTAAGGTTGGTTCCTGCCAATTCCCTTGCTGATCAGCAAGGGAATTGGCAACTATGAGAGAGGACTCTCTCTGTCTCTCCGAGTTTCAACTACTAAGTGAAGTTAAGTAGCACTTCAGCTATTCTAAATGTAAATAGATTCCGATCAAGCAAGCAGGAGAAGGTGGTCCTTTCATCTCTCTGTCTGCTACATGCTCTATAGCCTAAGGCTTACGAGCAGGTTTAATGCTAGAAAAAAGGGGATCCGCCTAATCATTTCGGTAGTTGAAGTAGTGGGAGGTCCCGAAGGAAGTAAGGGGGCGTGTTAAGTTGAGAATTTCGAACATTGTAGCATCCCGGTTGGGCTTTGAGTTGAGTTCTTTTAAGAACTCTTAATATGAAAATACACATCATAAAATGACGCATCGAGCGAGACCATTCTGTTTCATTGTGAATGAAAGACGTTTTCGACCAACAACATCTACTCATATCCAGCTTCGTGTCATTTTTTAACACTGCGATCAGCAAGCAGCAAGCGGGGGAGAGTCAAGTCAAGTACAACACATGACTGACGGGGTGGGGCGCGCCAAAGCAACCCGGGACCCCGGAGGGGTCACTACAAAAGCGCTGGCGCCTTCTTTTGAAGGTGAAAAACTACGCTTCAAATAAAGCTAAGAAAAGGGCTGCGCCAATGGCAAGGAGCAAGAAAAGGGCAGCTAGCTCAAAATTCGATTTTTGTGCCGGGCCCCAGGAATGGTTGAAGCCATACCCAATCGAAAAACAATATTATCCAAACGCATTTCAAGTAATTGTAGTAAAACTTGACCTGTTGACTTTTTTGCTTTTCCAGCGATATGTACATATCTAAGTAATTGTCGTTCTGTCAGACCATAATGAAAACGTAATTTCTGTTTTTCTTGAAGACGAATACGATATTGCTCTTTTTCCCCAGAATGGAATTTCTTTTTCAGATTACTTCCGGATTTAGGCGTTTTTCTAGTGAGTCCTGGTAAAGCTCCCAGACGGCGTATTTTTTTTAAAGAAACCGGCAGAGAAAGCGTCAGTTTTTTTTTCCGAATGACCTTATTTCGAGAATCAACTAACCGACAAATCCGTAGCCAGGTGATTCGCTGCCTCCCTCTCGCCAAACCAAAATGGGATGAGATGAATCTTCTCATGCAGCTTTTTTCTTATTCAGGGCGCAGCGAAGCCAATTTCCATCAAGGCAAGGGGGTAAATAAGGGGGAGGAGGAGTTGTCACGATAGAAAAGAGAAATGACTATAAGGAACCAACGATTCATTTCTTCGTGAAAAACCCAGCTATCACTCCTATGAGACGGCTAACTCCCAACTCCTGATACATTCTTTAGAGTCGACCAAAGGACTCGTTGGTTTGGACATAGTTTCTTTGTTCCTGTGTTTCTGTTTTGCTCTCCCCCTTTTTTCACTTAGTTTAGTTGGAATGGAAAGAGAACTTCCTTCAGCCTTTTTGTTGCCTGGTTCGGTCTCTCTGAGTGGAATAAGTGGGTCCTTCTTTTTCCTGACTGATGATGTACAATCCAATTTCTCGATTCAATAGAAGCCCAAAGAGGTGCATATGGTACACTTCTTTCAACTGGCTAAGATATTCCCATAAGCGGCGCTTGCATATTATGCTCAACTTTCCCCTGTTTCCTTGCTTTTGGTTTGCTCTCTCGCAATATCTACTCCGATATTGCTTAGTTCGTCAACTCTAAACCCACTGATATCTCCCCCTGCTTAAAAATCGCAGAGTTCACCTTGGGATTCTTCTAGAAAGATGAGAAACTAGAAGTCCCAAGGGAATCCCCCTCATATGGGGATTCTTCAGGTACAATGGGAGTGGGGTCACCCCCATCCCCCTCCGAATCAGAATCCCCTCCCGAATAAGAATCCCCCGCCCCCCCCCCCCCCCCCCCCCCCGAATCAGAATATTTTGCCTTCCGTTCCCTTGATGGGCCTCCCGAGGTTCCAGCTTCCCCTGCTCCTACTTGTTGATCCTCGACAGGAGGAGGAGGAGAAGGCTCACGCTCTTGTTGATCCTCGACAGGAGGAGGAGGAGAAGGCTCACGCTCAGCACGGTTAATTTCCTACCGCACTTGCATAGCATTGTCGAAAAAGAGGCTATCCCTTCCGTTCTCCATACTCCAGAATGTTAAAGTAAATTATGGCCAATACCAGGTATATAAGCAGTGATTTCAAATCCAGAGGTTAATCGTACTCTGGCAACATTACGTAAGGCAGAATTGGGTTTTTTGGGGTTGATAGTGGAAAAGTCGACAGATAAGTCACCCTTACTGTCCCTCTACAGAACCATACATGAGATTTTCACCAGATGAAAGCATTGGTAGTGACGACCGATTGTTTTATTCTTCTTCTTTTCTTTAGACATTTTGGATTCTCCTTTTTTCTTATCCGCGTCGAAAGAGATATATCGGGGTCAACTAGCAACCTCTTGGAAATGATCCGCCTTCGCGGAAAATTATCTTTTTGCTATGGCGTATGATTTGATACTTGCCAACACGGAATAGAGACTCGCACTTGAGAACTTTTAGGAGTGGTTCTAATGTTAGTCAGATTGACTTCTTCCTAACGCGACGAGCAGATCAGAAGTATTTCGAGGATTGTAAGGTATACCTGGAGAGAGTGTAACAACCCAACATAGATTTTGAGTACTCTATCTTAGTATTAACAGATGGAAGAGAAGGAGCAAGGGAGCCTAGGATTAGGTGGTGGAATTTGAAAGGGGATAAGCAAGTTATGTTTAAAGATAAAATAATTAATGAGACGGAGGAAAATCCATACCTCTCTTATCCATTTAGAGCATATGGAGCGATTTATAAGTTTTTATGTTATTTTGTGATAGAATGAAAAGAATTCTATATAGAATGGATTGGGAATTATGTCTAGATCCCGTATAAATGGAAATTTCATTGACAAGACCTCGATTGTAGCCAATATTTTATTGCAAATAATTCCGACAACCTCAGGGGAAAAAAGGGCATTTACTTATTATAGAGATGGTGCGATTTGACTCTTTTTATTTTTTGTTTTTTTAGCCCTACCTACATCTCAGTCTCACGAGAAAGAGAGGAGGTTCGCATAGAGAGAACAAAATTAGTAAAGGAAACCCACGCTTGGGGAAGGTGAGGTGAACTAACAATTCCTTCTGTCGTGTATCCTCGATTGATGTGGCCTTAGATGCTTCAATTGTAGATTTGAGTATTGAGCGAAAGATTACACCTACAGGATAGGTTGGCCTCTATGGTAGAACCAGTCGGGGAGGCCTGAGAGGCGGTGGTTTACCCTGTGGCGGATGTCAGCGGTTCGAGTCCGCTTATCTCCAGCCCGTGAACTTAGCGGATACTATGATAGCACCGAATTTAGCCAATTCGGCAGTTCGATCTATTGTATTGTCATCCGAGAAATTATCTAGATGCAGGCGGAGACAAGCATCGGCTTCCGTTAAAAGAAAAGGTGGGTACGGTTTTCCTATCTCGGCAAAGCAAAGCAGACAAGGGCCGAGAAGAGCACGGCAATGCGGAAGTCAACGAAGCGAAGTCCGGAAGTACGGTTCAATTTCCTACTGGAGGTAAGGCCCGGGACAAGGGTTTTGATAAGTCAATAGTAGTAGTTGTTGCTTTCTCGGCTATTCCAATAGAAATGATTGAAATTCTCGTATAGTAGTAGACGGCAGTAGATCCTACAACGCGCCGTCTTGAAGAAATCACTTGCAGCTTCCTCCTCCATGTTCGCCAGTATCTGAGCTCTGGTCTTTTCGAAGTAGCTGATTTGCTGTCCTAGTGGAACTCTTCCAATCTACAAAGATGTTTCATAAGCAAGAAAGATTGGGGAAATATCCATAACTGCTACGCAATCAAGGAATTTGCATACATAAAAAGAACCGGTCTCATCAAATATGCCAGAAGAACCAGAGGCATAGTTGATCCCACTGTTCGTCATTGCAGCACTTGAATTTGGAGCCAAGTAGGGTGGAGGAAATGATCTCTGCCCCAAGGCTTCACCTGAAAGCGTACTGACAGGAAATGTTAAATCCGCAAACACTACTGACCACTGCTTTTTTCTCCGATGAATGAGTACAGTTGCATTTTTGTTGAAATAGAAAGAGAATGGATGCCATGAACTACCAGTTAAGGAGCCATATCCAAGGCTCTATCAGCTGTATAAGCGAGACAACCTTGTTGTAGTACGGGGAACGACCCAAGCGAGAAAACGGCTGCACAGTTCAATTCTACTGTGGCGGCGGTCCCCTGGACATAGCATAGTCCTTTCAGGCAGTGGCCGTTTAGTCCATGGTCCGTTGGATGGTCGGTGCAAGGCCAGAAATTGGAACACATTGATTCCGCTGGTTCCTGTCCTTCGCTTCAGGGCCTGTCCCTCGGTGTGGTCAGGCATGGGGATGTAAAAAGGAAAGGAAAGGGATGGAGTTTTTCTCGCTTTTGGCGTAGCAGGCCTCCCAAAGGGAGGCCCGCGCGACGGGCTATTAGCTCAGCGGTAGAGCGTGCCCCTGATAACTGCGTCGTTGTGCCTGGGCTGTGAGGGCTCTCAGCCACATGGATAGTTCAATGTGCTCATCAGCGCCTGACCCGAAGATGTGGATCATCCAAGGCACATTAGCATGGCGTCGAGAATGCCGCCACTCGGACTCGAACCGAGATGCTTGAGCACTGCTTCCTAAGAGCAGCGTGTCTACCAATTTCACCTCAAACTCTACCCAGAAATGCTTGCCCTCTTCGTCACGGAAGGTCCTGGAACCATGCTTAACATAAATACCTTCACGGTTGTACCGATATGCAGCATTATTCCTTCCTTGGTTTGATGATCTCCATTCCTACCATCAAATTAGAATGAGATGGTTATCTCGTTATCATGATTTCGTCCCGTCCGTAGCGCTTCGGAAGTCACTCTGGCGTGGCGCTGCTGGATACTTCTGATCAATAGGAATAGGAGGAAAAAAAAGCTAAAACCCGCTGGATTGTTGCAACCTTTGAAAATACCCGAATGGAAATGGGAGGACAACAGTATGGATTTCATCTTCGGATTGCCACGTACTCAGTCGGGATACGACTCCATCTGGGTCATTGTGGACCGATTAACGAAAACCGCCTATTTTCTCCCTGTAAGAACCAGTTACAACGTTGCACAATTGGCAGAATTGTACATGGAGCAGATCGTGTGCCGTCACGGAGTTCCGAGGCGGATAGTCTCGGATCGAGGTTCTCAGTTTACATCTAGATTCTGGAGGAAGCTGCAGAAAGCCATGGGTACACGACTGGATTTTAGCTCTGCCTATCACCCACAAACAGATGGACAAACCGAAAGGACAAACCAAATTTTGGAGGACATGTTGAGAGCTTGCGCCTTGAAACGTGGGCGTAGTTGGGATAGGAGTTTACCGTATGCGGAATTCTCCTATAACAACAGCTATCAAGCTAGCTTGAAGGTGTCGCCTTTCGAAGCCTTATATGGTAGACGGTGTAGAATGCCACTGTTTTGGAACGAGACCAGAGAAAACCAGGTGTTTGGACCCGAAGTGCTACAAGAAGCCGAAGAGCAAGTCCAAACGGTACGGGAGAACTTAAAAGCTGCTCAGTCACGACAGAAAGGCTATGCGGACAATAGGCAAAGGAAATTGACTTTCAAAGTAGGAGACTTCATATACCTTAAGGTATCGCCTATCCGAGGCCAACGACGTTTCAACGTCAAAGGCAAGCTAGCACCTTGCTACATCGGACCATTTAAGATTCTGGATAAGCGAGGAGAAGTAGCCTATCAACTAGAGCTCCGAAACCACATCTCCGACGTACATGATGTGTTTCATGTATCCCAGCTCAAGAAGTGCTTGAGAGTACCAGAGGAACAAGTATCAATGGGAGAGCTTGAACTTCAAAAGGACCTGACTTATGCGGAACACCCTGTCCGAATCTTGGACGTAAAGGAAAGGGTCAACCGAAACAAAGTAATTCGATGGTGCAAGGTACAATGGAGCCATCACACCGAAGCTGAAGCCACATGGAAGCGTGAAGAGGATATCAAGGCAGAATTTCCCCATCTATTTTCTACTAACGAATCTCGAGGGCGAGATTCAATTTAAGGGGGGCAGATTTGTGACACCCTCATCTCGGGTGTCAGCATATGTTCATGAAGAGAAAACTTTTTAAGAAAAGAAGGAACAGAGAAAAATATCAAAAGGATAGCCAATAAGAGCCAAATCCAGCTCTCAGAAAGCACCAATGACAACTCACCGCGGTCGCTGGCCACGTGGCGTGATCGGAGCTCATCCCTGCAATGTGGGGAGAGGCCGCCACCAAGCTGGCTACGTGGCAGGCACGGGACTCGTCTCCGCAAAGGGGAGAGGTCTGATCCTGTGGGACACGTGTTGCCCACGGAGCTAGCCTCTGCGGAAGAAGCAAAGGCATTTCCGCAGGACACGTGTCATCCTCGGAGCTAGTCCTCTCAGAAATCAGAGGACCAGTCGCGCGGGATACGTGTCGATCTCGGAGCCCACCTCTGAGAGGTCCTGTTCTATTGGACACGCGTCGTCACCGGAGTTTATCTCCGGGAGGTCTGTCGCTGCTGAACACGTGTTGACCTCGGGGCATGTCCCTGAAGAAAGAAGAGAGGAAAGACCGGCGCCAACACGTGGCGTGCGCAGAGCTCACCTCCAAAGGAGGGGGAGGTCTCGGTCGATTGACACGCGGCACAACCGGAGCTCGTCTCTGCGGAGAAGGAGATACCAGGCCCCAGAAGGACACGTGGAGCCTCCGGAGCTCATCGCCGCGAAGGTAACGAGTTCTGGAGCGGCTGTTACGCGTAAGAATACCGGTACGTAAAGGAAACCGACCTGAATTCCACAACGTTACTGCACCAAATCAACTAAAGATAAGATGATAGGATCCAACGATGATCTGAATAAGACTCTTATTCGGGATACAAACAGATCAGGACTCTTCTCTTCGCGATTATAAATAGAACCAATGATGAGCATCTATTGGAGTCGATCATTTCCAAGATCTAATTCTAGTTTCTTATTATGTAGTGGAAATGCCTCACAATCTTCTGTTTTACGCTTACGCTTAAGGGAAGAAATGTTCTTGGTGGATGCAGGCCTTGGTGTATTATTCTGAGTGCGGATTGTTCTTTTAGTGGTTGGTTTAGGACTCAAATCATGACTCTTTGGAGTAATAAGATGTGGAGAAGGAGACGGTTGAGGTTGAGACGGAAGAGATGGTAGAGAAGGGGAAGGCTTGCCTGTACTAGTGTCCGATTTCCTAGAATCTAGTTCTTCTGATAGGCTATCCACCTGTCTGCATAAAGAATCACGACCTTCTAAGCTGTCAATGTGCTTAGGCAACCCATAAAGACGCAGCCGGGTGCCGGCGGCTTATTCAAGTGCCCCCCGAACCGCGCGAAATGGTCGCCTATTACACGGCTCACAAACTCTGCCTGGGGTGGGGCTACCTATTATTCGTAGGCGGTACGTACGGCGCACGCATGGCCTCGGTTTGCTGCGTGGACTGTTTATGCATTTCCTACAGAGTGTAATGGAACCCAGCTCAGCTCCGCCGAGCCAAAAGGAAAGAACAGAACAGCCGGAGGCGAAGAGTAGAGTATAGCCAAGGGGCTTTCGTCGTCCGTAAAGGACCTAACGGAAGACCGTGCTCCGAACTGAGAGTTTAGTTTGGCTTTAAACAAAGCATATCTTTGAAATATTTATACTCCTACTTTAATAAGGGTTCGACAGCACCAAGCATCGGGTAGTCCGGAGATGCTAGCTGCTAGAAAAAAAAAGAAGAGCCTGAGGGTTCAGAGACTTGAAACAACTCGGCACTCGCATCTGATACACTAGTAAAAATCCTTCTACGTGTAGGGATACCTAAATATCCATCCTGAGCGATTAGCGAATCTTACTACTTTGAAATATTACACCTTATACTAGAAAGATTACACCTTATAATATCAATATATAGAAGAATAAAAGAACAGGTATAAGAATTAAGTTAAGTCGATCCAAAAAGGAAAGGAGGTTCATGGCCAAGGGCAAAGATGTAAGAATCAGAGTGATTTTGGAATGTATCAGCAGACAAGGCACGGGTCCTATCCGCAGATTTGCAATAGTTCTATCTAGTTCCTCGAAAGGACATCGTTCGCTTGCGGCTGAAGTGGAGATACGGCAGTAGTTCCTATCCGGTTTTCAACGGCTAAGGGTCGGTCCATAGAACCCTCGGTTTCGGCTTTCCTAGTAGGCTTTTTCCACGAGTTGGATCGTTCCGAAGAACACTTGCCCCCCCCCCCCCCCCCCCCCGTCTTACCGCGGCTGCTGGCACAGAGTTAGCCGGGGCTTCTTCCTCGAGTCCTGTCATGATCGCGCACTCGACGAAAGAGCTTTACAAGCGGCATAGCCCTTCTTCACTCACGCGATATTGCTGGATCGGGCTGTCACAGTCAGAGAAGCTTTAGTCCCCTCACCAAAAGATTGTGAGTAGGATCTACAGATATCGAAGTAAATGGAATGGGATGGGGTGTAGGAGCTACTTCCAGCTTGAAAGACAAGGTCCTTATTAAAAACTGGCTCCTTCGAGGGAGACAAGAGTCACCGTCCATCCCAAAAGAAATAAGGTGGTAAACAGGGAGTATATCTGAAACCTGAAGGGGTCGATGTTTCGATGAGAATTTCTTGACTTTCCATATATAGAAAGAGATAGACTATAAATGACATCTCTTATGTAAATAAGACCAAAGGGATGGATATTAAATGATAGGAAGTGCTAGGACGTCTTTCTTTGGCTTTACTATCAAGCCCGCCGGAAAAATCAAAGTCTTTCTCTTCCCGTCCCGGGTCATAGTGAGGCGAAGGTGCGTCCACAGAAGAGGAAATCGCAATGCATCTTGCTCAGCAGGCGTAGCTTGGAGTGGGAGTGTTGCGGGAGTAAGGTAAGGAAAGTGGCCTAAGAGAGGAAGCCAAACAAACCAACCTGGGCCTTTTGAGCGCTGCTTAAGTGTAATTTGACTTGGTTTTTAGAATGTTGCAATGGAATACCAATCTAGCAGCTTTCACAAAGCATGTAGAACCCCCTAGGTCACACTGAGGGCCATAGAGAGGAACCACAGCACTCTAAGGCAAGAAGAAAGAAAGCATACGTTCAGCTTTCTTTCTTTACCTTTCCTTCCTTCCCCTAATCACTTCCGTACTCAAAAAGGGAGGGAAGAAGGAGGAAGGACGGCCTTCGTATTACCGGGGTCGCGTTAGCTACCCCGACTTTTTCACATCGCATATCCGGTAATTTTCCACCGTCCTCTCTCTCATTTTCACCTTATAATCTCGGGACGAGATTCTTTTAAGGGGGGAGGAATGTAAGGGCCTCAGTTTTTGACACATATTTGAAGTGTCATCACCACACACACACCTCATTTGTAGCAAGTTGATAAACACATTGGAAGAGCAAGTAACCACCATCAACATGCTCATTAGGGAACAAACTCACATATTGCAAGAGTGGTATTTTCCATATGTGATATAGGTGCTGGGCATATGAGAAACTCCTACACATTGCTAGGAATGCCCATGCCAAGTTTCACCCAAATTCAAAACCTTTTGAAGTCATTTTTGGGTGTAGCTAGAAAAAGGGCAGTTTGAAACTACATTCAAATTCAAACTGTTTTTATCCCATGAATTCAAAAGTGAGAGGCATATTCTTACTCAGCACATTTTTGTGAGCTCACACTCCAATTTTCACTCCATTTGGAGTTGATCTTGACATGAGCTAAATGGGGCAAATTCAAACTTTTATTTGAATTCCAAACTGAATATGTGCTGAAATTTATCCAAACAAAAACCCATTTGAATTCTAACCAATTCAAATGGCTCATGGGTGAATAATTTGAATCACCATGGGCATGTTGGGGCTTACTGTTTACAACAGTGATGAGGAGTTAATTTCAGAGGTTAAACTTGAGTGTGGGACCCACATGTCATAGATAGAACAGGGGAGACTTGCACCCAAAGTCACAGCCTCGGTGGGAAATTCCACCGAGCAGCTGCCGGTTCAACGCCCCGAGGGCAGCTGCGATCGCCACCGAGGAGGAGCAGCGCCACCAGCTGCTTCCCGCGTCCACACACGAGCCCAAGGGCGGTTCCAGGGTCCTCTTAAGGCGCTCCACCGAGGCAAGCATCGCTCGCTTCCTCCTCTCCAGTGAACACCGAGCCCCCGGCCTTCCGCCTCTCTGCTCGATCGGGAAACCGCGGAAACATCGCACCTCCTCCTTCCCCGAGCTGCTAGGAAGTACCCTGAGGCCACACTCTACTTCCCCGACGCCAAAAACCCCGAGCTCCGACTTCCCTTGCCCGAGAACGATCGCCACAGCGGCGACCTAACCTCAGCCGAAGGTCAGGCGCTCGTGGACAGCGTTCCACAGGAGCTTTCACGATCCAGCAAGAGCGGCAGCAGGCTCGCGCAACAACCGTGTTGCTCTCCTCCAAGTTTGGAAGCAAACCGTGAAGAGTCCACTGCGAATTTCCAGCTTTTGCTCCGGCAACCTTAAACCGAGCTTCCGGTACGGATTCTTCGAATTCCCGCTCCATGATCCTTCTTTAGTTATCAAATCTTGCACATAGGTGCTGGACTAGCTGGCGATCAATTTCCTTTCTGCATCCGTGGTATGAAACCGACTAGGAGTGACGAATTTTGAGCTCGATCAAGGGCGCTCATGGCGGGCACGGTCGGTCACACGGTGCCGACCGACTTGCCGCCATCTTTGAACCCGTTTGACACCTTACCGAGCTTCCTAAAAGGTATACTGATGCTGTAGAACCGATTGTTCGAGGTTTTGGCGGGTTAGAACCCACGGCCGACGGCGCCGAACCTCAACCGAGGCCGCCGCATGTCGCCGGGCGATTTCCGGTCACCGCCAGCTTGAACTGACCTCACAGACGTGCTCCTCGACGTCGACAACCTCCTGGTTGCGAGATTGAGACCATGTGATGGCCGGCAGCGGTAAGCCGGCGAGCTCCGGGTCTGCTCCAGCGAGGGGAGGCGGCGAGGGCGCGTCGGGAGGAAGACGAAGCCGGCTGGCCCACGCGTCAGCAGCTTAAAAATTTAAATCGGGATCGGGTGTGGCCGGGATCTGATGTGCTGGCGCGCAAAAACCCTGTGGGCCTCAGTGTGCTGTCGCCTCCGCACCCAACACGTGTCCCCGCGGGCCCCAGCAGATTTAAACTTTTCCCCCGATTTTCAGATTTCCTTAAAAATTCAAATCCTCATAACTTTGGCTAGAAAGCTCCAAATCGAATGAACCAAATTTTGTTGGATTCAGCTCTCTGAGAACTTTCCAGCAAATCAAGTTTCACTTCATGAAAATCCTTATTTCTCCAGAATTAATTCCTCAAAGTCTGTTTGGAATTTTAACTGGAGAATCCTTTGGAGGAAAATTCTGAAATTTTGCTGGGATGTTCACCAAAATACCCCTGTACTACCATTAAAATTTCAGATCCATTTGAACTCATTTGATCCACCTAATGGTTTGATTAGTGAAACTGTTCCAGAGAAAATAGAAAATGTTCAGAAACATTTTCAGAATTTCCCCTGGAATTGTTTAACTCATATCTTAAGCTAGGAACCTTCAAATTAAGTGAGACCAACTCCATTAGAACCATCTGAAAATCTAGTTTTCAGAAAGTCATGGCTTGTTCCATGAAAAATCCTTAGAACACCCTAAAAGCCTTCAATTAAGGTCAAGGACATAAGTAATTGTGGAAGGCTCAAATGAGCTTTGCTGCAACTAAAACTTGACCAAATCTCTGTTAGGTTGGAACCAAGCCACAGTAAAAGTTTCACAGTCATTGGGTCTGTCTAGTATGAGTTATAGATTTCACAAGTTTAAATTCAATCAAATGCATTTAAATTAATACATATCCTTGTATATCATGTAGTCGCTAAGGTCGAGGAGGAACCCTAAGTCCTAGACTTCATTACTCCGGAGGAGCAGCTAGCCTACGACCAAGAGCAGCAAGGCAAGCTCAGGTTTGCATTAACCCTTTTACAATTTTTTATTGTTTTGAGCACTTACTTGAGTATTATGATTCCTTGCATTAGAGTCTTGTTTGGAACCCCATTTGCATAGCCAAGAAAACCATGGGTTTGGTCTAGGATTGCAAACCCCGTTAGCTACTGCAAAGCTAAGTTAGAGTAGGATTCGGTACAAGTCGAGTAGTTGGAACTACTCGCGAGCATAGGCTAGAGGCACTCGACTCGGGTAGAGATAGCACATGATACACATGGCAAGAAAGATGAGACCGAGTGGAGAGTAAGGGAAGCAGGACTTTGGGGCCTGTGTGCTGCAGCTCCGCTTGTGTCGATTGAGGACCGAACCGTGTGCGGGCCTGTTGAACAAGATAGAACAGTACCGAAGACCTACCAGCTATATGGGAACCGGGAAACCGATGTAACTCGGGTAGCTGGGTGTTGAGGCATAGCTGGTCGTTCAGAGGGTAGCTTGAGAGCTCGAGGTGTAAATCGGCTGGCGGCACTGAGATGTGTGTGCAGAGACCTCTTGCTCGGGATGATTGGACCGGTTCAACATTTGGCTAACGGGTGAAAGGTAGTTGCGTACGGCATCCATGATGGTTGTTGTAGGAAACATGGAGTACGGGCGTACTTGACGGGTTGTTCGGGTAACCCTGCAGGTGTAAATCGATTATAATCGCCGTCCCTTGCGGTCAGTGAGTACCACTTGTTCACTGTACCGTGATGTAGAAAGAACAGGCTTGTTACATGTTAAAATGTTGCTGATTGAAAGACGGACTTGATTATTAATGATATGCTGTAGTTTAGAGCTAATTAAAGTTCCTTTCAACTTTGGGCAAAGTACATGAGAGAAATGTTTTTCTTGTTTGATTGCGGCTCTCTCATGTGCCTTAGCGTAAGGTTCTCCACAACCGGGTGCTAAAATTTGAAAGTAAGGTCCCAATAATTAGGCGAGTCCATAGCAAATAGTTTTACCTCATGTACCCATCACCCCTCATGTAGAAGTTTCATGTTTAGGTGAGACGGGTCAGACTTGCTGAGCCTTCGTGCTCACTGCTTGTGTTTGAAGCTATTGCAGGGTTCTATGAGGAAGGGACTCCCGAAGAGGAGACGGAACCCCAGGAGGGGAACCCCGTCGAGTGGGAGTCGTGCACGCCGCTGTGTTAGTGTGCGTGTGTGCTAGCAAGGACACATTCACGGGCTGAACGTGAACTTGATGCGTAGTCTATGCCCGTGAGTGTAGACTGGACTTATTTTGATGTACAAATGTTCATAAACTAACTTACGTAATAAAAGTTTTGCTTCCGCTTTGTACCTTTGACTTGTGTTATTCGGTGTTATGCAATGCAGCACCCCTCAGCGTAATCCTGGCTCGACAAGACCGTGGGGTCGTGTCACAACCCATCTTATCACCCGGACTCAACAATCCCAAAACCAAACCAAAACGAAACCATACCAATAACCACATCCAATCACCATCCCAACTAATCATGGAAGTTGGCCAGGCGCTCGTGACCGTAAGCTCGGCTATCATGATAGTTTTAGACTCTGCAGAGTTTGCACCTCTTTACCCACAAGTTTGTGATTTCGTCACCCGTCGGCGACTGCAGAACCTCCATTTTACCAGTACACAACCGTCAGTGTATGGCCAAGAGATCACAAAATAGCCTTTACAAAGGGGCTAGTAGATGTATGGACTCAATAAGGTTTCACCGGCAGGCTAGAATCTCCAATTCTCCCACCCACGGCCCCCCTCTTGTGCCTTGCAGTTCACAGGGCAGTCCTCACTCGACTCCCATTCCCCACGCCCTCCACAGTCCATAACAATCTAGCAACTTACCTAATTACTCAGCTAAGCCGCACCCATACTTGGCCTTGTGGTGGCACTGTTATCTTGGCATGTGCTCGCATGAACCGGTCCTTAGATCTACGACAAGTAAACCACCATCTCATGCTACCTCATTCACAAACCCAATCTTGCCTAGATCTCCCTCCGATCCATGTTCATTAACAACATCAGTTTCTCATTATCATTACGAGTGCAGTTAGCTAGACACATCTATCTCGTTTCCCAATCCCATGGACTCAGCGAAGCATAAATGTAAAAACCATACCTGACTCATAAACTTCCCTGGCAACAAGGGTGGTTTAACCAAAGCTAGTAAACTCCTATAAAAGGTTTTTCCCATCATGTTTGACTCATCACACACAACTTTTCGCAAAACAAAACAGTTTTTTCCCAAAACATAGGATCAATATGGTCAAGGAGCACTTGCCTTGTTCTTGCAGTTCCGGTTGCTCTTGGATCTCGAAACCTTGTTGTTGCAGCTCATCATAGACAGCTCCCTGAGCTTGTCCTTCAATATAGGATCACGCACTTGCAAGATTCATAGCAATCAATACCATGCGATGATGCGAATCCATGCTATCCTAAAATGCAGTTTAGTTTTATTAGGTCGGTTTTTACGTGTTCTTGCATGGTTTTATGATGAACAGAGGTGTTTGGATCAGATGTGGACGTGGCGATGACCTTGTCTTAAGATCAACCCGATAAACAAGTGATCTGTCCATGAGAAAGCTTCTGTTTGAAAGGAATCGAAGAACAAATGCAAAGAAAACACAATGATGTCGTAAGGTGGAATTGGAGACCTACCTTACGTTCTTCTCGGTCTCGGGGTACTTCTCTGATCAGACAGATCGTTGGGGCTCTCTTCCGGCGATCTTCCTTGTTGAACTCCGGCTCGGCGAGTTGGGGCTAGGGCTCTAAGTCGTCGGCTCAGGAGTTGGAAAAGAAGTTCGTGGTTTCGGCCAGAGGTTTTGGGTTCCATTTATAATTGGGGGAAGAAGAGTCCTAATCTGATTGTATTTCGAATAAGAGTCCTATTCAGATTATAGTTAAATCTTAACAACTTATCTTTAGTTGATTTGATGCGGTAACATTGTGGAATTCAGGTCGGTTTCTCCTCCGTACCGGTATTTCTACGCGTATAGAATTCAAAATCCGCTCTAGAACATGTTATCTTCGCGGTGATGAGCTCCGGAAGCTCCACGTGTCCACCGGGCCTAGTCTCCCCTTTTCCGCAGAGACGAGATCCGGTTGTGCCGCGTGTCAAGCGAGCGAGACCTCCCTCTCATTCAGAGGTGAGCTCCGCGTGCGCCACGTATCCTGGCGGTCGGGACCTCCTCCCTATTTGGAGGTGGCTCCGTGCATGCCACGTGTCAGTGCCGGACCTTTCCTCCCTCCGGAGGTGGCTCCGGGTGTGCCAGGTATCCATTTCGGACCTCCCTCTCTTCGGAGGTGAGCTCCGTGAATGCCACGCGTCAAGTAGCGCCAGACTCTCCTTTTTCCTCAGAGACGAGCTCCGAGATAAACACGTGTCCAACAGTGATGGACCTCCCGGAGATAAGCTCCGGTGGCGACATGTGTCCAATAGAATCGGGCTTCTCGGGGGTGATCTCCAAGATCGACACGTATCCCGCGCGACTGGTCCTCTGATTTCCGTGGTGACTAGCTCCGAAGGTGACATGTGTCCTGCAGAACTGCTTTTGCTTCTTCCGCAGAGGCTAGCTCCGGGGGAAACATGTGTCCCACAGGGTCGGACCTCTCCCCCATTGCGGAGATGAGCCCCGAGCCTGCCACGTAGCCAGTTTAGCGGCGGACCTCTCCCCACTCCGCAGGGATGAGCTCCTAACACGCCACGTGGCCAGCGGGCCGTGGAAGTCGTCTTCGGCGCTCTCGGTGAACTGGATGGGCTCTTTTTGGCTATCTTTTTAATTCTTTCTCTGTTGCTACTTCCTTTAATATGTTTTCTCTTCATGAAACATGCATATATGCAGAAACCAAAAATGAGGGTGTCACACTGTCGACCGGCCAAACCTGTCCCTCCCACCGTGAGCTGAGGCCACAAACGGCAGCGCCGACCTTTGCTCGACGTGCTCCAACCTCTCAGCTGCTTGTGATTAGCTTCCCTCGAGCTTTTCTGAGCCGATCTTACACTGCTCTGTTCACTCCGAAGAGACTCTGACTTGACACCGTCGTCCGAGCAGCTCCAAGCTTCTCCGGCGCAGCAAACTGGTCTCTGATGTTAGAATAAAGGTCTAGTAGCTTCCCCCACACTCCCTAGATCTCTCTTAGCATTGGCTAGCCGGAATTTTACGTTTTCCGAGGATAGCCAGAATTAACCGAGTCCCACAAGAACTCAAAATTCACCTCGCATGGTTGATCATGCCCAAAGCTTGTCGAGCTAGAGCATCTAGGTCCCTCACAACCATCCTGACCAAAAACCAGGAGGAAACATTCATCCAATGGGCTGAGCAACGCAAACTCGCCGCCTCTGGCCGAAATGGCTCGGGTCGCCGTTGAGCTCATAGCTCCGATCGTTTTCCACGCGGTTGGAGCGCACCAACAGCTTCCCAGAGCTCCAGTGGTGCTTTACGGCCATTTCGGGCATCGAGATAGGCATGAGACGCGTTGGTCATCGTCGGCGCCGCACTACCGATCGCCGCCGTCGATGCCGACCGGGTTTCCGGCGATGGCATGCTGCACCACCTTGTCCGGCAGCTAGGGCTTGGTCTGAGGAGTGTGTAGCATGAAATATCACCGGAAATGGTCCACCGTAGCCGGAGAACGGACCGCGCCACGACCTTTGTGCGTCCCGTGCGTGGACGGTGGCGGGAGGTTGAAGAAGGCACTGTGCATGGGACCCACATGCACTGCAATGCTAAGATAGTGTAGGATTCGGTACAAGTCGAGTAGTTGGAACTGCTCGCGATAATAGGCTAGAGGCACACTACTCGGGTAAAGGTAGCAAATGAAACGCATGGCAAGAAAAATGACACCGAGCGGAGAGTAAGGGCAGCAGGACGTTGGGGCCTGGGTGCCATAGCTCTGCTTGTGTTGATTGAGGACTGAGCCGTGTGTGGGCCTGTTGAACAAGCTAGAACAGTACCGAAGACCTACCAGATATATGGGAACCAGGAAACCGATGTAACTCGGGTTGCTGGGTGTTGAGGCATAGCTGTTAGTTCAGATGGTAGATTGAGGGATTGAGGTGTAAATTGGCTGGCAGCACTGCGGATGCCCGCGCAGAGACCTCTTGATCGGGACGATTGGACCGGCTCAACATTTGGCTGACGGGTGAAAGATGGTTGCATACGACGTCCGTGATGATTGCTGTAGGAAACATCGAGTACGGGCGTACGTGACGGGTTATTTGTCCTACCCGGTTTGTCCCCAAAGAACAACCGAGTGAATATCACATGTATGCCAGGATCATTTTCTCATACATGTGATGACCAATAGTGAAGCATCATTTATTACAAGCCAGGTGTCGAATATAAATAAGTCTTACATCACATACGTCGTGATGGACGATAATAAGTTCATAACATGTAAATAGAACAGCAGCGGAATATAAGTCTTTTGGGCTCCGTCACAGGCGTTGCCCGGGGGGGGGGGCTCCGTGAACCTAGAATCCTTCCTCGGGACCAAAGTCTTGGTCATTAAACACCTCATCATTCTCTTGACCTGAGCAGCAATATAAACCAACAGAAAAGCAAGTTTGAGTACCGTGGGTACTCAGCAAGTGTGGGAAAGTTATGTCATGCATGGTCAGAGCAAGGAGAGGTTGACTCATGGTTAAAGCACTACGCAACTAGTACCTATCACCTTAGCTTATTAAGCACCTACATTACTACACAGGTGAAATGGTCCCAATCTCCCAACCCATCATCAAAATCAAGTAACCATAACATCATATCCAATGTCAAGCTCCCCGCTCAACATCCTCAACTTCCAAGTTCATCATCCTCTAATCATGAATAAGTCCAAGCCGCTCTTGACCGTGAGCACGGCTGTCATGACAATTTTCACTCTGCAGAGTTTGCACCACTGTACCCACATGTAGTTATTTCATCCCCATTTGCCGGGTGGACTAAAAGAACCTCCATTATGCCAGTGTCCACGAACCACATTCACACTTCCCAGGTGTGTAACCCGGAGATCACTACGAGGCCTTTACAAAGGGAGTCCCGACGAGCGTGGGCCCACTGAGGTTTCACCCCTAACAGCATACAAGAGGCTCCAACCCCGCTGCAGTGACCCCTCTTGAGCCTTGCGCTTCATATGGTAGTCCAGCTGACACCTATTCCCCGCACCATCCAACACACCCATACTATAAATTGGCCAAGCTGTCCCATCTCAGCATGTGGTTGGCACGGTAAAGCTAGGTTACATGCTCCATGAACCGGTCCTTAGGATCCAGGCAAGTACTAAACACAAACCCGAGTCTCGTGCACCCAGCACCAACCAAATTATCCAACATGCCTCGATCCCTACCTCTACATAACTCATAATATCTCATTCAAGAGTAAGGTAAATAAATTGATGATTTCATGTGCCAATTATTCCATACTAAGCATGGCTAAGCATAAGCATATAAATAAATGACATGATAAAATAAATCCCAACCCAAGCTACAAGGAAACAAGGTAATGCAATTCTAGGGAAACATCCTAGCATGGGTTTCATATTTCAATTGACAATGCAAATAATTCTATCTACACATCCTAGTATAGGATCAAAGTGGTCAAGGACACTTGCCTTCTTCCTGCTGCTCTGAGAATGGAAAGTCTTGGTCTTGGAAGGGGAGAACTTGCTCTGGGGCAGGTTCTACTCATGACAATACACATAGCAAAAGAAAACAACAATCCATAAGACATAGTTCACACTTTCACTTCATGCAAACCACAAAGTCATTCACATTTCTAAGTGTTGTGGTTACTCTACATATGTTGATTTTTGGCCTACATGCACTTTTAAACATATGTATATAATTTCTAACTTTTGTATTCAGATTTCTGTTTGCACACTATATATGAATCTCCAATTTGAACAAATTCTTTATATTTAATTAATACACTTCTTAGCTACCAAGTTTGCATGAAAGGTAGTCTCCTACTCCAAATTGGTTTTCAGATCTTCTACAAAATCCTAAATTGAAGCTTTTGGATTTGGAGAACTCATTTATCCTTTTCTAATTATGCAGACTTATATTCCTATATTTTCAGATTTATTTTCTATGCCTAAAAGTGAACTTTATTATGAAAATAGTAAGACACATCATCTAAACAGAATAGGTTCTGATCTAAAATGTTCAATAATATATTTTTGAACTTCCTCTCTGATGTGTAACAAATTAAATTTATTTTACTAGTTTTTTAGAATTATTTCCTAGCCTAAAATGTGTCTCTAGAGAAAATAAAAATGAGCAACACTTAGGCAGATTCCATTTCAGCCTAAAATATATTTTTAACTCATTCTAAAGTTTTCCAAGTGCTAGGAGAGTTTAAATTTGAATTTGCACATGTGTTTGCCTTACCTTTTAAATTTAAATCCTAGTCACATATTCAAATTTCTGAATTTAATATCATATGGGGTCAAAAAGGTAAATCCACCCTACTGCAGGGTCTAATTTACTATTTCCTAAATTTCCAGGGGGTCTAACTACACATAACGGAGGAGGTTTCCTAATTTTTATTAAGTCCAGGGGCTAAAACTGATTTTAAATGAATTTACACGAATTTCTGAAGGTCCAGGGGCTAGATCAGAAGTTTCCGGGGCTAGCTCGTGTTTTCTGAAATCCCCAGGGGGTAGCGCGTAAGAATCCCGGCCTTTATAACGCGGGGCTGACGTGGACCGTCCGATTTAAAACAGACGGCTCAGATTAGATCGCCGAACCGGTATGCGTCGGTTTTATTTCTACCGTGCGATTTAAAATAGACGGCCCCCAAGGGGCCACGTTGCCCTGGCCAGAGCCACCCCCCGCGCGTGGCGGCTCGCGGCGGCGGGGACGGCAATCTCGCCAGCCAGCTTCTGTTCCTTGCCGCTATACGTTAAAACTTGCAGTTTTTCACATGATCGACTGCGGAGGGGTAGGGGAGCTCACCTATGGGTTTCTCGGGCTTGGGGAGGTCGGAATTCGGCTCTGCGACGATGATGGTTGAAGCTGCTCCTCGGTGCTCGTCAGAACCGATGCTAGGGCGCGAAACTTGTCGCTTCCTTCACCTGCAAGGCTCCCTGGAGGCGGTGGAGCACGGCGAGCTCGTTAGTCCAACGAAAAACGAAGAGATCCGAAGGTTTTCGGTGGGGGATGATCGGTTCTCACCGGAGGGAAAGATGGAGCGGTGCTGGGGAATTCGGCGAGTTTTCTTGCGTGGAATGCACGAGGGGAGGCAGCGGCAGGTCAGTTTGGATAAGTAGCGGGGGGGCCGAAGATCAGGGCTGCGAGCGCGGAGTTCGGGAGGGTGGTTGCGATCGGGCGCGAGAGAAAGAGACGGGGCCGTTGGGATTGCGCGGGGATAGGGATGACTCGCGGGCCCTGCGTGTCAGTGAGGTGGGGAGAGGGGGCGCGGGTTTGGGCTGGCGCGGGGGGGGGGGGGAGGTCTTGGGCCAGCTGGCGGGTTTCGGCCCACTGGCCGGTTCCGGTTTTCTTTTTCTTTTTCCTTTTCTTTTTCTGTTTTGATTTGAATTTGAATTCCAGTTTGAATTTGAATTTCTGCACCACATGCAATACGTCCAAAAATTTTTAAATTCCCCTCCTTAACGGTTTTGGGGTGTTAAATTATTCGGGTAACCCTGCAGGTGCAAATCGATTATAATCGCCGTCCCTCGCGGTCAGTGAGTACCACTTGTTCACTGTACCGTGACGTAGAAAGAAAAGGCTAGAGTCATGTAAAAGTTGCTGATTGAAAGCTATACCTTGATTGTTAATGACTTGCTGTAGTTTAGAGCAAATTAAAGTTCCTTTTAACCTTGGGAAAAGTACATGAGAGAAATGCGTTTCTTGTTTGATTGCGGCTCTCTCATGTGTCTTAGCATGAGGTTCTCCACAACTTGCTGCTAAAACTTGAAAGTAAGGTTCAAATAATTAGGCGAGTCCTTTACAACTTATTTGCCTCAGGTACCTTGTAATCCCTCATGTAGAAGTTTCATGTATATGGGAGACGTGTCAGACTTGCTGAGCCATCGTGCTCACTGCTTCTGTTTGAAGCTTTTGCAGGGTGTTATGAGGAAGAGACTCCTGAGGAGGAGATGGAACCCCAAGAGGGAAACCCCGTCGAGTGGGAGTCATGCACGCCGCCGTGTTAGTGTCGTTTGTGCTAGCCGGGACACATTCACGGGCTGAACGTGAACTCGATGCGTAGTCTATGCCCGTGAGTGTAGACTGAACATATTTTGTTGCAAAAATGGTCATAAACTTGTTTATGTAAGAAAACTTTGCTTCCGCTTTGTACCATTTTATGTGTGTTATCCGGTGTTGTGCAACGCAGCACCCCTCAGCGTAATTCTGGCTCGACGAGGCCATGAGGCAACGTCAGCGTGGTATCAGAGCTCGCTTGAGGTTTAACGCACTAAAAAGTTCATTTTTCTCAAAAACCCAGTGAGGAACGAGTTAGTAGCCTATATAAGGATGTTATTAGTGTATAGAAAGTGGCCATACTAACCTATTTGCTTATGTCGGAAAAATCATGCATCTCTGGACGTCATATGTCTTGGGGGGTGCATGTAAGCGCTGTCCACCAGTGCTCACAAGCTGAAGGGTGGAGCCCGACGGGTGGCAGGTAACCCGGCCCGCATTAATATCCTCTACGACTCTTCATGTCATTTGGGGTATTCGAGCAACGCCCTTCCGTGGCGTGCTACAGGCAAGTTTGGGAGATCCTGTCACGTGGTCAGTAACGTGAACACGTAGCTCAAGGCGTGTTTGGCTTGAGAACAACCATGCGAGTGATGACGGACGGTTGTATGAACTGTATTGGGACCGGGTTCGGCGTGCAGCCGGACCTGGTGATTGAGTGGATTATCTGAAGGTAGTCTGACCATGAATCGGTAGACGTGTAGCATCCATGTGCGAGAGACATTTAGTTCCACTGAACTAATGAAGGCGGCTGAGTCCGATATAGGTTTTTCTTTGTGAGGAACATAGTACCGACATGAACTGGTGGCGCTTCGACGTCACACCGCACTAAATGAGCAATCTCATTGTAAAACTTGAAGGTTTTAATCCAGAGCACTAAAACTTTGATGTAACTTCTTTCCTTAATCGGGATGTTCAAAATAAATAAGTTTTCAACTTATAGGATACTAAGGACAGAGTCCTCTGTTTTCAGCTGAAATAAGACTGAAGTTAAACAGAGGTTAGAGGTTGAGTTTTTTCGAGGTTGGGGTCATATGATACATTTCTGGAAAGATTTTGAAGAGTTTTACATCTTTTCTATTGATGTCCGGAGGTGTTTCATCCCTTAACCAGTCAAAAAATGCAGTAGAGTTGAAACTGTTCAGAAAATAGGGCAGAGCAAATACTCTCTGTAACTCTCTGTAAATCGAGCATAACTTCCTGCACAAAAATCAAAAAATAGAAAACGAAGTAGTTCTGAAAAGTTAATGAGATGGGTTACAACTTTGTAACAGAAAGTTTTGTCAAATTTGGTGTAGAATTAACTGGAATTCTTGGATTAAATCAGCACCTCAAGCAGGGAGGTGCTGTCCAATTTTTTCCAGAAATTCTGTCAATTTTGACATCTCATAATTTTTGAACCAGGACAAATTTTAGGCCAAGTAAAGACTCTATGGAAAGAAATTGAAGTTATCTTTAACTTTTATGTTGAGCTCCAGAATTGGTTTTGCCTTTAGCATGGTCTAAATTAGGTTGAAATGGATACTGGTCAGGGCTGTCAGTTTGGGCAGCAGACCAGCAATCAAATTTTCTATGTTTGAGTTGTGTTCCAGGTTTTATGAGTTCAATGACATGGTTTATGTTATAAATCAATGACTTACTGTTGAAATAAATATTTGACCTTTTTCAAATATGTTTCTACAGATGACAGCAGATAGACAATTGGAGAACGGGTGGGTGGTATCCCACTCTTCTCACCGCAGCGGTTATCCGGAAATGTTGAAGCAAATGCTTCAGTATTTCGGGTATGTGGAGAAGCTGCAGTATATCACCAAGGAAGAAGGTGGGGAGGGGAACAAGACGTGGACCATCCATGTCAAAGTTCCTGCTGGACCTACGCCACCAGGTTGGACACCGTTCACCGTCATGGTTAGAGGTAGACAGCTGGAGGAAATGTGGCAAGTTGCAGCCCGCGACACCATGTCGCGTTTCTGCCAACTGCACGTTAGAGCTATGGAGGTTACTCCATATGCGCTCGTTCTGGTGGAGGGGGATGAGCTAATCATGTGTGGAGGGAAAGGTACGTGGAGGCAACAGATCCGGGTTGCCCAAGGTACAACCCCGCGGAGGCGAACCTCAGCCTCCAGTTGAGGGCAGGAAAGGCCGTGATGGACAGCCAAGCTGTTCATATGGATTGTCTTGCTGTGAAGCTCACTGCACACTCCGCAATGTTCTCCTTCCGATGATAAAGCGACTGAACGAGCAACACAATCAGTTGCATCGTCTGAAGAAGGCAAAGAAGAAAATCTGCGTCGACATCACGGCTTTGCAACAGCAAGTGCAGGCCTTAACCCAGCAAAATGAGGTCCTCACTCAAGAGCGTGATGACACTATTGAGGAGGGGCAAGGCTGGGAAGAGGACTACAACCAGGCCATGGACGAGGTGCATGCGTTGCAGGACCTCGTACCTCCGGTAATGGGCCTACCGATGGTAGGTGCCGTACCCGTTGTTTTGGGAATCCCGGTGATGGGGGAACCTGAACCCGAAGAAGAGGTCAACGACCCGGAGCCACCCGCAGAGGTAGCGAAGGAGGACGACCCACTGGAGGTCGAGTTCTACTCCGAGTAGTGAGTTACCGTTGCCAAGTAGGGCAGCAAGGGTGGTGTAAGAAAAATCTTTGTAATCGGTGACATGTCGTGTAGACAGTAGTATATGTATAGGTAGTGACGACATGAGCACGACTTCTCGGAGACCCGAGAATAATGTATCTTGTATAAAGTTTATGCTTTATCAATATATGTGAATGTTTTGCAAATTATTCATGTGTCACTTCAATACCTACTGTTTCATATGGAATTTTAAGTATGACATGTGCTGATCGCTGCTGTTTTGAATTTCAGAATGACTCGCACTCGTGCCAACCCAGACGTTGGGGGTTCTAGTCAGGGGGGATATGCCACCCAACAGCCTCCCGAGGATTCCTCGGGACATCAACAGCAGCAACAACAACAGCAACAACCGCCACCACCAACGGTTACATTGGCTGACATCGTTGCGGCGATGGCGGGTTCTCATCAGCAGCACACGGAGTTGCTGGAGACCCTTATTGTGAATACGTCTCGACCAGAGAGGCATCAACATCGTGAGGAGCGCCAACAAAGCTCCTACTCCGACTTTCGGGCTACTCATCCCCCGGTGTTCTCAAGGGCGGATGAACCCCTCGATGCAGACAACTGGCTCTGCATGATGGAGATGAAGTTCGGGCTGCTCCAAGTGAGTGAGCAGCGCAAGACTCAGTTCGCGGTCCAACAGCTTCAAGGATCCGCGAGCGCTTGGTGGGCGAACTACTGTGCCTCGCAACCCACCGAGCGATTTATGACCTGGGTGGAGTTCTGGACGGCCTTCATGGCCTATCACATACCGTCAGGTCTTATGAAGAGGAAGACGTAGGAGTTCCTTCACCTGCAGCAAGGAAGCAGGAACGCGCTGGAATACTCCAGGGCATTCAATGATCTTGCACTCTACGCTTCTTATCACGCCGATACCGACAAGAAGCGGCAGAATCATTTTTACCAGGGCCTTAACCCGCTCCTGAAGGACAAGCTGGCAATGTTCAATCACGGCAGCCTCAACGACATTATTGATGCTGCGATTGTTCAGGAGGACTCTGGCAACGAGTTAGCGGCGGGGGAGAGGAAGTGAAGTGTTCCACAGAGCAGCGGAGAAGGAGGTGGTCCTTCTCAAAAATACCGGATGGTGAGTCGGTCACCATCGGGGCAACGCTGGCAGCCACCACAGAGGCCGATGCCATTCCGCAGTCGGCCATATTCCCCACCGGCGTTCAGGCCGGCACTACCAGCATCATCTCTGCAGCAACAACAGAAGCAGCGGGTGATGCCGTGTGCATTTGCACCTCAGCAGCGCATGCCGTGCTTTCGTCCCCCAAGCACGGGCCAGTCAGCAGACACATGCTTCAAATGTGGTCGCACAGGACACTTCGCCAACAACTGCCCTGAGATGAGGCGGCGGAGTAGCACCACAGTTTCCGGGGAGGAATCAGCCCCGGAACCCAACTAATGCGCGGCGGGCAAATCCTAAGCCCGGCACTGTCCACCAACTCGCCATAGCGGACGTGCCGGAGGGAGAGCTAATCCTTGGGGGTATGTTCCAACTCCACCAGCATCTTGCTATAGTATTATTTGATTCAGGCGCCATGCATAGCTTCATTATCCAAGCTTTTATTGCTAAATACAGCTTGCAAATACTACCCACCGAAATTCCATACTTGATTTGTTCACTGGGTGGGAAAATTTCAGCAAGCATGATGGTTCCAAAACCGCCATTATGCTTAGAGGGTAGAGTATACCCTACGTCTCTCATAGTTTTAGAGGGACAGAAGGTTGATATTATACTAGGGATGTCGTGGTTAACCCGCCACGGCGCTGTTTTAGACACCTTCCTCCGAGTCGTGCATTGGCACTCAGAAGTCCACGAGTCTCACTCTTTATTTCTGGACAGTCCCGAAATAAAACTTCCAAGTGTATACCAATCCACCACCATCAAATTGGAAGACATTCCAGTAGTCCGTGAGTTCCCTGACATGTTCCCAGATGATTTACCGGAGATGCCACCCGACCGAGAGGTGGATTTCAAGATTGAACTTGCCCCGGGAACTATGCATATATCCCAAAGGCCGTACAAGATGGCGCCCAAGGAATTGCTGAACTGAATACGCAGTTAACGGACATGCTGGAGAAGGGTTTTATTAGGCCGAGCTCCTTGCCATGGGGCTGTTAGGCATTATTTGTGAAGAAGAAAGATGGGACGTTGTGGCTTTGCGTGGACTATTGTCCACTAAACGCCATAACCATCAAGAACAATTACCCGTTCCCACGGATCGACATGTTGTTTGATCAGTTGGTCAAAGCAAAGATCTTTTCCAAGATGGACTTAAGGTCCGGGACCCATCAGATTAAGATACGGGCTGAGGATATTCCGAAGACAGCTTTCGCGATGAGGTACGGACTTTATGAGTTCCTGGTCATGTCCTTTGGCCTCACCAATGCTCCAGCTCACTTCATGTACTTGATGAACTCGGTACTCATGCCGGAGCTGGACAGGTTTGTCGTGGTCTTCATCGACGACATATTGGTATATTCCAAGTCGGAGGAAGAGCACACGAAGCATCTGCGTATATTTTTGCAACGGCTATGGGATCACCAGCTATACGCAAAACTCAGCAAGTGCAAATTTTGGATATCGCAAGTGCCTTTTCTCGGATATATTATCTCAGCGGAGGGCATTGCTGTAGACCAGAGTAAGATCAAACAAGTGCTGAATTGGAAGTCCCCGAGGATTGTTCACGAGGTACGGAGTTTCCTCAGACTCGCGGGATATTATCGGAGGTTCATTCCGAACTTCTCAGAGACTGTCAAGCCTACGACAGAGCTTCTGAAGAAGGCTACCAAATATGTTTGGAGTCCAGCATGTGAAGCAGTGTTCAAGGAATTAGTGAAGCACCTAACATCAGCACCGGTTTTGGCGCAGCCAGACACAACAAAACCGTTCGATGTGTACTGCGATGCATCCGCATCGGGCTCGGATGTGTGCTGATGCAAGACCGAAGGGTGGTCGCGTATGGATCACGGCAGCTCAGAAAATCTGAGAAGAATTATCCAACTCATGACTTAGAGCTCACTGCCGTGGTACTCGCACTAAAAATGTGGAGGCACTACCTACTCGGTAACCTCGTGCATTTATATACCGACCACAAAATACTCAAATACATATTCACTCAGAAAGAGCTGAACATGAGGCAGCGAAGATGGTTAGAGTTGATAAAGGATTACGAAATAGAGATCCATTATCACCCCGACAAAGCAAACGTAGTGGCGGATGCGCTGAGTCGCAAGTCACACATCGACAATCTGACCATCACACCTTTGGAAGAGCCCGAGGCACCACTGCATGTGATTCCACATGGAGCTCTCTACAACTTAGCTTTGATCCCCACCATCCGTGAAGAAATAGCGGCAGCTCAGAAGCATGATAAGGGCATGTTGCATTTGCGGAGACGTGTAGACAGTGGGGAGCTGAAATGTTTCCGGAAAGACGTAGAAGGCGTCCTATGGTTCAAGGACCGGATTGTTATACCCCGTAACCCGGCAGTTTTTATGAGGTTCACTTGTAAAAGTTTTCTATTCACCCCAGCAGCAACAAAATGTATCAAGAACTCAGAAACAAGTTTTGATCGACAAGAATGAAGCGGGAGATCGTGAAGTACGTGACCGAGTGTGATACATGCCAAAGGGTGAAGGCAGACCATACGAGAAAACCGGGACTGCTACAACCACTGGGCATTCCTGCCTGGAAGTGGGAAGATGTGAGCATGGACTTCATCATCAGTTTACCCACCACTTTTCAGAAGCATGATTCCGTGTGGGTAATCGTCGACCGGCTCACCAAGGTTGCCCATTTTATTCTGGTCAATACCATCTACAACGCCAAGAAGTATGCTGAATTGTACATCTCACGGATCTTATGCTTGTACGGCGTACCCCACATCATCATATCGGATTGGGGCACTTTAATTGTGTCGCATTTTTGGGAGCAGCTACATGCTGCGTTAGGGACGAAGCTGATCCGTAGTTCAGCGTACCACCCGCAGATGGATGGGCAAACCGAGCGGGTAAATCAGATTCTAGAGGATATGCTACGAGCTTGTGCTATCAACCACGGTAAGAATTGGGATGATCACTTCCCGTTAGCTGAGTTCTCGTACAACAATGGATACCAAGCCAGCATCAAGATGGCGCCTTACGAGTCGCTATACGGGAGAAAATTCCTCACACTGCTGAATTGGTGTGAGTCTGGCAAAAGGGTTACCTTCGGGATTGATCTTGTCAACAATGCGGAGGAAAGGGTTCGGCTGATCCAAGCGAACCTAAATGCCGCACAATCCCGACAAAAACAGTATGCGGACCGGAGAAGATGTCCTTTACAATTTGAAGTCGGGGATCACGTGTATCTACGTGTGTCCCCAATGAAGGGCGTGAACAAATTCAGGGTGAGAGGAAAGTTTGCACCCTGATTCATCGGTCCATTCCAGATTATGGAAATATGTGGATCAGTAGCGTACCGGCTGGAATTACCAGAAACACTTTCCGGTGTGCACTACGTCTTTCACATTTCTTAGCTGAGGAAGTGTCTTAAGCTATCAACTACCGTTCAGCTGGGGGATATCGAAGAACTGAAACCGGATCTCACTTATCGGGAGGAACCGGTTCAGATAACTGATGTAAAGGCCCGAACCACACGCAACCGTATGTTGTGGTTCTACAAACTTTTATGGAGTAATCACTCCGTAGATGAAGCGACATGGTAGAGCAAAGTATTTCTTCGCACTAACTACCCTAACTTTTTCACGTCGCACAAACGGTAATTTTCCACCGTCCTCTCTCTCTCATTTTCACCTTATAATATCGGGACGAGATTCTTTTAAGGGGGGGATGTAAGGGCCTAAGTTTTTGCACACAATCAAAGTGCTCGTTACACCGCACACACCTCATTTGAGGACAACTCATGAACACATTTGAAGAGCAAGTAACCACAATCAATATGGTCATTAGAGGATGAACTCACAAAATGCGAAAGTGGTATTTCCCACATGCATCATATAGGTGCTGAGCATATGGAATACTTCTACACCTTGCTAGGAATGCTCATGCCAAAATTTACCCAAATCCAAAACCTTTTTGAGGTATTTTTGGGTATAACTAGAAAGAGGCTAGTTTGAACTCAAATTCAAATTAAAACTCCTTTTACCCCATGAGTTCAAAAGTGGGATTCATATTCACACTCAGCACATTTTCGTGAGCTCGCACACCAATTTTCACTCCATTTGGAGTTGATCTTGACATGAGCTAATTTTAGCAAATTCAAATTCAATTTGAATTTCAAACTGCATATGTGCTAAAAATATATTCAAACAATTCACAATTTTAATTCTATCATGTCCAAATGGACATTTGGAGGATTATTAAAATTGCAAGGGTATTAGGGGCATTACTGTTTAGAGCAGTAGGAAAATTGAACTTCAGAGCTTAAAACTAGGGGTGGGCCCCACTTGTCAGCCCTACAAGCGAGTTAACAGATTGAAACACCCGGGGCTCGGGTCTTGCACGCGCTCACGCTGGCGTCACGGCGCTGCTCGCTGCTGCCACCTCCTGATCGGTGATCCCAGCTGCCAACCGACGTCCCCAGCTCGTTATGCTCCAGTCCCGGATGCCACAACGTTGTCTCACCTCTGTTCCGACGCCTCCTCGCGCTGAAAACCCGAAGAGAGCCGCCGCAACCCCCGAAACCACCACCTCGCCATCGACCAACCAAACCTGTCCCTCCCATCAAGAGCTGAGGCCACAAACGGCACCGCCGACCTTTGCTCGATGTGATCCAACCCTCAGCTGCTCGTAATCAGCTTCTCTCGAGATTTTCCGAGCCGATATTACACTGTTGTGTTCACTCCGAAGCGCCTCCGACTTGACACTGTCGTCCGAGCAGCTCCAAGCTTCTCCCATGCAGAAAACTGGTCTCTGAGGTTAGCATCAAGGTCTAGTAGCTTCCCCGGTACTCCTTAGCTCTCTCTTAGCGTCGTTAGCCGGAATTTTAGGTTTTCCGAGGATAGCCGGAATTAACCGAAGCCCACAAGAACTCAAAATTCACCTCGCATGGTTGATCATGCCCAAAGCTGGTCGAGCTATAGTATCTATGGTCCCTCACGACCATCCTGACCAAAAACCACGAAGAAGCATTCATCCAACGGGCTGAGCAACGCAAACTCGCCGCCGCCGGCCGAAATGGCTCGGGTCGTCGTTGATCTCATAGCTCTGGTCGTTTTCCGCGTGGTTGGAGCTCACCAACAGCTTCCCCTAGCTCCAGTGGTTCTTTACGGCTGTTTCGGGCATCGAGATATCCATGAGACACGTTGGTCATCATCGGCGTCGCACCACCGATCGCCGCCGTCGATGCCGACCGGGTTTCCGGCAATGGCATGCTGCACCACCTTGTCCGGCAGCTAGGGCTTGGTCTGAGGAGCGTGTAGCGCGAAATATCACAGGAAATGGTCCACCGTAGCCGGAGAACGGACCGCGCCATGGCCTCTGTGCGCCGCGTGCGCGGGCGCTGGCGGAAGGTTGAAGAAGACATGTGCGTTGGACCCACGTGCAGTGTTTTAAACATTTCCCCGATTTTCAGATTTAGTTAAACTTATAACCCACATAACATTGGTTTGGAAACTCCAAATCGAGTGAACCAAATTTTTTTGGATTCAGCTCTCTGAGTACTTTCCAACAAATCTAGTTTCACTTTATGAAAATCCTTATTTCTCCAGAATTAATTGTTCAAAATTTAAAATGTTTAGAATTTTAACTGGAGAACCCTTTGGAGGAAAATTCTGAAATTTGGCCAGGATGTTCATAATAATATCCTTGAGCTACCATAAAAATTTCAGATCCATTTGAGCTCATTTGATCCAACTAATGGTGTGATTAGTAAAACTGTTCCAGAGAAACTGGAAAATGTTAAGAAACATTTTAAGAATTTCCCTGAAATTGTTTAGCTCATATCTTTAGCTAGGTGTCTTCAAATTAAGTGAAACCTACTCTATTAGAACCGTTTGAAAATCTAGTTTTCAGAAAGTTATGGCTTGCTCCATGAAAATCCCTAGAACACCCTAAGAGCTCCAATTAAGGCCAAGTACACAATTATTTGTGTAGAGCTCAAATGAGCTTTGATGCAAATGAAATTGGCCAAGTTTCTGTTTAGGTTGTATCCAACCCACAGTAAACATTTCAGAGTCATTGGACCTGTCTAGTAAGACTTATAGTCTTCACAAATTCAACTTCAATTCAAATGCATTCAAATTGATAGATATATGTATCATGTAGTCGCTAAGGTTGAGGAGGAGCCTGAGGTCGTAGACTTCATCACTCCAGAAGAACAGCTAGCCTACGATCGACAGCAGCAAGGCAAGCTCCGGTTTGGATTAGCTTTTTATAAATTTTACTGTTTTGAGCACCCACTTAATTTATGCATTAGAGTCTTGTTTGAAAACCCAAATGCATAGTCAAGAAAACCCTGGGTTGGGCTTAGATTTATAAACCTCGATTAGCTACTGCAATGCTATGATAGTGTAGGATTCGGTACAAGTCGAGTAGTTGGAACTGCTCGCGAGAATAGGCTAGAGGCACACTACTTGGGTAAAGGTAGTAAATATAACGCATGGCAAGAAAAATGAGACCGAGCGGAGAGTAAGGGCAGCAGGACATTGGGGCCTGGGTGCCACAGCTCTTCTTGTGTCGATTGACGACCGAGCCATGTGCGGGCCTGTTGAACAAGCTAGAACAGTACCGAAGACCTACCGGATATATGGGAACCGGGAAACCGATGTAACTCGGATAGCTGGGTGTTGAGGCATAGCTGGTCGTTCAGGGTGTTGGTTGAGAGCTTGAGGTGTAAATTTGCTGGCGGCACTGCGGATGCACGCGCAGAGACCTCTTGTTCAGGATGATTGCACCGGCTCAACATTTGGCTGACGGGTGAAAGGTGGTTGTGTACGTCGTCCGTGATGGTTGCTGTAGGCAACATCGAGTACGGGCGTATGTGACGGGTTATTCGGGTAACCCTGCAGGTGTAAATCGATTATAATCGCTGTCCCTCACGTTCAGTGAGTACCACTTGTTCACTGTACCGTGACTTAGAAAGAACAGACTAGAGTCATGTAAAAGTTGCTGATTTAAAGCTATACCTTGAGTGTTAATGATTTGCTGTAGTCTAGAGCGAATAAAAGTTCCTTTCAACCTTGGGCAAAGTACATGAGAGAAATGTGTTTCTTGTTTGATTGCGGCTTTCTCATGTGTCTTAGCGTGAGGTTCTCCACAACTTGCTGCTAAAACTTGAAAGTAAGGTTCAAATAATTAGGCGAGTCCTTTACAGCTTATTTTCCTCAGGTACCCTATAATCCCTCATGTAGAAGTTTCATGTATAGGGGAGACGAGTCATACATGCTGAGCCATCGTGCTCACTGCTTGTGTTTGAAGCTTTTGCAGGGTGTTATCAGGAAGGGACTCCCGAGGAGGAGACGGAACCCAAGAGGGAAACCCCGTCGAGTGGGAGTCGTGCACGCCGCCATGTTAGTGTGCGTGTGTGCTAGCGGGGACACGTTCACGGGCTGAACGTGAAATCGATGCGTAGTCTACGCCCGTGAGTGTAGACTGAACATATTTTGTTGTAAAAATGTTCATAAACTCGTTTATGTAATAAAACTTTGCTTCCGCTTTGTACCATTTTATATGTGTTATCCGGTGCTGTGCATCGCAGCACCCCTCAGCGTGATCCTTGCTCGATGAGGCCATGAGGCCGCGTCATGTTCATGTCAAACATAGTGAACTACGATTTCAATTATAGTTCATATAGCCTGCATGAATTTTCCAAGGATTTTTGGAGCTAAGAATTGCCCAGAACTGAATTTTCAAGTTTTGGGAATTCTATGAAAAAGTTTCTGTATTCATTTGAACACAGCAACATGAAATCTGAATTCTACTAATCAAATCAACTCTAAATGCTGAAAATTTTACAGGAGTTCAATAACATCCAAAAGATCATTCTGGCTAAATTTGCGGATTTTTGGATGAAACAAACTCCCTCTAAAATTCTTTTGCTGAAAATTTTCAAAGGATTTTCCAGAATTATTTATTGACTTTCATAAAATTGGGTTGCGTATTTGGATAGAGTTTTTCAATCTGAGTCTAACCCAATTTGAATCACTAAATTTGGAGCTTCGTAGCAAAAGATATGGCCTTCTATAGTTTGATCAAAATCTGTATTTAAAATTAAATCGGAAAAATTTAAATCCCTGACAGCGGGCCCGGGGCCACGTGTCACTTCCTGAGACGAAGACACACGGGACCACAGAGTTATCCCCACACAGCCACAGGTTGATCCGGCGCCACAGAAGATCCAGCCCCTTCTCACCGAGTGACTGACACGCGGGCCTGGCCCCTTCTTCAACCTCGCGCCTCTCCCGCGCGCCCGAGCCGCCGAGATCGCCGGAGCTCCTTGGAAACCACCTCCCTGACCATATCCCGAGATCCCCCTCGCTGCTAGCCCGTTATTCCACGTGCTGAACACGTTGGTGAGCTTTCCCCACGCCGGCGTCGGCTCTAACCTAGCTTGCGACGGTTCGACGGCTCGATGTAGCTTCGGCGACGTCTACCCGCTAGCTTAAACCCTCAAACCTTCGGTTTCCAAGCGCAAGAGCACCGGTGGTTGCTAGATAAGGTCGACATGCAGTCAAAACAGCTCAAGAATGACTCCAACCTTGATCTCACCATGCGCCCGAGATGAAAACGGCAGTGCGCCATCGGGAAACCTCCAAATACGCCGGCTACACGTGATTTCATGCTAGGGCTGTGAAGCCAAAATGTTCTTTAACAAGTTTAGCTTGTGTGTGTTCCGTTTTGTGGGATCTAAGCATGTATTGATCGGGAATTTGGAGTTCCCTTACCTGAAGGTTGTTTTGCGCTGGCCGGACGAAGAATCGGAAATTCGTCGGCGGTGATCCACCACTCGAGCCAAGCTTTGGAGGTGAGCAGCATGAAACCTTGGCGCATCCAAAGGTGCCCATGCTTGGCCATGAGAAGCTCCCAGTCGAGCTGTCCACGTGAGCTTCCCATCGGTTGTTGCTCTCAGTCGCCGCGGGAACACTTGTGCTTGAGGTTGGGGAGGCCGAGCTCACTCGATTGTGGTCCGAGGAGGGAGAAGGAGATAGCCAGGTGCCGTTTTGCTACTCAGAGGCTTTGTGCGCGCGATCTCGTGGGCCCCCGAGCGATCGACACAGTGGCGACGATAGCTCTGTTCTCGTATGCGAGGGAGAAGGGAAATCAAAGAACTGCCTCGGGGTTGTAGCGAAGCTGAGCACTGCTTGGAGTGAAGAACCACACATGGAGCTTGCCAATGCAAGGAAAACAGCCGGGAGGTGGCGCGCGCCATGTCTCGGTGTCTTCCGGTGCTTTGTCTCGGTGGCCTTCCAATGGAGAACAGAGAGCAAAACTTAGTTTGAAGGTCTACTGCCCTCCTCTCAATAACATGTAGGTCCCACCCTTCACTCCCTCTTATCCTCTAAAATATCTCCAAAATTTGGCAAATGACCAATTCAATTGTTTGGAGATGAAAACTGAGCTGCATTTAGATAATTGGGCAAGTTTCATCTAAATTCAAATGTGTATTTGAATTCATTGCAAATTTAAGTTTATTTGGAAAATGGCTAGCAAAATATTTCAAAAATTCATGAAAATTTGCATACCGACTAATTTGGACCTAAGGAATTCAAATATGAAACCTGATTGTTTTTTGTTTGGCTGCTGCAAATGAGCTTTTTAACACAACAGTTTCCAATCCATTGTGTTGCCCTCATTTGAAATTTAAGTTGAACCACTTATTTCCAAAATCTGATTTTTTAAACTTTCAATGGCACATGTGACTTCAAACCTGTGGTTTTAATCTACCTTGGTTCCAACCATGCAATTAAACATGGGCTGGTGTAAAGAGAGCACTCATGTGCATCATCACATGTAAAAATTTAAACAAGTCCCATTTTTCATATACATGAAACCATATGCTTGTGCAAACATGAGTTTCTTTGTATTCATATTTTTGGGACCTTTACATTCCTCGCCCCTTAAAAGGAATCTCGTCCCGAGATTACAAAAGATGAATGAGACGGGAGGTAATTTACAAAGTTTATGACAAAAGTTCCGGGTAATTCTTGTGGATGTAATCTTCACTTTCCCACGTCGCCTCTTCCAGGGTATGATTACTCCACAGGACTTTGTAAAATTTTAAAGTCCGATTTCGTGTGATCCGGGTCTTTTCGTCGATAATCTGAATGGGCTGCTCGGTGTATGTGAGATCCGGCTTTAGCTCGTCAATGTCTTCGGTGCGGACAGCAGCGGTAAACTTGAGACATTTCTGTGACGGACCGAAATCCACTCGCCCGGGATCTCAGAGGGTGGTGCCGCACGATGCGACACCCTACAGCACACATCATAAGGCAACACAAAGTATTACATTGAAAACAAACTGACTATGTACAAAGTAGTACAAACCTTCAGTTTACAACTAATTACAGAGTCTACAACAGCGGAAGCTAATTTTTACAACTCACGCCCACCTAATTAGCAAAAGTCGGTTGTCTAGCCCTACGGACAGCCTACACTAGCTGCACTCATCTTCAGCGTGGCGTGTACGGCTCCCACTCAGCCGTGGTCCGCGACGGATGGTAGCCCTTGCCGGTGGACTCGTACCCCGAGTTCCGTGGTGTAGTGCTCACCTGCAAACACTCATAGCAGCAACCGTGCGCACAATGGCTCAGCAAGGCTTAACCGACTCACCTATACATGAAACTCTACATGCAGTTCATACTCAAACATAGGATGATAATTTACAGCAAACGGACACGCCTACAAGTTCATCCTTAGGTCATCTTTTAGCCACAAGTTAATGGTTCATGAATCTAAAATTTAGTAAGCAATATATGTTGGCACACATGTACCAATACAACTTATTTATATCAGGTATACCCGAATAGCAATATATGTTGGCACACACGGAGCTGCACACAGCATGCTCACCACGTGTCGTACGGGATAACCTTTCACCAAACAGCCCAAACGTCGAACCGGTTGCACCCAAACGGACAGGAGGTTCCCTACAAGGAGCATCTTTCTATGCCTGTTAGCGGATTTCCACCTTGCTGCCCTGAACCTACACCTAAAAATCGGTGTGTTATGCCTCGACGCCAGGAGGTATAGGTTACATCAGTTTATCGGAGCCCATATATCCGATATGCCTTCGGTACATTCAAACTTGTTCAGCGGGGCCGCACATGGATTGGTCCTCAATCGACACGGACATGGCTATACGCACAAGACTTCCTATTGCTGCATCCTAGCTCCTGCCTAGTCTCATTTTGTTGTTACAAAAATTGTATCACAACTTGAACCAATCCCGTGTGTCCCGAAACCTATACTCGCGAGTAGTTTCCAACTACTCGACTTGTACCGAAGTCTATACACATTAAGTAGAGCATAAACTACTCGAGGACATAGACACTACCCTCACTCTTGTTGGGATAATCTGGATATGCATTTGGGTTTTCATCCATCCTACACCTAATGCACATACATACTTCAAACTATGTGTATATAAAGCAAAACTTTATAAACTTGTTAAATGCAAACCGGGGCTTGCCGCTGCTGGTCAGAATTTAGTGTCTCGTCCGGAAGTAGGAAGTCCAAAACTTCTGGGGCCTCTTCGCCTTTAGCGACTACACGTAAGCAAATCAACTGATATGTCAATTTAAATGCAATGTGTTGAATTTTTGTATGTAAATACCATAACTCTAGCTAGACATCCCAATTGGCTCTGAAACGTTTATGGTGGCTTGGTAGGGACCTAACCAGAGACTTGACCAAATTTCATTGAATCTAAGCCTATTTGAGCTCTGTACAAATAAAAGTCTAAATGGTCATTACTAGAGCTTCTAAGGATCTCCAGTGATTTTCATGGAACAAACCATTACTTTCTGGAAACAAGATTTTTATATGGTTCTAATGGAGTTGGTTTCATGTCATTTGAAGAATCCTAGAGAAAGTTATGCCCTAATCAAGATTTGAGAAAATCTGAAAAATGTTTCTGTACATTTTTCTATTTTCTCAGGGCAGTTCACTTAATCACACCATTAGGGAGACTAAATGAACTTGGATGGATCTGACATTTTTCCTGTGACTCAAGGATTTTCAAATGAATCTCCTGGCCAAATTTCAGAATTTTCCATAAAAGGATTCTCCAGATAAAATTGCCGACAGTTTAAAATTTAGGGAATTACTTCTGGAAATAGAATAAGCTTCTTGAGATGAAACTTATTATGCTGGATAGTACTCTATGATCTGAACCAACAAAATTTGGTTCACTCAATTTGGAGCTTCCTAGCAAAAGTTATAAGCATTTGAAATTGAACTAAATCCTGAAATCATTGGAAATGTTTAAACTTTGGTTGTGGGCCCCACTCATTAAACCGGCCCACTGAGATCGCGGCCACACCGCAGCCCACGAGGTTTTACCCGCGCTGCCGCATCGTATCCCAGCTGCAAACCGTTCCCCGCTGGAAAACAGAGACTAACCAGTGGACCCGGCCCCTCTTCATCTTCCTAGCGACAACCCGCGCTCCCCTCGGCAGCGCTTCGCCGGAGAGCTTGCCGTCGGTCGTTCTACCGCACGACCTTCAACGAAACTTGCCGCCTGTGCCCAACTTTGCTCAAGGAACACGTTGGTGCGCTCACCGAAGCTCGCTGATGGACTGAACCATGCTCGCGGCAGTGACAGCAGCCATTCCAACTCCGGTGATGTCGCCCGAGCTACCTAGGGCCCTGTGTTTGGTGCAGTATCCTCCTACAGCTCCGTGGTGACATGCTGAGCACGAATTTGAACTCAGTTTGCCACGGAAACGGCTGGAGCTAGGATCTCACTGTTGACCTAGAACTAAAAACAGCGGCGACCGGAAAAACTCGAAGAACAGCCACCATGGTCAATGGTTTCCGCCGGTTGTTAATCCTACGGGTCTGTGGGAAGGCCTAGGACGTATGGCTAAAGGAAAACAAGCTAGTATGGACTGACCACCATGAATTTTGGATTTTTGGCCGGCTCGGTTCTTTGAAGACCGAAAAGTAAACGGGGAAATTCTCCCCCGACGGGGCACGAAAGGGTGTAGGGTTTTCACCGTGAGTTTGAGCAGCCTCTGGCACGTCTAGTTGCTGTTTATTGTCGGCCACAAGAGTGCTTAGAACAGCAGAGCACTGGGGAAAAGAGAGGGCGGATGAGAGAGTGGTGCTTTCGGTCGAGCGTGTGCGAAGGCAGGGCAACGACTTGGCGTGAGCAATGAGTATAGGCTTCAGGGGCAAGAAGGCCATGGCTCTGGTCGCCAGCACACGGTGAAGCCTGAGGCGGTGGCACCGATAGCAGCTCGGTAGCATGCTCGGTGAAGGAACCCAAAGAAACAGAGCCCGGTGAGTTGCTTTGCTCATTGCATTTGACTTACAGGTTGGCCTACTCCTCCCCTCTAATCCTTTTCCATTTCTTGCTGCAAATATCTCAGCTACTCACACTTATATGGTAGACAAAGCCACCAAGTCAGGGCAGGAATTTGAATTCTCCAAACTGGTGTTTGTTTGGCCACCTTAAATTCACATTTGAATTTGAAATTCAAATGCAGTTTCTAATTAATCCGAATATAGCTCCCGACAAGATGAACTCCAATGGGGGTAAAAATTGGTGTACTAACTCAGAAAAATGTGCTGAGTTTGAATGTGAAATCATCTTTTGAATCCAAGTGATGAAAGTAGCTGAAATTTGAATTTGCTATTCAAATTAGCCCTTTTTTCCAAATGTCTCCAAAAGTGCCTCAAACTGATTTGGATTTGCATGAAACTTGGCTTGAGCACCCCTAAGAATATTTAGGGCCTAATGGTAAACTCATCCTCTCATGTTTATGTGTGTGAGATCCTTCTTTTTGGGGTTGTGAGTTCTTCTTCTAATCACCTCTTGATGGTGTTTACTTTCTCTTCACAATTGTTCATGAGCTATCCATAAATTGAGCTGTGGTGTGGTGAGGTGATGAACATTTTATCAAGTAAATTCTTGGGCTTTTACATTCCTCCCCCCTTAAAAGAATCTCGTCCCAAGATTACAAAAGAAGAGACAAAGATGTAAGAGGAATTACCTGTGATGAGACGCCATGAAATCCGGGTAGTTTGAGCGAAGAAGTTCTTCTCTCTACCACGTCGCTTCCTCAGCGGTGTGGTTGCTCCACAATACTTTGTAGAACCACAGCGTTCGGTTACGCGTGGTCTGGGACTTCTCATCAGTAATCGCCACCGGATATTCAGCATAAGTCAAATCCGGTTGTAGTTCACCAACGTCTTCGGTGGGAACAGTAGCCATATACTTCAGACATTTTCGAAGTTGTGAAACATGGAAAACAACGTTAACACCAGTGAGAAATACCGGTAGCTCCAGTCTATACGCCACCGGTCCACACTTCTCGGTGATGACATAGGGTCCAATAAATCGGGGAGCGAGTTTGCCCTTCACGCCGAATTGGTGCACGCCTTTCATCAGAGATACACGGAGGTACACGTGTTCCCCGATGTCGAGGTGCAGCTACGCCTCTTATTTTCTGTCGGGATTGGGCGGCTTTCAAGTTTGCTTGAATCATCCGAATGGGCTCTTCGGCGTCGTTCACCAAATCAATCCCGAACGTGACCCTTTCACCGGAATCGCACCAGTTCAATGGGGTGCGGCATTTACAACCGTAGAGAGCCTCATATGGTACTATATTGATACTCGCTTGATAGCCATTGTTGTACGAGAATTCCTCCAACGGTTGATGATCATCCCAATTTTTACCGTGGTGGATGCCACACGCTCTCAACATGTCTTCGAACACCTGATTCACCCTCTCAGTTTGTCCATCGGTCTGAGGGTGATAAGCGGAGCTTCTAATCAGTTTAGTACCCAGAGCAGCGTGCAACTGCTCCCTGAAACGAGCCACAACCAGTGCCCCTGGATCTGAGATTACGGTCTTGTGTATCCCATGCAAGCATAAGATTCTTGCAATGTACAACTGCGCATACTTGCTGTGAGGCCCATTGATCACAGTGGGTGGTGCCGTGCGATGCGGCACCCAACAGCATGCACGAGAAGAGGCTCAAGAACATAACGAACCAATTTTGTTACTCAAGATAATTTCTTTTACAACATATTGTACGTACGCAGCGGAAATTAAAACTAGCTGGACAAACTACTCACTCTCGACCCTAACTACGCCGAATAGAAGTCGTTCATCCCGTGAACGCTTCCTACTAGCTTCACCAAAGAAAGGCAGCAGCTAGGTTTCCGATGAGTTGAACGAACCGTGAGGTTCGTCGTCTCATCGAACAACCCCCTTCATAGCAGGCATCCTGCTACCTGCAAAAACAACTCAGAAGCAACCGTGAGCACTAAGGCTCAGCAAGACTTAACCGTCACTCCTAAACATGTAACTCTAAATGCAGGGGTAGTAAGACAGTAGGAACAGGAATTTGCAAAATGCAGCTTTACTAAACTTGATCCTTATATTCAGATTCTTATAGCCTTCATTTTAGTGGTCCTCACGCCTCACAACATCAGAAGTCCACAATCAAACAAGAAATGCTTATCCCGATGTTGCTAGCCTAAGGTGGAAATGAAATTTAGTTGGCTCTATATCTACTTCAGTCAAGGTTCCAATTCAGTGATTAATCCAAACAGCAAGTTAAAAGACTTAGTTCCTCTTCTTACTACGTCACGGCGCAGTGGGGAAGTATGCTCAATCCTCTTCCGCGAGCGACGGTGATTCGAATCAATAACAACCCAGAATACACGACACCTACACCTGCCTCGAAAGACTCTCTCAAGAGCTCTTTCTTACGTTGTATGAAGCAACCATTCACACGACACCCTGACATAGAAAAAAGCTTCGCGCCGAGCAGGATGGTCCTCTACGCAGACACGTCGAAGTTGCCCGCTAAAGGATTTACACCTCCCGCCTTCTCAACGCCATTCCCACGCGAAGGATGAGTTTCTATATCACGGTCCATCGAGTTACATCGGTTTAATGGGTCCCATACCCCACTATATACCCAGTACAGCTCAATCTTGTCCAGCAGGGCCGCATACATACGGTCCTTAACCGACACGGACGGGGCTACAACCAACCTCCACATTTGCCTTACCATCCCGGTCCAGGGCAAATGTGGTCTCAAGCATTGTCACACCCATCGCAGGTCGAGATCAACCTTGAGCGCTCCATCCTACAGGAACATCCCCGTCCCCATCTCATATTCATGAGGGTTCTTCTTATCATTATCTCTCACGAGTAACTCCATTACTCGAACTTTCTCGCGAGTAGATTTTTACTACTCGACTTCTACCGAGCTAGCTACAACATTTGCCTAGCATCTACAACGAGGCAAAGCCTACACTAAACCTTCTACTCAGGGGTGTAATAGCCATGCAAGTGGGTTTCAAACATCCTAGACATAATGCACAATATCAAGTCTAATAAACATTAGGTGAAGTAAAGCAAAATTTAAAACGGTAACGATATGCAAACCGGGGCTTGCCTTGCTCAACGGTTTTGTTAGAAGATAGGAGTTAGTATTCCTCTGGAGAATCCGCCAAACTCGTCACGAGATGGAGATCCTCGCTGCAGAGTCAAGTCGTCGTCGAACGTCGACGTCACATGCTATTGAGATGATTTATGCACATGTATTCGAAAGCAATTTAGAAAATGACTCAAAACTATTGTACCAGTTAACTCACACCTAAAAAGGACAAACAACAGAAAGGTTTTTGTTGTTGGATCTACAACCTTAGAGATGATGAAAGCTAGGGTGAAAAGAGATACTAGTAATCACCATGTGATTAAGTCCATTATATGGACACTTAAACCTAAAAGATGGTAGCTCAAGTTCCAAAGGTCCAACGAATCTGAGAATATAACCACAGCTTCTATGGAAGCTATTTAGGCAGTGTGCAGAAATTGAGCTCATGAAATGGCACAAGGTGATCACAATAATTCCCTATGTGATTTTCACTAATCTGCCTTTACCCCCTAGGTATTAAGCTTTCCTATGCTGCAAAGTAGACTTTTTGTGAATTACAAAAATTTCCTGAGTCCATAGGAATTGGTTTTACCATTTTTGGAGTTTCCTACATGGAGATATGGATTTTACAAGGATTGGGGAAAAGCTGAAAATGTCTCTGTTCATTTTCCCATTTTCCAGAGACATAAGAAATCAACACATCATTTGACCAAGAAAATGAGGTCCAATGCCTCTGGAGTTTTTACTGGTGTTCAAGGAACTTTGGAACAATGTCCTGGCCAAATTTGGGAATTTTCCAGTAAACAGAACTCCTGTAAAAATTCATACAAGATTTTGCTTAAATGAATTAATGAGCCACGTCCAGGGATTTTCATAAACATTGGGCTGCCTCCCTGGATAGTAATCGTTGAGAGGAATCCAACAAAATTTGTTTCACAATTTTTGGACACTCCTACACAAAGTTATGGCTCTCCAAAGTTTGAACTAAAGTGGGAAAATCTGGAAAATGTTTAAATGCCGACAGTGGGTCCCACTAGTAATCCCTAATATCCAGCCTCGCGCCAAACAGAGCAGTGGCGGCTCCCTCCGGCGAGGTCGCCGGAAAGGCACTTCTCAGCCACCTCCGGACCCCCTGCTGGCCACTCCTCCATTTCCCCCCACGCTGAACACGTTGGTGACGTCGCCGGCAGCTAAAACTCGCCGGAAAACAGGGCGCACTGGCAACAGCAAACCCTAGGGCTCCGGCGAGGTCGTGCACGTGAATTCTCCACCAAATGTTCAGTTCTTGGGCTCTAAAGTACCAGGGGATCATGTAGAAGACCGACATGAGGTCTAAACAAGCCTGGGAGAGCTCTAAACCTATCGGCACCGTGCGCCTGATATGGTCCAGCGCTATACCCTTGAAAAGAACTCGGATTCCTCACTCTACACTCAATTTCTTGGTCCACAATTGATGGAGGAGGTGTGCTAGGCAGTTAACATCCTCTGTGTGAAGTTTGAAACCCAACAAACACGATTTGAGGACGAATTTTATAATTCCTTACCTCAAGGTCAGTTTCTGCCGCCCGGGAGAAAAACTTGAAATTCTCCCTCTGTGATCAATGGCTAGGGCTGAGCTTCGGAGGTGAGCAACTAGACTTGTAGGTGCACCGATGGGGTGGCTTGTTTGGGCGTGATCACTTCTGGTTTGGGCTGACCACGGTGATCAGTTCCAGTTTCTTCAGTTTCAGCTTCGGAGCAGTGGAAAACAAACTGTTTCTAGGTGCAAGCAAGCATGGATCAACAGGGTAAGGTTGCTAGCCGTCTAGAGCACTCATGGGCGAACCTCTTTGCTGTTAGGAGCTTGGGCAACCAATCTCCGGTGGTGGCTGCGTGATGGGAAGAAGAGCAGAGCGATGGTTCTGTTCTGCTCGGGCGAGAAACCCACGGGAGCAGACCGAGCAGGAAAGAAAAGTTGAATTGGCTTCGTGCACTCTGTCGGTGTGAGGATCAGACCGAGCACACGAGGGAAGAAGGAGCTGGCATCGGGAGTGGATTGCACCGGCTGTGGATGCGCTCTCATCCGAAGAAACTCAAAACAGAGGCGGTTTGCAGTGTGGAGTGGCTGACACGTGGGCCCCAATTCTCCCCTCTTATCTCCTAATTCCATATAAAATAGCAAACAAGCTCCAAATTCGATCAAACTTGGAGGATTGGTCCAAAGAATTCTGAGGAACTCAAATCTGAAATTAGATTTTGAAATTGAGTTTGTTTGGCTCAAAATTCAAATTTAAGTTTTAATTTGAACGTGCCCTCATTTAATCCTCGGAATAAATAGTATATGAAACCTAAAATTCGCCAAATTTGAAACTTAGGCTCTTGAATACATGAGAGATGCATCTATGATCTCACATATAGGCCTTTGGACAATATGAATAGGAATCCCTTCAAAAGATTCAAAATTATGTTTAAATTTCCTCCACTCTCCTCATAGAAAAGAGGGCACATGAGTTAGAGTTTTGGGAGTGTAATTATTTCCCCTAGGTTAACATGTGTTGAGCATGGGCTAGAGAAAATTTTTAACTCCCTCACCTGTCCATATTTGTGTTCATCATTTCATGTGACACAATTATAGTATTTTATCGCCTTAACTTTGTTTCATAAGTTGACATCAAACTTTACAAAAGTTAGGGCTGTTACATTCCTCCCCCCTCAAAAGAATCTCGTCCCGAGATTACAAAAAGAAAGAAGAAGGGAGAATGACTACTGGACATATGGTACAAACAAGTCGGGAAAATTTAAACGGAGAAATTCCTCGCTTTCCCACGTGGCTTCATCAGCAGTGTGGTTGCTCCACAAGACTTTGTAAAATCACATTGTCCGATGTCTTGTGGCGCGAGTCTTCTCGTCGATAATCTGTATCGGATACTCAGAATAAGTGAGATCCGGTTGAAGATCCTCAATGGTCTCCATATGAAATGTGGTTGGGTACTTAAGACATTTCCGCAGCTGAGAGACGTGGAAAACATTGTGAATAACCCAAAGTGACGTCGGTAACTCCAGATGATAGGCCACGGGTCCGCATATCTCTGTGACACGGAGCGAGCTTTCCCTTCACTCCGAAATGATGAACCCCTTTCATCGGAGAGACATGAAGATAAATGTGGTCCCCGATGTTGAAGTGAAGAGGTCGACGTCGTTTGTCTGCATAGCTCTTCTGCCGAGATTTAGCAGCCTTTACGTTGGCTTGAATCACTCGCACTCGTTCCTCGGCTTCATTCACCAGATCAATCCCGTAGACCACTCTCTCGCCGGACTCACACCAATTCAGCGGTGTGCGGCACTTCCGGCCATAAAGAGCTTCATATGGGGCCATCTTGATGCTGGATTGATAACCGTTGTTATATGAGAATTCTGCCAACGGTAGATGGTCATCCCAATTCTTCCCATGATTGATGACACATGCCCGTAGCATATCCTCCAGAATCTGATTTATTCTCTCTGTTTGACCATCATTTTGCGGATGATACGCTGAACTCCTGATTAACTTGGTTCCCAAGGAAGCATGCAGTTGCTCCAAAAATCTGCATACGAATAACGCACCTCGATCAGAAACGATGGTGCGGGGAACCCCGTGTAAACACACGATTCTCGAGATGAACAGCTCCGCATACTTCTTTGCCACATATTTGGTATGGACTGGAATAAAATGTGCTGTCTTCGTCAAACGATCGACGATTACCCAAATAGAGTCATGTTTGTTGCTAGTCATGGGTAAACCAACGATGAAGTCCATACTTATGTCTTCCCACTTCCATGCTGGAACCCTCAGAGGTTGAAGTGGTCCGGCCTTCCTCATATGGTCGGCTTTAACCCACCGACACGTATCACACTCGGATACGTATTTTGCAATCTCTCTCTTCATCCGTGTCCACCAGAACGTAGATTTTAAGTCCTGGTACATCTTGTTGCTTCCCGGATGAATGGATTACTTTGATAAATGTGCTTCATCCAATATCTTCGCAATTTCATATCCCGGGGTACAACTATGCGGTTGTTAAACCATAGAGTACCCTCTTCATCCTTACGGAACATCTTCAATTCACCACTGTCCACTCTCCTCCGGATGTGAGACATACTCTGTCTCTCTTATGAGCCTCTACAATCTCATCTCGGATTGTAGGAATAAGAGCGAGTTGAACAGCGATCCATAGGAAACTAAGCGCAGGCTTGGTTCTCCTTCTTGATGTGCAGCCATGGCTAAATGGTGAACGTGGGCTTTCCGACTAAGTGCCTCGGCAACCACATTCGCTTTGCCAGGATGGTAATGAATTTCCAGTTCATAGTCCTTGATCAATTCAAGCCATCTTCGCTGCCTCATATTCAGTTCCTTCTGTGTGAAGATGTACTTCAAGCTTTTGTGGTCACTGTAGAGATGTACTAGATTGCCTAGTAGATAATGTCTCCACATTTTCAATGCTAAGACCACTGCAGCTAGTTCAAGGTCATGCGTCAGGTAATTCTGCTCATGACCCCTGAGTTGTCAGGATCCATACGCGACCACGCGGCCTTCTTGCATCAACACACAAACGACACCAATGCCGGATGCATCACAATAAACATCAAACGTTTTCGTGGTGTCCAGCTGGGCCAAAACTGGGGCTGTAGTGAGATACTTCACTAAAGTTTGAAAAGCTTGTTCGCATGAATTGCTCCAATCATACTTGGTGCTTTTCTTCAACAGCTCCGTCATAAGTTTAGCGACTTTGGAAAAGTTTGGAATGAATCTCCGGTAATAACCCGCTAAACCTAGGAAACTCCTCACTTCATGAACAGATGTTGGAGATTTCCAATTCAGCACTTGCTCGATTTTACTTGGGTCCACAGCGATGCCTTCCGGTGAAATAATATGCCCAAGAAACGGCACTTTGCTGATCCAAAACTCACATTTACTGAACTTTGCATATAGCTTGTGATCTCTCAAGCGTTGGAGTACAATACGCAAATGTTCAGCGTGTTCTTCTTCTGACCTTGAATAGACCAAAATGTCGTCGATGAAAACCACGACGAACTTGTCTAACTCCGGCATGAACACAGGGTTCATGAGCTACATAAAATGAGCCGGAGCATTGGTCAACCCAAAAGACATTACAAGATATTCATAAAGACCATATCTTGTCGAGAACGCCGTCTTAGGTACATCTTCTGCCCGGATTTTTATCTGATGATACCCGTACCGAAGATCATCTTAGAGAATACCTTAGCACCCACTAGTTGATCAAACAAAATATCGATGCGCGGTAGTGGATACTTATTCTTGATAGTGACAGCATTCAGTGGACGATAATCTATGCATAGTCTCAAAGTTTCGCCCTTCTTCTTCACGAAGAGTGCAGAACAGCCTCAAGGTAATGAACTTGGGCGTATAAAACCTTTGTCCATGCGGTCTTTCAGCTGCTCCTTCAATTCTGCTAGCTCCTTTGGTGCCATTTTATATGGTCGCCGAGAAATAGGTGTTGTGCCCGGTGCTAGTTCAATCTTGAACTCTACATCACTTTCGGGCGGCATGCCCGACAAGTCTTCGGGAAACACATCTGGATATTCACATACCACTGGAATATCCTCAAGTTTAGGAGCTTCAATCTGATGCACTGCTGCAACTCGTTGTGATGGATCCACAAGATTCAATGTGTTGCAACCGTGTATCGGGGAATTCAGTTGGACAGTTCGGGAGCTAATATCAAAGATAGCTCCATAATGTGTCAACGATGACATCCCCAATATAATATCAATCCTTTGGCCTTTGAGTATGATAAGGCTCGCAGGATAGATGTTTCCACCCAAACATAACGGTGCCCGAGAGACCATCTCATCTGTTGATATCTTGCCTCCGGGTGAGCTGATATGAAATGGATGCTTAACTGTGCTAAATGGAAGATTATTCTTCAGCACATAGTCTCTGCTAATAAAAGTGTGGGTGGCCCCGGAATCAAACAAAATGAAAGTGGGTTGTTCACGTAACATGAACATGCCCGCTAAAACTGGCTCGCCTTTTGCAATGTCCTCAATAGCAGTGTAATTAAACCTGCCAGCTTTTGAAAGATTCTACTTTGAAGGTTCATGGTGCTGATCTGAGCATTGATGAGACGACACACAAGTGTGGCTCTGCTCAGCTCCACGATGGTTTCGTGCTGCCGAAATCCTCAGCTCTCTACTAACACGAGGTGGAGATAATTCGTGCGTAGCTGGTGGCGGTAGGGTTGCACGAATAATTTCTGACCACTGCTGATGAGGTGGAGGATCATAAGTGATTAACTCCAGCCATGGTTGTGAGAGTTGCACCACTGGCTGAATTTGTTGCCTAACTGGCGAGTAATACCGCACTCGATAGTTCGGACGAACCTCGATATCACTGTCCAGCGGTATACTTCTTTTCAACTCCACTTCACAACGGAGATGCATGTCTTCTTTAATGATAGCGGCATTTACCAACTCATTTTAAATACCGTTATTGAACAAGGTCACTTGTTCTTTAAGATCGATATTCAGACCTTGGAAGAAGTACTCGCACTTCAATGCTTCCGAGTCTACCATATGAGTTGCGTATTGCATCAAGTCTTCAAACTCTTTGAAGTACTCGTACGCACTCCTTTCCCTTGCTTTAATTCTAGAAAGTTTTGATACTTTGTTCGTAGAATTCCCGAACAAATGTGACGTGTGTTTCCGGATGATCTTCCTGACATGCCACCTGAACGTGATATGGAGTTCAAGGTTGAACTCGCACCCGGGACTACACCAATATCGTGGAGACCGTATAATATGGCTCCGAATGAGCTGGCTGAGTTGAAAGAACAACTCAATGACTTGTTGAGTAAAGGTTTCATCAGACCGTGTTCCTGGCCAAGGGTATGATCGGCGCTGTTCGTAAAGAAGAAAGATGAAACCTTGAGGTTATGTGTGGACTTCCGACCGCTCAACGCTGTCACCATCAAGAACAAATACCACTGCCCCACACTGATATCCTGTTCGATCAACCTGTGGGTGGAAGTGTGTTTTCAAAGATGGACCTTCGCTGTGGGTATCACCAAATAAAAATCTGATCGGAGGATATTCCGAAGACGACATTCTCGATGAGATATGGACTATATGAATATCTCATCATGTCTTTTGGTCTTACCAATGCCCCGGCACATTTCATGTACCTCATGAACTCAGTGTTTATGCCGGAGTTGGACAAGTTCGTGGTAGTGTTCATAGATGACATCTTGGTTTATTCCAAGTCGGAAGAAGAACACGTTGAACACTTGCGTATCGTCCTTCAACGATTGCGGGACCATAAGCTCTATGCCAAATTCAGCAAATGTGAGTTTTGGATCAGCCAAGTGCCATTTTTGGGACATATCATCTTAGCGGATGGCATTACAGTTGATCCAAGCAAGATGGAACAGGTGCTGAAATGAAAATCCCCAACTTCTGTCCATGAAGTCAGAAGCTTCCTCGGTTTAGCGTGATATTACCGAGGTTCATTCCTAGCTTCTCTAAGCTTGCTAAGCTGATGACTGAATTATTGAAGAAGGGGATGAAATATGTTTGGAACTCCACATGTGAAGAAGCGTTCCAAGCATTGGGTAAGCATCTCACAACAGCCCCGGTCTTAGCTCAACTGGATACGACCAAGCATTTTGACTTATATTGTGATGCATCCGGTATCGGGCTTGGCTGCGTATTGATGCAAGAAGGATGGGTGGTTGCGTATGGCTCACACCAACTTTGAAACCATGAGCAGCACTATCCGACTCATGATCTCAAGCTCACTGCTGTGGTATTGGCGCTGAAAATATGGAGACACAATCTTCTTGGAAACTTGGTGCATCTCTACAACGACCACAATAGTTTAAAATATATATTCACCCAGAAGGAGATGAATATGATTCAAAGGTGGTGGTTAGAACTAATCAAAGACTCAGAAATTGTGATTCATTACCACACCGGCAAGGCGAATGTTGTTGCCGACGTGCTGAGTCAGAAATCACATGTCCATAACTTCACTATTAAACCGATAGAAGAGGAAGAACCGAGTTTATACTTGGTTCCATATGGATCAGTCTACAACCTTGCTCTCATCCCTACCATTAGGGAGGATATTATTGCAGCTCAGAAGATTGAAAAGGCATGGCACATCTCCGGAAACGAATAGACAGTGGTGATATCAAACTTTTCTGGAAGGATAAAGAGAGGACACTTTGTTTAAATGACCGCATAGTCGCACCCCTGAATATGGAGCTGAGAAAGAAGATTACCATGTTAACCAAGTCGGCTGATTTCATTCCCGTGCATACAAATTACCATGCCATCAAGTATGCGGAATTGTACATTGCAAAAATCTTATGCTTGCATGGAGTACCCAAGACAATAATCTCAGATCGAGGTGCACTGTTTGTGGCTCGTTTATGGGAGAAGTTGCACCCTTCTTTGGGTATCAAACTGATTAGAAGCTCCGCATATCACCCTCAGACAGATGGACAAATTGAGAGGGTGAATCGAGTGCTAGAAGACATGCTGAGAGCGTGTGCCATCCACCACGGTAACAATTGGAATGATCATCTACCACTGGCGGAATTATCGTATAACAACGGCTATCAAGCGTGTATCAAGATGGCACCCTGTGAGGCTCTCTATGGTCGCAAATACCGCACTCCATTTAATTGGTGCGAATCTGGTGAAAGTGTCACATTCAGGATTATCTAGTGAACAACGCTGAAGAGCGAGTTCGGGTGATTTAAGCAAACTTGAAAGCCGCTCAATCCTGACAGAAAAGTTACGCTCATAAGAGGTGTAGGACGCTGCACTTCGACGTCTGAGAACATTTTTATCTCTGTGTCTCCGCTGAACGGCGTACACCGATTCGGCGTGAAGGGGAAACTCGCTCCCTGATTTATTGGACCCTATGCCATCACCGAGAAATGTGGATCAGTAGCATATAGACTAGAACTACCGGCATCTCTCACTGGTGTTCATGATGTTTTCCATGTCTCCAAACTCCGGTAATGTCTAAAGTATACAGCTTCTGTTCCCACTGAAGATATTGGCGAGTTCCAACCAGATTTAACCTACGCTGAATATCCGGTGGAAATTATCGATGAGAAGTCTAGTACCACGCGTAACCGAACGCTGTGGTTCTACAAGGTCTTGTGGAGCAACCACACCACTGAGGAAGCGACGTGGTAGAGCGAAGATTTAATTCACTCAAATTATCCAGATTTCTTGGCATCGCATCGCGGGTAATTCCTCTTGCATTTCCGTCTCTTCTTTTTGTAATCTCGGGACGAGATTCTTTTAAGGTGGGAGGGATGTAAAAGCCCAAGATTTCATTTGCTAGAGGGTTCATCACATCACCCACAACACATCTTATTTTGTGGAGATCTCATGAACACATGTGAGGAGCAAGTAACCCCCCTCAATATGTTGATTAGAGGAAAAACACACAAACCCAAAAGTAGGATTTCACACATGTACAAATGAGGGGATGAGCTCGCCATTAGGCCCTAAGCATTCTTAGGAATGCTCTTCCAAGTTTCATGCAAATCCAATATGGGGGAACGCCAACGCGGCCCCGGCAGGACCTCATCGGGTGGTGTCGTGATATGCGGCACCCAAGAGCACACGGGTTGATAAAGCACATCACATTACATAAACCATATGCGGAAGCGTACAAGAGTATTTTACAAATACTTATATCAAAATAAGCTACAGCGTAAAACTACAACTCTGACGACTCATTTCTAGCTTAGCATCAAAGAAACAGTCCAGTCCACGAACGTTTTTTACTAGCAACACGAAGAACAAAATGCAGCGGCGAGGATGCTCTTGAGTAACCACTCGGAGGTTTCCGAGTCTCATCGGCATCCCTTCTTATAAGCATGAAGTCAATACCTGCAAAACAACTCGCATAGCATCCGTGAGCATAACGCTCAGCAAGACTTAACCATCACCCTAGTCATGAAACTCTACATGAGTGTATAACATAAAGTAGGATGGCATAATGCATAATAAACTCGCCTAAATGTTGACCTTACTTTAAAGTGTTTATTAGAAGCAATTTAAGAATGACCTTGGGCACGCCACATCGGGAGTCCACTATCAAACAAGAAACGCTTTCCCCCGATGTAATTTTCTCATGGCATAAAAGAATCGAGTTTGCTCTAGCCTATTCATACAATGTACCATCACAATGCTAGTATTAACTTCAAACCATAATGATTAGTTCCTTTCTCATGCAAGTTCTTACTACGTCACAACTGTGAGAACAAGTATGCTCGGTCCTTTTCCGTGAGCAACGGTGATTCGAATCAATAATATCCGGACTACATGACACGTACATCCGTACTCGACGTTGCCTACAGCAACCATAACTGACGTCGTACATGGCAGCCTTTCCCCCGTTTCACCCACGTTGAATCGATCAAATCACCCCATACAGAGCCACTCGTATGGTGCACCTACTGACATGAGATGTCATGAGAATGTTACCCACATACTGCACACCAGCCGTCTCGTCTGAGGCGACCCGAAAAGGCTCAACGCAAGGTTCCTGAGGTACATTGGTTTACTGGGTCCCATATAGCCAGCATGAGTCCGGTACACAACTCAAACTTGTTCAACAGGGTCTATAGCACCCAGGCCCCTATGTCCTGCTGCCCCTACAACCTTCCGGTATCAACTTTAACTTGCTACACATTTTCTGAACCAATCCCGTATGCCCCTGTTTTCCTGATCATGCGAGTAGCGTCTCACCACTCGACTTCTACCGAACCTTACTCAAGCATGGCAGTTCTACACGGTGAAAACACCTACCCAATACTCCATGGGTTCATTTGGGCATGCAAGAGGAGTATCAAACAACTAGACCTAATGCACATTTCATATCTTGACCGAAAGTGAATACAAAGTAAAAACTCAAAAGCTGTTAAATGCAAACCGGAGCTTGCCTGTTTTGCAGGGTAGTAGTATATAAGAAGTTAGTAATCGTTGTTGATCAACCCTTTATTCTCCGGAGTTTGATCCACTTCAATGAATCGCTCCTTCGAATTCCCGTTGTTGTGAATCCTATTGAAATGTATATGCACATGTTTTACAATGTAATTCCAAGAATCAAAGACTTGATTAATTGAGAATAGAGGCGGTCTGGAAATGCCAAGAATGGCTTGGTTTGCCTCTGTTGTGAAAAGAATTATGAAAGAATTAAATTGATCTTAGTGTTTTAGCTGTACACTAACTAACTTTCCTAATGACCATAAGAGATGAGCTGGAAAGATTTGAATGAACGGAAGAACAAGAACTCCAATGGCTTCAAACTTTTACAGCAGGTTGTATACTACTTAGGGATTTAGCTTGCCAAATTGCAGCTAATGTAGAGTCAACTTGTGTTCTCCATAATCCCTACAATGTCTTATGTATTTTCCCACATATATAAGCATGGTAGAATAAGAACAGGGAGTTCTACTGCTAAACTTGAGCTGATAATATACATCTGATTTCCTGGTCACATGAAAGTAATTTGGTCCAAAATTTAGACCTTTTACTTGGGAAGTTCCTCCAGAACAATTCCTTAAGCATTTCTAATCAAAAGAATTAATTCTGGGTAAATGTGCATTTTCATGCGCAATTCAGTGAACTATAATTTCAAGAAGGTCTCCTAGAGTATGTATAAATTTTTCTATGATTTTTGGAGCTATGAATTGCCCAGAATAGATTTTACAAGTGGGCAACATTTTCTGAAAATGTTTCTGCACTCTTTTGAACACAGCAGTTTATATTTAGCAAATTCCTACTCAAATCATCTTCAAATCAGCTGAAAATTTTCTATAAGGTCAACAATATGCTAAACAATATTATGGCAAAATTTTAGGATTTTTGGATGAACCAAACTTCCTCAATAATTTTTTTTCAGAAAAATTCAAAAAATTTTCCAGAATTTAATATTGAATTTAATACAAATTGGAGCTCATATTTGGATAGATCTTTGTAAAATGAATCCAACCCAATTTGAATCACTCAATTTGGAGATTTCTGCACAGAGATATGATTTTCCAAAGTTGGAACATTCTCTGGAATTATTTTGCTACGGGAAATCAGCTGGGCCCACGGGTTTAAACTCCAGCCACTCAGAATTCAGCCACACCGGTTCACAGCGTTTTGGCGCGCAGCCACAAAGGATCCCCGAGCCACAGCTGATCACCGATTTAAAAACTGAGTCGCTGACATGTGGGCCACCAGGGTTTCTTCTTCCTCCTGCCGCCTCTTCGCGCGCGCGCCGCCCAGCTCGCCGTACCGATGCCACCCCTCGCCGGTTCGCTGCTAGGACATTATGGAGGCCCGGGAACACGACTGTGGCACTTGTTCGAGCTGCCGATAACCGGAAGTACCCCGGCGACGTGCGGCAGCCTCGGTTAGAGCTCGGCACCGTCGTCCGAGGTTTCTAGCCCGCCAAAAGCTCGACCAATTAGATCTACAGCACCAGTGGGTGATCGCAAAGCCCGGCATGACCTCGAACTAGCTCGGAAATGGCTGCAAATGGATTGCATCGAGCGCCCGATCGGGTCCGCCATGAACACCCTTGGAAAAGCTCGTAATACGCCACCCCGAAGTGGTTTCATGCGACGGTTGCTAAAGGAAAGATGATCGCCGGCTAGTCCAGCTTCTATGTGTGAGGTTTGACGACCTAAGAAGAATCGGAGAGGAAGAATTTGAGGATCTCGTACCGGACGCTCCGGTGGTGTACGCCGGAGCCAAAACTTCAAATTCACCGGCGAGACTCCACGGATTGGCTTGAGCTTTAGGTTGAAGCAGCGCGGTGGTCGTGCGCTCCCATTGCCACCGTCGCTAGGCCGTGACAACCGCTGTGGCGAGCTGCCCATGTGCACCTGACCGCCGGCTTGAGTTAGATCACGGCGGATGAAGCCGTTCTAGGGCAAGGGAGGCCGGGGCTCTGCGGGTTTGGTGTCGGGGAGGTGAGAACTGGGCTCGTGGTGCTTTCTAGCAGATTGGGGTGCAGTGGGCGCGAGTGTTTCTTCCGGTACCTGATCAAGCCAAGGCAGCGGCGGTGAGAGATGAGCTTTGTTCGTGAGGAGGAGGAAACAAAAGCCTGTTTGCTCGGTCTGTGCAGAGGATCACACCGAGGGATGAGTGGAACAGCCCCCCCTGGTCGCCAGCGTGTGGGAGAGATGGCAGGAGGGTGCTCGGCCACTCTCTCGGTGGCACACGGTAGAAACTTCTCGGTTGAGTCGAAAACAGAGAGCCTCGGTTGTTTGCTTTGTGTGCAAGTTTCCAATTTCAGCTCAATGACATGTGGGTCCCCCACTATCCTCCTCTCGAAAAGATCTCCTCAGTTTAGTCTCTCAAAGTCCAAAGTTTTGAAGTTTAAACGTGGGCTAGCATTTGAATTCGCCAAATTCAGTTTTAATTTGCATGGCAAATTTGAATTCGGTTGGAATTTTAAAATGACTCTATCTGGTTCCTTTTTAAGCCCACCCTCAAATGACAAGTTTGCCACCCTAAACTTCCACACTTCCAAAGTATAGGGCTGCATAAGTCTTCATAGTTTTTGGCCACAAATTTGTGTGAACTTTGAATTTGAAATCCGATTTTTAATAATTCATGCAAAGGGGTATTTAAATCCTTATTGGTTCAACACCCTCAAATAAAAATGTGAGCCTCATTTTGGATGATCATCCATGTAGCACTTTGCATGAAGAAAAGTTTTAGCAAGTCCCATTTTTTGTGACTTTTCCACACATATGAATTCAAACCTAGGTTTCTCATATACATTTTTGAGACTTTTACATTCCCCCCCCTTAAAAGAATCTCGTCCCGAGATTGCAAAAGAAGAACGAGACAGGAGAGGTAATTACAAACTGTACAACGATAAAAGTTCCGGATAGTTGGTGCGGGGGTAAGTTTCACTTTCCCACGTCGCCTCTTCCGCGGTATAATTACTCCACATCACCTTGTATAATTTTATCATCCGGTTCCGGGTTACCCGGGTCTTTTCATCTATAATCTGAACCGGTCGCTCGGTGTAGGTAAGGTCCGGTTTCAATTCGTCGATTTGCTCGGTGCGGACAAAAGCGGTGAATTTGAGGCACTTCCGCAGCTGTGACACATGAAATACATCATGAACACCCGCAAGACTTGCCGGTAGTTCCAGCCAGTAGGCTACGGGTCCGCACTTGTTGGTTATAGCAAGAGGACCTATGAAATGGGGAGCGAGTTTCCCCTTTACATCGAACCGGTGAATTCCCTTCATCAGAGATACACGAAGATAAATGTGCTCTCACCGAGAAGTGCCTTCAAATTTTCTTGTATCAACCGAACTCGGTCTTTGGCTTTGTTGACAAGATCAACCCCGAACAGAACTCTTTCGCCGGACTCACACCAATTCAGCCGTGTGCGACACTTCCAGACGTAGAGAGCTTCATACAGTGCCATTTTAATACTCGCTTGATAACCGTTATTCTATGGAAACTCCACCAACGGTAAGTGATCGTTCCAATTCTTACCGTGGTGGATGACACACGCTCTCAACATATTTTCCAGCACTTGGTTCACCCTCTCAGTTTGTCCATCGGTTTGAGGGTGATATGCGGAGCTTCTAATCAGCTTATTGCCCAACGAGGCGTGCAGCTGCTCCCAAAACGGAGCAAACCTCGATCTGAAATAATAGTCTTTGGGACACCCTGTGAGCATATAATTCTGGAGATATACAACTCCGCATATTGCCTTGCTCGATAATGAGTGTTCACCGGTATGAAATGAGCTGATTTCGTCAACCGGTCGACCATCACCCATATCGAGTCATGCTTCCTGATGTGAGTGGTAATCCGATGATGAAATCCATACTCACATCCTCCCATTTCCATGCCGGTATCTTCAGAGGTTGTAGCGGTCCGGCTTTCCGCATATGATCAGCCTTGACCCGTCTACACGTATCACATTCGGATACGTATTTAGAGATTTCCCACTTCATTCGCGTCCACCAAAATTTCTGTTTCAAATCTCGGTACATCTTGTTACTGCCGGGATGAATGGAAAATTTCGACAGGTGGGCTTGATCCAAGATCTTCTTCCGGAGTTTCATATTACGCAGTACCAGTATACGGTCATTGAACCATAGCATACCGTTCTCATCCTTCCGGAAACATTTGACCTCTCCGTTGTCTAGTCTTCTCCGTATGTGAGACATACCCCTGTCTCTTCTTTGAGCCTCAACAATCTCTTCACGGATTGTTGGAATGAGAGCAATATTGTAAAGTGCTCCATGCGGAATGACACGGAGACTCGGTTCTTCATCTTCCAACTCAGCAATTGCCAAGTTGCGAACGTGGGCTTTCCGACTAAGCGTGTCGGCAATTTCATAATCTCATATGAGCTCCAACCATCTCTGTTGTCTCATATTCAACTCCTTCTGTGTGAAGATATACTTCAAGCTTTTATGGTCGGTGTAGAGGTGGACAAGATTGCCAAGTAGATAATGCCTCCACATCTTTAACGCCAACACCACAGCAGCAAGCTCGAGATCGTGAGTTGGATAATGCTGCTCGTTCTTTCGCAGTTGACGAGACCCATAGGCGACTACATGCCCTTCTTGCATCAGAACACAGCCGAGACCGATGCCGGATGCAAAACAATATACATCAAATGGCTTCGTCGTGTCCGGCTGAGCAAGAACTGGAGCTGTTGTGAGATGTTTCACCAGAGTTTTGAATGCGGCTTCACATGCTGCATTACACATATATTTAGTGCTATTCTTCAGCAACTTCGTCATTTGTTTAGCAATTTTTGAGAAGCTCAGAATGAACCTCTGATAATACCCTGCTAAACCTAGAAAACTTCGGACCTCGTGGACTGACTTGGGAGATTACCACTTCAGAACTTGTTCAATTTTGCTGGGGTCCAAGGCAATGCCCTCTGCTGAAATAATATGGCCTAGGAAAGGAACTTGATCAATCCAGAACTCGCACTTGCTGAACTTGGCGTATAATTGGTGCTCCCTCAACTGTTGTAGCAGGATACGCAAATGTTCAGCGTGCTCTTCTTCACATTTGGAGTAAACAAAAATGTTGTCGATGAATACCACGACGAACTTGTCTAACTCCGGCATTAACACCGAATTCCTCAAGTACATGAAGTGTGCTGGAGCGTTGGTTAACCCAAATGACATGACGAGGTACTCATAGAGTCCGTATCTCGCCGAGAAAGCTGTCTTCAGTATGTCGTCCGGTCGGATCTTGATTTGATGATATCCCGACCGAAGATCCATCTTCGAGAATACCTTTGAACCCACAAGTTGATCAAATAATATGCCGATGCGGGGCAAAGGATACTTGTTCTTTATCGTGACAGCATTTAGAGGATGATAATCAACACATAGCCGCAGTGTTTCGTCCTTTTTCTTAATGAACAGCGCAGAGCAACCCCAAGGTGAAGAACTTGGTCGTATAAAACCCTTGCTCATGAGTTCATTTAGCTGCTCTTTCAACTCCGCTAGCTCGTTAGGTGCCATCTTATAAGGCCTTCATGAGATAGGTGTTGTTCCCGGCGCCAGTTCAATCTTAAACTTGACGCCCCGTTCAGGCGGCATGCCCACTAAATCATCAGGAAACACGTCGGGATAATCACGTACCACCGGAATATCATCAAGTTTAAGCGCTTCTGTGTGGTAGGCCTCTACCATATCTAGGTCTTCACTGTCTAAAAACAGCGTTTGCTGTCCGTGAATCGGCGAGTCAATCTGGACAGTCCGGTTACCTATATTGAGACCGGCACCGTGACGATTTAACCAAGACATCCCCAATATTATGTCTATATTCTGCCTATCCAACATAATCAGTGATGTTGGGTATATTTTTCCGCCAAAACACAAAGCTGCTCGGGACACAATCTGATTAGCAGAGATATTTCATCCCGGTAAACATATAAGATAACTCGTTGTGGGAGTATTGGTGCTGATCAACGCATGTTCTTCTGATAAAATTGTGGGTTGCACCGAAATCAAAATGTATGAGCATGGGTACGTCATTCAGAGTGAACATGCCCGCTAACACCGGTGCTCCCTCCGGGACATCCTCAATAGCAAAATGTAGCACACTCCCGGATTGCAATGCTGTTATATTGACTTGTTGGCGACATACCACCTGATGATGATGGTTGTCCGCTGTTCAACAACTTCTCCCGGCATTCTTGCCTAAAATGCCCAGAACGGTGGCAATAAGAATATGGATGTTACCCCGGTTCTTCGTTGACTTGTGGTTGAGAAATTGATGTACTTGGCTGCAACAATGATGTACCAGAAATCAATCATTGCTGCGGCAATGGTGTTGCTTCAAGACATGATTCTTGAGCAGGAAATCTGGGATATGTTGATCTCACTGGTGGCTGCCATATTTCATCGGATAGTGTGTAATACACCACACGGTATTTACGAGGAACAACTGGTGTGTCTTCTTGCACATCATCCTGGTCCCTCTTCTCTCCTTGACACTCATGTGTTGCTTGTTCTTGCAGCAGGGCAGCACTTATCAACTCGGTGTAATTGCCTTGATTGAACAAAGCAAGCCTATCTTTAAATATGGCACTCAGGCCGTGGAAGAAGTAGTCACACCTTGCAGCTTCGCTCGTCGCATAAGCAGGAGCATATTGTGCCAAATGTTTAAACCGTTTGACATAATCGAGGACATTCATGCCCCCCTGCTTCAAGTTCCTGAATTCCTTCTGCTGGGCCTTGATAAAACCCATAGGAATGTGATGAGCACGGAATACTTCACAAAATTCCATCCATTCCACTTGATAGCCTTCGGGAATGGTGGCGAGATAAGCGAACCACCAATTTTCGGCGGCTCCATGGAGCTGTTGAGCTGCAAATACTGTCTTCTGATACTCATCGCACTCGAACACTCCAAACTTGGACTCCATAACCCGAAGCCACTGAGCAGCTTCCACTAGTTCATTGGCTTCCGTGAAAATTGGCGGTTGTGTCGCCAATAAGTCCAAATAGGCGTTCCGAGGTGGAACAACCTGTTGTGTACGTTGGATCATGCCTTGCTGTACCAAGGCTTGGAGTAGTCTTGTGTTCTCTTGACTTGACTCGACCATCTGAGCCATGACATCCGCCCATACCGTTGATGGCGGTGCCTGTGGTGGAGTCGAGTCATCGCCTCGGCGACTTTCAGCCCTCCTCGGAGAATGAGTACGCACCATACTGCAAAAAGATAATTTTTGAGGGGAGTCAAAACCTTATCTTAGCAGTATGTGAAAGTGTGTAAAACATGAACATGCTACAACTTAATGAAAGCATAAAATTTTTTTATGTTTACACATCTTTCTAAAGCCAACATAATCAGTCCCCTAGTCTGTTCAGAACAGACCCTTCTGCACTTAACCCAAATTTTGATCCGGTTAACAGCATTTTAATAACTCAAGTTGAATACCAAAGTTAAATTTAACTTCAGTATATTTTCAACGAGTACTCATATGCCTCTAGATCATTTCTGGATCAAAAGTTATAATTGCTCAAAGTTGACAGAATTTCTGGATAAAATTTGCCAGCATCTCCTTTGTATGTGGCTGTTTTCATCACGGTACATAGAAATGGAGTACAATTCTGAACAAACTATGAACTACAAAATTGTTGCAAATTTCATAACCTTTCCAACTGTTATCATATGACCCTTAGGGATTTTTCTACAGATTGTTGTGGCTAATTTACAGAAACATCCAGAGAAGGTTGCAGCTGTTCTGTTTTCTGAACAGTTTGCATTCATCTGGACATTCAACCAGTTTGTCGTCTGATTTTGCTCTGGAAGTCTACAGAAAAGTTGTAGAGCACTTAAAAAATTTCCAGAACTCTATAACACACCTTCATTGGGTCAATCTACTCAGAGTTATGCTCTTTCAAAGTCCAGCAAAAATTTCTGCCAGAACAAAGCACTCTGTTTTTGAGATCAAATGAATTCTAGCAATTCTCTCCTTTGATGCTTAGTCCAAACGAAGAGCTCAGTAACTAATATGTGCTTTACAACACCCATTTTTTGTTTGAAAGTTATTCATGAATGATTTCTTCATAGGAAAGAAAACTATCAAGTGTATTACGGTGGCGATGCACCGTAAGACACATGACGGTACTACGTTGCCTCCCAAAACAAAATCCTAACCGGGTTACACCGCATATACGTATTCTTAGGTGACACTAAAACGATCACTGGCAAACGTGTTCTACTTGTACTATGGTTTTCGTGGTTAGTACCTACATAAAACACACTCAATCATCAGGTTCGGCTGCACACCGAACCCGGTCCCAATACAGTTCATACACCCGTCCGTCATCACTCGCACGGGTGTTCTCAAGCCAAACACACCTTGAGCTACGTGTTCCTGTTACTAACCACGTGACGGGGTCTCCCATACTTGCCCAAAGAACGCCAGGGAAGGGCGTTGCTCGAATACAACAACTGACATAAAGAGTCGTAGAGGATACTAAAGCGGGCCGGGTTACCTGCCACCCGTGAGGCTCCACCCTTCAGCTTGTGCGCGCTGGTGGACAGCGCTTACGTGCACCCCCCAAGACATAGAACGTCCTGATGCACGATTTTCTGACATAGAAAAAGGTTAGATTGCCATCTTCACAATATGCTAATATAATAGTCATTATGTGGGCCTAATACCGTTATCTCACTGTATACTAACTCTTTATCGTAATATGATGCTCAATCCGTGCGCTATTCCCAACGCAGCTCTGATACTACGCTGTGGGGGAACACCAATGCGGCCCCTGCAGGACCTCGTCGGGTGGTGCTGTGATATGCGGCACCCAACAGCACACGGGTTGAGAAAACACATCACATTACATAAACCATATGCGGAAGCGTACAAGAGTATTTTACAAATACTTATATCAAAATAAGTTACAACAGAAGACTACAACTCTCACGACTCATTTCTAGCTTAGCATCAAAGAAACAGTCCAGCCCGCGGACGTTTCTTACTAGCAACACAAAGAACAAACCGCAGCGGCGAGGATGCTCTTGAGTAACCACTCGGAGGTTCCGAGTCTCATCGGCATCCCTTATTATAAGCATAAAGTCAATATCCGCAAAACAACTCGGATAGCATCCGTGAGCATAACGCTCAGAAAGACTTAACCGTCACCCTAGTCATGAAACTCTACATGAGGGTATAACATAAAGTAGGATGACATAATGCATAATAAACTCGCCTAAATGTAGAACCTTACTTTCAAGTGTTATTAGCAGAAATTTAAGAATGACCTTGGGCACGCCACATCGGGAGTCCACAATCAAACAAGAAACGTTTTCCCCTGATGTAATTTGCTCATGGCATAAAAGAATCGAGTTTACTCTAGCTTATTCATACAATGCACCGTCACAATGCTAGTACTAACTTCAAAACATAATGATTAGTTCCTTTCTCATTGAAGTTCTTACTACGTCATGACTGTGGGAACATGCTCGGTCCTTTTCTGCGAGCGACGGTGATTCTAATCAATAACACCCGGACTACACGACACGTACGCCCGTACTCGACGTTGGCTACAGCAACAATCACTCATGTTGTACATGGCAGCCTTTCCCCCGTTTCACCCATGTTGAATCGATCAAATCGCCCCGTACAGTAGTCACTCTCATGGTGCACCTACCGACATGAGATGTCATGACAATGTTACCCACATACTGCACACCGGCCGTCTCGCCTGAGGCGACCCGAAAAGGCTCAACGCAAGCTTCCCGAAGTACATCGGTTTACTGGGTCCCATATAGCCAGCATGAGTCCGGTACACAACTCAAACTTGTTCAACAGGGCCGCATACGGATCGGTCCTTGACCGACACGGACAGGTCTATAGCATCCAGGCCCCTATGTCCTGCTGCCCCGACAACCTTCCGGTCTCAACTTTAACTTGCTACACATTTTTTGAACCAATCCCGTATGCTCCTGTTGTTCCTGATCATGCGAGTAACGTCTCACCACTCGACTTCTACCAAACCTTACTTAAGCATGGCAGTTCTACATGGTGGAAGACACCTACCCAATACTCCATGGGTTCATTTGGTCATGCAAGAGGAGTATCAAACAACTAGACCTAATGCACATTTCATATCTTGACCGAAAGTGAATACAAAGTAAAAACTTAAAAGCAGTTAAATGCAAACCGGAGCTTGCCTGTTTGCAGGGTAGTAGTATATATGCAGTTAGTGATCCTTGCTGATCAACCCTTTATTCTCTAGAGTTTGATACACTTCAATGAATCGCTCCTTCGAATCCCCGTTGTCGTGAATCCTATTGAAATGTATATGCACATGTTTTACAATGCAATTCCAAGAATTAAAGGCTTGATTTATTGAGAACACAGGCGGTGTGGAAATGCCAAGAATGGCTCGGTTTGACTCTGTTGTGCAAAGAATTATGACAGAATTAAATTGGTCTTAGTGTTTTAGCTATATACTAACTAACTTTCCTAATGACCATAAGAGATGAGCTGAAAAGATTTGAATGCAACGGAAGAACAAGAAATCCAATGGCTTCAAAACTTTTACAGAAGGTTCTATACTACATAGGGATTTAGCTTGCCAAATTGCAGCTAATGTGGAGTCAACTTGTGTTCTCGATAATCCCTACAATGTCTTATGTATTTTCCCACATACATAAGCATGGTAGAATAAGAACAGGGAGTTCTACTGCTCAACTTGAGCTGATAATTTACATGTCAGTTCCTGGTCACATGAAAGTAATTTGATCCAAAATTTAGACCTTTTACTTGGGAAGTTCCTCCGCAACAATTCCTTAAGCATTTCTACTCAAAAGAATTAATTCTTGGTTAATGTGCATTTTCATGCCTAATTCAGTGAACTATAATTTCAAGTAGGTCTCCTAGAGTATGTATGAATTTTCCTATGATTGTTGGATCTATGAATTCCCCAGAATAGATTTTTCAAGTGGGCAACATTTTCTGAAAATGTTTCTGAACTCTTTTGAACACAGCAGTTTGTATTTTGCAAATTCCTACTCAAATCATCTTCAAATGAGGTGAAAATTCGCTAGAAGGTCAACAATGTGCTAAACAATATTCTGGCAAAATTTTAGGATTTTTGGACGAACCAAACTCCCTCAACAATTCTTTTTCAGAAAACTTTGGAAGAATTTTCCAGAATTTAATATTGACTTTCATACAAATGGAGTTCATATTTGGACAGATTTTTGCAAAATGAATCCAACCCAATTTGAATCACTCAATTTGGAGATTTCTACACAGAGATATGATTTTCCAAAGTTGGAACATTCTCTGGAACTATTTTGCTACGGGAAATCAGCTGGGCCCACGGGTTTAAACTCCAGCCACTCAGAATTCAGCCACACCGGTTCACAGAGTTTTGGTGCGCAGCCACAAAGGATCCTCGAGCCACAGCTGATCACCAATTTAAAAACTGAGTCGCTGACGCGTGGGCCACCCGGGTTTCCTCTTCCTCCCGCCGCCTCTTCGCGCGCGCGCCGCCCAGCTCGCCGGCCCGACGCCGCCCCTCACCGGCTCACCGTTTCCAGCCACTGCCCGAGCTGAGGATCGCCGCTAGGTCGTTATGGAGGCTGGGGAACACGACTGTTGCACTTGTTCGAGCTGCCGGTGACCGGAAGTACCCCGGCAACGTGCGGCGGCCTCTGTTGGAGTTCGGCACCGTCCGCCGAGGTTTCTAGCCCGCCAAAAGCTCAACCAATTAGCTCTACAGCACCAGTGGGTGATCGCAAAGCTTGGTATGACCTCGAACTAGCTTGGAAATGGCTGCAAATGGGTTGTCATCATGCGCCCGATCGGGTTCGCCATGAACACCCTTGGAAAAGCTCGGAATACGCCACCCCGAAGTGGTTTCATGCGACGGTTGCTAAAGGAAAGATGATCGCCGGCTAGTCCAGCTTCTATGTGTGAGGTTTGACGACCTAAGAAGAATCGGAGAGGAAGAATTTGAAGATCTCCTACCGGACACTCGAGTTGTGTACGCCAGAGCAAAAACTTCAAATTCACCGGCGAGACTCCATGGATTGGATTGAGCTTCAGGTGGAAGCAGCGCGGTGGTCATGCGCTCCCGTTGCTGCCCTCACTTGGCCGTGGCAACCGCTGTGGCGAGCTGCTCACGTGAACCTGACCGCCTGCTTGAGTTAGGTCGCGGCGGATGAAGCCATTCTAGGGAATGGGAGGCCGGAGTTCGGCAGGTTTGGTGTCAGGGAGGTGAGTACTGGGCTCGTGGTGCAGTTTGTGTGAGTGTTTCTGCCAGTTCCCTATCAAGCCAAGGCAGCGGCGGTGAGAGATGAGCTTTGTTCGAGAGGAGGAGGAAATAAAAGACTGTTTGCTTGGTCTGTGGAGAGGATCACGCCGAGGGATGAGTGGAACACCCCCCTGTTCACCAGCGCGTGGGACAGGGAGCAGGAGGTGGCTCGGCCACTCTCTCAGTGGCGCACAGTGGAAACTGCTCGGTTGAGTTGAAAGCAGAGAGCCTCGGTTGTTTGCTTTGTCTGCAAGTTTCCAATTTCAGCTCAATGACATGTGGGTCCCCCACTATCCTCCTCTAATCTCCTCATTTTAATCTCTCAATGTCCAAAGTTTTGAAGTTTAAACATGGGCTAGCATTTGAATTTGCCAAATTCAGTTTGAATTTGCATAGCAAATTTGAATTCGGTTGGAATTTAAAAATGTCTCTATTTGGTTCCTTTTTAAGACCACCCTCAAATGACAAGTTTTCCACCCTAAACTTCCACACTTCCAAAGTATAGGGCTGCATAAGTCTTCAATGTTTTTGGCCACAAATTTGTGTGAACTTTGAATTTGAAATCTGATTTTTAATACTTCATGCAAAGGGGTATTTAAATCCTTATTGGTTCAACAACTTCAAATAAATATGTAAGCCTCATTTTGGATGATCATCCATGTAGCACTTTGCATGAAGAAAAGTTTTAGCAAGTCCCATTTTTCATGACTTTGCCGCACATATGAATTCAAACCTCGGTTTATTCATATACATTTTTGGGACTTTTACATCCAAAATTTTTTGAGGCATTTTGGATACAATGATAAAAGGGCTAGTTTGAATATAAATCTAAATTTCAGTTACTTTCGTCATTTGAATTCAAAATGTGGATTCATATTCGTCCTCAGCACATTTTTCTGAGTTACTCCACCAATTTTCATCCCATGGAGTAGATCTTGTCGGGAGCTATATTGGAATTAATTCAAAACTGAATTTGAAATTCAAATTCAAGTGTGAATCAAATTTAGCCAAACTAACTCCTATTTGAGGAATTCAAATTCAGCTCATGACTTAGTGGTGAAGTCTACAATTTAATTTGGAGTTGCTGAGAAAGTATCAGTGAGAAAAAATTGAAAAGAGTTAGTGGAGGTGGGACCCACTGGTCAGTGATAGATTTTGCACTGAACCGACTCAAACAGAGCGCAGCTCTCGGGGGCGACCGCTGATCGACCGCGTGCGCCAGCTCACTCGGGAAAATCCACCTCACGGTGAAAGTTTCGGCTCAATGTCCAGCACACCGAGCTGCTTTGATGGTTCTCTTCACTCTTGCGTTGAAACCACCTAGCACTCGTGCCGCTCTCTTGCTTCCGCTCGCGAGTTTCCTCCCGCCTCCCTCTGTCCACCGGCGACCGGCGCATCCCAACAGTTTGACGCAACACCACCGAAGAAGAAAAGGTGCGCCATGCCACACTGAAGCTGTACGAGAAAACCGTTTGCCGTTTCACGTGCTGTAGAGAGAGTATTTCGTGATTCTTAGCACTACGTGCGTTAGGGTAAGAGTTAGGTCGCTGGTGAAATTTGTTGAACACAGGCAACCACCACTAGAGTTGCACACCATACATGATCTGGAACACCTAGCGCACCTCCTCGATCAAGTAACACCAAGATCCATGCAGTAGAACTCTAGTTCCATGAGATTTTCGTGCCGGTGGCCAAAAACAGGGCACCTCGCTGGTGAGGTCCTAGTTGCGGTCGTTTTCACGAGGATCAGTGTTCATATATGTGAGCAGCAAGTCCCCACCGAGCTATCAGATGAAACCGCATTGAAAAAGGTGTAGAGAACACCGAGTTCAACGTCGCCGATGAACTCCCGGCCGCTGTCACCACAGCGAGCCCTGATCAGGCCATCGCCGAGCTCCGGTGAGTGCACCGGCGTGTTACTCGTGCGAAGTTGTGCACAGCCGGTGAGTTTTGTTGAAGGTCATGCAGTGTTACGACCGGCAGCTAGCTCTCGGGCGAGGCACCGCCTCTGTTGTCACGGGTGGCGCGAGGTAGAAGAAGGGGTGTGGGCCCTGCATGGCAGTTAGAGAAAACTGGGCCTGGGATCAGCTGTGGCGCCGAGATTTCATGCGGCTACGCGGGAAATGAAGTGGACCAACGTGTGGCTTTGTTGTCAGGCTGACACGTGGCCCTGGGGCCCACCAGCCCGGTTTAAACCTTCTGAATTTTGATTGGATTTTCCAGATTTTTGCCAAACTTCAAAAATCCATAACTTTTGCTTGGATTGTCAAAATTTAGTGAAACAAATTTTGATGGATTCAGCTCTCCGAGTACTTTCCAGCAAAACAAGTTTCAGTCCATGAAACCCAATATTCTTTCCAGAATTAAATTCCTAAAAATTTAAACTGTTGGGGATTTTATCTGGAGATTCCCTTTATGGAAAATTCTGAAATTTGGCTAGGATGTTCAGATAAATATCCTTGAGTCACATGAAAATGTTCAGATCCATCCGAGTTCATTTGTTTCCACCTAATGGGGTTATTAGGTGAACTGTCCTGATAAAATAGAAAAATGTACAGAAACATTTTTCAAAATTTTCTCAATCTTGATTTGCTCATAACTTTCTACAGGATTCATCAAATCACAGTAAACCAACTCCATTAGAATCATCTCAAGCTATAGTTTCCAGAAAGTAATTGCTTGATCCATGAAAATCCCCGGAAATCCTTAGAAGCTCTAGTAATGGCCATGTAGACATTTATTTGTTCAGGGCTCAAATGAGCTTTGTTTCAAATGAAATTTGGCCATGTCTTTGTTTAGGTTCTCACCAAGCCAGAGTAAAATTTTCAGAGCCGAAAGGCCTGTCTAGCTAGAGTTAGGGTCTTTATAGTTTTCAAGTCAACATATTTGCATTAAACTGACAAATATTGTTAATTTGATTACGTGTAGTCACTGAAAGTGAGAAAGCCCCAGAAATCGTGGATTTCATTCCTCCGTAGGAGCATCTAACCGCTGACCAGTAGCAACAAGGCAAGCCCCGGTTTGCATTTAACAATTTTTATCAAGTTTTGCTTTTTATTCACTTAGACTGAGGTATGTATGTGCATTAAGTTTAGGATGGATGATACTCTAACTGCATAACCAGATTATTCCAAAGAGAGTGAGGGTAGTGTCTAAGTCCTCGAGTGGAACATGCTTTGATTAATGTTTAAGGACTTCAGTACATGTGGAGTAGTTGGAATCTAGTCGCGAGTATAGTATTCGCTACATACGGGATTAGTTCGAGATGTGAGATCACTTTAGTAAGCAAAATGAGACTAGAAAGGGGCGTAGGATACAGCAAGAGGAAGTCTTGTGCGCATATCCCTGCCCGTGTCGATTGAGGACCGATCCATGTGCGGCCCCGCTGAACAAGTTTGAATGTACCAAAGGCATATCAGATATATGGGGTCCAATATACTGATGTAACCTATACCTCCGGGCGTCGAGGCATAGCACACCGCTTTATAGGTGTAGGTTGAGGGCAGCAAGGTGGAAATCCGCTAATGGGCATAGAGAGATGCTCCGTGTACAGAACCGCCTGCTCGTTTCGGTGCGACCGTTTCGACGTTTGGGCTCGTTGGTGAAAGGTTGAGTGTGCCATTGCAGCTCCGAGGATGGGCGTACGTGACGTGCTATTCGGGTATCCCTGCAGTTGTATAACGAGTTGATTCACCGTCCCTCACGGTTATGAGTACCTCTTGTTCACTGTGTCGTGACGTAGTAAATCTATGGAATGATTGTGATACATTACTGCTGTTATGAATAACTTGTATTGCTACATGTGTCCCAACAAATATTGCTCACAGTGTTTGAGATTTGTGAACTGTTAACTTGTGGCTAAAATATGAACTAAGGATGAACTTGTATGAGTGTCCTTTGCTACAAATTGCCATCCTATTTTGGTACGACATGCATGTAGAGCTTCTTGTGTAGGAGAGTCGGTTAATACTTGCTGAGCCATCGTGCTCACGGTTGCTGCTATGAGTGTTTGCAGGTGAGGAGTACCCCACGGACTCAGAGTACGGGTTCACCGGTGAGGGCTGACCTCCGTCAGGGACTACGGCTGTGTGGAGCCATACAAGCTGCAGTGAAGCTGGGTGTAGCTAGTGTGGGTCGTCCTTAGGGCTGGACAACCAACTTTTGCTAGTTAGGAGTATGCATGAGTTGTAAAGATAATTTCCGCTGCAGTAAACTCTGTAAAGTAGAGGTAAACTGAAGGTTTATACTACTTTTGTACAAATTCAGTAAGTTTGAATGTAATACTATGTTTTCCTTATTGTGTGTGCTGTCGGGTGTCGCATCGTGCGACACCACCCTCTGTGATCCTGGATTGTACAGATTTCAGTCTGTCACATTACTATCGCTCGGGCCTTTGCATCTTGCGGTTTAGCTTGTTTATCTTGTGGCTGCGAGGTAAACTTGGTTTCCTGACTGGCTCTCCACCCGGGCTCAGGTAGGTTCTCCCGCTAGGACGCCAGCACCTTGAGTTTCCAAGATAAATGGCCTCCCGTAACCCATTTTTATGGAGTATCCAACCTTCAAAACACACAACCATTTTGCATATCTAACACTAGCAACATGAGGTGGCACAAACAAGGTGTGTGTGACATCGATCGAGTCATGGTGCACCCTTACGATGGTGAGGCATGGAAGGCGCTGGACAACTTTGATGCAGACTTCTCCAGTGATGCGGGGAATGTTCCCATTGGGTTAGCGACAGATGGTTTCTAACCTTTTAGTACAAACGTGTGATGACTCGATGGTCCTGATATTCCAGGATCTCGCTGAGGGGTGCTGTGATAGACAGCACTGGATAACACAAATCAAAGATGTAAAGTGGAAGCTAAGTTTTATTGCATTTATAAACGTAATTACATCAAAATATCATGTATAGCCTACTCTCATGGGCGTAGGCTAAGAAAAAAGAGTCCACGTTCAGCCCATGAATATGTTCTCACTGGAACACACGCACACTCTAACACGGTGGTGTGCACGGCTTCCGTTCGATGGTGGTTCCCTCTGGGGGATCTGTCTCCTCCTTGGGAGCCTCCTCATAAATCCGTGCAAACACTTCAACAACAAGCAGTGAGTACGAAGGCTCAGCAAGACTAACCCGTCTCATATAAACATGCAACTATACGGCTCGGTCCTCAACCAACACAAGCAGAGCTATGGCACACAGGCCCCAACATCCTGCTTCCCTTACTTTCTGCTCGGTCTCATTTTCATTTCATATGGTTCATGAGCAATCTTAACCCGAGAGTGTGGTTCTAAGCCAATTCTCGTGAGTAGTTTCAACTACTCGACTTGTACCAAATCCTATATTATTTGAGCATTGCAGTGGCTACTCGAGAATCAATTCTTAGATCCAAATACCCTGGTTATCTTGGCTATGCAAGTGGGTTTCAAATCAGGACTCTAATGCACAATACATTGAGCTAGTAAAGTAAGTGGTAAAATAAGACGTTGAAATATAGGTTAATGCAGACCGGAGCTTTCATTACTGCTGGTCATCGACTAAAGATTCTTCCAGAGGGATAAAGTTCAGAATCTCCTGGTCTTCCTGGACCTTAGTGACTACACGAAATGAAAATAACAAATGCATGTCAAATTCAAATGCAATGTGTTGAAGTGAAGAGGTAAAGAGAATAACTCTAGCTAGACAGCACTTCTGACTCTGAAATTTTTCCTGTGGTTTGGTGACAACCTAAATAGAGGCTTGGTCAAATTTCATTTGAAACAAAGCTCATTTGATCCTTGCACAAATAAATGTATAAAAGGCCATAATTAGGGCTTCTATGGTTTTCTAGCGATTTTCATGGAACAATCCATTACTTTATGGAAACTAGAGTTTAAGTTGGTTCTAATGGACTTGGTTTCATGGATTTGAAGAATCCTAGAGGATGTTATGAGCTAATGAAGTTCAGAAAAAGTCTGAAAAATGTTTCTGTACATTTTTGTTTTTCTCTGGGTCAGTTCCCTAAATCACACCATTAGGGGTACTTAATGAACTCGAATGGATCCAAAATTTTTCATGTGACTTAAGGATATTAAAATTAACATCCTGGCAAAATTTCAGAAGTTTCTAAAAAGTGGATCTCCAGTTAAAATTCCCAACAGTTTACATTTTGGAGAATTAATTCTGGAGAAATATGCTGTTTCATGGAGTGAAACTTGTTTTTATGGATAGTACTCAGAGAGCTGAATCCAACAAAATGTGGTTCACTCAATTTGAATAATCCTAGCAAAACTTAAGTTTGTTTGAAGTTTGGGGAAATTCTGGAAAAATGAAAAATCGTGAAATGTTTAAATCTCTGACTGCGGGGTCCACCGGAGACGTGGCATCACTAGAGCGCAGGACACACAGGGCCACAGCATTAAAAGTGCGTTCTCATAGTGTGATCCCGAGCCACAGAAAATCCGGCAGCCGAACACCGAGGCTGACGCATGGGCCCTGCGAGGTCGTCTTCTACCTCGCACTCCCGCGCCGGTCCGCCGCCCACCTCGCCGGAGCACTCGCTGGGAAGGTGTTGCTGGCCACCAAACTTCCTCATTTTCGCCGTCTCAGCCTAATTCTGCATGGCGAACACGCTGCCCTTAGCTCGACACGAGGATGACCGGAACACCTCGGCCGATGGGGACAGTAGCTGCGGCAATTCCGGCGATGTTGCACGGGCCCTGTAATTTGGCAAACTCACTTCAGTTGGCTCCTACAGCACCGCCACGACCTAGGGAGCAATGATCAAGACCCTGATCTTACGGAAAGTAACGGCAAATATGACTTAACTGTGTGACCTAGGTCTAAATCCGGTGAAGAACGGAAAACCCGACGAACATGGTGGTTTCTTGACAATTTCCCATGGTTCTTGGCCTTATAGACTCGCACAGACGTTTACAGATGGTTTTCTAAGTTGGGTGACGATTGATTGAACGGTTAGCAACAATTTTGAGTTATATGGCCATGGTCCCAATTGTAGGCCAGCGGCAAGAACTGAAATTCTGGCGAGCACAGCCAATGGCATGCGGCCAGGGTTTGCGGTGACGAAGGAAAAGGCCTAGGCGAACCTTTTGGCGTTTTAAGCTTGATGAAAACTGTACTGTGGTGGCCGGACGACAAGTTCTTGCGTCACGGAAGAAAACCGAGCTCAGGACGGCGTTCTAGAGAAGCTACTATCGATTGCTCGCTTCGGGGACGTCGACGGACTGGGGGCGCATCCTCTGAGCTGCTCATTCGAGCGTGAAAACCAACGGAGCAGGGTGATCGCCGAGGGAGGCAGAGGCGCTGTAGTGCATCTATTCTTCGGTGCAGCGTGCGAGAACAGGGAACAAGAACACGGTTTGTGCCGCCTCGGTCTTTATCGGCCAGCTGCTGGGACAGCGTGAATCGCCTCCTAGGAAGCAAGCACACCAGCAGATCGGTGGCTGCAACGGTGGCTGATTGCCCCTCGGTGTCACCCGTGCACAGAAGAGCAAGCTTCAAGGTTTGCACTGTTTCAATGACAGGTGTGTCCCTCTTCCAGTGTTTGTCCTCCAAAATTCAATTTTCACACTGTTTCAAATTTGTGTGCCACTCCTGCCCTCTGGAATTTGATCAACTACCAAATTGGGATCTGGTTTTTTATGGAATCAAATTATAGAAGTGGTTTGGTTGGACTTGCAGCAATTGTGAATTTTGAAATTCAAATTCAGTTCGAATTTGCTCCACTAGCTCATGTCAAGATCAATCCACATGGGATGAAAATTGGTGGATGTGCTCATAAAAATGTGATGAGCGTGAATATGAACCCATATTTTTAATTCATGTGATGGAAGTAGTTTGAATTTGAATTTAAGTTCAAACTACCCCTTTTAATGATTGTATCCAAAAGTACGTCAAATATGTTTGGATTTACATGAAATTTGGCATGAGCATTCCTATGAAAGTTTAGGAGGTATTTGGGAGCTGATCCTCTAAAGAGTTCATGTGGTAAATACCATTTTGGATTTGGTGAGTTCATCTCCTAATAACTCTATTGACGGTGGTTACTTGCTCTTCAAACGTGTTCAAGTGTTAACCACAATTGAGCTGTGGTGTGTGTGATGAAGAACACTTTTAGCAAGTGAAAAACTTGGGCCCTTACAAAATGCCAAAACTTACTCATGTTGACCTGTTTTTGCTATTCCATACAACCTACCACCTTCTCTTTGTATGAAATATGAGTTCATGTTCCTTTGCCTCATTCTACCTAGACCGGATCATCCTGGTCCACGCCTGAATGTGATGTTACAACCGCTAATTGAAGAGTTGAAATGGTTGTGGATGTATTACAATGAAAGAGCCCTCTGATATCTTAAACATTGTTGGCTATTCGCCCTGTCCGCAATAGGTAAGAAGCCATTACATTGTAGCTTTAGAAAATTACGTAGTGCTAACCCTATTTCATGCATAATTGTTCTTGCAGCGGATGGGAAGACACTACCTTTGAGGGTAGAGGACATCTGAGAAAGGTCAATGCTGTCTTAGGGAACCTCGTGCATTTGCACTACCGTGGTGGTGTCCCTAGCAGCAGTGACGAGCATATCCCTGCCTAGTCATGGGATGATTACGCCCGTGCTACTGGCTTGACGTGCAGGACTTCTGGGAAAGTATGTTTAATACATTATTTTAAATTTAGTACTTCAATAATCAGAATGTTTAATAATATTTATGTTTCTATCTTCTTTAGAGATGGTTCTTTTTGGTGGATCCAACAGATGCTGAGCACGCGAGAGCCGTCTTCAACAAGAATGTGATGAATCTTGTTGCACATGCGATCTCTTTTGCCCTGAGAAACAAATGAGTTCTTGAAGAGGCATGAAGGGCAGGATCTAGAGGCATTCAGAGACGGCTCCAACATGTATTTGACAGAGGATCAGTACGTGGAAGTAAACTAGTAGTATTTGAAATATGGCTTTCTTACTTTTTGATGTCATTGCTATTTCAATCAACTACTAAATGCATGCAGCTGGGGATTTCTTGGTTGGAGGACCGTCCGGAGGCTTACCGGGCCCTCTGTCGGTTGGGGTCCAGCGCGGACTTTGTTGCCAAGTCCAAGAGGGCCCGACGGTGCAGAAGTCTACCGGAGGCCATATGTATGGTCCTGATGGACATCTATGTCTGGCTAAATGAATGGTAAAGAAATACCTTTGAAACTATATTTATAGTATATATATGCTACTAACTCTTACACATAGAAAAACGAGCTCGGTGAATGAGTGAGCGATGTTCAGGTGTGGAAGAGAGGTCACAATGTAAGTGACCCTTCACAGTCCGGCCAGTTGTGCACTCCGGTGGCGATATCTCGACTGGTGAGTCTTTGATATACTTTAAGTTCTCTGTAACTAATATTGCTATTGACACGTGTTTATATTTTGCTTGTATTTGTAAGCGAAGTATGGGGAGGAGATGGTGAAGATTCATGATGAAGTCTATGATTGGCAGAATGCACTAATTGACTACAATGCCGTGTATGCGTGCAGTGGGAAAAGCCCATGGATGGTGAGATGATAGCTGTTTTTTATTTCTGTCAATTCAAGCTACATAGTCTTACTCTTAATATTTTTTGTAGTTTTGCCATATTTGATGGAGTGGTTGACTCTAGGGGGGCAAAACCTTTGAGGGGCTTCTCATTGGAGTCTTCGTCCGCTGGACCTAGCTAGCGGATGTTGTAGATGGACCTGAAGCTCCAGAGTGTCCAGGAGGAGCTACATCTAACACAGGAGAAGCTCCAAGAGTAAGATGCGCTTGCCAAGGCTAGAGAGGAGTATCAAGCTAGCTACTTGGCACAGATGCAAGTGGCGATACAGGTAAGAACTTAAAATACTAAACGTCCATATCATTTTCTTTCTATTCATGTGCTAAAGCTTTGCTATCACAGGCCTTAGCCCAGCAGCATGGGCTGTATGTTGCCTTTCCCACATGGCAGCCGTCGATGGAGCCACAGGTGTCAGCAGAGCTAGAGATGCCTTTGAGAAAGGTACAGGTAAGCAACACTTCTTGAATCAAGATAAATTAGATTACTATTAGCAAACTGAGCCATAATTAAAAAACATAGCCAAACATCAGCAAACATAGCTATATCTAGGGTATTTTAGCAAAATGAATCCAAACTTAGCCAGAATTGCTCAAATCTATGTGGAAACCACCCCGTGGTTCACCCACTCCGGGATCGCAGAGGGTGGTGCCGTGCGATGCGGCGCCCAACAGCACACAAGAAAAGAATATGAACAACATACAAACTTTATTTTTCATAAAAACAGCGGAAGTCTTTTACAAACTTAATGTACAGCGGATATATTATACATACTATACTCTCATACTAACTAAGCGAAAAGTGTAGCCGTCCAGCACGGGGACGCTACACACTAGCGGCACTCCAATGAAGATCACGGCGGCGTGCAGGGCTCCAGCTCAGCCGTGTACCCCGACGGGGGCACCGCCTCATCCTTGGACCCCTCCTCATAGCTCTCACCTGCACACAGCTCAAATATTGCAACCTTGAGCACGATGGCTCAGCAAGACTTAACCGACAACCCCAGTCATGGAACTCTACATGCAGGGATGTATAATATAGGACAAAAACTTTGCAATAAAGACACGCCTACATGTTGATCCTTACTTTCAGTTTTATAGCATCAGTTTAATGAGCCTTAGGCAGCTTTCACATTGGAAGTCCAAAATCAAACAAGAAATGCTTTCCTCTGATGTGGTGATGCCCAAAGTGGAAAATAGACTTAATTAGCTCTACATCTACAACAGACATGGTTTCAACATATTAATAGTTCATCACAGCATAATATCATTCATCTGGCTTCTTTCACTACTTACTACGTCACAGAACAGTGAACAAGCGGTATTCAAATAACCGCGAGGGACAGTGACTGCAATTAGGATACACCCAGACAACACGTCACATACACCCACTTTCAGAAGTGTGATGCCAAACACCTTCCTACTCTGTTGTATGCAACAACCTTTCAAAGGAAACCCAAATGCCGAACCGGTCCATCTTTAACGGGCAGGAGGTCCCCACGTGGAGTGTGACTGTGCCCACCGGCAGATTTACACCTTGCTACCCTCAACCCACTCCTATAAAACGGTTGGGTAAGCCTCGGCACCCAGGTTAACCAATTACATCGGTTTCCTGCTTATGTCAGTATGCCATCCGGTACTGTTCGATACTCGTTCAGCAGGCCCGCGCACGACTCAGTCCTCAATCGATACCAACAGGGCTACGCACATGAGACCTCTGCCCACTGCCTCCTATCCCCCCTACTGGGTCTCAGTTTCACAATTCTTAAGCCATTCTCTATCTTTTCCATACCATGTAATAAAACCTTACCTCACGAGTAGATTCCAACTACTCGACTTCTACCGAGATCCTAAGCACATTAGCATGGCATTCTCTACTCGTTGAGTCTATAAACTACCCAACCTTTTATAAGATAAAGTCATGCAAGTGGGGTTTCAAACACCTTAACTCTAATGCAAACATTCATCCTCGACATAAGTGATACAAATGAAAAACTTTGTAAAAGGTAATTAAATGCAAACCAGGGCTTGCCTGGTTGCGAGTTAAACGGAAAGTCAGCGTCTGGTGGGAGGACGTCCAACGGCTTCGGCGTATCCTCAACTTCGGTCACTATATGAAATGTAACAAAATATATGCATAAGTGCTAAGGAATTACAAGAAGTAAACTTCTATTCATAGCTAATGCTATTTAGGTTCCATAATTGGCTTTGGGATTTTTCCAGTAGATACTAGACTCTCAAAGAATGATCTGAGCAAAAATTGAAGAAATTTCATTGCACCTTGTGGTCTCCAAAATTCCCACAAGTACAAGGCTTCTCTGAATTTTGAGCCCAATCTGGAGTTCTAACATGTGTAACAGTGGAAGATCTAATTAGGGTAAGTCTCCATGGTTCTAACAAAAAAAAATTTCACCATTTTTGGAGCTACCAACAGAAAGATATGGGTTTTTCAAGTTTGGGTAAAATCTGAAAATGTCTCTGTTTATTTTCCCATTTTTCAGAGACATAAAGGATTGACACCACATTTGGCCAAGCAAATGAGATCCAATGCCTCTGAAAGTTTTACTGGGGTTCAAGGATTTTTGGTAGAATGTCCTGCCCAAATTTGGGGATTTGCCAATAAACAGAACTCCTGTGAAAATTCCTACAAGGTTTTCCTTAATTTAATTAATGAGCCAAATCCAGAGATTTTCATAACCATTGAGATGCACCCGTAGATAGTATTCTCTGAAAGGAATCCAAAAAAAATTTGTTTGATAATTTTTGGACATCCCTACACGAAGTTATGTCTCTTCAAAGTTTGAACTGAAATAGGAAAATCCTGGAAATGTTTAAACGCTGCGGCGGCCCCACATGTCAGCACTCTCTTCCACCACGCGCCAAACAGAGGACCCGGCGGCGGCCTCCGGCGAGGGCGGCCGGAACGGTCTTCCCTGCCGCCTCCCGACTCCATAGTCGCCAACACCCCCCAATTTTCTAACCCGCTGAGCACGATGGTGGTGTCGCCGGCGGCTGAAACTCGTTGGAAAATGGTACACACCGGTCACAGCAAAGTCTAGGGTTCCAACGAGGTTGTGGTGGCTCATTTCTTCACCAAATGATCGCCTCTCGAGCTCTAGAGCACCAAGGGATCATGGAGAAGCTAGAACAGGCTGCCTAACTCGATGAAACGGCCGGCAAACTAGGGTTCAACGGTGAGCCGAGGTTGTTTCCCATGGCGGCGCGAAAATCGGCTAGAACATGGCAGAGTCTTGATGGTTTTCCTCGGTTCTTTGTCGAGGATGGGCGCTAGGGAGTGTAGAAGCTATGTGCACGTCAGATCGAGGTTTGGTTGATTGTGTAAGCCGAATTTGGGTTTAAACCAAGCTCTACTCTTCTACACTAGGGTTCGTGAAAGAATGAAATTCAAGCTACCCCGTGGATCATTTGCTAAATGGCTTGCAGCTACACCATCTAGGGCTACCCACACACCTTTCTTGTATAGAAAGTTGGAGGAGAGGTTGGCCGGATTGGGCTGTCGATGGTGAGCCGAAATGACGTTCCGCCGGTTCACCTCGGGAGCTCGCCGCAAACTCTAATTTGCGGTCCACAGCAGCAAGGAACGGACAAGCTGATGCGTTAGATCACGGTAGCTCATGGTGGCACTTCTTTTCGGTGTTTGCACCTCTAGGAACCAGTGATCGGGCGCTGTGTTTGCGGTGGAACCCCGAGAGCGTCGGCGGGCGGGTTTTTCGCGCGCGCGTGAGCAAGGCAGTGCGACACACGAGCTGTAAGAGAAGAACTTCGATGTTGCTTCGTGTGGGGACGATAAAGGCGGACACCAGTTGGAAAAACGCTGGTGCAAACAGCTCACCGGCCACGGCGCAGCTCGGTGGCACGCGCTACACACCCGAAGCAAAGAAACAGTCAGTTGTGAAGAGTGTGTGGCTGACAAAGGGGTCCCACCCCCTCATTTCTTTATTCATTTTTTCCACAGATCTTTTTACCACAGCTACTCAAACTTGAATGCTTTACTTCACATCAAAGTCATGGTTTGAATTGTTGAATTCAAATGATTTGAATTCTAGTGTGGGATTTTAACTGGTTTTGGTTATTTCAATTTGATTTGGAATTTGAATTGTCCTTTTGCATTGTTTCAAAAACATAGCAAACCAACTCCAATATTTCTGAATTTTGGCTTGGCTGCTAATTCAAATGTGGAGAACACATTTGTGGAACCAAATTTGCAAATTGAGCAAGTTGAAATTTGAAACTGAAATTTAAATTCAGATTCAAGTGCCTCCTCTTTTAATTCCAAACAATTATTAGTACCCCTCCAAATGAGCTGAAATTGGGAAGGTTGAATATTTGAAATATGAAGACCCAAGTTACGAATTTAGATCTCCATGTTGAAAGTTTTTGGGAAGTTTAAATCCTCACTTTGAACTTACACCCTTATGATTCAAAGTCTTAAATCCCCTCATTTTCCTAAGTGTAAATGTGCTGAATTTCTTGCTACCACTTTTGGGGATTTTACATCCCTCCCCCCTTAAAAAGAGTCTCGTCCCGAGATTTCAAAAGAAAAGCAAAGTGAGGAAACTTTACCGGGTATATGATGATAGCAATTCCGGATAATTTGCTTGAAGATAGTAATCGCTTTCCCATGTCGCCTCATCAGCTGTATGGTTACTCCACAAGACCTTGTAAAACAATAAAGTCCGGTTTCTTGTGGCGCGAGTCTTTTCATCGATAATCCTGATCGGATACTCCGTGTACGTGAGGTCCGGTTGGAAAACTTCTATGTCTTAAGTGCAGATTTAGCCGAGGGTTTGAGGCATTTCCTCAGCTGAGATATGTGGAAGACGTCGTGAACCCCCGCGAGCGACTCCAGTAACTCCAGGCGATAGGCCATGGGTTCGCATTTTTCAATAACGGCAAACGGACCGATGAATCATGGCTTAAGTTTGTGTGAGGCCAGGTGATCGCAGTGGGTGGTGCCGTGCGATGCGGCACCCAACAGCATGCACGAAAAAAGGCTCAAGAACATAACAGAACCTATTTATTACTCAACATAAGATCTTTTACAACATAAGTACACACGCAGCAGAATGTAAAACTAGCTGGACAATCTACTCACTCTCGACCCTAACCACGCCGAAGAGAGGTTGTTCAGCCCATGAACGCTTCCTACTAGCTTCACTAAAGAAAGGCAACGGCTAGGTTTCCAATAAGTATAACGAACCGTGAGGTTCGTCGTCTCACCGAACAACCCTCTTCATAGCAGGCATCCTACTACCTTCAAAACAACTTAGAAGCACCCGTGAGCACTAAGGCTCAGCAAGACTTAACCGTCAATCCTAAACATGTAACTCTACATGCAAGGATAGTAAGACAATTGGAACATGTATTTGCAAAAATGAAGCTTGACTAAACTTGATCCTTATATTCAGATTCTTCTAGCCTTCATTTTTGTGGTCCTCACGCCTCACAATACTGGAAGTCCACAATCAAACAAGAAACGCTTATCCCGATGTTGCTAGCCTAAGGTGGAAATGAACTTTAGTTGGCACTATCTCTAATTCAGTCAAGGTTTCAATACAAAGATTAATCCATAAACAGCAAGTTAATATACTTATTTCCTCTTCTTACTACGTCACGGCGCAGTGGGTAAGTATGCTCAATCCTCTTCCGCGAGTGACGGTGACTAGAATCAATGACAACCCGGAATACATGACACATACACCCACCTCGAAAGACTCTCTCAAGAGCTCTTTCTTACGTTGTATGCAGCAACCTTTCACCCGACACCCCGACATAGAAAAACGTTTCGCGCCGAGCAGGATAGTCCTCTACGCGGACACGTCGAAGTTGCCCGCTAAAGGATTTACACCTCCCGCCTTCTCAACGCCATTCCCACGCGAAGGATGAGTTTCTATATCACGGTCCATCGAGTTACATCAGTTTCATGGGTCTCATACCCCACTATATATCCGGTACAGCTCAATCTTGTCCAGCAGGGCCGCATACATACGGTCCTTAGCCGACACGGGCGGGGCTACAACCGACCTCCACATTTGCCTTACCATCCGGTCCAGGCCAAATGTGGTCTCAAGCATCGTCAAATGCATAGCACGTCGAGACCAACCTTGAGCGCTCCATCCTACAGGAACATCCCCGTCCCCATCTCATTTTCATGAGGATGCTCTTATCATCCACCTCTCATGAGTAACTCCATTACTCGACATTTCTCGCGAGTAGCTTTTTACTACTCGACTTCTACCGAGCTAGATACAACATTAGCCTAGCATCTACAACGAGGCAAAGCCTACACTAAACCTTCTAATCAGGTATGTAATAGCCATGCAAGTGGGTTTCAATCATCCTAGACATAATGCACAATATCAATTCTAATAAACATGATGTGAATTAAAGCAAAATTTAAAATGGTAACGATATGCAAACCGGGGCTTTCCTTGCTCAACGGTTTTGTTAGAAGCTAGGAGTTAGTCTTCCTCCGGAGAATCCGCCAAACTCGTCACGAGATGGAGATCCTCGCTGCAGAGTCGAGTCCTCGTCGAACGTCGACGTCACGTGCTATTAAGATGATTTATGCACATGTATTCAAATGCAATTTAGAAAATGATTCAAAACTGTTGTACCAGTTAACTCACACATAAGATAGATAAACAACAGCAACGTTTCTGTTGTTAGATCTAAACCTTAGAGATGATGAAAGCTAGGTGGAAAGGAGATACTAATAATCACAATGTGATTAAGTCCATTATATGAACACTTAAACCTAAAAGATTGTAGCTCAAGTTCCAGAGGTCCAACGAAGCTGAGAATTTAACCACAGATTCTATGGAAGCTATTTAGGCAGTGTGTAAAAATTCAGCTCATGAAATGGCTCAAGGTGATCACCATAATCCCTTATGTGATTTTGACTAATCTACCTTTACCCCCTAGGTATTAAGCTTTACTATGCTGCAAAGTAGACTTTTTCTGAAGTACAAAATGTCCTGAGTCCATAGGAATTGGTTTTACCATTTTTGGAGTTTCCTACATGGAGATATGGATTTTACAAAGAACGGGGAAAAGCTGAAATTGTCTCTGTTTATTTTCCCATTTTTAGAGACATAAGGAATGAACACATCATTTGACCAAGCAAATGAGGTACAATGCCTATGAAATTTTTACTGGAGTTCAAATAATTTTGGAAGAATGTCCTGTCCAAATTTGGGAACATTCCACTAAATAGAACTCATGTACAAATTCATACAATATTTTCCTTAAATGAATTAATGAGCCAAATCCAAGGATTTTCATAAACATTGGGCCGCATCCGTGGATAGTACTTTTTGAAAGGAATCCAACAAAATTTGTTTCACAATTTTTGGACACTCCTACACAAAGTTATGGCTCTCCAAAGTTTGAACTGAATTGAGAAAATCTGGAAAATGTTTAAATGCCGACAGTGGGTCCCACTAGTCATCACTAACCTTCAGCCTCGCGCCAAACAGGGCAGTGGCGGCTCACTCTGGCGAGGTCACCGGAAAGGCACTTCCGAGCCACCTCTGGGCCCCTGCTGGCCGCACCCCCCCCATTTTCCCCCATGCTGAACACGTTGGTGACGTCGCCGGCGGCTGAAACTCGCCGGAAAACAGGGTGCACCGGCAACAGCAAACTCTAGGGCTCCGGCGAGGTCGTGCACGGTGAATTCTCCACCAAATGGTCGGTTCTTGGGATCTAAAGAACCAGGGGATCATGTAGAAGACCGACATGAGGTCTAAACAAGCTGGGGAGCGCTCCAAACCTATCGGCACCGTGCGCCCGATATGGTCCAGCGCTATACCCTCGAAAAGAACATGGATTCCTCACTCTACACTCAATTTCTGACACGACCCCACGGTCCTGTCGAGCCAGGATCACGCTGAGGGGTGCTGCGTTGCACAGCACCGTATAACACACGTCAAAGGTACAAAGCGGAAGCAAAATTTTATTACATAAATAAGTTATGAACATGTTTACATCAAAATAAGTTCAGTCTACACTCGCGGGCATAGACTAAGCATCAAGTGCACGTTCAGCCCTTGAACGTGTACTTGCTAGCACACACGCACACTAACTCTGCGGCGTGCACGACTCTGACTCGACGGGGTTCCCCTCCTGGGGTTCCGTCTCCTCTTCGGGAGTCCCTTCCTCATAGAACCCTGCAAAAGCTTCAAACACAAGCAGTGAGCACGAAGGCTCAGCAAGTCTGACCCGTCTCACCTAAACATGGAACTTCTACATGAGGGTAATGGGTTACATGAGGTAAAAATCAGTTGCAAGGACTCGCCTAATTAGTAGAACCTTACTTTCAAGTTTTAGCAGCAGGTTGTGGAGAACCTTACGTTAAGGCACATGAGAGAGCCGCAATCAAACAAGAAACGCATTTGTCTCATGTACTTTGCCCAAAGTTGAAAAGAACTTTAGTTAGCTCTAAGCTACAGCATATCATTAACAATCAATGTCCAGCTTTCAATCAGCAACATTTTAACATATAACTAGCCTGTTCTTTCTACGTCACGGTACAGTGAACAAGTGGTACTCACTGACCATGAGGGACGGCGATTATAATTGATTTACACCTGCAGGGTTACCCGAACAACCCGTCACGTACGCCCGTACTCGATGTTGCCTACAACAACCATCACGGACGCCGTACACGACTACCTTTCACCCGTTAGCCAAATGTTGAACCGGTCCAATCGTCCCGAGCAAGAGGTCTCTGCACGCGCATCTCAGTGCCACCAGCCGATTTACACCTCGAGCTCTCAACCTACCCTCTGAACGACCAGCTATGCCTCAACACCCAGCTACCCGAGTTACACCAGTTTCCCGGTTCCCATATAGCCGGTAGGTCTTCGGTACTGTTCTAGCTTGTTCAACAGGCCCGCACACGGCTCGGTCCTCAATCGACACAAGTGGAGCTACAGCACACAGGCCCCAAAGTCCTGCTGCCCTTAACCTCCGCTTGGTCTCATCTTCTTGCCATGTGTTTCATGTGCTATCACTACCCGAGTCGAGTGCCTCTAGCCTATGCTCGCGAGTAGTTCCAACTACTCGACTTGTACCGAATCCTACTTTATCTTAGCAATGCAGTGGCTAACGAGGTTTTCATTCATAAACCCAACCCATGGTTTTCTTGGCTATGCAGTTGGGTTTCCAATCAAGACTCTAATGCAAAGAATCACAACAATATTCAAAGATGTGCTCAAAACAATAAACATTTGTAAAAACGTTAATGCAAACCGGAGCTTGCCTTGCTGCTCTTGGTCGTAGGCTAGCTGTTCCTCCGGAGTAATGAAGTCTAGGACTTCGGGTTCCTCCTCGACCTTAGCGACTACATGATAAGGGCAATATAAGTATCAATTTAAATGCATTTGTATTAACTTTGAAGTCGTGAAGTCTATAACCCTTGCTAGACAGACCCAATGACTGTGAAACATTTACTGGGGCCTGGTTACAACCTATACAGAGATTTGGTCAAGTTTTAGTTGCAGTAAAGCTCATTTGAGCCCTCCACGATTAATTATGTCCTTGACCTTAATTGGAACTCTTAGGGTGTTCTAGGAATTTTCATGAAACAAACTATGACTTTCTGAAAACTAGATTTTCAGAGGGTCCTAATGGAGTTGGTCTCACTTAATTTGGAAGTTCCTAACTAAAGATATGAGCTAAACAATTTCAGAGAAAATTCTGAAAATGTTTCTGAACATTTTCTATTTTCTCTGGAACAGTTTCACTAATCACACCCTTAGGTGGGTTAAATGAGCTCCAATGGGTCTGAAATTTTTATGGTAGTTCAGGGATATTTTGGTGATCATCCCAGCAAAATTTCTGGATTTTCCTCCACAGGATTCTCCAGTTAAAATTCCAAACAGTTTAAACTTTGAGGAATTAATTCTGTAAAAATAAGGAATTTCATGAAGTGAAACTTGATTTGCTGGAAAGTTCTCAGAGAGCTGAATCCAGCAAAATTTGGTTCACTAAATTTGGAGCTTTCTAGCCAAAGTTATGAGGATTTGAAGTTTGAAGGAAATCTGAAAATCGGGAAAAAGTTTAAACTCGCGCGTGGGACCAGGGGACACGCGTCGCACGCCGAGGCGACAGCACACCGCGGCCCACAAGGATTTTGTGCGCCAGCACACCCGATCCCGGCCGCAGCTGGATCCCGATTCAAAATATCTCCCGCTGACAGCTGGGGTCCACCCCCTTCTTCAACCTCGCGACGCCCGCGCTCCGCCGCCGAGGGACCTCGCCGGAGAGCTCGCCGCCGGCTTCTGTACAGATCCAAACTTCTAGATTCTGGCCGCCCCTGCCTACTTTTACTCGGGGAACAGGATTCTAGGGTCAGCTGCTCATGACAATGGCCGGAGCATGGTCGGCGACGAGCCGCCACCTCGGAACGACTTCGGCCATGTCGGCTGACTTCTCTAGCACCTAAGCTACTTGGGAAACCAGTCGGGGAGCACCAGTGGACCTCAGAGAAGGTCGACATGAGCTCGAGGCAGCTCGGGGAAGGCCCGAAATAGGTCCTCACCGTGCGCCCGATGCCGCCCGTTCATTCCGCCATTGGTAGACCTCAAATTACGCCGGGTACAGAGGTTCTCCGGCCCAGGTTGTGAAGGCAACTTGTGCGTTACCGTGTCTAGCTCGTGTGAGAGCGGCTTGAGGCCCTATAATCCTTTCTAGAGCACGAATTAAACAGAATCATACCCGAAGGTCGTTCTGCACAAAGAAAGGGGAAAAGTGGAAATTCGCCGCCGGTGAGCAACCACTCGAGCTGTGGCTCGGGGATGAGCAGCACCGGTCACCAGAGCTTCCAAGGGTGCCTTGGCTCGGGCGTGACAATGCCCTGGTTGGGCTGTCCACGAGAGCCCGGGGTGCCGCGGTTCCAAGTCCTGAATTTGATCTTTCGGCACAGCCGATATCAATCAGTTTCAACTGAATTCTAGCAACGGGGAGGACGGAGGAAGGTCTCTAGTACCTTGCTGGGGCTCTGGAGTGGACGGAGGGAGCTGCGATCGGAGTTCTCCGATCGATTCCGAGCTGCGGAAAATTTCAGCCGGCGCTGAGTTCTTGCGGGGAAGAACGGCGATGCCTCGGCCGAGGAGGGGGGCAGGCGCCTTAAGAAGGCTCTGCACCGCCTCGCGCCCGCGCGTGGGCAAGCAGCTGCTGGCGCGGCGGCTGCCCTCGGTGGCGATTACCGCTGCGGTTCGGCGACCCGAGTGAGAAAAGTCTCAGTCGGTTTGATCTGAGCAGTGGCTGACATGTGGGACCCACTTCCAGTTTTAACCTCTGAAATTTACTCCTAATCACTGTTGTAAACAGTGATCCCCATAGTACCCCTGGTAATTCAAATTATCCACCCATGAACCATTTGAATTGATCAAAGTTCAATTTGGGTTTGGTTTGAGTGAATTTCAGCACAAGTGCAGTTTTGAATTCAAATGAAGTTTGAATTTGTCCCACTTAGCTCATGTCAAGATCAACTCCAAATGGAGTGAAAATTGGTGTGTGGGCTCACAAAAATGTGCTGAGTAAGAATATGCCTCCCACTTTTAAATTAATGGGATAAAAACAGTTTGAATTTAAATATGGTTTCAAACTGCCCTCTTCCTAACTATACCCAAAATGACCACAAAAAGGTTTTGAATTTGGGTGAAACTTGGCATGGACATCCTTAGTAAAGTGTAGGAGTTTTCATATGTCCAGCCCATCTATATCACATGTGGGAAATACCACTTTTGCAATATGTCAGTTTGTTTTCTAATGAGCATGTTGATAATTGTTACTTGCTCTTCATTTGTGTTCATGATCCTTCCTCAAATGAGGTGTGTGGTGTGGTGATGAACACTGCAAATGTGTGTCAAAAACTGAGGCCCTTACATTCCTCCCCCCTTAAAAGAATCTCGTCCCGAGATTATAAAGTGAAAATGAGAGAGAGGACGGTGGAAAATTACCGGATATGCGACGTGAAAAATTCGGGGTAGTTAGTGCGAAGGAATTCTTCGCTCTCCCATGTCGCTTCGTCCATGGAGTGATTACTCCATAGAACCTTGTAGAACCACAATGTACGGTTGCGTGTGGTTCGGGCCTTTTCATCAATAATCTGCACCGGTTCCTCCTGATAGGTGAGATCCGGTTGCAGTTCTTCAATGTCTTCCAGCTGAACGGTCGTTGATAGCTTGAGACACTTCCTCAGATGGGAAATGTGAAAGACGTTGTCCACACCGGAAAGTGCTTCTGGTAATGTCAGCCGGTATGCCACTGACCCACATCTTTCTGTAATCTGGAATGGACCGATGAATCGGGGTGCCAACTTTCCTCTCACCCCAAATCTGTTTACGCCCTTCATTGGAGACACCCGTAGATATACGTGATCTCCAACTTCGAATTGTAATGGGCGCCTTCTCCGGTCCACATATTGTTTCTGACGGGATTGAGCGGCTTTTAGGTTCGCTTGAATCAGTCGAACCTTTTCTTCCGCGTTGTTGACAAGGTCAATCCCGAAGGTAACCCTTTCGCCAGACTCACACCAGTTCAATGGTGTGCGGCATTTCCTACCGTATAGCGCCTCGTAAGGTGCCATCTTGATGCTAGCTTGGTACCCATTATTGTACGAGAACTCAGCTAATGGCAAGTGATCATCCCAATTCTTGCCGTGGTCGATAGCGCAAGCTCGTAGCATGTCTTCTAAGATTTGATTTACCCGCTCCGTTTGCCCATCCGTCTGCGGGTGGTAGGCTGAACTATGGATCAGCTTCGTCCCCAAGGCAGCGTGCAGCTGCTCCCAAAAACAGGACACAAATAAAGTTCCCCGATCCGATATGATGGTACGGGGTACGCCGTACAAGCATAGGATCCGTGAGATGTACAGTTCAGCGTACTTCTTGGCGTTGTAGTTGGTGTTGACCGGGATGAAATGGGCAACTTTGGTGAGCCGATCGACGATCACCCACACGGAATCATGTTTCTTTAAGGTGGTGGGTAAACCGACGATGAAATCCATGCACACGTCCTCCCACTTCCAGGCAGGGATGCCCAGTGGTTGTAGCAGTCCCGGTTTTCGCATGTGGTCTGCCTTCACCCTTCGACATGTATCACACTCGGACACGTATTTTGCAGTCCCTCGCTTCATCCGTGTGCACCAAAACTTGCTTCTGAGTTCTTGATACATCTTGTTGCTGCCGGGGTGAATAGAGAACTTTGACAAGTGAGCCTCATCAAAGATCTTCTTCCGTAGTTCCGGGTTTCGGGGTACGACGATCCGGTCCTTGAACCATAGGATGCCGTCTTCGTCCTTCCGAAAACATTTCAACTCCCCACTGTCTACACGTCTCCGCAAATGTGACATGCCCTTGTTATTCTTCTGGGCTGCCGCTATCTCTTCACGGATGGTGGGGATTAAAGCTAGGTTGTAGAGAGCTCCGTGTGGAATCACATGTAGTGGTGGTTCGCTCTCTTCTAACGGTGTGATGGTCAGATTATTGACGTGTGACTTGCGGCTCAGCGCATCTGCCACTACGTTTGCCTTGCCCGGATGATAATGGATCTCTATCTCGTAATCCTTTATCAGTTCTAACCATCTTCGTTGCCTCATGTTCAGTTCCTTCTGAGTGAATATGTAATTGAGGCTTTTGTGGTCGGTATATAAATGTACGAGGTTACCGAGTAGGTAGTGCCTCCACATTTTTAGTGCAAGTACCACGGCAGCGAGCTCCAAATCGTGAGTTGGATAATTTTGCTCATGGTTTCTAAGCTGCCGTGACCCATACGCGACCACCCTTCGGTCTTGCATCAGCACACCTCCGAGCCCAATGCCGGATGCATCGCAGTACACATCGAACGGTTTTGTTGTGTCTGGCTGCGCCAAAACCGGTGCTGATGTCAGGTGCTTGACTAAAGCCTTGAATGCTGCTTCGCATGCTGGACTCCAAACATATTTGGTAGCCTTCTTTAGCAGCTCTGTCATTGGCTTGGCAATTTTTGAGATGTTTGGAATGAACCTCCGATAATATCCCGCGAGTGCGAGGAAACTCCGTACCTCGTGAACAGTTCTCGGGGATTTCCAATTCAGCACTTGAGTGATCTTGCTCGGGTCCACAGCGATACCCTCCGCTGAGATGATATGCCCGAGGAAAGGCACTTGCGATATCCAAAACTTGCATTTGCTGAATTTTGCGTATAACTTGTGATCCCGCAGCCGTTGTAAGACTATACGCAGATGTTTCTTGTGATCTTCCTCCGACTTGGAATATACCAGGATGTCGTCGATAAAGACCACGACAAACTTGTCCAGCTCCGGCATGAATACCGAGTTCATTAAGTACATGAAGTGAGCCGGAGCATTGGTGAGGCCGAAGGACATGACCAGGTACTCATAAAGTCCGTACCTCGTCGAGAAAGCCGTCTTCGGAATGTCCTCAGCCCTTATCTTAATCTGATGGTACCCGGATCTTAAATCCATCTTGGAAAAGATCTTTGCTTCGACCAACTGATCAAATAACATGTCGATCCGTGGCAACGGGTACTTGTTCTTGATGGTTACGGCATTTAATGGATGATAGTCCATGCAAAGCCGCAACATCTCATCCTTCTTCTTGACAAATAATGCCGAACAGCCCCATGGCGAGGAGCTCGGCCTAATAAAACCCTTCTCCAGAAGGTCCGTGAGCTGAGTCTTCAGTTCAGCCAACTCCTTGGGCGCCATCTTGTACGGCCTTCGGGATATTGGCGTGGTTCCCGGTGCAAGTTCAATCTTGAACTCTACCTCTCTATCAGGCGGCATCCCCGGCAAATTGTCCGGGAATACATCAGGGAACTCTCGGACCACCGGAATATCTTCCAATCTGATGGTTGTGGCTTGATAGACACTTGGAAGTTTTATTTCCGGACTGTCCAGAAATAATGAGTGAGACTCGTGCACTTCTGAGTTCAAGTGCACGACTCGGAGGACGGTGTCTAAAACAGCGCCGTGGCGGGTTAACCACGACATCCCTAAGATGACATCGACCTTTTGTCCCTCTAAAATTATGAGAGACGTAGGGTAAACTCTACCCTCTAAGCACAATGGCGCTTTTGGGACCATCATGCTTGCTGAAATTTTCCCACCCGGTGAACAGATCACATAAGGACTATCGGTGGGTAGTATTTGCAAGCTATAGTTATCAATGAAAGCTTGGCTAATGAAGCTATGCGTGGCGCCTGAATCAAATAGTACTATAGAGGGATGCTGGTGGAGTTGGAACATACCCGCAAGGATTGGTTCGCCCTCCGGCACGTCCTCAATGGCGAGCTGGTGGACGGTGCCGGGCCTAGGGTGTGCCCGCCGCGCATTAGTAGGGTTCTGGGGTTGATTCCTCCCCGGAAACTGTGGTGCCACTCCGCCGCCTTGCCTCTCCGGGCAACTGCTCGCGAAGTGTCCTGGACGACCACACTTGTAACATGTGGCCGCTGCTGGTGGAGTACTCGGTGGACGAAAGCCAGGCATACGTTGCTGAGGTGCAAATGCACGCGGCATCGCCCGCTGCTGCTGTTGTGGTTGCGGTAGTGCTGGCAGTGCCGGCCGGAATGCCGGTGAAGAGTACGGCCGGCCGCGGAACGGCATCGACCGCTGTGGTGGTTGCCAGCGTGGACCTGATGGTGGGCGATTCACCATCCGAAACTTCTGAGAAGGACCGCCTCCTTCTCCGCTGCTTTGCGGCGCGCTTCGCTTTCGCTCTGCCGCCGCCAACTCCTTGCCGGAGTCCTCCTGAACAATCGCAGCATCAATGATGTCGTTGAGGCTGCCGCGATTGAACATCGCCAACTTGTCCTTCAGGAGCGGGTTAAGCCCCTGGTAAAAATGGTCCCGCCGCTTCTCGTCGGTATCAGCATGATACGACGCATATAGCGCGAGATCGTTAAATGCCCTGGAGTATTCCAGCGTGTTCCGGCTCCCTTGTTGCAGGTGTAAGAACTCCTGCGTCTTCCTCTTCATTAAACCTGGCGGTATATGATAGGCCCTGAAGGCCGTCCGGAACTCCGTCCAGGTCATCACTCGGTCGGTGGGCTGTGAAGCACAGAAGTTGGCCCACCACGCGCTCGCGGATCCTTGGAGCTGCTGGACCGCGAACTGAGTCTTGCGCTGCTCGCTGAGCTGGAGCAGCCCGAACTTCATCTCTATGGCGCGGAGCCAGTTGTCCGCGTCAAGTGGTTCATCCGCCCTTGAGAATACCGGGGGATGAGTAGCCAGGAAGTCGGAGTAGGAGCTCTGTTGGCGCTCCTCACGATCTTGACGTCTCTCTGGGCGAGACGTATTGGCGATAAGCGTTTGCAGCAACTCCGTGTGCTGCTGATGTGAACCCGCCTTTGCCACGACGATGTCGGCCAATGTAACCGTTGGCAGTGGCGGTGGCGGTGTTTGCTGTTGCTGTTGCTGCTGCTGTCCTGAGGAGTCCTCGGGAGGTGGTTGGGAGGTCTCTCCCCCTTGACTGGTACCCCCAACGTCAGGGTTGGCACGAGTACGCGTTATTCTGAAATTCAAAACAGCAGCAATTAGCACATGTCTTACTTAAAATTCCATAAGCAACAGTAGGTATTGAAGTGACACATGATTAGTTTGCACAACATTCACATATATTGATAAAGCATAAACTTTATACAAGATACATTATTCTCGGGTCTCCGAGAAGTCGTACTCATGTCGTCACTACCTATACATACGCTACTGTCTACACGACATGTCACCGATTACAAAAGTTGGGTTACGCTACCCTGGCTGCCCTACTTGGCAACCGTAACCCCCTACTCAGAGTAGAACTCGACCTCCTGTGGGTCGTCCTCCTCCGGTACCTCTGCTGGTGGCTCTGGATCTACCACCTCTTCTCCCATTCCGGGTTCTCCCATTGCTGGAAGACCCAAGACCACCGGTACGCCTAACACCGGGGGCACGAGGTCCTGCAATGCATGCACCTCGTCCATAGCCTGGTTGTAGTCCTCTTCCCAGCCTTGTCCTTCCTCAATAGCGTCGTCCCGCTCTTGAGCAAGGTCCTCATTCTGCTGGGTTAGGGTCTGCACCAGCTCTTGCAACGCCGCGATGTCAACACGGCTCTTCTTCTTTGCCTTCTTCAGACAACGCAACTGATTGTGTTGTTTATTCAATCGCTTGATCGTCGGAAGGAGCACATTGCGGAGTTCGCTGTGAGCACTCTCAAAATGATCTGCACGGCCTGTGCTCTCCTTGAGCTTTGTGGCGAGATGCTCCGTATGAACATCTTGGCTGTCCATCACGGCGTTTCCCGCCCTCATCTGGAGGCTGAGATTTGCCTCCGCGGGGTTGTACCTTGGGCAACTCGGATCCGTTGCCTCCAGGTACCTCTCTTCCCACACATGCTGAGATCGTCCCTCCACCGGAACGAGTGCGTATGGAGTGCCCTCCATAGCCTGCACGTGCAGTTGGCAGAAACGTGACATAGTGTCACGGGCTGCCACTTGCCACATACCTTCCGGTTGTCTTCCTCTCACCGTGACGGTGAATGGCACCCAACCGGGTGGCGTAGGTCCTGCAGGAACCTCGACATGGATCATCCACGTCTTGTTCTCCTCTTCGCCTTCTTCCTTGGCGAAGTATTGCGGCATCTGATTGTACCCGAAATATTGGAGCATTTGCCACAATGCTTCCAGGTAGCCGTTACGGTGAGAACAGTGGGACATCACCCACCCGTTCTCCAGTTGCTTATCTGCTGTCATCTGTAAAAATATATTTGAGAAATGTCAAATAACTATTTAAACAGTAAACAACTGAGTTATAACATAAAACTTGTCATTGAACCCATAAAATTTGGAAACATAGTTCAAATTTTAAACAAATTTGACTGCTGATCTGCTGTTCCCATGACAGCCCTGACCAGTTTCCATTTCAACCTGATTTAGGCTATGTTGAACGCAAAACCAATTCTGGAGCTCAACATCAAAGTTAAAGATAACTTCAATAGCTTTCCAGAAAGTATTTGCTTGGCCCAATATCTGTCCTGGTTCAAAAGTTATGAGATGTCAAAGTTAACGGAATTTCTGGAAACAATTGGACAGCACCTCCCTGCCTTCGGTACTGATTTGATCCAAGAATCCCAGTTACTTCTGTTCCTAATCTGACAAAACATTTTGTTACAAAGTTGTAACCCATCTCATAAGATTTCCAGAACTACCTCATTTTCTATTTTTGAATTTTTATGCAGGAAGTTATGCTTAATGTACAGAGAGTCTACAGAGAGTCTTTACTCTGTCCTGTTTTCTGGACAGTTTCAACTCTACTGCGTTTTTCGAGTGGTTAAGGGATGAAACACCTCTGGACCTCAACAGAAAAGTTGTAAAGCTCTTCCAAAGCTTTCCAGAAATGTATCATACGACCCCAACCTCGAAAGAACTCAACCTCTAACCTCTGATTAACTTCATCCTTGATTCAGCTAAAAACAGAGTGCTCTGTCCTTAACAACCTATAAGTTGAAAACTTGTTAACTTTGAATATCCTGTTCAAGGGAAGGAGTTACATCAAGTTTTACTACTTTGGATCAAAACCTTCAAGTTTTTAAATGAAGTTGTTCATTTAATGGGGTGTGACGTCGATGCGTCACCAGATTATGTCGGTACTACGTCCTCACAAAGGAAAAACCTATACCGGGCTTAGCCGGCTTCGTTAACTCAGTGGCACTAAACGTCACTCGCACACGGATGCTACACGTCTACCGTTTCGTGGTCAGGCTACCTGCAGAAACTCAAGCAATCGTCAGACTCGGCTGCACACCGAGCCCGGAATCCATACGGTTCGTACACCCGGCCGTCATCACTCGCCCGGATGTTCTCAAGCCAAACACGCCTTGAGTTACGTGTTCACGTTTCAGACCACGTGACGGGGTCTCCCATGTTGCACCACGCACACCAGGGACAGACGTTGCTCGAATACCCCAAATGACATGAAGAGTCGTAGAGGATACTAAAGCGGGTCGGGTTACGTGCCACCCGTGGGGCTCCACCCTTCAGCTTGTGCGCACTGGTGGACAGCGCTTACGTGTACCCCCCAAGACATAAACGTCCCGAGATACACGATTTTCTGACATAACAAATAGGTTAATATGCCACTTTCTATAGGCTAATAACATCCTTATACGGGCTACTAACTCGTTCCTCACTGGATTTTTGAAAAAGAAGACCTTTGTACTGTGTTAAACCTCAAGCGAGCTCTGATACCAGCGCTGACACGACCCCACAGTCCTGTCGAGCCAGGATCACGCTGAGGGGTGCTGCGTTGCACAGCACCGTATAACACACGTCAAAGGTACAAAGCGGAAGCAAAATTTTATTACATAAACAAGTTAGGAACATTTTTACATCAAAATAAGTTCAGTCTACACTCGCGGGCGTAGACTAAGCATCAAGTGCACGTTCAGTCCTTGAACGTGTCCTTGCTAGCACACACGCACACTAACTCTGCGGCGTGCACGACTCCCACTCGACGGGGTTCCCCTCCTGGGGTTCCGTCTCCTCTTCGGGAGTCCCTTCCTCATAGAACCCTGCAAAAGCTTCAAACACAAGCAGTGAGCACGAAGGCTCAGCAAATCTGACCCGTCTCACCTAAACATGGAACTTCTACATGTGGGTAATGGGTTACATGAGGTAAAAATCAGTTGCAAGGACTCGCCTAATTAGTAGAACCTTACTTTCAAGTTTTAGCAGCAGGTTGTGGAGAACCTTACGCTAAGGCACATGAGAGAGCCGCAATCAAACAAGAAACACATTTCTCTCATGTACTTTGCCCAAGGTTGAAAAGAACTTTAGTTAGCTCTAAGCTACAGCATATCATTAAAAATCAATGTCCAGCTTTCAATCAGCAACATTTTAACATGTAACTAGCCTGTTCTTTCTACGTCACGGTACAGTGAACAAGTGGTACTCACTGACCGCGAGGGACGGCGATTATAATCGATTTACACCTGCAGGGTTACCCGAACAACCCGTCACATACGCCCGTACTCGATGTTGCCTACAACAACCATCACGGACACCGTACGCGACTACCTTTCACCCGTTAGCCAAATGTTGAACCGGTCCAATCGTCCCGAGCAAGAGGTCTCTGCATGCGCATCTCAGTGCCGCCAGCCGATTTACACCTCGAGCTCTCAACCTACCCTCTAAACGACCAGCTATGCCTCAACACCCAGCTACCCGAGTTACATCAGTTTCCCGGTTCCCATATAGCCGGTAGGTCTTCGGTACTGTTCTAGCTTGTTCAACAGGCCCGCACACGGCTCGGTCCTCAATCAACACAAGTGGAGCTACAGCACACAGGCCCCAAAGTGCTGCTGCCCTTAACCTCCGCTTGGTCTCATCTTCTTGCCATGTGTTTCATGTGCTATCACTACCCGAGTCGAGTGCCTCTAGCCTATGCTCGCGAGTAGTTCCAACTACTTGACTTGTACCGAATCCTACTCTATCTTAGCAATGCAGTGGCTAACGAGGTTTTCAATCCTAAACCCAACCCATGGTTTTCTTGGCTATGCAGTTGGGTTTCCAATCAAGACTCTAATGCAAAGAATCACAAAAATATTCAAAGATGTGCTCAAAACAATAAACATTTGTAAAAAGGTTAATGCAAACCGGAGCTTGCCTTGCTGCTCTTGGTCGTAGGCTAGCTGTTCCTCTGGAGTAACGAAGTCTAGGACTTCGGGTTCCTCCTCGACCTTAGCGACTACATGATAAGGGCAATATATATATCAATTTAAATGCATTTGTATTAACTTTGAAGTCGTGAAGTCTATAACCATTGCTAGACAGACCCAATGACTGTGAAACTTTTACTGGGGCCTGGTTACAACCTATACAGAGATTTGGTCAAGTTTTAGTTGCAGTAAAGCTCATTTGAGCCCTCCACAATTAATTATGTCGTTGACCTTAATTGGAACTCTTAGGGAGTTGGTCTCACTTAATTTGGAAGTTCCTAACTAAAGATATGAGCTAAACAATTTCAGAGAAAATTCTGAAAATGTTTCTGAACATTTTCTATTTTCTCTGGAACAGTTTCACTAATCACACCCTTAGGTGGGTTAAATGAGCTCCAATGGGTCTGAAATTTTTATGGTAGTTCAGGGATATTTTGGTGATCATCCCAGCAAAATTTCAGGATTTTCCTCCACAGGATTCTCCAGTTAAAATTCCAAACAGTTTAAACTTTGAGGAATTAATTCTGGAAAAATAAGGAATTTCATGAAGTGAAACTTGATTTGCTGGAAATTGCTAAGAGAGCTGAATCCAGCAAAATTTGGTTCACTAAATTTCGAGCTTTCTAGCCAAAGTTATGAGGATTTGAAGTTTGAAGGAAATCTGAAAATCGGGGAAAAGTTTAAACTCGCGCATGGGACCAGGGGACACGCGTCGCACGCCGAGGCGACAGCACACCGCGGCCCACAAGGATTTTGCGCGCCAGAACACCCGATCCCGGCCGCAGCCGGATCCCGATTCAAAATATCTCCCGCTGACAGCTGGGGTCCACCCCCTTCTTCAACCTCGCGACGCCCGCGCTCCGCCGCCGAGGGACCTCGCCGGAGAGCTCGCCACCGGCTTCTGTACAGCTCCAAACTTCTCGATTCTGGCCGCCCCTGCCTACTTTTACTTGGGGAACAGGATTCTAGGGTCAGCAGCTCATGACAATGGCCGGAGCATGGTCGGCGACGAGCCGCCACCTCGGAACGACTTCGGCCATGTCGGCTGACTTCTCTAGCACTTCAGCTACTTGAGAAACCGGTCGGGGAGCACCAGTGGTCCTCAGAGAAGGTCGACATGAGCTCGAGGCACCTCGGGGAAGGCCCTAAATAGGTCCTCACCGTGCGCCCGATGCCGCCCGTTCATTCCGCCATTGGTAGACCTCAAATTACGCCGAGTACAGAGGTTCTCCGGCCCAGAGTTGTGAAGGCAACTTGTGCGTTACTGTGTCTAGCTCCTGTGAGAGCGGCTTGAGGCCCTCTAATCCTTTCTAGAGCACGAATTAAACAGAATCGTACCCAAAGGTCGTTCTGCACACAGAAAGGGGAAAAGTGGAAATTCGCCGCCGGTGAGCAACCACTCGAGCTGTGGCTCGGGGATGAGCAGCACCGGTCATCAGCGCGTCCAAGGGTGCCTTGGCTCGGGCGTGACAACGCCCTGGTTGGGCTGTCCACGAGAGCCCGGGGTGCGGCGGTTCCAAGTCCCGAATTTGATCTTTCGGCACAGCCGATATCAATCGGTTTCAACTGAATTCTAGCAACGGGGAGGACGGAGGAAGGTCTCTAGTACCTTGCTGGGGCTCTGGAGTGGACGGAGGGAGCTGCGATCGGAGTTCTCCGATCGATTCCGAGCTGCGGAAAATTTCGGCCGGCGCTGAGTTCTTGCGGGGAAGAACGGAGATGCCTCGGCCGAGGAGGGGGGCAGGCGCCTTAAGAAGGCTCTGCACCGCCTCGCGCCCGCGCGTGGGCAAGCAGCTGCTGGCGCGGCGGCTGCCCTCGGTGGCGATCACCGCTGCAGCTCGGCGACCCGAGTGAGAAGTCTCAGTCGGTTTGATCTGAGCAGTGGCTGACATGTGGGACCCACTTCCAGTTTTAACCTCTGAAATTTACTCCTAATCACTGTTGTAAACAGTGATCCCCATAGTATCCCTGGTAATTCAAATTATCCACCCATGAACCATTTGAATTGATCAAAGTTCAATTTGGGTTTGGTTTGAGTGAATTTCAGCACAAGTGCAGTTTTGAATTCAAATGAAGTTTGAATTTGTCCCACTTAGCTCATGTCAAGATCAACTCCAAATGGAGTGAAAATTGGTGTGTGGGCTCAAAAAAATGTGCTGAGTAAGAATATGCCTCCCACTTTTAAATTCATGGGATAAAAACAATTTGAATTTGAATATGGTTTCAAACTGCCCTCTTCCTAACTATACCCAAAATGACCTCAAAAAGGTTTTGAATTTGGGTGAAACTTGGCATGGACATCCTTAGTAAAGTGTAGGAGTTTTCATATGTCCAGCCCATCTATATCACATGTGGGAAATACCACTTTTGCAATATGTGAGTTTGTTTTCTAATGAGCATGTTGATAATTGTTACTTGCTCTTCATTTGTGTTCATGATCCTTCCTCAAATGAGGTGTGTGGTGTGGTGATGAGCACTGCAAATGTGTGTCAAAAACTGAGGCCCTTACAATTTCTTGGTCTAAAATCGATGGAGGAGGTGTGATAGGAAGTTAACATCCTGTGTGTGATGTTTGAAACACAACAAACACGATTTGAGGACAATTTTGCAATTCTTTACCTCAAGGTCAGTTTCTACCGCCCGGGAGAAAATCTTGAAATTCTCCCTCTGTAATCAATGGCTAGGGCTGAGCTTCGAAGGTGAGCAACTAGGCTTGTAGGTGCACCGATGGGGTAGCTTGCTTTGTCATGATCACTCCTGGTTTGGGCTGCCCATGGTGATCAGTTTGGTTTACTTCCGTTTCAACTCGGGAGCAGTGGAAACTTTGCTGTTTCTAGGCGCCAGTGAGCTCGGGACGGTGGAGGAAAGGTTCTAGCTGGCTAGAGCACTAATGGGCGAAGGCTTTTCCTGTGGGGAGCTCGAGCAAAGGGAGCTTGGTTCAGTTGGGCGATCAGAGGAACAGAGCAGCGGCTGGTTCTGTTCTGCTCCGGAGAAAATCTCACGGGAGCGAGGCAGAGCGAGGAGGAAGAGAAATGGCTTCGGTGCACTTGCTTCGTGGAGGATCAGACCAAGCAAAACAAGCAAGCAGGAGCTGGCCTCGGTGGAACGTCGCCGGTGAGCAGCAGGTGGTGTGCTCCCGTAAACAGAGTCGGTTTGCATTTTTTTTTGTGAGACTGACCGGTGGGGTCCACAGCCACAATTCTCCCTCTTATCCCCCATTTCAATTTAAAATAGCAAACGAGCTCCAAATTTGATCAAACTTGGAGGATAGGTCAAAATAATTATGAGGAACTCAAATCTGAAATCAAATTTTGAAATTGAGTTTGTTTGGTTCAAAATTCAAATTCAAGTTTGAATTTGAACGTGCCGTCATTTAATCCTCGGAATAAATAGTATAGGAGCTCCAAAATTATTCCAATTTGGACCAGAAGCCTCTTAATACCTGGAAATTGCATTGGTGAATTCATTTGCATGTATTTGGCAATCTGAATATGAATCCATTTAAAAGGATCAAAATTGTGTTTAAATTTTCTCCACTCTCCTCATAGAGAAGGTGCACATGAGTTAGAGTTTTTGGGAGTGTAATTCTTTCCCCTAGGTTAACATGTGTTGAGCATGAGCTAGAGAAAATTTTTAACTCCCCCACATGTCCATATTTGTGTTCATCATTTCATGTGACACAACTATAGTCTTTTATCACCTTAACTTTGTTTCATAAGTTGACATCAAACTTTACAAAAGTTAGGGCTGTTACAGTTTGCCCTTCACTCTAAAACGATGAACTCCCTTCATCAGAGACACATGGACATAAACATAGTCCCAGATGTTGAAGTGGAGAGGACGGAGTCTTTTATCCGCATAGCTCTTTTGACGAGATTGAGCAGCCTTGAGGTTGGCTTGTATTACTCGCACTCGTTCTTCAGCCTCATTCACATGTTTGATGCCGTATATCACTCTCTCGCTGGACTCACACCAGTTGAGTGGTGTGCGGCATTTCTGGCTGTAAAGAGCTTCATACGGCGCCATATTAATGCTAGCTTGATAGCCATTGTTGTAAGAAAACTCCGCCAATGGCAAATGATCGTCCCAATTTTTGCCGTGGTGGATGGCACAAGCGTGTAGCATGTCTTCAAGCACTTGATTTACCCATTCAGTTTCACCCTCCGTCTGCGGGTGATATGCAGAGCTTCGGAGAAGTTTGGTCCCCAATGACGCGTGCAGCTGTTCCCAAAACCGAGCGATGAACAGCGCACCGTGATCTGAAATAATGGACCGGGGAACACTGTGCAAGCACAAGATCCTTGCAATATACAGCTCCACATATTGCTTGGCCACGTAACTTGTATGTACGGGAATAAAATGAGCGGACTTGGTTAGTCGATCGACTATCACCCAAATCAAATCATGCTTGTGAGATGTGACAGGTAACCCAACTATGAAGTCCATGCTGATATCCTCCCACTTCCACGCTGGAATGTTCAACGGTTGCAGCTGTCCGGCTTTACGCATGTGGTCGGCTTTCACCCGCCGACACGTATCACATTTGGATACTTACTTTGATATTTCTCTTTTCATCCGCGTCCACCAAAATATGGTTTTCAGATTTTGGTACATCTTGTTGCTGCCCGGATGAATCGAATACTTGGACAAATCAGCTTCGTCCAGGATTTTCTTCCGAAGCTTCATGTCACGGGGTACAACTATACGGTCTTTAAACCATAGAGTACCGTGTTCATCCCTTCGGAAGCATTTCATTTCGCCATTATTCATTCTTCTCTGAATGTGCAACATTCCCATGTCTTCCTTCTGAGCTTCCATAATCTCCTCTCGTATGGTAGGGACGAGATCAAGATTATATAGTGCCCCGTATGGAACCAAGTATAGACTCGGATCCTCCTTATCAAGTGGGGTGATGATCAGATTGTGGACATGAGATTTGCGGCTTAAGGCATCGGCAACCACGTTTGCCTTTCCAGGATGGTAATGAATCTCGATCTCATAGTCTTTGATCAGCTCTAGTGTAAGGGCCTAAATTTTTTAACACATCCAAAATGTTCATCACACCACACACACCTCATATAAGGAAATGATATGAACACATTTCAAGAGCAAGCAAACACCATCAACATGGTCATTAGAGAATAAACTCACAAAATGCAAAAGTGGCATTTCCCACATGCATCATATAGGGGCTGGGCATATGAGAAACTCCTACACCTTGCTAGGGATGCCCATGCCAAATTTCACCCAAATCCAAAACTTTTTTGAGGTCTTTTTGGGTATAACTAGAAAGAGGATAGTTTGAACTCAAATTCAAATTCAAACTACTTCCATCCCATAAGTTCAAAAGTGGGAGGCATATTCTTATTCAGCACATTTTTATGAGATCACACACCAATTGTCACTCCATTTGGAGTTGATCTTAACATGAGCTAAATTTAGCAAATTCAAACTCAATTTGAATTTCAAACTGCATATGTGCTGAAAATTTATTCAAACACCTCACAATTTGAATTCTATCAACTTCAAATGGGCATTTGGTAGATAATTGAAATCCTCAAGGGTATTAGTGGGATTACTGTTTGTAGCAGTGGGAGGAAGTTAATTTCAGAGGTTAAAAGGGGGGTGGGACCCGCATGTCAGCCTCAGTAGCCAAATTATCCGACTGAAGAACTCAGCCCGGTTTCTTGCGCCGGCTTGAGCTGCCACCACGGCGAGGATTGGCAGGGACAGCAGCTGGTTGCCGCCTCTGGCCACTGAACCGCCTCGCCCTCCCCCTTATCCCCGCAGCTGCGCCGGTCAGGGGCAGTACTGATCATTTCTTCGCTCTCACGCTAGAAAACATTGCCTCGCCGCCGCTCTCTCAAATTTGATCAGAGAGCCAGTGATCACAGCCTCTCTACTCCCTCCAAGCTGCAAAACGGTACAAGAGGCCCTCCTCTTCCTTCCCCGTCGTAGGAACTAGCTAAGTCTGGTTGATCTTGCCCCACACCGTAAGCTTTTCTGGCGACCTAAGGTGTTTCGCACCTAGGGCTCTCATGGACAGCCCAAACGGGGAGGTGTCACGCCCAAGCTAAGGCGTCCCCAGAAGGGTTAGAGTCTGGTGTTGCTCACCCCTGAACCACAGCCCGAGTGTTTGATCACCGGCGACAAATTTCAGTTTTCTCTTTCATTCGGTGCAGACCGACCTTCGGGTATGGATCTGCAAAATTCTCTTTCCATAGCTGTTTAGAGATCCTCAAACTACACCTACACGAGCTAGGCTTGGTAACGATCAACTTTCCTTCGCGGTCCTAGCAAGAAAACCTTGGTAGACCGACCGTTCCTAGCTATTCTACCGGCGCTAATGGCGGGAGCCGCCGGGCGCACGGTGAGAGCCTACCTAGGACCTCTCCCGAGCTGCCTTGAGCCCATTCCGAGCTTCCCTAGGGTGCACTGATGCACTACGACCGATAGCTCGATCTTTTGGGGTGCTAGAAAGTCCGGCCGACACGGCCTAAGTTCTTCCGAAGCCGCCGCTCGTCGCCGGCCATGTTCCGGGGATTGTCACGTCAAGCTGAGCCCAGCATCGTGTTCCCCGTGTGGGATTAGGCAGATGCGCCAAAGATCGTGGAGTTTGGCGCACGGCAGAAGCCTCCAGCGAGCACTCCGGTGTGGGGTCGCGGCGGTCGAGCGCGGGGGGCCGGAGGTAGACGAAGCCCCTGGTCCCACGTGTCAGCGGCCGATATTTTTAAACTGGGGATTTGCTGTGGCACCAGATCAGGTGTGGATGCGCACGAAATACTTCATAGCCCCGTGTGTCGGCCGCTGAGAAGTTGACACGTAGCCCCGGTCCCACACGCAGCGATTTAAACATTTACCCGATTTTCAGATTTAGTTCAAACTTCAAACCCACATAACTTTGGCTAGGAAACTCCAAATCAAGTGAACCAAATTTTGTTGGTTTCATCTCTATGAGTACTTTCCAACAAATCAAGTTTCACTTCATGACAATCCTTAGTTCTCCAGAATTAATTCTTCAAAGTTTAAACTCTTTAGAATTTTAACTGGAAAACCCTATGGAGGACAATTCTGAAATTTTTCTAGGATCTTCAACGAAATATCCCTAAGGTACCATAAAAATTTCAGATCCATTTGATCTCATTTGATCCACCTAATGGTGTGATTAATAAAACTGTTCCAGAGAAAATAGAAAATGTCCAGAGACATTTTCAGAATTTCTCTGCAATTGTTTAGCTCATATCTTTAGCTAGGAACCTTCAAATTAAGTGAGACTAATTCTATTTGAACCCTCTGAAAATCTAGCTTTCAGAAAGTCATGGATTGCTCCATGAAAATCCCTAGAACACCCTAAGAGCTCCAATTAAGGCCAAGTACATAATTATTTGTGGAGAGCTCAAATGAGCTTTGCTGCAAATGAAACTTGGCCAAGTCTCTGTTTAGGTTGTATCCAAACCACAGTAAAAATTTCAGAGTCATTGGGTCTATCTAGAAAGACTTATAATACTCACAAGTTTAACTTCAATATAAATGCATTTAAATTAACACATATTTGTAGTATGTAGTCGCTAAGGTTGAGGAGGAACCCGAAGTCTTAGACTTCGTCACTCCAGAGGAAAAGCTAGCCTAAGACCAAGAGCAGCAAGGCAAGCTCTAGTTTGCATTAACCCTTTTACAAGTTTTAATTGTTTTGAGAACTTACTTTGAGCACCCTCTTAATTCTTGCATTAGAGTCTTGTTTGAAACCCAAATGCATAGCCAAGAAAACCATGGGTTGGGATTAGGTTTGAAAACCTCGTTAGCTACTGCAATGCTAAGATCATGTAGGATTCGGTACAAGTCGAGTAGTTGGAACTACTCGCGAGAATAGGCTAGATGCACATTGCTTGGGTAAAGATAGCAAATGAAACACATGGCAATAAAAATGAGACCGAGCGGAGAGTAAGGGCAGCAGGACTTTGGGGACTGGGTTCCATAGCTCTGCTTGTGTCGATTGAGGACCGAGCCGTATGCGGGCCTGTTGAACAAGCTAGAACAGTACCGAAGACCTACCGGCTATATGGGAACCGGGAAACCGATGTAACTCGGGTAGCTGGGTGTTGAGGCATCGCTGGTCGTTCAGAGGTTAGGTTGAGAGCTCGAGGTGTAAATCGGCTGGTGGCACTATGGAAGCGTGCGCAGAGACCTCTTGCTCAGGACGATTGGACCGGTTCAACATTTGGCTGACGGGAGAAAGGTGGTTGCGTACGACGTCCGTGATGGTTGCTGTAGGCAACATCGAGTACGTGCGTACGTGACAGGTTATGCGGGTAACCCTGCAGGTGTAAATCAATTATAATCGCCGTCCCTCGCGGTCAGTGAGTACCACTTGTTCACTGTATCGTGACGTAGAAAGAACAGGCTAGATACATGTTAAAAGTTTGCTGATTTGAAAGCTATACATTGCTTGTTAATGACTTGTTGTAGTTTAGAGCTAATTAAAGTTCTTTTTAAAACTTTGGGCAAAGTACATGAGAGAAATGTGTTTCTTGTATGATTGCGGCTCTCTCATGTGCCTTAGCGTAAGGTTCTCCACAACCTGCTGCTAAAACATGAAAGTAAGGTTCAAATAATTAGGCGAGTCCTTGCAACTTATTTTTCCTCATGTACCCTTAAACCATCGTCTCACTGCTTGTGTTTGAAGCTTTTGCAGGGGTTTATGAGGAAGGGACTGCCGAAGAAGAGACAGAACCCCAAGAGGGAAACCCCGTCAAGTGGGAGTTGGGCACACCACCGTGTTAGTGTGTGTGCGTGCTAGCGGGGACACGTTCACGGGCTGAACGTGAACTCGATGCGTAGTCTACGCCGTGAGTGTAGACCAAACTATTTTGTTGTAAAAATGTTCATAAACTGGTTTATGTAATAAAACTTTGCTTCCACTTTGTATCTTTCATGTGCATTATCTGGTGCTGTGCAACGCAGCACCCCTCAGCGTGATCCTGGCTTGACAAGGCCGTGGGGCCATGTCAGCGTGGTATCAGAGCTCGCTTGAGGTTTAACGCACTACAAAGGTCATCTTTTTCAAAAATTTGGTGAGGAATGAGTTAGTAGCCCATATAAGGATGTTATTAGTGTATAGAAAGTGGCGTACTAACCTATTTGTCTATGTCGGAAAATCGTGCATCTCGGGACGATTTAAGTCTCGGGGGGTGCACGTAAGTGCTGTCCAGTGCGCACAAGATGAATGGTGGAGCCCCACGGGTGGCAGGTAACCCGACCCGCTTTAGTATCCTCTATGACTATTCATGTCATTTGGGGTATTCAAGCAACGCCTTTCCCTGGCGTGGTTTGGGAAAGTGTTGGAGACCCCGTCACGTGGTCAGTAACGTGAACACGTAGCTCAAGGCGTGTTTGGCTTGAGAACACCCGTGCGAGTGCTGACGGACGGGTGTATGAACTGTATGGTTAGCGGGCTCGGTGTGCAGCCGAGTCTGACGATTGTGTGAGTTATTTGCAGGTAGTCTAACAACGAATCGGTAGACGAGTAGCATCCGTGTGTGAGAGACATTTAGTGCCACTGAACTAACAACGCCGGCTAAGACCGGTATAGGTTTTTCTTTGTGAGGAACGTAGTACCGACATGATCTTGTGACGCATCGATGTCACGCCCCATTAAATTAGCAATGGTGGCGGACCGGAATCTGCTCATCCAGGATCACAGAGGGTGGTGCCGCACGATGCGACACCCGACAGCACACATCATAAGAACAACCTTGTATTACATAGAAATCCAACTGAATATGTACAAACTAGTACAATACTTCAGTTACAAACTAATATTTGGATTACAAAAGCGAAAGCTAAGTTTATACAACTCACGCCACCTATCTAGCAAATGTCGGTTGCCCAGCCCTAGGGCAACCCACACTAGCTGCACTCCTCAGCTCAGCACGGCGTGTACGGCTCCCACTCAGCCGTGTTCCCTGACGGAGGGTAACCCTCGCCGGTGGACTCGTAACCCGAGTCCATGGGTGGCTCCTCACCTGAAAAACACTTAAGCAGCAACCATGAGCACGATGGCTCAACAAGACTTAACCGACTCACCTAGGCATGAAACTCTACATGTAGGGTACAATGAACATGGGACGGTAAGATTGCAGCAAACGGACACACCTACAAGTTCATCCTTCGTTCATCTTTTAGCTACAAGTTAACAGTTCATGGATATGAAATTTAGTGAGCAATATTTGGTGGCACACATGTAGCAATACAATTATACCATAACAGAAATATTGAATCATCACGTTTCATATATTAGCCTACGTCACGACTCAATGACCAAGTGGTACTCTTCACCGTGAGGGACGGCGAATCGACTCGATATACACCTGCAGGGATACCCAAAGATCACGTCACGTACGCCTACCTGTGGAGCTGCGCTCACTGGATGTTGTATGGGACAACCTTTCACCCAACAGCCTAAACGTCGAACCGGTCGCACCAAAACGGACAGGAGGTTCCCCACATGGAGCATCTCTCTATGCCCGTTAGCAGATTTCCACCTTGCTGCCCTCAACCTACACCTATAAATTGGTGTGCTATGCCTCGACACCCGGAGGTTTAGGTTACATCGGTTTATCAGGGCCCATATATCAGATATGCCTTTGGTACGTTCAATACTTGCTCAGCAGGGCCGCACACGGATCGATCCTCAATTGACACAGACAAGGCTGCGCACACAAGACTTCCTCTTGCTGCACCCTAGCCCCTGCCTAGTCTCATTTTAATTACTAATGTGATCTCACATCACTCGACCACACGTGAACGATATACTATATGTCAATTTAAATGCAATGTTTGAACTTGAATATGTAATTACCATAACTCTAGCAAGCCCTCCCCATTGGTTCTGAAATTTTTATGGTGGCTTGGTAGGTTCCTAATCAGAGTCTTGACCAAGTTTCATTTGATACAAAGTTCATTTGAGCTTTGTACAAATAAAAGCCTATTTGGTCAATATTAGAGCCTCTAAGGAATTCCAGGGGTTTTCATGGTTCCAACCATTACTTTCTGGAATCTAGAATTTGAGATGGTTCTAATGGAATTGGTTTCATGTCATTTGAGGAACTCTAGAGGAAGTTATGCCCTAAACAAGATTTGAGATAATCTAAAAAAATGTTTCTGTACATTTTTCTATTTTCTCAGAGCAGTTCACTTAATCACACCATTAGGGGGACTAAATGAACTTGGATGGGTCTGAAAATTTTATTTTGACTCCAGGATTTTCTAATGAACCTCCCAGCCAAATTTCAGAATTTTTCATAAAGTAGTTATCCAGATAAAATTCCTAACATTTTAAAATTTAGGGATTTAAATCTGGAAAACTATTAAGTTTCATGAGCTGAAATTTGTGTTGCTGGAAAGTATTCAAAAAGCTGAGTTCAGAAAAATTTGGTACACTGAATTTGGAGCTTCCTAGCAAAAGTTCTATGCATTTGAAGTTATAACTAAACTGAAAAATCCCAAAATGTTTAAACTCTGCGGCTGGGGCCCACTCTTTAAACCGGCCCACTGAGAACGCAGCCACGCCGCAGCCCACGGGGTGTTACCTGCGCTGCCGCACCAGATCCCGGCCGCAAATTGGATCCCCATGATAGAACAGAGACTGACTGGTGGACCCACTCCTTAAACCGGCCCACTGAGAACGCAGCCACACTGAGAACAAGTGTCCACAAGATATCCACAAGATGGGCTGTGGTGTTGCGAGGTGATGAACAAATTTTTGCAAGTGACTTTCTTGGGCTTTTACATCCCTCCCCCCTTAAAAGAATCTCGTCCCGAGATTACAAAAGAAGAGACAACGATGTAATTAGGAACTCACCCGTGCTGAGACGTCATGAACTCCGGGTAATTTGAGCGAAGGAATTCCTCGCTCTCCCACGTCACTTCTTCGGCGGTGTGGTTGCTCCAGAGTATCTTGTAGAACCACAGCGTTCGGCTATGCGTGGTCCTGGCTTTCTCATCAATTATTGCCACCGGATATTCTGCATACGTCAAGTCCGGTTGCAACTCGCCGATGTCTTCGGTGGGAACAACAGCAGTATACTTCAGACATTTTCGCAGTTGTGAAACATGGAAAACGTCGTGAGAACCAGCAAGAAATGCCGGTAAATCCAGTCTATACGCCACTGGTCCACACTTCTCGGTGATGGCATAGGGTCCAATGAAACGGGGAGCGAGCTTCCCCTTCACGCCAAACCGGTGCACGCCTTTCATCGGAGATACACAGCGGTACACGTGCTCCCCGACGTCAAAGTGCAGCGGTCTACGCCTCTTATCAGCGTAGCTTTTCTGCCAGGATTGAGCGGACTTCAAGTTGGAATGAATCATCCGAACGCGCTCTTTGGCGTCGTTCACCACATCAACCCCGAATGTGAATCTTTCACCGGACTCGCACCAGTTTGATGGGGTGCGGCATTTATGACCGTAGAGAGACTCATATGGCGCCATCTTGATACTTGCCTGATAGCCGTTATTGTACGAGAATTCTGCCAACGGTAGGTGATCATCCCAGTTTCTACCGTGGTGGATGGCACACACCCTCAACATGTCTTCTATCACCTGATTCACCCTCTCTGTTTGCCCATCTGTCTGAGGGTGATAGGCGGAGATCCTAATCAGCTTAGTACCCAATGCAGTGTGCAACTGCTCCCAAAAACGAGACACGAATAACGCACCTCGATCTGAGACTATGGTCTTGGGTACTCCGTATAAGCATAGAATTCTCGCTATGTACAGCTCCGCGTACTTGCCGGCATTGTAATGTGTATGCACAGGAATGAAGTGAGCTGACTTGGTTAATCGGTCAACGATTACCCAAATGGAATCATGCTTGTTGGAAGTCAGGGGTAATCCCACAATGAAATCCATGCTCACATCTTCCCATTCCCATGCCGGGATTTTCAGGGGTTGCAGCCTCCCTGATTTCTTCATATGATCAGCTTTCACTCGTCTACACGTATCACACTCAGATACGTACTTCGCCACTTCCTGCTTCATCCGTGTCCACCAAAATTATTTTTCAAATCTTGATACATTTTGTTGCTGCCCGGATAAATGGAGTATTTAGACAAGTGAGCTTCATCAAGAATCTTCTTCCTCCACTCCATATTCCGGGGTACGACGATGTGGTCATTAAACCACAGCGTCCCCTCATCATCTTTCCGGAAACATTTAATTTCCCCGTTTTCTATCCGTCTTCGGAGATGTGCCATGCCCTTATCAACTTTCTGAGCTGCAATGATGTCCTCCCTTATAGTAGGGATGAGAGCAAGGTTGTAGAGTGATCCATAAGGAACCAAGTACAAGCTCGGCTCTTCCTCCTCCACCGGTGTAATGGTGAGGTTATGGACATGTGATTTCGGACTCAGCGCGTCGGCAACCACATTCACCTTGCTGCGGTGGTAATGAATCTCAATCTTATAGTCTTTGATTAGTTCTAACCACCTCCTTTGCCTCATATTCAGCTCCTTCTGGGTGACGATGTACTTCAAGCTCTTGTGGTCGGTGTAGAGATGCACCAAATTCCCCAGGAGATAGTGCCTCCACATTTTTAATGCCAAAACCACAGCAGCAAGCTCAAGATCATGAGTTGGGTAATGCTGCTCATGGTTTCGATGTTGGCGCGAGCCATACGCGACCACACGTCCTTCCTGCATCAACACGCAGCCGAGCCCAATACCGAACGCATCACAATACACGTCGAAAGGCTTGGTTGTATCCGGTTGAGCTAAGACCGGGGCTGTTGTGAGATGCTTCACTAATGCTTGGAACGCTACTTCACATGCCGTGTTCCAAACATATTTTGTTCCCTTCTTCAGCAATTCTGTCATCGGCTTAGCAAGCTTGGAGAAGCTTGGAATGAATCTTCGATAGTATCCCGCTAAGCCGATGAAGCTTCTGACTTCATGGACTAAAGTGGGAGCTTTCCATTTCAGCACTTGCTTGATTTTGCTTGGGTCAACCGCAATGCCTTCCGCTGAGATGATATGTCCCAGAAATGGCACTTGGCTGATCCAAAAATAACATTTGCTGAACTTGGCGTAGAGCTTGTAGTCTCACAATCGTTGAAGAACGATCCTCAAGTGTTCGGTGTGTTCTGCTTCAGTCTTGGAGTAAACCAAGATATCATCAATGAACACCACCACGAACTTGTCCAACTCCGGCATGAACACCGAGTTCATGAGATACATGAAATGTGCTGGTGCATTTTTGATACCAAAAGACATGACGAGATATTCATATAAGCCATATCTCGTCGAGAAAGACGTCTTCGGGATATCCTCCAGCCAGATTTTCATTTGATGATATCCAGAGCGAAGGTCCATCTTGGAGAACACACTTGCACCCACAAGCTGGTCAAACAGGATCTCAATGCGGGGCAGTGGGTATTTGTTCTTGATGGTGACGGCGTTGAGCTGCCGGTAGTCCACACACAGCCTCAAGGTTTCATCCTTCTTCTTTACGAACAGCGCCGAGCATCCCCAAGGTGAGGAACTTGGCCTAATGAAACCTTTGCTCAACAGATCATTGAGCTTCTCTTTCAGTTCAGCCAGCTTGTTTGGAGCCATCTTGTATGGTCTCCATGATATGGGCGTAGTCCCGGGTGCAAGCTCAATCTTGAACAAAACATCCCGCTCAGGTGGCATGCCCGGAAGATAATCCGGAAACACGTCGGGGTACTCCCGGACTATGGGAATGTCCTCTAGCTTGAGAGCTTCAGTATTATTTATTGCTGAAACTTCCCGGACTGGATTGTCTAATACCATGGAATGCGGACGGTGGAATGGAGAATTCAAATGAACCATCCGTGCCCGAGTGTCCAGGACAGCGCCATGGTAGCATAACCATGAAATCCCTAAGATTGCATCAATCTTCTGTCCCATAAGGATTATCAAGGTGGTGGGATATATCTTTCCACCTAAGCACAAAGGTGCTTTTGGAATCATCATATTTGCTGAAATCTTCCCTCCCGGTGAGCAGATCATATAAGAACAGTCAGTTGGGAAGACTTGCATTTGATGCTTAGCCACATAGGATGCACTTATAAAACTGTGGGTTGCACCCGAATCGAATAAAATGATGATTGCTTGGTTGTTGAGAGTGAACGTACCCGCCAGCACGTTGTCTCCCTCTGAGGTGTCCTCATTGTTGAGGTTGCGAACACCCCCAGTTCGCTGACCAACCTTCTTGACCTGAGGTCGGCCTCGAGCACCGCCCTGGAACTGGGCTTGCCCGCTGCTCTGCTTCCCCTGGGGACAGTCCTTCGAGAAATGGCCCGCCTAGCCACACGTAAAGCATGTGTAGCGAGGCGGTCCTCCGCTGATCGGCGGACGGAAACCCGGGGCGCGTTGTGGCGGTGGAAATGCCCGGGGTACCATCTGCTGCTGCTGTTGCGGTCGCAGTGGTGGCATCTGCAGTCGGAACGGGGATGACTGAAAAGAACGACCCCCGAAATGCTGAGGTCGCGCCGGTGGATGCCACTGCATTCCGGATGGTGTCCGATACACCATGCGGTACATCTGGGGAGCTCCACCCCCACTGCTCTGCTCAGCCGCCAATTCTCGCTGAGCGTCTTCTTGCATGATCGAGGCATTAACGAGATCGTTGAAGGTGCCGCGATTGCATCGGACGAGATGCGTCTTCATCTCGGGGTGTAACCCCCGATATAAGTGCTCTCGCTTCTTCTCCTCGGTGGAGACGTAATCCGACGCATATTGCGCCAGATGGTTGAAGGCACGGGAGTAGTCATGGGCACTCCTCCCACCCTGCTTCAGCTCCAAGAACTCTTGGAACTTCCGCTTCATTATCCCGGGAGGGATATGGTAGGTGCGGAACGCCTCCCGGAATTTTTCCCACTCCACGGCATGGCCAGCCAGATGTGAGGCGACATAGTTCGCCCACCACGCACCAGCGGCACCGTGCTGCTGCGCCACGAACAGAGTCTTCTGCCGCTCCGTACATTGGAGCAGCCCGAACTTGGACTCAATTGTCCGCAGCCAGTTGTAGGTCTCCAGGGGTTCTGCTGCTTCTGTGAACACCGGAGGGTGCGTACTCATGAAGTACGAGTACGTCACATCACGGGGCTCATGAGGCCCTCTCTCTTGACGCCCCCTGCCTGGGATGTATTCTGCATGATCATGCGGAGCAGGTTGGTCTTCTCCTCACGACCACCCACCAGTGCCGCAATCACATCCGCTAGCGTAAGCGGAAGCGGCGGTGGTGGTTGTTGCTGCGGGGTGCTGTCGTAGGCAGGTGGCTGGGAGTCATCACCTCCCTGCTGGCTAGAGCCACCAATCTCATGCATGGTCCGAGTGCGAACCATCTACAACCATACGACAATAAATATCAGTCCCGCCACATATTTCATGCAGTCCAATAAAATGGCATAAACATAATGACAGTAAAAACATGGGATACATCTCGTATGCAGATAATGTAATAACTTTGCACAAGCTACACCATTACCAGACCAAATACAATCTAGTTAAATCCAATTTGACGGACTTCCTCTTTGGAAGTTCATCTCAACTAGGTTTGGTCACTACGAGACGTTAATATCGCTTTGTCATCACGTATACTACCCTTTTATCTTCAATACGACACAAACATGGTCTCTAGAAAAAGAAACTTGAGTAAGACATTTACTCAAATCTTTCACTAGTTGAAGCTAACCCCTCATGAGTGTGTTCTACCCCGTTGGAAGTACTTAAACCCTCTAGGGTACAACAATATCTCAAATGAGTGCAACTGTCATTCCTCTGTCAGAATGACCAGTTTCTATATATCCCAGATTTTATCTGGTTCCGGGCATTTTCATGACTCAAGCTGAATACCAAAGTTAAAGTTAACTTCAGTATCTTTCCAACGAGTTTTTATTTTCCCTCAGATCAGCTCCGGTTTAAATGTTATGGTAATTCAAAGTCAACAGAATTTCTGGAAGACTTTCAACAGCACCTCTTTTGGAGTTTCTGTTTCCCACTCACATTTTCACTGAATTCCGTGCTGAAAATACAGAAACTTTGAATTACAAAGATGTAACACATATCCTACCCTTTCCAAAGATGTGTCATATGATAATTTTCGATTTTTCTAAAGGAATTTATGCTTTAAAAACAGAACAGTCCAGAGAGTGTTTTTGACCCTGTCCTGGTTCTGGACAGTTCACAATCCTCTGAAATTTCGTCCAGCTTAAGGTGTGATTCAGCTCTGGGAGTCTACAACAAAGTTGTAGAGTACTTACACACTTTTCCAGAACTGTATCCCACACCTCCAATGGCTAAATTATCTGTGAGTTATGCTCTGTCAAAGTTCAGCCAACTTGCTGCCCAAAACAGAGCACTCTGTTTTTCAATCCCTTTGACTACACTGATCAGCTATTAAATTTTTCTACGCAACCAGGGTCCTACATGTTGAAACTTAGTGATTTTTGTTTTCTGTTATCATTATCTTTCATGCACATGCCTAATATATGCCGGTACAGTGTTCCTCACAAAAAGAAAATCCTAACCGGATTATACCGGCATATATGTCTCAATTGTGGCACTAAACGGGCTCTCGCACACGTGTACTACATGGAATACATATGTGGTTAGTACCTGCATAATAACACCCAATAATGATGCACTCAAAGGTTATGTTCATTTCAGGCAGATCTATATTTGAAAGTAAATACAAACGCCCGTATCATTGTCATACGGCCATCCTTGAGTTAAGCCGCATCTCAAGGTACGTGATCGTGTTTTAACACCACATGACGGGGAACCCGAGTAGAGCACGAACAGGTCATTACGGTTAGGAATTTTATCACCCCAACAGAGACCACCTACTGCCCTCCAGGGCACGCCGATGGCAAGCGCTGCGTATGTCCTCCTGGGCTATTTCCAGACGAACACACTATCGTGTTACTGACCACACGATGGGGTCTCCACTTACTTGCCTAATGCACGCTAGGGATCAGCATATTATATGAACTCAGGAACATGAAGAGTCCAAGAGTTTCATATTGACGTGTCACACCAAGCTGTGAGACCTATCCGTGAACCACATTCATCATCAGGGGAGCTAACCGAAATTGAACCGCTTTTGGTGGCGTGCCTTACCATTCTTACCTGAGCGTAGGTGCGTCATTACCGAGTCAAAATTCACGATTATAAAACATATGCTAGTCTTACCACTTTAAGTAACTATGCTACTATAGTACTTACTTGGGCAACTAGCGAATCCTCACCGTAAACCTATGTTTTCTCGTAATACAGCCCTTAATTAGCGTGCTATCCCCAATGCGGCTCTGATACCAGCCTGTGGCAGACCGGAATCCGCTCATCCAGGATCACAGAGGGTGGTGGCGCACGATGCGACACCCGACTGCACACATCATAAGAACAACCTTGTATTACATAGAAAACCAACTGAATATGTACAAACTAGTACAATACTTCATTTACAAACTAATATTTGGATTACAAAAGCGGAAGCTAAGTTTATACAACTCACGCCACCTATCTAGCAAAAGTCGGTTGCCCAGCCCTAGGGCAACCCACACTAGCCGCACTCCTCAGCTCAGCGCGGCGTGTACGGCTCCCACTCAGCCTTGGTCCCCGACAGAGGGTAACCCTCGCCGGTGGACTCGTAACCCGAGTCCGTGGGTGGCTCCTCATGTGAAAGATTGCAGCAAACGGACACGCCTACAAGTTCATCCTTAGTCATCTTTTAGCCACAAGTTAACAGTTCATGGATATGAAATTTAGTGAGCAATATTTGGTGGCACACATGTAGCAATACAATTATACCATAACAGCAATATTGAATCATCACGTTTCATATATTAGCCTATGTCATGACTCAGTGACCAAGTGGTACTCTTCACTGTGAGGGACGGCGAATCGACTCGATATATACATGCAGGGATACCCAAAGAGCACATCACGTACGCCCACCCGTGGAGCTGCACAGCATGCTCACTCGATGTCGTACGGGACAACTTTTCACCCAACAGCCCAAACGTCGAACTGGTCGCACCAAAATGGACAGGAGATTCCCTACACAGAGCATCTATCTATGCCCGTTAGCAAATTTCCACCTTGCTGCCCTTAACCTACACCTATAAATCGGTGTGCTATGCCTCGACCCCCGGAGGTTTACGTTACATCGGTTTATCAGGACCCATATATCTGATATGCCTTTGGTACATTCAATACTTGTTCAGCAGGGCCGCACACAGATCGGTCCTCAATTGACACGGACAAGGCTGCACACACAAGACTTCCTCTTGCTGCGCCCTAGCCCCTGCCTAGTCTCATTTTCATTACTAATGTGATCTCACATCACTCGACCAATCCCGTGTGTTCGCAAGCCTAACTCGCGAGTAGATTCCAACTACTTGACTTGTACCGAAGTCCTAAGAATCATTGAGCATGGCCTGTCTACTCGAGGCCTTAGACACTACCCTCACTCTTCTAGGAAAATTCTGGTTATGCATTTGGGTTTCATCCATCCTACAACTAATACACATCCATACCTCACACTAAACATGTAAACAAAGCAAAACTTTATAAAAGGGTTAATGCAAACCGGGGCTTGCCTTGTTGCTGCTGGTCAGTGGTTAGGGCTTCATCTGGAAGAAGGAAGTCGAGCACTTCCGGAGTTTCCTCGCCTTCAGCGACTACACGTGAACGATATACTATATGTCAATTTAAATGCAATGTTTGAACTTGAATATGTAATTACCATAACTCTAGCTAGCCCTCCCCATTAGTTCTGAAATTTTTATGGTGGCTTGGTAGGGTCCTAATCAGAGTCTTGACCAAGATTCATTTTAAACAAAGTTCATTTGAGCTTTCTACAAATAAAATCCTATTTGGTCAATATTAGAGCCTCTAAGGAATTCCAGGGGTTTTCATGGTTCCAACCATTACTTTCTGGATACTAGAATTTGAGATGGTTCTAATTTAATTGGTTTCATGTCATTTGAAGAATTATAGAGGAAGTTATGCCCTAAACAAGATTTGAGATAATCTGAAAAATATTTCTGTACATTTTTTCTATTTTCTCAGAGCAGTTCACTCAATCACACCATTAGGGGGACTAAATTAACTTGGATGGGTCTGAAAATTGTACTGTGACTCCAGAATTCTCCAATAAACCTCCCGGCCATATTTTAGAATTTTTCATAAAGTAGGTATCCAGATAAAATTCCTAACAGTTTAAACCATAGGGATTTAATTCTGGGAAACTATTAAGTTTCATGAGCTGAAATTTGTGTTGCTGGAAATTACTCAAAAAGCTGAGTTCAGCAAAATTTGGTTCACTGAATTTGGAGCTTTCTAGCAAAAGTTCTATGCATTTGAAGTTTGAACTAAACTGGAAAATCCCAAAATGTTTAAACTCTGCAGGTGAGGCCCACTCCTTAAACCGGCCCACTGAGAACGCAGCCACACCGCAGCCCACCTGGTTTTACCCGTGCTGCCGCACCGGATCCCGGCTGCAGAGTGGATCCCCGCGAGAGAACAGAGACTGACCGGTGGACCCGGCCCCCCCTCGTCTACCTCGCGACCTCCCGCGACCCCCGCGGCGGCGCTTCGCCGGAGTTCTCGCCGCCGGCCAGTTCGCTGCACGACCTCCGACGGATTTTGCCGTCTGTGCCTAACTTTGCTCGGAGAACACACTGGTGCCCTCACCGAAGCTCGGCGATGGCCGGAACCACGGCCGCGACGGTGACAGCGGCTATCCCTACTCCGGCGATGTCGCCCGAGCTACTCAGGGCCTTATTTTCAGAACAGTTTGCTCCTACAGCTCCGTTGTGGCCTGCTGAGCACGAAAATGAGCTCGGTGCTATGTGCTCACCGTCGACCTAGGCCCGATATCGGCTGTGACCTGAAAAACTCGATAACCAGAGTCTATGCTCGACGGTTCTTTGTACTTTTTGATCCCGGATGGCCGTGGCAAGGTGTATATCACGTGTGTAGCTCGGTATACCAGGTGATGAGCTAATACCCGTGAATTTTAGGATTTGGGATGGCTCGGTCCTAAGAACATCGAAACTTTCCCGGGGAAATTCTCCCACGACAGTGCATGAAACAATGAACAGTTTGGACTAGAAGGACCAGTACCTTATAGCGGTTGTTTCTTGTGTGATCGTCAGGCACGAGGAGGCCTGTGTATCCCGGACGTCGGTGACCAGAGGGAGGTGAACTCGGAGCGAGTTGCTGTGGTGGTGTGAGGCAGAACAGAGAATGCCTGAGGGGAGAAACGGAGCATGGCAGGAGCGCACGTTTTATCCCTTCGGTCAGTGATCTTTTCTCCCTCCCTCACAGACCAGGAGCTGGCCTGGCTGAGGCGGTCGGGCACCGACGCCGTGGCTGGCTGGCGCACGCTCTCGGCCGAGAGAAAAATCAACCCGAAGACTTCAGTGTGAAGGCTACTGACAAGTGGGTCCCTCCCCTCTAATGCTTTTCTAATTTTTTCATCTCTGTTTTTGCTGAAAATATCTCCAGCTACTCACAATTGAATGTGAGATTTAACCTCCAAGTCATTGTTTGAATTTGATTTCCTAAATTTTAAATTGGTTTGGTTAAATTTGCTTCACATTTGAACTGAAATTCAAACTCAGTTTTGAATTAATGCAAATTTAGCTCCCGACAAGATGAAGTCCAATGGGGATTAAAATTGGTGGGCTAACTCAGAAAAATGTGCTGACTTTGAATATGAAGCCAACTTTTGAATTGGATTTGCATGAAATGTGGCCTGAGCCTTCCCAAAAATATATAAGGTCTAGGGGTCAGCTTAACCTCTCATGTTCATGTGTAGCAATCCTACTTTTTGGAAGTTAGGGCTTTCCCCTCTAATCACCCTTTTGATGGTGGTTACTTGCTCTTCACAAGTGTTCACAAGATATCCACAAGATGAGCTGTGGTGTTGTGAGGTGACGAACAAATTTTTGCAAGTCACTTTCTTGGGCTTTTACAGCAATTTCATTGAAAAACTGGAAAGTTTTAATCTAGAGCACTAAAACATTGATGTAACTTTTTCCCTTAACCAGGATATTCAAAGTTAACAAATTTTCAACTTATAGGATACTAAGGACAGAGTCCCCTGTTTCCAGCTGAAATAAGGCTGAAGTTAATCTGAGGTTAGAGGTTGAGTTCTTTCGAGGTTGGGGGTCATATGATAGATTTATGGAATGCTTTGGAAGAGCTTTACAACTTTTCTGTTGATGTCCAGAGGTGTTTTGTCACACCCGGTTTCTCCGAAGATCAACCGAGTGAATATCACATGAATGCCAGGATCATTTTCTCATACATGTGATAACAAATAGTGAAGCATCATTTATTACAAGCCAGATGTCCAATATAAATATGTCTTACAAATCATACGTCTCTATGGACGATAATAAGTTCATAACATGTAAATAAAATAGCGGCGGAATATTATTCTTGGGGGCTCCGTCACAGGCGTTGCCCGGGGGACTCCATGAACCTAGAATCCTTCTTCGGGTCCGAAGTCTTGGTCATTGAACACCACATCATCCCCTTGACCTGAGCAGCAATTTAAACCAACAAATATGCAAGTTTGAGTACCGTTGGTACTCAGCAAGTGTGGGAAAGTTATGTCATGCATGGCCAGAGCAAGGAGAGGTTGAACTCATGGTTAAAGCACTACACAATTAATACCTATCACCTTAGCTTATTAAGCACCTACATTACTACATAGGTGAAATGGTCCCAATCTCCCAACCCATCATCCAAATCAAATAACCATAACATCATTTCCAATGTTAAGCTCCCCGCTTAACATCCACAACTTCCAAAGTCATCATCCTATAATCATGAATAAGTCCAAGCCGCTCTTGACCGTGAGCATGGCTGTCATGACAGTTTTGACTCTGCAGAGTTTGCACCACTGTACCCACATGTAGTGATTTCATCCCCCGTTGCCGGGTGGACTAAAGGAACCTCCATTATGCCAGTAGCCGCGAACCACGTTCACACTTCCCACGTGTGTAGCCAGGAGATCACTACGAAGCCTTTACAAAGGGATTCCCGACTAGCATGGGCCCACTGAGGTTTCACCCCTAACAGCATACAAGAGGCTCCAACCCCGCTGCAGTGGCCCCCTCTTGAGCCTTGCGGTTCATATAGTATTCCAGCTGACACCTATTCCCCACACCATCCAACACACCCATACTACGCCGGGGATACACCTAATTAATTGGCCAAGCTGCCCCATCTCAGCATGTGGTTGGCACGGTAAAGACAGGTTACATGCTCCACGAACCGGTCCTTAGGATCCAGGCAAGTACTAAACACAAACCCGAGTCTCGTGCACCCATCACCAACCAAATCATCCAACTTTCCTCGATCCCTACCACTACATAACTCATAATACCTCATTCAAGAGTAAGGTAAATAAATTGATGATCTCATATCCCAATTATCCCATTCTAAGCATGGCTAAGCATAAGCATATAAATAAATGATATGATAAAATAAATCCCAACCCAGGCTACAAGGAAACAAGGTAATGCAATTCTAGGGAAACTTCCTAGCATGGGTTTCATATTTCAATTGACAATGCAAATAATTCTATCTACACATCCTAGTATAGGATCAAAGTGGTCAAGGACACTTGCCTTCTTCGTGCTGCTTTGGAAATGGAAAGTCTTGGTCTTGGAAGGGGAGAACTTGCTCGGGGGCAGGTTCTACTCATGCCAATACACATAGCAAAAGAAAACAACAATACATAAGACATAGTTCACACTTTCACTTCATACAACCCACACATACATACATATGATGGTCATTCCCATTTCTAAGTGTTGTGGTTACTCTAGATGTCTTGATTTTTAGCCTACATGCACTTTTAAACATATGTATATGATTTCTAACTTTTGTATTCAGATTTCTGTTTTGCACACTATATATGAATTTCCATTTTGAACAAATTCAATTAAAACACTTCTTAGCTACCAAATTTGCATGAAAGGTAATTTCCTACTCCAAATAGGTTTTCAGATCTTCTACCGAATCCTAAAATGAAGCTTTTGGATTTAGAGACTTCATTTATCATTTTCTAATTATGCATACCCATTTTCCTATATTTTTCAAATTTATTTTCTATGCCTAAAAGTGAGTTTTAATATTAAACAGTAGGGCATATCATCTAAATAGAATAGGTTCTGATCTAAAATATTAAATAATATATTTTTGAACTTCTCCTCTGATGTGAACTAATTTAAATTTATTTTACCAATTTTCAGAATTATTTCCTAACCTAAAAATGTGTCCCTATAACTAATAAATGTGAACAATCAATTAGACATATTCATTTCAGCTTAAAATCTATTTTTAACTCATTATAAAGTTTTCCAAGTGCTAGGAGAGTTTTAATTTGAATTTACAATGTGTTTGCCTCACCTTTTTAAATTTAAATCCTAATCATATATTCAAATTTCTAAATTTAATATCATATAGGGTCAAAAAGGTAAATCCACCCTACTACAGGGTCTAATTTATTATTTCATAAATTTCCAGGGGTCTAACTACACATAACAGAGGGGTTTTCCTAATTTTATTAAGTCCAGGGGCTAAAACTGATTTTTAAATGAATTTACATGAATTTCTGAAGTTCCAGGGGCTAGATCAGAAGTTTCCAGGGCTAGCTCGTGTTTTCCGAGACCCCCAGGGGGTAGCGCGTAAGAATCCTGGCCTTTATAACGCGGGGCTGATGTGGACCGTCCGATTTAAAATAGACGGCTCAGATTAGATCGCCGAACCGGTACGCGCGGGTTTTGATTCTACCAGGCGATTTAAAATAGACGGCGCACCAGGGGCCACGTCGCCGTGGCCCGAGCCAGCCCGCACTGCCCGGCGGCGCGCGCCGTCGGGAGGCGGCGATCTCGCCGGAGATCTTCGGATTTTCGTCTGTACTTCCTAAAACTTGGATTTCATGGCATAGAACGGTAGAGGGGAGGTCGGGGATCTCACCTTGGGGTTTTTCTTGAGCTCGGAGGCCCTGGAAGGCGGTCGGCGGCGAGGTCCGAGGTGAAAACGCGGCGCTGCTCGTCGGAGCTGTGTCTATAGCGCAAAACATCGGATTTCCTTCATCTGCGAGATTCCCCGGAGGCGGTGGAACATGATCAGCGCGTTAGATCAGGAAATCCGAGCTAGGATCGAAGGAAAACGGCGGGACAAGCTTCGGTTCTCACCGGGAGGAAAAACAGCCTATCGTGGGGGAAAACAGGGCAATGACGACGTTTATGTAGGCGAGGGGGGGGGGCGGTCTGTTGGGATTGAGTTGGAGTCGTCCGGGACCGGGAGTCGGGTTGGGGACGCGGGTTTCCGGAGTTGGTTGCGATCGGGCGCGGGGAAGAGTCCGGTTGGTTGGCGCGAGCGGGAGGTAGGAGATGACACGCGGGCCCCGCATGTCAGTGAGAGGGAGAGAGGGGCGCGGGTTTGGGGCTGACGCCGGGAGATTGGGCCGGCTGGTGGGTTTTGGCCCACTGGCCGGTGGGGTTTTTCTTTTTCTTTTTTCCTTTTCTTTTCTGTTTTGATTTGAATTTGAACTCCAATTTGAATTTGAATTTCTGCACCACATGCAATACGTCCAAAAATTTTTAAATCCTCCCCTTAACAGGTTTTGGGGGTGTTACATGTTTCATCCCTTAACCAATCGAAAAATGCAGTTGAATTGAAACTGTCCAGAAATCAGGGCAGAGCAAATGCTCTCTGTAACTCTCTGTAAACTGAGCATAACTTACTGCATAAAAATCCAAAAATATAAAATAAGGTAGTTCTGAAAAGTTCATGAGATGGGTTACAACTTTGTAACATAAAGTCTTGTCAAATTTGGTGCAGAATTAACTGGAATTCTTGGATCAAATCAGCACCTCAAGCAGGGAGGTGCTCTCTAATTTTCTCCAGAAATTCTGTCAACTTTGACATCTCATAACTTCTGAACCGGGAGATATCTTAGGCCAAGAAAATACTTTCTGGAAAGCTATTGAAGTTAGCTTTAACTTTGATGTTTAGATCCAGAATTGGTTTTGCCGTTACCATTGTCTAAATCAGGTTAAAATGGAAACTGGTCGGCGCTGTCATCTTGGACAGCAGATCAGCAGTCAAATTTGTTTTAGTTTGAACTATGTTTCCAAGTTTTGTGAGTTCAATGACTTGTGTTATGTTATAACTCGATGGTTTACTGTTCAAATAAATATTTGACATTTCTCAAATATGTTTCTACAGATGACAGCGGATAGACAATTGGAGAACGGGTGGGTGGTATCTCACTGTTCTCACCACAACGGTTATCCAGAAACGTCGAGGTAAATGCTTCAATATTTCAGGTACAGCGAGATGCCGCAGTAATTTGCCAAGGAAGAAGGCAAGGAGGGGAACAAGACATGGACAATCCATGTCGAAGTTCCTGCAGGACCTATGCCACCCGGTTGGGCACCGTTCATCGTCACGGTGAGAGGTAGACAGCCAGAGGAAATGTGGCAAGTGGCAGCTCGCAACACCATGTCGCGTTTCTGCCATCTACACGTGAGAGCTATGGAGGGCACTCCATACGCGCTCGTTCCGGTGGAGGGATGAGCTAATCATGTGTGGGGAGAAAGGTACAAGGAGGCAACAGATCCGGGTTGCCCAAGGTACAACCCCACGGAGGCAAACCTCAGCCTCCAGTTGAGGGTAGGAAAGGCCGTGATGGACAGTCAAGCTGTTCATACGGATTCTCTTGCTGCAAAGCTCATGGAGAGCACCAGCCGTGGAGACCATTTTGAGAGTGCTCACAGCGCACTCCGCAATGTGCTCCTTCCGATGATAAAGCGACTGAACAAACCACATAATCAGTTTCATCATCTGAAGAAGGCAAGAAAGAAAAGCCGTGTCGACATCATGGATTTACAACAATAAGTGGAGGCTTTGACCCAGCAGAATGAGGACCTCACTCAAGAGCGTGATGATGCTATTGAGAAGGGGCAAGGCTGACAAGAGGACTACAACCAGGCCATGGACGAGGTGCACGCGTTGCAGGACCTCGTACCTCCGGTAATAGGCATACCAATGGTGGGTGCTGTAACTGTGGTTTTGGGTCTTCCGGCAATGGGGGAACCTGAACCAGAAGAGGAGGTCATGGACCCGGAGCGACCAGCAGAGGTAGCGCAGGAGGACGACCCGCAGGAGGTCGAGTTCTACTCTGAGTAGTAGGTTACCGTTGCCAAAGTAGGGCAGCAAGGGGGTGTAAGGAAAACTTTTGTAATCGGTGACATGTCGTGTAGACAGTAGTGTATATATAGGTAGTGACGACATGAGCATGACTTCTCGGAGACCCGAGAATAATGTATCTTGTATAAAGTTTATGCTTTATCAATATATGTGAATGTTGTGCAAATTATTTATGTGTCACTTCAAATACCTACTGTTTCATATGGAATTTTAAGTATGACATGTGCTGATCGCTGCTGTTTTAAATTTCAGAATGACTCGCACTCGTGCCAACCCGGACGTTGGGGGTTCCAGTCAGGGGGGAGAGACCTCCCAACAACCTCCCGAGGATTCCTTGGGACAGCAACAGCAACAACCACCACCACCACCGCCAACGGTTACATTCGCCGACATCGTTGAGGTGATGGCGGATTCTCATCAGCAGCACACGGAGTTGCTGCAAACCCTTGTTGCGAATACCTCTCGACTGGAGAGGCGTCAAGATCGCGAGGAGCACCAACAAAGCTCCTACTCCGACTTTCTGGCTACTCGTCCCCCGGTATTCTCAAGGGCGGATGAACCCATCGATGCGGACAACTGGCTCCACAAGATGGAGATGAAGTTCGGGCTGCTCCAAGTGAGTGAGCAGTGCAAGACTCAATTCACAGTCCAACAGCTTCAGGGATCCACAAGCACTTCGTGGGTGAATTTCTGCGCCTCGCAACCCACTGAGCGAGTTATGACCTGGGCGGAGTTCAGGACGGCCTTCAGGGCCTATCACATACCGCCGGGTATTATGAAGAGGAAGACGCAGGAGTTCTTACGCCTGAAGCAAAAGGAAGCAGGAACACGCTGGAATACTCCAGGGCGTTCAATGATCTTGCACTCTACGCTTCTTATCACGCCGATACCGACGAGAAGCGGCGAGATCATTTCTACCAGAGGCTTAACCCGCTCCTGAAGAAAAAGCTGGCGTTGTTCAATTGCGGCAGCCTCAATGATATTATTGATGCTGCGATTGTTCAGGAGGACTCCGGTAAGGAGTTAGCGGCGGCGGAGAGGAAGAGAAGTGCGCCGCAAAGCAGCGGAGAAGGAGGTGGTCCTTCTCAAAAATACCGGATGGTGAATCGCCCACCATCGGGTCCACGCTGGCAGCCACCACAGAGGTTGATGCCATTCCGCAGTCGGCCATATTCTCCACCGGCATTCAGGCCGGCACTACCAGCACCACCTCTGCAGAAACAACAGCAGCAGTGGGCGATGCCCTGTGCGTATGCACCTCAGCAGCGCATGCCGGGCTTTCGTCCCCCAAGCACCGGTTAGGTAGCAGCCACATGCTACAAATGTTGTCGCCCAGGACAATTCGCCAACAATTGCCTTGAGAGGCAGGGCGGCGTCGTTACACCGCAGTTTCCGGGCAGGAACTAGCCCCGGAACCCTACTAATGCGAGGCTGGCAAATCCTAGGCCCGGTACCGTCCACCAACTTGCTATAGAAGACGTGCCGGAGGGAGAGCCAATCCTTGCGGGTATGTTCCAACTCCACCAGCATCCAGCCATAGTATTATTTGATTCAGGCGCCATGCATAGCTTCACTAGCCAAGCTTTTATTGCTAAATACAGCTTGCAAATACTACCCATCGAGAGTCCATACTTGATTTGTTCACCGGGTCAGAAAATTTCGGCAAGCATGATGGTTCCAAAAGCGCCATTATGCTTAGAGGGTAGAGTATACCCTACGTCTCTCATAGTTGTAGAGGCACAAAAGGTCGATGTCATCCTAGGGATGTCGTGGTTAACCCGCCATGGTGCTGTTTTAGACACCGTCCTCCGAGTCGTGCATTTGAACTCAGAAGTGCATGAGTCACACTCTTTATTTCTGGACAGTCCAGAAATAAAACTTCCAAGTGTTTATCAGTCCACAACCATCAGATTGTAAGATATTCCAGTAGTCCGTGAGTTCCTTGACGTGTTCCCGGATAATTTACTGGGGATGCCGCCCAACAGAGAGGTGGAGTTCAAGATTGAACTTGCACTGGGAACCATGCCAATATCCCGAAGGCCGTACAAGATGGCACCCAAGGAATTGGCTGAACTGAAGACACAATTAACGGACCTGCTGGAGAAGGGTTTTATTAGGCCAAGCTCCTCGCCATGGGGCTGTTCGGCATTATTCGTGAGTAGCCAGCTCAGTGATACGAGTAGTGTAGACTCCTTTCCCTTAGTTTAGCAGGATGTCGAGTAGTCGAGTCGTTACCTTAGTAAATGGTATGTTAATGCTTGGTGTGTGACATGAGTTGTGAAAGCCATGGGCGTTTGTCCACAACCTCGTCTTCAGGTTGTTTTGCTTTGGTGTGTGAACCCATATGAATTAAAAGTGCATTTATGTTCGCGTAAGACATGAAATCCTCAGAAAATATAAATGAAATAAGGTCTCAAAATTTTAAAGTTTAAACAAGCAAAATTGGTAAGTTAATACGTAATGCTTTAAATTGACATTTGGTTGATCATGATAGATGGCCAGAAGAGGAAGGGGTTGTGGTGCCAACCCCGCCAACAACAACGATGAAGCCGGCAACCCTCACCTTTCCGAAGGGCAAGACAGGGGTGGTCGTCAGGAAGGAGTTGATCCCATCCACCAAATGCTTGAAAATTAGAATCAGCTCATCCAGAGCCTGACTCAAGTGGTGGCCAACTTGCACCAAGCTCCACCTCCACAAGCTGCACCACGCCAACCAAGGTTGAGTGAGTTTCTAGGGACTCAACCTCCAAAGTTTGCAAGTGCTGCTGAACCTCTCGAGGCAGATGATTGGCTAAAGACGATTGAGAGCAAGATGAGGATCATACAATGCCAAGGATATGAGAGGGTGCTGTTTGCCTCTCACCAATTGCATGGACCTGCTGCAGATTGGTGGACCGCTTACGTGGGCGCCCATCATGACCCTGAGAACATCACTTGGGAAGAGTTCAAGTGTAGCTTCCGCAACCATTACATACCAAGGGGTGAACTTAAAAACAAGAGAAAGGAGTTCTTGGGGCTGCAGCAAGGAAACATGACGGTGAGGGAATTCCTCACTAAATTCACCGAACTATCCCGTTATGCACCACAGGACATAGAGACTGATGAGCAGAAACAGGACTGCTTTGTGGAAGGACTTACAGCGGAAATGCAGTGTGCAATGTCCTCCAACGAGTACGAAAGCTTCCAAAAGATGGTGGACAGAGCATTTGTGGTGGAGAGGAAGCTGAAGGCCTTGGAAAATGAAAACAAGAGGAAGGCGGGATGGTCACACCAAGCCTCGGGTAGCAACACACGCCCACGTCTGATGCAGCAACCCGCAGGGCAGACGAGCCGTGCTGCGGTACCCTACTCAGCACCGAGAGGGTACAACCCGAACTTCAGGCCTCCGTCAGCACCAGCACAGCCACAACGTCAGTTTGTACAGCAGCCTCGCCCCACATATCAACCTCGACCAGCAGTACAAGGACCCCCAAACAACCCCAAGACAACAATGGCCAGGCACCTAAGGTTGGGGTACAATGCTTTAACTGTGGTGAAGTGGGGCACTACGCCCATAAGTGCCCAAAGAAGAAGCCCGTGCAGCCGTAACAGCAGAATGTGATGCGAGGACGGGTGAACCACGTGACCATGGAGGAAGCGCAAGAGGCACCTGACGTGGTAGTTGGTAAGTTTCCTGCCAATTTACACATTGCAACCCTGTTGTTCGATTCTGGTGCTACCCACTCGTTTATTGCCCAAGGGTTTGTTAAGAAGCATGATTTAGCAACAACACAAATGAACCATATGCTAGCCGTAAACTCTCCAGGGGGAGAAATAAGGACAAGACAAGTGTGCCCCAAGGTGAATCTAGACATTAATGGGGTAGTATTTACTGCCAACCTTATAGTGATAGATTCACAAGGGATAGATATCATTTTGGGCATGGATTGGTTGACCAAACATAAAGGAATCATCCATTGTTCGACCAGAACGGTGGAACTAACTCACCCTAGTGGCACAAGAGTAAAGTTCATAACAATACAAGAGCCTAGGAGGGACATTAAATTAAATCAAGTTGAGGTGGAAGTGGAGGAGATCAGGAACATCAGGGAATATCCAGATGTTTTTCCAGAGGAGTTGCCAGGTATGCCCCCGATCGTGAAGTGGAATTCGCAATTGAGCTAGTGCCTGGAACAGCTCCGATATACAAGAGACCTTATCGGATGGACTCTAAACAGCTGGAAGAACTCAAGGAACATTTAAGAGAGTTGACAGAGAAGGGGTACATTCATCCTAGTTCCTCACCATGGGGAGCTCCAGTGATATTTATGCCCAAGAAGGACGGAACCCAAAGGTTATGCATAGACTACCGTGCATTGAATGAAGTAACCATCAAGAACAAGTACCCATTACGCCGCATTGAAGACTTGTTTGATCAGTTGAGGGGAGCTTGTGTGTTCTCGAAAATTGATCTCAGGTCGGGATACCACCAACTTAAGATAAGGCAAACTGATATTCCAAAGACAGCTTCCGTATCTCGGTACGGACTGTATGAATACACCGTCATGCCTTTCGGGCTAACTAATGCCCCGTCTTACTTCATGTATCTCATGAACAAGGTATTCATGGAATATCTGGACAAATTTGTGGTGGTTTTCATTGATGACATTCTCGTCTTTTCCAAAGATGAAGAAGAACATGAGAGGCATTTAAGGTTGGTGTTGCAAAAACTGAGAGAACACCAACAATATGCCAAGCTGAGCAAGTGTGAATTCTGGTTGAAGAGAGTTCCCTTCTTAGGACATATAATCTCGGAGGGAGGAATCTCCGTAGACCCCGTCAAGATCGAGGATGTACAGAAGTGGAAGACCCTTGAGAACGTTGGGGAAGTTCAAAGCTTCTTGGGATTGGCTGGGTATTATCGACGGTTTATTGAGAGATTCTCCAAGATCTCGAGACCCCTCACCAAACTGTTGGAGAAAGGAATCACATTCACATGGACGCCGCAGTGCGAGATGAGTTTTCAAGAGCTAAAGAAAAGATTGACAACAGCCCCAGTGCTAGTTATGCCAGATATGCAGAAGAACTTTTCAGTGTACTGCGATGCCTCTGGAAATGGGTTGGGATGTGTTCTCATGCAAGAGGGGCATGTCGTGGCTTATGCGTCCCGGCAGCTCCGGAAACACGAGAAGAACTATCCTACACATGACCTAGAACTAGTCGCAGTGGTACACGCGTTGAAGATTTGACGGCACTACTTGATGGGGAAGAGGACAGAGAAATATACGGATCATAAGAGCTTAAAGTACATTTTCACACAGCCAGATCTCAACCTCAGACAAAGGAGATGGTTAGAGCTAATCAACGACTTTGATGTGGGCATCAACTATCACCCTGGGAAAGCGAATGTCATGGCAGATGCTTTAAGCCGGAAAGTGCAGGTCAATAGGTTGAGCTTGAAGGACATGCCTGCAGAATTGAAGGACGATGTTATAAGACTCAATCTATGCCTGGTGAATAGTGGTGAAGCCATCGCCATGGAAGTGGACTCCACATTAGAGCAAGACATACGCGATGGTCAAAAGAATGATGAGAAGATACAAGAAATCCGACAACTCATCAAGGATAATAGAGCCCCTTGTTTCAGAGAGGATGAACAAGGTACGGTGTGGCACGGGAAAAGAATCTGTGTGCCTGAAGTGAAGGAGATCCGTGAATTGATTTTGAAGGAGGCTCATGATTCCGACTATTCCATTCATCCTGGGAGTACGAAGACGTACCATGACCTCAAGAGCAGGTATTGGTGGTATGGCATGAAGCGAGATGTCGCGGAACATGTTGCCCTATGTGACACATGTCAGTTGGTGAAAGCAGAACATCAACGACCCGCGGGATTATTGCAACCACTCAAAGTGCCTGAATGGAAATGGGAAGAAATCGCTATGGATTTCATAGTGGGACTAACCAAGGTAGCTCATTTCATTCTCGTAAAAGAAAGCTACAGCGGATCCAAATTGGCGGAGTTGTACATGTCAATGATCGTGTGTTACCATGGAGTGCCAAAGAAGATAGTGTCAGATCGAGGGACACAATTCACCTCAAGGTTCTGGCAGAAGTTACATGAAACCACGGGAACTCATCTGAATTTTAGCTCTGCCTATCATCCTCAGACTGACGTACAAACGGAAAGGACCAATCAGATCCTTGAGGACATGCTGAGAGCGTGTGCACTTAAAAACAATCGGAGTTGGGATAAGAACTTACCGTATGCGGAGTTCTCCTATAACAACAGCTATCAGGCTAGTATGAAGATGTCACTGTTTGAGGCTTTGTATGGGAGAAAGTGCAGAACTCTACTATTTTGGAACCAAACCGGGGAGAGTAAAGTGTTTGGGCCCGAGGTACTACAAGAAGCCGAGGCGAAAGTGAGGGAAATTCGCAACAACCTGAGGATAGCACAGACACGACAAAAGAGCTATGCCGATGTACGAAGAAGAGAGCTCGTTTTCAATGTGGGGGACTATGTCTACCTCAAGGTGTCCCCTATCCGAGGACTTCGACGGTTCAAGGTGAAAGGGAAGTTATCACCTCGATACATTGGACCCTTTCAAGTTCTGGAGAGGAAAGGCGGAGTGGCATATCAACTAGAACTGTCGGCTCGCCTATCAGATGTGCATGACGTATTCCATGTGTCACAGCTCAAGAAATGTCTGAAGACGCCTGAAGAGATGTTACCCATGAATGAGGTCGACGTAGCCGAGGATCTGTCTTATGCCGAGCAACCGTTCAAGATTTTGGAGACAATGGAACGCCTCACAAGAAATAAAAGAATTTGGATGTGCAAGGTGCAGTGGAAGCATCACTCGGAAGAGGAAGCCACATGGGAGCGAGAAGACGAGCTTAAGGCACAGTTTCCGGAATTATTTTCCTAGAACCACCAATCTCGAGGACGAGATTTCTTTTAAGGGGGGTAGAGCTGTAACAGCCCAAAATCCTGTTAAGAGGGGAATTTAAAATTTTTTGGACGTATTGCATGTGGTGCACAAATTCAAATTCAATTTGGAATTCAAATTCAAATCAAAACCAGAAAAGAAATGGAAGTAGAAAAAAGAAAAATAGAAAACCCCGGCTAGTGGGCCGAAACCCACCAGCCGGCCCACCTTTTCCCGCGCCAGCCCACAGCCGCGCGCTCCTCTCTCCCTCTCACTGACACGTGGGGCCCGCGTGTCATCCCCCACCTCTCGCTCGAGCCAACAGCCGGGACTTCTCCGCGCGCCCGAATCCAAACTACCCCAGAATCCCGCGTCCCCCAGCCGAATTCTGGTCCCGGACGACTCCCACTCGATCACAACCGACACGCCGCCCTCCCCGTCTATATAAACGCCGGCATCGCCCCGTTTTCCCCACCCGATTGGCTGTTTTCCTCCCGGTGAAAACTGAAGCTCCGATCACCGCTTTCTCTCGATCTTTGCTCGGGTTTTCTGATCTAACATGCCGATCCTGTTCCACCGCCTCTAGGGAATCACGCAGGTGCAGAAAACTCAGTAGATTGCGCCCTAGACACAGCTCCAACGAGCATCGCCGTGATTCCATCTCGGACCTCGTCGCTGACCGCCTTCCAGGGCCTCCGAGCTCAAGAAAAACCCCGAGGTGAGATCCCCGACCTCCCCTCTACCGAGCTATGCCATGAAATCCCAGTTTTAGGAGGAATAGACGAAGATCCGAAGTTTTCTGGCGAGATCGCCGCCTCCCGCCGCCGCGCGCTGCCGGGCAGCGCGGGCTGACTCCGGCCAGGGCAACGTGGCCGCTTGTGCGCCGTCTATTTTAAATCGCACGGTAGACGTAAAACCCCAGCGTACCGGTTCGACGTTATAATCTCAGCCGTCTGTTTTAAATCGGACGGTCCACATCGGCCCCGCATTATAAAGGCCAGGATTCTTACGCACTACCCCTGGGGATCTCAGAAAATACGAGCTAGCCCCGGAAACTTCTGATCTAGCCCCTAGAACTTCAGAAATTCATGTAAATTCAATTAAAAATCAGTTTTAGCCCCTGGACTTAATAAAAATTAGCAAAACCCCTCTGTTATGCATAGTTAGACCCATGGAAATTTGTAAAATAATAAATTAGACCCTATAGTAGGGTGAACTTACCTTTTTGACCCTATATGGTATTAAGTTTAGAAATTTGAAGGTGTGACTAGGATTTAAATTTAAAAAGAAAGACAAACACATGTGCTAATTCAAGTTTAAACTCTACTAACACTTGGGAAACCTTAGAATGAACTAAAAATAAATTTTAGGCTGAAATGCAATCTGTTTGGGTGTTGTTCATATGTATTAGTTCTAGGAACACATTTTTAGGTTAATAAACAATTCTGAAAATTGGTAAAATAAATTTAAATTAGTTAGCATCAGAGGAGAAGTTCAAAAACATATTATTTAATATATTAGATCAGAACCTATTCTGTTTAGATGTTATGCCCTACTATTTAATATTAAAAACTCACTTTTAGGCATAGAAAATAAATCTGGAAAATAAAGAAAAAATAGGTATGCATAATTAGAAAATGATAAATGAAGTCTCCAAATCAAAAGACTTCAGTTTGGGATTTGGTAGAAGGTTTAAAAACCCACTTGGAATAGGAAATTACCTTCCATGCAAACTTGGTAGCTAAAGAGTGTGTTAATTGAATATAAAGAATTTGTTTAGAATTGAAATTCATATATATAGTGTGCAAATAAAAATCTGAATACAAAAGTTAGAAATCATATACATATGTTTAAAAGTGCATGTAGGCCAAAAATCAACACATGTAGAGTAACCCCAACACTTAGAAATGTGAATGACTTTCATAGGTATGTATGTGTGTTTTGCATGAAGTGAAAGTGTGAACTATGTCTTATGGATTGTGTTTTCTTTTGCTATGTGTATTGGCATGAGTAGAACCTACCCCAGAGCAAGTTCTCCCCTTCCAAGACCAAGACTTTCCATTCTCAGAGCAGCAAGAAGAAGGCAAGTGTCCTTGACCACTTTGATCCTATACTAGGATGTGTAGTTAGAATAAATTTGCATGGTCAATTTGGAATATGATACCCATGCTAGGAAGTTTACCTAGAATTGCATTACCTTGTTTCCTTGTAGCTTGGGTTGGGATTTATTTTATCATGTCATTTATTTATATGCTTAGCCATGCTTAGAATGGCTTAATTGGGATATGAGATCATCAATTTATTTACCTTACTCTTGAATGAGATCTTATGAGTTATGTAGAGGTAGGGATCGAGGCAAGTTGGATGATTTGGTTGGTGCTGGGTGCACGAGACTCGGGTTTGTGTTTAGTACTTGCCTAGATCCTAAGGACCAGTTCATGGAGCATGTAACCTGGTTTTACCGTGCCAACCACATGCTGTGATGGGGCAGCTTGGCCAATTAATTAGGTGTATCCCCAGCGTAGTATGGGTGTGTTGGATGGTGCGGGGAATAGGTGTCAGCTGGACTACCATATGAACCGCAAGGCTCAAGAGGGGCCCACTGCAGCGGGGTTGGAGCCTCTTGTATGCTGTTAGGGGTGAAACCTCAGTGGCCCCACGCTTGTCGGAATCCATTTGTAAAGGCTTCGTAGTGATCTCCTGGCTACACACCAGGGAAGTGTGGGTTCGCGGCCACTGGCATAATGGAGGTTCTTTTAGTCCACCCGACAACGGGGGATGAAATCACTACATGTGGGTACAATGGTGCAAACTCTGCAGAGTCAAAACTGTCATGACAGCCGTGCTCACGGTCAAGAGAGGCTTGGACTTATTCATGATTAGAGGATGATGACTTTGGAAGTTGTGGATGTTAAGCGGGGAGCTTAACATTGGAAATGATGATATGGTTACTTGATTTTGATGATGGGTTGGGAGATTGGGACCATTTCACCTGTGTCGTAATATAGGTTCTTAATAAGCTAAGGTGATAGGTAATAATTGCGTAGTGCTTTAACCCTGAGTTCAACCTCTCCTTGCTCTAGCCATGCATGACATAACTTTCCCCCACTTGCTGAGTACCCACGGTACTCAAACTTGCATATTTGTTGGTTTATATTGCTGCTCAGGTCAAGAGAATGATGTGGTGTTCAATGACCAAGACTTCGGACCCGAAGACAGATTCTAGGTTCATGGAGTCCCTCGGGCAACTCCTGTGATGGAGCCCACAAGAATAATATTCCGCTGCTATTTTATTTACATGATATGAACTTATTATCGTCCATCGAGACGCATGCGTTGTAAGACATATTTATATTTGACACCTGGCTTGTAATAAATGATGCTTCACTATTTGTCATCACATGTATGAGAAAATGATCCTGGCATACATGTGATATTCACTCGGTTGTTCTTCGGAGAAACCGGGTGTGACATAATATCATTTATCTGGCTTCTTTCATTTCTTACTATGTCACGGAACAGTGAACAAGCGGTACTCAAATAACCGTTAGAGACGGTGTTTGCAATTAGGAGATACACGGACAACACGTCACATACACCCACTTTCAGAAGTCTGATGCCACACACCTTCCTACTATGTTGTATGCAACAACCTTTCAAAGCAAACCCAAATGCCAAACCGGTCCATCCGTAACGGGCGGGAGGTCCCTGTGTGGAGCGTGACTGTGCCCACCGGCATATTTACAACTTGCTACCCTCAACCCACTCCTATGAAACGGTTTGGTAAGCCTCGGCACCCAGGTAAACCAATTACATCGGTTTCCTGCTTATGTCAGTATGCCATCCGGTACTGTTCGATACTTGTTCAGCAGGCCCAAACGCGACTCGGTCCTCAATCGACACCAACAGGGCTACACACGTGAGACCTCCGCTCACTGCCTCCTATCCCCCCTGCTGGGTCTCAGTTTCACAATTCTTAAGCCATTCTCTACTCTTTTCCATACCGTGTAATAAAACCTTACCTCGCGAGGAAATTCCAACTACTCGACTTCTACCAAGATCCTAAGTACATTAGCATGACATTCTCTACTCATCGAGTCTGTAAACTACCGAACCCTTTATTGGATTTAAAGTCATGTAAGTGGGGTTTCAAACACCTTAACTCTAATGAACCATTCATCCTAGACATAAGTGATACAAATAAAAAACTTTGTAAAAGGTAATTAAATGCAAACCGGGGCTTGCCTGGTTGCGAGTTAAATAGAAAGTCAGCGTCTGGTGGGAGGACATCAACCGGCTCCGGCATAAGTGCTATGGAATTATATGAAGTAAATTTCTATTCATAGCTACTGCTATTTAGTTTCCTTAGTTGGCTTTGGGATTTTTTCAGTGGATACTATACTCTCTAACAATGATCTGAGAGAAATTTGGAGAAATTTCATTGCACCTTGTGGTCTCCAAAATTCCCACAAGTACAAGGATTCTCTGAATTTTGAGCCCAAATCTGGAGTTTTAACATGTCTAACAGTGGAATATCTAATTAGGGTAAGTCTCCATGATTGTAAAAAAATTTGTTTCACCATTTTTGGAGCTACCAACAGAGAGATGTGGGTTTTCCAAGTTTGGGTAAAATCTGAAAATGTCTCTGTTTATTTTCCCATTTTTCAGAGACATAATGGATTCACACCACATTTGGCCAAGCAAATGAGGTCCAATGCATCTGAAATTTTTACTGGAGTTCAAGGATTTTTGTTGGAATATCCTGCCCAGATTTGAGGATTTTCCAATAAACAGAACTACTGCGAAAATTCCTACAACATTTTCTTAAATTGAATTAATGAGCCAGATCCAGAGATTTTCATAACCATTGGGCTGCACACCTGGATAGTATTCTCTGATAGGAATCCAACAAAATTTGTTTGACAATTTTTGCACATTTCTACACAAAGTTATGGCTCTTCAAAGTTTGAACTGAAATAGGAAAATCCTGGAAATGTTTAAACGGTGCGGCGGGCCCCACATGTCAGCACTTTCTTCCACCTCACGCCAAATAGAGGACCAGGCGGCGCCCTCCGGCAAGGGTGTCCGGAACGGCCTTCCCAGCCGCCTCCTGACTCCATGGTCGCCACCCCCCCACCCCCATTTTCCAACCCGCTGAGCACGATGGTGGTGTCGCCGGCGGCTGAAACTCGTCAGAAAATGGTGCGCACCGGTCACAGCAAAGTCTTGGGTTCCGGCAAGGTTGCGGTGGCTCATTTCTTCACCAAATGATTGCCTCCCGAGCTCTAGAGCACCAGGGGATCATGGAGAAGCTAGAACGGGCTGCCTAACTCGATGAAATGGCCGACAAACTAGGGTTCAACGGTGACCCGAGGTGGTTTCCCATTGCGGCGTGAAAATCGGCTAGAACATGGCAAATTATTGATGGTTTTCCTCGGTTCTTTTTCGATGATGGGCACTAGGGAGTGTATAAGCTATGTGCACGTCAGCTCGAGGTTTGGTTGATTGTGTAACACGAATTTGGGTTTAAACCGAGCTCTACTCTTCTACACTAGGGTTCGGGAAAGAATGAAATTCGAGCTACCCGGGGGATCATATGCTAAACGGCTTGCAGCTACACCATCTATGGCTACACACACACCTTTCTTGTGTAGAAAGTTGGAGAAGACGTTGGCCGGATTGGGCTGTCGACGGTGAGCCGAAATGACGTTCCGCCGGTTCTCCTCGGAAGCTCGCTGCAAACTCTAATTTGTGGTCCACAGGAGCAAGGAACGGCCGAGCTGATGAGGTAGATCACGGTAGCTGGTGGTGGCGCTTCTTTTTGGTGTTGGCACCTCTAGGAACCAGTGATCAGGCCCTGTGTTTGCGGTGGAATGCCGAGAGCGTCGGTGGGCGGGTTCTTCGCACGCTCGTGAGCAAGGCAGTGCGACCCACGAGCTGGGAGAGAAGAACTTCGATGTTGCTTCGTGTGGGGAGGATAAAGGCGGACACCGGTTGGAGAAACACTGAGGCAAACAGCTCACCAGCCACACCGCAGCTCGGTGGCGCTTGCTACACACCCGAAGCAAAGAAACAGTCGGTTGTCAAGAGTGTGTGGCTGACAAAGGGGTCCCACCCCCTCATTTCTTTATTCATTTTTTCCACAGATCTTTTTACCACAGCTACTCAAACTTGAATGCTTTACTTCACCTAAAAGTAATGGTTTGAAATGTTGAATTCAAATGATTTGAATTCTAGTGTGGGATTTGAACTGGTTTTGGTTATTTGAATTTTGATTTGGGATTTGAATTCTTCTTTTGCATTGTTCCAAAAACATAGCAAACCAACACCAATATTTATGAATTTTGGCATGGCTGCTAATTCAAATGTGGAGAACACATTTGTGGAACCAAATTTGCAAATTGATCATGTTGAAATGTGAAACTGAAATTTAAATTCAGATTTGAGTGCCTCCTCTTTTAATTCCAAACAATTATTAGAACCCCTCCAAATGAGCTGAAATTGGGAAGGTTGAATATTTGAAATATGAAGACCCAAGTTATGAATTTAGATCTCCATGTTGGAAGTTTTTGGGAAGTTTGAATCCTCACTTTGAACTTACACCGTTATAATTCAAAGTCTTAATTCCCCTCATTTTTCCGAAGTGTAAATGTGCTGAATTTCTTGCTACCACTTTTGGGGATTTTACAGTCTACCTCATGACAAACAAAGTTAGTGACATATATACATTTGAAGATAAAACTTCTCTAACTACATTTGTACATCGCAGGGATTGGCGAAGGAGGCTCGGAATCCATCACCGCAGCTACCGACACTTGGAGGATGACGCGAGGATGACTTTCTGGGCTCCGGACATAGCGTATGTGGGAGCGTTTAGTGTCGTGCTTTGTACTTCATGTTATTGTTATCTGAATTGCCTTTTATCCTATTTATGTTGTTGTGTATCTGTCTGTGAGCTTTTCATTGCGCCAGGTTAGCAGTTTTGATGTTTTTTTTTAAAAATCCCTTATTGACAACAGTCGGGAACAGGCTTGGTTCTAGCCGTTGTAAATAAGCATGTACAGTTTACGACGGCCAGGACTATGCCGTCATAAATAAGTTTCCAGAGGGTTCCACTGGCACGTCTTCAGAAGTTACAATGGCCAAGCAGGGCCATCGTAAATAAGTTACTTATGATAGTAGCCATCATAAATAACGATAGATACGACATTAGACTTATGACGGCCACATACCGTCCTAAATAACCCATTATCGTTCTTAATAAGTTGTTTATGACGGTATATGGCCTATTTACGATATTTTATGGCGTTTGTTAGTTAGTAAGTTTCTTGTAGTGAGTAATTCAAACTCTCTTCAATTATAAATATTTCCTACTCGATGAAAAAACATCTGCAGATGCAAATTATTTTGCTCATAAACAGTAGTTAATAGCCAAGTTTCATTATTATATTAAGAACAAAACTTTATTATTATTGCAAATCTCAAATTGTGTACAACTTTTCCCAAAGCAGCAATCCATTCTGCCACACAAGTATCCCTCCTGAAGCAGCCACTGATGGGGAAAAGACAAACTTATCAAATCACTTAGGGGTCATTTCCTGATACAAAAGAGATAAAACTTTCTTTCTTTCCAAGATACAGTTTACAGCACAGACACTTTCTTCCAATTTTCCTTTGATATTATTGCATTTTTCCAAAGTTTTGGGCCCCTGATGTTCCATTTTATTAGAATAATATAATGTCTGTTGATTCTACTATTCATCATCACATATCTACAAAGCTTCACACGACAACATTTATAAGCAACCACATAAGGATATATACCATTTTAAAAGTGTCTGAAAGCATACTTCTTATTAAGAACATAGTAAATGTCCAAACGATCACATATAACAGCAACACAAGCAATACAGCTAGTCTGAATAAAATTGACAATAACAATCTCCACAGCCCTAACTAAGCTTGAAAACCAATTACTCTTGATTAGCTTCAGCATCTTCCCTGTCACTAAAGCATTCATTTCCAGCAGCTTTAGCAGAAAGGAGCATCTCAGGTGTGACTCCCGAATGAGCTGCGTATTAGAAAAAAATAACGTATTGGGTTCAGTTCAAAGATCAAGATCACAGGCAGTTCTTTGCGCTACTACTTGTCATAGATTCGTAGATAAGTTTTAGCCATGTATCCCAGTAGATTGTAGCCATCCCGCTGTTATGATTCTGTTTGGCATTAATGATAGCATGCAACCCTACGTCAGACTATGAATAAATTATTACCATGATCACTAAATACGTCAAAAATCATTATGACAGCGGAATGATGTACCTTTTCCCTTCACGGCTGTATCAGCGTCTAACTTCTGTGCCAACACAAATGAATATGTTAATGTCAGCATGATAATAACATAGAAAGTACATTATCAGCAGAAATACTGAAATCCCAATATAAATAGTTCAAAAATTCTAAATTTTGTCACAGTACAATTGGCTGCTGTTTTGAAGCATGACCTCTTTATATTCCTGAGCAGCTTTCAAACTATCGAGAATTTCAAGCACTTGTCTTTTGGACCGTATTCTGCCATAATCTTTATGTGTGTATGTCTGCATAATAGAAAATAAAATGTTTTAGCAAAGTGGAAGAATGCATCCCAGTGTGCCAACTTTAAACACCATAGTCAACTAGAAATTCGTACTGTACAAGACTAGCAAGCGGACAACTGGCCAGGAGTTGTATAGAAAGTTATTTTTTTGCAGGGTTTTATGTAGGTATGATATCTTTGTAAGTTATTATAAAAGGTCCATGCATCATTTTATGCCATTTTACAAAATGACTTTCTCTCATAATCCAAATGTGTTAGAATATTTAAATCATGTTGTTATTGATAAAAGGATTCTAATAAACCAAAGCAGGAATGTTTCATAGTTGTGATCACAAGCTTGAAATATAAAATAAAAACCCTAGCAGTGAGGTAGAAAAGGGAGGTGAGATCATGTGTCTCTCCCCCCCCCCCCCTTCTGACATCCCACCTTGCAGACCCAACCCATTGTCGGCATTATCTCCCAGGCCGACGCCCATCACCACTTTAGCCACCTCGCCTCTCCTCACCTTGCGTGCCACCTCTCACGCCTCACCTCTCACCCCTCTATCACCACAACACCCTCGTCTGATGACCCATAGTGGTGCCCCTCCCGTAGTCCCACCAATTTTCCATTGCTGTCCCCTTGTCTACAATCGATACCGCCACCACTGTCTACCAGATGACTTGCATATCTCCTCGTCCCGACACTCCTCATCTTTAACATGCCCTTGAGGCCAGGCACCCACTACCACCACCGCGTTCTACCCAGTCAGGCTTCTTATCCCCAAGAGTCAGTTTCATGCCCCTCGTTGTCTTCTTTTACCTCATGTGTTCATCCCCAAAGTGATGGTCTAAAGATTCTAGTGTTTCCTTGAGGACACTATGTAAAAGGTGCTAGGGTTAATTTCACACAAGTTAACTTGGTAGAATGAACAGTCTCCTACATTGGCCATGTTGGATCATGTATTCTGTTAAAGAATCGAGGGTAGCTCTTTCCTCACTCGCTTCTTCAGGATGCTGCAAGGGTGGATTCAGACAACTTCCTGCTCTTGCTACTGTTTAATGACTTGATCTCCTGTAAGTGTAGGCCCCACTATGAGGCATTCTGACCAAGCATTGATGGATTTATGAAGAAGGTGTTGCCCGTATGGGCAGAACTGCAGCATATGGCATGTTTGATGAATACCCTCTCTAATAAGTATAAAGCCCTTACTGAAGCACTACAGTCATGGATATAGAAATGTGTGGAGCATATCTAGTTGTAGCTGCAGCTAGCAAAGGAAATTATCCATCAAATTGAAATAGCACAAGAGTGCAAGACTCTCTGCAGTTGACAAATCAGACTAGTGCGTAGGCGCAAGAAGCATAGCTTCGGACTCCCAATAATCAATAAGCATTTTTTTCTTAAGGAGTGCATTTGTGAACTGAAAATGTATATAATACAACTTCACATTTTTTGTGAAAATAGGAAAAAGGATAACAAACAATGGAATAGCTCCATATCATGCTGCTCATGAAGATAGGCTACATCAGCGATATTGATACTGTAATGGTAATGTTGTCTAACAATAAGGACTTCTAAGATCGATTGTGACCTGGCATAGAATACAGTACATTATTGTGAACGAAGATGCATGTTGGAAGACGCTATCAAGCTATGGTTGTAACAATAAAAAGAATGGCTAAAACAAGACCGCTATGTGTTTATAGCAAAACACTATACAGAAAGACAAAATACATAGGTCAATCGGGAAGGATTTATATTGTTCTTTTTAGTGTAATCCGTACTAAAATCCATAATAACAATGAAATGAAAAGATATGCTGAGGTCAGGATGTCTTAATAAGAGCAGTGGGTTTTTAATTTAAAAATGTGACGGACATATTTCCAAGATCCATCAACAATTGAATTACTTTCTTCGCTCCATAATCCTATAGGCACTATCTACCTGATAATATTTGTTAACGGTGTATCTCATCACTATTTCCTGCACAAAGCACTGGCAAGTATTGGTAGCCACTACCACTTGTCACTGCACCAACCTACAATTGATCAGGAGACGGAATGGGTTTGCTTCAGGAACCCAACAATGTAGCAAATTCTTATTTTGCATTGTAATGGTTAGATGTGGAAGTTGAGGTGATTATCACATGAGCGATCGATGCAAGGAACCACAAGGCCGGCAATTAGAGCATGGGCATAGACAGAGTTTTCAAGTTGTGGGTGTTCCCAGGAAATAGATCAATTATTCGATTCCACATATAAAATATTAAGGATCCAAAGAAATCGGTTGTCATACAGGTCCTAAAGCATAGGATGTAATGGTTCAAAAACTCAAGCTATTCCACAAACAATTACAACAAACATATTAGAGCTTAAGTGTATCTGAAAGCAGTGATAGTGATTTAGTGCATGAAAAGTGGAACGTGACCTAATAGGAGCATTTCATAGAAATGTACCGGAATTACGGTCCGGGTGACTTGAGGTACTAAAACATGGAAGGTGATAGTGCTAATAATTCTACAATGAAAAGGTAGGAGAAAACAATTTTTAGTTGATAGTTAATCTATAAAAACATGATGGTCAGATGCTGATATAGAAACTAAAAATCTTGTTGGCTCTGGAACAGAATAGCGTTAAAACTCCCTTAGAGAGGGTGCATTTGTAGCCGCTTCTAGCAATTGAAGGACAACTTTAGTCAAATAGTGAACACATATTTTTTCATGCATAGGGTCCTATGGCAGGTTTAAAAGAGAGTCTCTTAAAATATAAGAATCGTCTATTTATTCCAATGTGGCTAAGTAAATTTTGTGTCTATATTTGTCACCTTAACAAAGTTAACAATGGGATCCCTTGCCATATTTGCATATTTGCTGACTATGAATACATTTCCCATGTCATCTGGCACACTTATTATAGTATTATTAACTGCTATTGTTTTTCTCTGTGATTGTGTGATATATGAATATTGGCAACTTGCGTAAACAAGTAGAGTCATAGTATAGATAATAAGATAGTTGACAGTGAATCTAATATATTTTTCTGTTAACAAGGAAATAGATCTAACAAAAGCTAAAAAAGTACAGATTATGTCAGTAAAGTGAAAAAATAATTATATGTACACTCCGATATGTATAGCAAAAAGCACATATGTATATGTAGTTACCAGATATGATTTTCCATTTGTCTTCCTGAAATGCTGCAGAGTCTTCCATCCACCTTTATATGCTGGATGATTTCTGATAAAATCTGGGGTGGGGACAACAGGTTCCCCTGGCTGAGCTATAGTTAGTGGAATAACATTGAGGGGTGGACTCTCATTGGTTGGTTCCCCTTCAAGCACTCTGCAGTCTTGCTCACCGTTATCAACATTTATGAAATCCAGATTTCCAGTAATCACTTCTTTTCCCATGTTGAAGATTTGTTGAGGAATATATTAAATTGAATATGCTGTCAAATGTTAAAACTGGTAATAAGAATATAACAGACAGAAAAGATGGAAATAAAAAATAATAATTAGTATGCTAGCCTCTTGCGCCATGTATAGTTAAAAGAATCACTATCTTGTGATAAAGTAGGACGTGAAAAATTCATATATTGAACACATTAAAAGAGAAGAAGATATTAAAAGTAAAGTATGTAAGGGTTCGTTTCTATAACACTTCTTTCTAACCATTTATTTTGCAAACATAATATTCTTGGGATAAATTACTAGTTTACCACTCTCTAGATCCTAAATTTTTATCCGTCCATTTTACCATCCGATCTTCCATAATGGCACAGATTGGTCTACAATGTGACCACCATTTTTTTTGGAGGAAAATACAACAGAGGAAACCCTTATTGCGGTAGTAGATAACATATAGTAAAGTGGTCAAGATGGCTACATATAACAATCAATGCGACCACATGAAAAAAGTCACCGACCAATAACCTAAACCACCTGACAAACTAAGACTCTTAGCAACAAGCAAAGCCAATGGTGGCATATGTGCGAACATGCTTTAAGAATCATCAGGTCCCACCCATCGGCAACACACTCAAGGGCCCTAGACAGTTACTATGAGTAGTGGCGGAGGAAGCCTTGGCGCTGGAGGAAGAGGACCTGGTGGAAGCGATGGGGCTGGAGTTAGTGCCAAGGAGGAAGAACAGAGGTGCAAGGAGGTCTTCGACATATGGTAAGTGGAAGCGGTGACCAGGGAATGTTGGTGGTGGTTGCAACGGGCAGGAGGGAGAGGACCCTGATAGAGCCCCCAAGACCGTGCAACCATATTTCCTGACTGGATCCTGTGTTGGCTCTAAGCACAAAAACATCTATCTAAGCACAAATATTGGATCTACGTATGCAAACATATGGTTATTACTAGAGTATCCAGTCCAAGATCTAGCAGGGTGTACAAGATTTGCGGTGTGCCAACAAAAATTGTATCTTACCTCGTGCGATTCGCCACCTCTTGGTTTTCCTCAGGTGAGAGACCTGAGATTGTGTGGTGGCTAGGGGGGGGGGAGAAGCAGAACGAGTTCAAACCAAATGTAAGGAATATATGAAGGAAGGGGAAAGTGGTTGTTTTTATTTATGGGATTCTTGCTGCATTAAATTATTGCCAGCAAGAGACAGTGTCTTGGTATGGCACTAAGGCTAGCAACGCATGACCTGCAGTCCATGCCAGCATGATCAAAGAAAAAGCTGTAACAATAAAGGTTGTTGCCATATATGCCTTTGGTCACGTGTTTATTTGTCTTATGTATGAGGTGTAAGTTTGCTGTTCAGACACCTGATATATACCTACTACCATTTATATTTTGAATAATATTTTTTAGCGGCAACAGAAATAGATATGCAAAAATAATAAATATCTGCCCTCCATTTTTCTACAAGGTGATTTCCATGTTCAGTAAGTGGTCAATGCTTTCCATGTGAGAGGAATTCCATTATTTCCTTATATACTCCCAAGTTACATTTATGATTTCAGGGATTATTCAATTACCAGCGAGGGGCAATGGGGTCTTTTACTTCGTTTTTTAATCTATTCTAAAATATTAAGAAAGTTGTGTTTTTTGTCAACCAGAGGGAGTAGCATGCGTTTTATTCAAGGTACTATTTTGTACACATGGGGTGCTCTAGCATAGTCTATTTAAACTATAACAGGCTATATTACTAGTAAAGGACACATCCCTCACTGGTGGGGCGGATTCTCTGGGTGTACATAGAGAGTATTCAATAGGGTTACGTATTATGGATCATTCCATTCAGGACTTATGATTTTCATAATATGTAATGTACAACCTCTACAATAGGTTGTGATGGACCGAAATCCATACATCTCAGGATCTCAGAGGGTGGTGCCGCACTACGGCACCCAACAGCACACATCATAAGGAAACCATAGTATTATATTGTAAACATGCTGAATATGTACAAAATCAGTACACTCTTTAGTTACAACTCCTTTACAGAGTCTACTACAGCGGAAGGTGTTTATACAACTCACGCCAACACCTAACTAGCAAAAGTTGGTTGTCCGTCCCTATGGACAATCCAAACTAGCTGCACTCAGCCTCAGCGCGGCGTGTACGGCTCCCACACAGCCGTAGTCCCCGACGGAGGGTAGCCCTCGCCGGTGGAGTCATACTCCGAGTCCGTGGGGTACTCCTCACCTGCAAACACTCATAGCAGCAACTGTGAGCACGATGGCTCAGCAAAACTTAACCGACTCTCCTACATCAGAAACTCTACATGCAGGTCATAACAAAGATAGGATGGCAATTTGCAGAAAAGGACACGCCTACAAGTTTATCCTTAATTCATCCTTTAGCCATAAGTTAATGATTCATGAAGCTGAAATTTAGTAAGCAACATTTGGTGGCACACATGTAACAATACAAGTTATTCATATCAGCAATATTGAATCATAACATTCCATTGGTTAAACTACGTCACGGCACAGTGAACAAGCGGTACTCATAACCGTGAAGGACGGTGAATCGACTCGATATACACCTGCTGGGATACCCGAATAGCACGTTACGTACGTCCACCCGTGGAGCTACACAACACGCTCACTCGATGTCGTACGGATCAACCTTTCATGAAACAGCCCAAACGTCGAACCGGTCGCACCCAACGGACAGGAGGTTCCCTACAAGGAGCATCTCTCTATGCCCGTTGGAGAATTTCCACCTTGCTGCCCTCAACCTAGAGCTATAAATCGGTGCGTTATGCCTCGACGCCTGGAGGTATAGGTTACATCAGTTTATCAGACCCCATATATCCGATATGCCTTCGGTACATTCAAACATGTTCAGCGAGTCCGCACCCGGATCGGTCCTCAACCAACACGGACAGGGTTACGCACACAATACTTCCTCTTGCTGTGTCCTAGCCCCTGCCTTGTCTCATTTTCTTTCTAAAGTTGTCTCACATCTCGAACGAATCCCGTATGTGGCAACTCCTATACTCGCGAGTAGATTCCAACTACTCGACTTGTACTTAAGTCTATCAACATTAGGCACAGCATGATCTACACGAGGACCTAGACACTACCCTCATTCTCTTTGAAATGTTCTGATTATGCAATTGGGGTTTCATCCATCCTACACCTAATGCACATACATACTCCAGGCTAAGTGAAGATAAATCAAAACTTTATAAAACTTGTTAAATGCAAAACGGGGCTTGCCTTGTTGCTGCTGGTCAGGGGTTAGTGTCTCCTTCGGAATTATGAAGTCCAAAACCTCTGGGGTCTCCTCGCGTTTAGCGACTACACGTAATCAGTTCTGGCTAGACATTCCATTTGGCTGTAAATTTTTTACTGTGGCTTGGTGATAACTTAACCAGAGACTTGACCAAGTTTCATTTGAATCAAAGCCTATTTGAGCTCTGCCCAAATAATAGTCTAAATGGTTATTACTAGAGCTTCTAAAGGTTTCCAGGGATTTTCATGGATCAAACCATTACTTTATGGAAACTAGAATTTGAGATGGTTCTAATGGAGTTGGTTTCATGTAATTTGAAGAATCCTAGAGAATGTTATGCCCTAATCAAGATTTGAGAAAATTCTGAAAAATGTTTCTGTACATTTTTCTATTTTCTCAGGGCAGTTCATTTAATCACACCATTAGGGGGACTAAATAAACTTGTATTGATCTGGAATTTTTTCTATGACTCAAGTATTTTCAAATGAACATCCTATCCAAATTTCAGAATTTTCCATAAAGGAATTGTCCAGATAAAATTGCCCACAGTTTAAAATTTAGGGAATTAATTCTGGAAAAATAATCAGTTTCGTGAACTGAAACTGGTCTTTATGGATAGTAATCAAAGAGATGAATCCAACAAAATCTGGTTCACTAAATTTGGACCATCCTAGCAAAAGTTATGGGCATTTGAAGTTCAACTAAAATCTGAAATTGTTGGAAATGTTTAAACTCTGGTTGTCGGCCCCACTATTTAAACCGGCCCACTGAGCTCGCGGCCACACCACAGCCGACGGGGTATCACCCGCACTGCCGCACCGGATCACAGACGCAGACTGATCCCTGCTGGAGAACAGAGACTGACCGGTGGACCCGGCCTCTCCTTTGTCTTCCTCGACGGAGAGCTCGCCGTCGGTCGTTTTACTGCACGACCTTCGACGAAACTCGCCACCTGTGCACAACTTCACCTGAAGAACACGTTGCTGCACTACCAAAGCTCGGTGATGGCCGGAACAGTGCTCGCAACGGTGACAGCAGCCGGGAGCTCATCGGCGACGTCAAACTCGGTGTGCTCTACACCTTTTTCGACGCAGTTTCTTTGAAGAGCAACGCTGAGACTTTCTGATCATGAATATGAGCACTGACCCTCGTAAAAGCGTCTGCAACTAGGACCTCACCAGCGGGGTGCCGTGTTTCCGGCAGCCGACACGAAAATCTCGTGGAACTAGGGTCCTAGTGCATGGAACTGGTTGCTACTTGATCGAGGAAGTACGCTAGGTGTTCTAGATCATGTCTACGGTGCAGCTCGAGCGGGGGTTGCCTCTGGGCAACGAATTTCGCCTTGGACCGAGTTCTGACCCTAACACACTCCGAGGAAAGAAACTACGAATTCTCGCTCTACAGCGCATGAAATGGAGCACGGCTTTCTCCTACAGCTTCAGCACAAGCAAGCGCACCTTTTCTTCTCTGGTGCCGGTGCGTGAATCAGCCGGGATCGGCCGGTCGCCGGTGAGCAGAGGGAGCGGCAAAAAGTTGTCGAGCAGAACATGACGAAAAGCTCAGGAGAGGCTCGGTTTAGCTCGGAAACGGTGAGAACATCACGAGCTGGGCGTCGTGTGGGACTTTGCAGCGACAAATTCACCGTGAGTTGGAGGGTTGGGGCGGTCGCCGGCAGTACGTGGCCGAGCTGCGGTCGCTTGCGAGAAGAGGGTTCGGTTTAGTCGGTTCTCTCTGTTCTCAGTCACTGACCAGTGGGTCCACTTCTCCCCTGTAATTCTTTTCCATTATTTGCTGCAAATATCACAGCTACTTACACTTAAACGGTGGACTTAGCCACAAAGTCATGGAATGAATTTGAATTCTTCACATTGGAGTTTGTTTGGCAATATTTGAATTTGAATTTCAAATTCAGTTTTGAAATACTTCAAATGTAGCTTCTGACAAGATGAACTCCAATGAAGATGAAAATTGGTGGACTAATTCAGAAAAAGTGCTGAGTTTGAATATGAAGTCAACTTTTGATTCCAAGTGATGAAAGTGGCTGAAATTTGAATTTGCATCAAATAGCCATCTTTGCAATTGTATCCCAAAAGTGGCTTAAAATGGTTTGGATTTGCATGAAACTTGGCCTGAGCATTCCCAAGAAAGTTTAGGGCCTAATGGAGAGCTCAGGCCCTCATGTTTATAGGTGTGAGATCCTACTTTTGGATTTAGGAGTTCTGCCTCTAATCAACCTTTTGATGGTGTTTACTTGCTCTTCACAAATGTTCATGAGACTTCCACAAAATGAGCTGTTGTATTGTGAGGTGATGATCACTCTAGAAAGTAAATTCTTGGGCTTTTACATACCTCCCCCCTTTAAAAACAATCTCGTCCCGAGATTATAAAAGAAGAGAGAAAGATGTAAGAGAAATTACCCGTGATGAGACGCCATGAAATCCGGGTAGTTTGAGCGAAGGAAATCTTCACTCTCCCACGTCGCTTCCTCAGCGGTGTGGTTGCTCCACAAGATCTTGTAGAACCACAGCATTCTGTTACGCGTGGTCTGAGCCTTCTCATCAATAATCTCCACCGGATACTCAGCATAAGTTAAATCCAGTTGCAACTCGCCAATGTCTTCAGTGGGAACTGCAGCCGTATACTTCAGACATTTCCCGAGTTGTGAAACATGGAAAACGTCATGAACACCAGCGAGAGATGCCGGTAGTTCCAGTCGATACGCCACTGGTCCACACTTCTTGGTGATGGAATATGGTCCAATAAATCAGGGAGCGAGTTTCCCCTTCATGCTGAATCGGTGCACGCCTTTCGTCGAAGATACATGGAGGTACACGTGTTCCCCAACGTTCAAGTGCAGTGGCCTACGACTCCTATCATCCTAACTCTTCTGTAGGGATTGGGCGACCTTCAAGTTTGCTTGAATCATCCGAACGCGCTCTTCGGCGTCGTTCACTAAATCAATCCTGAATGTGACCTTTTCGTCGGACTCCCACCAGTTCAACGGGGTGTGGCATTTGCGACCGTAGAGAGCCTCATATGGATCCCTCTTGATAGTCGCTTGATAGCCACTGTTGTACGAGAATTCCGCCAATGGTAAATGATCATCCCAATTTCTACAGTGGTCGATGGCACACGCTCTCAACATGTCTTCTAACACTTGATTCACCCTTTCAGTTTGCCCATCGGTCTGAGGGTGGTAAGCGGAGCTTCTAATCAGTTTGGTACCCAATGCAGCGTGCAACTCCTCCCAGAAACGAGCTGCAAACAGTGCCCCTTGATCTGAGATTATGGTCCTGGGTACCCCGTGCAAGCACAAGATCTTTGCAAGGTACAACTCCGCATACTTGCTAGCATGGTAGTTGGTATACACCGGAATGAAGTGAGCCAACTTGGTTAACCTGTCAACGGTTACCCAAATAGAATCATGCTAGTTGAATGTCATGGGTAATCCCACAATGAAATCCATGCTCACATCTTCCCACTTCCATGCTGGAATTTTCAGGGGTTGCAACAGCCCTGATTTCCTCATATGACCCGCCTTCACTCGTCTACACGTATCACATTCGGATACGTACTTTGCAATTTCCCGCTTCATCCGTGTCCACCAAAATTTACTCTTCAAATCTTTGTACATTTTGTTGCTGTCCGGATGAATGGAAAATTTAGACATGTGAGGTTCATCAAGGATCTTCTTTCTCAGCTCCATATTCCGGGGGACGACTATGCGGTTATTGAACCATAGCGTCCCCTCATCATCCTTCCGGAAACATTTGATATCACCGCTGTCTATCCGTTTCCGGAGATGTGTCATGCCATTGTCCATCTTCTGAGCTGCAATAATATCCTTCCTAATAGTAGGGATGAGAGCAAGGTTGTAGAGTGATCCATATGGAACTAAATATAAACTCGGTTCATCCTCTTTCATCAGTGTAATGGTAAGGTTATAGACATGTGATTTCCGACTCAGCGTGTCGGCAACCACGTTTGCCTTGCCAGGGTGGTAATGAATCTCCATCTCATAGTCATTGATTAATTCTAACCACCTTCTTTTGCCTCATATTCAGCTCCTTCTGGGTGAAGATATATTTTAAGCTCTTATGGTCGGTGTAGAGATGCACAAATTCCCCAGGAGATAGTGCCTCCACATTTTCAGCGCCAATACCCCAGCAGCGAGATATAGGTCATGAGTTGGATAGTGTGCTCGTAGTTTCGAAGTTGGCGTGAGCCATACACGACCGCATGTCCTTCTTGCATCAACACACAGCCAAGCCCGATACCGGACGCATCACAATATATGTCGAAAGGCTTGGTCGTATCCGGTTGAGCTAAGACCGGGGCTGGTGTGAGATGCTTCACCAATGCTTGGAACACTCCTTCACATGCTGTGTTCCAAACATATTTCGTCCCCTTCTTCAATAATTCAGTCATCGGCTTAGCAAGCTTGGAGAAACTCGAGATGAACCTCCGGTAATATCCCGCTAAACCGAGTAAGCTTCTGACTTCATGGACAGAAGTGACGGCTTTCCATTTCAGCACTTGTTCAATTTTGCTTGGGTCAACTGCAATGCCTTCCGCTGAGATGATATGTCCCAAAAATGGCACTTGGTTGATCCAAAACTCGCATTTGCTGAACTTTGCATATAGTTTATGGTACCGCAATCGTTGAAGGATGATTCTCAAGTGCTCGGAATGTTCTTCTTCTGACTTGGAGTAAACCAAGATATCATTAATGAACACCACCACGAACTTGTCCAACTACATCATGAACACCGAGTTTATGAGGTACATCAAATATGCGGGGCAGTGGATATTTATTCTTGATGGTGACGGCGTTGAGCGGTCGGTAATCAACACACAACCTCATGGTTTCATCTTTCTTCTCGATGAACAGCGCCGAGCATCACCAAGGCGAGGAACTCGGCCTAATGAAACCCTTGCTCAACAAGTCATTGAGCTGTTCCTTCAACTCAGCCAGCTCATTTGGAGCCATCTTATAAGGTCTCCGTGATATTGGTGTACTCCCGGGTGCAAGTTCAATCCTGAACTCCACATCCCGTTTAGGTGGCATGCCGGGAGATCATCCAGGAATATGTCGGGGTATTCTCGGACCACGGGGATGTCCTATAACTTTGGAGATTCAGTATGATAGGCGGCTGAAACTTCCGGGACCGGGTTGTCTAATATGAGGGAATGCGGACGGTGGAGTGGAGAGTTGAGGTGAACCGTCCATAATAAAGTTTCCAAGAGAGCGCCATGGTAACTTAGCCATGACATTCCTAATATTGCATCAATCTTCTGCCCCTCAAGAATAACTATAGCAGTGGGATATATTCTCCCACCTAAGCACAGTGGTGCTTTTGGAACCATCACATTTGCTGAAATCTTCCATCCTGGTGAGCAGATCATATATGAGCACTCGGTTGGAAAGACTTGCAGTTGATGCTTAACCACATATGATGCACTTATGAAGTTGTGGGTTGCACCAGAATCAAATAAAATGATGATTGCTCGATCGTTGAGAGTGAACGTACCCGCCAGCACGTTCTCTCCTTCCGAGGTGTCCTCATTGTCGATGTAACAAACGCCCCCGGCTCGCTGACCTCCCTTCTTCACTGGTGGTCGGTCTCGAGCACCGCACTGATATTGGGCTTGCCTACTGCTTTGCTGCCCCTTGGACAGTCCTTCGAGAAATGTCCTGCCTGGCCACACGTATAGCATGTTTAGGGAGGCGGTCCTCTGCTGACTGGCAGACAGAATCCCGGGGCGCGTTGTGGCGGTGGAAACGCCCAGGGTACCATCTTCTGCTGTTGCTTCTGTTGCCGTCGCGGTGGTGGCATCGGTGGTCAGAATGGGGGTGGCTGAAAAGAACGACCCCCAAACTGTTGAGGTCGTGCCGGTGGATGCCACTGCTGATCGGATGGTGTCCGATACACCATGCGGTATTTTTGAGGAGCTCCACCCCTGCTGCTAGGTGGAGTGCTTCACTTCCACTGCTCAGCCGCAAATTCCTGCTGAGCATCCTCTTGCATTATCGCGGCATTGACGAGGTCGTTGAAGGTGCCGCGATTGCATTACGCGAGATGAGTCTTCATCTCGGGGTTTAAACCCCGATAGAACTGCTCGTGCTTCTTCTCCTCAGTGGAGATGTAATCCGACGCATTCTGCGCCAGATGGTTGAACACACAAGAGTAGTCGTGGGCACTCCACACGCCTTTCTTCAGTTCCAAGAACTCTTGGAACTTCTTCTTCATCATCCCGGGAGGTATATGATAGGCGAAGAATGCATCCCGGAACTCCTGTCATTTGACGGCGTGGCCAGCAGGTAGTGAGGCAACATAGTTCACCCACGACACACAGGCGGCACTGTGAAGCTGCTGCGCCGCGAAGAGAGTCTTCTGCTGCTCCGTGCATTGGAGCAGCCCGAACTTGTACTCGAACGTCCGCAACCAGTTGTCGGCCTCCAGTAGTTCCGCTGCTTCGGTGAACACAGGAGGATGCGTACTCATGAAATCCGAGTACGTCGTGATGTGGGGCTCCCGAGGCCCCCTCTCTTGATGAGTCCCCGCCTGGGACATATTCTGGACAATGATGCGGAGCAGGTCGGTCTGCTCCTCACGAGAGCCCACCAGCGCTGAAATCCTGTCCGCTAGTTTAAGCGGAGGCGGCGGCGGTGGTTGTTGCTGCGGGGTGTTGTCGTAGGCAGGTGGCTGGGAGTCATTACTCCCCTGCTGACTAGAGCCCCCGGCCTCGTGCGTGGTGCGGGTACGAACCATCTGCAACAATACGAGAATAAAGTCAGTCCCACAGCATACTGCATGCAGTCTATAAAATAGGAGTAAAACATAATGACGGTAAACATGTGATACATCTCATACATGGATAATGTAATAACATTTAACAAGCTACACCATTACCAGACCAAAATAAATTAGTGAAATCCGAATTGACGGACTTCCTCTTTGGAAGTTCATCTCAACTAGATTTGGTCACTACGAGACGTTAATATCGCTTTGTCATCACGTATACTATTCCTTATCTTCTATACGACATTAACATGGTCTCTAGTAAAAGAACTTGAGCAACTAATGCACTCAACCCTTTCACTAGTTGAAGATAATAACTCATGAGTATGCTCTACCACATTGGAAGTAATAAAACCCCATTAGGTACTACAATCTCTCAAATGAATTCAATTGTTCATTCCTCTTCCAAGAATGACCAGTTGCTACTTATCCCAGATTTTGACCTGGTACGTGGCATTTTCATAACTCAAGTTGAATACCAAAGTTAAATTTAACTTCAGTATATTTCCAAGGAGTATTTATTTGCTCCCAGATCAGCTCTAGTTAAAATGATACAATAATTCAATGTCACAGAATTTCTGGAAGAATTTCAACAGCCACTCCTTTGGAAGTTGCTGTTTTCAACTAAAAATTCCACTGAATTCCGTGCTGCTACTTGTGACACCCGGTTCCAAAAACAGAACCAAGTTAATGCATATGTGTGCCCAGGATGTTCATCACACATACACATGTAATCAACAAACTGAATTCAGAATATAACCACAAATAAATAGTGTTTAAGTACTTTATTACATCGACTCATTGTCTCACCCATGAATCTCTAACTTATTCTTGCAGCGGAAGTCTCTAAACGACAGCGGAAATAACTAAATAGAAATAGGCTCCATCCACAGGTATGTTGACGGTAGTTGACACGCCTAGTACTCCACGTGGTCCTCGAAGTACTCTTCTCCTGTTGCTGATGTTTATGTGATAATGCAAGGGTGAGTACATGACGTACTCAGCAAGTGCGGGAAAAGTATGACATGTAGCTTACAACAAGGTAGGAATAAAAAGGGCTCAATGCAACGACCGAATTTTATTTCACAACATGATAAAAACAGCAACTATTTCTAAGTGATATTTATCCCAACATGACCAAGTAATTCAGCATCATTTTCTCCATAATTCACCATTTATCAATTCTCAACCAGCCACTAACCTCTCTCAAGTTCATCTCATACTCATTCATAACCATCTCATATTTGTATAACTGAAACAAAACTCAATATCATGACTCAAAATAGTCCCAAAACCAATCCCAATCCCAATGACCATACCATAACCATACCGAACATCCATCCCAAGTTTTCCCTCTAATCATGTGAGTTGGCCAGGTGCTTGTGACCGGAAGCACGGCTATCATGATAGTTTTACACTCTGCATAGTGGCACCACTTTATCCACAAGTTTATGATTTCGTCACCCATCGGCGACTGCAAAACCTCCATTATACCAGTACACAACCATCGGTGTATGGCCAAGAGATCACAAAATAGCCTTTACAAAGGGGCTACTTGAGGGGTGGACTCTCATTGGTTGGTTCCTCTTCAAGCACTCTGCAGTCTTGCTCACCGTTATCAACATTTATGAAATCCAGATTTCCAGTAGTCACTTCTTTTCCCATGTTGAAGATTTGTTGAGGAATATATTAAATTGAATATGCTGTCAAATGTTAAAACTGGTAATAAGAATATAACAGACAGAAAAGATGGGAATAAAAAATAATAATTAGTATGCTAGCCTCTTGCGCCATGTATAGTTAAAAGAATCACTATCTTGTGATAAAGTAGGACGTGAAAAATTCATATATTGAACACATTAAAAGAGAAGAAGATATTAAAAGTAAAGTATGTAAGGATTCGTTTCTATAACACTTCTTTCTAACCATTTATTTTGCAAACATAATATTCTTGGTATAAATTACTAGTTTACCACTATCTAGATCCTAAATTTTTATCCGTCCATTTTACCATCCGATCTTCCATAATGGCACAGATTGGTCTACAATGTGACCACCATTTTTTGGAGGAAAATACAACAGAGGAAACCCTTATTGCGGTAGTAGATAACATATAGTAAAGTGGTCAAGATGGCTACATATAACAATCAATGCGACCACATGAAAAAAGTCACCGACCAATAACCTAAACCACCTGACAAACTAAGACTCTTAGCAACAAGCAAAGCCAATGGTGGCATATGTGCGAACGTGCTTTAAGAATCATCAGGTCCCACCCATCGGCAACACACTCAAGGGCCCTAGACAGTTACTATGAGTAGTGGCGGAGGAAGCCTTGGGGCTGGAGGAAGAGGACCTGGTGGAAGCGATGGGGCTGGAGTTAGTGCCAAGGAGGAAGAACAGAGGTGCAAGGAGGTCTTCGACATATGGTAAGTGGAAGCGGTGACTAGGGAATGTTGGTGGTGGTTGCAATGGGCAGGAGGGAGAGGACCCTGATAGAGCCCCCAAGACCGTGCAACCATATTTTCTGACTGGATCCTGTGTTGGCTCTAAGCACAAAAACATCTATCTAAGCACAAATATTGGATCTACGTATGCAAACATATGGTTATTACTAGAGTATCCAGTCCAAGATCTAGCAGGGTGTACAAGATTTGCGGTGTGCCAACAAAAATTGTATCTTACCTCGTGCGATTCGCCACCTCTTGGTTTTCCTCAGGTGAGAGACCTGAGATTGTGTGGTGGCTAGGGGGGGGGGGGAGAAGCAGAACGAGTTCAAACCAAATGTAAGGAATATATGAAGGAAGGGGAAAGTGGTTGTTTTTATTTATGGGATTCTTGCTGCATTAAATTATTGCCAGCAAGAGACAGTGTCTTGGTATGGCACTAAGGCTAGCAACGCATGACCTGCAGTCCATGCCAGCATGATCAAAGAAAAAGCTGTAACAATAAAGGTTGTTGCCATATATGCCTTTGGTCACGTGTTTATTTGTCTTATGTATGAGGTGTAAGTTTGCTGTTCAGACACCTGATATATACCTACTACCATTTATATTTTGAATAATATTTTTTAGCGGCAACAGAAATAGATATGCAAAAATAATAAATATCTGCCCTCCATTTTTCTACAAGGTGATTTCCATGTTCAGTAAGTGGTCAATGCTTTCCATGTGAGAGGAATTCCATTATTTCCTTATATACTCCCAAGTTACATTTATGATTTCAGGGATTATTCAATTACCAGCGAGGGGCAATGGGGTCTTTTACTTCGTTTTTTAATCTATTCTAAAATATTAAGAAAGTTGTGTTTTTTGTCAACCAGAGGGAGTAGCATGCGTTTTATTTAAGGTACTATTCTGTACACATGGGGTGCTCTAGCATAGTCTATTTAAACTATAACAGGCTATATTACTAGTAAAGGACACATCCCTCACTGGTGGGGCAGATTCTCTGGGTGTACATAGAGAGTATTCAATAGGGTTACGTATTATGGATCATTCCATTCAGGACTTATGATTTTCATAATATGTAATGTACAACCTCTACAATAGGTTGTAATGGACCGAAATCCATACATCCCAGGATCTCAGAGGGTGGTGCCGCACGATACGACACCCAACAACACACATCATAAGGAAACCATAGTATTATATTGTAAACATGCTGAATATGTACAAAATCAGTACACTCTTTAGTTACATCTCCTTTACAGAGTCTACTACAGCGGAAGGTGTTTATACAACTCACGCCAACACCTAACTAGCAAAAGTTGGTTGTCCGTCCCTATGGACAATCCAAACTAGCTGCACTAAGCCTCAGCGCGGCGTGTACGGCTCCCACACAGCCGTAGTCCCCGACGGAGGGTAGCCCTCGCCGGTGGAGTCATACTCCGAGTCCGTGGGGTACTCCTCACCTGCAAACACTCATAGCAGCAACTGTGAGCACGATGGCTCAGCAAAACTTAACCGACTCTCCTACATCGGAAACTCTACATGCAGGTCATAACAAAGATAGGATGGCAATTTGCAGAAAAGGACACACCTACAAGTTTATCCTTAATTCATCTTTTAGCCATAAGTTAACGATTCATGAAGCTTAAATTTAGTAAGCAACATTTGGTGGCACACATGTAACAATACAAGTTATTCATATCAGCAATATTGAATCATAACATTCCATTGGTTAAACTACGTCACGGCACAGTGAACAAGCGGTACTCATAACCGTGAAGGACGGTGAATCGACTCGATATACACCTGCTGGGATACCCGAATAGCACGTTACGTACGTCCACCAGTGGAGCTACACAACACGCTCACTCGATGTCGTACGGAACAACCTTTCATGAAACAGCCCAAACGTCAAACCAGTCGCACCCAACGGACAGGAGGTTCCCTACAAGGAGCATCTCTCTATGCCCGTTGGAGAATTTCCACCTTGCTGCCCTCAACCTAGAGCTATAAATCGGTGCGTTATGCCTCGACGCCTGGAGGTATAGGTTACATCAGTTTATCGGACCCCATATATCCGATATGCCTTCGGTACATTCAAACATGTTCAGCGAGTCCGCACCCGGATCGGTCCTCAACCAACACGGACAGGGTTACGCACACAATACTTCCTCTTGCTGTGTCCTAGCCCCTGCCTAGTCTCATTTTCTTTCTAAAGTTGTCTCACATCTCGAACGAATCCCGTATGTGGCAACTCCTATACTCGCGAGTAGATTCCAACTACTCGACTTGTACTTAAGTCTATCAACATTAGGCACAGCATGATCTACACGAGGACCTAGACACTACCCTCATTCTCTTTGAAATGTTCTGATTATGCAATTGGGGTTTCATCCATCCTACACCTAATGCACATACATACTCCAGGCTAAGTGAAGATAAATCAAAACTTTATAAAACTTGTTAAATGCAAAACGGGGCTTGCCTTGTTGCTGCTGGTCAGGGGTTAGTGTGTCCTCCGGAATTATGAAGTCAAAAACCTCTGGGGTCTCCTCGCGTTTAGCGACTACACGTAATCAGTTCCGGCTAGACATTCCATATGGCTGTAAATTTTTTACTGTGGCTTGGTGATAACTTAACCAGAGACTTGACCAAGTTTCATTTGAATCAAAGCCTATTTGAGCTCTGCCCAAATAATAGTCTAAATGGTTATTACTAGAGCTTCTAAAGGTTTCCAGGGATTTTCATGGATCAAACCATTACTTTATGGAAACTAGAATTTGAGATGGTTCTAATGGAGTTGGTTTCATGTAATTTGAAGAATCCTAGAGAATGTTATGCCCTAATCAAGATTTGAGAAAATTCTGAAAAATGTTTCTGTACATTTTTCTATTTTCTCAGGGCAGTTCATTTAATCACACCATTAGGGGGACTAAATAAAATTGTATTGATCTGGAATTTTTTCTATGACTCAAGTATTTTCAAATGAACATCCTATCCACATTTCAGAATTTTCCATAAAGGAATTGTCCAGATAAAATTGCCCACAGTTTAAAATTTAGGGAATTAATTCTGGAAAAATAATCAGTTTCGTGAACTGAAACTGGTCTTTATGGATAGTAATCAAAGAGATGAATCCAACAAAATTTGGTTCACTAAATTTGGACCATCCTAGCAAAAGTTATGGGCATTTGAAGTTCAACTAAAATCTGAAATTGTTGGAAATGTTTAAACTCTGGTTGTGGGCCCCACTATTTAAACCGGCCCACTGAGCTCACGGCCACACCACAGCCGACGGGGTATCACCCGCACTGCCGCACCGGATCACAGCCGCAAACTGATCCCTGCTGGAAAACAGAGACTGACCGGTGGACCCGGCCTCTCCTTTGTCTTCCTCGACGGAGAGCTCGCCGTCGGTCGTTTTACTGCACGACCTTCGACGAAACTCGCCGCCTGTGCACAACTTCACCTGAAGAACACGTTGCTGCACTACCAAAGCTCGGTGATGGCCGGAACAGTGCTCGCAACGGTGACAGCAGCCGGGAGCTCATCGGCGACGTCAAACTCGGTGTGCTCTACACCTTTTTCGACGCAGTTTCTTTAAGAGCAACGCTGAGACTTTCTGATCACGAATATGAGAACTGACCCTCGTAAAAGCGGCTGCAACTAGGACCTCACCAGCGGGGTGCCGTGTTTCCGGCAGCCGACACGAAAATCTCGTGGAACTAGGGTCCTAGTGCATGGAACTGGTTGCTACTTGATCGAGGAAGTACGCTAGGTGTTCTAGATCATGTCTACGGTGCAGCTCGAGCGGCGGTTGCCTCTGGGCAACGAATTTCGCCTTGGACCGAGTTCTGACCCTAACACACTCCGAGGAAAGAAACTACGAATTCTCGCTCTACAGCGCATGAAATGGAGCACGGCTTTCTCCTACAGCTTCAGCACAAGCAAGTGCACCTTTTCTTCTCTGGTGCCGGTGCGTGAATCAGCCGGGATCGGCCGGTCACCGGTGAGCAGAGGGAGCGGCAAAAAGTTGTCGAGCAGAACATGACAAAAAGCTCAGGAGAGGCTCGGTTTAGCTCGGAAACGGTGAGAACATCACGAGCTGGGCGTCGTGTGGGACTTTGCAGCGACAAATTCACCGTGAGTTGGAGGGTTGGGGCGGTCGCCGGCAGTACGTGGCCGAGCTGCGGTCGCTTGCGAGAAGAGGGTTCGGTTTAGTCGGTTCTCTCTGTTCTCAGTCACTGACCAGTGGGTCCACTTCTCCCCTCTAATTCTTTTCCATTATTTGCTGCAAATATCCCAGCTACTTACACTTAAACGGTGGACTTAGCCACAAAGTCATGGAATGAATTTGAATTCTTCACATTGGAGTTTGTTTGGCAACATTTGAATTTGAATTTCAAATTCAGTTTTGAAATACTTCAAATGTAGCTTCTGACAAGATGAACTCCAATGAAGATGAAAATTGGTGGACTAATTCAGAAAAAGTGCTGAGTTTGAATATGAAGTCAACTTTTGAATCCAAGTGATGAAAGTGGCTGAAATTTGAATTTGCATCAAATAGCCATCTTTGCAATTGTATCCCAAAAGTGGCTTAAAATGGTTTGGATTTGCATGAAACTTGGCCTGAGCATTCCCAAGAAAGTTTAGGGCCTAATGGAGAGCTCAGGCCCTCATGTTTATAGGTGTGAGATCCTACTTTTGGATTTAGGAGTTCTGCCTCTAATCAACCTTTTGATGGTGTTTACTTGCTCTTCACAAATGTTCATGAGACTTCCACAAAATGAGCTGTTGTATTGTGAGGTGATGATCACTCTAGAAAGTAAATTCTTGGGCTTTTACATACCTCCCCCCTTTAAAAACAATCTCGTCCCGAGATTATAAAAGAAGAGAGAAAGATGTAAGAGAAATTACCCGTGATGAGACGCCATGAAATCCGGGTAGTTTGAGCGAAGGAAATCTTCACTCTCCCACGTCGCTTCCTCAGCGGTGTGGTTGCTCCACAATATCTTGTAGAACCACAGCATTCTGTTACGCGTGGTCTGAGCCTTCTCATCAATAATCTCCACCGGATACTCAGCATAAGTTAAATCCGGTTGCAACTCGCCAATGTCTTCAGTGGGAACTGCAGCCGTATACTTCAGACATTTCCCGAGTTGTGAAACATGGAAAACGTCATGAACACCAGCGAGAGATGCCGGTAGTTCCAGTCGATACTGTAAAAGCCCAAGAAAAGGCACTTGCAAAAAACTTTCCTGCACCTCACAACACCACAGGTTTGTTGTGGATAGCTGGTAAAAAAAATGGGAAGAGCAAGTAACCTCTTTTAAAGAAGTGGTTAGAGGGGAAACTTACACTTTCACAACATGGGAAAATTCTACACATATGATCACACATGAGAGGGTGTTTCCAAACTGTTGCATTCAAATTCAGGAGTGCAGCAGCTAAAACAAGGAGTAAAGGGCATACTTGGATTCCTCAGTTTCAAATTAGTGGGGAGGCAGAGTCTCAATAATTTTTGAAAAGGTTGGCCACCCATTTTTCCAAAAAGGATCCAAATATGCAAAGAATTCAAATATACATTTGAATTTGGGGGAAATGAGCTTAACCATACAAATGTAGGTCAGTTCAAACTCCAAATATTTGAATTCATCTCTGGCTAAGCTTTGGAGATCTTTTGAGGGGTGGGGGAGCACTGACAAGTGGGTCCCACATGTCATTGGAGAGGTTAAAATGGCACAAAATTCAACAGCCTTAGGGGCTAAGTGTTGCACTCGGAACAGAGCCGAGGCTCCACCGTGACACACCGCGAAAACGCCGGGCGCCACCTCCTGCTCTCCCCTCGCGCGCTGGCGAGCTCCTTGTGGGGGCGCAGTAACTCCCAGCCGTGCCCCAGCTCGCCACGACCACGAACCGACCCCCAGTCACCGCCCTCTCGCACGACAGAGCGCCGAGGAGCCGCCGCTGTGATCCACTCGCTCGGGAGCGATCGTCTCTCGTGTACCAACGTCGGCAACTCAGCAAACCAACATCCTCAGACCTCTCACACCCTCCCCGCATCACTTCCAGTCGAGTTGAACCACTACCCACCGAGAAAAACCACGTTTTCGTGGCCGCCGGGGAGAACCGAGCAAAGGTGCTCCCGTGGGCAGCTCGGCAGAAGACTTGTCACGACCAAGGAGGAGCAGTTTTGGACGCGCCTAGACTCCACGCTGCTCGACCCCAAAGCCTAGAACCAGTGACCGATCATCGCTGGCGAATTTCGCAAAACGTCTTCAACCGGTGCAGAACTACCCTCGGGTAAGAAACCCACAAATTCCCAACGTATGATTGCTTAGAGTTTATCAAACTGCACACACAGGAGCTAGACTGGATGGCGCCCAAGTTTGCTTCGCAACCCTACCTTAATTTTGGCTATAGCCGGCGTATTTCCCGGTTTTCCAGCCGCGGTTATGGCGGGAAAGGTCGGGCTCACGGTGACGACTAGGTTAGAGCTCTCCCCGAGCCCTAGCATGGCCTTGTCGACCTTCCATGAGATCCCCCGGTGCTGTAGAGCCTTTCCACCGAGGTTTTGGTGGGCTACGATGACCGGGCGCCATAACTGAAGAGAGTCCGAGCCGCTGCACCGTCGCCAGCTAGGTTAGGGCCACCGCCGACCAGAGCAGGCGGTACCAGCGTGTTCAGCACGCAAAAATAGGCCCAGGCGGCGAGTTTCCGGCCGGGAGGCGGTCGGGAAGCCAAGTCCGGCGAGCAGCCGAGGTGTGCCGGCGAGGGGGCGGCGCGGGAAAAAGGGCGGGCGCGAGGAAGAAGACGAGCCGGCCAGGCCCGCTCGTCAGTCTCTCACGGCACAGTGTGGGGATTTTCTGTTGCACCGGATCGGCTGTGAACGCGCGGAAAACAATCCTGTGGCCCCGTGTGGCGCAGCCGAGGTGATGACACGTGGAAGCCGGGCCCGCTGTCAGAAATTTGAACTTTCCCGGTTAATTCGAATTCCAGAAATTTCCCAAACTTTAGAGCTCCATAACTTCTGCTAGGAAGCTCCAAATTTAGTGATTCAAATTGGGTTGGATTCATCTTGCCTAGCTCTGTCCAGATATACAACCCAGTTTGTATGAAACCCATTAATTAATTCTGGAAAATGCTTTAAAGCTTTTCAGCAAAAGAATTTTAGAGGGCGTTTGGTTCATCCAAAAATCCCCAAATTTTGCCAGAATGTTCTTTAGGACATTAGTAAACCCCTGTAAAAGTTTCATACCATTTGGAGTTGATTTGGTCATAGGAATTCAAATTGGAAGGTGCTGTGTTCATTTGAATGCAGAAACATTTTCAGAGAATTTCCAAAACTTGGAAATTCAATTCTGGGCAAACCTTAACTCCAAAAATGCTAGGAAAATTCATGCAAACTCTATGAGCTATAATTTAAATTGTAGTTCATTAAGTTGAGCATGAACAGGGGTATTACCTCAGAATGAATTCTTCCTTGCTTATTTGCTAAGAAAATTATTCTGAGCAAACCACTCCATGAAAAGTGCTAAGGTTTGGTCCAGAGGGTTTTCTTGTGACAAGGAACTCACACGAAAATTCTCAGCTCCATTGGAGCTCTAGATCACCCCTGTCCTGTTTACCCACTTAAGGGATTAAGATGGAAAAGGGGGAAAACCACTTAGCATTTAACCATGTGACTAAGTCCAAGCCAAACCACCAACACCAGTTCATCTTTAAATTCTTAAACAAAGTTCCAGGTGTTAGAGGCTGGTTATTAAAACTAATAACAGTAACCTTACAATAACTTGTATGCATATTAATTAACATGTAATATTGCATAAACGTGTAGCCGTTGAAGAAGAGACCCCGGAGGTGCTGGACTTCCTCCTTCCGGACGAAGACTTAACTCCTGACCAGCAGCAACAAGGCAAGCCCCGGTTTGCATTAACCCTTTTATAAGTTTTCTTTTGTTTACATGAGTCATATGAAGTATGTATGTGCATTAGGTGTAGGATGAATGGAACCCCACTTGCATAACTAAAGGCTCCTAAAAGAGTGAGGGTAGTGTCTAAGACCTCGAGTAGACAGGCTATGCTTAATGATTCATAGGACTTCGGTACAAGTCGAGTAGTTAGAATCTACTCGCGAGGTAGGCTTGGGACACACGGGTTCGGTTGAGTGATGTGAGGTCATTTTAGTAATGAAAATGAGACTAGGCAGGGGCTAGGGCGCAGCAAGAGGTTGTCTTGTGTGCGCAGCCCTGTCCGTGTCGATTGAGGACCGAGCCGTGTGCGGCCCACGCTGATCAAGTTTGAACGTACCAAAGGCATATCGGATATATGGGCCCCGATAAACCGACGTAGCCTAAACCTCCGGGCGTCGAGGCATAGCACACCGATTTATAGGTGTAGGTTGAGGGCAGCAAGGTGGAAATCTGCCAACGGGCATAGAGAGATGCTCCGTGTGGGGAACCTCTTGCTCATTTCGGTGCGACCGGTTCGACGTTTGGGCTGTTGGGTGAAAGGTTGTCCCGTACGACATCGAGTGAGCGTGCTGTGCAGCTCCACGGATGGGCGTACGTGACGTGCTCTTTGGGTTTCCCTGCAGGTGTATATCGAGTCGATTCGCCATCCCTCACGGTGAAGAGTACCACTTGGTCACTGAGTCGTGACGTAGATTAATGGATGAAATATGTTGATTCCATGATGCTGATTGATATAATTGTATTGCTACATGTGTGCCACCAAATACTGCTTACTAAATTTCAGATTTCATGAACTGGTAACTTGTTGCTAAAAGATGAACTAAGGATGAACTTGTAGGCGTGTCCTTTTGCTGAAATGTTACTATCCTATGTCCATTGTACACCTCATGTAGAGTTTCATGCTTAGGTGAGTCGGTTAAGCCTTGCTGAGCCTTCGTGCTCACGGTTGCTGCTTAAGTGTTTTTCAGGTGAGGAGCCACCCACGGACTCGGAGTACGAGTCCACCGGCGAGGGTTACCCTCCGTCGGGGACCACGGCTGAGTGGGAGCCGTACACGCCGCGCTGAGCTGAGGAGTGCAGCTAGTGTGGGTTGCCCTAGGGCTGGGCAACCAACTTTTGCTAAATAGGCGGGCGTGAGTTGTATAGTGTAGACTTCCGCTGTGTAAGATAAACAATAGTTGTAACTGAAGTTTGTACCTGTTTGTACAGTTTCAGTTGTTTTTCCCATGTAATATATTATGTTCTTATGACGTGTGCTGTCGGGTGTCGCATCGCGTGGCACCACCCTCTGCGATCCTGGATGAGCGGATTCCGGTCCGTCACAGCCTGGTATCAGAGCTGCAGTAGGGATAGCACAGTACTAAAGGACTGCATTATGGGAAAAACTTAGGTATACGGTGAGGAATCGGTAGCTGCCCAAGTAAGGACTATATTAGCATAGTTACTTAAAGTGGCAAAGACTAACCTATGTGTTATAATTCTGAATTTCAATTATGTAACGACGCACCTACGCTCTGGTAAGTATGGTAAGGAACGCCACCGAAAGCGGTTCAATTTCGGTTAGCTCTCCCTGACGAGGAACGTGGTTCAGGGATTTGTCTCATAGCTTGGTGTGAGACGTCAATATGAACCTCTTGAACTCTTCATGTTCCTGAGTTCATATGAAACGCTGATCCCTAGCGTGCATTAGGCAAGTAAGTGGAGACCCCATCGCGTGGTCAGTAACGCGAGAGTGTGTTCGTCTGGAAATAGCCCAGGAGGACATACGCAGCGCTTGCCATCCGCGTGCCCTGCAGGGCAGTTGGTGGTATCTGTTGGGTTGATAACATTCCCAACCGTGATGACCCGTTCATGACATACTCGGGTTCCTCGTCGTGTGGTGTTGAAACACGATCACGTACCTTGAGACGTGACCTAACTCAAGGACGGCCGTATGACAATGATACGGGCGTTTGTATTTACTTCTAAATATGGAACTGCCTGAAATGAATAACCATTGAGTGCACCATTATTGTGTGGCCTTCTGCAGGTACTAACCACGTAAGTATCCGTGTAGTAAACGTGTGCGAGAGACCGTTTAGTGCCACATTTGAGACGTATATGCCGGTAAAATTCGGTTAGGAATTTCTTTTGTGAGGAACGTAGTACCGAGATATTGTAGGCATATGCATGATAATAATGATAACAAAGAATTAAAATCTATAGGTTCAACATTTAGGACCCTGGTTGGGTATAAAAATGGGATAGTGAAGTAGGATAGCCAAATGGATGAAAAACAGAGTGCTCTGTTTTGGACAGCAAGTTTGCTGATCTTCAACAGGGCATAACTCACGGGTCCTTTAGCCCAAAGATGTGTGCTATATGGTTCTGGGAAGGTATTGAAGTACTCTACAACATTGTTGTAGACTTCCAGAGCTGAAACTCACCGTAAGATGGCTTAAATCCCCGAGGAATGTAAACTGTCCAGAACCAGGACAGAGTTAATCATTCTCTGGACTGTTCGGTTTTTCAAACATAACTCCCAGTAGAAAAATCTAAAATTGTCATATAATACATCCTTAGAAAGAGTAGAAGATGTGTGACATCTTTGCAATTCAAAGTTTCGGAAATTTCAGCACGGATTTCAGTGGAAACCAGGGTTGAAAACAGCCACTTCCAAGGGAGGTGCTGCTAAAATTCTTCCAGAAATTCTGCTGACTTTGAATTAGCATAACTTTTTAACCAAAGCTGATCTGGGGGCAAATGAGTACTCGTTGGAAAGATACTGAAGTTAACTTTAACTTTGGTATTCAACTTGAGTCATGAAAATGCCCATAACCGGATCAAAACTTGGAATAGGTAGAAACTGGTCATTCTGACGGAAGAATGACAGTTGAACTCATTGGAGAGGGTGTCGTACCCTAAGGGTGGTATATGTGATGACAACGCGATAATAATGTCTCGTAGAGACCAAACTCAGTTATGGTGAGCTTCCAAAGAGGGGGTTCATCATGTTGGATTAAACTAACTTGTGTTTGGTCTGGTAATGGTGTAGCTTGTGCAAAGTTATTACATTATCTATTTACGAGATATTTCGCATGTTTGTTGTCATAATGTTTTTACGCCCATTTCTATTGGACTGCATGCAAAATGTTGCGGGACTGATGTGTAATGTCGTGTGGTTGCAGATGGTTCGTACTAGGACCACGCACGAGGTTGGTGGCTCTAGCCAACAGGGAGGTGATGACTCCCAGCCACCGGCCTACGACAGCACCCCGCAGCAGCAGCCACAACCGCCGCCTCCGCTTACTCTAGCGGATGTGATAGCGGCATTGGTGGGAGGTCGTGAGGAGCAGACCGACCTGCTCCGCACGATCGTGCAGAATACGTCCCAGGCGGGAGGACGTCAAGATCGAGGGCCTCGTGAGCCCCGCGAAGTGTCGTACTCGGATTTCATGAGTACGCACCCTCCAGTGTTCACCGAAGCTGAAGAACCACTGGAGGCTGACAACTGGCTGCGGACCATCGAGTCCAAGTTTGGGCTGCTCCAATGTACGGAGCGGCAGAAGACCCTGTTCGCAGCACAGCAGCTCCACGGTGCCGATGGTGCGTGGTGGGCGAATTATGTCGCCTCACGTCCGGCTGGCCATGCCGTGGAATGGTAAGAGTTCCGGGAGGCGTTCCGCGCCTATCACATCCCTCCCGGAATAATGAAGAGGAAGTTCCAAGAATTTTTGGAACTGAAGCAGGGCGGGAGGAGTGCCCACGACTACTCCCGTGCCTTCAACCATCTGGCGCAGTATGCGTCAGACTACATCTCCACGGAGGAGAAGAAGAGGGAGCACTTCTATCGGGGGTTACACCCCGAAATGAAGACCCATCTCGTACAGTGGAACCGCGGCACATTCAACGACCTAGTCAATGCCGCCATCATGCAAGAGGACGCTCAGCGGGAGTTAGCAGCTGAGCAGAGGAAGCGCAGCGCTCCACCTAGCAGCGGTGGGAGTGGCGCTCCCCAGAAGTACCGTATGGTGTATCGGACAGCATCCGGGCAGCAGTGGCGTCCACCGGCACGACCTCAACAGTTCAGGGGACGTTCGTTCCAAGCACCCCCGTTCCGTCCGCCGATGCCACCACCAAGACAGCAGCAGCAGCAGACGGTACCCCGGGCGTTTCAACCGCCGCAACGCGCCCCGGGTTTCCGTCCACCGATTAGCGGGGGACCGCCCCGTTTCACCTGCTTCACGTGTGGCCAGGCGGGCCACTTCGCGAAGGACTGTCCCCAGGGGCAGCAGAGCAGCGGGCAAGCCCAGTTCCAGGGCGGTGCTCGAGGCCGACCTCCGGCAAAGAAGGTTGGTCAGCGGACTGGAGGCGTCCGCAACCTCGACAATGAGGGCGCCCCAGAGGGAGATAACGTGCTGGCGGGTACGTTTACTCTCAACAATCAAGCCATCGTCATATTATTTGATTCTGGTGCAACCCACAGCTTTATAAGTGCATCCTATGTGGCTAAACATCAATTGCAAGTCTTCCCAACCGACTGGACTTATATGATATGCTCACCGGGAGGGAAGATTTCAGCTAATATGATGATTCCAAAGGCACCTCTGTGCTTAGGTGGGAAACTATATCCCACCACCTTGATAATCCTTATGGGACAAAAGATTGATGCAATCTTAGGGATGTCATGGCTACAATACCATGGCGCTGTCCTAGAGGCTCGGACACGGACGGTTCACTTAAATTCTCCATTCCACCGTCCGCATTCCATGGTGTTAGACACGCCAGTCCGGGAAGTTTTAGCAATTAATAATGCTGAAGCTCTCAAGTTAGAAGACATCCCCGTGGTCCGGAAGTATCCTGATGTGTTCCCGGATGATCTTCCGGGCATGCCACCTGAGCGGGATGTCGAGTTCAAGATTGAACTTGCACCCGGGACTACGCCCATCTCACGGAGACCATACAAGATGGCTCCGAATGAGCTGGCTGAACTGAAAGAACAGCTCAATGATCTGTTGAGCAAGGGTTTCATTAGGCCGAGTTCATCGCCTTAGGGATGCTCGGCGCTATTCGTGAAGAAGAAGGATGAGACCCTGAGGCTGTGTGTGGATTACCGGCCACTCAACGCCGTCACCATCAAGAATAAGTACCCACTGCCACGCATCGACATATTGTTTGACCAACTTGTGGGTGCCAGTGTGTTCTCCAAGATGGACCTTCGCTCTGGATATCACCAGATAAAAATCCGGGCGGAGGATATTCCGAAGACGGCATTCTCGACGAGATATGGACTATATGAATATCTCGTCATGTCATTTGGTCTCACAAATGCTCCAGCCCATTTCATGTATCTCATGAACTCGGTGTTCATGTCGGATCTGGACAAGTTCGTGGTAGTGTTCATCGATGATATCTTGGTTTACTCCAAGACGGAAGCCGAACATGCCGAACACTTGCGGATCGTTCTTCAACGATTGCGAGACCATAAACTCTACGCTAAGTTCAGTAAATGCGAATTTTGGATCAGCCAAGTGCCATTCTTGGGACATATCATCTCAGCTGAAGGCATTGCGGTTGATCCAAGCAAAATAGAGCAAGTGCTGAAATGGAAAGCTCCCACTTCAGTCAATGAAGTCAGAAGTTTCCTCGGGTTAGCGGGATACTACCGGAGGTTCATTCCAAGCTTCTCCAAGCTCGCTAAGCCGATGACAGAGTTGCTGAAGAAAGGGACGAAATGCGTTTGGAACACGGCGTGTGAAGGAGCGTTCCGAACATTGGTGAAGCATCTCACAACAGCCCCGGTGTTAGCTCCGCCGGATACAACGAAGCCCTTCGACGTGTATTGTGACGCGTCCGGTATTGGGCTTGGCTGCGTGTTGATGCAGGAAGGACGTGTGGTCGCTTATGGCTCACGCCAGCTTCGGAACCATGAGCAGCACTACCCGACTCACGATCTTGAACTTGCTGCCGTGGTGTTGGCGCTGAAAATGTGGAGGCACTATCTCCTGGGGAACTTGGTGCATCTCTACACCGACCACAAGAGCTTGAAATACATTTTCACCCAGAAGGAGCTGAACATGAGGCAGAGGAGGTGGTTAGAACTGATCAAAGATTATGAGATTGAGATCCATTACCACCCTGGCAAGGCGAATGTGGTTGCCGACGAGCTGAGTCGGAAGTCACATGTCCATCACCTCACCATTACACCGGTGGAGGAGGGAGAGGCAAGTTTATACTTGGTTCCTTATGGATCGCTGTATAACCTTGCCCTCATCCCTACCATTAGGGAGGACATCATTGCAGCTCAGAAGACGGATAAAGGCATGGCACATCTCCGGAGACGGATAGACAACGGGGAAATCAAATGTTTTCGGAAGGATGATGAGGGGACGCTATGGTTCAATGACCGCATAGTCGTACCCCGGGATATGGAGTTGAGAAAGAAGATCCTCGATGAAGCTCACTTGTCCAAGTACTCCATTCATCCGGGCAGCAACAAAATGTACCAAGATTTGAAAAAGAAATTTTGGTGGACACGGATGAAGCGGGAGGTAGCTAAGTACGTATCCGAGTGTGATACGTGTAGACGAGTGAAGGCTGATCATATGAGGAAATCAGGGCTGCTGCAACCGCTGAAAATTCCAGCATGGAAATGGGAAGATGTGAGCATGGATTTTATTGTGGGATTACCCTTAACATCCAACAAACATGATTCCATTTGGGTGATTGTTGACCGACTGACCAAGTCAGCTCACTTCATCCCCGTACATACACACTTCCATGCCAACCAATATGCGGAGTTATACATTGCCAGGATTCTATGCCTGCATGGTGTACCCAAGACCATAGTCTCAGACCGAGGTGCATTGTTTGTATCTCGCTTTTGGGAGCAGTTTCACGCTGCCTTGGGTACTAAACTAATCAGGAGCTCCGCTTATCACCCTCAAACAGATGGCCAGACAGAGAGGGTGAATCAAGTTCTGGAAGACATGTTGAGAGCATGTGCCATCCACCATGGTAGGAACTGGGATGATCACCTACCATTGGCGGAATTCTCGTACAATAATGGCTATCAGGCGAGTATCAAGATGGCACCCTACGAAGCTCTCTACGGTCGCAAGTGCTGCACCCCATTAAATTGGTGTGAGTCCGGTGAAAGGGTCACATTCGGGGTTGATGTGGTGAACGACGCCGAAGAGCGCGTTCGGACAATTCAAGCCAATTTAAAAGCCGCTCAATCCCGGCAGAAGAGCTACGCTGATAAGAGGCGTAGGCCGTTGCACTTTGACGTTGGGGAACACGTGTACCTCCGCGTGTCTCCGATGAAGGGCGTGCACCGGTTCGGTGTGAAGGGGAAGCTCGCTCCCCGTTTTATTGGACCCTACGCTATCACCGAGAAGTGTGGACCAGCGGCGTATCGATTGGAGTTACCGGCATCCCTTGCTGGTGTCCATGATGTTTTCCATGTTTCGCAACTGCGAAAATGTTTGAAGCATACAGCTGCTGTTCCTACCGAAGATATCGGCGAGCTGAAACCAGATTTAACATATGATGAGTATCCGGTGGGAATTCTTGGGGAGAAAGCCAGGACCACACACAGCAGAACGTTGTGGTTCTACAAAATACTCTGGAGCAACCACACCGCCGAAGAAGCGACATGGGAGAGCGAGGAGTTCCTTCGCTCGAATTACCCGGAGTTCATGGCTTCTCAACACGGGTAAGACCCTATTACATCGCTATCTCTTCTTTTATAATCTCGGGACGAGATTCTTTTATGGGGGGAGGGATGTAAAAGCCCAAGAAAAGGGACTTGCAAAAAACTTTCCTGCACCTCACAACACCACAGTTTTGTTGTGGATAGCTGGTAAAAAAAATGGGAAGAGCAAGTAACCTCTATCAAAGAAGTGGTTAGAGGGGAAACTTACACTTTCACAACATGGGAAAATTCTACACATATGATCACACATGAGAGGGTGTTTCCAAACTGTTGCATTCAAATTCAGGAGTGCAGCAGCTAAAACAAGGAGTAAAGGGCATACTTGGATTCCTCAGTTTCAAATTAGTGGGGAGGCAGAGTCTCAATAATTTTTGAAAAGGTTGGCCACCCATTTTTCCAAAAAGGATCCAAATATGCAAAGAATTCAAATATACATTTGAATCTGGGGGAAATGAGCTTAACCATACAAATGTAGGTCAGTTCAAACTCCAAATATTTGAATTCATCTCTGGCTAAGCTTTGGAGATCTTTTGAGGGGTGGGGGAGCACTGACAAGTGGGTCCCACATGTCATTGGAGAGGTTAAAATGGCACAAAAGTCAACAGCCTTAGGGGCTAAGTGTTGCACTCGGAACAGAGCCGAGGCTCCACCGTGACACACCGCGAAAACGCCGGGCGCCACCTCCTGCTCTCCCCTCGCGCGCTGGCGAGCTCCTTGTGGGGGCGCAGTAACTCCCAGCCGTGCCCCAGCTCGCCACGACCACGAACCGACCCCCAGTCACCGCCCTCTCGCACGACAGAGCGCCGAGGAGCCGCCGCTGTGATCCACTCGCTCGGGAGCGATCGTCTCTCGTGTACCAACGTCGGCAACTCAGCAAACCAACATCCTCAGACCTCCCACACCCTCCCCGCATCACTTCCAGTCGAGTTGAACCACTACCCACCGAGAAAAACCACGTTTTCGTGGCCGCCGGGGAGAACCGAGCAAAGGTGCTCCCGTGGGCAGCTCGGCAGAAGACTTGTCACGACCAAGGAGGAGCAGTTTTGGACGCGCCTAGACTCCACGCTGCTCGACCCCAAAGCCTAGAACCAGTGACCGATCATCGCCGGCGAATTTCGCAAAACGTCTTCAACCGGTGCAGAACTACCCTCAGGTAAGAAAACCACAAATTCCCAACGTATGATTGCTTAGAGTTTATCAAACTGCACACACAGGAGCTAGACTGGATGGCGCCCAAGTTTGCTTCGCAACCCTACCTTAATTTTGGCTATAGCCGTCGTATTTCCCGGTTTTCCAGCCGCGGTTATGGCGGGAAAGGTCGGGCTCACGGTGACGACTAGGTTAGAGCTCTCCCCGAGCCCTAGCATGGCCTTGTCGACCTTCCATGAGATCCCCCGGTGCTGTAGAGCCTTTCCACCGAGGTTTTGGTGGGCTACGATGACCGGGCGCCATAACTGAAGAGAGTCCGAGCCGCTGCACCGTCGCCAGCTAGGTTAGGGCCACCGCCGACCAGAGCAGGCGGTACCAGCGTGTTCAGCGCGCAAAAATAGGCCCAGGCGGCGAGTTTCCGGCCGGGAGGCGGTCGGGAAGCCAAGTCCGGCGAGCAGCCGAGGTGTGCCGGCGAGGGGGCGGCGCAGGAAAAAGGGCGGGCGCGAGGAAGAAGACGAGCCGGCCAGGCCCGCTCGTCAGTCTCTCACGGCACAGTGTGGGGATTTTCTGTTGCACCGGATCGGCTGTGAACGCGCGGAAAACAATCCTGTGGCCCCGTGTGGCGCAGCCGAGGTGATGACACGTGGAAGCCGGGCCCGCTGTCAGAAATTTGAACTTTCCCGGTTAATTCGAATTCCAGAAATTTCCCAAACTTTAGAGCTCCATAACTTCTGCTAGGAAGCTCCAAATTTAGTGATTCAAATTGGGTTGGATTCATCTTGCCTAGCTCTGTCCAGATATACAACCCAGTTTGTATGAAACCCATTAATTAATTCTGGAAAATGCTTTAAAGCTTTTCAGCAAAAGAATTTTAGAGGGAGTTTGGTTCATCCAAAAATCCCCAAATTTTGCCAGAATGTTCTTTAGGACATTAGTAAACCCCTGTAAAAGTTTCATACCATTTGGAGTTGATTTGGTCAGAGGAATTCAAATTGGAAGGTGCTGTGTTCATTTGAATGCAGAAACATTTTCAGAGAATTTCCAAAACTTGGAAATTCAATTCTGGGCAAACCTTAACTCCAAAAATGCTAGGAAAATTCATGCAAACTCTATGAGCTATAATTGAAATTGTAGTTCATTAAGTTGAGCATGAACAGGGGTATTACCTCAGAATGAATTCTTCCTTGCTTATTTGCTAAGAAAATTATTCTGAGCAAACCACTCCATGAAAAGTGCTAAGGTTTGGTCCAGAGGGTTTTCTTGTGACAAGGAACTCACACGAAAATTCTCAGCTCCATTGGAGCTCTAAATCACCCCTGTCCTGTTTACCCACTTAAGGGATTAAGATGGAAAAGGGGGAAAACCACTTAGCATTTAACCATGTGACTAAATCCAAGCCAAACCACCAACACCAGTTCATCTTTAAATTCTTAAACAAAGTTCCAGGTGTTAGAGGCTGGTTATTAAAACTAATAACAGTAACCTTACAATAACTTGTATGCATATTAATTAACATGTAATATTGCATAAACGTGTAGCCGTGGAAGAAGAGACCCCGGAGGTGCTGGACTTCCTCCTTCCGGACGAAGACTTAACTCCTGACCAGCAGCAACAAGGCAAGCCCCGGTTTGCATTAACCCTTTTATAAGTTTTCTTTTGTTTACATGAGTCATATGAAGTATGTATGTGCATTAGGTGTAGGATGAATGGAACCCCACTTGCATAACTAAAGGCTCCTAAAAGAGTGAGGGTAGTGTCTAAGACCTCGAGTAGACAGGCTATGCTTAATGATTCATAGGACTTCGGTACAAGTCGAGTAGTTAGAATCTACTCGCGAGGTAGGCTTGGGACACACGGGTTCGGTTGAGTGATGTGAGGTCATTTTAGTAATGAAAATGAGACTAGGCAGGGGCTAGGGCGCAGCAAGAGGGAGTCTTGTGTGCGCAGCCCTGTCCGTTTCGATTGAGGACCGAGCCGTGTGCGGCCCACGCTGATCAAGTTTGAACGTACCAAAGGCATATCGGATATATGGGCCCCGATAAACCGACGTAGCCTAAACCTCCGGGCGTCGAGGCATAGCACACCGATTTATAGGTGTAGGTTGAGGGCAGCAAGGTGGAAATCTGCCAACGGGCATAGAGAGATGCTCCGTGTGGGGAACCTCCTGCTCGTTTCGGTGCGACCGGTTCGACGTTTGGGCTGTTGGGTGAAAGGTTGTCCCGTACGACATCGAGTGAGCGTGCTGTGCAGCTCCACGGATGGGCGTACGTGACGTGCTCTTTGGGTTTCCCTGCAGGTGTATATCGAGTCGATTCGCCATCCCTCGCGGTGAAGAGTACCACTTGGTCACTGAGTCGTGACGTAGATTAATGGATGAAATATGTTGATTCCATGATGCTGATTGATATAATTGTATTGCTACATGTGTGCCACCAAATACTGCTTACTAAATTTCAGATTTCATGAACTGGTAACTTGTTGCTAAAAGATGAACTAAGGATGAACTTGTAGGCGTGTCCTTTTGCTGAAATGTTACTATCCTATGTCCATTGTACACCTCATGTAGAGTTTCATGCTTAGGTGAGTCGGTTAAGCCTTGCTGAGCCTTCGTGCTCACGGTTGCTGCTTAAGTGTTTTTCAGGTGAGGAGCCACCCACGGACTCGGAGTACGAGTCCACCGGCGAGGGTTACCCTCCGTCGGGGACCACGGCTGAGTGGGAGCCGTACACGCCGCGCTGAGCTGAGGAGTGCAGCTAATGTGGGTTGCCCTAGGGCTGGGCAACCAACTTTTGCTAAATAGGCGGGCGTGAGTTGTATAGTGTAGACTTCCGCTGTGTAAGATAAACAATAGTTGTAACTGAAGTTTGTACCTGTTTGTACAGTTTCAGTTGTTTTTCCCATGTAATATATTATGTTCTTATGACGTGTGCTGTCGGGTGTCGCATCGCGTGGCACCACCCTCTGCGATCCTGGATGAGCGGATTCGGGTCCGCCACAGATACGCCACTGGTCCACACTTCTTGGTGATGGAATATGGTCCAATAAATCAGGGAACGAGTTTCCCCTTCATGCTGAATCGGTGCACGCGTTTCATCGAAGATACATGGAGGTACACGTGTTCCCCAACGTTCAAGTGCAGTGGCCTACGCCTCCTATCATCCTAACTCTTCTGTCGGTATTGGGCGACCTTCAAGTTTGCTTGAATCATCCAAACGCGCTCTTCGGCGTCGTTCACTAAATCAATCCTGAATGTGACCTTTTCGTCGGACTCCCACCAGTTCAACGGGGTGTGGCATTTGCGACCGTAGAGAGCCTCATATGGATCCCTCTTGATAGTCGCTTGATAGCCACTGTTGTACGAGAATTCCGCCAATAGTAAATGATCATCCCAATTTCTACAGTGGTGGATGGCACACGCTCTCAACATGTCTTCTAACACTTGATTCACCCTTTCAGTTTGCCCATCGGTCTGAGGGTGGTAAGCGGAGCTTCTAATCAGTTTGGTACCCAATGCAGCATGCAACTCCTCCCAGAAATGAGCTGCAAACAGTGCCCCCTCGATCTGAGATTATGGTCCTGGGTACCCCGTGCAAGCACAAGATCTTTGCAAGGTACAACTCCGCATACTTGCTAGCATGGTAGTTGGTATACACCGGAATGAAGTGAGCCAACTTGGTTAACCTGTCAACGGTTACCCAAATAGAATCATGCTAGTTGAATGTCATGGGTAATCCCACAATGAAATCCATGCTCACATCTTCCCACTTCCATGCTGGAATTTTCAGGGGTTGCAACAGCCCTGATTTCCTCATATGACCCGCCTTCACTCGTCTACACGTATCACATTCGGATACGTACTTTGCAATTTCCCGCTTCATCCGTGTCCACCAAAATTTACTCTTCAAATCTTGGTACATTTTGTTGCTGTCCGGATGAATGGAAAATTTAGACATGTGAGCTTCATCAAGGATCTTCTTTCTCAGCTCCATATTCCGGGGGACGACTATGCGGTTATTGAACCATAGCGTCCCCTCATCATCCTTCCGGAAACATTTGACATCACCGCTGTCTATCCATTTCCGGAGATGTGTCATGCCATTGTCCATCTTCTGAGCTGCAATAATATCCTTCCTAATAGTAGGGATGAGAGCAAGGTTGTAGAGTGATCCATATGGAACCAAATATAAACTCGGTTCATCCTCTTTCATCAGTGTAATGGTAAGGTTATGGACATGTGATTTCCGACTCAGCGCGTCGGCAACCACGTTTGCCTTGCCAGGGTGGTAATGAATCTCCATCTCATAGTCATTGATTAATTCTAACCACCTTCTTTTGCCTCATATTCAGCTCCTTCTGGGTGAAGATATATTTTAAGCTCTTATGGTCGGTGTAGAGATGCACAAATTCCCCAGGAGATAGTGCCTCCACATTTTCAGCGCCAATACCCCAGCAGCGAGATCAAGGTCATGAGTTGGATAGTGTGCTCGTAGTTTCGAAGTTGGCGTGAGCCATACACGACCGCATGTCCTTCTTGCATCAACACACAGCCAAGCCCGATACCGGACGCATCACAATATATGTCGAAAGGCTTGGTCATATCCGGTTGAGCTAGGACCAGGGCTGGTGTGAGATGCTTCACCAATGCTTGGAACACTCCTTCACATGCTGAGTTCCAAACATATTTCGTCCCCTTCTTCAATAATTCAGTCATCGGCTTAGCAAGCTTGGAGAAACTCGAGATGAACCTCCGGTAATATCCCGCTAAACTGAGTAAGCTTCTGACTTCATGGACAGAAGTGACGGCTTTCCATTTCAGCACTTGTTCAATTTTGCTTGGGTCAACTGCAATGCCTTCCGCTGAGATGATATGTCCCAAAAATGGCACTTGGTTGATCCAAAACTCGCATTTGCTGAACTTTGCATAGAGTTTATGGTACCGCAATCGTTGAAGGATGATTCTCAAGTGCTCGGAATGTTCTTCTTCTGACTTGGAGTAAACCAAGATATCATTAATGAACACCACCACGAACTTGTCCAACTACATCATGAACACCGAGTTTATGAGGTACATCAAATATGCGGGGCAGTGGATATTTATTCTTGATGGTGACGGCGTTGAGCGGTCGGTAATCAACACACAACCTCATGGTTTCATCTTTCTTCTCGATGAACAGCGCCGAGCATCACCAAGGCGAGGAACTCGGCCTAATGAAACCCTTGCTCAACAAGTCATTGAGCTGTTCCTTCGACTCAGCCAGCTCATTTGGAGCCATCTTATAAGGTCTCCGTGATATTGGTGTACTCCCGGGTGCAAGTTCAATCCTGAACTCCACATCCCGTTTAGGTGGCATGCCGGGAGATCATCCAGGAATATGTCGGGGTATTCTCGGACCACGGGGATGTCCTCTAACTTTGGAGATTCAGTATGATAGGCGGCTGAAACTTCCGGGACCGGGTTGTCTAATATGAGGGAATGCAGACGGTGGAGTGGAGAGTTGAGGTGAACCGTCCATAATAAAGTTTCCAAGAGAGCGCCATGGTAACTTAGCCATGACATTCCTAATATTGCATCAATCTTCTGCCCCTCAAGAATAACCATAGCAGTGGGATATATTCTCCCACCTAAGCACAGTGGTGCTTTTGGAACCATCACATTTGCTGAAATCTTCCATCCTGGTGAGCAGATCATATATGAGCACTCGGTTGGAAAGACTTGCAGTTGATGCTTAACCACATATGATGCACTTATGAAGTTGTGGGTTGCACCAGAATCAAATAAAATGATGATTGCTCGATTGTTGAGAGTGAACGTACCCGCCAGCACGTTCTCTCCTTCCGAGGTGTCCTCATTGTCGATGTAACGAACGCCCCCAGCTCGCTGACCTCCCTTCTTCACTGGTGGTCGATCTCGAGCACCGCACTGATATTGGGCTTGCCTACTGCTTTGCTGCCCCTTGGACAGTCCTTCGAGAAATGTCCTGCCTGGCCACACGTATAGCATGTTTAGGGAGGCGGTCCTCTGCTGACTGGCAGACAGAATCCCAGGGCGCGTTGTGGCGGTGGAAACGCCCAGGGTACCATCTGCTGCTGTTGCTTCTGTTGCGGTCGCGGTGGTGGCATCGGCGGTCGGAATGGGGGTGGCTAAAAAGAACGACCCCCAAACTGTTGAGGTCGTGCCGGTGGATGCCACTGCTGATCGGATGGTGTCCGATACACCATGCGGTATTTTTGAGCAGCTCCACCCCTGCTGCTAGGTGGAGCGCTTCACTTACGCTGCTCAGCCGCAAATTCCTGCTGAGCATCCTCTTGCATTATCGCGGCATTGACGAGGTCGTTGAAGGTGCCGCGATTGCATTACGCGAGATGAGTCTTCATCTCGGGGTTTAAACCCCGATGGAACTGCTCGTGCTTCTTCTCCTCAGTGGAGATGTAATCCGACGCATACTGCGCCAGATGGTTGAACACACAGGAGTAGTCGTGGGCACTCCTCACGCCTTGCTTCAGTTCCAAGAACTCTTGGAACTTCTTCTTCATCATCCCGGGAGGTATATGATAGGCGCAGAATGCATCCCGGAACTCCTGTCATTCGACGGCGTGGCCAGCAGGTAGTGAGGCAACATAGTTCACCCACGACACACAGGCGGCACTGTGAAGCTGCTGCGCCGCGAAGAGAGTCTTCTGCTGCTCCGTGCATTGGAGCAGCCTGAACTTGGACTCGAACGTCCGCAACCAGTTGTCGGCCTCCAGTAGTTCCGCTGCTTCGGTGAACACAGGAGGATGCGTACTCATGAAATCCGAGTACGTCGTGATGTGGGGCTCCCAAGGCCCCCTCTCTTGACGAGTCCCCGCCTGGGACATATTCTGGATAATCATGCGGAGCAGGTCGGTCTGCTCCTCACGAGAGCCCACCAGCGCTGAAATCCTGTCCGCTAGTTTAAGCGGAGGCGGCGGCGGTGGTTGTTGCTGCGGGGTGTTGTCGTAGGCAGGTGGCTGGGAGTCATTACTCCCCTGCTGACTAGAGCCCCCGGCCTCGTGCGTGGTGCGGGTACGAACCATCTGCAACAATACGACAATAAAGTCAGTCCCACAGCATACTGCATGCAGTCTATAAAATAGGAGTAAAACATAATGACGGTAAACATGTGATACATCTCATACATGGATAATGTAATAACATTTAACAAGCTACACCATTACCAGACCAAAATAAATTAGTGAAATCCAAATTGACGGACTTCATCTTTGGAAGTTCATCTCAACTAGATTTGGTCACTACGAGACGTTAATATCGCTTTGTCATCACGTATACTATTCCTTATCTTCTATACGACATTAACATGGTCTCTAGTAAAAGAACTTGACCAACTAATGCACTCAACCCTTTCACTAGTTGAAGATAATAACTCATGAGTATGCTCTACCACATTGGAAGTAATAAAACCCCATTAGGTACAACAATCTCTCAAATGAATTCAATTGTTCATTCCTCTGCCAAGAATGACCAGTTGCTACTTATCCCAGATTTTGACCTGGTACGTGGCATTTTCATAAATCAAGTTGAATACCAAAGTTAAATTTAACTTCAGTATCTTTCCAAGGAGTATTTATTTGCTCCCAGATCAGCTCTAGTTAAAATGATACAATAATTCAATGTCACAGAATTTCTGGAAGAATTTCAACAGCCACTCCTTTGGAAGTTGCTGTTTTCAACTAAAAATTCCACTGAATTCCGTGCTGCTACTTGTGACACCCGGTTCCAAAAACAGAACCAAGTTAATGCATATGTGTGCCCAGGATGTTCATCACACATACACATGTAATCAACAAACTGAATTCAGAATATAACCACGAATAAATAGTGTTTAAGTACTTTATTACATCGACTCATTGTCTCACCCATGAATCTCTAACTTATTCTTGCAGCGGAAGTCTCTAAACGACAGCGGAAATAACTAAATAGAAATAGGCTCCATCTTCAACTCCACAGGTATGTTGACGGTAGTTCACACGCCTAGTACTCCACGTGGTCCTCGAAGTACTCTTCTCCTGTTGCTGATGTTTATGTGATAATGCAAGGGTGAGTACATGTCGTACTCAGCAAGTGCGGGAAAAGTATGACATGTAGCTTACAACAAGGTAGGAATAAAAAGGGCTCAATGCAACGACCGAATTTTATTTCACAACATGATAAAAACAGCAACTATTTCTAAGTGATATTTATCACAACATGACCAAGTAATTCAGCATCATTTTCTCCATAATTCACCATTTATCAATTCTCAACCAGCCACTAACCTCTCTCAAGTTCATCTCATATTCATTCATAACCTTCTCATATTCGTATAACTGAAACAAAACTCAATGTCATGACTCAAAATAGTCCCAAAACCAATCCCAATCCAAATGACCATACCATAACCATACCGAACATCCATCCCAAGTTTTCCCTCTAATCATGTGAGTTGGCCAGGTGCTTGTGACCGGAAGCACGGCTATCATGATAGTTTTACACTCTGCATAGTGGCACCACTTTATCCACAAGTTTATGATTTCGTCACCAATCGGCGACTGCAAAACCTCCATTATACCAGTACACAACCATCGGTGTATGGCCAAGAGATCACAAAATAGCCTTTACAAAGGGGCTACTAGATGTATGGACTCACTGAGGTTTCACCGGCAGGCTCGAATCACCATTCTCCCACCTACGGGCCCCCTCTTGTGCCATGCAGTTCCCAGGGCAGTCCCTCTCGACTCCCATTCCCCGCGCCATCCACGGTCCATAACAATCTAGCAACACACCTAATTAGTCAGCTAAGCCGCACCCATATTTGGCCTTGTGGTGGCACTGTGTTCCTGCCATGTGCTGGCATGAACCGGTCCTTAGATCTATGGAAAGTGAAACCACCATGTCATTCAGCAACATCGACAAACCAAGCTTGCCTAGATCTCCCCCGATTCCATTCTCATTATCATCATCAAGTTCTCATCATCGTTATTCATATGAGTGCAGTAGCTAACCATGTTTTAATTCAGCTTCCCGTATCCCCTAAGTTAAGCGAAGAAAAAAAAGAAAAACGACCATAGCCGACTCATCAACTTTCCCGACGACAAGGATGGTTAACAAAACTAGTAAACTCCTATAAAAGGGTGTCCCATCAAGTTCACTCAAGTGTACACGTTTTCACAAACAAAACAGTTTCAAAACATGGGATCAATAGAGTCAAGGGGCACTTGCCTTGCTCCCGTGGATCTTGTTATTCGAGTGTCTCGATGTCTTGGTGCTGTAGTTTCTCATAGATGGCTTCTTGAGCTTGTCCTTCTACTCACGGCCATGCACATACAAAATTTATAGCAATCAAACATCGTGCATAAACTTTACTCAAGATGCAATGGGGTAGATAAATGCAAATCCTATGGTGCAGTTTTATTAAACCAGTTTGTATGTGTTTTTGCATGTTTCAATGGCCTTTCATGGGGTTTTATGTTAACAATGTGAGACCTATGTGTGCTGAATACATTGGCAATTAGGATAAAAGTTAGCATTAACATTCAAAGTTTTGAATATTGCCAAAACATTCTTCTGTGGCAAGGTCCGACAAGTTCTTTGTTAGGTCCGCCAAGTGTTGGCAAGGTCTGACGCAAGGTCCGGAGAGCTCCTGCAAGGTCCGGAGAGCTTCTGTGAGGTCCGGAGCTTGTTTTTAGGGAGCTCCCGTGAAGTTCAACTCGTAGAACTGCAACATCTTGTTTTTGCTTTTAACTCGCAATGTTTCAAACTTGCTTTATGGGAAGGTTTGCTTAGTATTAATTTGCTAAGTTTTGGTGTGTTTTGGTGGTTATGGCTGTTATCATTTGATATGGTTTGCAACATGCTTATGTGACGTACTCATGTAAGGTGTTGTGGTTTTCGAACTATTGTGAGTCAAGTCGAGGACTTGTGCTCGGAAGAATTGGTTGTTTATTCATGTGCAGGTGTTGCTTGAGTTCAAGACATGGCTGGTGATGGGATCCTTGGACTAGTCTCAGGGAGGAGATGAGGTTCCAACAACCAAGTTCGGGAGGAGCTGTGGTTGTGTTGATCGGGAGGTCGCGCAGCATGTTTGGATCAAGGGCAGTGCATATGAAGGTTGCGTGTACGTCGTTGGAAGGTGTTTGCACGTGTGCAAGGAGTGCATGGACGTGGCAATATTATTCCAAGGCGTGATGAAGAGAAGTGGACGTAAAGAATTGGTCGGGAAGGTCCAACCGGCTGGATTGCGTACTCAGGCTGAGGCTGAGTCGGATATGGCTCAAATATGGAAGATTTGAGTTAGTTATGATAGGATTTCATGCTAGGCACGAAGTTGAGTTGTTTTAGGAATGTTTAGGACGTTCCTAAGGTGTTTGGAAGTCTCACGATTGCTTCTATCTGCGAATAGGAGAGTCCTGAGCAGTTATGGTAAGTTAGGATATGAGTCCAATTAGGAGTAGGAATCCTAGATTGGATTGATTAGCCTGAGGGCTGGCTATAAAAGCAAGGGAGGCCAGAGCTCTCATGGGTAGAGAACTTTGGGCTGTTCCTTTTGTGTTTCTATTGAATAAAGTTCATAGTTTCGAGGAGCTTTTGTGCCTTGTTCGTCCGATTTGTTTTTCGTCAAGTCTTTCTCGCCGAGTTTCTGGACAGACTGACGTTGCTTCGGTGTTTCGTTCATAACTCGAGTTTTACAAATCCGATTGACGTGATTCTTTTTGGGTTGTTTTCACAACTCAATTATCTATCATCTGTGATATTTCACGAGCTTCAGATCTTTAGTTTTTGAGATACACAAGTTTCTTTGCAGCGCTGCAGAGCTTTTTTATATCGGGTAGAACAGATTGCTCTTCGTTTAATGTTTTGATCGTATCTCAAGTTTTACTTCGTGTTTTCAAGTGATTCTTGTTGCATTAGATCCGTGACTTAATTATCTACCTCTCTACTTGATTTGTCACAGTTGAACATGTTTGAAAATACTTGCACACACGGTTTCTTTAACCGATTTATTTTTGCTGAGGGGTTTTTGTTGTTTCCGCTGCGAAAAGTTTTAATCTACCATTCACCCCCCTCTGGTAGCTTTTCACGTGCTCTTCGATCCTACAATTGGTATCAGAGCCAAGGTGCTCTAATCTTTGTGATTTGCACGTGTTTTGACTAACCATCATGGAGAAGTACTCCGGAAAACCTTGTGTGTTCAATGGCATCGATTTTCAGGTTTGGATGGCGCGGATGGAGGCCTACATACAGGCGCAAGGCTTCGCCATATGGGAAAAGGTCTACCGGAACTTCGATGTACCACTCAATGATCAAGTTACGGCTGCGAACATGAGAGATGTTGACAACAACAACAAGGCTCGCAACTTGATCATCCAAGGATTGACTCAAAGCGACTTCGACCGTGTTGCACACCTCCGATCTGCATATGATGTTTCGAAAGCTCTTTGTGTCTACCATGAAGGATCCAATATGATCATGGAGGTAAGGCAAGATATGTTCAAGAAAGAATACATGCGTTTTGAGATGCAACCCGGTTAGTCAATTGACGACCTTTTTGCTCGCTTTAATAAAATTCTCAGCAACTTGCGTAGTGTCAATGTTAACTTTTCAGATGCTGAAAATGCTAGACAATTGTGAGGAGCATTAGATATGTCAATTTGGGAGATGAAAGTTACATCTATTCGTGAATCTACTGTCATGAGTTCTCTTACTTTAGACGTGCTTTATTCTAAATTGAAAACTCATGAAATTGACATCATCTCACGTAAAAACCCCAACAAGTCTATTGCATTTGTTTCGCAACGTGACATGTCTAGTTCTAGTCAATCATCATCTAGTGGTGCACTCTCTTTGCTGTCCTCTCTAACCCTTGAACAGATTGAAGAGTTTCCAGAGGAGGAGCTTGCACTCATCTCTACCTGGTTCTCAAAAGCATTGCAAAATGTGAGAACTAGAAGGAGAGGAAGCTCCGGACCTCAACGATGTTTTGAATGTGGTAAGACAAGACATTTTCGTACGGAGTGCCCTAACCTTTCAGGTCTGACTTCACGTAAAGAAAAGCAAACAAGGCCGAAGAAATCGTTTGCAAAGAATAAGAAGAAGAAAGATTTATCAATGCGCAACATAGTGCATAGTATGATCTCTGCACTTCAAGATTTCGGCTCAAGTGATGTGGACACCGTTAGTTATGAAGATGAAGAAGCTATGGCAAATATGTGCTGCATGGCGAGCAAGTCAAGTTCAAGCTCCGAGGAAGCATGTAACACCCCAAAATCCTGTCAAGAGGGGAATTTAAAAATTTTTGGACGTGTTGCATGTGTTCCAAAAATTTAAATTCAAACTAGAATTCAAATTCAAATTCAAACCAGAAAGAAATGGAAAAAAAGGAAAACAGAAAAAAAACCGGCCAGTGGGCCGAAACCCATCAGCCGGCCCACCCCATCCCGTGCCAGCCCGCAGCCGCGCGCGCCCCCTTCTTCCCACTGACACGCGGGGCCCGCCAACCTTTCTTCCTCCTCGCGCTCGCGCCCGCGCTCGTCTGGACTCTCTCACCCCGAATCAAAACCGACCCGGATCCTCGCGTATCCCAGCCAAATTTCGTTCGTGGGCGACGCAAACTCGATCACAACCGAACGCCGCCCTCCCCCGTCTATAAAAAAACCCCGGCATCGTCCCGTTTTTCCCCACGATCCGCCGATCTTCTCTCCGATGAGAATCCGAGCCCCTCCGGCGAATTCTGCCCTATCTACGCTCGGGAATTCTGATCTAACTCGCTGGTCTTGATCCACCGCCTCCGGGGAACCTCGCAGGTGCAGAAAACGTGGTGGTTTGCGGTTCCAACACAGCGCCGACGAGCCTCGCCGTGAATTCACCTCGGACCTCGTCGCCGACCGCCTTCCAGGATCTCCGAGCTCAAGAAAACCCCCGAGGTGAGATCCCCGACCTCCCCTCTACCGATCTATGCCATAAAATCACAGTTCTAGGAAGAATTGACGAAGATCCGAAACTCTCCGGCGAGATCGCCGCCTCCCGCCGCCGTGCGCCACCAGGCAGCGCCGCTCGCGCTCGATCAGAGAGACGTGGCCGCTTGTGCGCCGTCTATTTTAAATCGCACGTTAGAATTTAAATCCCCGCGTACCGGTTCGACGTTATAATCTCAGCCGTCTGTTTTAATTCGGACGGTCCACGTCAGCCCCGCGTTATAAAGACTGGAATTCTAACGCGCTACCCCTTGGGGTTCTCGGAAAATAAGAGCTAGCCCCGGAAACTTCTGATCTAGCCCCTGGAACTTTAGAAAATCATGTAAATTCATTTAAAAATCAGTTTTAGCCCCTGGACTTAATAAAAATTAGGAAAAACCCCTCTTTTAAGTGTAGTTAGACCCCTGGAAATTCTTAAAATAAATTAATGGACCCTGTAGTGGGGTGAGTTTACCTTTTTAACCCTATTTGATATTAAAGTTAGGAATTTGAATATGTGGCTAGTATTTAAAATTTAAAAAGGTGGGACAAACATATTGTCAAATTCAAATTAAAAACTTTCCCAGTACTTAGAAAACCTTGGAGTGAGATAAAAATAGATTTTTGGCTGAAATGAATCTGTTTAATTGATTATTCACATAGGAACACATTTTTTTAGTAGAGAATAATTCTGAAAATTAGAAAAATAAATGTAAAATAATTTACATCAGAGGAAAAGATCAAAAATATATTATTAAATATTTTAGATCAGAACCTATTCTGATTAGATGATGTGTCTTATTATTTTCATAATAAAGTTCACATTTAGGCATAGGAAATAAATCTGAAAATATAGCAACTAGGAAATGATAAATGAAGTTTCTAAAATCCAAAGAATTCAGTTTAGGGTCGGTAGAAGGACTGAAGACACATATGGAGTAGGAAAATACCTTTCATGCATACTTGGTAGCTAAAAGGTGTAGTAATTGAATATAAGGAATTTATTTAAATTGGAAACTCACATATATAGTATGCCAACATGAATATGAATACAAAAGTAGAAATCATATACACATGTTTAAAAGTGCATGTAAGCCAAAAATCAACACACATAGAGTAACCGCAACACATAGAATTGTGAATGGTTTTCATAAATGTGAATGTGTGGTTTGTATAAGGTGGAAGTGTGAACTATGTCTTATGACTTGTTGTTTTCTTTTGCTATGTGTGATGGTATGAGTAGAGCCTGCTCCAGAGCAAGTTCTTCCTTTCCAAGATCAGGACTACCCATTCCAAGAGCAGCAGGAAGGAGGCAAGTGTCCTTGACCACTTTGATCCTATACTAGGATGTGTAGATAGAATTATTTGCATTGTCAATTGAAAATATGAAACCCATGCTAGGATGTTTCCCTAGAATTGCATTACCCTGTTTCCTTGTAGCTTGGGTTGGGATTCATTTTATCATGTCATTTATTATTATGCATATGCTTAGCCATGCTTAGAATGGGATATTTGAGATATGAGATCATCAGTTTATTTTACCATACTCTTGAATGAGATATTGTGAGTTATATAGAGGTAGGGATCAAGGAAAGTTGGATGTTTTGGTTGGTGCTCGGTGCACGAGACTCGGGTTTGTGTGTTAGTACTTGCCTGGATCCTAAGGACCGGTTCATGGACACGTAACCTGGCTTTACCGTGCCAACCACATGCTGAGATGGGGCAGCTTGGCCAATTAATTAGGTGTATCCCCGGCGTAGTATGGGTGTGTTGGATGGTGCGGGGAATAGGTGTCAGCTGGACTACCATATGAACCACAAGGCTCAAGAGGGGGCCACTGCAGCCTGGTTGGAGCCTCTTGTATGCTGTTAGCGGTGAAACCTCAGTGGGCCCACGCTCGTCGGGAATCCCTTTGTAAAGGCTTCGTAGTGATCTCCTGGCTACACCTGGGAAGTGTGTATGTGGTTCGTGGCCACTGGCATAATGGAGGTTCTTTTAGTCCACCCGACAACGGGGGATGAAATCACTACATGTGGGTACAGTGGTGCAAACTCTGCAGAGTCAAAACTGTCATGACAGCCGTGCTCACGGTCAAGAGCGGCTTGGACTTATTCATGATTAGGGGAGTGATGGTTTTGGAAGTTAAGGATGTTAAGCGGGGAGGTTAACATTGAAAATGATGTTATGGTTATTTGATTATGATGATGGGATGGGAGATTGGGACCATTTCACCTGTGTAGTAATGTAGGTACTTAATAAGCTAAGGTGATAGATATTAATTGCGTAGTGCTTTAACCATGAGTTCAACCTCTCCTTGCTCTAGCCATGCATGACATAACTTTCCCACACTTGCTGAGTACCATCGGTACTCAACCTTGCATATTTGTTGGTTTATATTGCTGCTCAGGTCAAGATAATGAAGTGGTGTTTAATGATCAAGACTTTGGACCCGAAGAAGGTTTCTAGATTCATGGAGTCCCCCGGGCAACGCCTGTGACGGAGCCCATAAGAATAATATTCCGCTGCTATTTTATTTACTTGTTATGAACTTATTATCGTCCATCGAGACATATGCTATGTAAGACTTATTTATATTCGACACCTGGCTTGTAATAAATGATGCTTCACTATTTGTCATCACATGTATGAGAAAATGATCCTGGCATACATGTGATATTCACTCGGCTGTTCTTCGGAAAAACCGGGTGCGACAAGGCAGAACACAACAGCGACGATGAAGAGGTATGTCCCACTTGCGAAGAAATGTGTGATGCTATTTCTCGTGCCACTGTTATATTAAATAAAAAGGATAAAAAACTTAGGAACAATGCTGTTAAAATTGAATCACTAGAATCTGAAATTAATCGTTTAAAAACTTTGATTCCTAGTGATGATTCTTGTTCCTCATGTGATTTGATTTATGAACAATTATCCTCTTTAAGAAGTGCACACGCATCTACACTTGATAAACTTGAACTTGAAATTGAAAAGAACAAAGAGCTTGCTGCACTTAATAATAAAAATTTTAAAGATGCTTGTTGTTCTACAATTGATTTGCATTGTTCTTCATGTGATGATCTGAATAAGAAACTAATTGATGCTATGAATGAGTTTTCTATTTTGAACAATGCTTTACGTGTGCATGAAGTTAAATATTGTTCAAATTGCAAACTAAAAGGAAAAACTTCATGTGAAAACTGCTTTGATCTGTCCAATAAACTTGATGACATGCATAGGACACTAGATCGGTTTTCTAATGCAAATAAGAATCTAAACTTGCTGCTGAATTCTTCCAAGTCTTGTAATGATAAAACTGGTTTAGGTTTTAATTCTCATGCTCATGCTAAGGCACACCTACCTAAAGTTGTAAAGTCATTAGGAAGCGGTTTGATTCAAACAGCTCATAGACAAAAAGAGGTGATTTTCAAATATGCAGGAGTACTGTCCCATTCGGGTTCTAATAAACGTGTTGCTTGCTCATCTAGACATGATAATAAGGTTATTTTTCATTGTACCTACTGTGGTAGATATGGTCATGTCATGGATTTTTGTTATAGACTAGCTAAACAGGATAAGAAACAAAAAATACTTGCTAGATCACATAACAACCAAGCAAAATCTGCTAGACCAAATGTTCGGAGCTTGCAACCTGCTGTAATGAGTCAAAAACTTGTCCCCGGACCTACTGTTTTTTGTGCAACATATAACACATCTTCTAAGTCAGTAGTTGGGAACAAAAATTTTTGATGTTTGGCTCATAAACCTGCTGTACCTTCTCAGCTTTCGCGTGTTATTCCTGCTGGACGTCGTTTGACTCAGTACTGGATTCCTAAAAGTCTTTTAACTAACCCCAGTATTGAGTCATCGACGTATTGTGCTGCTGTGTAGGTTTCACGTTTGAGGAAGGAGAACATTTGGATTGTGGATTCAGGTTGCTCACGCCACATGACCGGTAACAAAGAATGGTTCTCCTCTCTCTCTTTTGTGTCACGTGTAGAAAATGTTACTTTCGCCGATAACTCTTCTACTCCCATAATTGCTAAAGGTTTGGTTAGAGTAAACAATCTCTACACTTTGAAAGATGTGGCACTTGTTAAAAATTTGAAATACAACTTGCTTTCGGTTTCACAATTGCTAGATGAAAATCTAGAGGTTAGCTTTGCTAAAAATTGCTGCAAGGTTATAGATTCAAAAGGTGAGCTTTTGTTTAACATGTCTAGGTTTGGAAGAGTTTTTAAAGCTGATTTTGATTTGTCAACTTCTAAGCATCGGTGTCTAGTTGCTAATGATACAAAGGATCTATATTTTTGGCATCGTAGACTTGGTCACATAGGCTTTGATCATCTCACTCGTGTTAGTGCTCTCGATCGCATACGTGGGCTGCCGAAGCTTAAAAAGGACAATGATATTGTGTGCTCTTCTTGTAGACATGCTAAGTTTGTTGCAGGTTCACATGCTCCTCTCACAATGACCATGACATCTGAACCGGGGCAACTTTTACATCTTGACACAGTAGGTCCGGCGCGTGTTCAATCCTTCGGTGGTAAATGGTATGTGCTTGTGATTGTTGATGATTATTCCAGATATTCTTGGGTTTATTTTATGGAATCTAAGAATGAAGCTTTTAGTCATTTAGAACCTTATTTTTTAGATTATCTATTGATCACCCAGGATCATTAAAAGCAATTAGAAGTGATAACGGAACTGAATTTAAAAACCAATCCTTTGATCACTTTTGTGCTGAAAATGGAATAGATCATCAATACTCTTCACCCTATGTACCACAACAAAATGGTGTCGTAGAAAGAAAGAACATGACCTTAGTTGAGATGGCTAGGAATATGCTTGATGAATATCAAACTCCTAGGAAATTTTAGGCTGATGCAATTGCAACCGCTTGTTATGTCTCAAATCGTGTTTTCTTGCGTGCTAAGCTTGGAAAAACCCCATATGAGCTCCGGTTTGGACATAGGCCTAGTGTTACACACTTTAGGGTTTTTGGTTGCAAATGCTTTGTTAAGAAACACGGTAATCTTGATAAATTTGAAGCTAGATCTGTTGATGGCATGTTTCTTGGTTATCCATCTCATACTAGAGGCTACCGTGTGCTTTTACTTGACACTAACAAAATTGTGGAGACTTGCAAGGTTTCTTTTGATGAAGCTAGCCCAAGTACTAGCTCTGATATTGCAGGTCCGGATCCATATCCGCAGGGGGAGAGTATTTTTATTCAAGAAGATGAATAAGTGGTGCTGTTGCCCGAAAACTCGGAAGTAAATAACGATCAAGCTGCTGATTTTGCACCACAACCAGCACCAACAGTCACTACTGCTGGTTCGGACCTTCCTCAATCAACAAGCTCTCCTAATCAAAGGTCCGAACATGAAGAAGAAGGTGCTTGTGAAGTGTCTACTCCCCTCCGAGTACTCAAAAGTCATCTTCCACAACAAATCATTGGAAGCTTGCATGAACGAGTCACTCGGTCCAGGTTTTGCGATCCAAACTCTCTTGCTCATTCTGCTTTTGTTGCTTCTTTGGAACCCAAGGATATATCACACGCACTCACTAATGAATCTTGGATTAATGCCATGCAAGAAGAGTTAGAAAATTTTGAAAGAAATAATGTTTGGAAACTTGTACCTCCACCTCAAGGTCACACATTAATTGGAACTAAATGGGTATTTAAAAATAAGCAAAGTGAGGATTGGGTTGTGGTTAGGAATAAAGCTAGGTTGGTTGCTCAAGGTTTCACTCAAATTGAAGGTCTAGATTTTGATGAAACATTTGCTCCTGTTGCTAGTTTAGAAGCTATAAGAATTTTATTAGCATTTGCTGCATCTAAAGGTTTCAAGTTATATCAAATGGATGTTAAAAGTGCTTTTCTTAATGGCTACATAGAGGACGAGGTTTATGTTAAGCAGCCACCGGGTTTTGAAAATCCAAATTTTCCTAATCATGTTTACAAACTGTCCAAAGCCTTGTGCGGTCTAAAACAAGCCCCTAGAGCATGGTATGATAGGTTAAAAACATTCTTACTTGAAAAGGGGTTTACAATGGGCAAGGTTGATAAAACTCTTTTTGTACTTAAGCATGGCAATGACTCATTATTCGTTCAAGTGTATGTGGATGATATTATCTTTGGCTGTGCTTCTCATGATCTCGTGTCCAAGTTTTCAGCTATGATGAGTTCAGAATTTGAGATGAGTATGATGGGAGAACTCACATACTTTTTGGGGCTGCAAATCAAGCAAACAAAAGAAGGAACTTTTGTGCATCAAACTAAGTATACAAAGGACCTTCTTAAGCGCTTCAACATGGACAAATGCATGCCTCTTCGGACACCAATGGGAACAGCAACAACACTTGAACTTGACGAAGATGGTTTCCCGGTCGATAAAAAAGAATACAGAAGTATGATTGGATCACTTTTGTATCTCACGGCGTCAAGACCGGACATACAATTCAGCGTATGTCTTTGTGCACGTTTTCAAGCTTCTCCACGTGCTTCACATCGCCAAGCCATCAAAAGGATTCTCAGGTACCTACATGGAACTCAAGAATTGGCATTTTCTTCCTTCTTCCTCAACCGTTTCTTTGAAAGCTTTTTCGTATGCTGATTTTGGGGGTTGTATGATTGATAGGAAAAGTACTTCGGGTGTTTGTCATTTTCTTGGTAATTCACTTGTTGCTTGGTCCTCTAGAAAACAAAGTTCAGTTGCACAATCCACGGCCGAATCTGAATATGTAGCTGCGGCTAGCGCTTGCTCACAAATTCTTTGGATTGTTCAAACACTTAAGGACTATGGGATTGATTTAGATAGTGTTCCACTGTTTTGTGATAACACTAGTGCAATTTGTATTGCTAAAAACCCCGTGAAACACTCTAGAACTAAGCACATTGACATTAGGTATCACTTTCTTCGTAATAATGTTGAAAAAGGAAACATTGTGCTTCACCATGTCGATACCGAACAACAATTGGCTGATATTTTTACAAAACCTTTGGATTTCACTCATTTTTGTTTCATTCGTAGTGAAATAGGGGTTATGCATCCTCATGGCTTAAATTGAGGGGGAGTTTTTGAAACTTTGAAAGTCTATGTGTGAATCTGAAACTAAAATAATATGAGCATAGTATTTCATACATATATGACTTTGTGATTCCTTTTACAGGCTGAAAGTTCTTACTACATTACTCATGTTATACATTTTGTTGTTTTTGCCATGACTAGTAATTGGAATAATTACTTACACTAAATCTGGTCATGATCGAACTTTCTTGCTGTTTTGAACTTGTTGCGTGCTCACAAGTGCTTTTAATCATAAAAAATTAATCAAGTGATCAGCTCACATGTTGAGTTTTCAAATAAAAAATTGAGAAGAGATCAAGAGAATATGCATGCATCGCACTTCTTCTTTTGAGATTGCTTATCATTGCACTAAGGTATGAACTTGGAAGGAATTGCGTATGACTAAAACCATGTCCTTAAGCTTCTTATTGTCAAATGACATAGGCTTGGCTTGGTTGGTTAGAATAAGGCTGATGCGGCATATAATCTCTTGCAAATATCATATGATCAACTTTGTGCCTTAAATGATTATGAATAATAAAAATGCAGCAACAAGTGTCATGTTTTCAGGTTTTGAAATAGTTGAGTAAGGGAGATCATGACTTGCTTAAACTGAAAAATACATTTGATCTCTAGCATGGCTTACACTACTTTATGTATCTCATTGATGTGATAGTGTAAGTAACCTGATAGTATGACTTGGATAAGCTTTGTTTTGTACGTATATGTTATAATATGCTCATAACATTTAAAAATTTCTCTTTTGAACCTTGCTGAATACATTGTCAAAGGGGGAGAAATATGTATAAGGAGAGATTTTTTTACACTTTGCATATGTTATACACTTTCTTCCTTCTCTGATTTTAAAAAATGGGGAGAAATTAATAAAGGGGGAGAAATGAGTTTTCAAAGCTTTTCAAAACTTTTCATAAGCCAATGTTCGGATTTTAATTGGTGTTGCCAATGCATTCATCAAGGGGGAGATTGTGAGACCTATGTGTGCTGAATACATTGGCAATTAGGATAAAAGTTAGCATTAACATTCAAAGTTTTGAATATTGCCAAAACATTCTTCTGTGGCAAGGTCCTACAAGTTCTTTGTTAGGTCCGCCAAGTGTTGGCAAGGTCCGACGCAAGGTCCGGAGAGCTCCTGCAAGGTCCGGAGAGCTTCTGTGAGGTCCGGAGCTTGTTTTTAGGGAGCTCCCGTGAAGTTCAACTCGTAGAACTGCAGCGTCTTGTTTTTGCTTTTAACTCGCAATGTTTCAAACTTTCTTTATGGGATGGTTTGCTTAGTATTAATTTGCTAAGTTTTTGGTGTGTTTTGGTGGTTATGGCTGTTATCATTTGATATGGTTTGCAACATGCTTATGTGACGTGCTCATGTAAGGTGTTGTGGTTTTCGAACTAACGTGAGTCAAGTCGAGGACTTGTGCTCGGAAGAATTGGTTGTTTATTCATGTGCAGGTGTTGCTTGAGTTCAAGACATGGCTGGTGACGGGATCCTTGGACTAGTCTCAGGGAGGAGATGAGGTTCCAACAACCAAGTTCGGGAGGAGCTGTGGTTGAGTTGATCGGGAGGTCGCGCAGCATGTTTGGATCAAGGGCAGTGCATATGAAGGTTGCGTGTACGTCGTTGGAAGGTGTTTGCACGTGTGCAAGGAGTGCATGGACGTAGCAACATTGTTCCAAGGCGTGATGAAGAGAAGTGGATGTAAAGAATTGGTCGGAAAGGTCCAACCGGCTGGATTGCGTACTCAGGCTGAGGCTGAGTCGGATATGGCTCAAATATGAAAGATTTGAGTTAGTTATGATAGGATTTCATGCTAGGCATGAAGTTGAGTTGTTTTAGGAATGTTTAGAACGTTCCTAAGGTGTTTGGAAGTCTCACGATTGCTTCTATCTGCGAATAGGAGAGTCCTGAGCAGTAATGGTAAGTTAGGATACGAGTCCAATTAGGAGTAGGAGTCCTAGATTGGATTGACTAGATTGAGGGCTGGCTATAAAAGCAAGGGAGGCCAGAGCTCTCGTGGGCTGAACTAAAATCTGAAATTGTTGGAAATGTTTAAACTCTGGTTGTGGGCCCCACTATTTAAACCGGCCCATTGAGCTCGCGGCCACACCACAGCCCACGGGGTTTAACCCGTGCTGCCGCACCGGATCTCAGCCGCAAACTGATCCCCGGTGGAAAACAGAGACTGACCGGTGGACCCGGCCTCTCCTTCGTCTTCCTCGCGCCACCCCCGCCCCTTGCGGTGGCGCCTTGCCAGAGAGCTCGTCTCCTGTCATTTTACTGCACGACCTTCGATGAAACTCACCGCCTGTGCACAACGTTGCCCAAGGAACATGTTGGTCCACTCACCGAAGCTCGACGATGGCTGGAACAGTGCTTGCAACGGTGACAACGGCCAGGAGCTCATCGGCGACGTCTAACTCGGTGTTCTCTACACCTTTCTCAACGCAGTTTCTTCGGAGAGCTCTGCTGAGACTTGCTGATCACGAATATGAGCACTGACCCTCATAAAAACGGCTGCAACTAGGACCTCACCAGCGGGGTGCCCTGTTTTCGGCCGCCGGCACGAAAATCTCGCGGAACTAGGGTCCTAGTGCATGGAACTGGTTGCTACATGATCGAGGAAGTGCGCTAGGTGTTCTAGATCATGTCTGTGAGGGACCCTGGCTCGTGTCACGGGGCTGTGGCTGCTCGCCCGGGAATCACATTGGGTGGTGCCGTGTTATGCGGCACCCAACTCCACACATATAAGGAAAACTGTATTACATAAATCAAAAGCGGAAGCTTACAAATGTTCTTTGAAAATAATTTACATAAAATAGCTACAGCGGAAGTCGATAAACAGCTCACGTCGAATAACTAATGAGCACTCGAGAAGAGGTCCAGCCCGTGGACTCCTCTCGCAAGCAACACGAAGATGTTGCAGCGGCTGGGTTCTCTATGTGTTACATGACTCGGAAGTCTCCGAGTCTCACCGGATAACCTTCTTCATAAGCGTCTATGTTAACCTGCAAAACCACTCATATAGCAAGAGTGAGCACAAAGGCTGAGCAAGACTTAACCGTCTCTCCTAAAGCATGCAACTCTACATGAAGGTACTTAAGACATAAACACATAAGTTGCATAAAGACTGGCCTACACGTTCTTCATTAACTTTCAGATTTTAGCCGTCACAGTAGTGCCCTTGCGCCCAGCAACATTGGAACTTCACAATCAAACAAGAAACGCTTCATTCCAATGTTACTTGTCCCAAGGTGGAAATTAACTTTAGTTTGCTCTATCTCTACTTCAAACAAGGTTTTCATGCAATTCCAATTATCATAGCAGCAATTAAAACTTTGCAAACTGTTCTCACACAACTTGATTATTACGTCACAGCGCAGTGAGCAAGCGGTACTCATAACTGCAGGGGACGGTGATTCGAATCAAACACTGCCCAGATAACTCGACACATACGCCCGCCTACGAAGACCCAAATCTGGCGTCATTCATTACGTCGTATGTGGCAACCTTTTGCAGGACACTCGACTGTAGAACCAGTCTCGCCATCTCGGGCTCATAGGTCTAACATTACGATGTGGTATGCCTCTACAATCCAGTTAACCTGGTACATCGGTTGCCAGGGTCCCATATAGCAGTAAGCATCCGGTACACAACTCAATACTTGCTCCCAGGGCCGCACACGAGAACGGTCCTTAACCGACACAGGTAGAGCTACTCGACCAAGACCTTTTCTTGTCGCTGCCTACACTCTCTGCCCAGTCTCATTTTTGGAAACATAAACTTCAGTTTGCCTCTTTAAATCATACCCAGGTGATCCCGAACTAAAACTCGCGAGTAGATTCCAACTACTCGACTTCTACCGGATGTTATAACCTATTTAGCACGGTAACCTTCTACAGCGGAGAAATTCTTCTACCCTTGACTCCAGGGTTCATTTGATCATGCATTTGGAGTATAAAGCATATTTGACCTAATGCACATACAAACTATGACCATAGTAGTGAACAAATTAAAAACTTTATAAACAACTTAAATGCAAACCGGAGATTGCCTTGGTTTTGCAGGTGACTAAGTATCTATTCAGTTAGTGAAGACCATTTGTGGCTTGATCACTAGCTTTCCTTCCTCTTTGATCTCCAATTCAATTGCTTCACAATCTTCACGTCGAGGCTACACATTATGAATATGCATATGTGTTAATTGTAAAGCTTTTGCTAACAAGTTCTAAAAACAAGTTTAAAACTGGAAGTCTGTTTAAGAATTTAAAATGACACTGGTGCTAGTAGTTTGGGTTTGGGTTAAGCAACATGATCAAGTGATAAGTGCATTTCATCACTTGTGTGTTACTCATCTAAGAGGTTAAACAGAACAGTGATGATCCAAATCTCCAATGGAGCTGAAAATTTTCATGTGATTTCCATGTCACAAGAAAATCATCTGGACCAAAATTCAGAATTTTTCAAAGAGTAGTTCACTCAGAACAACTCACTAAGCATTTATGCAAAAAGGAATTAATTCTGAATAAATTTGCACTTTCATGCAAATCCAAGTGAACCACAATTTCAAACCTATATCAGGGATCATTCATAAATTTTCCTAGGAATTTTGGAACTAGTAATTGCCCAGAACTGAATTTCCAAATTTTGGAAATTCTCTGGAATTGTTTCTGTATACATTTGAGCAGAGACTTGAAATCAGAATTCTCCTAACCAAATAAACTCCAAATGAGCTGAAATTTTTACAGGAGCTAACTAACATCCTATATAGTTTTCTGGCAAATTATGAGGATTTTTGGATGAACCAAACTTCCTCTAAAATTCTTTTGCTGAAAAGTTTTAAAGAATTTTCCAGAATTAATTAATGACTTTCATAAAAATTGGGTGGCATATTTGGATAGAGTTTTTCAATCTGAATCCAACCCAGTTTTAATCACTAAATCTGGAACTTCTTAACAAAATTTATGAGGTTCTAAAGTTTGAATTGAATTTGGGGATTCAAATAAAATGGGAAATGTTTAAATCCTGCATGTGGGTCCAGGGCACACGTGTCACTCGCTGGAGTCAAGCCACACAAGGCCACAAGTTTATTTCCCGTGCTGTCGCAGATGATACGAGTCCACAGAAGATCCCACACCGGTTTTCTTCACACTGACAGCGGGCCCGGCGCCATCGTCTTCAACCTCCGGACTCCCGGCGACCCCGCCGGCGGAGCTCGCCGGAGTACATCAGAACTCAGTCGTCCGTCCATCTCCCGTGAGCAAACTCGCCGCCAGCCCCTAATTTCGTGTGCTGAACACGTGGGGAGGGTTTCCCCACACCGACGTCGGCTCTAACCGAGCTCGCGACGGTGCGGCGGCTTAACCGTGCTTCGGCGACGTAGCGCCAACGTGCTAGCCTGCCAAAATCCTGGTGGGGTGGCTCTACAGCACCAGTGACATGGGCACAAACTAGCTCGGGAACGGCGGCTACTAAGGTTTGACTGGGCGCCCGAGCGTCCCCTCCATGGCCGCCGATCAGAAAGCTCGAAATTCGCTGCCTCTACCCGGTTTTATGCTAGGTCTGTGAAGGAAAAATGTTCCCTAACAACTCTAGCTTCTGTGTGCGCATCATGAACAACTCTAACCGAGAATTGAGCGTCAATTTCCAAAAATCATACCCGCGGTTAGTTTTTCCCCGTCCGAGAGGAAAACTCAAAATTCTCGAGCTACGGTGCATGGCTTAAGCTGAAACTTGGGGAGGAGCAGTGTGATGATCCGACGCTCCTGTGGGTACCCTTGACCATGCTTGAAAACCTTCGTGTGGTGCTGTCCATGGGAGCCCGAACCGGGGTGAGGGTGGTTTGCCCCGAGAACGAGCTGTTCTCGGGTTGGGAGGCCGCTACGCGCTGGTTTTTGCACTGAGGAGGTATAAGACGACTCAGTGGTGCTGTTTTGCAGCTGGCTGAGGCCTCGCGCGCATGAACTCACCAGCTCCCAAACAAACCGAGGCTTGCGGGTGCTCGGTTCCGTTTTTGCTCGAGGAAACGACAAGGTACCGAGACTTCAGGGTACAAGGCGAGCTGATCACGCTGAGATGCAGGGAACGCACGAGCAGCTCTCCAGCGCAAGGGAGAAACTGAGTGCGTGGCTGGCTTTGCCGCTCGGTGGCGTTCGGGTGGGCTTCGGTTGCTTCGAGTGAAAAACAGAGTCTCTGTTTTACTTCTTGTGTAAGTCTAATCCATATGACAGGTGGGTCCCACTGCTCTTCTCCCCCAAATATTTCCACATTTTGGCACCTTGCAACTTCAGTCATGAGGAGATCAAATTTAGAAACCCTTTGGCAAATTGGCAAGTTTTACCTCAGTTTCAATTTTGAATTAAAATTTCAATGAAATTCACAAGCCTCTTTGATATTCATATCAAAGCACCTCCAATTTTTCTCAAAATTTGTCTTCCTCATAATTTGGACCTGAAGAATTCAAATATGGATTCAAACTTTTAATTTGGTGGCTGCAAAGGGGAGGTTTACAACCACAGTTTGCATCCTTCATTTAAAAATGACAACCTTTGCATTTAATTGATCATTTGAATTCAAAGTGGACTTGAATTCATGTGCTTGCTCATGACAACCTTCACATATTTAGAAAAGTTTTTGCAAGTCCCATTTCTTGAGTTTAAACTTAATTTTATTTACTACTCAAATTTTCCATTTACATGTTTTGGGACTTTTACATTCCTCCCCCCATAAAAAGAATCTCATCCCGAGATTCACAATTAAGAACAATGTGGGGAGGACGACTATTTGACATAAGCCTCTAACAGCTCCGGATGATTGCGTTGTAAATACTCCTTGCTTTCCAATGTAGCTTCGTCAGACGTGTGATTTTTCCATAGCACCTTGTAAAATCGCAGCGTCCGGTTTCTGGTCTCGCGAGTCTTTTCATCAATTATCCGGGTTCGATGCTCAAAATAAGTGAGGTCCGGCTTCAAATCTGCGATGCCTCCCGTGAGAATCTCCGTTGGAACTTTCAGACACTTCCGCAACTGAGATATGTGGAAGACGTTATGAACTCCGGCTAAGGCTGCTGGTAACTCCCGACGGTATGCCATGGGTCCACACCTTTCGATGATGGCGAAGGGACCAATAAAACGTGGAGCTAATTTTCCTTTCACTCCGAACCGGTGAATTCCCTTCATAGGAGATATGCGGATATATACGTGGTCTCCAACTTGAAAGTTCAGGGGACGACGTCTCTTATCCGCATAGCTCTTTTGTCTGGTCTGAGCGGCTTTAAGATTTGCTTGAATAAGCCTTACCCACTCTTCTGCTTCATTTACGAGATCAACCCCGTAAATAACTCTCTCGCCAGATTCACACCAGTTCAGGGGTGTGCGGCACTTCCGGCCGTAGAGAGCTTCATAAGGTGTCATTTTGATGCTCGTTTAATAACCGTTGTTGTAAGAGAACTCCGCCAACGGTAAGTGATCATCCCAACTATTACCGTGGTGGATGGCACACGCTCTTAGCATATCTTCAAGTATTTGATTCACCCGCTCAGTTTGCCCATCAGTTTGAGGGTGATAGGCGGAGCTTCGAATCAATTTGGTTCCCAAGGATGCGTGTAGCTGCTCCCAGAAACGGGCTACAAACAGTGATCCTCTGTCGGACACAATGGTACGGGGAACTCCATGCAAGCATAAGATTCGTGCTATGTACAACTCCACATATTGCTTAGCGTTGTATTTGATATGCACCGGGATGAAGCATGCTGATTTGGTTAACCGGTCAACGATCATCCAAATCGAATCATGGTGGTGGGAGGTCATTGGCAACCCGACGATGAAATCCATACTCAAGTCTTCCCACTTCCATGCCGGTATTTGCAGTGGTTGCAGCAGACCCGACTTCTTCACATGGTTGGGCTTAACTCATTGACACGTATCACATTCTGAAATGTATTTTGCCACTTCACGTTTCATACGTGTCCACCAAAACTTTTTCCGGAGGTCTTGGTACATTTTATTGCTGCCCGGATGAATAGAAAATTTGGATAAGTGAGCCTCATCCAAAATTTTCTTCCGCAGCCTCATATCATGGGGTACGACTATCCGGTCCTTGAACCATAAGGTATCTTCATCATCTAACCGGAAACATTTCATCTCTCCGTTCTTCAACCTCCTTTTAATATGAGCCATGCCCTTGTCTCACTTTTGAGCTTTCATAACCTCCTCTTTAATGTGGGCATGAGAGCTAGATTATGTAAAGCTTCATATGGAACCAAGTAGAGACTCGGTTCTTCCTCTTCTATCGGTGAAATTGTCAGATTATGAATATGGGACTTCCAGCTGAGTGCATCGGCAACCACATTTGCCATGCCCAGATGATAATGAATTTCAATCTCGTAATCTTTGATCAGCTCCAACCATCGCCGTTGTCGCATATTCAACTCTTTTTGAGTGAATATGTACTTCAAACATTTGTGGTTGGTGTAGAGATGAACCAGATTTCCCAATAGGTAATGTCTCCACATCTTCAAAGCTAGCACCACGGCAGCAAGCTCGAGATCATGAGTTGGATAATGATGTTCATGATTCCTTAATTGCAGTGATACATATGCGACCACACGTCCTTCTTGCATGAGTACACAACCAAGTCCTATGCCGGACGTATCACAATAAACATCGAATGGCTTGGTTGTATCCGGTTGATCTTAAACCGGGGCTGTTGTGAGGTGTTTCACCAATGCTTGAAAAGCTTCCTCACATGGCTTGCTCCAATCATATTTGATGCCCTTTTTCAGTAGCTCCGTCATAGGTTTAGAGATTTTTCAGAAGCCCGGGATGAACCTCCGATAATATCCCGCCAAACCTAAGAAGGTACGAACTTCATGGACTGATGTTGGAGACTTTCATTGCAGCAATTGTTCAATCTTGCTTGGATCAACAGCGATGCCTTCCGCTGAAATAATATGTCGAAGAAACGGCACTTGGTTGATCCAGAATTCACATTTACTAAATTTGCATAGAGCTTTTGATCTCTCAAGCGTTGGAGCACAATATGCAAATGTTTAGCGTGTTCCTCTTCTGATTTGGAATAGACCAAGATATCGTTGATGAATACCACGACGAACTGATCTAACTCCGGCATGAACACCAAGTTCATAAGATACATAAAGTGAGCCGGAGCATTGGTCGACCCAAATGACATGACAAGATACTCATATTGTGCATATCTTGTCGAGAATGCTCTTTTCGGGATATCCTCCACTCGAATCTTAGTTTGATGATATCCTGACCTTAAGTCTGTCTTGGAGAAGACTTTAGAACCCACTAGCTGATCGAAGAGGATATCAATTCTTGGTAGTGGATACTTTTTCTTTATCGTCACAGCATTTAACGGACGATAATGGACGCATAGCCTCAGCGTCTCATCCTTCTTCTTCACAAATAAAGCCGAGCAACCTCATGGTGATGAACTTGGATGAATAAACCCCTAGTCCATCAAATCTTTGAGTTGCTCCTTCAGCTCAGCTAATTCATTCGGAGCAATTTTGTATGGTCTCCGGGAGATCGGCGTGGTTCCCGGTATCAACCCTATTTTGAATTCCACCTCGCGCTCAGGTGGTAAGCCTGGAAGATCTTCGGGAAACATGTCTGGATATTCACGGACTACCGGAATGTCTTCTAACTTGCAAGCTTCGGCATTACATACTTCCTTAACATTGGAAACATCTTTGCCGAGATACAATGTATGACGCCCGTGAAGTGGAGAGTCCAAATGAACACTCCTGTTCTCGATATCCAGAACAGCCCTATGGAAAGTTAACCATGATATTCCCAATATGGCATCAATTCCTTGATCTTTGAGAATAATGAGGGTGGTAGGATAAATTTTTCCACCCAAACAAAGTGGTGCTATAGAAACGACTTCATTAGTCGATATGTCTCCACCTGGCGAATGGATAAGGTAAGATCCTTTTGTGATAATTGTGGAGATCTGATCCCGGATCAGCGTTGCCTTACTAATGAAGTTATGTGTTGCACTAGAGTCAAATAGAATGACAACCGGCTTGTCATTTAATGTGAATCTGCCCGCGAGGACTGGTCCTCCCTTGGGCAGATCGTCGACCGACACATAGTTAACAATTCCCACTTTGGACATGGCTTTTCTTTGCTGTCCAATATCATTGTTTAGAACTGGACCCGCAGACATCAGGTTGCGGCTCGGTTCAGTTGCTTTATTGATGATATGTTCATTGTCAATTCGAAGTGGGATACCACTCGGTTCCGCTGAGAAATCACCATGATCATCTTCAACCTCTTGAGGGAAATAATATTCTTGTGCACCCTGTTGGTACTGAGAAGCACGAGAAATAATTTATTGCTGCGGTGGAGGTAAATAAAACCTCTGTGGAGTATAAGAGTCGTCATACTCCAAGAATGACTGCACCTTTTGTGGAACCTCTCGACCGGAAGGTGAACGGATTACCCATCGATACTTCTGAGGCAGATTATTGCATTCCTCCTCAGATGAGTCTCTCTCCCTCTTTTCTTTAAGGTAGAGATTAGAATAATATTCCTGAGTGATAGCACAGCTAACAAACTCATCAAAAATTCTTTTGGCTAACCTGAGCCAACTCACATCGCAGCCTAGCAGTCAGCCCTCGGTTAAAGTGATAACCTTTCGTGGCTGGTGATTTCACATAATCAGGAACATATTGAGCTAGGCGATTAAATTCCTTCGCATAATCAATAACACTCATTTCCCCTTGTTTTAGATTCCAGAATTCATCAAGACTTGTTTGCATTATGCCCACAGGAACGAAACGAGCACGAAATGGATCCTGGAAGTCCGTCCATATGACATGATGCCCGTCTGGTTGGACAGCAAGGTATTCTGCCCACCATGCTCCAGCAAAGCCGTGAAGCTGCTCAGCGGCAAATAGAGTCTTCGAGAAGTCATCACATTGAATCAACCCAAACTTGGACTCAATGACATGTAACCAGTGATTTGCTTCACAATGGTCAGCCATTCCGGAGAATACCGGCGGTTGCGTCGCCAAGAAATCCAGATAAGTGCTCGGCGTTGGCATGTGATGTTGAGCTTCTCTATTTATTCCTTGCTGAACTAGAGTTTGGTGAGTTTGATTCATCTTTGCCATAATTCCTGCCAATCCGGTTGGTGATGGCTCTTGTGATGAAGTCGAGTCATTCCCACCTCGACTCGAACCTCCAATCTCCATTTGAGAATGTGCGCATACCATACTGCACGAAACAAAATTTTGAGTCAATCAAAATTCTATCTCAGTAGTAAGTAAATATAAGTAAAACATGAACATGTCATGAACTTTATGAAAGCATAACCATATTCATGTTTAGATAAATCTTAAGTACGCTAAACTAATCAGCTTGACTACCCTGACCAGTTAACACAAACTCCAAAATTTACTCAAGTTAACTACAGATTCTTGACTTGGGTTCAATACCAAAGTTTTAGTAGACTTCAGTATCTTTCCAATGTTTATTCATATGACTATATCATTTATAGATCAAAAGTTATGATTTTTTTCAAAATTGACAGAATTCCTGGCTAAAATTTGCCAACATCTCCTTTGTATGTGGCTAACTTTATCACAGTTGTATATGCAAATACAATAAGAATCTGAACAAACTTTGAACTATAACAATGTTTCAATTTTGATAAACTTTCCAACGGTGTATCATAGGCTCCTTAATTATTTTTCTACAGGAAGTTATGGCTTAATATCGGAAATGTCCAGAGAGGTTTTGCTGCTGTCCTGGTTCTGAACAGTTTGCCTTAATCTGAACTTTTCACCAACTTAACGTGTGAGTTTGCTCTGGAGGTCGACAAAGAAGGTATAGAGCACTTGAAAATCGTTCCATAACTGTATCATACACCTTAATTGGTTGAATATACTCAGAGTTATGCTCTTATAAAGTCCAGCAAGAATTCCTGCCAGAAATAGAGCACTCTGTTTTTGAAACCATTGAAGCCTAGTCATTCTCTCATTTGAATCTTAGCTCAAAATAAGAGTTCAGTAACTAATATTTGTCTCAAACTTCCATTTTTAGTTTAAAGTTAGTTCATGAATCATTTATTCATAGGGAAGAGGTTATTAAGTGTAGTACGGTGTTGATGCACCGTAAGAAACATGTCGGTCCTATGTAGCCTCACTAAAGAAAATCCTTACCGGATTACACCGGCATATCCGTATTATCAGTGGCACTAAGATGATCACTCGCAAAGGTGTGCTACTCGGAATACATACGTGGTTAGTACCTGCAGAAGAACACTCAATAGTGATGCACTCAAGGGTTGTTTTCATTTCAGGCAGGTCCATATTTGAAAGTAAATACATACGCCCGTATCATTGCCATACGGCTGTCCTTGAGTTAAGCCACGTCTCAAGGTACATGATCGTGTTTTTACACCACACGACGGGGAACCCGAGTAGAGCGCAAATGGGTTGTCACGGTTGGGAATTTTATCAATCCAACAGGTACCACCTACTGCCCTGCAGGGCACGCCGATGGCAAGCACTGCATATGTCCTTCTAGGCTATTTCCAGAAGAACACACTATCATGTTACCAACCACATGATGGGGTTTCCACTTTTGTGCCTAATGCATGCCAAGGACCAGCATTTCATATGAACTCAGGAACATGGAGAGTTCAAGAGTTTCATATTAACGTCTCACACCAAGCTGTGAGACCTATCCCTTAACCACATTCCTCGTCAGGGGAGCTAACCGAAATTGAACCGCTTTCGGTGGCGTTCCTTACCATGCTTACCTGAGCGTAGGTGCGTCGTTACATAATCAAAATTCAGAATTATAACAAGTATGTTAGACATGCCACTTTAAGTAACTATAGTACTATAGTCCTTCTGTGGGCCTAATACCGTTTCCTCACCGTATCCTAAGTTTTTGTTGTAATACGATCCTTATTGCGTGCACTATTACCAATGCAGGTCTGATACCACGCTGTGAGAGACCCCGGCCCATGTCACGGGGCCGTGCCGCTCGCCTAGGAATTGCATTGGGTGGTGCCGTGTTATGCGGCACCCAACAGCACAGATAAAAGGAAAACTGTATTACATAAATCAAAAGCGAAAGCTTACAAATGTTCTTTGTAAATAATTTACATAAAATAGCTACAGCGGAAGTTGATTAACAGCTCATGTCGAATAACTAATGAGCACTCCAGAAGAGGTCCAGCCCACGGACTCCTCTCGCTAGCAACACGAAGACATTGCATCGGCTGGGTTCTCCATGTGTTACATGACTCAGAAGTCTCCGAGTCTCACCGGACAACCTTCTTCATAAGCGTCTATGTTAACCTGCAAAACCACTCATATAGCAAGAGTCAGCACAAAGGCTCAGCAAGATTTAACCGTCTCTCCTAAAGCATGCAACTCTACATGAAGGTACTTCAGACATAAACACATAAGTTGCATAAAGAGTTGCCTAAACGTTCATCCTTAACTTTCAGATTTTAGCCTTCACAGTAGTGCCCTTGTGCCCAGCAACATTGGAACTCCACAATCAAACAATCCGGTATGTGGCAACTCCTATACTCGCGAGTAGATTCCAACTACTCGACTTGTACCGAAGTCTATCAACATTAAGCTTAGCATGATCTACACGAGGACCTAGACACTACCCTCATTCTCTTTGGAATATTCTGGTTGTGCAACTGGGGTTTCATCCATCCTACACCTAATGCACATACATACTCCATGCTAAGTGAAGATAAATCAAAACTTTATAAAACATGTTAGTGTCTCTTCCATAAGTAGTTGCTGATGGTCAGTAGTTAGTGTTAAATGCAAACTGAGGCTTTCCTTGTTGCTGATGGTCAGTAGTTAGTGTCTCTTCCATAAGTATGAAGTCCAAGACCTCCGGGGTCTCCACGTGTTCAGCGACTACACGTAATCAATTGAATCGATATGTCAAATTTAAATGCAAATGTGTGGAATTTAGTGTGTAAAGACTATAACTCTAGCTAGACATTCCATTCGGCTCTAAAAATTTTACTGTCGCTTCATGAGAACTTAACCAGAGACCTGACCAGGTTCATTTAAATCAAAGCCTATTTAAGCCATGCCCAAATAAGAGTGTAAATGGTCATTACTAGAGCTTCTAAAGGTTTCCATGGATTTTCAAGGATGAAACCTTTACTTTCTGGAAACTAGAATTTGAGATAGTTCTAATGGTGTTGGTTTCATGTAATTTGAAGAATCCTAGAGAAAGTTATGCCCTAATCAAGATTTGATAAAATTCTGAAAATGTTTCTGTATATTTTTCTATTTTCTAAGGGCAGTTCACTTAATCAGACCATTAGGGGGACTAAATGAACTTGGATGGATCTGAAATTTTTTCTGTGACTCAAGGATTTTGAAATGAACATCCTAACCGAATTTCAGAATTTTCTGTAATGGAATTCTCCAGATAAAATTCCCCACAGTTTAAAATTTAGGGAATTAATTCTGGAAAAATAATAAGTTTCATGAACTGAAACTGGTTCACTAAATCCAACAAAGTTTGGTTCACTAAATTTGGACCATCCTAGCAAAATTTATGGGAATTTTAAGTTGAACTAAAATCTGAAATTGTTGGAAATGTTTAAACTCTGGTTGTGTGCCCCACTATTTAAACCGGCCCACTGAGCTCGTGGCCACACCGCAGCCCACGGGGTTTCACCCGCGCTGCCGCACCGGATCTCAGCCGCAAACTGATCCCCGGTGGAAAACAGACACTGACCGGTGGACCCTGCCTCTCCTTCGTCTTCCTCGCACCACCCCCGCTCCTTGCGGCGGTGCCTTCCGAGAGAGCTCGTCTCCGGTCGTTTTACTGCACGACCTTCGATGAAACTCGCCGCCTGTGCACAACTTTGCCCAAGGAACACAATGGTGTACTCACCGAAGCTCGACGATGGCTGGAACAGTGCTCACAACGGTGACCACGGCCAGGAGCTCATCGGCGACGTCGAACTCGGTGTGCTCTACACCTTTCTCGACGCAGTTTCTTCGGAGAGCTCTGCTGAGACTTGCTGATCATGAATATGAGCACTGACCCTCATAAAAATGGCTGCAACTAGGACCTCACCAGCGGTGTGCACTGTTTTCGGCCGCCGGCATGAAAATCTCGCGGAACTAGGGTCCTAGTGCATGGAACTGGTTGCTACTTGATCGAGGAAGTGCGCTAGGTGTTCTAGATCATGTCTGTGAGGGACCCTGGCTCGTGTAACAGCGCCGTGGCCGCTCGCCCGGGAATCGCATTGGGTGGTGCCATGTTATGCGGCACCCAACAGCACACATATAAGGAAAACTGTATTACATAAATCAAAAGCGGAAGTTTACAAATGTTCTTTGTAAATAATTTACATAAAACAGCTACAACGGAAGTCGATAAACAGCTCACGTCGAATAACTAATGAGCACTCGAGAAGAGGTCCAGCCCGCGGACTCCTCTCACTAGCAACATGAAGACGTTGCAGCGGCTGGGTTCTCCATGTGTTACATGACTCGGAAGTCTCTGAGTCTCACCGGACAACCTTCTTCATAAGCGTCTATGTTAACCTGCAAAACCACTCATATAGCAAGAGTGAGCACAAAGGCTCAGCAAGACTTAACCGTCTCTCCTAAAGCATGCAGCTCTACATGAAGGTACTTAAGACATATACGCATAAGTTGCATAAAGACTCGCCTACACGTTCTTCCATAACTTTCAGATTTTAGCCGTCACAGTAGTACCCTTGCGCTCAGCAACATTGGAACTCCACAATCAACAAGAAACGCTTCATTCCAATGTTACTAGTCCAAAGGTGGAAAATAACTTTAGTTTGCTCTATCTCTACTCGGATCAAGGTTTTCATGCAATTCCAATTATCATAGCAGCAATTAAAACTTTGCAAACTGTACTCACACATTTATATTATTACGTCACAGTGCAGTGAGCAAGCGGTATTCATAACCGTGAGGGACGGTGATTCGAATCAAACACTGCCCGGATAACTCAACACATACGCCCGCCTATGAAGACCCAAATCTGGCATCATTCATTATGTCAGATGTGGCAACCTTTCGCAGGACACTCGACTGTAGAACCGGTCGCGCCGTATTGAGCTCATAGGTCTAACGAGACGATGCGGTATGCCTCTACAATCCAGTTAACCTGGTACATCGGTTTCCTGGGTCCCATATAGCAGTAAGCATCCGGTACACAACTAAATACTTGCTCCCAGGGCCGCACACGAGAACAGTCCTTAACCGACACAGGCAGAGCTACTCGACCAAGACCTCAGCTTGTCGCTGCCTACACTCTCTGCCCGGTCTCATCTTGGGAAACTTAGACATTATTTTGCCTCTTTAAATCATACCCAGGTGATCCCGAACTAAAACTCACGAGTAGACTCCAACTACTCGACTTCTACCGGATGTCATAATTTATTTAGCACGGCAACCTTCTACAGCGGAGAAATTCTTCTACCCTTGACTCCAGGGTTCACTTGATCATGCATTTGGAGTATAAAGAATACTTGACCTAATGCACATACAAACTATGACCATAGTAGTGAACAAATTAAAAACTTTATAAACAACTTAAATGGAAACCAGAGCTTGCCTTGGTTTTGCAGGTGACTAAGTATCTATTTAGTTAGTGAAGACCACTTGTGGCTTGATCACTCGCTTTCCTTCCTCTTTGATCTCCACTTCAATTGCTTCACAATCTTCACGTAGAGGCTACACGTTATGAATAAGCATATGTGTTTAATTGTAAAGCTTTTGCTAACAAGTTCTAAAGACAAGTTTAAAACTGGAACTCCATTTAAGAATTTAAAATGACACTGGTGCTAGTGGTTTGGTTTGCGTTAAGCAACATGATAAAGTGATAAGTGCATTTCATCACTTGTGTGTTACTCATCAAAGAGGTTAAACAGTACAGTGATGATCCAAATTTGCATGTGAGTTCCATGTCACAAGAAAATCATCTGGACCAAAATTCAGAATTTTTCAATGAGTAGTTCACTCAGAACAATTCGCCAAGCATTTAGGCAAAAAGGAATTAATTCTGCATAAATTTGCACTTTCATGCAAATCCAAGTGAACCAAAATTTCAAAACCTATCTCAGGGATCATGCATGAATTTTCCTAGGAATTTTGGAACTAGGAATTGCCCAGAACTGAATTTCCAAGTTATGGAAATTCGCTGGAATTGTTTCTGTATTCATTTGAACACAGAAACCTGAAATCAGAATTCTCCAGACCAAATAAACTCCAAATGATCTGAAATTTTTACAGGAGCTAACTAACATCCTAAAGAATGTTCTGGCAAAATTTGAGGAGTTTTGGATGAACCGATTTCCATCTAAAATACTTTGGCTGAAAATTTTTAAAGAATTTTCTGGAATTAAATAATGACTTCCATACAAGGTGGCATATTTGGATAGAGTTTTTTCAATATTAATCGAACCCAATTTGAATCACTAAATTTGGAGCTTCCTAACAAAAGTTATGAGGTTCTAAAGTTTGAATTGAATTTGGGGATTCAAATAAACCGGGAAATATTTAAATCCTGCGTGTGGGTACAGGGCACACGTGTCACTCGCTGGAGTCAAGCCACACGGGGCCACAGGTTTATTTCCCGCACTGTCGCAGATGATCCAAGTCCACAGACAATCCCAAACTAGTTTTCTTCCCACTGACAGCGGGCCCGGCGCCATCGTCTTCAACCTCCGGACTCACGCGTGACCCCGCCGCCGGAGCTCGCCGGAGTACATCGGAACTCGGTCGTCCGTCCATATCCCGTGCTCAAATTCACCGCCAGCCCCTATATTCGTGCGCTGAACACGTGGGGGGGGGGTTCCCCATACCGACGTTGGCTCTAACCGAGCTCGCGACGGTGCGGCGGCTCAACCGAGCTTCGGCGACGTAGCGCCGACGTGCTAGCCTGCCAAAATCTCGGTGGGGTGGCTCTACAGCACCAGTGATGGCTCGGGAAGCTCGACATGGCACAAACTAGCTCGGGAATGGTGGCTACTAAGGTTTCACCGGGCGCCCGAGCGTCCCCGCCATGGTCACCGATCGGAAAGCTCGAAATTCTCTGCCTCTACCCGGTTTTAAGCTAGGTCTGTGAAGGAAAAATGTGCCCTAACCACTCTAGCTTCTGTGTGCGCAACATGAACAACTCTAACCGAAAATTGAGCGTCAATTTCCAAAAATATTACCCGCGGTTAGGTTTTCCCCATCCAAGAGGAAAACTCGAAATTCTCGAGCTACGGTGACCGGCTTGAGCTGAAACTTTTGGAGGAGCAGCGTGATGATCTGACGCTCCTCTGGGTACCCTTGATCATGCTTGAAAACCTTCGTGTGGGGCTGTCCACGAGAGCCTGAACGGGGGTGAGGGTGGTTTGCCGCGAGAACGAGCTGTTCTCGGGTTGGGGAGGCCGCCACGCCCTGGTTTTTACACTGAGGAGGTATAAGACGACTCCGCGGTGCTGTTTTGCAGCTGTCTGAGGCCTCGCGCACATTGAACTCGCTGGATCCCGAACCAACCGAGGCTTGCGGGTGCTCGGTTCCGTTTTTCCTCGAGGAAATGACAAGGTACCGATGCTTCGGAGTAGGAGGCGAGCTGATCACGCTGAGATGCATGGAACGCACGAGCAGCTCTCCAGCGCGAGGGAGAAACCGAGTGCGTGGCTGGCTTTGCCACTCGGTGGCGCTCGGGTGGGCTTCGGTTGCTTCGAGTGAAAAACAGAGTCTCTGTGTTTACTTCTTGTGTAAGTCTAATCCTTATGACAGGTGGGTCCCACTGCTCTTCTCCCCCAAATATCTCCACATTTTGGCACCTTGCATCTTCAGTCATGAGGAGCTCAAATTTGGAAACCCTTGGCAAATTGACAAGTTTTACCTCAGTTTCAAATTTGAATTCAAATTTCAATGAAATTCACAAGCCTCTTTGATATTCATATCAAAGCACCTCCAAATTTTCTCAAAATTTGTCTTCCTTATAATTGGGACCTGAAGAATTGGAATATGGATTCAAACTTTTAATTTGGTGGCTGAAAAGGGGAGGTTTACAACCACAGTTTGCATCCTTCATTTAAAAATGACCACCATTGCATTTAAATGATCATTGGAATTCAATGTGGACTTGAATTCAGGTGCTTGCTTATGACAACCTTCACATATTTAGAAAAGTTTTTGCATGTCCCATTTCATGAGTTTAAACTCAACTTTATTCACCACTCGAGTTTTCCATTTACAGGTTTTGGGAGTTTTACAATGTTTAGGGTGCAGATCGAGCGGTGGAGATTGTTTGGCCACATTTGATTCACATTTGAATTTAAATTTCGAATTCAGTTTTGAAATACTTCAAATGTATCTCCCGACAAGATGAACTCCAATGAAGATGAAAATTGGTGAACTAACTAAGAAAAATGTGCTGAGTTTGAATATGAAGTCAACTTTTGAATTAAAGTGATGAAAGTGGCTGAAATTTGAATTTGCATTAAAATAGCCATCTTTGCAATTGTATCACAAAAGTGGCTCAAAATGGTTTGGATTTCCATGAAACTTGGCCTGAACATTCCCAAGAATGTTTAGGGCCTAATGGAGAGATCAGCCTCTCATATTTATAGGTGTGAGATCCTACTTTTGGATTTAGAAGTTCTTCCTCTAATCAACCTTTTAATGGTGTTTACTTGCTCTTCAAAAATGATTATGAGACTTCCACAAAATGAGCTGTGGTGTTGTGATTTTATGAACACACTAGCAAGTAAATTCTTGGGCTTTGACATGGTCATATTCATATACATGTGCAACTTTGTTGTTGTTGAAAAACTCTACATAATACTTTATTTCTATCTCATGTGAAACATTATTTTTGTGATGTGTGATCCTAATCATGCTTTGATGTTCTTCCCATCGGTCGAGCGTTGCGGCACCAAACAGGAGGGGAGGCTCCAAAATGGGTTAGCTGCGGGAGCTTCACATGGATCATGCAAGTCTCTACACTATCATAGAACAGGTCATGGTGATTGATCTTAAATCAACAATGCAGTTGTATTTCCCAGGCGTTTGCTCCGAGATGTCTGTAATTACAGCGGACTCTAATTTTGCATGAAAGCTGATTGCAGTATTGTGGATATGACAGTTAGCTCTGAGTGGCAGCAAGCGGCAATCAATTTTTTCCAAAAAGCATCAGAAGATGATGCTCCACACTGTTGTATCAAGCAGATGTGTGCCGTCCTCATTGTTGACATCTTGTTCCTGAGAGCTGAAGTTCTGTAGACGACCATACTCCATAAGGTCGCTATGTTGTACGGTAGTTGATGACTTTAAAGCGCCTAACCTGAGGTGCCATAGCTTTTCACAGTACTGTTCCAATCCACTAACAGCAGTGTTCCAATGTGTTGCCCACCATTGACCAGACCATAGAAGGAGAGAGAGGACCTGACCTGATCACATGCCTTACTAAAAGTCATGGGGCTCTTATGAACTCATCTGCATCAGGCATCCAGCTTTCAGACACTTTTAAAACGGTATATATCCTATGGCGCTTTGAGGCCTCTGGACACCATTTTTAAAAATCTTCTTATCGAGCTTATTTGGCTGGTGCCATCCTTTTGGAACCATGGAGGCGTTTATGGGAATCTCGGGCTCCTGCAAAATGTAAGTTCTTTCTGTCGTTGGTGCTTCATAACAAATGCTGGACAGCTGATCGCATCTCTAGCACGGACTGCCGCACCCTGAGAAATGTTCCTTATGTGACAGAGAAGGAGACCATCCAACAATACTTTTGACATGTGTCTTTGCAAGGCAGATTTGGTCCAGAGTGCTACTGTTGATTCAAATGTCAAATGTTGTACCAACGACTACTGAGGGGTCTTTTGGAGACTGGTGGGGTCGCACTGTTAGTAAAGTTCTGAAGGAGCACAAGAAGGGAGTAAATTCTCTAATCATCTTGGGCGCCTGGCTCATCTGGAAGCAGCGAAACGCTTGCATCTTCGATGGTGTGTCTTCCTCCATTAGTGAGTTCATGAGGACCCTCTCGGATGAATAAAAATTATGGTGCTTTGCTGGAGCCAAAAAACTCCAAGCCCTCAATTTGCAGCAGGCATTAGGAACCTAATCCATGTTTAGGTCAGATAGTTCATTTAACATTCTTTACCTTGTATTGAGCCTCTCATACATGGACCCCATATGAGATGGCTTTGCTGTAACGGGGTCCGCTTCTTTCTTCTTTTAATACAAAGATGCACATCTCTATTGCGCATTCGAGAAAAAAATGGTATATATCCTTAATGTGGTTAAAATTAACAGCATCTTATAAATGTTGTCGTGTGAAGCATTTCTAATATGTGATGATGAATAGTAGAATCAACATAAATTTATTATTATAAAATGGAAAATCAGGGGCCCAAAACTTTGGATAAATGCAATGCTATTAAAGGTAAATTGGAAGAAAGTGTCTGGGCTGTAAATTGTATCTAGGAAAGAAAGAAATCTTTATCACTTTTATATCACGAGGTATATTTGTGTAGTAGAATGGATTGCTGTTGTGAAATCCCAAAACTCTAGCAAGTGGAGATGCAGTTAACACCGGGAAAACGAGGGGGAATTTAAACTTTTGAATTTAAAGGTGTGAGCCCCAAGTCTAAACTTGAACTTGCAAAAATTCCTGAACACGGAGATCTAAAGCTATCATTTGGTTCTCCACACATCCACAGGTAGCTCGGCAAATTTTCAGAGCATTTGAAAAAAGATTTCTTATTTGTTGGAATTTAAACGGGAGAAAATGTGAATTTGAATTTAAATCTCAGTTTCACATTCCGACTTCACCGAAATTCAAATTTGAGTGCACCATTGTGTTGCTCACATTTCTTTTGGCCTATTCTCTGAGTTTGATCAAATTTGGAGCTCGTTTGCTATTTTAAACGGAATTGGGTGATAAGGGGGAGAGGTGGACCCCACATGTCATGCATAAAAGGCTTCAACCGAATCTGCTCTTCACTCACGCGCGCGCCAGCTCCTGCTCGCCGGCGCCAACCGACGTTTTCCTACCGCCAGCTCCTGCTCTGTGGCTGAGGACGCCGAGTGAAGTCTTCAGCACTTCGCCTCCCCACGTGAGCCACCCCCTCCCCCTCCACAGCCTCGCTCACACCAAAGCACACAGCGCCGCACTGCTTCTCCCGATCGCCAGCCACGAACCGATTTGCTTTTGCCCGAGCTCCCAACAGCAAAAAGCTTCGCCCCTGAGTGCTCTATCCAGCTAGCAACTCCTCCCCACAGTTCTGAGCTCGTTTGCACCGAAAACCGGCAAAGTTGCTGCGGCTCTCGAGTAAACACTGAAGAACCGAGTTGTGTCGCCGTGGACAGCTCAACCAGAGGAAGATCAAAGCCCAAGCAAACCAAACATTCGGTGCATCCACGAGCCTAGTTGCTCACCTCCAATACTCAGCCCTATCCATTGATCACAGAAGGAGAATTTCAAGATTTTCTCCCCGGCGGCACAAACTAACCCCGAGGTAAGGAATTGCAAAATTCATCCTCAATTCATGTTGGTTGTTTTCCAAACTCCACACACAAGTTCTTAACTACCTAGCACACCTCCTCCATCGAGTTTAGACCGAGAAATTGAGTGTAGAGCAAGGAATCCGAGTTCTTTTCAAGGGAGTATCGCCGGACCATGTCGGGCGCACGGTGCCGATTGGTTTGGAGAGTTCCCCAGCTCGTTTAGACCTCATGTCGATATTCTACTAGATCCCCTGGTGCTTTAGAGCCCAACAACCTATCATTTGGTGGATAATTCACCGTGCATGACCTCGCCGGAGCCCTAGTTTCTTGCTGCTGCCGGTGCACAGTGGTTTCCGGTGAGATTCGGCCGCCGGCGACCCCACCAGTGTGTTCAGTGTGCCTGAAAACAGGGGGGGGGGAGTATGGGGCCGGGAGACTGCATGGAAGGACCTTCCGGTGACCCTCGCCGGAGGGGAGCCGCCACTGGCCCTGTCTGGCACAAGGTTGAAGATGAAAACAGGCGCGTGGGACCCACTGTCGGGTTTAAACATTTCCAGATTTTCCCTAATTCGGTTTAAACTTTGGAGACCCATAACTTTGTGTATGAATGTTCAAAAATTGTCAAATGAATTTTTGTGAATTCCACTCAAATAGTACTATCCAGGTGTGCAGCCCAATGTTTATGAAAATCTCTTGATTTGGCTCATTAATTCATTTAAAGAAAATCTTTTAGGAATTTTCACAGGAGTTCTGTTAATTGGAAAAATCCCAAATTTGGGTAGGAGATGATTCCAAAAAGCCTTGAACTCCAGTAAGAATTTCAGAGGCATTGGACTTCATGTGCTTGGCCAAATGTTGTTTCAATCCTCTATGTCTCTGAAAAATAGGAAAAATAACAGAGACCTTTTTCAGAGATTTTCTTCCAACTTGTAAAATTCATATCTCTGTGTAGGAAGCTCCAAAAATGGTGAAACCAAGTACTATGGACTCATGAGACTCCCAAGTTTCTTAAAAACCAAATTTGGAGCATGAAAAGACACTATAATCGCCATAGGAATTCAGAGAATTCAAATAGCTAAGTAAATTCTTTAGGCCACATCTTACATCAACTTTGTCTGAAATTTTGCAAGCCATACCTCTGTATTATCTATGGACCACTGTAAAAAATTCAGAGCAAGTTAAGATCATCTTCTCCAGTTTTTTGCCAATTATGTCCAGCTTCATACTTATGTCCATTATATGGTCCTTTGATCTTTATTCCAAAACCTCCAATGCTAAAAATGTTCTGTTCTTTGTTCCAGCACATAGCCAAACCTAAATCTCGATCTGTAGTAGTTGATCTGAACTCTTCTTTAAGTCATAAAACACTTTTGTTTTATAATGTCTTTACTTGCAACATAAAACTGTGCATATTTATAACGGTAGGAAATACGACGGAGGAGGTCGACCAGGAAATTGTCTCGGGGCAGCAAGTTGAGGATTTAACCATCAACAAGATACTGACTTCAAAGTAGAAATAACCCTGCAGCAACATAAGGCAAGCCTGGTTTGCATTTAACAGCTTTTTAGTTATATTTTACTTTGTATCACTTTTGTTGGTCTAGGATGTATTGTGCATTAGGTCAAGGTGACTGATACTACAAATGCATGAACCACAATCCCTTTGAGTTAAGGGTAGAACAGGTTACTTTCGTGTAGCTTTTGCTAGGCATAAGTTGTATAGGATCCCGTACAAGTCGGGTAGTTGGAAGCTACTCGCGAGTTTAGGATGTTGGTTCAGCGGGGTATGATTCTAGAGAATGAACGTTCTGGAAAAGAAAATGAGACCGAGCAGAGAGTAGGAGCAGCAGGACGTTGGGCCTGTGTTGCCATAGCTCTGTTTGTGTCGGTTAAGGACCGATGTGTATGCCGCCCTTCTGAGCAAGTTTGAACAGTACCGGATGCATACTGGAATTATGGAGTCCAGAAGACCGATGTAACTCGGGTACTCTCGTGTCGAAACTTATATGGCCGTCCTTTAGGGGTTTGTGTCAGAGGTCTAAACCCGCTAGCGGAGCAACTTTGACGTGTTCCGGGTAGTGGCCCTTCTGATAGGTTGGCAGAACTGGTTCGGCATTGGAGTGACGATTGAAAGGTGGCTGCATACAACGTAAGAAAGAGCTCCTGTGTGAGTCTTTCGAGGCGGATGTATGTGTCATGTGTTCCGGGTGTGTCCTGATTCGAATCATCGCCCCTTGCGGTTATATGAGTACCACTTGTTCACTTAGTTGTGACGTAGTAATTATTTCCAGATGAAGTGAGATGAGTCATTGCTGATGTGAAGTTCCTAAATTTTTTGTATTTCCAACCATGTATGCTATAGTTGTAGAGCTCACTAAGTTTATATTCCACTTTGGGCATCACCACATCGGAGGAAAGCGTTTCTTGTTTGATTGTGGACTTCCAATGTGAGGGCTGTCTAAGGCATAATAATCTGCTGCTATGAACCTGAAAGTGAGGATCAACATTTAGGCGTGTCATTATTGCAACATATTGGTCCTATATTATTAATCCCTGCATGTAGAGTTTCATGTTTAGGAGTATCGGTTAAGTCTTTCTGAGCCATCGTGCTCACGGTTGCATTATAAATGTTTTGCAGGTTATAAAATTTGCTATGAATATGGTTGTTCGGTGAGCCATCAACTACTCACCGGAAACCATGCCGCTGCACTCATCTTTGTGGAAGCTAGTAAGAAGCGTCCGCGGGATGGACGTCTTCTCTTTTGTATAGTTAGGACCGAGAGTAAGTGTGTATGTATATTCCACTGCGTGTACCCTCGTGGTACAATATTTTGTAAATGACATTATCTTGAGAAATAAAAGATTTATTACTTTATGGTTCTTTTCGTGTATGCTGTTGGGTGCCGCATCACACGGGGCCACCCAATGTGTATCCTGGAGTGTGGATCCTGGAAGGGGTTCCCCACAGGCGTGGTATCAGAGCCGCATTTGTAATAGCACGCATGAAAAGAGCGTATTTTTGAAAACTTAGAAGTATACGAGTGAGGAACGTATAGTATGCCCACATAAGGACTATTAATAGCATAGTTACTTAAGGTGGCAAGCTAACAGTGTGTTACATTCAGTATTTCAATTCTGTAACGACGCACCTACGTGGAGGTAAGAATGGTAAGGAACGCCACCGAAAGCGAATCAATTTCGGTTAGCTCCCCTATACGAGGAAAGTAGTGTGGGATGTCCTGTTCAGCAATGGACGGGAAGTGAATATGTTTTCTAAGACTCTTCATGTCTTAGAGACATATGAAATGCACTAGCCTATAGTGTGCAAACCCAGGGGCAAGAGGAGGATACCCCATCGTGTGGTTTGTAACACGAAGTGTGTTCTCTAGGACTCTTCATGTCCTATGAGGCATACGAAAGCGCTGTTCCACCGGTGTTCTTTATTGCAAAGGTGTGGAGCCCCCGTCGGGTGATGAATAACTCGATCATGTACCTTGAGACGTTACTTGACTCATGGACGGCCCGTATGGCAATGATACGGGGCGTATGTTTTTACTAGGATATGGACCTGCCTGAAATGAAAAACCTCTTGTGTGCATAATTATTAATTTTTTTTCTGCAGGTACCATAACCGCAAGTAGACCATTCTGTTTAGAACACGTGTGTGAGTGATCGTTTTAGTGCCACCACTTGAGACGTATATGCCGGTGTTACGCCGGTTAGGATTTTGATTTGGTGAGGAAACGTAGTACCTTAATATGTTCTTAACTGCATGAAAATGAAATTTTTCAAAGAAATTAGTAAATTAGGAGTCTAGGATTCCATTAGGGGATAACAAACTCCTATATTGAACTAAGAGTCAATTGGGAGTATAGATTCATTCTAAAAGACATAGAAACAATCTCCCCTGTTTTTGGCAGAACTTTTGCTGAACTTGAATAGGGCATAACTTTTGATTGGTTGAACCAATGGAGGTGAGGGATACATTTATGGAAATGTTTTGAAGTCTTCTACACCTTTTCTGTAGAACACCAGAACAGAATTCCCCTCGAAATGGATGAAAATCTCAGATGACTGTTAACTGTCCAAAAACAGGGCAGACGAAAAATGCTCTCTGGAATTTTCTGTATTTCGACCATAACTTCTTGTAGAAAAATCTCTAAGGATAATGTAAGACACCGTTGGAGAGTTTGTGATATGTTCTACGACTTTGTAGTTTAAAGTTTCTACAGATTTGGGTAGAACTTTATGAAATCTTGCGGACAAAACAGACACTCTCAGAGGAGGTGCTGTCAAAATTGTTCGAGATTTCTGTCAACTTTGAAATATCGTAACTCCTGATCCAGAAATGATATGAAGGCAAATAAATACTCGTTGGGATGATATTGAAGTTATATATAACTTTCATATTCAACTATAGACATGAAATTGCCATTTTTAAAATCAAATTCTGGGATTAAGGCATAATGGTGATTCTGAACAGAGCATTGCTCATTTCCCTTGTAATTTAGTACTTGTTGTGGACATGAAGGTTTTTATACTTCTCTAAGTTCCATGACATAGTCATTAGTTACCTTTCATCATTCGTTGCTGTTGATTTAAGTGTTTGACAAACTTGAACAATCATTGGTTATATTTCGGAATTGTCAAAAACATTGTTTCCTTCATGTATGCTGCACAGTTGATGTGATGCTTTTGCGGTTAATAATGTTGAGTTCAAGTTGAGTATAATCTTGGATATAACCGTAAATTGCTCGCTCTTGCAGTATCGATCATACTCATTCCGTGTATGAGGTGGGTGGTTCCAGCTGGGATGGAAATGATTTGTCGCAGCGATGATCACTGCCATCATCAACAGAACTGGCGGAGGTCTTGGGAAGAATGGCTGAGTCTCTTGAGATGTTGGTGCAGCAAGGCATCTGAAAAGAGACCTCACAGCAAAACCCCACCCTGGATATATATTTTGATTTTCTAGCAAGACAACCACCGGTATTCTCCGAAGCTAAAGAAGCATTGGAAGCAGATCATTGGCTCCGGGTGATTGAATCTAAACTGGGAATGCTCCAGTGTGATGAATATTAGAAGGGTTTATTTGCCACTCAAGAACTTCATGGATCATCTGGGGCTTGGTGGTCGGAATATCTTGCTAAGATCGCTGAATACCATCGTGTGACGTGGACGGTGTTCCGTGATGGTTTCCGTGCACGTCATATCTGTGAGGGCATTGTCAAAACCCGAATTGAAGAGTTCTATGAACTCAAACAAGGAGGCTTGAGTGTTATGGAGTACTTTACGGAATTTAACCGTTCAGTTTAATATGCATCCTCTTATGTGGATAAAGAGACGATGAAGTGTTATTACTTCTTCTGAGGCCTCGATGTGAAGCTTCGGGTGAAAGTGGCACAATGCAATAAAGGGAATTATAGCTGTTAGTCAATGCCGCTATAATTGAAGAAACAGCTGAACTCAAGCACAAGGAAAGTAAGAGGAAGAGAAAATTATCACTGGCAAGTACGGGTGATTATCATCAAGAACAACTGGTGATATATTGCTTACCATCCGGGGTGGAAATTCAGTCCTTTGACGGACCACCTCAGATCCAATACTGTCCATATTCACCCATGGAGGTTCAGCCACTGCTGCAACAGCAGCAAATGAGTAGTTGTGCACCCCCATTTCAACAAGGTGCACAAAAATATCAACCACTTCCATATTATGAAGATCCTGAGCTCGCATCGTACGGTACTCGTAGCGATGTAGAGCATATTCTTCAGGAGTTTCCTGTGACCAAGCTGAGCAGCAGTAACATATCATCGCAAGCTGCAAAGAAATTTCATGGTCAGCCAAAAAGGACAGCACTGAAAGTGGGAAACGTAAACTATATGGCAGTTGAAGACGTTCCCATGGGAGAACCCGTGTTTGCGGTTATGTTCAGCCTACGTAATCAGCCCATGTTCATGTTGTTCGACTCAGGTGCCACACATGATTTTATAAGCAAAGATTATGTGGTTAAGCACCAAATACCCTCAACTACCTTGGTCGCATCATATCAAATTAATTCATCGGGAGGTAGTAGGACAGCGGGCAGGATTTTTGCTCGAGCGCCTAGATGTTTGGATGGGCGGATATATCCTACTACTCTTATCATCCTGGAAGGCTTGCGGATTGACGTCATCTTGGGAATGGCTTGATTGACGCATCACCAAGCTATCTTTGATATTAGTTCATGAACGGTGCAGCTGAATTCAACGAAGCACGGGCAACACACGTTGATTCTGAGAAATGTTGCACCGGAAGTCACTGCTGTCCACACCGTTGAAGCTAAGAAACTGTAGGACATTCCAGTAGTACAGGAATATCCGGACGTGTTTCTCGACGATTTACCGGGCATGCCGCTCGAACGTGAAGTGGAGTTCAAAACTGAACTATCACCGGGAACCACACCCATATCTCGGAGCCATATAAAATGGCACCGAAGGAACTCACGGAGCTGAAGGAGCAGCTGAATGATTTATTAAGAAAAGGCTTCATTCGACCCAGTTCATCACCATGGGGATGCTCCACACTGTTCATCAAGAAAAAGGACGAGACTCTGAGGCTTTGTGTGGTCTATCGTCCGCTCAATGCCGTAACTATCAAGAACAAGTATCCACTACCACGTATTGATATGCTTTTCGATGAATTAGTGGGTGCTAAGGTTTTCTCAAAGATGGATCTTCGGTCCGGATATCACCATATAAAATCCGGGTGGAAGACATAACAAAGACGGCATTCGCGATGAGATACGGGTTATATGAGTATCTCGTCATGTCATTTGGACTCACTAATGCTCCAGCCTATTTTATGTACTTGATGAATTCAGTCTTCATGCCGGAGCTGGACAAGTTCGCTGTAGTCTTCATCGACGATATCTTGGTATATTCTATGTCGGAGGAAGAACATGCTGAACATCTGCATATTATGCTCCAACGCCTATGGGATCACAAACTATATGCAAAATTCAGCAAGTGCGAGTTCTGGATCAACCAAGTGCCATTTCTTGGGCACATTATTTCTGCGAATGGCATCGCAGTTGATCCGAGAAAGATCGTACAAGTGCTGAATTGGAGTTCACCAAAATCAGTCCACGAAGTCCGTGGTTTTATCGGTTTAGCGGATTACTACCGGAGATTCATTCCGAATTTCTCCAAAGTCTCTAACCCGATGACGGAACTTCTGAAGAAAGGCAACAAATATGTGTGGAGTGAAGCATGTGAGGAGGCGTTCAAAGCATTGGTAAAGCACCTCACAACAGCCCCAGTGTTGGCGCAGCCCGATACAACTAAGGTTTTTGATGTGTATTGTGATACATCCGGCATCGGCCTTGGCTGCGTGCTTATGCAAGAAGGGCGAGTGGTCGCATATGGATCCAGGCATCTTCGGAATCATGAGCAGAATTATCTGACACATGATCTCGAGATAGCTGCTGTGGTTCTTGCTCTAAAAATGTGGAGGCACTATTTGCTTGGAAACTTAGTCCACCTCTACACCGACCACAAGAGTCTGAAATATATTTTCACACAAAAGAATTTAAATAAGAGGCAGCAAAGATGGTTAGAGTTAATCAAGGATTATGAACTAGAGATTCATTACCATCCTGGAAAAGCGAATGTGGTTGCCGACGGACTTAGTTGGAAATCACATGTGCATAATATAACCATGGCTGCAATGGGAGAAGAAGAACCGAGCCTGCGCTTGGTTCCCTATGGGTCATTGTTTAACCTTGCCCTCATTCCTACAATTCGTGATGAAATTGTAGAGGTGCAAAAGAATGATTAGGGCATGGCCCATATCCTGAAGAGAATAGACAATGGAGAAGCTAAGTGCTTCCGGAAAGATGAGCATGGTACGCTATGGTTCAAGAACCGTGTAGTCATACCGAGGGACATGAAGCTTCGTAAGAAGATATTAGACGAAGCTCATCTATCAAAATTTTCAATTCATTCGGGCAGCAAAAAGATGTACCAAGATTTGAGAAACATGTTTTGGTGGACATGGATGAAGCGGGCAATAGATAAATACGTATCCGAGTGTGATACGTATCGGAGGGTAAAACCGATCACATGAAGAAACCTGGTTTGCTACAGCCCCTCCATATTCCGGCATGGAAGTGGGAAGATGTGAGTATGGATTTCATTGTCGGGTTGCCGCTCACATCTCGGAAGCATGATTTGTTTGGGTCATCGTTGACCGATTAACCAAGTCAGCACACTTCATACCGGTGAATGTGGGATTCAACGCCAAGAAATATGCGGAGTTATACATTGAACGGATATTATGCAAGCATGGAGTTCCAAGAAGATTAGTTTTAGATCACGGTGCACTGTTCGTTTCTCGTTTCTGGGAACAGCTGCACGCATCTTTGGGAACCAAATTGCTTAGAAGCTCCGCATATCACCCTCAAACCGATGGACAAACCGAGAGGGTGAATCATGTCTTGGAAGATATGTTGAGAGCGTGTGCCATCCACCGTGGTAAGAATTGGGATGCTTATCTACCGTTGGCGGAATTCTCGTACAACAATAGCTATCAGACGAGTATCAAGATTGCACCGTATGAGGCTCTCTACGGCTGGAGATGTCGATCACCGCTGAATTGGTGCGAATCCGGTGAAAGAGTAACATTCGGCATTCACCTTGTCAATGACGCTGAAGAACGAGTTCGAGTCATACAAGAAAATTTAAAGGCTGCTCAATCTCGATAGAGGAGTTATGCAGATCAGCGACGTCGACCACTGAACTTCAATGTTGGAGAGTACGTATATCTCCATGTATCTCCAATGAAGGGAGTTCACCAATTCGGTGTAAAAGGAAAGCTCGCTCCCCTGTTTATCGGTCCATTTGCTATCACTAAGAAATGTGAAACCGTAGCCTACCGGCTTGAGCTACCGACAAATCTCGCTGGGGTACATGACATATTTCACGTCTCGCAACTTCGGAAATGTCTCAAGAATACCACTGTTGTCCGCACTGAAGATCTCAAGACATTAAAACCGGATCTTTCTTATACCGAGCATCCAATACGGATTATTGATGAAAAGTCTCGGTCAACAAGGAATCAGACGCTCCTATTTTATAAGGTGTTATTGAGCAATCACACCGCGGAGGAAGCAACATGTGAGAGTGAAGAATACCTCCGTTCGAACTATACGGACTTGCTGTCTGCTAATATCCGGTAATTCCTTCTCTACCGCTTTGTCTCTTCTTTATGAATCTCGGGACGAGATTCTTTTTAAGAGGGGAGGGATGTGAAATCCCAAAACTCTAGCAATTGGAGATGCAATTCACACCGAGGAAATGAGAGGGAATTTAAACTTTTGAATTTAAAGGTGTGAGCTCCAAGGCTAAACTTGAACTTGCAAAAATTCCCAAACACGGAGATCTAAAGCTATCACTTGGTTCTCCACACATCCACGGGTAGCCCGGCAAATTTTCAGAGAATTTGAAAAGGATTCCTTATTTGTTGGAATTTAAACTGGAGAAAATTCGAATTTGAATTTAAATCTCAGTTTCAAATTCCGACTTCACCGAAATTCAAATTTGAGTGCACCATTTTGTTGCTCACATTTCTTTTGGCCTATCCTCTGAGTTTGATCAAATTTGGCGCTCGTTTGTTATTTTAAACGGAATTGGGGGATAAGGGGGAGAGGTGGACCCCATATGTCATACACAAAAGGCTTCAACCGACTCTGCTCTTCACTCACGCGCGCGCCAGCTCCTGCTCGCCGGCGCCAACCGACATTGCCCGAGTGCCAGCTCCTGCTCTGTGGCTGAGGATGCCGAGTGAAGTCTTCAGCACTTTGCCTCCCCACGTGAGCCACCCCCTCCCGCTCCACAGCCTCGCTCACACCGAAGCAAACAGCGCCGCACTGCTTCTCCTGATCACCAGCAATGAACCTAATTGCTTTTGTCCGAGCTCCCCACAGCAAAAAGCTTCGCCCCTGAGTGCTTTATCCAGCTAGCAACTCCTCCCCAGAGTTCCGATCTCGTTTGCACCGGAAACCGGCAAAGTTGCTATGGCTCTCGAGTAAACACTGAAGAACCGAGTTGTGTCACCGTGGACAGCTCAACCCGAGGAAGATCAAGCCCAAGCAAACCAACCATTCGGTGCACCCACGAGCCTAGTTGCTCACATCCAAAACTCATCCCTAGCCATTGATCACAAAGAGAGAATTTCAAGATTTTCTCCCGGGCGGCACAAACTGACCATGAGGTAAGGAATTGCAAAATTCATCCTCAATTCATGTTGGTTGTGTTCCAAACTACGGACACAAGTTCTAAACTAGCTAACACACCTCCTCCATCGATTTTAGACTGAGAAATTGAGTGTAGACCAAGGAATCCGAGTTGTTTTCAAGGTAGTATCGCCGGACCACGTCTGGCGCACGGTGCCGATGGGTTTGGAGAGCTCCCCGGCTCGTTTAGACCTCATGTCGATCTTCTACATGATCCCCTGGTGCTTTAGAGCCCAAGAACCGGTCATTTGGTGGAGAATTCGTCGTACACGACCTCGTCGGAGCCCTAGTTCTCGCTGTTGCCGGTGCACAGTGGTTTCCGGTGAGATTCGGCCGCCGGCGACACCACCAGTGTGTTTAGCGTGCCTGAAAATGGGGGAGGGGGAGCAGTATGGGGCCGGGAGATGGCAGGGAAGGACCTTCCGGCGACCTTCGCCGGAGGGAGCCGCGACTGGCCCTGTCTGGCGCGAGGTTGAAGATGAAAACTGGCGATTGGGACCGACTGTCGGGTTTAAACATTTCCAGATTTTCCCTAATTCGGTTTAAAGTTGGAGAGCCATAACTTTATGTAGGAATGTCCAACAATTGTCATATAAATTTTATTTGATTCCTCTCAAAATGTACTATCCAGGGGTGTAGCCCAATGTTTATGAAAATCCCTGGATTTGGCTCATTAATTCATTTAAGGAAAATCTTGTAGGATTTTTTACAGGAGTTCTGTTTATTGGAAAATTCCCAAATTTGGGCAGGAGGTTCTTCCAAATTGCCTTGAACTCCAGCAAAACTTTAAGAGGCATTGGACTTCATTTGCTTGGCCAAATGTTGTTTCAATCCTCTGTGTCTCTGAAAAATAGGAAAAATAACAGAGACTTTTTTCAGAGATTTTCTTCCAACTTGTAAAATTCATATCTCTGTGTAGGAAGCTCCAAAAACGGTGAAACCGAGTGCTATGGACTCATGATACTTCCAAGTTTCTGAAAAACCAAATTTGGAGCATGAAAAGACACTATAATTGCCATAGCAATCCAGAGGAGTCAAATAGCTAAGAAAATTCTTGAGGCCACATCTTACATCCACTTTATATGAATTTTTTCAAGCCATACCTCTGTATGATCTATGGACCACTGTAAAAATTTCAGAGCAAGTTGAGATAATCTTCTCCAGTTTTCTGCCAATTATGTCCATTATATGGTCCTTTGAACTTTATTCCCAAACCTCCAATGCTAAAAATGTTCTTTTCTCTGTTCCAGCACATAGCCAAATCTAAATCTCGATCCGTAGTTGATCTGAACTCTTCTTTAAGTCATAAAACACTTTTTTTATAATGTCTTTACTTGCAACATAAAACTGTGCATATTCATAACGGTAAGAAACATGACGGAGGAGGACAATGAGGAACTTGACTCGGAGCAGCAAGTTGAGGATTTAATCTTCGACAAGATACTGTCTTCAAAGTAGAAATAAACCTGCAGCAACACAAGGCAAGCTCCAGTTTGCATTTAACAGATTCTTAGTTATATTTTACTTTGTATCACTTTTATTGGTCTAGGATGTATTGTGCATTAGGTCAAGGTGATTGATACTCCAAATGCATGACTCACAAACCCTTGGAGTTAAAGGGTAGAACAGGTTACCTTCGTGTAGCTTCAGCTAGGCTTAAGTTGTATAGGATCCGGTACAAGTCGGGTAGTTGAAAGCTACTCGTGAGTTTAGGATGTTGGTTCAGCAGGGTATGATTCAAGAGAATGAGAGTTCTGGAAAAGAAAATGAGACCGAGAAGAGATTAGGAGCAGCAGGGCGTTGGGCCTGTGTTGCCGTAGCTCTGTTTGTGTCGGTTAAGGACCGATGCGTATGCCGCCCTGCTGAGCAAGTTTGAACAGTACCTGATGCATACTGGAATTATGGAGTCCAGCAGACCGATGTAACTCAGGTACTCTTGTGTCGAAACTTATACGGCCGTTCTTTGGGGGTTGGTGTCAGAGGTGTAAACCTGCTAGCAGAGCAACTTCGACGTGTTCCGGGTAGTGGCCTTTCTGATGGGTCGGCAGAACTGGTTTGGCATTGGAGTGACGGGTGAAAGGTTGCTGCATACAACGTAAGAAAGAGCTTCTGTGTGAGTCTTTCGAGGCGGGTGTATGTGTCGTGTGTTCCGGGTGTGTCCTGATTCGAATCACCGTCCCTCGCGGTTATATGAGTACCACTTGTTCACTGAGTTGTGAGGTAGTAATTATTTCCAGATGAAGTGAGATGAATCATTGCTGTTGTGAAGTTCTTAAATTTATTGTATTGCCAACCATGTATGCTATAGTTGTAGAGCTCACTAAGTTTATATTCCACTTTGGGCATCACCACATCGGAGGAAAGCGTTTCTTGTTTGATTGTGGACTTCCGATGTGAGGGCTGCCTAAGGCATAATATCTGCTGCTATAAACCTGAAAGTAAGGATCATCATTTAGGTGTGTCGTTATTGCAACATATTGGTCCTATATTATTAATCCCTGCATGTAGAGTTTCATGTTTAGGAGTGTCGGTTAAGTCTTGCTGAGCCATCATGCTCACGGTTGCATTATTAGTGTTTTGCAGGTTATGAAATTTGCTATGAAGATGGTTGTTCGGTGAGCCATCAGCGACTCACCGGAAACCATGCCGCTGCACTCATCTTTATGGAAGCTAGTAAGAAGCGTCCGCAGGCTGGACGTCTTCTCTTTTACATAGTTAGGACCAAGAGTAAGTGTGTATGTATATTCCGCTGCGTGTACCCTCGTGGTACAATATTTTGTAAATGACATTATCTTGAGAAATAAAAGACTTTGTACTTTATGGTTCTTTTCGTGTATGCTGTTGGGTGCCGCATCGCACGGCACCACCCAATGTGTATCCTGGAGTGTGGATCCCAGAAGGGGTTCCCCACAGCTGTTTCTGGAAAAGGTGTACATAATTTGAGATTTGCAATAATTAAAAAGTTTTGCTTTAAATATAATAATGAAACTTGGCTATTAACTATTGTTTATGGGCCAAATAACGTTAGGAATTTTATGGACCACGGGGACAGCCACATGGGATCCGTGCCTCAAGATCAATAGCCATGGCAGAAAAGGCTGACAGTGTGGCGGACCGGAATCCGCTCATCCAGGATCACAGAGGGTGGTGCCGCACGATGCGACACCTGACAGCACACATCTTAAGAACAATATTGTATTACATAGAAAACCAACTTAAACATACAAAGTAGTACAAAACTTCAGTTACAAACTAGTTTTTAGATTACAACAGCGGAAATTAAGTATGTACAACTCACACCCATCTACCTAGCAAATGTCGGTTGCCCAGCCCTAGGGCAACCCACACTAGCTGCACACCTCCAGCTCAGTGCAGCGTGTACGGTTCCCACTCAACCGTGGTCCCCGAAGGAGGGTAGCCCTCGCCGGTGGACTCATAACCTGAGTCCGTGGGATAATCCTCACCTGAAAAACACTTATAGCAGCAACCGTGAGCACGATGGCTCAACAACACTTAACCGACTCACCTAGACATGAAACTCTACATGCAGTTTACACGAACATGGGATGGTAAATTTCAGCAAACAGACACGCCTACAAGTTCATCCTTAGTTCATCTTTTAGCCACGAGTTAACAGTTCATGAATATGAAATTTAGTGAGCAATATTTGGTGGCACACATGTAGCAATACAATTTTATCATAACAGCAATATCGAATCAGCACATTTCATATATTAACCTACGTCACGACTCAGTGACCAAGTGGTACTCATCACCATGAGGGACGGCGAATCGACTCGATATACACATGCAGGGATACCCGAATAGCACGTCACGTACGCCCACCCGTGGATCTGCACGGCATGCTCACTCGATGTCGTACGGGACAACCTTTCACCCAACAGCCCAAACGTCAAACTGGTCGCACCGAAATGGACTGGAGGTTCCCTACATGGAGCATTTCTCTATGCCCGTTAGCAGATTTCCACCTTGCTTCCCTAAACCTACACCTATAAATCGGTGCGCTATGCCTCGACGCCCGGAGGTTTAGGTTACATCGGTTTACCGGGGCCCATATATCCGATATGCCTTCGGTACGTTCAAACTTCATCAGCATGGGCCGCACACGGATCGGTCCTCAATTGACACGGACAGGGCTGCGCTCACAAGATGTCCTCTTGCTGCGCCCTAGCCCCTGCCTAGTCTCATTTTCTTTCTAAAGTGATCTCACATCACTCGAACCAATCCCGTGTGTCCCAAAGCCTAACTCGCGAGTAGATTCCAACTACTCGACTTGTACCGAAATTCTATGAATCATTAAGCATAGCCTGTCTACGCAAGGACTTAGACACTGCCATTACTCTTGTGGGAAAATCTGGTTATGCACCTGGGTTTCATCCATCCTACACCTAATGCACATTCATACCGCATACTAAGTATTCATAAAGCAAAACTTTGTAAAATTGGTTAATGTAAACCAGGGCTTGCCTTGTTGCTGCTGGTCAGATGTTAGGGCTTCGTCCGGAAGGAGAAAGTCGAGCACTTCCGGAGCTTCCTTGTCTTCAGCGACCAAGTTTCATTTGAAACAAAGTTCATTTGAGCTTTGTACAAATTAAAGCTTATTTGGTCATTAGTAGAGCCTCTAAGGAATTCCAGGGATTTTCATGCTCCAACCATTACTTTCTGGAAACTAGAATTTGAGATAGTTCTAATAGAATTGGTTTCATGTCATTTGAAGAATTATAGATGAAGTTATGCCCTAAACATGTTTTTGAGAAAATCTGAAAAATGTTTCTGTACATTTTTCTATTTTCTCAGGGCGGTTCATTTAATCACACCATTAGGGGGACTAAATGAACTTGGATGGGCGTGAAAACTTTACTGTGACTCAAGGATTTTCCAATGAACCTCCTAGCCAAGTTTCAGAATTTTTCATAAAGTAATTCTCCGGATAAAATTTCTAACAGTTTAACATTTAGGGAATTAATTCTGGAAAACTATTAAGTTTCATGAGCTGAAATTTTTTTGCTGGGAAGTACGCAAAAAATTGAATTCAGTAAAATTTAGTTCACCAGATTTGGAGCTTCCTAGCAAAAGTTATATGCAATTGAAGTTTGAACTAAAACTGGAAAATCCCAGAAGTGTTTAAACTCTGCAGATGGGCCCAACCACCCGCCTTCTACCTCCTCGCGCACGCCCGAGGGTTTGGCGGCAGCGCACTCCAGCGAGGTTTGCCGGAAGTAACTTCCCGACCTCTCCCAGCGCTAGAACTGGGCGCCTAGCCCTGTCTCGCCACGTGGAACTTGCCTCGGGGGTCGGAGCTCGCCGGCGGTGACAGTAAATGGCCCTGCGACGTCAGCCGTGGAGGCTAGGGCTCCGGTGAGGTCGTTCTCGCCCTCGGAGGCATAAAAATAGGTCACGGTTTGCTCGGGGTGCATCAGTGGATCACGAGGAACCTGACGTGAGCAGCCTCGGAAGCTAAAAGTGCCTGCAAACCCACTCTCGACGGTGATCCGAGCCGTGTTTGCACCGGCGGCTATGGAAACTGCTATAACTTGGCCATTTCTGGACGGTTGTGCTCAGTTCTTCCTCGAGGATGAACGCTAGGAGGTGTAGAAGCTACTTGCGAGCTATCTTGACCATTGATTCAACGTGTAAGCTGAATTTTTGGTTTTTGCCGAACTCGGTCCGTTGCACTAGGGTTCGGGACTTTCTAAAATTCTTGCTACCTGATGGATTATTTGCCGAATGGTTTGCGGCTACACCATCTAGGGATCCCCACGCACCTTTCTTGTGCAGCACGTGGTCGGAGAAGATGGCTGGATTGGGCTGTCGACGGCGAACCAAAGCACAGCTCTGCCGGTCCCTTCCGGTTTATTGACTTCGACGGCGTAAACCGCGCACAACAGAATGCAACTCGCTGGTGCAGCACGGGGAACAGATAGAGCACACCTTGGCGCTCCTTTTTGCTGCAGAGACCACGAGCAATTGATGATCGGCGCTGGTGTGCGCCGAGGCTCGAAGGTGCGGTCGCTGCTGCTGTTTTTCGCACGCGCGGGAGCTGAGCAGAGCGCCGCAGGCGGAGGAGGCAAGCGAAATCCGTTTGTGCCGTGTACGTGGTGATCGGGAGGGGACATGAGCTTATCAGTACAAGCTCGGGCACGCGTGCGATCAAGGCAGGGAGGCGGCAATAGCCCCGGCGGCCGACCGACGGCAACAGAGTCGGTTTCCCTCTGAGTACAGTCACTGATCTGTGGGTCCCTCCCCCTCTAATTTCTTTTCCAATTTTTCATTTCTTTTTTCACTGAAAAGATCCCAGCTACTCACAATTGAATGAGAGACTTAGCCTCCAAGTCATTGCTTGAATTTGATTTCCTCAATTTGAAACTGATTTGGCTAAATTTGCTGCACATTTGAACTGAAATTCAAATTCAGTTTTGAATTAATGCAAATTTAGCTCCCGACAAGATAAACTCCAATGAGGATGGAAATTGGTGGACTAACTCAGAAAAATGTGCTGAGTTTGAATGTGAAGTCAAATTTTGAATTCAAGTGATGAAAGTGGCTGCAATTTGAATTTGCATTCAAATTGGCCCTTTTTACAAATATCTCCAAAATTGCCTCAAAAAGTCTTGGATTTGCATGAAACTTGGCCTGAGCCCTCCCAAGAATATTTAAGGTCTAGGGGTGAGCTCAACCTTTCACGTCTATGTGTATGACTCCTACTTTTTGGAGTTATGGGTTTTTCCTCTCTAATCACCCTTTTGATGGTGTTTACTTGTTCTTCACAAGTGTTCATGAGCTATCCACAAAATGAGCTGTGGTGTTGTGAGGTGATGAAATGATCACTTTTGCAAGTCACTTTCTTGGGCTTTTATAGGCAGGGGCTGCCACCCAATGGCAGCTGGATTCCATTTTGGGCGAAATGATCTCCGCAACTTGAGGATTCCATTTGCGGGGGGTATCGACTGGTGGGTCTCACCGGAACAAGCTGGTGGTGAGGGCCGGGTGGAGGCAATATCCGGCGATGTCGCCCTTGAACAATGCAATACTTCAAAGAAAACTGTTATGGATTCCTATTTTGACACACATTCAGTTGGAACGTTTATTTTACAAAAATGTGATACAAAAAGTTATAAATTTGAACTAGCTTCATTTAACTTGATTTAAATTTATATATGAACTTTTGAACTTTTACTCTTCTCAATATTTTTGGTGTTTGGCTTTTTGAAGCACAAAGTGTTACAACCCTCCCCCTTATTGAAATCTCATCCTGAGATTTTGAAGGAAGTATGGCTGTTGGGGGAAAGCAGGAAGAAGAAAGGACAGTTGTGGAGGAAATAAATCAAGATAACTACTGTGGAGGAAATCTTCTTGCTCCAACATGGCTTCTCTCACGCCTTATTCATCAACAACATCGTCAACACCAACAATTTTTATTTTTTCCTTGAAGAACGACAAGGCACTCCTCCTTGTTAACTGCTTCTGGATCTTTTACATAGAATTGTGTGACATCTCTGACAAGCAAAAATGGATATTCTCTATAACCGAAAAATTTGAGATCGATGATTGTAATACCGTACTTGTCGATCTTCACTTCATTCGATAATCTGACCTATTGGCAATGTAACAGGGGGACCTCCATACTCAAGCTCCCAAATCTTTTATATGAATCCATAATTAGTCTCCTTATTGCCATCACAATCATAGGCATCAATACAAAACACCACTATTTTGGTTAGTGCTCAAGTTTTCTGGTGTCCTCATATAAAATGTATATCCGTTAATGTCGTATGCTATATATATATGAAACGTTGTTGGTGGCCAATTAGCTAGCATTTCCATTGCTATATCGTCAACTCTTATCAGCCAGTCCAACATGTTGACCCTTATCCATCATATGTATGTGTAACCGAGTTCTAAAATTATCTCCGTGATCCCATGAAATCCAAATTCTAACTTCTTTGGATTCATGGATCATAGCATCTGTACATACATATTAACATGCTGGTATATATAACTCATTGTTGTAGAACTGTGAAATATGCTTGGTTGAATTAAATATAATCATTGACATGTGCTGGTTTTTGGCTGAGCTCCCCTTTAGTTGTCACTCATGATGTGATATGGGCTTAGCAATCGCTGCTAAATCCATATAGTCGATGATGAATTAAATGACCTTCTATGTTGCCCACCCTTCTACCATGCAACCTTCTGTGTGACTTCGGTTATAAACATAGTTTTTAGAACCGTTATGAAGCTTTTGAGAGTATACATCTGATGTAGAAATTCAGTGCCAAGGTACTTCATCTCATGCACAATAAGAACCAGAAGATGTGGCATTATGTCAAGAAAGGATGGAGGAAAAAATAGCCTCAAGGTTGTGTATAGTGTAAATCAAATCATCGATACAACAACAACAACAACCAAACCTTTATCCCAAGCATGTTGGCGCCGGTTAGACATGAAACCCAATAATTATATATATATATATATATATATATCAATGAAGTGAAAGAGAGGAAGAGATGTAAGAGTAACAAGAAAAAAGAAAAGAAAAAAGACTAAGATTATGGCACATGAATTGCTACTTTCCATGCGGTCCTATCATGAGCTAAGTCTCTGGATACATTCCAATCTCTCAAATATTGTTTTACCGCCTCCCCTCAGGTCAACCTTGGTCGTCCTCTACCCCTCCTCATATTTGCTCTACCTCTTAAAATCCCAGTCTTAACCGGTGCTTCTGGAGGTCTCCGCTGGATATGTACAAACCATCTTAGTCGATGTTGGACTAACTTCTTTTCAAGAGGGGCCACCCCTACCCTATCACGAATAACCTCATTCCTTATCCGATCTCTTCTCGTGTGCCCGCACATCCACCGTAGCATGCGCATCTCTGCGACACTCATTTGTTGGACATGTTGCTGTTTAGATGGCCAACATTCCGCCCCATATAGCATCACGGGTCTGATCACCGTCCTATAGAAGTTCCCTTTTAGCATTTGTGGGACCTTCCTATCACACAGGATTCAAGAGGCTTGTCACCATTTCATCCACCCTACCTTGATCCTGTGGCAAACATCCTCATCAATATCGCCATTGTTTTGTAACATTGATCCTAAGTATCGAAAAGAGTCCCTTCTAGGTACTATTTGTCCTTGTAGACTAACATTTCCCTCTTCACGACCAACACCACTAAAGTCACACCTCATATACTTGGTCTTGGTCCTACTAAGCCTAAACCCCTTGGACTCTAAGATTTGTCTCCATAACTCTAATTTCTTATTAACACTATCCCTAGTTTCATCTACCAGCACTACATCATCGACAAAGAGCATGCACCAAGGGATATCCCCTTGTATATCCTTCGACACCTCATTCACCACCAGGGAAAAGATGTATGGGCTCAAAGCTGATCCTTGATGTAGTCCTACCGTGATAGGAAATGCATCAATGTCACTATCACTTACGTGAACACTTGTCGTAACATTATTGTACATATCCTTAACAAGGGTAATGAACCTTGTTGGCACATTATGTTTCTCTAGTGCCCACCACATGAATGACCTTGGTATCTTGTCATACGCCTTCTCCAATAAGTCAATGAACACCATATGTAGGTCCTTCTTGTGCTCCCTATATCTCTCAATAAGCTCACGAAGCAAAAAAATTGCCTCCACAGTAGACTTCCCAGGCATAAAGGCAAACTGGTGACATTGGTCACTTTCCTCAAGCGGTGTTCAATCACTCTCTCCCAAATCTTCATAGTATGACTCATAAGATTAATCCCTCAATAATTAGTACAAAATTGAATACCTCCTTTAGTTTTGAAGATAGGTACTAATATACTTTTCCTCCATTCTTAAGGCATCTTGTTTGACTGAAAAATGTGGTTGAATAGCTTTGTGAGCCATACTATTGCCATGTCCCTAAGGCATCCCCACACATCAATAGGGACATCATCAGGGCCGAGGGCCTTTCCACCTTTCATCCTTTTTAAGGCCTCCTTAACCTCAAACTCTTGTATCCTCCCTGAGAACCGCCTGTTGGTGTCATCAAAGGAGTCATCCAACTCAACCATTGTGCTCCCATTCCCATTATTGAATATCCCATTAAAGTAATCCCTCCATCTATTCTTAATCTCTTCGTCATTCACTCAAATGTGCTCAGTCTCATCTTTGATGCATTTAACTTGATTGAAATCCCTAATCTTTCTCTCGCGAATTTTTGCTATGTTGTATATGTCCTTTTCACCTTCTTTTGTCTCTAGTCTCTCATATAACTCGTCATAGGCCTGTCCTCTTGCTTTACTCACAGCCTGCCTTTCATTTTTCTTGGCCTCTTTGTACTTAAGCATGTTGCTTACTATCATGATGCCAACTCTTGTAACACTCCTTCCTCTCCTTAATGGCCTTCTGTACATCCTCATTCCACTACCGAGTGTCTTTATCTACATGGTTATATCCTTTTGTCACACTGAACACCTCACTAGCTACCTTCCTAATGCAAGTTGCCATCTTCACCCATATACTATTTGCATCTCCATTTTGCCTAGGGTCCTTCTGTGATAACCCTATTTTTAAAAGGATTCTTGTGATTCTCCATTTAACTTCCACCACTTTGTTCTTGTGATTTTGACACCTTTGTCCCGCAAAGAACATGTATGGAAGTGAAGGTAAACTACCACAAGCTTATGTTGTGTCACAACACACTTCCTGGGGATCACCTTACAATCTAGACACTTCCGTCTATCCCTTCTCCTAGTGAGGACAAAGTCAATTTGGCTGGAGTGTTGGGCACTACTAAAGGTCACTAGGTGAGATTGCCTCTTCCTAAAGAGGGTGTTAGTTACCAACAGATCATAGGCTACGACAAAGTTTAGGATGTCCTTACCCTATTGATTTCTATGGCCGCAACCAAAGTCTCCATGTACTCCCTACAAATCCTACGTTAGTTGCACCCACATGACCATTGAGATCTCCTCCTATGAGGAGTTTCTCGATTATCGGTACACTACTAACCATATCCTCCCAGTCCTCCCAAAATTGCCTCTTAACACTCATGTTGAGCCCAACTAGTGGGGCATAAGAACTAATGACGTTCAGGACAATGTCCCCAATTACTATCTTGATTATAATGATCCTATCCCCTCATCTTCGAACGTCCACTACTCCATCCTTAAGACTCTTATCTATTAGAACACCTACGCCATTCCTAGTCCCAGCTGATCCAGAATACCAAAGCTTGAAACCCGTATTCTCGACTTCTCTCTCCTTTTGACCCGCCCATCTAGTATCTTGTAGACAAAGGATGTTTACTCGTCTCCTAATGGCAACATCTACTAACTCACGTAGCTTCCCCGTCAAGGATCCTACATTTTAACTACCCACCCAAAATCTATGTTCCTCGATAAGCTTTGTTAATTTCCTCAAATCAATAACCTTCTATGAAATTGCATTTGAAAACAATCAAAGCTTTATGGTTGTGTTTCGGACGGCATCTGGTAGAATGCCTCTAATTGCAGTACCAAGCAGTTGCATCATCATGTGACAATCATGAGATTTCTTAAAACATACCTTCGAGTTGTTCATGTTAATAAACTTGTTTATGTTGGTAGGATAACCAGTCCGAACGCTTATTCCATGCAAGCAAGTGCAAAGGCTGATCTTTTCTTGTTTACTCAGAGTCAAGAAAGCCCTGTGAAAAGTTTTGTGACCAATTTTATAGGATTTTATAATGGAGATATTCTCTTAACAGCAGAGTCGTACTTTTACTGTATCTTATATTTTGCTAGGTACATCTGTAAGGGTACCAATTCTCAACCACATTCTTCTCCACATAATGCATTAGGGGCATACAAAGGGGACAATAAACAAAATCTGACCATGAAAACTAAAAAAATAGGTAATCAATTAGAACAGACATCGAATAGATAAGAGGTAAGGTACTGATTAATATGCATGATCATAAAAGAGTTTCTGATCATAACTCCAACAGATCTAACTGTTTTTACATGGTGAAAGTTGTCGGTTGTAACTAACAAACTGATACTTTTACATGATAATGATTGTCTATTTTTATGGTCATAGCAATCAAATTGTCCAACAAACCAATTATTACCTTACAATAAATACTTGATTTCTAGTAAGAAATGTCCATTTCTTTTCTTACCAACAAACACGTTTATGGAGAATACAAACAGCAGTCTATTCTTTATAAAAATTTTATTCATTTACTAAGTCAATGTAAGTGGTTCTTGTTATGAACCTACACGTTTATCTTAACTGCAGTCAGCTCTTCATACATGTCCCATTGAACTTACAAGTATTTTGTTTTTAACTTATTTGACCATATTTGATTATATTTGTATTAGTAGCTAACCATCTGACTAAATTATCCTATATTCGTATATTATAAGCATTTCATCTAGCATTTTATTTTTTATGCTTGAGGCTAGCACGTGTCAGTTTATCGACTTGTTGATCCATGAGTCTATTTGTTTCTTTTATTGGCTCATCCATGTTTGCAGTCCTGCCATTGCAGGGTTCCACATTATTATGCAGTAATGATGGACGGCCAGATCTAGCCGTGGTGAGGATTGCAGCTCATAAACTGGCTACACAGGATATGTTGCCAAGCCTCTGCAGGCCTCTCCTAGTTACCAACATCACTTGTACATGCACAACGTCATGCCTCACTGCTGTTCGCCCTCCTCTGTTATCCTCCGCTAGTGATCGGGCATTACAGCAACACAAGCAACACAGCTAGTCTGATGAAAGTTGACAATAACAATCTCCACAGCCCTAACTAAATTTAAAAGCCAATCACTCTTGATTAGCTTCAGCAACTTCCCTGGAACTGAAGCATTCATTTCCTGCAGCTTTAGTAGAAAGGAGCAGCTCAGGTGTGACTCCCGAATGAGCTGTGTCGGAGTGTGTGAGCTGCGACACTCCTCCCGGCCTACTACGAAAGAAGCACGTGAGGTTCTTTGATCGGAGGGGGCTCGGCACCCTACGCAACCGGGCTCGAGAGAGGGGATGAACACATAGATTTATGTGGTTCGGGCCGCCGGAGCGTAAGACCCTACGTCCACGGGAGTGCTTGTTGTATTGTTTGCTTGTATGTGCGTGAGAGGGTTGTGAATGTGGCATGCGGAACCCCCAGTCGGGTGGTCACCCCGGTCCTTTTATAGTCCAAGGCTTGGGTGGTTACAATGTGGCTTGGGGCCCGACATGTGGCCTTGAAGCTAGGTGAACCCTATACATGATCTAGGGTTTTGTACTCTCAGTAGAGCAGTCGGTGGGGTAGTTAAGTCCCGCCGCCTGGCGTGCTGAGCACCCCTATCCATTTGTCAGGTGATTGTGAACACGTTGTCATGTCGCCGTGTCTTCTCGCCATGCTTGTGCGGCTTCGTGCCGTTGGGCGGCACTGTACCGGTGTCACGCCTTGCCATTCTGTCTTGTCACTGTAATGGCGAACGGGCAGAGGATTGAGGCGTGTGTGATGCGCTATGCTTCTAGGGAAGGCGCGAGCCTTGAATGTGCAGCCAGACTGTGCACTTCTATCTTGACTTTGTCGACCCACGGCCCCCGACGGATCGTGGGGCACGTGGCAGCTTCAGAGCTCTTATCGACGGGTTTGTAGCCAGGGGACACGTGGCAGCCCCGGACCTCACCTCGGCGGGGAGGCTTAGACCGGAGGCCAGGGCACGCATTAGCTTTGGAGTTGTTCCTAGCAGGGAGGAGGCTCTGAGCAAGGAGACATGTGGCAGCTCTGGACCTCACCTCAGCAGGGAGGCTCGGGCCGGAGCCCATGGCACGTTTCGGCTCTGGAACTCAAGTGCACGTGGCAACCCCAGGTCTGACCTCAAGGCCAAGGGCACGTGGCTTGTCCATTTACAGCTGATATGCATGAGTAAGGACAAACTGTAAAGGGAGAATGCGCAGGGTAAGACAAAATTTTCTCATTCCAGGGTTTCTTCATAGGAGGAAACAGGCCGTACAAGAAGGCAGGGACCTGCTCCGGATCATGAGAGTAGTAGGACTCCTCCAGGGCTTAGCAGTTCTAAGCGTTGTTCCTAGACACTGAGACACCTTTTCAGAGAAAATAAAACCCTACCGCTGTGCTAAGGATAGAACATACGGAGGTGTTCTATGTTCCATGGATTGGGTACAGGTAACCCATCCTCTGTGGCTAGGCGGACGCACCCGGGGCGGCGTACTTGTGTCACTCAGAAGGGACCCTCCCAGCTGGGGGAAAGTTTGTTCCCACCTTCTCGAGAAAGTATTCACCGAAGCACCAGGTCACCCACCTCGAGCTGTCTACTCCTCAAAAACCACTGCTGATAACGCCAGAGCGCTTGATGGTATCGCGAGTTTCGAGCAGCTGCTTGCCACCTTCTCTCATCGACAATGTCGACATCTTCACGCCGGAGCTGATCCTGCGTGGCTTCATCGTACGCTCGGACACGGGATAAGCCCATGGTGATTTCCGGGGGGAGGACGGCCTCAGCCCCATACACCAGGAAGAAGGGTGTTTCCCCTGTCGAGCGATTGAGGAACGTCCGGCTAGCCCACAGTGCACACGGAAGCTCTTCAACCCAATTGGCACCGTGCTTCTTCAAGCTGTCGTAGGTGTGCGTCTTGAGTCCCCTGAGTATCTCGGCATTTGCTCTTTCAACTTGACCGTTACTCTATGGGTGAGCAACAGAAGCATAGCAAACTTAGATGCAAAGGTCTTCGCAGCAGTCCTAGAACACTGCACTAGTGAACTGGTTCCCGTTGTCGGTGATGATTCTGTTTGGGACCCCAAATCGGCAGATGATCGACTTGATGAACTTGACTGCTGACTGCTTGTTGATAGTTACTACAGAGGTAGCTTCCAGCCACTTGGTGAACTTTTCTACAGCGACGTAGAGGTACCGGTACCCTCCAACGGATCTGGTGAATGGTCCCAGGATGTCCAGCCCCCACACAGCAAAGGGGCATGAGGGTGGGATCATCTGCATCGTCTGCGCTGGTGTGTGGATCTGCTTAACATGGAACTGGCACCCCATGCATCTCTTAACTAGGTCGACGCCATCCTGGAGAGCTCTCGGCCTGTAAAAGCCATGCTGGAAGGCTTTACCGACCAGCGTGCGGGAAGATGCATGGTTCCCACACTCGCCTCCATGGATCTCTACGAGCAGGTCGCAGCCCTCCTCCCGGGTAATGCACCGCACTAGAACGCCAATAGCGCCACGCCGGTAGAGATCCCCTTCTACCAGCGTGTATCACATAGCCAACCGAGCAATCCGTTCAGCGGATACATGTTCATCGGGAAGGAAATTGTCTTTCAAGTAGTCCCAGATCTCCGTGATCCATGCGTCGGGACCTACTTGAGCACTTGGATCTTGAGCACCGGGTTGCGCAGAGTCCCCGGTAATGCTTAGGATCCTTCGTGGGCACCATGATAGCAGGGCCGCCGGGAGTGCCAGCTTCGAGTTTCTGATCTCGCCCCCTTCGCCTCGTTCAACCGGCTGGGTGGTAGGTCACAGCAACTTCCTTTCAAAGACCCCCTCATGTACCGGAGCCCAAGTGGAAGTCTTCGTTCATAGGTCGTCGGCTATTGTGTTGTTGGCGCGGGGAACATGGCACAAATCCAAGGATAAGAAGTCCTTCTCCAACTTCTGTACTTGGAGGAGATAGGCTGCAAGCTGTGGGTTGTTGCAGCAGCACTCCCCCTTGACTTGCTTGATGATCAGTTCAGAATCACCCTTGACCAACAACTGCTGGACGCCGAGGGATAGCACTGTCTTTAACCCGAAGATGAGAGCTTCATACTCCGCCATGTTGTTGGTTGCCTTGAAGTCAAGTCGCACCATGTACTTGAACTTCTCTCCGGTTGGTGTAAGGAGGAGAATCCCCGCTCCGGCACCTTGCTTGCACGAGGAGCCATCGAAGAAGAGAGTCCAGAAAGGCCCAGTGAAGACCGGAGCTATAGGCTCTGGTTCACCGATGTCCTGACCCCCTGGCTGGCATGGTGGCGGTGTTCATTCTGCCATGAAGTCAGCTAGCGCTTGACTCTTCACCACATGGCGCGGTAAGAAGTCCAGCTCAAACTCTGCCAGCTCCGCAGCCCATTTAGCTATGTTTCCGGTTGCGTTGGGGCTGTGGAGTACGGTTCTCAGCGGGTATGAGGTAACCACCGAGATCTTGTGAGCTTGGAAGTAGTGGCACAGCTTCCTTGAAGCAACGAGGACTGCATAGAGCAGCTTGTGCGCCTAAAGATGTCTTGTCTTGGCATCGTGGAGAACTTTGCTGATGATGTAGACCGGACGCTGGATGGTTCGGACCCTCCCGGAGGTGTCCGATGCGTCTTCTTGTAGTGGTCCGGGGCTCGGGTGCCCCCGGCCCCCGTGTCCGGAACATCACTCTGGGAGCTCGGACCCAGATACTCACTGGTCATCAGGTCTAGATGGTTGCGACCCGACTAGATCTTCTCGGGGAGGTCGGGGACTCGGGGCCCTCAGGCCCCCGGGTCCAGAACTGAATTCCAGGAGCTCGGACCCAGATATGCATTGATCATAAGGTACGGCTGTTTGGGACCCGATTATCTCCCCATCCCTAGGGTCTCCTGTGCAGTATAAGCCACTGGGATTTAGACCAATGGCAGCAGGAGTCCTATTTGGGACTTGAGGTCAATGGAGTTCTGGCCGCTCCACAACCAGAACCATGCTCATGACCTCAGTTGTGGCAGCGATGTATAGGAGTAGAGGCTCACCCTGTTCCGGTGCCACCATGATTGGCAGCATTGTGTGGAACTTCTTCAGCACTTGGAACGCCTAATCCGCCTCCTCTGTCCATACGAATGGGCCGGATTTGAGCAGAAGCATTAAGAACGAAAGAGCCCGCTTAGCCAATCTAGAGATAAACCGACTGAGTGCAGCCAGGCATCTGGTAAGATTTTGCACGTCCTTGATGCGGGCAGGGGGGCGCATCAGTTCTATCGCCTTAATCTTCTCTGGGTGAGCTTCAATTCCTTTGTGTGAGACAAAGAAACTGAGCAGCTTCCCTGCAGAGACCCCGAAGACACATTTGTCTGGTTTCAACTTCGTGCATGTCGAACGTAGTCTGTCGAAGACTAGGGCTAGGTTGTCGAACAGAGATGCTTGCGACTTAACCTTCACTACAATGTCATTGACATAAACCTCTACTAGGTCCCGTATGAGGTTCCCAAATGTTTTGTGCATTGCACGCACGAATGTGGGAAGGGCATTCTTAAGACCATAAGGCATGGACACATGGCAGTATAGATAATCTACTGTGATGAAGGCAATATGATCTTCATCTTCCCTAGACATAGGTATCTGGTGGAAACCTGAATATGCATCTAAGAAACACAGTATATCACAGCCGGATGTAGAATCGACTATTTGGTCTATACGGGGGAGAGGAAACAGATCCTTTCGACATGCCATATTGAGATAGGCGTAGTCGATGCACATGCGTAGCTTCCTGCCAGCCTTGGGGACGACAACAGGGTTGGCCAACCATCGTGAATGGTGGACATCTCGGATGAAGCCACCGTCGAGAACCTTCTTGATTTCTTCACGGATGAAGTCTTGCCACTCGATGGATTGCTTCCAAGGCTTCTGCTTGACCGGACTGGCGTCGGGGTGGATCTTCACTTGGTGCTCAATCACCTCCCTGAGGATCCCGAGCATTTCTAACGGTTTCCATGCAAACACGTCAACATTCACCTGGAGGAAGGTGACGAGCGCGTCTTCCTATTTGTCACTCAGGCCCCCCATGATTTGGGTGGTCTGGGCGACATCAGGATCGACTTGGACGACCTTGACTGGTATGTCCTTGCCGTCCGAGGGCTGCACACGTGGTGCAGATGTCATCACACGCTGACACATGCTTGGAAACGGCCGGCTAGCTTCAGCTTGACCGGAAGCAGCCTCCTGTGCTGCTACGAGCGCTTGGAGCTTTTCCAGCACTGAGACAGCGGCAGTGCGGTCACTGCAGATCTTGAGGACACCACTCGGGATTGGCATCTTGAAGACCAAGTAGCCGTAGTGGGCTACCACTATGAACCGGTACAGGGCTGGCCTGTCGATTATTGCATTGAAGTGGAGGCTGACCCGCATCCTGAATGTCATCGGGAGGGAGATGCTACTGCATGGGAAGATTGGGTCCCGTCCTAACCCCGAGAACGGTCTCGAGAGGGTAAGCTGGGACATAGGGATTTGCAGCTTCTTGAAGGCTGCGAGGCTGATAACACTGAGAGATGCCCCGCCATCGATCAGCATGTGGTAAAGCTTCACGTGGGAGATGGTCGGGGCAAGGAGGAGAGGCAGCTGCCCGGCGCCTGCCATGCTCTTGGGGCAGTCGGAGTCGTCAAAGCTGATCGGCGTCTCTATCCACTTACGATGCGGCACCCAAGGTCTGGAGCGGCTGCTGCCACTGCTCGACGCAGGGTCTTGACGGATCGCCTGGATCAGACATCAGAAGAACCCCCCCCCCCCATACGTTACGTAGAGTGCGCCAACCGTTTGGCTGCCAGCTTGGCCAGTGGAGACGACGGCTAGTCAGGCGAGAAGGCTCGCCATGGGATGTGATGTTCACCATGGTCGCATGGAGAGCGCGGAAAGCCCCCCTACCTGGCACGCCAAATGTAGGAGTGTGTGAGCAGCGACACTCCTCCCGGCCTGTTACGCAAGCAGCCCGCAAGGTTCTTTGTTTAGAGGGGGCTTGGAGCCCTACGCGACTGGGCTCAAGAGAGGGGATGAACACAGAGATTTACGTGGTTCGGCCACCGGAGCATAATACCCTACATCCACGGGAGTGCTTGTTGTATTGTTTGCTTGTATGTGCATGAGAGGGTTGTGAATGCGGAACCCCCAGTCGGGTCGTAACCCTGGTCCTTTTGAAGTCCAAGGCCGGGGTGGTTACAATGTGGCTTGGGGCCCGACATGTGGCCCTGAAGCTAGGTGAACCCTATACATGATCTAGGGTTTTGTACTCTGAGTAGAGCAGTCGGTGGAGGAGTTAAGTCCCGCCACCTGGTGCGCTGAGCGCCCGTGTCCATGTGTCAGGTGATGATGAAGACGCCGTCTTGTCGCCACGTCTTATCGCCATGCCTTAGCGGCTTCGTGCCGTTGGGCAGCACTGTACCGCTGTCATGCCTTGCCGTCCTGTCTTGTCACCGTAACGACGAACGAGCAGAGGACAGAGGCGTGTGTGGTGCGCCATGTTTCCGGGGAAGGCCCGAGCCTTGAATGCGCAGCCTTACGGTGCACTTCTATCTTGACTTCGTCGACCCATGGCCCATGACGGATCGTGGGGCACGTGGCGGCTTCAGAGCTCTTATCGACGAGTTTGGAGCCAGGGGACACGTGGCATCCATGGACCTCACCTTGGTGGGGAGGCTCAGACCAGTGCCCAGGGCACGCGTCGGCTTCGGACCTCTCCTCAGCAGGGAGGAGGCTCTGAGCCACGAGACACGTGGCAGCTCCAGACCTCACCTCAGCGGGGAGGCTCGGACCACAGCCCAGGAAACGTGTCAGCTCCAGAGCTGTCCTTAGCAGGGTGGTGGATCTGAGCCAAGAGCATGTGGTAGCTCCGGACCTCACCTCGGCGGGGAGGCTGGGGCCGGAGCCCAGGGCACGTGTCAGCTCCAGAGTTGTCCTTAGCAGGGAAGTGGCTCGGAGCCAAGAGACGCGTGGCAGCTCTGGACCTCACATCAGCGAGGATACCCTAGCCGCCGCTGCCGTCGTCGCACGCGTCTGCTCTCGGCCATCGCCGGTGGCCGCCGACCTCCTAGAAGTGTTCAGCAGGTCCTGTTAGGGCTAGGCGGCGAGTTGCAGCTTCGGGGGAGGCTCGGACCGGAGCCCAGGGCATTGTGTCGGCTCTGGAACTCAAGCGCACGTGGCAGCCCCAGGGCTGACTTCAAGGCCAAGGGCACATGGCTATGACAGGGCTCGCCTCAGCAGGGAGGCGGGGCCCAGGCTGTATTTTACCCTCTACGCGGGGGCACCCGGTCAGCAGGGTACCGACAAGCTGTGTATTAGAATTTTTTTTAACATATTGGGTTCAGTTCGAAGATCATGATCACAGGCAGTTCTTTGCTCTACTACATGTCATAGATTCCTAGGTAAGTTTTAGTCATGTATTTGTAAAATCCCCATAATTCTAGCAAGTGATTCAACAAATTCCCACTTAGGAAAAATAAGGAAAATTTAAAACTTTGAATTATAACGGTGTAAGTTTGAAGTTTTGATTCAAAGTTGCAAAAACCTCCAAACATGGGGAGCTAATCTCACAATTTAGTTCTCCGTAATTCAAATAACAAACAATTCAAAATTTAGCTCATTTGGAGGGAGCTTACTATTTGTTTAGAATGAAATGAGGAAGCACTCAGATCTGAATTCAAATCTCAGTTTCAAATTCCATCTTCACCAAACTGCAAATTGGGTTTCACAAATGTGTTTCCTGTATTTGAAATAGCATCCATGCCAAAAGTCAGATGATTTGGGTTTGGTTCGCTAGGCTTTTAAATCAATGGAAGAAGAAGGATTCAAATCCAAATTCAAATTCAAATAGCCAAATGCTATTCAAATTTCACACCAGAATTGAGTCCAGTTGAATTCCAAAAATTTAAACTATGACTTGGTGTGGATGTATAGATTTTAATTGTGAGTAGCTGAGATAAAAAGATCTGGGAAAATTTTAAAGAAATTAGAGGGTGTGGGGCCCCTCTGTGAGTAGCTTTTAATTGTCGGAGTACGAGTCCACCGGCGAGGGTTACCCTCCGTCGGACAATACGGCTGATTGGAAGCCGTACACGCGGCACTGAGGCTGAGTGCATCTAGTGTAGGTTGTCCGTAGGGCTGGACAACCAACTTTTGCTAGTTAGGTCTGGCATGGGTTGTATAATTATCTTCCGCTGTAGTAGACTCAAATAGATATAAAACTGAAGGTTTGTACTACTTTTGTACAAATTCAGTATGTTTCAATGTAATACTATGGTTTCCTTATGATGTGTGCTGTCGGGTGTCGCATCGTGCAGCACCACCCTCTGAGATCCTTGGATGTACGTGTCGGTACCCTCAATACTGGATACCCCCGCGCACAGGAGAAAACCGCCAAAGGACCTCGTCCCCTCTGCAGGGCGAGCTCCGAAGGCGCCACGTGTCCAGTGGAGCCGGGCCTCCCCTCTCCTCAGAGGCGAGCCCCGGGCCTGCCACGTGGCCAGCAGTGACGGGCCTCACCCCCTCCGCAGGGGTGAGCTCTGAAGGCGCCACGTGTCCAGCTTGGCCGGGCCTCCCCTCTCCTCAGAGGCGAGCCCCGGGCCTGCCACGTGGCCAGCAGTGCCGGACCTCTCCCCCTCCGTAGGGGTGAGCTCCGAAGGCGCCACGTGCCGTGCTGCCCACCTCGGCTCGATAGGGAGCGGGAGTAAAGGCACACTATGTCTTGTCCGATCAAGACATTCAAGACCCATGCCTTCCCAAGACGCGGAGACGCGACGCACGCCCCTATCAGGTGGCACTGTGACAAGTCATGTCACAGTTAACACAAGCACACCATGTGAGAAGCTGTTGACCAATAAATACGGCGACAAGACATGGCCTGCCGTCCCTGCCATCATCAACCACTACGCCGAGCTTGCGGCACGGGCAGGAAGGCAGAACGACGACTAAGAAGCCATTGCTAGAGACAACTACCAGCATTCACTGCAAGATATGGTAGATGGCAGGAAATCTCCCCGGGGCCACCTGTTAGGCCCCGAGGCCCACCTTGTAAGCCGCCCGAGCCTTGAAGTATAAAAGGCTCAGGTTGGCAATGTTGCAAGGGGTTCATATCCCTCAACATTCGGCTCCGAGGTTAGACATTTTCCAAATTACCAATCTTAGAACTCCGGTTCTAAGCTTCGAGCAATATAGCTCCCATGGATGTAGGGTGTTACGCTCCGGTGGCCCGAACCACGTAAAAATCCTTGTGTCAATCCTCTCACAACCAACGTGACCTTCCGAGAGAACTAGCCCCTCTAAAAAAGAATCTCCGCGGGCTGCTCTAGAAGCAGGCCCCCTACCTGGCGTGCCAAATGCCGAAGTGTGTCGTCGACACTTCCCCCGGGCCTGCTTCAGGAGCAGCCCGCGGAGGTTCTTTTATGGAGGGGCTAGTTCTCTTGGAAGGTCACGTTGGTTGTGAGAGGATTGACACCCGGATTGTTACGTGGTTTGGGACGCCGGAGCATAATACCCTACGTCCATGGGAGTTGTATTGCTCAGAGCTTAGAACCGGAGTTCTAAGCTTGGTGTTCTGTATGAGCTGAGTTGCCTTGGCGCTAGAGGGAGCCAACTGCCAAAACCCTTGCAACGTTGCCAACCCGAGTCTTTTATACTTCAAGGCTCGGGCAGCATACAAGGTGGGCCCCGGGGCCCGACAGGTGGCCCTGGGGAGATTTCCTGCCATCTACCACGTCTTGCAGTGAATGCTGGTAGTTGTCTCTGGCAATGGCTTCTTGGTCGTCGACTTGACGTCCTGCCTGTGCCGCAAGCTAGTCGTAGTGGTTGATGATGACAGCGACGGCAGGGAGTGTCTTGTCCTAACTGTGACGTGACTGGTCGCAGTGCCACCTGACAGGGGTGTGCGCCGCGTCTCCGTGTCTTGGGATGGTGCGGGTCTTGAATGTCTTGATTGGACAAGGCATGATGTGCCTTTACTCCCGCTGCCTACCGAGCCGGTGTGGGCAGCACGGCACGTGACACGACCCCAAGGTCCTGTCGAGCCAGGATCACGCTGAGGGGTGCTGCGTTGCACAGCACCGGATAACACACGTCAAAGGTACAAAGCGGAAGCGAAATTTTATTACATAAACAGGTTTATAAACATGTTTACATCAAAATAAGTTCAGTCTACACTCGCGGGCGTAGACTACGCATCAAGTCCACGTTCAGCCCTTGAACGTGTCCTTGCAAGCACACACGCACACTAACTCTGCGGCATGCACGACTCCCACTCGACGGGGTTCCCCTCCTGGGGTTCCGTCTCTTCCTCGGGAGTCCCTTCCTCATAGAACCCTGCAAAAGCTTCAAACACAAGCAGTGAGCACAAAGGCTCAGCAAGTCTGACCCGTCTCACTTAAACATGGAACTTCTACATGAGGGTTGAGGGGCAACATGAGGTAAAAATCATTTGCACGGACTCGCCTAATTAGTAGAACCTTACTTTCAAGTTTTAGCAGCAGGTTGTGGAGAACCTTACGCTAAGGCACATGAGAGAGCCGCAATCAAACAAGAAACGCATTTCTCTCATGTACTTTGCCCAAAGTTGAAAAGAACTTTAGTTAGCTCTAAACTACAACATATCATTAAAAATCAATGTCCATAATTCGATCAGCAGCATTTTAACATGTAACTAGCCTGTTCTTTCTACGTCACGGTACAGTGAACAAGTGGTACTCACTGACCGCGAGGGACGGTGATTATAATCGATTTACACCTGCAGGGTTACCCGAACAACCCGTCACGTACGCCCGTACTTGATGTTGCCTACAACAACCATCACGGACGCCGTACGCGACTACCTTTTACCCGTTAGCCAAATGTTGAACCGGTCCAATCGTCCCGAGCAAGAGGTCTCTGCACGCGCATCTCAGTGCCGCCAGCCGATTTACACCTCGAGCTCTCAACCTACCCTCTGAACGACCAGCTATGCCTCAACACCCAGCTACCCGAGTTACATCAGTTTCCCGGTTCCCATATAGCCGGTAGGTCTTCGGTACTGTTATAGCTTGTTCAACAGGCCCGCACACGGCTCGGTCCTCAACCGACACAAGTGGAGCTACAGCACACAGGCCCCAAAGTCCTGTTGCCCTTACCCTCCGCTTGGTCTCATTTTCTTGCCATGTGTTTCATGTGCTATCACTACCCGAGTCGAGTGCCTCTAGCCTATGCTCGCGAGTAGTTCCAACTACTCGACTTGTACCGAATCCTATTCTATCATAGCAATGCAGTGGCTAACGGGGTTTGCAATTCTAAACCCAATCCATGATTTTCTTGGCTATGCATTTAGGGTTCCAAAGAAGACTCAAATGCAAGGAATAAAGTAATCAAGTATGTGCTCAAAACAATAAAAAGTGTAAAAAGGTTAATGCAAACCGGAGCTTGCCTTGCTGCTCTTGGTCGTAGGCTAACTGCTCCTCCGGAGTAACGAAGTCTAGGACTTCGGGTTCCTCCTCGACCTTAGCGACTACATGTTAGTAGAAACATATGTATCAATTTAAATGTGTTTGTATTAAGTTTTAAACTTGTGAAGCTTATAAGTCCCACTAGACAGACTCTATGACAGTGAAACTTTTACTGTGGCTTGGTCACAACCTAAACAGAGACTTGGTCATGTTTTAGTTGCAGCGAAGCTCATTTGAGCCCTCCACAATTAATTATGTCCTTCACCTTAATTGGAACTCTTAGGGTGCTCTAAGGATTTTCATGAAACAAACTATGACTTTCTGAAAACTAGATTTTCAGAGGATTCTAATGGAGCTGGTCTCACTTAATTTAGAAGTTCCTAACTAAAGATATGAGCTAAACAATTGCAGAGAAAATTTTGAAAATGTTTCTGAACATTTTCTATTTTCCCTGGAACAGTTTCACTAATCACACCATTAGGTGGATTAAATGAGCTCCAATGGGTCTGAAATTTTTTTGGTAGTTCAGGAATATTTTGGTGAACACCCCAGCAAAATGTCAGGATCTCCCTCTAAAGGATTCTCCAGTTAAAATTCCAAACAGTTTAAATTTTGAGGAATTAATTCCAGAGAATTAAGGGTTTTCATGAAGTGAAACTTGATTTGCTGCAAAGTGCTCAAAGAGCTGAATCCAGCAAAATTTGGTTCACTCGATTTGGATCTTTCTAGCCAAAGTTATGAGGATTTGAAGTTTGGAAGAATTCTGAAACTCGGGGGGGGGGGGGGGGGGAGGAAGTTTAAACTCTCGGGGGCCCGCGGCGACACGTGTCGAGCCCGGAGGTGCCCGGCACACTGGAGATACCACACGTGTCGAGCGCGGAGGTGTCCGGCACACCCGAGCTCACAGGGTATTTGCGCGCCAGCACAGGCGATCCCCGGCCACACCCGATCCCGATTTAAATTCTTCAGCCGCTGACACGTGGGACAGCCGGCTTCGTCTTCCTCCCGCCGTTCTCTCGCGCCAGCGCCGCCGACCTTGCCGGAGCAGACTCGGGCTCGCCGGCTCGCCTCTGCCGGACCTCCCATGGTCTGAAACTCGCCGCCAGGGGGTTGTCGACGTCGAGGAACACGTCGGTGGTGTCAGGTCGGGCTGGGGGTGACCGGAAATAGCTCGGCGATGTGCCACGGCCTCGGTTGAGGTTCGGCACCGTCGACCGTGGTTTCTAAACCCGCCAACACCTCGAACAAACGGCCTTACTGCATCAGCGTACCTCTAGGAAGCTCGACAGGGTGTCAAAAGGGTTCAGGGATGGCAGCAAGTTGGTCGGCACCGTGTGACCGATCGTGCCCGCCATGACCGCCCTCGATCGAGCACGAAATTCGTGACTCCTAGACAGTTTCACGCTACAGATGCAGAAAAGAACTTGATCGCCGGCTAGTCCAGCGTCTATGTGCAAGATTTGATTACTTCCGAAAGATCATAGAGCGAGAATTTAAAGAAACCGTACCGGAAGCTCAGTTTAAGGTTGCCGGAGCCAAAACTGAGAATTCGTCGGCGAGAGTTCACGGCGTGGCTTGAGCTTCAGGTGGAAGCAACATGGAGTCCGTGCGCTCCTGTTGCCGCCCTTGCTCGGCCGTGGAAGTGGTTGCAGTGTGCTCCCCGCGTGAGACCGATCGCCGTCCTTCAGCTAAACTGCGGCGGTCGTCGTTGATCACGGGAACAGGGGCCGAAACCCGGTGGTTCAGGCGTTGGGAGGGTGGTGCGCGACCTCAGTTGGCTGTCTAGCAGCTCAGGAACGAAGGAGGAGATGGTTTGCTGATTTTCGCGATTGATCAGAGAGATGCGGCGAGAAACAATGCCGCTGTTCGGGTTTGCCCGCGAGAAGATAAAGCCGGCCGACTTCTGCTCAGTAGAGGCGGTGCCGGTCGCGTGGGGGCGCGAGCAAGCTGCCCTGGGCGCCAGCGCGCGGAGAGGGAAGCAGCTGGTGGCGCCGGTAGCTGCTCGGTGGCACAGCCGACAGCTGCTCGGTGGAATTTCCCACCGAGGCTCTGACTTTGGGTGCAAGTTTCTCCTTGTTCCCGCTATGACATGTGGGTCCCACCCGGGGTTTTAACCTCTGAAATTTACTCCCAATCACTGTTGTAAACAGTGAGCCCCATAATACCCCTGGTGATTCAAATTATTCACCCCTGAGCCATTTGAATTGAATAGAATTCAAATGGGGTTTGGTTTGAGTGAATTTCAGCACAAGTTCAGTTTTGAATTCAAATAAAGTCTGGATTTTCTCCACTTAGCTCATGTCAAGATCAACTCCAAATGGAGTGAAAATTGGTGTGTGAGCTCACAATATTGTGCTGAGTAGGAATATGCCTCCCACTTTTAAATTCATGGGATAAAAACAGTTTGAATTTGAATATGGTTTCAAACTGCCCTCTTTCTAACTATGCCCAACATGACCTCAAAAAGGTTTGGAATTTGGGTGAAACTTGGCATGGACATCCTTAGCAAAGTGTAGGAGTTTTCATATGTCCAGCCCACCTATATCACATGTGGGAAATACCACTTTTGCAATGTGTGAGTTTGTTCTCTAATGAGCATGTTGATGGTGGTTACCTGCTCTTCATTTGTGTTCATCATCTTTCCTCAAATGAGGTGTGTGGTGTGGTGATGAGCACTTCAACTGTGTGTCAAAAACTGAGGCCCTTACATTCCCCCCCCCTTAAAAGAATCTCGTCCCGAGATTATAAGGTGAAAAGGAGAGAGGGGACGGTGGAAACTTACCGGATATGCAACGTGAAAAAGTCGGGGTAGTTAGTGCGAAGGAATTCTTCACTCTCCCATGTCGCTTCATCCATGTAGTGATTACTCCATAGAACCTTGTAGAACCACAACGTACGGTTGCGTGTGGTTCGGGCCTTTTCGTCGATAATCTGCACCGGTTCCTCCCGATAGGTGAGATCCGGTTGCAGTTCTTCAATATCTTCCAGCTGAATGGTAGTTGATAGCTTAAGACACTTCCTCAGCTGGGAAATGTGAAAGACGTTGTGCACACCAGAAAGGGCTTCTGGTAATTTCAGCCGGTATGCCACCGATCCATATCTTTCGGTAATCTGGAATGGACCGATAAATCGGGGTGCCAACTTTCCTCTCACCCCAAATCTGTTTACGCCCTTCATTGGAGACACCCGTAGATATACGAGATCTCCAACTTCGAATTGTAATGGGCGCCTTCTCCGGTCCGAATACTGTTTCTGACAGGATTGAGCGGCTTTTAGGTTCGCTTTAATCAGTCGAACCTTTTCTTCCGCGTTGTTGACAAGGTCAATCCCGAAGGTAACCCTTTCTCCAGACTCACACCAGTTCAATGGTGTGCGGCACTTCCTACCGTATAGCGCCTCGTAAAGTGTCATCTTGATGCTGGCTTGGTACCCATTGTTGTACGAGAACTCAGCTAACGGCAAGTGATCATCCCAATTCTTGCCGTGGTTGATAGCGCAAGCTCGTAGCATGTCTTCTAGAATCTGATTTACCCGCTCGGTTTGTCCATCCGTCTGCGGGTGGTATGCTGTACTACGGATCAGCTTCGTCCCCAAGGCAGCGTGTAGCTGCTCCCAAAAACGGGACACAAATAAAGTGCCCCGATCCGATATGATAGTACGGAGTACGCCGTACAAGCATAGGATCCGTGAGATGTACAGTTCAGCGTACTTCTTGGCGTTGTAGTTAGTGTTGACTGGGATGAAATGGGCAACTTTGGTGAGCCGATCGACGATCACCCACACAGAATCATGTTTCTGCAAGGTGGTGGGTAAACCGACGATGAAATCCATACTCACATCCTCCCATTTCCAGGCAGGAATGCCCAGTGGTTGCAGCAGTCCCGGTTTCCGCAAATGGTCTGCCTTCACCCTTCGACATGTATCACACTCGGACACGTATTTTGCAGTCTCTCGCTTCATCCGTGTCCACCAAAACTTGCTTCTGAGTTCTTGATACATCTTGTTGCTGTCGGGGTGAATAGAAAACTTTGACAAGTGAGCCTCATCAAAGATTTTCTTCCGTAATTCTGGGTTACGGGGTACGACGATCCGGTCCTTGAACCATAGGACGCCGTCTCCGTCCTTCCGGAAACATTTCAGCTCCCCACTGTCTACACGTCTCCGCAAATGTGACATGCCCTTGTCATTCTTCTGGGCTGCCGCGATCTCTTCACGGATGGTGGGGATCAAAGCTAGGTTGTAGAGAGCTCCATGTGGAATCACATGTAGTGGTGACTCGCTCTCTTCCAACGGTGTGATGGTCAGATTGTTGACGTGTGACTTGCGGCTCAGCGCATCTGCCACTACGTTTGCCTTGCCCGGATGATAATGGATCTCTATTTCGTAATCCTTTATCAATTCTAACCATCTTCGTTGCCTCATGTTCAGCTCCTTCTGAGTGAATATGTACTTGAGGCTTTTGTGGTCGGTATATAAATGTACGAGGTTACCGAGTAGGTAGTGCCTCCACATTTTCAGTGCAAGTACCACGGCAGCGAGCTCCAAATCATGGGTTGGATAATTTTGCTCGTGGTTTCTAAGCTGCCGTGATCCATACGCGACCACTCTTCGGTCTTGCATCAGCACACACCAAAGCCCAATGCCGGATGCATCGCAGTACACATCGAACGGTTTTGTTGTGTCTGGCTGCGCCAAAACCGGTGCTGATGTCAGGTGCTTGACCAAAGCCTTGAATGCTGCTTCACATGTTGGACTCCAAACATATTTGGTAGCCTTCTTCAGCAGCTCTGTCATTTGCTTGGCAATCTTTGAGAAGTTCGGAATGATCCTCCGATAATATCCTGCGAGTCCGAGGAAACAACGTACCTCGTGAACAGTTCTCGGGGATTTCCAATTCAGCACTTGAGTGATCTTGCTCGGGTCCACAGCGATACCCTCCGCTGAGATGATATGCCCGAGGAAAGGCACTTGCGATATCCAAAACTCGCATTTGCTGAATTTTGCGTATAACTTGTGATCCCGCAGCCGTTGCAAGACTATACGCATATGTTTCTTGTGATCTTCCTCCGACTTGGAATATACCAGGATGTCGTCGATGAAGACCACGACAAACTTGTCCAGCTCCGGCATGAATACCGAGTTCATCAAGTACATGAAGTGAGCTGGAGCATTGGTGAGGCCGAAGGACATGACCAGGTACTCATAAAGTCCGTACCTCATCGAGAAAGCCGTCTTCGGGATGTCCTCAGCCCTTATCTTAATCTGATGGTACCCGGATCTTAAGTCCATTTTGGAAAAGATCTTTGCTTCGACCAACTGATCAAACAACATGTCGATCCGTGGCAAAGGGTACTTGTTCTTGATGGTTACGGCATTTAATGGAAGATAGTCCACGCAAAGCCGCAACGTCTCATCCTTCTTATTGACAAATAATGCCGAACATCCCCATGGTAAGGAGCTCGGCCTAATAAAACCCATTTCCAGAAGGTCCGTGAGCTGAGTCTTCAGTTCAGCCAACTCCTTGGGTGCCATCTTGTACGGCCTTCGGGATATTGGCATGGTTCCCGGTGCAAGTTCAATCTTGAACTCCACCTCTCTATCGGGCGGCATTCCCGGCAAATCATTCGGGAATACGTCAGGGAACTCTCGGACCACTGGAATATCTTCCAATCTGATGGTTGTGGCTTGATAGACACTTGGAAGCTTTATTTCTGGACTGTCCAGATATAATGAGTGAGACCCGTGCACTTCTGAGTTTAAGTGCACGACTCGAAGGACGGTGTCTAGAACAGCACCGTGGCGGGTTAACCACGACATCCCTAGGATGACATCGACCTTCTGTCCCCCTAAAATAATGAGAGACGTGGGGTAAACTCTACCCTCTAAGCATAATTACGCTTTTGCGACCATCATGCTTGCTGAAAATTTCCAACACATGCTGAGCCCGTCCCTCCACCGGAACGAGCGCGTATGGAGTGCCCTCCATAGACTGCACGTGTAGTTGGCAGAAATGTGACATAGTGTCACGGGCTGCCACTTGCCACACCCCTACCGGTTGTCTTCCTCTCACCGTGACGGTGAAGGGCACCCAACCGGGTGGCGTAGGTCCTGCGGGGACTTCGACATGGATCGTCCACATCTTGTTTCCCTCTTCGCCTTTTTCCTTGGAGAAGTATTGCGGCATTTGGTTGTACCCGAAATATTGCAGCATTTGCCACAATGCTTCCGGGTAGCCGCTACGGTGAGAACAGTGGGAAACCACCCACCCGTTCTCCAATTGTTTATCTGCTGTCATCTGTAAAAATATATTTGAGAAATGTCAAATATTTATTTAAACAGTAAACCATTGAGTTGTAACATAATACATGTCATTGAACCCATAAAACTTGGAAACATAGTTCAAATTTTTAGACAAATTTGACTCCTGATCTGCTGTTCCCATGACAGCCCTGACCAGTTTCCATTTCAACCTGATTTAGGCCATGCTAAAGGCAAAACCAATTCTGGAGCTCAACATTAAAGTTAAATCTAACTTCAATAGCTTTCCAGAAAGTATTTGCTTGGCCTAAGATCTGTCCTGGTTCAAAAGTTATGAGATGTCAAAGTTAACAGAATTTCTGGAGAAATCTGAACAGCACCTACCTGCTATAGGTACTGATTTGATCCAAGAATTCCAGTTAGTTCTGTTCCTAATCTGACAAAACATTCTGTTACAAAGTTGTAACCCATCTCATAAGCTTTCCGTAACTACTTTATCTTCTATTTTTGGATTTTTATGCAGGAAGTTATGCTTAATTTACAGAGAGTTTACAGATTGTGTTTGCTCTGCCCTGTTTTCTGGACAGTTTCAACTCTACTGAATTTTTCGAGTGGTTAAGGGATGAAACACCTCTGGACCTCAACAGAAAAGTTGTAAAACTCCTTCAAAGCTCTCCAGAAATGTATCATATAACCGCAACCTCGAAATAACTCAACCTCTAACCTCTGATTAACTTCAGCCTTGATTCAGCTGAAAACAGAGTGCTCTGTCCTTAACAACCTATAAGTTGAAAACTTGATAACTTTGAATATCCTGTTCAAGGGAAGGAGTTACATCAAGTTTTACTGCTTTAGATCAAAACCTTCAAGTTTTACATGAAGTTGCTCATTTAATGGGGTGTGACGTCGATGCGTCACCAGATTATGTCGGTACTACGTCCTCACAAAGAAAAACCTATACCGGACTTAGCCGACTTCGTTATTTCAGTGGCACTAAACGTCACTCGCACACGGATGCTACACGTCTACCGTTTCGTTGTCAGGCTACCTGCAAAAACTCAAACAATCGTCAGACTCGGCTGCACACCGAGCCTGGAATCCATACAGTTAGTACACCCGGCCGTCATCACTCGCCCGGATGTTCTCAAGCCAAACACGCCTTGAGCTACGTGTTCACGTTTCAGACCACGTGACGGGGTCTCCCAAGTTGCACCACGCACGCCAGGGACAGACGTTGCTCGAATACCCCAAACGACATGAAGAGTCGTAGAGGATATCAAAGCAGGTCGGATTACCTGCCACCCGTGGGGCTCCACCCTTCAGCTTGTGCGCACTGGTGGACAGCGCTCACGTGTACCCCCAAGACATAAACGTCCCGAGATACACGATTTTACGACATAACAAATAGGTTAATATGCCACTTTCTATATGCTAATAACAAACTTATACGGGCTCCTAACACGTTCTTCACTGGATTTTTGAAAAAGATGACCTTTGTAGTGCGTTAAACCTCAAGCGAGCTCTGATACCAGCGCTGACACGACCCCAAGGTCCTGTCGAGCCAGGATCACGCTGAGGGGTGCTGCGTTGCACAGCACCGGATAACACACGTCAAAGGTATAAAGCGGATGCGAAATTTTATTACATAAACAGGTTTATAAACATGTTTACATCAAAATAAGTCCAGTCTACACTCGCGGGCGTAGACTACGCATCAAGTCCACGTTCAGCCCTTGAACGTGTCCTTGCTAGCACACACGGACCCTAACTCTGCGGCGCGCACGACTCCCACTCGACGGGGTTCCCCTCCTGGGGTTCCGTCTCTTCCTCGGGAGTCCCTTCCTCAGAACCCTGGAAAAGCTTCAAACACAAGCAGTGAGCACGAAGGCTCAGCAAGTCTGACCCGTCTCACCTAAACATGGAACTTCTACATGAGGGTTGAGGGGTAACATGAGGTAAAAATCATTTGCACGGACTTGCCTAATTAGTAGAACCTTACTTTCAAGTTTTAGCAGCAGGTTGTGGAGAACCTTACGCTAAGGCACATGAGAGAGCCGCAATCAAACAAGAAACGCATTTCTCTCATGTACTTTGCCCAAAGTTGCAAAGAACTTTAGTTAGCTCTAAACTACAACATATCATTAACAATCAATGTCCATAATTCAATCAGCAGCATTTTAACATGTAACTAGCCTGTTCTTTCTACGTCACGGTACAGTGAACAAGTGGTACTCACTGACTGCGACGGACGGCGATTATAATCGATTTACACCTGCAGGGTTACCCGAACAACCCGTCACGTACGCCCGTACTCGATGTTGCCTACAACAACAATCACGGAAGCCTTACGCGACTACCTTTCACCCGTTAGCCAAATGTTGAACCGGTCCAATCGTCCTGAGCAAGAGGTCTCTGCACGCGCATCTCAGTGCCGCCAGCCGATTTACACCTCAAGCTCTCAACCTACCCTCCGAACGACCAGCTATGCCTCAACACCCAGCTACCCGAGTTACATCAGTTTCCCGGTTCCCATATAGCCGGTAGGTCTTCGGTACTGTTCTAGCTTGTTCAACAGGCCCGCACACGGCTTGGTCCTCAATCGACACAAGCGGAGCTACAGCACATAGGCCCCAAAGTCCTGTTTCCCTTACCCTCCGCTTGGTCTCATTTTCTTGCCATGTGTTTCATGTGCTATAACTACCCGAGTCGAGTGCCTCTAGCCTATGCTCGCGAGTAGTTCCAACTACTCGACTTGTACCGAATCCTATTCTATCATAGCAATGCAGTGGCTAACGGGGTTTGCAATCCTAAACCCAATCCATGGTTTTCTTGGCTATGCATTTAGGGTTCCAAACAAGACTCAAATGCAAGGAATAAAGTAATCAAGTATGTGCTCAAAACAATAAAAATTGTAAAAAGGTTAATGCAAACCGGAGCTTGCCTTGCTGCTCTTGGTCGTAGGCTAACTGCTCCTCCGGAGTAACGAAGTCTAGGACTTCGGGTTCCTCCTCGACCTTAGCGACTACATTTAGAAGAAACATATGTATCAATTTAAATGTGTTTGTATTATGTTTTAAACTTGTGAAGCTTATAAGTCGCACTAGACAGACTCTATGACTGTGAAACTTTTACTGTGGCTTGGTCACAACATAAACAGAGACTTGGTCAAGTTTTAGTTGCAGAAAAGCTCATTTGAGCCCTCCACAATTAATTATGTCCTTCACCTTAATTGGAACTCTTAGGGTGCTCTAAGGATTTTCATGAAACAAACTATGACTTTCTGAAAACTAGATTTTCAGAGGGTTCTAATGGAGCTGGTCTTACTTAATTTGGAAGTTCCTAACTAAAGATATGAGCTAAACAATTGCAGAGAAAATTCTGAAAATGTTTCTGAACATTTTCTATTTTCCCTGGAACAGTTTCACTAATCACACCATTAGGTGGATTAAATGAGCTCCAATGGGTATGAAATTTTTATGGTAGTTCAGGGATATTTTGGTGAACATTCCAGCAAAATTTCAGGATCTCCCTCTAAAGGATTCTCCAGTTAAAATTCCAAACAGTTTAAATTTTGAGGAATTAATTCCGGAGAATTAAGGGTTCTCATGAAGTGAAACTTGATTTGCTGCAAAGTGCTCAAAGAGCTGAATCCAGCAAAATTTGGTTAACTCGATTTGGATGTTTCTAGCCAAAGTTATGAGGATTTGAAGTTTGGAAGAATTCTGAAACTCGGGGGGGGGGGGGAGTTTAAACTCTCGGGGGCCCGCGGGGACACGTGTCGAGCGCGGAGGTGTCCGGCACACCGGAGATACCACATGTGTCGAGCGCGAAGGTGTCCGGCACACCGGAGCTCACAGGGTATTTGCGCGCCAGCACAGCCGATCCCAAGCCACACCCGATCCCGATTTAAATTCTTCAGCCGCTGACACGTGGGCCAGCCAGCTTCGTCTTCCTCCCGCCGTTCTCTCGCGCCCGCGCCGCCGACCTTGCCGGAGCAGACTCTCGCTCGCCGGCTCGCCGCTGCCGGACCTCCCATGGTCTGAAACTCGCCGCCAGGGGGTTGTCGACGTCGAGGAACACGTCGGTGGTGTCAGGTCGGGCTGGTGGTGACCGGAAATAGCTCGGCGACGTGCCGCGGCCTCGGTTGAGGTTCGGCACCGTCGACCGTGGCTTCTAAACCCGCCAACACCTCGAACAAACGGCCTTACTGCATCAGCATACCTCTAGGAAGCTCGACAAGGTGTCAAAAGGGTTCAGGGATGGCGGCAAGTTGGTCGGCACCGTGTGACCGATCGTGCCCGCCATGACCGCCCTCGATCGAGCTCGAAATTCATCACTCCTAGACAGTTTCACGCTACGGATGCAGAAAAGAACTTGATCGCCGGCTAGCCCAGCGTCTATGTGCAAGATTTGATGACTTCCGAAAGATCATAGAGCGAGAATTTAAAGAAACCGTACCGGAAGCTCAGTTTAAGGTTGCCGGAGCAAAAACTGAGAATTCATCGGCGAGAGTTCACGGCGTGGCTTGAGCTTCAGGTGGAAGCAACGTGGAGTCCGTGCGTTCCTGTTGCCGCCCTTGCTCGGCCGTGGAAGTGGTTGCAGTGTGCTGCCCGCGTGAGACTGATCGCCGTCCTTCAGCTAAACTGCGGCGGTCGTCGTTGATCACGGGAACAGGGGTCGAAACCCGGTGGTTCAGGCGTTGGGAGGGTGGTGCGCGACCTCAGGTGGCTGTCTAGCAGCTCAGTAACGAATGAGGAGATGGTTTGCTGATTTTCGCGATTGAGCAGAGAGATGCGGCGAGAAACAATGCCGCTGCTCGGGTTTGCCCGCGAGAAGATAAAGCCGGCCGACTCCTGCTCAGTGGAGGCGGTGCCGGTCGTGTGGGGGCGCGAGCAAGCCGCCCTGGGCGCCAGCGCGTGGAGAGGGAAGCAGCTGGTGGCGCCGGTAGCTGCTCGGTGGCACAGCCGACAGCTGCTCGGTGGAATTTCCCACCGAGACTCTGACTTTGGGTGCAAGTTTCTCCTTCTTCCCTCTATGACATGTGGGTCCCACCCGGGGTTTTAACCTCTGAAATTTACTCCCAATCACTGTTGTAAACAGTGAGCCCCATAATACCCCTGGTGATTCAAATTATTCACCCCTGAGCCATTTGAATTGAATAGAATTCAAATAGGGTTTGGTTTGAGTGAATTTCAGCACAAGTTCAGTTTTGAATTCAAATAAAGTCTGGATTTTCCCCACTTAGCTCATGTCAAGATCAACTCCAAATGGAGTGAAAATTGGTGTGTGAGCTCACAATATTGTGCTGAGTACGAATATGCCTCCCACTTTTAAATTCATGGGATAAAACAGTTTGAATTTGAATATGGTTTCAAACTGCCCTCTTTCTAACTATGCCCAACATGACATCAAAAAGGTTTGGAATTTGGGTGAAACTTGGCATGGACATCCTTAGCAAAGTGTAGGAGTTTTCATATGTCCAGCCCACCTATATCACATGTGGGAAATACCACTTTTGCAACGTGTGAGTTTGTTCTCTAATGAGCATGTTGATGGTGGTTACATGCTCTTCATTTGTGTTCATCATCTTTCATCAAATGAGGTGTGTGGTGTGGTGATGAGCACTTCAATTGTTTGTCAAAAACTGAGGCCCTTACAGCACGTGGCGCCTTCGGATCTCACCCCAGCGGAGGAGGTGAGACCCGGCACTGCTGGCCAAGTGGCAGCCCCGGGGCTCGCCTCTGAGGAGAGGGGAGGCCCGGCCCTGCAGGACACATGGCGCCTTCGGAGCTCACCACTGCGGAGGGGGTGAGGCCCGGCACTGCTGGCCACGTGGCAGGCCCGGGCTCGCCTCTGAGGAGAGGGGAAGCCCGGCCCCGCTGGAAACGTGGCGCCTTCAGAGCTCACCCCTGCGGAGGGGGCGAGGTCCGGCTCTGCTGGCCACGTGGCAGGCCCGGGGCTCACCTCTGAGGAGAGGGGAGGCCCGGCCCCGCTGGACACGTGGCGCCTTCGGAGCTCACCCCTGCGCAGGGGGCGAGGTCTGGCTCTGCTGGCCACGTGGCAGGCCTGGGGCTCACCTCTGAGGAGAGGGGAGGCCCGGCCCTGCTGGACATGTGGCACCTTCGGAGCTTACCCCTGCAGAGGGAGCGAGGTCTGTCTTTGCTGGCCACGTGGCAGGCCTGGGGCTCGCCTCTGAGGAGAGGGGAGGCCTGGCCCTGCTGGACATGTGGCGCCTTCGGAGCTCACCCCTGCGGAGGGGGTGAGGTCCGGCTCTGCTGGCTACGTGGCAGGCCCAGGGCTCGCCTCTGAGGAGAGGGGAGGCCCAGCCCTGTTGGACATGTGGCACCTTCGGAGCTCACCCCTGCGGAGGGGGTGAGGTCCGGCTCTGCTGGCCACGTGGCAGGCCCGGGGCTCGCCTGTGAGGAGAGGGGAGGCCCGGCCCTGCTGGACACGTGGCGCCTTCGGAGCTCGCCCCTGCGGAGGGGACGAGGTCCTTTGGCGGTTTTCTCCTCTGCGTGGGGGTACCCGGTATTGAGGGTACCGACAGTGGTCGCCTGGCCCACCTCGGGTTTCACGCCCAGTCCTGTAAAACATGGAACCCAGCTGATGCATATGTGTGCCTAGGATGTTCGTCACACATGCACATGTAATCTACAAACTGAATTCATAATATAACCACGAATAATAGGGTTTAAGTACTTTATTACATCAATCTCTAACTTTTTCTTGCAGTGGATGTCTCTAACTTATTCTAGCAGCAGAAGTCTCTAACGATAGCAGAAGCAACTAAACGCGACAGCGGCTCCATCTCCAACTCCACAGGCAAGTTGTCGGTAGTTCGCACACCTAGTACTCCACATGATCTTCGAAGTACTCTTCTCTTGTTGTTGATAATTGTATGATAATGAAAGGTTGAGTACATGTCGTACTCAGCAAGTGCAGGAAAAGTATGACATGTAGCTTACAACAAGGTAAAAGGCTCATTGCAGAAAGCAAAGTTTATTTCACAAACACGATAAAAACAGCAACTATTTTTAAGTCAATTTGATCCAAACATATATCCAATTAAAATAGTAGCATACCTCCATCATATTTTACCACTTATCTCGTCTCATCCAGCCATTAATCTTTCTCAACATCATCTCATACTCATAATAACCCTCTCATATTCATATCCATCTCATAACCGAGACCAAAACTCATTATCATGACTCAACAGTCCGGAAACCAATTTCCAATGACCATACCATAACCAAACCAATGACCATCCCAAATAACCATCCCAAGTAACCATCCCATGTAACCATCCCAAGTTCTCCCATCTAATCATGTGAGTTGGCCAGGCGCATGTGACCGTAAGCACGGCTATCATGATAGTTTTACACTCTTAAGAGTAGGCACCACTTTACCCACAAGTTTGTGATTTCGTCACCCATCAGTGACTGCAGAACCTCCATTATACCAGTACAAAACCATCGGTGTATGGCCAAGAGATCACAAAATAGCCTTTACAAAGGGGCTACTAGATGTATGGACTCACTATGGTTTTACCAGCAGACTCGAATCACCATTCTCCCACCTACCGGCCCCCTCCTGTGCCATGCAGTTCCCAGGGCATTCCTCTCATGACTCCCATTCCCCGCGCATTCCACGGTCCATAACAATCCAGCAACTTACCTAATTAGTCAGCTAAGCCACACCCATATTTGGCCTTGCGGTGGCACTGTTTTCCTGGCATGTGCTGGCATGAACCGGTCTTTAGATCTACGGCAAGTAAACCACTATCTCATTCTACCACATCCACAAACCAAGCTTGCCTAGATCTCCCCCGATTCTATGCTCATTAGTATTATCAAGTTCTTATTATCATTATTCAAATGAGTGCAGTAGCTAGACACGTTCTATCTCGCTTCCCATACCCCGTAAGCTAAGTTTAGCAAAAAGCAAAAACGACCATACCCAACTCATCAATTTTCCCGGCGACAAGGGTGGTTAACAAAACTAGTAAACTCTTATAAAAGGGTTTCCCATCAAGTTGACTAAAGCATACACATTTTCACAAACAAAACAGTTTCCAAAACATGGGATCAATATGGTCAAGGGGCACTTGCCTTATTCCTGTGGCTTCTGTTGTTCACGTGTCTCGAAGTCATGTTGCTGTAGTCCTTTGTAGATAGCTTCCTGAGCTTGTCCTTCTACTCACGATCACACACATACAAGATTCACAGCAATCAATCATCATGCACAAACTTTACTTAAGATGGAATGGTGTAGGTGCATGCTAATCCTATGGTGCAGTTTCATTAATTCAGTTTGTACGTGTTCTTGCATGTTTTACTGGGCTTGCATGGGGTTTTATGGTGAACAATGGTGTAAGGATCAAGTGTGGACGTGGTAATGACCTTGACTCAAGATCTAGATCAATTCCACCGTCAAAAAACCGATCAACACGTGATCTGTCCACACGAAAAGGCTTCTGTTCGAAGAAAAACAGATGCGAAGAAAACCGCGATGATGTCGTAAGGTGGTAACGAAGACCTACCTCAGCCTTCTTCCTAGCAGTGGCAGCAGGACAGTTCGTCGTCTCTCTTCCGGCGACGGCGAGCGTGACGGGGCTCGTCGGCGGTGCTCACCGGTGACTGAACTCCGGCAAGGGGTGGAACTCGGCGAGTTGGAAGCTAGGGCCTCCAAGTCATCGATTTGGGAGGTGGAAAATAGTTACGTGGTTGCGGCTAAATGTTTTGGGTTCTATTTATAAGGGTTGAAAGAAGAGTCCTACCCCAATTGGATTTCAAATAAGAGTCCTAATCAATTTTTTTGGATCTTAACAATTTATCTCCAATTTATTTGGTGCGGTAGCACCGTGGAAGAAATCGTGTCGGTTTCCTCAGTACCAAGTACGGGCGCACAGAGGAAAAACCGCTTAAGGATCTCGTCCTTCCGCAGGGTGAGCTCCGTAGATGCCACGTGTCTGGCGGGGGCCGGGCCTCCCATTTCCACAGAGGCCAGCTCCGGGTGCGCGGCTGACACGACCCCACGGTCTTGTCAAGCCAGGATCACGCTGAGGGGTGCTGCGTTGCACAGCATCGGATAACACACATCAAAGGTACAAAGCGGAAGCGAAATTTTATTACATAAAGGATTTTATGAACATTTGTACATCAACATAAGTCCAGTCTACACTCACGGGCGTAGACTACGCATCAAGTACACGTTCAGCCCTTGAACGTGTCCTTGCTAGCACACACACACACTAACTCTGCGGCGTGCACGACTCCCACTCAACGGGGTTCCCCTCCTGGGGTTCCGTCTCTTCCTCAGGAGTCCCTTCCTCATAGAACCCTGCAAAAGCTTCAAACACAAGCAGTGAGCACGAAGGCTCAGCAAGTCTGACCCGTCTTTCCTACACATGGAACTTCTACATGAGGGGTGATGGGTTGTATGAGGTAAAAATCAATTGCAAGGACTCGCCTAATTAGTAGAACCTTACTTTCAAGTTTTAGCAGCAGGTTGTTGAGAACCTTACGCTAAGGCACATGAGAGAGCCGCAATCAAACAAGAAACGCATTTCTCTCATGTCCTTTGCCCAAAGTTGAAAAGAACTTTAGTTAGCTCTAAACTACAGCAAACCATTAGAAATCAAGTCCATCTTTCAATCAGCAACATTTTAACATGCAACTAGCCTGTTCTTTCTACATCACGGTACAGTGAACAAGTGGTACTCACTGACCGCGAGGGACGGCGATTATAATTGATTTACACCTGCAGGTTACCCGAATAACCCGTCGTACGCCCGTACTCGATGTTGCCTACAACAACCATCATGGACGTCGTACGCAACCACCTTTCGCCCGTCAGCCAAATGTTGAACCGGTCCCATTGTTCCGAGCAAGAGGTCTCTGCACGCGCATCTCAGTGCCGCCAGCCGATTTACACCTCATGCTCTCAACCTACCCTCTGAAAGACGGCAATGCCTCAATACCCAGCTACCCGAGTTACATCGGTTTCCCGGTTCCCAAATAGCCGGTAGGTCTTCGGTACTGTTCTAGCTTGTTCAACAGGCCCGCACACGGCTCGGTCCTCAATCGACACAAGCGGAGCTATAGCACACAGGCCCCAAAGTCCTGCTGCTCTTACTCTCCGCTTGGTCTCATTTTTCTTGCCATGTGTATCATGTGCTATCTCTACCCGAGTCTAGTGCCTCTAGCCTATGCTCGCGAGTAGTTCCAACTACTCGACTTGTACCGAATCCTACACTATCTTAGCATTGCAGTAGCTAACGGGGTTTGCAAATCCTAAACCCAACCCATGGTGTTTCTTGGCTATGCAATTGGGTTTTCATACAAGACTCAAATGCTAGGAATCATAATACTCAAGTAAGTGCTCAAAACAAAAAAATTGTAAAACGGTTAATGCAAACCGGAGCTTGCCTTGCTGCTTTTGGTCGTAGGCTAGCTGCTCTCCGGAATAATGAAGTCTAGGAATTCGGGTTCCTCCTCGATCTTAGCGACTACATGATAGAAGAAGTACATGTATCAATTTAAATGCATTTGTATTAATTTTGAACTTGTGAAGCTTATAAGTCCCACTAGACAGACTCAATGACTATGAAACTTTTACTGTGGCTTGGTTACAACCTAAACAGAGACTTGGTCAAGTTTTAGTTGCAGCAAAGCTCATTTGAGCCCTCCACAGTTAATTATGTACTTGACCTTAATTAAAGGATTTTAGGGTGTTCTAAGGATTTTCATGAAACAAACTATGACTTTCTGAAAACTAGATTTTCAGAGGGTTCTAATGGAGTTGGTCTCACTTAATTTGAAGTTTCCTAGCTAAAGATATGAGCTAAACAATTTCAGAGAAAATTCTGAAAATGTTTCTGAACATTTTCTATTTTCTTTGGAACCGTTCCACTAATCACACCATTAGGTGGATCAAATAAGCTCAAGCGGATCTGAAAATTTTATGGTAGTTCAAGGATATTTTGGTGAACATCCCAGCAAAATTCAGAATTTTCCTTCAAAGGATTCTCCATTTAAAATTCCAAACATTTTAAAATTTGAGGAATTAATTCTGGAGAAATAAGGATTTTCATGAAGTGAAACTTGGTTTGCTGGAAAGTGCACAGAAGGCTGAATCCAACAAAATTTGGTTCACTCAATTTGGAGTTTCCTAGCCAAAGTTATGAGGATTTGAAGTTTGAAGGAAATCTGAAAATCGGGGGAAAAGTTAAAACTTGCGGGTGGGCCCCGGGGACACGCGTCGCACACCGAGGCGACGGCACACCATGGTCTGCGGGATTCCTGTGCGCCAGCACAGCCGATCCCGGCCACACCCGATCCCGATTTAAATTTTTCAGCCGCTGACGCATGGGCCAGCCGGCTTCGTCTTCCTCCCGACGCGCCCGCGCGCACGCGCCGCCTCCCCTCGCCGGAGCACACCCGTAGCTCGCCGGCTCGCCGCTGCCGGCCATCCCATGGTCTGAAACTCGCCGCTAGGGTGTTGTCGACGTCGAGGAACACGTCTGTGGGGTCAGTTCGAGCTGGCGGTGACCGGAAATAGCCTGGCGACGTGCCGCGGCCTCGGTGGAGGTTCGGCGCCGTCGACAGTGGGTTCTAACCCGCCAACACCTCGAACAATCGGTTCTACAGTATCACTGTACCTCTAGGAAGCTCGACAAGGTGTCAAAAGGGTTCAAAGATGGCGGCAAGTCGGTCGGCACCGTGTGACCGAGCGTGCCCGCCATGAGCGCCCTTGATCGAGCTCGAAATTCGTCACTCCTAGTCAGTTTCATACCACGGATGCAGAAAGGAACTTGATCGCCGGCTAGTCCAGCGTCTATGTGCAAGAGTTGATAGCTAGAGAAGGATCTTAGAGCGAGAATTTGAAGGATCCGTACCGGAAGTTCAGTTTAAGGTCGCCGGAGCAAAAACTGGAAATTCGCCGTGGACTCTTCGTGGTTTGCTTCCAAACTTGGAGCAGAGCAGCACGGCTGTTGTGCGCTCCTGCTGCTACCCTTGCTGGCCCGTGGAAACGCCTGTGGAACGCTGTCCACGAGCGCCTGACCTTCGGCTGAGTTTAGGTCGCCGCTGTGGCGATCGTTCTCGGGCAAGGGAGGTCGGAGCTCGGGGTTTTTGGCGTTGGGCAGATGGAGTACGATCTCGGGTTGCTGTCTAGCAGCTCAGGAACGAAGGAGCAGGTCGTTTGCTGGTTTTCCCGATCGAGCAGAGATCTTCGGGGAGAAATAATGCTGCTGCTCGGGGTTGCACGCGAGGGGATAAAGCCAGCCGATTCCTGCTCGGGATGAGGCGGTGCCGGTCGCGTGGAGGCACGAGCAAGCCGCCCTGGGCGCCAGCACGCGAAGAGGGAAGCAGCTGGTGGCGCCGGTGGCTGCTCGGTGGAATTTCCCACCGACGCTGTGACTTTGTGTGCAAGACTTCCCTCCTTCTCTCTATGACATGTGGGTACCACCCGGGGTTTTAACCTCTGAAATTTACTCCTAATCACTATTGCAAACAGTGAGCCCCAAGATACCAATGGTGATTCAAATTATTCACCCATGAGCCATTTGAATTGATTAGAATTCAAATTGGGTTTGGTTTGAATGAATTTCAGCACAAGTTGAGTTTGGAATTCAAATAAAGTTTGAATTTGTCCCACTTAGCTCATGTCAAAATCAACTCCAAATGGAGTGAAAATTGGTGTGTGAGCTCACAAAAACGTGCTGAGTAAGAATATGCCTCCCACTTTTGAATTCATGGGATAAAAACAGTTTGAATTTTAATATGGTTTCAAACTGCCCTTGTTCTAGCTATACCCAACATGACCTCAAAAAGGTTTTGAATTTGGGTGAAACTTGGCATGGACATCCCTAGCAATGTGTAGGAGTTTTCATATGCCCAGCCCATCTATATCACATGTGGAAAATGCCACTTTTGCAAAATGTGAGTTTGTTCTCTAATGAGCATGTTGATGGTGGTTACTTGCTCTTCATTTGTGTTCATCATCTTTCCTCAAATGAGGTGTGTGTGTATGGTGATGAACACTTCAAATATGTGTCAAAAACTGAGGCCCTTACATTCCTCCCCCTTAAAAGAATCTCGTCCCAAGATTATAAGGTGAAAATGAGAGAGAGGACGGTAGAAAATTACCGGATATGCGACGTGAAAAAGTTGGGGTAATTGGTGCAAAGAAATCCTTTGCTCTCCCATGTCGCTTCGTCCACAGAGTGATTACTCCATAGAACCTTGTAGAACCACAACGTACGGTTGCGTGTAGTTCGGGCCTTTTCATCAATAATCTGAACCGGTTCCTCCCGATAGGTGAGATCCGGTTGCAGTTCTTCAATGTCTTCCAGCTGAACGGTAGTTGATAACTTGAGACACTTCCTCAGCTGGAAAATGTGAAAGACGTCGTGCACACCGGAAAGTGCTTCTGGTAATTCCAGCCGGTATGCCACTGACCCACATCTTTCGGTAATCTGGAATAGACCGATGAATCGGGGTGCCAACTTTCCTCTCACCCCAAATCTGTTTACGCCCTTCATTGGAGACACACGTAGGTATACGTGATCCCCCACTTCGAATTGTAATGGGCGTCTTCTCCGGTCCGCATACTGCTTCTGCCGGGATTGGGCGGCTTTTAGGTTCGCTTGAATCAGTCGAACCTTTTCTTCCGCGTTGTTGACAAGGTCAATCCCGAAGGTGACCCTTTCACCAGACTCACACCAATTCAGTGGTGTGCGGCATTTCCGCCCGTATAGCACCTCGTAGGGCGCCATCTTTATGCTGGCTTGGTACCCATTGTTGTACGACAACTCGGCTAACGGCAAGTGATCATCCCAATGCTTGCCGTGGTTGATAGCACAAGATCGTAGCATGTCTTCTAAGATTTGATTTACCCGCTCGGTTTGCCCATCCGTCTGCGGGCGGTATGCTGAACTATGGATCAGCTTCGTCCCCAAGGTAGCGTGCAGCTGCTCCCATAAACGGGACACAAATAAAGTACCCCGATCCGATATGATGGTACGGGGTACGCTGTATAAGCACAGGATCCGTGAGATGTACAGTTCAGCGTACTTCTTGGCGTTGTAGTTGGTGTTGACCGGGATGAAATGGGCAACTTTGGTGAGACGGTCGACGATCACCCACACAGAATTATGCTTCTGAAAAGTGGTGGGTAAACCGACGATGAAGTCCATGCTCACATCCTCCCATTTCCAGGCAGGAATGCTCAGTGGTTGTAGCAGTCCCGGTTTCCGCATATGGTCTGCCTTCACCCTTCGACATGAATCACACTCAGACACGTACTTTGCGATCTCCCGCTTCATCCGTGTCCACCAAAACTTGCTTCTGGGTTCTTCATACATTTTGTTGCTGCCGGGCTGAATAAAAAACTTTGATAAGTGGGCCTCATCAAAGATTTTCTTCCGTAATTCCGGGTTACGGGGTACGACGATCCGGTCCTTGAACCATAGGACGCCGTCTCCGTCCTTCCGGAAACATCTCAGCTCCCCACTGTCTACACGTCTCCGCAAATGCGACATGCCCTTGTCATGTTTCTGAGCTGCCGCTACCTCTTCACGGATGGTGGGGATCAAAGCTAGGTTGTAGAGAGCTCCGTGTGGAATCACATGTAGTGGTGGTTCGCTCTCTTCCAACGGTGTGATGGTCAGATTGTTGACGTGTGACTTGCGGCTCAGCGCATCTGCCACTACGTTTGCCTTGCCCGGATGATAATGGATCTCTATTTCGTAATCCTTTATCAATTCTAACCACCTTCGCTGCCTCATGTTCAGCTCCTTCTGAGTGAATATGTACTTGAGGCTTTTGTGGTCGGTATATAAATGTACGAGGTTACCGAGTAGGTAGTGCCTCCACATTTTCAGTGCAAGTACCACGGCAGCAACCTCCAAATCGTGAGTTGGATAATTTTGCTCATGGTTTCTAAGCTGCCGTGACTCATACGCGACCACTCTTCGGTCTTGCATCAGCACATATCCGAGCCCAATGCCGGATGCATCGCAGTACACATCGAACGGTTTTGTTGTGTCTTGCTGCGCCAAAACCGGTGCTGATGTCAGGTGCTTGACTAAAGCCTTGAATGCTGCTTCACATGCTGGACTCGAAACATATTTGCTAGCCTTCTTCAGCAGCTCCGTCATAGGCTTGGCAATCTTAGAGAAGTTCGGAATGAACCTCCGATAATATCCCGCGAGTCCGAGGACACTCCATACCTCGTGAACAGTCCTCGGGGACTTCCAATTCAGCACTTGAGTGATCTTACTCGGGTCTACAGCGATACCCTCCGCTGAGATGATATGCCCGAGAAAAGGCACTTGCGATATCCAAAACTCGCATTTGCTGAATTTCGCGTATAACTTGTGATCCCGCAGCCTTTGCAAGACTATACGCAGATGTTTCTTGTGATCTTCTTCTGACATGGAATATACCAGGATGTCGTCGATGAAGACCACGACAAACTTGTCCAGCTCCGGCATGAATACCGAGTTCATCAAATACATGAAGTGAGCTGGAGCATTGGTGAGGCCGAAGGACATGACCAGGTACTCATAAAGTCCGTACCTCGTCGAGAAAGCCGTCTTCGGAATGTCCTCAGCCCTTATCTTAATCTGATGGTACCCGGATCTTAAGTCCATCTTGGAAAAGATCTTTGCTTTGACCAACTGATCAAACAACATGTCAATCCGTGGCAACGGGTACTTGTTCTTGATGGTTACGGCATTTAATGGCTGATAGTCCACGCAAAGCCGTAACGTCTCATCCTTCTTCTTTACGAGTAATGCCGAACAGCCCCATGGCGAGGAGCTCGGCCTAATAAAACCCTTCTCCAGGAGGTCCGTGAGCTGAGTCTTCAGTTCAGCCAACTCCTTGGGCGCCATCTTGTATGGCCTTCGGGATATTGGCATGGTTCCTGGTGCAAGTTCAATCTTGAACTCCACCTCTCTGTCGGGCGCCCCGGCAAATCGTCTGGGAATACGTCAGGGAACTCTTGGACCACTGGAATATCTTCCAATCTGATGGTTGTGGCTTGATAGACACTTGGAAGTTTTATTTATGGACTGTCCCGAAATAAGGAGTGAGATCTGTGCACTTCTGAGTTTAAGTGCACGACTCGAAGGACGGTGTTAAAACAGCGCCGTGGCGGGTTAACCACGACATCCCTAGGATGACATCGACCTTTTGTCCCTCTAAGATTATGAGAGGCGTAGGGTAGACTCTACCCGCTAAGCATAATGGTGCTTTGGAAACCATTACGCTTGCTGAAATCCTCCCACCCGGTGAACAAATTAAATATGGACTATCGGTGGGTAGTATTTGCAAGCTGTGTTTAGCAATGAAAGCTTGGCTAATAAAATTATGCGTGGCACCTGAATCAAACAATACTATAGCAGGATGCTGGTGGAGTTGGAACATACCCGCAAGGATTGGCTCACCCTCCGGCACGTCCTCTATGGGAAGCTGGTGGACGGTGCCGGGCCTAGGGTTTGCCCGCGGCGCATTAGTAGGGTTCCGGGGTTGATTCCTCCCAGGAAACTGCAGTGCCACTCCGCCACCTTGCATCTCCGGGCAACTGCTCGCGAAGTGTCCTGGACAACCACACTTGTAACATGTGGCCGCTGCTGGTGCTGTGCTCGGGGGATGAAAGCCCGGCATGCGTTGCTGAGGTGCATACGCACGCGGCATCGCCCGCTGCTGCTGTTGTTGCGGAGGTGGTGCTGGCAGTGCCGGCCTGAATACCGGTGAAGAGTACAGACGACTAAGGAAAGGCATCGACCTCTGGGGTGGCTGCCAGCATGAACCTGATGGTGGGCGATTCACCATCCGAAACTTTTGAGAAGGACCGCCTCCTTCTCCACTGCTCTGCGGCGCGCTTCGCTTTCGCTCCGCCGCCGCCAACTCCTTGCCGGCGTCCTGTTGAACAATCGCAGCGTCAATGATGTCGTTGAGGCTGCCGCTATTGAACATCGCCAATTTGTCCTTCAGGAGCGGGTTAAGCCCCTGGTAAATGTGGTCCAGCCGCTTCTCGTCGGTATCTGCGTGACACGATGCGTAGAGCGCGAGATCGTTGAACGCCCTGGAGTATTCCAGTGCGTTCCGGCTCCCTTGTTGCAGGTGTATGAATTCCTGCGTCTTCCTCTTCATTAGACCTGGCGGTATGTGATAGGCCCTGAAGGCCGTCCGGAACTCCGTCCAGGTCATAACTCGATCGGTGGGCTGTGAAGCACAGAAGTTTGCCCACCACGCGCTCGCGGATCCTTGGAGCTGCTGGACCGCTAACTGAGTCTTGCGCTGCTTGCTTATCTGGAGCAGCCCGAACTTCATCTCTATTGCGTGGAGCCAGTTGTCCGCGTCAAGAGGTTCATCCACCCTTGAGAATACCGGGGGATGAGTCGCTAGGAAGTCGGAGTAGGAGCTCTGTTGACGCTCCTCACGGTCTTGAAGTCTCTCTGGACGAGATGCATTGGCAATAAGAGTTTGCAGCAACTCCGTGTCTGCTGATGTGAACCCGCCATTGCCGCGATGATGTCGGCCAATGTAACCGTTGGCAGTGGCGGTGGCGGTGTTTGCTGTTGCTGTTGCTGCTGCTGCCCCGAGGAGTCCTCGGGAGGCTGTTGGGAGGTCTCTCCCCCTTGGCTAGTACCCCCAACGTCCGGGTTGGCACGAGTACGCGTCATTCTGAAATTCAAAACAGCAGCGATCAGCACATGTCATACTTAAAATTCCATATGCAACAGTAGGTATTGAAGTGACACATGAATAATTTGCACAACATTCACATATATTGATAAAGCATAAACTTTATACAAGATACATTATTCTCGGGTCTCCGAGAAGTCGTGCTCATGTCGTCAGTACTTATACATACGCTACTGTCTACACGACATGTCACCGATTACAAAATTTGGGTTACACTACCCTAGCTGACCTACTTGGCAACTGTAACCCCCTACTCGGAGTAGAACTCGACCTCCTGCGGGTCGTCCTCCTCTGGTACCTCTGCTGGTGGCTCTGGATCTACCACCTCTTCTCCCATCTCGGGTTCTCCCATTGCTGGAAGGCCCAAGACTACCGGTATGCCCAATACAGGAGGTACGAGGTCCTGCAAAGCATGCACCTCGTCCATAGCCTGGTTGTAGTACTCTTCTCAGCCTTGGCCTTCCTCAATAGCGTCGTCTCGCTCTTGAGCAAGGTCCTCGTTCTGCTGGGTCAGATTCTGTACCAGCTCTTGTAACGCCTCGATGTTGACACGGCTCTTCTTCTTTGCCTTCTTCAGACAATGCAACTGATTGTGCTGTTCATTCAGTCGCTTGATCGTCAGAAGGAGCACATTACGGAGTGCACTGTGAGCACTCTCGAAATGGTCTCCACGGCTCGTGCTCTCCTTGAGCTTTGTGGCGAGATGCTCCGTATGAACAGCTTGGCTGTCCATCACGGCGTTTCCCGCCCTCATCTGGAGGCTGAGATTTGCCTCCGCGGGGTTGTACCTTGGGCAACTCAGTTCCGTTGCCTCCAGGTACCTCTCTTCCCACACATGCTGAGCCCGTCCCTCCACCGGAACGAGCGCGTATGGAGTGCCCTCCATAGCCTGCACGTGTAGTTGGCAGAAACGTGACATAGTGCCACGGGCTGCCACTTGCCACATCCCTTCCGGTTGCCTACCTCTCACCGTAACGGTGAACGGCACCCAACAGGGTGGCGTAGGTCCTGCAGGGACTTCAACATGGATTGTCCACGTCTTGTTCCCCTCTTCACCTTCTTCCTTGGCGAAGTACTGCGGCATCTGGTCATATCCGAAATATTGAAGCATCTGCCTCAATGTTTCCGGATAGCCGCTGCGGTGAGAACAGTGGGATACCACCCACCCGTTCTCCAACTGTTTATCTTCTGTCATCTGTAAAAATATATTTGAGAAATGTCAAATATTTATTTAAACATTAAACCATTGAGTTATAAAATAAAACATGTCATTGAACCCATAAAACTTGGAAACATAGTTCAAATTTAAACAAATTTGACTGCTGATCTGCTGTTCAACATGACAGCCCTGACCAGTTCCCATATCAACCTGGTTTAGGCCATGTTAAATGCAAAACCAATTCTGGAGCTCAACATCAAAGTTGAAGATAACTTCAATAGCTTCCCAGAAAGTATTTGCTTGGCCTAAGATCTGTCCTGGTTAAAAGGTTATGAGATGTTAAATTTAACAGAATTTCTGGAGAAAATTGGACAGCACCTCCCTGCTTTAGGCACTGATTTGATCCAAGAATTCCAGTTAATTCGGCTCCTAATCTGACAAAACTTTCTGTTACAAAGTTGTAAACCATCTCATAAGATTTCCAGAACTACCTCATTTTATATTTTTAGAATTTTATGCAGGACGTTATGCTCAATTTACAGAGAGTTTACAGAGAGTCTTTACTCTGCCCTGTTTTCTGGACAGTTTTAACTCTACTGCATTTTTCGATTGGTTAAGGGATGAAACACCTCTGGACCTCAACAGAAAAGTTCTAAAGCTCTTCCAAAGATTTCTAGAAATGTATCCTAGGACCCCATCCTCGAAAGAACTCAACCTCTAACCTCTGATTAACTTCAGCCTTAACTCAGCTGAAAACAGAGTGCTCTGTCCTTGACAACCTAGAAGTTGAAAACTTGTTAACATTGAATATCCTGAATAAGGGAAGGAGTTACTTCAAAGTTTTAGTGCTCTGGATCAAAACTTTCAAGTTTTGCAATGGAGTTGTTCATTTAATGGGGTGTGACGTCGATGCATCACCAGATTATGTCGGTACTACGTCCTCACAAGGAAAAACCTATACCGGACTTAGCCGGCTTCGTTAGTTCAGTGGCACTACACATCACTCGCACACGAATACTACACGTCTACCGTTTCGTGTTAAGACTACCTGCAGAAACTCAAACAATCGTCAGACTCGGCTGCACACCAAGCCCGGTATCCATACAGTCCGTACACCCGGCCGTCATCACTCGTCCGGATGTTCTCAAGCCAAAAACGCCTTGAGTTATGTGTTCATGTTTCAGACCACGTGACGGGGTCTCCCAGATTGCACCACGCACGTGCAGGGACAGACGTTGCTCGAATACCCCAAACGACATGAAAAGTCGCAGAGGATATTAAAGCGGGTCGGGTTACCTGCCACCCGTGGGGCTCCATGTGGCGGACCGGAATCCGCTCATCCAGGATCGCAGAGGGTGGTGCCGCGCGATGCGACACCCGACAGCACACGTCATAAGAACATAATATATTACATGGGAAACAACTGAAACTGTACAAACAGGTACAAACTTCAGTTACAAGTATTGTTTATGTTACACAGCGGAAGTCTACACTATACAACTCACGCCCGCCTATCTAGCAAAAGTTGGTTGCCCAGCCCTAGGGCAACCCACACTAGCTGCACTCCTCAGCTCAGCGCGGCGTGTACGGCTCCCACTCAGCCGTGGTCCCCGACGGAGGGTAACCCTCGCCGGTGGACTCGTACTCCGAGTCCGTGGGTGGCTCCTCACCTGAAAAACACTTAAGCAGCAACCGTGAGCACGAAGGCTCAGCAAGGCTTAACCGACTCACCTAAGCATGAAACTCTACATGAGGGGTACCATGGACATAGGATAGTAACATTTCAGCAAAAGGACACGCCTACAAGTTCATCCTTAGTTCATCTTTTAGCAACAAGTTAACAGTTCATGAAATCTGAAATTTAGTAAGCCGTATTTGGTGGCACACATGTAGCAATACAATTATATCAACCAGCAATATTGATTCAACATGTTTCATCCATTAATCTACGTCACGACTCAGTGACCAAGTGGTACTCTTCACCGCGAGGGACGGCGAATCGACTCGATATACACCTGCAGGGAAACCCAAAGAGCACGTCACGTACGCCCATCCGTGGAGCTGCACAGCACGCTCACTCGATGTCGTACGGGACAACCTTTCACCCAACAGCCCAAACGTCGAACCGGTCGCACCGAAACGAGCAGGAGGTTCCCCACACGGAGCATCTCTCTATGCCCGTTGGCAGATTTCCACCTTGCTGCCCTCAACCTACACCTATAAATCGGTGTGCTATGCCTCGACGCCCGGAGGTTTAGGCTACATCGGTTTATCGGGGCCCATATATCCGATATGCCTTCGGTACGTTCAAACTTGATCAGCATGGGCCGCACACGGCTCGGTCCTCAATCGACAGGACAGGGCTGCGCACACAAGACTCCCTCTTGCTGTGCCCTAGCCCCTGTCTAGTCTCATTTTCATTACTAAGATGATCTCACATCACTCAACCGAACCCGTGTGTCCCAAGCCTATCTCGCGAGTAGATTCCAACTACTCGACTTGTACCGAAGTCCTATGAATCTTTAAGCATAGCCTATCTATTCGAGGTCTTAGACACTACCCTCACTCTTTTAGGAACCTTTGGTTATGCAAGTGGGGTTTCATTCATCCTATACCTAATGCACATACATACTTCATATGACTCATGTAAACAAAAGAAAACTTATAAAAGGGTTAATGCAAACCGGGGCTTGCCTTGTTGCTGCTGGTCCGGAGTTAGTTCTTCGTCCGGAAGAAGGAAGTCCAACACTTCCGGAGTCTCTTCTTCAACGGCTACACGTTAATGAAATACTACATGTTAATTTAGATGCAAATGTGAGTTTTAGAGTAAGACTTCTACTATTAGTTCTAATAACCAGCCTCTAACACCTGGAACTTTGTTTAAGAATTTAAAGATGAACTGGTGTTGGTAGTTTGGCTTGGACTTAGTCACATGGTTAAATGCTAAGTGGTTTTCCCCCTTTTCCATCTTAATCCCTTAAGTGGGTAAACAGGACAGGGGTGGTCTAGAGCTCCAATGGAGCTGAGAATTTTCGTGTGAGTTCCTTGTCACAAGAAAACCCTCTGGACCAAACCTTAGCACTTTTCATGTAGTGGTTTGCTCAGAATAATTCTCTTGGCAAATCAGCAAAGAAGAATTTATTCTGAAGTAATACCCCTGTTCATGCTCAACTTAATGAACTACAATTTCAATTATAGCTCATAGAGTTTGCATGAATTTTCCTAGCATTTTTGGAGTTAAGATTTGCCCAGAACTGAATTTCCAAGTTTTGGAAATTCTCTGAAAATGTTTCTGTATTTAAATGAACACAGCACCTTCCAATTTGAATAGCTCTGAACTAATCAACTCCAAATGGTCAGAAACTTTTACAGGGGTTTACTAATGTCCTAAAGAACATTATGGCAAAATTTGGGGATTTTTGGATGAACCAATCTCCCTCTAAAATTCTTTTGCTGAGAAGCTTTAAAGAATTTTCCAGAATTAATTAATGGGTTTCATACAAATTGGATTGTATATCTGGAGAGAGCTAGGCAAGATGAATCCAACCCAATTTGAATCACTAAATTTGGAGCTTCCTAGCAAAAGTTATGGGGTTCTAAAGTTTGCACTAAAACTGGAAATTCCAGAAATGTTTAAATCCTGCGGGTGGGTCCACGTACACGTGTCGACCGCTGGAGCCGAGCCACACGGGGCCACAGACTACTTCCCGCGCGGCCGGACTGGATCCCGGACTACAGAGAATCCCACCCATTTATCTCCAGCCGCTGATGCGTGGGGCCTACCCCTTCGTCCTCCTCCGGCCACCCGCGCGACCCCGCCGCCAAGCTCGCCGGAGCTCTCGCCGGAGACGGGTTTTGGTCCTCGGAGCTTGCTGACTCTCGCCGCCAGTGCCTATCTCGGCCTGAGGAACACGGTGGTGCCCTCCCCAGAATTTGACAACCACCGGAACAGTGCTCCCGACGGCAACAGCGGCCGGGAGCTCACCGGCGACGTCCAACTCGGCATCCCACGCACCTTTTTCGATGCGGTTTGCTCGGGGAGCTCCGCTGACACCTGCTGGTCACGGACATGGACACCGATCCCCGTGAAAACGGCGGTAACTACGACCTCACCGGCGACCTAGGCCGGATATCGGCTGTGCTTCAGAAAACTTCAAAGAACCGTAAACCTAGCCCACGGTTTTTACTGGTTTTCGATACTAGGTGGTCGTGGCCGTGTATAGAGCGTGTGCATGACTCGGTTTGCCCGGTGATGAGCTAACCCCCACGAATTTTGGGATTTTGTGGGAGCTCGGTCTCAAGACACCCGAAGCTTTCCCGGCGAAATACTCCCTCGACAGCCCATGAAATGAAGAACGGTAGGGACTAGAAGAATCAGCACCTTATGGCGGTCCTTTCTTGTGTGGCTCGTCGGGCACGAGCGCGCCTGTGCTGGCCGGACGCCGGCGATCAGAGAGGGCGGCGTTTCTGTGCTCGCGCGGAAACGAGGAAGGAGCTCGGTAGGGGGGGTTCTCGTTTGGGAAAGCAGGAGGAAGGCGGCGTGGGCTGTGCGCTGGCCTTTAAGCCGTGGTTTGGCACCGTGAGGTGGCCGATTGCTGCCTCGGTGGCTCGCCGCCGTTCCCTGGCTTGCGCCCGAAGTCGGGGTCGGCTGCAGCAACCAACTGCCCCTCATGTGTGCCACTGACCTGTTGGCCTCCCCCTTTCTTCTTTTTCCCTAATATTTCTTTTCTGTTTTTGTTAATTATCCCACCAGCTACTCACAATTTAATGTGAGACTTAGCTCCCAAGTCTTTGTTTGAATTTGAATTCTCAAATTCAAACTTTGTTTGGTTAAATGTGCTTCATATTTAAACTGAAATTCAAATTCAGTTTTGAATTCTTGCACTTTAGCTCTTGACAAGATGAGCTCCAATGGGGATGAAAATTGGTGAGCTTACTCAGAAAAATGTGCTGAGTATAGATATGGAGCTAACTTTTGAATTTGGATGATGAAAGTTGCTGCAATTTGAATTTACATTCAAATTGACCTCTTTTTGAAATAACCCAAAAGTGCCTCAAAAATTGTTGAATTTGCATGAGCTTTGGACTGAACCTTCCCAAGACTTTTTAAATCCTAGGGGTGAGCTCAACCTCTCATGCTCATGTGTAGAAACCCTACTTTGTGAAAATGAAGGCTTTCCCCTCTAATCACTCCTTTGATGGAGGTTACTTGCTCTTCACAATATTTCCTAAGATTTCCACAATAAAAACTGTGGTGTTGTGAGGTGAAGAAAAAGTTTTTGCAAGTCCCTTTTCTTGGGTTTTTACATCCCTCCCCCCTTAAAAGAATCTCGTCCCGAGATTATAAAAGAAGAGATAGCGATGTAATAGGGACTTACTCGTGTTGAGAAGCCATGAACTCCGGGTAGCTTGAGCGAAGAACTCCTCGCTCTCCCACGTCGCTTCTTCGGCGGTGTGGTTGCTCCAGAGTATTTTGTAGAACCACAACGTTCTGCTGCGTGTGGTCCTGGCTTTTTCATCAAGAATGGCCACCGGATACTCATCATAAGTTAAATCCGGTTTCAGCTCGCCGATGTCTTCGGTAGGAACAGCAGCCGTATGCTTCAAACATTTTCGCAGCTGCGAAACATGGAAAACATCATGGACACCAGCCAGGGATGCCGGTAGCTCCAATCTACACGCTGCTGGTCCACACTTTTCGGTGATAGCATAGGGTCCAATAAAACGGGGAGCGAGCTTCCCCTTCACACCGAACCGATGCACGCCCTTCATCGGAGACACGCGGAGGTACACGTGTTCCCCGACGTCAAAGTGCAACGGTCTACGCCTCTTATCCGCGTAGCTCTTCTGTCGGGATTGAGCGGCCTTCAAATTGGCTTGAATGGTCCGAACGCGCTCTTCGGCGTCGTTCACCACATCAACCCCGAATGTGACCCTTTCACCGGACTCACACCAATTTAATGGGGTGCGGCATTTACGACCGTAGAGAGCTTCGTAGGGTGCCATCTTGATACTCGCCTGATAGCCATTATTGTACGAGAATTCCGCCAATGGTAGGTGATCATCCCAGTTCCTACCATGGTGGATGGCACATGCTCTCAACATGTCCTCCAGAACTTGATTCACCCTCTCCGTCTGGCGATCTGTTTGAGGGTGGTAAGCGGAGCTCCTGATTAGTTTAGTACCCAGGGCAGCGTGCAACTGCTCCCAAAAGCGAGATACAAACAATGCACCTCGGTCTGAGACTATGGTCTTGGGTACACCATGCAGGCATAGAATCCTGGCAATGTATAACTCCGCATATCGGTTGGCATGGAAGTGTGTATGTACGGGGATGAAGTGAGCTGACTTGGTCAGTCGGTCAACAATCACCCATATGGAATCATGCTTGTTGGCTGTTAGGGGTAATCCCACGATGAAATCCATGCTCACATCTTCCCATTTCCATGCTGGAATCTTCAGGGGTTGCAGCAGCCCTGATTTCCTCATATGATCCGCCTTCACTCGTCTACACGTATCACATTCGGCTACGTACTTAGCTACCTCCCGCTTCATCCGTGTCCACCAAAATCTCTTTTTCAAATCTTGGTACATCTTGTTGCTGCCCGGATGAATGGAGTATTTAGACACATGAGCTTCATCGAGGATCTTTTTCCTCAACTCCATATCTCGGGGCACGACTATGCGGTCATTAAACCATAGCGTCCCCTCCTCATCTTTCCGGAAACATTTGATCTCCCCGTTGTCTATTCGTCTCCGGAGATGTGCCATGCCTTTATCCGTCTTCTGAGCTGTAATGATGTCCTCCCTAATGGTAGGGATGAGGGCAAGGTAATACAGCGATCCGTAAGGAACCAAGTATAAACTTGGCTCTTCCTCCTCCACCGGTGTAATGGTGAGGTGATGGACATGTGATTTCCGACTCAGTGCGTCGGCAACCACATTCGCCTTGCCGGGGTGGTAATGGATCTCAATCTCATAATCTTTGATCAGTTCTAACCACCTCCTCTGCCTCATGTTCAGCTCCTTCTGGGTGAAAATGTATTTCAAGCTCTTGTGGTCGGTGTAGAGATGCACCAAGTTCCCCAGGAGATAGTGTCTCCACATTTTCAGTGCCAACACCACGGCAGCAAGTTCAAGATCGTGAGTCGGGTAGTGCTGCTCATGGTTCCGAAGTTGGCGTGAGCCATAAGCGACCACACGTCCTTCCTGCATCAACACGCAGCCGAGCCCAATACTGGACGCGTCACAATACCCGTCGAAAGGCTTTGTTGTATCCGGCTGAGCTAACACCGGGGCTGTTGTGAGATGCTTCACCAATGTTCGGAACGCTCCTTCACACGCCGTGTTCCAAACGTATTTCGTCCCTTTCTTCAGCAACTCTGTCATCGGCTTAGCGAGCTTGGAGAAGCTTGGAATGAACCTCCGGTAGTATCCCGCTAACCCGAGGAAACTTCTGACTTAATGGACTGAAGTGGGAGCCTTCCATTTCAGCACTTGCTCTATTTTGCTTGGGTCAACCGCAATGCCTTCAGCTGAGATGATATGTCCCAAGAATGGCACTTGGCTGATCCAAAACTCGCATTTACTGAACTTGGCGTAGAGTTTATGGTCTCGCAATCGTTGAAGAACGATCCGCAAGTGTTCGGCTTCTGTCTTGGAGTACACCAAGATATCGTCGATGAACACTACCACGAACTTGTCCAGCTCCGGCATGAACACCGAGTTCATGAGATACATGAAATGGGCTGGAGCATTTGTGAGACCAAAGGACATGACGAGATATTCATACAAGCCGTATCTCGTCGAGAAGGCCGTCTTCGGAATATCCTCCGCCCGGATCTTTATCTGGTGATATCCAGAGCGAAGGTCCATCTTGGAGAACACACTTGCACCCACAAGTTGATCAAACAATATGTCGATGCGGGGCAGTGGGTACTTATTCTTGATGGTGACGGCGTTGAGCGGCCGGTAATCCACACACAGCCTCAGGGTCTCATCCTTCTTCTTCACGAATAGCTCCGAGCATCCCCAAGGCGATGAACTCGGCCTAATGAAACCCTTGCTCAACAGATCATTGAGCTGTTCTTTCAGTTCAGCCAGCTCATTCGGAGCCATCTTGTATGGTCTCTGTGAGATGGGCGTAGTCCCGGGTGCAAGTTCAATCTTGAACTCGACATCCCGCTCAGGTGGCATGCCCGGAAGATCATCCGGGAACACATCAGGATACTCCCGGACTACGGGGATGTCTTCTAACTTGAGAGCTTCAGCATTATTAATTGCTAAAACTTCCCGAACTGGCGTGTCTAACACCATGGAATGCGGACAGTGGAATGGAGAATTTAAGTGAACCGTCCGTGTCCGAGTCTCCGGGACAGCGCCATGGTATTGTAGCCATGACATCCCTAAGATTGCATCAATCTTCTGCCCCATAAGGATTATCAAGGTGGTGGGATATAGTTTCCCACCTAAGCACAGAGGTGCCTTTGGAATCATCATATTAGCTGAAATCTTCCCTCCCGGTGAGCATATCATATAAGTGCAGTCGGTTGGGAAGACTTGCAATTGATGTCTAGCCACATAGGATGCACTTATAAAGATGTGGGTTGCACCAGAATCAAATAATATTACGATGGCTTGATTGTTGAGAGTAAACGTACCCGCCAGCATGTTGTCTCCCTCTGGGGCGCCCTCATTGTCGAGGTTGCGGACGCCTCCAGTCCGCTGACCAACCTTCTTCGCCGGAGGTCGGCCTCGAGCACCGCCCTGGAACTGGGCTTGCCCGCTGCTCTGCTGCCCCTGGGGACAGTCCTTCGCGAAGTGGCCCGCCTGGCCACACGTGAAGCAGGTGAAACGGGGCGGTCCCCCGCTAATCGGTGGACGGAAACCCGGGGCGCGTTGCGGTGGTTGAAACGCCCGGGGTACCGTCTGCTGCTGCTGCTGTCTTGGTGGTGACATCGGCGGACGGAACGAGGGTGCTTGGAACGAACGTCCCCCGAACTGTTGAGGTCGCGCCGGTGGACGCCACTGCTGCCCGGATGGTGTCCGATACACCATACGGTACTTCTGGGGAGCGCCACCCCCACCGCTGGGTGGAGCGCTGCGCTTCTGCTGCTCAGCTGCCAACTCCCACTGAGCGTCCTCTTGCATGATCGCGGCATTGACTAAGTCGTTGAATGTGCCGCGATTCCACTGAACGAGATGGGTCTTCATTTCGGGGTGTAACCCCCGATAGAAGTGTTCCCGCTTTTTCTCCTTGGTGGAGATGTAGTCTGACGCATATTGCGCCAGATGGTTGAAGGCACGGGAGTAGTCGTGGGCACTCCTCCCGCCCTGCTTCAGTTCCAAAAATTCTTGGAACTTCCTCTTCATTATTCCGGGAGGGATGTGATAGGCGCGGAACGCCTCCCGGAACTCTTGCCATTCCACGGCATGGCCAGCCGGACGTGAGGCGACATAATTCGCCCACCACGCACCAGCGGCACCGTGGAGCTGCTGTGCTGCGAACAGGGTCTTCTGCCGCTCCGTACACTGGAGCAGCCCAAACTTGGACTCGATGGTCCGCAGCCAGTTGTCAGCCTCCAGTGGTTCTTCCGCTTCGGTGAACACTGGAGGGTGCGTACTCATGAAATCCGCGTACGACACTTCCCGGGGCTCACGAGGCCCTCACTCTTGACGTCCTCCCGCCTGGGACGTATTCTGCACGATCGTGCGGAGCAGGTCGGTCTGCTCCTCACGACCTCCCACCAGTGCCGCTATCACATCCGCTAGAGTAAGCGGAGGCGGCGGTGGTGGCTGCTGCTGCGGGGTGCTGTCGTAGGCCGGTGGCTGGGAGTCATCACCTCCCTGTTGGCTAGAGCCACCAACCTCGTGCGTGGTTCTAGTACGAACCATCTGCAACCACACGACATTACACATCAGTCCCGCAACATTTTGCATGCAGTCCAATAGAAATGGGCGTAAAAACATTATGACAACAAAACATGCGAAATATCTCGTAAATAGATAATGTAATAACTTTGCACAAGCTACACCATTACCAGACCAAACACAAGTTAGTTTAATCCAACATGATGAACCCCCTCTTTGGAAGCTCACCATAACTGGGTTTGGTCTCTACGAGACATTATTATCGCGTTGTCATCACATATACCACCCTTAGGGTACGACACCCTCTCCAATGAGTTCAACTGTCATTCTTCCGTCAGAATGACCAGTTTCCTACCTATTCCAAATTTTGATCTGGTTCTGGGCATTCTCATGACTCAAGTTGAATACCAAAGTTAAAGATAACTTCAGTATCTTTCCAACGAGTACTCATTTGCCCCCAGATCAGCTTTGGTTAAAAACTTATGCTAATTCAAAGTCAGCAGAATTTCTGGAAGAATTTTAGCAGCACCTCCCTTGAAAGTGGCTGTTTTCAACCCTGGTTTCCACTGAAATCCGTGCTGAAATTCCAGAAACTTTGAATTGCAAAGATGTCACACATCTTCTACTCTTTCTAAGGATGTATTATATGACAATTTTAGATTTTTCTACTGGGAGTTACGTTTGAAAAACAGATCCGTCCAGAGAATGTTTAACTCTGTCCTGGTTCTGGACAGTTTACATTCCTCTGGGATTTAAGCCATCTTACGGTGAGTTTCAGCTCTGGAAGTCTACAACAATGTTGTAGAGTACTTCAATACCTTCCCAGAACTATATAGCACACCTCTCTCGGCTACAAGACCTGTGAGTTGTGCTCTGTTGAAGTTCGGCAACCTTGCTGCCCAAAACAGAGCACTCTGCTTTTCATACTTTTGGCTATACTGCTCCACTATCCCATTCTTATACCCAACCAGGGTCCTAAATGTTGAACCTATAGATTTTAATTCTTTGTTATCATTATTCTCATGCATATGCCTACCATATCTCGGTACTACGTTCCTCACAAAGAAAAATCCTACCCGGATCATACCGGCATATACGTCTCAAATGTGGCACTAAACGGTCTCTCGCACACGTTTTCTACACGGATACATACGTGGTTAGTACCTGCAGAAGACCACACAATAATGGTGCACTCAATGGTTATTCATTTCAGGCAGTTCCATATTTGAAGTAAATACAAACGCCCGTATCATTGTCATACGGCCGTCCTTGAGTTAGGTCACGTCTCAAGGTACGTGATCGTGTTTCAACACCACACGACGGGGAACCCGAGTATGTCATGAACGGGTCGTCACGGTTGGGAATGTTATCAACCCAACAGATACCACCTACTGCCCTGCAGGGCACGCCGATGGCAAGCGCTGCGTATGTCCTCCTGGGCTATTTCCAGACGAACACACTCTCGCGTTACTGACCACGCGATGGGGTCTCCACTTACTTGCCTAATGCACGCTAGGGATCAGCGTTTTATATGAACTCAGGGACATGAAGAGTCCAAGAGTTTCATATTGACGTCTCACACCAAGCTGTGAGACCTATCCCTGAACCACGTTCCTCGTCAGGGGAGCTAACCGAAATTGAACCGCTTTCGGTGGCGTTCCTTACCATACTTACCAGAGCGTAGGTGCGCCGTTACATAATTGAAATTCAGAATTATAACACATAGGTTAGTCTTTGCCACTTTAAGTAACTATGCTAATATAGTCCTTACTTGGGCAGCTACCGATTCCTCACCGTATACCTAAGTTTTTCCCATAATGCAGTCCTTTAGTACTGTGCTATCCCCACTGCAGCTCTGATACCAGGCTGTGGCGGACCGGAATCCGCTCATCCAGGATCGCAGAGGGTGGTGCCGCGCGATGCGACACCCGACAGCACACGTCATAAGAACATAATATATTACATGGGAAACAACTGAAACTGTACAAACAGGTACAAACTTCAGTTACAACTATTGTTTATGTTACACAGCGGAAGTCTACACTATACAACTCACGCCCGCCTATCTAGCAAAAGTGGGTTGCCCAGCCCTAGGGCAACCCACACTAGCTGCACTCCTCAGCTCAGCGCGGCGTGTACGGCTCCCACTCAGCCGTGGTCCCCGACGGAGGGTAACCCTCGCCGGTGGACTCGTACTCCGAGTCCGTGGGTGGCTCCTCACCTGAAAAACACTTAAGCAGCAACTGTGAGCACGAAGGCTCAGCAAGGCTTAACCGACTCACCTAAGCATGAAACTCTACATGAGGGGTACCATGGACATAGGATAGTAACATTTCAGCAAAAGGACACGCCTACAAGTTCATCCTTAGTTCATCTTTTAGCAACAAGTTAACAGTTCATGAAATCTGAAATTTAGTAAGCCGTATTTGGTGGCACACATGTAGCAATACAATTATATCAACCAGCAATATTGATTCAACATGTTTTATCCATTAATCTACGTCACGACTCAGTGACCAAGTGGTACTCTTCACCGCGAGGGACGGTGAATCAACTCGATATACACCTGCAGGGAAACCCAAAGAGCACGTCACGTACGCCCATCCGTGGAGCTGCACAGCACGCTCACTCGATGTCGTACGGGACAACCTTTCACCCAACAGCCCAAACGTCGAACCGGTCGCACCGAAACGAGCAGGAGGTTCCCCACACGGAGCATCTCTCTATGCCCGTTGGCAGATTTCCACCTTGCTGCCCTCAACCTACACCTATAAATCGGTGTGCTATGCCTCGACGCCCGGAGGTTTAGGCTACATCGGTTTATCGGGGCCCATATATCCGATATGCCTTCGGTACGTTCAAACTTGATCAGCGTGGGCCGCACACGGCTCGGTCCTCAATCGACACGGACAGGGCTGCGCACACAAGACTCCCTCTTGCTGCGCCCTAGCCCCTGTCTAGTCTCATTTTCATTACTAAGATGATCTCACATCACTCAACCGAACCCGTGTGTCCCAAGCCTATCTCGCGAGTAGATTCCAACTACTCGACTTGTACCGAAGTCCTATGAATCTTTAAGCATAGCCTATCTATTCGAGGTCTTAGACACTACCCTCACTCTTTTAGGAACCTTTGGTTATGCAAGTGGGGTTTCATTCATCCTATACCTAATGCACATACATACTTCATATGACTCATGTAAACAAAAGAAAACTTATAAAAGGGTTAATGCAAATCGGGGCTTGCCTTGTTGCTGCTGGTCCGGAGTTAGTTCTTCGTCCGGAAGAAGGAAGTCCAACACTTCCGGAGTCTCTTCTTCAACGGCTACACGTTAATGAAATACTACATGTTAATTTAGATGCAAATGTGAGTTTTAGAGTAAGACTTCTACTATTAGTTCTAATAACCAGCTCTAACACCTGGAACTTTGTTTAAGAATTTAAAGATGAACTGGTGTTGGTAGTTTGGCTTGGACTTAGTCACATGGTTAAATGCTAAGTGGTTTTCCCCCTTTTCCATCTTAATCCCTTAAGTGGGTAAACAGGACAGAGGTGGTCTAGAGCTCCAATGGAGCTGAGAATTTTCGTGTGAGTTCCTTGTCACAAGAAAACCCTGTGGACTAAACCTTAGCACTTTTAATGGAGTGGTTTGCTCAGAATAATTCTCTTGGCAAATCAGCAAAGAAGAATTTATTCTGAAGTAATACCCCTGTTCATGCTCAACTTAATGAACTACAATTTCAATTATAGCTCATAGAGTTTGCATGAATTTTCCTAGCATTTTTGGAGTTAAGATTTGCCCAGAACTGAATTTCCAAGTTTTGGAAATTCTCTGAAAATGTTTCTGTATTCAAATGAACACAGCACCTTCCAATTTGAATTGCTCTGACCAAATCAACTCCAAATGGTCTGAAACTTTTACAGGGGTTTACTAATGTCCTAAAGAACATTCTGGCAAAATTTGGGGATTTTTGGATGAACCAAACTCCCTCTAAAATTCTTTTGCTGAGAAGCTTTAAAGAATTTTCCAGAATTAATTAATGGGTTCGATACAAATTGGGTTGTATATCTGGACAGAGCTAGGCAAGATGAATCCAACCCAATTTGAATCACTAAATTTGGAGCTTCCTAGCAAAAGTTATGGGGTTCTAAAGTTTGCACTAAAACTGGAAATTCCAGAAATGTTTAAATCCTGCGGGTGGGTCCACGTACACGTGTCGACCGCTGGAGCCGAGCCACACGGGGCCACAGACTACTTCCCGCGCGGCCGCACTGGATCCCGGACCACAGAGAATCCCACCCATTTATCTCCAGCCGCTGATGCGTGGGGCCTACCCCTTCGTCCTCCTCCGGCCACCCGCGCGACCCCGCCGCCAAGCTCGCCGGAGCTCTCGCCGGAGACGGGTTCCGGTCCTCGGAGCTTGCTGACTCTCGCCGCCAGTGCCTATCTCGGCCTGAGGAACACGGTGGTGCCCTCCCCAGAACTTGACAACCACCGGAACAGTGCTCCCGACGGCAACAGCGGCCGGGAGCTCACCGGCGACGTCCAACTCGGCATCCCACGCACCTTTTTCGATGCGGTTTGCTCGGGGAGCTCCGCTGACACCTGCTGGTCACGGACATGGACACCGATCCCCGTGAAAACGGCGGTAACTACGACCTCACCGGCGACCTAGGCCGGATATCGGCTGTGCTTCAGAAAACTTCAAAGAACCGTAAACCTAGCCCACGGTTTTTACTGGTTTTCGATCCTAGGTGGTCGTGGCCGTGTATAGAGCGTGTGCATGACTCGGTTTGCCCGGTGATGAGCTAACCCCCACGAATTTTGGGATTTTGTGGGAGCTCGGTCTCAAGACACCCGAAGCTTTCCCGGCGAAATACTCCCTCGACAGCCCATGAAATGAAGAACGGTAGGGACTAGAAGAATCAGCACCTTAAGGCGGTCCTTTCTTGTGTGGCTCGTCGGGCACGAGCGCGCCTGTGCTGGCCGGACGCCGGCGATCAGAGAGGGCGGCGTTTCTGTGCTCGCGCGGAAACGAGGAAGGAGCTCGGTAGGGGGGGGGGGGGGGTTCTCGTTTGGGAAAGCAGGATGAAGGCGGCGTGGGCTGTGCGCTGGCCTTTAAGCCGCGGTTTGGCACCGTGAGGTGGCCGATTGCTGCCTCGGTGGCTCGCCGCCGTTCCCTGGCTTGCGCGCGAAGTCGGGGTCGGCTGCAGCAACCAACTGCCCCTCATGTGTGCCACTGACCTGTGGGCCTCCCCCTTTCTTCTTTTTCCCTAATATTTCTTTTCTGTTTTTGTTAATTATCCCACCAGCTACTCACAATTTAATGTGAGACGTAGCTCCCAAGTCTTTGTTTGAATTTGAATTCTCGAATTCAAACTTTGTTTGGTTAAATGTGCTTCATATTTAAACTGAAATTCAAATTCAGTTTTGAATTCTTGCACTTTAGCTCTTGACAAGATGAGCTCCAATGGGGATGAAAATTGGTGAGCTTACTCAGAAAAATGTGCTGAGTATAGATATGGAGCTAACTTTTGAATTTGGATGATGAAAGTTGCTGCAATTTGAATTTACATTCAAATTGACCTCTTTTTGAAATAACCCAAAAGTGCCTCAAAAATTGTTGAATTTGCATGAGCTTTGGACTGAACCTTCCCAAGACTTTTTAAATCCTAGGGGTGAGCTCAACCTCTCATGCTCATGTGTAGAAACCCTACTTTGTGAAAATGAAGGCTTTCCCCTCTAATCACTCCTTTGATGGAGGTTACTTGCTCTTCACAATATTTCCTAAGATTTCCACAATAAAAACTGTGGTGTTGTGAGGTGAAGAAAAAGTTTTTGCAAGTCCCTTTTCTTGGGTTTTTACACTCCACCCTTCAGCTTGTGCGCACTGGTGGACAGCGCTTACGTGCACCCCCCAAGACATAAACGTCCCGAGATGCACGATTTTCCGACATAGACAAATAGGTTAGTATGCCACTTGCTATACACTAATAACATCCTTATATGGGCTACTAACTCGTTCCTCACAGGATTTTTGAAAAAGATGACCTTTTAGTGCGTTAAACCTAAAGCGAGCTCTGATACCAACGCTGACACGACCCCACGGTCTTGTCGAGCCAGGATCACGCTGAGGGGTGCTGCGTTGCACAGCACCGGATAACACACATCAAAGGTACAAAGCGGAAGCGAAATTTTATTACATAAAGGAGTTTATGAACATTTGTACATCAACATAAGTGCAGTCTACACTCACGGGCATAGACTACGCATCAAGTACACGTTCAGCCCTTGAACGTGTCCCTGCTAGCACACACACACACTAACTCTGTGGCATGCACGACTCCCACTCGACGGGGTTCCCCTCCAGGGGTTCCGTCTCTTCCTTGGGAGTCCCTTCCTCATAGAACCCTGCAAAAGCTTCAAACACAAGCAGTGAGCACGAAGGCTCAGCAAGTCTGACCCGTCTTTCCTACACATGGAACTTCTACATGAGGGGTGATGGGTTGTATGAGGTAAAAATCATTTGCAAGGACTCGCCTAATTAGTAGAACCTTACTTTCAAGTTTTAGCAGCAGGTTGTGGAGAACCTTACGCTAAGGCACATGAGAGAGCCGCAATCAAACAAGAAACGTATTTCTGCCATGTACTTTGCCCAAAGTTGAAAAGAACTTTAGCTAGCTCTAAACTACAGCAAACCATTAGCAATCAAGTCCATCTTTCAATCAGCAACATTTTAACATGCAACTAGCCTGTTCTTTCTATGTCACGGTACAGTGAACAAGAGGTACTCACTGACCGCGAGGGACGGCGATTATAATCGATTTACACCTGCAGGGTTACCCGAATAACCCGTCACGTACGCCCGTACTCGATGTTGCCTACAACAACCATCGCGGACGTCGTACGCAACCACCTTTCGCCCGTCAGCCAAATATTGAACCGGTCCCATCGTCCCGAGCAAGAGGTCTCTGCATGCGCATCTCAGTGCCGCCAGCCGATTTACACCTCAACCTCTCAACCTACCCTCTGAACGACGGGCAATGCCTCAATACCCAGCTACCCGAGTTAAATCGGATTCCCGGTTCCCATATAGCAGGTAGGTCTTCGGTACTGTTCTAGCTTGTTCAACAGGCCCGCACATGGCTCGGTCCTCAATCGACACAAGCGGAGCTATAGCACACAGGCCCTAAAGTCCTGCTGCTCTTACTCTCCGCTTGGTCTCATTTTTCTTGCCATGTGTATCATGTGCTATCTCTACCCGAGTCGAGTGCCTCTAGCCTATGCTCGCGAGTAGTTCCAACTACTCGACTTGTACCGAATCCTACACTATCTTAGCATTGCAGTAGCTAACGGGGTTTGCAAATCCTAAACCCAACCCATGGTGTTTCTTGGCTATGCAATTGGGTTTTCATACAAGACTCAAATGCAAGGAATCATAATACTCAAGTAAGTGCTCAAAACAATAAAAATTTGTAAAACGGTTAATGCAAACCAGAGCTTGCCTTGCTGCTCTTGGTCGTAGGCTAGCTGCTCCTCCGGAGTAACGAAGTCTAGGACTTCGGGTTCCTCCTCGACCTTAGCGACTACATGATAGAAGAAGTACATGTATCAATTTAAATGCATTTGTATTAACTTTGAACTTCTGAAGCTTATAAGTCCCACTAGACAGACTAAATGGCTATGAAACTTTTACTGTGGCTTGGTTACAACCTAAACAGAGACTTGGTCAAGTTTTAGTTGCAGCAAAGCTCATTTGAGCCCTCCACAATTAATTATGTTCTTGACATTAATTAAAGGCTTTTAGGTTGTTCTAAGGATTTTCATGAAACAAACTATGACTTTCTGAAAACTAGATTTTCAGAGGGTTCTAATGGAGTTGGTCTCACTTAATTTGAAGGTTCCTAGCTAAAGATATGAGCTAAACAATTCCAGAGAAAATTCTGAAAATGTTTCTGAACATTTTCTATTTTCTTTGGAACAGTTCCACTAAACACACCATTAGGTGGATCAAATGAGCTCAAATGGATCTGAAATTTTTATGGTAGTTCAAGGATATTTTGGTGAACATCCCAGCAAAAGTTCAGAATTTTCCTCCAAAGGATTCTCCATTTAAAATTCCAAAGAGTTTAAAATTTGAGGAATTAATTCTGGAGAAATAAGGATTTTCATGAAGTGAAACTTGGTTTGCTGGAAAGTGCACAGAAGGCTGAATCCAACGAAATTTGGTTCACTCAATTTGGAGTTTCTGAGCCAATGTTATGAGGATTTGAAGTTTGAAGGAAATCTGAAAATCGGGGGAAAAGTTTAAACTTGCGGGTGGGCCTCGGGGACACGCGTCGCACGCCGAGGCAACGGCACACCGTGGTTTGCAGGGTTCCTGCGTGCCAGCACAGCCGATCCCGGCCACACCCGATCCCATTTTAAATTTTTCAGCCGCTGACGCGTGGCCCAGCCGGCTTCGTCTTCCTCCCGACGCGTCCGCGCGCCCACGCCGCCTCCCCTCGCCGGAGCAGACCTGGAGCTCGCCGACTCACCGCTGCCGGCCATCCCATGGTCTGAAACTCGCCGCCAGGGGGTTGTCGACGTCGAGGAACACGTCTGTGGGGTCAGTTCGAGCTGGCAGTGACCGGAAATAGCCCGGCGACGTGCCGCGACCTCGGTGGAGGTTCGGCGCTGTCGACCGTGGGTTCTAACACGTCAACACCTCGAACAATCGGTTCTACAGCATCAGTGTATCTCTAGGAAGCTCGACAAGTTTTCAAAAGGGTTCAAAGATGGCGGCAAGTCAGTTGGCACCGTGTGACCGAGCGTGCCCGCCATGAGCGCCCTTGATCGAGCTCGAAATTCGTCACTCCTAGTCGGTTTCATACCACGGATGCAGAAAGGAACTTGATCGCCGGCTAGTCCAGCGTCTATGTGCAAGAATTGATAGCTAGAGAAGGATCTTAGAGCGAGAATTTGTAGGATCCGTACCGGAAGTTCAGTTTAAGGTCGCCGGAGCAAAAACTGGAAATTCGCCGTGGACTCTTCGTGGTTTGCTTCCAAACTTGGAGCAGAGCAGCACGGCTGTTGCGCGCTCCTGCTGCTACCCTTGCTGGCCCGTGGAAACGCCTGTGGAACGCTGTCCACGAGCGCCTGACCTTCGGCTGAGTTTAGGTCGCCGCTGTGGCGATCGTTCTCGGGCAAGGGAGGTCGGAGCTCGGGGTTTTTGGCGTTGGGCAGATGGAGTGTGATCTCAGGTTGCTGTCTAGCAGCTCAGGAACGAAGGAGGAGGTCGTTTGCTGGTTTTCCCAATCGAGCAGAGAGCTTCGGGGAGAAATAATGCCGCTGCTCGGGGTTGCACGCGAGGGGATAAAGCCAGCCGATTCCTGCTCGGGCTGAGGCGGTGCCGGTCGCGTGGAGGCGCGAGCAAGCAACCCTGGGCGCCAGCGCGTGAAAAGGGAAGCAGCTGGTGGCGCCGGTGGCTGCTCGGTGGCACAGCCGACAGCTGCTCGGTGGAATTTCCCACCGAGGCTGTGACTTTGTGTGCAAGACTTCCCTCCTTCTCTCTATGACATGTGGGTCCCACCCGGGATGTTAACCTCTGAAATTTACTCCTAATCACTGTTGTAAACAGTGAGCCCCAAAATACCCATGGTGATTCAAATTATTCACCCATGAGCCATTTGAATTGATTAGAATTCAAATTGGGTTTGGTTTGAATGAATTTCAGCACAAGTTCAGTTTGGAATTCAAATAAAGTTTGAATTTGTCCTACTTAGCTCATGTTAAAATCAACTCCAAATGGAGTGAAAATTGGTGTGTGAGCTCACAAAAATGTGCTGAGTAAGAATATGCCTCCCACTTTTGAATTCATGGGATAAAAACAGTTTGAATTTGAATATGGTTTCAAACTGCCCTCTTTCTAGCTATACCCAACATGACCTCAAAAAGGTTTTGAATCTGGGTGAAACTTGGCATGGACATCCCTAGCAATGTGTAGGAGTTTTCATATGCCCAGCCCATCTATATCACATGTGGAAAATGCCACTTTTGCAATATGTGAGTTTGTTCTCTAATGAGCATGTTGATGGTGATTACTTGCTCTTCATTTGTGTTCATCATCTTTCCTCAAATGAAGTGTGTGTGTATGGTGATGAACACTTCAAATATGTGTCAAAAACTGAGGCCCTTACAGCCGCGTGTCTGGCGGACGGGACCTCCCTCTTCCTCAGAAGCAAGCTCCACGTGCACCACGTGTCTGGCGGGCGGGACCTCCCCTCTCCTCAAAGGCTAGCTCCACATGCGCCATGTGTCAGTGTCGGACCTCCCTTCTTCTCGATGGTGGACTCCGGGTGTGCCACGTGTCCAGCAGCGTCGGTCCTCCTTTCTCCTCAGAGGTGAGCTCCGAGGATGACACGTGTCCATCAGGCCGGACCTCTCGGAGGCGAGCTCCGAGGGTGACACGTGTCCAGTAGTGTCGGACCCCTCGGAGGTGGGCTCCGAGGGTGACACATGTCCCGCGGGGTCGGACCTCTCGGAGGCGAGCTCCGAGAGCGACACGTGTCCCGTGGGGCGGACCTCATCCCTTCCGCAGGGGTGAGTTCCGAAGTCGACACGTGTCCTGCAGTGCTGGACCTCGCTCCCTCCGCAGGGGCAAGCTTCGAAAGCGACACGTGTCCCACGGGCTGGGCCTCACTTCTCTGCAGAGACTAGCTCCGTAGTTAACACGTGTCCCGTGGGGCTGAGCCTCGCTTCTCCGCAGAGACTAGCTCCAAAGGCAACACATGTCCTGTAGGGTCAGACCTCGCCCCTTCTCCTGAGGCGAGCTCCGAGCCTTCCACGTGGCCAGCAGTGCCGGACCTCACCCCCTCCGCAGGGATGAGCTCCGAAGGCGCCACGTGGACAGCAGGCCGCGGGAAGTGCCGACGGCGCTCCTCGGCGAATTGGAATTGGCTCTTTTCAGCTATCTTTCTCCCATTTTTATGATTCTTTCCCATTTCTATTTCTTTTATAATGTTTTTCTATATGCAATGCATGAATTTGAAATTCAGGGTGTTACAAACCTACCCCCCTTAAACTGAATCTCGCCCTCGAGATTCGATAGAGTAGAGAATAGGTGAGGGAATTCTGCCTTGAGGTCTTCCTCACGCTCCCATGTAGATTCGGCTTCCGTGTGACGGCTCCATAGTACCTTGCACCAACAGATCACTTTGTTCCTTCTGACCCTTTCCTTCACGTCCGAAATTCAGACAGGGTTCTCTACATAGGTCAGATCCTCTTGAAGCTCGAGCTCATCCATTGGTACTTGTTCTTCTAGTACTCTCAAGCACTTCTTGAGTTGGGATACGTGAAACATGTCATGCACGTTGGAGAGGTGCGTTGGGAGCTCTAATTGATAAGCTACCTCTCCTCGCTTGCCCAAATTCTTAAATGGCCCGATGTAGCGAGGTGCTAACTTGCTTTTGACGTTGAAACGTCGTTGGCCACGGATAGGCGATACCTTAAGGTACACGAAGTCTCCTACTTCGAAGGTCAACTTTCTTCGCCTATTGTCCGCATAACCTTTTTGTCATGACTGAGCAGCCTTCAAGTTCTCCCATATTATTTGGACTTGCTTCTCGGCGTCTTGCAGCACTTCGGATCCAAACACTTGGTTCTCTCCGGTCTCATTCCAGAACAGCGGCGTTCTACACCGTCTACCATACAATGCTTCGAAATGTGACATCTTAAAGCTGGCTTGATAGCTGTTATTGTATGAGAACTCAGCATACGGCAAGCTCCTATCCCAACTACGCCCATGTTTCAAGTCGCAGGCTCTCAACATGTCTTCTAAAATTTGATTTGTCCTCTCAGTTTGCCTGTCGGTTTGCGGGTGATAAGCGGAGCTGAAATCCAATCTTGTACCCATAGCTTCATGCAGCTTCATCCAGAACCTAGAGGTAAATTGGGTACCCCGATCTGAAACTATCCTCTTCAGAACTCCATGACGACACACGATTTGCTCCATGTACAGCTTGGCTAGTTCTACGGCACGGTACGTGGTTCTAACAGGAAGAAAATGGGCTGTTTTCGTCAATCGGTCCACAATAACCCAGATGGAGTCGTAACCCGACCGAGTACATGGTAATCCAATGATGAAATCCATGCTGATGTCTTCCCACTTCCACTCGGGTACCTTCAATGGTTGCAACAGTCCAGCGGGTCTTTGATGTTCGGCCTTCACCCGTTGGAACGTGTCGCATAAGGCAACATACTCAGCTATGTTCCTTTTCATACCATCCGACCAATAGCAAGTTATCAGGTCCTTGTACATCTTTGTACTGTCGTGATGTATGGAATAAGGTGAGTCATGTGCCTCCTTTAATATCGTGTCGCGGATGTGCTTCACGTTAGGCACACAAATCCTTTTTCCTAACCAAAGCGTACCCTTCTCGTCTTCCCTGAAGTCCTTTTCTATGCCTTGTCGGATTCTTTCCTTGATCTCCTTGATTTCCTCATCCGTTGCTTGGCCATCTCTTATCTCTTGTTCCAGCAAAGAATGGAGTTCCATTACTTCCATCTCGTTCAAGAACCCGAGATGTAACCGTTCGAACTCCTTGCACAGCTCGGGCTGTAGCTCCCGAACCGTGAGTTGGTGACATGCTCCCTTTCGGCTCAATGCATCTGCTACTACATTGGCCTTTCCAGGGTGACCGTTGATTCCGACATCATAATTCTTGATGAGTTCCAACCATTAACGTTGCCTCAAATTCAAATCCGTTTGGGTGAATATGTACTTGAGGCTTTTGTGATCCGTATAGATCTCACATCGATGGCGAAGGATATCATGTCTCCAAATCTTTAATGCATGCACCACGGCTGCGAGTTCCAAGTCATGTGTGGGGTAATTCAGCTCGTGTTTCTTTAGTTGTCTCGACGCATAGGCTACCACTTGTCCTTCTTGCATGAGCACACATCCAAGCCCTTGTCTTGATGCGTCACAATATATGTCGAAACTCTTGCTCACGCCCGGCAATACCAAAACCGGCACTGTGGTTAACCTTTTCTTGAGCTCCTCAAAGTTTTCTTGACACGCTGGTGTCCACTGAAATGCTTTTCTCTTCATTAGCAATTCAGTCATAGGCTTCGCTATTTTGGAGAAACCCTTGATGAACCGTCGGTAGTATCCGGCCATCCCAAGGAAACTCCGAATATCTCTCACATTCTGCGGTTGGTTCCACTTCAGAATATCTCCCACTTTCCGGGAAAAACCTATACTCCTTCCTCGGAGATGACATGGCCTAGGAACGATATCTCTTTTAGCCGAAATTGACACTTTCTGACCTTGGCATACAATTGATGCTCTCGCAGTTTCTGCAATGTCAATCTCAAATGTTCTTCATGTTCTTCCTCGCTTTTCGAATACACGATGATATCGTCGATGAAAACCACGATGAACTTATCCAAGTACTCCATGAAGACCTTATTCATGAGGTACATGAAATATGCAGGTGCATTCGTTAACCCAAAAGACATAACTGTATATTCATACGAACCATACCGTGTTCGAAAGGCAGTCTTGGGTATGTTGGAGGGCTTAATCATCAGCAGGAAGTATCCCGACCGAAGATCAATCTTGGAGAAAATTCGAGCACCTTTCATTTGGTCAAACAGGTCCTCTATACGGGGCAGTGGGTATTTATTCTTGATCGTCACCTCATTGAGAGACCTATAATCCATACACATCCTTTGGGTCCCATCCTTCTTGTCTACGAAGAGCACGGGGGCTTCCCATGGTGATGAGCTTAAGCGAATAAAACCCTTTTTTAGCTGCTCCTGAATTTGCTTCTTTAGTTCCACTAGTTCATTAACGGGCATCCTATATGGCCTCTTTGCTATAGGTGCAGTTCCTGGTACTAAATCAATGGCAAACTCTATGTCCCAGTCAGGTGGTTGTGACGCCCTGGATTCCGGGAATCGGAACCTGGACTGATGCCTATGTGTGCCCAGGATGTTCATCACACATACACATATCATCCACAAACTGAATTTCAGAATAATACCACAAATAACAGGGTTTTATTACATTGTCTGATGAGTCTCAAACTCATGCTAGCAGTGGAAGTCTTAATCTAGCGGCGGAGGTCTTCTAACTATCGCGGAAGCCAACTAAGCAGCAGCAGAGGCTCCATCTCCTACTCCATCCCCACAGGCAAGTTGACGGTGGATAACACTCCTTATACTCCACTTGGTCTTCATAGTACTTCTCTTCTGATGCTGATGATGTATGATAATGCAAGTTTGAGTACATGATGTACTCAGCAAGTGCGGGAAAATATGATATGTAGCTCACAGCAAGGTAGTTGTAAAAAGGCTCATTGCAGAAAGCAAAGTTTATTTCACAAAACTGGATAAAAACAGCAACTAGCTTTAAATGAATGTAATCCCAACATGTGTTTAAACATCAACATACCTCCATCATGATTCACCTCTTTTCATATCTCATCCGAACATTTATCTTTCTCAACATTCTCATGAATACCATCTCGTATTTACTATCATCTCATCTCATATTAAATTCTTTCTCGTACCGAGACCCAGGCTTATTGCCATGACTCAACAGTCATGCAACCAATCTCATTACCCGGACTCAACAATCCAATTCTCATTACCCGGACTCAACAGTCCCGAAAACCAAATCCAAAGACCAAACCAAACCAATATCCAAACCATAACCGAATACCATCCCATAAACCATCCCATCTAATCATGTGAGTTGTCCAGGCGCTCGTGAGCGTAAGCTCGGCTATCATGATAGTTTTACACTCTGCAGAGTTTGTACCACTTTACACACAAGTTTGTGATTTCATCGCCCGTCGGCGACTGCAGAACCTCCATTATACCAGTACACAACTTTCAGTGTATGGCCAAGAGATCACAAAATAGCCTTTACAAATGGGCTACTAGATGTATGGACTCACTAAGGTTTCACCAGTAGGCTAGAATCTCCAATTCTCCTACACACGGGCCACCTCTTGTGCCACGCAGTTCCCAGGCAGTCCTCACTCGACTCCCATTCCCCGCGCCTTCCACGGTCCATAACAATCTAGCAACTTATCTAATTAGTCAGCTAAACTGCACCCATATTTGGCCTTGTGGTGGCACTGTTATCCTGTCATGGCTGGCACGAACTGGTCCTTAGATCTATGGCAAGTAAACCACCATCTCATTCTACCTCATTCACAAACCAAGCTTGCCTAGATCTCCCTCCGATTCATGTTCATTAACAATTTCTGTTTCTCATTATTCATACGAGTGCAGTTAGCTAGACACATCTATCTCGCTTCCCGTATCCCATGGACTCAGCGAAGCATAAAAGCAAAAACCGTAACCAACTCATTAACTTTCCCGGTGAAAAGGGTGGTTAACAAAACTAGTAAACTCCTATGAAAGGGTTTCCCATCATGTTGACTTAAGCACACACACCTTTTCGCAAATAAAACAGTTTTCCAAAATATGGGATCAATATGGTCAAGGGGCACTTGCCTTGTTCTTGCGGCTCTTGTTGCTCTTGTGTCTCGATGTTCTGGTCCTGTAGTCCTTCGTAGGTAGCTCCCTGAGCTTGTCCTTCTAATTACGATCACGCATATACAAGATATATAGCAATCAATCACTATGCACAAACTTTACTCAAGATGCGATGGTGCATATGCATGCTAATTCTATGATGCAGTTTTTATTAGATCGGTTTGTACGTGTTCTAACACGACCCCACCGGCCTTGTCGAGCCAGGATCACGCTGAGGGGTGCTGCGTTGCACAGCACTGGATAACACACATCAAAGGTACAAAGCGGAAGCAAAGTTTTATTACATAAACCAGTTTATGAACCTTTTTACAACAAAATAGTCCAGTCCACACTCACGAGCGTAGACTAAGCATTGAGTTCACGTTCAGCCCGTGAACATGTTCCCACTAGCACGCACACACCCTAACACAGCGGCGTGCACGACTCCCACTCGACGGGGTTCCCCTCCTGGGGTTCCGTCTCCTCCTCGGGAGTCCCTTCATCATAGAACCCTACAAAAGCTTCAAACACAAGCAGTGAGCACGATGGCTAAGCAAGACTGACCCGTCTCTCCTATACATGGAACTTCTACATGATGGGTACAGGGTACATGAGGTAAATAATTTTGCAAAGGACTCGCCTAATTATTTGAACCATACTTTCAATGTTTTAGCAGCAGGTTGTGGAGAACCTTACGCTAAGGCACATGAGAGAGCCGCAATCAAACAAGAACCACATTTCTCTCATGTCCTATGCCGAAATTTGAAAATAACTTTAATTAGCTCTAGGCTACAACAAATCATTAACAATCAAACTTCATCTTCCAATCAGCAACATTTTAACATGTATCTAGCCTGTTCTTTCTACGTCACGGTACAGTGAACAAGTGGTACTCACTGACCGCGAGGGACGGTGATTATAATCGATTTACACCTGCAGGGTTACCCGAATAACACGTCAAGTACGCCCGTACTCGATGTTGCCTACAGCAACCATCACGGACGTCGTACGCAACCACCTTTCACCTGTCAGCCAAATATTGAACCGGTCCTATCATCCCGAGCAAGAGGTCTCTGCATGCGCATCTCAGTGCCGCCAGCCGATTTACACCTCGAGCTCTCAACCTACCCTCTGAACGACAGGCAATGCCTCAATACCCAGCTACCCGAGTTACATCGGTTTCCCGGTTCCCATATAGCCGGTAGGTCTTCGGTACTGTTCTAGCTTGTTCAACAGGCCCGCGCACGGCTCGGTCCTCAATCGACACAAGCAGAGCTATAGCACCCAGGCCCCAAAGTCCTGCTGCCCTTACTCTCTGCTCGGTTTCATTTTTCTTGCCATGTGTTTCATTTGCTATCATTACCCGAGCGATGTGCCTCTAGCCTATTCTCGCGAGTAGTTCCAACTACTCGACTTGTACCGAATCCTACACTGTCTTAGCATTGCAGTAGCTAACGAGGTTTTTCAACCTAATCCCAACCCATGGTTTTCTTGGCTATGCATTTGGGTTTTCAAACAAGACTCTAATGCAAGAAGTAATGGTACTCAAAGGAAGTGCTCAAAACAATAAAAAAATTTGTAAAGAGGTTAATGCATACCGGAGCTTGCCTTGCTGCTCTTGGTCGTAGGCTAGCTGCTCTTCCGGGGTAACGAAGTCTAAGACTTCGGGTTCCTCCTCAACCTTAGCGACTACATGAGATAACATGTAATGTATTAATTTAAATGCATTTGAATTGAATTTAAACTTGTGAAGACTATAAGTCCTACTAGACAGACCCAATGACTCTGAAATTTTTATGGTGGTTTGGATACAACCTAAACAGAGACTTGGCCAAGTTTTATTTGCAGCAAAGCTCATTTGAGCTCTCCAAAATTATCATGTACTTGACCTTAATTGGAGCTCTTAGGGTGTTCTAGGGACTTTCATGGAGAAAACCATGACTTTCTGAAAACTAGATTTTCAGAGGGTTTTAATGAAGTTTGTCCCACTTAATTTGAATGTTCCTTGCTAAAGATATCAGCTAAACAATTTCAGAGAAATTCTGAAAATGTTTCTGGACATTTTCTATTTCATCTTAAACAGTTCTAGTAATCACACCATTAGGTGAATCAAATGAGCTCAAATCGATCTGAAATTTTTATGGTAGCTCAGGGATATTTTGATGAACAACCCAGCAAAATTTCAGAATTTTCCTCCAAAGCGTTCTCCAGTTAAAATTCCCAACACTTTAAATTTTGAAGAACTAATTCTGGATAAATAGGGATTTTCATGAAGTGAAACTTGATTTGTTGGAATGTACTCAGAGAGCTGAATCCAACAAAATTTGGTTCACTCGATTTGGATTTTCCTAGCCAAAGTTATGTGGGTTTGAAGTTTGAACTAAATCTGAAAATCAGGGAAATGTTTAAATCTGCCGGTGGGTCCGCGGATACACGTGTCGTGCACCGAAGCGATGGCACACCGGGCCACAGGTTTCATTCCTGCACTGCCACAGTCGATCCGTGCCCACAGGAGATCAAACCGCCCGGTTTCCTCCCACTGACAGCGGGCCTGGCTCGGTCGTCTTCAACCTCGCGCCTCCCGTGCGGTAGCGCCGCCGAGGTCGCCGGAGCACCGCCGAACTCGATCGTCCGGTCAGCTCCCGAGCTCCAACTCGCTGGTAGCCCCTAATTTGGTGCGCTGAACATGTTGGGAGGGTTTCCCCCTATCGACATTGGCTCTAACCGAGCTCGCGACGGTGCAGCGGCTCAGGAAGAGTCCGGTGATGTCGCTCCGGCGTACTAGCCTGCCAAACGCCTGGTGAAGCGGCTCTAAAGCACCAGTGGTGGCTCGGGAAGCTCGACATGGCAATGGGCAGACTCGGGGAGAGCTCCAAAGTGGGTCTCACCGTGCGCCCGATGCTGCCCGACTAGGCCGCCATTGGCAAGCTCGGAATTAAGGCCTGTACAAGGGTTCTCACCCTATATGTTGTGAAGCAAACTTGTGCGCCCCTATGTCTAACTCCTATGTGCGAAGTTTGATGGGATTTAAACGAGAATCAAACGGGAATTTCAACGTTTCTTACTCGAAGGTGGCTTTGCACCGGCTGGAAGCAAACTGCAAAATTCGCCGCTGACGCTCAACCTTTTGGCTTAGGCTTCGGAGGTGAGTTGCACGAGGTGCTTGTGCGTCCGAAAACAGCTTGGCTTGATCGTGACAAGCCCGGGATGAGGCTGCCCACGAGAGCACCTCTGCTCGGCTTGGTGGCGACTGCCGCGGATCGGTGTGATTCTCGGGGTAGAGAGCACGAGATCACTGGATGATGGTTTGAGGGGGTTGTGGAGAGTGCCATGGTGCCGTTTTGCTGCTCAGCTGAGGCTTGTGCGCGATATTGGCGGGTGGTCGAGGATCGGAGGAGTAGAGGCGGCTCTGGTCAGTTTCTTGCGCGAGGGAGCGAGGAACTGACCGGTTCTGCCTCCGGGCGGCTCGGCTGCGGGGATAAGAAGGCCGCGAGGTGGTTCAGCGGGTTGGGGCGGCAAGCAGCTGCTGTCCTGATTGATCTCTCGCCGTGGCGGCTGCTGGCTTGCCCGCGAGTAACCAAGCCCGTTGACTTCAGTCAGTTGAATCGCTTCAGTGGCTGACATGTGGGTCCCACCCGGGGTTTTAACATCTGAAATTAACTTTTCTCGACTGCTCTAAACAGTGGGGACCAAATTAACCTCAGGCCTTTGAATTATCTACCCCTGAGCCATTTGAATTGGATGGAATTCAAATTGCGTTTTGTTTGGACATATTTTCAGCAAATATGCAGTTTGAATTTCAAATGGAGTTTGAATTTGTTAAACCTAGCTCATGCCAAGATCAACTCCAAATGGAGTGAAAATTTTTGTTTGAGCTCACAAAAATGTGCTGAGTAATAATATGCCTCCCACTTTTGAATTCATGGGATGAGAATAGTTTGAATTTGAATTTGAGTTCAAACCACCCTCTTTCTAACTATCCCCTGAAGATCTCAAAAAGGTTTCGGATTTGGGTGAAATTTGGCATGGACATTCCTAGCAAGGTGTAGGACTTTTTCATATGTCCAACCCCTATATGATGCATGTGGGAAATACCAGTTTTGCATTTTTGTGAGTTCATTCTCTAATGATCATGTTGATGGTGGTTACATGCTCTTCAAATGTGTTCCTCAAGTTTCTTCAAATGAAGTGTGTGTGTTGTTATGAACACTTTAAATATGTGCCAAAAACTTAGGCCCTTACATTCCCCACCCTTCAAAGAATCTCATCCCGAGATTATACGGTGAATATAAGAGAGGACGGTGGAAAATTACCATATATGCGACGTGAAAAAGTCAGGGTAGTTCGCGTGAAGAAATCCTTCGCTCTCCCATGTCGCTTCGTCCATGGAGTGATTACTCCATAGAACTTTGTAGAACCACAACGTACGGTTGCGTGTAGTTCGGGCCTTTTCATCAATAATCTGAACCGGTTCCTCCCGATACGTGAGATCCGGTTTCAGTTCTTCTATATCTTCCAGCTGAATGGTAGTTGATAGCTTAAGACACTTCCTCAGCTGGGAGATGTGAAAGACGTCGTGCACACCGGAAAGTGCTTCTGGTAATTTCAGCTGGTATGCTACTGATCCACATCTTTCGGTAATCTGAAATGGACCGTTGAATCGGGGTGCCAACTTTCCTCTCACCCCGAATCTGTTTACGCCCGTCATTGGAGACACACGTAAATATACGTGATCCACGACTTCGAATTGTAGTGGGCGCCTTCTCCGGTCCGCATATTGTTTCTGTCGGAATTGGGCGGCTTTTAGGTTTGCTTGAATCAGCCGAACCTTTTCTTTCGCGTTATTGACAAGATCAATCCAGAAGGTAACCCTTTCGCCAGACTCACACCAATTTAGTGGTGTGCAGCATTTTCTCCCATATAGCGCCTCGTAAGGCGCCATCTTGATGCTGACTTGGTACCCATTGTTGTACGAGAACTCGGCCAACGGCAAGTGATCATCCCAGTTCTTGCCGTGGTTGATAGCGCAAGCTCGTAGCATATCTTCCAAAATTTGATTTACCCGCTCGGTTTGTCCATCCGTCTGCGGGTGGTATGCTGAATTACATCAGCTTTGTCCCCAACGTAGCGTGTAGCTGTTCCCAAAAACGGGACACAAATAAAGTGCCCCGATCCGATATGATGGTACGGGGTACGCCGTACAAACATAGAATCCGTGAGATGTATAGTTCAGCATACTTCTTGGCGTTGTAGTTGGTGTTGACCGGGATGAAATGGGCCACTTTGGTGAGGCGGTCGACGATCACCCACACAGAATCATGTTTCTGAAAAGTGGTGGGTAAACCGACGATGAAGTCCATGCCCACATCCTCCCATTTCCAGGTAGGAACGCCTAGTGGTTGCAGCAGTCCCGGTTTCCGCATATGATCTTCTTTCACCCTTCGACATGTATCACACTCGAACACATACTTTGCGATCTCCCCCTTCATCCGTGTCCACCAAAACTTGCTTCTCATTTTTCTGTCTTTCCGGAAATCCAGGTACGGCAATCCAGTCCTTGAACCATAGGACGCCGTCTCTGTCTTTCCGGAAACATTTCAGTTCCCCACTGTCTATACGTCTCCACAAATGTGACATGCCCTTATCATTTTTCTGGGCTGCCGCTATCTCTATAGGGATGGTGGGGATCAAAGCTAAGTTGTAGAGAGCTCCATGTGGAATCACATGCAATGGTGGCTCGCTCTCTCCCAACGGTCTGATGGTCAGATTGTTGACGTGTGACTTGCGACTCAGCACATCCGCCACTACGTTTGCTTTGCCGGGGTGATAATGGATCTCTAATTTTTAATCCTTTATCAATTCTAACCATCTTCGCTGCCTCATGTTCAGCTCCTTTTGAGTGAATATGTACTTGAGGCTTTTGTGGTCGGTATATAAATGTACGAGGTTACCGAGTAGGTAGTGCCTCCACATTTTAAGTGCAAGTACCACGGCAGCGAGCTCCAAGTCATGAGTTGGATAATTCTGCTCATGGTTTCTGAGCAGCCGTGACCCATACGCGACCACCTTTCTGTCTTGTATAAGCACACATCCGAGCCCAATGCCGGATGCATCGCAGTACACATCGAACGGTTTTGTTGTGTCTGGCTGCGTCAAAACTGGTGCTGATGTTAGGTTCTTGACTAAAGCCTTGAATGCTGCTTCACATGATGGACTCCAAACATATTTGGTAGCCTTCTTCAGCAGCTCCATCATCGGCTTGGCAATCTTCGAGAAGTTTTCGGAATGAACCTCCGATAATATCCCGCGAGTCCGAGGAAACTCCGTACCTCGTGAACAGTTCTCGGGGACTTCTGATTCAGCACTTGTGTGATCTTACTCGGGTCTACAGCGATACCTTCTGCTGAGGCGATATGCCCAAGAAAAGGCACTTGCGATATCCAGAACTCGCACTTGCTGAATTTCGCGTATAGCTTGTGATCCCGCAGCCGTTGCAAGACTATACGCAGATGTTTCTTGTGTTCTTCCTCTGACTTGGAATATACCAATATGTCGTCGATGAAGACCATGACAAACTTATCCAGCTCTGGCATGAATACCGAGTTCATCAAATACATGAAGTGAGCTGGAGTATTGGTGAGGCCGAAGGACATGACCAGGTACTCATAAAGTCCGTACCTCGTCGAGAAAGCTGTCTTTGGAATATCCTCAGCCTGTAGTTTAATCTGATGGTACCCGGATCTTAAGTCCATCTTGGAGAAGATGTTTGCTTCGACCAACTGATCAAACAACATGTCGATCAGTGGCAACGGGTACTTGTTCTTGATGGTTACGGCATTTAGTGGACGATAGTCCACACAAAGCCACAATGTCTAGTCTTTCTTCTTCACGAACAATGCCGAGCAGCCCCATGGGGAGGAGCTCGGCCTAATAAAACCCTTCTCCAGCAGGTCCATTAGCTGGGTCTTCAGTTCAGCCAACTCCTTTGGCGCCATCTTGTACGTCCTTCAGGATATTGGCATGGTTCCCGGTGCAAGTTCAATCTTGAACTCCACTTCTCGGTCGTGCGGCATTCCCAGTAAATCATCCGGGAACACTCAGGGAACTATCGGGCCACTGGAATATCTTCCAATCTGATGGTTGTGGATTGATAGACACTTGGAAGTTTTATTTCTGGACTGTCCAGAAATAAGGAGTGAGATCCGTGCACTTCTGAGTTCAAGTGCACGATTCGAAGGACGGTGTCTAAAACAAAACCATGGCAGGTTAACCACGACATCCCTAAGATGACATCGACCTTCTGTCCCTCTAGCATTATGAGAGACGTAGGGTACACTCTACCCGCTAAGCATAACGGTGCTTTGGAAACCATTACGCTTGCTGAAATCTTCCCACCCGGTGAACAAATCAAATATGGACTATTGGTGGGTAGTATTTGCAAGCTGTGTTTAGCAATGAATGCTTGGCTAATAAAATTGTGCGTGGCGCCTGAATCAAACAATTCTATGGCAGGATGCTGGTGGAGTTGGAACATACCCGCAAGGATTGACTCTCCCTCCAGCACGTCCTCTATGGCGAGTTGGTGGACGGTGCCGGGCCTAGGATTTGCCCGCCGCGCATTAGTGGGGTTCCGGGGCTGATTCCTCCCCGGAAGTTGCGGTGCAACTCCGCCACCTTGCCTCTCCGGACAACTGCTGGCCAAGTGTCCTGGACGACCACACTTGTAGCATGTGGCTGTTGCTTGGGGGATGAAAGCCCGGCATGCGCTGCTGAGGTGCATACGCACGCGGCATCGCCCGCTGCTGCTGTTGTTGTTGTGGAGGTGGTGCTGGCAGTGCCGGTGGGAATGCAGGTAGAGAATAGGGCCGACTGCGGAATGTCATCGACCTCTGTGGTGGCTGCCAGCGTGGAGCCGATGGTGGGTGATTCACCATCCGGTATTTTTGAGAAGGACCACCTCCTTCTCCGCTGCTTTGCGGCGCACTTCGCTTCCTTTCCGCCGCCGCTAACTCCTTGCAGGAGTCTTCCTGAATGATCGCAGCATCAATTATGTCATTGAGGCTTCCGCGATTGAACATCGCCAGCTTGTCTTTCAGGAGCGGGTTAAGCTCCTGGTAGAAGTGATCCCGCCGCTTCTCGTCGGTATCGGCGTGATACGACGCGTAGAGCGCAAGATCATTGAACGCCCTGGAATATTCCAGCGTGTTTCGGCTCCCTTGCTGCAGGCGTAGGAACTCCTGCATCTTCCTATTCATGATACCCGGCGGTATGTGATAGGCCCTGAAGGCCGTCCTGAATTCCGTCCAGGTCATAACTCTGTCGGTGGGCTGCGAAAGACAGTAGTTTGCCCACCACACGCTCGCGGATCCTTGGAGCTGTTGGACCACGAAATGAGTCTTGTGCTGCTCACTCACTTGGAGCAGCCCAAACTTCGTCTCCATCGTGCGGAGCCAGTTGTCCACATCGATGGGTTCATCCGCCCTTGAGAATACCGGGGGATGAGTCGCCAGAAAATCGGAGTAGGAGCTCTGGTGACGCTCCTCACGATCTTGACGCCTCTCTGGTTGAGACGTATTTTCAATGAGAGTTTGCATCAACTCCGTGTGCTGCTGATGAGAACCCGCCATTGCTGCCACAATATCCGCCAAACTAACCGTTGGCGGTGGCGGTTGTTGCTGTTGCTGCTGCTGCTGCTGTTGCTGTCCCGAGGAGTCCTCGGGAGGCTGTTGGGAGGTCTCTCCCCCCTGACTGGAACCCCCAACGTCCGGGTTGGCACGAATACGAGTCATTCTGAAATTCAAAACAGCAGCAATCAGCACATGTCATACTTAATATTCCATATGAAACAGTTGGTATTGAAGTGATGCATGAATAATTTGCACAACATTCACATATATTAAAAAAGCATAACTTTATACAAGATACATTATTCTCGGTCTCTGAGAAGTCGTGCTCATGTCGTCACTACCTATACATATGCTACTGTTTACACGACATGTCACCGATTACAAAAATTTTTGTTACATTACCCCTGCTGCCCTACTTGGCAACAGTAACCTCCTACTCGGAGTAGAACTCGACCTCCTGCGGGTCGTACTCCTCCGGTACCTCTACTGGTGGATATGGGTCTACAACCTCCTCTTCCGGCTCGGGTTCTCCCATTGCCGGAAGACCCAAGACAACGGGTATGGCGCCTACCACCGGTATGCCCATTACCGGAGGTACGAAGTCGTGCAACGCATGCACCTCGTCCATGGCTTGGTTGTAGTCCTCTTCCCAGCCTTGGCCCTCCTCAATAGCGTCGTCCTGCTCTTGAGTAAGGACCTCGTTTTGCTGGGTCAGAGCCTCCACCTGCTGTTGCAAAGCCGTGATGTCGACACGGCTTTTCCTCTTCGCCTTCTTCAGACGATGCAACTGATTATATTGTTCATTCAGTCGCTTGATCGTCGGAAGGAGCACATTGCGGAGTGCTCTGTGAGCACTCTCGAAATGGTCTCCACGTCTGTTGCTCTCCTTGAGCTTCATGGCGAGGCACTCCGTATGAACAGCTTGGCTGTCCATCACGGCCTTTCCCGCTCTCAATTGGAGACTGAGGTTTGCCTCTGCGGGACTGTACTTTGGGGAACCCGGATCTGTTGTCTCAATGTACCTCCCTTCCTGCACGTGATTATCCCATCCCTGCACCGGAACGAGCGCGTATGGAGTGCCCTCCATAGCTCTCACATGTAGCTGGCAGAAACGCAACATGGTGTCACAGGCTGCCACTTGCCACATTTCCTCCGGTTGTCTACCTCTCACCGTAACGGTCAACGGCGCACAACCGGGTGGCGTAGGTCCTGCAGGGACTTCGACATTGATCGTCTATGCCTTGTTCCCCTCCTCGCCTTCTTCTTTGTTGAAGTACTGCGGCATCTTGCTGTACCCAAAATATTGAAGCATTTGCCTCAATGCTTCCGGATAGCCGCTGCGGTGAGGACAGTGGGACACCACCCACCCGTTCTCCAACTGTTTATCCGCTGTCATCTGAAAAAACATATTTGAGAAATGTAAAATATTTATTTGAACAGTAAACCATTGGGTTATAACATAAAACATGTCATTGAACTCATAAGACTTGGAAACATAGTTCAAACTTAAACAAATTTGACTGCTGATCTGCTGTCCAACATGACAGCCCTGACCAGTTTCCATTTCAACCTGATTTAGACCATGCTAGAGGCAAAACCAATTCTGGAGCTCAACCACAAAGTTAAATCTAACTTAAATAGCTTTCCAGAAAGTATTTGCTTGTCCTAAGATCAGTCCTGGTTAAAAAGTTATGAGATGTCAGATTTAACAGGATTTCTGGAGAAAATGGACAGCACCCCCCTGCTTTAGGTACTTACTTGATCCAAGAATTCCAGTTAATTCTGCTCCCAATTGTAAGGGCCTCAGTTTTTGACACATATTTGAAGTGTTCATCACCACACACACACCTCATTTGAAGCAAGTTGTTAAACACATTTGGAGAGCATGTAACCACCATCAACATCTCATTAGGGAACAAACTCACATATTGCAAAAGTGGTATTTCCCACATGTGATATACAGGGGCTGGGCATATGAAAACTTCTACATAGTGCTAGGAATGTCCATGCCAAGTTTCACCCAAATTCAAAACCTTTTTGAGGTCATTTTGGGTATGGCTTGAAAGAGGGCAGTTTGAACTCAAATTCAAATTCAAACTGTTTTGATCCCATGAATTCAAAGGTGGGAGGCATATTCTTACTCAGAACATTTTTGTAAGCTCACACACCAATTTTCACTCCATTTGGAGTTGATCTTGACATGAGCTAAGTGGGGCAAATTCAAACTTTATTTGAATTTTCAAACTGAACATGTGCTGAAATTCATTGAAACCAAACCCTATTTGAATGCTAACCAATTCAAATGGTTCAAGGGTAGAAAATTCAAATCACCAGGGGCTTTGTGGGGACTACTGTTTACAACAGTGAATAGGAGTTAATCTCAGAGGTTAAAAATGAAAATGGGACCCACATGTCAGCCACTGGGATGATTCAACCGACTGAGACTTTCTCACTTGGGTCCCCGAGCTGCAGCTGCGATCGCCACCGAGGGAGGCCGCCGCGCCAGCAGCTGCTTGGCCACGCGCGGGCACGAGTCGGCTCAGAGCCTTCTTAAGGCGTTCTTCCCCCTCCTCGGCCGAAGCCGTCGCCATCTTCTCCCCGCAAGAACACAGCGCCGGGAAACTTTCTTCCGCCGCTCAGAACCGATCGGAAAGCTCCGATCACAGCCTCCACGTCTCCTTCAGAGCTACGGCAAGGTACTAGGAACCCTCCTCGTTCTTCCCTGTTGCTAGAACTCAGCTAAAACCTGTCGATCTCGGCTATACCGAGAGTTCAATTCGGTGACCTAAAACCGCCGCACTTCGGGCTTCTGTGGACAGCCCAACTGGGAGGTTGTCACGCACGAGCCAAGGCACCCTTGGACGTGCTGGTGATCGGTGCTGCTCACCACAGAGCCACAGACCGAGCGCTTGCTCACCGGAGGCGAATTTCCAGTTTTCCCCTTTCTGGGTACAGACAGACCTTCGGGTGCGGTTCTGTTGAATTCATATTCTAGAAAGGATTAGAGGGCCTCAATCCGCTCCCACACAATCTAGACACGGTGGCGCACAAGTTGCCTTCACAACCTTGGGCCTGAGAACCTCTGTACCCGGCATATTTCGAAGTTACCGACGGCGGAGCATTCGGGTAGCATCGGGCGCACGGTGAGGGACTACTTCGGACCTCTCCCGAGCTGCCTTGAGCCCATGCCGAGGTTCCTGAGGTACCACTGATGCTTTCCGGCCGTTTGCTCGGTTAGTTGGGGTGCTAGGGAAGTCGGCCGACACGGCCGAAGTCTTTTCGAAGCCGCCGCTCATCGCCGACCATGTGCCGGCCGTTTTCTGTGACAACTATCTAGGATCATAGACTAGCCCCACATACCACCACTCGTATTTTCTGCGCACTTTGTCCACACTTGTGCGCACCCGGGAAGACTTCCCGGTCGGTCACCCATCCCCAAATTCCTCCGGGCCAAGCACGCTTAACCCCAGAGTCCTTTGCAGGTGAGCTTCCAGAAAAGAAGGTATACCTTGATGGTATGAGTACTCTATCAATCCTATTAAGCCGGGAGTTAGGATATCACACACAATCCATCCCCCTTAGAAGACCGACGTCCTCGTCGGTCAACGACAAGACAGGAAAGTCCCCTATTAGCCACGTCCGTACGTCCAGTACTGGCATACGCATACCGTACGTATGGTTTGCAGCATACGTACCATACCGTGTCCCACACAGAGGACCCATGCGTCATGCGTACGTACCGACGTCCCTGACTCGTACACTACCGTATCCTTCTAACTGACCCGTACGCACCCGTGAAGCTGCGAGGGTCGGCTCTGATACCATTTGTGACAACTCTCTAGGATCATAGACTAGCCCCACATACCACCACTCGTCTTTTCTGCGCACTTTGTCCTCACTTGTGCGCACCCGGGAAGACTTCCCGGTCGGTCACTCATCCCCAAATTCCTCCGAGCCAAGCACGCTTAACCCCAGAGTCCTTTGCAGGTGAGCTTCCAGAAAAGAAGGTATACCTTGATGGTATGAGTACTCTATCAATCCTATTAAGCCGGGAGTTAGGATATCACACACAATATATCGACTGTGGGACCACCCCGTGGTTCACCCACTCCAAGATCGCATAGGATGGTGCCGTACGATGCGGCACCCAACAGCACACACGAAAAGAATAAAGAACAACATACAAACTTTTATTTGATATAAAACAGCGGAAGTCTTTTTACAAAACCCATTCATTCAGCGGAAGTAATATACATATACGGCCTCTCATCCTAGCTATGCAAAAGTGCAGCCGTCCAGCCCGGGGACGCTACACGCTAGCAGCAAGGAACCGGAGATTCACGGCGGCGTGCAGGGCTCCAGCTCGGCCGTGTAAACCGATGGGGGGAGCGCCTCATCCTCGGAACCTTCCTCATAACTCTCACCTGCACACAGCTCAAATATTGCAACCGTGAGCACGAAGGCTCAGCAAGTTTTAACCGTCAACCCTACGCATGAAACTCTACGTGCAAGGATGTGTAAGGTAGGAAAGGACTTTGCAATAAAGACACGCCTATAAGTTGATCCTTATTTTCAGTTTTTATAGCAGCAGATTCATGTGCCTTAGGCAGCCCTCACATCGGAAGTCCACAATCAAACAAGAAACGCTTTCCTCCGATGTGGTGATCCCAAAGCGGAAAGTAAACTTAATTAGCTCTACATCTACAGCAAACATAGTTTCCAAAACATTAATATATCATCACAGCATATTGTCATTCCACTGGCTTACTTTAATTCTTACTACGTCATGAAACAGTGAACAAGCGGTACTCAAATAACCACGAGGGACAGTGATTGCAATCAGGAGACACCCGGACAACACGTTGCATACACCCACTTTCAGAAGCATGATTCCACACCCCTTCCTACTCCGTTGTATGCAACAACCTTTCAAAGGCAACCCAAACACCGAACCGGTCCATCCGTAACAGGCAGGAGGTCCCCGCGTGGAGCGTGACTGTGCCCACCGGCAGATTTACACCTTGCTACCCTCAACCCACTCCTGTTTACGGTTGGGTAAGCGTCGGCACCCAGGTTAACCATTTACATCGGTTTCCTGCTTATGTCAGTATGCCATCCTGTACTGTTCGATACTTGTTCAGCAGGCCTGCACACGACTCGGTCCTCAAACGACACCAACAGGGCTACACACGTGAGACCTCCGCTCACTGCTTCCTATCCCCCCTGCTGGGTCTCATTTTCACCACTCTTAAGCAATTTTCTATTCTGACCAAACCGTGTGATAAACCTTACCTCGCGAGTAGATTCCAGCTACTTGACTTCTACCGAGGTCCTAAGCACATTAGCAGGGCCTTGTCTACTCGTAGGCTCTGTAAGCTACCCAACCCTTCATAGGATTTAAAAGGTTATGCAAGTGGGGTTTCAAACACCTTAACTCTAATGCAAACATTCACCCTAGACATAAGTGATACAAATAAAGAATTTTATAAAAGGTACTTAAGTGCAAACCGGGGCTTGCCTGGTTGCGAGTCAAACGGGAAGTTAGCTTCAGGTGGGAGGATGTCCAAGGGCTCCGGTGCGTCTTCAACTTCGGTCACTATTATGAAATGTAATAAAATACATGTGTAAGTATTAAAGGTTTATAGAAATTGAACTTCTATTCATAGCTACTGCTATTTAGGATCCTTAATTGGCTTTGGGAATTTTACAGTGGATACTAGACCCTCTAAGTATGATTTGAGCCAAATTTGGAGACATGTCATTGCATAATGTAGTCTTTAAAATTCCTACAAGTACAATGCTTATCTGATTTTTGAGACCAAATCAGGAGCTTTGACATAGCTAGAAATGGAAGATCTGATTAGGGTAAGTCTCCATGGTTCTAACAAAATTTGTTTCACCATTTTTGGGGCTACCATCAGAGAGATATGAATTTTTGAAGTTTGGGACAGGAGTGCTGAACAGTTTCTGTTTGAATTTGAATTTCCAAATAAAGGCTGAACTTGGGAAGGTAATTTGACCTAGCAAATGAACTCCAATGAAGCCCAAATTTTTACTGGAGATCAGCATCTATGAAGAGGATTTGCTGCCCAAATTTGGGAATATTTCATAAAGAATTGCTCCTATAATAAATCCCTAAAGATTTACTAAAAACAATTCTACAGAAATTCCTGGGCATTTTCATAGCCCAAAATTGGTTTCTCTGTGAAGTACTCCTCATGAGGATTCCAACAAAATTGTTCTCACTCTTTTTGGAGTTTTCTATACAAAGTTATGGGCTTGCAAAGATCAGCTAATTTCTGGAATTATTTCCCTAATAGAAACTTCAAATAATTGGACTGGGCCCACTGTTTTAAATCTGACCAGTGAGATTTAGGCAACACCGGGAACTACGGGGTTATTCCCGCGCAGCCGCACCGGATCCGGCGCCACAGACCGATCCCCGCGCGTATACGGAGGCTGACCGGTGGGACCCGGCCCTCCTTCGTCTTCCTCGCGCTGCCCGCGCCTCCCGCGGCGGCGCACGCCGGCGAGGCTCACCGGGACATGGTTCCCGTTGTCCAAACTTCATCAAACTCGCTGCTCCCCCATATTTAACTGCGCTGAGCACTTTGGGTGGGTCGCTGGCGGCCGTAGTTCACCGGAAAACACCGCGCACCGGTGACAGCAATGTTTTGCCTCCGGTGCAATCGGGAGCCCCCATACCCCCACTAAATGATCGGTTCCCGGGCTCTAGAGCACCAGTGGAGGGAGTAGAAGCTCGACATGGGGTCTAAACTGATCGAGGATCGCCAGAACTCTATCGGCACCGTGCGCCCGAGGCGGTCCGGCGGTGCGCCCTGATCAAGACGTGGAAATTCTCCCTCTACACCCCATGTCTAGGTCTAAAATCGAGGGAGGAAGTGCGCCAAGTAGATAGGAAGCTTCGTGTACAGTTCTAATCAATGAGAACACGAATTAATGACGAATTTGGCAATTTCCTACCTCGGGGTCAGTTTGTACCGTCCGGGAGAAAAACCCGGAATTGTTTTGCTATGATCAACGTCCAGGGCTGAGCTTTGGGCTCGAGCAGCTGGGGTCGAGGACGCACCGAGTGGCTGACTTGTTTTGCCGTGATCTTGCTCGGTGTGAGCTGTCCACGGTGACCTCCCTCGGTTCTTCCCCGTTCACCCGAGGATCAAGGCTATTTTGCCAATTTCTGGAACAATCACGCTCGGGACAGGACAGGAGAGGTACTGGATGGCTAGAGCACTGGTGGGCGCAGCTTTCCGCTGTGGGGCGCTCGAGCAACCGAGCTCAGTAGCTGCGGCGTGATCGAGAGGAATGGCGGCGGTGTTGTGGGCAAAAGAAACGGCGGAGGCGCGGGTTATAGTAGGGGAAGAAGTGAAACAGCTCCGGCGCACCCCTTGCCGTGATCCCACCGAGCCACCAAGGCAGCAGGAGGTGGCGCGGGCTCTCCCTCGGGCGCGGGTTCAACCGGGAGCTGGTGCGCTCCCGCTGTTCGACCGAATGAAGCAAAGGCGGTTGCTTTGCTGTGAAACTGACCACTGGGCCCCACTTCCCCCTTTGTTTATTCAAACTTTCTCTGATCTTTTCCATCCAGCAACTCAAAATTTAAGGCTAGACTTTCACCCCAAGTTAAGTTTGAATTTGCTGAATTCGAAGGGTTTGAATTCAGGTGTGAAATTTGGATGTGGTTTGATCATTTGAATTTGAAAAAGAGTTTGAATTCTCCACTTTGTATTGCCTCAAAAATATAGCAAACCAGCTCCAAAATTTCCAATTTTTGGCATCGCTGCTCATTCAAAGGTGGAGGACTCAGTTGTGAAACCAAATTTCGAAATTGAGGGGATTGGAATTTGAAACCGAATTTGAAATTCAGATTAGAGGGCTTTTCCTTTTAATCTCAAACAAATATTGAAACTCCTCCAAATGAGCTGAAATTTGGAAGGTTGAATATTTGGACTATGAAGATCCAAGTTATGAATTTAGATCTCCATGTTTGGAAGTTTTGGGAAGTCTAAACCCTCACTTTGAACTCACCCCCTTATAATTCAAAGTTTTAATTCCCCTCATTTTTCATAAGTGTATATGAGCAGAACTTTCTTGCTACCACTTTTGCGGATTTTACATCCCTCCCCCCTTAAAAAGAATCTCGTCCCGAGATTCCAAAGGAAAAGTAAAGTGGGGAAAACTTAACCGGGTATATGATGGTAGCAAGTCCGGATAATACGTTCGTAGATAGTCCACGCTTTCCCATGTCGCCTCATCAGCGGTATGGTTACTCCACAAGACCTTGTAGAACCATAAGGTCCGGTTTCTTGTGGCACGAGTCATTTCATCGATGATCCGGATTGGATACTCCGTGTACGTGAGGTCCGGTTGAAGAACTTCTATGTCTTCAGTGCGGATTTCAGCGGAGGGTTTGAGAAACTTCCTCAGCTGTGAGATATGGAAGACATTGTGAATCCCTGCGAGCGACGCCGGTAACTCCAAGCGATATGCCACGGGTCCGCATGTTTCAATGACGGTGAACGGACCAATGAATCACGGCGCAAGCTTGCCCTTCACTCCAAAATGGTGAACTCCCTTCATCGGAGACACACGGACATAAACACGGTCCCCGATGTCGAAGTGGAGAGGACGGCGTCTTTTATCCGCATAGCTTTTCCGGCGAGATTGAGCAGCCTTGAGGTTGGCCTGTATTACTCGCACTCGTTCTTCAGCCTCATTCACAAGTTCAATGCCGTAGATAACTCGCTCGCCGGAGTTGCACCAGTTGAGAGGTGTGCGGCATTTCCGGCCGTAGAGAGCTTCATACGGCGCCATCTTGATGCTAGCTTGATAGCCATTGTTGTAAGAAAACTCCGCCAACGGCAAATGATCGTCCCAATTCTTGCCGTGGTGGATGGCACAAGCGCGTAGCATGTCTTCAAGCACTTGATTCACCCGTTCAGTTTGACCATCTGTCTGCGGGTGATACGCGGAGCTTCGGATCAGTTTGGTCTCCAATGATGCGTGCAGCTGTTCCCAGAACCGAGAGACGAACAGCGCACCGCGATCGGAAATGGTGGAGCGGGAAACACCGTGGAAGCACAAGATCCTTGCAATGTAAAGTTCCGCATATTACTTGGCCACGTAACTGGTATGTACGGGAATGAAATGAGCCGACTTGGTTAGTCGATCGACTATCACCCAAATCGAGTCATGTTTGTGAGACGTGAGAGGTAATCCGACTATGAAGTCCATGCTGATATCCTCCCACTTCCATGCCGGAATGTTCAATGGTTGCAGCTGTCCGGCTTTACGCATATGGTCAGCTTTCACCCGCCGACACGTATCACATTCGGATACGTACTTTGCAATTTCTCTTTTCATCCGTGTCCACCAAAACCTTGTTTTCAGATCTTGGTACATCTTGTTGCTGCCCGGATGGATAGAATACTTGGACAAATGAGCTTCGTCCAAGATTTTCCTCCGAAGCTTCATGTCGCGGGGTACCACTATACGATCTTCAAACCATAGAGTACCGTTGCCATCTCTTCGGAAGCATTTCATTTCGCCATTCTTCATCCTTCTCTGAATGTGTGAGATTCCCACGTCTTTCTTCTGTGCTTTCATAATCTCCTCTCGTATTGTAGAGACGAGAGCAAGATTATACAATGCCCCATATGGAACCAAGTACAGACTCGGCTCCTCCTCTTCAAGTGGGGTAATGGACAGACTGTTGACATGGGATTTGCGGCTTAAGGCATCGGCAACCACGTTTGCCTTTCCGGGATGGTAGTGAATCTCGATCTCATAGTCTTTGATCAGTTCTAGCCATCTCCGTTGCCGCATATTCAACTCCTTTTGAGTGAATATATATTTCAGACTTTTGTGGTCGGTGTAGAGGTGCACTAAGTTCCCAAGCAAATAGTGCCTCCACATCTTCAAGGCCAACAACACAGCAGTGAGCTCAAGATCATGAGTCGGATAGTGCTGCTCGTGGTTACGAAGTTGACGTGAGCCATAGACGACCACTCTGCCAACTTGCATCAATACACAGCCAAGCCCGATGCCGGACGCATCACTGTAGGATCGAACAGCACGTGAAAAGCTACCAGAGGGGGGGTGAATGGTAGATTAGAACTTTTTGCAGTGGAAACAACAAAAACCCCTCAGCAAAAAATCAATTGGTTAAAGAAACCGTGTGTGCAAGTGTTTTCAAACATGTTCAACCGTGACAAATCAAGTAGAGAGGTATAGAATCAAGTCACAGATCTAATGCAACAAGAATCACTTGAAAACACGAAGTAAAACTTGAGATACGATCAAAACATTAAACAAAGATCATTCTGTTCTACCCGATATAAAACAGATCTGCAACGCTGCAAAGAAACTTGTGTATCTCAAAAACTACAGATCTGAAGCTCGTGAAAATTTCACAGATGATAGATAATTGAGTTGTGAAGACAACCAAAAAAGAATCACGTAAATCGGATCTGTAAAACTCGAGTTATGAACGAAACACCAAAGCAACGTCGGTCTGTCCAGAAACTCGGCGAGAAAGACTTGAAGAAAAACAAGTCGGACGAACAAGGCACAAAAGCTCCTCGAAACTATGAACTTTATTCAATAGAAACACAAGAGGAACAGCCCAAAGTTCTCTGCCGATGAGAGCTCTGGCCTCCCTTGCTTTTATAGCCAGCCCTCAGGCTAAACAATCCAATCTAGGACTCCTAATTGGACTCGTATCCTAACTTACCATAACTGATCAGGACTCTCCTATTCGCAGATAGAAGCAATCGTGAGACTTCCAAACAACTTAGGAACGTCCTAAACATTCTTAAAACAACTCAACTTCGTACCTAGCACGAAATCCTATCATAACCAACTCAAATCTTCCATATTTGAGCCATATCCGACTCAGCCTCAGCCTGAGTACGCAATCCAGCCGGTTGGACATTTCCGACCAATTCTTTACGTCCACTTCTCTTCATCACGCCTTGGAACAATGTTGCCACGTCCATGCACTCATTGCACACGTGCAAACACCTTCCAACGATGTACACGCAACCTTCATATGCACTGCCGTTGATCCAAACATGCTGCGCGACCTCTCGATCAACTCAACCACAGCTCCTCCCGAACTTGGTTGTTGGAACCTCATCTTCTCCCTGAGACTAGTCCAAGGATCCTGTCACCAGCCATGTCTTGAACTCAAGCAACACCTGCACATGAATAAACAACCAATTCTTCCGAGGACAAGTCCTCGACTTGACTCACGTTAGTTCGAAAACCACAACACCTTACATGAGCACGTCACATAAGCATGTTACAAACCATATCAAATGATAACAGCTATAACCACCAAAACACACCAAAAACTTAGCAAATTAATACTAAGCAAACCTTTCCATAGAGCAAGTTTGAAACATTGCGAGTTAAAAGCAAAAACAAGACGCTGCAGTTCTACGAGTTGAACTTCACGGGAGCTCCCTAAAAACAAGCTCCAGACCTCACAGAAGCTCTCCGGACCTTGCAGGAGCTCTCCGGACCTTGCCAACACTTGGCAGACCTAACAAAGAACTTGTCGTACCTTGCCACAGAAGAATGTTTTGGCAATATTCAAAACTTTGAATGTTAATGCTAACTTTTATCCTAATTGCCAATGTATTCAGCACACATAGGTCTCACAATCTCCCCCTTGATGAATGCATTGGCAACACCAATTAAAATCTGAACATTGGCTTATGAAAAGTTTTGAAAAGCTGTGAAAACTCATTTCTCCCCCTTTATTAATTTCTCCCCATTTTTAAAAATCAGAGAAGGAAGAATAGTGTATAACATATGCAAAGTGTAAAAAAATCTCTCCTTATACATATTTCTCCCCCTTTGACAATGTATTCAGCAAGGTTCAAAAGAGAAATTTTTAAATGTTATGAGCATATTATAACATATACATACAAAACAAAGCTCATCCAAGTCATACTATCAGGTTACTTACACTATCACATCAATGAGATACATAAAGTAGTGTAAGCCATGCTAGAGATCAAATGTATTTTTCAGTTTAAGCAAGTCATGATCTCCCTTACTCAACTATTTCAAAACCTGAAAACATGACACTTGTTGCTGCATTTTTATTATTCATAATCATTTAAGGCACAAAGTTGATCATATGATATTTGCAAGAGATTATATGCCGCATCAGCCTTATTTTAACCAACCAAGCCAAGCCTATGTCATTTGACAATCAGAAGCTTAAGGACATGGTTTTAGTCATACACAATTCCTTCCAAGTTAATATCTTAGTGTAATGATAAGCAATCTCAAAACAAGAAGTGCGATGCATGCATATTCTCTTGATCTTTTCGCAATTTTTTATTTGAAAACTCAACATGTGAGCTGATCACTTGATTAATTTTTTATGATTAAAAGCACTTGTGAGCACGCAACAAGTTCAAAACAGCAAGAAAGTTTGATCATGACCAGATTTAGTGTAAGTAATTATTCCAATTACTAGTCATGGCAAAAACTACAAAATGTATAACATGAGTAATGTAGTAAGAACTTTCAGCCTGTAAAAGGAATCACAAAGTTATATATGTATGAAATACTATGCTCATATTATTTTAGTTTCATATTCACACATAGACTTTCAAAGTTTCAAAAACTCCCCCTCAATTTAAGCCATGAGGATGCATAACCCCTATTTCACTACGAATGAAACAAAAACGAGTGAAATCCAAAGGTTTTGTAAAAATATCAGCCAATTGTTGTTCGGTATCGACATGGTGAAGCACAATGTTTCCTTTTTCAACATTATCACGAAGAAAGTGATACCTAATGTCGATGTGCTTAGTTCTAGAGTGTTTCACGGGGTTTTTAGCAATACAAATTGCACTAGTGTTATCACAAAACAGTGGAACACTATCTAAATCAACCCCATAGTCCTTAAGTGTTTGAACAATCCAAAGAATTTGTGAGCAAGCGCTAGCCGCAGCTACATATTCAGATTCGGCCGTGGATTGTGCAACTGAACTTTGTTTTCTAGAGGACCAAGCAACAAGTGAATTACCAAGAAAATGACAAGCACCCGAAGTACTTTTCCTATCAATCCTACAACCCCCAAAATCAGCATCCGAAAAAGCTTTCAAAGAAACGGTTGAGGAAGAAGGAAGAAAAATGCCAAATTCTTGAGTTCCATGTAGGTACCTGAGAATCCTTTTGATGGCTTGGCGATGTGAAGCACGTGGAGAAGCTTGAAAACGTGCACAAAGACGTACGCTGAATTGTATGTCTGGTCTTGACGCCGTGAGATACAAAAGTGATCCAATCATACTTCTGTATTCTTTTTTATCGACCGGGTCACCATCTTCGTCAAGTTCAAGTGTTGTTGCTGTTCCCATTGGTGTCCGAAGAGGCTTGCATTTGTCCATGTTGAAGCGCTTAAGAAGGTCCTTTGTATACTTAGTTTGATGCACAAGAGTTCCTTCTTTTGTTTGCTTGATTTGCAGCCCCAAAAAGTATGTGAGTTCTCTCATCATACTCATCTCAAATTCTAAACTCATCATAGCTGAAAACTTGGACACCAGATCATGAGAAGCACAACCAAAGATAATATCATCCACATACACTTGAATGAATAATGAGTCATTGCCATGCTTAAGTACAAAAAGAGTTTTATCAACCTTGCCCATTGTAAACCCCTTTTCAAGTAAGAATGTTTTTAACCTATCATACCATGATCTAGGGGCTTGTTTTAGACCGTACAAGGCTTTGGACAGTTTGTAAACATGATTAGGAAAATTTGGATTTTCAAAACCCGGTGGCTGCTTAACATAAACTTCCTCCTCTATGTAGCCATTAAGAAAGGCACTTTTAACATCCATTTGATATAACTTGAAACCTTTAGATGCAGCAAATGCTAATAAAATTCTCATAGCTTCTAATTTAGCAACAGGAGCAAATGTTTCATCAAAATCTAGACCTTCAATTTGAGTGAAACCTTGAGCAACCAACCTAGCTTTATTCCTAACCACAACCCCATCCTCACTTTGCTTATTTTTAAATACCCATTTAGTTCCAATTAATGTGCGACCTTGAGGTGGAGGTACAAGTTTCCAAACATTATTTCTTTCAAAATTTTCTAACTCTTCTTGCATGGCATTAATCCAAGATTCATTAGTGAGTGCGTGTGATATATCCTTGGGTTCAAAAGAAGCAACAAAAGCAGAATGAGCATGAGAGTTTGGATCTCAAAACCTGGACCGAGTGACTCGTTCATGCAAGCTTCCAATGATTTGTTGTGGAGGATGACTTTTGAGTACTTGGAGGGGAGTAGACACTTCACAAGCACCTTCTTCTTCATGTTCAGACCTTTGATTAGGAGAGCTTGTTGATTGAGGAAGGTCCGAACCAGAAGTAGTGACTGTTGGTGCTGGTTGTGGTGCAAAATCAGCAGCTTGATCGTTATTTACTTCCGAGTTTTCGGGCAGCAGCACCACTTCTTCATCTTCTTCAATAAAAATACTCTCCCCCTGCGGATATGGATCCGGACCTGCAATATCGGAGCTAGTACTTGGGCTAGCTTCATCAAAAGAAACCTCGCAAGTCTCCACAATTTTGTTAGTGTCAAGTAAAAGCACACGGTAGCCTCTAGTATGAGATGGATAACCAAGAAACATGCCATCAACAGATCTAGCTTCAAATTTATCAAGATTACCATGTTTCTTAACAAAGCATTTGCAACCAAAAACCCTAAAGTGTGTAACACTAGGCCTATGTCCAAACCGGAGCTCACATGGGGTTTTTCCAAGCTTAGCACGCAAGAAAACATGATTTGAGATATAACAAGCGGTTGCAATTGCATCAGCCCAAAATTTCCTAGGAGTTTGATATTCATCAAGCATAGTCCTAGCCATCTCAACTAAGGTCCTGTTCTTTCTTTCTACGACACCATTTTGTTGTGGTACATTGGGTGAAGAGTATTGATGATCTATTCCATTTTCAGCACAAAAGTGATCAAAGGATTGGTTTTTAAATTCAGTTCCGTTATCACTTCTAATTGCTTTTAATGATCCTGGGTGATCAATAGATAATCTAAGAAATAAAGTTCTAAAATGACTAAAAGCTTCATTCTTAGATGCCTTAAAATAAACCCAAGAATATCTGGAATAATCATCAACAATCACAAGCACATACCATTTACCTCCGAAGGATTGAACACGTGCCGGACCTACTGTGTCAAGATGTAAAAGTTGTCCCGGTTCAGCTGTCATGGTCATTGTGAGAGGAGCATGTGAACCTGCAACAAACTTAGCATGTATACAAGAAGAGCACACAATATCATTGTCCTTTTTAAGCTTCGGCAGCCCACGTATGCAATCGAGAGCACTAACACGAGTGAGATGATCAAAGCCTATGTGACCAAGTCTACGATGCCAAAAATATAGATCCTTTGTATCATTAGCAACTAGACACCGATGCTTAGAAGTTGACAAATCAAAATCAGCTTTAAAAACTCTTTCAAACCTAGACATGTTAAACAAAATCTCACCTTTTGAATCTACAACCTTGCAGTAATTTTTAGCAAAGCTAACCTCTAGATTTTCATCTAGCAATTGTGAAACCGAAAGCAAGTTGTATTTCAAATTTTTAACAAGTGCCACATCTTTCAAAGTGTAGAGATTGTTTACTCTAACAGAACCTTTAGCAATTATGGGAGTAGAAAAGTTATCGGGGAAAGTAACATTTTCTACACGTGACACAAAAGAGAGAGAGGAGAACCATTCTTCGTTACCGGTCATGTGGCATGAGCAACCTGAATCCACAATCCAAATGTTCTCCTTCCTCAAACGTGAAACCTACACAGCAGCACAATACGTCGATGACTCAATACTGGGGTTAGTTAAAAGACTTTTAGGAATCCAGTACTGACTCACACGACGTCCAGCAGGAATAACACGCGAAAGCTGAGAAGGTACAGCAGGTTTATGAGCCAAACATCGAAAATTTTTGTTCCCAACTACTGACTTAGAAGATGTGTTATATGTAGCAAAAAAACAGTAGGTCCGGGAGCAAGTTTTTGACTCATTACAGCAGGTTGCAAGCTCCGAACATTCGGTCTAGCAGATTTTGCTTGGTTGTTATGTGATCTAGCAAGTATTCTTTGTTTCTTATCGTGTTTAGCTAGTCTATAACAAAAAATCTATGACATGACCATATCTACCTTAGTAGGTACAATGAAAAATAACCTTATTAGCATGTCTAGATGAACAAGCAACACGTTTATTAGAACCCGAATGGGACAGTACTCCTGCAGATTTGAAAATCACCTATTTTTGTCTAGAAGCTGTTTGAATCAAACCGCTTCCTAATGACTTTACAACTCTAGGTGGGTGTGCCTTAGCATGAGCATGAGAATTAAAACCTAAACCAGATTTATCATTACAAGACTTGGAAGAATTCAGAAGCAAGTTTAGGTTCTTATTTGCATTAGAAAACCGATCTAGTGTCCTATGCATGTCATCAAGTTTATTGGACAGATCAAAGCAGTTTTCACATGAAGTTTTTCCCTTTAGTTTGCAATTTGAACAATATTTAACTTCATGCACACGTAAAGCATTGTTCAAAATAGAAATCTCATTCATAGCATCATTTAGTTCTTATTCAGATCATCACATGAAGAACAATGCAAATCAATTGTAGAACAACAAGCATCTATCAAATTTTTATCATTAAGTGCAGCAAGCTGTTTGTTCTTTTCAATTTCAAGTTCAAGTTTATCAAGTGTAGATGCGTGTGCACTTCTTAAAGAGGATAATTGTTCATAAACAAATCACATGAGGAACAAGAATCATCACTAGGAATCAAAGTTTTTAAACGATTAATTTCAGATTCTAGTGATTCAATTTTAACAGCATTGTTCCTAAGTTTTTTATCCTTTTTCTTTAATATAACAGTGGCACGAGAAATAGCATCACACATTTCTTCGCAAGTGGGACATACCTCTTCATCGTCGCTGTTGTGTTCTGCCTCCTCGGAGCTTGAACTTGACTTGCTCGCCATGCAGCACATATTTGCCATAGCTTCTTCATCTTCAACACTACCGGTGTCCACATCACTTGAGCCAAAATCTTGAAGTGCAGAGATCATACTATGCACTATGTTGCGCATTGATAAATCTTTCTTCTTCTTATTCTTTGCAAACGATTTCTTCGGCCTTGTTTGCTTTTCTTCACGTGAAGTCGGACCTGAAAGGTTAGGGCACTCCGTACGAAAATGTCCTGTCTTACCACATTCAAAACATCGTTGATGTCCGGAGCTTCCTCTCCTTCTAGTTCTCACATTTTGCAATGCTTTTGAGAACCGAGTAGAGATGAGTGCAAGCTCCTCCTGTGGAAACTCTTCAATCTGTTCAAGGGTTAGAGAGGACAGCAAAGAGAGTGCACCACTAGATGATGATTGACTAGAACTAGACATGTCACGTTGCGAAACAAATGCAATAGACTTGTTGGGGTTTTTACGTGAGATGATGTCAATTTCATGAGTTTTCAATTTCGAATAAAGCACGTCTAAAGTAAGAGAACTCATGACAGTAGATTCACGAATAGATGTAACTTTCATCTCCCAAATTGACATATCTAATGCTCCTAACAATTGTCTAGCATTTTCAGCATCTGAAAAGTTAACATTGACACTACGCAAGTTGCTGATAATTTTATTAAAGCGAGCAAAAAGGTCATCAATTGACTCACCGGGTTGCATCTCAAAATGCATGTATTCTTTCTTGAACATATCTTGCCTTACCTCCTTGATCGTATTGGATCCTTCATGGTAGTCACAAAGAGCTTTCCAAACATCATATGCAGATCGGAGGTGTGCAACATGGTCGAAGTCGCTTTGAGTCAATACTTGGATGATCAAGTTGCGAGCCTTGTTGTTGTTGTCAACATCTCTCATGTTCGCAGACGTAACTTGATTGTTGGGTGGTACATCGAAGTTCCGGTAGACCTTTTCCCATATGGCGAAGCCTTGCGCCTGTATGTAGGCCTCCATCCGCGCCTTCCAAACCTGAAAATCGATGCCATTGAACACACAAGGTTTTGCGGAGTACTTCTCCATGATGGTTAGTCAAAACACGTGCAAATCACAAAGATTAGAGCACCTTGGCTCTGATACCAATTGTAGGATCGAAGAGCACGTGAAAAGCTACCAGAGGGGGGTGAATGGTAGATTAAAACTTTTCGCAGCGGAAACAACAAAAACCTCTCAGCAAAAAATCAATTGGTTAAAGAAACCGTGTGTGCAAGTGTTTTCAAACGTGTTCAACCGTGACAAATCAAGTAGAGAGGTAGAGAATCAAGTCACGGATCTAATGCAACAAGAATCACTTGAAAACACGAAGTAAAACTTGAGATACGATCAAAACATTAAACGAAGATCAATCTGTTCTACCCGATATAAAACAGATCTGCAATGCTGCAAAGAAACTCGTGTATCTCAAAAACTACAGATCCGAAGCTCGTGAAAATTTCACAGATGATAGATAATTGAGTTGTGAAGACAACCCAAAAAGAATCACGTCAATCGGATCTGTAAAACTCGAGTTATGAATGAAATACCAAAGCAACGTCGGTCTGTCCAGAAACTCGGCGAGAAAGACTTGACGAAAAACAAGTCGGACGAACAAGGCACAAAAGCTCCTCGAAACTATTAACTTTATTCAATAGAAATACAAGAGGAACAGCCCAAAGTTCTCTGCCCATGAGAGCTCTGGCCTCCCTTGCTTTTATAGCCACCCCTCAGGCTAAACAATCCAATATAGGACTCCTACTCCTAATTGGACTCGTATCCTAACTTACCATAACTGCTCAGGACTCTCCTATTCGCAGATAGAAGCAATCGTGAGACTTCCAAACACCTTAGGAACGTCCTAAACATTCCTAAACAACTCAACTTCGTGCCTAGCATGAAATCCTATCATAACCAACTCAAATCTTCCATATTTGAGCCATATCCGACTCAGCCTCAGCCTGAGTACGCAATCCAGCCGGTTGGACCTTTCTGACCAATTCTTTACATCCACTTCTCTTCATCACGCCTTGGAACAATTTTGCCACGTCCATGCACTCCTTGCACACGTGCAAACACCTTCCAACGACGTACACGCAACCTTCATATGCACTGCCCTTGATCCAAACATGCTGCGCGACCTCCCGATCAACTCGACCACAGCTCCTCCCGAACTTGGTTGTTGGAACCTCATCTCCTCCCTGAGACTAGTCTAAGGATCCCGTCACCAGCCATGTCTTGAACTCAAGCAACACCTGCACATGAATAGACAACCAATTCTTCCGAGCACAAGTCCTCGACTTGACTCACGTTAGTTCGAAAACAACAACACCTTACATGAGCACGTCACATAAGCATGTTGCAAACCATATCAAATGATAACAGCCATAACCACCAAAACACACCAAAAACTTAGCAAATTAATACTAAGCAAACCTTCCCATAAAGCAAGTTTGAAACATTGCGAGTTAAAAGCAAAAACAAGACGCTGCAGTTCTATGAGTTGAACTTCACGGGAGCTCCCTAAAAACAAGCTCTGGACCTCACAGAAGCTCTCCGGACCTTGCGTCGGACTTTGCCAACACTTGGCGGACCTAACAAAGAACTTGTCGGATCTTGCCACAGAAGAATGTTTTGGCAATATTCAAAACTTTGAATGTTAATGCTAACTTTTATCCTAATTGCCAATGTATTCAGCACACATAGGTCTCACAATCACAATATACGTCGAAGGGCTTGGTCGTATCCGGTTGAGCTAACACCGGGGCTGTTGTAAGATGCTTCACTAATGCCTGGAAAGCTTCTTCACAAGCTGAGCTCCAAACATATTTGATTCCCTTCTTCAACAGTTCAGTCATCGGTTTAGCAAGCTTGGAGAAGTACGGTATGAATCTCCGGTAATATCCTGCTAACCCGAGGAAACTCCTGACTTCGTGGACTGATGTGGAGGACTTCCATTTCAGCACTTGTTCCATTTTACTTGGATCAACTGCAATACCTTCTGCAGAAATAATGTGACCAAGGAATGGCACTTGGCTGATCCAAAACTCGCACTTGCTGAACTTGGCATAAAGCTTATGGTCTCTTAATCGTTGAAGTACGATATGCAAGTGTTTGGCGTGTTCTTCTTCAGACATGGAGTAAACCAAGATGTCGTCTATGAACACCACCACAAACTTATCCAACTCCGGCATGAACACTGAGTTCATAAGATACATGAAGTGTGCCGGGGCGTTGGTGAGACCAAAGGACATGACGAGGTATTCATATAACCCATATCTCGTCGAGAAGGCCGTCTTTGGAATATCTTCCGCTCGGATCTTGATTTGATGATATCCAGAGCAAAGATCCATCTTCAAAAATACACTCGCACCCACAAGTTGATCAAATAATATATCGATGCGAGGCAATGGATATTTATTCTTAATGGTGACGGCGTTGAGAGGTCGGTAGTCCACACACAACCTCAAGGTTTCATCCTTCTTCTTCACAAACAGCGCCGAGCATCCCCATGGCGAGGAACTCGGTCGAATGAAACCCTTCTTAATTAAGTCATTGAGCTGCTCCTTTAGTTCAGCTAGCTCATTCGGAGCCATCTTGTATGGTCTCCGTGAGATTGGTGTCGTCCCCGGTACAAGATCGATCTTGAACTCGACATCCCTTTTGGGTGTCATGCCCGGAAGGTCATCCGGAAAGACATCTGGGTATTCACGGACCACACGAATATCCTCAACTTTTGTGGCTTCCGTCTTATATGTGGCCGGGGCTTCTTGAACCGAACGGTCAAGAATAAGAACATGTGGATAAAGTATAAACTTTATGCAACATATACATCCCTGGACCATGTCCCATGATCGAGTTCCAAAGTACTGAACTTTAGGGGTTTAAAAGTTCATTTCGACCACCGGGGTTGCCACGGGATGTTTGGTGTGTTAGTATGCATAATTTCTCGCTATTGCACTGGACCCAAACATGTACCCGCTCGAAATGATACGTTGAATACAAAAACTTTTCGACTCCAACTCGCTGTTTTACAACAGCCACTGGACGTCGAACGGTGAAACTAAGTGTTCTGGTGGAAACACTTCAACATGGTGCTCACTGTCCAGCTTCTGGTCCAGCTGACCAGTTGGGATAATTCAACAGTTTTGACCTCTATAGAGGCAAAATCTGGACTAGTGTTCAACAACAAAGTTGTAGCACATTTCCTGTACTTTCCAACGGTGTCTTGCTTGACCCTTGGAAATTTTTCTACAGGAAGTTGTGGTCGAAATACAGAAAATTCCAGAGAGCATTTTTGGTCTGCCCTGTTTCTGGACAGTACCTACTCATCTGAGATTTTCATCCCTTTTGTGGGAGATTTTGTTCTGGATCTCTACAGAAAAGTTGTAGAGGACTTCTAAACCTTTCCAGAATGGTATCCTACACCTCCATTGGTTCAACCAATATTATGTTATGCCCTGTTAAAAATTCAGCAAAATTTCTGCCAAAAACAGGCGAGATTATTCCTAAGTTTTTGAGACTGAATCTATACTCCCAATTGACTCTTAGTTCAATATAGGAGTTTACTAACCCCTAAATGGATTCCTAAACTTCATTTAGACTTTTTCTTTGAAAATAAACTTTTATGCAGTCGGTACTACATTTCCTCACCAAAGAAAATCCTAAACCGGTATTCCGGTTTATACGTGTCAAATGGTGGAACTAAAACGTCACTTACAAACGGTTTCTACACGTCATGCGCTAACGTGGTTAATGTACCTGCAGAAAAACACACAATAATAGTGCACACAAAGGTTTATGCATTTCAGGCAGTTCCATATCATAATAAAAACATACGGTCCGTATCATTGCCATACGGATCGTCCTTGAGTGAAGCCACGTCTCAAGGTACATGGTCGTGTTTTCACACCACACGACGGGGAACCCGAGTAGAGCGCGAACGGGTCGTCATGGTTGGGAATTTTATCAACCCAACGGATACCACCTACTGCCTCATGACCGCTGAGGCACGCCGATGGCGAGCGCTGCGTATGGCCCTTTGAACATTGAACGTTCAAGAGTTGCATACTATCGTGTTGCTTACCACACGATGGGGTATTCTCACTTTTGCCTAAAGCAAGCTGGAGATCAGCGTTTTCATATGCTCTCAGAACCATTAAGAGGTTCAGAGACTCATATTCACTACCGTGCCAAGCCACGGTAGATCCTTCCATACTATTTCTCGTTTGGCGAGTTACCACAATTGATCCACCTGCGGTGGCGTACCTTACCTCTTACCTGACGTCAGAGCGTCGTTACAGAATGTATAACAAATATGTTAGCTTTTCCACCATAATATCTACTACTATCATAGACCTTATGTGGGCTTAATGACTAATCCTCACTCGACTACTTCTACGTTTTCAAAATAGCTCTTTTCGAGCGTGCTATTCCCAATGCGGCTCTGATACCACGACTATGGGGACCACCCCATGGTTCACCCACTCCAAGATCGCATAGGGTGGTGCCGTACGATGCGGCACCCAACAGCACACACAAAAAGAATAAAGAACAACATACAAACTTTTATTTGATATAAAACAGCGGAAGTCTTTTTACAAAACCTATTCATTCAGCGGAAGTAATATACATATACAGCCTCTCATCCTAGCTATGCAAAACTGCAGCCGTCCAGCCCGGGGACGCTACACGCTAGCAGCAAGGAACCGGAGATTCACGGTGCCGTGCAGGGCTCCAGCTCGGCCATGTACCCCGATGGGGGCAGCGCCTCGTCCTCGGAACCTTCCTCATAACTCTCACCTGCACACAGCTCAAATATTGCAACCGTGAGCACGAAGGCTCAGCATGTCTTAACCGTCAACCCTAGGCATGAAACTCTACGTGCAAGGATGTGTAAGGTAGGAAAGGACTTTGCAATAAAGACACGCCTATAAGTTGATCCATATTTTCAGTTTTTATAGCAGCAGATTCATGTGCCTTAGGCAGCCCTCACATCGGAAGTCCACAATCAAACAAGAAACACTTTCCTACGATGTGGTGATGCCCAAAGCGGAAAGTAAACTTAATTAGCTCTACATCTACAGCAAACATGGTTTCCAAAACTATAATACATCATCACAGCATATTGTCATTCCACTGGCTTACTTTACTTCTTACTACGTCACGAAACAGTGAACAAGCGGTACTCAAATAACCGCGAGGGACGGTGATTGCAATCAGGAGACACCCGGACAACACGTTGCATACACCCACTTTCAGAAGCGTGATTCCACACCCCTTCCTACTCTGTTATATGCAACAACCTTTCAAAGGCAACCCAAACACCGAACCGGTCCATCCGTAACGGGCAGGAGGTCCCCGCGTGGAGCGTGACTGTGCCCACCGGCATATTTACACCTTGCTACCCTCAACCCACTCCTGTTTACGGTTGGGTAAGCCTCGGCACCCAGGTTAACCATTTACATTGGTTTCCTGCTTATGTCAGTATGCCATCCGGTACTGTTCGATACTTGTTCAGCAGGCCCGCACACGACTCGGTCCTCAATCGACACCAACAGGGCTACGCACGTGAGACCTCCGCTCACTGCTTCCTATCCCCCCTGCTGGGTCTCATTTTCACCACTCTTAAGCCATTTTCTATTCTGACCAAACCGTGTGATAAACCTTACCTCGCGAGTAGATTCCAGCTACTCGACTTCTACCGAGGTCCTAAGCACATTAGCAGGGCCTTGTCTACTCGTAGGCTCTGTAAGCTACCCAACCCTTCATAGGATTTAAAAGGTTATGCAAGTGGGGTTTCAAACACCTTAACTCTAATGCAAACGTTCACCCTAGACATAAGTGATACAAATAAAGAATTTTATAAAAGGTACTTAAGTGCAAACCGGAGCTTGCCTGGTTGCGAGTCAAACGGGAAGTTAGCTTCAGGTGGGAGGACGTCCAAGGGCTCCGGTGCGTCTTCAACATCGGTAACTATTATGAAATGTAATAAAATACATGTGTAAGTATTAAAGGTTTATAAAAATTTAACTTCTATTCATAGCTACTGCTATTTAGGATCCTTAATTGGCTTTGGGAATTTTACTGTGGATACTAGACCCTATAAGGATGATTTGAGCCAAATTTGGAGACATGTCATTGCATAATATAGTCTTTAAAATTCCTACAAGTACAATGCTTATCTGAATTTTGAGCCCAAATCAGGAGCTTTGAAATAGCTAGAAATGGAAGATCTGATTAGGGTAAGTCTCCATGGTTCTAACAAAATTTGTTTCACCATTTTTGGAGCTACCATCAGAGAGATATGAATTTTTGAAGTTTAGGACAGGAGTGCTGAATAGTTTCTGTTTGAATTTGAATTTCCAAATAAAGGCTGAACTTGGGAAGGTAATTTGACCTAGCAAATGAACTCCAATGAAGCCCAAATTTTTACTGGAGATCAGCATCTATGAATAGGATTTTCTGCCCAAATTTGGGAATATTTTATAAAGAATTACTCCTGTAATAAATCCCTAAATGATTTATTAAAACAATTCTACAGAAATTCCTGGGCATTTTCATAGCCTAAAATTGGTTTCTCTATGAAGTACTCCTCATGAGGATTCCAACAAAATTGGTCTCACTAGTTTTCTACACAAAGTTATGGGCTTGCAAAGATCAGCTAATTTCTGGAATTATTTCCCTAATAGAAACTTCAAATAATTGGACTGGGCCCATGTTTAAATCTGACCAGTGAGATTTAGGCAACACCGGGGTGTACGGGGTTATTCCCGTGCAGCCGCACCGGATCCGGCGCCACAGACCGATCCCCGCGCGTATACGGAGGCTGACCGGTGGGACCCGGCCCTCCTTCGTCTTCCTCGCGCTGCCCGCGCCTTCCGCGGCGGCGCACGCCGGCGAGGCTCGCCGGGACAGGGTTCCCGTGTGAAAGCATCTAGGCCCCCGTGAGGTATGGTTTCGGTGATTAATGACAACCGTTCGTTATTACTAATGAGTTTGTGGATGCGAGGTTTCACGTATATCACATCAAACGTTAATGAACTATCTATTCACACCATCTACTGCTCATTGGATACAAATGGAGACCCTTCAACGATCTATTCTAAGGGGTTATTCGATACTCATGAAGACTAAATGAAGAACTCATACAATGACTCTATTCTATCAAAATTGGCAACACAAGAAGCTTACACTTCATCAAAATATCATTTCAAACAAGTGTCAAAGAGGTCACTCAAGAAGATTCCAAAAGATCAACTCAAAACAACTCGAAGCAAACAAGTTGCACTCACCGGATCATCCGATGTCTTGCAAAATGACTACATCGGTCGAGTTTGAGTTGGCAGAAGAAGAAGACCTCAGAGCCCTGTACACACCGGATCATCCGATGTGAAGGAAGTGGCACATCGGTTGATTTCAACAGAAGGATCATTTCTGAGTTATTCTGAAGAAGTACACACCGGATCATCCGATGATGAAGTAAGTGTACATCGGTCAATTTCAACAGAGACATTATTTCTGAACCAATTCTGAAGAACAACTCACCGGATCATCCGATGATGAAGTTGAAGTAACATCGGTCGATTAAATAGTCAGATCCAACGGTTATATCCAACGGTCACATCTGACACATGACATCAGCTAATTTGGAATTCGACCGATGCTCAAATAAAGGGGTGCATCGGATGATCCGATGTTCACAGAAAAAGTCTGCCTACTTTTCCAACGGCTATCTCGTGTGGGCTGGCTATAAATACCCCTCCAACCGGCCATTTCGTCAAGTCTTGATCACCAGAGCCTCACTACACATCCTCAAGCATTCAAGACCAAGAGCTACCACTTCCACACCTCAAAACCTCTTGTACTCCAACTATAGGCTAGATCTAGCTAGAGAGAAGCTTGTGTGCGTCCATTCTTGGTGATTGGAATCTCTAGGCTAGTGAGAGAGAGTGTCTTGGTGACTTCTCTCACCTTGTAAAAGTTGGAGGAAGAAGAGATCGCTCCGGAGCTTACCAAGGCGTTTGTGGAAGCCCGGAGGATCACCATTGTACAAGGCTTGAGCTCCACCTTGCCGGAGATGGTGAACGGAGAAAGATAGTGGATTCCCTTGTCTTGGTGACTTGGGAGTGGCTATACCCTTTGGTGGGTGCCACAATGTGGACGTAGGTAGATCTTTGTGATCTTACCGAACCACGGGAAAAATCGCCGTGTCTCCGAGTCTCCGCGGGAGTTTGCATCTCTCTCCTCACCCTCTTACTATTACGCATTTACTATTCCGCACTTAATACTCTTGCTTGCGTAGTTAGTCCGCATAGGGAATTGGGCTTCAACCATTAAGTTTTAAATTGCTCTAAAATTTGAAAAAGCCCAATTCACCCCCCCCCCTCTTGGGCGTTTCGATCCTTACAATTGGTATCAGAGCCAGGTTGCTCATTGGATCATTCTAGCTTCACCGCTAGAGAGCGAAAATGGCCAAGAATGGGGGTTCGGTTCCTACCTTCGAGGGCAAGAATTTTGCTTATTGGAAAGCACGCATGCACGCTTACCTTGAGGCAATTGCTCCCGAAGTGTGGGAAGCGACCCATGCGGGGTTTGTAAATCTTGACTATGTTGGTGACCAATTAAAATGGGATGCTAAGGCTAGAAATGCCATATATGAATGCATTAGTCAAGATGTCTTTGCTAGGATTGCTAGTAAGGAAAAAGCATGTGAAATTTGGGCATGTCTAATTGAAATACATGAGGGCTCATCTCGTGTTAAAGAACTCAAATATCACATGCTTAAATCAAAATATGATGAATTTAAGATGTTTCCTCATGAGAATGTTAACCAAATGTTTTCTCATTTAAATGTGCTCATTGAGGAAATTAACGCACTTGACATTGCTTCTCTTGGCAAGGGACTTATCAATCGCAAGATCCTCATGCTTCTACCCAAGCCCAAGTACAACATTATCAATTCAATGCTCCAAAAAGAGTCACTAGACAACATTGAAGTTTCGGAGCTCATTGGAGAAATCCATGCTCATGAGATGAGCGTACTTGGAATGATGGAGGAGTCATCATCAAAAACCATTGCTCTCAAGGCTTCAACCAAGAAGACAACTCCCAAGAAGAAGAAAGTGGTTGAGCCTAGCTCAAGTGAAGAAGAGCAAGAAACAAGCGAAGATGATGATGATGAGCTTGCTTTGATGATGAGGAAATTCTCACGCCTCAACTCCGAGATTGCAAAGAAGGGATACTCTTATGATCCCAAGAAGAAAGCCTTCTTGCCAAGAAAAGATGAAAACAAGACGTGCTACAATTGTGGTGATCTAGGCCACATATCATATGATTGTCCAAGACCGGACAAAAGGAAGGACAATGGCAAGCATCACAAGCTAGAAGAAAGTGATGATGAAGAGGAGGTCAAGCCCAAGCGCTCTTTTGGAAAGAAGAAATTTGACAAAGGCAAGAAAACCAAGCTCTTTCCAAAGAAGAGAAGAGGGCCTCAAAAGGTCTTCATGTGTGAAGCCAATGAGTGGATCACGGATGAAGAGTCAAGCGACGAAGATAGTGAAGATGAAGAAAACTTGGCGGGCCTCGCCATCGTCAACAAGGATGACTCACCTCTTCATCCACCTCCTATGTGCCTAATGGCGAAAGGTAACTCAAAGGTATGTGAAGATTCTAGCGATGATGATGATGAGCTTTCACCCGATGAATTAGCATCTATGATTAATGAATATCATGCCATTATAAAAAGGGAAAAGGCTAAGGTTAAGGCTCTTGAGCTAGCTCGTGCTAAGCTTGAAAGTGCTAACCTCGATTTGCATGACAAGTATGTTACCATACTTAAAGAGCATGACACGCTCAAATCAAATGTCAAGCAAATCGAGGAGGAGAATGCTCAAATCAAGCTTGAGTATCATGAGCTTGACTTAGCTAACTTAGCACTCTTGGCAAAGCACAATGAGTTGGTTCAAGAACATGAAGTGCTTAACCTTGCTTATGAAGCGATTGAACTTAAATTGAAAAACACAAAGAAAGAAACCCTTGATGGCAAAATATCATCTAATTCACATGCCACTAATATTTTGGATAAGTCTTTGCCTTTGAAAGCAAGCCCTAGGGAGAAGGAGCTAATGGACGAAATTGAAAGTCTTCGCACTAGTGTGGCAAGACTCTCTAAGGGGGAGGACAAGCACAAGGAAATCCTCTACCAACAAGCTAAAGGCTTCAACAAGAGGGGACTTGGATCCTTCCCAGTGCCCAACAAAGGAAAGGTGCCCTCACCGGAGCTTAGGACAAGCTTCATCAAGGAAGTTGGTTCCTATTGCCAACATTGTGAGGTCACCGGACATCACACGAGGGAGTGTCCTCTTCCCAACCGTCCTTCTCCCAAATTGCCTCCTAACTACAAATCTACTTTCAATGATTATCACTATCTATTGAGCAAAGTAGGTGGAAAGGTGAAGGCAAGGTTCATCTGCAAAGACATCAAGGGCATGAAGGGGAAGCTCCCCAAGCAACTTTGGGTCCCAAAATCACTTGTATCACACATACAAGGACCTAAGTTGGCTTGGGTTCCTAAACTCAAAAACTAACTTCATTTGTGTAGGTGAACTACAAAGCCGGAGGAAAGCATTGGGTACTCGATAGTGGGTGCACTCAACATATGACCGGCAATGATGGTATGTTCACCTCCATAGAGAACCCCAACAATCATGAACAAGTCACCTTTGGTGATAACCCAAAGGGGAAGGTAATTGGTTTGGGTAAAATTGCTATTTCTCATGATTTGTCTATCTCTAATGTGCTTTACGTTAAGTCTCTTAGTTTCAATTTACTTTCTATTGCACAATTATGTGATCTTGGACTAACGTGCACATTTGACAAGAATGGTGTTGTGGTGACTAGTGAATCAAGCAAAGAACTAATATTCAAAGGTTTTCGGCATGGACATCTTTACTTGGTGGACTTCTCCAACAAGGATGCTAGCTTGACCACTTGTCTTTTCACCAAGACAAGTTTGGGATGGCTATGGCATCGGCGCATTGCTCACATTGGAATGAGCAAGCTCAAGAAGTCATTCAAGCTTGGGATGGTGACCGGCGTGAAGGATGTCACATTTGAGAAGAACAAGCTTTGTAGCGCGTGTCAAGCCGGGAAGCAAGTTGCCTCACACCATCCGATGAAGACAATGGTGTCAACCTCCAAGCCACTTGAACTACTTCACATGGACCTCTTCGGACCGTCCACATACCAAAGCCTTGGCTGTAACCTCTATTGTCTTGTTATTGTTGATGACTACTCTCGCTATGCTTGGACATTGTTTCTAGGTGACAAGGGTGAAACTCCGGAAATCTTCAAGACCTTCGCTAAACGAGCTCAAAGGGAATTTCAACTTCCCATCATCAAGGTCCGGAGTGACAACGGCACCGAGTTCAAGAACTACAACATTGGGGAGTGGTGTGATCGTGAAGGCGTGAAGCACGAGTTTTCGGCCACATACACCCCTCAACAAAATGGTGTCGTTGAAAGGAAGAACAAGACTCTCATCACCCTTGCAAGAGCAATGCTTGATGACTATGGCACGTCGGAGAAGTTTTGGGCCGAAGCAATCAACACGGCGTGCCATGCCGCAAATAGGATCTATCTTCATCGACTACTTCAAAAGACCCCATATGAGCTCCTCATTGGGAGAAAGCCCAACATCTCCTACTTCCGAGTCTTCGGGTGCAAGTGCTACATCTACCGCAAGAAAAGGCTCGGTAAGTTTGAAAGAAGGTGTGATGTTGGTATCTTTCTTGGTTATGCGTCAAACTCAAAAGCATATCGAGTATTCAACCAAACCTCCGGGTTAGTTGAAGAAAGCTGTGATGTTGAGTTTGATGAGACTAATGGCTCCCAAGAGGAGAGTTTTGGTCATGATGATATAGATGATGAGCCTCTACGAGAAGCTATGAAGAACATGACCATAGGAGACATCAAGCCCGAAGTTGAGGAGAGCCATGATCAAGGGGGAGCCTCAAGTTCCAACATCAACACCTCCATGGCGCCTCAAATTGATGAAGAAGAAGAGAAAGATGATCCATTGCCAATGCAAGATTCACATGCCACACAACACCAAGAAGAAAAAGAAGTCCAAGGTCAAGTCCAACCACAAGACGAGCGAGATGCCTCACCACCGCCAAGTGCCTCACAACCTCTTATGAGGCATGGGCGCATCTCCAAGGCACATCCGATGGATCAAATCATCGGAAGTCCGTCACGGGGAGTAAGTACTCGTTCTCGCCATGTTGCTTCATTTTGTGAGCACTACTCTTTTGTTTCGTGTGTAGAACCCACGAATATTGAGGAAGCACTCCAAGATCCCAATTGGGTGATGGCTATGCAAGAAGAACTCAACAACTTCACCCGCAATGAAGTTTGGGTATTGGAGGAGCGACATAAGGACAAGAACGTCATCGGAACGAAGTGGGTGTACCGCAACAAGCAAGACGAGAATGGCGTGGTGGTCCGCAACAAGGCAAGGCTTGTGGCCAAGGGTTTTTCACAAGTTGAAGGACTAGATTTTGGAGAGACATTCGCCCCGGTCGCACGGTTAGAAGCTATTCGCATACTCCTTGCTTTTGCTTCGCATCACAATATTATGCTTTATCAAATGGATGTTAAAAGTGCCTTCCTCAATGGTTATATTAACGAAATTGTTTTCGTTGAGCAACCTCCTGGGTTTGAAGATCCGAGGAATCCTAACCATGTGTATAGGTTACACAAGGCGCTCTACGGGCTCAAGCAAGCACCTAGGGCATGGTATGAACGTCTAAGGGATTACCTAGTCATGCAAGGATTCAAGATCGGGAGGGTGGATACCACACTTTTCACCAAGGACATCAACGGGGATTTATTTCTTTGTCAAATTTACGTTGATGACATTATTTTTGGCTCAACTAACAAATCTCTTAGCATTGAGTTTGGCACCATGATGTCTAGGGAGTTCGAGATGTCAATGATTGGAGAACTCAATTTCTTCCTAGGATTTCAAATCAAGCAACTTCAAGAGGGGACTTTCATCTACCAAGAGAAGTACACCAAGGACCTCTTGAAGAAGTTTGAAATGGAAGATTGTAGCTCAAGAAGTACTCCAATGGCGACAAATTGTCATCTCGACGCGGACATGGACGGTAAACCTATTGATCAATCTCATTACCGTTCCATGATTGGTTCATTGTTATATCTTATCGCATCTAGGCCCGATATCATGTTTAGTGTGTGCTTGTGTGCTCGCTTTCAAGCGGCACCTAAAGAATCGCATCGTAAGGCGGTCTTTAGGATACTTAGGTATCTCAAGCATACCCCAAGTGTAGGTTTGTGGTACCCCAAGAACGCTAGTTTCCATCTCTTGGGTTACTCGGATTCGGACTTTGCCGGATGCCGTGTGGATCGCAAGAGTACCTCCGGTGGGTGCCACTTACTTGGGCGTTCCCTAGTATCCTGGTCGAGCAAAAAGCAAAACTCCGTGGCTTTGTCCACCGCGGAGGCAGAGTATATAGCGGCCGGTGCATGTTGTGCCCAAATTCTATATATGAAGCAAACCCTTTTGGACTTTGGAATTAAATTTGATTGTGTGCCTCTCCTTTGTGACAATGAAAGTGCGGTTAAGATAGCTAGAAACCCCGTTCAACACTCCCGCACTAAGCACATTGATATTCGCCATCACTTCTTGCGGGACCATGAGGCTAAAGGAGACATCTCTTTGCAAGGTGTTAGGTCCGAAGAACAATTGGCGGATATCTTCACTAAACCACTTGATGAGAAAACTTTTTCTAGACTTAGAAGTGAATTAAATGTGCTAGATGCATCTAACGTCATGTAAGTTGCCATGTTCATGTAAGGTTGCATATCAAATAGGTCTTGTCTAACTCCCAAAGGATAGGGGCGAGCTAGAAATAGTTTTCCCTGAGGAAGCCTTTGGAAGGTTTAAACTTGGCAAGATAGATTTACATTATGCTTTGCATGATTCCTGCCATATAGACTTGCACTCATTTAATATCTTGCATTATTTGTTTGGCATTGCATACGGTAGATTGTCACAAAGGGGAACCCACATCATGAGAAGGAGACTTGTTCAAAATGCAATATCTCAACTCATATGATGTGGATAGAGCAAAATTCTAAAGGTACATGCTTTAAAGAGATAGAAGTTTTCCATACTCTAGCTCACAAAGCATGGGCCTTACATTTTCGTGGTTTCCCTCCTAACCTTGTGTGTTCTCTTTGCTTAAGGGCTTAGCCAATATGTGGCACTATATTTGAAGCCTTCTATTAGAGGTTAGGAGTTGCCCAAAAAGTCCTAGGACCCATCCTTATCTTTGTGTGTTTAAGTCCAAGGACACATATGGGCAATCTTAGGTTTTCTGTAGTCATCAGATTATCCGATGCTAGGGCCATCAGATCATCGGATCAATTGGTGCTTCAGTTCAGTGCTCAGATCAAGTCAGATGTCACAAACCAACCGATGAGTTCATTTCAGAAGACATCAGAGCATCCGGTGTTCAGTTTTCTGGTGCCCTGCAGAAATCGACCGATGATCGACACCTCAACGTCGGCTCATCCGGTGTTCAAAGAGAGTTTTTGGAACAACTCTCTATTGAACTCTACCGATGCATCCTCCGATGATCATCGGTCCATCCGGTGTTTTGTGCGCGGCTAGGGTTTGCCCGTACGGTTTAAATAGCGGTTCGGCCGCCTCTTTCTTTTTCTTCCCCGACCTCCGCCGCCGCCCGCTTCTCTCTCCACCCGTCGCCCTCGCCGCCGTCCTCGCGCCCTCCGGCCACCTCCGGTCGCCGCCGCCGCCTCCCAGGCACCGCCGCCGCCTCTCCCGCGCGCGCCGCCGCCGTTCCACCGCGCCGCCGCAGCTCCCTCCTCCGCCGCGCCTCCCTCGCCGTCTCCCCTCCACCACCAGCCGCACCACCACTCGCCACCGGCTTCAACCACCGCGCATCACCCTCTCCGCTAGGGTTTCGCCGTGCTTCGCCGTTCGTCGCTAAGATGGGTCGCGATCGCAAAGGAAAGGGCAAGGCTATTGAGGAGCCCGCCGCGAAGAAGCGCAAGATGTCCAAGGGCGCTCGTCGTGCGGAGTTGGCCGCTCGCGCCGCCGAGGAGCGTGAGCGCGGCCATCGCAGTTCCTTACGGATCCGCGAGTCCCGGCAGAGGCAGGAGCAGCCTCCGGTCCAGCCGGTGCCTCCCGAGGGCTCCGACGAGGAGGAGACCAAGGTGCCGCCTCTCATCCGCCGGTGCACCCCGAGGACTCGTGGGGGTGGACAGACTCCTACGGCGAGTCGGCGCCCCTCTGCGGCTGACCGCGCCGAGGACAGAGAGGCCCAAAGGGCCATCCACCTGATGGACACATCAGTCCGTGTTGCCGAGGATGTCAGACTTACCGACTACAGGAAGATGAAGGCAAGGCAACTGAAGAAGCTCGGATGGTCAGCGATGCCTGAGGAGTGGTTCCCGCGGCCTAGGGACGCTCGAGTTGACTCCCGCTTCTGGACCCTGACACAGGCGTCCCTGTACGAGACTTACAGGCGTCGGGGCCACAAGCTCTTCCAGCATAACAGCATCGACTGGGATCAGCTTGCAGTGGCAGCAGGACACGGGATCAGGCCACTCTTTGAGAGATACAGAGGACTTGTGGACTTGCTCTCGCACCAGAGGAGTGCCTACGTCGAGGAGTGGGTCAGGGTGTTCTACGCGACACTCTACGTCTCTGAGGGCCGTCGCTTGATTCACTTCATGTTCATGGGGCAGATCCACGACGTGTCTCGAGACTTGTTGGGCAGACTGCTTGGTGTGGAGCTCTCTACTACGTGCCTGCACCAGATAGTCTACGGAGACGCAGACCCGCCGAGGAGGCCACTGACTGGAGGAGTGGCACCGCCTTTCGAGGAGATCAGAGGTCTGTTCACTCAGCCGTTCACTCCTGACCAGCCGAGGGTGCCAGCGCTTCTCACCCCAGCAGCTCGGACAGTTCACCACGTCCTCAGGCGTACCCTACTACCGAGGTCTGGCTACTTGGAGGGCTTCACGAGCCTTCAGCAGACCATCCTGTTCTATGTGATGAACGGGATGGAGTTCGACATCGTGGATATTCTGATCTGCGAGATGGAGGACGTGATCACCGACGGAGTTGGGATGCTTCGACAGTTGGTCTTCGGTCACTGGATCTGTCACCTTCTCCACCAGTTGGTTCCAGAGGACACTCCAGGAGTTTCTCAGCTGACGGAGATGCACGTGACCCGATTCAGCCACTACCGAGTCCCCACTCTGGGAGACCGCCGCCTTGGGCGTCCCGTCGAGCGTGAGGTTCGAGCCAGACTGTCAGAGGAGGACTGGGCAGAGCTGACTCAGGAGGACGCAGAGCTGGCACAGGCAGAGGCTCAGGGAGGAGACCTACAGCATATATGGTCGGACAGCGACACCAGCGACAGTGTCGAGGAGTACTTCCCTCCTGCTCCTCCTTCACCGAGGCAGCACGACGCAGAGGCAGGAGGCTCAGCAGCTCCACCACCTACACCTCCTCCAGTGTCAGAGGCTCAGGTGACTCAGCCGTCAGAGCTCACTGCTTTACTTCAGCGGATGGCTCAGCAGCAGGAGCAGCAGGCAGCTCGACAGGAGCAGCTTCAGAGGCAGCAGCAGGAGATGCAGCTGGAGATTGCCCGTCAGAGGCGAGAGAACATCGACAGGTACACCAACCTTGTCGACCAGATGACGAGACGCACTCTGGACCAGCAGCAGCAGACTCAGCAGATGTTGTTGGGCGTCCTGGGGTTGGTCACCAACCTCTACCAGCAGACGGGAGTCGCCCTTCCACCTCAGCACTCGGGACTCAGTCAGGCTCCAGGTGCACCCCCACTGGCACCAGCTCCAGCACCGTCCTCGTCGATCCCCAGCTTCAGTATACCACCTCTGCTCGCCTCGACAGCGCCCGTTCACTCGACAGTACTGCCGCCGACGTCGTTCCAGTCCTCACCTCTTCCGGCAGTACCTTCTCCACCGGCGCCAGCAGTCTCAGCGGATCCCCCAGCAGCTCCAGCTCCAGCTCCCCCCGCTCCAGCTCCAGCGCCAGCGACCTCCACCTCCAGCAGCTCCGGCGACAGCACCGTCGACGCCGACCGCTTCACCATCGCCAGGAGCGCGCCTGAGTCGTAGGCACTCGACTTCCCTTTTTGGTGTCTTGATGCCAAAGGGGGAGAAGAGTTAGAGTCAGGGGGAGGGTTAGCTCAGTTCTAGGGGGAGTTCTTGGTTTTAGGGGGAGTGTCTATCCTTTTGCTACTTATTGTTATCCATTTGAGATTGCCTGTTATTATTATTTGCTATTATTGTACTCCGGGTGCTACTTTGTGCTCTTGCGCTTTATTGTTTATTATTTGAGCCTTCGAGCCACTTGTGTTGCAATTTGTACTTGTTATATTCCTTTTTGAGCATTGTGTTTTAATTCCATTAATTCTATGCTCTACTCGTTGTGTTGTCATCAATCACCAAAAAGGGGGAGATTGAAAGCATCTAGGCCCCCGTGAGGTATGGTTTCGGTGATTAATGACAACCATTCGTTATTACTAATGAGTTTGTGGATGCGAGGTTTCACGTATATCACATCAAACGTTAATGAACTATCTATTCACACCATCTACTGCTCATTGGATACAAATGGAGACCCCTCAACGATCTATTCTAAGGGGTTATTCGATACTCATGAAGACTAAATGAAGAACTCATACAACGACTCTATTCTATCAAAATTGGCAACACAAGAAGCTTACACTTCATCAAAATATCATTTCAAACAAGTGTCAAAGAGGTCACTCAAGAAGATTCCAAAAGATCAACTCAAAACAACTCGAAGCAAACAAGTTGCACTCACCGGATCATCCGATGTCTTGCAAAATGACTACATCGGTCGAGTTTGAGTTGGCAGAAGAAGAAGACCTCAGAGCCCAGTACACACCGGATCATCCGATGTGAAGGAAGTGGCACATCGGTTGATTTCAACAGAAGGATGATTTCTGAGTTATTCTGAAGAAATACACACCGGATCATCCGATGATGAAGTAAGTGTACATCGGTCAATTTCAACAGAGACATTATTTCTAAACCAATTCTGAAGAATAACTCACCGGATCATCCGATGATGAAGTTGAAGTAACATCGGTCGATTAAATAGTCAGATCCAACGGTTATATCCAACGGTCACATCTGACACATGACATCAGCTAATTTGGAATTCGACCGATGCTCAAATAAAGGGGTGCACCGGATGATCCGATGTTCACAGAAAAAGTCTGCCTACTTTTCCAACGGCTATCTCGTGTGGGCTGGCTATAAATACCCCTCCAACCGGCCATTTCGTCAAGTCTTGATCACCAGAGCCTCACTACACATCCTCAAGCATTCAAGACCAAGAGCTACCACTTCCACACCTCAAAACCTCTTGTACTCCAACTATAGGCTAGATCTAGCTAGAGAGAAGCTTGTGTGCGTCCATTCTTGGTGATTGGAATCTCTAGGATAGTGAGAGAGAGTTTCTTGGTGACTTCTATCACCTTGTAAAAGTTGGAGGAAGAAGAGATCGCTCCGGAGCTTACCAAGGCGTTTGTGGAAGCTCGGAGGATCACCATTGTACAAGGCTTGAGCTCCACCTTGCCGGAGATGGCGAACGAAGAAAGATAGTGGATTCCCTTGTCTTGGTGACTTGGGAGTGGCTATACCCTTTGGTGGGTGCCACAACGTGGACGTAGGTAGATCTTTGTGATCTTACCGAACCACGGGAAAAATCGCCGTGTCTCCGAGTCTCCGCGGGAGTTTGCATCTCTCTCCTCACCCTCTTACTATTACGCATTTACTATTCCGCACTTAATACTCTTGCTTGCGTAGTTAGTTCGCATAGGGAATTTGGCTTCAACCATTAAGTTTTAAATTGCTCTAAAATTTGAAAAAGCCCAATTCACCCCCCCTCTTGGGCGTTTCGATCCTTACACCGTGGTCCAAACTTCATCAAACTCGCTGCTCCCCCATATTTAACCATGCTGAGCACTTTGGGTGGGTCGACGGCGGACTTAGTTCACCAGAAACCACCGCGCACCGGTGACAGCAATGTTTTGCCTCCGGTGCAATCGGGAGCCCTCATACCCCCACTAAATGATCGGTTCTCGGGCCCTACAGCACCAGTGGAGGGAGTAGAAGCTCGACATGGGGTCTAAACTGATCGAGGGTCGCCAGAACCCTATCGGCACCGTGCGCCCGAGGTGGTCCGGCGGTGCGCCCTGATCAAGATGTGGAAATTCTCCCTCTACACCACATGTCTAGGTCTAAAATCGAGGGAGGAAGTGCACCAAGTAGTTAGGAAGCTTCGTGTACAGTTTTAATCAATGAGAACACGATTTAACGAAGAATTTGGCAATTTCAAACCTCGGGGTCAGTTTGTACCATCCGGGAGAAAAACCCGAAATTGTTCTGCTATGATTAACGTCGAGGGCTGAGCATTGGGCTCGAGCAGCTGGGGTCGAGGACGCACCGAGGGGCTGACTTGTTTTGCCGTGATCTTGCTCGGTGTGAGCTGTCCACGGTGACCTCCCTCGGTTCTTCCCCGTTCACCCGAGGATCAAGGCAATTTTGCCAATTTCTGGAACAATCACGCTCGGGACAGGACAGGAGAGGTACTGGATGGCTAGAGAACTGGTGGGCGAAGCTTTCCGCTGTGGGGCGCTCGAGCAACCGAGCTCAGTAGCTGCGGCGTGATCGGGAGGAATGGCGGCGGTGTTGTGGGCGAAAGAAACGGCGGAGGCGCGGGTTATAGCAGGGGAAGAAGTGAAACAGCTCCAGCGCACCCCTTGCCGTGATCCCACCGAGCCACCGAGGCAGCAGGAGGTGGCGCGGGCTCTCCCTCTGGCGCACGTTCAACCGGAAGCTGGCGCGCTCCCGCTGTTCGACCGAATGAAGCAAAGGCGGTTGCTTTGCTTTGAAACTGACCACTGGGCCCCACTTCCCCCTTTGTTTATTCAAACTTTCTCTGATCTTTTCCATCCAGCAACTCAAAATTTAAGGCTAGACTTTCAACCCAAGTTAAGTTTGAATTTGCTGAATTCGAAGGGTTTGAATTCAGGTGTGAAATTTGGATGTGGTTTGATCATTTGAATTTGAAAAAGAGTTTGAATTCTCCACTTTGTATTGCCTCAAAAATATAGCAAACAGGCTCCAAAGTTTCCAATTTTTGGCATGGCTGCTCATTCAAAGGTGGAGGACTCATTTGTGAAACCAAATTTTGAAATTGAGGGGATTGGAATTTGAAATCGAATTTGAAATTCAGATTAGAGGGCTTTTCCTTTTAATCCCAAACAAATATTGAAACTCCTCCAAATGAGCTGAAATTTGGAAGGTTGAATATTTGGACTATGAAGATCCAAGTTATGAATTTAGATCTCCATGTTTGGAAGTTTTGGTAAGTCTAAACCCTCACTTTTAACTCACCCCCTTATAATTCAAAGTTTTAATTCCCCTCATTTTTCATAAGTGTATATGAGCAGAATTTTCTTGCTACCACTTTTGATGATTTTACATTTTCATGGCGAGCTGAGCCCAGAATCCTGTAACCCGAGTGAAAGTAGGCAGGGGCGGCCAGAATCGAGAAGTTTAGAGCTCCACAGAGGCTGCCGGCGAGCTCTCCGGCGAGGGACCCCGGCGGCAGAGCGCGGGCGGCGAGAGCTAGACGAAGGGGGTGGACCCCAGCTGTCAGCGGCAGATATTTTAAATCGGGATCAGGCTGCGGCTGGGATCTGATGTGCTGGCGCGCAAAAATCCTGTAGGCCTCACTGTGCTGACGCCTCCGCGCCCAACACATGTCCCCGCGGGTCCCCGGCAGATTTAAACTTTTCCCCGATTTTCATATTTCATTCAAACTTCAAATCCTCATAACTTGAGCTAGGGAACTCCAACTTGAGTGAACCAAATTTTGTTGGATTAAGCTCTCTGAGTACTTTCCAAAAAATCAAGTTCCACTTCATGAAAATCCTTATTGCTCCAGAATTAATTCCTCAAAATTTAAATTGTTTGGAATTTTAACTGGAGAATCCTTTGGAGGAAAATTCTGAAATTTTGCTGGGATGTTCACCAAAATATCCCTGAACTGCCATAAAAATTTCAGATCCATTTGAGCTCATTTGATCCAGCTAATGGTGTTATTAGTGAAACTGTTCCAGAGAAAATAGAAAATGTTCAGAAACATTTTCAGAATTTTCCCTGAAATTGTTTAGCTCATATCTTTAGCTAGAAACCTTAAAATTAAGTGAGACCAACTCCATTAGAACCCTCTGAAAATCTAGATTTCAGAAGTCATAGTTTGTTTCATGAAAATCCTTAGAACACCCTAAAAGCCTTCAATTAATGTCATGTACATAATTAATTGTGGAGGGCTCAAATGAGCTTTGCTGCAACTAAAACTTGACCAAGTCTCTATTTAGGTTGTAACAAAGCCACAGTAAAAGTTTCACAGTCATTGGGTCTGTCTAGTAAGAGTATAGACTTCACAAATTTAAATTCAATCAAATGCATTTAAATTAATACATATACTTGTATATCATGTAGTCGCTAAGGTCGAGGAGGAACCCGAAGTCCTAGACTTCGTTACTCCGGAGGAGCAGCTAGCCTACGACCAAGAGCAGCAAGGCAAGCTCCGGTTTGCATCAACCTCTTTACAGGTTTTTATTGTTTTGAGCACCTTCTTTGAGTATCACTTATTTCCTTGCATTAGAGTCTTGTTTGGAAACCCAATTGCATAGCCAAGAAAACCATGGGTTGGGTCTAGGATTGCAAACCCCGTTAGCGACTGCAAAGCTAAGTTAGGGTAGGATTCGGTACAAGTCGAGTAGTTGGAACTACTCGCGAGCATAGGCTAGAGGCACTCGACTCGGGTAGAGATAGCACATGATACACATGGCAAGAAAATTGAGCCCGAGCGGAGAGTAAGGGCAGCAATACTTTGGGGCCTGTGTGCTATAGCTCCACTTGTGTCGATTGAGGACCGATCTGTGTGCGGGCCTGTTGAGCAAGCTAGAACAGTACCGAAGACCTACCGACTATATGGGAACTGGGAAACCGATGTAACTCGGGTAGCTGGGTATTGAGGCATTGACCGTTGTTTAGAGGGTAGGTTGAGAGCTTGAGGTGTAAATCGGCTGGCGGCACTGAGATGCGCACGCAGAGACCTCTTGCTCGGGACGATGGGACCGGTTCAATATTTGTCTGACGGGTGAAAGGTGGTTGCGTACGGCGTCCGTGATGGTTTCTGTAGGCAACATCAAGTACGGGCGTACGTGACGGGTTATTCGGGTAACCCTGCAGGTGTAAATTGATTATAATCGCCGTCCCTCGCGGTCAGTGAGTACCACTTGTTCACTGTACCATGACATAGAAAGAACAGGCTAGTTAAATGTTAAAATGTTGCTGATTGAAAGATGGACTTTGATTGTTAATGATTTGTTGTAGTTTAGAGCTAACTAAAGTTCTTTTCAACTTTGGGCAAAGTACATGAGAAAAATGCATTTCTTGTTTGATTGCGGCTCCCTTATGTCCCTTAGCGTAAGGTTCTCCACAACCTGCTGCTAAAACTTGAAAGTAAGTTCTCACTAATTAGGCGAGTCCTTTGCAATTTGTTTTATCTCATGCACCTATCACCCCTCATATAGAAGTTCCATGTTTAGGAGAGACGGGTCAGTCTTGCTGAGCCTTCATGCTCACTGCTTGTGTTTGAAGCTTTTGCAGGGTCCTATGAGGAAGGGACTGCCGAAGAGGAGGCGGAACCCCAGGAGGGGAATCCCGTTGAGTGGGAGTCGTGCACGCCGCCGTGTTAGTCTGCGTGCGTGCTAGCAAGAACACGTTCACGGGCTGAACGTGAACTTGATGCGTAGTCTACGCCCGTGAGTGTAGACTGGACATATTTGGATGTAAAAATGTTCATAAACCACTTTATGTAATAAAAGTTTTGATTTCGCTTTGTACCTTTGATGTGTGTTATTCGGTGCTGTGCAATGCAGCACCCCTCAACATGATCCTGGCCCGACAAGACCGTGGGGTCGTGTCAGCGTTGGTATTAGAGCTCGCTTGAGGTTTAACGCACTAAAAAGGGCATCTTTTTCAAAAATCCAGTGAGGAACGAGTTAGTAGCCCGTATATGGATGTTATTAGTGTATAGAAAGTGACATACTAACCTGATTGCTTATGTCGGAAAATCGTGCATCTTGGGACACTTTATGTCTTGGGGGGTGCACGTAAGCGCTGTCCACCAGTGCGCACAAGCTGAAGGGTGGAGCCCCATGGGTGGCAGGTAACCCGACCCGCTTTAATGTCCTCTACGACTCTTCATGTCGTTTGGGGTATTCGAGCAACGTCTGTCCCTGGCGTGCGTGGTGCAATTTGGGAGACCCCGTCACGTGGTCTGAAACGTGAACACGTAACTCAAGGCGTGTTTGGCTTGAGAACATCCGGGCGAGTGATGACGGCCGGGTGTACGAACTGTATGGATACCGGGCTCGGTGTGCAGCTGAGTCTGATAATTGTTTGAGTTTATACAGGTAGTCTAACCATGAAACGGTAGACGTGTAGCATCCGTGTGTGAGTGACGTTTAGTGCCACTGAATTAACGAAGCCGGCTAAGTCCGGTATAGATTTTTCTTTGTGAGGACGTAGTACCGACATGATCTGGTGACGCATCGACGTCACACCCCACTAAATGAATAACTTCATTGTAAAACTTGAAGGTTTTTAATCCAAAGCAGTAAAACTTGATGTAACTCCTTCCCTTAATCAGGATGTTCAAAGTTAACAAGTTTTCAACTTATAGGTTGTTAAGGACAGAGCACTCTGTTTTCAGCTGAATCAAAGCTGAAGTTAATCAGAGGTTAGAGGTTGAGTTCTTTCGAGGTTGGGGTCATATGATACATTTATAGAAAGCTTTGGAAGAGTTTTACAACTTTTCTGTTGAGGTCAAGAGGTGTCTCATCCCTTAACCAATCAAAAAAAGCAGTAGAGTTGAAACTGTCCAGAAAACAGGGCAGAGCAAACCCTCTCTGTAAACTCTCTGTAAATTGAGCATAACTTCTTGCATAAACATCCAAAAATAGAAAATGAGATAGTTCTGGAAAGCATATGAGATGGGTTACAACTTTGTAACTGAAAGTTTTGTCGGGTTGGGAGCAGAATTAACTGGGATTCTTGGATCAAATCAGCACCTAAAGCAGGGAGGTGCTGTCCACTTTTCCCCAGAAATTCTGTTAACTTTGACATCTCATAACTTTTGAACCATGATAGATCTTAGGCCAAGCAAACACTTTATGGAAAGCTATTGAAGTTAGCTTTAACTTTGATGTTGAGCTCCAGAATTAGTTTTGCCTTTAGCATGGCCTAAATCAGGTTTAAATGGAAACTGATCAGGGCTGTCATGCAGACAGCAGATCAGCAGTCAAATTTGTTTAAAATTTGAACTATGTTTCCAAGTTTTATGGGTTCAATGACATGTTTTGTGTTATAACTCAATGGTTTACTGTTCAAATAAATATTTGAAATTTCTCAAATATATTTTTACATATGACAGCGGACAAACAGTTCGAGAATGGGTGGGTGGAATCTCACTGTTCTCACCACAGCGGCTATCCGGAAGCATTGAGGCAGATGCTTCAGTATTTCGGGTACAACCATATGCCGAAGTACTTCACCAAGGAAGAAGGCGAAGAGGGGAACAAGACGTGGACAATCCATGTCGAAGTCCCTGCAGGACCTATGCCACCCGGTTGGGTGTCGTTCACCGTCACGGTGAGAGGCAGACAACCAGAGGGAAGGTGGCAAGTGGCAGCCCGTGACACCATGTCACATTTATGCCAACTACACGTGAGAGCGATGAAGGGAACTCCATACGCGCTTGTTCCGGTGGAGGGACGGGCTCATCATGTGTGGGAAGGGAGGTACCGGGAGGCAGCCAATCCGGGTTGCCCAAGGTACAGCCCTGCGGAGGCAAACCTTAGCCTCTAGATGAGGGCGGGAAACGCCGTGATGGACAGCCAAGCTGTTCATACGGAGCAGCTCGCCGCAAAGCTCAAGGGGAGCACAAGCCATGGAGACCATTTCGAGAGTGCTCACAGCGCACTCCGCAATGTGCTCCTTCTAACGATCAAGCGACTGAATGAACAGCATAATCAGTCGCATCGTCTGAAGAAGGCGAAGAAGAAAAGCCGTGTCGACATCGCGGCGTTACAAGAGCTGGTGCAGACTTTAACCCAGCAGAATGAGGACCTTACTCAAGAGCGGGACGATGCTATTGAGGAAGGGCAAGGCTGGGAAGAGGACTACATCCAGGCCATGGACGAGGTGCATGCATTGCAGGACCTCGTACCTCCGGTATTGGGCATACCGGTGGTATTGGGCCTTCCAGCAATGGGAGAAACAGAGATGGGAGAAGAGGTGGTAGATCCAGAGCCACCAGCAGGGGTACCGGAGGAGGACGACCCGCAGGAGGTCGAGTTCTACTCCGAGTAGGGGGTTACAGTTCCCAAGTAAGGCAGCTAGAGTAGTTTAACCCAACTTTTTTAATCAGTGACGACATGAGCACGACTTCTCGGAGAACTGAGAATAATGTATCTTGTATAAAGTTTACGCTTTATAAATATATGTGAATGTTGTGCAAATTACTCATGTGTCACTTCAATACCTACTGTTGCATATGGAATTTTAAGTATGACATGTGCTAATCGCTGCTGTTTTGAATTTCAGAATGACTCGTACTCATGCCAACCCGGACGTTGGGGGTACTAGCCAAGGGGGAGAGACCTCCCAACCGCCTCCCGAGGACTCCTCAGGACAGCAGCAGCAACAGCACCAGCAAACACCGCCACCACCACTGCCAACGGTTACATTGGCCGACATCATCGCGGCAATGGCGAGTTCGCATCAGCAGCGCACGGAGTTGCTGCAAACTCTCATCGCTAATACGTCTTGCCCAGAGAGACGTCAAGACCGTGAGGAGTGTCAACAGAGCTCCTACTCTGACTTCCTAGCGACTCATCCCTCGGTATTCTCAAGGGCGGATGAACCCCTCGACGCGGACAACTGGCTCCACATAATAGAGATGAAGTTCGGGCTGCTCCAGATAAGCAAGCAGCGCAAGACTCAGTTCCCGGTCCAGCAGCTCCAAGGATCCGCGAGCGCGTGGTGGGCAAACTTTTGTGCTTCACAGCCCACCGACCGAGTTATGACCTGGACGGAGTTCCGGACGGCCTTCAGGGCCTATCACATACCGCCAGGTCTGATGAAGAGAAAGATGCAGGAATTCCTACACCTGCAGCAAGGGAGCCAGACCGCGCTGGAATACTCCAGGGCGTTCAACGATCTCGCGCTCTACGCGTCGTATCACACCGATATCGACGAGAAGCGGCGGGACCACTTTTACCAGGGGCTTAACCCGCTCCTGAAGGACAAGTTGGCGATGTTCAATCGCGGCAGCCTCAACGACATCATTGATGCTGCGATTGTTCAAGAGGACTCCGGCAAGGAGTTAGCGGCGGCGGAGAGAAAGCGAAGCGCGCCGCAAAGCAGCGGAGAAGGAAGCGGTCCTTCTCAGAAGTTTCGGATGGTGAATCGCTCACCATCAGGTCCACGCTGGCAGCCACCACAGAGGTCGATGCCGTTCCGCAGTCGGCCGTACTCTTCACCGGCATTCAGGCCGGCACTGCCAGTACCACTTCCACAACAACAACAGCAGCAGCGGACGATGCCGCGTGCGTATGCACCTCAGCAGCGCATGCCGGGCTTTCGTCCCCCGAGCACCGCACAAGCAGCGGCCACATCTTACAAGTGTGGTCGTCCAGGACACTTCGCCAGCAGTTGTCCAGAGAGGCAATGCGGCGGAGTTGCACCACAGTTTCAGGGGAGGAATCAACCCCGGAACCCTACTAATGCGCGGCGGGCAAACCCTAGGCCCGGCACCATCCACCAGCTTGCCATAGAGGACGTGCCGGAGGGTGAGCCAATCCTTGCGGGTATGTTCCAACTCCACCAGCATCTCGCCATAGTATTGTTTGATTCAGGCGCCACGCATAATTTTATTAGCCAAGCTTTCATTGCTAAACACAGCTTGCAAATACTACCCACCGATAGTCCATATTTAATTTGTTCACCGGGTGGGAAGATTTCAGCAAGCGTAATGGTTTCCAAAGCACCATTATGCTTAGCGGGTAGAGTGTACCCCACGTCTCTCATCATCTTAGAGGGACAAAAGGTCGATTGTATCCTAGGGATGTTGTGGTTAACCCGACACGGCGCTGTTTTGGACACCGTCCTTCGAGTCGTGCTCTTAAACTCAGAAGTGGACAGATCTCACTGTTTATTTCTGGACAGTCCAGAAATAAAACATCCAAGTATTTATCAGTCAACAACCATCAGATTGGAAGACATTCCAGTGGCCCGAGAGTTCTCTGACGTGTTCCCGGATGATTTACCGGGGATGCAGCCCGATAGAGAGGTGGAGTTCAAGATTGAACTTGCACCGGGAACCATGCCAATATCCCGAAGGCCGTACAAGATGGCGCCCAAGGAGTTGGCTGAAATGAAGACTCAGCTCAGGGACCTCCTGGAGAAGGGTTTTATTAGGCCGAGCTCCTCGCCATGGGGCTGTTCGGCATTATTTGTAAAGAAGAAGGATGAGACGTTGCAGCTTTGCGTGGACTATCATCCATTAAATGCCGTAACCATCAAGAACAATTACCGGTTGCCACGGATCGACATGTTGTTTGATCAGTTGGTCGAAGCAAAGATCTTTTCCAAGATGGACTTAAGGATCCGGGTACCATCAGATTAAGATACGTGCTGAGGATATTCCGAAGACGGCTTTCTTGACGAGGTACGGACTTTATGAGTACCTGGTCATGTCCTTCGGCCTCACCAATGCTCCGGCTCACTTCATGTATTTAATGAACTCGGTGTTCATGCCGGAGCTGGACAAGTTTGTCGTGGTCTTCACCGACGACATACTGGTATATTCCAAGTCGGAGGAAGATCACAAGAAACATCTGCGTATAGTCTTGCAACAGCTGCGGGATCACAAGCTATACGCGAAATTCAGCAAGTGCGAATTCTGGATATCGCAAGTGCCTTTCCTCGGGCATATCATCTCAGCGGAGGGTATCGCTGTAGACCCGAGTAAGATCACTCAAGTGCTGAATTGGAAGTCCCTGAGAACTGTTCACGAGGTACAGAGTTTCCTCGGACTGGCGGGATATTATCGGAGGTTCATTCCGAACTTCTCGAAGATTGCCAAGCCAATGACGGAGCTGCTGAAGAAGGCTACCAAATATGTTTGGAGTCCGGCATGTGAAGCAGCATTCAAGGCTTTAGTCAAGCACCTAACAACAGCACTGGTTTTGGCACAGTCAGACACAACAAAACCCTTCGATGTGTACTGCGATGCATCCGGCATTGGGCTCGGATGTGTCCTGTTGCAAGACCGAAGAGTGGTCAAGTATGGGTCACGGCAGCTTAGAAACCATGAGCAAAATTATCCAACCCACGACTTGGAGCTCGCTGCCGTGGTACTCGCACTCAAGATGTGGAGGCACTACCTACTCGGTAACCTCGTACATTTATATACCGATCACAAGAGCCTCAAGTACATATTCATCAGAAGGAGCTGAACATGAGGCAGCGAAGATGGTTAGAATTGATAAAGGATTATGAAATAGAGATCCATTATCACCCGGGCAAGGCAAACGTAGTGGCAGATGCGCTGAGCCGCAAGTCACACGTCAACAATCTGGCCATCACACCGTTGGAAGAGAGCGAACCACCACTGCATGTGATTCCACATGGAGCTCTCTACAACTTAGCTTTGATCCCCACCATCCGTGAAGAGATAGCAGCAGCTCAGAAACATGACAAGGGTATGTCACATTTGCGGAGACGTGTAGACAGTGGGGAGTTGAAATGTTTCCGGAAGGACGGAGACGGCGTCCTATGGTTCAAGGACTGGATCGTCGTACCCCATAACCCGGATTTACGGAAGAAAATTTTGGATGAGGCTCACTTGTCAAAATTTTCTATTCACCCTGGCAGCAAAAAAATGTATCAAGAACTCAGAAGCAAGTTTTGGTGGACACGGATGAAGCGGGAGGTCGCAAAGTACGTGTCCGAGTGTGATACATGTCGAAGGGTGAAGGCAGATCATATGCGGAAACCGGGACTGCTACAACCACTGGGCGTTCCTGCCTGGAAGTGGGAGGATGTGAGCATGGACTTCATCGTCGGTTTACCCACCACCTTTCAGAAACAAGATTCTGTGTGGGTGATCGTCGACCGGCTCACCAAAGTTGCCCATTTCATCCCGGTCAACACCAACTACAGCGCCAAGAAGTACGCTGAACTGTACATCTCACGGATCCTATGCTTGTATGGCGTACCTCGTACCATCATATCGGATCGGGGCACTTTATTTGTGTCCCGTTGTTGGGAGCAGCTACACGCTGCATTGGGGACGAAACTGATCCGTAGTTCAGCCTACCACCCGCAGACGGATGGGCAAACCGAGCGGGTAAATAAGATCCTAGAAGACATGCTACGAGCTTGCGCTATCAACCACGGCAAGAGTTGGGATGATCACTTGCTGTTAGCCGAGTTCTCGTACAACAATGGGTACCAAGCCAGCATTAAGATGGTGCCTTATGAGGCGCTATACGGGCGGAAATGCCGCACACCACTGAATTGGTGTGAGTCTGGCGAAAGGGTCACCTTCGGGATTGACATTGTCAACAACGCGGAAGAAAAGGTTCGACTGATTCAAGCGAACCTAAAAGCCGCCCAATCCCGTCAGAAACAGTATGCGGACCGGAGAAGACGCCCATTACAGTTCGAAGTCGGGGATCACGTGTATCTACGCGTGTCTCCAATGAAGGGCGTAAAAAGATTCGGGGTGAGAGGAAAGTTGGCATCCCGATTCATCGGTCCATTCCAGATTACCGAAAGATGTGGATCGGTAGCATACCGGCTGAAATTACCAGAAGCACTTTCCGGTGTGCACGACGTCTTTCACATTTCCCAGCTGAGGAAGTGTCTCAAGCTATCAACTACCGTTCAGCTGGAGGACATTGAAGAACTGCAACCGGATCTCACCTATCGGGAGGAACCGGTTCAGATCATTGACGAAAATGCCCGAACCAACGCAACCGCACGTTGTGGTTCTACAAAGTTCTATGGAGTAATCACTCCGTGGACGAAGCGACATGGGAGAGCGAAGGATTTCTTCGCGTTAACTATCCCGACTTTTTCACGTCGCATATCCGGTAATTTTCTACCATCCTCTCTCTCATTTTCACCTTATAATCTCGGAATGAGATTCTTTTAAGGGGGGCGGAATGTAAGGGCCTCAGTTTTTGACACATGTTTGAAGTGTTCATCACCACGCACACACCTCAATTGAAGCAAGTTGTTAAACACATTTGAAGAGCAAGTAACCACCATCAACATGCTCATTAGGGAACAAACTCACATATTGCAAAAGTGGTATTTCCCACATGTGATATACAGGGGATGGGCATATGAAAACTCCTACATAGTGCTAGGAATGTCCATGCAAAGTTTCACCCAAATTCAAAACCTTTTTGAGGTCATTTTGGGTATGGCTTGAAAGAGGGCAGTTTGAACTCGAATTCCAATTCAAACTGTTTTGATCCCATGAATTCAAAAGTGGGAGGCATATTCCTCCTCAGCACATTTTTGTGAGCTCACACACCAATTTTTACTCCATTTGGAGTTGATCTTGACATGATCTAAGTGGGGCAAATTCAAACTTTATTTGAATTTTCAAACTGAACATGTGCTGAAATTCATTTAAACCAAACCCAATTTGAATGCTAACCAATTCAAATGGTTCAAGGGTAGAAAATTCAAATCACCAGGGGCTTTGTGGGAACTACTGTTTACAACAGTGAATAGGAGTTAATCTCAGAGGTTAAAAATGAAAATGGGACCCACATGTCAGCCACTGGGATGATTCAACCGACTGAGACTTTCTCACTCGGGTCCCCGAGCTGCAGCTGCGATCGCCACCGAGGGAGGCCGCCGCGCCAGCAGCTGCTTGGCCACGCGCGGGCACGAGTCGGCTCAGAGCCTTCTTAAGGCGTTCTTCCCCCTCCTCGGCCGAAGCCCTCGCCATCATGTCCCCGCAAGAACACAGCGACGGGAAACTTTCTTCCGCCGCTGAGATCCGATCGGAAAGCTCTGATCACAGCCTCCCCGTCTCCTTCAGATCTACGGCAAGGTACTAGGAACCCTCCTCGTTCTTTCCCGTTGCTAGAACTCAGCTAAAACCTGTCGATCTCGGCTATACCGAGAGTTCAATTCGGTGACCTAAAACCGCCGCACTTCGGGCTTCCGTGGACAGCCCAACTGGGAGGTTGTCACACCCGAGCCAAGGCACGCTTGGACGCGCTGGTGATCGGTGCTGCTCACCCACGAGCCACAGCCCGAGTGCTTGCTCACCGGCGGCAAATTTCCAGTTTTCCCCTTTCTTGGTACAGACCGACCTTCGGGTGCGGTTCTGTCGAATTCATACTCTAGAAAGGATTAGAGGGCCTCAATCCGCTCCCACTCAAACTAGACACGGTGGCGCACAAGTTGCCTTCACAACCTTGGGCCTGAGAACCTCTGTACCTGGCATATTTCAAAGTTACCGACGGCGGAGCATGCGGGTAGCATCGGGCGCATGGTGAGGGACTACTTCGGACCTCTCCCGAGCTGCCTTGAGCCCATGCCGAGGTTCCTGAGGTACCACTGATGCTTTCCGGCCGTTTGCTCGGTCAGTTGGGGTGCTAGGGAAGTCGGCCGACACGGCCGAAGTCTTTCCGAAGCCGCCGCGCATCGCCGACCATGTGCCTGACGTTTTCATGGCGAGCTGAGCCCAGAATCCTGTTCCCCGAGTGAAAGTAGGCAGGGGCAGCCAGAATCGTGAAGTTTGGAGCTCCACAGAGGCTGCCGGCGAGCTCTCCGGCGAGGTACCCCGGCGGCAGAGCGCGGGCGGCGAGAGGTAGACGAAGGGGGTGGACCCCAGCTGTCAGCGGCAGATATTTTAAATCGGGATCGGGCTGCGGCTGGGATCTGATGTGCTGGCACGCAAAAACCCTGTAGGCCTCAGTGTGCTGATGCCTCCACGCCCAACACGTGTCCCCCCGGGTCCCCGGCAGATTTAAACTTTTCCCCGATTTTCAGATTTCATTCAAACTTCAAATCCTCATAACTTGGGCTAGGGAACTCCAACTCGAGTGAACCAAATTTTGTTGGATTCAACTCTCTGAGTACTTTCGAACAAATCAAGTTCCACTTCATGAAAATCCTTATTGCTCCAGAATCAATTCCTCAAAGTTTAAACTGTTTGGAATTTTAACTGGAGAATCGATTGGAGGAAAATTCTGAAATTTTGCTGGTATGTTCACCAAAATACCCCTGAACTACCATAAATATTTCAGATCCATTTGAGCTCATTTGATCCACCTAATGGTGTGATTAGTGAAACTGTTCCAGAGAAAATAGAAAATGTTCAGAAACATTTTCAGAATTTTCACTGAAATTGTTTAGCTCATATCTTTAGCTAGAAACCTTCAAATTAAGTCAGACCAACTCCATTAAAACACTCTGAAAATCTAGTTTTCAGAAAGTCATAGTTTGTTTCATGAAAATCCTTAGAACACCCTAAAAGCCTTCAATTAAGGTCTAGTACATAATGAATTGTGGAGGGCTCAAATGAGCTTTGCTGCAACTAAAACATGACCAAGTCTCTGTTTAGGTTGTAACCAAGCCACAGTAAAAGTTTCAGTCATTGGGTCTGTCTAGTAAGAGTATAGACTTCACAAATTTAAATTCAATCAAATGCATTTAAATTAATACATATACTTGTATATCATGTAGTCGCTAAGGTCGAGGAGGAACCCGAAGTCCTAGACTTTGTTACTCCGGGGGAGCAGCTAGCCTACGACCAAGAGCAGCAAGGCAAGCTCCGGTTTGCATCAACCTCTTTACAAATTTTTATTGTTTTGAGCACTTTCTTTGAGTATCACTTATTTCCTTGCATTAGAGTCTTGTTTGGAAACCCAATTGCATAGCACAGAAAACCATGGGTTGGGTCTAGGATTGCAAACCCCGTTAGCTACTGCAAAGCTAAGTTAGGGTATGATTCGGTACAAGTCGAGTAGTTGGAACTACTCGCGACCATAGGCTAGAGGCAATCGACTCGGGTAGAGATAGCACATGATACACATGGCAAGAAAAATGAGACCAGGCGGAGAGTAAGGGCAGCAGGACTTTGGGGCCTGTGTGCTATAGCTCCGCTTGTGTCGATTGAGTACCGAGCCGTGTGCGGGCCTGTTGAACAAGCTAGAACAGTACCGAAGACCTACTGGCTATATGGGAACCGGGAAACCGATGTAACTCGGGTAGCTGGGTATTGAGGCATTACCCGTCGTTCAGAGGGTAGGTTGAGAGCTTGAGGTGTAAATCGGCTGGCGGCACTGAGATGCGCGTGCAGAGACCTCTTCCTCGGGATGATGGGACCGGTTCAATATTTGTCTGACGGGTGAAAGGTGGTTGTGTACGGCGTCCGTGATGGTTGCTGTAGGCAACATCGAGTATGGGCGTACGTGACGGGTTATTCGGGTAACCCTGCAGGTGTAAATCGATTATAATAGCCGTCCCTCGCGGTCAGTGAGTACCACTTGTTCACTGTACCATGACGTAGAAAGAACAGGCTAGTTAAATGTTAAAATGTTGCTGATTGAAAGATGGACTTTGATTGTTAATGATTTGTTGTAGTTTAGAGCTAACTAAAGTTCTTTTCAACTTTGGGCAAAGTACATGAGAGAAATGCGTTTCTTGTTTGATTGTGGCTCTCTCATATTCCTTAGCGTAAGGTTCTCCACAACCTGCTGCTAAAACTTGAAAGTAAGGTCCCACTAATTAGGCGAGTCCTTTGCAATTTGTTTTATCTCATGCACCTATCACCCCTCATGTAGAAGTTCCATGTTTAGGAGAGACGGGTCAGTCTTGCTGAGCCTTCATGCTCACTGCTTGTGTTTGAAGCTTTTGCAGGGTCCTATGAGGAAGGGACACCCGAAGAGGAGGCGGAACACCAGGAGGGGAACCCCGTCGAGTGGGAGTCGTGCACGCCGCCGTGTTAGTGTGTGTGCGTGCTAGCAAGAACACGTTCACGGGCTGTACGTGAACTTGATGTGTAGTCTACGCCCGTGTGTGTAGACTGGACATATTTGGATGTAAAAATGTTCATAAACCACTTTATGTAATAAAAGTTTTGCTTCCGCTTTGTACCTTTGATGTGTGTTATTCTGTGCTGTGCAACGCAGCACCACTCAGCGTGATCCTGGCTCGACAAGACCGTGGCATCGTGTCACCAATCTGACAAAACTTTCTGTTATAAAGTTGTAACCCATCTCATAAACTTTTCAGAACTACCTTATTTTCTGTTTTTGGATTTTTATGCAGGAAGTTATGCTCAATTTACAGAGAGTTACAGAGTGTGTTTGCTCTGCCCTGTTTTCTGGACAGTTTCAACTCTACTGCATTTTTCGATTGGTTAGAGGATGAAACACCTCTGGACCTAAATAGAAAAGTTGTAAGGCTCTTCTAAGTCTTTCCAGAAATGTATCATATGACCCCAACCCCGAATGAACTCAACCTCTAACCTCTGACTAATTTCAGCTTTAATTCAGCTGAAAACAGGGGACTCTGTCCTTAGTATCCTATAAGTTGAAAACTTATTAACTTTGATTATCATGATTAAGGAAAGAGGTTACAGCAAAGTTTTAATGCTCCAGATTAAAACCTTCAAGTTTTACCATGAAGTCGATGTGTCACCAGATCATGTCGGTACTACGTCCTCACAAAGAAAAACCTATACCGGACTTAGCTGGCTTCGTTAGTTCAGTGGCACTAAACGTCTCTCGCACACGGAAGCTACACGTCTACCGTTTCGTGGTTAGACTACCTGCAGATAACTCACACAATCGTCAGACTTGGCTGCACACCGAGCCCGGTATCCATACAGTTCGTAGACCCGGCCGTCATCACTCGCCTGGATGTTCTCAAGCCAAACATGCCTTGAGCTACGTGTTCACGTTACTGACCACGTGACGGGGTCTCCCAAATTGCCCAAAGCACGCCAGGGACAGACGTTGCTCGAATACCCCAAACGACATGAAGAGTCATAGAGGATATTAAAGTGGGTCGGATTACCTACCACCCGTGGGGATCCACCCTTCAGCTTGTGCGCACTGGTGGACAGCGCTTACGTGCACCCCCAAGACATAAACGAACCGAGATGAACGATTTTCTGACATAAGCAAATAGGTTAGTATGCCACTTTCTATACACTAATAACGTCCTTATATGGGCTACTAACTCGTTCCTCACTGGATTTTTGAAAAAGATGAGCTTTGTAGTGCGTTAAACCTCAAGCGAGCTCTGATACCATGCTGACACGACCCCACCGGCCTTGTCGAGCCAGGATCACGCTGAGGGGTGCTGCGTTGCACAGCACCGGATAACACACATCTAAGGTACAAAGCGGAAGCAAAGTTTTATTACATAATCCAGTTTATGAACCTTTTTACAACCAAATAGTCCTGTCCACACTCACGAGCGTAGACTAAGCATTGAGTTCACGTTCAGCCCGTGAACGTGTTCCCACTAGCACGCACACACACTAACAAGGCGGCGTGCACGACTCCCACTCGACGGGGTTCCCCTCCTGGGGTTCCGTCTCCTCCTTGGGAGTCCCTTCCTCATAGAACCCTGCAAAAGCTTCAAACACAAGCAGTGAGCACGATGGCTCAGCAAGACTGACCCGTCTCTCCTATACATGTAACTTCTACATGATGGCTACAAGGTACATGAGGTAAATAATTTTACAAAGGACTCGCCTAATTGTTTGAACCTTACTTTCAATGTTTTAGCGGCAGGTTGTGGAGAACCTTACGCTAAGGCACATGAGAGAGCCGCAATCAAACAAGAAACGCATTTCTCTCATGTACTTTGCCCAAAGTGGCAAAGAACTTTAATTAGCTCTAGGCTACAACAAATCATTAACAGTCAAAGTTCATCTTTCAATCAGCAACATTTTAACATGTATCTAGCCTGTTCTTCCCACGTCATGGTACAGTGAACAAGTGGTACTCACTGACCGCGAGGGATGGCAATTATAATCGATTTACACCAGCAGGGTTACCCGAATAACCCGTCACGTACGCCCGTACTCGATGTTTCCTACAGCAACCATCACGGACGTCGTACGCAACCACCTTTCAACCGTCAGCCAAATATTGAACCGGTCCTATCGTCCTGAGCAAGAGGTCTCTGCACGCGCATCTCAGTGCTGCCAGCCGATTTACACCTCGAGCTCTCAACCTACCCTCTGAACGACAGGCAATGCCTCAATACCCAGCTACCCAAGTTACATTGGTTTCCCGGTTCTCATATAGACGGTAGGTCTTCGGTACTGTTCTAGCTTGTTCAACAGGCCCGCACACGGCTCGGTCCTCAATCGACACAAGCGGAGCTATAGAACCCAGGTCCCAAAGTCCTGCTGCCCTTACTCTCCGCTCGGTCTCATTTTTCTTGCCATGTGTTTCATTTGCTATCTTTACCTGAGCGATGTGCCTCTAGCCTATTCTCGCGAGTAGTTCCAACTACTCAACTTGTACCGAATACTACACTGTCTTAGCATTGCAGTAGCTAACGAGGTTTTTCAACCTAATCCCAACACATGGTTTTCTTGGCTATGCATTTGGGTTTTCAAACAAGACTCTAATGCAAGAAGTAATGGTACTCAAAGGAAGTGCTCAAAAGAATAAAAAATTGTAAAGAGGTTAATGCAAACCGGAGCTTGCCTTGATGCTCTTGGTCGTAGGCTAGCTGCTCTTCCGGAGTAACGAAGTCTAAGACTTCGGGTTCCTCCTCAACCTTAGCGACCACTTGAGATGACATGTAATGTATTAATTTAAATGCATTTGAATTGAATTTAAACTTGTGAAGACTATAAGTCTTACTAGACGGACCCAATGACTCCGAAATTTTTATGGTGGTTTGGATACAACCTAAACAGAGACTTGGCCAAGTTTTATTTGCAGCAAAGCTCATTTGAGCTCTCCACAAATAATCGTGTACTTGACCTTAATTGGAGCTCTTAGGGTGTTCTGGGGATTTTCATGGAGCAATCCATGACTTTCTGAAAACTATATTTTCAGAGGGTTTTAATGTAGTTGGTCCCACTTAATTTGAATGTTTCTAGCTAAAGATATGAGCTAAACAATTTCAGATAAATTCTGAAAATGTTTCTGGACATTTTCTATTTTCTCTGGAACAGTTCTAGTAATCACACCATTAGGTGGATTAAATGAACTCAAATGAATCTGAAATTTATATGGTATCTCAGGGATATTTTTATGAACATCCCAGCAAAATTTCAGAATTTTCCTGCAAAGGGTTCTCCAGTTAAAATTCCCAACAATTTAAATTTTGAAGAATTAATTCTGGAGAAATAGGGATTTTCATGAAGTGAAACTTGATTTGCTGAAAAGTACTCAGAGAGCAGAATCCAACAAAATTTAGTTCACTCGATTTGGAGTTTCCTAGACAAAGTTATGTGGGTTTGGATTTTGAACTAAATCTGAAAATCGAGGAAATGTTTAAATCTGCCGGTGGGTCCACGGATACACATGTCGGGCACCAAAGTGACGGCACACCGGGCCACAGGTTTCATTCCCGCGCTGCCACAGTCGATCCGTACCCACAGGAGATCAAACCGCCCGGTTCCATCCCACTGACACTGGGCCCGGCTCGGTCGTATTCAACCTCGCGCGGTCTCCGGAGCACCGCCGAACTCGATCGTCCGGTCAACTCCTGAGATCCAACTCGCTGCTAGCACCTAAATTGGTGCGCTGAACACGTTGGGAGGGTTTATGTGACGCCCTCAATTCTGTGGAAAACCACAGAACTGAGAACTGATGCATATGTGTGCCCAGGATGTTCATCACACATACACATATGTTCCACAAACTGAATTCAGAATATATATGACCACTAATAACAGAGTTTATTACAATGTCTCATGAGTCTTGGACTCATGCTTACAGCGGAAGTCTTAATTTAACAGCGGAAGTCTTATTTCTATGCAGCGGAAGTCTTCTAACTAGTGCGGAAGCAATCTAAGCAGTAGCGGCTCCATCTCTACTCCATCCCCACAGGCAAGGTTGAGAACAGATTACACGCCTAATGCTCCACTTGGTCTTCATAGTAATCTTCTCCTGTTGCTGATGATGAAATAGTGCAATTTTGAGTACAATGATGTACTCAGCAAGTGCGGGAAAATATGATATGTAGCTCATAACAAGGTAGGTATAAAAAGGCTCATTGCAGAAAGCAAAACCATGATAAAACAGCAACTCATCTTTAAGTGAATGTAATCCCAACATGTATTAAAATACCAATCATACCTCCATTATGTTCATTACCTTCCATGTCACAACTAGACAACAATCAACCTCATTCTTGCTCACGAATACATCCTCGTATTCGCTACCATCTCACGAATACCATATCGTATTCGCTACCATTTCATCTCATAAACAACTTCGTCTCCCACCGAGACCAATCTCGTTGCCATGACTCAACAGTCATGCAACTCATCTTATCACCCGGACTCAACAGTCCCGAAAACCAAACCAAAACCAAACCATAACCAATAACCATATCCAATCACCATCCCAACTAATCATGGAAGTTGGCCAGGCGCTCGTCACCGTAAGCTCGGCTATCATGATAGTTTTAGACACAACTGTCGGTGTATGGCCAAGAGATCACAAAATAGCCTTTACAAAGGGGCTACTAGATGTATGGACTCACTAAGGTTTCACCGGCAGGCTAGAATCTCCAATTCTCCCACCCACGGGCCCCCTCTTGTGCCATGCAGTTCCCAGGGCAGTCCTCACTTGACTCCCATTCCCCGCGCCTTACACGGTCCATAACAATCTAGCAACTTACCTAATTACTCAGCTAAGCCGCACTCATACTTGGCCTTGTGATGGCACTGTTATCCTGGCATGTGCTCGCATGAACCTGTCCTTAGATCTACGGCAAGTAAACCACCATCTCATGCTACCTCATTCACAAACCCAGTCTTGCCTAGATCTCCCTCCGATCCATGTTCATTAACAACATCAGTTTCTCATTATCACTACGAGTGCAGTTAGCTAGACACATCTATCTCGCTTCCCAATCCCATGGACTCAGCGAAGCTTAAAGCAAAAAACCATACCCGACTCATAAACTTCCCTGGCGACAAGGGTGGTTTAACCAAAAGTAGTAAACTCCTATAAAAGGGTTTCCCATCATGTTTGAATCAGCACACACACCTTTTCTCAAAACAAAACAGTTTTTCCCAAAACATAGGATCAATATGGTCAAAAGGCACTTGCCTTGTTCTTGCGGTTCTGGTTGCTCTTGGATCTCGAAACCTTGTTGTTGCAGCTCGTCGTAGACATCTCCCTGAGCTTGTCCCTCTATACAGGATCACGCACGTACAAGATTCACAGCAATCAATATCATGCATAAACTTTAACTATATGCGATGATGCATATGCATGCTATCCTATAACAGTTTTATTAGATCGGTTTGTACGTGTTCTTGCATGGCTTGCATGGATTTTATGATGAACAGAGGTGTTCGGATCAAATGTGGATGTGGCGATGATCTTGTCTTCAACCCGATCAACAAGTGATCTGTCCACAAGAAAGCTTCTGTTCGAAAGGAATCAAAGAACAGATGCAAAGGAAACACAATGATGTCGTAAGGTGATATTGGAGACCTACCTAACGTTCCTCGTGGTCTCGGGGTCCTTCTTTAGCAAGACAGATCATTGGGCTCCCTTCCGGCGATCTTCCTCGACTGAACTCCGGTGATGGGCTTACTCGGCGAGTTGGGGCTAGGGCTCTAAGTCTTCGGCTCAGGAGTTGGAAAAGAAGTTTGTGGTTTCGGCCAAAGGTTCTGGGTTCTATTTATAATCAGGAGAAGAAGAGTCCTAATCTGATTGTATTTCGAATAAGAGTCCTATTCAAATTATCGTTGAATTTTAACAACTTATCTTTACTTGATTTGGTGTGGTAACATTGTGGAATTCAGGTCGGTTTCCTCTCCGTACCGGTATTTCCGCGCATACAGAATCCAAAAAACGCTCCAGAACTCATTACCTCTGCGGTGATGAGCTCCAGAAGTTCCACGTGTCCACCGGGGCCTGGTCTCCCCTTTTCCGCAGAGACGAGCTCCGATTGTGCCACGTGTCAAGCGAGCGAGACCTCCCTCTCCTTCAGAGGTGAGCTCCGCGTGCGCAACATATCCTGGCGGTCGGGACCTCCTCTGTTTTCGGAGGTGGCTCCATGCACGCCACTTGTCAGTGCCGGACCTTTCCTCTCTCTAGAGGTGAGCTCCGTGAATGCCACGCGTCAAGTAGCGCCGGACTCCCTTTTTCCTCAAAGATGAGCTCCTAGGTCCAAACGTGTCCAACAGTGTCAGACCTCCCGGAGATAGGCTCCGGTTGTGACACGTGTCCAATAGGACCGGACCTTCTCGGAGGTCAGCTCCAAGATCGACACATATCTCACGCGATTGGTCCTCTGATTTCCGCGGTGACTAGCTCCGAAGGTGACATGTGTCCTGCGGCTTGCCTTGCTTCTCCGCATAGGCTAGCTCCGGGGGGCAACACGTGTCTTACAGGGTCGGACCTCTCCCCCTTTGCGGAGATGAGCCCCGAGCCTGCCACGTAGCCATTTTAGCGGCGGACCTCTCCCCACTTCGCAGAGATGAGCCGAACACGCCACGTGGCCAGCGGGCCGCGGGTGTTGTCTTCGGCTCTCTGTGAACTGGATTCTTGTTCTTTTTGGCTATCCTTTTAATTCTTTCTCTGTTCCCACTTCTTTTAAAATGTTTTCTCTTCATGAAACATGAATACATGCATAAACCAAAAATGAGGGTGTCACAAATCTACCCCCCTTAAATTGAATCTCGCCCTCGAGATTCATTGGTAGAGAATAGATGTGGAAATTCTGCCTTGATGTCTTCTTCACGCTCCCATGTGGCTTTAGCTTTGGTGTGATGGCTCCATTGTACCTTGCACCATCGGATCACTTTATTCCTTGTGACCCTTTCCTTTACGTCCAAAATTCGGACAGGGTGCTCCGCATAAGTCAGGTCCTCTTGAAGTTCAAGCTCTCCCATTGGTATTTGCTCCTCTGGTACTCTCAAGCACTTCTTGAGCTGGGATACATGAAACAGGTCATGTACGTCGGAGAGATATGTTTGGAGCTCTAGTTGATAAGCCACTTCTCCTCGCTTGTCCAAAATTTTTAATGGTCCAATGTAGCGAGGTGCTAGCTTGCCTTTGACGTTGCAACGTCGTTGGCCACGGATAGGTAATACCTTAAGGTATATGAAGTCTCCTACTTCGAAAGTCAACTTCCTTCACCTATTGTCCGCATAGCCTTTCTGTCGTGACTGAGCAGCCTTTAAGTTCTCCCGTATCGTTTGGACTTGCTTTTCAGCTTCTTGTAGCACTTTGGGTCCAAACACTTGGTTCTCTCCGGCCTCGTTCCAGAACAGCGGCGTTCTACACCGCCTACCATACAATGCTTCGAAAGGCAACATCTTCAAGCTAGCTTGATAGCTGTTGTTATAGGATAATTCGGCGTACGGTAAACTCCTATCCCAACTACGCCCACATTTCAAGGCGCAAGCTCTCAACATGTCCTCCAAAATGTGGTTTGTCCTTTCGGTTTGCCCATCGGTTTGTAGATGATAGGCGGAGCTAAAATCTAGTCGTGTACCCATAGCTTTCTGCAGCTCCCTCCAAAATCTAGAGGTAAACTGAGAACCTCGATCTGAGACTATCCTCCTCGGGACTCCATGACAGCACACGATCTGCTCCATGTACAACTCGGCTAATTGTGCAACGTTGTACTTGGCCCTTGTTGGGAGAAAGTGGGCGGTTTTCGTCAATTGGTCCATGATAACCCAGATGGAGTCATAACCCAACTGAGTAGGTGGCAATCCGACGATGAAATCCATACTGATGTCTTCCCACTTCCACTCGGGTACATTCAAGGGTTGCAACAATCCAGCGGGTCTTTGATGTTTGGCCTTCACCCGTTGGCATGTGTCGCATAGGGCAACGTATTCCGCTATGTCCCTTTTCATACCATCCCACCAATAACAAGTCTTCAAGTGTTTGTGCATTTTGGTACTCCCGGGATGTATGGAATAGGGTGAATCATGTGCCTCTTTTAATATCATGTCGCGGATGTGCTTCACATTAGGCACACAAATCCTTTTTCCTAGCCAAAGCGTACCCTTCTCATCTTCTTTGAAATCCTCCTCTATTCCTTTTTGGATCCTTTCCTTGATCTCCTTGATCTCCTCATCCGTTGCTTCGCCATCTCTTATCTCTTGCTCCAATGAAGAGTGGATCTCCATTACTTCCATGTTGTTCAAGAATCTAAGGTGTAACCGTTCGATCTCCTTACGTAGTTCGGGTGGTAGCTCCCGAACCGTAAGTTTGTGACATGCTTCCTTTCGGCTCAATGCATCAGCTACTACATTGGCCCTTCTAGGGTGGTAGTTGATTCCAACATCGTAATCCTTGATGAGTTCCGACTATCGACGTTGCCTCAAATTCAGGTCCGTTTGTGTAAATATGTACTTGAGGCTTTTGTGATCCGTATAGATCTCACATCTATGACCAAGGATATAATGTGTCCAAATCTTCAATGCATGCACTACTGCTGCTAGCTCCAAGTCATGTGTAGGATAATTAAGCTCGTGCTTCTATAATTATCGTGAGGCATAGGCTACCACTTGTCCTTCTTGCATGAGCACACATCCGAGCCCTTGTCTGGATGCGTCACAATATATGTCAAAGCTCTTGCTTACGTCTGGCAATACCAAAACTGGCGCTGTGGTTAGCCTTTTCTTGAGTTCCTCAAAACTATCTTGGCATGCTGGTGTCAATTGAAAGGCTTTTCCCTTCGTTAGCAACTCCGTCATAGGCTTTGCTATCTTAGCGAAGTCCTTGATAAAGCGTCGGTAGTATCCAGCCATCCCAAGAAAACTCCGAATATCCCTCACGTTTTGCGGTTGGTGCCACTTCAGAACATCTCTCACATTTCGGGGATCAACCGATACCCCTTCCTCGGAGATAATGTGGCCTAGGAACGATATTTCCTTTAGCCAAAATTGACACTTGTTAAGCTTGGCATACAATTAATGCTCATGCATTTTCTGCAAGGTCAATTTCAAATGTTCTTCATGCTCCTCCTCACTTTTTGAATACACCATAATGTCGTCGATGAAAACCACGACGAACTTATCCAAGTACTCCATGAAAACCTTGTTCATAAGGTACATGAAGTATGCGGGTGCATTTGTTAACCAAAAAGACATGACAGTATATTCATACGAACCATACTGTGTTCGAAAGGCAGTCTTGGGTATATCGGAGGGCTTAATCTTCAGCTGGAAGTATCCCGACCGAAGATCAATTTTAGAGAACACTCGGGCTCCTTTCATTTGGTCAAATAGGTCCTCTATACGGGGCAGAGGGTATTTGTTCTTGATTGTTACCTCTTTGAGAGACCTATAGTCCACGCACATCCTTTGGGTCCCATCCTTCTTGTCTACGAAGAGCACGGGGGCTCCCCATGGCGATGTGCTTGGACGCAAAAACCCTTTTCCAACTGCTCCTAAATTTGCTTCTTGAGTTCCACTAGTTCATTGACGGGCATCCTATAGGGTCTCTTTGCTATGGGTGCAGTTCCGGGTATCAAATCAATGGCAAACTCAATGTCCCGATCAGGTGGCATACCTGCAAGCTCCTCTGGAAACACGTTCGAGAATTCTTGAACCACTGGAATGCTGTCCATTGTTGCTCCTTCGACGTGGTTCAAGATTGCCTTTTCGGTTGTTTGTTGGGCTGACTCAAACTCGACATGAATACAGTGCTCATTTGTCAACTGCACGCTTCTTTCAGCACATTGGATTACCCCGTTGTGCTTGCTTAACCAATCCATCCCAAGTATTATGTCAATCCCTTGGGAATCCAAGACTATGAGGTTGGCAAGAAAGTCTACCCCCCTTATTTTAAGGCTTACTTTCGGACATACTATATTAGTCCTCATCTCTCCACCGGGAGAATTAACTAACACAACACATTTTAAGTGTGATATGGGTAGATTACGCCTGGCAACATACTTGGATGATATGAAGGAATGTGATGCTCCAGAATCAAATAAGATGGTGGCTGGGTTGGAGTTGGCAAGGAACATACCAATTACGACGTCCTCAGCCTGTTGTGCTTCCTCAGCAGAGACATGGTTTCACGTTGCCGCGAGCATAGTTCTGCTGTCCACGGTTTCCTTGATTGTCCCCTCCGTTCGGTCGCGGGTTCTGCTTGGGCACGTTGCCTTGCTGTCCAGGCCCTCTCCTCCGGCACTGGCTCGCGAAGTGTCCTGTTTCCCGCATGCAAAGCATGCCCTGTTGCCTACGGCAGTAGGTACGTTGGGGCGGAGATTTTGAACAGGAGCGCCATGTTGGGTCGGGGCACAGGAGGCAAGGGCACACGAGGTGCTTGTGCAACGGGTCGTTGCTGTGGTGGCTGACTAGGGCGGTATGCAGGAGCGGTCGATCCATACTGCGGTGCAGCTGGGGGCATGTACCGAGGTCGTACGTTGCTCCCTTGTGGCTGGTATGGCATCCTCCTCTTGTACTCTCGCTTGATTGTAAAGGTCCCAAAATTATGAATACAAAGAAACACTTGGTTGCAAAGTTTTGTTTCATATGAGTGAAATTTGGGACTTGTTAAAACTTCTCCCCACCCACGTTCATGTCAAACTCAGTGAACTACAATTTCAATTATAGTTCATAGAGTCTTCATGAATATTCCTAGGATTTTTGGAGCTAAGAATTGCCCAAAACTGAATTTACAAGTTTTGGAAATTTCTCTGAAAATGTTTCTGTATTTATTTGAATACAGGAACTTACAATCTGAATTACCCTGAACAATTCAACTCCAAATGAGCTGAAACTTTTACAGGTGTCTAAGAACATCCTATAGAATGTTCTGGCAAAATTTGGCGATTTTTGGATAAACCAAACTCCCTCTAAAATTCTTTTGCTGAAAAGTTTTAAAGAATTTTCCAGAATTAAATAAAGACTTTCATTCAAATTGGGTGGCTTAATTGGATAGAGTTTGTCAATCTGAATCTAACCCAATTTGAATCACTAAATTTGGAGGTTCCTAGAAAAAGTTATGCTCTTCTAAAGTTTGGGGAAAAATCTGGAATTTGAATAAATCCGGGAAAAATTTAAACCTGACTGTGGGACCAGGGGCACGTGTCAGTCACCAGGAGCGTGCCACACGGGGCCACAGGGTTAATTCCCGCGATGTTACAGTCGATCCCGCGCCACAGAATATCCAGCCCGCTCCCCTGAGCCGCTGACAGGCGGGACCAGCGAGGTCTTCTTCAACCTCGCGCTCCCGCGCGATACCGCCGCCGGGCTCGCCGGAGTAGCTCCGGGATTGGTCGTCCGGGCACCGAAACAGCTGAAACTTGCCGCTAGCCCCTAATCCAACACAAGGAACATGATGGTCGGGTTTTCTCGAGCTGGCAGGGTCCCTAAACTAGCCCGCGACGGCGCATCGGCTCGGATGAAGTCCGACGACGTCGCCCCGGCGCTATAGCCCGCTAAAAGTTCTCTGGAAATATTCTACAGCACCAGTGGAGGTTGGCCAAGCTCGGCAGGGCTGCATATGAGCTCGGGAACGGCTCCAACCTAGGGTTCACCGTGTACCCGATGCCCCTTATTGCGGTAGCCGTCGGAAAAGCCCGGAGCAAGCCGTCTACCATGGGTTTCATGCGACGTTTTGTGAAGAAGAAAGGTTGCTAAACCAGTCTAGGTTCTGTGTGCGAAATTTGCAGAGCTCTAAACGAATATAACTCGAGAATTTCATGGATTCATACCCGCGGGTCAGTTTTCCCCGGCCGTAGAAGATTTCTGAAATTTGTCATCCAGAGGCGAAGACAAGCTCTGTGCTTCGGGTGGAAGCTGCGTGGAGCTCTCGCGCGTCCCAGGGACCGCTTGCTTGGTCGTGAAAGCCGCTCTGTGGAGCTGTCCGCGGGAGCACGTCGCCGCCGGGGTGTTCGGCCGCTGCGGAAACTCGAAGTTCTCGGCGTAGGTTGCACGAACACACTGGGTGATGGCTCGAGGAGGTCGTGGGGACTACGGTGGTGTGGTTTTGCGGCTCAGAGGCGCTGCTCACTTAAATTGCCCGAGCTCCCGAGTGATCGAAGAGGGGCGGCCGCGTTTCTGTCTTTCGGTGCGAGGGAGTGAAGAAACAGCGCCGTGGCTTCAGTTAAGAGGCGGGAGAGGGAGTGAGGCGGTAGCTACCGACGTCCAGCAGCTCTCCAGCGTGAAGGGGAAGCAGCAGGAGGTGGAGGCGTCGGCTGAGCTCGGTGTCGAGCGGAGGGCAGTCGATTCTGCCATTGCTTCGCATGGGAGGAAAGCAAACAGAGACTGGGTGCTTCACTGAAGATCTTTTTGCAAATTTTCAATCCTCCCAATGACATGTTGGTCCCACATGTCAGTCCTCCTTATCTCTTCTAAAATATCTCCCCAAGTTTGAATATTGATGGACTTCAATTGTGGAAATTCAAATCTGATATGCTTTTGGATAATTGGGCAAGTTTCATCCAAATTCAAACATGCATTTGAATTCTTTGCTATTTAAAGTCCATTTTGGAAAATGGGTTGCAAATCATTTTCATAAATCATGAAACTTTGCACACCCCCTAATTTGGACCCAAGGAATTCAAATATGGAATCTGATTTTTATTTTGGCTGCTGCAAATGAGATTTTCAGCACAACAGTTTTGAATTCCATTGTGTTGTCCTCATTTGAACATTTGTTTGAACAAATTGTTCCAAATCTGATTTTTGTTTTCTCACAGATATGGGAACTTCCCATCTTGGTTTTAGACCCCTCAAGGGTTCCAAGTTCTCAAATAAACATTTGACTTGTGTGAATAAAACCCTCATGTGTGTTATCACATGTGTTACCTCAGAATTAATTCATCTTTGATTAAACACTTAGAGAATTGTTCTGAATAAACCACTCCATGAAAAGTGCTAAATTTTGGTCCAGAGGACTTTCTTGTGACAAGGAACTCACATGAAAATTCTTAGCTCCATTAGAGCTCTGGATCACCACTGTCATGTGTAATCTCTTGAGGTGATCAACACTTAAGTGGGAAAAGCACTCAACATTTGATCTTAGTGTTTAAGCCCAACCCAAACCACTAGCACCAGTGTCATTTTAAATTCTTAAAAAGTTCCAGTTTTAAAACTGTCATTAGATCTTATTGGTAAAAGCTTTTCAATTAAATACATGTACATATGATCATATCGTGTAGCATATACGTGAAGGAGGTGAGAAGGACTTGAAGTGAAGATCAAGGAGGGAGGACAACAAGTGATCAAGCTACAAGTGATCGTCACTAACTGATTGTAACCTTAGTCACCTGCAAAACAGGCAAGCCCCGGTTTGAATTTAACCAGTTTTATAAAGCATTTTCATTTGTAGAGATCATAGCTTTGCATCATTGATTGTAGTAAGTCTAGATGATATTGAAAACCCCACTTGCATGACCAGAAATACCTAAGAGAGAAAGGGTAGAATAGAACCTCCTCGAGTGGATTTGGCTACGCTAAATGTTAGTAGGAAAGGTCCGGTAGAAGTCGAGTAGTTGGTATCTACTCGCGAGTTTAGGGCTGGTTTACTCGGAACGGGTCCGAATTAGAAAAGATGAGGAAAGTTCACGCATAAGAAATGGAGACCGGGCAGGGAGGTTTAGATGCAGCAGGTTGCAGGCCGTGCGTGCACAGACCTGCATTTGTCGGTTAAGGCCCGTCCGTGCTTGGCCTTGTTGGACAAGTTTGAGTTGTGTACCGGGCGCATACTGGCTATATGGGACCCAGGAAACCTATGTACCTTGGGAGATCCATAGTGGAACTTTTCCAACTGCCTTAGGCTTTCAGCGTCAGGGTAGCAGGAGGTACCTCGCTTAAGAACATACCACTGCGGGTATGTACCTTGAGGGAGCTTGCGTACTCGGGGCAGTTGGACTGCATCCAATGTGGAAGATCTTGGGAAAGGTGGCCGCGTACAACGTCAGTCGAGGTTGCTGCCGGCAACTCGGAGTACGGGTGTACGTGTCGTGTAGTCCGGGCGTGTATTGATTCGAATCACCGTCGCTCGCGGTTATATGAGCATACTTGCCCACTGCGTCTTGACGTAGTAAGAACTGAACTGGTTATTCTTTTGAACTTGATAAGGCTGTGCTATAACTTGTATTGCAACCATGATTGAATTAGAGATAGGCTCATTAAACTTTACTTTCACTTTGTGCAAGGAGTATCGCAACAAAGCGTTTCTTGTTTGATTGTGGAGTTGCGATGCTTTTCGGCTCAAGGTCTGCACAATGAGGCTTAAAATTCTGAAAGTTAAGGATCAACTTTAGGCGAGTCCTTTATGCAAATCTAGCCGACCCAGTTGCAACCGTCGTGCATGTAGAGTTTCTTGTTTAGGAGGGACGGGTCAGACTTGCTGAGCCTATGTGCTCACGCTTGCTATATAAGTGGTTTTGCAGGTTAACATCAATGCTGAAAAGAAGGTTGTCCGGTGAGACTCGGAGACTTCCGAGTTGTTTAACACAGGGAGAACCCAGCCGCTGCTGTTGTCTTCGTGTTGCTAGCGAGAGGAGTCCGCGGGCTAGACTTCATCTCGAGTGCTCTTAGTTATTCGACGTGAGTTGATATAGACTTCCGCTGTAGTTACTTGATGTAAAGTATTTACAAAGAAAAACTTGTAAGCTTCCGCTATTATTTTATGTAATACATGGTTCCTCATATGTGTGCTGTTCGGTGCCGCACAACACGGCACCACCCAATGCGATTCCCGGGCGAGTGGTCTGTCTCAGTTGACGGGGCCGTATCAGCGTGGTATCAGAGCTGCATTGGTAATAGCACACGGAATAAGGAAGGTATTATGACAAAAATTTAGGTTACGGTACTAGGCCCACATAAGGATTACTATTAGCTTAATATGAAGGTGGCAACTTAACTTATTTGTTATGTCGGAAAATCGTGCATCTCGGGACGCTTTATGTCTTGGGGGTGCACGTAAGCGCTGTCCACCAGTGCGCACAAGCTGAAGGGTGGAGCCCCACGGGTGGCAGGTAACCCGACTTGCTTTAATATCCTCTACGACTCTTCATGTCGTTTGGGGTATTCGAGCAACGTCTGTACCTGCCGTGTGTGGTGCAATTTGGGAAACCCCGTCACGTGGTTAGTAACGTGAACACGTAGCTCAAGGCGTGTTTGGCTTGAGAACACCTGTGCGAGTGATGACGGACGGGTGTAAGAACTGTATGGATACCGGGTTCGGTGTGCAGCCGGACCTGACGATTGAGTGTGACTTGTGAAGGATTAACCACAAAACCGTAGTACGAATAGTGCATGTTTGCGAGTGACCGTTTTAGTGCCACCTAAGATACGTCTATGCCGGTATAATCCGGTTAGGATTTTCTTTTTGTGAGGCTACGTAGTACCGACATGCTTCTTATGGTGCATCGACACCGTACTAAACTTGATAACCCCTCTCCTTTGAAGAAATGACTCATGAACTAACTTTCAAATAAAAAATGGAAGTTTGAAACAAATAATAGTTCCTGAACTCTTATTTTGAGCTAAGATTCAAATGAGAGGAAGACTAGGCTTCAAAGATTTTAAAAACAGACTGCTCTGTTTTCGGCAGAAATTTTTGCTGGACTTCAACAGAGCATAACTCTGAGTAGATTGACCCAATTAAGATGTTTGATACAGTTCTGGAAATATTTTCAAGTGATCTACAACTTCTTTGTAGAGCTCCAGAGCAAAATCACACGCTAAATGGGTAGAAAGTTCAGAGGAAGGTAAACTGTCCAGAACCAGGACAGCAGCAAAACCTCTCTGGACCTTTCTGTTTCTAAGCCATAACTTCCTGTAGAAAAACCCTTAAGAAGCCTATGATACACCATTAAAAAGATTATGAATTGTGCCACAATTTGGTAGTTCAAAGTTTGTTCAGATTCTTATTGGATTTACATATACAACTGTGATGAAATCAGCCACATACAGAGGAGGTGCTGGCAAATTTTATCCAGGAATTCTGTCAAATTTGGAAAATCATAACTTTTAATCCGGAGATGATCTGGAGGCATGTGAGTACTCGTTGGAAGGATACTGAAGTTACCTTTAACTTTGGTATTCAAAATGAGTTATGAAGATGCCCTTAACTAGATCAAAATATGGAGATAGTGCATAAAGGTCTGTTCTGTACAGATGGACTGGATAGCTATGCCTACTAAGGAGTTGTGTAAACATGGATTTTGTTACTGCTTTCATAAAGTTTTGACATATTCATGTTTTCATTAGTCTCACATACTGCTTAGTTCTTGTTTAACTCTTCTCAACTACATGTTTGCAGTATGGTTCGTACTCGCTCTAGGAGTATGGCCAGAAGTTCTCGTCGAGGCGGTGATGCTTCTATTCCACCGTTGGAACCACCATCCACAGGATGGATGGATCTTATGACTCGAGTCGTTGAGTCTAACCAAGAGAACGCTAGGCTACTCCAAGAAGCAACGCAAGAACACGAATGCTTACTCCAAGCTTTGGTACAGCAAGGCGTACTCCAGAACACGCAACAAGTCGTTCCACCTCGGAACGCTTATCTGGACTTCTTTGCGACTCAACCGCCAATTTTTACTGAAGCCACAGAACCTGTGGAAGCAGATCAATGGCTTCGTGTCATGGAGTCAAAATTTGGAGTATTCAAGTGTGATGACTACCAGAAGACTAAGTTTGCCGCTCAGCAACTCCATGGAGCCGCCGGAAACTGGTGGTTTGAACATCTTGCCACCATTCCGGAGGACCATCAAGTAACATGGAGTAAATTTTGTGACGCCTGTCGTACTCGTTACATACCACTAGGTATTGTCAAGGCAAAGCGGGAGGAATTTTTGGGCTTGAAGCAAGGGGACATGAGTGTCCTCGAGTATGTCAGAAGGTTTAACCTTTTGGCCCAATATGCTGCCGAATATGTGGCGAAAGAAGAGGCACGGTGTGACCTATTCTTCCATGGCCTGAGTGCCATATTACAGGATAAGTTGGCCGTACACAATAACGACAGTTACAATGACATGGTCGATGCGGCTTTCATTCAAGAGAAGCCGACCCTTGAGTGGCAAGCGGAGAAGAGAAAGATGAGTGAGATCGAGCAGGCTAGCACAAGTTATGTGCCTCAGAAGTACCGTTTGGTGTATCAAATGCCACCCGGTGAAAGATGGAGGCCACCTGTACGATCAACTCCTCAGAGATTGATTGCTGGTCAAGTTCTACAACTTGCACCACCTCCACAGCCGCAGCATCAGAGGGTGGTTTGTGCTCCATCGCTGCAGCCATATGTACCTAGCAGTCCACCGCAAGTCAACGAAGAACCGGAGAGGCATCCGTGTTTTACTTGTGGGCGTATGGTCCATTATGCTACGCAATGTCTGGAGGGAATTCAAGAATGCGGGTCATCATATTTACGACAATACGACCCGTACCTTAATCTGCAGATAGGAGGGCAGATAAGGGGCAATATTCACTATACTGTGATTGATGATGTTCCGGAAGGAGAAGACGCTTTAGCAGGGATGTTTTCTCTGAATCAGCTACCGGTTTTAGTTCTCTTTGATTCCGGTGCCACACACAACTTCATTAGCCAATCTTTTGTGGCTCAACATCAGCTCCAAATAGTTTATACAAAGAGGCAATACCTAATATCTTCGCCCGGGGGCAGCAGTACTGCAAGCGAGGTTATTAACATCAGCTCCAGGACCATTGAGCCAATCTTGTTTGGGGGTAGAATATACCCTACCACTCTCATTCTTCTTGAGGGTTTGAAGATCGGCATCATTTTGGGGATGTCGTAGTTGAATTACCACCAGACGGTTCTTAACATCAGCTCCAGGACCATTGAGCTCAACTCCCCACAGCACGGTCCTCATATATTAATTCTGGCCGCCAGAGGGCAGCAGATTGCAACAGTGAACCATACGGAAGCTGTCAAGATAGAGGACATTCCGGTGGTACGTGAGTATCCCGATGTATTTTCCGAGGATTTACCGGGCATGCCACCCGAACGAGATGTTGAGTTCGAGATTGAACTTATACCGGGAACAACACCGATATCACGAAGGCTGTACAATATGGCACCCAATGAACTGGCAGAATTGAAGACACAGCTGAATGACCTAATGAGCAAGGGCTTTATACGACCAAGTTCGTCACCTTGGGGTTGTTCAGCATTGTTTGTAAAGAAGAAGGACGAAATACTACGGCTTTGTGTTGATTATCGTCTTTTGAACGCCGTTACCATCAAGAACAAATATCCACTACCTCGCATTGATATGCTCTTCGATCAATTAGTGGGTGCGAAGGTATTTTCGAAGATGGATCTCTGGCCCGGATATCACCAGATTAAAATCTGGGCAGAAGATATTCCGAAGACGGCATTCTCAACGAGATACGGGCTGTATGAGTATCTCGTTATGTCTTTTGGTTTGACCAACGCCCCAACACACTTTATGTACCTGATGAATTCAGTGTTCATGCCGGAGTTGGATAAATTCGTCATTGTCTTCATCGACGATATCTTGGTGTACTCAAAGTCAGAGGAGAACATGCTGAACATCTGCATATTGTGCTACAAAGATTGCGAGATCATCAGCTCTATGCAAAATTCAGCAAGTGTGAATTCTGGATTAATGAAGTACCTTTTCTCGGACACATCATTTCAGCGGAGGGCATCGCTGTAGATCCGAGTAAGATTATCCAAGTACAGAAATGGGAGTCACCAAAGTCAGTACATGAAATCCGTAGCTTCCTCGGTTTGGCGGGTTACTATAGGAGGTTTATTCCGGGTTTCTCCAAGATCGCTAAACCGATGACGGAATTATTAAAGAAGAATATCAGATTTATGTGGAGTGCTGCGTGTGAACAAGCTTTCAAGACTTTAGTGAAGCATCTCACAACAGCCCCAGCTCTTGCTCAGCCGGATACGACAAAGCCATTTGACGTTTATTGCGATGCATCTGGCATCGGTCTTGGCTGCGTGCTGATGCAAGAAAGACGAGTGGTCGCTTATGGATCTCGTCAACTCAGAACTCATGAGCAGCATTATCCAACTCATGATCTTGAGTTAGCTGCCGTGGTCCTTGCTTTGAAGATTTGGAGGCATTACTTGCTCGGAAATCTTGTACACCTCTACACCGACCACAAGAGCTTAAAGTACATCTTCACTCAGAAAGAATAGAACATGAGGCAACAAAGATGGCTAGAGCTCATTAAGGACTATGAACTTGAAATTCATCATCATCCGGGAAAGGCGAATGTGGTCGCCGATGCGCTCAGTCGTAAGGCGCATATCCATCACCTAAGTATCGCTGAAATGGATGATGACGAACCAAGCCTCCGTGTTATCCCATATGGAGCTCTCTATAATATCGCTCTCATTACTACTATTCGAGAAGAGTTCATGGAAGATCAACGAAAAGACAAGGGTATGTTTCACATACGGCGAAGGGTAGACAACGGAGAAATGAAGTGCTTCCGGAAGGACGATGAAGGTACTTTGTGGTTCAACGACCGGATTGTAGTACCCCGGGATATGGGACTATGGAAGAAAATTTTGGACGAAGCTCAGTTGTCCAAGTTTTCCATTCATCCAGGCAGTAATAAAATGTACCAAGATCTCCGGAAGAAGTTTTGGTGGACACGTATGAAACGTGAGGTTGCAAAATACGTTTCAGAGTGTGATACGTGTCGACGAGTCAAGGCCGACCATGTAAAGAAGTCAGGCCTGTTGCAGCCATTGCAAGTACCAGCATGGAAGTGGGAAGACTTGAGTATGGACTTCATCGTCGGGTTGCCGATGACCTCCCACAACCATGATTCGATTTGGGTAATCATTGACCGATTAATTAAATCAGCACATTTCATCCCTGTGCATACTAGGTACAACGCAAAGCAGTATGCAGAGCTGTACATAGCACGGATCTTGTGCTTACATGGAGTTCCCCGGACCATTGTGTCAGATAGCGGATCACTGTTCGTAGTCCGTTTCTGGGAGCAGCTATACGCATCCTTGGGGACGAAGTTGATTAGAAGCTTTGCGTATCACCCTCAAACCGATGGGCAAACTGAGAGGGTGAATCAAATACTGGAAGATATGCTAAGAGCATGTGCCATCCACCACGGTAAGAGCTGAGATGATCACTTACCGCTGGCAGAGTTCTCGTACAATAACGGATATCAGACGAGCATTAAAATGGCACCATATGAAGCTCTATACGGCCGGAAGTGCCGTACGCCATCGAACTGATGCGAATCCAGTGAACGAGTAACGTTCGGGGTTGATCTTGTCAATGAAGCCGAAGAGAGAGTTCGGATAATACAAGAGAACCTCAAAGCTGCCCAATCTCGTCAAAAGAGCTACGCGGACCAGAGACGTCGACCGCTGCATTTCGAAGTCGGAGAGCACGTGTATCTTCGTGTGTCTCCGATGAAAGGAATTCATTGGTTCAGTGTCAAGGGGAAACTTGCTCCCCAATTCATCGATCCGTTTACAATCACGAAGAAGTGTGGAACTGTAGCCTACCGGCTGGAACTACCGGCAAACCTTGCTGGTATTCATGACATATTTCACGTGTCCCAGCTGCGGAAATGTCTCAAGTTTACCGCTGCCATCCGCACCGAAGACATCAACGAGTTAAAGCCGGATCTCACCTACCTCGCAGCAACCTGTACAGATTATCGACGAAAAGACCCGGATCACCCTAAACCGGACTTTGAGATTTTACAAAGTCCTGTGGAGTAATCATACCCCGGAAGAGGCGACATGCGAAACCGAAGATTACATCCGCAAGAACTATCCGGAGCTTTTATCATAAATTTTGTAATTACCTCCCGCCTCGTTTTTCTTTTGAATCTCGGGACGAGATTCCTTTTAAGGGGGGAGGAATGTAAAGGTCCCAAAATTATGAATACAAAGAAACACATGTTTGCAAAGTTTTCTTTCATATGAGTGAAATTTGGGACTTGTTAAAACTTCTCCCCACATGTGATAACACACATGAGGGCTTTATTCACACAAGTCAAATGTTTATTTGAGAACTTGGAACCCTTGAGGGGTCTAAAACCAAGATGGGAAGTTCCCATATGTGTGAGAAAACAAAAATCAGATTTGGAACAATTTGTTCAAACAAAAATTCAAATGAGGACAACACAATGGAATTCAAAACTGTTGTGCTGAAAATCTCATTTGCAGCAGCCAAAATAAAAATCAGATTCCATATTTGAATTCCTTGGGTCCAAATTAGGGTGTGTGCAAAGTTTCATGATTTATGAAAATGATTTGCAACCCATTTTCCAAAATGGACTTTAAATAGCAAAGAATTCAAATGCATGTTTGAATTTGGATGAAACTTGCCCAATTATCCAAAATCATATCAGATTTGAATTCCCACAATTGAATTCCATCAATATTCAAACTTGGGGAGATATTTTAGAAGAGATAAGGAGGACTGACATGTGGGATCCACATGTCATTGAAAGGACTGAAAATTTGCAAAAAGATCTTCAGTGAAGCACCCAGTCTCTGTTTGCTTTCCTCCCACGCGAAGCAACGGCAGAACCGACTGCCCTCCGCTCGACACCGAGCTCAGCCGATGCCTCCACCTCCTGCTGCTTCCCCTTCGTGCTGGAGAGCTGCTGGACGTCGGTAGCTACCGCCTCACTCCCTCTCCCTCCTCTTAACCGAAGCCACGGCGCTGTTTCTTCTCTCCCTCGCACCGAAAGACAGAAACGCGGCCGCCCCTCTTCGATCACTCCAGAGCTTGGGCAATTTAAGTGAGCAGCGTCTCTGAGCCGCAAAACCACAACACCGTAGTCCCCACGACCTCATCGAGCCATCACCCAGTGTTTTCGTGCAACCTATGCCGAGAACTTCGAGTTTCCGCAGCGGCCGAACACCCCGGCGGTGACGTGCTCCTGCGGACAGCTCCACAGAGCGGCTTTCACGACCAAGCAAGCGGTCCCTGGGACGCGCGAGAGCTCCACGCAGCTTCCACCCGAAGCACAGAGCTTGTCTTCGCCTCTGGACGACGAATTTCGGAAATCTTCTCCGGCCTGGGAAAACTGACCCGCGGGTATGAATCCATGAAATTCTAGAGTTATATTCGTTTAGAGCTCTGCAAATTTCGCACACAGAACCTAGACTGGTTTAGCAACCTTTCTTCTTCACAAAACGTCGCATGAAACCCATGGTAGACGGCTTGCTCCGGGCTTTTCCGACGGCTACCGCAATAAGGGGCATCGGGTACACGGTGAACCCTAGGTTGGAGCCGTTCCCGAGCTCATATGCGGCCATGCCGAGCTTGGCCAACCTCCACTGGTGCTGTAGAACATTTCCAGAGAACTTTTAGCGGGCTATAGCGCCCGGGCGACGTCGCCGGACTTCATCCGAGCCAGTGCGCCGTCGCGGGCTAGTTTGGGGGCCCTGCCAGCTCGAGAAAACCCCACCAGCGTGATCCTCGCGTTGGATTAGGGGCTAGCGGAAAGTTTCAGCTGTTTCGGTGGCCGGACGACCGATCCCGGAGCTACTCCGGCGAGCCCGGCGGCGGTATCGCGCGGGAGTGCGAGGTTGAAGAAGACCTCGCTGGTCCCGCCTGTCAGCGGCTCAGGGGAGCGGGGCTGGATATTCTGTGGCGAGGGATCGACTGTAACAGCGCGGGAATTAACCCTGTGGCCCTGTGTGGCACGCTCTCGGTGACTGACACGTGCCCCTGGTCCCACAGTCAGGTTTATATTTTTTCCCGGATTTATTCAAATTCCAGATTTTTCCCCAAACTTTAGAAGAGCATAACTTTTGCTAGGAACCTCTAAATTTAGTGATTCAAATTGGGTTAGATTCATATTGACAAACTCTGTCCAATTATACAACCCAATTTGTATGAAAGTCTTTATTTAAATCTGGAAAATTCTTTAAATCTTTTCAGCAAAAGAATTTTAGAGGGAGTTTGGTTTATCCAAAAATCCCCAAATTTTGACAGAACATTCTTTTGGATGTTCTTAGACTCCTGTAAAAGTTTCAGCTCATTTGGAGTTGAATTGTTCACGGTAATTCAGATTGTAAGTTCCTGTATTCAAATAAATTCAGAAACATTTTCAGAGAAATTTCTTAGCTCCAAAAATCCTAGGAAAATTCATGAAGACTCTATGAACTATAATTGAAATTGTAGTTCACTGAGTTTGACATGAACATGGGTGTTACCTCAGAATTAATTCATCTTTGATTAAACACTTAGAGAATTGTTCTGAATAAACCACTCTATGAAAAGTGCTAAATTTTGGTCCAGTGGACTTTCTTGTGACAAGGAACTCACATGAAAATTCTTAGCTCCATTAGAGCTCTGGATCACCACTGTCATGTGTAATCTCTTGAGGTGATCAACACTTAAGTGGGAAAAGTACTCAACATTTGATCTTAGTGTTTAAGCCCAACCCAAACCACTAGCACCAGTGTCATTTTAAATTCTTAAAAAGTTCCAGTTTTAAAACTGTCATTAGATCTTATTGGTAACAGCTTTTCAATTAAATACATGTGCATGATCATATCGTGTAGCATATACGTGAAGGAGGTGAGAAGGACTTGAAGTGAAGATCAAGGAGGGAGGAAACAAGTGATCAAGCTCCAAGTGATCGTCACTAACTGATTGTAACCTTAGTCACCTGCAAAACAGGCAAGCCCCGGTTTGCATTTAACCAGTTTTATAAAGCATTTTCATTTGTAGAGATCATAGCTTTGCATCATTGATTGCAGTAAGTCTAGATGATATTGAAAACCCCACTTGCATGACCAGAAATACCTAAGAGAGAAAGGGTAGAATAGCACCTCCTCGAGTGGATTTGGCTACGCTAAATGTTAGTAGGAAAGGTCCGGTAGAAGTCGAGTAGTTGGAATCTACTCGCGAGTTTAGGGCTGGTTTACTCGGAACGGGTCCGAATTAGAAAAGATGAGGAAAGTTCACACATCAGAAATGGAGACCGGGCAGGGAGGTTTAGATGCAGCAGGTTGCAGGCCGTGCGTGCATAGACCTGCCTGTGTCGGTTAAGGCCCGTCCATGCTTGGCCCTGTTCGACAAGTTTGAGTTGTGTACCAGGCGCATACTGGCTATATGGGACCCAGGAAACCGATGTACCTTGGGAGATCCATAGTGGAACTTTTCCAACTGCCTTAGGCTTTCGGCGTCAGGGTAGCAGGAGGTACCTCGCTTAAGAACATACCACTGCGGGTATGTACCTTGAGGGAGCTTGCGTACTCGGGGCAATTGGACTGCGTCCAATGTGGAAGATCATGGGAAAGGTGGCCGCGTACAACGTCAGTCGAGGTTGCTGCCGGCAACTCGGAGTACGGGTGTACGTATCGTGTAGTCCGGGCGTGTACTGATTCGAATCACCGTCGCTCGTGGTTATATGAGCATACTTGCCCACTGCGTCTTGACGTAGTAAGAACTGAACTGGTTATTCTTTTGAACTTGATAAGGCTGTGCTATAACTTGTATTGCAACCATGATTGAATTAGAGATAGGCTCATTAAACTTTACTTTCACTTTGTGCAAGGAGTATCGCAACAAAGCGTTTCTTGTTTGATTGTGGAGTTGCGATGCTTTTCGGCTCAAGGTCTGCACAATGAGGCTTAAAATTCTGAAAGTTAAGGATCAACTTTAGGCGAGTCCTTCATGCAAATCTAGCCGACCCAGTTGCAACCGTCGTGCATGTAGAGTTTCTTGTTTAGGAGGGACGGGTCAGACTTGCTGAGCCTATGTGCTCACACTTGCTAGTGGTTTTGCAGGTTAACATCGATGCTGAAAAGAAGGTTGTCCGGTGAGACTCGGAGACTTCCGAGTTGTTTAACACAGGGAGAACCCAGCCGCTGCTGTTGTCTTCGTGTTGCTAGCGAGAGGAGTCCGCGGGCTAGACTTCATCTCGAGTGCTCTTAGTTATTCGACGTGAGTTGATATAGACTTCCGCTGTAGTTACTTGATGTAAAGTATTTACAAAGAAAAACTTGTAAGCTTCCGCTATTGTTTTATGTAATACATGGTTCCTCATATGTGTGCTGTTGGGTGCTGCACAACACGGCACCACCCAATGCGATTCCCGGGCGAGTGGTCTGTCTCAGTTGACGGGGCCGTCTCATCGATCTATCGGATCTTGTTTTCAACCACTGTAGCTTTGTCAACCAGCTTCTGGAAACTCGCGTAGTCATTGTTGAGGAGCTGAACATGGATCTCATTGTTCAACCCTCTCATGAACAGGTATTGCTTCCTCTGGTCTGAGTTGACATCTTCAGGGGCATACCGGGACAGTTGTGTGAACTTGTTGAGATACTCATTCACGCTTCCTTGTCCTTGGCGGAGACCTTCAAACTCTTGTCTTTTGAGCATCATTACACCAGCAGGGATGTAATGAGAGCGGAAACTCTCCTTGAACTCAGTCCAAGTGATCGCTTCCGGGTCGACATGAGCGTTACATAGGGCATCCCACCAATCAGCGCCAGCTCCCATAAGTTGGTGCGACGCAAAGAGAACCTTCTCTCGGTCATTGCACTGCACTATGACAAGCTTCTTCTCCATAGATTTCAACCAGTCGTCGGCCTCCATGGGGTCGTTAGCTTGAGCAAAGGTGGGTGGTCGAGTCCTCATGAACTCACCCAGTCTGTTATGAGCCAGCGGTGGTGGTTGCGGTTGTGCTGGAACGGGGTTGTTGTTGTTGGCCTGCAACTGACCCAAAGTTTGGATCATGGTTTGCATAAGTTGATTCTGCATGGCCATCAACCGTTCCAGGTTGTTCCCACCAGCTCCAGGGTTAACAGGAACTTCATCTTTTGTCACGGATGTTCCTTCTGCCGGCGTTTCCTCTCACCATCTGTGAGAGAGAACGAAATCGAATAGCAGGTTACGTAGATCACCTCAACTATATGCTTCAAGGTGGGTTGGACTATATATATTAGCCCATATGAGGATGTAAACAAGTGCCAAAGCATCTCACTCCTCTTTCTACTTGTGTGTGGATATGGACAACGTCTTGAGACGTCCCACAACTCACACTAAGCACACAATCACAAACAATCATCACAAGGGCTCACACAACTCCTATTCAATGCTTTGTTCAATGGGGGTCCTATATGACTTAGGGTGATGTCAAATTTGTGATCCAACTACGGCTTCTCCTAGGCTTGTATCCTATGTCAAGGTAGTTTCAAGGCCAATCTAAGCAACCTAGGCTTGCATCCTATGGTCAGCGTGGCTTTGCTACCAATCTGTGATCTATCTAGGTTGTGTGATCTATCCGTGGCAGGTTGATACCAATCTGTGTCTGATACCAATCTGTGAACTTATCTAAGCGTGTAACCTACCGTCAACCCATGCCTCTGATGCCAATCTGTGATTGTATCTAGGTGTGTAATCTACCCTCAATCGTGGCTCTGATACCAATTTGTGACGCCCTCAATTCTGTGGAAAACCACGGAACCGAGAACTGATGCATATGTGTGCCCAGGATGTTCATCACACATACACATATGTTCCACAAACTGAATTCAGAATATATATGACCACAAATAACAGAGTTTATTACAATGTCTCATAAGTCTTGGACTCATGTTCACAGCGGAAGTCTTAATTTAACAGTGGAAGTCTTATTTCTATGCAGTGGAAGTTTTCTAACTAGTGCGGAAGCAATCTAAGCAGTAGCGGCTCGATCTCTACTCCATCCCCACAGACAAGGTTGAGAACAGATTACACGCCTAATGCTCCACTTGGTCTTCGTAGTAATCTTCTCCTGTTGCTGATGATGAAATAATGCAAGTTTGAGTACAATGATGTACTCAGCAAGTGCGGGAAAATATGATATGTAACTCATAACAAGGTAGGTATAAAAAGGCTCATTGCAGAAAGCAAAACCATGATAAAACAGCAACTCATCTTTAAGTGAAGTAATCCCAACATGTATTAAAATACCAATCATACATTCATTATGTCCATTACCTTCCATGTCACAACCAGACATCAATCAACCTCATTCTTGCTTACGAATACCTCCTCGTAATCGCTACCATCTCACGAATACCATCTCGTATTCGCTACCATTTCATCTCATAAACAACTTCGTCTCCCACCGAGACCAATCTCGTTGCCATGACTCAACAGTCATGCAACTCATCTTATCACCCGGACTCAACAGTCCCAAAAACCAAACCAAAACAAACCATAACCAATAACCATATCCAATAACCATCCCAACTAATCATGGAAGTTGGCCAGGTGCTCGTGACCGTAAGCTCGGCTATCATGATAGTTTTAGATTCTGCAAAGTTTGCACCTCTTTACTCACAAGTTTGTGATTTCGTCACCTGTCGGCGACTGCAGAACCTCCATTATACCAGTACACAACCGTCGGTGTATGGCCAAGAGATCACAAAATAGCCTTTACAAAGGGGCTACTAGATGTATGGACTCACTAAGGTTTCACCGGCAGGCTAGAATCTCCAATTCTCCCACCCACGGCCCCCCTCTTGTGCCATGCAGTTCCCAGGGCAGTCCTCACTCGATTCCCATTCCCCGCGCTTTCCACGGTCCATAACAATCAATCAACTTACCTAATTACTCAGCTAAGCCGCACCCATACTTGGCCTTGTGGTGGCACTGTTATCCTAGCATGTGCTCGCATGAACCGGTCCTTAGATCTACGGCAAGTAAACCACCATCTCATGCTACCTCATTCACAAACTCAGTCTTGCCTAGATCTCCCTCCGATCCATGTTCACTAACAACATCAGTTTCTCATTATCATTACGAGTGCAGTTAGCTAGACACATCTATCTCGCTTCCCAATCCCATGGACTCAGCCAAGCTTAAAGCAAAAACTATACCCGACTCATAAACTTCCCTGGCGACAAGGGTGGTTTAACTAAAACTAGTAAACTCCTATAAAAGGGTTTCCCATCATGTTTGACTCAGCACACACACCTTTTCGAAAAACAAAACAGTTTTTCCCAAAACATAGGATCAACATGGTCAAGGGGCACTTGCCTTGTTCTTGCGGTTCCGGTTGCTCTTGGATCTCCAAACCTTGTTGTTGCAGCTCGTCGTAGACAGCTCCCTGAGCTTGTCCCTCTATACAGGATCACACACATACAATATTCACAGCAATCAATATCATGCATAAACTTTAACTAGATGTGATGATGCATATGCATGCTATCCTATAATCAGTTTTATTAGATCGGTTTGTACGTGTTCTTGCATGGCTTGCATGGATTTTATGATGAACAGAGGTGTTCGGATCAAATGTGGACGTGGCGATAATCTTGTCTTTAGATCAACCTGATCAACAAGTGATCTGTCCACGAGAAAGCTTCTGTTCGAAAGGAATCGATGAAACGATGCAAAGGAACCATGATGATGTCGTAAGGTGATATTGGAGACCTACCTTACGTTCCTCGTGGTCTCGGGGTCCTTCTTTTAGCAAGACAGATCGTTGGTCTCCCTTCCGGCGATCTTCCTCGACTGAACTCCGGCGATGGGCTTACTCAGCGAGTTGGGGCTAGGGCTCTAAGTCGTCGGCTCAGGAGTTGGAAAAGAAGTTTGTGGTTTCGGCCAAAGGTTCTGGGTTCTATTTGTAATTGGAAGAAGAAGAGTCCTAATCTGATTGTATTTCGAATAAGGGTCCTATTCAAATTATCGTTGAATCTTAACAACTTATCTTTAGTTGATTTGGTGCGGTAACATTGTGGAATTCAGGTCGGTTTCCTCTCCGTACCGGTATTTCCGTGCGTACAGAATCCAAAAACCGCTCCAGAACTCGTTACCTCCGCGGTGATGAGCTCCGGAAGTTCCACATGTCCACCGGGGCCTGGTCTCCCCTTTTCCGCAGAGACAAGCTCCGGCTGTGTCGCGTGTCAAGCGAGCGAGACCTCCCTCTCCTTCGGAGGTGAGCTCCGCGTGCGCCACGTATCCTGGCGGTCGGGACCTCCTCTCTATTCGGAGGTGGCTCCGCGCACGCCACGTGTCAGTGTCGGACCTTTCCTCTCTCCGGAGGTGAGCACCGTGAATGCCACGCGTCAAGTAGCGCCGGACTCCCTTTTTCCTCAGAGACGAGCTCCCAGGTCGACACGTGTCCAACAGTGTCAGACCTCCCGGAGATAGGCTCCGGTGGTGGCACGTGTCCAATAGAACCGGAGCTTCTCGGAGGTGAGCTCCGAGATCGACACGTATCTCGCGAGACTGGTCCTCTGATTTCCGCAGTGACTAGCTCCGAAGGTGACATGTGTCCTGTGGCTGGCCTTGCTTCTCCGCATAGGCTAGCTCCAGGGGCAACACGTGTCTTATGGGGTCGGACCTCTTCCCCTTTGCGGAGATGAGCCCCGAGCCTGCCACGTAGACATTTTAGCGGCGGACCTCTCCCCGCTTCGCAGGGATGAGCTCCGAACACGCCATGTGGCCAGCGGGCCACGGGAGTTGTCTTCGGCGCTCTCTGTGAACTGGATTCTTGTTCTTTTGGGCTATCCTTTTAATTCTTTCTCTGTTCCCACTTCCTTTAAAATGTTTTCTCTTCATGAAACATGAATACATGCAGATACCAAAAATGAGGGTGTCACAGTTTCCCCCTATCGACGTTGGCTCTAACCGAGCTCGCAACGGCACAGCGGCTCGGGAAGAGTCCGGTGATGTCGCTCCGGCGTACTAGCCTGCCAAACGGCTGGTGAAGCGGCTCTACAGCACCAGTGGTGGCTCGGGAAGCTCGACATGGCGATGGGCAGGCTCGGGAGAGCTCCAATGTGGGTCTTACCATGCGCCTGATGCTGCCCGACTAGGCTGCCGTTGGCAAGCTCGGAATTATGCCCTGTACAAGGGTTCTCACGCTATGTGTTGTGAAGCCAACTTGTGCGCCCCTATGTCTAGCTCCTATGTGTGAGGTTTGATGGGATTTGAACGAGAATCAAACGGGAATTTCAACGTTTCTTACCCGAAGGTGGCTTTGCACCGGCTGGAAGCAAACTGCAAAATTCGCCGCTGACGCTCAACTTCTTGGCTTAGGCTTCGTAGGTGAGTTGCAGGAGGTGCTTTCGCGTCTGAAAACAGCTTGGCTTGATTGTGACAAGCCCGGGATGAGGCTGCCCACGAGAGCACCTCTGCTCGGCTTGGTGGCGACTGCCGCGGATCGGTGTGATTCTCGGGGTAGAGAGCACGAGATCACTGGATGATGGTTTGAGGGGGTAGTGGAGAGTTCTGTGGTGCCATTTTGCTGCTCCGCTGAGGCTTGTGCGCGAGATTGGAGGGTGTCGGGGATCGGAGGAGTAGAGGCGGCTCTGGTCAGTTTCTTGCGCGAGGGAGTGAGGAACTGATCGGTTCTGCCTCCGGCTGGCTCGGCTGCGGGGATAAGAAGGCCGCGAGGCGGTTCAGCGGGTCGGGGCGGCAAGCAGCTGCTGTCCCGATCGATCTCTCGCCGTGGTGGCTGCTGGCTTGTGCTCGAGTAATCGAGCCCGGTGACTTCAGTCGATTGAATTGCTTCAGTGGCTGGCATGTGGGTCCCACCCAGTGTTTTAACCTCTGAAATTAACTTTTCTCCACTGCTCTAAACAGTAGGGACCAAATTAACCTCAGGCCTTTGAATTATCTACCCCTGAGCCATTTCAGTTGGATGGAATTCAAATTGTGGTTTGATTGGACATATTTTCAGTAAATATGCAGTTTGAATTTCAAATGGAGTTTGAATTTGTTAAACCTAGCTCATGCCAAGATCAACTCCAAATGTTGTGAAAATTGGTGTGTGAGCTCACAAAAATGTGCTGATTAATAATATGCCTCCCACTTTTGAATTCATGGGATGAGAATAGTTTGAATTCGAATTTGAGTTCCAACCACCCTTTTTCTAACTATCCCCAAAAGATCTCAAAAAGGTTTTGGATTTGGGTGAAATTTGGCATGGACATTCCTAGCAAGGTGTAGGACTTTTTCATATGTCCAGCCCTATATGATGCATGTGAGAAATACCACTTTTGCATTTTTGTGAGTTCATTCTCTAATGATCATGTTGATGGTGGTTACTTGCTCTTCAAATGTGTTCCTCAAGTTCCTTGAAATCAAGTGTGTGTGTGTGGTGATGAACACTTTGAATATGTGCCAAAAACTTAGGCCCTTACATGTTCTTGCATGTTTGCATGGGTTTTACGATGAACAGAGTTGTAGAGATCAAATGTGGACGTGGTGATGATCTTGATTCAAGATGTAGATCAAGCCGATCAACACGTGATCTGTCCACGAAAAAGCTTATGTTCGATGGGATCGAAGAACAGATGCAAAGAAAACACGATGATGTTGTAAGGTGGTATTGGGAACCTACCTTGCTTCCTTCGGGTCCTTCCTCCTAGCAAAAACAGATCATCGTGGCTTTCTTCCGGCGGCGGCGATCGTGTCTGGGCTCGTCGGCGGTCTCACCGGTGGTCAAACTTCGACGAAGGGGTTTAGCTCGGCGAGTTTGGGGGCTAAGGCTTCTAAGTTGTCGGCTTAGAAAAGATGTTACGACCAAGGGGTTGTTTCGGGTTCTATTTATAATCGGGAAGATAAGAGTCCTACTCTAATTGGAATTCGAATAAGAGTCCTATTCAAATTGTTTTTGAATCTTAACAACTTATCTTCAATTGATTTTGTGCGGTAGCAACGTGGAATTCGTGTCGGTTTCCTTCCGTGCCGGTATTCCCGTGCTTATAGAAGCAAAAACCGCTTCAGATCTCGTTACCTACGCGGTGATGAGCTCCGGAGGCTCCACGTGCCCAGCAGAGGCCTAGGCTTCCCTTTTCCGCAGAGGCCAGATCTGGTTGTGCCGCGTGTCAGGCGGGTGAGATCTCCCTCTTACTCAGAGCCGGACCTCCCCTCTCTTCGGGGGTGGCTCCGAATGTGCCACGTGTCAGTGTCAGACCTCCCCTCTCTTCGGAGGTGAGCTCCGATAGTGCCACGTGTCCTAGCAGCGTCGGATTCCTTTCTTCTCAGAGGTGAGCTCCGAGGTCGACACGTGTCTAATAGTGATGGACCTCCCAGAGGTGAGCTCCGAGGTCGACACATGTCCAACAGTGTCGGACCTCCCGGAGGTGAGCTCCGGAGGTGACACGTGTCCAGTAGGACCGGACCTCTCGGAGACGAGCTCCCAGAGCGACACGTGTCCCACACGGCTGGTTCTCTTTCTTCCGCAGTGACTAGGTCCAAATGCAAAAGGTGTCCTGCGGGGCTGACCTCGCTCCTCCGCAGAGGCTAGCTCCGGAGGCAACACGTGTTCCACGGGGTCGTACCTCGCCCCTTCTGCAGAGACGAGCCCCGAGCCTGCCACGTAGCCAGTTAGCGGCGGATCTCTCCCCCTATTGCGAGGATGAGCTCCGAAGGCGCCACGTGGCCAGCAGGCCGCGGGAATTGTCTTCGGTGCTTCTCGGTGAACTTGAATTGGCTCTTTATGGCTATCCTTTTGATTCTTTCTCTGTTTCTACTTCCTTTAAAATGTTTTATCTACAAGAAATATGAATGCATGCAGAAATCGAAATTGAGGGTGTCACAAATTATGACACCCCTGTTCTGAGAGGAAACCTCACTGAACCGAGACTGATGCGTATGTGTGCCCAGGATGTTCATCACACAGACACATAAAATCCACAAACTGAATTTCAGAATAATACCACGAATAACAGGGTTTATTACAATGTCTCATGAGTCTTGGACTCATTCTAGCAGCGGAAGTCTTATATTAGCAGCGGAAGTCTTTATTCTTGCAGCGGAAATCTTTATTCTAGCAGAGGAAGTCTTCTAAACTATTGCGGAAGCATACTAAGCAGCAGCAGCGGCTCCATCTCTACTCCATCCCCACAGGCAAGTTGATGGTGGATCGCACTCCTAGTTCTCCACGTAGTCTTCATAGTACTCCTCTCCTGTTGCTGATGATGTATGATAATGCAAGTTTGAGTACATGACGTACTCAGCAAGTGCGGGAAAATATGATATGTAGCTCACAGAAAGGTAGTTATAAAAAGGCTCATTGTAGAAAGCAATGTTTATTTCTCAAAACACGATAAAAATAGCAACTTAGCTTTAAGTGGATGTAATCCCAACATGTATTTAAACCCCAACATACCTCCATCATGTTCCATCACTTTCAAGTCTCTTCCAAACATTTATCTTTCTCAACTTTTCTCAAGCTCGTGAATACCATCTCATATTCACTACCATCTCATGAATACCATCTCTTATTCACTACCATTTTATCTCATATTCAATTCCGTCTCATACCGAGACCAATGCTCATTGTCATGACTCAACAGTCATGCAACCAATCTCATTACCCGGACTCAACAGTCCCGAAAACCAAAACCAAAGACCAAACCATCACCAAACAAAATACCATCCCAAAAACCATCCCATCTAATCATGTGGGTTGTCCAGGCGCTCGTGACCGTAAGCTCGGCTATCATGATAGTTTTAGACTCTGCAGAGGTTGTACCACTTTACCCACAAGTTTGTGATTTTGTCACCCATCGGCGACTGCAGAACCTCCATTGTACCAGTAGACAACCACGGTGTATGGGCAAGAGATCACAAAATAGCATTTACAAAGGGGCTACTAAATGTATGGACTCACTAAGGTTTCACCAGCAGGCTAGAATCTCCAATTCTCCCACCCACGGGCCCCCTCTTGTGCCATGCAGTTCCCAGGGCAGTCCTCACTCGACTCCCATTCCCCGCACCTTCCACAGTCCATAACAATCTAGCAACTTACCTAATTAGTCAGCTAAGCCGCACCCATACTTGTCCTTGTTGTGGCACTATCATCCTGGCATGTGCTCGCATGAACCGGTCCTTAGATCTACGGCAAGTAACCACCATCTCATTCTACCTCATTCACAAACCAAGCTTGCCTAGATCTCCCTCCGATTCATGTTCATTAACAATATACATTTCTCATTATTCATACGAGTGCAGTTAGCTAGACACGTCTATCTCACTCCCCGTATCCTATGGACTCAGCGAAGCATAAAAGCAAAAACCATACCAGACTCAATAACTTTCCCGGTGACAAGGGTGGTTAACAAAACTAGTAAACTCCTATGAAAGGGCTTCCCATTATGTTGACTCAAGCACACACACCTTTTCGCAAATAAAACAGTCTTTCAAAAACATGGGATCAATATGGTCAAGGGGCACTTGCCTTGTTCTTGCGGTTCCTGTTGCTTAAATTCTTTCTGTTGTAGCTCCCTGAGCTTGTCCTTCTATACGTGATCACGCACATACAAGATTCATAGCAATGAATCATCATGCACAAACTCTACTTTAAGATGCTATGATGCATATACATGTTAATCCTATGATGCAGTTTAGTTTGTACGTGATCTTGCATGGCTTGCATGGGTTTTATTATGAACAAAGGTATAAAGATCAAATGTGGATGTGGCGATGATCTTGACCTAGCTCAGATCGATAACACGTGTTTTGTCCACAAAAATGCTTCTGTTCGAAGGGATCGAAGAACAGATGCAAAGAAAACATGATGATGTCGTAAGGTGGTATTGGAAACCTACCTTGCTTCCTTCGGGTCCTTCCTCTAGCAAAAACAGATCGTCGGGGCTCTCTTCCGGCGGCGGTGATCGTGTCTGGGCTCGTCGGCGGTCTCTCCGGTGGTAAAAGTCTGGCGAAGGGGTTTAGCTCGGTGAGTTTGGGGGCTAGGGCTTCTAAGTTGTCGGCTTATAAAAGATGTTACGACCAAGGGGGTTGTTTTGGGTTCTATTTATAATTGGGAAGAGAAGAGTCCTACTCTGATTGGATTCCGAATAAGAGTCCTATTCAAATTGTTCTTGAATCTTAACAACTTATCTTCAATTGATTTGGTCGCAGTATCAATCGTAGAAGAGTTCGTGTCGGTTTCCTCAGTAACAGGTACTCACGTACAGAGGAAAACTGCTTCAGCATCACGTCCTTCCGCAGGGATAAGCTCCGGAGCCTCCACGTGTCCTGCAGAGGCCTGGCCTCCCTTTTCCACAGAGGCGGGCTCCGGTTGTGCCACGTGTCAGGCGGGCGAGACCTCCCTCTTCCTCAGAGGTGAACTCCACATGTGCCACGTGTCTGGGGGTCGGGACCTCCCCTCTCAACCGAGGCGAGTTCCGCGTATGCCACGTGTCATTACAGGACCTCCCCTCTCTTCGGAGGTGAGCTCCAAATGTGTCACGTGTTAGTGCCAGACCTCCCCTCTCTTTGGAGGTGAGCTCCAGGAATGCCACGTGTCCAGTAGCGCCAGAATTCATTTCTCCTCAGAGACGAGCTCTGAGGTTGACACGTGTCCATCAGCGTCGGACCTCCCGGGGGTGAGCTCCGGGGTCAACACGTGTCCAACAGTGTCGGACCTCCCGGAGGTGAGCTCCGGAGATGACACGTGTCCAGTAGTGTCGGACCTCCCGGAGGTGAGATCCGGAGGTGACACGTTTCCAGTAGGACCGGACCACTCAGAGGTTAGCTCCGAGAGTGACACGTGTCCCGCTGTGTCGGACCTCTCGAAAGTGAGCTCCGAGAGCAACACGTGTCCCGCGCGGCTGGTCCTCTCTTTTCGGCAGTGACTAGCTCCAAAGGCGACACGTGTCCTACGGGCTAACCTCACTCCTCCGCAGAGGCTAGCTCCGGGGGCAACACGTGTCCCATGGGGTCGGACCTCGCCCCTTACGCAGAGACGAGCCCCGAGCCTGCCACATAGCCAGTTTTGCGGCGGACCTCTCCCCTTTGCGGGGATGAGCTCCGATGGCGCCACGTTGCCAGCGGCCGTGGAAATTTTCTATAGCGGTCCTCGGCGAACAGGAATTGGCTCTTTTTGGCTATCTTTTTTATTCTTTCTCGGTTTCAACTTATTTTAAAATGGTTCCTCTATATAAAATATGAATGCATGCAGAAATCAAAATTGAGGGTGTCACACAAATCTACCTCCCTTAAATTAAATCTCGCCCTCGAGATTCGCTAGTGGAAAATAGATGAGGGAATTCTGCCTTGATGTCTTCTTCATGCTCCCATGTGGCTTCAGCTTAGGTGTGATGGCTCCATTGTACCTTGCACCAATGGATCACTTTGTTCCTCGTGACCCTTTCCTTCACGTCAAAAATTCAGACAAGGTGCTCTACATAGGTTAGATCCTCTTGAAGTTCAAGTTCATCCATTGGTATTTGCTCTTCTGGTACTCTCAAGCACTTCTTGAGCTGGGATACATGAAACACGTCATGCACGTCGGAGAGGTGCGTTGGGAGCTCTAGTTGATAGGCTAATTCTCCTCGCATGCCCAAAATCTTAAATGGCCCGATATAGCGAGGTGCTAGCTTGCCTTTGACGTTAAAACATCGTTGGCCTCGGATAGGCGATCAATCACGATGCACAAACTTTACTCAAGATGCGATGGTGCATATGCGTGCTAATCCTATGATGCAGTTTTCATTAGATCGGTTTGTACGTGTTCTTGCATGTTTGCATGGGTTTTACGATGAACAGAGTTGTAGAGATCAAATGTGGCCGTGGCGATGATCTTAACTCAAGATCTAGATCAAACCGATCAACACGTGATCCGTCCACAAAAAGCTTCTGTTCGAAGGAATCGAAGAACAGATGCAAAGAAAACGCGATGATGTCGTAAGGTGGTATTGGGAACCTATCTTGTTTCCTTCGGGTCCTTCCTCCTAGCAAACAGATTGTCGGGGCTTTCTTACAGCGGCGGCATTCATGTCTGGGCTCGTCGGCAGTGTCACCGGTGGTAAAACTTCGACGAAGGGGTTTAGCTTGGCGAGTTTGGGGGCTAGGGCTTCTAAGTTGTCGTCTTAGAAAAGATGTTATGACCAAGGGGTTGTTTCGGGTTCTATTTATAATAGGGAAGATAAGAGTCCTACTCTGATCGGAATTCGAATAAGAGACCTATTCAAATTGTTTTTGAATCTTAACAACTTATATTCAATTGATTTTGTGCGGTAGAAACGTGGAATTCATGTTGGTTTCCTTCCGTGCTGGTATTCCCGTGCATATAGAAGCAAAAACCGCTTCAGATCTCGTTACCTACGTGGTGATGAGCTCCGGAGGTTCCACGTGTCCAGCAGAGGCCTGGGCTTCCTTTTTCCGCAGAGGCGAACTCTGGTTGTGCCGCATGTCAGGTGGGCGAGACCTCCCTCTTATTCGGAGGCGAGCTCCGCGTACGCCATGTGTCAGAGCCGGACCTCCCCTCTCTTCGGAGGTGGCTCCGAATGTGCCACGTGTCAGTGCCGGACCTCCCCTCTCTTTAGAGGTGAGCTCCGATAGTGCCACGTGTCCTAGCAGCATCGGACTTCCTTTCTTCTCGGAAGTGACCTCCGAGGTCGACACGTGTCCAACAATGACGGACCTCCCGGAGGTGAGCTCCGAGGTCCACACGTGTCCAACAGTGTTGGACCTCACGGAGGTGAGCTCCGGAGGTGACACGTGTCCAGTAGGACCGGACCTCTCGGAGACGAACTCCGAGAGCAACACGTGTCCCACGCGGATGGTTCTCTTTCTTCTGCAGTAACGTGCTCCGAAGGCAACACGTGTCCTGCGGGGCTGACCTCGCTCCTCTGCAGAGGCTAGCTCCGGGGGGCACACGTATCCCACGAGGTTGGATCTCGCCCCTTCCGCAGAGATGAGGCCCGAGCCTGCCACGTAGCCAGTTAGAGGCGGACCTCTCCCCCTTTTGCGGAGATGAGCTCCGAAGGCGCCACGTGGCCAGCGGGCCGCGGGAATTGTCTTCGGCGCTTCTCGGTGAACTTGAATTGGCTCTTTTTGGCTATCCTTTTTATTCTTTCTCAGTTTCTACTTCCTTTAAAATGTTTTCTCTACAAGAAATATGAATGCATGCAGAAATCAAAATTGAGGGTGTCACAGTGGCATACCTGGAAGTTCTTCCGGGAACACGTCCGAATATTCTTGATCCACCGGAATGCTTTCCAATGTTGCTTCTTTGATGTGGTTCAACGTTGCCTTCCCGGTTGCCGGTTGGGCTGACTCGAACTCAATACGAGTACCGTGCTCATTTGTCAACTGCACGCTCCTCTCAGCACATTGGATCACTCCGTTGTGCTTGCTTAACCAATCCATTCCATGTATTATATCAAGCCCTTGAGAATCCAATACAATAAGGTTGGCAAGGAAGTCTACCCCCTTATTTTAAGGTTTACTTTTGGACATACTATATTAGTCTTCATCTCTTCCCCGGGAGAACTAACCAACATAGTATATTTCATGTGTGATATGGGCAGATTATACTTGGCAACATACTTGGATGATATGAATGAATGCGATGCTCCGGAATCAAATAAAACAGTAGCTGGGTTGGAGTTGGCAAGGAACATACCTGTCACGATGTCCTCAGCCTGTTGCGCCTCCTCAGCGGAGACATGATTCACGTAGCCACGAGCGTAGTTCTGCTGTCCATGGTTACCTTGATTAGCTCCTCCGTTCGGCCGTCGGTTCTGCTTGGGCGTGTTGGTCGGCTGTCCAAGGCCTTTCCTCGGGCACTGACTTGCAAAGTGTCCCGTCTCTCTGCATGCAAAGCATGCCTTGTTGCCCAAGAAAGCAGGAACTTTGGGGCGGGGGTGTTTTTGAGTATAAGCACCCATGTTGGGACGGGGCGCAGAAGGCAAAGGCACACGAGGTGCTTGCATGACAGGCCGTTTCTGCGGTGGTGGATTAGGGCAAAAAGCAGAAGCGGACGAGCCATACTGCGGTGCAGCTGGGGGCATGAAACGGGGACGTACATTGCTCCCTTGTGGCTGGTATGGCATCTTTCTCTTGCCCTCTTGCTCGATCTCACGAATCTTGCTCTCAACCACTATAGCTTTGGAAACTAGCTTCTGGAAGTTTGCATAGTCATTGTTGAGCAGTTGAACTTGGATCTCATTGTTCAACCCTCTCATGAGCAAGTATTGCTTCCTTTGTCTGTGTTTACATCCTCTGGGGCATACCTTGACAGCTGCGTGAACTTGTTGAGGTACTCATTCACGCTCTTCCTTCCTTGACGGAGACCTTCGAACTCTTGCCTTTTTAGCATCATGACTCCAACAGGGACGTAATGAGAGCGGAAACTCTCCTTGAACTCAGCCCAAGTGATAGTCTCCTTGTCGACATGAGCATTGCAAAGAGCGTCCCACCAATCGGCGGCTTCTCCCATAAGTTGGTGCGATGCGAAGAGAACTTTCTCCCGATCATTGCACTGAACAATAGCAAGCTTCTTACTTCAACCAATCGTCAGCCTCCATGGGATCATTAGCTTGTGCAAAAGTAGGCGGTCAAGTCCTCATGAACTCTCCCAGTCGGTTGTGAGCCGGTGGTGGTGGCGGTGGTGGTGGTGGTGGTGCAGGAATGGGGTTAGGATTGTTGTTGTTGTTGGCTTGCAGCTGACCCAAAGTTTGGATCATAGTTTGCATGAGCTGGTTCTGCATAGCCATCAACCGTTCAAGGTTGTTTTCACCAGCCCCAGGGTTAGGATTTTCAGGAAATTCAACGTTGCCATCCTCTTGTGGTTCAGAGTGGCCACGAACGTTCCTCCTTTGACGGCTGGCGTTTTCCCTCACAATCTGTGAGAGAGAGTTGAGTAGAATAGAAGTTAGAAGTTTAGACGGACCCCCCAACTATATGCATCAAGGTTGATGAACTAATTAATTTCAGCCTATATGAGGATGTGAACAAGTGCCGAAGCATCTCGCATCCCTCTACTATGTGTGGATATGGACAACGCTGAAGCGTTCCACAACTCACACTAAGCACTCAAACACCAGCAATCATCACAAAAGTTCACACCACTCCTATTCAAGCATATTCAATGGGAGTCCTAAACTTAATCATGTGAACTGGTGCTGTTCCCGCCATGTGACGGGGGTGGTCCATGCATGGGCGCACACCACGGTGAGTTGGCAGTCCATGTATGGTTAAATGGCGTTGATCGGACACACCAGCGCCATTTATAAATGGGACATGGGAAAACTTTGAGAAGGAAGAAATAACTCCAAAACTTCAGAAGTTATGGAGCAATAAAGCAAAGGTGTTGTTGTGCAAAAGAAGAGACAAGGAGGGGCTTTGAAAATAGCACCTTGTGGTGGCTGTATTGACAAGGAAAGTGCAGCAGCAAGCAATTTTCGAAAATAGCAGTTTTGAGGGGTGTTCCTATGTGTTTTAGGGTGTCCATTCTACCTAGTCTTGCATCGTACGGTCAATGTAGTTCTGATGCCAATCTGTGCATTCTACCTAGGCTTGCGTCCTACAGCCAACGTAGTTCTGATGCCAATCTGTGCACTCTACCTAGGCTTGCGTCCTACGGTCAATGTAGTTCTGATGCCAATCTGTGCACTCTATCTAGGCTTGCGTCCTACGGTTAACGTGGCTCTGATACCAATCTGTGACGCCCGGTCCCGTAAAACACGGAACCCAGCTGATGTATATGTGTGCCCAGGATGTTCATCACACATACACATGTAATCCACAAACTGAATTCAGAATATAACCATGAATAATAGGGTTTAAGTACTTTATTACATTAATCTCTAACTTATTATTGCAGCGGAAGTCTCTAACTTATTCTAGCAGCGGAAGTCTCTAACGATAGCAGAAGCAACTAAATGAGGCAGCGGCTCCATCTCCAACTCCACAGGCAAGTTGATGGTAGTTCGCACTCCTAGTACTCCACATGATCTCCGAAGTACTCTTCTCCTGTTGTTGATGTTTATATGATAATGCAAGGGTGAGTACATGTCGTATTCAGCAATTGCGGGAAAAGTATGACATGTAGCTTAAAACAAGGTAGGAATAAAAGGCTCATTGCAGAAAGCAAAGTTTATTTCACAAACACGGTAAAAACAGCAACTATCTTTTAGTGAATTTGATCCCAACATATATCCAATTAAAATAGTAACATACCTCCATCATATTTTACCACTTATCTCGTCTCATCCAGCCATTAATCTTTCTCAACATCATCTCATGCTCATAATAACCATCTCATATTCACATCCATCTCATAACCGAGACCAAAACTCATTATCATGACTCAACAGTTCCGAAACCAATTTCCAATGAGCATACCATAACCAAACCAATGACCATCCCAAATAAACATCCTAAGTAACCATCCCAAGTTCTCCCATATAATCATGTGAGTTGGCCAGGCGCTTGTGACCGTAAGCACGACTATCATGATACTTTTACACTCTTAAGAGGTGGCACCACTTTGCCCACAAGTTTGTGATTTTGTCACCTGTCGGGCGACTGCAGAACCTCCATTATACCAGTACACAACCGTCGGTGTATGGCCAAGAGATCACAAAATAGCCTTTACAAAAGGGCTACTAGATGTATGGACTCACTAAGGTTTCACCAGCAGGCTCGAATCACCATTCTCCCACCTACGGGCGCCCTCTTGTGCCATGCAGTTCCCAGGGCAGTCCTCTCTCGACTCCCATTCCCCACGCCTTCCACGGTCCATAACAATCTAGCAACTTACCTAATTAGTCAGCTAAGACGCACTCATATTTGGCCTTGTGGTGGCACTATTTTCCTGGCATGTGCTGGCACGAACCGGTCCTTAGATCTACGGCAAGTAAACCACCATCTCATTCTACCAACTCCACAAACCAAGCTTGCCTAGATCTCCCCCATTCTATGCTCATTAGTATCATCAAGTTCTTATTATCATTATTCATATGAGTGCAGTAGCTAGACACGTTCTATCTCGCTTCCCATAACCCGTAAGCTAAGCGAAGCAAAAAGCAAAAACAACCATACCTGAATCATCAACTTTTCCGGCGACAAGGGTGGTTAACGAAACTAGTAAACTCCTATAAAAGGGTTTCCCATCAAGTTGACTCAAGCATACATATTTTCTCAAACAAAACAGTTTCCAAAACATGGGATCAATATGGTCAAGGGGCACTTGCCTTGTTCCTGTGGCTTCTGTTGTTCACGTGTCTCAAAGTCTTGGTGCTGTAGTCCTTCGTAGATAGCTTCTGAGCTTGTCCTTCTACTCACGATCACGCACATACAAGATTCACAGCAATCAATCATCATGCACAAACTTTACTTAAGATGCAATGGTGTAGGTGCATGCTAATCCTATGGTGCAGTTTCATTAATTTAGTTTGTACGTGTTCTTGCATGTTTTACTGGGCTTGCATGGGGTTTTATGGTGAACAAGGGTGTAAGGATCTAGTGTGTACATGGTAATGACCTTGACTCAAGATGTAGATCAATTCCACCATCAAAAAACCGATTTACACATGACCTGTCCACACGAAAAGGCTTCTGTTCGAAGAAAAACAGATGCGAAGAAAACTGTGATGATGTCGTAAGGTGGTAACGAAGACCTACCTCAGCCTTCCTCCTAGCAATGGCAGCAGGACAGTTCGTTGGCTCTCTTCCTGCGATGGCGAGCGTGACGGGGCTCGTCGGCGGTGCTCACCGGCGACTGAACTCCGGCAAGAGGTGGAACTCAGCGAGTTGGAACCTAGGGCCTCCAAGTCGTCGACTTGGGAGGTGGAAAATAATTACGTGGTTGCGGCCAGGGGTTTTGGGTTCTATTTATAATGGTTGAAACAAGAGCCCTACCCCAATTGGATTTCAAATAAGAGTCTTATTCAATTTGTTTTTGATCTTAACAACTTATCTCCAATTGATTTGGTGCGGTAGCAGCGTGGAAGAAATCGTGTCGGTTTCGTCAGTACCAGGTACTCACGCACAGAGGAAAAACCGCTTAAGGATCTCGTCCTTCCGCAGGTTGAGCTCCGGAGACGCCACGTGTCTAGCAGGGGCCGGGCATCCCTTTTCCGCAGAGGCGAGCTACGGGTGCGCCGCGTGTCTGGTGGACGGGACCTCCCTCTTCCTCACAGGCAAGCTCCGCGTGCACCATGTGTCTGCCGGGCGGGACCTCCCCTCTCCTCAGAGGCGAGCTCCGCATGCGCCACATGTCAGTGCTGGACCTCCCTTCTCCTCGGAGGTGGGCTCCGGGTGTGCCACGTGTCCAGCAGCGTCGGTCGTCCTTTCTCCTCAAAGGTGAGCTCCGAGGACGACACGTGTCCATCGGGCCGGACCTCTCGGAGGTGAGCTCCGAGGGTGACACGTGTCCAGTAGTGTCGAACCTCTCAGAGGTGAGCTCCGAGGGTGACACGTGTCCAGCGGTGTCGGACCTCTCGGAGGCGGGCTCTGAGGGTGACACATGTCCCGCGGGGTCGGACCTCTCGGAGGAAAGCTCCAAGAGTGACACGTGTCCCGTGGGGCGGACCTCATCCCTTCAGCAGCGGTGAGTTCCGAAGTCGACACGTGTCCCGCGGTGCCGGACCTCGCTCCCTCCGCAGGGGCAAGCTCCGAAAGTGACACGTGTCCAGCGGGCTGGGCCTCGCTTCTCTGCAGAGGCTAGCTCCGAAGGCAACACGTGTCCAGCGGGGTCAGACCTCGCCCCTTCACATGAGGTGAGCTCCGAGCCTGCCACGTGGCCAGCAGTGCCGGATCTCACCCCCTCCGCAGGGATGAGCTCCGAAGGCGCCACGTGGCCAGCAGGCCGCAGGAAGTGTCGACAGCGCTCCTCGGCGAATTGGAATTGGCTCTTTTCAGCTATCTTTCTCCCATTTTTATGATTCTTTCCCATTTCTATTTCTTTTATAATGTTTTTCTATATGCAATGAATGAATATGAAATTGAGGGTGTTACATCGAGGGAGATAACGATCCTGGGGTGGAGCCTTCACCTTTTCTACCCCGCGCACTTTCTTGGAAACTCCTTTAGGCCGTTCCAAAAGCAGCACGACCCAACCGCACGGGCCCACAGCACCCCCTGACGCGTGGCCACGCGTTTAATTCTGGGAGGAGGGTTGTGGGGACGTGACCCCTGCTTGACTGTTGCTTTAATCGCGGCGGTTCCCAACGATGCCACTACTGCTCGTCGCAGCACCTTGTCAGGAACCTCTGGGTTGTCCGCTTGAGGAACTGACTTCTTGGACCACTGCTTCCGCAGGACGGCTTGGGCCCTCTTGTCATTGTCACTGGGGCTTGGACCTGGGTCGTCCGTCCCGAGGGCGCATACGAGGCTTCCCTTCACACATCTCCCTACGCCTGAGCCTTCCTTGTGCGCCCAAGCCTCCTTCGCTTTCGAAGTTCCTGCCCCTTCGCCTCCGATGGCTTCCAACCTGTCCTCGCCGCGCATTGCCCGGACGAAGGACCTCGGGCCGGTGCGCAGGCTCCTTGGATGGCACTCCGAGGAGCAGAAGCTTTTCCTTCGGCAGGGTCTCTTCCCCTGCGTCTGGGGAGAGGAGAGACTGTCGTCTTCCTCACCTACGCATTGGCCGGGTTTGTCCCTCGGATTTCTTCCTTCTTCGTGACTCTCCTGGAGACTTATGGTCTCAAGCTCCATCACCTTTCCCCGAACTCTTTCGCTTTAGCTGCTGTCTTCGTACACCTCTGCGAGATGTTCGTGGGGGTCTGTGCCTCAGTGGCGCTCTTTCGTCACTTCTTATTACTGCGGGTGACCGGGCGCGGCTCGAAGAACCAGCTGGGAGCATACTACTTCCAGCACCGCAACAAGGATCCGAAGGTCTCCAAGTACCTTCAACCCTTCAGGGCCTCGAGATGGGAGAGCTGGAGGGATGACTGGGTGATCGTGAAGACTGATGAGCACGATCGTCTTCAGCTGCCGACCGAGGCCCCATCCACCGGGTGCCGCTTCATGGAGGAGTGCCCGGAGCTGGAGCCGGAGTATACGCCAGTCCTGGAGCGGATCCAGTTCATGGCGGAGCAGGGGCTGACGTCCCTGATGGTGTTGGCGGACTTCCTGTCGCGCCGCCTTGCGCCTCTGCAGAAGCGCAACCGCCCGGCGTGGTACTACACCAGCGTGCATGACTGCACCAGGTTGGAGACAGGCTTGGACTTTGACCCGTCCGTCAAGATGCTGAAGAAGATAGTAATGAGGGTATGCAGTGACATCCTTGACGACCGCTGTCTAACAGTTCCTGCTTCCTGCCTCCCACTCTTCGTGGAGCCGACGTGGAGGTCGAGTCTGCTCTGGGAGATGCCAACCTTGGACGATATTGGTATCGCCGTGCACCAGATCGGCGATGCTTCCCAGGGGATCTCGATTACTGAAGTTGACAGCTCCAGAGCGCAGCGCGAGGCGTCGCCCGACACCCAACCCACGCTGAGGAGCGACAGGGCGCCGACTGTTGATAGGAGGAAGGGCAAGGTGCCGGCCTCCAGCCCGTCGATGAGGAAGCGCTCCCGGTGTCCGTCGAGGGCATCGTTCGCGCCGAGTCAGGGGACCAGAGTGTCCTCGCGCCCTTTGTCAGAAGGCACCGCTCCGTCAGGCAGCGACCCAAAGAGACCTCAGGTCTTCCATGCCGACGGAACTCCCTTCGGTCAGCAGCGGTCGGAGGAGCCCAGGGCGACCCACACTCCTTCCACAGGTGGAGCTCCGAGGAGGGATGCCGGTGCCGCGGTGTCTGGGACTGAGCCAGGGGCTCAGGTGCCCCGGTCATCGAGTGTTCCCGCTAAAGGCTCCGCACGCGGCAGTGCCGGAGGGAGCACAGCCGGGACTCAACCGGGGATGCAGGCGCCCCGGCCTTCAGATGCTTCAGGGACTGGAACGACGAGCGGCGCCAGCGGTGCTGCTGGTGGGAGCTCCACTGCTCCAGCTCCCAGGGGGGCTCCGGGTGCGCCCCCTGTCCCGCCAGTCCAGGTGCCTTCGGCGCAAGCCCCGGTGGAGACGGCAGGCTCTGGCGACCCTGCCCCGGCTCGTAAGCCAGGGCTTCATGCCCGCTGGAACGTCCGTGCCCCTCGGTAAGTTGTACTTATTGAGTCTTAGTACTCGCGTACTCCAGTTCTTCTACTCTTGTCTTGAGTGTTCCCTGTGCTTGTAGGGTCTTGTCGGCTGAGGGGGACGCGCCTGTCCTTCAGCCAACTTCGGCTGGTAGCAGCCCAGTGCTGCAGCGTCCGAATGCCACGGCAGCTTCACCGGCCGCCGTGCAGATCCATCCTTCTGGCCCGGCAGGACCGGCCTCTGTGGCGACGGTGGCGCCTCTCCCTCCTCCTTCGCCAGCTTGGGAGCTTGCTGCTGGTGAAGGCTCGGCGGAGCAGGCTGGCGGCGACCAGCTTTCGGGTGCTGATGCAGGAGGAGCTGATGCGGGTCCCCAGGTGGGTGATGAGCAGGAGCGCATCAAGACTAGGCCTGCCTCAGCGCCGTCTTCTTCTGAGTGGCGCATCGTCGTGGCTCCTCCGGGTTTGGTGGCACCGGCATCTCCTCCGTCGGACGATGACGCCATGGAGGAGGTTCGTGGCGCAGCTTCGGCCTCTGCTGCTCCACCGTCCCTGTCGCGTGCCATGGAACTTTCCTTGTCCAGTGTCCGACAAGTTCAGGCTGCGCTCAAGTGCGAGCGAGAGGACTTGGCGGACGAGAGGGACTGCCTCCGCGGCTGGGAGCGGCTCTTGAAGCTGCGGACCAGGGAGGTCGAGGAGGAGCTCGACGCTAAAAGGACGAGGCTCAACGCTGACGAGGAACTGCTCCTTGCGCAGAAGAATGCCGTCGATCGCCTGGACACCGAGACCCGGAAGATCATGCAGGAGGCCCGCGAGGCCTATGACGGTATTCGGGCCTGCATCACCGCTAACGAGGAGCTCCAGTTGCAGCTGGCGCGGCATGAGTGTGCTGTTGCAGAGCGGGAGCACGCCGTGGCAGACAAGGAGAAGGAGGTCACTGAGCATCCGCAGGCGGGAGAAGGCAACCTTAAGGCCAGGGCCGGGGAGCTGGAACTCCGGGAGGCAGCCTTGGCCGAAAGGGAGGAACAGGTCGCCAAGGACCGCCAGGTGGTGCTGAACCGGGAGCTTGCTGCCGACTTCCGGGTGTCAGAATTGGAGAGCCTTACCCGGGACCTCCAGCTCTGGGAGAACGACCTGGCGGCCAAGGAGAGGAGGTTTGCCGAGGAAGGGCTTGGCATCCTGCTGGCGGCTCGTCAGGAGGTGGAGCAGCTCCGGGCTTTCGCAGACCGTCGAGGCCTAGGGAGTCTGGGACTTCGTTGGCCGGGCGGAGTCCGCTCTAGTGCCTCTCGGCCTCAGCCCTGTGAGTACGGGGGCACCGGCGCAAGAGGTGGCTCAGGCGCTCCTGGCTCTCGAGTCCATCGGCGACAAGCTGGAGAGGCTGGAAGCTGTGATCGCCAACGAGCTCGAGGTCGAGAGGAGGGGCTTGGCGAAGGAGGTCGCCGCACACGTGCTTACGTGCTTCTGGAGCTGGGACTCCTCCATCTCTCTGGAGCCGGTGGTGCGGGGCCCCGTCGCCGAGCAGGAGGAGATCGCCAGGGCCGGAGTCGGAGACGTCGCCGCCCTCATCGCATCTCGGTTCCAGCGGGAGGCCAGGAACTCCTAGACGCTTGCCCTTGTAGCTGGAGGGCTTTTGCGTTTTTCCTTTTGTCTTCTGTCAGTAGACCAGCTCATGGAGCTCGTCAATGAATAAACTTGTTGTCTGTGCTTTTTGCTTCCTTTTCTTGGCTTGCCCTTCCCGAGCCCTTAGCTCCGTAAGGACCCCGGGAGGTCTCTACTGATCCCGAAGCTTTTTTAGCACAGACACCTCCCTTGGGCCCTTGTTCTCATAAGGAACCAAGGGGTCTTGAGTTGGAGTCTGGAGCTCTGGTTTTGAGAAGTCTTGGGACTTCAATACAACCGGGTGCTCCGGCCTTCTGTTGTGTAGTCCCCGTATTGCCCCCCTGGTAGGTGTGGCCAATGCATTGGGCACACCAACCATATTCCTGCGGGGGAGCCAAGGCCAGGGCCCCCTGACCGTCCAGAGCACGCCGGTGTTGGAGCTCCAGCGCCAGAGGTCCGGGAGGCCTCTCAGGAGGTCCTGCACACGAGTGGGAAACGGTAATTCTGCTCGGAGGTCCTCACTTCCTTGTCTCTTAGTCTTATTTGGCTTACAGCCCTGGGCCAGTATACGGAACTTGGGTAATTCAGTGCACTCGGTACCGGAGGTCCGGCTGCCTCCTTGGTCGGGGTGTAACCGTCCGGCCCCTAGTACTTGACCGTAGCGATGGGGAGGCAGAGTGCGCACGCTTTGGGTGCAGGACCAGGCAAAGCAGGCTGCACAGCCTGGACCTCCCGAGAGGTAGAATGTGCATGCTTTGGGTGCAGGACCAGGAAAAGCACGCTGCACACCCTGGACCTCTCGTTCTGGCGTAGGTCTTTCCTGGAGGAGATCAACTGGCGTCACAGTACCCTAACAGGGTGAGGTCCGAGAGGCCCCGGGCCTTTGGCAGCTACCTCAAGCACAACCGCCTTCGGTAGGATGGCAAATGCCGATTAGGCATGAGAGTGGGAAAGGAGAGCCGATTATACGATGAGCATACACTGTCTTGAGCATGGGGAGGTGATCACAAAAATTAATGCGTAATTTAAATGAATACATAAGTAAGTGTGGTAGGACAGGGTTCTTTTCATTCATATAAGTCCATAGGAGGAAAATAGGCTGTACATGGAGGCAACGACGCACCCCATTGTGAAGGGGGGCAGGACCTACGCACTTACGGTACAGGACCAGGCTAAGCCAGACGTAGTCCTGGACCATCCCCTGGGGCTTAGTTGCTCCGAATGCTGCTCCTGGGCTCTATGGGATCTGTTACATAAAAAAAGAAAAAACCTGTCCTACCACTGCTCTAAGGATAGAACTTACGGAGGTGTTCTATGTTCCAAGGGATGGGGAGCGGGTCACCGTCCTCGGTAGCAAGGCGCACGCACCCGGGGTGGCAAACATTCATGATTCGGAAGGGACCTTCCCAGCTAGGGGAGAGTTTTTGGCCCCTTCTCTAGAAAGTATGCGCCGCAGCACCAGGTCTCCTTCCTTGAGCTCCCGAGCATGCACGGACCTCTGGTGGTAGCGCCGGAGCGCCTGCCGGTACCATGCATTTCGGAGCGTTGCTTGCCATCTTGCCTCGTCGACGAGGTCGATGTCCTCACGCCGAAGCTGGTCCTGCGTGGCTTTGTCATAAGCTCGGACATGGGGGACCCCATGGTGATCTCCGGGGGAAGCACGGCTTCAGCCCCGTATACCATGAAGAAGGGTGTTTCCCCTGTGGCCCAGCTCTGGAATGTCCGGCTGGCCCACAGTGTGCACGGAAGCTCGTCCACCCACTTGGCACAATGCTTCTTCAAGCTGTCATAGGTGCGAGTCTTGAGGCCCCGAAGGATCTCGGGCATTGGCTCTCTCGACTTGCCCGTTGCTCTTTGGATGAGCAACGGATGCATAGCACACCTGGATGCCAAGGTCTTCGCAGTACTCTTGGAATGCTGCACCGATGAACTGGGTCCCGTTGTCGGTGATGATCCTGTTCGGGACCCCGAACCTGCAGACGATTGACTTGATGAACTTGACTGCAGATTGCTTGTTGATGGTGATGACTGGTGCAGCTTCCGGCCACTTGGTGAACTTGTTGATGGCGACGTAGAGGAACCGGTATCCCCTGACGGCTCTGGGGAAGGGCCCCAGGATGTCCAACCCCCATACCGCGAATGGCCATGAGGGTGGGATCATTTGCAGCGTCTGTGCCGGTGTGTGGATCTGCTTAGCATGGAACTGGCACGCCTTGCATCTCTTAACCAGCTTTACGGCATCCAGGAGGGCTGTCGGTCAGTAGAAGCCATGCCGGAAGGCTTTACCGACCAGCGTGCGGGAAGATGTGTGGTTCCCGCACTCGCCTCCGTGGATTTCTGCGAGCAGGTCGTAGCCTTCTTCCTGGGTTATGCACCACAACAGAATGCCGTTGGCGCCACGCCGGTAGAGATCCCCTTCTACCAGCGTGTATCTCTTAGCCATCCGCATAATCCGTTCAGCGGATGCATGTTATTTAGGAAGGATGTTGTCTTTCAAGTAGTCCCGGACCTCCGTGATCCATGCATTGGGGCCTACTTGAGCTTCTGGATCTTGGCCGCTGGGTAGCACGGAGTCCCCAGTGGCACATATGATCCTTGGCGGGCACCATGGCTGTAGGGCTGCCGGGACCGCCAGCTTCGAGGTGCTGGTCTTGCCCACTTTGCCCGGTTTGGCAGGCCGGGCTGTGGGTCGCGGCAACGTCCTTTCAAAGGCTCCTTCGAGCACCGGGGCTCCGGTGGAGGCCTTCGTTGATAGGTCATTGGCGACGGTGTTGTCGGCGCGTGGTACATGGCACAGGTCCAAGGCTTCAAAGTACTTCTCCAGCATCAGCACGTAGAGCAGATAGGCAGCTAATTGTGGGTCGTTGTAGGAGCATTCACCCTTGACTTTCCTGATGACTAGCTGGGAGTCGTCCTTGACCAACAACTGGTGAACACCAAGAGAAAGCACCATCTTCAGGCCGAATATAAGAGCTTCATACTTGGCCATGTTGTTGGTTGCCTTGAAGTTGAGGCGCACCATGTACTTGAACTGCTCCCCCATCGGCGTGAGGAGCAGTACGCCAGCTCCGGCCCCCTGCTTCCGTGAGGAGCCGTCGAAGTGGAGCGTCCAGTGAGGCTCGGTGAAGACTGGTGCCCAGGGCTCCGGTTCTCCACCTTCGGGGCCCCTGGGTTGCTTGGTGATGGTGTCCACTCGGCCATGAAGTCAGCCAGTGCTTGGCTCTTGAATGCATGACGTGGTAGGAAGTCCTGCTCGAACTCCACCAGCTCTGCTGCCCATTTGGCGACGTTGCCAGTCGCGTTAGCGCTGTGGAGGATGGTCCTCATCGGATAGGAGGTGACCACCGAGATCATGTGGCTTTGGAAGTAGTGCCAGAGCTTCCTGGACGCCATGAGCACTGCATACAACAGTTTATGTAACTCTAGGTACCTGGTCTTGGCGTCGTGGAGGACTTCACCGATGTAGTAGACGGGCCTTTGTACGGTCCGGACCCTCCCTGGGGGATCCGGGACGTCTTCCTCCATTCACACCGGACCCTGGAACCTCCTGTCCTCTATGTCCGGGGCAACCTCCAGGGGCTGAGATCCGGGGACTTCTCGGCCGTCTTGAACCTCAGGGAGGTCGACTGTGGTCTCCGTGGGCTGGCCCCCAGAGATCTCCTTGCTGTCGGGGCCCCCCATGGGGTCCGGACAGCCTTGGTGCTTGACTTATGCAGTAGGAGCAGGTTGTAGTGGCGAGGGGTCCGGCCGCTCTGCGACTAGGACCATTCTCACCACTTCTGTCGTCGCCGCGATGTAGAGCAGTAGATGCTCACTGGGCTCAGGGGCAACCATGATGGGCAGCGTCGATAGGTGCTGCTTCAACCCCTGGAATGCTTCTTCTGCTTCTTCGGTCCAAACAAATGGACCGGCTTTGCGCAGGAGCTTGAAGAAGGGAAGAGCCCGCTCAGCTAGCCTAGATATAAACCGACTGAGTGCAGCTAGACATCCCGCAAGCTTCTGGACATCCTTGATGCGAGTCGGGGGCCGCATCAGCTCGATGGCCTTGATCTTCTCTGGATTGGCCTCGATCACTCGGTGTCAGACCAGGAATCCAAGGAGCTTTCCAGAGGAGACACCAACACACATTTGTCCGGGTTTAGTTTGGTGTGCGTGGAGCGCAATTTGTCAAATACTAGAGCTAGGTTGTCTAGAATCCAAGGAGCTTTCCAGAGGAGACACCAACACACATTTGTCCGGGTTTAGTTTGGTGTGTGTGGAGCGCAATTTGTCCGAATGCGCTCTTTCTGACTTTGACAATGATGTCATCGATATACACCTCTACTAAGTCTCGGATTAGCTCTCCAAATGTTTTATGCATAGCACGTACAAAGGTAGGAAGAGCATTTTTCAAACCATAAGGCATGGAGACATAACAATATAGGCCATCTACTGTTATGAAAACAGTGTGTTCCTCATCTTCTCTAGAAATTGGTATTTGGTGGAAGCCTGAGTAGGCGTCTAGGAAGCATAACAAATCACAGCCTGATGTAGAGTCTACAATTTGATCTATTATAGGGAGAGGGAATGGATCCTTAGGACATACCTTATTGAGACTGGTGTAGTCGATGCACATTCGGAGCTTCCTGCCGGCCTTCGGGATGACAACAGGACTTGCCAACCACCGGGGATGGTGGACCTCCCGTATGAAGCCAGCATCGAGCAGCTTCTTTATCTCTTCACGGATGAAGTTCTGCTGCTCGATGGACTGCTTCCGGGGCTTCTGCTGGATCAGCCGAGCGTCGGGTAGATCTTCAGATGGTGCTCAATCACCTCCCTAGAGATCTTGGGCATCTGTGACTGTTGCCATGCAAACATGTTGACGTTGTCCAGGAGGAGGGTGATGAGCGTGCATTCCTATTTGCTGTCCAGGCCCCCGGCTATGTGGGTGGTCAGTGCAGCCTCGGAGCCGACTTGGACGACCTTCAGGGGGACGTCGTCTTCGTCGGAGGGTTGCACTCGGGGTGCAGAGGTCGAGGCACGATGGCGTGCACTTGGGTGGACCCTACCCGGTTCTACACTGCCAGGGGCTGGTGCTCGAGCCGCCGCAAGTGCTTGGAGCTTCTCCAAGGCTGACACTGCGGCAGTGCGGTCTCCACGGATCCTGAGGACACCGGTGGGTGTAGGCATCTTCAGCACCAGGTAGCCATAGTGTTCTACCGCCATAAACCGGTACAAGGCTGGTCTGCCGATGATGGCGTTGAAGGGGAGGTCGACCTCCGCGACGTCGAACAGAACATATTCTGTCCGGTAGTTGTCCGGAGCTCCGAAGGTCACCGGGAGACTTATGTTCCCATATGGGACGACCTGTCCTGGCCCTACCCCTGAGAATGGACTCGACGGGGTGAGCGTGGCCATGGGAATATGCAGCTTCTGGAAAGCTGCACGGCTGATGAGGTTGAGGCCGGCCCCGCCATCCACCAGTACGTGATACATCTTCACGTTGGCTATGGTTGGGGCTACCAAAAGAGGTAGCTGTCCAGCCCCAGCCATGTTCTTGGGGCAGTCGGAGGCGTCGAAATTGATGGGGGTCCTTACCCACTTGAGGTGTGGCGCTGCACTTGGGGTAGGAGCCACCAACGCCACTGCTCGGCGTAGGGTCTTGACTGCGTTCCGGGACGTGGGGTCTGAGGACCCTCCGGAGATGACATGGAGCGCCTTCTGGCGCTCGTCTTCACCGGAGCTGGAGTCCCCATGGTTGTGGACCGTCTTCACAGTGCGCTGAGGCTCCTGATACTCCATTTCTTGGTCACCATTGTCCCGGGGGTCGACCTTCTGCTTGCCTTCCCTCTTGCGGAAGGGAGCACCATCTGTGCACGGTTGCTACCCCTCGTGGAAGCACTCCGCGAGCTTCTTGATCTCCTGGCACTCACCAGCAGTGTGGCCCCTGGTGTTGTGTACCGGACACAGCTCACTACGGCCACGACTGTCGGGTGACTGCCGTGGTCTCTTGTCGGGGCGCTGCCCCCGAGCTCTGCCGGGTGCTGCAGTTGCAGCGACGGGAGATCTGGCCGGCGGCTTGACCTTGCCACCGCCTTTCTTCTTGTTCTTCTTGCTGTTCCATTGGGGTGCAGCACTAGCTCCGGGCTGCCCTCCTGTTTCGGAGGCTGGCTGTGAGTGTCAGTTACGCCCTTGTGCTGCTCTAGCGCACTTGTCCACCAGACTGAAGATCTCCGAGACGTCTCACACCTCCCTGGTAGCCAATTTCTCGAGCATCTTCTTGTCCCTAACACCCTGTCAAAATGCAACCACAACTGATGCATTCTGGATGTTGGGGATGGTGTTCCGCACCTGGGAGAATCGCTGGATGAAGGAGTGCAGTGATTCCCCAGGTTGCTGTCGCAGGGCGTGGAGGTCCAGCTCCGTGCCAGGACGCGCGTAGGAGCTACCGAAGTTCGCCGTGATCTGTCGGTATAGCTCCCCCAGGAAGTTTTGGAACCCTGGGGCAGGTTCATGAGCCATGACCGTGCCGGGCCGGTCAAGGTGAGGGGGATGTAGTTGGCCATGATGGTCTCATCCCCTTCTGCCGCGAGGATGGCAGTAGAGTAGATCTTGTGACACCTGGTCCCGTGAAAATGGATCCGAACTAATGCATATGCGTGCCCAGGATGTTCATCACACATACACATGTAATCCATAAACTGAATTCAGATTATAACCACGAATAATATGGTTTAAGTACTTTATTACAAACTCTATCTTATTCCTGCAGCGGAAGTCTCTAAATTATTCTAGCAGCGGAAGTCCCTAAATGATAGCGGAAGCATATAAACACGGCAACAGCGGCTCCATCTCCAACTCCAAAGGCAAGTTGACGGTAGATCGCACGCCTAGTACTCCACATGATCTTAGAAGTACTCTTTTCCTGTTGCTGATGATGAAGTAATAATGCAAGTTTGAGTACACGACGTACTCAGCAAGTGTGGGAAAATATGATACGTAGCTTACAACAAGGTAGGAATAAAAAGGCTCATTGCAGAAAGCAAAGTTTATTTCTCAAACATGATAAAACAGCTACTAACTTTAACTGAATTTAATCCCAACGTATATCCAATTAAAACATCAACATACCTCCTTTATGATTCACCACCTTTCATGTATCAACCAACCATAAGTCTTTCTCAACTTTCATCTCATGCTCATGATATCCATAACCATCTCATTTTCATGATATCCATAACCATCTCATATTCATACCACCATCTCATATTCATATCCTCCGAAACAAAACTCATTGTTACGACTCGACAGTCCCGAAACCAAATCCAAAGACCAAACCATAACCAAACCAAATACCATCCCAATAACCATCCAAAACCATCCCTTCTAATCATGGAAGTTGGCCGGGCACTTGTGACCGTATGCACGGCTATCCTGATAGTTTTACACTCTGAAGAGGTTGCACCACTTTAGCCACAAGTTTGTGATTTCGTCACCCGTCGGCGATTGCAGAACCTCCATTATACCAGTACACAACCGTCGGTGTATGGTCAAGAGATCATAAAATAACCTTTACAAAGGGGCTACTAGATGTATGGACTCACTAAGGTTTCACCAGCAGGCTCGAATCACCATTCTCCCACCTACGGCCCCCTCTCGTGCCATGCAGTTCCCAGGGCAGTCCTCTCTCGACTCCCATTCCCTGCGCCTTCCACGGTCCATAACAATCTAGCAACATACCTAATTAGTCAGCTAAGCCGCACCCATACTTGGCCTTGTGGTGGCACTGTTTTCTTGACATGTGCTCGCATGAACCGGCCCTTAGATCTACGGCAAGTAAATCACCATCTCATTCTACCACATCCACGAACCAAGCTTGCCTAGATCTCCCCCGATTCATGTTCATTATCAACATCAAGTTCTTTCTAACATTATTCATATGAGTGCAGTAGCTAGACACATTCTATTTCGCTTCCCATATCCCGTAGATTTGCGAAGCAAAAGAAAAAACGACCATACCCGACTCATCAACTTTCCCGGCGACAAGGGTGGTTAAGAAAACTAGTAAACTCCTATAAAAGGGTTTCCCATCAAATTAACTCAAGCACACATGTTTTTGCAAACAAAACAGTTTCCAAAACATGGGATCAATATGGTCAAGGGGCACTTGCCTTGTTCCTGTGGCTTTTGCTGCTCACGGATCTCGAAGTGTTGGTGTCGTAGTTCTTCGTCGATAGCTCCCTGAGATTGTCCTTCTACTTAAAATCATGCACATACAAAATTTACAGCAATCAAACATCATGCACAATCCTTACTCAAGATGCAATGGTGCATATGCATGCTAACCCTATGGTGCTGTTTTTATTAGATCAGTTTGTATGTGTTCTTGCATGTTTTAATGGTTTGTATGAGGTTTTATGGTGAACAAAGGTGTAAGGATCAAGTGTGGACGTGGTGATGATCTCGACTCAAGATCTAGATCAACTCCACCGTTAAAAATTGATCAACACGTGATCTGTTCACACGAAAAAAAGCTTCTGTTCAAAGGGATTGAAGAAACAGATGCAAAGAAAACCCCCGAGGATGTCATAAGGTGATAATGAAGACCTACCTCACCTCTCCTTGGTTTCGGGGCCTTCTTCCTAGCGATGGCAGCAGAGGGGAGCTCGTCGGCGGCGCTCACCGGCGACTGAACTCAGGCAAGGGGTGGAACACGTGTAGTTGGAAGCTAGGGTCTCCAAGTCGTCGACTCAGGAGGTGGAAAACAGGTACATGGTTGCGGCCAGGGGTTTTGGGTTCTATTTATAACGGTTGAAAGAAGAGTCCTACTCTGATTGGATTTCAAATAAGAGTCATATTCAATTTGTTTTAGGTCTTAACAACTTATCTCCAAATCGGTTTGGTGCGATAGCAGCGTGAAATCGTGTGGGTTTCCTCCAGTACCGAGTATTCTCACGCGTACAGGAGAAAAACCGCTTAGGGATCTTGTCCTTCCGCAGGGATAAGCTCCGGAGGCTCCATGTGTCCAGCGGGGGCCGGGCCTCCCTTTTCCTCAAAGGCGAGCTCCGGTTGTGCCGCGTGTCAGGCGGGCGGGATCTCCCTCTCCCTCAGAGGCAAGCTCCGCGTGCACCATGTGTCTGGCTGGCAGGACCTCCCCTCTCCTCAAAGGCGAGCTCTGCATGCACCACGTGTCCCGTAGTGTCGGACCTCCCTTCTCCTCGGAGGTGAGCTCCGAGGATGACACGTGTCCAACAGGACCGGACCTCTTGGAGGCGAGCTCTGAGGGTGACACGTGTCCAGTGGGTCGGACCTCTTGGAAGCGAGCTCCGAGAGTGACATGTGTCCCGCGGGGTTGAGCCTTGCTTCTCCGCAGAGACTAGCTCCGAAGGTGACACTTGTCCCGTGGGTCGGGCCTCGCTTTCCTACAGAGGCGAGCTCCGTAGGCGACACGTGGCCAGCGGGGCCGGACCTCGCCCCTTCGGCAGAGGCGAGCTCCGAGCCTGCCACGTAGCCAGCAGTGCCGGACCTCACCCCTTTTGCAGGGATGAGCTCTGAAGGCGCCACGTGGCCGGCATCCACGGGAAGTGTCGAGGGCGCTCTCGGTGGATTGAAATTGGCTCTTTTTTGCTATCTTTCACCTGTTCTACTTCTTTTAAAATGTTTTCTCTATATGAAATATGTATGCATGCACGAATATGAAATTGAGGGTGTTACAAACCTACCCCCCTTAAACTGAATCTCGCCCTCGAGATTCGTTAGAGTGGAGAATAGATGAGGGAATTCTGTCTTGAGGTCTTCCTCACGTTCCCATGTAGCCTCGGCTTCCGTGTGATGGTTCCATTGTACCTTGCACCATCGGATCACTTTGTTCCTCGTGACCCTTTCCTTCACTTCCAAAATTCGGACAGGGTACTCTACATAGGTCAGATCCTCTTGAAGCTCGAGCTCATCCATTGGTACTTGTTCTTCTAGTAATCTCAAGCACTTCTTGAGTTGGGATACGTGAAACACGTCATGCACGTCGGAGAGGTGCGTTGGGAGCTCTAGTTGATAAGCTACCTCTCCTCGCTTGCCCAAAATCTTAAATGGCCCGATGTAGCGACGTGCTAACTTTCCTTTGACGTTGAAACGTCGTTGGCCACGGATAGGCGATACCTTAAGGTACACGAAGTCTTCTACTTCGAAGTTCAACTTTCTTCACCTATTGTCCGCATAACCTTTTTGTCGTGACTGAGCAGCCTTCAAGTTCTCCCGTATCGTTTGGACTTGCTTCTCAGCGTTTTGCAGCACTTCGGGTCCAAACACTTGGTTCTCTCCAGTCTCATTCCATAATAGCGGCATTCTACATCGTCTACCATACAATGCTTCAAAAGGTGACATCTTCAAGCTGGTTGATAGCTGTTATTGTATGAGAACTCGGCATACGGCAAGCTCCTATCCCAACTATGTCCATGTTTCAAAGCGCAGGCTCTCAACATGTATTCCAAAATTTGGTTTCTCCTCTCAGTTTGCCCGTCAGTTTGCGGCTGATAAGCGGAGCTAAAATTTAGCCGTGTACCCATGGCTTCATGCAGCTTCCTCCACAACCTAGAGATAAACTGAGAACCCCTATCTGAAATGATCCTCTTCGGGACTCCATGGCGGCACATGATTTGCTCCATGTACAGCTCGACTAGATCTGCCACGCGGTACGTGGTTTTAACAGGAAGAAAATGAGCGGTTTTCGTCAATCGGTCCACGACAACCCAGATGGAGTCGTAACCCGACCGAGTACATGGTAATCCGACGATGAAATCCATGCTGATGTCCTCCCACTTCCACTCGGGTACTTTCAATGGTTGCAACAGTCCAGCGGGTCTTTGATGTTCGGCCTTAACCCGTTGGCACGTGTCACATAGGGCAACGTACTCAGCTATGTCCCTTTTCATACCATCCCACCAATAACAAGTTTTCAGGTCCTTGTACATCGTTGTACTGCTGGGATGTATGGAATAAGGTGAGTCATGTGCCTCCTTTAATATCGTGTCGCGGATGTGCTTCACGTTAGGCACACAAATCCTTTTTCCTAACCAAAGCGTACCCTTCTCGTCTTCCTTGAAGTCCTTTTCTATGCCTTGCCGGATTCTTTCCTTGATCTCCTAGATTTCCTCATCCGTTGCTTGGCCATCTCGTATCTCTTGTTTCAGCGAAGATTGGAGTTCCATTACTTCCATCTCGTTCAAGAAACTGAGATGTAACCATTCGAACTCCTTGCGCAGCTCAGGCGGTAGCTCCCGAACCGTGAGTTGGTGACATGCTCCCTTTCGGCTCAATGCATCAGCCACTACGTTGGCCTTTCCGGGGTGATAGTTGATTCCAACATCATAATCCTTGATGAGTTCCAACCATCGACGTTTCCTCAAATTTAAATCCATTTGGGTGAATATGTACTTGAGGCCTTTGTGATCCGTATAGATCTCACATCGGTCGCCAACGATATAATGTCTTCAAATCTTCAATGCATGCACCATGGCTGCGAGTTCCAAGTCATGTGTGGGGTAATTCAGCTCATGTTTCTTTAGTTGTCTCGACGCAAAGGCTACCACTTGTCCTTATTTAATGAGCACACATCCAAGCCCTTGTCTTGATGCGTCACAATATATGTCAAAGCTCTTGCTCACGTCTGACAATACCAGAACCGGCGCTGTCGGTACCTGAGATATGGGGTACCCCCGCGCACAGGGGAAAATGCCTAAGGAACTCGCCCTTCTCCGCAGGGAGAGCTCCGAAGGTGCCACGCGTCCGGCGGGGCCGGACCTCCCTCTCCTCAGAGGAGAGCTCCGGGCCCGCCACGTGGCATACAGAAGCCGGACCTCCCCCTCCGCGGGAGAGAGGTCCGAAGGCGCCGTGCGTCCAGCATGGCCGGACCTCCCTCTCCTCAGAGGAGAGCTCCGGGCCCGCCACATGACCGACAGAAGCCGGACCTCCCCCTCCGCGGGGAGAGGTCCGGAGGCTCCACATGCCCCGCAGGCCGGACCCTCCTCTCCTCTGAGAAGGGCTCCGGGCCCGCCACGTGGCCAGAAGAACGGTGCTGCCTGCCCCCGAGAGATAGGCAGCGGGCGTAAAGACGCCCCATACCTTGCCCGTACAAGGTATTCAAGGCCCGCGTCTTCCCAAGACGCAGAGACGCGGAGCACGCCTCTGTCAGGTGCCGTTGCGCCCAGTCGCATCACAGACTGACGCGCGGTGTCAGAACCTGCCAGCCAATAAACACCGCGACAAGACATCCCATGCTGCCTGCGCCGTCATCAACCACTACGACTAGCATGCGGCATGGGCAGGGCGGCAATATGAAGACTCAGAAGCCTTCAACCAGAGACAACTACCGGCATAACTGCAGATACGGTAGATAATAGACAATCTTCCCGGGACCACCTGTCGGGTCCCGGCTCCCCCTGTAAGCCGCCCGAGTCTTGGACTATAAAAGGCTCGGGTAGGCGACGATAGCAAGGGTTCGCACTTTGCAACTCATACGCTAGCCATACACTCCCAAGCTGTAACTCACCCCCAAGCTCAGGACTCCGGCCCAGAGCAGCAAGCAATACAGCGAGCTCCATAGCTCGCCGTGGACGTAGGGTTTTACGCTCCGGCGGCCTGAACCACGTAAAACTCACCGCGTCAAGCTCTTACTAACTCGTCCATCCGCGCAAGCTCTCCGCAAGGGACTAGCCCCACCGAAAAAAAGAACCTCCACGGGCTGCCCAGTGCAGGCCCGGGGGAAGTGTCGACCGAACACTTCGACATTTGGCGCGCCAGGAAGGGGGCTTTTCTCCTAGCGCGACGAGTTTCTGCCGACGAAGATGACCAAGCTTCCTTCAGCGGCAAACTCTCCCCCTCCGCGTTCACGGCGAACCGTGACCAGTGGGGAGTACATGTCGACACACTCAGGACGGAGTGTGTCGGCACAAGCTGGTAGCCAGCAGCCGACTCCGGCAACGCCGACTCCGGCGATGCAGGCTCCGACTAGTGTGAGGTCTTCTGCAGCACTGAGCGTACACCATGGGGGTGCGCTAGCTGCAGCAAGAGCACTGCTGCGCAACCCACCTACTTGGGATGCGCCCCATTCTGTGACCCAACAGTGGGTCCGCGAGGTGGACCGCCTCGTCGTCGCCGCCGCGAACCCTCGGTTTCGGCGAGGGCGACGCCCTGGACAACCGGCTGTGTCGCTGACGCGCACGCCCACGGTTGACGGATAAACGGCGGATTCCAGCTCCTCCAGGCTCCCGTCGACAGACCTGAGAAGGGAGCTGGAGCGGTGCCACTTGGGCCAGGATGCCCGGGTGTACCTCGAGCGACGTCGAGAAAGGCGCCGCAACCATGAGGCTGGCGACAGCATGACGTCGGCCTCGACAAAACCTGGAGGGCAGGTCTTCACCACGCGAGTCCTGCCTCAGGCATTCGCCACGCAGCATATGCCACAACCGTATGCGCCGCAAGCAGCGCCCCCGGTCTATGGTGCAGCCTTGCCCATGCCGGGTTACACGGTCCAAAGTGCGAACCAAGCGTTCGCAGTGCCAATACCTGCGGCAGCAGGAGCGGGATGTGCAGCTCTTGCACCCCACCTTCACTTCGCGAGGTGGCCACGCAAGTTTCGCCCGCACCTGCCTGAGAAGTACGATGGTAGCGTCAACCCGGCGGAGTTCCTCCAGATCTACTCCACCGCCGTACTTGCCGCAGGAGGGGACAAGGCTGTCATAGCCAACTACTTCCCCGTCACCCTGACCGGCCCAGCTCGGTCTTGGCTCATGAACCTACATCAGGGGTCCATAACTTCCTGGGGAGAGCTCTGCCGGCAGTTCGTTGCCAACTTCGGCAGCTCCTACACCCGTCCCGGCACGGAGCTTGACCTCCACGCCGTCAAGCCACAACCTGGGGAGTCGCTGCGCTCTTTCATCCAGCGGTTCTCCCAGGTACGCAACACCACCCCGCATATTCAAAGTGCTTCTGTGGTGGTGGCGTTCCGACAGGGTGTCCGGGACGAGAAAATGCTTGAGAAGCTCGCGACCAGAGAGGTCCGCGACGTCTCTAAGATCTTCAGCCTGGCGGACAAATGCGCCAGAGCAGCTGAAGGGCGGAACTGGCACGCTCTGCCGACCTCCGAGCCAGGTGGACAACCCGGGTCCGGTGCTGCTGCCTATGGGGGTGGCAAGAAGGCCAAGAACCGGGGGAGTGGCAAGATGAAGTCATCGTTCACGGCTCCCGTCGCCGCAGCAGCGACGGCTAGTGGAGCTCGGGGGCCACGCCCCGACAAAAGGCAGCGGCAGTCACCGGCCCCAGATAGTGACCAGGGCGGGCTATGCCCCGTGCATGGCGCCGTCAACCATACTGCTGCTGAGTGCTGGGATATCTAGAGGCTCGCAGAGCGTTTCCGCAAAGGAAGACAGCAGAGAGCTGAAGCACCGCCCTACCCTCAGAGGGATGGCAAACAGAAGGTCGATGCCCCAGTCACCGCCGCCCATCAGGTGGGGTTCCAGGAGCCTCAGCGTGTCATAAAGACAGTGCATAACGGCGAGTACTCCAGCTCCGACGGTGGCGGGCCAGGGCGGTAGCCAACTGCGGCACGCCTCCGTGCTTCGGACATACCTCCCGGGGGCCGCCCAAGATCTGTCAACCCCTTGAAGGCCTTGCCAGAAGGGGAAGACGCCTTGGGTCATCCAAGGCGAGCTCGGGTCCACCTACCCCTTGAAGGCCTTAGCCAGAAGGGGAGAACTCCCCGGGGGCCCCCAGGAGAAGCCGCGCAGGACCTGATCCAGCGCGAAGATGACAACCTCGTCGACGAGACTCGGCTGCAGGTAACACCCCACAACGCGCGGTCTCGGCTGATGCTCTAAGCACTACCGCCAAAGAACCGAACGCATCGGGGGCCTGCAGGAGGGCAACCTGGTGTCGCGGCATGCTCTATTCCAAGAAGGACCCATAAGCTCTCCCCCAGCAGGGAAGGTCCCTTCCGAATCATGAAAGCTGCCGCCCCAGGTACACATGCCTTTCAACCGAGTGTGCGATCCGTTCCCAAAAATCCTTGCCATGAAGCAACACTGTAAGTCCTACTTCCCGAGCATCAGTAGAACAGGGTTATTCTCTTCTGTAATGAATCCCATAGGATTTAGGAACAGAGCTTGGGGCAGCTAAGTCTCAGGGGACGGTACAGGACTATGTCCAGTTTAGCCTGGTTCCGACCCTAAGCGCGTAGAGTCTTGCTTCCCTTGTAGACGAGGCGGAATATTGCCTCCATGTACAGCCAGAATTCCATCTATGGGCACGAATACAGGGACCTGTTCTACTTAGCTCTCCCTCATGCGCTCATTTAAATTATGCATTAATTTTTATGATCGCACTACCTATTTATGTTTATCGTACATCTAGTTCCCCCTCTCCTGCGCTCATCCATAGTCGGCATTCGCTATCCTACCGAAGGCGGCTGCGCTTGAGGCACCTGCCGAAGCCGAGTGAGTCTCTCGGGCCTCCCCCAGTCAGGTGTTGCGGTGCCAATTGGTCACCTCCAGGAAAGGCCTGCGTTGTGCATGGGGGGTCCAGGGTGCGTATCCAGCTTAGCAGGCCATGAGCCCGAAGCATGCGCATCCTGCCCCCCGGAGGTACAGGGGAGTACAACCGCTTTGCCTGGTCATGAACCCAAAGCACGTGCACTCTGCTTCCCCAGCGCATGGCCCGGTACTAGGGACCGGACGACTGTACCCGGACCTCGGAGGGAGCCGGAGCTCCGGCGCCTCGAGCACAGAATTGCCCAAGCCCCGTATAACGGATCAGGATCATAAGACGAATAAGACTAGGAGACGGGAGGGGAGGACCCCCCGAGGAGAATTACGTTTTCTCTGCCTGTGTGCAGGACCTCTAGGTTACGGCAACAGGGACTGCATGAAGCGGGGGGAAAGGAGCTATCAACTACTCAGGCCTAGGACTGGAAGGACCGGGTCCTGCCCCTTCAGCAGGGGCGGGGCCCGAGGGCTCCACGTGTCCAGCAGGCCCGGAGCTCTCGCCTCCCCTGAGGAGGGCTCCGGGCTCGCCACGTGGCAGGCGGAAACCGGACCTCCCCCCCCCCCCGGTGGGAGGGCTCCGAAAGCCCTACGTGTCCAGCATGGCCGGAGCTCCCGCCTCTTAAGGAGGGGCTCCGGACCCGCCACGTGGCATGCAGATTTGGAGCTCCCCATGGGGCGAGATCCGGAGACCCCCGGGGCCCCTAACACGGTTAGGACCCGGGGAAGGTGTCTATGCGGAGCTCTGAGATTGGAGATAGCCTCTGAGTACCTTGCGGAGCTAAGGACTCAGTCAGGCAAAGCCAAGAAGGAGAGAAAAAGCATCACAGACACAAATATCTAAAAGAGTCGAACTAAGCGAGGCTCCATGAGCTGGACTACAGACTCGATAAAAAGGGAGAAACAAGTCCTAAGGACCTCCCGGCTCCCGCCGGAACCTTGCGGCTACAAGGGCGGCCACATCCTCGACTTTTGCCCTGGCAGCTTGCTCCCGCTCCACGGCTGGGCCCTCTCTCGCTGGTTCTAGCGAGAAAGAGGGGTCGCGGCTCTTAAAGCATGCCAGCACATGTGAGGCGACCTCTAAGGCTAGGCCGCGTCCCTCGGCCTCAAGCTCGCTGGCGACCACCGAGTCTAGCCTGTCCAGCTTGGCGCCGATCGACTCCAGCGCGGGGATCACCTCCGCCACCTTCAACGCAGGGGCCGCGGCCCTCACCGGACTGAAGCCAAGAGGGATCAGGGCGGACCCCGCTCGATCCACGAAGCTCGAGACCGCAAGAGCCTCGGAGGACCGCAAGGCCGAAAGCTCCTCCACCTCGCGGCGGGCCGCCTGCAGAGCCTCCAGGTTGCTCTCGGAGAATTCCTTCTCCTTGGCCGCCAGGGAGCTCTCCCGAAGATGGAGGGTCTTGGCGAGCCGCTCCAACTCGGCAGCCTTGAAGTCGGCGGCCAACTCCCGGTCCAAGACCGCCCGGCGTTCACGGGAGACCTGTTCCTCCCTCAAGTCGAGGTCTGCCTTCAGAATCTCCAGCTCCTCGATCCGAGCTCAAAGGTCATCCTCGCCTGCCGCCAGCTGCGAGGCGACCCTCTCCGCCTCAGCTGCCGTGGAACGCTCCCGTTCCTCAACGGCGAGTTTACGGCGCTCCAACTGCTGCCGTATCTCCACAGCGGCAGAGAGGCTCTCCTCGGCCTGGGCGTGTGCCTCCAGGGCCTCCTTGTTGATCCGCCGCGATTCGGCGTCCGTGCGGTCGACAGCCCGCTTCATCCGGTCGAGGAGCACATCCCTGAAGTCGAGCAACTCCCGCCTGGAGTCGAGCTCACTCTTAACCTTCGCGGTCCTCTCCCACAAAAGGTTCCCCCAGGTGAGGAGGTGATCCCGTTCGACCGTATACTCCTCCCGCTCGCGACCTAGTGCAGCCAAGACCTGCCGAACGCTCATCTCGGCAAGCGCGAAGGCATCCGCCAGGGGCAATGGAGCAACAGAGGCCGGGGCAGTCCCCCCGACCTCCTCCATTACCTCGTCCTCAAGAGGAGTCGATGCACCAGCAACCGAGACGAGACGCCGATCAGGAGAAGCTGGCTCCGAAGCTCTGGCAGCCGGACCTGCCGGGCTCTCTTCAACTTCTGGCTCCTTGACCTGTGGAGAGGGGCAAGCCGGGGAAGGCGGCGCTGGAGTAAAGGCCGGGCCGCCTGGTGCAGGGTCGACCTGCGCTGGCTTGGGGGCCGCGGTGGCCGTCTCGGCAGGAAGAGACGACGCCGCCGCGGAGTCCGGGCACACCGGAACAGGAGAAGTTCGTGCTGGCCTGGGGGCCGCGGTAGTTGCCCCTGGCTCCGAGCGCAACGGCACAGACTCCCCGCAAGTCGGGGATGGCCGGGAAGCGCGGACACTCCAGAGGGCTCTGAACCCCGACTTCCGAGCCGGGGTAGGACTCTCAGAGCCCGCTACCGTCACTGACGGCCGCTCCGTAGTCGCTTGAACTGGCGGAACAGAGGACGCCCCAGAAGCTTCCCTCAACGCATCAGCCCGGGGCCTCTTCGAGTCGCCACCGGAGGGAGTGCCAGGCACCCCAGATTCCCGACTTGGCGCCGACGCCGCCGCTGGAGGAGATCGAGCGCGCTTCTTCTCTGGTGGCGGGTTGGAGGCCATGGCGAGGGAGAACTCAAGGGCAAGGGAGCAAAAGAACAAGAGTCCGAGAAGAAACGCAGAGAAGTGCGAAGGGAAGCCGCAATATGGGTAAGATCTCCTCTAAAAACTTCCCGGGTGCAATTCCAAGCGATTCGGAACTCTTCGAATACACCGCATCGGCAACCGCTTCGGCTCCTAAACCGAGTGCCGATGACGGGTGGACCCAAGCCGCCCAACTGAAGCGGTGGGTCAAGGAGTCAGTCTCCTGAGAAGATGAGCCGGCAAGGCTCTTCGGCGGTTCCCGAAGAAAGCGCCGCAACGTGCAGAAGTGGCAGTCTTGGGAACCGCTGCGGTAAAAGCAACCATCAAGTGAGCGCACGCTCCCACGACCCCGCGGCCGTTCGTGCTCCGGCAGCGGTCAATTCGGGACTTAGAGAAAGTGCGCGGATCGGAAGAGACGGAGGTCCCACCTCGGGCTCGCTGTCTCCCCCGAGATAGGCCCGGGGGCCACTGTCGGTACCTGAGATATGGGGTACCCCCGCGCACAGGGGAAAATGCCTAAGGAACTCGCCCTTCTCCGCAGGGAGAGCTCCGAAGGCGCCACGCGTCCGGCGGGGCCGGACCTCCCTCTCCTCAGAGGAGAGCTCCGGGCCCGCCACGTGGCATACAGAAGCCGGACCTCCCCCTCCGCGGGAGAGAGGTCCGAAGGCGCCGTGCGTCCAGCGGGGCCGGACCTCCCTCTCCTCAGAGGAGAGCTCCGGGCCCGCCACGTGGCCGACAGAAGCTGGACCTCCCCCTCCGCGGGGAGAGGTCCGGAGGCTCCACGTGCCCCGCAGGCCGGACCCTCCTCTCCTCTGAGAAGGGCTCTGGGCCCGCCACGTGGCCAGAAGAACCGTGCTGCCTGCCCCCGAGAGATAGGCAGCGGGCGTAAAGACGCCCCATACCTTGCCCGTACAAGGTATTCAAGGCCCGCGTCTTCCCAAGACGTGGAGACGCGGAGCACGCCTCTGTCAGGTGCCGTTGCGCCCAGTCGCATCACAGACTAGCGCGCGGTGTCAGAACCTGCCAGCCAATAAACACCGCGACAAGACATCCCATGCCGCCTGCGCCGTCATCAACCACTACGACTAGCATGCGGCATGGGCAGGGCGGCAAGATGAAGACTCAGAAGCCTTCGACCAGAGACAACTACCGGCATAACTGCAGATACGGTAGATAATAGACAATCTTCCCGGGACCAACTGTCGGGTCCCGGCTCCCCTTGTAAGCCGCCCGAGTCTTGGACTATAAAAGGCTCGGGTAGGCGACGATAGCAAGGGTTCGCACTTTGCAAATCATACTCTAGCCATACACTCCCAAGCTGTAACTCACCCCCAAGCTCAGGACTCCGGCCCTGAGCAGCAAGCAATACAGCGAGCTCCATAGCTCGCCGTGGACGTAGGGTTTTACGCTCCGGCGGCCTGAACAACGTAAAACTCACCGCGTCAAGCTCTTACTAACTCGTCATCCGCGCAAGCTCTCCGCAAGGGACTAGCCCCACCAAAAAAAAGAACCTCCGCGGGCTGCCCAGTGCAGGCCCGGGGGAAGTGTCGACCGAACACTTCGACAGGCGCTGTGGTTAGCCTTTTCTTGAGCTCCTCAAAGCTTTCTTGACACGCTGGTGTTCACTGAAATGCTTTTCCTTTCATTAGAAATTCAGTCATAGGCTTTGCTATTTTGGAGAAATCCCTGATGAACCGGCGATAGTATCCAGCCATCCCAAGGAAACTCTGAATGTCCCTCACGTTCTGCGGTTGGTTCCACTTCAGAACATCTCCCACTTTTCTAGGATCAACCGATACTCCTTCATCGGAGATGATTTGGCCTAGGAACGATATCTCCTTTAGCCAAAATTGACATTTGCTGAGCTTGGCATACAATTGATGCTCTCGCAGTTTCTGCAATGTCAATCTCAAATGTTCTTCATGTTCTTCCTCACTTTTCGAATACACCATGATATCGTCAATGAAAACCACAAAAAACTTGTCCAAGTACTCCATGAAGACCTTGTTCCTGAGGTACATGAAATATGCGGGTGCATTCGTTAACCCAAAACACATAACGGTATATTCATATGAACCATACCGTGTCTGAAAGGCAGTCTTGAGTATGTTGGAGGGCTTAATCTTCAGCTGGAAATATCCCGACCAAAGATTAATCTTGGAGAAAACTCGGGCACGTTTCATTTGGTCGAATAGGTCCTCTATACGGGGCAGCGGGTATTTATTCTTGATCGTCACCTCATTGAGAGACCTATAATCCACACACATCCTTTGGGTCCCATCCTTCTTATCAACAAAGAACATGGGGGCTCCCCACGGTGGCGAGCTTGGGCGAATAAAACCCTTTTCCAGCTGCTCCTGAATTTGCTTCTTAAGTTCCATTAGTTCATTAATGGGCATCCTATATGGCCTCTTCGCTATAGGTGCAGTTCCAGGTACCAAATAAATAGCAAACTCAATGTCCCGGTCAGGTGGCATACCTGGAAGTTCTTCCGGGAACACGTCAAAAAATTCTTGAACCACCGGAATACTTTCCAATGTTGCTTCTTCGACGTGGTTCAACGTTGCCTTCTCAGTTGTTGGTTGGGCTAACTTGAACTCAATACGAGTACCGTGCTCGTTTGTTAACTGCACGCTCCTCTCAGCACATTGGATCACTCCGTTGTGCTTGCTTAACCAATCCATTCCAAGTATTATGTCAAGCCCTTGAGAATCCAAGACAATAAGGTTGGCAAGAAAGTCTACCCCCCTTATTTTAAGGTTTACTTTCCGACATACTATATTAGTCCTCATCTCTCCACCGGGAGAATTAACATACATAGTATAATTTAAGTGTGATATGGGTAGATTATACTTGGCAACATACTTGGATAATATGAATGAATGCGATGCTCCGGAATTAAATAAAACAGTAGCTGGGTTGGAGTTGGCAAGGAACATACCAATCACGACGTCCTCAGCCTGTTGCGCCTCCTCAGCAGAGACATGATTCACGTTGCCACGAGCGTAGTTCTGCTGTCCACGGTTACCTTGATTAGCTCCTCCGTTCGGCCGTGGGTTCTGCTTGGGCATGTTGCTTGGCTGTCCAAGGCCTTTCCTCGGGCACTGACTTGCAAAGTGTCCCGCATCTCCGCATGCGAAGCATGCCTTGTTGCCCAAGACAGCAGGGACGTTAGGGCGGGGGTGGTTTTGAGCATAAGCATCCATGTTGGGTCGGGGCGCAGGAGGAAAAGGCACAAGAGGTGCTTGCATAACAGGACGTTGCTGTGGCGGTTGATTAGGGCGAGAAGTAGAAGCGGACGAGCCATACTGCGGTGCAGCTGGGGGCATGAAACGGGGACGTACATTGCTCCCTTGTGGCCAGTATGGCATCTTTCTCTTGCCCTCTTGCTCGATATCACGGATCTTGCTTTCAACCACTATAGCTTTGTCAACTAGCTTCTGGAAGTTTGCATAGTCATAATTGAGCAGTTGAACTTGGATCTCATTGTTCAACCCTCTCATGAACAAGTATTGCTTCCTTTGATCCAAGTTGACATCCTTGGGGGCATACCTTGACAGCTGCATGAACTTGTTGAGGTACTCATTCACGCTCTTCCTGCCTTGGCGGAGACCTTCAAACTCTTGCCTTTTTAGCATCATGACTCCAACAGGGACGTAATGAGAGCGGAAACTCTCCTTGAACTCAGCCATATTGATAGTCATGAGCATTGCAAAGGGCGTCCCACCAGTCAGCGGCTGCTCCCATAAGTTGGTGCAATGCAAAGAGAACTTTCTCTCGATCATTGCACTGAACTATGGAAAGCTTCTTCTCCATGGATTTCAACCAATCGTCGGCCTCCATGGGATCATTATCTTGTGCAAAAGTAGGCGGTCAAGTCCTCATGAACTCTCCCAGTCGGTTGTGAGCCGGCGGTGGTGGCGGTGGTGGTGGCGGTGGTGCAGGAACGGGATTGTTGTTGTTGGCTTGCAGCTGACCCAAAGTTTGGATCATAGTTTGCATAAGCTGATTCTGCATATCCATCAACCGTTCAAGGTTGTTTTCACCAGCCCCGGGGTTAATATTCTCAGGAACTTCATCGTGGCCATCCTCTTGGGGTTCCTAGTTGCCACGAACGTTCCTCCTTTGACGGCTCGCGTTTTCCCTCACCATCTGTGAGAGAGAGTTGGGTGGAGTAGAAGTTAGAAGTTTAGATGGATCTCCCCAACTATATGCATCAAGGTTGATGGACTAAATATATTTGCTTTTATATGAGGATGTGAACACATGCCGAAGCATCTCACATCTCTCTACTATGTGTGTATATGGACAACGCTGAAGTGTCCCACAACTCACACTCAAGCACAAGCAATCATCATAAAAGTTCAGCACACCACTCCTATTCAAGCTTCTATGGTTTAAACGTTCCTATGTGTTTTAGGGTGTCCATTCTGCCTAGGCTTGCATCCTACGGTGAAGGTGGTTCTGATGCCAATCTATGCATTCTACCTAGGCTTGCGTCCTACGGTTAATGTGGCTCTAATGCAAATCTGTGACTAGGCCTGCGTTCTACGGTGAACATGGCTCTGATACCAATTTGTGACGCCTGGTCCCGTGAAAACGGATCCGAACTAATGCATATGTGTGCCCAGGATGTTCATCACACATACACATGTAATCCATAAACTCAATTCAGATTATAACCATGAATAATAGGGTTTAAGTACTTTCTTACATCAATCTCTATCTTATTCTTGCAGCGGAAGTCTCTAACTTATTATAGCAGCGGAAGTCTCTAAACAATAGTGGAAGCAATTAAACACGGCAGCAGTGGCTCCATCTCCAACTCCACAGGCAAGTTGACGGTAGATCGCACGCCTAGTACTCCACATGATCTTTGAAGTACTCTTTTCATGTTGCTGATGATGAAGTAATAATGCAAGTTTGAGTACACGACGTACTCAGCAAGTGCGGGAAAATATGATATGTAGCTTACAACAAGGTAGGAACAAAAAGGCTCATTGCAGAAAGCAAAGTTTATTTCTCAATCATGATAAAACTGCAACTAACTTTAAGTGAATTTAATCCCAACGTATATCCAATTAAAACATTAACATACCTCCTTTACGATTCACCACCTTTCATGTCTCAACCAACCATAAATCTTTTTCAACTTTCATCTCATGCTCATGATATCCATAACCATCTCATATTCATGATATCCATAACCATCTCATAATCATACCACCATCTCATATTCATCTCATATTCATATACTCCGAAACCAAACTCATTGTTACGACTCAACAGTTCAGAAACCAAATCCAAATATCAAACCATAACCAAACAAAAGACCATCCCAAGAACCATCCCAAACCATCCCTTCTAATCATTAATGTTGGCCAGGCGCTTGTGACCGTAAGCACGGCTATCATGATAGTTTTACACTCTGAAGAGGTTGCACCACTTTACCCACAAGTTTGTGATTTCTTCACCCGTCGGCGACTGTAGAACCTCTATTATACCAGTACACAACCGTCGGTGTATGGTCAAGAGATCACAAAATAGCCTTTACAAAGGGGCTACTAGATGTATGGACTCACTAAGTTTTCACCAGCAGGCTCGAATCAACCATTCTCCCACCTACGGGCCCTTGTGCCATGCAGTTCCCAGGGGAGTCCTCTCTCGACTCCCATTCCCCGCGCCTTCCATGCTCCATAACAATCTAGCAACTTACCTAATTAGTAAGCTAAGTCGCACCCATACTTGGCCTTGTGGTGGCACTATTTTCCTGACATGTGCTCGCATGAACCGGTCCTTAGATCTATGGCAAGTAAACCACCATCTCATTCTACCACATTCACGAACCAAGATGGCCTAGATCTCCCCCGGTTCATGTTCATATTCAACATCAAGTTCTTTCTAAATATGAGTGCAGTAGCTAGACACATTCTATATCGCTTCCCATATCCCGTAGATTAGCAAAGCAAAAGCAAAAACGACCATACCCGACTCATCAACTTTCCCGGCGACAAGGGTGGTTAACAAAACTAGTAAACTCCTATAAAAGGGTTTCCCATCAAATTAACTCAAGCACACATGTTTTCGCAAACAAAACAGTTTCCAAAACATGGGATCAATATGGTCAAGGAGCACTTGACTTGTTCCTATGGCTTTTGCTGCTCACGGATCTCGAAGTCTTGGTGTTGTAGTTCTTCTTCAATAGCTCCCTGAGGTTTGTACGTGTAATATGCATGGTTCTGTGCAAATTTACAGCATTCAAACATCATGCACAATCCTTACTCAAGATGCAATGGTGCATATGCATGCTAATCCTATGGTGCTGTTTTTATTAGATCAGTTTGTACGTGTTCTTGCATGTTTTAATGGCTTGCATGAGGTTTTATGGTGAACAAAGGTGTAAGGATCAAGTGTGGACGTGGTGAAGATCTCGACTCAAGATCTAGATCAATTCCACCGTTAAAAATCGATCAACACGTGATCTGTCTACACAAAAAAAAGCTTCTGTTCGAAGGGATCGAATAAACAGATGCAAAGAAAACCCTCGATGATGTCGTAAGGTGATAACGAAGACCTACCTCACCTCTCCTTGGTGTCGGGGCCTTCTTCCTAGCGATGGCAGCAGCGGGGAGTTCGTTGGCGGCGCTCACTGGCGACTGAACTCTGGCAAGGGGTGGAACTCAGCGAGTTGGAAGCTAGGGTCTCCAAGTCGTCGACTCGGGAGGTCGAAAATAGGTATGTGGTTGCCGCCAGGGGTTTTGGGTTCTATTTATAAGGGGTGAAAGAAGAGTCCTACTCTGATTGGATTTCAAATAAGTCTTATTCAATTTGTTTTAGGTCTTAACAACTTATCTCCAAATCGGTTTGGTGTGATAGCAGCGTTAAATCGTATCGGTTTCCTCCAATACCGGGTATTCTCACGCGTACAGGAGAAGAACAGCTTAGAGATCGCGTCCTTCCGCAGGGATAAGCTCCGGAGGCTCCATGTGTCCAGCGGGGGCCGGGCCTCCCTTTTCCTCAGAGGTGAGCTCCGGTTGTGCCGCGTGTCAGGCGGGCGGGATCTCCATCTCCCTCAAAGACAAGCTCCACGTGCGCCACGTGTCTGGAGGGCGGGACCTCCCCTTTCCTCAGAGGCGAGCTCCGCGTGCGCCACGTGTCAGGCGGGTCGGACCTCCCCTTTCTACTGAGGCGAGCTCTGGGGGCGCCACGTGTCAGTGCAGGACCTCCTTTCTCCTCAGAGACGAGCTCCGAGGTCTACAGGTGTCTAACAGCGTCGAACCTCCCGTCTCCTCGGAGGTGAGCTCCAAGGATGACACATGTCCCGTAGTGTTGGACCTCCCTTCTCCTCGGAGGTGAGCTCCGAGGATGACACGTGTCCAACAGGACCGGACCTCTCGGAGGCGAGCTCCGAGGGTGACACGTGTCCAGCGGGTCGGACCTCTCGGAAGCGAGCTCCGAGAGCGACACGTCTCCCGCAGGGTTGAGCCTTGCTTCTCCACAGAGACTAGCTCCGAAGGTGACACGTGCCCCGCCGGGTCGGGCCTCGCTTCCCTACAGAGGCGAGCTCCGCGGGCGACACATGTCCAGCGGGGCCGGACCTCGCCCCTTCCGCAGAGGCGAGCTCTGAGCATGCCACGTAGCCAGGAGTGCTGGACCTCACCCCTTTTGCAGGGATGAGCTCTGAAGGCGCCACATGGCCGGCGGGCCGCGGGGAGTTTCGACGACACTCTCGGTGGATTGGAATTGGCTCTATTTAGCTATCATTCATCTGTTCTACTTCTTTTAAAATGTTTTCTCTATATGAAATATGTATGCATGCATGAATATGAAATTGAGGGTGTTACAGATCTGCAGGAACTCTGCAGGGTTGACGCTTCCATCATACTTCTCCGGCAGGTGTGGCCGGAACTTGCGTGGCCATACACGCAAAGCGGAGGTGTGGCGCCAGGGCCGCAAACCCCGTCCCTGCTGCTGCAGATCCTGGTGCCGCGAACCCTTGGTCCGCCGATTGCACGGTGTACCCCGGCATGGGCAATGGTGCACCATATACTCAGGGCGCCGACTGCAAGGCATATGGCTGCTGCATATGCTGCGTGGCGTACGCCTGGGGCAGAGGTCGCATGGCGAACGTCTGAGGCCCAGGCTGAGTCGAGACAGTCGACATGCTGTAGTCGGCCTCGTGGTTGCGACGCCGTTCCCGCTGTCGCTCGATGGTCATGCGACCATCTTCCCCCAAGCGACATCGCTCCAGCTCCATCCTCAGGTCCGCCGTTGAGAGCCTGGTAGAACGGGAGTCTGCCGTCTGCATGTCAACCATCGGTGTGCGCGACAACGACACATCTGGTTGACCGGGGCGTCGTCCTCACCGCAGCGGAGGGTTGACGGCAGCAGCGATGAGGTGGTTGACGTCGTTGATCCACTGCTGGGCGGCCCCCTGGGGAGCGTCCACAGCGGGTGGATTGTGCAGGAGCGCTCGTGCGGCAGCTAGTGCACTTGCTTGAGTAGCACTCTGTGCTGCAGCAGATCTTGAGGTTTTAGGAGTCCGTGTTGTTGGGGCTCGATGCGGGCTGCCAACCTGTCACGACACACTCCTCCCTGAGCGTGTCGAGACATGACCCTCACTGGTCATCGTTCGCTGGGAATGATGGTGCGAAGAGCTTGCCTTTGAAGGAAGCTTGGTCATCTTCATTGGTGTAGACCTGTCTCGAGATAGAAAAGCCCCCTTCCTGGCGCGCCAAATGCCGAAGTGTGCCGTCGACACTTCCCCCGGGCTTGCTTCTGGAGCAGCCTGCGGAGGTTCTTTTTCGACAGGGCTAGTTCTCTCGAAAGGTCGCGTTGGTTGTGAGAGGATTGACGCAAGGATTTTTACGTGGTTCGGGCCGTCGGAGCATAACATCCTACGTCCACGGGAGCTGTATTGCTCGGAGCTTAGACCGGAGTTCTAAGCTTGGTAATTTGGAAAATGTCTAATCTCGAAGCCGAATGCTGAGGGATCCGAACCCCTTGCAACATTTACAACCTGAGCCTTTTATACTTCAAGGCTCGGGCGGCTTATAAGGTGGGCCCCCGGGGCCCGATAGGTGGCCCCGGGGAGATTTCCTGCCATCTACCATATCTTGTAGTGAATGCTGGTAGTTGTCTCTGTCAATGGCTTGTTAGTCGTCGTTCTGCCGTCCTGCCCGTGGCGCAAAATAGGCGTAGTGGTTGATGATGGCAGGGACGGCAGACCATGTCTTGTCGCTATATTTATTGGTCAACAGCTTCAGACATGGTGTGCTTGTCTTAACTGTGAAGTGACTGGTCACAGTGCCACCTGACAGGGTCATGTGCCGCGTCTCCGCATCTTGGGAAGGTGCGGGTCTTGAATGTCTTGATCGTACAAGGCATGGTGTGCCTTCACTCCCTCTGCCTACCAAGCCGGGGTTGGCAGCACGCACGTGGTGCCTTCGGAGCCCACCCCTGCGGAGGGGGTGAGGCCCGGCGCTGCTGTCCACATGGCAGGCCCAGGGCTCGCCTCTGAGGAGAGGGGAGGCCCGGCCATGCTGGACATGTGGCGCCTTCAGAACTCACCCCTGTGGAGGGGGTGAGGCCCGGGACTGCTAGCCACGTGGCAGTCCCGGGGCTCGCCTCTGAGGAGAGGGGAGGCTCGGCCCCGCTGGACACGTGGCACCTTCAGAGCTCACCCCTTCAGAGGGGGGCGAGGTCCGGCTCTGCTGGCCACATGGCAGGCCCGGGGTTCACCTCTGAGGAGAGGGGAGGCCCCGCCCCGCTGGACATGTGGCGCCTTCAGAGCTCACCCCTGCGGAGGGAGTGAGGTCCGGCTCTGCTGACCACGTGGCAGGCCAGGGGCTCACCTCTGAGGAGAGGGGAGGCCCAGCCCCGCTGGACATGTGGCGCCTTCGGAGCTCACCCCTGCGTAGGGGGTGGGGTCCGGCTCTGCTGGCCACGTGGAAAGCCCGGGGCTCGCCTCTGAGGAGAGGGGAGGCCCGGCCCTGCTGGACATGTGGCGCCTTCGGAGCTCGCCCCTGCGGAGGGGACGAGGTCCTTTGGCGCGGGGGTACCCGGTATTGAGGGTACCGACAGTATGGATTTCGGTACGTCGCAGTTTTAGCCGTTTTTTCTCGCTGACACTGAACACGCCTTGGCTCACCGTCAAGGATATAGTTGCCGGACTTTCCATCGTGATTCAAATCCATTTTCGGGTTCCTCGAGTTTCCACGGTGCTCTCCGAGCAAACACCAGATGGTTTAGCACATCCTAGTGCGAGAACACCGTCGCCAAAACCCTAGCCACCGCTACCTTCGCCACACGCGTGCTTCCGACCTCCTAGAAGTGTTCAGCAGCTCCTGTTAGGGCTAGGCGGCGAGTTGCAGCTCCGGGGGAGGCCAGGAACCCTGTTTCGGCGAGCCTCGCCAGCGGGCGCCGCCGCCCAAGCTCGATTTCGAGACCATAAGCCTTATGCCAAGTTCTGAAAATGCAAATTTTGGATCAGCCAAGTGCCATTTCTTGGTCACACTATCTCTGCGGAAGGCATTGCGGTTGATCCAAGCAAGATTGAGCAAGTGCTGAAATGGAAATCCCCCACCTCTGTCCATGAAGTCAAAGGTTTCCTCGATTTAGCGGGATATTATCAGAGATTCATCCCGATCTTCTCCAAGCTTGCTAAACCAATGACTGAATTGCTGAAGAAGGGGATTAAATATGTTTGGAGCTCAGCATGTGAAGGAATTTTCCAAGCCTTGGTGAAGCTTGTCACAACATTGCCGGTCTTAGCTCAACCGGATACGACCAAGCCCTTCGACATATATTGTGATGCGTATATCGTGATTGGCTATGTATTCATGCAAGGAGGAAGAGTGGTCGCCTATGGCTCATGCTAACTTCTTAACCACGGGCAGCACTATCCGACTCATGATCTTGAGCTCGCTGCGGTGGTGTTGGCATTAAAAATGTGAAGGCACTATCTACATGGGAATTTAGTGCATCTCTACACCGACCACAAGAGCTTGAAATATATATTCACTCAAAAAGAGTTGAATATGCGGCAACGGAGATGGCTAGAGCTGATCAAAGACTATGAGATTGAGATCTATTACCATCCCGGAAAGGCAAATGTGGTTGCCGATGCCTTAAGCCGCAAATCTCACGTCAGCAACCTATTCATCACTCCGATGGAAGAGGAGGAGCAAAGTTTATACTTGATCATGTATGGAGCACTATATAATCTTGCCCTTGACACGACCCCACGGTCTTGTCGAGCCAGGATCACGCTGAGTTTTGCTGCGTTGCAGAGCACTGATTAACACACATCAAAGGTACAAAGAGGAAGCAAAGTTTTATTACATAAATGATTTTATGAACATTTTTACAACAAAATATGTCCAGTATACACTCACGGGCGTAGACTACGCATCAGGTTCACGTTCAGCCTGTGAACGTGTACTTGCTAGCACGTACACATACTAACACGTTGGCGTGCATGACTCCCACTCGACGGGGTTCCCCTCCTGGGGTTCCGTCTCCTCCTCGGGAGTCCCTTCCTCATAGAACCCAGCGAAAGCTTCAAACACAAGCAGTGAGCATGAAGGCTCAGCAAGACTGACCCGTCTCTCCTAAACATGGAACTTCTACATGAGGGATGATAGGTACAGGAGGCAAAATCAGTTGCAAGGACTCACCTAATTAGTGGAACCTTACTTTAAAGTTTTAGCAGCAAATTGTGGAGAACCTTACGCTAAGGCACATGAGAGAGCCGCAATCAAACAAGAAACGCATTTCTCTCATGTACTTTGCCCAAAGTTGGAAAGAACTTTAGTTAGCTCTATTCTACAACAGATCATTAACAATCAAGTCCATCTTTCAATCAGCAACATTTTAACATGTAACTAGCCTGTTCTTTCTACGTCACAGTACAGTGAACAAGTGGTACTCACTGACCGTGAGGGACGGCGATTATAATCGATTTACACCTGCAGTGTTACCCGAACAACCCGTCACGTACGCCCGTACTCAATGTTGCCTACAGCAACCCTCACGGACGCCGTACGCAACCACCTTTCACCCGTTAGCCAAATATTGAACCGGTCCCATCATCCCGAGCAAGAGGTCTCTGCACGCGCATCTCAGTGCCGCCAGCCGATTTACACCTCAAGCTCTCAACCTACCCTCTGAACGACGGGCAATGCCTCAATACCCAGCTACCCGAGTTACATCGGTTTCCCGGTTCCCATATAGCCGGTAGGTCTTCGGTACTGTTCTATCTTGTTCAACAGGCCCGCACACGGCTCGGTCCTCAGTCGACAGCAAGTGGAGCTAAAGCACCCAGGCCCCAAAGTCCTGCTGCCCTTACTCTCCGCTCGGTCTCATTTTTCTTGCCATGTGTATCATATGCTATCTCTACCCGAGTCGAGTGCCTCTAGCCTATGCTCGCGAGTAGTTCCAACTACTCGACTTGTACCGAATCCTACCCTATCTTAGCTTTGCAGTAACTAACGGGGTTTGCAATCCTAAACCTAACCCATGGTTTTTTTGGCTATGCATTTGGGTTTCAAGCAAGACTCTAATGCAAGAAATAAATGGTACTCAAAGAAACTCTCAAAACAGTAAAAATTTGTGAAAAGGGTAATGCAAACCGGAGCTTGCCTTACTGCTCTTGGTCGTAGGCTAGCTGCTCTTCCGGAGTAACGAAGTCTAGGACTTCGGGTTCCTCCTCGACCTTAGCGACTACATGATATTACAAGTACATGTATTAATTTAAATGCATTTGAGTTGAAGTTAAACTTGTGAAGATTATAAGTTTCAGTAGACAGACTCAATGACTCTGAAACTTTTACTGTGGCTTGGTTACAACCTAAACAGAGACTTGGTCAAGTTTTAGTTGTAGCAAAGCTCATTTGAGCTCTCCACAAATAATTATGTACTTGAACTTAATTGGAGCTCTTAGGGTGTTCTAAGGATTTTCATGGAGCAAGCCATGACTTTCTGAAAAATAGATTTTCAGAGGGTTCTAATAGAGTTGGTCTCACTTAATTTGAAGGTTCCTAGCCTAAGATATGAGCTAAACAATTTTAGAGAAATTCTTAAAATGTTTCTGAACATTTTCTATTTTCTCTGGAACGGTTTTGTTAATCACACCATTAGGTGGATCAAATGAGCTCAAATTGATCTGAAATTTTTATGGTACCTCAGGGATATTTTGGTTAACATCCCAGTAAAATTTCTGAATTTTCCTCCAAAGGATTCTCCAGTTAAAATTTTAAACAGTTTAAACTTTGAGGAATTAATTCTGGAGAAATAAGGATTTTCATGAAGTGAAACTTGATTTGCTGGAAAATACTCAGATATCTGAATATAACAAAATTTGGTTCACTTGATTTGGATGTTCCTAGCCAAAGTTATGAGGTTTGAAGTTCGAATGGAATCTGAAAATCGGGAAAAGTTTAAATCTGTCGGTGGGTCCACGGGGACACGTGTTGGGCGCTGGAGCGACGGCACACCGGGGTCCACGGAGTTTTTTGCGTGCCAGCACACCAGATCCAAGCCGCAGACCGATCCCTATTTAAAATCCGAGCCGCTGACAGCCGGGACCCACCCCCTTCGTCTTCCTCCCGCGCTCTGCCGCCGCGGTACCTCGCCGGAGAGCTCGCCGGCGGCCTCTGTGGTGCTCCAAACTTCATGATTCTGGCCGCTCCTGCCTAACTCCACTTGGGGAACATGATTCTGGGCTCAGATTTTCATGAAAATGGCCGGCACCTGGTCGGCGGCGAGTGGTAACTTCGGAAGAACTTCGGCCGTGTCGGCCGGTCTTCCTAACACCCCACTCGATCGAGCAAACGGTCGGGAAGCATCAGTGGACCTTAGGAAAGGTCGACATGAGCTCCACGGAGCTCAGAAAGGGCTGTGTTGGGCTGTCATCGTGCGACCTAGGCCGGAAATCGGGATTTCTCTTAAAACTCGAAGAACAGCGGTATCCCTCCACGGTTCTTCGCGGTTTCTGTTCCTATGGACTTGTGCGGGCACCTAGAAGTGATCCCCTCCATGAGAAGATGAGTGGTGTGGTGTAGACTACGAATTTTGTGAATCGGTTTGAGCTCCCTTCTTGCACACCATCATGAAATCGTGAAATTCCGGCGTGAGCAGTCTATGTCATGCAGCCGGAGCTTGCGGGAATGAAAGAGGGACTGAAGGCGAACCTCTTTGCTGTTCACAGCTCGGCGAACGGTAGGCTGTGGTGGCCGGACGGGTCGGTCCCGCGGTGGCGGCTCGAGCTGAACCAGCAGAGGAAAGATCGTCGCAGTGGAGCTCGGAGAGAACAGCTCCGGGCCTGGAACCGGTGCGACGGTGTCGAGGATGGCTTGGCGCACCTGGCGCTGGTCTCAGATCGCCGGGAGGATCACTGGATCAGCCGGGCGATGAGGGACCGAGAGCTCAACTGGGCGGCGAGGAGTTTCAGTTTGTTGAGCGAGAACGTGTCGGGGCATGGTGGGGAGCACCGGCGACCGCTCAGGCGCGTAGATAAAGGCCCCGAGAGTCGGTTCAGTGGCTGGGAGCGGCAAGCAGCTGGTTGCCTCGCCGTTTCTTCGCCGTGGCGGCCGCTCGGTTCAGCGCAAGAACCCGAGTGCAGTGTTCAGTCGGCTGAGTTCTCTTCAGTGGCTGACAAGTGGGTCCCACTCCCCTTTTAACCTCTGAACTTAACTCCATTTTACTGTTGTAAACAGTAATCCCCACAATGCCCATGGTAATTTGAATTATTCGCCCCTGAGCCATTTGAATTGGTTAGAATTCAAATTGGGTTGTGTTTGACTAAATTTTCAGCACATGTTCAGTTTGAAATTCAAATAAAATTTGAATTTGCTATACCTGGCTCATGTCAAGATCAACTCCAAATGGAGTGAAAATTGGTGTGTGAGCTCACAAAAATGTGCTGAGTGAGAATATGCCTCCCATTTTTGAATTCATGGGGTAAAAACAGTTTGAAGTTGAATTTGAGTTCACACTACATTCTTTCTAGCTATACCCAAAAGTACCTCAAAAAGGTTTTGAATTTGGGTGAAACTTGACATGGACATTCCTAGCAAGGTGGAGGAGTTTTCATATGCCCAGCCCCTAGATGATGCATGTGGGAAATACCACTTTTGCATTTTGTGAGTTTATTCTCTAATGAGCATTTGATAATGGTTACTTGCTCTTCAAATGTGTTCATCAACTTTCTTCAAATGAGGTGTGTTGTGTGGTGATGAACACTTTAAACATGTGTCAAAAACTGAGGCCCTTACAGCCCTCATCCCAACCATACGAGTGGAGATTATGGAAGCTCAGAAGAAAGACGTGGGAATGTCACACATTCAGATAAGAATGAAGAATGGCGAAATGAAATGCTTCCGAAGAGATGAACACGGTACTCTATGGTTAAAAGACCATATAGTGGTCCCCCATGACATGAAACTTCAGAAGAAAATCTTGGATGAAGCTCACTTGTCCATGTATTCTATTCATCCAGGCAGCGACAAGATGTACTACATCTGAAAACCAGATTTTGGTGGACACGGATGAAAAGAAAAATCGCAAAGTACGTGTCCGAATGTGATACGTGTCGGCGCGTGAAAACCGACCATATGCATATGTGAGGGCTGGACCCGATCACGGGGCCGTGCTGCTCGCCCGGGAATCACATTGGGTGGTGTCATGCGATGCGGCACCCAACAACACACATAATAATGTATCATATTACATAAGTCAAGCGGAAGCTTACAAAGTGTGAGTTTTACAAATACTTCTCAAAATAATCTACAGCGGAAGATTTATACAACTCACGTCACATATCTATGCTAAGAAAAAGAGAAGACGTCCAGCCCGCAGACCCTTCTCACAAGCAACACGATCACAATAGCAGTGGCGGGGGTTGCCATGAGTTCACCACTCAGAGAGTTCCGAGCCTCATCGGACAACCGTACTTATCAGCGTAGTGTTATTACCTGCAAAACAACTCATGCAGTATCCGTGAGCATAAAGCTCAGCAAGACTTAACCGTCACCCTAGTCATGAAACTCTACATGCCAAAAATAGAGGGCTGAATATAGAAGTTTGCACCGCATATGAACTTGAGCTAAAGGAGGTTCCTTACTTCAGGTTTTAAGCAACTTTTATAGCCCTCGCACAATTTACATCGAGACTCCACAATCAAACAAGAAATGCTTCATCTCGATGCCACTTGCCCGATGTGAAAGTAACTTTAGTGAGCTACCCTAGTCATCAACGTCAAGACTCCACAATCAAACAAGAAACTCTTTGCCTCGACGCTACTGGCCCAAGGTGGAAAATAAATTTAGTGAAAGTGTTGATAATCCCTCATCACCAATATGAGGATTACTCACGAAGCATGTTAACCTTTTCACAGTTTATTAGTACGTCATGACTCAGTGTACAAGTATGCTCACTACCACGAGCGACGGTGATTCGAATCAAAAACACTCGGCTGACACGACACATACGCCTGTATGAGACCGGTGATAAACCGATCCCCTCAACGCCGTATGTGGCAACCTTTCCAACAATACCCAAATATTGAATCGGTCCCACCGACTTGGATTAAGTCGCACTATGGCAAACCCTCGTAGAGCCGACTTCTCTATCCTTTCAGCATCTGCATAAGACGGTGGGGATTGCCTCGACACCAAGGTTAACATGTTACATCGGTTTCCTTGGTCCCATATAGCCAGTATGCATCCGGTACACATCTCAAACTTGTTCAGCAGGGCCGCACACGAGAACCGGCCTTAATCGACTCAGACATAGACTAGGTTCACAGGACCACGTCCTTGAGCCTTCCATCCACTGCCCGGTCTCCATCCCAACTATGAGGATCAATTCCCAACTCTTCCGATTGATCCCCTTAATCCCGGTTCACGAGTAGGAAACGGCCTACTCGAGTTGTGCCTATTTTAATCCACTTTTGTCAATTTGAGATCAGCAGTTATCATCAAGTGATAACCTACTCTACATTAAACTCTAGGGTTTTCCGGTCATGCATGTGGAGTGCCATACAAACCTTGCCATAATGCAAAACTAATATTCTAGACAATATAAAGATATACAATAAAGAACTTATAATTTTTTTATGCAAACCGGGGCTTGCCTTTGTTTTGCAGGGAACTAATATATAAGGTGTAGTTAGTGAAGACCACTTGAGGCTTGACCACTCGCTTTCCTCCTCCTTTGATCTCCACTCCGATTGTTTCAAAATCTCCACGTAGATGCTACACGTGATGAATATGCATATGTATTTAATTGTAATGATTTTGCTAACAAGTTCCAATGAAAAGTTTAAAAACTGGAACTCTGTTTACGAATTTAAAATGACATTGGTGCTAAGGTTTGGGTTTGGGTTAATCAACATGGGTAAGTGCTAAGTATTCCCCTAACTCATGTTTTGAGCACCTAAGGAGGTTAAACAGAACAAGGGTGATCAAAAGCTCCAATGGAGCTGAAAATTTTCATCTGAGTTCCTTGTCACAAGAAAATGTTCTAGACCAAAAGTTAGCACTTTTCACTGAGTGGTTTGTTCAGAACATTTCTCTAAGCAATTAAGCAAAAAGGAATTAATTCTGAAGTAACTCACATGTTCTTGCCAAACTTAGTGAACTACAATTGCAATCATAGTTCATAGGGCCTGCCTGAATTTTCCTAGGATTTTTGGAGCTAAGAATTACCCAGAATGTAATTTCCAAGTTTTGGAAATTATCTGAAAATGTTTCTGTATCCAATTGAACACAGCAACTTAAAATCTGAATTACCCAAATCAAATCAACTCCATGTGATCTGAAAGTTTTACAGGAGTTCACTAACATCCTAAATAATATTACAGCAAAAGTTGAGGATTTTTTGATAAATCAAACTCCCTCTAAAATTCTTTTGCTTAAAATTTTTAAATACTTTCCCAGAACCAAATAATGTCTTTCATACAAATTGGGTTGCTTATTTGGATAGAGTTTTTCACTATGAATCCAACTCAATTTGAATCACTAAATTTGGAGCTTCCTAACAAAAGTTATGAGGTTCTAAAGTTTCGGGAAATTCTGGAATTCAATTTAACCAGGAAAAATTCAAATACCTGACAGCGGGTCAGGCAACCACGTGTCACCCCCTCTGTTAAACCACACCGGGACTCAGGGTCCTTCCCGCGCTGTCACAAAGTGATCCGAGGCCACAACAGATCCTCCCCGTTTTAAACTCAGACGCTGACGTGTGGGGCCGATCTGTCCTTCGTCTACCTCCATCTCCCGCGCCCGCGCGCCGCCGGGATCACCGGAGATGCACTGAACTCCAATGTCGTGCCATCTTCCGAGCTCTCCCTCGCTGCTAGAGCCTAAAACCGTGTGCTGAACACGATGGAGGAACTTTCCCTGACCGGCGGTGGCCTCAACTCAGCCGGCGATGGTGCGGCGGCTCGGTACAATTTCGGCGACGTCGCCCGGCCCCTCTATCCTGCCAAAGCTTCGGTGGAAGGGCTCTACAGCACCGGTGGATGCTTATGGAGTTCAATATGGCCATACAAAAGCTCGGAGAAGACTCTAACCATGGTTGCACCGTGCACCCAATGGCTTCCTCTACGGTCGCCGTTGGAAAATCCTCAAATACGCCGGATACAACCGTTTTCAAGCTAGAGTTGTGAAGCAAACTTGTGCACCATTGAGTTTAGCTCCTGTGAGTGCAATTTCATGGGCTCTAAGCAAATAGAGATTGACAATTTGATGATTTCATACCCGAGGGTGGTTTTGCACCGGCCGGAAGAAAACTGTGAAATACTCCGGCGACGATAAACCACTTGACTCGAGCTTCGAAGGTGAGCGGCATGGAGTCTTGGCACGTACAAGGGCGCCCTTGCTCGGCCATGAAAGACTCTCTGCAGAGCTGTCCACGTGCGACCATCGTTCTGTTGCAGTTCGTCCTCCGCGGAAACTCGGTGAGCGCGGGGTTGTGAAGGCCGAGCTCTCTCGGTTGTCGTCCAAGGAGGCTGTGGAGAATACTGTGGGGTCGTTTTGCTACTGCCTGAACATTTGCACGCGAGGGAATGTTGGCTCACGAGTGAGCAACGCGGCGGCGGCAGTTCCGTGACATTCTTGCGTGCGAGAGCAAGCAGATCCGTGTCTCCGGGCTGTGGAAAAACTGGGCAAGGCTGGTAGTGAATACCACCCACGAGTAGCTCGCCAGCGCGAGGAAAAACAGTGATGAGGTGTCGCTCGGTGTCCCTCGGTGTCGCACGGTGAAGCCTCTATTCTGCCTGAGTGGGAAGACTTAGGACTGAAGACTGAAGATATCTTTTGCAATTTTAACCTCCCCAATGACATGTGGGTCCCACAAGGCAGTCCCTCCTTATCCCTCAAAAGATCTGCAAAATTTGGCAACTGACCAATTCAAATGTTTGGAGTTGAAAAGTGAGCTGCATTTGGATATTTGGGCAAATTTCATCCAAATTCAAATGTGTATTTGAATTCTTTTCACATTTATGTCCTTTTTGGAAAATGGATAGCAAATCCTTTCAAAAATTAATGAAACTTTGCATACCCACTAATTTGGACCTAAGAAATTCAAATATATAACCTGATTTTTGTGTTAGCTGCTGCAATAAAGAGTTTGAACACAACAGTTTGAATCACCATTGTGTTTCCCTCATTTGAAATTTGAGTTGAACATTTAGTTCACAATCTGATTTTTAAACCTTCCATTGCACCTGAGACTTCAAATCTGTGGGTTTAATCCACCTACCATCCAAGCATGTAAGTAACCCTAAGTTTGTTTAGAAAGAACTCTCATGTGTTATCACATGTGAAAAAAGTTTAAACCAGTCCCATTTTTCATACACATGACACCAATATTTGTGCAAACTCAAGTTTCTTTGTATTCATATTTTTGGGACCTTTACAATGTAAAGCCGGACAGTTGCAACCATTGAACATTCTGGCATGGAAGTGGGACGATATCTGTATGGACTTCATAGTGGGTTACCTCTCACGTCCCACAAGCATGATTCCATTTGGGTGATAGTCGATAGACTAACCAAGTCAGCTCAATTTATCCCCGTACATACAATGTTCGTTGCCAAACAATATGCGGAGTTATGTAATGCAAGGATCTTGTGCTTGCACGGTGTTCCCCACACAGTTATTTCAGATCGCGATGCACTGTTCGTTGCTCGATTTTGGGAACAGCTGCACGCATCATGGGGGACTAAACTGATCCGAAGCTCCACGTATCACCCGCAAACGGATGATCAATCAGAGCGGGTGAATCAAGTGCTTGAAGACATGCTACACGCTTGTGCCATCCACCATGGTAAAAACTGGGACAATCATTTGTCGTTGGTGGAGTTTTTATATAACAACGGCTATCAAGCTAGCATAAAGATGACGCCGTATGAAGCTGTCCACGGCTGGAAGTGTCGCACATGTAAAAGTCTCAAAAACATGAACGCAAAGAAACAGATTTTTGAATGTCATTGTGTTTCTGGTTCATGAAAAATGGGACTTACAAAAACTTTCTTACACGGGATGGTATACGTGGGGTTCAACAACACGGGTTCAAGCATTCATTTGAATGTGTTGGACCAAGGTGGAGTTAAACTCATGTGTAAATCATACATGTGTTTGTGAAAGAATAAAAAGTAGAGATAGAGCAAATTAAAGTTAATTTCCACCTTGGTACAAGTAAACTTGAATGAAGCGTTTCTTGTTTGATTGTGGAGTTCCAATGTTGCTCGGCGCAAGGTCACTACTGTGATGGCTAAAATCTGAAAGTTAAGGATGAACATGTAGGCGAGTCTTTATGCAACTTACAGGTTTATGTCTTAAGTTACTTTCATGTAGTGTTACATGCTTTAGGAGAGACGGTTAAGTCTTGCTGAGCCTTTGTGCTCACTCTTGCTATAAGAGTGGTTTTGCAGGTTAACATCGACGCTTATGAAGAAGGGTTGTCCGGTGAGACTCGGAGTCTTCCGAGTCATGTAACACATGGAGAACCTAGCCGCTGCAATGTCATCGTGTTGCTAGCGAGAGGAGTCCGTGGGCTGGACCTCTTCTCGAGTGGTCCTTAGTTATTCGACGTGAGTTGATTGTAGACTTCCGCTGTAGCTATTTGATGTAAATTATTTACAAATAACATTTGTAAGCTTCCACTTTTGATTTATGTAATACAGTGTGTGCTGTTAGGTGCCGTATAACATGGCACCACCCAATGCGATTTCCGGGCGAGCGGCACGGCCCCGTGAAACGGTCCGGGTCCCCCTCAGCACACCACTCAACTGGTGTGAGTCCGGTGAGTGAGTTATCTACGGCATTGAGCTTGTGAATGAGGCCGAGGAACGAGTACGAGTAATACAAGCCAATCATAAGGCTGCTAAATCTCGTCAGAAGACCTCATCGGGCGGTGTCGTGATATGTGGCACCCAATAGCACACGGGTCAAGGAAACACATCACAATACATAAATCATTTGCCGAAGCATACAAGAGTATTTTACAAATACTTATCTCAAAATAAGCTACAACGGAAGACTATAACACTCACAACTCATTTCTAACTAGCAACAAACAAACAGTCCAGCCCGCGGACGTTTCTTACTAGCAACATAAAGAACAAACCGCAGCGGCGAGGATGCTCTTGAGTAACCACTGGGAGGTTTCCGAGTCTCATCGGCATCCCTTCTCATAAGCATGAAGTCAATCCTGCAAAACAACTCGGATAGCATCCTTGAGCATAACGCTCAGCAAGACTTAACCGTCACCCTAGTCATGAAACTCTACATGAGGGTATGGACATAAAGAAGGATAGCATAATGCATAATGACTCGCCTAAAAGTGAATCCTTACTTTCAAGTATTAATTGCAGCAAAATAAGAGTAACCTTGGGCACACCACATAGGGAGTCCACAATCAAACAAGAAACGCTTTCCCCCGATGTAATTCGCTCACAGTGGAAATGAATCGAGTTTGCTCTACCTATACATTAAGATCCATCACAAAGCTAGTATGAAACTTCAAACCATAATGATTAGTTCCTTCCTCATGCAAGTTCTTACTACGTCACGACTGTGAGAACAAGTATGCTCGGTCCTTTCTGCGAGCGACGGTGATTCAAATCAATAACACCCGAACTACACGACACGTACGCCCGTACTCGATGTTGCCTACAGCAACCATCACTGACGTTGTATATGGCAGCCTTCCCCTGTTTCACACCCGTTGAATCGATCAAATCACCCCGTACAGTAGCCACTCTCATGGTGCACCTACCGACATGAGATGTCATGAGAATGTTACTCACATACTGCACACCAGCCGTCTCGCCTGAGGCAACCCGAAAAGGCTCAACGCAAGCTTCCCGAGCTATGTCGGTTTACTGGGTCCCATATAGCCAGCATGAGTCCGGTACACAACTCAAACTTGTTCAACAGGGCCGCATAGGGATCGGTCCTTGACCGACATGGACAGGTGTATAGCACCCAGGCCCCTATGTCCTGCTGCCCCTACAATCTTCCGGTCTCAACTTTAACTTGCTACACATTTTCTGAACCAATCCCGTATGCCCATGTTGTCCTGATCATGCGAGTAGCGTCTCACCACTCGACTTTTACCGAACCATACTTAAGCATGGCAGTTCTACACGATGAAAGGCATCTACCCAATACTCCATGGGTCCATTTGGTTATGCAAGAGGAGTATCAAAGCATTAGACCTAATGCACATTTCATATCTTAATCGAAAGTGAATATTAAGTGAAAACTTAAAAGCTGTTAAATGCAAACCAGAGCATGCCTGTTGTGAAGAGTAGTCGTATATAATCAGTTAGTGATCCTTGCTGATCAACCCTTGATTCTCCTGAGTCTGATCAACTTCAATGAATCGCTCCTTCGAATCCCCTTCGTTGTGATTCCTATTGAAATGCATATGCACAATTTTTATATTGCAATAGGAAGAATTAAAGACTGGATTTCTTAGGAACAGAGGCTGTGTGGAAATGCCAAGAATGGCTTGTTTTGCCTCTGTTGTGCAAAGAAGTTTGAATTAACTAAATTTGTCTTAGTGTTTTAGTTTCTAACTATTCTAAGTTTCCTAATGACCATAAGAGATGAACTGAAAAGATTTGAATGCAACTGAAGAACAAGAACTTCAATGACTTCAAAACTTTTATAGAATGTTCTATACTAACTAGGGATTTAGTTTTCCAAATTCCAGCTAATGTGGAGTAAAATTGTGTTCTCCATAATTCCTACAATGCCTCTTATGTATTTCCCCGTATACATAAGTATGGAGAACAAGAACAGGGAGATCTATGTCTCAACTTGAGCTTATAATTTACATGTGAGTTCCTGGTCACATGAAAGTAATTTGATCCAAAATTTAGACCTTTTACTTGAGTGTTTCCTCCAGAATAATTCCTTAAGCATTTGTACTCAAAAGAATTAATTCTGAACTGCTGTGCATTTTCATGCCCAATTTAGTGAACTACAATTTGAAGTATGTCTCACAGAGTATGTCTGAATTGTCCTATGATTTTTCGAGCTATGAATTGCCTAGAATAGATTTTACACGTGGGCAACATTTTCTGAAAATGTTTCTGGACTCTTATGAACACAGCAGTTTGTATTTAACAAATTCCTACTCGAATCATATTTAAATGAGCTAAAAATTTTCTATAAGGTCAACAATATGCTAAAGAATATACTGGCAAAATTTGAGGATTTTTGGATGAACCAAACTCCCTCAATAATTTTTTTCAGAACATCTTCAAAGAATTTTCCAGAACTTAATATTGACTTTCATACAAATTGGAGTTCATATTTGCATAGATCTTTGCAAAAGGAATCCAACCCAATTGGAATCACTCAAATTGGAGTTTTCTACACATAGATATGATTTTCCAAAATTGGAACAATCTCTGGAAATGTTTTTCCTATTGAAATTCAACTGGGGCCACGTGTTTAAACTCCAGCCAATGGAATTGAAGCAACACCGGGGTCACAGCGTTTTGGCGCGCAGCCACAGAGGATCCCCGAGCCAACGCTGATCACAGATTTAAAAACTGGGTCGCTGACGCGTGGGACCCCCGGCTTTCTTCTTCCTCCTGCCACCCCTTCGCGCGCGCAGCGCCCAGCGCGACGGCCCAACGCCGAGTTTGCCGGCTCGCCGTTTCCGGCCACCGCCCGAGCTGAGGCTTGCCGCCAGAGGGTTGTGGACGTCGAGGAACACAACTGTGGTACTAGCTCAGGCTGCCGGCGACCGCAATACCCTCGGCGACGTGCGGCAGCCTCGGTTGGACTTCGGCGCCATCGGCCGAGGGTTCTAGCTCGACTAAAACGCTCTACAGCACCAGTGGGTAATCGCAAAGCACGGCAAGGCCTCCAAATGGCTCGGAAACGGCCTCAAATCGGTTGTCACCGTGCGCCTTATTAGTTCCGCAATGAACACGCTCGGAAGAACTCGGAATCCGCTGCATTGTGTCGATTTCAAACCCAGGTTGCTAAAAGGAAATTGACCGCCGGCTAGTCCAGCCCGTGTGTGCACAGTTTGATGACCTATGGAGGATTAGAGAGTGGGAATTTTGGAGTTAAGTACCGGACGCTCGGTTTGAAGCCGCCGGAGCAAAATCTTCCAATTAGCCGGCGAGGATCAACGGCTTGCTCCAAGTTTTGGATGACAGCAGCACCAAGGTGGATCGCTCCCGTGGCCGTGCTTGCTCTTCTTGGGCGTGACAATCTCTGTGCAGGGCTGTCCACATGAAGCCGACCACCACGTTTCTTTAGGTCGCCGCGGAGAAGTTCTCTAGGGCGCGGGAAACGCCGGAACTCAGTGGTTTGTGTATTGGGGACGTGGGGAATAGGTTCATGGTGTTGTCTAGCAGCACGAAGTAGGGAGGGCGCGAGTATTTCCCAGTTGCCTGATCAAGCCGAGGCAGCGGCGGTGTGAGGGGCTCAGTCCGATGTTTGCTCGCGATGAATAGGAAGCAAAGTCGGTTGTTCAGTCTGTGGAGGGAGTGGATCACGTAGAGACCACGAGGAGGCATTCAATCGGTCGCCAGCGTGAGATAGGAGAGAGCAGGATGTGGTGCCGCTGCTCTCGGTGGCACCCGGGTGCAGCCCCTCGTTGAAGTGGAGAAAACAGAGAACAGAGAGCCCTTTGCTTCCATTGCAAGTCATTTTGCTCCATGACATGTGGGCTCCACTTTCCTCCACTCAATTTCCTCCCCAAAAGATCTTCTCAGTTTAATCTCTCAAATTCCAAAGTTTTGAATTTTAAATGTGGGCTAGCATTTGAATTCACCAAATTCAGTTTGAATTTGCATAGCAAATTTGAATCCGGTTGGAATTTGAAAATGTCCATTTAATTCCTTTTTGAGTCCACCCTTCAGTGACAAGTTTGTCATCCAACTTTTTCCTCAAATTCCAATGTATAGGGCCGTATAAGTATTCAAAGTTTTTGGCCACAAATTGGTGTCAACTTTGAATTTGAAATCTGATTTTTAATCTTTCATGCAAAGAGGTATTTAAGTCCTTATTGGTTCAACACCTTCAAATGAAATTGTGACCCTCATTTTGGATGAACATCCATATAGCACTTTGCATGAAGAAAAGTTTTAGCAAGTCCCATTTTTCATGACTTTGCCACAAATATGAATTCAAACCTCGGTTTATTCATATACATTTTTGGGACCTTTACATTCCTCCCCCCTTAAAAGAATCTCGTCCCGAGATTACAAAAGAAGAACGAGACGGGAGAGGTAATTACAAACTGTATAAAGCCAAAAGTTCCGGATAGTTGGTGCGGAGATAATCTTCACTTTCCCACGTCACCTCTTCCGCGGTATGATTACTCCACAGCACCTTGTAAAATTTTATCGTCCGGTTCCGGGTTATCCGGGTCTTTTCATCCACAATCTGAACTGGTCGCTCGGTGTAGGTAAGGTCCGGTTTCAACTCGTCAATTTCTTCGGTGCGGACAGCAGCGGTGAATTTGAGGCATTTCCGCAGCTGTGACACATGAAACACGTCATGAATACCCCCAAGACTTGCCGGTAGTTCCAGCCGGTAGGCTACGGGTCCACACTTCTCCATGATAGCAAAAGGACCTATAAAGCAGGGAGCGAGTTTCCCCATTACACCGAACCGGTGAATTCCCTTCATCGGAGATACACGATGGTAAACGTGATCTCCGACGTCAAACTTCAATGGCCTACACCTTTCATCAGCGTAGCTCTTCTGTCGGGATTGTGCAGCCTTCAAAATTTCTTGTATCAACCGAACTCGGTCATCAGCTTCGATGACAAGATGAACCTCAAACAGTACTCTTTTGCCGGACTCACATCAATTCAGCAGTGTGCGACACTTCCGGCTGTAGAGAGCTTCATACGGTGCCATTTTAATACTCGCTTGATACCCGTTGTTGTATGAAAACTCCGACAACGGTAAATGATCATCCCAATTCCTACCGTGGTGGATGGCACACGCTCTCAACATATCTTCTAACACTTGGTTCACCCTCTCAGTTTGTCCATCGGTTTGAGGGTGATATGCGGAGCTTCTAATCAGCTTGGTGCCCAACGAGGCGTGCAGCTGCTCCAAAAAACAAGCAACAAACAGCGCACCCTGATCTGAAATGATAGTCTTCGGAACACCATGCGAGCATATAATTCTTGATATGTATAACTCCGCATATTGCCTTGCTCGATAATGAGTGTTCACCAGTATGAAATGAGCTGATTTCGTCAACCAGTCGACGATCACCCATATCGAGTCATGGTTCCGGGATGTGAGTGGTAATCCGATGATGAAATCCATACTCACATCCTCCCATTTCCATGCCGGTATCTTCAGCGGTTGCAGCGGTCCGGCTTTCCGCATATGATCAGCCTTGACCCGTCTACACGTATCACATTCGGATATGTACTTAGAAATCTCCCTCTTCATCTGCGTCCACCAAAATTTCTGTTTCAAATCTTGGTACATCTTGTAACTGCCGGGACGAATGGAAAACTTTGACAGGTGGGCTTCATCCAAAATCTTCTTCTGGAGTTTCATATTACGCGGTAACACTATACAGTTGTTAAACCATATCGTACCGTTCTCATCCTTCTGGAAACATTTCACTTCTCCGTTGTCTAGTCTTCTCCATATGTGAGACATACCCCTGTCTCTTCTTTGAGCCTCAACAATCTCTTCACGTATTGTTGGAATGAGAGCAATATTGTAAAGTGCTCCATACGGAATGACACGAAGACTCGGTTCTTCATCTTCCTGTGGCGGACCACAATCCGCTCATCCAGGATCACAGAGGGTGGTGCCGCACGATGCGACACCCGACAGCACGCATCATAAGAACGATATTGTATTACATAGAAAACCAACTGAATATGTACAAACTAGTACAAGACTTCAGTTACAAACTAGTATTTGGATTACAAAAGCGGAAGCTAAGTTTATACAACTCACACCACCTATCTAGCAAAAGTTGGTTGCCCAGCACTAGGGCAACCCACACTAGCTGCACTCCTCAGCTCAGTGTGGCGTGTACGGCTCCCACTCAGCCGTGGTCCCCGACGGAGGGTAGCCCTCGCTGGTGGACTCGTAACCCGAGTCCGTGGGATACTCCTCACCTGAAAACACTTAAGCAGCAACCATGAGCACGATGGCTAAATAAAACTTAACCGACTCACCTAAGCATGAAACTCTACATGCAGTTTACATGAACATGGGATGGTAAATTTCAGCAAACGGACACGCCCACAAGTTAACAGTTCATGAATATGAAATTTAGTGAGCGATATTTGGTGGCACACATGTAGAAATACAATTTTTCATATCAGCAGAATTGAATCATAACATTCCATAGTTTATCTACGTTACGACACAGTGAACAAGCGGTACTCATCACCGTGAGGGATGGCAAATCGACTCGATATACACCTGCAGGGATACCCAAAGAGCACGTCACGTACGCCCACCCGTGGATCTGCACAGCACGCTCACTCGATGCCGTACGGGACAACCTTTCACCCAACAGCCCAAAAGTCAAACCGGTCGCACCGAAACGAGCAGGAGGTTCCCTACACCGGAGCATCTCTCTATGCCTGTTAGCATATTTCCACCTTGCTGCCCTCAGCCTACACCTATAAGTCGGTGTGTTATGCCTCGACGCCCGGAGGTATACGTTACATCGGTTTATTAGGGCCCATATATCCGATATGCCTTCGATACGTTCAATACTTGTTCATCAGGGCCGCACACGGATCGGTCCTTAATCAACACGGACAGGGCTGCGCACACAAGACTTCCTCTTGCTGCGCCCTAGCCCCTGCCTAGTCTCATTTTCATTACTAAAGTGATCTCACATCACTCGAACCAATCCCGTGTGTCCCAAGCCTAACTCGCGAGTAGATTCCAGCTACTCAACTTGTACCAAAGTTCAATGAATCATTAAGCATAGCCTGTCTACTCGAGGCCTTAAACACTACCCTCACTCTTATGGGAAAATTCTGATTATGCACTTGGGTTTCATCCATCCTACACCTAATGCACATCCATACCACATACTAAGTATACATAAAGCAAAACATTGAAAATGGGTTAATGCAAACCGGGGCTTGCGTTGTTGCTGCTTGTCAGTTCTATGGCTTCGTCTGGAAGAAGAAAGTCGAGTACTTCCGGGGTCTCCTCACCTTAAGCGACTACATGTAAATGATATACTATATGTCAATTTACATGCAATGTTTAGAACTGAATGAGTAATTACCATAACTCTAGCTAGCCCTCCCCTTTGGCTCTGAAATTTTTATGGTGGCTTGGTGGGGTCCTAACCAGAGTCTTGACCATGTTTCATTTGAAACAAAGTTCATTTGAGCTTTGTACAAATAAAATCCTAATTGGTCAATATTAGAGCCTCTAAGGAATTCCAGGGGTTTTCATGGCTCCAACCATTACTTTCTTGAAACTAGAATTTGAGATGGTCCTAATGGAATTGGTTTCATGTCATTTGAAGAATTCTAGAGGAAGTTATGCCCTAAACAAGATTTGAGAAAATCTGAAAAATGTTTCTGTACATTTTTCGATTTTCTCAGGGCAGTTCACTCAATAACACCATTAGAGGGACTAAATGAACATGGATGGGTCTGAAAATTTTACTGTGACTCCAGGATTTTCCAATGGACCTCCCAACCAAATTTCAGAATTTTTCATAAGGTAATTCTCCAGATAAAATTCCTAACAGTTTAAACCTTAGGGAATTAATTCTGGAAAACTATTAAGTTTCATGAGCTGAAATTTGTGTGGCTGGAAGGTACTAAAAAATATGAGTTCAGAAAAATTTGATTCACTGAAGTTGGAGCTTCCTAGCAGAAGTTATGTGCATTTAAAGTTTGAACCAAATCTGAAATTTCAAATAAAGTTTAAACTGGCTGGTTGGGTCTCCAGGCTACGTGTCAGCACCGCAGCAAAACCACACGGGTGTCCGCAGAATCTCCCGCACAGTCGCACGAGATCCCGGTGCCACAGCAGATCCGGTGATGTTTAACCCGAGGCTGACACGTGGGACCCGTGGGGCTTCTTCTACCTCGCGCTCCCGTGGCTCCCCGCCGCCCCCTCACCGGAGCACTCACCGGAAGGCTGTTCCCGTGACTGGAGCTCGACCAAACTGGCTGCCCTCGCCTGAAATTTCTCGGGGAACTCGTTGCTGACCTTGTCGCCGGCCGGTGATCACCGGAATCGGTTGCGCGACGGTGACAGTCCACAGGGTGAGTTTGGCGATGTCGGTATGGCGCTGTCGTGCCTCACAGTCCCCTCTGTTGGATCCTACAGCACCGCCACGACCTACGGAGCAACGACCCAGCCTCTGATCTTGCTCAAAGTCGCAGCAAACTGGACTTCACCGTGCGACCTAGGTCTAAACCCGGCGATGAACGAAAAACCCACGGAACTCGGTGGTTTCTCACTGGTTTCCCGTGGTTCTTGACCGTATGGTTTCGCACGGACGTTTCTAGCTGGTTGTCGAAGCTGGGGAGCGATTGCTTGACCGGTTAGCACGAATTTTCCGATTAACCAAACACGGGCTATATCACATGCTCTCGACAAGAACTGAAATTCTGGCCAGCATACTCTATGTCATGCGTCCGGGGTTGCCGGACAGAAAGTACAATCCTAGGTAAACCTTTTGGCATGTCCAACTCTGCGCGGGATCAAACCTAGCGGCCGGACGATGAGTTTTTGGTAGCGGCGGCTTTACACGGCGCAGAATGGAAACAGGGAACTCGTGGTCGGTTTACCGTGGGTGTGGCGCCGGTTCGTTGTGTCGATCACGTTGAGGAGGCTTCGGCGAATCTCTGGGTGATCTCAGACCAGCGTGCCAACCTCGGAGACGCGCAGACACCGGAGATCCGAGGGTTGTCGGGCATGCGGCGGTGTTTCTTCGTCGAGGAGCTCGGGAATGGCCAGAGCAGCGCGGCGAGTCGGTTTCTGAGGTGGAAAATATCCCTGGTGACCGCTACGTCGATGCATACCGTAGCCTGGGCTGCTCGGGCGGTGGCATCCGGGAATCGCCTCGGTGGCGCGCTGCATGCGATCGCATCAGCGAGAAAACAGAGCACCGCTTGGTTGTGAGTAGCTCTCCCACTGACCTGTGGGCCCATCTCTCCCCCAATCCTTTTCCCAAATTCTACTGTAAATATACAAGCTACTCTCAATTGAATGAGAGACTTAAGCACCAAGTCACAGTTTTAATTTGGTTTCCTCAATTTGGAATTGATTTGGCTAAATTTGTTGCACAATGGAACTGAAATTCAAATTCAGTTTTTGAATATGCAAATTTAGCCCCCGACAAGATGAACTCCAATGAGGATGAAAATTGATGGACTAAGTCAGAAAAATGTGCTCAGTTTGAATATGAATCAACTTTTGAATTTATGTGATGAAAGTTGCTGCAATTTAAATTTGCATTCAAATTGGCCCCTTTTTCAAATGCCTCCAAAAGTGCCTCAAAAAGTATTGGATTTGCATGACATTTGGCCTGAGCCTTCCCAAAACTATTTCAGGTCTAGGGGTGAGCTCAACGTTTCATGTTCATGTGTAGAAATCCTACTTTTTGGAAGTTAGGGCTTTCCCCTCTAATCACCCTTTTGATGGTGGTTACTTGCTCTTCCCAAGTGTTCATGAGCTATCCACAAAATGAGCTGTGGTGTTGTGACGTGATGACATGATCACTTTTGCAAGTCACTTTCTTGGGCTTTTACACTTCCAACTCAGCAATCGCCAAGTTGTGAACGTGGGCTTTCCGACTAAGCGCGTCGGCAACCACGTCCGCTTTACCCGGATGATAGTGGATCTCAATTTCAAAATCTTTTATGAGATCTGGCACTCCTCTGGGCGTCCTTGATCAAGCATGAAAACCTCTGAGCTGGGTTGCACACGTGAACTCCGAGCAGCAGCAAGCTTCGGTCGCCGCGGAGAACAGCGGGTTAGGGTTGGAGAAGGCCAAAACCAGCTCGTTTGTGTGCCTAGGAAGCAGAAGGAGACGCTAGGGTGCAGTTTTGCTATACTCAGAGGGGCTCCACACGTGATGTGTCCTGAGTTCCCAATCCAGCGCAAAGGCAGTAATGGTGGAGGTGCCGTTCTCGCGAGGGAGAAGGAAAGCCCGAGTTTTCGGTTTGTGGGTGAAAATATCGCCTCGCGAGGTGATAAGAGCACCGAAGGCTGCTCTCCAGCACAACGGCAGTACGAGGAGGTGGCCGACCGATATTTCCGCGATGGCCTCGCGTGGAAGGCCCGAAGAACAGAGCGCTCGGTTGAGAGTCAGTTTGGTTTGCTTGTGAGGCTGACAATGGGGTCCCACCACTCCATTTTTGTCCTCCAAAATTCAATTTCACACTGTTGCTAATTTTGGGACTTTCATGCCCTTTGAAGTTGGATCAAAGCACAGAATGACCATTTGAATTTGAATAATTCAAGGTGTGAAGTGGTTTGAAGGAAATTACATCAAATTTGCATTTGAATTTAAATTCAGTTTGAACGTGCCCCACAAGCTCATGTCAAGATTAATCCCAAATGGGATGAAACTATGTGGAGGAGCTCATGAAAATGTGCTGAGTGTGAATATGAATCCCTCTTTTGAATTCATGTGATGGAAGTAGTTTGAAATTGATTTCACATTCAAACTAGCCATTTTAATAATTGTATCCAAATGTACCTCAAAAAGGATTGGATTTGGATGAAAATTGGCATGAATATTCCTAAGAATATTTAGGTTCTAATTGTGAACTCAGCCTCCCATGCTTACATGTGGGAAATCCTACTTTGGGATTTTGTGAGTTCTTCCTCTAATCCTTCTTTTGATGGTGATTACTTGCTCTTCAAATGTGTTCATGAGATTACCACAATATGAGCTATGGTGTGTGTGATGTGGTGAACACTTTAGCCAGTGAAAATCCTGGGGCCTTTACAGCCTCCCACCCCTCTATCGCCACCACACAATCGTCTGATGACCCATGGTGCTTCCCCTCCCTCGGTGGCGCGAGAGGGCGGCGGAACTGCTCGGTGTTGGCGCGGGCGTGAATGCCCGCGCTGACCTCGGCATGGGCGGGTGTATACCCCTTATTTACGACAGTCAGGGACCTGGCCGTCGTAAATAAGGTGGTATTTACAATGGTAGCTGGCTCTGTCGTGAATAAGAAACTTATTCACGACGGTAAAGGTTTACCGTTATGAATAATGTGATTATTCACGATGGTCTAGGTCAACCGTCGTGAATAAGCACATTATTTACTGTGACACCCTCAATTTCGATTTCTGCATGCATTCATATTTTATATAGAGAAAAGCATTTTAAAGGAAGTAGGAACAGAGAAAGAATAAAAAAGATAGCCAAAAATAGAAATTCCTGTTCACCGAGAGCACCGAAGACAACTCCCGCAGTCCGCTGGCCACGTGGCGTGTTTGGAGCTCATCCCTGCGTAGTGGGGAGAGGTCCGGCACCGCCAGACACGTGGCAGGCTCGGAGCTAGCCTCTGTGGAAGGGGCGAGGTCCGACCTGCTGAACACTTGTCGCCTCCGGGGCTTGCCTCTGCGGAGGAGCGAAGTCCAGCCCGCAGGAAACGTGTCGCCACCGGAGCTAGTCGCTGCGGGGAAGTAAGACCCAGCCCGCTGGACACGTGTTGCTCTTGGAACTCACTTCCGAGAGGTCCGACACCACGGAACACATGTCGCTCTCAGAGCTAACCTCCGAGAAGTCCGGTCCTATTGGACACGTGTCACCTCCGGAGCTCACCTCCGGGAGGTCTGACACTACCAGACACGTGTCGACCTCGGAGCTCACCTCCAGGAGGTCCGCCACTGTTGGGCACGTGTCAACCTTAGAGCTCGTCTCTGAGGAGAAAGAAAAACTGGCGCTGCTTGACACGTGGCACTCCCGGATCTCACCTCCGAAGAGAGGGGAGGTGTGTCATTGACACGTGGCATACGCGGAGCTCGCCTCTAAGGAAGAGGGAGGTCCCGCCCGCCAGGACACGTGGCGCACGCGGAGCTCGCCTCCGAGGAAGAGGGAGGTCTCGCCCGCCTGACATGTGGCACAACAAGAGCTCGCCTCTGACGAAAAGGGAAGCCCCCCCCACTAGACACGTGGAGCCTCCGGAGCATAACCCTGCGGAAGGACGCGATTCTGAAGCGGTTTTTCTCCCATGCATGAGTGCCTGACACGGAGGAAACCGACACGAACTCTTCTACGTTGAATACTGCACCAAATCAGCTAGAGATAAGTTGTTAATATTCAAACACAAATCAAATAAGACTCTTATTTGAACCAATTGGAGAAGGACTATTCTTTTTCAGGTTATAAATAGAACCCGAAACAACCCCTTGGTCGTAACATCTTTCCTAAGCTGACAACTTAGAAGCCATAGCCCAAAACTCGCCGAGATAAACCCCTTCACCGGAGTACAACCGCCGGAGAGACCGCTGACGAGCCCGGACCATGATCGCCATCGCCGGAAGAGAGCCCCGACGATCAGTCTTGCTAGGAGGAAGGACCCGAAGGAAGTAAGGTAGGTCTCCATTACCACCTTACGACGTCATCGTGTTTTCTTGCATCTGTTCTTCGATCCCTTCGAATAGAAGCTTTTTCATGGACAGATCACGTGTTGATCGGTCTTATCTAGATCTTGATTCCAGATCATCGCCACGTCCACATTTGATCTCTACACCTCTGTTCATCGTGAAACCCCATGCAAGCCATGCAAACATGCAAGAACACATACAAACCGATCTAATGAAAACTGCATCATAGGATTAGCATGCATATGCATCATTGCATCTTGAGTAAATTTTGTGCATGATAATTGATTGCTGTGAACCTTGTATATGCGTGATCGTGAGTAGAAGGACAAGCTCAGGGAGCTATCTACGACGAGCTACAACAACAAGACTTTGAGATCCGTGAGCAACAGAAGCCGCAAGAACAAGGCAAGTTGTAAAAGCCGAAGAAAAGGGACTTGCAAAATTTTTCATCACCTCACAACTTCACAGCTTTTGTTATGGACATCTTATGAAAAATTGTGAAGAGCAAGTAACCTCCATCAAAAGGGTGATTAGAGGGGAAAGCCCTAACTTTCACAAAGTAGGATTTCTACACAAGAACATGAGAGTTTGAGCTCGCCCCTAGAACTTGAATAGTCTTGGGAAGGTTCAGGCCAAATTTCATGCCAATCCAACACTTTTTGAGGCACTTTTGGAGGCAATTGAAAAAGAGGCCAATTTGAATGTAAATTCAAATTGCAGCAGCTTTCATCACTTGGATTCAAAAGTTGGCTTCATATTCAAACTCAGCACATTTGTCTGAGTTAGTCCACCAATTTTCAACCCCATTGGAGTTCATCTTGTCGTGAGCTAAATTTGCAATAATTCAAAACTGAATTTGAATTTCAGTTCAAATGTGAAGCAAATTTAGCCGAACAAATTTCAAATTTGGGAAACCAAATTCAAACTGTAACTTGGTGATTAAGTCTCACATTCAATTGTGAGTAGCTGGGGATATTTTCAGCAAAAACAGAGATGAAAAATTAGGAGAGTATTAGAGGGGAGGGGCCCACATGTCAGCTGCACACATGAATTTCTCAGTCGGTTCTCTTCAGCCGGTCTCTGCTTCGCGCGTAAGTCACCGGGGAGAGAGCGCTGGCCACCGGAGCGTCGAGGAGCTGCTTCTGGACTGAAATTTCACACAAGTAACACTGCCGTGGAGCAACTCAAACACTCCACCTCAGTCTCCTCCCCGTTTTCCCCGAGAGAAGCACACCCGAGCCGGATATTTTCTTGCCGCACGACCACCCTTCGGACCCGATCGCCGCACGGCACCCCTAGGACATCCCGTGAACACCGGCGACCATGAGAGCATGCGCAAGACTCCACTGGACCTCACCGAGCTGCCAAGCCGGTCCATCACCCTCTGTGTGTGGCGCACAGCAAGAATTTTCGTCAGAAGTTCCGGTTTGAGCCGCCGCCGGGCCTCCTCGACGTCCCGGCGATACAGAGCGTTTCACACCGAGCGTTGAACAGCAAAAAAGGTGCACCTACTCCTCCTCTTCACGCTGCTGAAAACCGTAGTCTATTCCTCCACGGGAGCCACGGGAAGTTGTAAAATACCGACGACATGTTCATAGGCCGCGGGGGTATATTTTTCCACAATTCATGATCCATATGGGTTCTCTGGCCATTCTGATCATAGGGTAGGCTACAGGCCTCTGTGCGAGTCGCCAAGGCCGGAAAGAAATGAGAATCGTTGAGCCACAACGGTGTTCTTCAAGTTTTATCCTGCGTTGCCGGTTTTCCACCTAGGGCGCACGGTGACATGGTGTTTGGAGGTGTTTCCAAGCCCTTTGGCGTACATGAAGTCCTTTTCCATGAGCCACTGATGCTCTAGAACAAACAAGCCGCGAGTTTGAGTCAGTAGAGGGGACGGCCGACATCGCCGGACTTCATCCGAAGCGGCTGCCCATCGCTCGACCTTTGCGGACCTCTAGAGCTCACATCGACCCCAAAAACGGCTTCCCCGACCTTCAAAACCCCTAGGCGGCAAAAATTAGGCCGGAAGATGACCTAGGAGTGAGGGGCCGAGGGGGAGAACAAGCTGCCGGTGAGGAGAGCGCGCGCGCGGGGAGAAGCGAGCTGGAGGTTGAAGAAGAGGTGCCGGTCCCACCTGTCAGCCACTCGGTGTTTGAACTGAGATCCTCTGTGGCTGCTGATCTTTTGTGGCTACACCATTGGAACTCAGTAACCCCGTGTGGTCTCGGTTTTCACTGGCTGAGATTTAAAGCGTGGGCCCAAGTCCTTTTCCAATAGCAAAACAATTCCAGTTTCAGCTCAAATTTTACAAATCCATATCCTTGTGTAGGAAGCTCCAAATTCAATGAAACAAATTTTGCTGAACTCAGAATTTTGAGTACTTTCTAGAAACACAAATTTCAGCTCATGAAACTTAATAGTTCCAGAATTAAATCCCTAAAGTTTAAACTGTTAGGAATTTTATCTGGAGAACTACTTTATGAAAAATTTTGAAATTTGGCTGGGAGGTTCATTGGAAAATCCTGGTCCCAAAGTAAAATTTTCAGACTCATACAAGTTCATTTGGTCCCCCTAATGGGGTGATTAAGTGAACTGCCCTCAGAAAATAGAAAAATGTACAGAAACATTTTTCAGATTTTCTTAAATCTTGTTTAGGGCATTAATTCCTCTAGAATTCTTCAAATGACATGAAACCAATTCCATTGGAATCATCTCAAATTCTAGTTTCCAGGAAATAAGGGTTGGAACCATGAAAACCCCTGGAATCCTTTAGAGGCTCCAATATTGACCAAATAGGTTTTTATTTGTACAAGGCCCAAATGAACTTTGTTTCAAATGAAACTTGGTCAGGACTCTGGTTAGGACCCTTCCAAGTTAACATAAAAATTTCAGAACCAAAGGGGAGATCTAGCTAGAGTTATATTAATTGCTTATTCAATTCTAAACATTGCATGTAAATTGACATATAGCAAATTGTTAACGTGTAGTTGCTGAAGGCGAGGAGACTCCGGAAGTGCTCCACTTCCTTCTTCCGGACGAAGCTCTAACAACTGACTAGCAGCAACAAGGCAAGCACCGGTTTGCATTAACCTAATTTATAAAGTTTTGCTTTGTTTACATACTTAGTGTGAGGTGTATATATGTGCATTAGGTGTAGGATGGTTGAGAACCCAAATGCATAACCAGATTTTCCTATAAAAGTGAGGGTAGTGTCTAAGACCTCGAGTAGACAGGCTAGGCTTAATGATTCCTAGAACTTCGGTACAAGTCAAGTAGTTGGAATCTACTCGCGAGTTGAGGCTTGGGACACACGGAATTGGTTCGAGTGATGTGTGTAGGATCGAAGAGCACGTGAAAAGCTACCAGAGGGGGATGAATGGTAGATTAAAACTTTTTGCAGCGGAAACAACAAAAACCCCTCAGCAAAAAATCAATCGGTTGAAGAAACCATGTGTGCATGTGTTTTCAAATGTGTTCAACTGTGACAAATCAAGAATAGAGGTAGAGAATCAAGTTACGGATCTAATGCAACAAGAATCACTTGAAAACACGAAGTAAAACTTGAGATACGATCAAAACATTAAACGAAGATCAATCTGTTCTACCCGATATAAAACAGATCTGTAACGCTGCAAAGAAACTCGTGTATCTCAAAAACTACAGATCCGAAGCTCGTGCAAATTTCACAGATGATAGATAATTGAGTTGTGAAGACAACCCAGAAAGAATCACGTCAATCGGATCTGTAAAACTCTAGTTATGAACGAAACACCGAAGCAACGTCGGTCTGTCCAGAAACTCGGCGAGAAAGACTTGACGAAAAACAAGTCGGACGAACAAGGCACAAAAGCTCCTCCAAACTATGAACTTTATTCAATAGAAACACAAGAGGAACAGCCCAAAGTTCTCTTCCCACAAGAGCTCTGGCCTCCCTTCCTTTTATAGCCAGCCCTCAGGCTAAACAATCCAATCTAGGACTCCTACTCCTAATTGGACTCGTATCCTAACTTACCATAACTGCTCAGGACTCTCCTATTCGCAGATAGAAGCAATCGTGAGACTTCCAGACACCTTAGGAATGTCCTAAATATTCCTAAAACAACTCAACTTCGTGCCTAGCACGAAATCCTATCATAACCAACTCAAATCTTCAATATTTGAGCCATATCCGACTCAGCCTCAGCCTGAGTACGCAATCCAGCCGGTTGGACCTTTCCGGCCAATTCTTTACGTCCACTTCTCCATCACGCCTTGGAACAATGTTGCCACGTCCATGCACTCCTTGCACACGTGCAAACACCTTCCAACGACGTACATGCAACCTTCATATGCACTGCCCTTGATCCAAACATGCTGCGCGACCTCCCGATCAACTCAACCACAGCTCCTCCCGAACTTGGTTGTTGGAACCTCATCTCCTCCCTGAGACTAGTCCAAGGATCCCGTCACCAGCCATGTCTTGAACTCAAGCAACACCTGCACATGAATAAACAACCAATTCTTCCGAGCACAAGTCCTCGACTTGACTCACGTTAGTTCGAAAACCACAACACCTTACATGAGCACGTCACATAAGCATGTTGCAAACCATATCAAATGATGACAGCCATAACCACCAAAACACACCAAAAACTTAGCAAATTAATACTAAGCAAACCATCCCATAAAGCAAGTTTGAAACATTGCGAGTTAAAAGCAAAAACAAGACGCTGCAGTTCTACGAGTTGAACTTCACGGGAGCTCCCTAAAAACAAGCTCCGGACCTAACAGAATCTCTCCGGACCTTGCAGGAGCTCTCCGGACCTTGCCAACACTTGGCGGACCTAACAAAGAACTTGTCGGACCTTGCCACAGAAGAATGTTTTGGCAATATTCAAAACATTGAATGTTAATGCTAACTTTTATCCTAATTGCCAATGTATTCAGCACACATAGGTCTCACAATCTCCCCCTTGATGAATGCATTGGCAACACCAATTAAAATCCGAACATTGGCTTATGAAAAGTTTTGAAAAGCTTTGAAAACTCATTTCTCCCCCTTTATTAATTTCTCCCCATTTTTTAAAATCAGAGAAGGAAGAAAGTGTAACATATGCAAAGTGTAAAAAAATCTCTCCTTATACATATTTCTCCCCCTTTGACAATGTATTCAGCAAGGTTCAAAAGAGAAATTTTTAAATGTTATGAGCATATTATAACATATACATACAAAACAAAGCTCATCCAAGTCATACTATCAGGTTACTTACACTATCACATCAATGAGATACATAAAGTAGTGTAAGCCATGCTAGAGATCAAATGTATTTTTCAGTTTAAGCAAGTCATGATCTCCCTTACTCAACTATTTCAAAACCTGAAAACATGACACTTGTTGCTGCATTTTTATTATTCATAATCATTTAAGGCACAAAGTTGATCATATGATATTTGCAAGAGATTATATGCCGCATCAGCCTTATTCTAACCAACCAAGCCAAGCCTATGTCATTTGACAATCAGAAGCTTAAGGACATGGTTTTAGTCATACACAATTCCTTCCAAGTTCATATCTTAGTGCAATGATAAGCAATCTCAAAAGAAGAAGTGCGATGCATGCATATTCTCTTGATCTTTTCTCAATTTTTTATTTGAAAACTCAACATGTGAGCTGATCACTTGATTAATTTTTTATGATTAAAAGCACTTGTGAGCACGCAACAAGTTCAAAACAGCAAGAAAGTTCGATCATGACCAGATTTAGTGTAAGTAATTATTCCAATTACTAGTCATGGCAAAAACTACAAAATGTATAACATGAGTAATGTAGTAAGAACTTTCAGCCTGTAAAAGGAATCACAAAGTCATATATGTATGAAATACTATGCTCATATTATTTTAGTTTCAGATTCACACATAGACTTTCAAAGTTTAAAAAACTCCCCCTCAATTTAAGCCATGAGGATGCATAACCCCTATTTCACTACGAATGAAACAAAAACGAGTGAAATCCAAAGGTTTTGTAAAAATATCAGCCAATTGTTGTTCGGCATCGACATGGTGAAGCACAATGTTTCCTTTTTCAACATTATCACGAAGAAAGTGATACCTAATGTCAATGTGCTTAGTTCTAGAGTGTTTCACGGGGTTTTTAGCAATACAAATTGCACTACTGTTATCACAAAACAGTGGAACACTATCTAAATCAACCCCATAGTCCTTAAGTGTTTGAACAATCCAAAGAATCTGTGAGCAAGTGCTAGCCGCAGCTACATATTCAGATTCAGCCGTGGAATGTGCAACTGAACTTTCTTTTCTAGAGGACCAAGCAACAAGTGAATTACCAAGAAAATGACAAGCACCCGAAGTACTTTTCCTATCAATCCTACAACTCCCAAAATCAGCATCCGAAAAAGCTTTCAAAGAAACGGTTGAGGACGAAGGAAGAAAAATGCCAAATTCTTGAGTTCCATGTAGGTACCTGAGAATCCTTTTGATGGCTTGGCGATGTGAAGCACGTGGAGAAGCTTGAAAACGTGCACAAAGACATACACTGAATTGTATGTCCGGTCTTGACGCCGTGAGATACAAAAGTGATCCAATCATACTTCTGTATTCTTTTTTATCGACCGGGTGACCATCTTCGTCAAGTTCAAGTGTTGTTGCTGTTCCTATTGGTGTCCGAAGAGGCTTGCATTTGTCCATGTTGAAGCGCTTAAGAAGGTCCATTGTATACTTAGTTTGATGCACAAAAGTTCCTTCTTTTGTTTGCCTGATTTGCAGCCCCAAAAAGTATGTGAGTTCTCCCATCATACTCATCTCAAATTCTGAACTCATCATAGCTGAAAACTTGGACACGAGATCATGAGAAGCACAACCAAAGATAATATCATCCACATACACTTGAACGAATAATGAATCATTGCCATGCTTAAGTACAAAAAGAGTTTTATCAACCTTGCCCATGGTAAACCCCTTTTTAAGTAAGAATGTTTTTAACCTAACATACCATGCTCTAGGGGCTTGTTTTACACCGTACAAGGCTTTGGACAGTTTGTAAACATGATTAGGAAAATTTGGATTTTCAAAACCCGGTGGCTGCTTAACATAAACCTCCTCCTCTATGTAGCCATTAAGAAAAGCACTTTAACATCCATTTGATATAACTTGAAACCTTTAGATGCAGCAAATGCTAATAAAATTCTTATAGCTTCTAATCTAACAACAGGAGCAAATGTTTCATCAAAATCTAGACCTTCAATTTGAGTGAAACCTTGAGCAACCAACCTAGCTTTATTCCTAACCACAACCCCATCCTCACTTTGCTTATTTTTAAATACCCATTTAGTTCCAATTAATGTGTGACCTTGAGGTGGAGGTACAAGTTTCCAAACATTATTTCTTTCAAAATTTTCTAACTCTTCTTGCATGGCATTAATCCAAGATTCATTAGTGAGTGCGTGTGATATATCCTTGGGTTCAAAAGAAGCAACAAAAGCAGAGTGAGCATGAGAGTTTGGATCGCAAAACCTGGACCGAGTGACTCGTTCATGCAAGCTTCCAATGATTTGTTGTGGAGGATGACTTTTGATTACTCGGAGGGGAGTAGACACTTCACAAGCACCTTCTTCATCATGTTCGGACCTTTGATTAGGAGAGCTTGTTGATTGAGGAAGGTCCGAACCAGCAGTAGTGACTGTTGGTGCTGGTTGTGGTGCAAAATCAGCAGCTTGATCGTTATTTACTTCCGAGTTTTCGGGCAGCAGCACCACTTCTTCATCTTCTTCAATAAAAATACTCTCCCTCTGCGGATATGGATCCGGACCTGCAATATCGGAGCTAGTACTTGGGCTAGCTTCATCAAAAGAAACCTCGCAAGTCTCCACAATTTTTTTAGTGTCAAGTAAAAGCACACGGTAGCCTCTAGTATGAGATGGATAACCAAGAAACATGCCATCAACAGATCTAGCTTCAAATTTATCAAGATTACCATGTTTCTTAACAAAGCATTTGCAACCAAAAACCCTAAAGTGTGTAACACTAGGCCTATGTCCAAACCGGAGCTCATATGGGGTTTTTCCAAGCTTAGCACGCAAGAAAACACGATTTGAGACATAACAAGCGGTTGCAATTGCATCAGCCCAAAATTTCCTAGGAGTTTGATATTCATCAAGCATAGTCCTAGCCATCTCAACTAAGGTCCTGTTCTTTCTTTCTACGACACCATTTTGTTGTGGTACATAGGGTGAAGAGTATTGATGATCTATTCCATTTTCAGCACAAAAGTGATCAAAGGATTGGTTTTTAAATTCAGTTCCGTTATCACTTCTAATTGCTTTTAATGATCCTGGGTGATCAATAGATAATCTAAGAAATAAAGTTCTAAAATGACTAAAAGCTTCATCCTTAGATGCCATAAAATAAACCCAAGAATATCTGGAATAATCATCAACAATCACAAGCACATTCCATTTACCTCCGAAGGATTGAACACGTGCCGGACCTACTGTGTCAAGATGTCAAAGTTGTCCCGGTTCAGCTGTCATGGTCATTGTGAGAGGAGCATGTGAACCTGCAACAAACTTAGCATGTCTACAAGAAGAGCACACAATATCATTGTCCTTTTTAATCTTCGGCAGCCCACGTATGCGATCGAGAGCACTAACACGAGTGAGATGATCAAAGCCTATGTGACCAAGTCTACGATGCCAAAAATATAGATCCTTTGTATCATTAGCAACTAGACACCGATGCTTAGAAGTTGACAAATCAAAATCGGCTTTAAAAACTCTTCCAAACCTAGACATGTTAAACAAAAGCTCACCTTTTGAATCTACAACCTTGCAGCAATTTTTAGCAAAGCTAACCTCTAGATTTTCATCTAGCAATTGTCAAACTGAAAGCAAGTTGTATTTCAAATTTTTAACAGGTGCCACATCTTTCAAAGTGTAGAGATTGTTTACTCTAACCGAACCGTTAGCAATTATGGGAGTAGAAGAGTTATCGGCGAAAGTAACATTTTCTACACGTGACACAAAAGAGAGAGAGGAGAACCATTCTTTGTTACCGGTCATGTGGCGTGAGCAACCTGAATCCACAATCCAAATGTTCTCCTTCCTCAAACGTGAAACCTACACAGCAGCACAATACGTCGATGACTCAATACTGGGGTTAGTTAAAAGGCTTTTAGGAATCCAGTACTGAGTCACACGACGTCCAGCAGGAATAACATGCGAAAGCTGAGAAGGTACAGCAGGTTTATGAGCCAAACATCGAAAATTTTTGTTCCCAACTACTGACTTAGAAGATGTGTTATATGTAGCACAAAAAACAGTAGGTCCGGGAGCAAGTTTTTGACTCATTACAGCAGGTTGCAAGCTCCGAACATTCGGTCTAGCAGATTTTGCTTGGTTGTTATGTGATCTAGCAAGTATTCTTTGTTTCTTATCGTGTTTAGCTAGTCTATAACAAAAATCCATGACATGACCATCTCTACCACAGTAGGTACAATGAAAAATAACCTTATTATCATGTATAGATGAGCAAGCAACACGTTTATTAGAACCCGAATGGGACAGTATTCCTGCAGATTTGAAAATCACCTCTTTTGTCTAGGAGCTGTTTGAATCAAACCGCTTCCTAATGACTTTACAACTTTAGGTGGGTGTGCCTTAGCATGAGCATGAGAGTTAAAACCTAAACCAGTTTTATCATTACAAGACTTGGAAGAATTCAGCGGCAAGTTTAGGTTCTTATTTGCACTAGAAAACCGATCTATTGTCCTATGCATGTCATCAAGTTTATTGGACAGATCAAAGCAGTTTTCACATGAAGTTTTTCCTTTTAGTTTGCAATTTGAACAATATTTAACTTCATGCACACGTAAAGCATTGTTCAAAATAGAAATCTCATTCATAGCATCATTTAGTTTCTTATTCAGATCATCACATGAAGAACAATGCAAATAATTGTAGAACAACAAGCATCTTTCAAATTTTTATCATTAAGTGCAGCAAGCTCTTTGTTCTTTTCAATTTCAAGTTCAAGTTTATCAAGTGTAGATGCGTGTGCACTTCTTAAAGAGGATAATCGTTCATAAATCAAATCACATGAGGAACAAGAATCATCACTAGGAATCAAAGTTTTTAAATGATTAATTTCAGATTCTAGTGATTCAATTTTAACAGCATTGTTCTTAAGTTTTTTATCCTTTTTCTTTAATATAACAGTGGCACGAGAAATAGCATCACACATTTCTTCGCAAGTGGGACATACCTCTTCATCGTCGCTGTTGTGTTCTGCCTCCTCGGAGCTTGAACTTGACTTGCTCGCCATGCAGCACATATTTGCCATAGCTTCTTCATCTTCATCACTACCGGTGTCCACATCACTTGAGCCGAAATCTTGAAGGGCCGAGATCATACTATGCACTATGTTGCGCATTGATAAATCTTTCTTCTTCTTATTCTTTGCAGACGATTTCTTCGGCCTTGTTTGCTTTTCTTCACGTGAAGTCGGACCTGAAAGGTTAGGGCACTCCGTACAAAAATGTCCTGTCTTACCACATTCAAAACATCGTTGAGGTCCGGAGCTTCCTCTCCTTCTAGTTCTCACATTTTGCAATGCTTTTGAGAACCGAGTAGAGATGAGTGCAAGCTCCTCCTCTGGAAACTCTTCAATCTGTTCAAGGGTTAGAGGGGACAGCAAAGAGAGTGCACCACTAGATGATGATTGACTAGAACTAGACATGTCACGTTGCGAAACAAATGCAATAGACTTGTTGGGGTTTTTACGTGAGATGATGTCAATTTCATGAGTTTTCAATTTAGAATAAAGCACGTCTAAAGTAAGAGAACTCATGACAGTAGATTCACGAATAGATGTAACTTTCATCTCCCAAATTGACATATCTAATGCTCCTAACAATTGTCTAGCATTTTCAGCATCTGAAAAGTTAACATTGACACTACACAAGTTGCTGAGAATTTTATTAAAGCGAGCAAAAAGGTCATCAATTGACTCACCGGGTTGCATCTCAAAACGCATGTATTCTTTCTTGAACATATCTTGCCTTACCTCCTTGATCGTATTGGATCCTTCATGGTAGTCACAAAGAGCTTTCCAAACATCATATGCAGATCGGAGGTGTGCAACATGGTCGAAGTCGCTTTGAGTCAATCCTTGGATGATCAAGTTGCGAGCCTTGTTGTTGTTGTCAATATCTCTCATGTTCGCAGCCGTAACTTGATCGTTGGGTGGTACATCGAAGCTCCGGTAGACCTTTTCCCATATGGCGAAGCCTTGCGCCTGTATGTAGGCCTCCATCCGCGCCTTCCAAACCTGAAAATCGATGCCATTGAACACACAAGGTTTTGCGGAGTACTTCTCCATGATGGTTAGTCAAAACACGTGCAAATCACAAAGATTAGAGCACCATAGCTCTGATACCAATTGTAGGATCGAAGAGCACGTGAAAAGCTACCAGAGGAGGGTGAATGGTAGATTAAAACTTTTCGCAGCGGAAACAACAAAAACCCCTCAGCAAAAAATCAATCGGTTAAAGAAACCATGTGTGCAAGTGTTTTCAAACGTGTTCAACCGTGACAAATCAAGTAGAGACGTAGAGAATCAAGTCACAGATCTAATGCAACAAGAATCACTTGAAAACACGAAGTAAAACTTGAGATACGATCAAAACATTAAACAAAGATCAATCTGTTCTACCCGATATAAAACAGATCTGTAATGCTGCAAAGAAACTCGTGTATCTCAAAAACTACAGATCCGAAGCTCGTGAAAATTTCACAGATGATAGATAATTGAGTTGTGAAGACAACCCAAAAAGAATCACGTCAATCGGATCTGTAAAACTCGAGTTATGAACGAAACACCAAAGTAACATCGGTCTGTCCAGAAACTCGGCGAGAAAGACTTGACGAAAAACAAGTCGGACGAACAAGGCACAAAAGCTCCTCGAAACTATGAACTTTATTCAATAGAAACACAAGAGGAACAGCCCAAAGTTCTCTTCCCATGAGAGCTCTGGCCTCCCTTGCTTTTATAGCCAGCCCTCAGGCTAAACAATCCAATCTAGGACTCCTACTCCTAATTGGACTCGTATTCTAACTTACCATAACTGCTCAAGACTCTCCTATTCGCAGATAGAAGCAATCGTGAGACTTCCCAACACCTTAGGAACGTCCTAAACATTCCTAAAACAACTCAACTTCGTGCCTAGCAGGAAATCCTATCATAACCAACTCAAATCTTCCATATTTGAGCCATATCCGACTCAGCCTCAGCCTGAGTACGCAATCCAGCCGGTTGGACTTTTCCGACCAATTCTTTACGTCCACTTCTCTTCATCACGCCTTGGAACAATGTTGCCACGTCCATGCATCCTTGCACACGTGCAAACACCTTAAAACGACGTACACACAACCTTCATATGCACTGCCCTTGATCCAAACATGTTGCGCGACCTCCCGATCAACTCAACCACAGCTCCTCCCGAACTTGGTTGTTGGAACCTCATCTCCTCCCTGAGATTAGTCCAAGGATCCCGTCACCAGCCATGTCTTGAACTCAAGCAACACCTGCACATGAATAAACAACTAATTCTTCCGAGCACAAGTCCTCGACTTGACTCACGTTAGTTCAAAAACCACAACACCTTACATGAGCACGTCACATAAGCATGTTGCAAACCATATCAAATGATAACAGCCATAACCACCAAAATACACCAAAAACTTAGCAAATTAATACTAAGCAAACCTTCCCATAAAGCAAGATTGAATCATTGCGAGTTAAAAGCAAAAACAAGACGCTGCAGTTCTACGAGTTGAACTTCACGGGAGCTCCCTAAAAACAAGCTCCGGACCTCACAGAAGCTCTCCGGACCTTGCCGGAGCTCTCTGGACATTGCCAACACTTGGCGGACCTAACAAAGAACTTGTCGGACCTTGCCACAGAAGAATGTTTTGGCAATATTCAAAACTTTGAATGTTAATGCTAACTTTTATCCTAATTGCCAATGTATTCAGCACACATAGGTCTCACAATGTGAGACCACTTTAGTAATGAAAATGAGACTAGGCAGGGGCTAGGGCGCAGCAAGAGGAAGTCTTGTGTGCGCAGCCCTGTCCGTGTCGATTGAGGACCGATCCGTGTGCGGCCCATGCTGATCATGTTTGAACGTACCGAAGGCATATCGGATATATGGGCCCCGGTAAACCGATGTATCCTAAACCTCCGAGCGTCGAGGCATAACGCACCGATTTATAGGTGTAGGTTGAGGGCAGCAAGGTGGAAATCTGCTAACAGGCATAGAGAGATGCTCCGTGTAGGGAACCTCCTGCCCGTTTCGGTGCGACCGGTTCGACGTTTGGGCTGTTGGGTGAAAGGTTGTCCCGTACTACATCGAGTGAGCGTGCTGTGCCGCTCCACGGTTGGGCATGTGTGACGTGCTCTTCGGGTATCCCTGCAGGTGTATATCGAGTCGATTCACCGTCCCTCGCGGTGAAGAGTACCACTTGGTCACTGAGTCGTGACGTAGGCTAATGTATGAAATGTGATGATTCAATATTGCTGTTATGATATAATTGTATTGTGACATGTGTGCCACCAAATATTGCTCAATAAATTTCATATTCATGAACTGTTAACTTGTGGCTAAAAGATGAACTAAGGAGGAACCTGTAGGCATGTCCGATTTGCTGCAATTTGACCGTCCCATGTTCATTGTACACTACATGTCGAGTTTCATGCCTAGGTGAGTCGGTTAAGTCTTGTTGAGCCATCGTGCTCATGGTTGCTGCTTAAGTGTTTTTCAGGTGAAGAGCCACCCACGGACTCGGGTTACGAGTCTACCGGCGAGGGTTACCCTCCGTCGTGGACCACGGCTGAGTGGGAGCCGTACACGCCGCGCTGAGCTGAGGAGTGCAGCTAGTGTTGGTTGCCCTAGGGCTGGTCAACCGACTTTTGCTAGATAGGCAGGCGTGAGTTGTACAAATTAAACTTCTGCTGTGTAATATGAACCCTAGTTTGTAACGGAGTATTGTACCAGTTTGTACAGTTTCAGTTAGTTTTCTATGTAATACAATTTATCCTTATGATGTGTGCTGTCGGGTGTCGCATCGTGTGGCACCACCCTCTGCGATCTTGGATGAGCGGATTCCGGTCCGCCACACAAGTGCCCCTTGACCATATTGATCACATATTTTGAAAGTTGTTTTTTCTCGAAAATTGTGAATGCTTGAGTAAATTTGATGGGAAACCCTTTTCATAGGAGTTTACTAGTTTTGTTAACCACCCTTGTCGCCAGGGAATGTTAATGAGTCGGGTATGGTCGTTTTTACTTTTTTGTTCGCTAATGTACGGGATATGGGAAGCGATAGAATGTGTCTAGCTAACTGCACTCGTGTGAATAATGGTAATGAGAAACTGATGTTGATAATGGACATGAATCGGAGGGAGATCTAGGCAAGCTTGGTTTGTGGATGAGGTAGAATGAGATGGTGGTTTACTTGCCGTAGATCTAAGGACCGGTTCATGCCAGCCATGCCAGGATAATAGTGCCACCAAAAGGCCAAATATGGGTGCGGCTTAGCTGACTAATTAGGTAAATTGCTAGATTGTTATGGACCGTGGAAGGCGCGGAGAGTGGGAGTCGAGTGTGGACTGCCCTGGGAACTGCACGGCACAAGAGGGGGCCCGTGGGTGGGAGAATTGGAGATTCTTGCCTGCTGGTGAAACCTTAGTGAGTCCATACATCTGATAGCCCCTTTGTAAAGGCTATTTTGTGATCTCTTGGCCATACATCAATGGTTGTGTACTGGTATAATGGAGGTTCTGCAGTCTTTAATGGGTGATCAAATCACAAACTTGTGGGTAAAGTGCTGCCACCTCTGCAGAGTGTAAAACTATCATGATAGCCGAGCTTACGGTCACAAGAGGCTGGACAACTCACATGATTAGATGGGATGGTTATTGGGATGGTATTTGTTTTGGTTATTGTTTTGGTCATGGTTTGGTCTTTGGATTTGGTTTTTGGGACTGTTAAGTCCGGGTAATGAGATTGGTTGCATGACTATTGAGTCATGGCAATGAGCATTGGTCTCGGCATGAGACGGAATTGAATATGAGATGAGATGGTAGTGAATCCAAGATGGTATTCATGAGCATGTGAAAAGTTGAGCAAGATAAATGTCTGGTTGAGACATAAAAAGTGGTGAATCATGATGGAGGTATGTTGATGTTTAAATACAAGTTGGGATTACATTTACTTAAAGCTAGTTGCTGTTTTACCATGTTTTGTGAAATAAACTTTGCTTTCCGCAATGAGCCTTTTTATACCTTCCTTGCTGTAAGCTACATATCATATTTTTCCCGCACTTGCTGAGTACGTCATGTACTCAAACTTGCATTATTACTTCATCATCAGCAACAGGAGAGGAGTACTATGAAGACCACGTGGAGTATTAGGCGTGTAATCTGCCCTCAACCTTGCCTGTGGAATAGAGATGGAGCCGCTGCTGCTGCTTAGTTGCTTCCACAATAGTTTAGAAGACTTCCGTGGCTAGAATAAAGACTTCCGCTGCTAGAATAAAACTTCCGCTGCTAAGATAAGACTTCCGCTGCTAGAATGAGTCTAAGAGTCATGAGATATCGTAATAAACCCTGTTATTCGTGGTATTATTCTGAAATTCAGTTTGTGGATTATATGTGTATGTGTGATGAACATCCTGGCCACACATACGCATTAGTCTCGGTTCCGAGGGGTTTTTCTTCTCGGGATAGAGGCGTCACAGATTGGTATCAGAGCCACGGTTGATCGTAGGTCACACGCCTAGATAGGTCACAGATTGGTTTTAGAAACCACGGTTGACTGTAGGTCACAAGCCTAGATTGATCACAGATTGGTAGCAAAACCACGGTTGACCGTAGGACGCAAGCCTAGTCGCAGATTGGTATTAGGAGCCACGCTGAACATAGGATGCAAGACAAGGTAGAATGCATAGATTGGCATTAGAACCCCATGACTATAGGACAAAGTCACAGATTGTTGGTCACAGATTGGTCACAGATTGGTATCACCCCAAACCACATTGGACCCCCATTACGTAAGCCTTGAATAGGAGTTGTGTGCTGGACTTTTGTGATGATTTCTTGTGATTGAGTGCTTAGTGTGAGTTGTGGGACGTTTCCGCGTTGTCCATATCCACACATAGTAGAGAGATGTGAGATGCTTCGGCACTTGTTCACATCCCCATATAGGCTAATATATATAGCCCATCCACCTTGATGCATATAGTTAGGGGGATCCATCTAACCTTATAACCTCTATCCTACTCAACTCTTTCTCACAGATGGTGAGAGGAAACGCCGGCCTTCAAGGGAGGAACGTCCATGGCAACCAAGAGGATGACCACGTTGAGGTTCCTGAGAATGACAACCCCGGAGCTTGTGCAAACAACCTGGAACAGTTGATGGCTATGCAGAACCAGCTTATGCAAACCATGATCCAAACTTTGGTTCAGCTGCAAGCCAACAACAATAACCCCGTTCCTGCGCCACCGCCACCACCGCCGGCTCACAACCGACTAGGAGAGTTCATGAGGACTCGACCACCCACTTTTGCTCAAGCTAATGATCCCATGGAGGCCGATGATTGGTTGAAATCCATGGAGAAGAAGCTTGCCATAGTTTAGTGCAATGACCGAGAGAAAGTTCTCTTCGCATCGCACCAACTCATGGGAGCAGCCGCTGATTGGTGGGACGCTCTATGCAACGCTCATGTCGACCCGGAGACTATTTCTTGGACTGAGTTCAAGGAGAGTTTCCGCTCTCATTACATCCCTGCTGGAATAATGATGCTATAAAGACAAGAGTTCGAGGGTCTCCGCCAAGGAAAGAAGAGGGTGAATAAGTACCTCAAAATGTTCATGCAGCTTTCAAGGTATGCCCCCGAAGATGTCAACTCGGACCAACGAAAACAGTACTTGTTCATGAGAGGGTTGAACAATGAGATCCAGGTTCAGCTCCTCAACAATGACTATGCGAGCTTCCAGAAGCTAGTAGACAAAGATATAGTGGTTGAGAGCAAGATCCGGGAGATCGAGCAAGAGGGCAAAAGAAAGATGTCATACCAGCCACAAGGGAGCAACGTACGCCCCAGGTACATGCCCCCAGTTGCACCAGAGTATGGCTCGACTGCTCCTACTTTTTGCCCTAATCAACCACTATAGCAATGTCCTGCCATGCAAGCACCTCGTGTGCCTTTGCCTCCTGTGCCCCGACCCAACATGGGTGCAACTGTTCAAAACCCCCGCCCAACGTACCTGCTGTCGTGGCAACAAGGCATGCTTTGCATGCGGAGAGACGGGACACTTTGCGAGCCAGTGCCTGAAGAGAGGTCCTGGACAACCAAGCAACGTGCCCAAGCAGAACCCACGGCCGAACGGAGGAGCCAATCAAGGAAACCGTGGACAGCAGAACTACGCTCGTGGCAACGTGAACCATGTCTCTGCTGAGGAAGCGCAACCGGCTGAGGACGTCGTGATTGGTATGTTCCTTGCCAACTCCAACCCAGCCACCATTTTATTTGATTCCGGAGGATCATATTCATTCATATCATCCAAGTATGTTGCCAAGTACAATCTACCCATATGACACTTGAAATATACTATGTTGGTTAATTCTCCCGGTGGAGAAATGAGGACTAATATAGTATGTCCGAAAGTAAACCTTAAAATAAGAGGGTAGACTTCCTTGCCAACCTCATTGTCTTGGATTACCAAGGGCTTGATATAATACTCGGAATGGATTGGTTAAGCAAGCACAACAGAGTAAATCAATGTACTGAAAGGAGCGTGCAGTTGACAAACGAGCACGGTACCTGTATTGAGTTCGAGTCAGCCCCCTCGGAAACCGAGAAGGTGACGTTGAACCACGTCGAAGAAGCAACACTGGAAAGCATTCCAGTAGTTCAAGAAATCTCGGACGTGTTCCCGGAAGAACTTCCAGGTATGCCACCTGACCGGGATATTGAGTTTTCCATTTACTTGGTACCTGGAACTGCACCTATAGCAAAGAGACCCTATAGGATGCCCGTTAACGAGCTAGTGGAACTGAAGAAGCAAATTCAGGAGCAGCTAGAGAAGGGTTTTATACACCCAAGCTCGTCACCATAGGGAGCCCCCGTGCTCTTCGTAGACAAGAAGGATGGAACCCAAAGGATGTGTGTGGATTATAGGTCTCTCAATTAGGTGACGATCAAGAACAAGTACCCTATGCCCCGTATAGAGGACCTGTTCGACCAAATGAAGGGAGCCCGAGTCTTTTCCAAGATTGATCTTCGGTCGGGATACTTCCAGCTGAAGAATAAGCACTCCGATATACCCAAGACTGCCTTTCGATCATGGTATGGTTCGTACGAATATACCGTTATGTCTTTTGGGTTAACGAATGCACCTGCATATTTTATGTACCTCATGAACAAGGTTTTCATGGAGTACTTGTACAAGTTTGTCGTGGTTTTCATTGACGACATTATGGTGTATTCGAAAAGCGAGGAGGAACATGAAGAACACTTGAGATTGACATTACAAAAGCTGCAAGAGCATCAATTGTATGCCAAGCTCAACAAGTGTCAATTTTGGCTAAAGGAGATATCGTTCCTAGGCCACATCATCTCCGAGGAAGGAGTATCGGTTGATCCCAGAAATTTGGGAGATGTTCTAAAGTGGAACCAACCGAAAAACGTGAGGGATATTCGTAGTTTTCTTGGGATGGCTGGATACTACCGACGTTTCATCAAGGACTTCTCCAAGATAGCAAAACCTACGACGGAATTGCTAATGAAAGGAAAAGCCTTCCAATGCACACCAGCGTGCCAAGAAAGCTTTGAGGAGCTCAAGAAAAGGCTAACCACAGCACCAGTTTTGCTATTGCCGGACGTAAGCAAGAGCTTTGACATATATTGTGACGCATCCAGACAAGGGCTTGGATGTGTGCTCATGCAAGAAGGACAAGTGGTAGCCTATGTGTCGAGACAACTAAAGAAACACGAGCTCAATTACCCCAAACATGACTTGGAACTCGCAGCCATGGTGCATGCATTGAAGATTTGGAGACATTATATCCTTGGTCATCGATGTGAGATCTATACGGATCATAAAATCCTCACGTACATATTCACCCAAACGGATTTGAATTTGAGGCAACGTCGATGGTTGGAGCTCATCAAGGATTATGATGTTGGAATCAACTATCACCCCGGAAAGGCCAATGTAGTAGCCGATGCATTGAGACGGAAGGGAGCATGTCACCAACTCACGGTTCGGGAGCTACCGCCCGAGCTGCGCAAGGAGTTCGAACGGTTACATCTCGGATTTTTGAATGAGATAGAAGTGATGGAATTCCACTCTTCATGGGAACAAGAGATAAGAGATGGCCAAGCATCGGATGAAGAAATCAAGGCGATCAAGTAAAGAATCCGACAAGGCATAGAAAAGGACTTCAAGGAAGATGAGAAGGGTACTCTTTGGCTAGGAAAAAGGATTTGTGTGCCTAACGTGAAGCGCATCCGCGACACGATATTAAAGGAGGAACATGACTCACCTTATTCCATACATCCCAGAAGTACCAAGGTGTACAAGGACCTGAAAACTTGTTATTGCTAGGATGGTATGAAAAGGGACATAGCCGAGTATGTTGCCCTATGCCACACATGCCAACGGGTAAAGGCCGAACATCAAAGACACGCTGGACTGTTGCAACCATTGAAGGTACCCGTGGAAGTGGGAAGACATCAGTATGGATTTCATCGTCGGATTGCCATGTACTCGGTCGAGTTACGACTCCATCTGGGTTATCGTGGACCGATTGACGAAAACAGCCCATTTTCTTCCTGTTAAGACCACGTACAACGTTGCACAACTAGCTGAGCAGTACATGGAGCAAATCGTGTGCCGTCATGGAGTCCCGAAGAGGATAGTCTCAGATAGGGGTATTCAGTTTACCTCTAGGTTCTGGAAGAAGCTGCATGAGGCTATGGGTACATGACTGGATTTTAGCTCCTCTTACCACACGCAGACTGATGGACAAACCGAGAGGACAAACCAAATTTTGGAAGACATGTTGAGAGCTTGCGCCTTGAAACATGGGTGTAGTTGGGATAGGAGCTTGCCGTATGCCGAATTCTCCAATAACAACAGCTATCAAGCTAGCTTGAAGATGTCATCTTTCGAAGCATTGTATGGTAGACGGTGTAGAACACCGCTGTTTTGGAACGAGACCGGAGAAAACCAAGTGTTTGGACCCGAAGTGCTGCAAGAAGCTGAGAACCAAGTCCAAACGATACGGGGGAACTTGAAGGCTGCTCGGTCATGTCAGAAAGGCTATGCTGACAATAGGCGAAGTAAGTTGACTTTCGAAGTAGGAGACTTCGTATACCTTAAGATATCGCCTATCCGAGGCCAACGATGTTTCAACGTCAAAGGCAAGTTAGCACCTCGCTACATCGGGCCATTTAAGATTTTGGACAAGCGAGGAGGAGTAACCTATCAACTAGAGATCCCAACGCACCTCTCCAACATTTATGACGTGTTTCATGTATCCCAGCTCAAGAAGTGCTTGAGAGTACCAGAAGAACAAGTACCGATGGATGAACTTGAGCTTCAAGAGGATCTGACCTATGTAGAGCACCCTGTCTGAATTTTGTACGTAAAGGAAAGGGTCACGAGGAACAAAGTGATCCGTTGGTGCAAGGTACAATGGAGCCATCACACAAAAGCTGAACCCACATGGGAGAATGAAGAAGACATCAAGGAAGAATACCCTCATCTATTCTCCACTAGCGAATCTCGAGGGCGAGATTTAATTTAAGGGGGTAGATTTGTGACACCCTCAATTTTGATTTCTGCATGCATTCATATTTTATATAGAGAAAAGCATTTTAAAAGAAGTAGGAACAGAGAAAGAATAAAAAAGATAGCCGAAAAGAGCAAATTCCAGTTCACCGAGATCACCGAAGACAACTCCCGCGGTCCGCTGGCCACGTCGCGTGTTTGGAGCTCATCCCTGCATAGTATGGAGAGGTCCGGCACCACCAGACACGTGGCAGGCTCGGAGCTAGCCTCTGTGGAAGGGGCCAGGTCCGACCCGCTGAACACGTGTCGCCTCTGGGGCTTGCCTCTGCGGAGGAGCGAAGTCCAGCCCCGCAGGACACGTATCGCCACTGGAGCTAGTTGCTGCGGGGAAGTAAGACCGAGCCCGCTGGACACGGGTTGCTCTCGGAACTCACTTCTGAGAGGTCCGACACCGCGGAACACGTGTAGCTCTTGGAGCTAACCTCCAAAAGGACCAGTCCTATTGGACACATGTCACCTACGGAGCTCACTTCCGGGAGGTCCGACACTACCGGACACGTGTTGGCCTCGGAGCTCACCTCCGGGAGGTCCGTCACTGCTGGACACGTGTCAACCTCGGAGCTCGTCTCTGAGGAGAAAGGAAGTTTGGCGCTGCTTGACATGTGGCACTCTTAGAGCTCACCTCCGAAGAGAGGGGAGGTCCGGCATTGACATGTGGCGTACGCGGAGCTCGCCTCTGAGGAAGAGGGAGGTCCCGCCCGCCAGGACACGTGGCGCACGCGAAGCTCGCCTGCGAGGAAGAGGGAGGTCTCGCCTGCCTGACACACGGCACAACCAGAGCTCGCCCCTGAGGAAAAGGGAAGCCCAGGCCCCCGCTGGACACGTGGAGCCTCCGAAGCTTATCCCTGCGGAAGGACGCGATTCTGAAGCGGTTTTTCTCCCATGCACGAGTGCCCGACACGGAGGAAACCGACACGAACTCTTCTACATTGATTACTGCACCAAATCAGCTAGAGATAAGTTGTTAAGATTCAAACACAAATCAAATAGGACTCTTATTTGAAATCCAATCGGAGAAGGACTCTTCTTTTTGTCAGTTATAAATAGAACTTGAAACAACCCCTTGGTCGTAACATCTTTTCTAAGCCGACAACTTAGAAGCCCTAGCCCCAAGCTCGCCGAGGTAAACCCCTTCGCCGGAGTACAACCGCCGGAGAGACCGCCGACGAGCCCGGACCATGATCGCCATCGCCGGAAGAGAGCCCCGATGATCTATCTTGCTAGGAGGAAGGACCGGAAGGAAGTAAGGTAGGTCTCCATTACCACCTTACGACGTCATCGCGTTTTCTTGCATCTGTTCTTCGATCCCTTTGAACAGAAGCTTTTTAGTGGACATATCACGTGTTGATTGGTCTGATCTAGATCTTGAGTCCAGATCATCGCCACATCCACATTTGATCACTACACCTCTGTTAATTGTGAAACCCCATGCAAGCCCATGCAAACATGCAAGAATACGTACAAACCGATCTAATAAAAACTGCATCATAGGATTAGCATGCATATGCATCATTGCATCTTGAGTAAAGTTTGTGCATGATAATTGATTGCTGTGAACCTTGTATACGTGTAATCGTGAGTAGAAGGACAAGCTCAGGGAGCAACAGAAGCCGCAAGAACAAGGCAAGTGCCCCTTGACCATATTGATCCCATGTTTTGAAAGTTGTTTTGTTTTCGAAAACTGTGAGTGCTTGAGTCAATTTGATGGGAAACCGTTTCATAGGAGTTTACTAGTTTTGTTAACCACCCTTGTCGCTAGGGATAGTTGATGAGTCGGGTATGGCCGTTTTTACTTTTTGCTTCGCTAATCTACGGGATATGGGAAGCGATAGAATGTGTCTAGCTAACTGCACTCGTGTGAATAATGGTAATGAGAAACTGATGTTGATAATGGACATGAATCGGAAGGAGATCTAGGCAAGCTTGGTTTGTGGATGAGGTAGAATGAGATGGTGGTTTACTTGCTGTAGATCTATTGACCGGTTCATGTCAGCCATGCCAGGATAACAGTGCCACCACAAGGCCAAATATGGGTGCGGCTTAGCTTACTAATTAGGTAAGTTGCTAGATTGTTATGGACCGTGGAAGGCGCGGGAATGGGAGTCGAGTGAGGACTGCCCTGAGAACTGCACAGCATAAGAGGGGGCCCGTGGGTGGGAGAATTGGAGATTCTAGCCTGCTGGTGATGTTTTAGTGAGTCCATACATCTAGTAGCCACTTTGTAAAGGCTATTTTGAGATCTCTTGGCCAGACACTGACGGTTGTGTACTGGTATAATGGAGGTTTTGCAGTCGCCGACGGGTGACGAAATCACAAACTTGTGGGTCAAGTGGTGCCACCTCTGCAAAGTGTAAAACTATCATGATAGACGAGCTTACAGTCACAAGCGCCTGGACAACTCACATGATTAGATGGGATGGTTATTGGGATGGTATTTGTTTTGGTTACTGGTTTGGTGACAGTTTGGTCTTTGGATTTGGTTTTTGGGACTGTTGAGTCCGGGTAATGAGATTGGTTGCATGACTGTTGAGTCATGGCAATGAGCCTTGGTCTCGGTACGAGACGGAATTGAATATGAGATGAGATGGTAGTGAATACAAGATGGTATTCATGAGCATGTGAAAAGTTGAGCAAGATATGTCTGGTTGAGACATGAAAAGTGGTGAATCATGATGGAGATATGTTGATGTTTAAATACATGTTGGGATTATATTCACTTAAAGGTAGTTGCTGTTTTACAATGTTTTGTGAAATAAGCTTTGCTTTCTGCAATGAGCCTTTTTATACCTTCCTTGCTGTAAGCTACATATCATATTTTTCCTGCACGTGCTGAGTACGTCATGTACTCAAACTTGCATTATTACTTCATCATCAGCAACAGGAGAGGAGTACTATGAAGACCACGTGGAGTATTAGGCGTGTAATCTGCCCTCAACCTTGCATGTGGAACAGAGATGGAGCCGCTGCTGCTTCTTAGTTGCTTCCGCAATAGTTTAGAAGACTTCCGCTGCTAGAATAAAGACCTCCGCTGCTAGAATAAGACTTCTGCTGCTAAGATAAGACTTTCGCTGCTAGAATGAGTCTAAGACTCATGAGACATTGTAATAAACCCTGTTATTCGTGGTATTATTCTGAAATTCAGTTTGTGGATTATATGTGTATGTGTGATGAACATCATGGGCACATATACGCATCAGTCTCGGTTCCAAGGAGTTTTTCTTCTCGGGACAGGGGCGTCACATTTACGATGGCCGTTGTACACCGTCGTGAACATTTTTATTAACGACAGTACCGTCGTTAATAACTTTGGGTGTCATAAATTTGTCTTTTTCCTGTAGTGATTAAAATGTGTGGGGGCATATCTAGTTGTAGCTGACAGCTTGCGAAGGAAATTACCCATCAACTTGAAATAGCACAAGAGTGCAAGACTCTCTGCAGTTGACAAATCAGATTAGTGCGTAGGCTCAAGAAGCATAGCTTTGGGCTCCCAATTATCAATAAGCAATTTTTTTCCTAAAGAGTGCATTAGTGAACCGAAAATGTATATAAGACAACTTCATGTTTTTCGTGATAATTGGAAAAATAATAACAAACAATGGAATAGCTCTATATCATGCTGCCCATGAAGTTAGGCTACATCAGCAATATTTATACTGTAATGGTATTATTGTCTAACAATAACGACTTCTAAGATCCATTTTGACCTGGCATAGAATACACAATATTGTTGTGAATGAAAATGCACGTTGGCAGACGCTATCAAGCTATGGTTGTAATAATAAGCAGAATGGCTAAAAGAAGACAGCTATGTGTTTATAGAAAAACACTACACAGAAAGGCAAAATACATAAATCAATCGGGAATGATCTATATTGTTCTTTTTAGGGTAATCCTAACTAAAATCCTTTATAACAATGAAATGAAAACATATGCTGAGGTCAGGATGTCTTTATAAGAGCAGTTGGTTTTTTAATTTAAAAATGTGATGGACATCTTTCCAACCTCCATCAACAACTTAACTACTTTCTCCACTCCATAATACTATAGGCACTATCTACCTGATAATATTTGTTAATGGTGTATCTTGTTGGAGTTCAATGTGAAAAGCTTCTCATTGGTGAGTTTCTGTAGGAGCGCTGAACGGTAGAAGACAAATTGGTTTTTCTTGCTGTTCACCAATTTTTGTTTTTCTTGCTGTATTTAAAGGTACCATGACTTCAATACACATTAATACAGCACACTATTGCTGCACACTAATGACCTGCCATAAGGCACACTAATGCGCATACTAACTGACATACTAATACGCGTAGTAATTCTGCACCATGACACATACTTATTCCTGCGCTCATGCCAACATCATAACTGACCATATCAAACATTAACATAGCTAGATTATTCCACATTACTCCTCCTAATCTAGTTGTCAAAAATTTTGATGACGCCAACCTTCGCACGCAGCTCCTAGAAGCACACCTTCTCAAGTGCCTTGGTCAGAATGTCTGCTAGCTGATGCTTAGTTGACGTGTAGCTGAGGATGATCTTGTTCTCGTCAATGCATCCCAGAATGAAATTGTAGCACACATCTCATTGCTTGCTCCGATAATGGAATACTGGATTCTTACTCAATGCAATGGCCGACTGATTGTCCACCAGTAGCTTTGGTGCTCCAGACTCAGTCCCGGTCATGTCAGTTTGGAGCGGAGCTATCCATATGTCCTGACAAGATGCTACAGCCGCCGCAATGTATTCTGTCTCATATGAAGATAAAGCCACAACTTTCTGTTTTGTAGCTTTCCAGGTGATAGGATTACAGCCAAGGAAGAAAATGATGCCGCTGGTACTCTTTCGAGTGTCGATGTCACCTGCCATGTCTGCATCACTGTAGCTGACCAGCTTTGAATGTCCCTCCTCGCGCTTTGTTTAGTGCAACCCATGACCTCGTGTTCCAGCCACGTACCGTTGCACGCGTTTGACTGCAGCAAGGTGATCTTCACGTGGTTCTTCCATGAAGCGGCTCAAGTACCAGACCGAGAAGGTGAGGTCCGCGGAGTGCAGCAGGTAGTGGAGTGCCCCGATGATGCTCCTGTACTCCGTGGCATTCACCTTCTCACTGGTATTTAGTTGACTCAGCTTGAGATGACTCTCCATAGGTGTTAGGCTTGGGTTGCACGAGCCCATGCTACAGCATTCAAAAAGTTTATTGGCGAAAGCAGATTGACTCAATAAAATGGCTTCTGGACCTTGACTGATCTCGATGCCAAGGTAGTACGACAGCTGCCCCAGTGGGTTTTCTCCAGGGGGGGCACTGGACACATTAGGGAAGGGGGGTTATCCTAAAGGGGCCATGGCTGTAAAAGCCCAAGAATTTCCTTGCTAGAGTGTTCATCACATCACAACACCACAACTCATTTTGTGGAAGTCTCATGAATATTTGTGAAGAGCAAGTAAACACCATCAAGGGGTTGATTAGAGGAAGAACCCACAAATCCAAAAGTCGGACCTCACACATAGAAACATGAGAGGCTGAGCTCACCATTAGGCCATAAACATTCTTAGGAGGGCTCATGCCAAGTTTCATGCAAGTTCAAACTCCTTTTAGGCACTTTTGGATACATTTGCAAAAAGGGCTATTTGAATGCAAATTCCAATTTCAGCAACTTTTATTACTTTGATTCAAAAGTTGACTTCATATTCAAACTCAGCACATTTTTATGAGGTAGCCCACCAATTTTCATCCTCATTGGAGTTCATCTTGTCGGGAGCTATATTTGGATTAATTCAAAAACTGAATTTGAATTTATAATTCAAATGTGAATCAAATGTAGCCAAACAAACTCCAATTTGAAGAATTCAAATTCGTTCCCTTACTTGGTGGCTAAGTCTACCATATATGTTTGAGTAGCTGAGATATTTGCAGCAAAGAAGGGAGAAGAATTAGAGGGGAGGGGGACCCACATGACAGAGACTTCAGCCTCACTGAACCGACTCCAAACCAGCTCGGGCTCGAGGGCAGCGCGGCTGCACCACAAAGAATTCCTCTGCATTGGTGAAGTCCAACTCATGGTGAAATTTCAGCGCAAAGTCCAGCAAGACGAGCTTCTCAGCCCGTTCTTTTCGTTCTCGAGTAGAAACAAGCTAGCACCCGAGTCGCTTCTTGCTTCCCCTCGCGAGATTCTCGCCGCCACTATTTGATCACCGGCGACCGGCCGATCCCGGCTGCTTTACGCACCGCCACCAGAGAAGAAAAGGTGTTCCTGCTTGCGAGGAAGCTGCAGGAAAAGACCGTTTGCCATTTCATGCGGTGTAGACTCCACTCACGCTCTAGAGGTCCTTGCGCTTCTCCTCGATCAAGAACCAGCAAGAAAGACCCAACCGGAACCCTAGTTTCACCGATGAACAGTTCGGCAGAAGAGGGGGTTGCCGGTGAGGTCTGGTTTGCCGGCTGTTTGGGTCCCATCTGAGGTCATGCCGAGCTCCCGAGGCTACCCTGGACGTGGTGATGCAATTAGCGCATGAAGGGGGTGGTCGGAATGACGGGAACACGTTGCCGATGGGGCACATTGGCATAGCGCTCATCGCCGGCGAGCTACGGCGGTTAGCCGGTGACAGCAAGGTGTCCATCGTGTTCAGCGTCCGAATTTAGGTGGGGGCGGCGAGTTTCACTGTCGCCGGCGAGCTAGGTCGCCGGGAACACCGACCTCGCCGGAGCTCCGGCGGCTTGGGGCGGCGGCGTCCCGACGTAGACGAAGGCCCGGGTCCATGTGTCAGCCACAGCGCTATGCGTGCGCGCGGTTAGTTTGAATTAAACACGCGGGCCCTGCTGGTAGTCCCTGTTAAGGCGCGGGAAGGGATTTTTTTAGCAAAATAATTCAGGAATCAGACCAAATCTTAGAAATACATAACATTGTGTAGAATTGTCCACGTTTAGTGAACCAAATTTTGTTGGATTCAGCTCTTTGAGTACTATGCAGCAAAACAGGTTTCAGCTCATGAAACTTATTCTTATTCCAGAATTAATTCCATAAAATTTAAAATATTAGGAATTTTATATGGAGAATTCCTTTATGGAAAATTCTGAATTTTGGCCAGTAGGTTCATTTGAAAATCCTTGAGTCAGAGGAAACATTTCAGTTCCATCTAAGTTAATTTAGTCCCCCTAATGGTATGATTAAGTGAACTGCCCTGAGAAAATAGAAAAAATGTACAGAAACATTTTCAGAATTTTCTCAAATCTTGATTAAGGCATAACTTTTTCTAGGATTCTTCAAATTAGTTGAAACCAACTCCATTAGAACTATCTCAAACTCTAGTTTCCAGAAACTAATGGTTTGATCCATGAAAATCCCTGGAAATCCTTAAAAACTCGAGTAATGACCATTTGGACTTTTATTTGTACAGAACTCAAATGAGCTTTCATTCAAATGAAATTTGGTCAAGTCAATGGTTAGATTCTTACAAAGCCACAGTAAAGATTTCAGAGCCAAATGGGATATCTAGCTAGAGTTATACTCTTTATGTTCTAAATTCAACACATTTGCATTTAAATTTGACATATCGTTATATTGATTACGTGTAGTCGCTGAACGCGAGGAGACTCCGGAGATACTGGACTTCATACCTCCGGAGGAAACCCTAACACCTGACCAGCAGCAACAAGGCAAGCCCCGGTTTGCATTTAACAAGTTTTATGAAGTTTTGCTTTATATTCACTTAGCTTGAAGTATGTGTGTGCATTGGGTGTAGTATGGATGAAACCCCAAATGCATAACCAGATTATTCCAAAAGGAGCGAGAGTAGTGTCTCAGTCATTATGTAGATCATGCTTTGATTAATGTTTATAGACTTCGGTACAAGTCGAGTAGTTGGAATCTACTCGCGAATATATGGTTTGTCACACGGGATTGGTTAGAGATGTGAGACAACTGTAGTAAGAAAAATGACACTAGGCAGGGGCTAGGATGCAGCAAGAGGAAGTCTTGTGTGCGTAGCCCTGTCCGTGCTGATTGAGGACCAATCCTTGTGTGCCCTTGCTGAACAAGTTTGAATGTACCGAAGGCATATCGGATATATGGGGTCCGATAAACTGATGTAACCTATACCTCCGGGAGTTGAGGCATAACGCACCGATTTATAGGTGTAGGTTGAGGGCAGCAAGGTTGAAATCCGCTAACGGGCATAGAGATATGCTCCATGTAGGGAACCTCTTGTCCGTTTGGGTGTGACCGGTTCGACGTTTGGGCTGTTTGGTGAAAGATTGTTCCGTACGACATCGATTGAGCGTGTTGTGTGCAGCTCCAAGTATGGGCGTATGTGATGTGCTATTCGGGTACCCCTGCAGGTGTATAACGAGTCGATTCTCCGTCCCTCACGGTTATGAGTACCGCTTGTTCACTGTGTCATGACGTAGGTAAAAATATGGAATGTGTGATACCATACTGCTGATATGAATAATTTGTATTGTTACATGTGTGCCACCAAATATTGCTCACTAAATTTCAGATTTGTGAACCCTTAACTTATGGCTAAAAGATGAACTAAGGATGAACTTGTAGGCATGTACGTTCACTGCAAACTTTCATCTATATTCGAGTGTGACTTGCATGTAGTGTTTCATGTGTAGGAGAGTCGGTTAAGATTTGCTGAGCCATCGTGCTCACAGTTGCTGCTATAAGTGTTTGCATGTGAGGAGTACCCCACGGACTCAGAGTACGAGGCCACCGGCGAGGGCTACTCTCCGTCGTGGACTACGTCTGAGTGGGAGCCGTACATGCCGCACTGAGGATGAGTGGAGCTATTGTGAGTTGTCCATAGGGCCAGGCAACCAACTTTTGCTAGTTAGGTGTTGGCGTGAGTTGTATAAAAACCTTCCGCTGTAGTAGACTCTGTAGAGGAGTTGTAAGTGAAGAATGTACTACTTTTGTACAAATTTAGTGTGTTTCAATGTAATACTATGTTTCCTTATCGTGTGTGCTGTCGGGTGTTGCATCGTGTGGCACAACGCTCTGTGATCCTGGAATGTACGGATTTTGGTCCGTCACAATGGCCAGGGGGGAATTCCCACTCAGACAAGGCAGGGGGGCGGCTAGGGTTTTTTCTTTTTTTTTTCTTCAGTTTTTATTTCCTTTCATTTATTTATTGGTTTTGTATATCTATGTATATATCTGTTTATCTATATGAACGCAATGCATGATGATGAATATGAGGGTGTTACATACCTACCCCCCCTTAAAATGAATCTCGCCCTAGAGATTTGATAGATTGGAGAAAATATGAAGAAATTCTGTCTTGAGGTCTTCTTCACGCTCCCACGTAGCTTCGACTTCCGTATCATGGCTCCATTGTACCTTGCACCAACGTATTATCTTGTTCCTCTTTACTCTTTCCTTCATATCGAGGATTTTGATACGGTGTTCCGCATAGGTCAACTCCTCCTGGAGTTCTAACTCATCCATTGGTACTTGTTCTTCCAGCACTCTTAGACACTTCTTGAGCTGAGACATGTGAAACACGTCTTGTACATCGGAAGGTGTGCTGGCAGCTCTAGTTGATATGCTACCTCTCATCGCTTGCCCAAAATCTTCAATTTTCCTATGTAGCGAGGTGCTAGTTTGCCTTTGACGTTAAACCGTCGTGGGCCTCGGATAGGTGACACCTTGAGATACACGAAGTTTCCGACTTTGAAGGTCAAACTCCTTTGCCTATTAGCCGCATAGCCTTTCTGACATGACTAAGCATCCTTCAAGTTTTCATGTATTACCTGAACTTGCATCTCGGAGTCCTGTAACTCTTCGGGTCCAAAGACTTGGTTTTTTCCCGTCTCTTTACAGAATAGGGGTGTCCTACACCTTCTACTATATTATGCCTCAAAAGGTGATATTTTCAGGCTGGCTTGGTAACTACTGTTGTACAACAATTCGGCATACGGCAAGCTCTTGTCCCAACTACGCCCATGTTTCAAGGCGCGAGCTCTCAACATGTCCTCCAATATCTGATTCGTCCACTCGGTTTGCCTGTCGTTATGTGGGTGATACACAAAGCTAAAATTCAACCGTGTACCCATAGCTTCATGTAGTTTCTTCCAGAACCTAGAGGTAAATTGAGAACCTCGGTCAGAAACTATTTGTAACAGCCCTAACTTTTGTAAAGTTTGATGTTAACTTATGAAACAAAGTTAAGGCGATAAAAGACTATAGTTGTGTCACATGAAATGATGAACACAAATATGGACAGGTGAGGGAGTTAAAAAATTTCTCTAGCCCATGCTCAACACATGTTAACCTAGGGGAAAGAATTACACTCCCAAAACTCTAACTCATGTGCACCTTCTCTATGAGGAGAGTGGAGGAAATTTAAACACAATTTTGATCCTTTTAAAAGGATTCTTATTCAGATTGCCAAATACTTGCAAAGGAATTCACCAATGCAATTCCCAGGTATTAAGGAGCTTCTGGTCCAAATTGGAATAATTTTGGAGCTCGTATACTATTTATTCTGAGGATTAAATGAGGGCACGTTCAAATTCAAACTTAAATTTGAATTTTGAACCAAACAAACTCAATTTCAAAATCTGATTTCAGATTTGAGTTCCTCATAATTCTTTTGACCTATCCTCCAAGTTTGATCAAATTTGGAGCTCACTCGTTATTTTAAAACGAAATGGGGGATAAGAGGGAGAATTGTGGCTGTGGACCCCACCGGTCAGTCTTACAAATCGCAGAACCGACTCTGTCCACCGGAACACGCCACCTCCTGCTCACCGGCGTCAACCGATGTACCACAGAGGCCAGCTCCTGCTTCCTTGCCGGTCTGATCGACTTACCACGAGTGCCACAACCTTCTTTTGCCTCTCCCAGCTCGACTGCTCCCGTGCGTTTGCTCCCGAGAAGAAAAACTGCAGCCACCATTTCCTCTGTTTTCCTCTGATCGCCCCAGCAAAACCAGCGACCTTTGCTCGAGCTCCCCACAGAGAAAAGCTTCCCCCATGAGTTGTCTAGCCGGCTAGCACCTTTCCCCCGCCGGCCCGAGCTCACCGGCGCCTAGAAACGGCAAAATTTCCACTGCTCCCGAACTGAAACTGAAGAAGCCGGAACTGGACGCCGTGGACAGCCCAAACCAGGAGTGATCACGCCTAAGCAAGGCACCCCATCGGTGCACCTACAAGTCTAGTTGCTCACCTCTGAAGCTCAGCCCTAGCCATTGATCACAGAGGGAGAATTTCAAGTTTTTCTCCTGGGCGGCAGAAACGGACCTTGAGGTAAGGAATTGTAAAATTCATCCTCAAATCGTGTTTGTTGGGTTTCGAACTTCACACGCAGGATGTTAACTGCCTATCCCACCTCCTCCATAGATTTTGTACCAAGAAATTGAGTGTAGAGTGAGGAATCCGAGTTCTTTTGAGGGTATACCGCTGGACCCTATCGGGCGCACGGTGCCGATAGGTTTAGAGCGCTCCCCAGCTTGTTTAGACCTCATGTCGGTCTTCTACATGATCTCCTGGTGCTTTAGAGCCCAAGAACCTACCATTTGGTGCATAATTCACCGTGCAAGACCTCACCAGAGCCCTAGGGTTTGCTGTGGCCGGTGCGCCCTGTTTTCCGGTGAGTTTCAGCCGCCGGCGACCTCACCAACGTGTTCAGCGTGGGGGAAAATTTGGGGGGGGGGGGGCAGCAGGGGGTCTGGAAGTGGCTGGGAAGTGCTTTTCCATCGACCTCGCCGGAGGGGGCCGCCACTGCCCTGTTTGGAGCGAGTCTGGAGGTTAGGGATGACAGGTGGGACCCACTGTCGGCATTTAAACATTTTCCAGATTTTCCCACTTTAGTTCAAACTTTGGAGAGCCATAACTTTGTGTAGGAATTTCCAAAAATTGTGAAACAAATTTTGTTGGATTCCTCTCAAAGTGTACTATCCAGGGATGCAGCCCAATGTTTATGAAAATCCTTGGATTTGGCTCATTAATTCATTTAAGTAAAAATTTTATGAATTTTTACAGGAGTTCTGTTCATTGGAAAATTCCCAAATTTGGACAGGACATTCTTCCATAACTCCTTGAACTCCAGTAAAACTTTCAGAGGCATTGGACCGCATTTGCTTGGTCAAAGGATGTGTTTATTCCTTATGTCTCTGAAAAATGGGAAAAATAAACAGAGACATTTTCAGCTTTTCCCCAATCCTTGAAAATTCCATATCTCCATGTAGGAAACTCCAAAAATGGTAAAACCAATTCCTATGGACTCAGGACATTTTGTACTTCACAAAAAGTCTACTTTGCAGCATAGGAAAGCTTAATATCTAGGGGTAAAGGCAGGTTAGTGAAAACCACATAAGGATTTGTTGTGCTCACATGAAGCCATTTCATGAGCTCAATTTTTGCAAACTGCCTAAATAGCTTCCATAGAAGCTGTGGTTAAATGCTCAGCTTCATTGGACCTCTGGAACTTGAGCTACCATCTGTTAGATTTAAGTATTCATATAATAGACTTAATCACATGGTGATTACTAGTATCTCTTTTCACCCTAGCTTTCATCATCTCTAATGTTGTAGATCCAACAACAGAAACCTTGCTGTTGTTTATCTCTCTTATGTGTGAGTTAACTTGTACAACAACTTTGAATCATTTTCTAAACTTCTTTTGAATACATGTGCATAAATCATCTTAATAGCACGTGACGTCGACGTTCGACGACAACTCGACTCTGCAGCGAGGATCTCCTTTCTTGAAGAGTTTGGCGGATTCTCCGGAGGAAGACTAACTCATAGCTTCTAACAAAACCGTTGAGCAAGGCAAGCCCCGGTTTGCATATTGTTACCATTTTAAATTTTGCTTTACTTCACCTCATGTTTATTAGACTTGATATTGTGCATTATGTCTAGGATGATTGAAACCCACTTGAATGACTATTACATCCCTGATTAGAAGGTTTAGTGTAGGCTTTGCCTCGTCGTAGATGCTAGGCTAATGTTGTAGCTAGCTCGGTAGAAGTCGAGTAGTAAAAAGCTACTCGCGAGAAAGTTCGAGTAATGGAGTTACTCGCGAGATTTTAATGATAAGAGCACCCTCATGAAAATGAGATGGGGACGGGGATGTTCCTGTAGGATGGAGCACTCAAGGTTGGTCTCGACCTGCGATGGGTGTGATAATGCTTGAGACCACATTTGGCCTGGACCGGGATGGTAAGGCAAATGTGGAGGTTGGTTGTAGCCCCGTCCGTATCGGTTAAGGACCGTATGTATGTGGCCCTGCTGGACAAGATTGAGCTGTACTGGATATATAGTGGGGTATGGGACCCATGAAACCGATGTAACTCGATGGACCGTGATATAGAAACTCATCCTTCGCGTGGGAATGGCGTTGAGAAGGCGGGAGGTGTAAATCCTTTAGCGGGCAACTTCGACGTGTCCGCGTAGAGGAGGACCATCCTGCTCGGTGCGAAGCGTTTTTCTATGTCGGGGTGTCGTGTGAAAGGTTGCTGCATACAACGTAAGAAAGAGCTCTTGAGAGAGTCTATCGAGGCGGGTGTATGTGTCGTGTATTCCGGGTTGTTATTGATTCGAATCACCGTCGCTCGCGGAAGAGGATTGAGCATACTTGCCCACTGCGCCATGACTTAGTAAGAAGAGGAACTAAGTCTCTTAACTTGCTGTTTGTGGATTAATCACTGTATTGGAACCTTGACTGAAGTAGATATAGAGCCAACTAAATTTCATTTCCACCGTAGGCTAGCAACATCGGGATAAGCGTTTCTTGTTTGATTGTGGACTTCCGATGTTGTGAGGCGTGAGGACCACTAAAATGAAGGCTATAAGAATCTGAATATAAGGATCAAGTTTAGTCAAGCTGCATTTTGCAAATTCCTGTTCCTACTAGCCTACCACCCCTGCATTTAGAGTTACATGTTTAGGAGTGACGGTTAAGTCTTGCTGAGTCTTAGTGCTCACGGTTGCTTCTGAGTTGTTTTTGCAGGTAGCAGGATGCCTGCTATGAAGAGGGTTGTTCGGTGAGACGATGAACCTCACGGTTCGTTCAACTCATCGGAAACCTAGCCGCTGCTTTTCTTTGGTGAAGCTAGTAGGAAGCGTTCACGGGCTGAACAACTTCAATTCGGCGTAGTTAGGGTCGAGAGTGAGTAGTTTGTCCAGCAAATTTTAATTTCCGCTGCATGTGTACATTATGTTGTAAAAGAAATTATCTTGAGTAACAAAATGGTTCCGTTATGTTCTTATCGTCTTTTTGTGCATGCTGTTGGGTGCCGCATCGCACGGCACCACCCACTGCGATCCCCGGGCCACGGGCCTTCACAGACGTGGTATCAGAGCCGCATTGGGAATAGCACGCATGAAAAGAGCATATTTTCAAAAACTTAGAGGTATACGAGTGAGGAACGTATAGTATGCCCACATAAGGAATATTATTAGCATAGTTACTTAAGGTGGCAAGCTAACAGTGTGTTATCATTCAGTATTTCAATTCTGTAACGACGCACCTACGTGGAGGTAAGAATGGTAAGGAACGCCACCGAAAGCGGATCAATTTCGGTTAGCTCACCCATACGAGGAAAGTAGTGTGGGATGTCCCGTTCAGCAATTGACGGGAAGTGAATATGTTTTCTAAGACTCTTCATGTCTTAGAGACATATGAATGGCTCTAGCCTCCAGTGCGCAAACCCAGGGGCAAGAGGAGGAGACCCCATCGTGTGGTTTGTAACACGAAGTATGTTCTCTAAGACTCTTCATGTCCTATGAGGCTTACGAAAGCGCTGTTCCACCAGTGTGCTTCATTGCAAAGGTGTGGAGCCCCCGTCGGGTGGTGAATAACCCAATCATGTACCTTGAGACGTGGTTTGACTCAAGGACGGCCCGTATGGCAATGATACGGGGCGTATGTTTTTACTATGATATGGACCTGCCTGAAATGATAAACCAATGTGTGCATCATTATTGAGTGGTTTTCTGCAGGTACCTTAACCACGTTAGTACATGCATGTAGAAAACGTTTGTGAGTGATCGTTTTAGTGCCACCACTTGAGACGTATACGCCGGTATAAAGCCGGTCAGGATTTTAATTTGGTGAGGAAACGTAGTACCGTGATGTGTTTTGAAACTGCATTAAAAGAGAAGGTTTGGAAAGAAAAAGAGTAAATTTGGAGTCTAGGATTCCATTAGGGGGTAATGAACTCCTATATTGAACTAAAAGTCAATTGGGAGTATAGATCCATTCACCAAGACTTAGGAATAACCTACCCTGTTTTCGGCTGAATATTTGCTGAAGTTGAACAGGACATAACTTTTGTTTGGTTAACCAATGGAGGTGAGTGATACATTTCTGGAAAGCTATTGAAGTCTTCTATAACTCTTCCGTAGAACTCCATATCAGAATCACCCTCCAAATGGATAAATTCTCAGAGGAGTGTGAACTGCCCAAAAAAACAGGGCAGGCACAAATTGCTCTCTGGAAATTTCTGTATTTCGACCATAACTTTCTGTAGAAAATTTTCTAAGGGTCAAGTAATACAACGTTGGAAAGCTTGTGATATATGCTATGACTTTGTAGTTCAAAGTTTCTCCAGATTTGGATTTTAATGTGATGAAATCTTGCGGACAAAACAGCCACTTTCAAAAGTGGTGCTGTCAAAATTGTGTCCAGATTTCTGTTAATTTTGAAATATCACAACTTTTGATCCAGAACTTATATGAAGGCAAATGAATACTCATTGGAAAGATATTGAAGTTAACTATAACTTTAATATTGAACTTGACATGAAATTGCCATTTTCATATTCAAATTCTGGGTTAAGACCTATTGGTCATTGTGGACAGAGTAGTGCTTATTGCCTATGTTACTTAGGACTTGTTGTGGACAGGGATGTTTTAGACTTCTCTAAGCTCCATAACATATTCTTGAGTTGTTTTTCAGTTTGTACTACTGTTGGAATTAAGGGTTTGGACAAACTTGCTCACGTTTGATAGATTTCAGAATTGTCGAAACCCTAGTTAGCTTGTGTAATGCTGCAATATCTATGTGATGCTTTTACGGTTATGTTTTTTAATTCAGGTTGAATTTAAACTTTGAATTTTAACCGTAAATTGCTCACTCTTGCAGCATGGATCGTGCTCCTTCCAGGAGTGAGGTTGGTGAGTCGAGTCAGGGTGAAAGTAATTCGCCACGACAAGAAGTGCCGACATCATCAACCGGATTATCGGAAATCTTGGCAAAGATGGCTGAGTCTCTGGATCTGTTGGTGCGACAAAGCATACGACAGGAGACATTACAGCGAAATCCCCCGCCAAGCACTTATCTGGATTTCTTAGCAAGACAACCACCAGTTTTCTCGGAAGCGAAAGAACCGTTGGAGTCGGCTCATTGGCTCCAATGTATTGAAGCCAAGTTTGATATGCTTGAATGCGATGAGTACCAGAAGACTTTATTTGCCGCTCAACAACTCCACGGAGCCGCTGGAGCTTGGTGGGTGGAGTACATCGCTACTCTTCCTGAAGGTCATCGAGTGACGTGGGATGAATTCCGGAATGTTTTCCGGGTACGTCACATTTGTTCGGGAATTCTACGAACAAAGTATCAAGACTTTCTGGAGTTAAAGCAAGGAGAAAGGAGTGCATACGAGTACTTCAAAGAGTTTGAAGACTTGATGCAATACACAACTCATATGGTTTACTCGGAAGCGTTGAAGTGCAAGTATTTCTTCCGAGGTTTGAATGTCGAACTTAAGGAGCAAGTGACCTTGTTCAATAACGGTATTTACAATGAGTTGGTAAATGCCGCTATCATTAAGGAAGACATGCATCTTCGTTATGAAGCGGAGCTGAAAAGAAGTCTACCGCCAGACAGTGATATCGAGGTTCGTCCGAACTATCGAGTGCGATATTACTCGCCAGTTAGGCAACAAGTTCAGCCAGTGGTGCAACTCTCACAACCACGGCTGGAGTTGATCACTTATGAGCCTCCACCTCAACAGCAATTATCCGGAGTTGTTTGTGCAACCCTACCCCAACCAGCTGTGCACAGTTTATCTCCACCTCGTGTTAGTAGAGAGCTGAGGATTTCTGCAACACGAAACCGTCGTGGTGCTGAGCAGAGTCACACTCGTGTGTTGTCTCGTCAATGCTCAGATCAGCATCATGAACTTTCAAAGAAGCATCTTTCAAAAGCTGGCAGGGTTAATTACACTGCTATTGAGGACATTGCAAAAGGCGAACCAGTTTTAGCGGGCATGTTCACGTTACATGAACATCCCACTTTCATGTTATTTGATTCTGGGGCCACCCACAATTTTATTAGCAGAGACTACGTGCTGAAGAATAATCTTCCATTTAGCACAGCTAAGCATCTGTTTCATATCAGCTCACCCGGAGGCAAGATATCAACGGATGAGATGGTCTCACGGGCACCTTTATGTTTGGGTGAAAACATCTATCCTGCGAGCCTTATCATACTCAAAGGCCAAAGGATTGATATTATCTCGGGGATGTCATGGATGACACATTATGGAGCTATCTTTGACATCAGCTCTCGTACTGTCCAACTAAATTCCCCAATACACGGTTGCAATACATTGAACCTTGTGGACCCATCACAACAAGTTGCAGCAGTACATCAGATTGAAGCTCCTAAGCTTGAGGATATTCCAGTGGTATGTGAATATCCAGATGTGTTTCCCGAAGACTTGCCGGGCATGCCACCTGAACGTGATGTAGAGATCAAGATTGAACTAGCACCGGGAACAACACCTATTTCTCGGCGACCATACAAAATGGCACCGAAGGAGTTAGCAGAATTGAAGGAGCAGCTGAATGACCTCATGGACAAAGGTTTTATACGCCCAAGTTCATCACCTTGGGGCTGTTCCACACTCTTCGTGAAGAAGAAGAACGAAACTTTGAGACTATGTGTAGATTATCGTCCACTGAATACTGTCACTATCAAGAATAAGTATCCACTACCACACATTGATATTTTATTTGATCAACTAGTGGGTGCTAAGGTATTCTCCAAGATGGATCTTCGGTCCGGGTATCACCAGATAAAAATCCGGGCAGAAGATGTACCTAAGACGGCGTTCTCAACAAGATATGGTCTTTATGAATATCTTGTCATGTCCTTTGGGTTGACCAATGCTCCGGCTCACTTTATGTATCTCATGAACTCTGTGTGCATGCCGGAGTTAGACAAGTTCGTCATGGTTTTCATCGATGATATCTTGATCTATTCAAAGTCAGAAGAAGAACACGCTGAACATTTGCGTATTGTACTCAACGCTTGAGGGATCACAAGCTATATGCAAAGTTCAGTAAATATGAGTTTTGGATCAGCAAAGTGCCGTTTCTTGGTCATATTATTTCAGCGGAAGGCATCGCTGTGGACCCAAGTAAAATCGAGCAAGTGCTGAATTGGAAATCTCCAACATCTGTTCATGAAGTGAGGAGTTTCCTAGGTTTAGCGGGTTATTACCGGAGATTCATTCCAAACTTCTCCAAAGTCGCTAAACCTATGATGGAGCTGTTGAATAAAAGCACAAAGTATGATTGGAGCAATTCATGCGAACAAGCTTTTCAAACTTTAGTAAAGTATCTCACTACAGCTCCAGTTTTGGCCCAGCCGGACACCACGAAGCCGTTTGATGTCTATTGTGATGCATCTGTCATTGGTTTTGTAGAAGTCCCAAAAATGTGTATGAATAAAAACTAAGGTTTGAGTTCATATGTGTGGCAAAGACATGAAAAATGGGACTTGCTAAAACTTTTCTTCATGCAAAGTAATATATGGATGACCATCCAAAATGAGGCTTACATTTTTATTTAAAAGTGTTGAACCAATAAGGAGTTAAATGCCTCTTTGCATGTAAGTTTAAAAATCAGATTTGAAATTCAAAGTTCATACATGTGGTGACCAAAAACTTTGAATAAACATACAGCCCTATAGTTGGATTTATAGGAAAAAGTTTTATCACAAACTTTTCGATTGTAGGGTGAGCTCAAAAGGGAGTTAAAGAGAGGCATTTGCAAATTCTAGCCAAATTCAAATTCGTCATACCAATTCAAACTGAATTTGGAGAATTCAAATTCTGGCCACCCTTTTAAACTCAGCATTCTGGGGATTTTGAGGATCAGCTTGAGAAGATATTTGGGGAGGTAAATGTGGAGTGGGACCCACATGTCATAGAGGTGAAGAGCTGCCTTGCACACTATGTTTATGCCTCGGTGGGAGATTGCACCGAACAGCTCGCCTGAGCCATGAGCAGCTCCCACCGTGGAGGGACTGGGTGCTCGGCAGCGCCACCAGCTGCTCCAGTCCCCCACGCGAGACGCCCAGAGGCGGTTCAGCGGCTTGATCACTCCCCCCTGGACGAAGTAAGGGCCATCCATCTTCTCCTCCTCGCGAGCGCAAGGGCAAAAGCTGCGCCTCACCTCCACTGCTCGGTCCGATCGGAAGACCGGCAAAACAATCATGATCATCCCTTCCCCGAGCTGCTAAACATCGCCACGAGCTCGGCATCCACCTCCCTGACCCGATAGCAAGCAAGCTACGGCCTCCGGTGCCCGAGAACGACCACCGCCGCGGCGACCTAATTCACGAAAGTGATCGGGCTCACGTGGACAGCTCGCCACAGTGGTCTTCACGGCCAAGCGAGGGCGGCAACAGGAGCGCACGGCCACCGCGCTGCTCTCACCCGAAGCTCAGGCCATGCCGTGATCTATTGCTGGCGAATTTCGAAGTTTTGCTCCGGCGACCTCATTCTGAGCTTCCGGTACGGTTCCTTCAAATTCTTGCCCTATGATCCTCCTTAAGTCATCAAATTTGGCACATAGATGCTGGATTAGCCGGCGGTCATTTCGCCTTTAGGATCCAGCGCATGAAAACGCCTCAGCACGACGGAATTCGAGCTCGACTAGAGGTGTTCATGGCGGACCCATTCGGTTGCACGATGACAACCTATTTGCAGCCACTCCCTATCCATTTTGAGGCCGTGTCGATCTTCCTAGAGCTGCGCTGGTGCTGTAGAGCTACTCGGCACAGGCTTTGGCGGGCTGAAGACCTCGGGCGACGATGCCGAACCGCCACAGAGGCTGTTACACGTCGCCGGCCACTTTCCGGCCGCCGGCAGCCCAAGCAGACCCCACCACCGTGTTCCTCGATTCCCAAAACCCCCTAGCGGCAAATCCTGGTTCGTATAGTGGCTGGGAACGCCAGTCCGGCGAGTCTCCGGTTGCTCCGGCGAGGGGGGGAGCGCGCGGGCGCGGAGGAGCCAGCGGGAGGTTGAAGAAGGCATGGGCCCCGGATGTCAGCAGCTCAGAATTCAAATACGGGATTGGGTGTGGCCGGGATCCCGTGTAATGGCGCGAGAAACCTCGTGGCCCGTTGTGGCGCAGTTCTGATTGGCTGGAATTTAAATAGCGGGCCCAGGGGGATTTTCTGTAGGAAAAGAATTCCAGTGAGGGCCCAAACATTGGAAATTCATAGCTCCTGGTAGAAACCTCCAATTTGAGTGATTCCACTTGGGTTGGATTCATATCTATGAGTTCTATCCAAATATGATCTCAGATTTGTATGAAAGTCAATATTATATTCTGGAGAATTCTTTGAAGGTTTTCTAAAAAAGAATTATTGAGGGAGTTTGGTTTATCCAAAATACCCCAAATTTTGCCAGAATATTCTTTAGCATAGTATTGACCTTCTAGCAAAATTTCAGCTCTATTCAAGGTCATTTGAGTAGGAATTTGCTAAGTGCAAAACTGCTGTGTTCAAAAGAGTCCAGAAACATTTTCAGAAAATGTTTCCCACTTCTAAAATCTGTTCTGTGCAATCCATAGCTCCAAAAATCATAGGAAAATTTAGGCAAGCTCTCTGAGACATACTTGGAATTGTAGTTCACTTAATTGGGCATGAAAATGCACATTACTTTAGAATTAATTCTTTTGAGTACAAATGCTTAAAGAATTGTTCTTGGAGAACTACTCAAGTAAAAGGGCTGAATTTTGGACCAGACTACTTTCATGTGATCAAGAACTCACATGTAAATTATCAGCCCAAGATGAGTCCTTGAACTTCCTGTTCTTATTCTCTATACTTATGTATATGTGAAAATACATAAGAGACATTATGAGAATTATGAAGAACACAATTTAACTCCACATTAGCTGCAATTTGGCAAGCTAAATCCTTAAGTAGTATAGAACCTGCTGTAAAAGTTTTGAGGCCATTGGAGTTCTTGTTCTTCAGTTGCACTCAAATCTTTTCAGCTTCTCTATTATGTCCATTAGGTAAAAATGATTAGTGTATAGCTAAGACCTTAAGGTCGATTTAGTTTAAGTTTGTTTCTTTGCACAACAGTGACAAATCAAGCCATTCTTGGCTTTTCCACACAACCTCTGTTCCTAAGAAATTAATTCCATAACTTCTTTCCATTACATTCTATAAAGCATGTGCATATGCATTTCAATAGGAAACACAACGAAGGGGATTCAAAGGAGTGATTCATTGAAGTGGATCAAGCTCCGGAGAATCAAGGGTGGATCAGCAAGGACACTAACTGTTTATATACGACTACCCTGCAAAACAGGCAAGCTCCGGTTTGCAGTTAACAGCTGTTAAGTTTTTGTTTTGTATTCACTTTCGGTCAGGATATGAATTGTGTATTAGGTCTAGTGTTTGATACTCCTCCTGCATAACCATATGACCCATGGAGTATTGGGTAGGCGTCTTTCACCGTGTAGAACCGCCATGCTTAAGTACGGTTCGGTAGAAATCGAGCAGTGAGATGCAACTCGCAGTCTCAGGAACAACAGGGGCATACGGGATTGGTTCATAAATGAATTAGCAAGTTAAAGTTGAGACCGGAAGGTTGTAGGAGCAGCAGGACATAGGGGCCTGGGTGCTATAGACCTGTCAGTGTCGGTCAAGGACCGATCCGTATGCGGCCCTGTTGAACAAGTTTGAGTTGTGTACCAGACTCATGCTGGCTATATGGGACCCAGTAAACCGATGTACCTCGGGAAGCTGTCATTGGGACTTTTCGGGTCGCCTCAGGCGGATGGCCGGTGTGCAGTATGTGGGGAACATTCTCATGACATCTCACATCGGCAGGTGTACCATGAGAGTGGCTACTGTATGGGGCGACTTGATCGATTCAGCGGGGGTGAAACGGGGGAAAGGCTTCAACGTACGACGTCAATGATGGTTGTTGTAGGCAACGTCGAGTACGGGCGTACGTGTCGTGTAGTCCGGTGTTATTTATTCGAATCACCGTCGCTCGCGGAATAGACCGAGCATACTTGTTCTCACAGTCGTGACGTAGTGAGAACTCGCATGAGTAAGGAAGTAATCATATTGATGTGAAGTATTATACTAGTTTTGTATTGGATCTTGATGAATAGGCTAGTGCAAACTCGATTCTTTTATGCCATGAGCAATTTACATCGGGGGAAAGCGTTTCTTGTTTGATTGTGGACTCCCGATATGGCGTGCCCAAGGTTACTTAAAATGCTGCAATTAATACCTGAAAGTAAGGATTCACTTTTAGGCGAGCTTAATTATGCTTATTCCATCCTACTTTAGGTTCATAACCTCACATAGAGTTTCATGTTTAGGGTGACGGTTAAGTCTTGCTGAGGGTTATGCTCATGGATGCTATCCGAGTTGTTTTGCAGATAATTGACTCGATGCTTATGAGAAGGGGTGCCGATGAGACTCGGGAACCTCCGAGTGCTTACTCAAAGAGGATCCTCACCGCTGCAGATTCTCTTCGTGTTGCTAGTAAGAAACTTCCGCGGGCTGGACCGTTTCTTTGTTGCTAGTTTAGATATGAGTTGTGAGAGTGATAGTCTTCCGCTGTAGTTTACTCTGATATACTTATTTGTAAAACAATCTTGTACGCTTCCGCAAACTCTTTATGTAATATGATGTGTTTTCATCGACCCGTGTGCTGTTGGGTGCCGCATATCACGGCACCACCCGACGAGGTCCTGTGGTCCCCCACAGCGTGGTATCAGAGCTGCGTTGGGAATAGCACAGGGGTTGAGCATCATATTACACTAAAAACTTAGGATACGGTGAGATAACGGTACTAGGCCCACATAAGGACTATTATTAGCATATGATGAAGGTGGCAACCTAACTTATTTGTTATGTCGGAAAATCATGCATCTCGGGACGGTTTATGTCTTGGGGTGTGCACATAAGCGCTGTCCACCAGTGCACACAAGCTGAAGGGTGGAGCCTCACGGGTGGCAGGTAACCCGACCCGCTTTAGTATCCTCTACGACTCTTCATGTCGTTTGGGGTATTCGAGCAACGTCTGTCCCTGGCGTGCGTGGTGCAATTTGGGAGACCCAGTCACGTGGTCAGTAACGTGAACACGTAGCTCAAGGCGTGTTTGGCTTGAGAACACCTGGGCGAGTGATGACGGCCGGGTGTACGAACTGTATGGATACCGGGTTCGGTGTGCAGCCGGACCTGATGATTGATTGTGTTTTATGTAGGTACTAACCACGAAAACCTTAGTACGTGTAGAAAATGTTTGCGAGTGATCGTTTTAGTGCCACCTAAGGATACGTATATGCCGGTGTAATCCAGTTAAGTTTTTCTTTGGTGAGGCAACGTAGTACCGACATATGTTTTACGGTGCATCGTCACCGTACTACACTGGATAGTATTCTTACCTATGAAGAAATCATTCATGACTAACTGACAAACTAAAAAAAATGGATGTTGAAAAGCACATAGTAGTTACTGAGATCTTCATTTGAACTGAGCTTCAAAGAAGAGACTTGTTAGGTTTCTTTTGATCTCATGGACAGAGTGCTCTGTTCAGACAGAAATTTTTCTGGGCTTTAACAGAGCGTAACTCTGATTAGTTTGACCCAATGGAGCTGTTTGATACCGTTCTGGAAAAGTTATTAAGTGCTCTACAACTTTTCTGTAGAACTCCAGAGCCAAATCCGACACCAACTTGGTTGAGTGTCCAGATGAATGTAAACTGTTCAGAAAATAGAGCAGCTGCAGACTTCTCTGGATGTTGCTGTAAATTAGCCGTCACAGTCTGTAGAAAAACTTCTAAGGGTCATATGATACACCATTGGAAAGGTTAGGAAATTTGCAACAATTTTGTAGTTCATAGTGTGTTCAGAATTGTACTTCATTTGTATGTAAAACTGTGATGAAAACAGCCACATACAAAGGAGATGCTGGCAAATTTTATCCAGAAAATCCTGTAAACTTTGAACGGTCATAGCTATTGATCCATAGATGATATAGGGGCATACGAGTACTCGTTGGAAAGATACCGAAGTTAACTTTAACTTTGTTATTCAACCGGAGTTATGAAAATGTTTCTAACCAGATCAAAATCTCCGTTAAGTACAGAAAGGTCGATTCTGTACAGAATAGAGGGATTGTTCTATTTTTGGCTTTAGAAAGATGTGTAGACATGAAGTATTGTTATGCTTTCATAAAGTTTTAGCATGTTCATGTTTTGCATACTTTCACATACTGCTGATATCAAGTTTTGACTCTCCTCAAAATAATGCTTTTGCAGTATGGTGCGTACTCATTCACCGAGTAGGGCTGAAGGTTCTCGACGAGACGATAATGACCCGACTCCACCACGGGCACCGCCATCAACGGTATGGGCGGATGTCATGGCTCAGATGGTCGAGTCAAGTCAAGAGAACACAAGACTACTCCAAGTCTTGGTGCAACAGGGCTTATTCCAACACGCGCAACAGGACGTTCCACCTCGCAATGCCTATTTGGATTTCTTGGCGATACAACCGCCAATCTTCACGGAAGCCAATGAACCGTGGAAGCTGATCAGTGGCTTAGAGTTATGGAGTCTAAGTTTGGAGTGTTTGAGTGCGACGAATATCAGAAGACATTATTTGCAGCTCAACAGCTCCATGGAGCCGCCGGAAATTGGTGGTTTGCTTATCTCACCACCGTTCCGGAAGGGCATCAAGTGGAATGGACGGAATTTCGTGAAGCATTCCGTGCTCGTCACATTCCTATGGGTTTTATCAAGGCCCAACAGCAAGAATTCAGAAACTTGAAGCAGGGGGACATGAATGTCCTCGATTATGTCAGACGATTCAACCTTCTGGCACAATATGCTCCTGCTTATGCGACGAGCGAAGCTGCAATGTGTGACTACTTTTTCTATGGCTTGAGTGCCATACTAAAAGAGAAGTTAGCTTTGTTCAATCAAGGCAGTTACACCAAGTTGATCAGTGCTGCTCTACTGCAAGAACAAGCGACACTTGAGTGTCAAGCAGAGAAGAGAGACCGGGAGGATGTGCAAGAAGACACACCAGTTGTTCCTCGTAAATACCGTGTGGTGTATCACACACCATCCGATGAAAGATGTCAAGCACCAGTGAGATCAACTCCGTACAGATTTCCTGCTCAAGAATCTTGTCTTGAAGCAACACCTTTGCCGCAGCAATGAATGACGCCTGTTACATCATTGCTGCAACCAAGTACATCAACTTCTCAACCACCAGTCAACAAAGAACCGGGGAAACCTCTGTGTTCTTATTGCCACCGTTCAGGGCATTTTAGGCAGGAATGCCAGGAGAAGTTGTTGAACAATAGACAACCATCATCATCAGGTGGTATGCCGCCACCTGCTCAAGTGAATATAACAGCATTGCAATCCGGGAGTGTGCAACATCTTGCTATTGAGGATGTCCCGGAGGGAGCACCGGTGTTAGCAGGCATGTTCACTCTCAAAGGCGTGCCCGTGCAAGTACTTTTTGATTCCGGTGCAACCCACAATTTCATCAGCAAATCATGCGTGGATCAGCACCAATTATCCACCAATACTCCCACAACGAGTTCTCTTATACGTTCTCCAGGAGGAAATATCTCTGTCAATCAGATTGTGTCCCAAGAAGCTTTGTGTTTGGCGGAAAAATATACCCAACATCGCTGATTATGTTGGATAGGCAGAAGATAGACATTATATTGGGGATGTCTTGGTTAAATCGTCACGGTGCCATTCTCAATATCGGTAACCGGACTGTCCAGATTGACTCACCGATTCACGGACAGCACACGCTGTTTTTAGACAGCGAAGATCCAGATATGGTAGAGGCCTACCACATGGAAGCGCTGAAGCTTGAAGATATTCTGGTGGTACATGATTATCCCGACGTATTTCCCGATGATTTACCGGGCATGCCGCCCAAACGGGATGTCGAGTTCTAGATTGAAATGGCGCTGGGAACGACGCCTATCTCACGAAGGCCTTACAAGATGGCACCTAACGAGCTAGCGGAGTTGAAAGAGCAACTGAATGAACTCATGAGCAAGGGTTTCATCCGACCAAGTTCTTCACCTTGGGGTTGCTCAGCGCTGTTCATTAAGAAGAAGGACGAAACAATACGGCTATGTGTTGATTACCGTCCTCTAAATGCTGTCACGATCAAGAACAGGTATCCCTTGGTCCGCTTCGACATGCTGTTCGATCAACTTGTGGGTGCAAAGGTATTTTCGAAGATGGATCTTCGGTCGGGGTATCATCAAATATAGATCCGACAGGAGGACATACCGAAGACAGCTTTCTCGATGAGATACGGACTCTATGAGTACCTCGTCATGTCATTTGGGTTAACCAACGCTCCGGCACACTTCATGTATTTGATGAATTCTGTATTCATGCCGGAGTTAGACAAGTTTGTCGTGGTATTCATCGACGACATATTCGTTTACTCCAAATCTAAAGAAGAGCACGCTGAACATCTGCGTATTGTGCTACAACGGTTGCGGGAGCACCAGTTATATGCCAAGTTCAGAAAGTGCGAGTTCTGGATCGATCAAGTGCCTTTCCTAGGTCATATCATTTCAGCAGAAGGCATTGCTGTGGACCCTAGCAAGATTGAACAAGTGCTGAAGTGGGAATCGCCCAAATCTGTCCGCGAGGTCCGAAGTTTCCTAGGTTTTGCGGGGTATTATCGGAGGTTTATTCCGAGCTTCTCAAAAAATTTTAAACCAATGATGGAGCTGCTGAAGAAGGGCACTAAATACATGTGGAGTGCAGCATGTGAAGCCGCATTCAAAACCTTGGTGAAACATCTCACAACAGCTCCAGTTCATGCACAGCCGGACATGACGAAGCCATTTGATGTATACTGTGATGCATCCGGCATCGGTCTCGGCTGCATTCTGATGCAAGAAGGGCGTGTAGTCACCTATGGGTCTTGTCAACTGCGAAACCACGAGCAGCATTATCCAACTCACGATCTTGAGCTTGCTGCAGTGGTGTTGGCATTGAAGATGTGGAGGCATTACCTACTGGGTAATCTTGTTCACCTCTACACCGACCATAAAAGCCTGGATTATATCTTCACGCAGAAGGAGCTGAATATGAGACAACGGAGATGGCTGGAGCTCATCAAAGATTATGAAATTGGGATCCACTATCACCCGGGAAAAGCCAACGTAGTTGCCGACGCGCTTAGTCGGAAAGCCCACGTTCACAACTTAGCGGCTGCTGAGTTGGAAGATGAAGAACCAAGCCTCCGTGTCATCCCGTATGGCGCGCTTTATAATCTCGCGCTCATTCCAACAAACCGTGAAGAGATTGTTGATGCTCAAAGAAGAGACAGGGGTATGTCTCACATACGGAGAAGACTAGACAACGGAGAGGTAAAATGTTTCCGGAAGGATGAGGACGGTACGATATGGTTTAACGACCGTATAGTGGTACCGCGTAATATGAAACTCCGGAAGAAGATCTTGGATGAAGCCCACCTGTCTAAGTTTTCCATTCATCCCAGAAGTAACAAGATGTACAAAGATTTGAAACAGAAATTTTGGTCGACGAGGATGACAGATTGCTAAATACGTATCCGAATGCGATACATGTAGACAGGTCAAGGCTAATCATATGCGGAAAGCCGGACCGCTACAACCTTTGAAGATACCAGCATGGAAATGGGAGGATGTGAGTATGAATTTCATCGTCGGATTACCGCTCACTTCCAGGAAGCATGACTTGATATGGGTGATCGTCGACCGGTTGATGAAATCAGCTCATTTCATACCGGTGAACACTCATTATAGAGCAAGGCAATATGCGGAGCTGTATACCTCGAGGATTATATGCTCACATGGTGTCCCGAAGACCATCATTTCAGATCGAGGTGCGCTGTTTGTTGCTCATTTTTTGGAGCAGCTGCATGCCTCGTTGGGCACCAAGCTAATTAGAAGCTCCGCATATGTCACACCCGGTTTTTCCGAAGAACAACCAAGTGAATATCACATGTATGCCAGGATCATTTTCTCATACATGTGATGACAAATAGTGAAGCATCATTTATTACAAGCCAGGTGTCGAATATAAATAAGTCTTACATAGCAAATGTCTCGATGGACAATGATAAGTTCATCACAAGTAAATAAACTAGCAGCGGAATATTATTCTTGAGGGCTCCGTCACAGGCGTTGCCCGAGGGTCTCCATGAACCTAGAAACCTTCTTTGGGTCCAAAGTCTTGGTTGTTATACACCACCTCATTATCTTGACCTGAGCAGCAATATAAACCAACAAAATATGCAAGGTTGAGTACCGATGGTACTCAGCAAGTGTGGGAAAATTGTGTCATGCATGGCTAGAACAAGGAGAAGTTGAACTCATGGTTAAAGCACTATGCAATTAATACCTATCACCTTAGCTTATTAAGCACCTACATTACTACATAGGTGAAATGGTCCCAATCTCCCATCCCATCATCATAATCCAATAACCATGGCATCAATTCCAATGTTAAGCTCCCCGCTTAACGTCCACAACTTCCAAAACCATCAATCCTCTAATCATGAATAAGTCCAAGCCGCTCTTGACCATGAGCACGGCTGTCATGACAGTTTTGACTCTGCAGAGTTTGTACCACTGTACCCACATGTAGTGATTTCATCCCCCATTGCCGGGTGGACTAAAAGAACCTCCATTATGCCAGTTACGAACCACATTCACACTTCCCAGGTGTGTATCCAGGAGATCACTACGAAGCCTTTACAAAGGGATTCCCGACGAGCGTGGGCCCACTGAGGTTTCAGCCCTAACAGCATACAAGAGGCTCCAACCCCGCTGCAGTGGCCCCCTCTTGAGCCTTGCGGTTCATATTGTAGTCCAGCTGACACCTACTCCCCGCACCATCCAACACACCCATACTACGCCGGGGATACACCTAATTAATTGGCCAAGCTTCCCCATCTCAGCATGTGGTTGGTACTGTAAAGCCAGGTTACATGCTCCATGAACCGGTCCTTAGGATCCAGGCAAGTTCTAAACACAAACCCGAGTCTCGTGCACCCAGCACACAACCAAAACATCCAACTTGCCTTGATCCCTACCTATACATAACTCACAATATCTCATTCAAGAGTATGGTAAAATAAACTGATGATCTCATATCCCAAATATCCCATTCTAAGCATGGCTAAGCATATGCATAATAATAAATGATATGATAAAATAAATCCCAACCCAAGCTACAAGGAAACAAGCTAATGCAATTCTAGGGAAACTTCCTAGCATGGGTTTCATATTTCAATTGACAATGCAAATAATTCTAGCTACACATCCTAGCATAGGATTCAAAGTGGTCAAGGACACTTGCCTCCTTCCTGCTGCTCTTGAAATGAGTAGTCCTGATCTTGGAAAGGAATAACTTGCTCTTGAGCAGGTTCTACATCATACCATCACACATAGCAAAAGAAAAACAACAATCCATAAGACATAGTTCACACTTCCACTTCATATAAACCACACATTCATATTTATGAAAGTCATTCACCATTATATGTGTTGTGGTTACTCTATGTGTGTTGATTTGTGGCTTGCATGCACTTTTGATCATATGTATATGATTCCTACTTTTGTGTTCACATTTATACTTACATACTATATATATGAGTTTCCAATTTAAATAAATTCCTTATATTCAATTACTACACCTTTTAGCTACCTAGTATGCATGAAAGGTATTTTCCTTCTCCATACGTGTCTTCATAATTTCTACCAACCCTAAACTGTATTCTTTGGATTTTAGAACTCCATTTATCATTTACTATTTGCTATATTTTCAGATTTATTTCCTATGCCTAAATGTGAACTTTATTATAAAAATAACAAGACACATCATCTAAACAGAATAGGTTCTGATCTAAAATATTTGCTAATATATTTTTGACCTTTTCCTCTGATGTAAACCATTTTACAATTATTTTCCCTATTTTCCAGAACTATTCTTTACTTAAAAATGTGTCCCTAAATGTGAATAATAAATTAAACAGATTCACTTCAGCCCAAAATATGTTTTTATCTCACCCCAAAGTTTTCTAAATACTGAGAAAGTTTTTAATTTAATTTTGACAATATGTTTGTCCCACTTTTTGAATTTTAAACACTAGCTACATATTCAATTTCTTAAATTAAATATTAAACAGGGCTAAAAAGGTAAACTCACCCCACTACAGGGTCTATAATATTATTTTAAGAATTTTCAGGGGTCTAGCTACACATAACAGAGGGGTTTTTCCTTATTTTTATTAAGTCTAGGGGCTAAACTGATTTTTAAATGATTTTACATGATTTTCTGAAGTTCCAGGGGCTAGATCAGAAGTTTCCGGGGCTAGCTCTTATTTCCCGAGAACCCCAGGGGGTAGCACGTAAGATTTCCAGTCTTTATAACGCGGGGCTGACGTGGACCATCCGATTTTAAACCGATGGCTGAGATTATAACGTCGAACCGGTACGTGGGATTTAAACCCTACCGTGCGATTTAAAATAAACGGCGCACAAGCGGCCACGTCGCTCTGATCGAGCGCGGGCGGCGCTGCCGGCGGCGGGAAGCGGCGATCTCGCCGGGGACTTTCGGATCTTCGAGAATTCTTCCTAGAACTGTGATCTTATGGCATAGATCGGTGGAGGAGAGGTCGGGGATCTCACCTCGGTGGTTTTCTTGAGCTCGGAGGTCCTAGAAGGTGATCGGCGATGAGGTCCGAGGTGAAATCACGGTGAGGCTCGTCGGCGCTGTGTTTACACCGCAAGTCACCGAGTTTTCTGCACCTGCAAGGTTCCCCGGAGGCGGTGGATCAAAACCAGCGACTTAGATCGGAATTTCCGAGCGTAGATCGGCCAGAATTTGCCGGAGAAGGCTCGGGTTCTCACCGGAGGAAAAACAGCAGATCGCGTGGGAAAAACAGAACGAGGCCGGGTTTTTTATAGACGGGGGAGGGCGGCGGGATGGTTTAGATCGAGTTCGCGTCGCCCCCGAGCGGAATTCGGCTGGGATTCGCAGAAATCTGGATCGGTTTGGATTCGGGGTGAGAGAGTCCGGCGCTGGCGCGAGGTAGACGAAGAACTGGCGGGCCCCGCCTGTCAGTTGGAGGAAAGGGGCGCGCGCGGCTGCGGGCTGGCGCGGTTCTGGTTGGGCCGGCTGGTGGGTTGCGGTCCACTGGCCGGTTTTTTTCTGTTTTCTTTTTTTCTTTTTCTATTTCTTTTCTGATTTGAGTTTAATTTGAATTCCAGTTTGAATTTGAATTTTTGCAAAACATGCAACACGTCCAAAAAATTTTAAATTCCCCTCTTAACATGATTTAGGGTCTTAACAAGATTTTTGGGGTGTTACAGCTCTACCCCCCTTAAAAGAAACCTCGTCCTCGAGATTGGTGGTTCTAAGAAAACAATTCCGGAAATTGCGCTTTTAGCTCATCTTCCCGCTCCCAGGTGGCTTCCTCTTCTGAGTGATGCTTCCACTGCACCTTGCACATCCGGATTCTTTTATTTCTGGTGAGGCGTTCCATTGTCTCCAAAATCTTGTATGGTTGCTCGGCATAAGACAAATCCTCAGCTACGTTTACTTCATTCATGGGTAACACCTCTTCAGGCGTCCTCAGGCATTTCTTGAGTTGTGACACATGGAATACATCGTGCACATCCGATAGATGAGCCGGTAGCTCTAATTGATACGCCACTTCGCCTTTCCTTTCCAGAACTTGAAAGGGTCCGATGTATCTAGGTGACAACTTCCCTTTCACCATGAACCGGTGAAGTCCTCTGATAGGGGACACCTTGAGATAAACATAGTCTCCCACGTTGAAAACGAGCTTTCTTCTTCGTACATCGGCGTAGCTCTTTTGGCGTGTCTGTGCTATCCTTAAATTGTTGCGAATTTCCCTCACCTTCGCCTCGGCTTCTTGTAGTACTTCTGGACCAAACACTTTACTTTCCCCCGTTTGGTTCCAAAATAGGGGAGTTCTGCACTTCCTCCCGAACAAGGCTTCAAATGGTGACATCTTCATACTAGCTTGATAGCTGTTGTTATAGGAAAACTCCGCATACGATAAGTTCTTATCCCAACTTTGATTGTTTTTTAGTGCACATGCCCTCAGCATATCTTCAAGAATCTGATTGGTTCTTTCCGTCTGCCCATCAGTTTGGGGATGATAGGCAGAACTAAAGTTCAGATGGGTTCCCATGGTTTCGTGCAACTTCTGCAAGAACCTTGAGGTGAACTGTGTCCCTCGATCCGACACAATCTTCTTTGGCACTCCATGGTAACACACGATCCTTGATATGTACAACTCTGCCAATTTGGATCCGCTGTAGCTTTCTTTCACGGGGATGAAATGAGCTACCTTGGTTAGCCTGTCAATGATGACCCATATTGAATCATATCCTGATTGGGTCCTAGGCAATCCCACTATGAAATCCAAGCCGATTTCTTCCCATTTCCATTCAGGCACTTTGAGTGGTTGCAATAATCCTGCAGGTCGTTGATGTTCTGCTTTCACCAACTGACATGTGTCACATAGGGCAACATGTTCCGCGACATCTCGCTTCATGCCATACCACCAATACCTGCTCTTGAGGTCCTGGTACATTTTCGTACTCCTAGGATGAATGGAATAGTCAGAATCATGAGCCTCCTTCAAAATCAATTCACGGATCTCCTTTACTTCTGGCAGACAGATTCTTTTCCCGTGCCACAACGTTCCTTGTTCATCCTCTCTAAAACCAGGAGCTTTATTTTCCTTTATGAGTTGTCTGATCTCTTGTATCTTCTCGTCATTCTTTTGACCCTCGCGTATGTCTCGCTCGAGTGTGGAGTCCACTTCCATGGCGATGGCTTCACCACTATTTACCAGGCATAGATTGAGCCTTATAACCTCGTACTTCAATTCTGCAGGCATGTCCTTCAAGCTCAAGTTATTGACCCGCACTTTCCGACTCAAAGCATCGGCCACGACGTTTTCTTTCCCAGGATGATAGTTGATGCCCACATCAAAGTCATTGATTAGCTCTAACCATCTCCTTTGTCTGAGGTTGAAATCTGGCTGTGTGAAAATGTACTTCAAACTCTTATGATCCGTATGTATCTCTGTCCTCTTCCCTATCAAATAGTGTCGCCGAATTTTCAACGCGTGTACCACTGCCTCTAGTTCTAGCTCATGTGTAGGATAGTTTTTCTCGTGCTTCCGGAGCTGCCGGGATGCATATGCCACGACATGCCCTTCTTGCATGAGAACACATCCCAACCCGTTTCCAGAGGCATCGCAGTACACAGTAAAGTTCTTTTGCATATCTGGCATAACCAGCACTGGGGCTGTTGTCAATCTTTTCTTTAACTCCTGAAAACTCGTCTCACACTGTGGCGTCCATGTGAATGTGATTCCCTTCTCCAACAGTTTGGTGAGAGGTCTCGAGATCTTGGAGAATCCCTCAATAAACCGTCGATAGTATCCAGCCAATCCCAAGAAGCTTCGAACTTTCCCGACATTTTCAGGGGTCTTCCACTTTCGTATATCCTCGATTTTGGCAGGATTCCCGGAGATTCCTCCCTCTGAGATTATATGTCCTAAGAAGGGAACTCTCTTCAGCCAAAACTCACACTTGCTCAACTTGGCATATAGTTGGTGTTCTCTTAGCCTCTGCAACATCAACCTTAGATGTTTCTCACGTTCTTCTTCATCTTTGGAGAAGACGAGAATGTCATCTATGAAAACCACCACAAATTTGTCCAGATATTCCATGAATACCTTGTTCATGAGATACATGAAGTATGCCGGGGCATTAGTTAGCCCGAAAGGCATGACGGTGTATTCATACAGTCCGTACCAAGATACGAAAGCTGTCTTGGGAATATCAGATTGCCTTATCTTGAGTTGGTGGTATCCCGACCTGAGATCAATTTTCGAGAACACACAAGCTCCCCTCAATTGATCAAACAAGTCTTCAATGCGGGGTAATGGGTACTTGTTCTTGATGGTTACCTCATTCAAGGCACGGTAATCCACGCATAACCTTTGGGTTCCGTCCTTTTTGGGCACAAATATCACCGGAGCTCCCCATGGTGAGGAACTAGGGCGAATATACCCCTTCTCCGTCAATTCTCTCAAATGATCCTTGAGTTCTTCTAGCTGCTTGGAGTCCATCCGATAAGGTCTTTTGTAAATCGGGGCTGTTCCAGGTACTAGCTCAATTTCGAATTCCACTTCACGATCGGGAGGCATACCTGGCAACTCCTCCGGAAAAACATCTGGATATTTCCTGACGGTCCTGATTCCCTCAACTTTCACCTCAACTTGATTTAATTTAATATCCCTCCTAGGCTCGTGTATTGTTATGAACTTTACTCTTGTGCCACTAGGGTGAGTTAGTTCCACCATTCTGGTCGAACAATGAATGATTCCCTTATGTTTGGTCAACCAATCCATGCCCAAAATAATATCGATCCCTTGTGAATCTATCACTATGATGTTAGCAGTAAATACTACCCCATTAATGTCTAGGTCCACCTTGGGACACACTTGTCTTGTCCTTATTTCTCCACCCGGAGAGTTTACGGCTAGCGTATGGTTCATTTGTGTTGTTGCTAGGTCATGCTTCTTAACAAACCCTTGAGCAATGAACGAGCGGGTAGCACCAGAATCAAACAGCAGGGTTGCAAGGTGTAAATTGGCAGGAAGCTTACCAACTACCACGTCGGGTGCCTCTTGCGCTTCCTCCATAGTGACGTGGTTCACCCGTCCTCGCATCACATTCGGCTGTTGTGGCTGTGCGGGCTTCTTCTTTGGGCATTTATGGGCGTAGTGCCCCACTTCACCGCAGCTAAAACATTGCACCCCAACCTTAGGTGCCTAGCCTTTGTTGTCTTGGGGTTGGTTTGGAGGTCCCTGTACTGCTGGTCGAGGTGGATATGCAGGGCGAGGCTGTTGTACAAACTGACGTTGTGGCTGTGCTGGTGCTGCCGGAGGCCTGTAGTTCGGGTTGTATCCTCTGGGTGCTGAGTAGGGTACCGCAGCACGGTTCGTCTGCCCTGTAGGTTGCTGCATCAGACGTGGGCGGGTGTTGCTCCCTGAGGCTTGATGTGACCACCCGGCCTTCCTATTATTCTCATTTTCCAAGGCCTTTAGCTTCCTTTCTACCACAAATGCTCTGTCCACCATCTTTTGGAAGCTTTCATACTCATTTGAGGACATTGCACACTGCATCTCTGCGGTAAGTCCCTCCACGAAACTATCTTGTTTCTGCTCATCAGTCTCTATGTCCCGTGGGGCATAACGGGATAGTTGAGTAAATTTAGTGAGGTATTCCCTCACCGTCATGTTTCCCTGCTGCAGTCCCAAAAACTCCTTCCTCTTGTTTTTGAGTTCACCTCTTGGGATGTAATGGTTGAGGAAGCTACGCTTGAACTCTTCCCAAGTGATGTTCTCAGGGTCATGATGGGCAGCCACGTAGGCGGTCCACCAATCAGCAGCAGGTCCATGCAATTGATGAGAGGCAAACAGCACCCTCTCATACCCTTGGCACTGTATGATCCTCATCTTGCTCTCAATGGTCTTAAGCCAATCATCTGCCTCCAGAGGTTCAGCAGCACTTGCAAACTTTGGAGGTTGAGTTCCTAGAAACTCACTCAACCTTGGTTAGCGTGGTGCAGCTTGTGGAGGTGGAACTTGATGCAAGTTGGCCACCACTTGAGTCAAGTTCTGGATGAGCTGATTTTGATTCTCCAGCATTTGGTGGAGGGGATCAACTCCTTCAGGGCGACCACCCCGGTCCTGGCCTCTAGAAAGATGAGGGTTGCATGCCTCATCGTTGTTGTTGGCGGGGTTGGCAGCACGTCCTTTGCCTCTTCCGGCCATCTGGCAGAATCAACAAATGTTAATTTTGAAAGCATTTAGTATCATCTTACTACTTTCACTTGTTTGTACTTTTGAAGTGTTGAGGCTTTGTTATATTTTTTTTTCTGAGGGTTCATTTCTCACACAAAAATAAATGCAATATTATTTCATGTGGGTTCACACACCAAAGCAAAACAATTTAAAGACGAGGCTGTGGACAATTGCTCATGGCTTCCACAACTCGCGTCACACACCAAGCATTAACACACAATTAACTTAACGTAACGACTCGACTATTCGACATCTTGCTAACTAAGGGAAGGTCTCTACACTACTCGTTTTCTTGAGCTGGCTCCTCGGGATCTTCCTCATCATTTCGGCTGCCTTCTGACTCTGCTTTGGGTGGGGAGGCTGCTGGTGGAGAAGTGCGACGACGCCTGATCGCTCGGCGATCCGGGGAGTCAGGAGTCCATGTATCATTCACGGTGACACACAGTTCATTCCCATCTCCTCTTTCCCTCGCCCTCAAGCAGGCTCGCAGCAACGCCTCCATTTCCTTCAGGGTGTCTCGGACATCCTGAAGCTCTTGTTGACACTCCTGCAGTCGAGTGCTGAGCATAGCAGCATCCTCCAAGCACAAGTCCATGTGCTCATGGGAAGTCCCTTGCTGCACCGGCGGGTACTTGTATTCCGTGGTACCACTCTCACGCTGGAGGACATACATGTACTCAGTCCTGTCCAGGTGCCGACGATAGATGTGACTCTGGCAGGTGATGGCCTCCCAGGTGACATCCTTCTCCGCATCGACCTGTGTCGCTCTACAAGCTGGGAGTGGTGGATCTTAAGCAGCCGATTTTCGTGTATAATTCTCATCTCTGAACTCCATTCTTCCCTCTTCTCACGGATGGTCCTGGTGGAGTTATAGTGGATGATTAACTTGCCTGTATTGCCGGAGGCTTCGAGCATACGTCGAAGACGGCGCAACAAGCCTCCTACTGCCAATCCGTAGGAAAGGTACGTCACCAGATGGCTCTCCTCTCTCTCGGCAAGGGCAACTACGGGAACTCTCCCTCCTGTGGACTTGCGAGCGGTGCAAATCATGCGAACCATCTAAAACAGAAAGCATTTAAACTTAGGTTAGATAAACTTCTAAACAAAAATCCTATTTTGAATGAAAATTGGGGTAAGATGAAGAAAGTGACTCATTAAATAACACTTTTCAACACACACCTTGTAAAAATAGTTTTTAAGAAAATAGGACCCTTAAATACGTCCATTTCTACCTAGGTCCACGTTCCTACGGGCAACCTTGGCTCTAATACCACTTCTGTCACACCCGGTTTTTCCGAAGAACAACCGAGTGAATATCACATGTATGCCAGGATCATTTTCTCATACATGTGATGACAAATAGTGAAGCATCATTTATTACAAGCCAGGTGTCGAATATAAATAAGTCTTACATAGCAAATGTCTCGATGGACAATGATAAGTTCATCACAAGTAAATAAACTAGCAGTGGAATATTATTCTTGAGGGCTCCGTCACAGGCGTTGGCCGGGGGTCTCCATGAACCTAGAAACCTTCTTCGGGGCCAAAGTGTCTTGGTTGTTATACACCACCTCATTATCTTGACCTGAGCAGCAATATAAACCAACAAAATATGCAAGGTTGAGTACCGATGGTACTCAGCAAGTGTGGGAAAATTATATCATGCATGGCTAGAACAAGGAGAGGTTGAACTTATGGTTAAAGCACTACGCAATTAATACGTATCACCTTAGCTTATTAAGCACCTACATTACTACACAGGTGAAATGATCCCAATCTCCCATCCCTTCATCATAACCAAATAACCATAACATCATTTCCAATGTTAAGCTCCCCGCTTAACATCCACAACTTCCAAAACCATCAATCCTCTAATCATGAATAAGTCCAAGCCGCTCTTGACCGTGAGCACGGCTGTCATGACAGTTTTGACTCTGCAGAGTTTGCACCACTGTACCCACATGTAGTGATTTCATCCCCCGTTGCTGGGTGGACTAAAAGAACCTCCATTATGCCAGTGGCTACAAACCACATTCACACTTCCCAGGTGTGTAGCTAGGAGATCACTATGAAGCCTTTACAAAGGGATTCCCGACGAGTGTGGGCCCACTGAGGTTTCACCCCTAACAGCATACAAGAGGCTCCAACCCCGCTGCAGTGGCCCCCTCTTGAGCCTTGCGGTTCATATGGTAGTCCAGCTGACACCTACTCCCCGCACCATCCAACACACCCATACTACGCCGGGGTATTAATTGGCCAAGCTGCCCCATCTCAGCATGTGGTTGGCACTGTAAAGCCAGGTTACATGCTCCATGAACCGGTCCTTAGGATCCAGGCAAGTACTAAAGACAAACCCGAGTCTCGTGCACCCAGCACACAACCAAAACATCCAACTTGCCTTGATCCCTACCTCTACATAACTCACAATATCTCATTCAAGAGTATGGTAAAATAAACTGATGATCTCATATCCCAAATATCCCATTCTAAGCATGGCTAAGCATATGCATAATAATAAATGATATGATAAAATAAATCCCAACCCAAGCTACAAGGAAACAAGGTAATCCAATTCGAGGGAAACTTCCTAGCATGGGTTTCATATTTCAATTGACAATGCAAATAATTCTAGCTACACATCCTAGCATAGGATTCAAAGTGGTCAAGGACACTTGCCTCCTTCCTGCTGCTCTTGAAATGGGTAGTCCTTATCTTGGAAAGGAATAACTTGCTCTTGAACAGGTTCTACATCATACCATCACACATAGCAAAAGAAAAACAACAATCCATAAGACATAGTTCACACTTCCACTTCATATAAACCACACATTCATATTTATGAAAGTCATTCACCATTATATGTGTTGTGGTTACTCTATGTGTGTTGATTTGTGGCTTGCATGCACTTTTGATCATATGTATATGATTCCTACTTTTGTGTTCACATTTATACTTACATACTATATATATGAGTTTTCAATTTAAATAAATTCCTTATATTCAATTACTACACCTTTTAGCTACCTAGTATGCATGAAAGGTATTTTCCTTCTCCATATGTGTCTTCATAAGTTCTACCAACCCTCAACTGTATTCTTTGGATTTTAGAACTCCATTTATCATTTACTATTTGCTATATTTTCAGATTTATTTCCTATGCCTAAATGTGAACTTTATTATAAAAATAACAAGACACATCATCTAAACAGAATAGGTTCTGATCTAAAATATTTGCTAATATATTTTTGACCTTTTCCTCTGATGTAAACTATTTTACAATTATTTTCCCTATTTTCCAGAACTATTCTTTACTTAAAAATGTGTCCCTAAATGTGAATAATAAATTAAACAGATTCACTTCAGCCCAAAATATGTTTTTATTTCACCCCAAAGTTTTCTAAATACTGAGAAAGTTTTTAATTTAATTTTGACAATATGTTTGTCCCACTTTTTAAATTTTAAACACTAGCTACATATTCAATTTCCTAAATTAAATATTAAACAGGGCTAAAAAGGTAAACTCACCCCACTACAGGGTATATAATATTATTTTAAGAATTTTCAGGGGTCTAGCTACACATAACAGAGGGGTTTTTCCTGAATTTTATTAAGTCTAGGGGCTAAAACTGATTTTTAAATGATTTTACATGATTTTCTGAAGTTCCAGGGGCTAGATCAGAAGTTTCCGGGGCTAGCTCTTATTTCCCGAGAACCCCAGGGGGTAGCACGTAAGATTTCCAGTCTTTATAACGCGGGGCTGACGTGGACCGTCCGATTTTAAACCGACGGCTGAGATTATAACGTTTTCCAGTCACCGAGTTTTCTGCACCTGCAAGGTTCCCCGGAGGCGGTGGATCAAAACCAGCGAGTTAGATCGGAATTTCCGAGCGTAGATCGGCAAGAATGCGCCGGAGAAGGCTCGGGTTCTCACCGGAGGAAAACAGCAGATCGCGTGGGAAAAACAGAACGAGGCCGGGGTTTTTATAGACGGGGGAGGGCGGCGGGGTGGTTTAGATCGAGTTCGCGTCGCCCCCGAGCGGAATTCGGCTGGGATTCGCAGAAATCCGGATCGGTTTGGATTCGCGGTGAGAGAGTCCGGCGCTGGCGCGAGGTAGACGAAGAACTGGCGTGCCCTGCCTGTCAGTGGGAGGAAAGGGGCGCGCGCGGCTGCGGGCTGGCGAGGTTCTGGTTGGGCCGGCTGCTGGGTTGCGGCCCACTGGCCTGTTTTTTTCTGTTTTCTTTTTTTTCTTTTTCTATTTCTTTTCTGATTTGAGTTTAATTTGAATTCCAGTTTGAATTTGAATTTTTGCAAAACATGCAACACGTCCAAAAATTTTTAAATTCCCCTCTTAACATGATTTAGGGTCTTAACAAGATTTTTGGGGTGTTATAGCATATCACCCTCAAACCGATGGACAAACTGAGAGGGTGAATCAAGTGCTTGATGATATGTTGATAGCGTGTGCCGTCCACCACGGTAAGAATTGGGATGATCACTTACCATTGGTGGAGTTTTCATACAACAACGGTTATCAAGCGAGTATTAAAATGGCACCGTATGAAGCTCTCTACGGCCGGAAGTGTCGCACACCACTGAATTGGTGTGAGTCCGGCGAAAGAGTTCTGTTTGGGATTGATCTTGTCAACGAAGCCGAAGACCGAGTTCGGTTGATACAAGAGAACTTAAAGGCTGCACAATCCCGACAGAAGAGCTACGCTGATCAAAGGCGTAGGCCATTACATTTTGACGTCGGAGAATACGTTTGTCTTCGTGTATCTCCGATGAAGGGAATTCACCGGTTCGGTGTAAAAGGGAAGCTCGCTCCGCGTTTTATTGGTCCTTTTGCTATCATGGAGAAGTGCGGACCCGTAGCCTACCGGCTAGAACTACCGGCGAATTTAGCGGTGTTCATGATGTATTTCATGTTTCACAGCTGCGGAAGTGCCTCAAATTCAATGCTGCTGTTCGCACCGAGGACATCGACGAGTTGAAACGGGACCTGACCTACACCGAGCGACCGGTTCAGATTTTGGATGAAAAGACCCGGGTAACCCGGAACCGGACGGTCCAATTTTTCAAGGTGCTGTGGAGTAATCACACCGCGGAAGAGGCGACGTGGGAAAATGAAGATTACCTCCACACCAACTATCCAGAACTTTTAGCTTTGTACAGTTTGTAATTACCTCTCCCGTCTCGTTCCTCTTTTGTAATGTCGGGACGAGATTCTTTTAAGGGGGGAGGAATGTAAAAGTCCCAAAAATGTGTATGAATAAAAACTAAGGTTTGAGTTCATATGTGTGGCAAAGACATGAAAAATGGGACTTGCTAAAACTTTTCTTCATGCAAAGTAATATATGGATGACCATCCAAAATGAGGCTCACATTTTTATTTAAAAGTGTTGAACCAATAAGGAGTTAAATGCCTCTTTGCATGTAAGTTTAAAAATCAGATTTGAAATTCAAAGTTCATACATGTGGTGACCAAAAACTTTGAATAAACATACAGCCCTATACTTGGATTTATAGGAAAAAGTTTTATCACAAACTTTTCAATTGTAGGGTGAGCTCAAAAGGGAGTTAAAGAGAGGCATTTGCAAATTCTAGCTAAATTCAAATTTGTCATACCAATTCGAACTGAATTTGGAGAATTAATATTCTGGCCACCCTTTTAAACTCAGCATTCTGGGGATTTTGAGGATCAGCTTGAGAAGATATTTGGGGAGGTAAATGTGGAGTGGGACCCTGTAACACCCCAAAATCTGTTAAGAGGGGAATTTAAAAAATTTTGGGCGTATTGCATGTGGTGCAGAAATTCAAATTCAAATTGGAATTCAAATTCAAATCAAAACAGCAAAGAAAAGGGAAAAGAAAAAGAAAAAAAAAAGGAAAACCCAATCGGCAAATGGGCCGAAACACACCAGCCGGCCCACCATTTCCCACGCCAGCCCACAGCCGCGCGCCCCTCTCTCCCTCTCACTGACACGTGGGGCCCACGTGTCATCCCCCACCTCTCTCTCGCGAATCCAAACTACCCCTGGAAACCCGCGTCCCCCAGCCGAATTCTGGTCCCGGATGACTCCAGATCGATCCTAATAGACCGCCGCCCTCCCTCGTCTATATAAATGCCGGCATCGTCCTGTTCCCCCCCCCCCCCCGATCAGCTGTTTTTCCTCCCGGTGAGAACCGAAGCTCCGATCACCGTTTTCTCTCGATCCTTGCTCGGGTTTTCTGATCTAACGCGCCGATCATGTTCCACCGCCTCCGGGGAATCACACAGGTGCAGAAAACTCGGTGGTTTGCGCTCTAGACACAGCTCCGACAAACACCGCCACGTTTTCACCTCAGACCTCGTCGCCGACCGCCTTCCAGGGCCTCCGAGCTCAAGAAAAACCCCGAGGTGAGATCCCCGACCTCCCCTCTACCGATCTATGCCATGAAATCGCAGTTTTAGGAGGTATAGACGAAGATCCAAAGTTCTCCGGCGAGATCGCCGCCGCCGCGCGCCGCCGGGCAGCGCGGGCTGGCTCCGGCCAGGGCGACGTGGCCGCTTGTGCGCCGTCTATTTTAAATTGCACGGTAGAATTAAAACCCGCGCGTAGCGGTTCGGCGATCTAATCTGAGCCGTCTGATTTAAATCAGACGGTCCACATCAGCCCTGCGTTATAAAGGCCGGGATCTTACGCGCTACCCCCTGGGGATCTCGGAAAACACGAGCTAGCCCCGGAAACTTCTGATCTAGCCCCTGGAACTTCAGAAATTCGTGTAAATTCATTTAAAAATCAGTTTTAGTCCCTGGACTTAATAAAAATTAGGAAAACCCCTCTGATATGTGTAGTTAGACCCCTGGAAATTTATGAAATAATAAATTAGACCCTGTAGTAGGGTGGATTTACCTTTTTGACCCTATATGATATTAAATTCAGAAATTTGAATATGTGGTTATGATTTAAATTTAAAAGGTGAGGCAAACACATTGTAAATTCAAATTTAAATTTTACTAGCACTTGGAAAACTTTAGAATGAGTTAAAAATAGATTTTAAGCTGAAATGAATCTGTTTAATTGATTGTTCACATTTATTAGTTATAGGGACACATTTTAGGTTAGGAAATAATTCTGAAAATTGGTAAAATAAATTTAAATTAGTTCACATCAGAGGAGAAGTTCAAAAATATATTATTTAATATTTTAGATCAGATCCTATTCTGTTTATATGATATACCCTACTATTTAATATTAAAACTCACTCTTTGACATAGAAAGTAAATCTGAAAAATATAGGAAAATGGGCATGCATAATTAGAAAATGATAGATGAAGTCTCTAACTCCAAAAACTTCATTTTAGGATTTGGTAGAAGATCTGAAAACCTATTTGGAGTAGGAAAATTTCATTCCCTGCAAACATGGTAGCTCAAGAGTGTATTAATTGAATATAAAGAATTTGTTCAAATTGGAAATTCATATATAGTGTGCAAACAGAAATCTGAATACAAAAGTTAGAAATCATATACATATGTTTAAATGTACATGTAGGCTAAAAATAAACACATCTAGAGTAACCACAACACTTAGAAATGTGAATGACTATCATATGTATGTATGTGTAGGTTGTATAAAGTGAAAGTGTGAACTATGTCTTATGTATTGTTGTTTTCTTTTGCTATGTGTGTTGGCATGAGTAGAACCTACCCCAGAGCAAGTTCTCCCCTTCCAAGACCAAGACTTTCCATTCTCAGAGCAGCAGGAAGAAGGCAAGTGTCCTTGACCACTTTGATCCTATGCTAGGATGGGTAGATAGAATTATTTGCATTGTCAATTGAAATATGAAACCCATGCTAGGAAGTTTCCCTAGAATTGCATTACCTTGTTTCCTTGTAGCATGGGTTGGGATTTATTTTATCATGTCATTTATTTATATGCTTATGCTTAGCCATGCTTAGAATGGGATAATTGGGATATGAGATCATCAATTTATTTGCCTTACTCTTGAATGAGACATTATGAGTTATGTAGAGGTAGGGATCGAGGAAAGTTTGATGATTTGGTTGGTGCTGGGTGCACGAGACTCGGGTTTGTGTTTAGTACTTGCCTGGATCCTAAGGACCGGTTCATGGAGCATGTAACCTGGCTTTACCGTGCCAACCACATGCTGAGATGGGGCAGCTTGGCCAATTAATTAGGTGTATCCCCGGCGTAGTATTGGTGTGTTGGATGGTGCGGGGAATAGGTGTCAGCTGGACTACCATATGAACCGCAAGGCTCAAGAGGGGGCCACTGCAGCAGGGTTGGAGCCTCTTGTATGCTGTTAGGGGTGAAACCTCAGTGGGCCCACGCTCGTCGGGAATCCCTTTGTAAAGGCTTCGTAGTGATCTCCTGGCTACACACCTGGGAAGTGTGAATGTGGTTCGTGGCCACTGGCATAATGGAGGTTCTTTTAGTCCACCCGGCAACGGGGGATGAAATCACTACATGTGGGTACAGTGGTGCAAACTCTGCAGAGTCAAAACTGTCATGACAGCCGTGCTCACGGTCAAGAGCGGCTTGTACTTATTCATGATTAGAGGATGATGGATTTTGATGTTGAGGATGTTAAGCGGGGAGCTTGACATTGGATATGATGATTATGGTTACTTGAGTTTGGACAATTCACCTGTGTAGTAATGTAGGTACTTAATAAGCTACGGTGATAGGTATTAATTGCGTAGTGCTTTAACCATGAGTTCAACCTCTCCTTGCTCTAGCTATGCATGACGTAACTTTCCCACACTTGCTGAGTACCAACGGTACTCAAACTTGCATATTTGTTGGTTTAAATTGCTGCTCAGGTCAAGGGAATGATGTGGTGTTCAATGACCAAGACTTCGGACCCGAAGAGGGATTTTAGGTTCATGGAGTCCCCCGGGCAACGCCTGTGATGGAACCCACAAGAATAATATTCCGCTGCTATTCTATTTACATGTTATGAACTTATTATCGTCCATCGAGACGTATGCTTTGTAAGACATATTTATATTCGACACCTGGCTTGTAATAAATGATGCTTCACTATTTGTCACCACATGTATGAGAAAATGATCCTGGCATACATGTGATATTCACTCGGTTGTTCTTCAGAGAAACCGGGTGTGACAGAAGTGGTATCAGAGTCAAGGTTTCCCGTAGGAACGTGAACCTAGGAAGAAATGGACGTATTTAAGGACCCTATTTTCTTAAAAACTATTTTACAAAGATGTGGGGTTGAAAAGTGCAATTTAATGGGCCACTTTATTCACCTTGCCCCAACTCTATTCAAAACACGATTTTTATTTAAATCTTATCTAACTTGATTTTAAATGCTTTATATTTTAGACGGTTCGCATGATCCGCACCGCCCACAAGTCCACTGGAAGGAGAGTTCCCGTAGTTGCCCTTGCCCTGAGAGAGGAGAACCGTCCGGTGACGTACCTCTCCTACGGGTTGAATGTAGGACGCTTGTTGCGCCATCTTCGGCGTATGCTCCACGCCGCCGGCAATACGTGCAAGCTAATCATACACTACAGCTCCACCCAGACCATCCATGAGAAGCGAGAAGAATGGAGTTTAGAAATGAGGATTATCCATGAAAATCAGCTGCTCAAGATCCACCGCTCTCCAGCTTGTCGAGCGACACAGGTCGATGCAGAGAAGGATGTCACCTGGGAGGCCATCACCTGCCAGAGTCACATCTACCGTCGCCAACTGGACAGGATTGAGTACATGTATGTCCTCCAGCGTGAGAGTGGTACAACAGAGTACAAGTACCCGCCAGTGCAGCAGGGGACTTCCCATGAGCACATGGACCTGTGCTTGTAGGATGCTGCTATGCTCAGCACTCGACTGCAGGAGTGTCAGCAGGAGCTTTAGGATGTTCGTGACACCCTGAAGGAGATTGAGGCGTTGCTTCGAGCCAGCTTGAGGGCGAGAGAAAGAGGAGATGGGAATGAACTGTGTGTCACCGTGAATGACACATGGACTCCTGACTCCCTAGATCGCCGCGTGAGTAGGCGTCGCCGCACTTCTCCACCAGCAGCCTCCCCACCCAAAGCGGAGTCAGAGGGCAGCCGCTATAATGAGGAAGATCCCGAGGAGCCAGCTCAGTGAGACGAGTCGTGTAGAGTCCTTTCCCTTAGTTCAGCAGGTTATCGAGTAGTCGAGTCGGTACCTTAGTTAATGGTGTGTTAATGTTTGGTGTGTGACGTGAGTTGTGGAAGCCATGGGCATTTGTCCACAACCTCGTCTTCAGGTTGTATTGCTTTGATGTGTGAACCCCTACGAATTAAGAGTGCATTTATTTTCGCGTGAGACAGGAAACACTCAGAAAATATAAATATAATAAGGTCTCAAAATTTTAAAGTTTAAACAAGCAAACTGGGAAGTTAGTACGTAATGCTTTAAATTGACATTTGATTGATCATGATAGATGGCCAGAAGAGGAAAGGGTCATGGTGCCAACCCCGCCTACAACAACGATGAGGCCGGCAACCCTCATATTTCTGGAGGACAAGACATGGGTGGTCACCGTGAAGGAGTTGATCCCATCCAACAAATGCTTGAAAATCAGAATCAGCTCATCCAGAGCCTAACTCAAGTGGTGGCCAACTTGCATCAAGTTCCACCTCCACAAGCTGCACCACGCCAACCAAGGTTGAGTGAGTTTCTAGGCACTCAACCTCCAATGTTTGCAAGTGCTGATGAACCTCTGGAGGCAGATGATTGGCTAAAGACCATTGAGAGCAAGATGAGGATCATACAATGTCAAGGGTATGAGAGGGTGCTGTTTGCCTCTCACCAATTGCATGGACCTGCTGCTGATTGGTGGACCGCTTACGTGGCCGCCCATCATGACCCTGATAACATCACTTGGGAAGAGTTCAAGCGTAGTTTCCGCAACCATTACATACCAAGGGGTGAACTCAAAAACAAGAGAAAGGAGTTCTTGGGGCTGCAGCAAGGAAACACGACTGTGAGGGAATACCTCACAAAATTCACCCAACTATCCCGTTATGCACCACGGGACATCGAGACTGATGAGCAGAAACAGGACTGCTTTGTGGAAGGACTTACAGCAGAAATGCAGTGTGCAATGTCCTCCAACGAGTATGAAAGCTTCCAAAAGATGGTGGATAGAGCGTTTGTTGTGGAAAGGAAGCTGAAGGTCTTGGAAAATGAAAACAAGAGGAAGGTTGGATGGTCACACCAAGCTTCGGGTACCAACACACGTCCACGTCTGATGCAGCAACCCGCAGGGCAGACGAGCCGTGCTGCGGTACCCTACTCAGCACCGAGAGGGTACAACCCGAACTTCATGCCTCCGTCAGCACCAGCACAGCCACAACGTCAGTTTGTACAGCAGCCTCGCCCCACATATCAACCTTGACCAGCAGTACAAGGACCACCAAACCAACCCCAAGACAACAAAGGCCAGGCACCTAAGGCTGGGGTGCAATGCTTTAACTGTGGTGAAGTGGGGCACTACGCCCATAAGTGCCCAAAGAAGAAGCCCGTGCAGCCGCAACAGCAGAACGTGATGTGAGGACGGGTGAACCACGTGACCATGGAGGAGGCGTAGGAGGCACCCGACGTGGTAGTTGGTAAGTTTCCTGCCAATTTACACATTCCAACCCTGTTGTTCGATTCTGGTGCTACCCACTCGTTCATTGCTAAAGGGTTTGTTAAGAAGCATGATCTAGCAACCACACAAATGAACCATATGCTAGCAGTGAACTCTCCAGGTGGAGAAATAAGGACAAGACAAGTGTGTCCCAAGGTGAATCTAGACATTAATGGGGTAGTATTTACTACCAACCTCATAGTGATAGATTCACAAGGGATAGATATTATTTTTGGTATGGATTGGTTGACCAAACATAAAGGAATCATCCATTGTTCGACGAGAACGGTGGAACTAACTCACCCTAGTGGCACAAGAGTACAGTTCATAACTATACAAGAGCCTAGTAGGGACATTAAACTCAATCAAGTTGATGTGGAAGTGGAGGAGATCAGAATCATCAGGGAATATCCAGATGTTTTTCCGGAGGAGTTGCTAGGTATGCCCCCCCGATCGTGAAGTGGAGTTCACGATTGAGCTAGTGCCTGGAACAGCTCCGATATACAAGAGACCTTATCGGATGGACTCCAAACAGCTGGAAGAACTCAAGGAACATTTAAGAGAATTGACAGAAAAGGGGTACATTCGTTCTAGTTCCTCACCATGGGGAGCTCCAGTGATATTTGTGCCAAAGAAGGACGGGATCCAAAGGCTATGCATGGACTACCGTGCGTTGAATGAGGTGACCATCAAGAACAAGTACCCATTACCCCGCATTGAAGACTTGTTTGATCAGTTAAGGGGAGCTTGTGTGTTCTCGAAAATTGATCTCAGGTCGGGATACCACCAACTTAAGATAAGGCAAACTGATATTCCAAAGACATCTTTTGTATCTCGGTACGGACTGTATGAATACACAGTCATGCCTTTCGGGCTAACTAATGCCCCGACATATTTCATGTATCTCATGAACAAGGTATTCATGGAATATCTGGACAAATTTATGGTGGTTTTCATTGATGACATTCTCGTCTTCTCCAAAGATGAAGAAGAGCATGAGAAACATCTAAGGTTGGTGTTGCAAAAGCTGAGAGAACACCAACTATATGCCAAGTTGAGCAAGTGTGGGTTTTGGCTAAAGAGAGTTATTATCTTAGGACATATAATCTTGGAGGGAGGAATCTTCGTAGATCCCGCCAAGATCGAGGATGTATAGAAGTGGAAGACCCCTGAGAATGTCGGGGAAGTTTGAAGCTTCTTAGGCTTGGCTGGGTATTATCGACGGTTTATCGAGGGATTCTCCAAGATTTCGAGACCCCTCACCAAATTGTTGGAGAAGGGAATCACACTCACATGGACACCGCAGTGCGAGACGAGTTTTCAAGAGCTGAAGAAAAGATTGACAACAGCCCCAGTGCTAGTTATGCCAGATATGCAGAAGAACTTTTCGGTGTACTGCGATGCCTCTGGAAACAGGTTGGGATGTGTTCTCATGCAAGAGGGGCATGTCGTGGCTTATGCGTCCCGGCAGCTCCGGAAACACGAGAAGAACTATCCTACACATGACCTAGAGCTAGCCGTAGTGGTACACGCGTTGAAGATTTGGCGGCACTACTTTATGGGGAAGAGGACAGAGATATATACGGATCATAAGAGCTTAAAGTATATTTTCACACAGCCAGATCTCAACCTCAGACAAAGGAGATGGTTAGAGCTAATTAACGACTTTGATGTGGGCATCAACTATCATCCTGGGAAAGCGAACGTCGTGGCGGATGCTCTAAGTCGGAAGGTGCATGTCAATAGGTTGAGCTTGAAGGACATGCCTACAGAATTAAAGGAAGTGGTTATAAAACTCAATCTATGTCTGGTGAATAGTGGTGAAGCCATCTCCATGGAAGTGGACTCCACGTTAGAGCAAGACATACGCGATGGTCAAAAGAATGATGAGAAGATACAAGAAATAACAGAACTCATCAAGGATAACAAAGCCCCTGGTTTCAGAGAGGATGAACAAGGTACGGTGTGGCACGGGAAAAGAATCTGTGTGCCTGAAGTGAAGGAGATCCGTGAATTGATTTTAAAGGAGGCTCATGATTCCGACTATTCCATTCATCCTGGGAGTACAAAGATGTATCATGACCTCAAGAGCAGGTATTGGTGGTATGGCATGAAGCGAGACGTCGCGGAACATGTTGCCCTATGTGACACATGTCAGTTGGTGAAAGCAGAACATCAAAGACCCACGGGATTATTGCAACCACTCAAAGTGCCTGAATGGAACTGGGAAGAAATTGGTATGGATATCATAGTGGGACTACCTAGGACCCAATCAGGATATGATTCGATATGGGTCATCATTGACAGGCTAACCAAGGTAGCTCATTTCATCCCCGTGAAAGAAAGCTACAGTGGATCCAAATTGGCAGAATTGTACATGTCAAGGATCGTGTGTTACCATGGAGTGCCAAAGAAGATAGTGTCAGATCGAGGGACGCAGTTCACCTCAAGGTTCTGGTAGAAGTTACATGAAACCATGGGAACTCATTTGAATTTTAGTTCTGCCTATCATCCCCAGACTGATGGACCGACGGAAAGAACCAATCAGATCCTTGAGGATATGCTGAGAGCGTGTGCGCTCAAAAACAATAGGAGTTGGGATAAGAACTTACCGTATGCGGAGTTCTCCTATAACAACAGTTATCAGGCTAGTATGAAGATGTCACCATTTGAGGCTTTGTATGGGAGAATGTGCAGAACTCCCCTATTTTGGAACCAAACGGGGGAAAGTAAAGTGTTTGGGCCCGAGGTACTACAAGAAGCCGAGGCGAAAGTGAGGGAAATCCGCAACAATTTGAGGATAGCACAGACACGACAAAAGAGCTATGCCGATGTACGGAGAAGAGAGCTAGTTTCCAAAGTGGGGGACTATGTCTACCTCAAGGTGTCCCCCTATCCGAGGACTTCGTCGGTTCAAGGTAAAAGGGAAGTTATCACCTTGATACATCGGACCCTTTCAGGTTCTGGAGAGGAAAGGCGAAGTGGCATATCAACTAGAACTACCGGCTCGCCTATCAGATGTGCACAATGTATTCCATGTGTCACAGCTAAAGAAATGTCTAGGGACGCCTGAAGAGATGTTACCCATGAATGAGGTTGACGTACGAGAGGATCTGTCTTATGCCGAGCAACCGGTCAAGGTTTTGGAGACAATGGAACGCCTCACAAGAAAAAAAAAGAATCCGGATGTGCAAGGTGCAGTGGAAGCATCACTCGGAAGAGGAAGCCACATGGGAGCGAGAAGACGAGCTTAAGGCACAGTTTCCGGAATTGTTTTCCTAGAACCACCAATCTCGAGGACGAGATTTCTTTTAAGGGGGGTAGAGCTGTAACACCCCAAAATCTGTTAAGAGGGGAATTTAAAATTTTTTGGACGTATTGCATGTGGTGCAGAAATTCAAATTCAAATTGGAATTCAAATTCAAATCAAAACGGAAAAGAAAAGGAAAAAGAAAAAGAAAAAAAGAAAACCCAACCGGCCAGTGGGCCGAAACCCACCAGCCGGCCCACCATTTCCCACGCCAGCCCACAGCCGCGCGTCCCTCTCTCCCTCTCACTAACACGCGGGGCCCGCGTGTCATCCCCCATCTCTCGCTCGCGCCAACAGCCGGGACTCCTCTCTCTCCCGAATCCAAACTACCCCCGGAAACCCGCATCCCCCAGCCGAATTCTGGTCCCAGACGACTCCAGCTCGATCCTAACAGACCGCCGCCCTCCCTCGTATATATAAACGCCGGCATCTCCCTGTCCCCCCCCCCCGATCGGCTGTTTTTCCTCCCGGTGAGAACCGAAGCTCCGATCACCATTTTCTCTCGATCCTTGCTCGGGTTTTCTGATCTAACGCACCGATCATGTTCCACCGCCTCCGGGGAACCACGCAGGTGCAGAAAACTCGGTGGTTTGCGCTCTAGACACAGCTCCGACGAGCACCGCCGCATTTTCACCTCGGACCTCGTCGCCGACCGCCTTCCAGGGCCTCCGAGCTCAAGAAAAACCCCGAGGTGAGATCCCCGACCTCCCCTCTACCTATCTATGCCATGAAATCCCAGTTTTAGGAGGAATAGACGAAGATCCGAAGTTCTCCGGCGAGATTGCCGCCTCCCGCCGCCGCGCGCCGCCGGGCAGCGCGGGCTGGCTCCGGCCAGGGCGACGTGGCTGCTTGTGCGCCGTCTATTTTAAATCGCACAGTAGAATTAAAATCCGCGCGTACCGGTTCGGCGATCTAATCTGAGCCGTCTGTTTTAAATCGGACGGTCCACATCAGCCCCGCGTTATAAAGGCCGGGAATCTTACGCGCTACCCCCTGGGGATCTCGGAAAACACGAGCTAGCCCCAGAAACTTCTGATCTAGCCCCTGGAACTTCAGAAATTCGTGTAAATTCTTTTAAAAATCAGTTTTAGCCCCTGGACTTAATAAAAATTAGGAAAACCCCTCTTATATGTGTAGTTAGACCCCTGGAAATTTATGTAATAATAAATTAGACCCTGTAGTAGTGTGGATTTACCTTTTTGACCCTATATGATATTAAATTCAGAAATTTGAATATGTGATTTGGATTTAAATTTAAAAGGTGAGGCAAACACATTGTAAATTCAAATTTAAATTCTCCTAGCACATGGAAAACTATAGAATGAGTTAAAAATAGATTTTAAGCTGAAATGAATCTGTTTAATTGATTGTTCACATTTATTAGTTATAGGGACACATTTTAGGTTAGGAAATAATTCTGAAAATTGGTAAAATAAATTTAAATTAGTTCACATCAGAGGAGAAGTTCAAAAATATATTATTTAATATTTTAGATCAGACCCTATTCTGTTTAGATGATATGCCCTACTATTTAATATTAAAACTCACTCTTTGACATAGAAAGTAAATCTGAAAAATATAGGAAAATGGGCATGCATAATTAGAAAATGATAGATGAAGTCCCTAACTCCAAAAACTTCATTTTAGGATTTGGTAGAAGATCTGAAAACCTATTTGGAGTAGGAAAATTTCATTCCCTACAAACTTGGTAGCTAAAGAGTGTATTAATTAAATATAAAGAATTTGTTCAAATTGGAAATTCATATATAGTGTGCAAACAGAAATCTGAATACAAAAGTTAGAAATCATATACATATGTTTAAAATACATGTAGGCTAAAAATCAACACATTTAGAGTAACCACAACACTTAGAAATGTGAATGACTATCATATGTATGTATGTGTAGGTTGTATGAAGTGAAAGTGTGAACTATGTCTTATGTATTGTTGTTTTCTTTTGCTATGTGTGTTGGCATGAGTAGAACCTGCCCCAGAGCAAGTTCTCCCCTTCCAAGACCAAGACTTTCCATTCTCAGAGCAGCAGGAAAAAGGCAAGTGTCCTTGACCACTTTGATCCTATGCTAGGATGGGTAGATAGAATTATTTGCATTGTCAACTGAAATATGAAACCATGCTAGGAAGTTTCCCTAGAATTGCATTACCTTGTTTCCTTGTAGCATCGGTTGGGATTTATTTTATCATGTAATTTATTTATATGCTTATGCTTAGCCATGCTTAGAATGGGATAATTGGGATATGAGATCATCAATTTATTTACCTTACTCTTGAATGAGATATTATGAGTTATGTAGAGGTAGGGATCGAGGCAAGTTGGATGATTTGGTTGGTGCTGGGTGCACGAGACTCGGGTTTGTGTTTAGTACTTGCCTGGATCCTAAGGACCGGTTCATGGAGCATGTAACCTGGCTTTACCGTGCCAACAACATGCTGAGATGGGGCAGCTTGGCCAATTAATTAGGTGTATCCCCGGCATAGTATGGGTGTGTTGGATGGTGCGGGGAATAGGTGTCAGCTGGACTACCATATGAACCGCAAGGCTCAAGAGGGGGCCACTGCAGCAGGGTTGGAGCCTCTTGTATGCTGTTAGGGGTGAAACCTCAGTGGGCCCACGCTCGTCTGGAATCCCTTTGTAAAGGCTTCGTAGTGATCTCCTGGCTACACACCTGGGAAGTGTGAATGTGGTTCGTGGCCACTGGCATAATGGAGGTTCTTTTAGTCCACCCGGCAACGGGGGATGAAATCACTACATGTGGGTACAGTGGTGCAAACTCTGCAGAGTCAAAACTGTCATGACAGCCGTTGTCACACCCGGTTATTCCGAAGAACAACCAAGTGAATATCACATGTATGCCAGGATCATTTTCTCATACATGTGATGACAAATAGTGAAGCATCATTTATTACAAGCCAGGTGTCGAATATAAATAAGTCTTACATAGAAAATGTCTCATTGGACAGTAAAAAGTTCATCACGAGTAAATAAACTAGCAGCGGAATAATTATTCTCGTGGGCTCCGTCACAGGCGTTGCCCGGGGGTCTCCATGAACCTAGAAACCTTCTTCGGGTCCAAAGTCTTGATCATTATACACCACCTCATTATCTTGACCTGAGCAGCAATATAAACCAACAAAATATGCAAGGTTGAGTACCAATGGTACTCAGCAAGTGTGGGAAAATTATATCATGCATGGCTAGAACAAGGAGAGGTTGAACTTATGGTTAAAGCACTACGCAATTAATACCTATCACCTTAGCTTATTAAGCACCTACATTACTACACAGGTGAAATGATCCCAATCTCCCATCCCTTCATCATAACCAAATAACCATAACATCATTTCCAATGTTAAGCTCCCCGCTTAACATCCACAACTTCCAAAACCATCAATCCTCTAATCATGAATAAGTCCAAGCCGCTCTTGACCGTGAGCACGGCTGTCATGACAGTTTTGACTCTGCAGAGTTTGCACCACTGTACCCACATGTAGTGATTTCATCCCCCGTTGCCGGGTGGACTAAAAGAACCTCCATTATGCCAGTGGCTACGAACCACATTCACACTTCCCAGGTGTGTAGCCAGGAGATCACTACGAAGCCTTTACAAAGGGATTCCCGACGAGCGTGGGCCCACTGAGGTTTCAGCCCTAACAGCATACAAGAGGCTCCAACCCCGCTGCAGTGGCCCCCTCTTGGGCCTTGCGGTTCATATGGTAGTCCAGCTGACACCTACTCCCCGCACCATCCAACACACCCATACTACGCCGGGGATACACCTAATTAATTGGCCAAGCTGCCCCATCTCAGCATGTGGTTGGCACGGTAAAGCCAGGTTACATCCTCCATGAACCGGTCCTTAGGATCCAGGCAAGTACTAAACACAAACCCAAGTCTCGTGCACCCAGCACACAACCAAAACATCCAACTTGCCTTGATCCCTACCTCTATATAACTCACAATATCTCATTCAAGAGTATGGTAAAATAAACTGATGATCTCATATCCCAAATATCCCATTCTAAGCATGGCTAAGCATATGCATAATAATAAATGACATGATAAAATAAATCCCAACCCAAGCTACAAGGAAACAAGGTAATGCAATTCTAGGGAAACTTCCTAGCATGGGTTTCATATTTCAATTGACAATGCAAATAATTCTAGCTACACATCCTAGCATAGGATCAAAGTGGTCAAGGACACTTGCCTCCTTCCTGCTGCTCTTGAAATGGGTAGTCCTGATCTTGGAAAGGAAAAACTTGCTCTAGAGCAGGTTCTACATCATACCATCACACATAGCAAAAGAAAAACAACAATCCATAAGACATAGTTCACACTTCCACTTCATACAAACCACACATTCACATTTATGAAAGTCATTCACAATTATATGTGTTGTGGTTACTCTATGTGTGTTGATTTGTGGCTTACATGCACTTTTAATCATGTGTATATGATTCTTACTTTTGTATTCACATTTATGCTTGCATACTTTATACATGAGTTTCCAATTTAAGTAATTTTCCTTCTATTCAATTACTACACCTTTTTGCTACCAAGTATGCATGAAAGGTATTTTCCTTCCCCATATGTGTCTACAGAATTTCTACCAACCCTAAACTGAATTCTTTTGATTTTATGACACGACCCAAATTGGTCCTGTCGAGCCAGGATCACGCTGAGGGGTGCTGCGTTACACAGCACCGTATAACACACGTCAAAGGTACAAAGCGGAAGCGAAATTTTATTACATAAACAAGTTATGAACATGTTTACATCAAAATAAGTTCAGTCTACACTCGCGGGCATAGACTAAGCATCAAGTGCACGTTCAGCCCTTGAACGTGCCCTTGCTAGCACACACACACACTAACTCTGCGGCGTGCACGACTCCCACTCGACGGGGTTCGCCTCCTGGGGTTCCGTCTCCTCTTCGGGAGTCCCTTCCTCATAGAACCCTGCAAAAGCTTCAAACACAAGCAGTGAGCACGAAGGCTCAGCAAGTCTGACCCGTCTCACCTAAACATGGAACTTCTACATGAGGGGTGATGGGTACATGAGGAAAAATCATTTGCAAAGGACACGCCTAATTAGTGGAACCTTACTTTCAAGTTTTAGCAGCAGGTTGTGGAGAACCTTATGCGAAGGCACATGAGAGAGCCGCAATCAAACAAGGAACACATTTCTCTCATGTACTTTGCCCAAAGTTGAAAAGAACTTTAATTAGCTCTAAACTACACAAACCATTAACAAGCAAAGTCCATCTTTCAATCAGCAGAATTTTAACATGTAACTAGCCTATTCTTTCTACGTCACGGTACAGTGAACAAGTGGTACTCACTGACCGTGAGGGACGGCGATTATAATCGATTTACACCTGCAGGGTTACTCGAACAACCCGTCACGTACGCCCGTACTCGATGTTTCCTACAACAACCATCACGGACGCCGTACGCAACTACCTTTCACCCGTCAGCCAAATATTGAACCGGTCCCATCGTCCCGAGCAAGAGGTCTCTGCACGCGCATCTCTGTGCCGCCAGCCGATTTACACCTCGAGCTCTCAACCTACCCTCTGAACGACGGGCAATGCCTCAATACCCAGCTACCCGAGTTACATCAGTTTCCCGGTTCCCATATAGCCGGTAGGTCTTCGGTACTGTTCTAGCTTGTTCAACAGGCCCACACACGGCTCGGTCCTCAATCGACACAAGCGGAGCTACAGCACACAGGCCCCAAAGTCCTGCTGCCCTTACTCTCCGCTCGGTTTCATTTTCTTGCCATGTGTATCATGTGCTATCTCTACCCGAGCAATGTACCTCTAGCCTATCCTCGCGAGTAGTTCCAACTACTCGACTTGTACCGAATCCTACTCTATCCTAGCAATGCAGTAGCTAACGGGGTTTGCAATCCTAAACACAACCCATGGTTCTCTTGGCTATGCAGTGGGGCTTCCAAACAAGACTCTAATGCACAGAATAAAGGAAACAAGTATGTGCTCAAAACAATAAAAATTTGTAAAAAGGTTAATGCAAACCGGAGCTTGCCTTGCTGCTCTTGGTCGTAGGCTAGCTGTTCCTCCAGAGTAACAAAGTCTAGGACTTCGGGTTCCTCCTCGACCTTAGCGACTACATGATATAAGAAACATATGTATCAATTTAAATGTGTTTGTATTAAGTTTTGAACTTGTGAAGCCTATAACCTTTGCTAGACAGACCTAATGACTGTGAAACTTTTACTGTGGCTTGGTTACAACCTAAACAGAGACTTGGTCAAGTTTTAGTTGCAGCAAAGCTCATTTGAGCCCTCCACAATTAATTATGTCCTTGACCTTAATTGGAACTCTTAGGGTGTTCTAGGAATTTTCATGAAGCAAACTATGATTTTCTGAAAACTAGATTTTCAGAGGGTTCTAATGGAGTTGATCTCACTTAATTTGGAAGTTCCTAACTAAAGATATGAGCTAAACAATTTCAGAGAAAATTCTGAAAATGTTTCTGAACATTTTCTATTTTCTCTGGAACAGTTTCACTAATCACACCATTAGGTGGATCAGATTAGCTCAAATGGATCTGAAATTTTTATGGTAGTTCAGGGATATTTTGGTGAACATCCCAGCAAAATTTCATTATTTTCCTCCAAAGGATTCTCCAGTTAAAATTCCTAACATTTTAAATTTTGAGGATTTAATTCTGGAGAATTAAGGAATTTCATGAACTGAAACTTGATTTGCTGGAAAGTACTCAGAGAGCTGAATCCAGTAAAATTTGGTTCACTTAATTTGGAGCTTTCTAGCCAAAGTTATGAGGATTTGAAGTTTTGGAAGAATTCTGAAAATCGGGGAAAAGTTTAAACTCTCGGGGCCCGCGGGGACACGTGTCGAGCGCGGAGGTGTCCGGCACACCGGAGCTCACAGGGTATTTGCGCCCCAGCACAGCTGATCCCCGGCCACACCCGATCCCGATTTAAATTCTTCAGCCGCTGACACGTGGGCCAGCCGGCTTCATCTTCCTCCCGCCGTTCTCTCGCGCCCGCGCCGCCGACCTCGCCGGAGCAGACTCGGGGCTCGCCGGCTCGCCGCTGCCGGACCTCCCATGGTCTGAAACTCGCCGCCAGGGGGTTGTCGACGTCGAGGAACACGTCGGTGGTGTCAGGTCGGGCTGGGGGTGACCGGAAATAGCTCGGCGACGTGCCGCGGCCTCGGTTGAGGTTCGGCACCGTCGACCGTGGTTTCTAAACCCGCCAACACCTCGAACAAACGGTCCTACAGCATCAGTGTACCTCTAGGAAGCTCGACAAGGTGTCAAAAGGGTTCAGGGACGGCGGCAAGTCGATCGGCACCGTGTGACCGATCGTGTCCGCCATGACCGCCCTTGATCGAGCTCGAAATTCGTTACTCCTAGACAGTTTCACGCCACGGATGCAGAAAAGAACTTGATCGCCGCCTAGTCCAGCGTCTATGTGCAAGATTTGATGACCTCCGAAAGATCATAGAGCGAGAATTTAAAGAAACCGTACCGGAAGCTCGGTTTAATGTCGCCGGAGCAAAAACTGGAAATTCTCTGTGGATTCTTCACGGTTGGCTTCCAAACATGGAGGAGAGCAGCACGGTGGTCGCGCGCTCCTGTTGCATCTCTTTATGGACCGTGTATACGCCTGTGGAACGCTGTCCACGGGCGCCCGACTCTCGGCTGAGGCTAGGTCGCTGCGGTGGCGATCGCTCTTGGGCAAAGAAGGTCGGAACTCGGGGTTTCTGGCGTTGGGAAGGTGAAGTGCGACCTCAGGTGGCTGTCTAGCAGCTCAAGGACGAAGGAGGAGATGGTTTTTGCTGATTTTCCCGATTGAGCAGAGAGCGGCGGCGAGAGGCAATGCCGCTGCTCGGGTCTGCCCGCGAGAAGATAAAGCCGACCGACTCCTGCTCAGTGGAGGCGGTGCCGGTCGCATGGGGGCGCGAGCAAGCCACCCTGGGCGCCAGCGCGCGGAGAGGGAAGCAGCTGGTGGCACCGGTAGCTGCTCGGTGGCACAGTCGACAGCTGCTCGGTGGAATTTCCCACCGAGACTCTGACTTTGGTTGCAAGTTTCTCCTTCTTCCCTCTATGACATGTGGGTCCCACCCGGGGTTTTAACCTCTGAAATTTACTCCTAATCACTGTAGTGAACATTGAACCCCATAATACCCCTGGTGATTCAAATTATTCACCCTTGAGCCATTCGAATTGAATAGGATTCGAATTGGGTTTGGTTTGAGTGAATTCCAGCACAAGTTCAGTTTTGAATTCAAATAAAGTTTGACTTCGTCCCACTTAGCTCATGTCAAGATCAACTCCAAATGGAGTGAAAATTGGTGTGTGAGCTCACAAAAATGTGCTGAGTAAGAATATGCCTCCCACTTTTAAATTCATGGGATAAAAACAGTTTGAATTTGAATATGGTTTCAAACTGCCCTCTTCCTAACTATACCCAAAATGACCTCGAAAAGGTTTTGAATTTGGGTGAAACTAGGCATGGACATCCTTAGTAAGGTGTAGGAGTTTTTCTATGTCCAGCCCATCTAATCATATGTGGGAAATACCACTTTTGCAATGTGTGAGTTTGTTCTCTAATGAGCATGTTGATAATTGTTACTTGCTCTTCATTTGTGTTCATCATCCTACCTCAAATGAGGTGTGTGGTGTGGTGATGAACACTGCAAATGTGTGTCAAAAACAGAGGCCCTTACATTCCTCCCCCCTTAAAAGAATCTCGTCCCGAGATTATAAGGTAAAAATGAGAGAGAGGACGGTGGAAAATTACCGAATATGCGACGTGAAAAAGTCGGGGTAGTTAGTGCGAAGGAACTCTTCGCTCTCCCATGTCGCTTCGTCCATGGAGTGATTACTCCATAGAACCTTGTAGAACCACAACGTCCGGTTGCGTGTGGTTCGGGCCTTTTCATCAATAATCTGCACCGGTTCCTCCCGATAGGTGAGATCCGGTTGCAGTTCTTCAATGTCTTCCAGCTGAACGGTAGTTGATAGCTTGAGACACTTCCTCAGCTGGGAAATGTGAAAGACGTCGTGCACACCGGAAAGTGCTTCTGGCAATTTCAGCCGGTATGCCACCGATCCACATCTTTCGGTAATCTGGAATGGACCGATGAATCGGGGTGCTAACTTTCCTCTCACCCCAAATCTGTTTACGCCCTTCATTGGAGACACCCGTAGGTATACGTGATCTCCAACTTCGAATTGTAATGGGCGCCTTCTCCGGTCCACATATTGTTTCTGACGGGATTGAGCGGCTTTTAGGTTTGCTTGAATTAGTCGAACCTTTTCTTCCGCGTTGTTGACAAGGTCAATCCCGAAGGTAATCCTTTCGCCAGACTCACACCAGTTCAACGGTGTGCGGCATTTCCGCCCGTATAGCGCCTCGTAAGGTGCCATCTTGATGCTGGCTTGGTACCCATTATTGTACGAGAACTCGGCTAACGGCAAGTGATCATCCCAATTCTTGCCGTGGTTGATAGCACAAGCTCGTAGCATGTCCTCTAGGATCTGATTTACCCGCTCGGTTTGCCCGTCCGTCTGCGGGTGGTATGCTGAACTACGGATCAGCTTCGTCCCCAAGGCAGCGTGTAGCTGCTCCCAAAATCGGGACACAAATAAAGTGCCCCGATCCGATATGATGGTACGGGGTACGCCGTACAAGCAAAGGATCCGTGAGATGTACAGTTCAGCGTACTTCTTGGCGTTGTAGTTGGTGTTGACCGGGATGAAATGGGCAACTTTGGTGAGCCGATCGACGATCACCCACACAGAATCATGTTTCTGCAAGGTGGTGGGTAAACCGACGATGAAATTCATACTCACATCCTCCCACTTCCAAGCAGGAACGCCCAGTGGTTGTAGCAGTCCCGGTTTCCGCATGTGGTCTGCCTTCACCCTTCGACATGTATCACACTCGGACACGTATTTTGCAGTCTCATGCCTCATCCGTGTCCACCAAAACTTGCTTCTGAGTTCTTGATACATTTTGTTGCTGCCGGGGTGAATAGAGAACTTTGATAAGTGAGCCTCATCAAAGATCTTCTTTCGTAGTTCCGGGTTTCGGGGTACGACGATCCGGTCCTTGAACCATAGGACGCCGTCTCCGTCTTTCCGGAAACAATTCAGCTCCCCACTGTCTACACGTCTCCGTAAATGTGACATGCCCTTGTCATTCTTCTGGGCTGCCGCTATCTCTTCACGGATGGTGGGGATCAAAGCTAGGTTGTAGAGAGCTCCGTGTGGAATCACATGTAGTGGTGGTTCGCTCTCTTCCAACGGTGTGATGGTCAGAGTATTGACGTGTGACTTGCGGCTCAGCGCATCTGCCACCACGTTTGCCTTGCCCGGATGATAATGGATCTCTATCTCGTAATCCTTTATCAGTTCTAACCATCTTCGTTGCCTCATGTTCAGCTCCTTCTGAGTGAATATGTACTTGAGGATTTTGTGGTCGGTATATAAATGTACGAGGTTACCGAGTAGGTAGTGCCTCCACATTTTGAGTGCGAGTACCACGGCAGCGAGCTCCAAGTCGTGAGTTGGATAATTCTGCTCATGGTTCCTAAGCTGCCGTGATCCATACGCGACCACTCTTCGGTCTTGCATCAGCACACATCCGAGCCCAATGCCGGATGCATCGCAGTACACATCGAACGGTTTTGTTGTGTCTGGCTGCGCCAAAACCGGTGCTGATGTCAGGTGCTTGACTAAAGCCTTGAATGCTGCTTCACATGCTGGACTCCAAACATATTTGGTAGCCTTCTTCAGCAGCTCGGTCATTGGATTAGCATCCTTCGAGAAGTTCAGAATGAACCTCCGATAATATCCCGCGAGTCCGAGGAAACTCCGTACCTCGTGAACAGTTCTTGGGGATTTCCAATTCAGCACTTGAGTGATTTTGCTCGGGTCCACAGCGATACCCTCCGCTGAGATGATATGCCCGAGGAAAGGCACCTGCTATATCCAAAACTCGCATTTGCTGAATTTTGCGTATAACTTATGGTCCCGCAGCCGTTGCAAGACTATACGCAGATGTTTCTTGTGATCTTCCTCCGACTTGGAATATACCAGGATGTCGTCGATGAAGACCACGACAAACTTGTCCAGCTCCGGCATGAATACCGAGTTCATCAACTACATGAAGTGAGCTGGAGCATTGGTGAGGCCGAAGGACATGACCAGGTACTCATAAAGTCCGTACCTCGTCGAGAAAGCCGTCTTTGGAATGTCCTCCGCCCTTATCTTAATCTGATGGTACCCGGATCTTAAATCCATCTTGGAAAAAATCTTTGCTTCGACCAACTGATCAAACAACATGTCGATCCGTGGCAACGGGTACTTGTTCTTGATGGTTACGGCATTTAATGGACGATAGTCCACGCAAAGCCGTAACGTCTCATCCTTCTTCTTCACAAACAATGCCGAACATCTCCATGGTGAGGAGCTCGGCCTAATAAAACCCTTCTCCAGAAGGTCCGTGAGCTGAGTCTTCAGTTCAGCCAACTCCTTAGGCGCCATCTTGTACGGCCTTCGGGATATTGGCATGGTTCCCTGTGCCAGTTCAATCTTGAACTCCACCTCTCTATCGGGTGGCATCCCCGGCAAATCATCCGGGAATACGTCAGGGAACTCTCGGACCACTGGAATATCCTCCAATCTGATGGTTGTGGTTTGATAGACACTTGGAAGTTTTATTTCTGGACTGTCCAGAAATAATGAGTGAGAACCGTGCACTTCTGAGTTTAAGTGCACGACTCGAAGGACGGTGTCTAAAACAGCGCCGTGGCGGGTTAACCACGACGTCCCTAGAATGACATCGACCTTCTGTCCCTCTAAGATAATGAGAGACGTGGGGTACACTCTACCTGTTAAGCATAATGGTGCTTTGGAAACCATTACGCTTGCTGAAATCTTCCCACCCGGTGAACAAATTAAATATGGACTATCGGTGGGTAGTATTGGCAAGCTGTGTTTAGCAATGAAAGCTTGGCTAATAAAATTATGCGTGGTGCCTGAATCAAACAGTACTATAGCGGGATGCTGGTGGAGTTGGAACATACCCGCAAGGATTGGCTCGCCCTCCGGCACGTCCTCAATGGCGAGTTGGTGGACGGTGCCGGGCCTAGGGTTTGCCCGCCGCGCATTAGTAGGGTTCCGGGGTTGATTCCTCCCCGGAAACTGTGGTGCCACTCCGCCGCCTTGCCTCTCCGGGCAACTGCTCGCGAAGTGTCCTGGACGACCACACTTGTAACATGTGGCCGCTGCTGGTGGAGTGCTCGGTGGACGAAAGCCCGGCATGCGTTGCTGAGGTGCAAACGCACGCGGCATCGCCCGCTGCTGCTGTTGTGGTTGCGGTGGTGCTGGCAGTGCCGTCCGGAATGCCGGTGAAGAGTACGGCCGACTGCGGAACGGCATCGACCGCTGTGGTGGTTGCCAGCGTGGACCTGATGGTGGGCGATTCACCATCCGAAACTTCTGAGAAGGACCGCCTCCTTCTCTACTGCTCTGCGGCACGCTTTGCTTTCTCTCCGCCGCTGCTAACTCCTTGCCGGAGTCCTCCTGAACAATCGCAGCATCAATGATGTCGTTGAGGCTGCCGCGATTGAACATCACCAACTTGTCCTTCAGGAGCGGGTTAAGCCCCTGGTAAAAATGGTCTCGCCGCTTCTCGTCGGTATCAGCATGATACGACGCATATAGCGCGAGATCGTTAAACACCCTGGAGTATTCCAGCGCGTTCCGGCTCCCTTGTTGCAGGTGTAAGAACTCCTGCGTCTTCCTCTTCATCAGACCTGGCGGTATATGATAGGCCCTGAAGGCCGTCCGGAACTCCGTTCAGGTCATCACTCGGTCGGTGGGTTGTGAAGCATAGAAGTTGGCCCACCACGCGCTCACGGATCCTTGGAGCTGCTGGACCGCGAACTGAGTCTTGCGCTGCTCGCTGATTTGGAGCAGCCCGAACTTCATCTCTATGGCGCGGAGCCAGTTGTCCGCGTCAAGTGGTTCATCCACCCTTGAAAATACCGGGGGATGAGTTGCCAGGAAATCGGAGTAGGAGCTCAGTTGGCGCTCCTCACGATCTTGACGTCTCTCTCGGCGAGACGTATTGGCGATAAGAGTCTGCAGCAACTCCGTGTGCTGCTGATGCGAGCCCACCATTGCCGCGACGATGTCGGCCAATGTAACCGTTGGCAGTGGCGGTGGCGGTGTTTGCTGTTGCTGTTGCTGCTGTTGCTGTTGTCGTCCCGAGGAGTCCTCGGGAGGTGGTTGGGAGGTCTCTCCCCCTTCACTGGTACCCCCAACGTCAGGGTTGGCACGAGTACGCGTCATTCTGAAATTCAAAACAGCAGCAATTAGCACATGTCTTACTTAAAATTCCATAAGCAACAGTAGGTATGGAAGTGACACATGATTAATTTGCACAACATTCACATATATTGATAAAGCATAAACTTTATACAAGATACATTATTCTTGGGTCTCCGAGAAGTCGTGCTCATGTCGTCACTACCTATACATACGCAACTGTCCACACGACATGTCACCGATTACAAAAGTTGGGTTACGCTACCCTGGCTGCCCTACTTGGCAACCGTAACCCCCTACTCGGAGTAGAACTCGACCTCCTGTGGGTCGTCCTCCTTCGGTACCGCTGCTGGTGGCTCTGGATCTACCACCTCTTCTACCATTCCGGGTTCTCCCATTGCTGGAAGACCAAAGACCACTGGTACGCCTAACACCGGGGGCACGAGGTCCTGCAATGCATGCACCTCGTCCATAGCCTGGTTGTAGTCCTCTTCCCAGCCTTGTCCTTCCTCGATAGCGTCGTCCCGCTCTTGAGCAAGATCCTCATTCTGCTGGGTTAGGGTTTGCACCAGCTCTTGCAACGCCGCAATGTCAACACGGCTCTTCTTCTTTGCCTTTTCAGACGACGCAACTGATTGTGTTGTTCATTCAGTCGCTTGATCATCGGAAGGAGCACATTGCGGAGTGTGCTGTGAGCACTCTCGAAATGATCTCCACGGCTTGTGCTCTCCTTGAGCTTTGTGGCGAGATGCTCCGTATGAACAGCTTGGCTGTCCATCACGGCGTTTCCCGCCCTCATCTGGAGGCTGAGATTTGCCTCCGCGGGGTTGTACCTTGAGCAACTCGGGTCCGTTGCCTCCAGGTACCTCTCTTTCCACACATGCTGAGCTCGTCCCTCCACCGGAACGAGTGCGTATGGAGTGCCCTCCATAGCCTGCACGTGTAGTTGGCAGAAACGTGACATAGTGTCACGGGCTGCCACTTGCCACATCCCTTCCGGTTGTCTTCCTCTCACCGTGACGGTGAATGGCACCCAACCGGGTGGCGTAGGTCCTGCAGGGACTTCGACATGGATTGTCCACGTCTTGTTCCCCTCTTCGCCTTCTTCCTTGGCGAAGTACTGCAGCATCTGATTGTACCCGAAATATTGGAGCATTTGCCACAATGCTTCCGGGTAGCCGCTACGGTCAGAACAGTGGGAAACTACCCACCCGTTCTCCAACTGTTTATCTGCTGCCATCTGTAAAAATATATTTGAGAAATGTCAAATATTTATTTAAACAGTAAACCATTGAGTTTTAACATAAGACATGTCATTGAACCCGTAAAACTTGGAAACATAGTTCAAATTTTAAACAAATTTGACTGCTGATCTGCTGTTCCCATGACAGCCCTGACCAGTTTCCATTTCAACCTGATTTAGGCCATGTTAAAGGCAAAACTAATTCTGGAGCTCAACATCAAAGTTAAAGCTAACTTCAATAGCTTTCCAGCCAGTATTTGCTTGGCCTAAGATCTGTCCTGGTACAAAAGTTATGAAATGTCAAAGTTAACAGAATTTCTGGAAACAATTGGACAGCACCTCCCTGCCTTAGGTACTGATTTGATCCAAGAATCCCAGTTACTTCTGTTCCTAATATGACAAAACGTTCTGTTAGAAAGTTGTAACCCATCTCATAAGCTTTCCAGAACTACCTCATTTTCTATTTTTGGATTTTTATGCAGGAAGTTATGCTTAATTTACAGAGAGTCTACAGAGAGTCTTTACTCTGTCCTGTTTTCTCGATAGTTTCAACTCTACTGCATTTTTCGAGTGGTTAAGGGATGAAACACCTCTGGACCTCAACAGAAAAGTTGTAAAGCTCTTCCAAATCTTTCCAGAAATGTATCATACGACCCCAACCTCGAAAGAACTCAACCTCTAACCTCTGATTAACTTCAGCCTTGATTCAGCTGAAAACAGAGTGCTCTGTCCTTAACAACCTATAAGTTGAAAACTTGTTAACTTTGAATATCCTGTTCAAGGGAAGGAGTTACATCAAGTTTTACTACTTTGGATCAAAACTATCAAGTTTTAAATGAATTTTTTCATTTAGTTGGGTGTGACGTCGATGCGTCACCAGATTATGTCGGTACTACGTCCTCACAAAGAAAACCTATACCGAACTTAGCCGGCTTCGTTATTTCAGTGGCACTAAACGTCACTCGCACACGGATGCTACACGTCTACCGTTTCGTGGTCAGGCTACCTGCAGAAACTCAAACAGTCATCAGACTCGGCTGCACACCGAGGCCGGAATCCATACAGTTAGTACACCCGGCCGTCATCACTCGCCCGGATGTTCTCAAGCCAAACACGCCTTGAGTTACGTGTTCACGTTTCAGACCACGTGACGGAGTCTCCCAAGTTGCACCACGCACGCCAGGGACAGACGTTGCTCGAATACCCCAAACGACATGAAGAGTTGCAGAGGATATCAAAGCGAGTCGAGTTACCTGCCACCCGTGGGGCTCCACCCTTCAGCTTGTGCGCACTGGTGGACAGCGCTTACGTGTATCCCCCAAGACATAAACGTCCCGAGATACACAATTTTCCGACATAACAAATAGGTTAATATGCCACTTTCTATATGCTAATAATATCCTTATACAGGCTACTAACTCGTTCCTCACTGGATTTTTGTTGTACTGTGTTAAACCTCAAGCGAGCTCTGATACCAACGCTGACACGACCCCAATTGGTCCTGTCGAGCCAGCATCACGCTGAGGTGTGCTGCGTTACACAGCACCGTATAACACACGTCAAAGGTACAAAGTGGAAGCGAAAATTTATTACATAAACAAGTTATGAACATGTTTACATCAAAATAAGTTCAGTCTACACTCGCGGGCGTAGACTAAGCATCAAGTGCACGTTCAGCCCTTGAACGTGCCCTTGCTAGAACACAGACACACTAACTCTGCGGCGTGCACGACTCCCACTCGACGGGGTTCGCCTCCTGGGGTTCCGTCTCCTCTTCGGGAGTCCCTTCCTCATAGAACCCTGCAAAAGATTCAAACACAAGCAGTGAGCACGAAGGCTCAGCAAGTCTGACCCGTCTCACCTAAACATGGAACTTCTACATGAGGGGTGATGGGTACATGAGGAAAAATCATTTGCAAAGGACACGCCTAATTAGTGGAACCTTACTTTCAAGTTTTAGCAGCAGGTTGTGGAGAACCTTACGCGAAGGCACATGAGAGAGCCGCAATCAAACAAGAAACGCATTTCTCTCATGTACTTTGCCCAAAGTTGAAAAGAACTTTAATTAGCTCTAAACTACACAAACCATTAACAAGCAAAGTCCATCTTTCAATCAGCAGCATTTTAACATGTAACTAGCCTATTCTTTCTACGTCACGGTACAGTGAACAAGTTGTACTCACTGACCGTGAGGGACGGCGATTATAATCGATTTACACCTGCAGGGTTACCCAAACAACCCGTCACGTACGCCCGTACTCGATGTTGCCTAAAACAACCATCACGGACGCCGTACGCAACTACCTTTCACCCGTCAGCCAAATATTGAACCGGTCCCATCGTCCCGAGCAAGAGGTCTCTGCACGCGCATCTCTGTGCCGCCAGCCGATTTACACCTCGAGCTCTCAACCTACCCTCTGAACGACGGGCAATGCCTCAATACCCAGCGACTACATGATATAAGAAACATATGTATCAATTTAAATGTGTTTGTATTAAGTTTTGAACTTGTGAAGCCTATAACCTTTGCTAGACAGACCTAATGACTGTGAAACTTTTACTGTGGCTTGGTTACAACCTAAACAGAGACTTGGTCAAGTTTTAGTTGCAGCAAAGCTCATTTGAGCCCTCCACAATTAATTATGTCCTTGACCTTAATTGGAACTCTTAGGGTGTTCTAGGAATTGTCATGAAGCAAACTATGATTTTCTGAAATCTAGATTTTCAGAGGGTTCTAATGGAGTTGGTCTCACTTAATTTGGAAGTTCCTAACTAAAGATATGAGCTAAAAAATTTCAGAGAAAATTCTGAAACTGTTTCTGAACATTTTCTATTTTCTCTAGAACAGTTTCACTAATCACACCATTAGGTGGATCATATCAGCTCAAATGGATCTGAAATTTTAATGGTAGTTCAGGGATATTTTGGTGAACATCCCAGCAAAATTTCTGGATTTTCCCCCAAAGGATTCTCCAGTTAAAATTCCTAACAGTTTAAAATTTGAGGATTTAATTCTGGAGAATTAAGGAATTTCATGAAGTGAAACTTGATTTGCTGGAAAGTACTCAGAGAGCTGAATCCAGCAAAATTTGGTTCACTTAATTTGGAGCTTTCTAGCCAAAGTTATGAGGATTTGAAGTTTTGGAAGAATTCTGAAAATCGGGGAAAAGTTTAAACTCTCGGGGCCCGCGGGGACACGTGTCGAGCGCGGAGGTGTCCGGCACACCGGAGCTCACAGGGTATTTGCGCGCCAGCACAGCCAATCCCCGGCCACACCCGATCCCGATTTAAATTCTTCAGCCGCTGACACGTGGGCCAGCCGGCTTCGTCTTCCTCCCGCCGTTCTCTCGCGCCCGCGCCGCCGACCTCGCCGGAGCAGACTCGGGGCTCGCCGGCTCGCCGCTGCCGGACCTCCCATGGTCTGAAACTCGCCGGTAGGGGGTTGTCGACGTCGAGGAACACGTCGGTGGTGTCAGGTCGGGCTGGGGGTGACCGGAAATAGCTCGGCGACGTGCCGCGGCCTCGGTTGAGGTTCGGCACCGTCGACCGTGGTTTCTAAACCCGCCAACACCTCGAACAAACGGTCCTACAGCATCAGTGTACCTCTAGGAAGCTCGACAAGGTATCAAAAGGGTTCAGGGATGGCGGCAAGTCGATCGGCACCGTGTGACCGATCGTGTCCGCCATGACCGCCCTTGATCGAGCTCGAAATTCGTTACTCCTAGACAGTTTCACGCCATGGATGCAGAAAAGAACTTGATCGCCGGCTATTCCAGCGTCTATGTGCAAGAATTGATGACCTCCGAAAGATCATAGAGCGAGAATTTAAATAAACCGTACCGGAAGCTCGATTTACGGTCACCGGAGCAAAAACTGGAAATTCTCTGCGGGTTCTTCACGGTTGGCTTCCAAACTTGGAGGAGAGCAGCACGGTGGTCGCGCGCTCCTGTTGCCTCTCTTGCTGGACCGTGTATACGCCTGTGGAACGCTGTCCACTGGCGCCCGACTCTCGGCTGAGGCTAGGTCGCCGCGGTGGCGATCGCTCTTGGGCAAAGGAGGTCGGAACTTGGGGTTTCTGGCGTTGGGAAGGTGAAGTGCGACCTCAGGTGGCTGTCTAGCAGCTCAAGGACGAAGGAGGAGATGGTTTTGCTGATTTTCCCGATTGAGCAGAGAGCGGCGGCGAGAGGCAATGCTGCTGCTCTGGTCTGCCCGCGAGAAGATAAAGCCGGCCGACTCCTGCTCAGTGGAGGCGGTGCCGGTCGCATGGGGGCGCGAGCAAGCCGCCCTGGGCGCCAGCGCGCGGAGAGGGAAGCAGCTGGTGGCGCCGGTAGCTGCTCGGTGGCACAGTCGACAGCTGCTCGGTGGAATTTCCCACCGAGACTCTGACTTTGGTTGCAAGTTTCTCCTTCTTCCCTCTATGACATGTGGGTCCCACCTGGGGTTTTAACCTCTGAAATTTACTCCTAATCACTGTAGTGAACAGTGAACCCCATAATACCCCTGGTGATTCAAATTATTCACCCTTGAGCCATTCGAATTGAATAGGATTCGAATTGGGTTTGGTTTGTGTGAATTCCAGCACAAGTTCAGTTTTGAATTCAAATAAAGTTTGACTTCGTCCCACTTAGCTCATGTCAAGATCAACTCCAAATGGAGTGAAAATTGGTGTGTGAGCTCACAAAAATGTGCTGAGTAAGAATATGCCTCCCACTTTTAAATTCATGGGATAAAAACAGTTTGAATTTGAATATGGTTTCAAACTGCCCTCTTCCTAACTATACCCAAAATGACCTCGAAAAGGTTTTGAATTTGGGTGAAACTTGGCATGGACATCCTTAGTAAGGTGTAGGAGTTTTTCTATGTCCAGCCCATCTAATCATATGTGGGAAATACCACTTTTGCAATGTGTGAGTTTGTTCTCTAATGAGCATGTTGATAATTGTTACTTGCTCTTCATTTGTGTTCATCATCCTACCTCAAATGAGGTGTGTGGTGTGGTGATGAACACTGCAAATGTGTGTCAAAAACAGAGGCCCTTACATTTTAGAAACTCCATTTATCATGTACTAGTTGCTATAATTTCAGATTTAATTCCTATGCCTAAATGTGAACTTTATTATGAAAATAACAAGACACATCATCTAAACAGAATAGGTTCTGATCTAAAATATTTACTAATATATTTTAGACCTTTTCCTCTGATGTAAACTATTTTACAATTATTTTCCCTATTTTCCAGAACTATTCTTTACTTAAAAAATGTGTCCCGAAATGTGAATAATAAATTAAACAGATTCATTTCAGCCTAAAATATATTTTTATCTCACTCCAAAGTTTTCTAAATACTGTGAAAGTTTTTAATTTAATTTTGACAATATGTTTGTCCCACTTTTTAAATTTTAAACACTAGCCACATATTCAATTTCCCAAATTAAATATTAAACAGGGCTAAAAAGGTAAACTCACCCCACTACAGGGTCTATACTATTATTTTAAGAATTCTCAGGGGTCTAGCTACTTATAACAGAGGAGTTTTTCCTAATTTTTATTAAGTCCAGGGGCTAAAACTGATTTTTAAATGAATTTACATGATTTTCTGAAGTTTCAGGGGCTAGATCAGAAGTTTCTGGGGCTAGCTCTTATTTCCCGAGAACCCCAGGGGGTAGCACGTAAGATTTCCAGTCTTTATAATGCGGGGCTGACGTGGACCGTCCGATTTTAAACCGACGTCTGAGATTATAACGTCGAACCGGTACGCGGGTATTTAAACCCTACCGTGCGATTTAAAATAAACGGCGCACAAGCGGCCACGTCGCTCTGATCGAGCGCGGGCGGCGCTGCCGGCGGTGCACGGCGGCGGGAAGAGGCGATCTCGCCGGAGACTTTCGGATCTTCGAGAATTCTTTCTAGAACTCTGATCTTATGGCATAGATCGGTAGAGGGGAGGTCGGGGATCTCACCTCGGGTGTTTTCTTGAGCTCGGAGGTCCTGGAAGGCGGTAGGTGACGAGGTCCGGGGTGAATTCACGGCGAGGCTCGTCGGCGCTGTGTTTACACCGCAAGTCACCGAGTTTTCTGCACCTGCAAGGTTCCCCGGAGGCGGTGGATCAAGACCAGCGAGTTAGATCGGAATTTCCGAGCTTAGATCGGCTAGAATTCGCCGGAGAAGGCTCGGGTTCTCACCGGAGGAAAAACAGCAGATCACGTGGAAAAACAGAACGAGGCCGGGGTTTTTATAGACGGGGGAGGGCGGTGGGGTGGTTTAGATCGAGTCCGCGTCGCCCCCGAGCGAAATTCGGCTGAGATTCGCAGAAATCCGGATCGGTTTGGATTCGGGGTGAGAGAGTCCGGCGCTGGTGCGAGGTAGACGAAGAACTGGCGGGCCCCGCCTGTCAGTGGGAGGAAAGGGGCGCGCGCGGCTGCGGGCTGGCGCGGGTTCTGGTTGGGCCGGCTGGTGGGTTGTGGCCCACTGGCCGGTTTTTTTCGGTTTTTTTATGTTTTCTTTTTTTATTTTTCTATTTCTTTTCTGATTTGAGTTTAATTTGAATTCCAATTTGAATTTTTGCACAACATGCAACACGTCCAAAAATTTTTAAATTCCCCTCTTAACATGATTTAGGGTCTTAACAAGATTTTTGGGGTGTTACAGATCTACCCCCTTAAAAGAAATCTCGTCCTCGAGATTGGTGGTTCTAAGAAAACAATTCTAGAAATTGTGCCATTAGCTCATCTTCCCGCTCCCAGGTGGCTTCCTCTTCTGAGTGATGCTTCCACTGCACCTTGCACATCCGGATTCTTTTATTTCTGGTGAGGCGTTCCATTGTCTCCAAAATCTTGTATGGTTGCTCGGCATAAGACAAATCCTCAGCTACGTTCACTTCATTCATGGGTAACACCTCTTCAGGCGTCCTCAGGCATTTCTTGAGTTGTGACACATGGAATACATCGTGCACATCCGATAGACGAGCCGGTAACTCTAGTTGATACGCCACTTCGCCTTTCCTTTCCAGAACTTGAAAGGGTCCGATGTATCGAGGTGACAACTTCCCTTTCACATTGAACAGACGAAATCCTCTGATAGGGGACACCTTGAGATAGACATAGTCTCCCACGTTGAAAACGAGCTCTCTTCTTCGTACATCGGCATAGCTCTTTTGGCGTGTCTGTGCTATCCTCAAATTGTTGCGAATTTCCCTCACCTTCGCCTCGGCTTCTTGTAGTACTTCTGGACCAAACACTTTACTTTCCCCCGTTTGGTTCCAAAATAGGGGAATCCTGCACTTCCTCCCATACAAGGCTTCAAACGGTGACATCTTCATACTAGCTTGATAGCTGTTGTTATAGGAAAACTCCGCATACGGTAAGTTTTTATCCCAACTCCGATTGTTTTTGAGTGCACATGCCCTCAGCATATCTTCAAGAATCTGATTGGTTCTTTCCGTCTGCCCATCAGTTTGGGGATGATAGGCAGAACTAAAGTTCAGATGGGGTCCCATGATTTCGTGCAACTTCTGCCAGAACCTTGAGGTGAACTGTGTCCCTCGATCCGACACAATCTTCTTTGGCACTCCATGGTAACACACGATCCTCGACATGTACAACTCTGCCAATTTGGATCCGCTGTAGCTTTCTTTCACGGGGATGAAATGAGCTACCTTGGTTAGCCTGTCAATGATGACCCATATCGAATCATATCCTGATTGGGTCCTAGGCAATCCCACGATGAAATCCATGCTGATTTCTTCCCATTTCCATTCAGGCACTTTGAGTGGTTGCAATAATCCCGCGGGTCGTTGATGTTCTGCTTTCACCAACTGACATGTGTCACATAGGGCAACATGTTCCGCGACATCGCGCTTCATGCCATACCACCAATACCTGCTCTTGAGGTCCTGGTACATCTTCGTACTCCCAGGATGTATGGAATAGTCAGAATCATGAGCCTCCTTCAAAATCAATTCACGGATCTCCTTTACTTCTGGCACACATATTCTTTTCCCGTGCCACACCGTTCCTTGTTCATCCTCTCTAAAACCCGGAGCTTTATTTTCCTTGATGAGTTGTCTGATCTCTTGTATCTTCTCATCATTCTTTTGACCCTCACGCATGTCTCGCTCTAGTGTGGAGTCCACTTCCATGGTGATGGCTTCACCACTATTTACTAGACATAGATTGAGCCTTATAACCTCGTCCTTCAATTCTGCAGGCATGTCCTTCAAGCTCAACTTATTGACCTGCACTTTCTGACTCAAAGCATCGGCCACGACGTTTGCTTTCCCGGGATGATAGTTGATGCCCACATCAAAGTCATTGATTAGCTCTAACCATCTCCTTTGTCTGAGGTTGAGATCTGGCTGTGTGAATATGTACTTCAAACTCTTATGATCCGTATATATCTCGGTCCTCTTCCCCATCAAATAGTGCCACCAAATTTTCAACGCGTGTACCACTGCGGCTAGTTCTAAGTCTTGTGTAGGATAGTTTTTCTCGTGCTTCTGAAGCTGCCGGGATGCATATGCCACGACAAGCCCTTCTTGCATGAGAACACATCCCAACCCGTTTCCAGAGGCATCGCAGTACACTGTGAACTTCTTCTGCACATCTGGCATAACCAACACTGGGGCTGTTGTCAATCTTTGCTTTAGCTCTGAAAACTCGTCTCGCACTGTGGCGTCCATGTGAATGTGATTCCCTTCTCCAACAGTTTGGTGAGAGGTCTCGAGATCTTGGAGAATCCCTCAATAAACCGTCGATAGTATCCAGCCAATCCTAAGAAGCTTCGAACTTCCCCGACATTTTCAGGGGTCTTCCACTTCTGTATATCCTCGATTTTGGTGGGATCTACGGAGATTCCTCCCTCTGAGATTATATGTCCTAAGAAGGGAACTCTCTTCAGCCAAAACTCACACTTGCTCAACTTGGCATATAGTTGGTGTTCCCTCAGCCTCTGCAACACCAACCTTAGATGTTTCTCATGTTCTTCTTCATCTTTGGAGAAGACGAGAATGTCATCTATGAAAACCACCACAAATTTGTCCAGATATTCCATGAATACCTTGTTCATGAGATACATAAAGTATGACGGGGCATTAGTTAGCCCGAAAGGCATGACAGTGTATTCATACAGTCCGTACCGAGATACGAATGCTGTCTTGGTAATATCAGATTGCCTTATCTTGAGTTGGTGGTATCCCGTCCTGAGATCAATTTTCGAGAACACACAAGCTCCCCTCAACTGATCAAACAAGTCTTCAATGCGGGGTAATGGATACTTGTTCTTGATGGTTACCTCATTCAAGGCACGGTAATCCACACATAACCTTTGGGTTCCGTCCTTCTTGGGCACAAATATCACCGGAGCTCCCCATGGTGTGGAACTAGGGCGAATATACCCCTTCTCCGTCAATTCTCTCAAATGATCCTTGAGTTCTTCTAGCTGATTGGAGTCCATCCGATAAGGTCTTTTGTAAATCGGGGCTGTTCCAGGTACTAGCTCAATTGCGAATTCCACTTCACGATCAGGAGGCATACCTGGCAACTCCTCCGGAAATACATCTGGATATTCTCTGATGATCCTGATTTCCTCAACTTTCACCTCAACTTGATTTAATTTAATGTCCCTCCTAGGCTTGTGTATTGTTATGAACTTTACTCTTGTGCCACTAGGGTGAGTTAGTTCCACCGTTCTGGTCGAACAATGGATGATTCCTTTATGTTTTGTCAACCAATCCATACCCAAGATAATATCTATCCCTTGTGAATCTATCACTATGAGGTTAGCAGTAAATACCACCCCATTAATGTCTAGGTTCACTTTGGGACACACTTGTCTTGTCCTTATTTCTCCACCTGGAGAGTTTACGGCTAGCATATGGGTCATTTGTGTTGTTGCTAGGTCATGCTTCTTAACAAACCCTGGAGCAATGAACGAGTGGGTAGCACCAGAATCAAACAGCAGGGTTGCAAGGTGTAAATTGGCAGGAAACTTACCAACTACCACGTCCGGTGCCTCTTGCGCTTCCTCCATAGTGACGTGGTTCACCCGTCCTCGCATCACATTCTGCTGTTGTGGCTGTGCGGGCTTCTTCTTTGGGCATTTATGGGCGTAGTGCCCCACTTCACCACAGCTAAAACATTACACCCCAACCTTAGGTGCCTGGCCCTTGTTGTCTTGGGTTTGGTTTGGGGGTCCTTGTACTGCTGGTCGAGGTGGATATGCGGGGCGAGGCTGCTGTACAAACTGACGTTGTCGCTGTGCTGGTGCTGCGGGAGGCCTGTAGTTCGGGTTGTACCCTCTTGGTGCTGAGTAGGGTACCGCAGCACGGTTCGTCTGCCCTGTAGGTTGTTGCATCAGACGTGGGCGGGTGTTGCCCCCCTGAGGCTTGATGTGACCACCCGGCCTTCCTCTTATTCTCATTTTCCAAGGCCTTTAGCTTCCTTTCTACCACAAATGCTCTGTCCACCATCTTTTGGAAGCTTTCATACTCATTTGAGGACATTGCACACTGCATTTCTACGGTAAGTCCCTCCACGAAACAATCTTGTTTCCGCTCATCAGTCTCTATGTCCCGTGGGGCATAACGGGATAGTTGAGTAAATTTAGTGAGGTATTCCCTCACCGTCATGTTCCCCTGCTGCAGTCCCAAAAACTCCTTCCTCTTGTTTTTGAGTACACCTCTTGGGATGTAATGGTTGCGGAAGCTACGTTTGAACTCTTCCCAAGTGATGTTCTCAGGGTCATGATGGGCAGCCACGTAGGCGGTCCACCAATCAGCAGCAGGTCCATGCAATTGATGAGAGGCAAACAGCACCCTCTCATACCCTTGGCACTGGATGATCCTCATCTTGCTTTAAATGGTCTTTAGCCAATCATCTGCCTCCAGAGGTTCAGCAGCACATGCAAACTTTGGAGGTTGAGTTCCTAGAAACTCACTCAACCTTGGTTGGCGTGGTGCAGCTTGTGGAGGTGGAACTTGATGCAAGTTGGCCACCACTTGAGTCAAGTTCGGGATGAGCTGGTTTTGATTCTCCAGCATTTGGTGGAGGGGATCAACTCCTTCACGGCGACCACCCCGGTCCTGGCCTCCATAAAGATGAGGGTTGCATGCCTCATCGTTGTTGTTGGCGGGGTTGACAGCACGTCCTTTTCCTCTTCCGGCCATCTGGCAGAATCAACCAATGTTAATTTTGAAAGCATTTAGTATCATCTTACTACTTTCACTTGTTTGTACTTTGAACTGTTGAGGCTTTGTTATATTTTTTTTCTGAGGGTTCATTTCTCACACAAAAATAAATGCAATATTATTTCATGTGGGTTCACACACCAAAGCAAAACAATCTAAAGACGAGGCTGTGGACAATTGCTCATGGCTTCCACAACTCACGTCACACACCAAACATTAACACAACAGTAACTAACGTAACGACTCGACTACTCGACATCCTTCTAATTTAAGGGAAAGGCTCTACGCTACTCGTTTTCTTGAGCTGGATCCTCGGGATCTTCCTCATCATTTCGGCTGCCTTCTGACTCTGCTTTGGGTGGGGAGACTGCTGGTGGAGAAGTGCGACGACGCCTGATCGCTCGGCGATCTGGGGAGTCAGGAGTCCATGTATCATTCACGGTGACACACAGTTCATTCCCATCTCCTCTTTCTCTCGCCCTCAAGCAGGCTCGCAGCAACGCCTCCGTTTCCTTCAGGGTGTCCCGGACATCTTGAAGCTCTTGTTGACACTCCTGCAGTCGAGTGCTGAGCATAGCAGCATCCTCCAAGCACAAGTCCATGTGCTCATGGGAAGTCCCTTGCTGCACCGGCGGGTACTTGTACTCCGTGGTACCACTCTCACGCTGGAGGACATACATGTACTCAGTCCTGTCCAGGTGGCGACGATAGATGTGACTCTGGCAGGTGATGGCCTCCCAGGTGACATCCTTCTCCGCATCGACCTGTGTCGCTCTACAAGCTTGAGAGCGGTGGATCTTCAGCAGCCAATTTTCGTGTATAATCCTCATCTCTGAACTCCATTCTTCCCTCTTCTCACGGATGGTCCTGGTGGAGTTATAGTGGATGATCAGCTTGCCCGTATTGCCGGCGGCTTCGAGCATACGCCGAAGACGGCGCAACAAGCCTCCTACTGCCAACCCGTAGGAAAGGTACGTCACCGGACGGCTCTCCTCTCTCTCGGCAAGGGCAACTACGGGAACTCTCCCTCCTGTGGACTTGCGAGCGGTGCGAATCATGCGAACCATCTAAAACAAAAAGCATTTAAACTTAGGTTAGATAAACTTTTAAACAAAAATCCTATTTTGAATGAAAATTGGGGTAAGATGAAGAAAGTGACTCCTTAAATAACACTTTTCAACCCACACCTTGTAAAATAGTTTTTAAGAAAATAGGGCCCTTAAATACGTCCATTTCTACCTAGGTCCACGTTCCTACGGGCAACCTTGGCTCTGATACCACTTTCTGTCACACGCGGTTATTCCGAAGAACAACCAAGTGAATATCACATGTATGCCAGGATCATTTTCTCATACATGTGATGACAAATAGTGAAGCATCATTTATTACAAGCCAGGTGCCGAATATAAATAAGTCTTACATAGCAAATGTCTCGTTGGACAATAAAAAGTTCATCACGAGTAAATAAACTAGCAGCGGAATAATTATTCTCGTGGGCTCCGTCACAGGCGTTGCCCGGGGGTCTCCATGAACCTAGAAACCTTCTTCGGGTCCAAAGTCTTGGTCATTATACACCACCTCATTATCTTGACCTGAGCAGCAATATAAACCAACAAAATATGCAAGGTTGAGTACCAATGGTACTCAGCAAGTGTGGGAAAATTATATCATGCATGGCTAGAACAAGGAGAGGTTGAACTTATGGTTAAAGCACTACGCAATTAATACCTATCACCTTAGCTTATTAAGCACCTACATTACTACACAGGTGAAATGATCCCAATCTCCCATCCCTTCATCATAACCAAATAACCATAACATCATTTCCAATGTTAAGCTCCCCGCTTAACATCCACAACATCCAAAACCATCAATCCTCTAATCATGAATAAGTCCAAGCCGCTCTTGACGTGAGCACGGCTGTCATGACAGTTTTGACTCTGCAGAGTTTGCACCACTGTACCCACATGTAGTGATTTCATCCCCCGTTGCCGGGTGGACTAAAAGAACCTCCATTATGCCAGTGGCTACGAACCACATTCACACTTCCCAGGTGTGTAGCCAGGAGATCACTAGGAAGCCTTTACAAAGGGATTCCCGACGAGTGTGGGCCCACTAAGGTTTCACCCCTAACAGCATACAAGAGGCTCCAACCCCGCTGCAGTGGCCCCCCCTTGAGCCTTGCGGTTCATATGGTAGCCCAGCTGACACCTACTCCCCGCACCATCCAACACACCCATACTACGCCGGGGATACACCTAATTAATTGGCCAAGTTGCCCAATCTCAGCATGTGGTTGGCACGGTAAAGCCAGGTTACATGCTCCATGAACCGGTCCTTAGGATCCAGAAAAGTACTAAACACAAACCCAAGTCTCGTGCACCCAGCACACAACCAAAACATCCAACTTGCCTTGATCCCTACCTCTACATAACTCACAATATCTCATTCAAGAGTATGGTAAAATAAACTGATGATCTCATATCCCAAATATCCCATTCTAAGCATGGCTAAGCATATGCATAATAATAAATGACATGATAAAATAAATCACAACCCAAGCTACAAGGAAACAAGGTAATGCAATTCTAGGGAAACTTCCTAGCATGGGCTTCATATTTCTATTGACAATGCAAATAATTCTAGCTACACATCCTAGCATAGGATCAAAGTGGTCAAGGACACTTGCCTCCTTCCTGCTGCTCTTGAAATGGGTAGTCCTGATCTTGGAAAGGAAAAACTTGCTCTGGAGCAGGTTCTACATCATACCATCACACATAGCAAAAGAAAAACAACAATCCATAAGACATAGTTCACACTTCCACTTCATACAAACCACACATTCACATTTATGAAAGTCATTCACAATTATATGTGTTGTGGTTACTCTATGTGTGTTGATTTGTGGCTTACATGCACTTTTAATCATGTGTATATGATTCTTACTTTTGTATTCACATTTTTGTTTGCATACTTTATACAAGAGTTTCCTATTTAAGTAATTTTCCTTATATTCAATTACTACACCTTTTTGCTACCAAGTATGCATGAAAGGTATTTTCCTTCCCCATATGTGTCTACAGAATTTCTACCAACCCTAAACTGAATTCTTTGGATTTTAGAAACTCCATTTATCATTTACTAGTTGCTATATTTTCACATTTAATTCCTATGCCTAAATGTGAACTTTATTATGAAAATAACAAGACACATCATCTAAACAGAATAGGTTCTGATCTAAAATATTTACTAATATATTTTAGACCTTTTCCTCTGATGTAAACTATTTTACAATTATTTTCCCTATTTTCCAGAACTATTCTTTACTTAAAAAATATGTCCCTAAATGTGAATAATAAATTAAACAGATTCATTTCAGCCCAAAATATATTTTTATCTCACTCCAAAGTTTTCTAAATACTGAGAAAGTTTTTAATTTAATCTTGACAATATGTTTGTCCCACTTTTTAAATTTTAAACACTAGCCACATATTCAATTTCCCAAATTAAATATTAAACAGGGCTAAAAAGGTAAACTCACCCCACTACAGGGTCCATACTATTATTTTAAGAATTCTCAGGGGTCTAGCTACTCATAACAGAGGAGTTTTTCCTAATTTTTATTAAGTCCAGGGGCTAAAACTGATTTTTAAATGAATTTGCATGATTTTCTGAAGTTCCAGGGGCTAGATCAGAAGTTTCCGGGGCTAGCTCTTATTTCCCGAGAACCCCAGAGGGTAGCACGTAAGATTTCCAGTCTTTATAACGCGGGGCTGACGTGGACCGTCCGATTTTAAACCAACGGCTGAGATTATAACGTCGAACCGGTACGCGGGGATTTAAACCCTACCGTGCGATTTAAAATAAACGGTGCACAAGCGGCCACGTCGCTCTGATCGAGCGCGGGCGGCGCTGCCGGCGGCACACGGCGGCGGGAAGCGGCGATCTCGCCGGAGACTTTTGGATCTTCGAGAATTCTTCCTAGAACTGTGATCTTATGGCATAGATCGGTAGAGGGAGGTCGGGGATCTCACCTCGGGGGTTTTCTTGAGCTCGGAGGTCCTGGAAGGCGGTCGGCGATGAGGTCCGAGGTGAATTCACGGCGAGGCTCGTCGGCGCTGTGTTTACACCGCAAGTCACCGAGTTTTCTGCACCTGCAAGGTTCCCCGGAGGCGGTGGATCAAGACCAGCGAGTTAGATCGGAATTTCCGAGCTTAGATCGGCTAGAATTCGCCGGAGAAGGCTCGGGTTCTCACCGGAGGAAAAACAGCAGATCGCGTGGAAAAACAGAACGAGGCCGGGGTTTTTATAGACGGGGGAGGGCAGCGGGGTGGTTTAGATCAAGTTCGCGTCGCCCCGAGCAAAATTCGGCTGAGATTCGCAGAAATCCGGATCGGTTTGGATTCGGGGTGAGAGAGTCCGGCGCTGGCGCGAGGTAGACGAAGAACTGGCGGGCCCCGCCTGTCAGTGGGAGGAAAGGGGCGCGCGCGGCTGCGGGCTGGTGCGGGTTCTAGTTGGGCCGGCTGGTGGGTTGCGGCCCACTGGCCGGTTTTTCCTGTTTTCTTTTTTTCTTTTTCTATTTCTTTTCTGATTTGAGTTTAATTTAAATTCCAGTTTGAATTTGAATCTTTGCACAACATGCAACACGTCCAAAAATTTTTAAATTCCCCTCTTAATATGATTTAGGGTCTTAACAAGATTTTTGGGGTGTTACAACCGTGCTCACGGTCAAGAGCGGCTTGGACTTATTCATGGTTAGAGGATGATGGATTTGGAAGTTGAGGATGTTAAGCGGGGAGTTTGACATTGGATATGATGATTATGGTTACTTGATTTTGATGATGGGTTGGGAGTTTGGGACCATTTCACCTGTGTAGTAATGTAGGTGCTTAATAAGCTAGGGTGATAGGTATTAATTGCGTAGTGCTTTAACCATGAGTTCAACCTCTCCTTGCTCTAGCCATGCATGACGTAACTTTCCCACACTTGCTGAGTACCAACAGTACTCAAACTTGCATATTTGTTGGTTTAAATTGCTGCTCAGGTCAAGGGGATGATGTGGTGTTCAATGACCAAGACTTCGGACCCGAAGAAGGATTTTAGGTTCATGGAGTCCCCCGGGCAACGCCTGTGACGGAGCCCACAAGAATAATATTCCGCTGCTATTCTATTTACATGTTATGAACTTATTATCGTCCATCGAGACGTATGCTTTGTAAGACATATTTATATTCGACACCTGGCTTGTAATAAATGATGCTTCACAATTTGTCACCACATGTATGAGAAAATGATCCTGGCATACATGTGATATTCACTCGGTTGTTCTTCGGAGAAACCGGGCGTGACAGACCCACATGTCATAGAGGTGAAGAGCTGCCTTGCACACTAAGTTTATGCCTCGGTGGGAGATTGCACCGAACAGCTCGCCTGAGCCACGAGCAGCTCCCACCGTGGAGGCACTCGGGGCTCGGCAGCGCCACCACCTGCTCCATTCCCCCACGCGCGACGCCCAGAGGCGGTTCAGCGGCTTGATCACTCCCCCCTGTACGAAGCAAGGGCCATCCATCTTCTCCTCCTCGCGAGCGTACGGGCAAAAGCTGCGCCTCACCTCCACTGCTCGGTCCGATCGGAAGACCGGCAAAACAACCACGATCATCCCTTCCCCGAGCTGCTAAACATCGCCACGAGCTCGGCATCCACCTCCCTGACCCGAGAGCAAGCAAGCTACGGCCTCCGGTGCCCTAGAACGACCGCCGCCGCGGCGACCAAATTCACGAAAGTGATCAGGCGCATGTGGACAGCTCGCCACAGTGGTCTTCACGGCCAAGCGAGGGTGGCAACAGGAGCGCACAGCCACCTCGCTGCTCTCACCCAAAGCTCAGGACATGCCGTGAGCTATTGCCGGTGAATTTCGAAGTTTTTCTCCGGCGACCTCATTCTGAGCTTCCGGTACGGTTCCTTCAAATTCTTGCCCTCTGATCCTCCTTAAGTCATCAAATTTGGCACATAGACGCTGGATTAGCCGGCGGTCATTTCGTCTTTAGGATCCAGCGCATGAAAACGCCTCAGCGCGACGGAATTCGACCTCGACTAGAGGTGTTCATGGCGGACACATTCGGTTGCACGACAACAACCTATTTGCAGCCACTCCCGATCCATTTTGAGGTCGTGCCGATCTTCCTAGAGCTGCGCTGGTGCTGTAGAGCTACTCGGCACAGGCTTTGGTGGGCTGAAGACCTCGGGCGACGATGCCGAACCGCCACAGAAACTGTTACACGTCGCCGGCCATTTTCCTGCCGCCGGCAGCCCAAGCAGACCCCACCACCGTGAACCTCGATGCCCAAAACCCCCTAGCGGCAAATCCTGGTTCGGATAGTGGCCGGGAACGCCGGTCCGGCGAGTCTCCGGTTGCTCCGGCGAGGGGGGGAGCGCGCGGGCGCGGAGGAGCCGGTGGGAGGTTGAAGATGGCGTGGGCCCCGGATGTCAGCAGCTCAGAATTCAAATCCGGGATCGGGTGTGGCAGGGATCCCGTGTGGCCCCGGTGTGGCCCAGTTCTGATTGGCTGGAATTTAAATAAGCGGGCCCAGGGGGATTTTCTTTAGGAAAACAATTCCAGTGAGGGCCCAAACTTTGGAAATTCATAGCTCCTGGTAGAAATCTCCAATTTGAGTGATTCCACTTGGGTTGGATTCATCTCTCTGAGATCTATCCAAATATGAACTCAGATTTGTATGAAAGTCAATATTATATTCTGGAGAATTCTTTGAAGGTTTTCTAAAAAAGAATTATTGAGGGAGTTTGGTTTATCCAAAAATCCCCAAATTTTTCCAGAATATTTATTAGCATAGTATTGACCTTCTAGCAAAATTTCAGCCCTTTTCAAGGTCATTTGAGTAGGAATTTGCTAAGTGCAAACTGCTGTGTTCAAAAGAGTCCAGAAACATTTTCAGAAAATGTTTCCCACTTCTAAAATCTGTTCTGTGCAATCCATAGCTCCACAAATCATAGGAAAATTTAGGCAAGCTCTCTGAGACATACTTGGAATTTTAGTTCACTTAATTGGGCATGAAAATGCACATTACTTCAGAATTAATTCTTTTGAGTACAAATGCTTAAAGAATTGTTCTGGGAGAACTACTCAAGTAAAAGGGCTGAATTTTGGACCAGACTACTTTCATGTGATCAAGAACTCTCATGTAAATTATCAGCCCAATATGAGTCCTTGAACTTCCTGTTCTTATTCTCTATACTTATGTATATGTGAAAATACATAAGAGACATTATGAGAATTATGAAGAACACAATTTAACTCCACATTAGCTGCAATTTGGCAAGCTAAATACTTAGGTAGTATAGAACCTGCTGTAAAAGTTTTGAGGCCATTGGAGTTCTTGTTCTTCAGTTGCACTCAAATCTTTTCAGCTTCTCTATTATGTCCATTAGGTAAAAATGATTAGTGTATAGCTAAGACCTTAAGGTCGACTTAGTTTAAGTTTGTTTCTTTGCACAACAGAGGCAAACCAAGCCATTCTTGGCTTTTCCAAACAACCTCTGTTCCTAAGAAATTAATTCCATAACTTCTTTCCATTACATTCCATAAAGCATGTGCATATGCATTTCAATAGGAACCACAACGAAGAGGATTCAAAGGAGTGATTCATTGAAGTGGATCAAGCTCCGGAGAATCAAGGGTGGATCAGCAAGGACACTAACTGTTTATATACGACTACCCTGCAAAATAGGCATGCTCCGGTTTGCATTTAACAGCAGTTATGTTATTGTTTTGTATTCACTTTCGCTCAGGATATGAATTGTGCATTAGGTCTAGTGTTTGATACTCCTCCTGCATAACCAAATGACCCATGGAGTATTGGGTAGGTGTCTTTCACCGTGTAGAACCGCCATGCTTAAGTACGGTTCGGTAGAAGTCGAGTGGTGAGATGCTACTCGCAGTCTCAGGAAGAACAGGGGCATACGGGATTGGTTCATAAATGAATTAGCAAGTTAAAAAGTTGAGACCGGAAGGTTGTCGGAGCAGCAGGACATAGGGGCCTGGGTGCTATAGACCTGTCCGTGTCGGTCAAGGACCGATCCGTATGCGGCCCTGTTGAACAAGTTTGAGTTGTGTACCGGACTCATGCTGGCTATATGGGACCCAGTAAACCGATGTACCTCGGGAAGCTGTCATTGGGACTTTTCGGGTCGCCTCAGGAGGACGGCCGGTGTGCAGTATGCGGGGAACATTCTCATGACATCTCACATCGGCGGGTGCACCATGAGAGTGGCTACTGTATGGGGCTACTTGATCGATTCAGCGGGGGTGAAACGGGGGAAAGGCTGCCACGTACAACGTCAGTGATGGTTGTTGTAGGCAACGTCGAGTACGGGCGTACGTGTCGTGTAGTCCGGGTGTTATTGATTCGAATCACCATCGCTCGCGGAATGGACTGAGCATACTTGTTCTCACAGTCGTGACGTAGTAAGAACTTGCATGAGTAAGGAACTAATCATATTGATGTGAAGTATTATACTAGTTTTGTATTGGATCTTGATGAATAGGCTAGTGCAAACTTGATTCTGTTATGCCATGAGCAATTTACATCGGGGGAAAGCGTTTCTTGTTTGATTGTGGACTCCCGATGTGGCGTGCCCAAGGTTACTTAAAATGCTGCAATTAATACCTGAAAGTAAGGATTCACTTTTAGGCGAGCTTAATTATGCTTATTCCATCCAACTTTAGGTTCATAACCTCACATAGAGTTTCATGTTTAGGTTGACGGTTAAGTATTGCTGAGCGTTATGCTCACGGATGCTATCCGAGTTGTTTTGCAGGTAATTGACTCGATGCTTATGAGAAGGGGTGTCCACGAGACCCGGGAACCTCCGAGTGCTTACTCAAAGAGCATCCTCACCGCTGCAGATTGTCTTCGTGTTGCTAGTAAGAAACGTCCGCGGGCTGGACCATTTCTTTATTGCTAGTTTAGATATGAGTCGTGAGAGTGATAGCCTTCCACTGTAGTTTACTCTGATATACTTATTTGTAAAACAATCTTGTACGCTTTCGCAAACTCTTTATGTAATATGATGTGTTTTCATCGACCCGTGTGCTGTTGGGTGCCGCATATCACGGCACCCCTCGACGAGGTCATGTGGTCCCCCACAGCTGGGTTGTGTGTTGATGCAAGAAAGACGTGTGGTCGCGTATGGATCCCGACAACTCAGGGGTCATGAGCAGAATTACCCGACGCACGACCTTGAACTAGCTGCAGTGGTCTTAGCACTAAAAATGTGGAGACATTATCTACTAGGCAATCTAGTACATCTCTACACTGACCACAAAAGCTTGAAGTACATCTTCACACAGAAAGAACTGAATATGAGGTAGCGAAGATGGCTCGAATTGATCAAGGACTATGAACTTGAAATTCATTACCGTCCGGGCAAAGCGAATGTGGTTGCCGACGCACTTAGTCGGAAAGCCCATGTTCACCATTTAGCCATGGCTGCAGATGCAGAAAGAGAACCAAGCCTGCGCTTAGTTCCCTATGGATCGCTGTTCAACCTCGCTCTTATTCCTACAATCCGAGATGAGATTGTAGAGGCTCAGAAGAGAGACAGGGGTATGTCTCACATCCGGAGGAGAGTGGACAGCGGTGAGTTGAAGATGTTCCGCAAGGATGAAGAGGGTACTCTATGGTTTAACAACCGCATAGTTGTACCCCGGAATATGAAATTGCGGAGGAAGATATTGGATGAAACACATTTATCCAAGTACTCCATTCATCCCGGAAGCAATAAGATGTACCAGGACTTGAAATCTAAGTTCTGGTGGACAGGATGAAAAGAAAAATTGCAAAATACGTATCCGAATGTGATACGTGTCGGCGGGTTAAAGCCGACCATATGAGGAAAGCCGGACCACTTCAACCGCTGAAGGTTCCAGCATGGAAGTGGGAAGACATAAGTATGGACTTCATCGTCGGTTTACCCATGACCAGCAACAAGCATGATTCTATTTGGGTAATCATCGATCGTTTGACCAAGACAGCACATTTTATTGCAGTCCATACCAAATATGTGGCAAAGAAGTATGCGGAGCTGTTCATCTCAAGAATCGTGTGTTTACACGGGGTTCCCCACACCATCGTGTCTGATCGAGGTGCGTTGTTCGTATCCAGATTTTGGGAGCAACTGCATGCTTCCTTGGGAACCAAGTTAATCAGGAGTTCAGCGTATCATCTGCAAACTGATGGTCAAACAGAGAGAGTAAATCAGATTCTGGAGGATATGCTACGGGCATGTGTCATCAATCATGGGAAGAATTGGGATGACCATCTACCGTTAGCAGAATTCTCATATAACAATGGTTATCAATCCAGCATCAAAATGGCCCCGTATGAAGCTCTTTATGGCCGGAAATGCCGCACACCACTGAATGAAGCCGAGGAACGAGTGCGAGTGATTCAAGCCAACTTAAAGGCTGCTCAATCTCGGCAGAAAAGCTATGCAGACAAAAGACATCGACCTCTTCACTTTGACATTGGGGACCACGTTTATCTTTGTGTCTCTCCGATGAAAGGGGTTCATCGGTTCGGAGTGAAGGGAAAGCTCGCTCCGCGATTCATCGGGACGTTTGCTGTCACTGAGATATGCGGACCCGTGGCCTATCGTCTGGAGTTACCGACGTCACTTTCGGGTATTCACAATGTTTTCCACGTCTCTCAGCTGCAGAAATGTCTTAAGTACCCAACCGCAGTTCATATGGAGAACATTGGGGATCTGCAACCAGATCTCACCTATTCTGAGTATCCGATACAGATTCTTGACGAGAAGACTCGCGCCCACAAGAAATCGGACATTGCGATTTTACAAAGTCTTGTGGAGCAACCACACCGCTGATGAAGCCTCGTGGGAAAGCGAGGAATTTCTCCGTTTAAATTTTCTCGACATGTTTGTACCATATGTCCAGTAGTCATTCTCCCTTCTTATTTCTTTTTGTAATCTCGGGACGAGATTCTTTTAAGGGGGGAGGAATGTAACAGCCCTAACTTTTGTAAAGTTTGATGTCAACTTATGAAACAAAGTTAAGGCGATAAAAGACTATAGTTGTGTCACATGAAATGATGAACACAAATATGGACAGGTGAGGGAGTTAAAAATTTTCTCTAGCCCATGCTCAACACATGTTAACCTAGGGGAAAGAATTACACTCCCAAAACTCTAACTCATGTGCACCTTCTCTATGAGGAGAATGGAGGAAATTTAAACACAATTTTGATCCTTTTAAAAGGATTCATATTCAGATTGCCAAATACTTGCAAAGGAATCCACCAATGCAATTCCCAGGTATTAAGGAGCTTCTGGTCCAAATTGGAATAATTTTGGAGCTCATATACTATTTATTCCGAGGATTAAATGTGGGCACGTTCAAATTCAAACTTAAATTTGAATTTTGAACCAAACAAACTCAATTTCAAAATCTGATTTCAGATTTGAGTTCCTCATAATTCTTTTGACCTATCCTCCAAGTTTGATTAAATTTGGAGCTCATTCACTATTTTAAATCGAAATGGGGGATAAGAGGGAGAATTGTGGCTGTGGACCCCACCGGTCAGTCTCACAAATCGCAGAACCGACTCTGTCCACGGGAGCAGGCCACCTCCTGCTCACCGGCGTCAACCGACGTACCACAGAGGACAGCTCCTGCTTCCTTGCCAGTCTGATCCACTTACCACGAATGCCACAACCTTCTTTTGCCTCTCCCAGCTCGACTGCTCCCCCGTGCGTTTGCTCCCGAGAAGAAAAACTGCAGCCACCGTTTCCTCTGTTTTCCCCTGATCGCCCCAGCAAAACCAGCGACCTTTGCTCGAGCTCCCCACAGAGAAAAGCTTCGCCCACGAGTTGTCTAGCCGGCTAGCACCTTTCCCCCGCCGTCCCGAGCTCACCAGCGCCTAGAAACGGCAAAGTTTCCACTGCTCCCGAACTGATACTGAAGAAGCCGGAACTGGACGCCATGGACAGCCCAAACAAGGAGTGATCACGCCCAAGAAAGCCACCCCATCGGTGCACCTACAAGTCTAGTTGCTCACCTCTGAAGCTCAGCCCTAGCCATTGATCACAGAGGGAGAATTTCAAGTTTTTCTCCCGGGTGGCAGAAACGGACCTTGAGGTAAGGAATTGTAAAATTTGTCTTCAAATCGTGTTTGTTGGGTTTCAAACTTCACATGCAGGATGTTAACTGCCTATCCCACCTCCTCCATCGATTTTGGACGAAGAAATTGAGTGTAGAGTTAGGAATCCGAGTTCTTTTGAGGGTATACTGCTGGACCCTATCGGGCGCACGGTGCCGATAGGTTTAAAGCGCTCCCCAGCTTGTTTAGACCTCATGTCGGTCTTCTACATGATCTCCTGGTGCTTTAGAGCCCAAGAACCGACCATTTGGTGTAGAATTCACCGTGCAAGACCTCTCCGGAGCCCTAGGTTTTGCTGTGGCCGGTGCGCCCTGTTTTCCGGCGAGTTTCAGCCGCCGGCGACCTCACCAACGTGTTCAGCGTGGGGGAAATAGGGGGGGGGCGGCCAGCAGGGGGTCTGGAGGTGGCTGGGAAGTGCTTTTCCATCGATCTCGCCGGAGGGGGCTTCCACTGCCCTGTTTGGCGCGAGTCTGGATGTTAGGGATGACAGGTGGGACCCACTGTCGGCATTTAAATATTTTCCAGATTTTCCCACTTTAGTTCAAACTTTGAAGAGCCATAACTTTGTGTAGGAATGTCCAAAAATTGTGAAACAAATTTTGTTGGATTCCTATCAAAGATTACTATCCAGAGATGCAGCCCAATGTTTATGAAAATTCCTGGATTTGGCTCATTAATTCATTTAAATAAAATCTTGTATGAATTTTTACAGGAGTTCTGTTTATTGGAAAATTCCCAAATTTGGACATGACATTCTTCCAAAATTCCATGAACTCCATTAACAATTTCAGGGGCATTGGACCTCATTTTCTTGGTCAAAGGATGTGTTTATTCCTTATGTCTCTGAAAAATGGGAAAATAAACAGAGACATTTTCAGCTTTTCCCAAATCCTTGAAAAATCCATATCTCCATGTAGGAAATTCCAAAAATGGTAAAACCAATTCTTATGGACTCAAGACATTTTGTACTTCACAAAAAGTCTACTTTGCAGCATAGGAAAGCTTAATATCTAGGGGTAAAGGCTGGTTAGTGAAAACCACATAAGGATTTGTTGTGCTCACATGAAGCCATTTAATGAGCTCAATTTTTGCACACTGCCTAAATAGCTTCCATAGATGTTGTGGTTAAATTCTCAGCTTCATTGGACCGCTGGAACTTGAGCTACCATCTGTTAGATTTAAGTATTCATATAATGGACTTAATCACATGGTGATTACTAGTATCTCTTTTCACCCTAGCTTTCATCATCTCTAATGTTGTAGATCCAACAACAGAAACCTTGCTGTTGTTTACCTCTCTTATGTGTGAGTTAACTTGTACAACAACTTTGAATCATTTTCTAAACTGCTTTTGAATACATCTGCATAAATCATCTTAATAGCACGTGACGTCGACGTTCGACGACGACTCGACTCTGCAGCGAGGATCTCCATCTCTTGAAGAGTTTGGCGGATTCTCCGGAGGAAGACTAACTCATATCTTCTAACAAAACCATTGAGCAAGGCAAGCCCCGGTTTGCATATCGTTACCGTTTTAAATTTTGCTTTACTTCACCTCATGTTTATTAGACTTGATATTGTGCATTATGTCTAGGATTATTGAAACCCACTTGCATGACTATTACATCCCTGATTAGAAGGTTTAGTGTAGGCTTTGCCTCGTCATAGATGTTAGGCTAATGTTGTAGCTAGCTCGGTAGAAGTCGAGTAGTAAAAAGCTACTCGCGAGAATGTTCGAGTAATGGAGTTACTCGCGAGATGTTAATGATAAGAGCACCCTCATGAAAATGAGATGGGGATGGGGATGTTCCTGTAGGATGGAGCGCTCAAGGTTGGTCTCGACCTGCGATCGGTGTGATAATGCTTGAGACTACATTTGGCCTGGACCAGGATGGTAAGGCAAATGTGGAGGTTAGTTGTAGCCCCGTCCGTATCGGTTAAGTACCGTATGTATGCGGCCCTGCTGGACAAGATTGAGCTGTACCGGATATATAGTGGGGTATGGGACCCATGAAACCGATGTAACTCGATGGACCGTGATATAGAAACTCATCCTTCATGTGGGAATGGCGTTGAGAAGGCGGGAGGTGTAAATCCTTTAGCGGGCAACTTCGACGTGTCCGCGTAGAGGACCATCCTGCTCGGCGCGAAGCGTTTTTCTATGTTGGGGTGTCGTGTGAAAGGTTGCTGCATACAACATAAGAAAGAGCTCTTGAGATTGTCTATCAAGGCGGGTGTATGTGTCATGTATTCTGGGTTGTTATTGATTCGAATCACCGTCGCTCGTGGAAGAGGATTGAGCATACTTGCCCACTGCGCCGTGACTCAGTAAGAAGAGGAACTAAGTTTCTTAACTTGCTGTTTGTGGATTAATCACTGTATTGGAACCTTGACTGAAGTAGATATAGAGCCAACTAAATTTCATTTCCACCTTAGGCTAGCAACATCGGGATAAGCGTTTCTTGTTTGATTGTGGACTTCCGATGTTGTGAGGTGTGAGGACAACTAAAATGAAGGCTATAAGAATCTGAATATAAGGATCAAGTTTAGTCAAGCTGCATTTTGCAAATTCCTGTTCCTACTATCCTACCACCCCTGCATTTAGAGTTACATATTTAGGAGTGGCGGTTAAGTCTTGCTAAGCCTTAGTGCTCATGGTTGCTTCTGAGTTGTTTTTGCAGGTAGCAGGATGCCTGCTATGAAGAGGGTTGTTCGGTGAGACGATGAATCTCACGGTTCGTTCAACTCATCGGAAACCTAGCCGCTGCCTTTCTTTGGTGAAGCTAGTAGAAAGCGTTCACGGGCTGAATCACTTCTCTTCGGCGTAGTTAGGGTCGAGAGTGAGTAGTTTGTCCAGCAAATTTTAATTTCCGCTGCGTGTGTACATTATGTTGTAAAAGAAATTATCTTGAGTAACAAAATGGTTCCGTTATGTTCTTATCGTCTTTTCATGCATGCTGTTAGGTGCCGCATCGCACGGCACCACCCACTGCGATCCCCGGGCCACGGGCCTTCACACTATTCTCCTCGGAACTCCATGACGACATACTATGTTCTCCATATACAGCTCGGCTAACTGCGCCCTGGTGTACTTGGTCCTAACAGGAACGAAGTGAACAGATTTTGTCAATCAGTCCATGATAACCCAAATAGAGTTGTAATCGGACTAGGTATGTGGCAATACTATGAAGTCCATACCGATTTCTTCCCACTTCCAGTTGGATATTTCCAGCGGATACAATAACCCAGCTGGTCTTTGATGCTCAGCCTCCACTCATCGGCACGTGTCACATAGAGCAATGTATTCGGCTATGTCCCTTTTCATGAAGTCCCACCAATAGCAAGTTTTCAAATCTTTATACATATTCATACATACGGGATGAATGGAATAAGGCGATTCATGTGCCTCCTTTAATATTGCATCACTGATGTGACTTACGTTAGGCACACAAATCCTTTTCCCTAACCAAAGCGTCCCATTCTCATCTACCTTGAAATCCTTCCCTATCCCTTGTTGGATCCTTTCCTTGATCTCCTTTATCTTCTCATCCGTTGATTGACCATCTCGTATCTCTTGTTCCAACATTGGGTTTAGGTATCTCACCTCCATCTCAATCACGAATCCAAGATGCAATCGTTCAAACTCCTTAATTAGTTCCGGTGGCAGCTCCCGTACCGTGAGTTGGTGACATTGGATTTTCCTGGGGTGATAGTTGATTCCTACATCATAATCCTCGATGAGTTCCAACTACCGACATTGCCTCAAATTCAGATCCATTTGCGCGAATATATACTTGAGACTTTAGTGATCCGTATAAATTTCATATCGATGACAAAAAATGTAGTGCCTCCAAATCTTCAAGGCGTGTACCACTGCTGTGAGTTCCAGATCATGTGTAGGGTAATTAAGCTCATGTTTCTTTAGTTGCCTCGATTCATAAGCTACCACTTGGCCTTCTTGCATAAGCACACATCCATGTCCCTGTCTTGAGGCTCCACAATATATATTGAAGCTCTTGCTCACGTCTAGCAATACCAAAACCGGTGTCGTTGTCAATCTCTTCTTTAACTCCTCAAAACTGTCTAGATAAGCTTGCATCCAATGGAATGCTTTACCTTTCATTAGCGATTCAGTCATAGGCTTTGCTATCATGGAGAAATCCTTGATGAATCGATGGTAATATCGAGCCATTCCAAGGAAACTCTTGATGCCCTTCACATTCTGTGGTGGGTTCCACTTCAACATGTCCCTCACTTTTCCGGGATCAACCGATATTCCTCCTTCATAAATGATGTGGCCTAATAATAATGACATCTCCCTTAGCAAAAATTGATACTTGTTGAACTTGGCATACAATTGATGCACTCGTAGTTTCTGCAATGTCAGTCTCAAGTGTTCCACATGTTCTTCCTCGCTTCTTGAATAGACCATAATATCATCGAGTAACACCATGCCAAACTTGTCCAGATACTTCATCAGGACCTTATTCATGTGGTACATAAAGTACGCAGGTGCATTCGTCAACCCAAATGACATAACACTGTAATCATATGAACCATATCGTGTCCAAAAAGCCATCTTGGGTACGTCTGGGGGTTTAATCTTCAGCTGGAAATATCCTGACCGAAGATCAATCTTAGAGAAAATCCAGGCGCGTTTCATTTGATCAAATAAATACTCTATTCGGGGCAGCGGGTACTTATCTTGATTGTCACCTCGTTGAGAGTCCTATAATCCACACACATCCTCTGGATTCCATCTTTCTTATCTACGAAGAGCACTGGGGCTCCCCATGGTGATGAGCTTGGGCGTATAAAACCCTTCTCCATCTGCTCTTGAATTTGCTTCTTGATCTCCACTAATTCATTAGCAGGCATCCGATATGGCCTCTTAGCTATAGGCGCAGTTCTGGTATTAAGTTAATGACATACTTTATGTCACAATCAGGTGGCATACCTAGCAATTCCTTCGGAAACACGTCTGAATACTCTCGAACCACCGGAATGCTTTCCAATGTGACACCTTACACGTGATTCAGCACTGCCTTCTCAGTTATAGATTTGGCTGCCTCAAACTTGATGCGGGTATCGTGTTCACTTGTCAACTGTACAATCTTCTTGGCACATTGAATCACTCTGTTATACATGCTTAGCCTGTCCATTCCATGTACTATATCTATCCCTTGGGAATCCAAGACGATGAGGTTTGCAGGAAAATGTATCCTCCTTATTTTAATGCTTACTCTCGGAATAGAATTCAGAATTGAAAGAAGTGATTTCCCATCTATATGCATCAAGGTATATGAGCCTAAGCAATTCCTTTATTAATATCAGCCTATATGAGTATGTGGACAGGTGTCGAAGCATGCCACATCTCTCTACTATGTGTGAATGTGAACATTTGCCGAAGCGTCCCACAACTCACAGCCAAGCACACAAACATAAGCAATCATCATAAAAATTTCAGCACACCACACTTATTCAAGCCACTACGATCTGAGCATTCTTATTACAACTTATTTAAAAGGGGGAACCTAAACTTAATTGTGAGAACCAGTGCTGTTCTGGCTGTGTGGCGGGGGTGGTCCATACATGGGCGCACAACACTGGGGCTCTATTTGCTCCCGCATTGGCACAAGTCTCCTCTTGTTTCTCCAGCAAGTACTACTTCTTGCAGAGGTAGCGGATCTCTTCTTGTGCGCTTGCGTAGCAGTTTCCCAACTGCACGAGCATCTTCTGAGACTTGTTAGCAGCTTGTGGATTGGAAGGAGCTTCTCCATGGGGTCCAATGATCACTCTAGTACCACTCTGCCAATACGGGTGTAGCTCAAAGCTAGTGTTTTCAAGCTGTCCACGGAAGACGTAGCATAGTGCAGTGAGTGCATCACATGCAGCGTCATCAACATCTTCCACCCTCGTAGCTCTCCAGGTGGGTGCGAAGTGCCGTGTGATAACCCTAGCATTAGATAGGATGGTCACTTCATCCTTCCACTCCTCATGTCTGAGGCGAGGGGCTTTCTTGATGAGGTACTGCGGTTACAAGTCGCAGCACTCAAGGAACTTTCTCAGCTCCCTAGACATATGTCCTCCCTCCATACCGTTGGACCGGAATTCTCGATCAGAACGGATGACCCGTTCATCATCTTCATTATCGGCCTCAGCAGGTGGTGGCACCTCTCCGTGTTCATCTTATCCCGGCTCAGCTTCATAAGGTTCGTTCTCTTGATGTAAGCCCGCGTGGTAGTCCATCTGGGGCGTGTACCAGTGCGGCTCCTCTTATGGATCTTCTTCCATGTCTTCCTCATATGGTTCCACCTCTTCCGGATCCTCTTCCTCTTCCTTATGCATAGGACCTTTTACTTCATCCTCATCATGAGGTTCCACCTTCACTTGCTCCCAGTACGGTCCGTCAGAAACCTCGATGGGGTTAAGAGAGGTTCCAATGGGCAACGGGCGAGTGCTCATGCATGCAGTGCTCCTAGTGATCGGCATCTATTTATAAGACATGAGAATCATAGATAAGAGGGTAAATAAATAAAAAAATTCAGTAGCTATTAAACAAGAAAACAGAGGTTGTGGCTGTCCAAAAGAAAAAAAAGAAAGAGGGGCTGAAAATAGCACTTTGCGGTGGCCGAGTTGACAAGTAAAGTGCAGCAGCAAGAAATTTTTGAAAATATCATTTTAGAGGGTTGCGTCCTACGGTCAACATGGCTCTGGTACCAATTTGTGAAACCCGGTTCCAAAAATGAACCAAGTGATGCGTATGTATGCCCAGGATGTTCATCACACATACACATGTACATCACAAACTGAATTCAGAACTTAACCATGTTATAAAATAGTACTTAAGTGCTTTATTACAATAGTTCAATGTCTCAATCATGAGTATTTAATTTGTTTTGCAGCGGAAGACTCTAAACAGCAGCGAAAAGAAAACTAAAGACAGCGGGGCTCCCACTTCGACTCCACAGGTAGTTGAATGTAGTGCGCAATGACTAGTACTCCACCTGCTCTTCAAAGTACACTTCTCCTGTAGGTGAATTATTGCGGGTAATGCAAGGGTGAGTACATGTCGTACTAAGCAAGTGCGGAAAGAATATGACATGTAGATTATACAAGGTTGGAAACACAGGTTAATTGCAGGAAGCCAATTTTATTTCACAATAACAAAAAAACAGCCTACGTTGTCTAGGTGAGTTAATTCCCAACATAACCAAGTAGTTCATCATGTCTCATGTTCAATACCATCAAACTTCATCATTCAACAAGTTTTAACCAGCCAACAGTCATTCTCAAGCTCATCACAATTCACAAGTTCTCATGATCAACACATACTCAAATAACCGATTCCAATCTCATAAGCATAACCCAAACCAGTCCCGTATGACAAAGCCGAAACCAGATCCGAATAACCATCCCAAGTTTTGCCTCTAATCATGGAAGTAATCCAGGTGCTCGTAACTGGAAACAAGGTTATGATGATAGTTTTACACTCTGCAGAGGTGTCACCACTTTACCCACAAGCTCATGATTTCATCACCTGTAGGTGACTAGAGAAACGTTCATTATGCCAATACACAATGTTGGTGTTGTAACAGCCCTAACTTTTGTAAAGTTTGATTTCAAGTTATGAAACAAAGTTAAGGCAATAAAAGACTATAGTTGTGTCACATAAATTGATGAACACAAATATGGACATGTGAGGGAGTTAAAAATTTTCTCTAGCCCATGATCAGCACATGTTAACCTAGGGGAAATATTTCACTCCCAAAAACTCTAACTCATGTGCACCTTCTCTATGAGGAGAGTGGAGGAAATTTAAACACCATTTTGAATCTTTTGAAAGGATTCATATTCAGATTATCCAAAGGCCTATATGTGAGATCATAGATGCTTTTCTCATGTATTCAAGAGCCTAAGTTTCAAATTTGGAGAATTTTAGGTTTCATATACTATTTATTCCGAGGATTAAATGAGGGCACATTCAAATTCAAACTTGAATTTGAATTTTGAACGAAACAAATTCAATTTTAAAATCTGATTTCAGATTTGAGTTCCTCATAAATCTTTTGACCTATCCTCCAAGTTTGGTCAAATTTGGAGCTCATTTGCTATTGTAAATCGAAATGGGAGATAAGAGAGAGAATTGTGGCTGTGGACCCCACTGGTCAGTCTCACAAAAGTGCAAACCGACTCTAGCGACGGCTGAGCGCGCGCCAGCTCTCGGCAGGGACTGTTCCCGAGGAGCTCCCGGCGCCACCTCCTGTTTTCTGGTCGATCGTCCTCCAGCCCTTATCCTCCACGCACGAAGAGCAACCGAACTTTGTTTCTCTCTCGCTCATGCCAATTCTCTGTTTCTCCTCCCGTGAAGCACCCAGCCACCGTTCCCTATTTCCTCTGATCGCCCAGAGCAAACCAAGCAATCTTTGCCCCAGATTTCCACAGCAAAAACCTTCGCCCATGAGTGCTCTGGCCCGCTGGCAACTTCCCTCCGCCGTCCCGAGCTCACCGGCGCCTAGAAGCAGCAAAGTTTCTACTGCTCCCGAGCTAAAGCTGAAGAAACTGGAACTGATCACCGTGGGCAGCCCAAACCAGAAGGGATCACGCCCAAGCAAGCCACCCCATCTGTGCACCAACAAGTCTAGTTGCTCACCTCCAAATCTCAGCCCTAGCCGTTGATCACAGAGGGAGAATTTCAAGTTTTTCTCCCGGGCGGCAGAAACGGACCTACAGGTAAGGAATTGTAAAATTCGTCCTCGAATCGTGTTTGTTGGGTTTCAAACTTCACACACAGGATGTTAACTGCCTAGAACATCTCCTCCATCGATTTTAGACCAAGAAATTGAGTGTAGAGTGAGCAATCCGAGCTCTTTTAGAGGGTATGCCGCTGGACCCTATCGGGCGCACGGTGCCGATAGGTTTAGAGCCCTCTCCAGCTTGTTTAGACCTCATGCCGGTCTTCTACATGATCCTCTGGTGCTGTAGAGCCCAAGAACCGACCATTTGGTGGAGAATTCACCGTGCAAGACCTCGCCGGAGCCCTAGGGTTTGCTGTGGCCGGTGCGCCCTGTTTTCCGGCGAGTTTCAGCCGCCGGTGACCTCACCAACGTGTTCAGCGTGGGGAAATATGGGGGGGCGGACAGCAGGGGGTCTGGAGGTGGCTGGGAACTGGTTTTCCAGCGACCTCACCGGAGGGGGCCGCCACTGGTGTGTTTGGCGCGAGTCTGGAGGTTAGGGATGACAGGTGGGACCCACTATCAGCATTTAAACATTTTCCAGATTTTACCACTATAGTTCAAACTTTGGAGAGCCATAACTTTTTGTAGGAATGTCCAACAATTGTGAAACAAATTTTGTTGGATTCCTCTCAAAGAGTACTATCCAGGGGTGCAGCCCAATGTTTATGAAAATCCCTGAATTTGTCTCATTAATTCATTTACAGAAAATATTGTATGAATTTTTACAGGAGTTCCGTTTATTGGAAAATTCCCAAATTTGGACAGGACATTCTTCCAAAATTCATTTAACTCTAGTAAAAATTTCAGAGGCATTGGACCTCATTTTCTTAGTCAAATGATGTATTCATTCCTTATGTCTCTGAAAAATGGGAAAAATGAACAGAGACATTTTCAGCTTTTTCCCAATCCTTCTAAAATCCATATCTCCATGTAGGAAACTAGAAAAATGGTGAAACCGATTCCTATGGACTCAGGACATTTTGTACTTCACAAAAAGTTTACTTTGCAGCATAGGAAAGCCAAATATCTAGGGGGTAAAGGCAGGTTAGTGAAAACCACATAAGGATTTGTTGTGCTCACATGAAGCTATTTCTTGAGCTCAATTTTTGCACACTGCATGAATACCATCCATAGAGTCTGTGGTTAAATTATCAGCTTCATTGGACCTCTGGAACTTGAGCTACCATCTTTTAGGTTTAAGTGTTCATATAATGGACTTAATCACATGGTGATTACTAGTATCTCTTTTCATCTTAGCTTTCATCATCTCTAAGGTTGTAGATCCAACAACAGAAACCTTGCTGTTGTTTTTCCCTTTTAGGTGTGAGTTAACTTGTACAACAGCTTTGAATCATTTTCTAAATTTCTTTTGCATACATGTGCATAAATCATCTTAATAGCACGTGACGTCGACGTTCGACGAGGACCCGACTCTGCAGCGAGGATCTCCATCTCGTGACGAGTTTGGCGGATTCTCCAGAGGAAGACTAACTCCTAGCTTCTAACAAAACTGTTGAGCAAGGCAAGCCCCGGTTTGCATATCGTTACCATTTTAAATTTTGCTTTAATTCACCTCATGTGTATTAGAGTTGATATTGTGCATTATGTCTAGGATGATTGAAACCCACTTGCATGGCTTTTACATCCCTGAGTAGAAGGTTTAGTGTAGGCTTTGCCTCGTTGTAGATGCTAGGCTAATGTTGTAGCTAGCTCGGTAGAAGTCGAGTAGTGGAGTTACTCGCGAGAAAGGTCGAGTAATGGAGTTACTCGCGAGATGTTTGATGATAAGAGCACCCTCATGAAAATGAGATGGGGACGGGGATGTTCCTGTAGGATGGAGCGCTCAAGGTTGGTCTCGACCTGCGATGGGTGTGACAATGCTTGAGACCACATTTGGCCTGGACCAGGATGGTAAGGCAAATGTGGAGGTTGGTTGTAGCCCCGTCCGTGTCGGTTAAGGACCGTATGTATGCGGCCCTGCTGGACAAGATTGAGCTGTACCGGATATATAGTGGGGTATGGAACCCATGAAACCGATGTAACTCGATGGACCGTGATATAGAAACTCATCCTTCGCGTGGGAATGGCGTTGAGAAGGCGGGAGGTGTAAATCCTTTAGCGGGCAACTTCGACGTGTCCGTGTAGAGGACCATCCTGCTCGGTGCGAAGCGTTTTTCTATGTCGGAGTGTCATGTGAAAGGTTGCTGCATACAATGTAAGAAAGAGCTCTTGAGAGAGTCTTTCGAGGCGGGTGTATGTGTCGTGTATTCCGGGTTGTTATTGTTTCGAATCATCGTCGCTCGCGGAAGAGGATTGAGCATACTTGCCCACTGCGCCGTGACTTAGTAAGAAGAGGAACTAAGTCTCTTAACTTGTTGTTTGTGGATTAATCACTGTATTGGAACCTTGACTGAAGTAGATATAGAGCCAACTAAATTTCATTTCCACCTTAGGCTAGCAACATCAGGATAAGCGTTTCTTGTTTGATTGTGGACTTCTGATGTTGTGAGGCGTGAGGACCACTAAAATTAAGGCTAAAAGAATCTGAATATAAGGATCAAGTTTAGTCGAGGTGCATTTTGCAAATTCCTATTCCTACTGTCTTGCTACCCCTGCATTTAGAGTCACATGTTTAGGAGTGACGGTTAAGTCTTGCTGAGCCTTAGTGCTCACGGTTGCTTCTGAGTTGTTTTTGCAGGTAGCAGGATGCCTGCTATGAAGAGGGTTGTTCGGTGAAACAATGAACCTCACGGTTTGTTCAACTCATCGAAAACCTAGCCGCTGCCTTTCTTTGGTGAAGCTAGTAGGAAGCGTTCACGGGCTGAACGACTTCTCTTCGGCGTAGTTAGGGTCGAGAGTGAGTAGTTTGGCCAGCAAATTTTAATTTCCGCTGCGTGTGTACATTATGTTGTAAAAGAAATTATCTTGAGTAACAAAATGGGTCCGTTATGTTATTACTCCTCTTTTCGTGCTTGCTGTTGGGTGCCGCATCGCACGGCACCACCCACTGCGTTCCCCGGGCCTCACAGACGTGGTATCAGAGCCGCATTAGGAATAGCACGCATGAAAAGAGTCTATTTTCGAAAACTTAGAGGTATACGAGTGAGGAACGTATAGTATGCCCACATAAGGAGTATTATTAGCATAGTTACTTAAGGTGGCAAGCTAACAGTGTGTTATCATTCAGTATTTCAACTCTGTAACGACACACCTACGTGGAGGTAAGAATGGTAAGGAACGCCACCGAAAGCGGATCAATTTTGGTTAGCTCACCCATACGAGGAAAGTAGTGTGGGATGTCCCGTTCAGCAATAGACGGGAAGTGAATATGTTTTCTAAGACTCTTCAAGTCTTAGAGACATATGAATGGCACTAGCCTCCAGTGCGCAAACCCAGGGGCAAGAGGAGGAGACCCAATCGTGTGGTTTGTAACACGAAGTGTGTTCTTTAGGACTCTTCATGTATTATGAGGCATACGAAAGCGCTGTTCCCCCGTTGTGTTTTATTGCAAAGGTGTGGAGCCCCCGTCGGGTGGTGAATAACCCGATCATGTACCTTGAGACGTGGCTTGACTCAAGGACGGCCCGTATGGCAATGATACGGGGCGTATGTTTTTACTATGATATGGACCTGCCTGAAATGATAAACCAATGTGTGCATCATTATTGAGTGGTTTTATGCAGGTACCTTAACCACGTTAGTACATGTCGTGTAGACAACGTTTGTGAGTGATCGTTTTAGTGCCACCATTTGAAACGTATATGCCGGTATAAAGCCGGTTAGGACTTTAATTTGGTGAGGAAACGTAGTACCGTGACATGTTTTGAACGGCATGAAAAGAAGGTTTAAAAAAAAAGGAGTAAATTTGGAGTCTAGGATTCTATTAGGAGTTAATGAACTCCTATATTGAACTAAGAGTCAGTTGGGAGTATAGAATTATTCACAAAGACTTAGGAGAAACCTCCCCTGTTTTCGGGAGAATTTTGCTGAAGTTGAACAGGACATAACTTTTGTTTCGTTGAACCAATGGAGGTGAGTGATACATTCATGGAAAGCTATTGAAGTCTACTACAACACTTCATTAGAACTCCAGATCAGAATCACCCTCCAAATGGATGAAATTCTCAGAGGAGTGTGAACTGCCCAAAAACAGGGCAGGCACAAATTGCTCTCTGGAAATTTCTGTATTTCGACCATAACATTCTATAGAAAAATTTCTAAGGGTCATGTAATTCACCTTTGGAAAGCTTGTGATATATTCTATGACTTTGTAATTCAAAGTTTTTCCAGATTTGGAGTTTAATTGTATGAAATCTTGCGGACAAAACAGCCACTTTCAAAGGAGGTGCTGTCAAAATTGTTCCAGATTTCTTTTAACTTTGAAATATCACAACTTTTGATCCAGAACTGATATGAAGGCACATGAAGACTCGTTGGAAAGATATTGAAGTTAACTATAACTTTGATATTCAACTTGAGACATGAAATTGCCATTGTCATATTCAAATTCTGGGATTAAGACCTATTGGTCATTCTGAACAGAGTAGTGCTTATTGCCTATGTAACTTAAGACTTGTTGTGGACAGGGATGTTTCAGACTTCTCTAAGCTCCATAACATGTTCTTGAGTTATTTTTCAGTTTGTCCTACTGTTGCAATTAAGGGATTGGACAAACTTGCTCACATTTGATAGATTTCAGTATTGTCAAAATCCTAGTTAGCTTGTGTAATGCTGCAATATTGATGTGATGCTTTACGGTTATGTTTTCAATTCAAGTTGAGTTTAAAACTTTGAATTTTAACCGTAAATTGATCACTCTTGCAGCATGAATCGTGCTCATTCCAGGAGTGAGGTTGGTGAGTCGAGTCACAGTGAAAGTAATTCGCCACGACAAGAAGTGCCGACATCATCAACCGGATTGGCAGGAATCATGGCAAAGATGGCTGAGTCTCTGGATCTGTTGGTGCGACAAAGCATATGACAGGAGACACTACAGCAAAATCCCCTGCCAAGCACTTATCTGGATTTCTTAGCAAGACAACCACCAGTTTTCTCGGAAGCGAAAGAACCATTGGAGTCGGCTCATTGGCTCCAATGTATTGAAGCCAAGTTCGATACGCTTGAGTGCGATAAATATCAGAAGACTCTATTTGCCGCTCAACAACTCCACGGAGCCGCTGGAGCCTGGTGGGCGGAGTACATCGCTACTCTTCCTGAAGGTCATCGAGTGACGTGGGATGTTTTCCGGGCATGTCACATTTGTTCAGGAATTCTTCGAACAAAGTATCAAGACTTTCTAGAATTAAAGCAAGGAGAAAGGAGTGCGTATGAGTACTTCAAAGAGTTTGAAGACTTGATGCAATACGCCACTCATATGGTAGACTCGGAAGCGTTGAAGTGCGAATATTTCTTCCGAGGTTTGAATGTCGAACTTCAGGAACAAGTAACCTTGTTCAATAACGGTATTTACAATGACTTGGTAAATGCCGCTATCATTAAAGAAGACATGCTTCTCCGTTGTGAAGTGGAGCTGAAAAGAAGTATACCGCCGGACAGTGACATCGAGGTTCGTCCGAACTATCGAGTGTGGTATTACTCGCCAGTTAGGCAACAGATTCAGCCTGTGGTGCAACTCTCACAACCACGGCTGGAGTTACTCACTTATGAGCCTCCACCTCAACAGCAGCGGTCAGAAATTATTCGTGCAACCCTACCGCAACCAGCTACGCACAAATTATCTCCACCTCATGTTAGTAGAGAGCTGAGGATTTCTGCAGCACGAAACCGTCGTGGAGCTGAGCAGAGCCACACTCATGTGTCATCTCCTCAATGCTCAGATCAGCACCGTGAACTTTCAAAGAAGAATCTTGACATGACCCCCTTGGTCCTGTCGAGCCAGGATCACGCTGAGGGGTGCTGCGTTGCACAACACCGTATAACACACGTCAAAGGTACAAAGCGGAAGCGAAATTTTATTACATAAACAAGTTATGAACATGTTTACATCAAAATAAGTTCAGTCTACACTCGCGGGCGTAGACTAAGCATCAAGTGCACGTTCAGCCCTCGAACGTGTCCTTGCTAGCACACACGCACACTAACTCTGCGGCGTGCACGACTCCCACTCGACGGGGTTCCCCTCCTGGGGTTCCGTCTCCTCTTCGGGAGTCCCTTCCTCATAGAACCCTGCAAAAGCTTCAAACACAAGCAGTGAGCACGAAGGCTCAGCAAGTCTGACCCGTCTCACCTAAACATGGAACTTCTACATGAGGGGTAATGGGTTACATGAGGTAAAAATCAGTTGCAGGGACTCGCCTAATTAGTAGAACCTTACTTTCAAGTTTTAGCAGCAGGTTGTGGAGAACCTTACGCTAAGGCACATGAGAGAGCCGCAATCAAACAAGAAACGCATTTCTCTCATGTACTTTGCCCAAAGTTGAACAGAACTTTAGTTAGCTCTAAGCTACAGCATATCATTAACAATCAATGTCCAGCTTTCAATCAGCAACATTTTAACATGTAACTAGCCTGTTCTTTCTACGTCACGGTACAGTGAACAAGTGGTACTCACTGACCGCGAGGGACGGCGATTATAATCGATTTACACCTGCAGGGTTACCCGAACAACCCGTCACGTACGCCCGTACTCGATGTTGCCTACAACAACCATCACGGACGCCGTACGCGACTACCTTTCACCCGTTAGCCAAATATTGAACCGGTCCCATCGTCCCGAGCAAGAGGTCTCTGCACGCGCATCTCCGTGCCGCCAGCCAATTTACACCTCAAGCTCTCAACCTACCCTCTGAACAACGGGCAATGCCTCAATAACCAGCTACCCGAGTTACATCAGTTTCCCGGTTCCCATATAGCCGGTAGGTCTTCGGTACTGTTCTAGCTTGTTCAACAGGCCCGCACACGGCTCGGTCCTCAATCGACACAAGCGGAGCTACAACACACAGGCCCCAAAGTCCTGCTGCCCTTACTCTCCGCTCGGTCTCATTTTCTTGCCATGTGTATCATGTGCTATATCTACCCGAGCAATGTGCCTCTAGCCTATTCTCGCGAGTAGTTCCAACTACTCGACTTGTACCGAATCCTACTCTATCCTAGCAATGCAGTAGCTAACGGGGTTTGCAATCCTAAACCCAACCCATGGTTCTCTTGGCTATGCAGTGGGGCTTCCAAACAAGACTCTAATGCACAGAATAAAGGAAACAAGTATGTGCTCAAAACAATAAAAATTTGTAAAAAGGTTAATGCAAACCGGAGCTTGCCTTGCTGCTCTTGGTCGTAGGCTAGCTGTTCCTCCGGAGTAACGAAGTCTAGGACTTCGGATTCCTCCTCGACCTTAGCGACTACATGATAGAAACAATGCATGTATTAATTTAATGCATTTGTATTAAGTCTGAAGTTGTGAAGTCTATAACCTTTGCTGGACAGACATAATGACTGTGAAACTTTTATTGTGGCTTGGTTACAACCTAAACAGAGACTTGGTCAAGTTTTAGTTGCAGCAAAGCTCATTTGAGCCCTCCACAATTAATTATGTACTTGACCTAAATTGAAGGCTTTTAGGGTGTTCTAAGGATTTCCATGAAACAAACTATGCCTTTCTGAAAACTAGCTTTTCAGAGGGTTCTAATGGAATTGGTCTCACTTAATTTGGAAGGTTCCTAGCTAAAGATATGAGCTAAACAATTTCAGAGAAAATTCAGAAAATGTTTCTGAACATTTTCTATTTTCTCTGGAACAGTTTCACTAATCACACCGTTAGGTGGATCTAATGAGCTCAAATGGATATGAAATTTTTATGGTAGTTCAGGGATATTTTGGTGAACATCCCAGCAAAATTTCAGGATTTTCCTCCAAAGGATTCTCCAGTTAAAATTCCTAACATTTTAAATTTTGAGGATTTAATTCTGGAGAATTAAGTAATTTCATGAAGTGAAACTTGATTTGCTGGAAAGTACTCAGAGATCTGAATTCAGCAAAATTTGGTTCACTCAATTTGGAGCTTTCTAGCCAAAGTTATGAGGATTTGAAGTTTGGAAGGATTCTGAAAATCGGGGAAAAGTTTAAACTCTCGGGGCCCGCGGGGACACGTGTCGAGCGCGGAGGCGTCTGGCACACCGGGGATACCACACGTGTTGAGCGCGGAGGTGTCCGGCACACCGGAGCTCACAGGGTATTGTGCGCTAGCACGGCCGATCCCCGGCCACACCCGATCCCGATTTAAATTCTTCAGCCGCTGACACGTGGGCCAGCCGGCTTCGTCTTCCTCCCGCCGTTCTCTCACGCCCGCCCTGCCGACCTCGTCGGAGCAGACTCGGGGCTCGCCAGCTCGCCACTGCCGGACCTCCCAGGGGCTGAAACTCGCCGCCAGGGGGTTGTTGACGTCGAGGAACACGTCGGTGGTGTCAGGTCGGGCTGGGGGTGACCGGAAATAGCCCGGCGACGTGCCGCGGCCTCGGTTGAGGTTCGGCACCGTCGACCGTGGTTTCTAAACCCGCCAACACCTCGAACAAACGGTCCTACAGCATCAGTGTACCTCTAGGAAGCTCGACAAGGTGTTAAAAGGGTCCAGGGATGGCGGCAAGTTGGTCGGCACCGTGTGACCGATCGTGCCCGCCATGACCGCCCTCGATCGAGCTCGAAATTCGTCACTCCTAGACAATTTCACGCCACGGATGCAGAAAAGAACTTGATCGTCGGCTAGTCCAGCGTCTATGTGCAGGATTTGATGACCTCCGAAAGATCATAGAGCGTGAATTTAAAGAAACCGTACCGGAAGCTCAATTTAAGGTTGCCGGAGCAAAAACTGAGAATTCGCCGGCGAGAGTTCACGGCGTGGCTTGAGCTTCAGGTGGAAGCAGTGTGGAGTCCGTGCGCTCCTGTTGCCGCCCTTGCTCGGCCGTGGAAGTGGTTGCAGCGTGCTGCCCACGTGAGACCGATCGCCGTCCTTCAGCTAAACTGCGGCGGTCGTCGTTGGTCACGGGAACAGGGGCCGAAACCCGGTGGTCCAGGCGTTGGGAGGGTGGTGCGCGACCTCCGGTGGCTGTCTAGCAGCTTAGGAACGAAGGAGATTGTTTTGCTGGTTTTCCCGATTGAGCAGAGAGCTGCGGCGAGAAACAATGCCGCTGCTCGGTTTTGCCCGCGAGAAGATAAAGCCGGCCGACGAGGCGGTGCCGGTCGCATGGGGGCGCGAGCAAGCCGCCCTGGGCGCCAGCGCGCGGAGAGGGAAGCAGCTGGTGGCGCCGGTAGCTGCTCGGTGGCACAGCCGACAGCTGCTCGGTGGAATTTCCCACCGAGACTCTGACTTTGGTTGCAAGTTTCTCCTTCTTCCCTCTATGACATGTGGGTCCCACCCGGGGTTTTAACCTCTGAAATTTACTCCTAATCACTGTTGTAAACAGTGAGCCCCATAATACCCCTGGTGATTCAAATTATTCACCCCTGAGCCATTTGAATTGATTAGAATTCAAATTGGGTTTGGTCTGAGTGAATCTCAGCACAAGTTCAGTTTTGAATTCAAATAAAGTTTTAATTCGTCCCTCTTAGCTCATGTCAAGATCAACTCCAAATGGAGTGAAAATTGGTGTGTGAGCTCAAAAAAATGTGCTGAATAAGAATATGCCTCCCACTTTTAAATTCATGGGATAAAAACAGTTTGATTTTGAATGAGGTTTCAAACTGCCCTCTTTCTATCTATACCCAAAATGACCTCAAAAGGGTTTTGAATTTGGGTGAAACTTGGCATGGACATCCTTAGTAAAGTGTAGGAGTTTTCATATGTCCAGCCCATCTATATCACATATGGGAAATACCACATTTGCAATATGTGAGTTTGTTTTCTAATGAGCATGTTGATAATTGTTACTTGCTCTTCATTTGTGTTCATGATCCTTACTCAAATGAGGTGTGTGGTGTGGTGATGAACACTGCAAATGTGTGTCAAAAACTGAGACCCTTACAAATCTTTCAAAAGCTGGCAGGGTTAATTACACTGCTATTGAGGATATTGCTAAAGGCGAACCAGTTTTGGCGGGCATGTTCACTTTACATGAACAGCCCATTTTCGTGTTATTTGATTCCGGGGCCACCCACAATTTTATTATCAGAGACTATATGCTGAAGAATAATCTTCCATTTAGCACAGTTAAGCATCCGTTTCATATCAGCTCACCCGGAGGCAAGATATCAACAGATGAGATGGTCTCTCGGGCACCGTTATGTTTGGGTGGAAATATCTATCCTGCGAGCCTTATCATACTCAAAGGCCAAAGGATTGATATTATCTTGGAGATGTCATGGTTGACACATTATGGAGCTATCTTTGACATCAGCTCTCGGACTGTCCAACTGAATTCCCCAATACACGGTTGCAACACATTAAATCTTGTGGATCCATCACAACGAGTTGCAGCGGTGCATCAGATTGAAGCTCCTAAACTTGAGGATATTCCAGTGGTATGTGAATAACCAGATGTGTTTCCCGAAGACTTGCCGGGCATGCCACCCGAACGTGATGTAGAGTTCAAGATTGAACTAGCACCAGGAACGACACCTATTTCTCGGCGACCATACAAAATGGCACCGAAGGAGCTAGCAGAATTGAAGGAGCAGCTTAATGACCCCATGGACAAAGGTTTTATACGCCCAAGTTCATCACCTTGGGGCTGTTCCGCACTCTTTGTGAAGAAGAAGGACGGAACTTTGAGACTATGCGTAGATTATCGTCCACTGAATGCTGTCACTATCAAGAATAAGTATCCACTACCTCGCATCGATATTTTATTTGATCAACTAGTGGGTGCTAAGGTATTTTCCAAGATGGATCTTCGGTCCGGGTATCATCAGATAAAAATCCGGGCAGAAGACGTACCTAAGCGTTCTCGACAAGATATGGTCTTTATGAATATATTGTCATGTCTTTTGGGCTGACCAATGCTCCGGCTCATTTTATGTATCTCATGAACTCTGTGTTCATGCCGGAGTTAGATAAGTTCGTCGTGGTTTTCATCGACGACATCTTGGTCTATTCAAAGTCAGAAGAAGAACATGCTGAACATTTGCATATTGTACTCCAACGCTTGAGGGATCACAAGCTATATGCAAAGTTCAGTAAATGTGAGTTTTGGATCAGCAAAGTGCCGTTTCTTGGGCATATTATTTCAGCGGAAGGCATCGCTGTAGACCCAAGTAAAATCGAGCAAGTGCTGAACTGGAAATCTCCAACATCTGTTCATGAAGTGAGGAGTTTCCTAGGTTTAGCGGGTTATTACCGGAGATTCATTCCAAACTTCTCCAAAGTCGCTAAACCTATGACGTAGCTGTTGAAGAAAAGCACTAAGTATGATTGGAGCAATTCATGCGAACAAGCTTTTCAAACTTTAGTGAAGTATCTCACTACAGCTCCAGTTTTGGCCAGCCGGACACAACGAAGCCGTTTGATGTTTATTGTGATGCATCCGGCATCGGTTTGGGTTGTGTGTTGATGCAAGAAGGACGTGTGGTCGCGTATGGATCCCGACAACTCTGGGGTCATGAGCAGAATTACCCGACGCACGACCTTGAGCTAGCTGCAGTGGTCTTTGCATTGAAAATGTGGAGACATTATCTACTAGGCAATCTAGTACATCTCTACACTAACTATAAAAGCTTGAAGTACATCTTCACACAGAAAGAACTGAATATGAGGAAGCGAAGATGGCTAGAATTGATCAAGGACTATGAACTTGAAATTCATTACCATCCGGGTAAAGCGAATGTGGTTGCCGACGCACTTAGTCGGAAAGCCCATGTTCACGATTTAGCCATGGCTGCACATGGAGGAGGAGAACCAAGCCTGCGCTTAGTTCCTTACGGATCGCTGTTTAACCTCGCTCTTATTCCTACAATCAGATATGAGATTGTAGAGGCTCAGAAGAGAGACAGGGTATGTCTCACATCTGGAGGAGAGTGGACAACGGTGAGTTGAAGATGTTCCGCAAAGATGAAGAGGGTACTCTATGGTTTAACAACCGCATAGTGGTACCCTGAAACATGAAATTGCGTTGGAAGATATTGGATGAAGCGCATTTATCCAAGTACTCCATTCATCCGGGAAGCAATAAGATATACCAGGACTTGAAATCTAAGTTCTGGTGGACACGGATGAAAAGAGAGATTGCGAAGTACGTATCCGAGTGTGATACGTGTCGGCGGGTTAAAGCCGACCATATGAGGAAAGCCGCACCACATCAACCGCTGAAGGTTCCAGCATGGAAGTGGGAAGACATAAGTATGGACTTCATCGTCGGTTTACCCATGACCAGCAACAAGCATGATTCTATTTGGGTAATCATCGATCGTTTGACCAAGACAGCACATTTTATTGCAGTCCATACCAAATATGTGGCAAAGAAGTATGCGGAGCTGTTCATCTCAAGAATCGTGTGTTTACACGGGGTTCCCCACACCATCGTGTCTGATCGAGGTGCGTTGTTCGTATCCAGATTTTGGGAGCAACTGCATGCTTCCTTGGGAACCAAGTTAATCAGGAGTTCAGCGTATCATCTGCAAACTGATGGTCAAACAGAGAGAGTAAATCAGATTCTGGAGGATATGCTACGGGCATGTGTCATCAATCATGGGAAGAATTGGGATGACCATCTACCGTTAGCAGAATTCTCATATAACAATGGTTATCAATCCAGCATCAAAATGGCCCCGTATGAAGCTCTTTATGGCCGGAAATGCCGCACACCACTGAATGAAGCCGAGGAACGAGTGCGAGTGATTCAAGCCAACTTAAAGGCTGCTCAATCTCGGCAGAAAAGCTATGCAGACAAAAGACGTCGACCTCTTCACTTTGACATTGGGGACCACGTTTATCTTTGTGTCTCTCCGATGAAAGGGGTTCATCGGTTCGGAGTGAAGGGAAAGCTCGCTCCGCGATTCATCGGGACGTTTGCTGTCACTGAGATATGCGGACCCGTGGCCTATCGTCTGGAGTTACCGACGTCACTTTCGGGTATTCACAATGTTTTCCACGTCTCTCAGCTGCAGAAATGTCTTAAGTACCCAACCGCAGTTCATATGGAGAACATTGGGGATCTGCAACCAGATCTCACCTATTCTGAGTATCCGATACAGATTCTTGACGAGAAGACTCGCGCCCACAAGAAATCGGACATTGCGATTTTACAAAGTCTTGTGGAGCAACCACACCGCTGATGAAGCCACGTGGGAAAGCGAGGAATTCCTCCGTCTAAATTTCCCAGACTTGTTTGTAACATATGTCCAGTAGTCATTCTCCCTTCTTCTTTTTTCTTGTAATCTCGGGACGAGATTCTTTTAAGGGGGGAGGAATGTAACAGCCCTAACTTTTGTAAAGTTTGATTTCAACTTATGAAACAAAGTTAAGGCGATAAAAGACTATAGTTGTGTCACATAACTTGATGAACACAAATATGGACATGTGAGGGAGTTAAAAATTTTCTCTAGCCCATGATCAGCACATGTTAACCTAGGGGAAATATTTCACTCCCAAAAACTCTAACTCATGTGCACCTTCTCTATGAGGAGAGTGGAGGAAATTTAAACAGCATTTTGAATCTTTTGAAAGGATCCATATTCAGATTATCCAAACGCCTATATGTGAGATCATAGATGCATTTCTCATGTATTCAAGAGCCTAAGTTTCAAATTTGGAGAATTTTAGGATTCATATACTATTTATTCCGAGGATTAAATGAGGGCACGTTCAAATTCAAACTTGAATTTGAATTTTGAATGAAACAAATTCAATTTTAAAATATGATTTCAGATTTGAGTTCCTCGTAAATCTTTTGACCTATCCTCCAAGTTTGGTCAAATTTGGAGCTCATTCGCTATTGTAAATCGAAATGGGGGATAAGAGTGAGAATTGTGGCTGTGGACCCCATCGGTCAGTCTCACAAAAGTGCAAACCGACTCTAGCGACGGCTGAGCGTGCGCCAGCTCTCGGCAGGGACTGTTCCCGACGAGCTCCCGGCGCCACCTCCTGTGTTCTGGTCGACCGTCCTCCAGCCCTTATCCTCCACGCACGAAGAGCAACCGAACTTTGTTTCTCTCTCGCTCGTGCCCCTTCTCTGTTTCTCCTCCCGTGAAGCACCCAGCCACCGTTCCCTGTTTCCTCTGATCGCCCAGAGCAAAACAAGCAATCTTTGCCCCAGCTTCCCACAGCAAAAACCTTCGCCCGTGAGTGCTCTGGCCGGCTGGCAACTTCCCTCCGCCGTCCCGAGCTCACCGGCGCCTAGAAGCAGCAAAGTTTCTACTGATCCCGAGCTAAAGCTGAAGAAACTGGAACTGATCACCGTGGCCAGCCCAAACCAGAAGGGATCACGCCCATGCAAGCCACCCCATCTGTGCACCAACAAGCCTAGTTGCTCACCTCCAAATCTCAGCCCTAGCCGTTGATCACAGAGGGAGAATTTCAAGTTTTTCTCCCGGGCGGCAGAAACGGACCTAGAGGTAAGGAATTATAAAATTCGTCCTCAAATCGTGTTTGTTGGGTTTCAAACTTCACACACAGGATGTTAACTGCCTAGCACATCTCCTCCATCGATTTTAGACCATGAAATTGAGTGTAGAGTGAGCAATCCGAGCTCTTTTAGAGGGTATGCCGCTGGACCCTATCGGGCGCACGGTGCCGATAGGTTTAGAGCCCTCTCCAGCTTGTTTAGACCTCATGCCGGTCTTCTACATGATCCCCTGGTGCTGTAGAGCCCAAAAACCGACTATTTGGTGGAGAATTCACCGTGCAAGACCTCGCCGGAGCCCTAGGGTTTGCTGTGGCCGGTGCGCCCTATTTTCCGGCGAGTTTCAGCCGCCGGTGACCTCACCAACGTGTTCAGCATGGGGAAATATGGGGGGGAGGCGGCCAGCAGGGGGTCTGGAGGTGGCTGGGAACTGGTTTTCCGGCGACCTCACCAGAGGGGGCCGCCACTGGTGTGTTTGGCGCGAGTCTGGAGGTTAGGGATGACAGGTGGGACCCACTGTCAGCATTTAAACATTTTCCAGATTTTCCCACTCTAGTTCAAAATTTGGAGAGCCATAACTTTGTGTAGGAATGTCCAAAAATTGTGAAACAAATTTTGTTGGATTCCTCTAAAAGAGTACTATCCAGGAGTGTAGCCCAATGTTTATGAAAATCTCTGAATTTGGCTCATTAATTCATTTAAGTAAAATATTGTATGAATTTTTACAGGAGTTCCGTTTATTGGAAAATTCCCAAATTTGGACAGCACATTCTTCCAAAATACATTGAACTCCAGTAAAATTTCAGAGGCATTGGACCTAATTTGCTTTGTCAAATGATGTATTCATTCCTTATGTCTCTGAAAAATGGGAAAAATGAACAGAGACATTTTCAGCTTTTTCCCAATCCTTCTAAAATCCATATATCCATGTAGGAAACTCCAAAAATGGTAAAACCAATTCCTATGGACTCAGGACATTTTTTACTTCACAAAAAGTTTACTTTGCAGCATAGGAAAGCCTAATATCTAGGGGGGTAAAGGCAGGTTAGTGAAAACCAAATAAGGATTTGTTGTGCTCACATGAAGCTATTTCTTGAGCTCAATATTTGCACACTGCCTGAATACCATCCAAAGAGGCTGTGGTTAAATTCTCAGCTTCATTGGACCTCTGGAACTTGATCTACCATCTTTTATGTTTAAGTGTTCATATAATGGACTTAATCACATGGTGATTACTAGTATCTCTTTTCACCTTAGCTTTTATCATCTCTAAGGTTGTAGATCCAACAACAGAAACCTTGCTGTTGTTTTTCCCTTTTAGGTGTGAGTTAACTTGTACAACAGCTTTGAATCATTTTCTAAATTGCTTTTGAATACATGTGCATAAATCATCTTAATAGCACGTGACGTCGATGTTCGACGAGGACTCAACTCTGCAGCAAGGATCTCCATCTTGTGACGAGTTTGGCGGATTCTCAGGAGGAAGACTAACTCCTAGCTTCTAACAAAACCGTTGAGCAAGGCAAGCCCCGGTTTGCATATCGTTACCGTTTTAATTTTGCTTTACTTCACCTCATGTGTATTAGAGTTGATATTGTGCATTATGTCTAGGATGATTGAAACCCACTTACATGGCTTTTACATCCCTGAGTAGAAGGTTTAGTGTAGGCTTTGCCTCGTTGTAGATGCTAGGCTAATGTTGTAGCTAGCTCGGTAGAAGTCGAGTAGTAAAAAGCTACTCGCGAGAAAGGTCGAGTAATGGAGTTACTCGCGAGATGTTTAATGATAAGAGCACCCTCATGAAAATGAGATGGGGACGGGGATGTTCCTGTAGGATGGAGCGCTCAAGGTTGGTCTCGACATGCGATGGGTGTGACAATGCTTGAGACCACATTTGGCCTGGACCAGGATGGTAAGGCAAATGTGGAGGTTGGTTGTAGCCCCGTCCGTGTCGGTTAAGGACCGTATGTATGCGGCCCTGCTGGACAAGATTGAGCTGTACCGGATATATAGTGGGGTATGGGACCCATGAAACCGATGTAACTCGATGGACCGTGGTATAGAAACTCATCCTTCGCGTGGGAATGGCGTTGAGAAGGCGGGAGGTGTAAATCCTTTAGCGGGCAACTTCGACGTGTCCGCGTAGAGGACCATCCTGCTCGGCGCGAAACGTTTTTCTATGTCGGGGTGTCGTGTGAAAGGTTTCTGCATACAATGTAAGAAAGAGCTCTTGAGATAGTCTGTCGAGGCAGGTGTATGTGTCGTGTATTCCGGATTGTTATTGATTCGAATCACCATCACTCGCGGAAGAGGATTGAGCATACTTGCCCACTGCGCCGTGACTTAGTAAGAAGAGGAACTAAGTCTCTTAACTTGTTGTTTGTGGATTAATCACTGTATTGGAACCTTGACTGAAGTAGATATAGAGCCAACTAAATTTCATTTCACCCTTAGGCTAGCAACATCGGGATAAGCGTTTCTTGTTTGATTGTGAACTTCCGATGTTGTGAGGCGTGAGGACTACTAAAATGAAGGCTAAAAGAATCTGAATATAAGGATCAAGTTTAGTCGAGGTGCATTTTGCAAATTCCTATTCCTACTGTCTTGCTACCCCTGCATTTAGAGTTACATGTTTAGGAGTGACGGTTAAGTCTTGCTGAGCCTTAGTGCTCACGGTTGCTTCTGAGTTGTTTTTGCAGGTAGCAGGATGCCTGCTATGAAGAGGGTTGTTCGGTGAAACAATGAACCTCACGGTTTGTTCAACTCATCGAAAACCTAGCCGCTGCCTTTCTTTGGTGAAGCTAGTAGGAAGCGTTCACGTGCTGAACGACTTCTCTTCGGCGTAGTTAGGGTCTAGAGTGAGTAGTTTGGCCAGCAAATTTTAATTTCCGCTGCATGTGTACATTATGTTGTAAATGAAATTATCTTGAGTAACAAAATGGATTCGTTATGTTCTTATCGTCTTTTCCTGCATGCTGTTGGGTGCCGCATCGCACGGCACCACCCACTGCGATCACCGGGCCTCACAGGTGTATGGCCAAGAGATCATAAAATAGTCTTTACAAAGGGGCTACAAGAATGTACGGACCCACTGAGGTTTCACCGGCAGGCTTGAATCTCAATTCTCCCACCCACGAGCCCCCTCATGTGGCATGCGGTTCCCAGGGCAGTCCTCCTTGACTACCATTCCCCGCGCCATCCAATGATCCATAACAATCTAGCAGCACACCTAATTAGTCAGCTATCCCGCACCCATATTTGTCTCTGTGGTGGCACTGTTTTCCTGGCATATTCTCGCATGAACCGGCCCTTAGATCTAAGGCAAGCAAACCACCATCTCATTAAACATAACCACATGCCAAGCTTGCCTAGATCACCCCAGTTCCATGCTTGTTAAAGATCACCATGTTCTCATCATCATTAATCCTCATGATTCTAGTGGTTTAAGTAAGTTTATTTCAGTTCCCACATTCCCGTAACGCAACGCGGTGCAAAGGAGAAAAACGACTCAATACCCGACTCAACAAGTTCCCGGCGACAAGGGGTGGCAAACAACCTAGTAAACTCCTATGAAAGGGTTCCCATCATATTGACACGAGCATGCAGCTTTCACAAGCAAAACAGTTAAAAACTAGGATCAACATGGTAAAGGGCACTTGCCTTGCTCCAACGGGTTGTGTTTCTCAAATGCGTCAAGTCTTGGTGCTGGATATCCTTGTGCACGACCTCTTCGGTATGTCCTTTTACTCGCAATCACATACACATACAAGATAATTCATTCAATCAATATGATGCACACATGTTAATCAATATGTGATGATGCATATGCATACAAATTTACGATGCAACCTAAACTATCCAGATCTTATATGTTCATGTGAGTTTGGATAGATTACAGTGGTGTTTTTGTGATGATAGGTGCTGCTGGAAACAATCTAGACGCGGCTATGATTTTAACTTGGGTATTAGATCGAACCATCGTGAAAACCTAAACCGGGGACTGACCTACTTACATTCAGCAACTCGTGGAACGTGGGATGTGATGCAGCGAGGTTGGAGATGACAGCAGCAACGTTGCAACAAAGAATGACGGCTCTTGCCTCCTCTTTCTCCTCTTCTTCTTCTTCTTCTTCTTCTTTGCGGCTGGTTTTCTCCCTTCAGTGGCAGTAGCTAGAGCTCCTCTTGTGATAAATGTGGGCGGCTGGGGTTATTTTGGGGCAGATCATGGCTGCGGCCAAAGCAGGGCAGGGAAGTGCTGCGGCCAGCAGGGCAGCAGGGTGGCGGCCAAAGAGCACGGCAGCAGGAGTTTTAGGCTGCAGGGGTGCCGCGGCCACGGGGGGTGGGGGGGCTATTTATAGGGGGAAGGGTGCAGACAAGGGGTGTAGGATCGAATAGCACGTGAAAAGCTACCATAGGGGGGTGAATGGTACATTAAAACTTTTTATGCGGAAGCTACAAAAACCCCTCGGCAGAAATCGATCTGATAAAGAAACCATGTGTGCGACTGTTTTCAATGTGTTCAAACGTGACTAAACTAGTGGATATTATAGAGAATCATGTCACGAAGCCACTGCAACAAGAATCACGTGAAAACACTAAGTAGAATTTGAGTTATGATCAAAAGACTAGACGAAGGTCAATCTGTTCTACCGGATTTTCAAAAAGGATCTGCAATGCTGCCAAGAAACTTGTGTAGATCAAAAACCACAAATCCAAGTTGTGAAGACAACTGAAAAAGAATCAAATCAATTGGATCAGTAAAACGCGAGTTATGATCGAAATACCGATGCAACGTCGATCTGTCCAGAAACTCACCGAGGAAAAACTTGTATGAAACAAGTCGGACGAACAAGGCACAAAAGCTCCTCTAAACTATGAATTTTATTGATTAAAACTCAAGAGAAGCAGCCACAATTCGTGCTCCCCATGAGCCTTGGCCTCCCTTGCTTATATAACCAGCCCTACCGCCAACCCAATTCAAACTAGGACTCCTACTCCTACCTGTGGGTAAAGTGGTGCCACCTCTACAGAGTGTAAAACTATCATGATAGTCGTGCTTCTGGTTACAAGCACCTGGCCAACGTCCATGATTAGAGGCAAAACGTGGGATGGTTATTTGGGTATGGTTATTGTGGGGAACCCCGTCCAGGATCCACACTCCAGGAATCGCATTGGGTGGTGTCATGCGATACGGCACCAAACAGCATACACAAAAGGAAACCATAAACATACAAAGTCTTTTATTTCTCAACATAGTACCATTTACAACATAATGTACCACGAAGGTACACGCAGTGGAATATACATAAACACGCTCTATCGATCCTAGCTACGCAAAAGAGAAGACGTCAAGCCCGCGGACGCTTCTTACTAGCTTCAAAAAGAGTGTTGGCGGTGGCAAGGTTCCCGGTGAGTCTCCGATGTCTCACCAAACAACCCTCTTCATAGCAATACTAATATAGTACCTGCAAAACACTAATAATGCAACTGTGAGCTCGAAATTTCAGCAAGTCTTAACTGTCAACCCTAAACAAGAACTCTATATGCAGGAATTTATAAAGTAGGACAGCAGCTATTGCATTAGTACTCGCCTAAAAGTAGATCCTTATTAGCAGTTTTACAGTAGCAATTTCTTATGACCTGAGCCTCCCAACATCGAAAATCCAGAATTAAAAAAGAAACGCTTCTTTCCGATGGTGCTTTGCCCAAAGGGGAATATAAATTTAGTGAGCTCTACAACTATAGCATACATCGTTGCAATACAATGAACTTCACAGCAGCAATGAATCATCTCAATTCATCTGGAAGTACTTACTATGACGCAGCGCAGTAAACAAGTGGTACTCAATAACCGTGAGGGACGGTGATTCGAATCAAGACACACCCGGAACACATGGCACATACATCCGCCTCGAAAGACTCACACAAGAGCTCTTTATTACGTTGTATGCAGCATCCTTTCACCCGTCATACCAATGCCGAACTAGTTCTACCGATCCATTAGAAGGGCCACTATCCGGAACACGTCGAAGTTGTTCCGCTAGTGGGTTTACACCTCTGACCCCAACCCCCAAAGGACGGCAGTATAAGTTTCGACACGAGGGTACCTGAGTTACATCGGTTTCCTGGACCCCATTTATCGAGTATGCATCCGATACTGTTTGAACTTGCTCAGCAGGGCGGCATACGCATCGGCACTTAACCGATACAAGCAGAACTACGGCAACATAGGCCCAACGTCCTGCTGCTCCTACTCTCTGCCCGGTCTCAATTACAATCATACCCATTTGAATCAATTTCCTAGCCTCGCGAGTAGCTTCCAACTACCTGACTTGTACCGTTTTCTATACAACTTGAGCCTAGCAGAAACTACACGATGGTAACCTATTCTACCCTTCCACTCCAAGGATTTTTGGGTCATGCATTTGGAGTTTTAATAACCCTAGAAGTAATGCACAATACATACTAGACCAATGAAAGTTATACAAAGTAAATTATATCTAAAAGCTATTAAATGCAAACCGGGGCTTGCCTATTTTGTAGAGGAGCAATATATATAATCAGTTAGTGAACTTCTATCCCTTGATCTCCTGGTCTTGATCAACTTATCCACACCTCAAGGGATGACTCCGTCGAAGTCTTTCGTCGTGAGCACTATCGACATGTATATGCATAAGTTTTTTAATGCAATTTAAAGAATAAAAGACTTGAACTTCCTAAGAAAAGAGGTTGTGTGGAAATGCTAAGAATGGCTTTGTTGCCTCTTTTGTGCAAAGAAAATCAAGGATTAACTAAATTTGCCTTAGGAGTTTAGTTATAAACATAGCTATGTTCCTAATGGACATAAGAGATGAGCTGAAATGATATGGATGCAACTGGAGATCCTTATCTCCTATGACTTCGAAATTTTTACAGGAAGTACTATACTACACAGGGACTTAGCCTGCCGAATTGCAGCTATATTGAATGGAAATTGTCTCTCCCATAATTCCCACCATAATTTCCCTATGCTTTTCTCACATACATAAGCATGGAGAACAATGACAGGAATATCTAAGGCTCAATTTGAGCTGAGACTTTGCATGTGACTTCCTGGTCACAAGAAAGTATTTTGATCCAAAATTCAGGACTTTTACTTGAGTAGTTCCTCCAGAATAATTCCTTAAGCAGTTATGCTAGACAGAATTAATTCTGAAGTAATGTGCATTTTCATCTCAAATCCAGTAAACTAAAATTTCACGTATGACTCATAGAGAATGCCTGAATTTTCCTATGACTTTTGGAGCTAAGGATTGCCTATAATGGATTTTACAAAGTGGAAACATTTTCTGAAAAAAAGTTTCTGGACAACTTTGAGCACAACAGCTTGTACTCAGCAAATTCCTGCCCAAATCAACTACAAATGAGCTTACAATTTTCTAGAAGTTCAATAATATCCCACATAATATTATGACAGAATTTTGGGATTTTTGGATGAACCAAACTTCCTCAATAATTCTTTTTTCATAAAAATTTCAAAGAATTTTCCAGAATTTATTATTGATACTCGTACAAATGGGTGCTCAATTTTGGATAGATCATTGCAAACGGAATCTACCCCAATTTGAATCACCCAATTTGGAGTTTCCCACACCAAGATATGAATTTCTAAACTTTGCTTGAAATCTGGAATTAAATTCCTATTGAAAAATGACTTGGGTCCACGGTTTTAAACAGCCGCCAATAGGATGCAAGCCACACCGGACCACGAGGTTATCAGTGTGCATTCACACCGGATCCAAAAGCACAGCAAATCCAAAGTTTTAAACTTCAGTCGCTGACATGTGAGGCCAGCCCCTTTCTTCCTCCTCCTGCCTCACTCTCGCGTGCGCGCGGCTACACCTCGCGGGACCGAGGCGGTGCCTCGCTGGCTTCACTTTTCCGCCTGCCTCTTGGCTCGGTTCTCACCGTCTGTAAGTTTAGTAGGGTGAGGAATCCGTTGGTGTTGTTTGCTCGGGCTGCAGGTGGCCAGAAACCCGTCGGCGGCGTGCGGCGGCCTTGGGACAACTTTGGCACCGACGATCGGACGTTCTAGTCCGCCAAACACTCGAGTGAACGGCGCTACAGCACCAGTGGACCTCGAGGATGATCGAAATGGTCTCATATTTGCTGTGGACTAGCCCTAATTGGGTTGTCACCATGCAACCGAGAGGTCCGCCATGTTTGAGCTTGGAAAAAAGGGAAATTGGGCTTTCTACGTGCGTTTTCGAGCAAGGGTTGCGAAAAGAAAATGTTCACCAGCTAGTCTAGCTCATGTGTGCAAGAGTCGGTAACCTAAAAATGAATATTGAACGAGAATTTGGAGATTTCGTACCTGCCGCTCGGTTTGTGCACGCCGGAGCAAAATTACCGAATTGGAGCTCGACGGTTCAAGGCTCGATTAACCGGTTGGGCAGGATCAGCACTGAGGTCTGGCGCATCCCTGGGGGTGCTTTCTCGGCGGTGAAACCCTCAGGTGTGGGCTGTTCGACGTGAGCCCGATCGACGGTTGTGTTCGGTCGCCGCGAAGACAACGTGCGCTCGGTGGGAAAGGCCGATTCAGTTCCTGCATCGAGGAGGTAAAAGAGGCCCATTCTGTGCCGTTTTGCAGCTCAGAGGGGTGGTGTGCGTGAGGTTTAGCTGTCTCCTGACGATCGACCGAAGTGGCCGTAGTGAGCGGTGCTGTTTTCTGTTCTTGCTCGCGAGGAGGAAGCAAAGGCCGAGTTGAGTCGGTTTGTGAGCCACAGATCATGCCGAAGGCTAAGGACACGCACGAGCTTCTCTCCAGCGCGGTTGAATCAACGAGGACGTGGCTCGGATGCAATCGGTGGTGCCCGGTGGAAGTTCGGCTGCTCGAGACTGAACAGAGAGTGGAGACTTCGGGTGCAACTCTAATTGGCTCAATGACAGGTGGGTCCCACTTCTTTCCCCCCTTCTTTATCCTCACAAAAATATCTCTCAAATTTGACAATTGACAAAATTCAAATATGTGGAGCTAAATTCTGGACTTCATTTGGAGAATTGACATTTTCTACTCCAAGTTCAAATTTGAAATTTTCATTCCTATGAAATTCAAAGTCCTTTTTGGAAATGAATAGCAAAGCAGCTTCAAATTCCCTCAAACTTTGCCATCCCACTAATTTGGACAGGAGGAATTCAATTAGGCAATCTGTGGCCACTGCAAATAGGAATTTTTTAACCCATAGTTTGTATTCCATTTTTGAAATGACCACTTTTGAATTTAGTGAACAATGTGAGTTCAAACTAAATTTAGTCTCTCTCTTGCACATGAGAACCTCACACATGGAGTTTTAAATCAACTTTAGTTCCAAGCAATCAACATTTGAGCTTGTGTGGTTGGACATCCATGTGTATCATTCCGTGTAGAAAGTTTTAATAAGTCCCAATTTTTGAAAATCTGAAACACAATGTAAAGCAACATCCCATTTATCGACTTTGTATTTTTTGAACTTTTGCAGTTATGGTATTGTCATTGGGACTGGTTTTGGTCATGATTATGAGATTGGATTCGGATATATGAATATGTGTTAAACATAAGAATTTGTCAATATGAGATGAACTTGAGAAAAAGCATTGGCTTGTTGAGACTTGCTAAATGATTATTTATGATGGTATGGAACATGAGGGATGATGAATTACTTGGTTATGTCGGGATTTAACTCACCTAAAGATAGTTGCTGTTTTTATCATGATTGTGAAATAAAACATACTTGCTGCAATGAAACCATTTATTTCCTACCTTGTTTTAAGCTATATGTCATACTTTTTCCACACTTGCTGAGTACGACATGTACTCACCCTTGCATTCTGTGACACCCAGTTCTGAAAATAGAACCAAGTGAATGCATATGTGTGCCCAGGATGTTCATCACACATTCACATGTAATCCACAAACTGAATTCAGAATATAACCACGAATAAATAGTGATTAAGTACTTAATTACAATGACTCAATGTCTCACTCATGAATATCTAACTTATTCTTGAAGCGGAAGACTCTAAACGACAGAGAAAAATAACTAAAACAGCAGGTTCCAACTTCAACTCCACAGGCATGTTGACGGCAGTGCGCACGCCTAGTACTCCACATGTTCCTCAAAGTACTCTTCTCCTATAGCTGATGTATATGTGGGAATGCAAGGGTGAGTACATGTCGTACTTAGCAAGTGCGGGAAAAGTATGACATGTAGCTTTCAACAAGGTAGGAAATAAAAAGGCTCATTGCAGCAAGCAAATTTTATTTCATAAACATGGTAAAAACAGCAGCTAAGTCTAGATGAATTAAATCCCTATATATCCATGTAATCATCAACATTCCTTCATCATAATTCACCATCTATCATGTCTCAACCAGCCATTAATATTTCCCAAGTTCATCTCATACTCATAAATATTCATAACCCTCTCATATTCATATAACCGAAACCAAATTCATTGTCATGACTCAAAACAGTCAAAAAACCAATCCCAATGACCATACAATAACCATACCGAATAAATATCTCAAGTTTTGCCTCTAATCATGGAAGTTGGCCAGGTGCTTATGACCGGAAGCACGGCTATCATGATAGTTTCACACTCTGCAAAGGTGGCACCACTTTACCCACAAGTTCGTGATTTCGTCACCCGTCGGCGACTAGAAAGAACCTCCATTATACCAGTACACAACCTTCGGTGTATGGCCAAGAGATCACAAAATAGCCTTTACAAAGGGGCTACTCGGATGTACGGACCCACTGAGGTTTCACCGGCAGGCTCGAATCTCTATTCTCCCACCCCACGGGCCACCTCTTGTGCCATGTAGCTCCCAGGGCAGTCCCTCTCGACTCCCAGTCCCCGCGCCATCCAATGGTCCACAACAAGCTAGTAACACACCTAATTAGCCAGCTAAGCCGCAACTATATTTGGCCTCGTGGTGGCACTGTTTTCTTGGCATGTGCTCGCATGAACCGGTTCTTAGATCCACGGCAAGTAAACCACCATCTCACTCAGCAACATCCACGAACCAAGCTTGCCTAGATCTCCCCGATTCCATGCTCATTAACATCATCAAGTTCTCATCATCATTATTCATATGAATGCAGTAGCTAACAAGTCTTATTTCCGCTTCCCCTATCCCGTAGGTTAAGCGAAGCAAAAAGGGAAAATGACCATACCCGACTCTTCAAATTTCTCGGCTACAGGATAGTTAACAAAACTAGTAAACTAGTATAAAAGGGTGTCCCATTAAGTTGACTGAAGCATACACGTTTTCGCAAACGAAACAGTTTTGCTCAGGCATCTCGAAGTCTTGGTGCTGTAGTTCCTTGTAGACGGCCCCTTGAACTTGTCCTTCTACTCACGATCACGCACATACAAAATTTACAGCAATCAATCATCATGCACAAACTTTACTCAAGATGCAATGGGGTATATGAATGCAAATCCTATAGTTCAGTTTTATAAAACCAGTTTGTACGTGTTCTTCCATGATTTTATGGGCTTTCATGGGATTTTATGATGAACAAGGGTGTAGGGATCAAGTGTGGACGTGGGTGATGATCAAGTATGGCGAAAGTTTCTGCTCGAAGGGGGCGAAGAAAATGGATGCGTAGGAACAGCGGTGCCGTCCTAAGATGGGTAATGAAGACCTACTTCACTTCCTCCTTGTGACATGGCCTTTCTCCTAGCAACGGCGGCAGCAGGGGATTTTTCTGTGGGGAATTATGGTAGGGCAGATCGTCGGGCTTCTTCTCCGGCGACGGCGACGGCGAGGCATGACGGGGCTCGACGGTTGGGCGCAGGGCTGCGGCCAAAGGTCTAGGGGGGGGGGGGGGGCTGGGGGGTTTTATTTATAAGGGGGAAAAGGGAGAGTCCTAGTCCAATTGGGACTCAACCAAAGAATCCTAGTCAAGATGGGACTCAACGAAAGAGTCATAGGGCTTCCCTCCCCTCAAGGCTGCGGCCGATTTGGGGGAAATCCCCCCCCCCCCCCAATGTGGGTGAAATTCCCCATAGGGGAATTTTGGGAACTTGGGGAGATTTGGGGAAATTTGGGATGGCTCAGTTCAGCTATCTCATTTCCATTTCTCTCCATTTCTATGTTCACTTCTCCATTTCTATATTCCCTTCTCCATTTCTATGGTTCTTTCTCCATTTATATGGTTCTTTCTCCATTTCTACTTCTTTTCAAATGCTTCTCTACATGAAAAATGTATGCAATGCATGGTAGTGAAGTTGAGGGTGTTACAAACCTACCCCCCTTAAAATGAATCTCGCCCTCGAGATTCGATACTGTAGAGAAAAGATGTGGGAATTCTGCCTTGAGATATTCCTCACGTTCCCATGTAGTTTCGGCTTCCATGTGATGGCTCCATTGTACCTTGCACCAACGGATCACTTTGTTTCTCGTGACCCTTTCCTTCACGTCCAAGATTTTGACGGGGTGTTCCACGTAGGTCAGATCCTCTTGAAGCTCTAGCTCATCCATCGGTACTTGTTCTTCCGGTACTTTTAAGCACTTCTTGAGTTGGGATACGTGAAACACGTCGTGCACGTCAGAGAGGTGCGTCGGCAGCTCTAGTTGATAGGCTACCTCTCCTTGCTTGCACAAAATATTGAATGGTCAGATGTAGCGAGGTGCTAACTTTCCTTTGACGTTGAACCGTCGTTGGCCTTGGATAGGCGACACCTTAAGATACACAAAATCTCCCACTTTGAAGGTCAATCTTCTTCGCCTTCAAGTTTTCACATATCGTTTGGACTTGCTTTTCAGCCTCTTGCAGCACTTCGGGTCCAAATACTTGGCTTTTTCTGGTCTCATTCTAGAACAACAGTGTCCTACATCGTCTACCATACAATGCTACAAATGGTGACATCTTCAAGCTGGCTTGGTAACTGTTGTTGTACGAGAATTCAGCATACAGCAAGCTCCTATCCCATCTACGCCCATTTTTCGAGGCACATGCTCTCAACATGACTTCCAAAATCTGATTTATCCTCCCAGTTTTCCCGTCGGTTTGTGGGTGATATGCGGAGCTGAAATTCAGCCGTGTACCCATGGCTTCATGCAGCTTCTTCCAGAACCAAGAGGTAAATTGAGGACCTCGATCTGAAACTCTGCTCTTCGGAACTCCGTGACGACACACGATTTGCTCCATATACAGCTCAGGTAGTTGTGCGACGGTGTACTTGGTTCCAACAGGAAGGAAGTGGGCTGTTTTTGTCAATCGGTCCATGATAACCAAAACAGAGTCGTAGCCGGACTGAGTACGTGGCAATCTGACTATGAAATCCATGCTGATGTCTTCCCACTTCCACTCGGGTATTTTCAATGGTTGTAATAGTCCAGCGGGTCATTGGTGTTCGGCCTTCACTCGTTGGCACGTGTCGCATAGGGCAACATATTCAGCAATGTCACTTTTCATAACATCCCACCAATAGCATGTTTTCAGGTCCCTGTATATCCTTGTACAGCTGGGGTGTATGGAATAAGGTGAGTCATGTGCCTCATTTAATATCGTGTCACGGAGGTGCTTCACGTTAGGCACACAAATCCTTTTCCCTAACCAAACGTGCCATTCTCGTCTTCCTTAAAATCCTTTTCTATGCCTTGCCAGATTCTTTCCTTGATTTCCTTGATTTCCTCATCCGTTGCTTGGCCATATCGTATCTCTTATTCCAGCGTCGAGTTTAGTTCTATCACCTCCATCTCGTTCAAGAATCCGAGATGCAACCGTTCAAACTCTTTACATAGTTGGTGACATCCTCCCTTTTGGCTCAACGCATTAGCTACTACATGTGCCTTTCCGGGGTGATAGTTGATTCTAACATCATAATCCTTGATGAGTTCTAACCATCGACGTTGCCTCAAATTCAGATCCGTTTACATGAATATTTACTTGAGGCTCTTATGATCTGTATAGATCTCACATCGATGACCGATGATGTAATGCCTCCAAATCTTCAAGGCATGTACCACGGCTGCAAGTTCCAGGTCGTGTGTAGGGTAATTCAGCTCATGATTCTTTAATTGTCTCGATGCATAGGCTACCACTTTTCCTCCTTGCATGAGCACACATCCAAGCCCTTGTCTTGATGGGTCACAATATATATCGACAATATTGCTTATGTCCGGCAATACTAAAATCGGCGCTGTTGCTAATCTCTTCTTTAGCTCCTCAAAGCTTTCTTGACACGCTGGTGTCCTCTGTAATGCTTGCCCTTTCATCAACAATTCCGTCATAGGCTTCACTATTTTGGATAAATCCTTGATGAACCTGCAGTAGTATCCAGCCATCCCAAGGAAACTCCGAATATCCCTCACATTCTGCGGTTGGTTCCACCTCAAAACATCTCCCACTTTTCCGGGATCAACCGATACTCCTCCTTCGGATATGATGTGGCCTAGGAATGATATCTCCTTTAACAAAAATTGACACTTACTGAACTTGGCATACAATTGATGCTCTCGCAGTTTCTGCAATATTAACCTCAAGTGTTCCTCGTGTTCTTCCTCGCTCTTTGAATACACAATGATATCATCGATGAAAATCACGACGAACTTGTCCAAGTACTCTATGAAGACCTTATTCGTGAGGTATATAAAGTATGCGGGTGCATTCGTTAACCCAAAAGACATAACAGTATATTCTTACGAACGATACCGTGTTCAAAATGCAGTCTTGGGTATGTCGGAGGGCTTAATCTTCAGCTGGAAGTATCCTGACCGAAGATCAATCTTGGAGAAAATTCGGGCACCTTTCATTTGATCGAACAGGTCCTCTATACGGGGCAGCGGCTATTTATTCTTTATCATCACTTCGTTGAGAGACCTATAGTCCACACACATCCTTTGGGTCCCATCTTTCTTGTCTACAAAGAGCACGGAAGCTCCCCACGGTGACGAGCTTGGGCGTATAAAACCCTTACCTAGCTGCTCCTGAATTTGCTTCTTGAGCTCCACTAACTCATTAGCAGGCATCCTATACGGCCTCTTTGATATAGTTGCAGTTCCAGGCACTAAATCAATGGCAAATTCAATGTCCCGGTCAGGTGGCATACCTGGAAGTTCTTCCGGGAACACATCTGAATATTCCAGAACTACCGGAATGCTTTCCAATGTCGCTTCTTCTATATGGTTCAGCACTGCCTTCTCGATTGCCGGTTGGGCTGCCTCGAACTCAATACGAGTACCATGCTCACTCGTCAACTGCACGATCCTCTGAGCACATTGAATCATTCCGTTGTGCTTGCTTAACCAATCCATTCCAAGTATTATGTCAATCCCTTGGGAATCCAAGACAATAAGGTTGGCAAGAAAGTCTACCCCCCATATTTCAGGCTTACTTTTGGAATAGAATTCAGAATGGAAAGAAGAGATTTTCCCAACTATATGCATCAAGGTGTATGAACTAAGCAACTGCTTTATTAATTTCAGAATATATGAAGATGTGAACAAGTGCCGAAGCATATCACATCTCTCTACTATGTGTGGATGTGGACATTCGCCAACGCATTTCACAACTCACACCAAGCACACAAACACTAGCAATCATCATGAAATTCAGCACACCACTCCTATTTCATCCTACTATGATCTAAGCGTTTTATTACAACTTTATTCAATGGGAAACCTTGATTTAATCGTGAGAACCGGTGCTGTTCTTGCCGTGTGACGGGGGTGGTCCATACATGGGCGCACGCCATGGTGAGTCGGCAGTCCATGTAGGGATAGATGACGTTGGTGCTCCATTTGTTCCGGCATTGGCACGAGTCTCCTCTTGTTTTTCCAGCAAGTACAGCTTCTTGCGGAGGTAGTGGATCTCTTCTTGTGTGCTTGCATAGCGGTTTCCTAACTCCACGAGCAACTTCCGAGATTTGTCAGCAGCTTGTGGATTGGAAAGAGCTCCTCCATGGGGTCCAATGATCTCCTTTGTACCACTCTTCCAATACGGGTGCAGCTCAAAAGTAGTGTTCTCAAGCTGCTCACCGAAGGCGTAGCACAGTCCGGTGAGTGCATCCCATGCGGCATCATCGATAGCTTCTGCCCTTGTAGCTCTCCATGTGGGTGCGAAGTGCTGGGTGACAACCCTACCGTTAGATTGGATGGTTACTTCAGCCTTTCACTCTTCATGTCCGAGACGAGAGACTTTCTTGAGAAGATACTCTGGATATAAGCTGCAGCAATCCAGTAATTCTTTGAGCACCTTGGATATGTGTCCTTCTTCCATCCCGTCGGACCGGAATTCTTGAACTGAACGGTTTGCCCGTTCATCACCTTCATTTTTGGCCTCAGCAAGGGTTGGCTCCTCTTCGGAATCATATCCTCCCGACATAGTTCATGAGGCTCCACAGGGTGTAAGCCCATGTGAAAGTCCTCCTGAGGTGCGTACCAATGCCGTTCTTGTGGATCGTCTTCCATGTCGTCTTTGAACGGTTCCACCTCTTCCGGATCCTCTTCCTTATGCATAGATCTATTGACTTCATCTTCATCATGAGGTTCCATCTTCACCTCCTCCCAATATGGTCCATAGGACACCTCAATTGGGTTAAGTGCACTCCCAAGTGGTGGTGGACGAGTCCTTATGCGTGTTGTGCTCCTAGTCACCGGCATCTATAAATAAGACATGAGAAACTTTACAGAAGAAGAAAATAGCTCCAAAACTTCAGAAGCTATGAAGCAAGAAAGCAGAAGTGTCGCTGTCCAAAAGAAAAGAAAAGGAGGGGCTGAAAATAGCACTTGCGGTGGCTGAATTGACAAGTAAAGTGCAGCAGCAAGCAATTTTTGAAAATAAAAGTTTAGAGGGCTGTTCCTATGTGTTTTAGAGTGTCCATTCTACCTAGGCTTGTGTCCTACGGTCAACGTGGCTCCGGTACCAATTTGTGACACCCGGTTCTGAAAATAGAACCAAGTGAATGCATATATGTGCCCAAGATGTTCATCACACATACATATGTAATCCACAAACTGAATTCAGAATATAACGACGAATAAATAGTGTTTAAGTACTTAATTACAATCACTCAATGTATCACTCATGAATATATAACTTATTCTTGCAGCGGAAGACTCTAAACGACAGCGGAAAATAACTAAAACAGCAGTCTCCAAATTCAACTCCACAGGCATGTTGACAGTAGTGACCACGCCTAGTACTCCACATGTTCCTCGAAGTACTCTTCTCCTGTAGCTGATGTATATGTGGGAATGCAAGGGTGAGTACATGTCGTACTCAGCAAGTGCGGGAAAAGTATGACATGTAGCTTACAACAAGGTAGGCAATAAAAAGGCTCATTGTAGCAAGCAAATTTTATTTTATAAACATGGTAAAAACAGCAACTATCTCTAGGTGAGTTCAATCCCATCATAACCAAATTAATCATCAACATTCCTTCATCATAATTCACCATCTACCATGTCTCAACCAGCCATTAATCTTTCTCAAGTTCATCTCATACTAATAAATATTCATAACCCTCTCATTCATATAACTGAAACCAAATTCATTGTCATTACTCAAAACAGTCCCAAAACCAATCCCGATGATCATACCATAACCATACCCAATAAACTTCCCAAGTTTTTCCTCTAATCATGGAAGTTGGCCAGGTGCTTGTGACCGGAAGCACGGCTATCATGATAGTTTAACACTCTGCAAAGGTGGCACCACTGTACCCACAAGTTCGTGATTTTGTCATCCGTCGGCGACTAGAAAGAACCTCCATTATACCAGTAAACAACCGTCCGTGTATGGCCAAGAGATCACAAAATAGCCTTTACAAAAAGGCTACTAGGATGTACGGACCCGCTGAGGTTTCACCGGCAGGCTCGAATCTCCATTCTCCCACCCACGGGCCCCCTCTTGTGCCATGCAGTTCCCAGGGAAGTACCTCTCGAATCCCATTCCCCGCTCCATCCAATGGTCCATAACAATCTAGCAACACACCTAATTAGTCAGCTAAGCCGCACCCATATTTGGCCTTGTGGTGGCATTGTTTTCCTGGCATGTGCTCGCAGGAACCGGTCCTTAGATCTACGGAAAGTAAACCACCATCTCATTCGGCAACATCCACGAACCAAGCTTGCCAAGATCCCCCCGATTTCATGCTCATTAAAATCATCAAGTTCTCATCATCATTATTCATATGAATGCAGTAGCTAACAAGTCTTATTTCCGCTTCCCATATCCCGTAGGTTAAGCGAAGCAAAAAGGAAAAATAACCATACCCGACTCTTCAACTTTCCCGACAACAAGGATGGTTAACAAAACTAGTAAACTCCTATAAAAGGGTGTCCCATAAAGTTGACTCAAGCATACACGTTTTCACAAACAAAACAGTTTCAAACATGGGATCAATATGGTCAAGGGGCACTTGCCTTGCTCTCGTGGTTCGTGTTTCTCAAGCGTCTCGAAGTCTTGGTGCTGTAGTTCCTCGTAGACGGCCTCTTGAGCTTGTCCTTCTACTCATGATAACGCACGTACAAAATTTACAGCAATCAATCATCATGCACAAACATTACTCAAGATGCAATGGGGTAGATGAATGCAAATCCTATAGTGCAGTTTTATAAAACCAGTTTTTACGTGTTCTTGCATGATTTAATGGGCTTTCATGGGGTTTTATGATGAACAAGGGTGTAAGGATCAAGTGTGGACGTGGTGATGATCTTGACACAAGATCTAGATCAATTCCACCATCAAAAATCGATCAAAACATGATCTGTACACACGCGAAAGTTTCTACTCGAAGGGGGCGAAGAAAACGGATACATAGAAACAGAAGCAACGTCGTAAGATGGGTAATGAGGACCTACCTTATTTCCTCATTGTGGTGGGGCCTTTCTCCTAGCAACGGCAGCAGAAGGGGATTTTTCTGTCAGGAGTTATGGTAGGGTAGATCGTCAGGCTTCTTCTCCGGCGACGGTGAGGCGTGACGCGGCTCGACGGCGGGTCTCGACGACGGGGCTCGACGGCGGGGCTCGATGGCGGGGCTCGTCGGTGGGGCTCGTTGGTGGGGCTCGCTGGTGACAAAACACCGGCAAGGGGCGGGGGGGGGGGGGGCTCAACTCGGCGAGTTGGGGGGGGGGGGGGCAGGGCTGCGGCCAAAGGTGTAGGGGGGCTGGGGGTTGTATTTATTAGGGGAAAAAGGGAGAGTCCTAGTCAAATTGAGACTCAACCAAAGAATCCTAGTCAAGATGGTACTCAACCAAAGAGTCCTAGGGCTTCCCTCCCCTGAAGTCTGCGGTCAATTTGGGGGAAATTCCCCCCAAATGTGGGGGAAATTCCCCATAGGGGAATTTTGGGGAAATTTGGTGGGGAAATTTGTGAGAAATTTGGGATGGCTCAATTCAGCTATCTTTTTTCCATTTCTATGTTCCCTTCTCCATTTTTATATTCCCTTCTCCATTTCTATGGTTCTTTCTCCATTTCTACATCTTTTCAAATGCTTCTCTACATGAAAAATGTATGCAATGCATGGTAGTGAAATTGAGGGTGTTACACATTCCCACATATACTTCAGCTACAGGAGAAGAGAACTTCGAAGAGCAGGTGGAGTATTAGGCATGCGCACTACCGTCAACATGCCTGTGGAGTTGGAGTGGAGCCCCAGCGTCTTTAATTATTTTCCGCTACTAGTTAGTGTCTTCCGCTGCAGAATAAGATAGATACTCATGAATTGAGAGTTTGAGTAATTGTAATAAAGTAATTAAACACTATTTTTAACGTGATTATATTCTGAATTCAGTTTGTGAAGTACGTGTGTATGTGTGATGAACATCCTGGGCACACATGCACATCACTTGGTACATTTTTCGGAACCGGGTGTCACACATATTCTCTTGATCTTATCTCAGTATTCCATTTGATCATAAAAGCTCAACATGTGGACAACTGATTGATTAATTTTTTCATTATGAAAAGCACTTGTGAGCATGACCAGATTCCAAATTGTCACACTCGGTTTCTCCGAAGAACAACCGAGTGAATATCGCATGTATGCCAGGATCATTTTCTCATACATGTGATGACAAATAGTGAAGCATCATCATATTACAAGCCAAGTGTTCGAATATAAATAAGTCTTACATAGCATAATGTCTCGATGGACGATAAATAGTTCATAACATGTAAATAAAATAGCAGCGGAATATAAATCTTGTGGGCTTCGTCACAGGCGTTGCCCGGGGGACTCCGTGAACCTAGAATCCTTCTTCGGGTCCCAAGTCTTGGTCATTGAACACCACATCATCCCTTTGGCCTAAGCAGCAATTTGAACCAACAGAAATGCAAGTTTGAGTACCGTTGGTACTCAGCAAGTGTGGGAAAGTTATGTCATGCATGGCTAGAGCAAGGAGAGGTTGAACTCATGGTTAAAGCGCTATGCAATTAATACCTATCACTTTAGCTTATTAAGCACCTACATTACTACACAGGTGAAATGGTCCCAATCCCTCAACCCATCATCAATATCAAGTAAACATAGTCTCATCTCCAATGTTAAGCTTCCCACTTAACATCCTCAACTTCCAAATCCATCATTCTCTAATCATGAATAAGTCCAAGCCGCTCTTTACCGTGAGTACAGCTGTCATGACAGTTTTGACTCTGCAGAGTTTGCACCACTGTACCCAAATGTAGTGATTTCATCCCCCGTTGCCGGGTGGACTAAAAGAACCTCCATTATGCCAGTGGCCGCGAACCATGTTCACACTTCCCAGGTGTGTAGCCAGGAGATCACTACGAAGCCTTTACAAAGGGATTCCCGACGAGCGTGGTCCCACTGAGGTTTCACCCCTAACAGCATACAAGAGGCTCCAACCCCCCGCTGCAGTGGCCCCCTCTTGAGCCTTGCGGTTCATATGGTAGTCCAGATGACACCTATTCCCCGCACCATTCAAAACACCCATACTACGTCGGAGATACACCTAATTAATTGGCCAAGCTGCCCCATCTCAGCATGTGGTTGGCACGGTAAAGCCAGGTTACATGCTCCATGAACCGGTCCTTAGGATCCAGGCAAGTACTAAATACAAACCCGAGTCTCGTGCACACAGCACCAACCAAATCATCCAGTTTGCCTCGATCCCTACCTCTACATAACTCATAATATCTCATTCAAGAGTAAGGTAAATAAGTTGATGATCTCATTCCCACTTATCCCATTCTAAGCATGGCTAAGCATAAATATGTAAATAAATGATAATATAAAATAAATCCCAACCAAGGCTACAAGGAGATAAGATAATGAAAATCTAGGGAAACATCCTAGCTTGGGTATCATATTTCAAATTGACAATGCAATTAAATTCTAACTACACATCCTAGTATAGGATCAAAGTGGTCAAGGACACTTGCCTTCTTCTTGCTGCTCTGGGAATGGAAAGTCTTGGTCTTGGAAGGGGAGAACTTGCTCTGGGGCAGGTTCCACTCATTCCAATACACATAACAAAAGAAAACAACAATCCATAAGCCATAGTTCACACTTTCACTCATGCAAACCACACATACAGACATACATACTAAAGTCATTCACATGTTTAGGTGTTGTGGTTACCCTAGATGTGTTGATTTTAAGCCTACATACACTTTTAAGCATATATTATTTCTAACTTTTGTATTCAGATTTCTAGTTGCACACTATATATCAATTTCCCATTTGAACAAAGTCTCTATATTTAATCAATACACTCCTTAGCCACAAAATTTGCATGAAAGAAAGTTTCCTACTTCAAATAGGTTTTCAGATCTTCTTCAAAATCTCAATTTGAAGTTTTTGAAAATAAATACCTCATATAATATTTTCAAATTTTGCATACTTATTTTCCTATATTTTCAGATTTATTTTCTATGCCTAAAAGTAAATTTCAATATTAAAATAGTAAGACATATCATAAACAGAATGGGTTCTGATCTAAAATGTTCAATAAAATATTTTTGAACTTCCTATCTGATGTGAAACAATTTAAATTTATTTGACCAGTTTTTAAAATTATTTCCTAGCCTAAAATGTGTCTCTAGAGATAATAAAAAATGAACAACACTTAGGCATATTTCATTTCAGCCTAAAATCTATTTTTAACTCATTCTAAAGGTTTTCCAAGTGCTAGGAGAGTTTAAATTTATATTTGCCCATATGTTTGCATCACCTTTTAAATTTAAATCCTAGTCACATGTTCAATTTTCTGAATTTAATATCCTATGGGGTCTAAAAGGTAAATCCACCCTACTGCAGGGTTTAATTTACTATTTCCTAAATTTTTAGGGGCCTAATTACACATAACAGAGGGGTTTTCCTAATTTTTATTAAGTACAGGGGCTAAAACTGATTTTTAAATGAATTTACATGAATTTCTGAAGGTCCAGGGGCTAGATCAGAAGTTTCTGGGGCTAGCTCGTGTTTTCCGAGATCCCCAGGGGGTAGCACGTAAGATTCCCGACCTTTATAACGCGGGGCTGACGTGGGCCGTTGGATTTAAAACAGGTGGCTGAGATTATAACGCTAAGCGGTACGGGGTAGATCTAATAGGAACCACACGATTTAAAATGGACGGGCCTCAGGGGGCCACGTCGCCCTGACCGTGTGCGGGCGGCGCTGCCCGGCTGCGCGCTGCGGTGGGAGGCGGCGATCTCGCCGGAGACCTTCGGGTTTTCGTCTGTACTTCCTAAAACTTGGATTTCTTGGCATAGAACGGAAGAGGGGAGGTCGGGGATCTCACCTCGGGGTTTGCTTGAGCCCGGAGGCCCTGGAAGGTGGTCGGCGACGAGGTCCGAGATGAAAACGCGGCGGTGCTCGCCGGAGCTGTGTCTAGAGCGCAAAACGCCAGGTTTCCTTCACCTGCGAGACTCCCTGGAGGCGGTGGAACATGATCAGCACGTTAGATCAGGAAATCCGAGCGAGGATCGAAGGAAAACGTCGGTGGAAGCTTCAGTTCTCACCGGAGAGAAAAATGGAGCGGCGCTGGGGAATTCGGCGAGTTTCCTTGCGTGGAATGCACGAGGAGAGACGGCGGAGGGTCGGATTGGATAAGTAGCAGCGCCCGGGGCCGAAGATCGGGGCTGGGAGCGCGGGTTCCGGAGTGTGGTTGTGATCGGGCGAGAGAGAGAGAGAGACGGGGTGGTTGGGGCGCGCGGGGAAAGGGATGACATGCGGGCCCCTCGCGTCAGAGAGAGGGAGAGGGGGAGGGGCGCGTGGGTTCCGGGCCGGCTCGGTGGATTTCGGCCCACTGGCCGGTTTGTTTTTCTTTTTCTTTTTCCTTTTCCTTTTTCTGTTTTGATTCAAATTTAAATTCCAGTTTGAATTTGAATTGCTACACCACATGCAATACGTCCAAAAATTTTTAAATTACCCTCTCTAGCAGGTTTTGCGGTGTTACAGCTCTACCCCCCTTAAATGAAATCTCGTCCTCGAGATTGGTGATCCTAGAAAAACAAATCTAGAAACTGTGCCTTAAGCTCGTCTTCTCGCTCCCATGTGGCTTCTGCCTCCAAGTAATGCTTCCACTGCACCTTGCACATTCGGATTCTTTTGTTTCTTGTGAGGCGTTCCATTGTCTCCAAAATCTTGACTGGTTGCTCGGCATAAGAAAGATCCTCTCGTACGTCCACCTCATTCATGGGTAACATTTCTTCGGGCGTTCTTAAACATTTCTTAAGCTGTGACACATGGAATACATCGTGCACATCTGATAGGCGAGCCGGTAGTTCTAGTTGATATGCCACTTCGCCTTTCCTCTCCAGAATCTGAAAGGGTCCGATGTATCGCGGACACCTTGAGATAGACATAGTCCCCCACGTTGAAAATAAGCTCTCTTCTCCGTACATCGGCATAACTCTTTTGTCGGGTCTGTGCTATCCTCAAATTGTTGCGAATTTCCCTCACTTTCGCCTCGGCTTCTTGTAGTACCTAGGGCCCAAACACTTTACTTTCCCCTGTTTGGTTCCAAAATAGTGGAGTTCTGCACTTCCTCCCATACAAAGCCTCAAAGGGTGACAACTTCATACTGGCCTGATAGCTGTTGTTGTAAGAGAACTCCGCATACGGTAAGTTCTTATCCCAACTCCTATTGTTCTTGAGCGCACATGCTCTCAACATATCCTCAAGGATCTGATTGGTTCTTTCCGTCTGCCCGTCAGTCTGGGGGTGATAGGCAGAACTAAAATTTAGATGAGTTCCCATGGTTTCATGTAACTTTTGCCAGAACCTTGAGGTGAACTGTGTCCCTCGATCTGACACGATCTTCTTTGGCACTCCATGAAAACACACGATCCTTGACATGTACAATTCCACCAATTTGGATCTGCTGTAGCTTTCTTTCATGGTGATGAAATGAGCTACCTTTGTTAGCCTGTTGATGATGACCCATATCGAATCATATCCCGATTGGGTCCTAGGTAGTCCCACTATAGAGTCCATATCTATTTCTTCCCATTTCCATTCAGGCACTTTGAGTGGTTGCAATAGTCCCGCGGGTCGTTGATGTTCTGCTTTCACCAACTTACATGTGTCACATAGGGAAACATGTTCCACGACATCTCGCTTCATGCCATACCACCAATATCTGCTCTTGAGGTCATGATACATCTTCGTACTCACAGGATGAATGTAATAGTCAGAATCATGAGCCTCCTTCAAAATCAATTCACGGATCTCCTTCACCTCAGGCACACAGATTCTTTTCCCATGCCACACCGTACCTTGTTCATCCTCTCTGAACCCAGGGGCTTTATTTTCTTTGATGAGTTCTCTAATTTCTTGTATCTTCTCGTCATTCTTCTGACCGTTGCGTATGTCTTGCTCTAATGTGGAGTCCACTTCCATGGCGATGGCCTCACCACTATTCAACAGACATAGATTGAGTTTTGCAATCTCTTCCTTCAATTCTGTAGGCATGTCCTTTGTACTCAACATGTTGACCTGCACTTTCCGGCTTAAAGCATCTGCCACGACGTTCGCTTTCCAGGATGATAGTTGATGCCCACATCAAAGTCGTTGATTAGCTCTAACCATCTCCTTTGTTTGAGGTTGAGATCTGGCTGTGTGAAAATGTACTTTAAGCTCTTATGATACGTATATATCTCTGTCCTCTTCCCCATCAAGTAATGCCGCCAAATCTTCAATGCGTGCACCACTACGGTTAGGTCTAGGTCATGTGTAGGATAGTTCTTCTCGTGTTTTCGGAGCTGCCGGGACGCGTAAGCCATGACATGCCCCTCTTGCATGAGAACACATCCGAACCTGTGTCCAGATGCATCGTAGTACACCGAAAAGTTCTTCTGCATATCCGGCATAACTAGCACTGGGGCTGTTGTCAATCTTTTCTTCAATTCTTGAAAACTTGTCTCACACTCCGGTGTCCATGTGAATGTGATTCCCTTCTCTAACAATTTGGTGAGGGGTCTCGAGATCTTGGAGAAACCCTCAATAAACCGTCGACAATACCCAGCCAATCCTAAGAAGCTTAGAACTTCCCCGACATTTTCAGGGGTCTTCCACTTATGCACATCCTTGATTTTGGCGGGATCTACCTAGATTCCTCCCTCCAAGATTATATGTCCTAAGAAGGGAACTCTCTTCAGCCAAAATTCACACTTGCTCAGCTTGGCATATAGTTAGTGTTCTCTCAACTTTTGCAACACCAATCTTAGGTGTCCCTCATGTTCTTCTTCATCTTTGAAGAAGACGAGAATGTCATCAATGAAAACCACCACAAATTTGTCCAGATATTCCATGAATACCTTGTTCATGAGATACATAAAATATTGTCACACCCGGTTTTTCCGAAGAACAACCAAGTGAATATCACATGTATGCCAGGATCATTTTCTCATACATGTGATGACAAATAGTGAATCATCATTTATTACAAGCCAGGTGTCGAATATAAATAAGTCTTACATCACAAATGTCTCGAAGGAGAATAATAAGTTCATCACAAGTAAATAAACTAGCAGCGGAATATTATTCTTGAGGGCTCCGTCACAGGCGTTGCCCGGGGGTCTCCATGAACCTAGAAACCTTCTTCGGGTCCAAAGTCTTGGTCATTATACACCACCTCATTATCTTGACCTGAGCAGCAATATAAACCAACAAAATATGCAAGGTTGAGTACCAATGGTACTCAGCAAGTGTGGAAAAATAATATCATGCATGGCTGGAACAAGGAGAGGTTGAACTCATGGTTAAAGCACTACGCAATTAATACATATCACATTAGCTTATTAGGCACCTACATTACTACACAAGTGAAATGGTCCCAATCTCCCATCCCATCATCATAATCCAATAACCATAACATCATTTCCAATGTTAAGCTCCCCGCTTAACATCCACAACTTCCAAAACCATCACTCCTCTAATCATGAATAAGTCCAAGCCGCTCTTGACCGTGAGCACGGCTGTCATGACAGTTTTGACTCTGCAGAGTTTGTACCACTGTACCCACATGTAGTGATTTCATCCCCCGTTGCCGGGTGGACTAAAAGAACCTCCATTATGCCAGTGGCTACGAACCACATTCACACTTCCCAGGTGTGTAGCCAGGAGATCACTACGAAGCCTTTACAAAGGGATTCCTGACGAGCGTGGGCCCACTGAGGTTTCACCCCTAACAGCATACAAGAGGCTCCAACCCCGCTGTAGTGGCCCCCTCTTGAGCCTTGCGGTTCATATGGTAGTCCAGCTGACACCTATTCCCCGCACCATCCAACACACCCATACTACGCCGGGGATACACCTAATTAATTGGCCAAGCTGCCCCATCTCAGCATGTGGGTCGCACGGTAAAGCCAGGTTACATGCTCCATGAACCGGTCCTTAGGATCCAGGCAAGTACTAAACACAAACCCGAGTCTCGTGCACCCAGCACACAACCAAAACATCCAACTTGCCTTGATCCCTACCTCTACATAACTCACAATATCTCATTCAAGAGTAAGGTAAATAAGTTGATGATCTCATATCCCACTTATCCCATTCTAAGCATGGCTAAGCATAAGTATGTAAATAAATGAAATAATAAAATAAATCCCAGCCAAGGCTACAAGGAAATAAGATAATGAAAATCTAGGGAAACTTCCTAGCTTGGGTATCATATTTCAAATTGACAGTGCAATTAAATTCTAACTACACATCCTAGTATAGGATCAAAGTGGTCAAGGACACATGCCTTCTTCTTGCTGCTCTGGGAATGGAAAGTCTTGGTCTTGGAAGGGGAGAACTTGTTCTGGGGCAGGTTCTACTCATGCCAATACACATAACAAAAGAAAACAACAATCCATAAGCCATAGTTCACACTTTTACTCATGCAAACCACACATACAGACATACATACTAAAGTCATTCACATGTTTAGGTGTTGTGGTTACCCTAGATGTGTTGATTTTAAGCCTACATACACTTTTAAGCATATATTCTTTCTAACTTTTGTATTCAGATTCCTAGTTGCACACTATATATCAATTTCCCATTTGAACAAAGTCTCTATATTTAATCAATACACTCCTTAGCCACAAAATTTGCATGAAAGAAAGTTTCCTACTTCAAATAGGTTTTCAGATCTTCTTCAAAATCTCAATTTGAAGTTTTTGAAAATAAAGATCTCATTTAATATTTTCAAATTTTGCGTACTTATTTTCCTATATTTTACAGATTTATTTTCTATGCCTAAAAGTAAATTTCAATATTAAAATAGTAAGACATATCATCTAAACAGAATGGTTATGATCTAAAATGTTCAATAAATTATTTTTGAACTTCCTCTCTGATGTGAAACAATTTAAATTTATTTTACCAGTTTTTAGAATTATTTCCTAGCCTAAAATGTGTCTCTAGAGATAATAAAAAAATGAGCAACACTTAGGTAGATTTCATTTCAGCCTAAAATCTATTTTTAACTCATTCTAAAGGTTTTCCAAGTGCTAGGAGAGTTTAAATTTATATTTGCACATATGTTTGCATCACCTTTTAAATTTAATTCTAGTCACATGTTCAATTTTCTGAATTTAATATCCTATAGGGTCTAAAAGGTAAATCCACCCTACTGCAGGGTTTAATTTCCTATTTCCTAAATTTTCAGGGGCCTAATTACACATAACAGAGGGGTTTTCCTAATTTTTATTAAGTCCAGGGGTTAAAACTGATTTTTAAATGAATTTACATGAATTTCTGAAGGTCCAGGGGCCAGATCAGAAATTTCTGGGGCTAGCTCGTGTTTTCCGAGATCCCCAGGGGGTAGCGTGTAAGATTCCCGGCCTTTATAACGCGGGGCTGACGTGGGCCGTTGGATTTAAAACAGGCGGCTGAGATTATAACGCGAAGCGGTACGGGGTAGATCTAATAGGAACCGCACGATTTAAAATGGACGGGCCTCAGGGGGCCACGTCGCCCTGGCCGTGTGCGGGCGGCGCTGCACGGCGGCGCGCGGCGGCGGGAGGTGGCGATCTCGCCGGAGATCTTCGGGTTTTCGTCTATACTTCCTAAAACTTGGATTTCTTGGCATAGAACGGAAGAGGGGAGGTCGGGGATCTCACCTCGGGGTTTCTCTTGAGCTCGGAGGCCCTGGAAGGTGGTCGGCGACGAGGTCCGAGATGAAAACGCGGCGGTGCTCGCCGGAGCTGTGTCTAGAGCGCAAAACGCCATGTTTCCTTCACCTGCGAGACTCCCTGGAGGCGGTGGAACATGATCAGCACGTTAGATCAGGAAATCCGAGCGAGGATCGAAGGAAAACGACGGCGGAAGCTTCGGTTCTCACTGGAGAGAAAAATGGAGCGGCGCTGTGGAATTCAGCGAGTTTCCTTGCGTGGAATGCACGAGGAGAGGCGGTGGAGGGTCGGTTTGGATAAGTAGCAGCGCCCGAGGCCGAAGATCGGGGCTGGGAGCGCGGGTTCCGGAGGGTGGTTGTGATCGGGCGCGAGAGAGAGACGGGGCGGTTGGGGCGCGCGGGGAAAGGGATGACATGCGGGCCCTCCGCGTCAGAGAGAGGGAGAGGGGGAGGGGGCGCGCGTGGGTTCTGGGCCTGCTGGGTGGGTTTCGGCCCACTGGCCGGTTATTTTCTTTTTCCTTTTCCTTTTTCTGTTTTGATTCAAATTTAAATTCCAGTTTGAATTTGAATTGCTACACCACATGCAATACGTCCAAAAATTTTGAAATTCCCCTCTTTAGCAGGTTTTGGGGTGTTACACAAATAGCAAGAAAGTTTGATCATGACCAGATTTAGTGTAAGTACTTATTCCAATTGCTAGTCATGGCAAAAACTACAAAATGTATAACACAAGTAATGTAGTATGAACTTTCAGCATGTAAAAGGAATCACAAGTCATATATGTATGAAATACTTTGCTCATATTATTTCTAAATCAGATTCACAAATAAGCTTTCCAAGTTTCAAAACTCCCCCTCAATTTAAGCCGTGAGGATGCATAACCCCTATTTCACTATCAATGAAACAAAAACGAGTGAAATCTAAGGGTTTTGTAAAAATATCAGCAAATTGTTGTTTGGTATTTACATAGTGAAGCACAATGTTTCCTTTTTCAACATTATCAATGTGCTTTTCTCTAGAATGTTGCACGGGATTTTTAGCAATGCAAATGGCACTAGTGTTATCACAAAACAGTGGAACACTATCTAGATCAACCCCATAGTCCTTAAGTGTTTGAACAATCCAAAGAATTTGTGACCAAGCACCAGCAGCAGCTACATATTCATATTCGGCCGTGGATTGTGCAATTGAATTTTGTTTTCTATAAGACCAAGCAACAACTGAATTACCAAGAAAATGACAAGCACCCAAATTACTTTTCCTATCAATCCTACAAACCCCAAAATCAGCATGCAAAAAAGTTTTGGAAGTAACTGTTGAGGAAGAAGGAGGAAAAATGCCAAATTCTTGAGTTCCATGTAAGTATCTGAGAATCTTTTGGCAGCTTGACAATGTGAAGCACATGGGGAAGCTCGAAATCGTGCACAAAGACATACGCTGAATTGTATGTCCGGTCTTGATGCCATCTTCTTCAAGTTCAAGTGACCTGATCATGCTTCTATATTCTTTTTTATCCACAGGTTCACCATCTTCTTCAAGTTCAAGTGTTGTTGTTGTTCCCATTGGTGTCCTAAGAGGATTTCTTTTGTCGATGTTGAAGTGCTTAAGGAGGTCTTTCATATACTTCATTTGATGCACAAAATTTCCTTCCTTGGTTTGCTTGATTTGCTGCCCCAAAAAGTATGTGAGTTCTCCCATCATACTCATTTCAAGTTCCAAACTCATCATAGCTGAAAACTTGGACACAAGATCATGAGAATCACAACCAAAGATAATATCGTCCACATGCACTTGAATGAATCATGAGTCATTGCCATGCTTAAGCACAAAAAGAATTTTATCAACATTGCCCATGGTAAACCCCTTTTCATGTATAAATGTTTTTAACCTATCACACCATGCTCTAGGGGCTTGTTTAAGACCATACAAAGCTTTGGACAGTTCCCAAACATGAGTAGGAAAATTTGGATTTTCAAAACCTGGTGGTTGATTAACATAAACCTTCTCATCTATGTAGCCATTAAGAAAACCAATTTTAACATCCATTTGATATAACTTGAAATCTTTATATGCAGCAAATGCTAAGAAAATTCTTATGGCTTCTAATCTAGCAACGGGAGCAAAAGTTTCATCAAAATCTAAACCTTCAACTTGTGTGAAACCTTGAGCAACCAACCTAGCCTTATTCCTCACAACCCCATCCTCACTTTGTTTATTTTTAAACACCCATTTAGTTCCAATTAAAGTGTGACCTTGAGGTGGAGGTACAAGTTTCCAAACATTATTTCTTTCAAAATTTTCTAACTCTTCTTGCATGGCAACAATACAAGATTCATTAGTGAGCGTGTGTGATATATCTTTGGGTTGAAAGGAAGCAACAAAAGCAGAATTAGCATGAGAGTTTGGATCACAAAACCTGGACCGTGTGACCCGTTCGTTCTAGCTTCCAATAATTTGTTGTGGAGGATGACTTTTGAGGATGCGGGGGGGGGGGGGGGGGGGTAGAAACTTCACAAGCTCCTTCTTCTTCATGTTCATCACAAATCGAAGAACTTGTGGCTTGAGGAAGATCTGGACCAGCAGTAGTGGTCATTGGTTCTGATTGTGAATCGAAATCGGGAGCTGGAATGTCATTGTTAATTTCTGAAATTTCGGGCAGCAGCTTCACTCCTTCTTCATCCTCAATGAAAATAATCCCCCCCTGCGGATATGCACCTTGGCCTGCGGTAGTAGAGCTAGTACCTGGGATAGCTGTATCAAAAGAAACTTCACAAGTCTCCTCAATTTTGTTAGTGTCAAGTAAAAGCACACGATAGCCTCTAGTTTGAGATGGATAACCAAGAAACATGCCATCAACAGATCTAGCTTCAAATTTATCAAGATTACCATGTTTCTTAACAAAGAATTTGCAACCAAAGACCCTAAGATGTGTGACACTAGGCCATTGTCCAAACCAAAGCTTATATGGTGTTTTTCCTAGATTAGCTCTAAAGAAAACATGGTTTGAAACATAACAAGCTGTTGCAATTGCATCTGCCCAAAATTTTCTGGGAGTTTGGTATTCATCAAGCATAGTCCTAGCCATCTCAACTAAGGTTATGTTCTTTCTCTCTATAACACCGTTTTGTTGAGGTACATACGGTAAAGAAAATTGATGATTTATTCCTTTTCCAGCACAAAAGTGATCAAAAGATTGATTTTTAAATTCGGTTCCGTTATCACTTCTAGTTGCTTTTAATGATCATGGGTGATCAATTGATAATCTAAGAAATAAAGTTCTAAAGTGATTGAAAGCTTCATTCTTAGATGCCATAAAGTAAACCCAAGAGTATCTAGAATAATCATCAACAATCACAACATACCATTTACCCTCCAAAAGATTGAACATGTGAAGGACCTACGGTGTCAAAATGAAAATCTGTTCCAGTTCAGTTGTCATGGTCATTGTGAGAGGAGGATGCGAACCTGCAACCATCTTAGCATGTCTACAAGAAGAGCACAAAATATCGTTGTCCCCTTTAATCTTAGGTTGCCCACGTACGCGATCAAGACCACTAACACGTGTGAGGTGATCAAAGCCTATGTGACCAAGACTACGATGCCAAAAATATAAGTCTTTTGAATCATTAGCATCTAGACACCTATGATTAGAAGTTGACATATCAAAATCAGCTTTAAAAACCTTTCCAATCCTAGACATGTTAAACGAAAGCTCACCTTTTGAATCTACAACCTTGCAGCAATTTTTAGTGAAGTTAACTTCTAGATTTTAATCTAGCAATTGTGAAACGGAAAGCAAGTTGTATTTCAAATGTTTAACAAGTGCCAGATCCTTCAAAGTAAAGTGTTTATTTATTCTAACCGAACCATTAGCAATTATTTGAGTTGAAGAATTATCAGCAAAAGTAACATTTTCTACACGTGACACAAAAGAGAGGGAGTGGAACCATACTATGTTACTGGTCATGTGGCGTGAGCAACCTGAATCCACAATCCAAATGTTCTCCTTCCTCAAGCGTGTGACCTCCTCATTGTCGCTGATTTGTTTATCTACTTCCAAGCTTGAACTTGATTTGCTCGCCATGAAATACACATTTGCCACAACGTCTTCATCACTTCCAATATCAATGTCGCTCAAGCAATACTCTTAAATTGTGGAGAAAATTTTGTCCATCATTTGACGTTGAGTGAAACCCTTCTTTTTCTTGTTCTAATTGGCAGAGGAGTGCTTCATCCTTGTTAGTTTTTTATCACGGAAAGTAGAACCTGAACGGTTAGGGCAATCTGTACGAAAAAGTCATGTCTTACCACATTCGAAGCATTGTTGAGAGCTGCCACATCCTCTCCTTCTTGTTCTCACATTTTGCAATGCTTTTGAGAACCGAGTAGAGAGAAGTGCTAGGTCCTCCTCTGGAAACTCTTTAATCTGTTCAAGGGTTAGAGAGGACAACAAAGAAAGTGTACCACTAGATGAAGAATTGATAGAACTAGGCATGTCACGTTGTGAAAAAAAAGCAAGAGACTTATTGGGTTTCTTACGTGAGATTATGTCAATTTCATGAGTTTCAATTTAGAATATGGCACATCTAATGTAAGTGTACTCCTGTCAGTAGATACATGAATAGATCTAACTTTCATATCCCAAATTGACATGTCTAATGCACTTGACAATTACCTAGCATTTTCAGCATTGGAAAAATTAACACTGACACTATGCAAGTTGCTGAGAATTTTATTAAAGCGATCAAATAAATCATCAATGGACTCACCTGGTTGCACCACAAAGCGCATATATTCTTTCTTGAACATATCTTGCCTTACCTCCTTGATAGTTATGGATCCTTCGTGGTAGCCGCAAAGTGCTTTCCACATATTGTATGCAGATCAGAGGTGTGAAATACGATTTAAGTCGCTTTGAGTCAATCCTTGGATGATCAAGTTGTGAGCCTTGTTATTGTTGTCGACATCCTTCATGTTCGCAGCCGTAACTTGATCTTTTTATGGCATGTCGAAGGACGTGTAGACATTTTCCCATATGGCGAATCTTTGTGCTTGTATGTAAGCCTCCGTACTAGCCATCCAAACCTAAAAATCAATGCCATCAAATACACAAGGTTTTGCGGAGTATTTCTTCATGTTGATTAGCAAAAACACATACATATCGATGAGATTAGAGCACCGTGTCTCTGAAACCAATTATAGGATAAAAGAGCACGTGAAAAGCTACCAAAGGGGCGGTGAATGCGAAAGTTGCCTAGAGGGGGCTGAATAGGCGGAATACCTGAAACTCATCTTAATAAAAACTAATTAGCTTACAAAGTGTGGACTAGTCTGGCCTGGGGGCGGACTAGTTCGATCATAGGAAAATAAAAAACAAAGGCAGAGATCCTCAGAGAAGTTTGCTGATTTTCTTAATAAGTAGTGAAGTGTTATAACCCAGTAATCTAGTAATGAGGTTGACCGAAAATGTAATTGACTAGAACTAGGTGGATAGCAAGACTTAAGTAACAAGTGTGAAGAACCCTAAAGTGATCTAACAAAGAATGAGATACAAATAGATAATGCAGGGCACACAATTTATCCCTTGGTTCAGCTTCACCAAGAAGCCTACGTCCATGTTGAGGAGTCCACAAACAACTGGGTTGCTCTCAACACTATCCACACCAAGCTACCACAAAGGTTGGCTTGTTCTTGCCCTAGATCACAAAGAAATCACAACAATTCTTGGGGCAACTCGCAAAATGAGGCTCCCACAAGATTACAGCTCAAAAAACATGCAAATCAACACCCACAACAACTCAACTACCGCAGTCACTGTGAGAGAATCAACCAAGATCTCAATACTTATCACGCCCCTGTTTTTCCTCTTCCCAAATCTCACAAACCATCAAGATTCACTTTTAGGGTTCAAAGAACTGACGAGAAAGGGCTAGGAAAGCTCTAGGAAGGCGATGGCGGCGCTAGGGTTCGAGTTGTTGCGGTAGAGGACTGGGGATCCCCTTTTTATACGGGTCGCAGTAACTAGCCATTGCCACCAGAAAAATTTTGGACTAGTCCGGCCTGTGGAGACCGGTGATGTCATACTTCACCAACCACAAAGTCCCCCACCTACTTTTGAGTTCAAATGGTCATATCAGCATGGACTAGTCCTTCCAACAACGGACTAGTCCGATCTCACACGGAACCATTTGCTTTGGTTGAGAACGCACAAGTCGTATCCACCGACCATCCAGGACATAGTACCAGTAGCCACCTCCAAATTTAAAATGGACTAGTCTGACCCATAATGGACTAGTCTGTTCTCACACATAAACTCTTGTTCCAGTTAGAAACAAACTAGTCTGAGAGAGCGAACTAGTCCGGCCTCCAAGGGCGGACTAGTCTGATCCTTCAAGACTTAGTTCTTGAAAGACTCAGTCACACTCACAACAGACTAGTTTGTTCCCAAACGGACAAGTCCGAACTCACACAGAAACTCCTGGTTTGCCTTACATCGGATTAGTCTGGTGTGGCCGGACTAGTCTGGCCTTTAAGCCCAGACAAGTCCGACCCTGTTCTAAGTGTTGTATTAACTCTTCTCTCCAACTAACCTAACTTGGACTAAGAGCTCTTAGATGATTCTCAACACTTTAACCCCAATGAATAGACTCATACTAAAAGGCTAAACTCAACGCAAAGGAATTTAAACCCTAAATTCTACTCTTCGAGTATCTTCGCCTTTTTCTCCTCTTTTCCCTTTTTGAGTGCATCCATCTCCGTCAACTATTTAATCACCTGTACTTAGACTTGTAATGCTAATTAGTCCCTTAAGTGTTGTCATTAATCATTAAAACCCACAGGGATTTATCCTAGATGCACATTGAATCTCCCCCTTTTTGGTGATTTGATGACAACACATTGAGGTTTTTGATAAAAATGTAAATGAGTTGGTTTTCATAACACACAAGTGTATAAAGAGCTCCCCCTAAATGTGTGCATGAATAATTTGCAATAAAAGTAATGCACAAGAATGAATTCTTTGGGAGATTTATAGAGTTGTGTGTTATTGTGGAGGTGCCTACGCGTGATGCAAGTGTTGAGATGTGATAAATAGAAGTAAAACATGCATCTCAATTGGAATTAAGGATCATCACACATATGGAACAATAACGTAATCCAAAGTAGAGTGATATTTAATAAAATCAACATAGAGTATCATAGCATAAAGTTATTACAACCCAAATGTGAAAGTGTAGCAACTCTACAACCGAAGTTTTTCAAAATATGACATAGTTCATGGTACTCCCCCTTAATCTCTCTCCCTTTGACATCAAGACACCAAAAAGGAAAAGACTAAGAGAGAAGAAAGAAGAGAGTCTAAGTCTACTCGTCATAATTCCACTCTCCTCACAACGATCTTCATTGTTTTGGGTTGCTTCTTCATCTTCCTCCTCATCATCTTGATCTTCCTCTTCTTCCTCAACTGTGGGAGCAGCACTAGAGGAGCCACCACCACCACCAAAAAGAGCAGCCTACGCCTCCGTGAGATCTGGAAGGGTGTTAGATCTTCATCATCGGAAGCCTCTAAGGAAATAGTAATGTCCACCTTCTCACAGAGATTCTTCAGGAACATGTCTTGCCTTCTAGCCATCTTCTGGGTTTTGATTTCAAATTCTTGGCAAGAGGTGAAGATAGACTTCAAAAATTTGAGAATAGCACTTGAAGAGTCGCAGAAGGAGGAAGAGGCGGGAGCGGGAGGAGGAGAAGGTGCCTTGGTGGCACCCCTCCTATTAGCTCCACCAATCTTCGGCACGATAGTAGGAATTTGAGAGTGAAGGGGTCTATGCTTGACATCCTTCACGAACTCTAATCCCGAGACCTTCTCAATGAGTCTTATGATGAATGGAGCATATCCACACGAGCGATTGGGGGTGTCGGATATGTTGAAAATGTCGTTGAAGATGTATTCAAATACATTGAATTCCTCATCTTCACAGATTAGCCCATATGAGGTCTTTCTCAAGATTCGGTTTAGCACACTGGAGAAATGATGTAGGATATTGGTAGTGGGGGGACTGTAAAATACAACCTCGTACATGCATTCCATTTCCCCCCAAATCCATTGCCGCGTGGTTGTGGATGATCAACTCATAGCTCAGAAATTCCTCAAGTCCAAGAATTCTTGCAAACTCATCATATAGGATGGAGTATTGGACTCTATCCATCATCCATGAAACTTTCCTGTCTCCAAAGGTGGAGAAGTAAAGAGTGGTGTAAAACTGAGCTACCACCTCTGTGTTCCAGTCATATTGAAAGCAAAGATTTCTTTTGAGACCATGATGCTCAGCAGCTTGTATGACTGCGTTGAAAGCTTGGTGATTTTTCTTCAACATATAGGGTCAATCGACCCACTGAGCATCAGCGACCGGCGTCTTCGTCCTCAAGTATACAAGGCGATAGCATTGCAATGTAAGTCACACTAGAAGCGATGATCCGGCGTGGCCTTCTCATACTTGTATGGATCCCCCTATCCTTGGCGGACGATGTTTCCTCTCACCATCTCTGAGAGAGAATGGAATAGAATAGGGGTTAGAAGTTTAGATAGATCCCCCTATCTATATGCATCAAGGTGGATAGACTATATACATATTAGCCCATATGAGGATGTGAACAATTGCCGAAGAATCTCACATCACTCTACTATGTGTGGATATGGACAACGCTGAAACGTCCCACAACTCACACGAAGCACTCAAGCAAAAACAATCGTCACAGAGTTCAGCACGCAACTCCTATTCAAGGCTTACTCAATGGGAGTCCTATGTGGTTTAGGGTGATACCAATCTGTGACATCACCGTATGTCAAGGTGGTTTGGGGTGATACCAATCTGTGATCCAACTATGGCTTCTCCTAGTCTTGCATCCTATGTCAAGGTGGTTCCAATGCCAATCTATGCATCCTAGGCTTGCATCCTATTGTCAGCGTGGCTTCTAATACCAATCTGTTACTAGGGGTGCGTCCTAGGGTCAAAGTGGTAGCTACCAATCTGCGATCAATCTAGGCTTGTGACATACAGTCAACCGTGGAAGCTTGGTACCAATCTGTGGATTGTACCAATCTGTGACTAGGCATGGCAGCTCTAATATCAATCTGTGACATATCTTACGATCAACCCGTGGCAGGTTGATACCAATTTGTGTTTTCTATCTAGGCGTGCGATCTACCGTCAACCCGTGGCTCTGATACCAATCTGTGACACCCTCGTTTATGTAGAACACAGAACCGGGAACTGATGCGTATGTGTGCCTAGGATGTTCATCATACATATATCCACAAACTGAATTCATAATATAATACCATGAATGAACAGAGTTTTATTACAAGTCTCATGAGTCTCAAAACTCATGCTAGCAGCGGAAGTCTTAACCTAGCAGTGGAAGTCTAAATCTAGCAGCGGAAGTCTTCTAAACTAATGCGGAAGCAGCTAAGAAGCAGCAGCGGCTCCATCTCTACTCCATCCCCACAAGCAAGGTTGAGGACGGATTACACACCTAATGCTCCACGGGGTTTTCATAGTACTCCTCTCCTGTTGCTGATGACGAAGTAATAATGCAAGTTTGAATACATAATGTACTCAGCAAGTGCGGGAAAATATGATATGTAGCTCACAACAAGGTGGGTATAAAAAGGCTCATTGCAGAAAGCAAAGTTTTGTTTCTCAAAGCATGATAAAAAGAGCAACTTAGCTTTAAGGGAATGTAATCCCAACATGTATTTAATCATTAACATACCTCCATTATGATTCATCCCTTTTCATGTCTCAGCCAGACATCAACTTTGCTCATGAATACCATCTCGTATTCACTACCATTTCATTTCATATTCAATTCTGTCTCATTCTGACACCCAATCTCGTTGCCATGACTCAACAGTCATGCAACCAATCTCATTACCCGGACTCAACAGTCCCAAAAACCAAACCAAAGACCAAGCCATAACCATCCCAAAAACCATCCCAACTAATCATGTGAGTTGTCCAGGCGCTCGCGACCGTAAGCTCGACTATCATGATAGTTTTAGACTCTGCAAAGTTTGTACCACTTTACCCACAAGTTTGTGATTTCGTCACCCGTCGGCGACTGCAGAACCTCCATTATACCAGTACACAACCATCGGTGTATGGCCAAGAGACCACAAAATAGCCTTTACAAAGGGGCTACTAGATGTATGGACTCACTAAGGTTTCACCGGCAGGCTACAATCTCCAATTCTCCCACCCACGGGCCCAGTCTTGTGCCATGCAGTTCCCAGGACAGTCCTCACTCGACTCCCATTCCCTGCGCCTTCCACGGTCCATAACAATCTTGTAACTTACCTAATTACTCAGCTAAGCCGCTCCCGTACTTGGCCTTGTGGTGGCACTGTTATTCTGGCATGGCTGGCATGAACCGGTGCTTAGATCTACTGCAAGTAAACCACCATCTCATTCTACCTCATCCACAAACCAAGACTTGCCTAGATCTCCCTCCAATTCATGTTCATTTACAACATTCATTTCTCATTATTCATACGAGTGCAGTTAGCTAGACACATCTATCTGCCTTCCCATATCCCATGGACTCAGCGAAGCATAAAAGTAAAAATCATACCCGACTCATTAACTTTCCCGGCGACAAGGGTGGTTTGACAATACTAGTAAACTCCTATAAAGGGTTTCCCATCATGTTGACTCAAGCACACACACCTTTTCGCAAACAAAACAGTTTTCCAAAACATGGGATCAATATGGTCAAGGAGCATTTGCCTTGTTCTTGCGGCTCTTGCTGCTCAAATTCTTGCTGTTGTAGTCCTTCGTAGGTAGCTCCCTGAGCTTGTCCTTCTATACGCGCGCACGTACAAAATTCATAGCGATCAATCATTATGCACAAACTCTACTTTAAGATGCAATGATGCATATGCATGTTAATCCTATGATGCAGTTTAGTTTGTACGTGTTCTTGCATGGCTTTCATGGGTTTTACAATGAACAGAGGTGTATAGATCAATTGTGTACGTGGCGATGATCTTGACTCAAGATCTAGATCAGACCGATCAACACGTGATTTGTCCATGAAAAAGCTTCTGTTCAAAGGAATCGAAGAACATATGCAAAGAAAACGCGATGATGTCGTAAGGTGGTATTAGAGACCTACCTCTCTCTCTCTTCGGGTCCCTCCTCAGATCATCGGCTCTCCTGCGGCGATGGCAATCGTCTGTGGGCTCGTCGGCGATCTCTCTGGTGGTCAAACTCTGGCGAAGGGGTTTAGCTCAGCGAGTTGGGGGCTAAGGTTTCTAAGTTGTCGGCTTAGAAAGATGTTACGACCAAGGGGGTTGTTTCGGGTTCTATTTATAATCGGGAAATGAAGAGTCCTAATCTGATCGGAATTCGAATAAGAGTTATATTCAAATTGTTTTTGGATCTTAACAACTTATCTTTAGTGGAATTCGTGTTGATTTCCTCCGTAACGGGTATTCCCACGCGTACAGAAGAAGAATTGCTTCAAATCTCGTTTCCTTCGCTGTGGTGAGCTCCAGAAGCTCCACGTGTCCTGCGGGGAGCTGGCTCCCCTTTTCTGCAGAGGTGAGCTCCGGTTGTGCCTTGTGTCAGGAGGGCGGGACCTCCCCTCTCCTCGGAAGCGAGCTCCGCATGCGCCACGTGTCCTGGCGGGCGGGACCTCCCTCTCTCTAGAGGCGAGCTCTGCGTGCGCCACGTGTCTGGTGGGTCGGGACCTCCCCTCTCAACAGAGGCGAGCTCCGCAAACGCCACATGTCAGTTCTGGACCTCCCATCTCTTCAGAGGTAGCTCCGAATGTGCCATGTGTCAGTGCCGGACCTCCCCTCTCTTCGGAGGTGAGCTCCGATAGTGCCACGTGTCACACCCGGTTTTTCCGAAGAACAACCAAGTGAATATCACATGTATGCCAGGATCATTTTCTCATACATGTGATGACAAATAGTGAAGCATCATTTATTACAAGCCAGGTGTCGAATATAAATAAGTCTTACATCGCAAATGTCTCAATGGACACTAATGCTTCATCACAAGTAAATAAACTAGCAGCGGAATATTATTCTTTAGGGCTCCATCACAGGTGTTGCCCGGGGGTCTTCATGAACCTAAAAGCCTTCCTCGGGTCCAAAATCTTGGTCATTATACACCACCTCATTATCTTGACCTGAGCAGCAATATAAACCAACAAATATGCAAGGTTGAGTACCAATGGTACTCAGCAAGTGTGGGAAAATTATATCATGCATGGCTAGAACAAGGAGAGGTTGAACTCATGGTTAAAGCACTACGCAATTAATACCTATCACCTTAGCTTATTAAGCACCTACATTACTACACAGGTGAAATGATCCAAATCTCCCATCCCATCATCATAAACCAATAACCATAATCATCATTTCCAATGTTAAGCTCCCCGCTTAACTTCCAAAACCATCAATTCTCTAATCATGAATAAGTCCAGGCCGCTCTTAACCGTGAGCACGGCTGTCAAGACAGTTTTGACTCTGCAGAGTTTGTACCACTGTACCCACAAGTAGTGATTTCATCCCCCGTTGCCGGGTGGACTAAAAGAACCTCCATTATGCCAGTGGCTACGAACCACATTCACACTTCCCAGGTGTGTGGCCAAGAGATCACTACGAAGCCTTTACAAAGGGATTCCCGACGAGCGTGGGCCCACTGAGGTTTCACCCCTAACAGCATACAAGAGGCTCCAACCCCGCTGCAGTGGCCCCCTCTTGAGCCTTGCGGTTCATATGGCAGTCCAGCTGACTCCTATTCCCCGCACCATCCAACACACCCATACTACGCCGGGGATACACCTAATTAATTGGCTAAGCTGCCCCATCTCAGCATGTGGTTGGCACTGTAAAGCCGGGTTACATGCTCCATGAACCGGTCCTTAGGATCCAGGCAAGTACTAAACACAAACCCAAGTCTCGTGCACCCAGCACACAACCAAAACATCCAACTTGCCTTGATCCCTACCTCTACATAACTCACACTGTCTCATTCAAGAGTATGGTAATATAAACTGATGATCTCATATCCCAAATATCCCATACTAAGCATGGCTAAGCATATGCATGTAAATAAATGACATGACAACATAAATCCCAACCCAAGCTTCAAGGAAACAAGGTAATGCAATTCTAGGGAAACTTTCCTAGCATGGGTTTCATATTTCATTTGACAATGCAAATAATTCTATCTACACATCCTAGCATAGGATCAAAGTGGTCAAGGACACTTGCCTCCTTCTTGCTGCTCTTGAAATGGGTAGTCCTGATCTTGGAAACTGATAGCTTGCTCTTGAACAGGTTCTACTTCATACCATCACACATAGCAAAAGAAAAACAACAATCATAAGACATAGTTCACACTTCTACTTCATACAAACCACACATTCACATTTATGAAAGTTTCTTTACCATTTTAGGTGTTGTGGATACTCTATGTGTGTTGATTTGGGGCTTGCATACACTTTCATTTACATGTGTAGGATTCCTACTTTGGTGTTCATATTTATACTCACATACTATATATATATATACATGTATATATGTGTGTTTCAGTTTTAAATAAATTCCTTATATATTAAACTACCAAGTATGTATGAAAAGTATTTTTCTTCTCCATATGTGCCTTCATAATTTCTATCAACCCTAAACTGAATTCTTTGTATTTTAGAAACTCCATTTATCATTTACTAGTTTCTATATTTTCAGATTTATATTCTTATGCATAATTGTGCATTTTATTATTAAATTAGTAATACACACTACCTAAACAGATTAGGTTCTGGTCCTAAATAATTTAAGATCATATTTTGACCTTGGCTTCTGATGTATATTATTTCATATTTATTTTCCCTATTTTTCTTTAACTATTCTTTACTTAAAAATGTGTCCCTATACTATTAAATGTGAATAATAGATGAAACAGATTTATTTCAGCCCAAAAATATATTTTTATCTCACTCCAAAGTTTTCTAGGTACTGAGAAAGTTTTTAATAAATTTGACAATTATGTTTGTCCCCCTTTTTAATATTTAAACACTAGTTACATATTCAATTTTCTAAATTAAATACTAAACAGAGCTAAAATAATGAATTCACCTCATTACAGGGTCTATAATATTATTTTCATAATTTCCAGGGGTCTAGCTACACTTGTCAGAGGTGTTTTTCCTAATTTCTATTAAGTCCAGGGGCTAAAACTGATTTTTAAATGAATTTACATGATTTTCTGGAGTTCCAGGGGCTAGATCTGAAGTTTCCGGGGCTAGCTCTCAATTCCAGAGAACCCCAGGGGGTAGCACGTAAGAATTCCAGTCTTTATAACGCGGGGCTGACGTGGACCGTCTGATTTTAAACCGACGGCTGAGATTATAACATCGAACCGGTACGCGGGGTTTTAAAGTCTACCGTGCGATTTAAAATAAACGGCGCACAAGCGGCCACGTCGCTCTGATCGAGCGCGGGCGGCGCTGCCGGCGGCGCACGGCGGCGGGAAGCGGCGATCTCGCCGGAAAGTTTCGGATCCTCGAGAATTCTGCCTAGAACTGTGATCTTATGGCCTAGATCGGTAGAGGGGAGGTCAGGGATCTCACCTCGGGGGTTTTCTCGAGCTCGGGGGTCCTGGAAAGTGCTCTGCGGCGAGGTCCGAGGCAAAACCACGGCGAAGCTCGTCGGAGCTGGATTTGCACCGTATATCTTCGGGTTTTCTGCACCTGCAAAGTTCCCCGGAGGCGGTGGATCAAGACCAACGAGTTAGATCAGAGTTTCCGAGCTTAGATCGGCCAGAATTCACCGGCGAAGTCTCGGTGCTCACCGGAGTGAAAATCGGCGATCGCGTGAGAAAAACTGATCGGATCGGTTGTTTTTATAGCCGGGGGAGGGCGGTGGTTCTGTTGTGATCGAGTTAGAGTCCTCAGGTTCCAGAATTCGGCTGCGGGACGCGGTTTCCCGATCGGTTGCGATCGCGCGCGCGCGGGGAGAAGTCCGGGGTCGCGGGGTTAGGGATGACAGGCGGGTCCCACATGTCAGCGAGGGGCAGCGCGGCGCGCGCGGGGGCGGGCTGCGCGGGGGTTAGCTGGGCCGGCTGGGGTTTCGGCCCACTGGCCAGTTTTTTTCTGGTTTTCCCTTTTTCTTTTTCATTTCTTTTCTGTTTTGAGTATAATTTGAATTCCAGTTTGAATTTGAATTTTTGCAAAACATGCAATACGTCCAAAAATTTCTAAATTCCCCTCTGAACATGGTTTATGGGTCTAAATCAAAATTTGAATCTTGACTAAAAATTTGGGGTGTTACACCACGTGTCCTAACAGCGCCAGACTTCCTTTCTCCTCAGAGACGAGCTCCAAGGTTGACACGTGTCCAACAGTGATGGACCTCCCGGAGATGAGCTCCGAAGGTGACACGTGTCCGATAGTGTCGGACCTCCCGGAGGTGAGCTCCGGAGGTGACACGTGTCCAGTAGGACCGGACCTCTCGGAGGTAAGCTCCGAGAGAGACACATGTCCCGCGGGGTCGGACCTCTTGAAGATGAGCTCTGAGAGTGACACGTGTCCCGCACGGCTGGTTCTCTCTCTTCCGTAGTGAATAGCTCCGAAGGAGACACATGTCCTGCGGGCTGACCTCGCTCCTCCGCAGAGGCTAGATCCGGGGCAACACGTGTTCCACAGGGTCGGATCTCGCCGCTTTCGCAGAGACGATCCCCAAGCCTGCCATGAGCCAGTTTGGCAGTGGACCTCTCCCCCTCTGCAGGGATGAGCTCCGAACATGCCACGTGGCCAGCGGCCGTGGAATTTGTCAACAGTGCTCCTCGTCGAACTGGAATTGGCTTTTTTTTGCTATCTTTTTTATTATTTCTCTGTTTCTATATATTTTAAAAATGTTTTTCTACATGAAACATGAATACATGCAGAAATCAAAAACGAGGGTGTCACAAATCTATCCCCCTTAAATTGAATCTCGCCCTCGAGATTCGCTAGTGGAGAATAGATGAATGAATTATGCCTTGATGTCTTCTTCACGCTCCCATGTGGCTTCAGCTTCTGTGTGATGGATCCATTGTACCTTGCCTCAACGAACCACTTTGTTCCTCGTGACCCTTTCCTTTACGTCCAAAACTCGGACAGGGTGCTCTGCATAGGTCAGATCCTCTTGAAGTTCGAGCTCTTCTATTGGTACTTGCTCTTCTGGCACTCTCAAGCACTTCTTAAGCTAGGATACATGAAACACGTCATGTACGTCGGAGAGGTACGTTGGGAGCTCTAGTTGATAGGCTACTTCTCTTCGCTTGTCCAAAATCTTAAATGGCCCGATGTAGCGAGGTGCTAGCTTGCCTTTGACGTTAAAATGTCATTGGCCTCAGATAGGCGATACCTTAAGGTATACGAAGTCTGGTACTTCGAAAGTCAACTTCCTTCACCTATTGTCCGCATAGCCTTTCTGTCGTGACTGAGCAGCCTTCAAGTTCTCCTGTATGGTTCGGACTTGCTTTTCAGCCTCTTGTAGCACTTAGGGTCCAAACACTTGGTTCTCTCAGGTCTCATTCCAAAACAATGGCATTTTAGAACCGTCTACCATACAACGCTTCGAAAGGTGACATCTTCAAGCTAGCTTGATAGCTGTTGTTATAGGAGAATTCGGCATACGGCAAGCTCCTATCCCAACTACGCCCATGTTTCAAGGCGCAAGCTCTTAACATGTCCTCCAAATTTTGGTTTGTCGTTTCGGTTTGTCCATCAGTCTGCGGATGGTAGGCGGAGCTAAAATCCAGTCGTGTACCCATAGCTTTCTGTAGCTTACTCCAAAATCTAGTGGTAAACTGAGAACCCCGATCTGAGACTATGCTCTTCGGGACTCCATGGCGGCACACGATTTGCTCCATGTACAGCTCAGCTAGATCTGCCACGCGGTACGTGGTTTTAACAGGAAGAAAATGAGCGGTTTTCGTCAATTGGTCCACAATTACCCAGATTGAGTCGTAACCCGACCGAGTACGTGGCAATCCGACGATGAAATCCATAATGATGTCTTCCCACTTCCACTTGGGTACATTCAAGGGTTGCAACAGTCCAGCGGGTCTTTGATGTTCGGCCTTCACCCGTTGGCATGTGTCGCATAGGGCAACATACTCGGCCATGTCTCTCTTCATACCGTCCCACCAATAACAAGTCTTCAGGTCCTTGTACATCTTGGTACTTCCGGGATGTATGGAATAAAGTGAGTCATGTGCCTCCTTTAATATCGTGTCACGGATGTGCATTATCAACATCAGTTTCTCATTATCATTACGAGTGCAGTTAGCTAGACACATCTATCTCGCTTCCCAATCCCATGGACTCAGTGAAGCATAAGAGCAAAAACCATACCCGACTCATAAACTTCCCTAGCGACAAGGGTGGTTCAACCAAAACTAGTAAACTCCTATAAAAGGGTTTCCCATCATGTTTGACTCAACACCCACACCTTTTCGCAAACAAAACAGTTTTCCAAAACATAGGATCAGTATGGTCAAGGGGCACTTGCCTTGTTCTGGCTGTTGCGGTTGCTCAAAATCTTGTTGTTGTAGCCCGTCGTAGGTAGTTCCCTGAGCTTGTCCTTCTATACATGGTCACACACATAAAAGATTCACAACAATCAATATCATGCACAAACTTTAACTAGATGCGATGATGCACGCAATCCTATGATGCAGTTTAGTTTGTACATGTTCTTGCATGGGTTTTACGATGAACTGAGTTGTAGAGATCAATTGTGGATGTGGCGATGATCTTGACTTTAGATCAAACCGATCAACAAGTGATCTGTCCACAAAAAAGCTTTTGTTCGAGAGGAATCGAAGAACAGATGCAAAGAAAACATGATGATGTCGTAAGGTAGTATTGGAGACCTACCTTACGTTCGTCTTGGTCTTGGGGTCCTTCTCCTAGCAAGACAGATCGTTGGGGCTCTCTTCCGGCGATCTCCCTCGACTGAACTCCGGCGAAGGGTTTATTCGGCGAGTTGGGGCTAAGCCTCTAAGTCGTCGGCTCAGGAAGTGGAATAGAAGTTCGTGGTTTCGGCCAAAGGTTCTGGGTTCTATTTATAATCGGGAGGAGAAGAGTCCTAATCTGATTGTATTTCGAATAAGAGTTCTATTCAAATTGTTGTTGAATCTTATCAACTTATCTTTAGTTGACTTGGTGCGGTAACATTGTGGAATTCATGTCGGTTTCCTCCCGTACCGGTATCCCCACGCGTACAGAAGCAAAAACCACTCCAGAACTCGTTACCTCCACGGTGATGAGCTCTGGAAGCTCCATGTGTCCATCGGGGGCCTGGTCTCCCCCCTTTCCACAGAGACGCGCTCCGGTTGTGTCGCGTGTCAAGCGAGCGAGACCTCACTCCTTCTCATTGGTGGGCTTTGCGTGCGCCACGTGTCTGGTGGGTCGAGAATTCCCCCCTCAATAGAGGCGAGCTCCGCAAACGCCACGTGTCAGTTTCCGGACCTCCCTTCTCTTCGGAGGTGAGCTCCGATATTGCCACGTGTCCTAGCTGCTCCAGACTTCATTTCTCATCGGAGGCGAGCTCCGAGGTCGACACGTGTCCAATAGTGACGGACCTCCAGGAGGTGAGCTCCGAAGGTGACATGTGTCCAGTAGTGTCGGACGTCCGGGAGGTGAGCTCCGAGAGCGACACGTATCCCGCGCGGCTGGTCCTCTGTTTTTCGCGGTGACTAGCTCCGCAGTCGACAAGTGTCCTATGGGACTGGCCTCGCTCCTCTATAGAGGCTAGCTCCGGGGGCAACACGTGTCCCACGGGGTCGGACCCCTCCCCCTTTTTGCGGGATGAGCCCCGAGCCTGCCACGTAGCCAATTTAGCGGCGGGAGTTGTCTTCGGCGCTTTCTGTAAACTGGAATTTGCCCCTTTTGGCTAACTTTTTGACTTTTTCTTGGTTTCAATCTTATAAAAATGTTTATGAAACATCAATATATGAAGAAATAAAAAAATGAGGGTGTCACAAATTTACCACACTTAAATTGAATATCGCCCTCGAGATTCGATGGTAGAGAATAAATGAGGGAATTCTGTCTGAAGGTCCTCTTCACGCTCCCATGTGGCTTCAGCTTCGGTGTGATGGCTCCATTGTACCTTGAACCATCGGATCACTTTGTTCCTCGTGACCCTTTCCTTTATGTCCAAAATTCGTACGGGGTGCTCCGCATAGGTCAGGTCCTCTTGAAGTTCAGGCTCTTCCATTGGTACTTGCTCCTCCGGTACTCTCAAGCACTTCTTGAGCTGGGATACATGAAACACGTCATGTACGTTGGAGAGGTATGTTGGGAGCTCTAGTTGATCGGCTACTTCTCCTCGCTTGTCCAAAACCTGAAATGGTCGATGTAGCGAGGTGCTAGCTTGCCTTTGACGTTGAAACGTCGTTGGACATGGATAGGCGATACCTTAAGGTATACGAAGTCTCCTACTTCGAAAGTCAACTTCCTTCGCCTATTGTCCGCATAGCCTTTCTGTCGTGACTGAGCATCCTTTAAGTTCAACCATATCGTTTGGACTTGCTTCTCAGCCTCTTGTAGCACTTCGGGTCCAAACACCTGGTTGTAACACCCCAAAATCCTGTCAAGACGGGGATTTAAAATTTTTTGGACGTGTTGCATGTGTTGCAAAAATTCAAATTCAAACTGGAATTCAAATTAAACTCAAAACAGAAATGAAAAAGAAAAAGAAAAAAAAACAAATCTTCCCGACCAGTGGGCCGAAACCCACCAGCCAGCCCACCCAACTCCCGCGCCAGCCCGCTGCCGCGCACCCGCGCCCCCTCTCGCAGACAGGCGGGACCCACCTGTCATCCCTAACCCCCAATCGTCCGAAACCCGGACTGTTCCCCGCGCGCGCGATCGTAACCGACCGGAAAACCGCGCATTCCCAGCCGACTCCCGGTCCCAGAAGACTCCAGCTCGATCTAAACCACCCCGCCGCCCTCCCCCGTCTATAAAAACCCCGGCATCGTCCCATTTTTCACCACGATCCGCCGATTTTCCTCCCGGTGAGAACCCGAGCTTCTCCGGTGAATTCCGCTCGATCTACGCTCGGGAATTCTGATCTAACTCGTTGGTCTTGATCCACCGCCTCCGGGGAACCTCGCAGGTGCAGAAAACTTGGTGGTTTGCGGTTCAAACACAGCGCAGACGAGCCTCGCCGTGAATTCACCTCGGACCTCGTCGCCGATCGCTTTCCAGGACCTCCGAGCTCAAGAAAACCCCCGAGGTGAGATCCCCGACCTCCCCTCCACCGATCTATGCCATAAAATCACAGTTTTAGGAAGAATTGACGAAGATCCGAAACTCTCCGGCGAGATCGCCGCCTCCCATCGCCGTGCGCCGCCCGCGCTCGATTAGAGCGACGTGACCGCTTGTGCGCCGTCTATTTTAAATCGCACGGTAGAATTTAAATCCCCGCGTACCGGTTCGATGTTATAATCTCAGCCGTCTGTTTTAAATTGGACGGTCCACGTCAGCCCCACGTTATAAAGACTGGAATTCTTACGCGCTACCCCCTGGGGTTCTCGAAAAATAAGAGCTAGCCCCGGAAACTTCTGATCTAGCCCCTGGAACTTCAGAAAATCATGTAAATTCATTTAAAAATCAGTTTTAGCCCCTGGACTTAATAAAAATTAGGAAAACCCCTCTGTTATGTGTAGTTAGACCCCTGGAAATTCTTAAAATAATATAATAGACCCTGTAGTGGGGTGAGTTTACCTTTTTAATTCTATGTGATATTTAATTTAGGAATTTGAATATGTGTTTAGTATTTAAAAATTAAAAGATGGGACAAACACATTGTAAATTCAAATTAAAAACTTTCCTAGTACTTGGAGAACTTTGGAGTGAGATAAAAATAGATTTTTGGCTGAAATTAATCTGTTTAATTGATTATTCACATTTATTAGTTATAGGGACATATTTTTAAGTAGAGAATAATTCTGAAAATTAGTAAAATAAATGTAAAATAGTTCACATCAGAGGAGAAGTTCAAAAATATATTATTATATATTTTAGACCCAAAACCTATTCTGTTTAGATGAGGTGTCTTACTATTTTTATAATAAAGTTCACATTTAGGCATAGGAAATAAATCTGAAAATATAGCAAGCTAAGGATAAATAACTAGAAATTGATAAATGAAGTTTCCAAAATCCAAAGAATTCAGTTTAGGGTTGGTAGAAGGTCTGAAGACACATATGAAGTGGGAAAATACCTTTCATGCATACTTGGTAGCTAAAATGTGTATCAATTAAATATAAGGGATTTATTTAAATTAGAAATACATATATAGTATGCCAACATGAATATGAATACAAAAGTAGAAATCATATGTACATGTTTAAAAGTGCATGTAAGCCAAAATCAACACACGTAGAGTAACCACAACACATAGAATTGTGAATGGCTTTCATAAATGTGAATGTGTGGTTTGCATGAAGTGGAAGTGTGAACTATGTCTTATGACTTGTTGTTTTCTTTTGCTATGTGTGATGGTATGAGTAGAACCTGCTCCAGAGCAAGTTCTTCCTTTCCAAGATCAGGACTACCCATTCCAAGAGCAGCTGGAAGGAGGCAAGTGTCCTTGACCAGTTTGATCCTATACTAGGATGTGTAGATACAATTATTTGCATTGTCAATTGAAATATGAAACCCATGCTAGGATGCTTCCCTAGAATTGCATTACCTTGTTTCCTTGTAGCTTGGGTTGGGATTTATTTTATCATGTCATTTATTAGTATGCATATGCTTAGCCATGCTTAGAATGGGATATTTGGGATATGAGATCATCAGTTTATTTTACCATACTCTTGAATGAGATATTGTGAGTTATGTAGAGGTAGGGATCAAGGCAAGTTGGATGTTTTGGTTGGTGCTGGGTGCACGAGACTCGGGTTTGTGTTTAGTACTAGCCTGGATCCTAAGGACCGGTTCATGGAGCATGTAACCTGGCTTTACCGTGCCAACCACATGCTGAGATGGGGCAGCTTGGCCAATTAATTAGGTGTATCCCCGGCGTAGTATGGGTGTGTTGGATGGTGCGGGGAATAGGTGTCAGCTGGACTACCATATGAACCGCCAGGCTCAAGAGGGGGCCACTGCAGCGGGGTTGGAGCCTCTTGTATGCTGTTAGGGGTGAAACCTCAGTGGGCCCACGCTCGTCGGGAATCCCTTTGTAAAGGCTTCGTAGTGATCTCCTGGCTACACACCTGGGAAGTGTGAATGTGGTTCGTAGCCACTGGCATAATGGAGGTTCTTTTAGTCCACCGGCAACGGGGGATGAAATCACTACATGTGGGTACAGTGGTGCAAACTCTGCAGAGTCAAAACTGTCATGACAGCCGTGCTCACAGTCAAGAGCGGCTTGGACTTATTCATGATTAGAGGAGTGATGGTTTTGGAATTTAAGGTTGTTAAGCGGGGAGCTTAACATTGAAAATGAGGTTATGGTTATTTGATTATGATGATGGGATGGGAGATTGGTACCATTTCACCTGTGTAGTAATGTAGGTGCTTCATAAGCTAAGGTGATAGGTATTAATTGCGAAGTGCTTTAACCATGGGTTCAGCCTCTCCTTGCTCTAGCAATGCATGACATAACTTTCCCACACTTGCTGAGTACCATCGGTACTCAACCTTGCATATTTGTTGGTTTATATTGCTGCTCAGGTCAAGATAATGAGGTGGTGTATAATGATCAAGACTTTGGACCTGAAGAAGGTTTCTAGGTTCATGGAGTCCCCCGGGCAACGCCTATGACGGAGCCCACAAGAATAATATTCCGCTGCTATTTTATTTACTTGTTATGAACTTATTATCGTCCATCGAGACATATGCTATGTAAGACTTATTTATATTCGACACCTGGCTTGTAATAAATGATGCTTCACTATTTGTCACCACATGTATGAGAAAATGATCCTGGCATACATGTGATATTCACTCGGTTGTTCTTCGGAGAAACCGGGTGTGACACTGGTTCTCTCCGGTCTCGTTCCAAAACAGCGGCGTTCTACACCGTCTACCGTACAATGCTTCGAAAGGCGACATCTTCAAGCTGGCTTGATAGCTGTTGTTATAGGAGATTCCACGTACGGTAAACTCTTATCCCAACTACGCCCATGTTTCAAGGCGCAAGCTCTCAACATGTCCTCCAAAATTTGGTTTGTCCTTTCGGTTTGTCCATCGGTTTGTGGGTGATAGGCGGAGCTAAAATCCAGTCGTGTACCCATAGCTTTCTGCAGCTTCCTGCAAAATCTAGAGGTAAACTGAGAACCCCGATCTGAGACTACCTCCTCGGGACTCCATGACGGCACACGATCTTCTCCATGTACAACTCGGCTAATTGTACAACGTTGTACTTGGCCCTTACAGAGAGAAAATGGGCTGTTTTTGTCAATCGGTCCACGATAACCCACATGGAGTCATAACCCGACTGAGTACGTGGCAATCCGACGATGAAATCCATACTGATGTCTTCCCACTTCCACTCGGGTACCTTCAAGGGTTGCAACAATCCAGCGGGTCTTTGATGTTCGACCTTCACCCGTTGGCATGTGTCGCATAGGGCAACATATTCGGCTATGTCCCTTTTCATACCATCCCACCAATAACAAGTCTTCAAGTCCTTGTAAATTTTGGTACTTCCGGGATCTATGGAGTTCATTCAAAATAGGATTTTTGTTTAAAAGTTTATCTAACCTATGTTTAAATGCTTTTTGTTTTAGATGGTTCGCATGATTTGCACCACTCGCAAGTCCACAGGAGGGAGAGTTCCCGTAGTTGCCCTTGCCCAAAGAGAGGAGTGTCGTCCGGTGACCTACCTTTCCTACGGATTGGCAGTAGGAGGCTTGTGGCGCCGTCTTCGACGTATGCTCCAAGCCGCCGGCAATACGGGCAAGCTAATCATACACTATTGCTCCACCAGGACGATCCGTGAAAAGAGGGAAGAATGGAGTTCAGAGATGAGGATTATCCATGAAAATCAGCTGCTTAAGATTCACCACTCTCCAGCTTGTCGTGCGACACAGGTCGATGCGAAGAAGGATGTCACCTGGGAGGCCATCACCTGCCAGAGTCACATCTATCGTCGACACCTGGACAGGACCGAGTACATGTATGTCTTCTAGCGCGAGAGTGGTACAACGGAGTACAAGTACCCGCCAGTACAGCAGGGGACTTCCCATGAGCACATGGACTTGTGCTTGGAGGATGCTGCTATGCTCAGCACTTGACTGCAGGAGTGTCAGCAAGAGCTTCATGATGTTCGTGACACCCTGAAGGAAACCGAGGCGTTGCTTCGAGCCTGCTTGAGGGCGAGAGAAAGAGGAGATGGGAATGAACTGTGTGTCACCGTGAATGATACATGGACTCCAGACTCCCCAGATCGTCGGGCGATCAGGTGTCGTCGCACTTCTCCACCAGCAGCCTCCCCACCCAAAGCAGAGTCAGAAGGCAGCCGCAGTAATGAGGAAGATCCCGAGGAGCCAGCTCAGTGATATGAGTAGTGTAGAGTCCTTCCCTTAGTTTAGCAGGATGTCGAGTAGTCGAGTCGTTATCTTAGTCAATGGTGTGTTAATGCTTGGTGTGTGACGTGAGTTGTGGAAGCCATGAGCAATTGTCCACAGCCTCATCTTCAGAATGTTTTGCTTTGGTGTGTGAACCCACATGAAATAATGGTGCATTTATTTTTGTGTGAGACATGAACCCACAGAAAGTATAACAAAGCCTCAACACTTCAAATTACAAACAAGTGAAAGTAGTAAGATAATACGTAATGCTTTAAATTAACATTTGGTTGATCATGCTAGATGGCCGGAAGAGGAAAAGGTCGTGCTGACAACCCCGCCAACAACAACGATGAGGCCTGCAACCCTCATCTTTCTGGAGGCCAAGACAGGGGTGGACGCCATGAAGGAGTTGATCCCCTCCACCAAATGCTTGAGAATCAAAATCAGCTCATCCAGAACTTGACTCAAGTGGTGGCCAACTTGCATCAAGTTCCACCTCCACAAGATGCACCACGCCAACCAAGGTTGAGTGAGTTTCTAGGAACTCAACCTCCAAATTTTGCAAGTGCTGCTGAACCTCTGGAGGCAGATGATTGGCTAAAGACCATTGAGAGCAAGATGAGGATCATACAGTGCAAAGGGTATGAGAGGGTGCTGTTTGCCTCTCATCAATTGCATGGACCTGCTGCTGATTGGTGGACCGCCTACGTGGCCGCCCATCATGACCCTGAAAACATCACTTGGGAAGAGTTCAAGCGTAGCTTCCGCAACCATTACATACCAAGGGGTGAACTCAAAAACAAGAGGAAGGAGTTCTTGGGGTTGCAGCAAGGAAACATGACTGTGAGGGAATACCTCACTAAATTTACTCAACTCTCCCGTTATGCCCCACGGGACATAGAGACTGATGAGTAGAAACAGGATTGTTTCGTGGAAGGAATTACCGCAGAAATGCAGTGTGCAATGTCCTCCAACGAGTATGAAAGCTTCCAAAAGATGGTGGACAGAGCGTTTGTGGTAGAAAGGAAGCTGAGGGCCTTGGAAAATGAGAACAAGAGGAAGGCCGGGTGGTCACATCAAGCCTCAGGGAGCAACACCCGCCCACGTCTGATGCAGCAACCCGCAGGCAGACGAACCGTGCTGCGGTACCCTACTCAGCACCAAGAGGGTACAACCCGAACTACAGGCCTCCGGCAGCACCAATACAGCCACAACGTCAGTTCGTACAGCAGCCTCGCCCTACATATCAACCTCGACCAGCAGTGCAAGGACCACCAAACCAACCCCAACACAACAAAGGCCAGGCACCTAAGGTTGGGGTGCAATGTTTTAACTGTGGTGAAGTGGGGCACTACGCCCATAAGTGCCCAAAGAAGAAGCCCACACAGCCACAACAGCAGAATGTAATGAGAGGACGGGTGAACCACGTCACCATGGAGGAAGCGCAAGAGGCACCTGACATGGTAGTTGGTAAGTTTCCTACCAATTTACACTTTGCAACTCTGTTGTTTGATTCTGGTGCTACCCACTCGTTCATTGCCCAAGGGTTTGTTAAGAAGCATGACCGAGCGACAACACAAATGAACCATATGCTAGCAGTAAACTCTCCAGGTGGAGAAATAAGGACAAAACAAGTGTGTCCCAAGGTGAATCTAGACATTAATGGGGTGGTATTTACTGCCAACCTCATAGTAATAGATTCACAAGGGATAGATATTATTTTGGGCATGGATTGGTTGACCAAACATAAGGGAATAATCCATTGTTCAACCAGAACAGTGGAACTAACTCACCCTAGTGGCCCAAGAGTAAAGTTCATAACAATACAAGAGCCTAGGAGGGACATTAAGTTAAATCAAGTTGAGGTGAAAGTGGAGGAGATCAGGATTATCAGGGAATACCCAGACGTTTTTCCGGAGGAGTTGCCAGGTATGCCTCCCGATCGTGAAGTGGAATTCGCGATTGAGCTAGTGCCTGGAACAGCTCCGATATACAAGAGACCTTATCGGATGGACTCCAAGCAGCTGGGAGAACTCAAGGATCATTTAAGAGAGTTGACGGAGAAGGGGTATATTCGTCCTAGTTCCTCACCATGGGGAGCTCCAGTGATATTTGTGCCCAAAAAGGACGGAACCCAAAGGTTATGCGTAGACTACCGTGCCTTGAATGAAGTGACCATCAAGAATAAGTACCCATTACCCCGCATTGAAGACTTGTTTGATCAGTTGAGGGGAGCTTGTGTGTTCTCGAAGATTGATCTCAGGTCGGGATACCACCAACTTAAGATAAGGCAATCTGATATTCCCAAGACAGCTTTCATATCTCGGTACGGACTGTATGAATACACCGTCATGCCTTTCGAGCTAACTAATGCCCTGGCATACTTCATGTATCTCATGAACAAGGTATTCATGGAATATCTAGACAAATTTGTGGTGGTTTTCATAGATGACATTCTCGTCTTCTCCAAAGATGAAGAAGAACATGAGAAACATCTAAGGTTGGTGTTGCAGAGGCTGAGAGAACATCAACTATATGCCAAGTTGAGCAAGTGTGAGTTTTGGCTGAAGAGAGTTCCCTTCTTAGGACATATAATCTCGGAGGGAGGAATCTCCGTAGATCCTGCCAAAATCGAGGATATATAGAAGTGGAAGACCCCTGAAAATGTCGGGGAAGTTCGAAGCTTCTTGGGATTGGCTGGATACTACCGACGGTTTATTGAGGGATTCTGTAAGATCTCGAGACCCCTCACCAAACTGTTGGAGAAGGGAATCACATTCACATGGACGCCGCAGTCGAGACGAGTTTTCAGGAGTTAAAGAAAAGATTGACAACAGCCCCAGTGCTAGTTATGCCAGATATGCAGAAGAACTTTACGGTGTACTGCGATGCCTCTGGAAACGGGTTGGGATGTGTTCTCATCCAAGAAGGGCATGTAGTGGCTTATGCATCCCGGCAGCTCCGGAAGCACGAGAAGAACTATCCTACACATGACCTAGAACTAGCCGCAGTGGTACAAGCGTTGAAAATTTGGCGGCATTACTTGATGGGGAAGAGGACAGAGATATATACGGATCATAAGAGTTTGAAGTACATTTTCACACAGCCAGATCTCAACCTCAGACAAAAAAGATGGTTAGAGCTAATCAATGACTTTGATGTGGGCATCAACTATCATCCTGTGAAAGCAAACGTCGTGGCAGATGCTTTAAGTCGGAAAGTGCAGGTCAATAAGTTGAGCTTGAAGGATATGCCTGCAGAATTGAAGGACGATGTTATAAGACTCAATCTATGCCTGGTGAATAGTGGTGAAGCCATCGCCATGGAAGTGGACTCCACACTAGAGCGAGACATACGCGAGGGTCAAAAGAATGACGAGAAGATACAAGAAATCAGAAAACTCATCAAGGAAAATAAAGCCCCTGGTTTCAGAGAGGATGAACAGGGAACGGTGTGGCACAGGAAAAGAATTTGTGTGCCAGAAGTAAAGAAGATCCGGGAATTGATTTTGAAGGAGGCTCACGATTCTGTCTATTCCATTCATCCTAGGAGTACGAAGATGTACCAGGACCTCAAGAGCAGGTATTGGTGGTATGGCATGAAGCGAGATGTCGCGGAACATGTTGCCCTATGTGACACATGTCAGTTGGTGAAAGCAGAACATCAACGACCCGCGGGATTATTGCAACCACTCAAAGTGCCTGAATGGAAATGGGAAGAAATCGGTATGGATTTCATAGTGGGACTGCCCAGGACCCAATCAGGATATGATTCAATATGGGTCATCATCGACAGGCTAACCAAGGTAGCTCATTTCATCCCCGTGAAAGAAAGCTACAGCGGATCCAAATTGGCGGAATTGTACATGTCAAAAATCGTGTGTTACCATGGAGTGCCAAAGAAGATAGTGTCGGATCGAGGGACACAGTTCACGTCAAGGTTCTGGCAGAAGTTGCATGAAACCATGGGAACCCATCTGAATTTCAGCTCTGCCTATCATCCCCAAACTGACGGGCTGACGAAAAGGACCAATCAGATCCTTGAGGATATGTTGAGGGCGTGTGCACTCAAAAACAACTGGAGCTGGGACAAGAATTTACCGTATGCGGAGTTCTCCTATAACAACAGCTATCAGGCTAGTATGAAGATGTCACCGTTTGAAGCTTTGTACGGGAGGAAGTGCAGAACTCCCCTGTTTTGGAACCAAACAGGGGAAAGTAAGGTGTTTGGTCCCGAAGTACTACAAGAAGCCGAGGCGAAAGTGAGGGAAATTCGCAACAACTTGAGGATAGCACAGACACGATAAAAGAGCTATGCCAATGTACGGAGAAGAGAGCTCGTTTTCAACGTGGGAGACTATGTCTATCTCATGGTGTCCCCTATCCGAGGACTTCGTCGGTTCAAGGTGAAAGGGAAATTATCGCCTTGATACATCGGACCCTTTCATGTTCTGGAGAGGAAAGGCGAAGTGGCGTATCAGCTAGAATTACCGGCTCGTCTGTCGGATGTGCACGGTGTATTCCATGTGTCACAGCTCAAGAAATGTCTGAGAACACCTGAAGAGATGCTACCCATGAATGAGGTTGACGTAGCTGAGGATCTGTCTTATGCCGAGAAGCCATCCAAGATTTTGGAGACGATGGAACGCCTCACCAGAAATAAAAGAATCCGGATGTGCAAGGTGCAGTGGAAGCATCACTCAGAAGAGGAAGCCACCTGGGAGCGAGAAGATGAGCTTAAGGCACAATTTCCGGAATTGTTTTCTTAGAACTACCAATCTCGAGGACAAGATTTCTTTTAAAGGGGGGTAGAGCTGTAACACCCCAAAATCCTGTCAAGAGGGGAATTTAAAAATTTTTGGACGTGTTGCATGTGTTGCAAAAATTCAAATTCAAACTGGAATTCAAATTAAACTCAAAACACAAATGAAAAAGAAAAAGAAAAAGAAAAAACAAATCTTCCCGGCCAGTGGGCCGAAACCCACCAGCCGGCCCACCCAACTCCTGCGCCAGCCCACTGCCGCGCGCCCGCGCCCCCTCTCGCAGACAGGCGGGACCCACCTGTCATCCCTAACCCCCGATCGTCCGAAACCCGAACTGTTCCCCGCGAGCTCGCGATCGTAACCGACCGGAAAACCGCGCGTTCCCAGCCGACTCCCGGTCCCAGAAGACTCCAGCTCGATCTAAACCACCCCGCCGCCCACCCCCGTCTATAAAAACCCCGGCATCGTCCCGTTTTTCCCCACGATCCGCCGATTTTCCTCCCGGTGAGAACCCGAGCTTCTCCGGCGAATTCTGCTCGATCTACGCTCGGGAATTCTGATCTAACTCGTTGGTCTTGATTCACCGCCTTCGGGGAACCTCGCAGGTGCAGAAAACTCGGTGGTTTGCGGTTCAAACACAGTGCCGACGAGACACACCGTGAATTCACCTCGGAACTTGTCGCCGATCGCTTTCCAGGACCTCCGAGCTCAAGAAAACCCCCGAGGTGAGATCCCCGACCTCCCCTCCACCGATCTATGCCATAAAATCATAGTTTTAGGAAGAATTGACGAAGATCCGAAACTCTCCGGCGAGATCGCCGCCTCCCGCCGCCGTGCGCCGCCCGCGCTCGATCAGAGCGACGTGGCCGCTTGTGCGCCGTCTATTTTAAATCGTACGGTAGAATTTAAATCCTCGCGTACCGGTTCGATGTTATAATCTCAGCCGTCTGTTTTAAACCGGACGGTCCACGTCAGCCCCACGTTATAAAGACTGGAATTCTTACGCGCTACCCCTTGGGTTCTCAGAAAATAAGAGCTAGCCCCGGAAACTTCTGATCTAGCCCCTGGAACTTCAGAAAATCATGTAAATTCATTTAAAAATCAGTTTTAGCCCCTGGAATTAATAAAAATTAGGAAAACCCCTCTGTTATGTGTAGTTAGACCCCTGGAAATTCTTAAAATAATATAATAGACCCTGTAGTGGGGTGAGTTTACCTTTTTAACCCTATGTGATATTTAATTTAGGAATTTGAATATGTGTTTAGTATTTAAAAATTAAAAGATGGGACAAACACATTGTAAATTCAAATTAAAAACTTTCCTAGTACTTGGAGAACTTTGGAGTGAGATAAAAATAGATTTTTGGCTGAAATGAATCTGTTTAATTGATTATTCACATTTATTAGTTATAGGGACATATTTTTAAGTAGAGAATAATTCTAAAAATTAGTAAAATAAATGTAAAATAGTTCACATCAGAGGAGAAGTTCAAAAATATATTATTATATATTTTAGACCCAAAACCTATTCTGTTTAGATGAGGTGTCTTACTATTTTTATAATAAAGTTCACATTTAGGCATAGGAAATAAATCTGAAAATATAGCAAGCTAAGGATAAATAACTAGAAATTGATAAATGAAGTTTCCAAAATCCAAAGAATTCAGTTTAGGGTTGGTAGAAGGTCTGAAGAGACATATGAAGTGGGAAAATACCTTTCATGCATACTTGGTAGCTAAAATGTGTATCAATTAAATATAAGGGATTTATTTAAATTAGAAATACATATATAGTATGCCAACATGAATATGAATACAAAAGTAGAAATCATATGTACATGTTTAAAAGTGCATGTAAGCCAAAATCAACACACATAGATGTGGGGACCACCCCGTGGTTCACCCACTCCAGGATCGCATAGGGTGGTGCCGTACGATGCGGCACCCAACAGCACACACGAAAAGAATAAAGAACAACATACAAACTTTTATTTGTTATAAAACAGCGGAAGTCTTTTTACAAAATATAATATACAGCGGAAGTAATGTACAATAGTAGCCTCTCATCCTAACTATGCAAAAGTGCAGCTGTCCAGCCCGGGGACGCTACACGCTAGCAGCATGGAACCGGAGAAATCACGGCGGCGTGCAGGGCTCTATCTCGGCCGTGTACCCTGACGGGGGCATTGCCTCATCCTCGGAACCCTCCTCATAGCTCTCACCTGCATACAGCTCAAATATTGCAACCGTGAGCACGATGGCTCAGCAAGGCTTAACCGTCTGACCTAGGCATGGAACTCTACATGCAGGGAGGTGTATGATAGGAAAAGGAATTTGCGACAAAGACACGCCTATAAGTTGATCCTTACTTTCAGTTTTATAGCGTCAAATTCATGTGCCTTAGGCAGCCCTCACATCCGAAGTCCACAATCAAACAAGAAACGCTTTCCTCCGATTTGGTGACGCCCAAAGCGGAAAGTAAACTTAATTAGCTCTACATCTACAGCATACATGGTTTCCAAAACAGTAATATATCATCACAGCATATTATCCTTCAACTGGCTTACTTCACTTCTTACTACGTCACGAAACAGTGAACAAGCGGTACTCAAATAACCGCGAGGGACGGTGATTGCAATCAGGAGACAACCGGACAACACGTTGCATACACCCACTTTCAGAAGCGTGATTCCACACCCCTTCCTACTCTGTTGTATGCAACCACCTTTCAAAGGCAACCCAAACACCGAACCGGTCCATCCGTAACGGGCAGGAGGTCCCGCGTGGATCGTGACTGTGCCCACCGGCAGATTTACACCTTGCTACCCTCAACCCACTCCTGTTTACGGTTGGGTAAGCCTCGGCACCCAGGTTAACCATTTACATCGGTTTCCTGCTTATGTCAGTATGCCATCCGGTACTGTTCGATACTTGTTCAGCAGGCCCGCACACGACTCGGTCCTCAATCGACACCAACAGGGCTACGCACGTGAGACCTCTGCTCACTGCTTCCTACCCCCCTGCTGGGTCTCATTTTTACCACTCTTAAGCCATTTTCTATTCTGACCAAACCGTGTGATAAACCTTACCTCGCGAGTAGATTCCAACTACTCGACTTCTACCGAGGTCCTAAGTATATTAGCGGGGCCTTGTCTACTCGTCGGCTCTGTAAGCTACCCAACCCTTCATAGGATTTAAAAGGTTATGCAAGTGGGGTTTCAAACACCTTAACTCTAATGCAAACATTCACCCTAGACATAAGTGATACAAATAAAGAATTTTATAAAAGGTACTTAAGTGCAAACCGGGGCTTGCCTGGTTGCGAGTTAGATGGGAAGTCAACTTCAGGTGGCAGGACGTCCAAAGGCTCCGGTGTGTCCTCAACTTCGGTCACTATGATGAAATGTAATAAAATACATGTGTAAGTATTAAAGGTTTATAGAAATTGAACTTCTATTCATAGCTACTGCTATTTAGGATCCTTAATTGGCTTCTGTTTAAATTTGAATTTCTAAATAAAGGCTGAACTTGGGAAGGCAGTTTAGCCTAGCAAATGAACTCCAATGAAGCCCAAATTTTTACTGGAGATCAGTATCTATGAAGAGAATTTTCTGCCCAAATTTGGGAATATTTCATAAAGAATTGCTCCTATAATAAATCCCTAAAGGATTTACTAGAAACAATTCTACAGAAATTCCTGGGCATTTTCGTAGCATAAAATTGGTTTCTCTGCGAAGTAATCCTCCTGAGGATTCCAACAAAATTGGTCTCACTCTTTTTGGAGTTTTCTACACAAAGTTATGGCCTTGTAAAGATCAGCTAATTCCTGAAATTATTTCTCTAATAGAAACTTCAAATAATTCGGCTGGGCCCACTGTTTTAATTCGGACCAGTCAGATTTTAGCAACACCGGGGGCTACGGGGTTATTCCCGCGCAGCCGCACTGGATCCGGCACCACAAGCCGATCCCCGCGCCTATACGGAGGCTGACCGGTGGGACCCGACCCTCCTTCGTCTTCCTCGCGCTGCCCGCGCCTCCCGCGGCGGCGCACGCCGGCGAGGCTCGCCGGGACGGGGTTCCCGTGGTCCAAACTTTGTCAAACTCACCACCTGTGAGTTCTACACCGTGCTGAACACGATGGTGGGGTCGGGAGCCGATGACAACAGCCGGAAAGGTGCTTGCACCGGCGACCATGTCGAACCTTACTTCGGCGACCTCGCTCTCCCTCAACAGTGGGTCTTTCGGGCTAGGGTTTGCTCCAAAAGCACCAGTGTCCCATGGACATCCTCGACCCATAGCTCGCTCTCCCTGAAACCCACCGGAGAGAGGACCTCACCGGCGACCCGAGCCTGCAAAACTCCGGCGGCGACAAAAACTCGGTACCCGGCATCTCTACTTGCTCATTTGAGCTGCTAGAACTTCGGGGAGATGCGCAAGCATGTGCTGGAGCTACTCTAAGCTCATCTAGTGCGGATCTACCCCGAGCACAACGAATTTCTTTGAAGGGTCCTCGGGTTTCTAAAGAACCGCCGGCGCCAAACTTCAAAATACTCGGTACCGGAGCTAAGAAAGCAGGAACTGGTGGAAAGGAAGGAGGAAGGGTTCCTCACGCACCTCAGGGACCTTTCTGTTGATCGTAAGAGGCCGCAAATCCGTCGGGCGACGGTGTGGCGTACAGGCGATCAACGTCGGAGCTCCGAAGGGAATTCCAGCTCGTAGGCGCCAACCACCGGTGCTAATGTTCACTTGAGGCTTCGGGGAGCAGGAGAGAGACCTGGTGCAACGTTCCTGCTGCTCAGCCGCGCGAGAGGCACGCCGAGCTCAGCAGGCGGTGGTCGATTGGGAGAGAAGGCTATCGGTGGTGCCCGTTGTGGACAAGGCAGCCGCGGCAACCGAGCTGAGGAGGAGGAGAAGTAGAGCTGGGATACTCGGGCGGCCGCTCTTATCGCCCATGCGCGCGCGCCGACGTCGGCCAGCGAGAACCAGCTCGGTGGCTCGGTGAGGACGTCGGGTGGAGCGCTTTTCCGGGAGCTGTCGCGCCGCGATCAACCGGGAACAGAGAGAGAGGGAAAAACAGTCGGTTTGTTTGCTTTAGGTGGCTGACAATTGGGCCCCACCTCCCCCTTTGTTTAGTCAAACTTTTCTGATATTTTTCCCTCCAGCAACTCAACATTAAAAGCTTTACTTCATCCCAAAGTTAAGTTTGAATTTGCAGAATTCAAATGGTTTGAATCCTGGTGTAGAATTTGAATGGGGTTTGATCATTTGAATTTGAAAAGGAGTTTGAATCCTCCCCTTTGCCTTGCTCCAAAAATATGGCAAACCAGGCCCAAAATTTCTTATTTTTGGCATGGCTGTTAATTCAAATGTGAGGAACACATTTGTGGAACCAAATTTGCAAATTGAGAAAACTCAAATTTGAAACTGAATTTCAAATTCAGATTAGAGGGCTTCTCCTTTTAATCCCAAACAAATATTGAAACTCCTCCAAATGAACTGAAATTTGGAAGGGTGAATATTTGGACTATGAAGATCCAAGTTATGAATTTAGATCTCCATGTTTGGAAGTTTTGGGAAGTCTAAACCCTCACTTTGAACTTACCCCATTATAATTCAAAGTTTTAATTCCCCTCATTTTTCATAAGTGTACATGAGCTGAATTTCTTGCTACCACTTTTGGGGATTTTACATCCCCCCCTTAAAAAGAATTTCGTCCCGAGATTCCAATGGAAAAGCAAAGTGGGGAAAAACTTTACCGGGTATATGATGATAGCAAGTCCGGATAATACGTTCGTAGATAGTCCTCGCTTTCCCATGTCGCTTCATCAGCGGTATGGTTACTCCACAAGACCTTGTAGAACCATAAGGTCCGGTTTCTTGTGGCACGAGTCTTTTCATCAATGATCCGGATTGGATACTCCGTGTACGTGAGGTCCTGTTGAAGAACTTCTATGTCTTCAATTCGGATTTCAGCTGAGGGTTTGAGGCATTTCCTCAGCTGAGAGATATGGAAGACATTGTGAATCCCTGCGAGCGACACCGGTAACTCCAAGCGATAGGCCACGGGTCCGCATCTTTCAATAACAACGAATGGACCAATGAACCGCGGCGCAAGTTTACCCTTCACTCCGAAACAGTGAACGCCCTTCATCGGAGACACACGGACATAAACATGGTCCCCGATGTGGAAGTGGAGAGGGCGGCGTCTTTTATCCGCATAGCTCTTCTGACGAGATTGAGCAGCATTGAGGTTGGCTTGTATTACTCGCACTCGTTCTTCAGCCCCATTCACAAGTTCAATGCCGTAGATGACTCGCTCGCCGGACTCGCACCAGTTGAGAGGTGTGCGGCATTTCCGGCCGTAGAGAGCTTCATACGGCGCCATCTTGATGCTAGCTTGATAGCCATTGTTGTAAGAAAATTCCGCCAACGGCAAATGATCGTCCCAATTCTTGCCGTGGTGGATGGCACAAGCGCGTAGCATGTCTTCAAGCACTTGATTCACCCGTTGAGTTTGACCATCTGTCTGCGGGTGATACGCGGAGCTTCGGATCAGTTTGGTCCCCAATGATGCGTGCAGCTGTTCCCAAAACTGAGAGACAAACAGCGCACCGCGATCTGAAATAATGGAGCGGGGAACACCGTGCAAGCATAAGATTCTTGCAATATAAAGCTCCGCATATTGCTTGGCCACGTATCTTGGTATGTACGGGGATAAAATGAGCCGACTTGGTTAGTCGATCGACTATCACCCAAATCGAGTCATGTTTGTGAGACATGAGAGGTAATCCGACTATGAAGTCCATGATGATATCCTCCCACTTCCACGCCGGAATGTTCAACGGTTGCAGCTGTCCGGCTTTACGCATATGGTCGGCTTTCACCCGCCGACACGTATCACATTCGGATACGTACTTTGCGATTTCTCTTTTCATCCGTGTCCACCAAAACCTTGTTTTCAGATCTTGGTACATCTTGTTGCTGCCCGGATGAATAGAATACTTGGACAAATGAGCTTCGTCCAAGATTTTCCTCCGAAGCTTCATGTCACGGGGTACCACTATACGGTCTTTAAACCATAGTGTACCGTTATCATCTCTTCGGAAGCATTTCATTTCGCCATTCTTCATCCTTCTCCGAATGTGCGACCTTCCCACGTCTTTCTTCTGCACTTCCATAATCTCCTCTCATATTGTAGGGACGAGAGCAAGATTATACAATGCCCCATATGGAACCAAGTACAGACTCGGCTCCTCCTCTTCAAGTGGGTGATGGACAGACTGTTGACATGGGATTTGCGGCTTAAGGCATCAGCAACCACGTTTGCCTTCCCGGGATGGTAGTGAATCTCGATCTCGTAGTCTTTGATCAGTTCTAGCCATCTCCGTTGCCGCATATTCAACTCCTTTTGAGTGAATATATATTTCAGACTTTTGTGGTCGGTGTAGAGGTGCACTAAGTTCCCAAGCAACTAGTGCCTCCACATCTTCAAGGCCAATACCACAGCAGCGAGCTCAAGATCATGAGTCGGATAGTGCTGCTCGTGGTTACGAAGTTTACGTGAGCCATAGGCGACCACTCTTCCTCCTTGCATCAATACACAGCCAAGCCCGATACCGGACGCATCACAATATACGTCGAAGGGCTTGGTTGTATCCGGTTGAGCTAACACCGGGGATGTTGTAAGATGCTTCACTAATGCTTGGAAAGCTTCTTCGCAAGCTGAGCTCCAAACATATTTGATCCCCTTCTTCAACAGTTCAGTCATCGGCTTAGCAAGCTTGGAGAAGTTCGGTATGAATCTCCGATAATATCCTGCTAACCCGAGGAACCTCCTGACTTCATGGACTGATGTGGGGGACTTCCATTTCAGCACTTGTTCAATTTTGCTTGGATCAACTGCAATGCCTTATGCAGAAATAATGTGACCAAGGAATGACACTTGGCTGATCCAAAACTCGCACTTGCTGAACATAGCATAAAGCTTATGGTCTCTTAATCGCTGAAGTACGATATGCAAGTGTTTGGCGTGTTCTTCTTCAGTCATGGAGTAAACCAAGATGTCGTCTATGAACACCACCACAAACTTGTCCAACTCCGGCATGAACACTGAGTTCATGAGATACATGAAGTGTGCCGGGGCGTTGGTGAGACCAAAGGACATGACGAGGTATTCATACAACCCATATCTCGTCAAGAAGGCCGTCTTTGGGATATCCTCCGCTAGGATCTTGATTTGATGATATCCGGAGCGAAGATCCATCTTGGAAAATACACTCGCACCCACAAGTTGATCGAAGAGAATATCGATGCGGGGCAGTGGATATTTATTCTTGATGGTGACGGCGTTGAGAGGTCGGTAGTCCACACACAACCTCAGGGTTTCATCCTTCTTCTTCACAAACAGCGCCGAGCATCCCCATGGCCAGGAACTCGGTCGAATGAAACCCTTCTTCATCAAATTGTTGAGCTGCTCCTTTAGTTCAGCCAGCTCATTCGGAGCCATCTTATATGGTCTCCGTGATATCGGCGTCGTCCCAGGTACAAGTTCAATCTTGAACTCGACATCTCTTTCGGGTGGCATGCCCGGAAGATCATCCGGAAAGACATCCAGGTATTCACGGACCACATGAACATCGTCAAGTTTTGTGGCTTCCGTGTTATAGGTGGCTGGAGATTCTTGAACCGAACGGTCAAGAATAAGAACATGTGGTTCATGAAGTGGAGAGTTTAAACGAACCACATGTGGAATGATGTCAAAAGCATAAATCCTTCGACTCTAACTCGCTGTTTTACAACAGCCACTAGACGTCGAACGGTGAAACTAAGTGTTTTGGTTGAAATACAGAAAATTCCAGAGATCATTTGGTCTGCCCTGTTTTTGGACAGTACCTACTCATCTGAGATTTTCATCCCTTTGGAGGGAGATTTTGTTCTGGAGCTCTACAGAAAAGTTGTAGAGGACTTCTAAACCTTTCCAGAATGGTACCCCGCACCTCCATTGGTTCAACCAATCTTAAGTTATGCCCTGTTCAAGTTCAGAAAAAATTCTGCCAAAAACAGGGGAGATTGTTCCTAAGCTTTTGAGACTGAATCTATACTCCCAATTGACTCTTAGTTCAATATAGGAGTTTACTAACCCCTAAATGAAATCCTAAACTTCATTTTGACTCTTTTCTTTGAAAATAAACTTTTATGCTGTCGGTACTACGTTTCCTCACCAAAGAAAAATCCTAAACCGGTATTCCGGCATCTACGTGTCAAATGGTGGAACTAAAGTCGTCGCTCACAAACGGTTTCTACACGTCATGCACTAACGTGGTTAATGTGCCTGCAGCAGAACACACAATAATGGTGCACACAATGGTTTTTGGCATTTCAGGCAGTTCCATATCATAATAAAACATACGGTCCGTATCATTGCCATACGGATCGTCCTTGAGTCAAGACACGTCTCAAGGTACATGGTCGTGTTTTCACACCACACGACGGGGAACCCGAGTAGAGCGCAAACGGATCGTCATGGTTGGGAATTTTATCAACCCAACGGATACCACCTACTGCCTCATGACCGTTGAGGCACGCCGATGGCGAGTGCTGCGTATGGCCCTTTGAACATTGAACGTTCAAGAGTTGCATACTATCGTGTTGCTTACCACACGATGGGGTATTCTCACTTTTGCCTAAAGCACGCTGGAGATCAGCGTTTTCATATGCTCTCAGGACCATTAAGAGGTTCAGAGACTCATATTCACTACCGTGCCAAGCCACGGTATATCATCCCATACTATTACTCGTATGGCGAGTTACCGTAATTGATCCGCCTACGGTGGCGTACCTTACCTCTTACCTGATGTCAGAGCGTCGTTACAGAATGTATAACATATAAGTTAGCTTTCCACCATCATAACTAGTACTATCATAGACCTTATGTGGGCTTAATGACTAATCCTCACTCGACTACTTCTATGTTTTCAAAATAAGCTCTTTTCGAGCGTGCTATTCCCAATGCGGCTCTGATACCACGGCTGTGGGGACCACCCCGTGGTTCACCCACTCTAGGATCGCATAGGGTGGTGCCGTACGATGCGGCACCCAACAGCACACACGAAAAGAATAAAGAACAACATACAAACTTTTATTTGTTATAAAACAGCGGAAGTCTTTTTACAAAATATAACTATACAGCGGAAGTAATGTACAATAGTAGCCTCTCATCCTAACTATGCAAAAGTGCAGCTGTCCAGCCCGGGGACGCTACACGCTAGCAGCATGGAACCGGAGAAATCACGGTGGCGTGCAGGGCTCAATCTCGGCCGTGTACCCTGACGGGGGCATCGCCTCATCCTTGGAACCCTCCTCATAGCTCTCACCTGCATACAGCTCAAATATTGCAACCGTGAGCACGATGGCTCAGCAAGGCTTAACCGTCTGACCTAGGCATGGAACTCTACATGCAGGGAGGTGTATGATAGGAAAAGGAATTTGCGACAAAGACACGCCTATAAGTTGATCCTTACTTTCAGTTTTATAGCATCAAATTCATGTGCCTTAGGCAGCCCTGACATCGGAAGTCCACAATCAAACAAGAAACGCTTTCCTCCGATGTGGTGATGCCCAAAGCGGAAAGTAAACTTAATTAGCTCTACATCTACAGCATACATGGTTTCCAAAACATTAATATATCATCACAGCATATTATCCTTCAACTGGCTTACTTCACTTCTTACTACGTCACGAAACAGTGAACAAGCGGTACTCAAATAACCGCGAGGGACGGTGATTGCAATCAGGAGACACCCGGACAACACGTTGCATACACCCACTTTCAGAAGCGTGATTCCACACCCCTTCCTACTCTGTTGTATGCAACTACCTTTCAAAGGCAACCCAAACACCGAACCGGTCCATCCGTAACGGGCAGGAGGTCCCCGCGTGGAGCGTGACTGTGCCCACCGGCAGATTTAGACCTTGCTACCCTCAACCCACTCCTGTTTACGGTTGGGTAATCCTCGGCACCCAGGTTAACCATTTACATCGGTTTCCTGCTTATGTCAGTATGCCATCCGGTACTGTTCGATACTTGTTCAGCAGGCCCGCACACGACTCGGTCCTCAATCGACACCAACAGGGCTACGCACGTGAGACCTCCGCTCACTGCTTCCTACCCCCCCTGCTGGGTCTCATTTTTACCACTCTTAAGCCATTTTCTGTTCTGACCAAACCGTGTGATAAACCTTACATCGCGAGTAGATTCCAACTACTCGACTTCTACCGAGGTCCTAAGTATATTAGCGGGGCCTTGTCTACTCGTCGGCTCTGTAAGCTACCCAACCCTTCATAGGATTTAAAAGGTTATGCAAGTGGGGTTTCAAACACCTTAACTCTAATGCAAACATTCACCCTAGACATAAGTGATACAAATAAAGAATTTTATAAAAGGTACTTAAGTGCAAACCGGGGCTTGCCTGGTTGCGAGTTAGATGGGAAGTCAACTTCAGGTGGCAGGACGTCCAAAGGCTCCGGTGCGTCCTCAACTTCGGTCACTATGATGAAATGTAATAAAATACATGTGTAAGTATTAAAGGTTTATAGAAATTGGACTTCTTTTCATAGCTACTGCTATTAGGATCCTTAATTGGCTTTGGGAATTTTTCAGTGGATACTAGACTCTCTAAGGATGACTTGAGCCAAATTTGGAGACATGTCATTGCATAATGTAGTCTTTAAAATTCCTACAAGTACAATGCTTATCTGAATTTTGAGCCCAAATCTGGAGCTTTGACATAGCTAGAAATGGAAGATATGATTAGGGTAAGTCTCCATGGTTCTAAAAAAATTTGTTTCACCATTTTTGGAGCTACCATCAGAGAGATATGAATTTTTGAACTTAGACAGGAGTTCTGAAAAAGCTTCTGTTTAAATTTGAATTTCTAAATAAAGGCTGAACTTGGGAAGGCAGTTTACCCTAGCAAATGAACTCCAATGAAGCCCAAATTTTTACTGGAGATTAGTATCTATGAAGAGGATTTACTGCCCAAATTTGGGAATATTTCATAAAGAATTGCTCCTATAATAAATCCCTAAAGGATTTACTAGAAACAATTCTACAGAAATTCCTGGGCATTTTCATAGCCTAAAATTGGTTTCTCTGCGAAGTACTCCTCCTGAGGATTCCAACAAAATTGGTCTCACTCTTTTTGGAGTTTTCTACACAAAGTTATGGCCTTGTAAAGATCAGCTAATTCCTGGAATTATTTCTCTAGTAGAAACTTAAAATAATTGGGCTGGGCCCACTGTTTTAATTCGGACCAGTCAGATTTTAGCAACACCGGGGGCTCCGGGATTATTCCCACGCAGCCGCACTGGATCCGGCGCCACAAGCCGATCCCCACGCGTATACGGAGGCTGACCGGTGGGACCCGGCCCTCCTTCGTCTTCCTCGCACTGCCCGCGCCTCCCGCGGCGGCGCACGCCGGCGAGGCTCACCGGGACGGGGTTCCCGTGGTCCAAACTTCATCAAACTCGCCGTCTGTGAGTTCTACACCGTGCTGAACACGATGGTGGGGTCGGGAGCCGATGACAACAGCTGGAAAGGTGCTTGCACCGGCGACAATGTTGAACCTTACTTCGGCGACCTCGCTCTCCCTCAACAGTGGGTCTTTCGGGCTAGGGTTTGCTCCAAAAGCACCAGTGTCCCATGGACATCCTCGACCCATAGCTCGCTCTCCCTGAAACCCACCGGAGAGGGGACCTCACCGGCGACCCGAGCCTGCAAAACTCCGGCGGCGACAAAAACTCGGTACCCGGCATCTCTACTTGCTCATTTGAGCTGCTAGAACTTCGGGGAGATGCGCAAGCATGTGCTGGAGCTACTCTAAGCTCATCTAGTGCGGAGCTACCCCGAGCACAACGAATTTCTTCGAAGGGTCCTCGGGTTTCTAAAGAACCGCCAGCGCCAAACTTCAAAATACTCGGTACCGGAGCTAAGAAAGCAGGAACTGGTGGAAAGGGAGGAGGAAAGGTTCCTCACGCACCTCAGGGACCTTTCTGTTGATCGTAAGAGGCCGCAAATCCATCGGGCGACGGTGTGGCGTACAGGCGATCAACACCGGAGCTCCGAAGGGAATTCCAGCTCGTAGGCGCCAACCACCGGTGCTGGTGTTCACTTGAGGCTTCGGGGAGCAGGAGAGAGACCTGGCGCAACATTCCTGCGGCTCAGCCGCGCGAGAGGCACGCCGAGCTCAGCAGGAGGTGGTCGATCGGGAGAGAAGGCTATCGGTGGTGCTCGTTGTGGACAAGGCAGCCGCGGCAACCGAGCTGAGGAGGAGGAGAAGTAGAGCTGGGGTACTCGGGCGGCCGCTCTTATCGCCCACGCGCGCGCGCCGACGTCGGCCAGCGAGAACAAGCTCGGTGGCTCGGTGAGGACGTCGGGTGGAGTGCTTTTCCGGGAGCTGTCGCGCCGCGATCAACCGGGAACAGAGAGAGAGGGAAAAACAGTCGGTTTGTTTGCTTTAGGTGGCTGACAACTGGCCCCACCTCCCCCTTTGTTTAGTCAAACTTTTCTGATATTTTTCCCTCCAGCAACTCAACATTAAAAGCTTTACTTCATCCCAAAGTTAAGTTTGAATTTGCAGAATTCAAATGGTTTGAATTCTGGTGTAGAATTTGAATGGGGTTTGATCATTTGAATTTGAAAAGGAGTTTGAATCCTCCCCTTTGCCTTGCTCCAAAAATATGGCAAAACAGGCCCAAAATTTCTGATTTTTGGCATGGCTGTTAATTCAAATGTGAGGAACACATTTGTGGAACCAAATTTGCAAATTGAGAAAACTCAAATTTGAAACTGAATTTCAAATTCAGATTAGAGGGCTTCTCCTTTTAATCCCAAACAAATATTGAAACTCCTCCAAATGAACTGAAATTTGGAAGGGTGAATATTTGGACTATGAAGATCCAAGTTATGAATTTAGATCTCCATGTTTGGAAGTTTTGGGAAGTCTAAACCCTCACTTTGAACTTACCCCATTATAATTCAAAGTTTTAATTCCCCTCATTTTTCATAAGTGTACATGAGCTGAATTTTCTTGCTACCACTTTTGGGGATTTTACAATAGAGTAACCACAACACATAGAATTGTGAATGGCTTTCATAAATGTGAATGTGTGGTTTGTATGAAGTGGAAGTGTGAACTATGTCTTATGGCTTGTTGTTTTCTTTTGCTATGTGTGATGGTATGAGTAGAACCTGCTCCAGAGCAAGTTCTTCCTTTCCAAGATCAGGACTACCCATTCCAAGAGCAGCAGGAAGGAGGCAAGTGTCCTTGACCACTTTGATCCTATACTAGAATGTATAGATAGAATTATTTGCATTGTCAATTGAAATATGAAACCCATGCTAGGATGTTTCCCTAGAATTGCATTACCTTGTTTCCTTGTAGCTTGGGTTGGGATTTATTTATCATGTCATTTATTAGTATGCATATGCTTAGCCATGCTTAGAATGGGATATTTGGGATATGAGATCATCAGTTTATTTTACCATACTCTTGAATGAGACATTGTTAGTTATGTAGAGGTAGGGATCAAGGCAAGTTGGATGTTTTGGTTGGTGCTGGGTGCACGAGACTCGGGTTTGTGTTGAGTACTTGCCTGGATCCTAAGGACCGGCTCATGGAGCATGTAACCTGGCTTTACCGTGCCAACCACATGCTGAGATGGGGCAGCTTGGCCAATTAATTAGGTGTATCTCTGACGTAGTATGGGTGTGTTGGATGGTGCGGGGAATAGGTGTCTGCTGGACTACCATATGAACCGCAAGGCTCAAGAGGGGGCCACTGCAGCGGGGTTGGAGCCTCTTGTATGCTGTTAGGGGTGAAACCTCAGTGGGCCCATGCTCGTCAGGAATCCCTTTGTAAAGGCTTCGTAGTGATCTCCTGGCTACACACCTGGGAAGTGTGAATGTGGTTTGTAGCCACTGGCATAATGGAGGTTCTTTTAGTCCACCCGGCAACGGGGGATGAAATCACTACATGTGGGTACACTGGTGCAAACTCTGCAGAGTCAAAAATGTCATGACAGCTGTGCTCACGGTCAAGAGCGGCTTGGACTTATTCATGATTAGAGGAGTGATGGTTTTGGAAGTTAAGGTTGTTAAGCGGGAGCTTAACATTGAAAATGAGGTTATGGTTATTTGATTATGATGATGGGATGGGAGATTGGGACCATTTCACCTGTGTAGTAATGTAGGTGCTTAATAAGCTAAGGTGATAGGTATTAATTGCGTAGTGCTTTAACCATGAGTTCAGCCTCTCCTTGCTCTAGCCATGCATGACATAACTTTCCCACACTCGCTGAGTACCATCGGTACTCAACCTTGCATATTTGTTGGTTTATATTGCTGCTCAGGTAAAGATAATGAGGTGGTGTATAATGATCAAGACTTTGGACCTGAAGAAGGTTTCTAGGTTCATGGAGTCCCTCGGGCAACGCCTGTGACGGAGCCCACAAGAATAATATTCCGCTGCTATTTTATTTACTTGTTATGAACTTATTATCGTCCATCGAGACATATGCTATGTAAGACTTATTTATATTCGACACCTGGCTTGTTATAAATGATGCTTCACTATTTGTCACCACATGTATGAGAAAATGATCCTGGCATACATGTGATATTCACTCGGTTGTTCTTCGGAGAAACCTGGTGTGACACTGGTTCTCTCCGGTCTCGTTCCAAAACAGCGGCGTTCTACACCGTCTACCGTACAATGCTTCGAAAGGCGACATCTTCAAGCTGGCTTGATAGCTGTTGTTATAGGAGATTCCACGTACGGTAAACTCTTATCCCAACTATGCCCATGTTTCAAGGCGCAAGCTCTCAACATGTCCTCCAAAATTTGGTTTGTCCTTTCGGTTTGTCCATCGGTTTGTGGGTGATAGGCGGAGCTAAAATCCAGTCGTGTACCCATAGCTTTCTGCAGCTTCCTGCAAAATCTAGAGGTAAACTGAGAACCCTGATCTGAGACTATCCTCCTCGGGACTCCATGACGGCACACGATCTTCTCCATGTACAACTCGGCTAATTGTGCAACGTTGTACTTGGCCCTTACAGGGAGAAAATGGGCTGTTTTTGTCAATCGGTCCACGATAACCCACATGGAGTCATAACCCAACTGAGTACGTGGCAATCCGACGATGAAATCCATACTGATGTCTTTCCACTTCCACTCGGGTACCTTCAAGGGTTGCAACAATCCAGCGGGTCTTTGATGTTTGGCCTTCACCCATTGGCATGTGTCGCTTAGGGCAACATATTCGGCTATGTCCCTTTTCATACCATCACACCAATAACAAGTCTTCAAGTCCTTGTAAATTTTGGTACTTCCGGGATGTATGGAATAAGGTGAATCATGTGCCTCTTTCAATATCATGTCGCGGATGTGCTTTACGTTAGGTACACAAATGCTTTTTCCTAGCCAAAGCATACCCTTCTCATTTTCTTTGAAATCCTTCTCTATCCTTGTCGGATCCTTTCCTTGATTTACTTGATCTCCTCATCCGTTGCCTGGCCACCTCTTATCTCTTGCTCCAATGAAGAGTGGAGTTCCATCACTTCCATCTTGTTCAAGAATCCGAGGTGTAACCGTTCGAACTCCTTATGTAGTTCGGGTGGTAGCTCCCGAACCGTGAGTTGGTGACATGCTCCCTTCCGGCTCAATGCATCAGCTACTACATTGGCCCTTCCAGGGTGGTAGTTGATTCTAACATCGTAATCCTTGATGAGTTCCAACCATCGATGTTGCCTCAAATTCAAGTCCGTTTGTGTAAATATGTACTTGAGGCTTTTATGATCCGTATAGATCTCGCATCGATGACCAAGGATATAATGTCTCCAAATCTTCAATGCATGCACTACTGCTGCTAGCTCCAAGTCATGTGTAGGATAATTAAGCTTGTGCTTCTTTAATTGTCGTGAGGATTAGGCTACCACTTGTCCTTCTTGCATGAGCACACATCCGAGCCCTTGTCTAGATGCGTCACAATATATGTCGAAGCTCTTGCTCACGTCCGGCAATACCAAAACCGGCGCTGTGGTTAGCCTTTTCTTGAGCTCCTCAAAACTTTGTTGGCATGTTGGTGTCCATTGGAAGGCTTTTCCCTTCGTTAGCAACTCCGTCATAGGCTTTGCTATCTTAGAGAAGTCCTTGATGAACCTTCGGTAGTATCCAGCCATCCCAAGAAAACTCCGAATATCCCTCACGTTTTGCGGTTGGTTCCACTTCAGAACATCTACCACTTTTCCGGGATCAACCGATACCACTTCCTCGGAGATAATGTGGCCTAGGAACGATATCTCCTTTAGCCAAAATTGACACTTGTTGAGCTTGGCATACAATTGATGCTCGCGCATTTTCTGCAAGGTCAATCTTAAATGTTCTTTATGCTCCTCCTCACTTTTTGAATACACCATAATGTCGTCGATGAAAACCACGACGAACTTATCCAAGTACTCCATGAAAACCTTGTTCATAAGCTACATGAAGTATGCGGGTGCATTTGTTAACCCAAAAGTCATGACGGTATACTCATACGAACCATACCGTGTCCAAAAGGCAGTCTTGGGTATATCGGAGGGCTTAATTTTCAGCTGGAAGTATGCCGACCAAAGATCAATCTTGGAGAACACTCGGGCTCCTTTCATTTGATCGAATAGGTCTTCTATACGGGGCAGAGGATATTAGTTCTTGATTGTCACCTCGTTGAGAGACATATAGTCCATGCACATCCTTTGGGTCCCATCCTTCTTGTCTACGAAGAGCACGGGGGCTCCCCATGGTGACGAGCTTGGACGTATAAAACCCTTCTCTAACTGCTCCTGAATTTGCTTCTTGAGTTCCAATAGTTCATTGGTGGGTATCCTATAGGGTCTCTTTGCTATTGGTGCAGTTCTGGGTACCAAATCAATGGCAAACTCAATGTCACAGTCTGGTGGCATACCCGAAAGCTCTTCTATAACACGTCTGAGAATTACTGAACCACTGGAATGCTGTCCAAAGTTGCTCCTTCGATGTGGTTCAAACTTGCCTTATTTGGTTGTTTGTTGGGCTGACTTAAACTCGATACGAATATTGTGCTCGTGTGTCAACTGCATGCTCCTCTTAACACATTGGATTACTCTGTTGTGCTTGCTTAACCAATCCATCCCGAGTATTATGTCAAGCCCTTGGGAATCCAAGACAATGAGGTTGGCAAGGAAGTCTACCCCCCTTATTTTATGGCTTACTTTCGGACATACTATATTAGTCCTCATCTCTCCACCGGGAGAATTAACTAACATAGCACATTTTAAGTATGATATGGGTAGATTATGCTTGGCAACATACTTGGACGATATGAAGGAATGTGATGCTCCAGAATCAAATAAAATGGTGGCTGGGTTGGAATTGGCAAGGAACATACCAATTACGACGTCCTCAGCATGTTGTGCTTCCTCAGCAGAGACATGGTTCACGTTGCCGCGAGCATAGTACTGCTGTATACGGTTTCCTTGATTGTCTCCTCCGTTCGGTTGCGGGTTCTGCTTGGACACGTTTCCTTGCTGTCCAGGACCTCTCCTCGGGCACTGGCTCGTGAAGTGTCCTATTTTCCCGCATGCAAAGCATGCCCTGTTGCCCATGGCAGCAGGTACGTTGGGGCGGGGGTTTTGAACAGGAGCGCCCATATTGTATCGGGGCATAGGAGGCAAGGGCACACGAGGTGCTTGTGCAACGGGTCGTTGTTGTGGTGGCTGACTAGGGCAGTATGCAGGAGCGGTCGATCCATACTGCGGTGCGTCTGGGGGCATGTACTGAGGTCGTACGTTGCTCCCGTGGGGCTGGTATGGCATCTTCCTCTTGCACTCTCGCTCGATCTCTCGGATCTTGCTTTCAACCACTATAGCTTTGTCAACCAGCTTCTGGAAGCTCGCGTAGTCATTGTTGAGTAGCTGAACCTGTATCTCATTGTTCAACCCTCTCATGAACAGGTACTGCTTCCTCTGGTCCGAGTTGACATCTTCGGAGACGTACCGAGACATTTGCGTGAACTTGTTGAGATACTCATTCACGCTTCTCTGTCCTTGGCGGAGACCTTCGAACTCCTGTCTCTTGAGCATCATTACACCAGCTGGGATGTAATGAGAGCGGAAACTCTCCTTGAACTCAGTCCAAGTGATCGTCTCCGGGTCGACATGAGCGTTGCATAGGGCATCCCACCAGTTAGCGGCAGCTCCCATGAGTTGGTGCGACGCGAAAAGAACCTTCTCTCAGTCATTGCACTGCACTATGGCAAGCTTCTTCTCCATGAATTTCAACCAGTCGTCGGCCTCCATGGGGTTGTTAGCTTGAGCAAAGGTGGGTGGTCGAGTCCTCATGAACTCTCCCAGTCTGTTATGAGCTGGCGGTGGTGGTGGCGGTGGTGCCGGAACGGGGTTGTTGTTGTTGGCCTGCAACTGACCCAAAGTTTGGATCATGGTTTGCATAAATTGATTCTGCATGGCCATCAACCGTTCCAGGTTGTTCTCACCAGCTCCGGGGTTAACAGGAATTTCATCGTGGCCATCCTCTTGGTTGCCACGGACGTTCCTTCCTTGGTGGCCGGCATTTCCTCTCACCATCTGTGAGAGAGAACGAAATAGAATAGAGGTTAGAAGATTAGATGGATCCCCCTAACTATATGCATCAAGGTAGATTGGACTATATGTATTAGCCCATATGAGGATGTGAACAAGTGCCGAGGCATCTCACACCTCTTTTCTATTTATGTGTGGATATGGACAACGCTTGAGACGTCACACAACTCACACTAAGCACACAATCACGAACAATCATCACAAGGGCTCACAATACTCCTATTCAAGGCTTATTCAATGGGGGTCCTATATGGCTTAGGGTGATGCCAATCTGTGATCCAACTATGGCTTCTTCTAGGCTTGTATCCTATGTCAAGGTATTTCCAATGCCAATCTATGCATCCTAGGTTTGCATCCTATGGTCAGCGTCAGCTACCAATCTATGATCATTCTAGGTTGTGTGATCTACGATCAACCCGTGGCAGGTTGATACCAATCTGTGCCTGATACCAACTTGTGACTTCTATCTAAGCGTGTAACCTACCGTCAACCCGTGGCTCTAATACCAATCTGTGACGCCATCAATTCTGTGGAAAAAAACCATGGAACCGAGAACTGATTCATATGTGTGCCCAGGATGTTCATCACACATATACACATCATCCACAAACTGAATTTCAGAATATATATAACCACGAATAACAGAGTTATTACAATGTCTCATGAGTCTTGGACTCATGCTCACAGCGGAAGTCTTAATCTAACAGCGGAAGTCTTTATTCTAGTGCGGAATCAATCTAAGCAGTAGCAGCGGCTCCATCTCTACTCCATTCCCCACAGGCAAGGTTGAGGACAGATTACACGCCTAAGGCTCCACTTTGGTCTTCATAATAATCTTCTCCTGTTGCTGATGATGAAATGATAATGCAAGTTTGAGTACAATGATGTACTCAGCAAGTGCGGGAAAATATGATATGTAGGTCACAACAAGGTAGGTATAAGAAGGCTCATTGCAGAAAGCAAAGTTATTTATCAAAAACCATGATAAAAAAGCAACTTAACTTTAAGTGAACTTAATCCCAACATGTATTAAAATACCAATCATACCACAATTATGTTCATCACTTTCCATGTCCCAACCAGACATTAATCAACCTCATTCTTGCTCACGAATACCTTCTCGTATTCGCTACGATCTCACGAATACCATCTCGTATTCGCTACCATTTCATCTCATAAACAATTCCGTCTCACACCGAGACCAATCTCGTTGCCATGACTCAACAGTCATGCAACCAAATCTTATTACCCGGACTCAACAGTCCTGAAAACCAAACCAAAATCAAACCATAACCAGAACCATCCAAATACATAACCATCCAACTAATCATGGAAGTTGTCCAGGCGCTCGTGACCGTAAGCTCGGCTATCATGATAGTTTTAGACTCTGCAGAGTTTGCACCTCTTTACCCACAAGTTTGTGATTTCATCACCCGTCGGCGACAGCAGAACCTCCATTATACCAGTACACAACCGTCGGTGTATGGCCAAGAGATCACAAAATAGCCTTTACAAAGGGTTTAATAGATGTATGGGCTCACTAAGGTTTCACCGGCACACTAGAATATCCAATTCTCCCACCCACAGGCCCCCTGTTGTGCCATGCAGTTCCCAGGGCAGTCCTCACTCAACTCCCATTCCCCGCGCCTTCCACGGTCCATAACAATCTAGCAACTTACCTAATTACTCAGCTATGCCGCACCCATACTTGACCTTGTGGTCGCACTGTTATCCTGGCATGTGCTTGCATGAACCGGTCCTTAGATCTACGGCAAGTAAACCACCATCTCATGCTACCTCATTCACAAACCCGACTTGCCTAGATCTCCCTCCGATCCATGTGCATTATCAACATCAGTTTCTCATTATCATTACGAGTGCAGTTAGCTAGACACATCTATCTCGCTTCTCAATCCCATGGACTCAGCGAAGCATAAAAGCAAAAACCATACCCGACTCATAAACTTCCCTGGCGACAAGGGTGGTTTAACAAAAACTAGTAAACTACTATAAAAGGGTTTCCCATCATGTTTGACTCAACACCCACACCTTTTCGCAAACAAAACAGTTTTCCAAAATATAGGATCAATATGGTCAAGGGGCACTTGCCTTGTTCTGGCTGTTCTGGTTGCTCAAAATCATGTTGTTGTAGCCCGTCGTAGGTAGTTCCCTGAGCTTGTCCTTCTATACATGATCACACACATACAAGATTCACAACAATCAATATCATGCACAAACTTTAACTAGATGCGATGATGCACGCAATCCTATGATGCAGTTTAGTTTGTACGTGTTCTTGCATGGCTTGCATGGGTTTTAAAATGAACTGAGTTGTAGAGATCAATTGTGGACGTGGCGATGATCTTGACTTTAGATCAAACCGATCAAGAAGTGATCTGTCCACAAAAAAGCTTCTGTTCGAAAGGAATCAAAGAACAGATGCAAAGAAAATGCGATGATGTCGTAAGGTAGTATTGGAGACCTACCTTACGTTCTTCTTGGTCTCGGGGTCCTTCTCCTAGCAAGACAGATCGTTGGGGCTCTCTTCCGGCGATCTCCCTCGACTGAACTCCGGCGAAGGGTTTATTCGGCGAGTTGGGGCTAAGGCTCTAAGTCGTCGGCTCACGAGGTGGAAAAGAAGTTCGTAGTTTCGGCCAAAGGTTCTGGGTTCTATTTATAATCGGGAGGAGAAGAGTCCTAATCTGATTTTATTTCGAATAAGAGTCCTATTCAAATTGTCGTTGAAGCTTAACAAATTATGTTTAGTTGATTTGGTGCGGTAACATTGTGGAATTCATGTTGGTTTCCTCCCGTACCGGTATCCCCACGTGTACAGAAGCAAAAACCGCTCCAGAACTCGTTACCTCCTCGGTGATGAGCTCCGGAAGCTCCACGTGTCCATCGGGGCCTGGTCTCCCCCTTTCCGCAGAGACGCGCTCCGTTTGTGCCGCGTGTCAAGCGAGTGAGACCTCCCACCTTCTCAGAGGTGGGCTCTGCATGCGCCACGTGTCTGCTGGGTCGGGAATTCCCCTCTCAACAGAGGTGAGCTCCGTGAACGCCACGTGTTAATTTCCGGACCTCCCTTCTCTTCGGAGGTGAGCTCTGATATTGCCACGTGTCCTAGCTGCTCCAGACTTCCTTTCTCCTCTGAGGTGAGCTCCAAGGTCGACACGTGTCCAATAGTGACGAACCTCCCAGAGGTGAGCTCCGGAGGTGACACGTGTCCGGTATTGTCGGACCTCCCGGAGGTGATCTCCGAGAGCGACACTTATCCCGCGCGACTGGTCCTCTGTTTTCCGCGGTGACTAGCTCCGCAGTCGACACGTGTCCTTTGGGACTGGCCTTGCTCCTCTGCAGAGGCTAGCTCCGGGGGCAACACGTGTCCCATGGGATCGGACCCCTCCAACTTTTTGCGGGGATGAGCCCCAAGTCTGCCACGTAGCCAGTTTAGCGGCGGGAGTTGTCTTCGGCGCTTGCTGTAAACTGGAATTTGCCCCTTTTGGCTAACTTTTTGACATTTTTTGGTTTCAATCTTATAAAAATGTTTATGAAACATGAATATATGCAGAAATCGAAAAAAATGAGGGTGTCACAGCTATCTTAGAGAAGTCTTTGATGAACAGGCGGTAGTATCCAGCTATCCAAAGAAAACGACAAATATCCCTCACGTTTTGCGTTTGATTCCACTTCAGCACATCTCCCACTTTTCCGGGATCAACCGATACTCCTTCCTCGGAGATGATGTGGCCTAGGAACGATATCTCCTTTAGCCAAATTTGACATTTGCTGAACTTGGCATACGGCTGATGCTCTCGCAGCTTCTGTAATGTCAATCTCAAGTGTTCTTCATGTTCCTCCTCACTTTTTGAATACACCATAATGTCGTCTATGAAAACCACAACGAACTTATCCAAGTACTCCATGAAGACCTTGTTCATGAGGTACATGAAGTATGCGGGTGCATTCGTTAACCCAAAAGACATTACGGTATATTCATATGAACCATACCGTGTTCGAAAGGCAGTCTTGAGTATATCGGAGGGCTTAATCTTCAGTTGGAAATATCGCGACCGAAGATCAATCTTGGAGAAGACTCGGGCTCCCTTCATTTGGTCGAACAGGTCCTCTATACGGGGCAGAGGGTACTTGTTCTTGATCGTCACCTCATTGAGAGACCTATAGTCCACGCACATCCTTTGGGTACCATCCTTCTTGTCCACGAATAGCACGGGGGCCCCCCACGGAGACGAACTTGGGCGTATAAAACCCGTCTCCAGCTGCCCATGAATTTGCTTCTTGAGCTCCACTAGTTCGTTGATGGGCATCCTATACGGTCTCTTTGCTATAGGTGTGGTTCCGGGTATAGGTCAATGGAATACTCGATATCCCGGTCAGGTGGCATACCGGGAAGTTCTTCTGGGAACACGTCCGAAAACTCTTGAACCACCGCAATGCTGTCCAGGGTTGCTTCTTCAACGTGGTTCAACGTTGCCTTCTCGGTTGCTGGTTGGGCTGACTCAAACTCGATGTGGGTACCGTGCTCGTTGGTCAACTGCACGTTCCTCTCAGCACATTGGATTACTCCGTTTTGCTTACTTAGCCAATCCATTCCAAGTATTATGTCAATCCCTTGGGAATCCAAGACAATGAGGTTGGCAAGGAAGTCAATCCCCCTTATATTAAGGTTTACTTTCGGACATACTATATTAGTCCTCATCTATCCACCGGGAGAATTAACCAACATAGTATATTTCAAGTGTGATATGGGTAGATTATACTTGGCAACATGCTTGGATGATATGAATGAATGTGATGCTCCAGAATCAAATAGAATGGTGGCTGGGTTGGAGTTGCAAGGAACATACCAATCACGACGTCCTCAGCCTGTTGCGCTTCCTCAGCAGAGACATGGTTCACGTTGCCGCGAGCGTAGTTCTGCTGTCCATGGTTTCCATGATTGGCTCCTCCGTTTGGCCGTGGGTTCTGCTTGGGCACGTTGCCTGGTTGTCCAGGACCTCTCTTCAGGCACTGGCGCGCAAAATGTCCTGGTTCTCCGCATGCAAAGCATGCCTTGTTTCCCACGACAGAAGGTACGTTGGGGCGGGGGTTTTGAGCAGGGTCGCCCATGTTGGGACGGGGCGCTGGAGGCAAAGGCACACGAGGTGCTTGTGCAACGGGTCGTTGCTGTGGTGGCCGATTAGGGCGGTATGCAGGAGCGGTCGATCCATACTGCGGTGCAGCTGGGGGCATGTACCGAGGGCGTACGTTGCTCCGTTGTGGCTGGTATGGCATCTTCGTTTTGCCCTCTTGCTCGATCTCTCTGATCTTGCTCTCAACCACTATAGCCTTGTCAACCAGCTTCTGGAAGTTAGCATAGTCATTGTTGAGGAGCTGAACCTGGATCTCATTGTTCAACCTTCTCATGAACAGGTACTCCTTCCTTTGGTCCGAGTTGACATCTTCGGGGGCATATCGTGATAGCTGCGTGAACATGTTGAGGTACTCATTCACGCTTTCCTTTCCCTGGCGGAGACCTTCGAACTCCTGCCTTTTGAGCATCATGACACCAGCAGGGATGTAATGAGAGCAGAAGCTCTACTTGAACTCAGCCCAAGTGATAATCTCTGGGTTGTCATGAGCGTTGCAAAGGGCATCCCACCAGTCCGCGGCTGCTCCCATGAGTTGTGCGATGCAAAGAGAACTTTCTCTCGGTCATCGCACTGAACTACGGCAAGCTTCTTCTCCATGGACTTTAACCAGTCATCGGCCTTTATGGGGTCATTAGCTTGAGCAAAAGTGGGTGGTCGAGTCCTCATGAACTCTCCCAGTCTGTTGTGAGCCGGTGGTGGTGGCGGTGGTGCCGGAACGGAATTGTTGTTGTTGGCCTGCAGCTGACCCAAAGTTTAGATCATGGTTTGCATAAGCTGATTCTGCATGGCCATCAACCGTTCCAGGTTGTTTTCACCAGCTTCGGTGTTAACAAGAACTTCATCGTGGCCAACCTCTTGGTTTCCACGGACGTTCCTTCCTTGGTGGCCGGCGTTTCCTCTCACCATCTCTGAGAGAGAATGGAATAGAATAGAGGTTAGAAGTTTAGATAGATCCCCCTATCTATATGCATCAAGGTGGATAGACTATATATATATTAGCCCATATGAGAATGTGAACAAGTGCCGAAGCATCTCACATCACTCTACTATGTGTGGATATGTACAACGCTGAAACGTCCCACAACTCACACGAAGCACTCAAGCACAAACAATCATCACAGAGTTCAGCACACAACTCCTATTCAAGGCTTACTCAATGGGAGTCCTATGTGGTTTAGGGTGATACCAATCTGTGACATCACCCTAAGTCAAGGTTGTTTGGGGTGATACCAATCTGTGATCCAACTATGGCTTCTCCTAGGCTTGCATCCTATGTCAAGGTGGTTCCAATGCCAATCTATGCATCCTAGGCTTGCATTCTATGGTCAGCGTGACTTCTAATACCAATCTGTTACTAGGGTTACGTCCTAGGGTCAACCTGGTAGCTACCAATATGTGATCAATCTAGGCTTGTGACCTACAGTCAACCGTGGTAGCTTGGTACCAATCTGTGACAAGGCATGGCAGCTCTAATATCAATCTGTGACCTATCTTACAATCAACCCATTGAAGGTTGATACCAATTTGTGTTTTCTATCTAGGCGTGCGATCTACCGTCAACCCGTGGCTCTGATACCAATCTGTGATGCCCTCGTTTCTGTAGAACACAGAACCGAGAACTGATGCGTATGTGTGCCCAGGATGTTCATCACACATATATCCACAAACTGAATTAAGAATATAACACCACGAATGAACAGAGTTTTAATACAAGTCTCATGAGTCTCAAAACTCATGCTAGCAGCGGAAGTCTTAACCTAGCAGCAGAAGTCTAAATCTAGCAGCGGAAGTCTTCTAAACTAATGCGGAAGCAGCTAAGCAGCAGCAGCGGCTCCATCTCTAATACATCCCCACAGGCAAGGTTGAGGACAGATTACATGCCAAATGCTCCACGGGGTCTTCATAGTACTCCTCTTCTGTTGCTGATGACGAAGTAATAATGCAAGTTTGAGTACATAATGTACTCAGCAAGTGCGGGAAAAATATGATATGTAGCTCACAACAAGGTAGGTATAAAAAGGCTCATTGCAGAAAGCAAAGTTTATTTCTCAAAGCACGATAAAAACAACAACTTAGCTTTAAGCGAATGTAATCCCAACATGTATTTAATCACTAACATACCTCCATTATGATTCATCCCTTTTAATGTATTAGCCAGACATCAAGTTTGCTTATGAATACCATCTCGTATTCACTACCATCTCAGAAATACCATCTCGTATTCACTACCATTTCATCTCATATTCAATTCTATCTCATTCCGAGACCCAATCTCGTTGCCATGAATCAACAGTCATGCAACCAATCTCATTACCCGGAATCAACAGTACCAAAAAACCAAACCAAAGACCAAACCATAACCAAACCAAAAACCATTCAAAAAACCATCCCAACTAATCATGTGAGTTGTCCAGGTGCTCGTGACCGTAAGCTCGATTATCATGATAGTTTTAGACTCTGCAGAGTTTGTACCACTTCACCCACAAGTTTGTGATTTCGTCACCCGTCGGCGACTGCAGAATCTCCATTGTACCAGTACACAACCGTCGGTGTATGGCCAAGAGATCACAAAATAACCATTACAAAGGGGCTACTAGATGTATGGACTCACTAAGGTTTCACCGGCAGGATAGAATCTCCAATTCTCCCACCCACGGGCCGCCTCTTATGCCATGCAGTTCCCAGGGCAGTCCTCACTCGACTCCCATTCCCCGCGCCTTCCACGGTCCATAACAATCTAGTAACTTACCTAATTACTCAACTAAGCCGCACCCATACTTGGCCTTGTGGTGGCACTATTATCCTGGCATGGCTGGCATGAACCGGTCCTTAGATCTACGGCAAGTAAACCACCATCTCATTTTACCTCATCCACAAACCAAGGCTTGCCTAGATCTCCCTCCGATTCATGTTCATTAACAACATTCGTTTCTCATTATTCATACGAGTGCAGTTAGCTAGACACATCTATCTCGCTTCCCGTATCCCATGGACTCAGCGAAGCATAAAAGTAAGAACCATACCCGACTCATTAACTTTCCCGGCGACAAGGGTGGTTTGACAAAACTAGTAAACTCCTATAAAGGGTTTCCCATCATGTTGACTCAAGCACACACACCTTTTCGCAAACAAAACAGTTTTCCAAAACATGAGATCAATATGGTCAAGGAGCACTTGCCTTGTTCTTGCGGCTTTTGTTGCTCAAATTCTTGCTATTGTAGTCCGTCGTAGGTAGCACCCTGAGCTTGTCCTTCTATACGCGATCATGCACATACAAGATTCATAGCGATCAATCATTATGCACAAACTCTACTTTAAGATGCAATGATGCATATGCATGTTAATCCTATGATGCAGTTTAGTTTGTACGTGTGGCGGACCGGAATCCGCTCATCCAGGATCGCAGAGGGTGGTGCCGCACGATGCGACACCAGACAGCACACGTCATAAGGACACAATATATTACATGGGAAAACCAACTGAACTATACAAATAGGTACAACCTTCAGTTACAAACTATTGTCTTTGTTACACAGCGGAAGTTTCTTTTATAAAACTCACGCCCACCTATCTAGCAAAAGTCGGTTGCCCAGCCCTAGGAAAACCCACACTAGCTGCACTCCTCAGCTCAGCGCGGCGTGTACGGCTCCCACTCAGCCGTGGTCCCCGACGGAGGGTAACCCTCACCGGTGGACTCATATCCCGAGTCCGTGGGTGGCTCCTCACCTGAAAAACACTTAAGAAGCAACCGTGATCACGAGGGCTCAACAAGACTTAACCGACTTACCTAGGCATGAAACTCTACATGAGGTGTACAATGAACATATGATAGTAACATTGCAGCAAATGGACATGCCTACAAGTTCATCCTTAATTCATCTTTTAGCAACAAGTTAACAGTTCGAAAATCTGAAATTTAGTAAGCAATATTTGGTGGCACACATGTAGCAATACAATTATATCATAACAGCCATATTGAAGCATCACATTTCATACATTAGCCTACGTCACGACTCAGTGACCAAGTGGTACTCTTCACCGCGAGGGACAGAGAATCGACTCGATATACACCTGCAGGGACACCCAAAGAGCACGTCACGTACGCCCACCCGTGGAGCTGCAAAGCACGCTCACTCGATGCCGTACGGGACAACCTTTCACCCAACAGCCCAAACGTCGAACCGGTCGCACCGAAATGAGCATCAGGTTCCCTACATGGAGCATCTCTCTATGCCCGTTAGCAGATTTCCACCTTGCTGCCCTCAGCCTACACCTATAAATCGGTGTGTTATGCCTCGACGCCCGGAGGTTTAGGTTACATCGGTTTATCGGGGCCCATATATCCGATATGCCTTCGGTACATTCAAACTTGATCAGCGTGGGCCGCACACGGATCGGTCCTCAATCGACACGGACAGGGCTGCGCACACAAGAGTTCCTCTTGCTGCGCCCTAGCCTCTGCCTAGTCTCATTTTCATTACTAAAGTGATCTCACATCACTCAAACCAAACCCGTGTGTCCCAAACCTAACTCGCGAGTAGATTCCAACTACTCGACTTGTACCGAAGTCCTATGAATCATTAAGCCTAGCCTGTCTATTCGAGGCCCTAGACACTACCCTCACTCTTGGGGAAAACTCTGGTTATGCAGTTGGTATTTATCCATCCTACACCTAATGCACATACACACTTCACACTACGTATGTAAACAAAGTAAAAACTTTATAAAAGGCTTAATGCAAACCGGGGCTTGCCTTGTTGCTGCTGGTCAGTGGTTAGGTCTTCGTCCGGAAGGAGGAAGTCGAGCACCTCCGGAGTCTCCTCGCCTTCAGCTACTACACGTTAATGAATATGCACATACGTTAATTGTAATGATTCTGCTACAGGTTCTAGTAACAAGTTTTTAACAACTGGAACTCTGTTTAAGAATTTAAAATGAAACTGGTGCTAGTGGTTTGGTTTGGACCGAAGCACATGATTAAATGCTATGTGGTTTTCCCCTCTTCCACATTGATCACCTCAAGTGGTTAAACAGAACAGGGGTGATCCAGAGCTCCAATGGAGCTGAGAATTTTCATGTGAGTTCCTTGTCACAAGAAAACCCTCTGTACCAAAGATTAGCACTTTTGATTGAGTGGGTTGTTCAGAATAATTTTCTAAGCAATTAAGCAAAGAAGAATTAATTCTGAGATAACACCCATGTTCATGCCAAACTTAGTGAACTACAATTTCAATTATATCTCATAGAGTTTGCATGAATTTTCCTAGTATTGTTGGAGCTAAGATTTGTCCACAACTGAATTTCCAAGTTTTGGAAATTCTCTGAAAATGTTTCTGTATTCAATTGAACACAGCACCTTCAAATCTGAATTGCCCTGACCAAATAACCTCCAAATTGTCTGAAACTTTTATATGGGTTCACTAACATCCTAAAGAATATTCTGGCAAAATTGGAGGATTTTTGGATGAACCAAACTCTCTCTAAAATTCTTTTGCTGAAAAGATTTAATGAATTTTCCAGAATTAAATAATGGGTTTCATACAAATTGGGTTGCATATTTGGATAGATCTATGCAGGATGAATCCAAACCAATTTGAATCACAAAATTTGGAGCTTCCTAGCAAAAGTTATGAGGTTCTAAAGTTTGGGAAAATTCTGGAATTTGAATTAACCGGGAAAAGTTCAAATCCCTGACAACGGTTCCGGCCCACACGTGTCACCTCCTCGGCTACACCACACGGGGCCACAGGACTGTTCTCCGCATTGTCACAGATGATCCGGTTCAACAGAAAATCTCCACACTGTTTCCTGAGCGACTGACAAGCAGGCCCGGCCAACTCGTCTTCTTCCTCGCGCTCCCGCGCCCGCGCGCCGCCAGGCTCGCCGGAGGCACGCTGATCCTTGCTGTCCGGCCATCTCCCGCGCTGCCCGGGCCTAGTTCCACATGCTGAACACGCTGGAACCCTCTCCCCCGACCAGCGGTGGCTCTAACCTAGCCGGCGATGGTGCAGCGGCTCGGTACGAGTTCGGCGATGTCGCCCGGCCACTCTAGCCCACCAAAACCTCGGTGAAAGGGCTCTACAGCACCGCTGTGGCATGCTGAGCACGAATATGAGCTCGGTTGGCCATGGAAATGGCCGGAGGTACATACTCACCGTCGACCTAGGGCCGGATATCGGCTGTGCCCCGAAAATTTCGAAGAACCGTAACCCTAGCCCATGGTTCTCGCTGGTTTTTGATCCCAGTTGGTCGTGTGCCAGTGCAGAACGTGCGTGTGGCTCGGAATCCCTGGTGGTGAACTACCCACTCTGAATTTCAGCGTTTTGCACCAGTCGGTACTTTGAACACCGAATGACTAAACGGGCAAATACTACCCCGACAAAGCACGAGAGGAGGAACGGTTGGCACGAGCGTGTCACGCACCTTGGAGCGGACCTTTTTTGTATAGCTCGCCGGGCACGAAACGGGTCCTAGCCCTCGGACGCCGGGGATCAGAGGAGGTCGGCGTTCTGTTTTTGCGCGGAACCGAGAAAGGAACTCAGGGTGTGGTCGTTCTCGCTCGGGAAACGGAAGGAAGGGTGGAGTAGCGTGTGCTGGCTTTTGAGCCGCGATTTTTGCACCGTGAGGTGGACGTTTGATCGCTGCTGGCGGTCGGGGCGCCGGTGCAATCGCGCTAGCGCGCGCGAGGCTTCGGCCGAAGGAAATATCACCCGAGGGAAACTTCAGACTGAAGTCTGCTGACATGTGGGCCTCCCCCCTCCCAATTCTTTTTCCAATTCTTTTCATTTCTGTTGGTACTCAAATATTCCCAGCAACTCACAATTGAATGTAAGACTTAGCCCCCAAGTGTTGGTTTGAATTTGAGTTCTCAAATTTGAACTTTGTTTGGCTAAATTTGCTTCGCATTTGAACTGAAATTCAAATTCAGTTTTGAATTCTTGTAAATTTAGCTCCCGACAAGATGAACTCCAATGGGGATGAAAATTGGTGGGCTAACTCAGAAAAATGTGCTGATTTTGAATATGAAGCTAACTTTTGATTTTGAGGGATGAAAGTTGCTGCAATTTGAATTTACATTCAAATTGGCCTCTTTTTCAAATGCCTCCAAAATTGCCTCAAAAAGTGTTGGATTTGCATGAAATTTGGCTTGAACCTTCCCAAGACTTTTCAAGTCCTAGGGTGAGCTCAACCTTTCATGTTCATGTGTAGAAATCCTACTTTGTGAAGGTTAGGGCTTTCTTCTCTAATCACTCTTTTGATGGAGGTTACTTGCTCTTTACAATTTTTCACAAGATCACAACCAAAACTGTGGTGTTGTGAGGTGATGAAATGTTTTTGCATGTCACTTTTCTTGGGCTTTTACATCCCTCCCCCCTTAAAAGAATCTTGTCCCAAGATTACAAAAGAAGAGACAGCGATGTAACAGGGACTTACCCGTGCTGAGACGTCATGAACTCCGGGTAATTTGAGCGAAGGAATTTCTCGCTCTCCCACATCGCTTCTTCGGCGGTGCGGTTGCTCCAGAGGATCTTGTAGAACCACAACATTCGGCTACGCGTGGTTCGGGCTTTCTCATAAAGAATTGCCACCGGATACTCATCATATGTCAAATTCGGTTGCAACTCGCCGATGTCTTCGGTAGGAACAGCAGCTGTATGCTTCAGACATTTTCGCAGTTGTGAAACATGGAAAACGTCATGGACACCAGCAAGAGATGCCGGTAGCTCCAGCCTATACGCCGCTGGTCCACACTTCTCGGTGATAGCATAGGGTCCAATAAAACGGGGAGCGAGCTTCCCCTTCACACCGAACCGGTGCACGCCTTTCATCGAAGACACACGGAGGTACACGTGTTCACCGACGTCAAAGTGCAACGGCCTACGCCTCTTATCAGCGTAGCTCTTTTGCCGGGATTGAACGGCCTTCAAATTAGCTTGAATCGTCCGAACGCGCTCTTCGGCGTCGTTCACCACATCAACCCCGAATGTGACCCTTTCACCGGATTCGCACCAGTTTAATGGGGTGCGGCATTTGCGACCGTAGAGAGCTTCGTAGGGTGCCATCTTGATACTCGCCTGATAGCCGTTGTTGTACGAGAATTCCGCCAACGGTAGATGATCATCCCTTCCTACCTTTGTGGATGGCACATGCTCTCAACATGTCTTCCAGAACCTGATTCACCCTCTCTGTTTGGCCATCTGTCTGAGGATGATAGGCGGAGCTTCTAATCAGTTTAGTACCCAAAGCAGCGTGTAACTGCTCCCAAAAGCGAGATACAAACAATGCACCTCGGTCTGAGACTATGGTCTTGGGTACGCCATGCAAGCATAGGATCCTGGCAATATATAACTCCGCATATCTGTTTGCATGGAAATGTGTATGCACGGGAATGAAGTGAGCCGACTTGGTTAGTCGGTCAACGATCACCCAAATGGAATCATGCTTGTTGGATGTTAGGGGTGATCCCACAATGAAATCCATGCTCACACCCTCCCATTTCCATGCTGGAATTTTCAGGGGTTGCAACAGCCCTGATTTTCTCATATGATCAGCCTTCACTCGTCTACACGTATCACACTCGGATACGTACTGCACTACCTCCCGCTTCATCCGCGTCCACCAAAATTTCTTTTTCAAATCATGGTACATTTTGTTGCTGCCCGGATGAATGGAGTATTTAGACAAGTGAGCCTCATCGAGGATCTTTTTCCTCAGTTCTATGTCCCGGGGTACGACTATGCGGTCATTGAACCATAGCGTCCCCTCATCATCCTTCCGGAAACATTTGATCTCCCCGTTGTCTATCCGTCTCCGGAGATGTGCCATACCCTTATCAATTTTCTGAGCTGCTATGATGTCCTCCCTAATGGTTGGGATGAGGGCAAGGTTGTACAGTGATCCATAAGGAACCAAGTATAAACTCGGCTCTTCCTCCTCCACCGGGCTAATGGTGAGGTTATGAACATGTGACTTCCAACTCAGCGCGTCGGCAACCACATTTGCCTTGCCGGGGTGGTAATGGATCTCAATCTCATAGTCCTTGATTAATTCTAACCACCTTCTTTGCCTCATATTCAGCTCCTTCTGGTTGAAGATGTACTTCAAGCTCTTGTGGTCTGTGTAGAGAAGCACCAAATTCCCCAGGAGATAGTGCCTCCACAACTTTAGCGCCAAAACCATGGCAGCAAGCTCAAGATCATGAGTCGGATAATGCTACTCATGGTTCCGAAGTTGGTGTGAGCCATATGCGACCACATGTCCTTCCTGCATCAACACGCAGCCGAGCCCAATACCGGACGCGTCACAGTACACGTCGAAGGGCTTGGTTGTATCTGGTTGAGCCAAGACCGGGGCTGTTGTGACATGCTTCACTAATGCTTGGAACGCTTCTTCACACGCCGTGTTCCAAACATATTTCGTTCCCTTCTTCAGCAATTCTGTCATCGGTTTAGTGAGCTTGGAGAAGCTGGGAATGAATCTCCGATAGTATCCCGCTAACCCGAGGAAGCTTCTGACTTCATGAACTGAAGTGGGAGCTTTCCATTTCAGCACTTGTTCTATTTTGCTTGGGTCAACCGCAATGCCTTCCGCGGAGATGATATGTCCCAAGAATGGCACTTGGCTGATCCAAAACTCGCATTTGCTGAATTTGGCATAGAGCTTATAGTCTCGCAATCGTTGAAGAATGATCCTCAAGTGTTCGGCATGTTCGGCTTCTGTCTTGGAGTAAAGCAAGATATCATCGATGAACACTACCACGAACTTGTCCAGCTCCGGCATGAACACCGAGTTCATGAGATACATGAAATGGACTGGAGCATTTGTGAGACCAAAAGACATGACGAGATATTCGTATAAGCCATATCTCGTCGAGAATGCCGTCTTCGGGATATCCTCCACCCGGATCTTTATCTGATGATATCCAGAGCGAAGGACCATCTTGGAGAACACACTTGCCCCCACAAGTTGATCAAACAAAATGTCAATGCCGGGCAGTGGGTACTTATTCTTGATGGTGACGGCGTTGAGCGGCCGGTAGTCCACACACAACCTCAAGGTTTCATCTTTCTTCTTCACGAACAGCGTTGAGCATCCCCAAGGCGAGGAACTCGGCCTAATGAAACCTTTGCTCAACAGGTCATTGAGCTGTTCTTTCAGTTCAGCCAGCTCATTTGGAGCTATTTTGTATGGTCTCCGTGGTATAGGTGTAGTCCCGGGTGCCAGTTCAATCCTGAACTCGATATCCCGCTCAGGTGGCATGCCCGGAAGATCATCCGGGAACACGTCGGGGTACTCCCGGACTACTGGGATGTCCTCTAACTTGAGAGCTTCAGCATTATCAATTTCTGAAATTTCCCAGACTGGAGTGTCTAACACCATGGAATGCGTACGGTGGAATGGAGAGTTTAAATGAACCGTCCGTGTCCGAGTCTCCAGGACAGCGCCATGGTATTGTAGCCATGACATCCCAAAGATTGCATCAATCTTTTGCCCCGTAAGGATTATCAAGGTGGTGGGATATAGTTTCCCACCTAAGCACAGAGGTGCCTTTGGGATCATCATATTTGCTGAAATCTTTCCTCCCGGTGAGCAGATCATATAAGAACACTTGGTTGGAAAGGCTTCCAGCTGATGCTTAACCACATATGATGCACTTATGAAGTTATGTGTTGCAGCAGAATTAAAAAATATGATGATGGCTTGGTCGTTGAGAGTAAACGTACCCGCCAGCACGTTTTCTCCCTCTGGGGCATCCTCAATGTCGAGGTGGCGAACGCCCCCAGTCCGCTGACCAACCTTCTTGACCGGAGGTCGGCCTCGAGCACCGCCCTGGAACTGGGCTTGCCCGCTTCTCTGCTGCCCCTGTGGACAGTCCTTCGCAAAATGGCCCGCCTGGCCACACGTGAAGCAAGTAAAACGGGGCGGTCCCCCGCTGATCGGTGGACGGAAACCCGGGGCGCGTTGTGGCGGTGGAAACGCCCGGGGTGTCGTCTGCTGCTGCTGCTGCTGTTGCGGTGGTGGCATCGGCGGTCAGGACGGAGGTGACTGAAAAGAACGTCCCCCGAACCGCTGAGGTCGCTCCGGCGGATGCCACTGCTTTCCGGATGGTGTCCGATACACCATGCGGTACTTCTGGGGAGCGCCACCCCCACTTTTGGGTGGAGCGCTGCGCTTCCGCTGCTCAGCTTCCAACTCCCGCTGAGCGTCCTCTTGCATAATCTCAGCATTGACAAGGTCATTAAAGGTGCCGCGATTCCACTGAACGAGATGCGTCTTCATCTCGGGGTGTAACGCCTGATAGAAATGCTCCCGCTTCTTCTCCTCAGTGGATATGTAGTCTGACGCATATTGCGCCAGATAGTTGAAGGCACGGGAGTAGTCATGGGCACTCCTTCCGCCCTGCTTCAGTTCCAAAAATTCTTGGAACTTCCTCTTCATTATCCCGGGAGGGATATGATAGGCGCGGAACGCCTCCCGGAACTCTTCCCACTCCACCGCATGGCCAGCCGGACGTGAGGCGACATAGTTCGCCCACCACGCACCAGCGGCACCGTGAATCTGCTGCGCTGCGAATAGAGTCTTTTGCCGCTCCGTGCATTGGAGCAGCCCGAACTTGGACTTGATGGTCCGCAGCCAATTGTCGGCCTCCAGTGGTTCCTCTGCTTCAGTGAACACTGGAGGGTGCGTACTCATGAAGTCCGAGCACGACACATCACGGGGCTCACGAAGCCCCCTCTCTTGACCCCCCCTGCCAGGGACGTATTCTGCATGATCGTGCGGAGCAGGTCGGTCTGCTCCTCACGACCCCCCACCAGTGCCGCTATCACATCCGCTAGAGTAAGCAGAGGCGGCGGTGGTGGTTGCTGCTGCGGGGTGCTGTCGTAGGCAGGTGGCTGGGAGTCATCACCTCCCTGCTGGCTAGAGCCACCCATCTCATGCGTGGTCCTAGTGCGAACCATCTGCAACCATACGACAATAAACATCAGTCCCGCAACATATTTCATGCAGTCAACTGAGATAGGCGTAAAAACATAATGACAATAAAATCATGCGATACATCTCGTATACAGATAATGTAATAACTTTGCACAAGCTACACCATTATCAGACCAAATACAAGCTAGTTTAAATCCAAATTGATGGACTTCCTCTTTGGATGTTCATCACAACTAGGTTTGGTCACTACGAGACGTTACTATCGCTTTGTCATCACGTATACCACCCTTTTATCTTCAATACGACAAAACATGGTCTCTAGTAAAAGAAACTTGAGCGAGACCTATACTCAAATCTTTCACTAGTTGAATATAACCTCTCATGAGTATGTTCTACCCCATTGGGAGTACTCAAACCCCCTCTATGGTACAACAATCTCTCAAATGAGTTCAACTGTCATTCTTCTGCCAGAATGAACAGTTTCTACATATCCCAGATTTTGATCTGGTTCTTGGCATTTTCATGACTCAAGTTGAATATCAAAGTTAAAGTTAACTTCAGTATCTTTCCAACGAATACTTTATTGCCCTGAGATCAGCTCTGGTTGAAAAGTTATGGTAATTAAAATCAGCAGAATTTCTGGAAGAATTTCAACAGCACCTCCTTTGGGAAGTTGCTATTTTCAACTCTGATTTCCACTGAATTCTGTGCTGAAATTTCAGAAACTTTGAATTGCACAGATGTAACACATCTTCTACCCTTTCCAAAGATGTATCCTATGACAATTCTAGATTTTTCTACTGGGAGTTGTACTTGGAAAAACAGAACAGTCCAGAGAGTGTTTAACTCTGTCCTGGTTCTGGACAGTTTACATCCCTCTGGAATTAAGCCATCTTAAGGTGTGATTCAGATCTGGAAGTCTACAACAAAGTTGTAGAATACTTAAACAGACTTCCAGAACTATATCCCACACCTCCATTATCTAATTTATCTGTGAGTTATGCTCTGTTGAAGTTCAGCAAACTTGCTGCCCAAAACAGAGCACTCTGTTTTTCAATCTTTTGGAACTACATTCATCACTATCCAGTTTTTCTACCCAACCAGGGTCCTTGATGTTGAACCTAGCGATTTTAATTCTTTGTTATCATTATTTTTCATGCACATGCCTATGATATGTCGGTACTACGTTCCTCACAAAAGAAAATCCTAACCGGACTATACTGGCATATACGTCTCAATTGTGGCACTAAACGGTCTCTCGCATGCATTTTCTACATGGATACATACGTAGTTAGTACCTGCAGAAAACCACACAATAGTGATGCACTCAAAGGTTGTTTCATTTCAGGCAGTTCCATATTTAAAAGTAAATACAAACGCCCGTATCATTGTCATACGGCCATCCTTAAGTCACGTCTCAAGGTACGTGATCGTGTTTCAACACCACACGACGGGGAACCCGAGTATGTCATGAACGGGTCGTCACGGTTGGGAATGTTATCAACCCAACAGATACCACCTACTGCCCTACAGGGCACGCCGATGGCAAGCGCTGCGTATGTCCTCCTGGGCTATTTCCAGACGAACACACTCTTGCGTTACTAACCACGCGATGGGGTCTCCACTTACTTGCCTAATGCACGCTAGGGATCAGCGTTTCATATGAACTCAGGAAGATAAAGAGTCCAAGAGTTTCATATTGACGTCTCACACAAAGCTGTGAGACTCATCCCTGAACCACGTTCCTCGTCAAGGGAGCTAACCAAAATTGAACCGCTTTCGGTGGCGTTCCTTACCATTCTTACCAGAGCGTAGGTGCGCTGTTACATAATTAAAATTCAGAATTATAACACATAGGTTAGTCTTTGCCACTTTAAGTAACTATGCTAATATAGTCCTTACTTCTGCAAACTACCGGATCCTTACCGTAAACCTAAGTTTTCCTGTAATACCGTCCTTAAGTACTGTGCTATCCCCAATGCAGCTCTGATACCAGGCTGTGGCGGACCGGAATCCGCTCATCCAGGATCGCAGAGGGTGGTGCCGCACGATGCGACACCCGACAGCACACGTCATAAGGACACAATATATTACATGGGAAAAACCCAACTGAACTGTACAAATAGGTACAACCTTCAGTTACAAACTATTTTCTTTATTACACAGCGGAAGTTTCTTTTATATAACTCACGCCTGCCTATCTAGCAAAAGTCGGTTGCCCAGCCCTAGGTCGACCGACACTAGCTGCACTCCTCAGCTAAGCGCGGCGTGTACGGCTCCCACTCAGCCGTGGTCCCCGACGGAGGGTAACCCTCACCGGTGGACTCATAACCCGAGTCCGTGGGTGGCTCCTCACCTGAAAAACACTTAAGCAGCAACCGTGAGCACGAGGGCTCAAAAAGACTTAACCGACTTACCTAGGCATGAAACTCTACATGAGTTGTACAATGAACATAGGATAGTAACATTGCAGCAAATGGACACGCCTACAAGTTCATCCTTAATTCATCTTTTAGCAACAAGTTAACAGTTCGTAAATCTGAAATTTAGTAAGCAATATTTGGTGGCACACATGTAGCAATACAATTATATCATAACAGCCATATTGAATCATCACATTTCATACATTAGCCTACGTCACAACTCAGTGACCAAGTGGTACTCTTCACCACGAGGGACGGTGAATCGACTCGATATACACCTGCAGGGACACCCAAAGAGCACGTCACGTACGCCCACCCGTGAAGCTGCACAGCACGCTCACTCGATGCCGTACGGGACAACCTTTCTCCGAACAGCCCAAACATCGAACCGGTTGCACCGAAACGAGCAGGAGGTTCCCTACACGGAGTATCTCTCTATGCCCGTTAGCTGATTTCCACCTTGCTGTCCTCAGCCTACACCCATAAATCTGTGTGTTATGCCTCGACGACCGGAGGTTTAGGTTACATCAGTTTATCGGGGCCCATATATCCGATATGCCTTCGGTACGTTCAAACTTGATCAGCGTGGGCCGCACATGGATCGGTCCTCAATCGACACGGACAGAGCTGCGCACACAAGACTTCCTCTTGCTGTGCCCTAGCCCCTGCCTAGTCTCATTTTCGTTACTAAAGTGATCTCACATCACTCGAACCAAACCTGTGTGTCCCAAACCTAACTCGCGAGTAGATTCCAACTACTCAACTTGTACCGAAGTCCTATGAATCATTAAGTCTAGCCTGTCTATTCGAGGCCCTAGACACTACCCTCACTCTTGGGGAAAATTCTGGTTATGCAGTTGGTATTCATCCATCCTACACCTAATGCACATACACACTTCACACTACGTATGTAAACAAAGTAAAAACTTTATAAAAGGCTTAATGCAAACCGGGGCTTGCCTTGTTGCTGCTGGTCAGTGGTTTGGTATTCGTCCGGAAGGAGGAAGTCGAGCACCTCCGGAGTCTCCTCGCTTTCAGCGACTACACGTTAATGAATATGCACATACGTTAATTGTAATTATTCTGCTACAAGTTCTAATAACAAGTTTTTAACAACTGGAACTCTGGTTAAGAATTTAAAATGAAACTGGTGCTAGTGGTTTGGTTTGGACCGAAGCACGTGATTAAGTGCTAAGTGGTTTTCCCCCTCTTCCACATTGATCACCTCAAGTGGTTAAACAGAACAGGGGTAATCCAGAGCTCCAATGGAGCTGAGAATTTTCATGTGAGTTCCTTGTCACAAGAAAATCCTCTGGACCAAAGATTAGCACTTTTCATTGAGTGGGTTGTTCAGAATAATTTTCTAAGCAATTAAGCAAAGAAGAATTAATTCTGAGACAACACTAATGTTCATGCCAAACATAGTGAACTACAATTTCAATTATAGCTCATATAGCTTGCATGAATTTTCCTAGTATTTTTGGAGCTAAGATTTGTCCAGAACTGAATTTCCAAGTTTTGGAAATTCTCTGAAAATGTTCCTGTATTCAATTGAACACAGAACCTTCAAATCTGAATTGCCCTGATCAAATCAACTCCAAATGGTCTGAAACTTTTACAGGTGTTCACTAACATCCTAAAGAATATTCTGGCAAAATTTGAGGATTTTTGGATGAACCAAACTCCCTCCAAATTCTTTTGCTGAAAAGCTTTAAAGAATTTTCCAGAATTAAATAATGGGTTTCATACAAATTGGGTTGCATATTTGAATAGAGCTATGCAAGATGAATCTAACCCAATTTGAATCACTAAATTTCGAGCTTCCTAGCAAAAGTTATGAGGTTCTAAAGTTTGGGAAAATTCTGGAATTTGAATTAACCGGTTAAAGTTCAAATCCCTGACAGCGGGTCCGGCGCACACGTGTCACCCCCTCGTCTACACCACACGGGGCCACAGGACTGTTCTCCGCATTGTCACAGATGATCCGGTGCAACAGAAAATCCCCACACTGTTTCCTGAGCGACTGATGAGCGGGCCCGGCCAACTCGTCTTCTTCCTCGCGCTCCCGCGCCCGCGCGCCGACGGGCTCGCCAGAGCCGCACTCATCCTTGCCGTCCGGACAGCTCCCGCGCTTTCCATCGCCGCCCGGGCCTAGTTCCACATGCTGAACACGCTGGAACCCTCTCCCCCGACCAGCGGTGGCTCTAACCTAGCCGGCGACGGTGCAGCGGCACGGTACAAGTTCGGCGATGTCGCCCGGCCACTCTAGCCCGCCAAAACCTCGGTGAAAGGGCTCTACAGCACCGCTGTGGCATGCTGAGCACGAATATGAGCTCGGTTGGCCATGGAAATGGCCGGAGCTACGTGCTCACCGTCGACCTAGGCCTGGATATCGGCTGTGCCCCGAAAATTTTGAAGAACCGTAACCCTAGCCCATGGTTCTCGCTGGTTTTTGATCCCAGTTGGTCGTGTGCCAGTGCCGAACGTGTGTGTAGCTCGGAATCCCCGGCGGTGAACTACCCACTCCGAATTTCCGCATTTTGCACCAGTCGGTACTTTGAACACCGAATGACTAAACGGGCAAATACTACCCCGACGAAGCACGAGAGAAGGAACGGTCGGCACGAGCGTGTCACGCACCTTGGAGCGGACCTTTCTCGTATCGCTCGCCGGGCACGAAATGGGTCCTAGCCCTCGGACGCCGGGGATCAGAGGAGGTCGCCGTTCTATTCTTGTGCGGAACCGAGAAAGGAGCTCGGGGTGTGGTCGTTCTCGCTCGGGAAACGGAAGGAAGGGTGGAGTAGCGTGTGCTGGCCTTTGAGCCGCGATTTTTGCACCGTGAGGTGGACGTTTGATCACTGCTGGCGGTCGGGGCGCCGGTGCAATCACGCTGGCGCGCGCGCGAGGCTTCGGCCTAAGGAAATATCACCCGAGGGAAACTTCAGACTGAAGTCTGCTGACATGTGGGCCTCCCCCCCCTAATTCTTTTTCCAATTCTTTTCATTTCTGTTGGTACTCAAATATTCCCAGCTACTCACAATTGAATGTGAGACTTAGGCCCCAAGTGTTGGTTTGAATTTGAGTTCTCAAATTTGAACTTTGTTTGGCTAAATTTGCTTCACATTTGAACTGAAATTCAAATTCAGTTTTGAATTCTTGCAAATTTAGCTCCCGACAAGATGAACTCCAATGGGGATGAAAATTGGTGGGCTAACTCAGAAAAATGTGCTGAGTTTGAATATGAAGCTAACTTTTGAATTTGAGGGATGAAAGTTGCTGCAATTTGAATTTACATCCAAATTGGCCTCTTTTTCAAATGCCTCCAAAATTGCCTCAAAAAGTGTTGGATTTGCATGAAATTTTGCTTGAACCTTCCCAAGACTTTTCAAGTCCTAGGGTGAACTCAACCTCTCATGTTCATGTGTAGAAATCCTACTTTGTGAAGGTTAGGGCTTTCTCCTCTAATCACTCTTTTGATGGAGGTTACCTGCTCTTTACAATTTTTCACAACATCTGTAACACCCCAAAAATCTTGTTAAGACCCTAAATCATGTTAAGAGGGGAATTTAAAAATTTTTGGACATGTTGCATGTTGTGCAAAAATTCAAATTCAAACTGGAATTCAAATTAAACTCAAATCAGAAAAGAAATAGAAAAAGAAAAAAAGAAAACAGAAAAAAACGGCCAGTGGGCCGCAACCCACCAGCCGGCCCAACCAGAACCCGCGCCAGCCCGCAGCCGCGCGCGCCCCTTTCCTCCCACTGACAGGCGGGGCCCGCCAGTTTTTCGTCTACCTCGCGCCAGCGCCGGACTCTCTCACCCCGAATCCAAACCGATCCGGATTTCTGCAAATCCCAGCCGAATTTCGCTCGGGGGCGACGCGAACTCGATCTAAACCACCCCGCCGCCCTCCCCCGTCTATAAAAACCCCCGGCCTCGTTCTGTTTTTCCCACGCGATCTGCTGTTTTTCCTCCGGTGAGAACCCGAGCCTTCTCCGGCGAATTCTAGCCGATCTAAGCTCGGAAATTCCGATCTAACTCGCTGGTCTTGATCCACCGCCTCCGGGGAACCTTGCAGGTGCAGAAAACTCGGTGACTTGCGGTGTAAACACAGTGCCGACGAGCCTCGCCGTGAATTCACCTCGGACCTCGTCGCCGACCGCCTTCCAGGACCTCCGAGCTCAAGAAAACCCCTGAGGTGAGATCCCTGACCTCTCCTCCACCGATCTATGCCATAAGATCACAGTTCTAGGAAGAATTCTCGAAGATCCGAAAGTCTCCGGCGAGATCACCGTTTCCCGCTGCCGTGCGCCGCCGGCAGCGCCGCCCGCGCTCGATCAGAGCGACGTGGCCGCTTGTGCGCCGTTTATTTTAAATCGCACGGTAGGGTTTAAATCCCCGCGTACCGGTTCGATGTTATAATCTCAGCCGTCGGTTTAAAATCGGACGGTCCACGTCAGCCCCACGTTATAAAGACTGGAAATCTTACGTGCTACCCCCTGGGGTTCTCGGGAAATAAGAGCTAGCCCTGGAAACTTCTGATCTAGCCCCTGGAACTTTAGAAAATCATGTAAATTCATTTAAAAATCAGTTTTAGCCCTGGACTTAATAAAAATTAGGAAAAACTCCTCTGTTATGAGTAGCTAGACCCCTCAGAATTCATAAAATAATAGTATAGACCCTGTAGTGGGGTGAGTTTACCTTTTTAGCCCTGTTTAATATTTAATTTGGGAAATTGAATATGTGGCTACTGTTTAAAATTTAAAAAGTGGGACAAACATATTGTCAAAATTAAATTAAAAACTTTCTCAGTATTTAGAAAACTTTGGAGTGAGATAAAAACATATTTTGGGCTGAAGTGAATCATTATTCACATTTAGGGACACATTTTTAAGTAAAGAATAATTCTAGAAAATAGGGAAAATAATTGTAAAATAGTTTACATCAGAGGAAAAGGTCAAAAATATATTAGCAAATATTTTAGATCAGAACCTATTCTGTTTAGATGATGTGTCTTGTTATTTTTATAATAAAGTTCACACTTAGGCATAGGAAATAAATCTGAAAATATAGCAACTAATAAATGATAAATGGAGTTTCTAAAATCCAAAGAATTCAGTTTAGGGTTGGTAGAAATTATGAAGACACATATGGAGAAGGAAATACCTTTCATGCATACTAGGTAGCTAAAAGGTGTAGTAATTGAATATAAGGAATTTATTTAAATGGGAAACTCATATATATAGTATGTAAGTATAAATGTGAACACAAAAGTAGGAATCATATACATATGATCAAAAGTGCATGCAAGCCACAAATCAACACACATAGAGTAACCACAACACATATAATTGTGAGTGACTTTCATAAATGTGAATGTGTGGTTTGTATGAAGTGGAAGTGTGAACTATGTCTTATGGATTGTTGTTTTTCTTTTGCTATGTGTGATGGTATGATGTAGAACCTGCTCAAGAGCAAGTTATTCCTTTCCAAGATCAGGACTACCCATTTCAAGAGCAGCAGGAAGGAGGCAAGTGTCCTTGACCACTTTGATCCTATGCTAGGATGTGTAGATAGAATTATTTGCATTGTCAAATGAAATATGAAACCCATGTTATGAAGTTTCCCTAGAATTGCATTACCTTGTTTCCTTGTAGCTTGGGTTGGGTTTTATTTTATCATGTCATTTATTATTATGCATATGCTTAGCCATGCTTAGAATGGGATATTTGGGATATGAGATCATCAGTTTATTTTACCATACTCTTGAATGAGATATTTTGAGTTATGTAGAGGTAGGGATCAAGGCAAGTTGGATGTTTTGTTGTGTGCTGGATGCACGAGACTCGGGTTTGTGTTTAGTACTTTCCTGGATCCTAAGGACCGGTTCATGGAGCATGTAACCTGGCTTTACCGTGCCAACCACATGCTGAGATGGGGCAGCTTGGCCAATTAATTAGGTGTATCCCCGGCGTTGTACGGGTGTGTTGGATGGTGCGGGGAGTAGGTGTCAGCTGGACTACCATATGAACCGCAAGGCTCAAGAGGGGGCCACTGCAGCGGGGTTGGAGCCTCTTGTATGCTGTTAGGGGTGAAACCTTAGTGGGCCCACGCTCGTCGGGAATCCCTTTGTAAAGGCTTCGTAGTGATCTCCTGGCTACACACCTGGGAAGTGTGAATGTGGTTCGTAACTGGCATAATGGAGGTTCTTTTAGTCCACCCGGCAACGGGGGATGAAATCACTACATGTGGGTACAGTGGTACAAACTCTGCAGAATCAAAACTGTCATGACAGCCGTGCTCACGGTCAAGAGCGGCTTGGACTTATTCATGATTAGAGGATTGATGGTTTTGGAAGTTGTGGATGTTAAGCGGGGAGCTTAACATTGGAATTGATGATATGGTTATTGGATTATGATGATGGGATGGGAGATTGGGACCATTTCACCTGTGTAGTAATGTAGGTGCTTAATAAGCTAAGGTGATAGGTATTAATTGGCGTAGTGCTTTAACCATGAGTTCAACCTCCCCTTGTTATAGCCATGCATGACATAACTTTCCCACACTTGCTGAGTACCATCGGTACTCAACCTTGCATATTTGTTGGTTTATATTGCTGCTCAGGTCAAGATAATGAGGTGGTGTATAATGACCAAGACGTTGGACCTGAAGAAGGTTTCTAGGTTCATGGAGACCCCGGGCAACGCCTGTAATGGAGCCCACAAGAATAATATTCCGCTGCTAGTTTATTTACTTGTGATGAACTTATTATTGTCCATAGAGACATTTGCTATGTAAGACTTATTTATATTCGACACCTGGCTTGTAATAAATGATGCTTCACTATTTGTCATCACATGTATGAGAAAATGATCCTGGCATACATGTGATATTCACTTGGTTGTTCTTCGGAAAAACCGGGTGTGACAACATCTCCACAACCAAAACTGTGGTGTTGTGAGGTGATGAAAAGTTTTTGCAAGTCCCTTTTCTTGGGCTTTTACAGTACGTGTTCTTGCATGGCTTGCATGGATTTTACGATGAACAGAGGTGACACGACCCTACGGTCTTGTCGAGCCAGGATCACGCTGAGGGGTGCTGCGTTGCACAGCATCGGATAACACACATCAAAGGTACAAAGCGGAAGCAAAGTTTTATTACATAAACCAGTGTATGAACATTTTTACAACAAAATATGTTCAGTCTACACTCACGGGCGTAGACTACGCATCGAGTTCACGTTCAGCTCGTGAACGTGTCCCCGCTAGCACGCACACACACTAACGCGGCGGCGTGCACAACTCCCACTCGACGGGGTTCCCCTCCTGGGTTTCCGTCTCCTCCTCGGGAGTCCCCTCCTCATAGAACCCTGCAAAAGCTTCAAACACAAGCAGTGAGCACGAAGGCTCAGCAAGACTGACCCGTCTCTCCTATACATGGAACTTCTACATGATGGATAATAGGTAACATGAGGTAAAACAAGTTGCAAAGGACTCGCCTAATTGGTGGAGCCTTACTTTCAAGTTTTAGCAACAGGTTGTGGAGATCTTACGCTAAGGCACATGAGAGAGCCGCAATCAAACAAGAAACGCATTTCTCTCATGTACTTTGCCCAAAGTTGAAAGGAACTTTAATTAGCTCTAAACTACAGCAAATTATTAACATTCAAAATCATATTTCAATCAGCAACATTTTAACATGTAACTAGCCTATTCTTTCTACGTCACGGTACAGTGAACAAGTGGTACTCACTGACCGCGAGGGACGGCGATTATAATCGATTTACACCTGCAGGGTTACCCGAATAACCCATCACGTACGCCTGTACTCGATGTTGCCTACAGCAACCATCACGGACGTCGTACGCAACCACCTTTCACCCGTCAGCCAAATGTGTAACTGGTCCAATCGTCCCGAGCAAGAGTTCTCTGCACGCGCATCTCAGTGCAGCCAGCCGATTTACACCTGGAGCTCTCAACCTACCCTCTGAACGACCAGCTATGCCTCAACACCCAGCTACCCGAGTTACATCGGTTTCCCGGTTCCCATATAGCCGGTAGGTCTTTGGTACTGTTCTAGCTTGTTCAACAGGCCCGCACACGGCTCGGTCCTCAATCGACACAAGCGGAGCTATTGCACCCAGGCCCCAAAGTCCTGCTGCCTTACTCTTCGCTCGGTCTCATTTTTCTTGCCATGTGTATCATGTGCTATCTCTACCCGAGTCGAGTGCCTCTAGCCTGTCCTCGCGAGTAGTTCCAACTACTCGACTTGTACCAAATCCTACACTATCTTAGCATTGCAGTAGCTAACGGGGTTTTCAATCCTAATACCTACACCTAGTTTTCTTGGCTATGCATTTGGGTTTTCAAACAAGACTCTAATGCAAGAATTAGACTCAATGTAAGTTCTCAAAACAATAAAAGTTTGTAAAGAGGTTAATGCAAATCGGAGCTTGCCTTGGTGCTCTTGGTCGTAGGCTAGCTGCTCTTCCGTAGTAACGAAGTCTAAGACTTCAGGTTCCTCCTTGACCTTAGCGACTACATATGAGAAATATGAATATGTATCAATTCATATGCATTTCAATTGAGTTTACACTTGTGAAGATTATAAGTCTTACTAGATAGACTCAATGACCCTGAAATTTTTACTTTGGTTTGGGTACAACCTAAACAGAGACTTGGCCAAGTTTTAGTTGCAGCAAAGCTCATTTGAGCTCTCCACAATTAATTATGTACTTTACCTTAATTGGAGCTCTTAGGGTGTTCTAGGAATTTTCATGGAGCAAGCCATAATTTTCTGAAAACTAGATTTTCAGAGGGTTCTTATGGAGTTGGTCTCATTTAATTTGAAGGTTCCTAGCTAGAGATATGAGCTAGACAATTTCAGAGAGATTCGGAAAATGTTTCTGAACATTTTTCATTTTCTCTGGAGCAGTTTTATTAATCACACCTTTAGGTGGATCAAATGAGCTCAAATGGATCTGAAATTTTTATGGTAGCTCAGGGATATTTTGGTGAACATCCCAGCAAAATTTCAGATTTTTCCTCTGTAACACCCCAAAATCCTGTTAAGAGGGGGATTTAAAAAATTTTGGACGTATTGCATGTGGTGCAGAAATTCAAATTTAATTTGGAATTTAAATTCAAATTCAAACCAGAAAAGAAATGGAAAAAGAAAAAGAAAAACAGAAGACCCGGCCAGTGGGCCGAAACCCACCAGCCGGCCCACCTCGCCCCCGCGCCAGCCCGCAGCCCCGCGCCCCGTTTTCTTCTCACTGACGTGTGGGGCCCGTCATCTTCTTCCTCCTCGCGCGCGCGCTCGGCCGACCGGGACTCCTCTCTCCCCTGAATCGAAACTGCCCCGGATACCCACGTATCCCAGCTGAATTTCGGTTCTGGACGACTCCAGCTCGATCCCAATCGAACGCCGCCCTTCCCCAGCTATATAAACACCGGCATCGTCCCGATTTTTAACCGCGATCGGCTGTTTTTCCTTCCGGTGAGAACCAGAGTTTCTCCGGCCAATATCTCTCGATCTTCGCTCGGGATTTCTGATCTAATGCGCTGATCTTGTTCCACTGCCTCCGGGGAGTCACGCAGGTGCAGAAAACTTGGTAGATTGCACCCTAGACACAGCTCCGACGAGCATCGCCGTGAATTCACCTCGGACCTCGTCGCCGACCGCCTTCCAGGACCTCCGAGCTCAAGAAAAACCCCGAGGTGAGATCCCCGACCTCCCCTCTACCGATCTATGCCATGAAATCCCAGTTTTATGAAGACTAGACGAAGATCCGAAGTTTTCTGGCGAGATCGCCGCCTCCCGCCGCCGGGCAGCACCGCCTGCGCACGATCAGAGCGACGTGGCCGCTTGTGCGTCGTCTATTTTAAATCGCACGGTAGAACTGAAATCCCCGCGTACCGGTTCGACGTTATAATCTCAGCCGTCTGTTTTAAATCGGACGGTCCACGTCAGCCCCGCGTTATAAAGGCCGGGATTCTTACGCGCTACCCCCTGGGGATCTCGGAAAATACGAGCTAGCCCCGGAAACTTCTGATCTAGCACCTGGAACTTCAGAAATTCATGTAAATTCATTTAAAAATCAGTTTTAGCCCCTGGACTTAATAAAAATTAGGAAAACCCCTCTGTTATGTGTAGCTAGACCCCTGGAAATTTATGAAATAATAAATTAGACCCTGTAGTAGGGTGGATTTACCTTTTTGACCCTATATGATATTAAATTCAGAAAATTGAATATGTGATTAGGATTTAAATTTAAAAAGGTGAGACAAACACATTGTAAATTCAAATTTAAACTCTTCTAGCACTTGGGAAACTTTAGAATGAGTTAAAAGTAGATTTTGAGCTGAAATGAATCTGTCTAGTTGATTGTTCATATTTATTAGTATAGAAACATATTTTAGGCTAGGAAATAATTCTGAAAATTGGAAAAATGAATTTAAATTAGTTCACATCAGAGGAGAAGTTCAAAAATATATTATTTAATATTTTAGATCAGAACCTATTCTGTTTAGATGAGGTGTCTTACTATTTTCATAATAAAGTTCACCTTTAGGCATAGAAAATAAATCTGAAAGTATAGCAACTAGGTATGCATAACTAGAAAATGATAAATGAAGTTTCCAAATCCAAAGATTTCAGTTTAGGATTTGGTAGAGGATCTGAAAACCCATTTGAAGTAGGAAAATACCTTTCATGCATAATTGGTAGCTAAGATGTGTATCAATTGAATATAAGGAATTTGTTCAAAGTTGAAATTCATATATAGTGTGCAAACATAAATCTGAATACCAAAAGTTAGAAATCATATGCACATGTTTAAAAGTGCATGTAAGCCAAAAACCAACACACATAGAGTAACCACAACACTTAGAAATGTGAATGACTTACATAGATGTGAATGTGTGGTTGTATGAAGTGAAAGTGTGAACTATGTCTTATGTATTGTTGTTTTCTTTTGTTATGTGTGTTGGCATGAATAGAACCTGCCCCAGAGCAAGTTCTTCCCTTCCAAGACCAAGACTTTCCATTCTCATAGCAGCAAGAAAAAGGCAAGTGTCCTTGACCACTTTGTTCCTATGCTAGGAAGCGTAGATAGAATTTATTGCATTGTCAATTGAAATATGAAACCCATGCTAGGAAGTTTCCCTAGAATTGCATTACCTTGTTTCCTTGTAGCTTGGGTTGGGATTTATTTTATCATGTCATTTATTGTTATGCTTAGCCATGCTTAGAATGGGATAATTGGGATATGAGATCATCAATTTATTTACCTTACTCTTGAATGAGATGTTATGAGTTATGTAGAGGTAGGGATCAAGGCAAGTTGGATGATTTGGTTGGTGCTGGGTGCACGAGACTCGGGTTTGTGTTTAGTACTTGCCTGGATCCTAAGGACCAGTTCATGGAGCATGTAACCTGGCTTTACCGTGCCAACCACATGCTGAGATGGGGCAGCTTGGCCAATTAATTAGGTGTATCCCCGGCGTAGTATGGGTGTGTTGGATGGTGCGGGGAATAGGTGTCAGCTGGACTACCGTATGAACCGCAAGGCTCAAGAGGGGGCCCTGCAGCAGGGTTGGAGCCTCTTGTATGCTGTTAGGGGTGAAACCTCAGTGGGCCCACACTCGTCGGGAATCTCTTTGTAAAGGCTTCGTAGTGATCTCCTGGCTACACACCTGGGAAGTGTGAATGTGGTTTGTGGCCACTGGCATAATGGAGGTTCTTTTAGTCCACCCGACAACAGGGGATGAAATCACTACATGTGGGTATAGTGGTGCAAACTCTGCAAAACTGTCATGACAGCCGTGCTCACGGTCAAGAGCGGCTTGGACTTATCCATGATTAGAGTATGGTGACCTTGGAGGTTGTGGATGTTAAGCGGGGAGCTTCGCATTGGAAATGATGTTACGGTTATCTGATTATGATGATGGGATGGGAGATTGGGACCATTTCACCTGTGTAGTAAATCTAGGTGCTTAATAAGCTAAGGTGATAGGTGTTAATTGCGTAGTGCTTTAACCATGAGTTCAACCTCTCCATGTTCTAGCCATGCATGACATAACTTTCCCACACTTGCTGAGTACCATCGGTACTCAAACTTGCATATTTGTTGGTTTATATTGCTGCTCAGGTCAAGAGAATGATGTGATGTTTAATGACCAAGACTTTGGTCCCGAGGAAGGATTCTAGGTTCACGGAGTCCCCCGGGCAACGCCTGTGACGGAGCCCACAAGAATAATATTCTGCTGCTATTTTATTTACATGTATGAACTTATTATCGTCCATCGAGACATATGCTATGTAAGACTTATTTATATTCGACACCTAGCTTGTAATAAATGATGCTTCACTATTTATCATCACATGTATGAGAAAATGATCATGGCATACATGTGATATTCACTCGGTTGTTCTTCGGAGGAACCGGGTGTGACAGAAGTGGTATCAGAGCCAATGTTGCCCGTAGGAACGTGGACCTAGGTAGAAATGGACGTATTTAAGGACCCTATTTTCTTAAAAACTATTTTACAAAGGTGTGGGTTGAAAAGTGTTATTTAATGGGGTCACTTTATTCATCTTACCCAACTTTTATTCAAAATATGATTTTTATTTAAAACCTTATCTAACTTAAGTTTAAATGCTTTATGTTTTAGATGGTTCGCATGATCCGCACCGCTCGCAAGTCCACCGGAGGGAGAGTTCCCGTAGTTGCCCTTGGCCTGAGAGAAGAGAGTCGTCCGGTGACGTATCTCTCCTACGGATTGGCAGTAGGAGGCTTGTTGCGCCATCTTCGACGCATGCTCCAAGCCGCCGGCAATACGGGCAATCTAATCATACACTATAGCTCCACCCAGACCATCCGGGAGAAGCGGGAAGAATGGAGTTCGGAAATGAGGATTATCCATGAAAATCAGCTTCTTAAGATCCACCGCTCTCCAGCTTGTCGAGCGACACAGGTCGATGCGGAGAAGGATGTCACTTGGGAGGCCATCACCTGCCAGAGTCACATCTACCGTCGCCACCTGGACAGGACTGAGTACATGTATGTCCTCCAGCGTGAGAGTGGTACGACGGAGTACAAGTACCCGCCAGTGCAGCAAGGGACTTCCCATGAGCACATGGACCTGTGCTTGGAGGATGCTGCTATGCTCAACACTCGACTGCAGGAGTGTCAGCAGGAGCTTCAGGATGTTCGTGACACCCTGAAGGAGACTGAGGCGTTGCTTCGAGCCAGCTTGAGGGCGAGAGAAAGAGGATATGGGAATAAACTGTGTGTCACCGTGAATGACACATGGCCTCCTGACTCCCCAGATCGTCGGGCGATCAGGCGTCGCCGCACTTCTCCACCAACAGCCTCCCCACCCAAAGCGGAGTCAGAAGGCAGCCGCAATAATAAGGAAGATCCCGAAGAGCCGGCTCAGTGATACGAGTCGTGTAGATTCCTTCCCCATAGTCCAGCAGGTTATCGAGTAGGCGAGTCAATACCTTAATTAATGATGTGTTAATGTGTGGTGTGTGACGTGAGTTGCGGAAGCCATGAGCAATTGTCCACAACCTCGTCTTCTGGTTGCTTTGCTTTGATGTGTGAACCCCTATAAAATTAGTAGTGCATTTATTTTTGCGTGAGACATGAACCCTCGGAAAAAAATATAAATACAACAAGGCCTCAACATTACAAAGTGTAGACAAGTAAAATTGGTAAGATAATACGCAATGCTTTAAATTGACATTTGGTTGATCATGATAGATGGCCGGAAGAGGAAAGGGTCGTGGTGCCAACCCCGCCAACAACAACGATGAGGCCGGCAACCCTCATCTTTCTAGAGGCCAAGACAGGGGTGATCACCGTGAAGGAGTTGATCCCATCCACCAAATGCTTGAGAATCAAAATCAGCTCATCCAGAACCTGACTCAAGTGGTGGCCAACTTGCACCAAGCTCCACCTCCACAAGCTGCACCACGCCAACCAAGGTTGAGCGAGTTTCTAGGGACTCAACCTCCAAATTTTACAAGTGCTGCTGAACCTCTGGAGGCAGATGATTGGCTAAAGACCATTGAGAGCAAGATGAGGATTATACAATGACAAGGGTATGAGAGGGTGCTGTTTGCCTCTCACCAATTGCATAGACCTGCTGCTGATTGGTGGACCGCTTACATGGCCGCCCATCATGACCCTGAGAACATCACTTGGGAAAAGTTCAAGCGTAGCTTCTGCAACCATTACATACCAAGGGGTGAACTCAAAAACAAGAGAAAGGAATTCTTGGGATTGCAGCAAGGAAACATGATTGTGAGGGAATACCTCACTAAATTCACTCAACTATCCCGTTATGCCCCACGGGACATAGAAACTGATGAGCAGAAACAGGATTGCTTCGTGGAAGGACTTACCGCAGAAATGCAGTGTGCGATGTCCTCCAACGAGTATGAAAGTTTCCAAAAGATGGTGGACAGAGCATTTGTTGTGGAAAGGAAGTTGAAGGCCTTGGAAAATGAAAACAAGAGGAAGGCGGGATGGTCACACCAAGCCTCGGGCAGCAACATACGCCCACGTCTGATGCAGCAACCCGCAGGGCAAACGAGCCGTGCTGCGATACCCTACTCCGCACCGAGAGGGTACAAACCGAACTTCAGGCCTCCGTCAGTACCAACACAGCCACAACGTCAGTTTGTACAGCAGCCTCGCCCCGCATATCAACCTCGACCAGCAGTACAAGGACCCCTGAACCAACCCCAAGAAAACAAAGGCCAGGCACCTAAGGTCGGGGTGCAATGCTTTAACTGTGGTGAAGTGGGGCACTACACCCATAAGTGCCCAAACAAGAAGCCCGTGCAGCCGCAACAGCAGAATGTGATGCGAGGACGGGTGAACCACGTGACCATGGAAGAAGCGCAAGAGGCACCCGACGTGGTAGTTGGTAAGTTTCCTGCCAATTTACACATTGCAACCCTGTTGTTTGATTCTGGTGCTACCCACTCGTTCATTGCTCAAGGGTTTGTTAAGAAGCATGATCTAGCAACCACACAAATGAGCCACATGCTAGCAGTAAACTCTCCAGGGGGAGAAATAAGGACAAGACAAGTGTGTCCCAAGGTGAGTCTAGACAATAATGGGGTAGTATTTACTGCCAACCTCATAGTGATAGATTCACAAGGAATAGATATTATTTTGGGTATGGATTGGTTGACCAAACATAAAGGAATCATCCATTGTTCGACAAGAACGGTGGAACTAACTCACCCTAGTGGCACAAGAGTAAAGTTCATAACAATACAAGAGCCTAGGAGGGACATTAAATTAAATCAAGTTGAGGTGAAAGTAGAGGAGATCAGGATCATCAGGGAATATCCAGATGTTTTTCCAGATGAGTTGCCAGGTATGCCTCCTGATCGCGAAGTGGAATTTGCAATTGAGCTAGTGCCTGGAACAGCTCCGATATATAAGAGACCTTATCGGATGGACTCCAAGCAGCTGGGAGAACTCAAGGATCATTTGAGAGAATTGACGGAGAAGGGGTATATTCGTCCTAGTTCCTCACCATGGGGAGCTCCAGTGATATTTGTGCCCAAGAAGGACGGAACCCAAAGGCTACGTGTGGACTACCGTGCGTTGAATGAGGTAACCATCAAGAACAAGTACCCATTACCCCGCATTGAAGACTTGTTCGGTCAGTTGAGGGGAGCTTGTGTGTTCTCGAAAATTGATCTCAGGTCGGGATACCACCAACTTAAGATAAGGCAAACTGATATTCCCAAGACAGCTTTCATATCTCGGTACGGACTATATGAATACACCGTCATGCCTTTCGGGCTAACTAATGCCCCTGCATACTTCATGTACCTCATGAACAAGGTATTCATGGAATATCTGGATAAATTTGTGGTGGTTTTCATAGATGACATTCTCGTCTTTTCCAAAGATGAAGAAGAACATGAGAAACATCTAAGGTTGGTGTTGTAGAAGCTGAGAGAACACCAACTATATGCCAAGTTGAGCAAGTGTGAGTTTTGGCTGAAGTGAGTTCCCTTCTTAGGACATATAATCTCGGAGGGAGGAATCTCTGTAGATCCCGCCAAGATTGAGGATGTACAGAAGTGGAAGACCCCTGAGACTGTCGGGGAAGTTCGAAGCTTCTTGGGATTGGCTAGATACTATCGACGGTTTATTGAGGGATTCTCCAAGATCTCGAGACCCCTCACCAAACTGTTGGAGAAGGGAATCACATTCACATGGACGCCGCAGTGCGAGACGAGTTTTCGGGAGCTAAAGAAAAGATTGACAACAGCCCCAGTGCTAGTTATGCCAGATATGCAGAAGAACTTTTCGGTGTACTGCGATGCCTCTGGAAACGGGTTGGGATGTGTTCTCATGCAAGAAGGGCATGTCGTGGCTTATGCATCCCGGCAGCTCCGGAAACACGAGAAGAACTATCCTACACATGACCTAGAACTAGCCGCAGTGGTACACGCGTTGAAAATTTGGCGGCACTACTTGACGGGGAAGAGGACAGAGATATATACGGATCATAAGAGTTTAAAGTACATTTTCACACAGCCAGATCTCAACCTCAGACAAAGGAGATGGTTAGAGCTAATCAATGACTTTGATGTGGGAATCAACTATCATCCTGGGAAAGCAAACATCATGGCAGATGCTTTAGGCCGGAAAGTGCAGGTCAATAGGTTGAGCTTGAAGGACATGCCTGCAGAATTGAAGGACGATGTTATAAGACTAAATCTATGCCTGCTGAATAGTGGTGAAGCCATCGCCATGGAAGTGGACTCCACACTAGAGCAAGACATACACGATGGTCGAAAGAATGACGAGAAGATATAAGAAATCAGGCAACTCATCAAGGAAAATAAAGCCCCTGGTTTCAGAGAGGATGAACAAGGTACGGTCTGGCACGGGAAAAGAATCTGTGTGCCTGAAGTAAAGGAGGTCCGTGAATTGATTTTGAAGGAGGCTCACGATTCCAACTATTCCATTCATCCTGGGAGTACGAAGATGTACCAGGACCTCAAGAGCAGGTATTGGTGGTATGGCATGAAGCGAGATGTCGCGGAACATGTTGCCCTATGTGACACATGTCAGTTGGTGAAAGCGGAATATCAACGACCCGCGGGATTATTGCAACTACTCAAAGTGCCTGATGGAAATGGGAAGAAATCGGTATGGATTTCATAGTGGGATTGCCTAGGACCCAATCAGGATATGATTCGATATGGGTCATCGTCGACAGGCTAATCAAGGTAGCTTATTTCATCCCCGTGAAAGAAAGCTACAGCAGATCCAAATTGGCGGAGTTGTACATGTCAAGGATCGTGTGTTACCATGGAGTGCCAAAGAAGATAGTGTCGGATCGAGGGACACAGTTCACCTCAAGGTTCTGGCAGAAGTTGCATGAAACCATGGGAACCCATCTGAATTTTAGTTCTGCCTATCATCCCTAAACTGACGGGCAGACGGAAAGAACCAATCAGATCCTTGAGGATATGCTGAGAGCGTGTGCACTCAAAAACAATCGGAGTTGGGATAAGAACTTACCGTATGCGGAGTTCTCCTATAACAACAGCTATCAGGCTAGTATGAAGATGTCACCGTTTGAAGCTTTGTATGGGAGGAAGTGCAGAACTCCCCTATTTTGGAACCAAACGGTTGAAAGTAAAGTGTTTGGGCCCGAGGTATTACAAGAAGCCGAGGCGAAAGTGAGGGAAATCCGCAACAACTTGAGGATAGCACAGACACGACAAAAGAGCTATGCCGATGTACGGAGAAGAGAGCTCGTTTTCAACGTGGGGGACTATGTCTACCTCAAGGTGTCCCCTATCCGAGGACTTCGTCGGTTCAAGGTGAAAGGGAAGTTGTCACCTCGATTTATCGGACCCTTTCAAGTTCTGGAGAGGAAAGGCGAAGTGGCATATCAACTGGAACTACCGGCTCGCCTATCGGAGGTGCATGACGTATTCCATGTGTCACAGCTCAAGAAATGTCTGAGGACGCCTGAAGAGATGTTACCCATGAATGAGGTTGACGTAGCCGAGGATCTGTCTTATGCCGAGCAACCGGTCAAGGTTTTGGAGACAATGGAACGCCTCACAAGAAATAAAAGAATCCGGATGTGCAAGGTGCAGTGGAAGCATCACTCAGAAGGGGAAGCCACATGGGAGCGAGAAGAAGAGCTTAAGGCACAATTTCCGGAATTGTTTTCCTAGGACAACCAATCTCGAGGACGAGATTTTCTTTTTAGGGGGGTAGAGCTGTAACACCCCAAAATCCTGTTAAGAGGGGGATTTAAAAAATTTTGAACGTATTGCATGTGGTACAGAAATTCAAATTTAATTTGGAATTTGAATTCAAATTAAAACCAGAAAAGAAATGGAAAAAGAAAAAGAAAAACAGAAGACCCGACCAGTGGGCCGAAACCCACCAGCCGGCCCACCTCGTCCCCGCGCCAGCCCGCAGCCGCGCGCCCCGTTTTCTTCTCACTGACGTGTGGGGCCCATCATCTTCTTCCTCCTCGCGCGCGCGCTCGGCCGACTGGGACTCCTCTCTCCCCCGAATAGAAACCGCCCCGGATACCCGCGTATCCCAGCTGAATTTCGGTTCTGGACGACTCCAGCTCGATCCCAACCGAAGGCCGCCCTTCCCCGGCTATATAAACACCGGCATCGTCCCGATTTTCAACCGCGATCGGCTGTTTTTCCTTCCGGTGAGAACCAGAGTTTCTCCGGCCAATTTCTCTCGGTCTTCGCTCGGGATTTCTGATCTAATGCGCTGATCTTGTTCCACCGCCTCCGGGGAGTCACGCAGGTGCAGAAAACTCGGTAGATTGCGCCCTAGACACAGCTCCGACGAGCATCGCCGTGAATTCACCTCGGACCTCGTCGCCGACCGCCTTCCAGGACCTCCGAGCTCAAGAAAAACCCCGAGGTGAGATCCCCGACCTCCCCTCTACCGATCTATGCCATGAAATCCCAGTTTTATGAAGAATAGACGAAGATCCGAAGTTTTCTGGCGAGATCGCCGCCTCCCGCCGCCGCGCGCCGCCAGGCAGCACCGCCCGCGCACGATCAGAGCGACGTGGCCACTTGTGCGCCGTCTATTTTAAATCGCACGGTAGAATTGAAATCCCCGCGTACTGGTTCGACGTTATAATCTCAGCCGTCTGTTTTAAATCGGACAGTCCACGTCAGCCCCACGTTATAAAGGCCAGGATTCTTACGCGCTACCCCCTGGGGATCTCGGAAAACACGAGCTAGCCACGGAAACTTCTGATCTAGCCCCTGGAACTTCAGAAATTCATGTAAATTCATTTAAAAATCAGTTTTAGCCCCTGGACTTAATAAAAATTAGGAAAACCCCTCTGTTATGTTTAGCTAGACCCCTGGAAATTTATGAAATAATAAATTAGACCCTGTAGTAGGGTGGATTTAACTTTTTGACCCTATATGATATTAATTTCAGAAAATTGAATATGTGATTAGGATTTAAATTTCAAAAGGTGAGACAAACACATTGTAAATTCAAATTTAAACTCTTCTAGCACTTGGGAAACTTTAGAATGAGTTAAAAGTAGATTTTGAGCTGAAATGAATCTGTCTAGTTGATTGTTCATATTTATTAGTATAGAAACATATTTTAGGCTAGGAAATAATTCTGAAAATTGGAAAAATGAATTTAAATTAGTTCACATCAGAGGAGAAGTTCAAAAATATATTATTTAATATTTTAGATCAGAACCTATTCTGTTTAGATGAGGTGTCTTACTATTTTCATAATAAAGTTCACCTTTAGGCATAGGAAATAAATCTGAAAGTATAGCAACTAGGTATGCATAACTAGAAAATGATAAATGAAGTTTCCAAATCCAAAGATTTCAGTTTAGGATTTGGTAGAGGATCTGAAAACCCATTTGAAGTAGGAAAATACCTTTCATGCATAATTGGTAGCTAAGATGTGTATCAATTGAATATAAGGAATTTGTTCAAAGTTGAAATTCATATATAGTGTGCAAACATAAATCTGAATACCAAAAGTTAGAAATCATATGCACATGTTTAAAAGTGCATGTAAGCCAAAAATCAACACACATAGAGTAACCACAACACTTAGAAATGTGAATGACTTACATAGATGTGAATGTGTGGTTGTATGAAGTGAAAGTGTGAACTATGTCTTATTTATTGTTGTTTTCTTTTGTTATGTGTGTTGGCATGAATAGAACCTGCCCCAGAGCAAGTTCTTCCCTTCCAAGACCAAGACTTTCCATTCTCCGAGCAGCAAGAAGAAGGCAAGTGTCCTTGACCACTTTGTTACTATGCTAGGATGTGTAGATAGAATTTATTGCATTGTCAATTGAAATATGAAACCCATGCTAGGAAGTTTCCATAGAATTGCATTACCTTGTTTCCTTGTAGCTTGGGTTGGGATTTATTTTATCATGTCATTTATTGTTATGCTTAGCCATGCTTAGAATGGGATAATTGGGATATGAGATCATCAATTTATTTACCTTACTCTTGAATGAGATGTTATGAGTTATGTAGAGGTAGGGATCAAGGCAAGTTGGATGATTTGGTTGGTGCTGGGTGCACGAGACTCGGGTTTGTGTTTAATAATTGCCTGGATCCTAAGGACTGGTTCATGGAGCATGTAACCTGGCTTTACCGTGCCAACCACATGCTGAGATGGGGCAGCATGGCCAATTAATTAGGTGTATCCCCGGCGTAGTATGGGTGTGTTGGATGGTGCGGGGAATAGGTGTCAGCTGGACTACCGTATGAACCGCAAGGCTCAAGAGGGGGCCACTGCAGCGGGGTTGGAGCCTCTTGTATGCTGTTAGGGGTGAAACCTCAGTGGGCCCACACTCATCGGGAATCCCTTTGTAAAGGCTTCGTAGTGATCTCCTGGCTACACACCTGGGAAGTGTGAATGTAGTTTGTGGCCACTGGCATAATGGAGGTTCTTTTAGTCCACCTGGCAACGGGGGATAAAATCACTACATGTGGGTACAGCGGTGCAAACTCTGCAGAGTCAAAACTGTCATGACAGCCGTGCTCACGGTCAAGAGCGGCTTGGACTTATTCATGATTAGAGTATGATGACCTTGGAGGTTGTGGATGTTAAGCGGGGAGCTTAACATTGGAAATGATGTTACGGTTATCTGATTATGATGATGGGATGGGAGATTGGGACCATTTCACCTGTGTAGTAAATGTAGGTGCTTAATAAGCTAAGGTGATAGGTATTAATTGCGTAGTGTATTAACCATGAGTTCAACCTCTCCTTGTTCTAGCCATGCATGACATAACTTTCCCACACTTGCTAAGTATCATCGGTACTCAAACTTGCATATTTGTTGGTTTATATTGCTGCTCAGGTCAAGAGAATGATGTGATGTTTAATGACCAAGACTTTGGTCCCGAGGAAGGATTCTAGGTTCACGGAGTCCCCCGGGCAACGCCTGTGACGGAGCCCACAAGAATAATATTCCGCTGCTATTTTATTTACATGTTATGAACTTATTATCGTCCATCGAGACATATGCTATGTAAGACTTATTTATATTCGACACCTGGCTTGTAATAAATGATGCTTCACTATTTGTCATCACATGTATGAGAAAATGATCCTGGCATACATATGATATTCACTCGGTTGTTCTTCGGAGAAACCGGGTGTGACATCCTCCAAAGGATTCTCCAGTTAAAATTCTAAACAGTTTCAACTTTGAAGAATTAATACGGGAGAATTAAGGATTTTCATGAAGTTAAACTTGATTTTCTGGAGATTACTCAGGGAGCTGAATCCGACAAAAATTTTTTTCACTCGATTTGGATGTTCCTAGCCTAAGTTATGAGGATTTGAAGTTTGAATGAAATCTAAAAATTGGGGAAATGTTTAAATCGGTCGGTGGGTCCACGGGTACACGTGTCGGGCGCTGAAGCGACGGCAGAACGGGCCACAGGTTTTATTCCCGCGCTGCCACAGTCAATCCGTGCCCACAGAAGATCAGACCGCCCGGGTTCCTCCCACTGACAGCGGGCCCGGCTCGGTCGTCTTCCTCCTCGCGCCTCCCGCGCGGTAGCGCCGCCGGGATCGCCGGAGCGTCGCTGAGCTCGCTCGTCTGGTCAGCTCCCGAGCTCCAACTCGCCGCTAGCCCCTAATTTTGTGTGCTGAACACGTTGGGAGGGTTTCCCCTTGTCGACGTTGGCTCTAACCGAGCCCACGATGGCGCAGCGGCTCGGGAAGAGTCCGGTGACGTTGCCCCGGCGTACTAGCCTGCCAAACGCCTGGCGAAGCGGCTCTACAGCACCAGTGGTGGCTCATGAAGCTCGGCATGGCGACATAAAGGCTTGGGGAGGGTCCCAAAGTGGTTCTCACCGCGCTCGAAGCTGCCTGCAGGGTCCGCCGTTGGCAAGCTTCGAAACACGCTGGGTACAGGTGTTCTCAAGCTAAAGGTTGCGAAGGCAACTTGTGCGCCATCAAGTCTAGTCTGTGTAGGGACAGATTGAGACTCTCTAACCCTTCCTAGAGTGCGAATTTGACAGAACCGCACCCGAAGCTCGGTCTGCACCGAGAAAAAGGGAAACTGGAAATTCATCGCCGGCGATCAAGCACATGAGCTGTGGCTCGTGGGTGAGCATCGCCGGCCCCTCATGCGTCCAGGGACACCTTAGCTCGGTCGTGACAACCTCCCTGTTGGCTGTCCATGGGAGCCCGAGGTCCGGTGGACTCAGTTCACTGAAAAGGGCTCTCGGTACAGTCGAGATCATCCGGGTTAAGCCGATTTCCAGCAACGGGGAAGGAGAAGGGGAGTCCCTAGTACCTTGTCGTATCCTTGGAGAGAGTGGGGAGGCATTGATCGTGGTTCTCGATCAGCTCTGAGCGATCGTCAGCGAGGGTGGTTTCTCTGGTGCGAGGAAGCAGAAAGTGTGCGGTTCTCCCTCCGATCAGGACGGCCGCGGGGATAAGTAGGGCGCGAGGCGGTTCAGCAGGTCGGGGCGGCAAGCAGGTGCTGTCCCGATCGCGCTTTCGCCGTGGCGGCTTCTGCAGCGCGCGCGAGTACCCGAGCTCGGTAGCTGCAGTCGGTTGAACTCGTGTAGACACTGACTTGTGGGTCCCACCCGTGGGTTCAACCCCTAAAGTTAACTTTTCTCCACTGTTCTAAACAGTAGAGACCCAATTAACCCCAAGGATTTGAATTAGCTGCCCTTGTGCCATTTGCATGGGATGGAATTCAAATTTGGTTAGGTTTGGCTAAATTTCAGCACATATTCAGTTTGGAAATTCAAATAAAGTTTGAATTTGCTAAACTTAGCTCATGTCAAGATAAACTCCAAATGGAGTGAAAATTGGTGGGTGAGCTCACAAAAATGTGCTGAGTAAGAATATGTCTCCGACTTTTGAATTCATGGGATGAAAACAGTTTGAATTTGAATTTGAGTTCAAACCACAGTCTTTCTAGCTATACCCAAAAGGACCTGAAAAAGGTTTTGAATTTGGGTGAAACTTGGCATGGACATTACTGCAAGGTGTAGGAGTTTTTTATATGCCCAGCCCCTAGCTGATGCATGTGGGAAATGCCACTTTTGCATTATGTGAGTTTGTTCTCTAATGATCATGTTGATGGTGGTTACTTGCTCTTCAAATGTGTTCATCAACTTTCTTCAAATGAAGTGTGTGTGTGGTGTGATGAGCACCTTGAGTATGTGCCACAAACTTAGACCCTTACCAAGGTGTATAGATCAATTGTGGACGTGGCGATAATCTTGACTCAAGATCTAGATCAGACCAATCAACACATGATCTGTCCATGAAAAATCTTCTTTTCGAAGGAATCAAAGAACAGATGCAAAGAAAACGCGATGATGTCGTAAGGTGGTATTGGAGACCTACCTTACTCTCTCTTCGGGTCCTTCCTCCTCAGATCATCGGCTCTTCTCCGGCGACGGCAATCGTCTCTGGGCTCGTCGGTGATCTCTCTGGTGGTCAAACTCTGGCGAAGGGGTTTAGCTCGGCGAGTTGGGGGCTAGGGTTTCTAAGTTGTAGGCTTAGAAAGATGTTACGGCCAAGGGGGTTGTTTCGGGTTCTATTTAAAATCGGGAAACGAAGAGTCCTAATCTGATCAGAATTCGAATAAGAGTTCTATTCAAATTGTTTTTGGATCTTAACAACTTATCTTTAGTTGATTTGGTGCGATAGCAATGTGGAATTTGTGTTGATTTCCTCCGTAACGGGTATTCCCACGCGTACAGAAGAAGAATTGCTCCAAATCTCGTTTCCTTCGCTGCGGTGAGCTCCGGAAGCTCCACGTGTCCTGCGGGGATCTGGCTCCCCTTTTCTGCAGAGGCGAGCTCCGGTTGTGCCGTGTGTCAGGCGGGCGGGACCTCCCCTCTCCTCAGAGGCGAGCTCCGCGTGCGCCACGTGTCCTGGCGGGCGGGACCTCCCTCTCTCCAGAGGCGAGCTCCGCGTGCACCACGTATCTGGTGGGTCGGGACCTCCCCTCTCAACAGAAGCGAGCTCCGCGAACGCCACATGTCAGTTCTGGACCTCCCCTCCCTGCGGAGGTAGCTCTTGTGCCACGTGTCAGTGCCGGACCTCCCCTCTCTTCGGAGGTGAGCTATGATAGTGCCACGTGTCCTAACAGCGCCAGACTTCATTTCTCCTCGGAGACGAGCTCCGAGCTTGACACGGGTCCAACAGTGATGGACCTCCCGGAGATGAGCTCCGGAGGTGGCACGTGTCCGATAGTGTCGGAGCTCCCGGAGGTGAGCTCCGGAGGTGACACGTGTCCAGTAGGACCGGACCTCTCGGAGGTGAGCTCCAAGAGCGACACGTGTCATGCGGGTCGGACCTCTCAAAGATGAGCTCCGAGAGCGACACGTGTCCCGCGCGGTTGGTTCTCTCTCTTCCGCAGTGAATAGCTCCGAAGGCGACACGTGTCCTAGGGGCTGACCTCGCTCCTCTGCAGAGGCTAGCTCCAGGGGCAACACGTGTCCCACAGGGTCGGACCTCGCCCCTTTCGCAGAGGTGAGCCTCGAGCCTGCCACGTAGCCAGTTTAGCGGCGGACCTCGCCCCCTCTGCAGGGATGGGCTCCGAACACGCCACGTGGCCAGCGGCCATGGAATTTGTTTACAGCGCTCCTCGTCGAACTGGAATTGGCTCTTTTTGTCTATCGTTTTTATTCTTTCTCTGTTTCAATTTATTTTAAAAATGTTTTTCTACATGAAACGTGAATACATGCAGAAATCGAAAATGAGGGTGTCACAGTAGTCCGGACTACACAGGATTAAACCATAACGAAGTGATTTTTCTACAAATCCTATCAATAGGTCGCAATAACCCTATGAAAGAATCACAATGTGTTGATGAAGCACTAGACATTCTAGGTTATGGGAGAAACAACCTAAAATCGAGGGATTTGAAGGGGTTAAGTTTTGCCTCAAGAACATACCTTGAGGGTTCAAATCCAAACAAAACATCTGATTGGAGGGCGGAGAAGTCCAGAGATTAACTTCTCGAGGCCCAAAGAATAGAAGACTCGGATCGTTTGGAGGTTTTGGTGGGAATCATCAATAATCGCCAATGAGGGCGAGTTTGATGGAGTGGCGCACATTGAGATGCGTTTTGGATGAAGTGGAGGAAGTCGGGTCCCGGCGGTTGGGTTAAGTCCCAAATGTTCAGACTAGTCCAGTGGGAAATACCGGACAAGTCCCGTGGCCGGACCAGGTCCAAACTTGTTTTGCTGTCCGGACAAGTCCGGTGACAGGCCAGACTAGATCGATGTGGACTTGTCTGAGCCTGTTCGGACTTCTCTAGGATGCCGGACTTGTCCGGACCCTTGCGCAGACTAGTCCGGTCCTTGACAGCAAACTTTCATATATACAATGACGATTCACAAGTATTCTCAAGGAACATGGCCAGTAGGGCACACAAACAATCATACAATGACAATTATTCAAGGAGACAATAATCAAAAATAGTTTGGTAGAAAATTCAGAGGCAGGTTTTCAAAAATGTGCTTAATTTTGAAGAGAATAAACAACTAACAGTCAGATGTGCAACATCTCAAGCCACATTTCAAGAATCAAGGATATGTAGCTCATTCCTAAGTTCACAAAAGCGTTATTCATCTAGTGGCTGGTGAAGATATCGGCAAGTTGTTTTTTGATTCTCACATGCAAAATAACAATGTCCCCCTTTATTGAGTGATCTCTCAAGAAGTGGTGCCGCATGTCAATGTGTTTGGTCCTAGAGTGTTCAACAAGCTTATAGGCAATCTTATAGCACTCTCATTGTCGCATAGGAGTGGAATATGGTTCATATTGAGACCATAGTCCCTTAGAGTTTGTCGCATCCAAAGAAGTTGTGCACAACAACTTCCGGATGCGACATACTCCGCTTCGGCTATGGATAGGGCAATAAAATTTTGTTTCCTGGATGACCATGATACTAGGGACCTACCCAATAATTGACAAGTTATGTAGGTACTTTTTCTATCCACTTTGCATCCGGCATAATCCGCATCGGAGTATTCGATGAGTTTTAACTTGGACCCCTTGGGATACCACAACCCTAGGTTAGTGTATGAACTAAATACCTCAAGATTCTCTTTACGGCTGTTAAATGACGCTCTTTAGGTGAGGCTTGAAACCTTGCACACATGCACACACTTTACATAATATCAGGCCTAGATGCACAAAGGTAAAGAAGGGATCCAATCATGGAATGGTGTACCTTTTGATCCACGCTAGGGCTGTCTTGGTTGAGGTAGAGGTGTTCGTTCGTCGCCATTGGTGTCTTGATGGGTTTGGCCTTCTCCATGTCAAACTTCTTAAGTATATCTTGAATGTAGTTGGTTTGACATATGAAGGTGCCTTCCTTGAGTTGTTTCACTTGGAAACCTAGAAGGAACTTCAACTCTCCCATCATCGACATCTCAAACCTCTCCGTCATGATTTTGCTAAACTCTTCACAAAAATATTGATTAGTAGAACCGAATATTATGTCATCGACATAAATTTGGCACACAAATAAGTCATCATCCATGTTTTTAGTAAAAAGTGTATAGTCGGCCTTTCCTATCCCAAAACCATTGTCAATGACGAAAACTCTAAGGCACTCATACCAAGCCCTGGGAGCTTGTTTGAGGGTGTAAAGAGCTTTATGGAGCTTAACAAAATGGTTAGGGTACTTATCGTCCACAAAGCCGAGCGGTTGCTCCACATACACCTCCTCCTTGATTGGTCCGTTGAGGAAGGCACTTTTCACGTCCATCTGATACAACTTGAAATCATTGAGTAGCATAGGCCAATAATATATGAATAGATTCAAGTCTAGCTACGGGAGCAAAGGTTTCGTTGAAGTCCAAACTTTTGGCTTTGTGAGTGCCCCTTGGCCGCAAGTCTAGCTTTGTTTCTTGTTACTACACCATGCTCATCTTGCTTGTTGCGAAGGACCCACTTGGTGCCTACCACATTAGCATTCGGTCTTTTCACAAGCTCCTGCACTTTGTTTCTTTTGAAGTTGTTGAGCTCCGCTTGCAACGCCATGACCCAATCCGGGTCTCATAGGGCATACTCAACCTTAAATGGCTCCAACAAAAACACAAATAAGTAGTGAGCACAGAAATTAGCCATACGAGAGTAAGTCATTACCCCCTTCGAGATGTCTCCAAGTATCTTATCAACAAGATGATTCCGTTGAACACATTGATGGACTCTAGGATGTGGACACATGGTCTTGAGTCAACTTCTTCTTCGTCTTCATCTCCCCCTTGATCATTGCCACCATATTGATCTTCAATGTCTTGAACGTGGTGATCTTGAAATTGTTCTTTATCTTGGGGATCTTGGACTTGATCTTGTGCTTGGGGCACTTCTTTTGATGAGGATGGGTCACTTGGGCCTTGTTGCTCTTGTGGTCGTATGTCGCCAAGTGCCATCCTTCTCAATGCCATACATGGTGCCTTGTAAGGGCTTAAGTTTTTGGGCACATATTCAAAGTGTACATCACCACACACACACACTTCATTTGAAGAAACTTGATGAATACATTTGAAGAGCAAGTAAACACCATCAACATGTTCATTAGAGAATAAACTCACAAAATGCAAAAGTGGCATTTCCCACATGCATCATATAGGGGCTGGGCATATGAAAAACTCCTACACCTTGCTTGGAATGTCCATGCCAAATTTCACCCAAATCCAAAACCTTTTGAGGTCTTTTTGGGTATAACTAGAAAGAGGGTAGTTTGAACTCAAATTCAAATTCAAACTACTTCCATCCCATTAATTCAAAAGTGGGAGGCATATTCTTACTCAGCACATTTTTGTGAGATCACACACAAATTTTCACTCCATTTGGAGTTGATCTTGACATGAGCTAAGTTTAACAAATTTGAACTCAATTTGAATTTCAAACTGCATATGTGCTGAAATTTATTCAAACACTTCACAATTTGAATTCTATCAACTCCAAATGGGCATGTGGTAGATAATTCAAATTCTAGAATGTATTTGAGGGATTACTGTTTGGAGCAGTAGAGGAAAGTTAATTTCAGAGGTTAAAACTTGGGTGGGACCCACATGTCAGCCTCTATAGGAAATTCAACCGACTGAAGACCCAACACTCAGTTTCTCGGGCTTCATCCGAGGGCGCCACCGAGCGGGTCGCCGGGACAGCTCCAGCTCGGGCTGGGCTGCGTCAACCGACGTCTCCTCTCTCTCTTATCCCCGCAGCCGAGCCGAACGGGGACAGAACCGCTCAGTCTTTGCTCCCTCGCTCAAGAAACTGATCAGAGAAGCCACTGCTCCTCCGATCATCGGCCATCCGCCAATCTCGCGTACAAGCCTTGGCTGAGCAGCAAAACGGCACCACAGAACTCTCCACTACCCCCTCAAACCCTCATCGAGTGAGCTCGTGCTCCATACACCGAGAACCACATTGTTCCGCAGCAGCCGCTACAAAGCAGAGAGGAGGTGCTCTCGTGGGCAGCATCACCCCAGGCTTGTCACGGCCAAGCCAATCTGTTTTCGGACGCGTAAGGACCTCCTGCAGCTCATCTCCGAAGCTTGAGCCAAGAGGTTAAGAGTTTGGCACTGGTGCTGTAGAGCCACTTCACCAGGCGTTTGGCAGGCTAGTACGTCAGCGCGACGTCACCGGACTCTTCCCGAGACGCCGCACCGTCGCGATCTCGGTTAGAGCCAACGTCGATCAGGGGAAACCCTCCCAACGTGATCAGCGCACCAAATTAGGGGCTGGCGGTGAGTTAGAGCTCGGTAGCTGGACGATCGAGTTCGGTGGTGCTCCGGCGACCTCGGCGGCGCTACTGCGCGGGAGGCGCGAGGTAGAAGACGACCGAGCCGGGCCCGCTGTCAGTGAGAGAAGACCGGGCGTTTGGATCATCTGTGGGCACGGATTGACTGTGGGAGCGCGGGAATTAAACCTGTAGCCCCATGTTCCGTTGCTTCAGCACCCAACACGTATATCCGTGGACCCACCGGCAGATTTAAATATTTCTCTTATTTTCAGTTTTAGTTCAAACTTCAAACCCACATAACTTTGGCTAGGAAACTCCAAATTGAGTGAAACAAATTTTGTTGGATTTAGCTCTATGCGTACTTTCCAACAGATCAAGTTTGACTCTATGAAAATCCTTATTTCTCCAGAATTAATTCTTCAAAATTTAAAATGTTTAGAATTTTAACTGGAGAACCCTTTGGAGGAAAATTCTAAAATTTCGCTGGGGTGTTTACCAAAATATCCCTGAGCTATCATAAAAATTTCAGATCCATTTGAGCTAATTTGATCCACCTAATGGTGTGATTAATAAAATTGTTCCCGAGAAAATAGAAAATGTCCAGAAACATTTTCAGAAATTCTTTGGAATTGTTTAGCTCATATCTTTAGCTAGTGACCTTCAAATTAAGTGAGACCAACTCTATTAGAACCCTCTGAAAACCTAGTTTTCAGAAAGTCATGGCTTGCTCCATGAAAATCCCTAGAACACCCTAGGAGCTCCTATTAAGGTCAAGTACATAATTATTTGTGGAGAGCTCAAATGAGCTTTGCTGCAAATGAAACTTGGCCAAGTCTTTGTTTAGGTTGTAACCAAACCACATTAAAAATTTCAGAGTCAGTGGGTCTGTCTAGTAAGACTTATAGTCTTCACAAGTTTAAATTCAATTCAAATGCATTTAAATTGATACATATCCATGTTATCTCATGTAGTCGCTAAGGTTGAGGAGGAACCCGAAGTCTTAGACTTCGTCAATCTGGAAGAGCAACTAGCCTATGACCAAGAGCAGCAAGGCAAGCTCCGGTTTGCATTAACCTTTTTACAAATTTTTACTGTTTTGAGAACTTACTTTGAGCACCCACTTACTTCCTGCATTAGAGTCTTGTTTGAAACCCAAATGCATAGCCAAGAAAACTATGGGTTGGGATTAGGATTGAAAACCCCGTTTAGCTACTGCAATGCTAAGATAGTGTAGGATCCGGTACAAGTCGAGTAGTTGGAACTACTCGCGAGGATAGGCTAGTGGCACATCGCTCGGGTAAAGATAGCAAATGAAACACATGGCAAGAAAAATGAGACCAAGCGGAGAGTAAGGGCAGCAGGACTTTGGGGCCTGGGTGCTATAGCTCCACTTGTGTTGATTGAGGACCGAGCTGTGTGCGGGCCTGTTGAACAAGCTAGAACAGTACCGAAGACCTACCGGCTATATGGGAACCAGGAAACCAATGTAACTCGGGTAGCTGGGTATTGAGGCATTGCCTGTCGTTCAGAGGGTAGGTTGAGATCTTGAGGTGTAAATCGGCTGGTGGCACTGCAGGTGCGCGTGCAGAGACCTCTTGCTCGGGATGATAGGACCGGTTCAATATTTGGCTGACGGGTGAAAGGTGGTTGCGTACAACGTCCGTGATGGTTTCTGTAGGCAACAAAGAGTACGGGCGTACGTGACGGGTTATTCGGGTAACCCTGCAGGTGTAAATCGATTATAATCACCGTCCCTCGGGGTCAGTGAGTACCACTTGTCTACTGTACCGTGACGTAAAAAGAACGGGCTAGATACATGTTAAAAGTTTGCTGATTTGAATGTTATACTTGCTTGTTAATGTCTTGTTGTAGCTTAGAGCTAATTAAAGTTCTTTTCAAATTTGGGCAAAGTACATGAGAGAAATGCGTTTCTTGTTTGATTGCGGCTCTGTCATGTGCCTTAGCATAAGGTTCTCCACAACCGGCTGCTAAAATTTTAAAGTAAGGTTCCACTAATTAGGCGAGTCCTGGCAACTTATTTTACTCATGTAACCTATAACCCGCCAAGTAGAAGTTTTATGTTTAGGATAGATGGGTCAGTCTTGCTGAGCCATCGTGCTCACTGCTTGTGTTTGAAGCTTTTGCAGGGTTCTATGAGGAAGGGACTCCCGAGGAGGAGACGGAACCCCAGGAGGGGAACCCCGTCGAGTGGGAGTCGTGCACACCCCACTAAATGAGAAACTGCATTGTAAAACTTGAAAGTTTTAATCCAGAGCACTAAAACTTGATGTAACTCCTTCCCTTAATCAGGATATTCAAAGTTAACAAGTTTTCTACTTATGGGATACTAAGGACAGAGCCCCCTGTTTTCAGCAGAATTAAGGCTGAAGTTAATCAGAGGTTAGAGGTTGAGTTCTTTTGAGGTCGGGTGACACGACCCCACGGCCTTGAAGAGTCAGGATCACGCTGAGGGGTGCTGCGTTGCACGGCACCGGAAAACACACATCAAAGGTACAAAGCGAAAGCAAAGTTTTATTACATAAAGAGGTTTATGAACATTTGTACAACAAAATCTCTGTGGATTCTTCACAGTTTGCTTTGAAACTTGGAGGAGAGCAGCACGGTGGTCGCGCGCTCCTGTTGCCTCTCTTGCTGGACCATGAAAACGCATGTGGAACGCTGTCCACGGGCGCCTGACTCTCGGCTGAGGCTAGGTCGCCGCGGTGGCGATCATTTTCGGGCAAAGGAGGTCGAAGCTCGGGGTTTCTGGCGTTGGGGAGGTGGAGTATGACCTCAGGTTGCTGTTTAGCAACTCAGGAACGAAGGAGGAGGTTGTTTTGCTGGTTTTCCCGATTGAGCAGAGAGCTGCGGCGAGAAACAATGCCGCTGCTCGGGTTTGCCCGCGAGAAGATAAAACCGGCCGACTCCTGCTCGGGCTGAGGCAGTGCCGGTCGCGTGGAGGTGCGAGCGAGCCGCCCTGGGCGCCAGCGCGCGGAGAGGGGAAGCAGCTGGTGGCGCCGGTAGCTGCTCGGTGGCACAGCCGACAGCTGCTCGGTGGAAGTTCCCACCGAGGCGGTGACTTTGTGTGCAAGTTTTGCCTCCTTCTCTCTATGACATGTGGGTCCCACCCGGGGTTTTAACCTCTAAAATTTACTCCTAATCACTGTTGTAAACAGTGAGCCCCAAAATACCCCTGGGTATTCAAATTATTCACCCATGAGCCATTTGAATTGAGTAGAATTCAAATTGGGTTTGGTTTGAATGAATTTCAGCACAAGTTCAGTTTTGAATTCAAATAAAGTTTGAATTTGTCCCACTTAGCTCATGTCAAGATCAACTCCAAATGGAGTGAAAATTGGTGTGTGAGCTCACAAAAATGTGCTGAGTAAGAATATGCCTCCAACTTTTAAATTCATGGGATAAAAACAGTTTGAATTTGAATATGGTTTCAAACTGCCCTCTTTCTAGCTATACCCAAAACGACCTCAAAAAGGTTTTGAATTTGGGTGAAACTTGGCATGGACATCCTTAGCAATGTGTAGGAGTTTTCATATGTCCAGCCCTTCTATATCACATGTGGGAACTACCACTTTTGCAATATGTGAGTTTGTTCTCTAATGAGCATGTTGATGGTGGTTACTTGCTCTTCATTTGTGTTCATCAACGTACTTCAAATGAGGTGTGTGGTGTGGTGATGAACACTTCAACTAGGTGTCAAAAACTGAGGCCCTTACATTCCTCCCCCCTTAAAAGAATCTCGTCCCGAGATTATAAGGTGAAAATGAGAGAGAGGATGGTGGGAAATTACCGGATATGCGACGTGAAAAAGTCGGGGTAGTTGGCGCGAAGAAATCCTTTGCTATCCCATGTCGCTTCGTCTACGGAGTGATTACTCCATAGAACCTTGTAGAACCACAACGTACGGTGGCGTGTGGTTCGGGCCTTTTCGTCAATAATCTGCACCGGTTCCTCTCGATAGGTGGGATCCGGTTGCAGTTCTTCAATGTCTTCCAGCTGAATGGTAGTTGATAGCTTGAGACACTTCCTCAGCATGGAAATATGAAAGACGTCGTGCACTCCGGGAAGTGCTTCTGGTAATTTCAGCCGGTATGCCACTGATCCACATCTTTCGGTAATCTGAAATGGACCGATGAATCGGGGTGCCAACTTCCCTCCCACCCCGAATCTGTTTACGCCCTTCATTGGAGACACACGTAGGTATACGTGATCCCCGACTTCGAATTGTAATGGGCGTCTTCTCCGGTCCACATACTGTTTCTGCCGGGATTGGGCGGCTTTGAGGTTCACTTGAATCAGTCGAACCTTTTCTTCCGCGTTGTTGACAAGGTCAATCCCGAAGGTAACCCTTTCGCCAGACTCACACCAGTTCAATGGTGTGCGGCATTTTCTTCCGTATAGCGCCTCGTATTGCGCCATCTTTATGCTGGCTTGGTACCAATTATTGTACGAGAACTCGGCTAACGGCAAGTGATCATCCCAATTCTTGCTGTGGTTGATAGCGCAAGCTCGTAGCATGTCTTCTAAGATTTGATTTACCCGCTCCGTTTGTCCGTCCGTTTGCGGGTGGTATGGTGAACTATGGATCAGCTTCGTCCCCAAGGCAGCGTGTAGCTGCTCCCAAAAACGGGACACGAGTAAAGTGCCCCGATCCGATATGATGGTACGGGGTACGCCGTACAAGCATAGGATCCGTGAGATGTACAGTTCAGCGTACTTCTTGGCATTGTAATTGGTGTTGACCGGAATGAAATGGGCAACTTTGGTGAGCCGATCGACGATCACCCACATAGAATCATGTTTCTGCAAGGTGGTGGGTAAACTGACGATGAAATCCATGCTCACGTCCTCCCACTTCCTGGCAGGAATGCCCAGTGGTTGTAGCAGTCCTGGTTTCCGCATATGGTCTGCCTTCACCCTTCGACATGTATCACACTCGGACACGTATTTTGCAGTCTCATGCTTCATCCGTGTCCACCAAAACTTGCTTCTGAGTTCTTTATACATTTTGTTGCTGCCGGGGTAAATAGAAAATTTTGACAAGTGAGCCTCATCAAAGATCTTCTTCCGTAATTCCGGGTTACGGGGTACGACGATCCGGTCCTTGAACCATAGGACGCCGTCTCCGTCCTTCCGGAAACATTTCAGCTCCCCACTGTCTACACGTCTCCGCAAATGTGACATGCCCTTGTCATTCTTCTGGGCTGCCGCTATCTCTTCACGGATGGTGGGGATCAAAGCTAAGTTGTAGAGAGCTCCATGTGGAATCACATGCAGTGGTGGTTCGCTCTCTTCCAACGGTGTGATGGTCAGATTGTTAACGTGTGACTTGCAGCTCAGCGCATCTGCCACTACGTTTGCCTTGCCCGGATGATAATGGATCTCTATTTTGTAATCCTTTATCAGTTCTAACCATCTTCTCTGCCTCATGTTCAGCTCCTTCTGAGTTAATATGTACTTGAGGCTTTTGTGGTCGGTATATAAATGTACGAGGTTACCGATTAGGTAGTGCCTCCACATTTTCAGTGCAAGTACCACGGCAGCGAGCTCCAAGTCGTGAGTTGGATAATTCTGCTCATGGTTTCTAAGCTGCCGTGATCCATATGCGACCACTCTTCGGTCTTGCATCAGCACACATCCGAGCCCAATGCTGTATGCATCGCAGTACACATCGAACGGTTTTGTTGTGTCTGGCTGCGCCAAAACCAGTGCTGATGTCAGGTGCTTGACTAAAGCCTTGAATGCTGCTTCACATGTTGGACTCCAAACATATTTGGTAGCCTTCTTCAGCAGCTCTGTCATTGGCTTGGCAATCTTCAAGGAGTTCGGAATGAACCTCCGATAATATCCCGCGAGTCCGAGGAAACTCCGTACCTCGTGAACAGTTCTCGGGGATTTCCAATTCAGCACTTGAGTGATCTTGCTCGGGTCTACAGCGATACCCTCCGCTGAGATGATATGCCCGAGGAAAGGCACATGCGATATCCAGAACTTGCATTTGCTGAATTTTGCGTACAACTTGTGATCCCGCAGCCGTTGCAAGACTATACGCAGATGTTTCTTGTGATCTTCCTCCGACTTGGAATATACCAGGATGTCGTCGATGAAGACCACGACAAACTTGTCCAGCTCCGGCATGAATACCGAGTTCATTAAGTACATGAAGTGAGCTGGAGCATTGGTGAGGCCGAAGGACATGACCAGGTACTCAAAAGTCCGTACCTTGTCGAGAAAGCTGTCTTTGGAATGTCCTCAGCCCTTATCTTAATCTGATGGTATCCGGATCTTAAATCCATCTTGGAAAAGATCTTTGCTTCGACCAACTGATCAAACAACATGTCGATCCGTGGCAACGGGCACTTGTTCTTGATGGTTACGGCATTTAATGGACGATAGTCCACGCAAAGCCGCAACGTCTCATCCTTCTTCTTGACAAATAATGCCGAACAGCCCCATGGCGAGGAGCTCGGCCTAATAAAACCCTTCTCCAGAAGGTCCGTGAGCTGAGTCTTCAGTTCAGCCAACTCCTTGGGCGCCATCTTGTACGGCCTTCGGGATATTGGCATGGTTCCCGGTGCAAGTTCAATCTTGAACTCCACATCTCTATCAGGCAGCATCCCCGGCAAATCCTCCGGGAATACGTCAGGGAACTCTCGGACCACTGGAATATCTTCCAATCTGATGGTTGTGGCCTGATAGACACTTGGAAGTTTTATTTCCGGACTGTCCAGAAATAATGAGTGAGACTCGTGCACTTCTGCGTTCAAGTGCACAACTCGGAGGACGGTGTCTAAAACAGCGCCGTGGCGGGTTAACCACGACATCCCTAAGATAACATCGACCTTTTGTCCCTCTAAGATTATGAGAGACGTATGGTAGACTCTACCCTCTAAGCACAATGGCGCTTTTGGGACCATCATGCTTGCTGAAATTTTCCCACCCGGTGAACAGATCACATAAGGACTACCGGTGGGTAGTATTTGCAAGCTATATTTATCAATAAAAGCTTGGCTAATGAAGCTATGCGTGGCGCCTGAATCAAACAGTACTATAGCGGGATGCTGGTGGAGTTAGAACATACCCGGAAGGATTGGCTCGCCCTCCGGCACGTCCTCTATGGCTAGCTGGTGGACGGTGCCGGGCCTAGGGTTTGCCCGCCGCGCATTAGTAGGGTCCCGGGGTTGATTCCTCCCCGGAAACTGTGGTGCCACTCCGCCGCCTTGCCTCTCCGGGCAACTGCTCGCGAAGTGTCCTGGACGACCACACTTGTAACATGTGGCCGCTGCTGGTGTAGTGCTCGGGGGACGAAAGCCCGGCATGCGTTGCTGAGGTGCATACGCACGCGGCATCGCCCGCTGATGCTGTTGTTGTTCTGGAGGTGGTACTGGCAGTGCCGGCCTGAATGCCGGTGAAGAGTACGGCCGACTGCGGAACGGCATCGACCGCTGTGGTGGCTGCCAGCGTGGACCTGATGGTGGGCGATTCACCATCCGAAACTTCTGAGAAGGACCGCCTCCTTCTCCGCTGCTCTGCGGCGCGCTTCGCTTTCTCTCCGCCGCCGCTAACTCCTTGCCGGAGTCCTCCTGAACAATCGCAGAATCAATGATGTCGTTGAGGCTGCCGCGATTGAACATCGCCAATTTGTCCTTCAGGAGCGGGTTAAGCCCCTGGTAGAAATGGTCCGGCTGCTTCTCGTCGGTATCGGCATGATACGACGCATAAAGCGTGAGATCGTTGAATGCCCTGGAGTCTTCCAGCGCGTTCCGGCTCCCTTGCTGCAGGTGCAGGAACTCCTGCGTCTTCCTCTTCATTAGACCTGACGGTATGTGATAGGCCCTGAAGGCCGTCCGGAACTCCGTCCAGGTCATCACTCGGCCGGTGGGCTGTGAAGCACAGAAGTTGGCCCACCACACGCTCGCGGATCCTTGGAGCTGCTGGACCGCGAACTGAGTCTTGTGCTGCTCGCTTATCTGGAGCAGCCCGAACTTCATCTCTATCGCGCGGGGCCAGTTGTCCGCGTCAAGAGGTTCATCCGCCCTTGAGAATACAAGGGGATGAGTCGCCAGGAAATCGGAGTAGGAGCTCTGTTGACGCTCCTCATGGTCTTGACGTCTCTCTGGGCGAGACGTATTGGTGATAAGCGTTTGCAGCAACTCCGTGTGCTGCTGATGTGAACCTGCCATTGCCGCGACGATGTCGGCCAATGTAACCGTTGGCAGTGGTGGTGTTTGCTGTTGCTGTTGCTGCTGCTGTCCCGAGGAGTCCTTGGGAGGCTGTTGGGAGGTCTCTCCCCCTTGGCTAGTACCCCCAACATCAGGGTTGGCACGAGTACGCGTCATTCTGAAATTCAAAACAGCAGCGATTAGCACATGTCTTACTTAAAATTCCATATGTAACAGTAGGTATTGATGTGACACATGATTAATTTACACAACATTCACATATATTGATAAAGCATAAACTTTATACAAGATACATTATTCTCGGGTCTCCGAGAAGTCGTGCTCATGTCGTCACTACCTATACATACGCTACTGTCTACCCGACATGTCACCGATTACAAAATTTGGGCTACACTACCCTAGCTGCCCTATTTAGCAACTGTAACCCCCTACTCGGAGTAGAACTCGACCTCCTGTGGGTCGTCCTCCTCCGGTACCTCTGCTGGTGGCTCTGGATCCACCACCTCTTCTCCCATCCCAGGTTCTCCCATTGCTGGAAGACCCAAGACCACCGGTATGCCCAACACCGGAGGTACGAGGTCCTGCAAAGCATGCACCTCGTCCATAGCCTGGTTGTAGTCCTCTTCCCAGTCTTCGCCTTCCTCAATAGCGTCGTCTCACTCTCGAGCAAGGTCCTCGTTCTGCTGGGTCAGATTCTGTACCAGTTCCTGTAACGCCGCGATGTCGACACGGCTCTTCTTCTTTGCCTTCTTCAGACGATGCAACTGATTGTGTTGTTCATTCAGTCGCTTGATCGTCGAAAGGAGCACATTGCGGAGTGCGCTGTGAGCACTCTCGAAATGATCTCCACGGCTTGTGCTCTCCTTGAGCTTTGTGGCGAGATGCTCCGTATGAACAGCTTGGCTGTCCATCACGGCGTTTCCCGCCCTCATCTGGAGGCTAAGGTTTGCCTCCGCGGGGTTGTACCATGGGCAACTCGGGTGCGTTGCCTCCAGGTACCTCTCTTCCCACAAATGCTGAGCCCGTCCCTCCACCGGAACGAGCGCGTATGGAGTTCCCTCCATAGCTTGCACGTGTAGTTGGCAGAAACATGACATGGTGTCACGGGCTGCCACTTGCCACATCCCTTCCGGTTGTCTTCCTCTCACCGTGACGGTGAACGGCACCCAACCGGGTGGTGTAGGTCCTGCAGGGACCTCGACATGGATTGTCCACGTCTTGTTCCCCTCTTCGCCTTCTTCCTTGGCGAAGAACTGCGGCATCTGGTTGTACCCGAAATATTGGAGCATTTGCCACAATGCTTCCGGGTAGCCGCTGCGGTGAGAACAGTGGGACACCACCCACCCGTTCTCCAACTGTTTATCTGCTGTCATCTGTAAAAATATATTTGAGAAATGTCAAATATTTATTTAAACAGTAAACCACTGAGTTATAACATAAGACATGTCATTGAACCTATATAACTTGGAAACATAGTTCAAATTTTAAACAAATTTGACTGCTGATCTGCTGTTCCCATGACAGCCCTGACCAGTTTCCATTTCAACCTGATTTAGGCCATGTTAAAGGCAAAACCAATTCTGGAGCTCAACATCAAAGTTAAAGCTAACTTCAATAGTTTTCCAGGAAGTATTTGCTTGGCCTAATATCTGTACTGGTTCGAAAGTTACGAGATGTCAAAGTAAACAGAATTTCTGGAGAAAATTGGACAGTACCTCCCTGCTTTAGTCACTGATTTGATCCAAGAATTCCAGTTAATCCTGTTCCAAATCTGACAAAACCTTCTGTTACAAAGTTGGAACCTATCTCATAAGCTTTCCAGAACTACCTCATTTTATATTTTTGTATTTTTAAGCAGGAAGTTATGCTTAATTTACAGAGAGTTTACAGAGAGTCTTTGCTCTGTCCTGTTTTCTGGACAGTTTCAACTCTACTGTATTTTTTCGTTTGGTTAAGGGATGAAACACCTCTGGACCTCAACAGAAAAGTTGTAAAGATCTTCCAAAGCTTTCCAGAAATGTATCATACGACCCCAACCTCGAAAGAACTCAACCTCTAACCTCTGATTAACTTCAGCCTTGATTCAGCTGAAAACAGAGTGCTCTGTCCTTAACAACCTATAAGTTGAAAACTTGTTAACTTTGAATATCCTGTTCAAGGGAAGGAGTTACATCAAGTTTTACTAGTTTAGATCAAAACCTTCAAGTTTTACAATGAAGTTGTTCATTTAGTGGGGTGTGACATCGAGGCGTCACCAGATTATGTCGGTACTACATCCTCACAAAGAAAAACCTATACCGGGCTTAGCCGGCTTCGTTATTTTAGTGGCACCAAACGTCACTCGCACACGGATGCTACACGTCTACCGTTTCGTTGTCAGGCTACCTGCAGAAACTCAAACAATCATCAGACTCGGCTGCACACCGAGCCCGGAATCTATACAGTTCGTACACCCGGCCGTCATCACTCGCCCGGATCTTCTCAAGCCAAACACGCCTTGAGTTACGTGTTCACGTTTCAGACCACGTGACGGGGTCTCCCATGTTGCACAACGCACGCCAGGGACAGACGTTGCTCGAACACCCCAAACGACATGAAGAGTCGTAGAGGATATCAAAGCGGGTCGGGTTACCTGCCACCCGTGGGGCTCCACCCTTCAGCTTGTGCGCACTGGTGGACAGCGCTTACGTGCACCCCCCAAGACATACATGTCCCGAGATGCACGATTTTCCGACATAATCAAATAAGTTAATATGCCACTCTCTATATACTAATAACATCCTTATACGGGCTACTAACTCGTTCCTCACTGGATTTTTGAAAAAGATGACCTTTGTAGTCCGTTAAACCTCAAGCGAGCTCTGATACCACGCTGACACGACCCCACGGTCTTGTCGAGCGAGGATCATGCTGAGGTGTGCTGCGTTGCACAGCACCGTCTAACACACGTCAAAGGTACAAAGCGGAAGCGAAATTTTATTACATAATCAAGTTTATGAACATGTTTACAAAAAAATAAGTTCAGTCTACACTCACGGGCGTAGACTACGCATCAAGTTCACGTTCAGCCCTTGAACGTGTCCTTGCTAGCACACACGCACACTAACTCTGCGGCGTGCACGACTCCCACTCGACGGGATTCCCCTCCTAGGTTCCGTCTCCTCCTCGGGAGTCCCTTCCTCATAGAACCCTGCAAAAGCTTCAAACACAAGCAGTGAGCACGAAGGCTCAGCAAGTCTGACCCGTCTCACCTAAACATGGAACTTCTACATGAGGGGTGATGGGTTACGTGAGGTAAAAATCATTTGCAAGGACTCGCCTATTTAGTAGAACCTTACTTTCTAGTTTTAGCAGCAGGTTGTGGAGAACCTTACGCTAAGGCACATGAGAGAGCCGCAATCAAACAAGAAACGCATTTATCTCATGTACTTTGCCCAAAGTTGAAAAGAACTTTAGTTAGCTCTAAACTACAGCATATTTTTAACAATCAATGTCCATCATTCAATCAACAACATTTTAACATGTGACTAGCCTGTTCTTTCTACGTCACGGTACAGTGAACAAGTGGTACTCACTGACCGCGAGGGATGGCGATTATAATCGATTTACACCTGCAGGGTTACCCGAATAACCCGTCACGTACGCCCGTACTCGATGTTGACTACAACAACCATCACGGACGCCGTACGCAACTACCTTTCACCTGTTAGCCAAATGTTGAACCGGTCCAATCGTCCCGAGCAAGAGGTCAATGCACGCGCATCTCAGTGCCGCCAGCCGATTTACACCTCAAGCTCTCAACCTACCCTCTGAACGACCAGCTATGTCTCAACACCCAGCTACCCGAGTTACATCGGTTTCCCGGTTCCTATATAGCCGGTAGGTCTTCGGTACTGTTCTAGCTTGTTCAACAGGCCCGCACACGGCTCGGTCCTCAATCGACACATGTGGAGCTACAGCACACAGGCCCCAAAGTCCTACTGCCCTTACCCTCCGCTTGGTCTCATTTTCTTGCCATGTGTTTCATGTTCTATCTCTACCTGAGTCGAGTGCCTCTAGTCTATGCTCGCGAGTAGTTCCAACTACTCGACTTGTACCGAATCCTACACTATCCTAGCATTGCAGTAGCTAACGGGGTTTGCAATCCTAAACCCAACCCATGGTTTTCTTGGCTATGCAATTGGGTTTCGAAACAAGACTCTAATGCAAAGAATCATAATACTCAAGTAAGTGCTCAAAACAATAAAAATTTGTAAAACGGTTAATGCAAACCGGAGCTTGCCTTGCTGCTCTTGGTCGTAGGCTAGCTGCTCCTCCGGAGTAACAAAGTCTAGGACTTCGGGTTCCTCCTCGACCTTAGCGACTACATCATAGAAGAAGTACATGTATTAATTTGAATGCATTTGTATTAAGTTTGAACTTGTGAAGCTTATAAGTCCCACTAGAAAGACTCAATGACTGTGAAACTTTTACTGTGGCTTGGTTACAACCTAAACAGAGACTTGGTCAAGTTTTAGTTGCAGCAAAGCTTATTTGAGCCCTCCGCAATTAATTATGTACTTGACCTTAATTGAAGGCTTTTAGGGTGTTCTAAGGATTTTCATGAAACAAACTATGACTTTCTGAAAACTAGATTTTCAGAGGGTTCTAATGGAGTTGGCCTCACTTAATTTGATGGTTCCTAGCTAAGGATATGAGCTAAACAATTTCAGAGAAAATTCTGAAAATGTTTCTGAACATTTTCTATTTTCTCTGGAACAGTTTCACTAATCACACCATTAGATGGACCAAATTAGCTCAAATGGATCTGAAATTTTTATTGTAGCTCAGGGATATTTTGGTGAACATCCCAGCAAAATTTCAGGATTTTCTTCCAAAGGATTCTCCAGTTAAAATTCCAAACAGTTTAAAATTTGATGAATTAATTCTGGATAAATAAGGATTTTCATGAAGTGAAACTTGATTTGCTGGAACGTGCTCATAGAGATGAATCCAACAAAATTTGGTTCACTCGATTTGGAGCTTTCTAGCCAAAGTTATGAGGATTTGAAGTTTGGAAGAAATCTGAAAATCGGGGGAAAAACTTTAAATTCGCGGGGGCCCGCGGGGACACGTGTTGAGCGCGGAGGTGTCCGGCACACTGAGGCCCACAGGGTATTTGCACGCCAGCACAGCCGATCCCGGCCACACCCGATCCCGATTTAAATTCTTCAGCCGCTGACACGTGGGCCAGCCGGCTTCGTCTTCCTCCCGCCGCTCTCTCGCGCCAGCGCCGCCGACCTCGCCGGAGCAGACCCGAAGCTCGCCGGCTCGCCGCTGCCGGACCTCCCATGGTCTGAAACTCGCCGCCAGGGGGTTGTCGACGTCGAGGAACACGTCGGTGGTGTCAGGTCGGGCTGGGGGTTGAAGGAATTCCTCTTTGGAAGTTCATCTCAACTAGATTTCGTTACTACGAGACGTTAATATCGCATTGTCATTACGTATACTACCCTTTATCTTCAATACGACACAAACATGGTCTCTAGCAAAAGAACTTGAGTAGGTAGTATACTCAAATCTTTCACTAGTTGAAGATAACCACTCATGAGCATGTTCTACCCCATTGGAAGTAATACGACCCCAATAGGTACAACAATCTCTCAAATGAGTTCAACTGTTCATTCCTCTGCCCAGAATGACCAGTTTCTACTTATCCCAGATTTTGAACTGATACTAGGCATTTTTATGACTCAAGTTGAATACCAAAGTTAAAGTTAACTTAAGTATATTTCCAAAGAGTGTTTATTTGCCCTCAGATCAGCTCTGGTTAAAAAGTTACGATAATTCAAAATCAACAGGATTTCTGGAAGAATTTCAACAGCACCTCCTTTGGAAGCCGCTGTTTTCAACTCTAAATTCCACTGAATTTTTGAATTACAAAGATGCAACACATCTCCTAACCTTTCCAAAAATGTATCATATTATAATTTTAGATTTTTCTACAGGAAGTTATGCTTGAAAAATAGAACAGTCCAGAGAGTGTTTTGAATCTGTCATGGTTCTGGACAGTTTACAATCATCTGGAATTCCAACCCGTTTGATGTGTGATTCTGTTCTGGAGGTCTAAACAAAGTTGTATAGCACTTGATCTTCTTTCCAGAACTATATCTCACATCTCCAATTGTTAAGCAACCTGTGATTTATGCTCTGTTAAAGTTTAGCAAACTTGCTGCCAAAACAGAGCACTCTGTTTTTCAATTCCCTTTGAGCTGAACTACTTAACTTCTGAACTTTTCTACAAGACCAGAGTCCTAAAGATTAACACTTTGTTATCTTAGTTGCTTTTTAACATTTTTTTAATGCACTCATGATTATAACATGTCGGTACTACGTTCCTCACAAAATGGAAAATCCTAACCGGCTTACACCGGCATATACGTATCCATCGGTGGCACTAAAATGGTCACTCACAAACGTGTTCTACTCGGAATACGTTTTCGTGGTTAGTATCTGCCTAAATTCCACACAATCATCAGGTCCGGCTGAACTTGAGTTACATGTTCACGTTACTAACCACGTGACGGGGTCTCCAAAACTTGCCCGTAGCACGCCAGGGAAGGGCGTTGCTCGAATACCCAAACGACATGAAGAGTCGTAGAGGATACTAAAGCTGGCCGGGTTACCTACCACCCATGAGGCTCCACCCTTCAGCTTGTGCGCACTGGTGGACAGCGCTTACGTGCACCCCCCAGGACACAAGAAGTCCCGAGATGCACGATTTTCCGACATAACATACAAGTTAGGTTGCCACATTCCTCTTAGACTAATATAGTAGTCCTTATTTGGGCATACTACCGAATCCTCACCGTAATCCTAAGTTTTCTCGTAATACTGTTCTTATTTAGTGTGCTATCCCCTAAGCAGCTCTGATGTCAGCCTGTGACGGACAAAAACCATACGCCCAGGATCTCAGAGGGTGGTGCCGCACGATGCGACACCTGACAGCACACACCATAAGGAAACCATAGCATTACATTGAAAACAAACTGAATATGTACAAAAGGTAGTACAAACCTTCAGTTTTACACCTAATTATAGAGTTCTACAGCGGAAGCTAATTTACAACTCACACCCACCTAACTAGCACAAGTCGGTTGTCCAGCCATACGGACAACCCACACTAGCTCCACACATCAGCTCAGCGTGGCGTGTACGGGTCCCACTCAGCCGTGGTCCCCGACGGAGGGTAGCCCTCGCCGGTGGACTTGTACCCTGAGTCCGTGGGGTAGTCCTCACCTGCAAAATACTCATAGCAGCAACTGTGAGCACGATGGCTCAGCAAGACTTAACCGACGCGCCTACACATGAAACTCTACATGCCGGTCATAACGAAGATAGGATGGTAAATTGCAGAAAACGGGCACGCCTACAAGTTCATCCTTAGTTCATCTTTTAGCCACAATTTAACGGTTCAGGAATTTGAAATTTAGTGAGCAATATTTGGTGGCACACATGTAGCAATACAAGTTATTCATAACAGCAATATTGAATCACATCATTTCATATGTTAACCTACGTCACGACTCAGTGATCAAGTGGTACTCATCACCGCGAGGGACGGCGTATTGACTCGATATACACCTGCAGGGATACCCGAAGAGCACGTCACGTACGCCCACCCGTGGAGCTGCACAGCATGCTCACTCGATGTCGTATGGGACAACCTTTCACCAAACAGCCCAAACGTCGAACCGCACACCCATACGGACAGGAGGTTCCCTACACAGAGCATCTCTCTATGCCCGTTAGCGGATTTCCACCTTGCTGCCCTCAACCTACACCTATAAATCGGTGTGTTATGCCTCGAAGCCCGGGGGGTATAGGTTACATCAGTTTATCGGGGCCTATATATCCGATATGCCTTCGAGACATTCAAATTTGATCAGTGTGGGCCGCACAAGGATCGGTCCTCAATCGACACGGACAGGGCTGTGCCCACAAGACTTCCTCTTGCTGCGCCCTAGCCCCTGCCTAGTATCATTTTCTTACTGAAATGATCTCCCACATCACTCGAACCAATCCCGTGTGTCCCGTAGCCTATACTCGCGAGTAGATTCCAACTACTCGACTTGTACCAAAGTCTATACACATTAAGCAGAGCATAAATTACTCGAGGACTTGGACACTACCCTAACTCTTGTTGGAATGATATGGTTATGCATTTGGGTTTCATCCATCCTACACCTACTGCACATAAATACCTCAAGCTAAATGTGTATATAAAGCAAAACTTTATAAAACTTGTTAAATGCAAACTGGGGCTTGCCTTGTTGCTGCTGGTTGGATGTTAGTGTCTCGTCCGGAAGTAGGAAGTCCAAAACTTACGTGTGACACCCTCATTTTCGGGTTCTGCATGTATTCATGTTTCATGTAGAAAAACACTTTTAATAAAATAAAAACAGAGAAAGAACCAAAAAGTTAGCCAAAGAGAGCAAATTCCAGTTTACAGAGAGCGCCAAAGACAACTCCCGCGGCTCGCTGGCCACGTGGCGTGTTCGGAGCTCATCTCCGCAAATGGGGAGAGGTCCGCCGCTAAACTGGCTATGTGGCAGGATCGGGGCTCATCCCCGCAAAGGGGGAGAGGTCCGACCCTGTGGGACATGTGTTGCCCCGGGAGCTAGCCTCTGCAGAGGAGCGAGGCCAGTCCCGAAGGACATGTGTCGGCTGCGGAGCTAGTCACCACGGAAAAGTGAGGATCAGCCGCGCGGAACGCGTGTCGCTCTCGGAGATCACCTCCGAGAGGTCCAGACCCGCTAGACACGTGTCGCTCTCGGAACTCACTTTCGAGAGGTCTGGTTTTATTGGACACGTGTCACCTCCGGAGCTCACCTCTGGGAGGTCCGACACTACCGGACACGTGTCACCTCCGGAGCTCATCTCCGGGAGCTCGGTTTCTGTTGGACACGTGTCGACCTTGGAGCTCGTCTCTGAGGAGAAAGAAAGTCTGGTGCTACTAGACACGTGGAATTCTCGGAGCCCACCTCCGAAGAGAGGGGAGGTCCGGCTCTGACACGTGGCACATTCTGAGCTACCTCCAAAGAGAGGGGGGTCCAAAACTGACACGTGGCGTTCGCGGAGCTCGCCTCTGTTGAGAGGGGAGGTCCCGACCCACCAGACACGTGGCGCACGCGGAGCTCACCTCTGAGGGAGAGGGAGGTCCCGCTCGCAAGGACGCGTGGCGCACGCGGAGCTCGCCTCTTAGGAAGAGGGAGGTCTCGCCCACCTGACACGCGGCACAACTGGAGCTCGTCTCTACGGAAAGGGTAGCCCAGGTTTCCGCTGGACACGTGGAGCCTCCGGAGCTAGTCACCGTGTATGGACGCGATTCTGAAGCGGTTTTTCTTCTGTACGCGTGGGAATCCCCGGTACTGAGGAAACCGACACGATTTCCACAATATTACCGCACCGAATCAATCTAATGATAAGTTGTTAAGATCGAAAAACAATTTGAATAGGACTCTTATTCGAATTCCGATCAGATTAGGACTCTTCTCTTCCCGATTATAAATAGAACCGAAAACCTTTGGCCGCAACCACGAACTTATTTTCCACCTCCTGAGCCGACAACTTAGAGCCCTAGCCCCAGCTCGCCGAGTAAACCCTTCGCCGGAGTTCAGTCGCCGAAGATCGCCGGAGTAAACCCTTCTTTGATTCTTTTCGAACAGAAGCTTTTTTCATGGACAGATTACGTGTTGATCGGTTTGATCTAAAGTTCAGATCATCGCCACGTCCATCAATTGATCTTTACACCTCTGTTCATCGTAAAAGACATGCAAGAACACGTACAAACTGATCTAAAAAATGCATCATAAGAATTAGCATGCATATGCATCATCGCATCTGGTTAAAGTTTGTGCGTGGTATTGATTGCTATGAATCTTGTATGTGCGTGATCGCGTATAGAAGGACAAGCTCAGGTAGCTGTCTACGACGAGCTGCAACAACAAGGTTTCGAGATCCAATAGCAACCGAAACATCAAGAACAAGGCAAGTGCCCCTTGACCATATTGATCCTATGTTTTGGAAAACTGTTTTGTTTGCGAAAAGGTGTGTGTGCTTGAGTCAAACATGATGGGAAACCCTTTCATAGGAGTTTACTAGTTTTGTCAAACCACCCTTGTCACCAGGGAAGTTTACGAGTCGGGTATGGTTTTTTGCTTTTATGCCTCAATGAGTCTATGGGATAAGGGAAGTGAGATAGATGTGTCTAGCTAACTGCACTCGTAATGATAATGAGAACTTGATGTTGTTAATGAACATGGATCGGAGGGAGATCTAGGCAAGCCTGGATTTATGAATGAGGTAGTATGAGATGGTGGTTACTTGCCGTAGATCTAAGGACCGGTTCATGCGAGCACATGCCAGGATAACAGTGCCACCACAAGGCCAAGTATGGGCGCGACTTAGCTGAGTAATTAGGTAAAATGCTAGATTGTTATGGACCGTGAATGGCGCGGGGAATGGGAGTCGAGTGAGGACTGCCCTGGGAACTGCATGGCACAAGAGGGGGCCCGTGGGTGGGAGAATTAGAGATTCTAGCCCGCCGGTGAAACCTTAGTGAGTCCATACATCTAGTAACCCCTTTGTAAAGGATATTTTGTGATCTCTTGACCATACATCGACAGTTGCGCACTGGTATAATGGAGGTTCTGCAGTCGCCGACGGGTGACGAAATCACAAATATGTGGGTAAAGAGGTGCAAACTCTACAGAGTCTAAAACTATCATGATAGCCGAGCTTACGGTCACGAGCGCTTGGCCAACTTCCATGATTAGGTTGGATGGATTTTGGGATGATTTTGGTTATAGTTTGGTTTTTGGGACTGCTGAGTCCGGGTGATAAGATTGGTTGCATGACTGATGAGTCGTGGTAACAAGATTGGTCTCGGTGCGAGATAGAATTGTTTATGAGATGAAATGGTAGCGAATACGATATGGTATTCGTGATATGGTAGCGAATACGAGAAGGTATTCGTGACAAAGATGAAAAAGATTAATATCTGGTTGAGACATGGAAAGTGATGAAACATAATGGAGGTATGTTGGTATTTTAATACATGTTGGGATTACATTCACTTAAAGCTAAGTTGTTGTTTTTATCGTGTTTTAAGAAATAAACTTTGCTTTCTGCAATGAGCCTTTTTATACCTTCCTTGTTGTGAGCTACATATCATATTTTCCCGCAGTTGTTGAGTACATCATTGTACTCAGACTTGCATTATTACTTCATCATCAGCAACAGGAGAGGAATACTATGAAGACCAAGTGGAGCATTAAGGTGTGTAATCTGTCCTCAACCTTGCCTGTGGGGATGGAGTAGAGATGGAGCTGCTGCTGCTGCTGCTTAGATTGCTTCCTCACTAGAATAAAGACTTCCGCTGCTTAGATAAGAGTTCCGCTGTTAGCATGAGTCTAAGACTCATGAGACTTCGTAATAAACCCTGTTACTCATTGTAATATATATTATGAATTAAGTTTGTGGAACATATGTATATGTGTGATGAACATCTTGGGCACACATATGCATCAGTTCTCGTTTCTGCGGTTTTTCCACAGAATTGAGGGCGTCACAGGTTGGTATCAGAGCCATGGGCTGATGGTAGGTTATACGCCTAGATAGAAACCCTAGATTGGTATCAACCTGCCACGGGTTGATGGTAGGACACAAGCCTAAATAGAAAACACGGGTTGGTATCGGACACAGATTGGTATCAACCTACCACGGGTTGATCGTAGATCACACAGCCTAGATAGGTCACAGATCAATATTAAAGCTGCCATGCCTAGTCACAGATTGGTACAATCCACAGACAGGTACCAAGCTACCACGGTTGACTGTAGGTCACAAGCCTAGAATAATCACAGATTGGTAGCTGAACCACGTCGACCCTAGGATGCACCCTAGTAACATATTGGTATTAGAAGCCACGCTGACCATAGGATGCAAGCCTAGGATGCATAGATTGGCACTGGAACCACCTTGACATAGGATGCAAGCCTAGGAGAAGCCATAGTTGGATCACAAATTGGTATCACCCAAAACAACCTTGACTATAGGGTGAAATCACATATTGGTATTCACCCTAAACCATATAGGACTCCCACTGAATAAGCCTTGAATAGGAGTTGTGTGAGCCTCTGTGATGATTGCTTGTGCTTGTGTGCTTAGTGTGAGTTGTGGGACGTTTCAGCGTTGTCCATATCCACACATAGTACGGAGGTGTGAGATGCTTCGGCACTTGTTCACATCCTCATGTGGGCTAATATATATAGTCTGATCCACCTTGATGCATATAGATAGGGAGGGATCTATCTAACCTTCTAACCTCTATTCTATTCCATTCGCTCTCACAGATGGTGAGGGGAAATGCCGGCCGCCAAGGAAGGAATGTCCGTGGCAACCAAGAGGATTGCCACGATGAAGTTCCTATTAACCCCGGAGTTGGTGAAAAAAACCTGAAACGGTTGATGGCCATGCAGAATCAGCTTATGCAAACCATTGTCCAAACTTTGGGTCAGCTACTGGCCAACAACAACAACCCCATTCCGGCACCACCACCACCACCACCGGCTCACAACAGGCTGGGAGAGTTCATGAGGACTCAACCGCCTACTTTCTCTCAAACTAATGATCCCATGGAGGCTGATGATTGGTTGAAGTCCATGGAGAAGAAGCTTGCCATAGTTCCGTGCAATGTCAGAGAGAAAGTTCTCTTTGCGTCGCATCAACTCATGGGAGCTGCCGCTAACTGGTGGGATGCTCTGTGCAATGCTCATGTCGACCCAGAGATGATCACTTCGACTGAGTTCAAGGAGAGTTTCCGATCTCATTACATCCCTGCTGGTGTAATGATGCTCAAAAGGCAGGAGTTCGAGGGTCTCCGCCAAGGACAGAAGAGCGTGAATGAGTACCTTAACAAGTTAACGTAGTTGTCAAGGTACGCCCCAGAAGACGTCAACTCGGACCAACGAAAGCAGTACCTGTTCATGAGAGGGTTGAACAATGAGATCTAGGTTCAGCTCCTCAACAATGACTATGCTAACTTCCAGAAGCTGGTTGACAAGGCTATAGTGGTTGAAAGCAAGATCCGAGAGATCGAGCGAGAGGGCAAGAGGAAGATGCCATACCAGCCACAAGGGAGCAACGTATGACCTCGGTACATGCCCCCAGCTGCACTGCAGTATGGAATGACCGCTCCTGCATACCGCCCTAATCAGCCACCACAGCAACGACCCGTTGCACAAGCACCTCGTGTGCCTTTGCCTCCAGCGCCCTGACCCAACATGGGCGCTCCTTCTCAAAACCCCCGCCCCAACGTACCTTCTGCTGTGGGAACAGGGCATGCTTTGCATGCGGTGAAACAGGACACTTCGCGATCCAGTGCCCGAGGAGAGGTCCTGGACAGCAAGGCAACGTACCCAAGCAGAACCCACGGCCGAACGGAGGAGCCAATCAAGGGAACCGTGGACAGCAGAACTACGCTCGCGGCAACGTGAACCATGTTTCTACTGAGGAAGCACAACAGGCTGAGGATGTCGTGATTGGTATGATCCTTGCCAACTCCAACCCAACCACCATTCTATTTGATTCCGGAGCATCACATTCCTTCATATCGTCCAGGTATGTTGCCAAGTATAATCTACCCATATCGCACTTGAAATATACTATGTTGGTTAATTCTCCTGGTGGAGAGATGAGGACTAATATAGTATGTCCGAAAGTAAACCTTAAAATAAGGGGGGTAGACTTCCTTGCCAACCTCATTGTCTTGGATTCCCAAGGACTTGACATAATACTCGGAATGGATTGGCTAAGTAAGCACAACGGAGTAATCCAATTTGCTGAAAGGCGCGTGCAGTTGATCAACGAGCACGGTACCCGTATCGAGTTTGAGTCAGCCCAACTAGCAACCGAGAAGGCAACATTGAACCACGTCGAAGAAGCAACCCTGGAAAGCATTCCAGTGGTTCAAGAGTTTTTGTACGTGTTCCCGGAAGAACTTCCCAGTATGCCACCTGACCGGGATATCGAGTTTTCCATTGACCTAGTACCCGGAACCGCACCTATAGCAAAGGGACCATATAGGATGCCCGTCAACGAACTAGTGGAGCTCAAGAAGCAAATTCAGGAGCAGCAAGAGAAGGGTTTTATATGTCCATGTTCGTCACCATGGGGAGCCCCCGTGCTCTTCGTAGACAAGAAGGATGGGACCCAAAGGATGTGCGTGGATTATAGGTCTCTCAACGAGGTGACGATCAAGAACAAGTACCCTCTGCCCCGTATAGAGGATCTGTTCGACCAGATGAAGGGAGCCCGAGTGTTCTCCAAGATTGATCTTCGGTCAGGATACTTCCAGCTGAAGATTAAGCCCTCCGATATACCCAAGACTGCCTTTGGGACACGGTATGGTTCGTATGAATATACCGTTATGCCTTTTGGGTTAACGAACGCACCTGCATACTTCATGTACCTCATGAACAAGGTCTTCATGGAGTACTTGGATAAGTTCAATGTGGTTTTCATCGACGACATCATGGTGTATTTGAAAAGCGAGGAGGAACATGAAGAACACTTGAGATTGACATTACAGAAGCTGCGAGAGCATCAGCTGTATGCCAAGTTCAGCAAATGTCAATTCTGGCTAAAGGAGATATCGTTCCTAGGCCACATCATCTCTGAGGAAGGAGTATCGGTTGATCCTAGAAAAGTGGGGGATGTTCTGAAGTGGAACCAACCGCAAAACATGAGGGATATTTGGAGTTTTCTTGGGATGGCTGGATACTACCGCCGGTTCATCAAGGATTTCTCTAAGATAGCAAAGCCTATGACGGAGTTGCTAACGAAGGGAAAAGCCTTCCAATGGACACCAGCGTGCCAACAAAGCTTTGAGGATCTCAAGAAAAGGCTAACCACAGCGCCGGTTTTGGTATTGCCAGACGTGAGCAAGAGCTTTGACATATATTGTGACGCATCCAGACAAGGGCTTGGATGTGTGCTCATGCAAGAAGGACAAGTGGTAGCCTATGCCTCGAGACAACTAAAGAAACACGAGCTCAATTACCCCATACATGACTTGGAACTCGCAGTCGTGGTGCATACATTGAAGATTTGGAGACATTATATACTTGATCATCGATGTGAGATCTATACGGATCATAAAAGTCTCAAGTACATATTCACCGAAACGGATTTGAATTTGAGGCAACGTCGATGGTTGGAACTTATCAAGGATTATGATGTTGGAATCAACTATCACCCTGAAAAGGCCAATGTAGTAGCCGATGCATTGAGCCGAATGGGAGCATGTCACCAACTTACGGTTCGGGAGCTCCCACCCGATGTAAGGGCCTCAGTTTTGACAACCATTTGCAGTGTTCATCACCACACCACACACCTCATTTGAGCAAGAATGATGAACACAAATGAAGAGCAAGTAACAATTATCAACATGCTCATTAGAGAACAAACTCACACATTGCAAAAGTGGTATTTCCCACATGTGATATAGATGGGCTGGACATATGAAAACTCCTACACTTTGCTAAGGATGTCCATGCCAAGTTTCACCCGAACTCAAAACCTTTTTGAGGTCATTTTGGGTATAGTTAGGGAGAGGGCAGTTTGAAACCATATTCAAATTCAAACTGTTTTTATGCCATGAATTTGAAAGTGGAAGGCATATTCTTACTCAGCACATTTTTGTGAGCTCACACACCAATTTTCACTCCATTTGGAGTTGATCTTGACATGGGCTAAGGGGGAGAAATTCAAACTTTATTTGAATTTCAAACTGAACTTGTGCTGAAATTCATTCAAACCAAACCTCATTTGAACTTTGATCAATTCAAATGGCTCTTGGGTGAATAATTTGAATTGCCAAGGGTAGAATAGGGTTCACTGTTTACCACAGCTGTTAGGAGTAAATTTCAGAGGTTAAAAGAGGGGTGGGACCCACATGTCAGCCTCTGCCTCAAAACAAACCGACTGAAACACAGTTCAGTCGGTTCCCGGCTGCTGTGCGCGCGCGCCACCGAAGGGGGGCAGCCGGCGCCAGCTCCTGCTGCGCGCCCCAAGCCGGAGACCAGCCGCCGGGCTATTTATTCCCTCCCCGCCGTGCTCCGATCATTCATTCCCCGAGCTGCCGGCATACTCGGCCGTTTTTCCACTGCCATCACCGCCGCTCGAGCTCCCGCTCGATCAAGCCGATCGCAGCTCCCTCCTTCCACTCCAGGGTCCCAGCAAGGTACTAGAGACCTTCCTCCATCCTCCCCATTGCTAGAAGTCGATTGAAACCGAATGCTATCGGCTGTGCCGAAAGATAAAAATCGGAATTGGAAACCGCCGCACCTCGGGCTCTCGTGGACAGCCCAACCTGGGCGTTGTCACGCCCGACCCAAGGCACCCTTGGACGTGCAGGTGACTGGTGCTGCTCACCCCCGAGCCACAGCTCGAGTGGTTGCTCACCGGTGGCGAATTTCCACTTTTCCCCTTTCTGTGTGCAGAACGACCTTCGGGTACGATTCTGTTTAATTCGTGCTCTAGAAAGGATTAGCGGGCCTCAGGCCACTCCCACACGAGCTAGACACGGTGACGCACAAGTTGCCTTCACAACTCTGGGCCGGAGAACCTCTGTGCCCGGCGTAATTCAAGGTCTACTAATGGCGGAACGAACGGGGGGTATCGGGCGCACGGTGAGGACCTATTTCGGGCCTTCCCCGAGCTGCCTCGAGTTCATGTCGACCTTCTCTGAGGTCCACTGATGCTCCCCGACCGATTTCCCAAGTAGCTGAGGTACTAGGAGAGTCAGCCGACATGGCCGAAGTCGCTCCGATATGGCGGCTCATCGCCGACCATGCTCCGGCCGTTGTCATGAGCAGCTGACCCTCGGATCATGTTCCCCAAGTAAAAGTAGGCAGGGGCGGCCAGAATCAAGAAGTTTGGAGCTGTACAGCAGCCAGCGGCGAGCTCTCCGGCGAGGTCCCTCGGCGGCGGGGCGCGGGTGTCGCGAGGTTGAAGAAGGGGGTGGACCCCAGCTGTCAGCGGCCGATATTTTGAATCGGGATCCGGCTGCGGCCGGGATCGGGTGTGCTGGCGCGCAAAATCCTTGTGGGCCGCGGTGTGCTGTCGCTTCGGCGTGCGACGCGTGTCCCCTGGGCCCACGCGCGAGTTTAAACTTTTCCCCCGATTTTCAGATTTCCTTCAAACTTCAAATCTTTATAACTTTGGCTAGAAAGCTCCAAATCGAGTGAACCAAATTTTGCTGGATTCAGCTCTCTGAGTACTTTCCAGAAAATCAAGTTTCACTTCATGAAATTCCTTAATTCTCCAGAATTAATTCCTTAAAGTTTAAACTGTTAGGAATTTTAACTGGAGAATCCTTTGGAGGAAAATTCTGAAATTTTACTGAGACGTTCACCAAAATATCCTTGAGCCACCATAAAAATTTCAGATCCATTTGAGCTCATTTAGTCCACCTAATGGTGTGATTAGTAAAACTGTTCCAGAGAAAATAGAAAATGTTCAGAAACATTTTCAGAATTTTCTCTGAAATTGTTTAGCTCATATCTTTAGTTAGAGACTTCCAAATTAAGTGAGACCAACTCCATTAGAACCCCCTGAAAATCTAGTTTTCAGAAAGTCATAGTTTGTCTCATGAAAATTCCTAGAACACCCTAAGAGTTCCAATTAAGGTCAAGGACATAATTATTTGTGGAGGGCTCAAATGAGCTTTGCTGCAACTAAAACTTGACCAATTCTTTGTTTAGGTTGTAACCAAGCCACAGTAAAAGTTTCACAGTCATTAGGTCTGTCTAGCAAGGGTTATAGACTTCACAACTTCAAAGTTAATACAAATGCATTTAAATTAATACATACATTGTTCTTATCATGTAGTCGCTAAGGTCGAGGAGGAACCCGAAGTCCTAGACTTCGTTACTCCGGAGGAACAGCTAGCCTACGACCAAGAGCAGCAAGGCAAGCCCCGGTTTGCATTAACCTTTTCACAAATATTTATTGTTTTGAGCACATCTTTGAATATTGTTCTTTGCATTAGAGTCTTGATTGGAAACCCAACTGCACAGCCAAGAAAACCATGGGTTGGGTGTAGGATTGCAAACCCCGTTAGCTACTGCATTGCTAGAATAGAGTAGGATTCGGTACAAGTCGAGTAGTTGGAACTACTCGCGAGAATAGGCTAGAGGCACATTGCTCGGGTAGAGATAGCACATGATACACATGGCAAGAAAATGAGACCGAGCGGAGAGTAAGGGCAGCAGGACTTTGGGGCCTGTGTGCTGTAGCTCCGCTTGTGTCGATTGAGGACCGAGCCGTGTGCGGGCCTGTTGAACAAGCTAGAACAGTACCGAAGACCTACCGGCTATATGGGAACCGGGAAACTGATGTAACTCGGGTAGCTGGGTATTGAGGCATTGCCCGTCGTTCAGAGGGTAGGTTGAGAGCTCGAGGTGTAAATCAGCTGGCGGCACAGAGATGCGCGTGCAGGGACCTCTTGCTCGGGACGATGGGACCGGTTCAATATTTGGCTAACGGGTGAAAGGTAGTCGCGTACGGCGTCCGTGATGGTTGTTGTAGGCAACATCGAGTACGGGCGTACGTGACGGGTTGTTCGGGTAACCCTGCAGGTGTAAATCGATTATAATCGCCGTCCCTCGCGGTCAGTGAGTACCACTTGTTCACTGTACCGTGACGTAGAAAGAACAGGCTAGTTACATGTTAAAATGTTGCTGATTGAAAGCTGGACATTGATTGTTAATGATATGCTGTAGTTTAGTGCTAACTAAAGTTCTTTTCAACTTTGGGCAAAGTACATGAGAGAAATGCGTTTCTTGTTTGATTGCGGCTCTCTCATGTGCCTTAGCATAAGGTTCTCCACAACCTGCTGCTAAAACTTGAAAGTAAGGTTCTACTAATTAGGCGAGTCCTTGCAAATGATTTTTACCTCATGCAACCCATTACCCTCATGTAGAAGTTCCATGTTTAGGTGAGACGGGTCAGACTTGCTGAGCCTTCGTGCTCACTGCTTGTGTTTGAAGCTTTTTGCAGGGTTCTATGAGGAAGGGACTCCCGAAGAGGAGACGGAACCCCAGGAGGGGAACCCCGTCGAGTGGGAGTCGTGCACGCCGCAGAGTTAGTGTGCGTGTGTGCTAGCAAGGACACGTTCGAGGGCTGAACGTGCACTTGATGCTTAGTCTACGCCCGCGAGTGTGGACTAAACTTATTTTGATGTAAACATGTGCATAAACTTGTTTATGTAATAAAGCTTCCGCTTCCGCTTTGTACCTTTGACGTGTGTTATACGGTGCTGTGCAACGCAGCACCCCTCAGCGTGATCCTGGCTCGACAGGACCAATGGGGTCGTGTCAGCGTGGTATCAGAGCTCGCTTGAGGTTTAACACAGTATAAAGGACTTCTTTTTCAAAAATCCAGTGAGGAACGAGTTAGTAGCCCGTATAAGGATGTTATTAGTATATAGAAAGTGGCTTATTAACCTATTTGTTATGTCGGAAAATCGTGCATCTCGGGACGTTCATGTCTTGGGGGGTGCACGTAAGCGCTGTCCACCAGTGCGCACAAGCTGAAGGGTGGAGCCCCACGGGTGGCAGGTAACCCGACCCGCTTTGATATCCTCTACGACTCTTCATGTCGTTTGGGGTATTCGAGCAACGTCTGTCGCTGGCGTGCGTGGTGCAACATGGGAGACCCCGTCACGTGGTCTGAAACGTGAACACGTAACTCAAGGCGTGTTTGGCTTGAGAACATCCGGGCGAGTGATGACGGCCGGGTGTACAAACTGTATGGATTCCGGGCTCGGTGTGCAGCCGAGTCTGATGATTGGGTGAATTTCTGCAGGTAGCCTTACCACGAAACGGTAGACGTGTAGCATCCGTGTGCGAGTGACGAGTAGTGCCACTGAACTAACGAAGCCGGCTAAGTCCGGTATAGGTTTTTCCTTTGTGAGGACGTAGTACCGACATAATCTGGTGACGCCTCGACGTCACATCCAATTAAATGAACAACTTAATTTAAAAACTTGAAGGTTTTGATCCAAAGTAGTAAAACTTGATGTAACTCCTTCCCTGGAACAGGATATTCAAAGTTAACAAACTTTCAACTTATAGGATGTTAAGGACAGAGCACTCTGTTTTCAGCTGGATCAAGGCTGAAGTTAATCAGAGGTTAGAGGTTGAGTTCTTTCGAGGTTGGGGTCGTATGATACATATCTGGAAAGCTTTGGAAGAGCTTTACAACTTTTCTGTTGAGGTCCAGAGGTGTTTCATCCCTTAACCACTCGAAAAATGCAGTAGAGTTGAAACTGTCCAGAAAACAGGACAGAGCAAAGACTCTCTGTAAACTCTCTGTAAATTAAGCATAACTTCCTGCTTAAAAATCCAAAAATAGGAAATGAGGTAGTTCTGGAAAGCTTATGAGATGGGTTACAACTTTGTAACAGAAAGTTTTGTCAGATTAGAGACAGGATTAACTGGGATTATTGGATCAAATCAGTACCTAAGGCAGGGAGGTGCTGTCCAATTGTTTCCAGAAATTCTGTTAACTTTGACATCTCATAACTTGTGAACCAGGACAGATCTTAGGCCAACCAAATACTTTCTGGAAAGCTATTGAAGTTAACTTTAACTTTGATGTTGGGCTCCAGGACTGGTTTTGCATTTAACCCGGCCTAAATCAGATTGATATGGAAACTGGTCAGGGCTGTCATGGTAACAGCAGATCAGTAGTCAAATTTGTTTAAAAATTTGAACTATGTTTCCAAGTGTTATGGGTTCAATGACATATCTTATGTTATAACTCAATGGTTTACTGTTCAAATAAATATTTGACATTTCTCAAATATATTTTTACAGATGACAGCAGATAAACGGTTGGAGAACGGGTGGGTAGTTTCCCACTGCTCTGACCGTAGCGGCTACCCGGAAGCATTGTGGCAAATGCTCCAATATTTCGGGTACAACCAGATGCCGCAATACTTCGCCAAGGAAGAAGGCGAAGAGGGGAACAAAACGTGGACGATCCATGTCGAGGTTCCCGCAGGGCCTACGCCACCCGGTTGGGCGCCATTCACCGTCACGGTGAGAGGAAGACAACCGGAAGGGATGTGGCAAGTGGCAGCCCGTGACACTATGTCACGTTTCTGCCAGCTACACGTGCAGGCTATGGAAGGCACACCATACGCACTCATTCCGGTGGAGGGGCGAGCGCAGCATGTGTGGGCAGAAAGGTACCTGGAGGCAACAGACCCGAGTTGCCCAAGGTACAACCCCGCGGAGGCACACCTCAGCCTCCAAATGAGGGCGGGAAACGCTGTGATGGACAGCCAAGCTGTTCATACGGAGCATCTCGCCACCAAGCTCAAGGAGAGCACAAGCCGTGGAGATCATTTCGAGAGTGCTCACAGCGCACTCCGCAATGTGCTCCTCCCGACGATTAAGCGACTGAATGAACAACACAATCAGTTGTGTCGTCTGAAGAAGGCAAAGAAGAAGAGCCGTGTTGATATCGCGGCGTTGCAAGAGCTGGTGCAGACCCTAACCCAGCAAAATGAGGACCTTGCTCAAGAGCGGGACGACGCTATTGAGGAAGGACAAGGCTGGGAAGAGGACTACAACCAGGCTATGGACGAGGTGCATGCATTGCAGGACCTCGTGCCCCCGGTATTGGGCGTACCGGTAGTCTTGGGTCTTCCAGCCATGGGAGAGCCCGGAATGGGAGAAGAGGTGGTAGATCCAGAGCCACCAGCAGAAGTACCGGAGGAGGACGACCCACAGGAGGTCGAGTTCTACTCCGAGTAGGGGGTTACGGTTGCCAAGTAGGGCAGCTAGGGTAGCGTAACCCAACTTTTGTAATCAGTGACATGTCGTGTAGACAGTAGCGTATGTATAGGTAGTGACGACATGAGCACAACTTCTCGGAGATCCGAGAATAATGTATCCTGTATAAAGTTTATGCTTTATCAATATATGTGAATGTTGTGCAAGATAATCATGCGTCGCTTCAATACTACTGCTGTCTATGGAATTTTGAGTAAGACATGTGCTAATTGCTGCTGTGTTGAATTTCAGAATGACGCGTACTCGTGCCAACCCTGATGTTGGAGGTACTAGCCAAGGGGGAGAGACCTCCCAACCACCTCCCGAGGACTCCTCGGGACAGCAGCAGCAACAGCAACAGCAAACACCGCCACCGCCACTGCCAACGGTTACATTGGCCGACATTGTCGCGGCAATGGCGGGTTCACATCAGCAGCATACAGAGCTGCTGCAAACGTTAATTGCGAATACGTCTCGCCCAGAGAGACGTCAAGATCGTGAGGAGCGCCAACAGAGCTCCTACTCCGACTTCCTGGCGACTCATCCCCCTGTATTCTCGAGGGCGGATGAACCACTCGACGCGGACAACTGGCTCCGCGCCATAGAGATGAAGTTCGGGCTGCTCCAAATTAGCGAGCAGCGCAAGACTCAGTTCGCGGTCCAGCAGCTCCAAGGATCCGCGAGCGCGTGGTGGGCCAACTTCTGTGCTTCACAGCCCACCGACCGAGCGATGACCTGGGCAGAGTTCCGGACGGCCTTCAGGGCCTATCATATACCGCCCGGTTTGATGAAGAGGAAGACACAGGAGTTCCTACACCTGCAACAAGGGAGCCGAAACGCGCTGGAATATTCCAGGGCGTTCAACGATCTCGCGCTCTACGCGTCGTATCACGCAGATACGGACGAGAAGCGGCGGGACCATTTTTACCAGGGGCTTAACCCGCTCCTGAAGGACAAGTTGGCGATGTTCAATCGCGGCAGCCTCAACGACATCATTGATGCTGCGATTATTCAGGAGGACTCCGGCAAGGAGTTGGCGGCGGCAGAGCGAAAGCGAAGCGCGCCGCAGAGCAGCGGAGAAGGAGGCAGTCCTTCTCAGAAGTTTCGGATGGTGAATCGCCCACCATCAGGTCCACGCTGGCAGCCACCACAACGGTCGATGCCATTCCGCAGTCGGCCGTACTCTTCACCGGCATTCCGGCCGGCACTGCCAGTACCACCGCAACAACAGCAGCAGCAGCGGGCGATGCCGCGTGCGTTTGCACCTCCGCAACGCATGCCGGGCTTTCGTCCACCGAGTACTCCACCAGCAGCGGCCACATGTTACAAGTGTGGTCGTCCAGGACACTTCGCGAGCAGTTGCCCGGAGAGGCAAGGCGGCGGAGTGGCACCACAGTTTCCGGGGAGGAATCAACCCCGGAACCCTACTAATGCGTGGTGGGCAAACCCTAGGCCCGGCACTGTCCACCAGCTTGCCATTGAGGACGTGCCGGAGGGCGAGCCAATCCTTGCGGGTATGTTCCAACTCCACCAGCATCCCGCTATAGTACTATTTGATTCAGGCGCCACGCATAATTTTATTAGCCAAGCTTTCATTGCTAAACACAGCTTGTCAATACTACCCACCGATAGTCCATATTTAATTTGTTCACCGGGTGGGAAGATTTCAGCAAGCGTAATGGTCTCCAAAGCACCATTATGCTTAGCGGGTAGAGTGTACCCCACGTCTCTCATTATCTTAGAGGGACAGAAGGTCGATGTCATCCTAGGGATGTCATGGTTAACCCGCCACGGCGCTGTTTTAGACACCGTCCTTCGAGTCGTGCACTTAAACTCAGAGGTGCACGGTTCTCACTCATTATTTCTGGACAGTCCAGAAATAAAACTTCCACGTGTCTACCAAGCCACAACCATCAGATTGGAAGACATTCCAGTGGTCCGAGAGTTCCCTGATGTATTCCCGGACGATTTGCCGGGAATGCCACCCGATAGAGAGGTGGAGTTCAAGATTGAACTCGCACCGGGGACCATGCCAATATCCCGAAGGCCGTACAAGATGGCGCCCAAGGAGTTGGCTGAACTGAAGACTCAGCTCACGAACCTTCTGGAGAAGGGTTTTATTAGACCGAGCTCCTCCCCATGGGGCTGTTCGGCATTATTTGTCAAGAAGAAGGATGAAACGTTGCGGCTTTGCGTGGACTACCGCCCATTAAATGCCGTAACCAACAAGAACAAGTACCCGTTGCCACGGATCGACATGTTGTTTGATCAGTTGGTCGAAGCAAAGATCTTTTCCAAGATGGATTTAAGATCCGGGTACCATCAGATTAAGATAAGGGCGGAGGACATTCAAAAGACAGCTTTCTCGACAAGGTACGGACTTTATGAGTACCTGGTCATGTCCTTCGGCCTCACCAATGCTCCAGCTCACTTCATGTATTTAATGAACTCGGTGTTCATGCCGGAGCTGGACAAGTTTGTCGTGGTCTTCATCGACGACATCCTGGTATATTCCAAGTCGGAGGAAGATCACAAGAAACATCTGCGTATAGTCTTGCAACGGCTGCGGGATCACAAGTTATACGCAAAATTCAGCAAATGCGAGTTTTGGATATCGCAAGTGCCTTTCCTCGGGCATATCATTTCAGCGGAGGGTATCGCTGTGGACCCGAGCAAGATCACGCAAGTGCTGAATTGGAAATCCCCGAGAACTGTTCATGAGGTACGGAGTTTCCTCGGACTCGCGGGATATTATCGGAGGTTCATTCCGAACTTCTCGAAGATTTCCAAGCCAATGACAGAGCTGCTGAAGAAGGCTACCAAATATGTTTGGAGTCCAGCATGTGAAGCAGCATTCAAGGCTTTAGTCAGGCACCTAACATCAGCACCGGTTTTGGCGCAGCCAGACACAACAAAACCGTTCGATGTGTACTGCGATGCATCCGGCATTGGGCTCGGATGTGTGCTGATGCAAGACCGAAGAGTGGTCGCGTATGGATCACGGCAGCTTAGGAACCATGAGCAAAATTATCCAACTCACGATTTGGAGCTCGCTGCCGTGGTACTTGCACTGAAGATGTGGAGGCACTACCTACTCGGTAACCTCGTACATTTATATACCGACCACAAAAGCCTCAAGTACATATTCACTCAGAAGGAGCTGAACATGAGGCAACGAAGATGGTTAGAACTGATAAAGGATTACGAGATAGAGATCCACTATCATCCGGGCAAGGCAAACGTTGTGGCAGATGCGCTGAGCCGCAAGTCACACGTCAATAATCTGACCATCACACCGTTGGAAGAGAGCGAACCACCACTACATGTGATTCCACATGGGGCTCTCTACAACCTAGCTTTGATCCCCACCATCCGTGAAGAGATAGCGGCAGCCCAGAAGAATGACAAGGGCATGTCACATTTGCGGAGACGTGTAGATAGTGGGGAATTAAAATGTTTCCGGAAGGACGGAGACGGCGTCCTATGGTTCAAGGACCGAATCGTCGTACCCCGAAACCCGGAGTTACGGAAGAAAATCTTTGATGAGGCTCACTTATCAAAGTTTTCTATTCACCCCGGAAGCAACAAAATGTATCAAGAACTCAGAAGAAGGTTTTGGTGGACACGGATGAAGCGAGAGACTGCCAAATACGTGTCCGAGTGTGATACATGTCGAAGGGTGAAGGCAGACCATATGCGGAAACCGGGACTGCTGCAACCACTAGGCATTCCTGCCTGGAAGTGGGAGGACGTGAGCATGGATTTCGTCGTCAGTTTACCCACCACCTTACAGAAACATGATTCTGTGTGGGTGATCGTCGATCGGCTCACCAAAGTTGCCCATTTCATCCCGGTCAACACCAACTACAACGCCAAGAAGTACGCTGAACTGTACATCTCACGGATCCTATGCTTATACGGCGTACCCCGTACCATCGTATCGGACCGGGGCACTTTACTTGTGTCCCGTTTTTGGGAGCAGCTACACGCTGTCTTGGGGACGAAGCTGATCCGTAGTTCAGCCTACCACCCGCAGACAGATGGACAAACTGAGCGGGTAAATCAGATTCTAGAAGACATGCTACGAGCTTGCGCTATCGACCACGGCAAGAATTGGGATGATCACTTGCCGTTAGCCGAGTTCTCGTACAACAATGGGTACCAAGCCAGCATCAAAATGGCGCCCTACGAGGCGCTATACGGAAGAAAATGCCGCACACCATTGAACTGGTGTGAGTCTGGCGAAAGGGTTACCTTCGGGATTGACCTTGTCAACGACGCGGAAGAAAAGGTTCGACTGATTCAAGCGAACCTAAGAGCCGCTCAATCCCGACAGAAGCAGTATGCGGACCGGAGAAGGCGCCCATTACAATTCGAAGTTGGAGATCACGTATACCTACGAGTGTCTCCAATGAAGGGCGTAAACAGATTTGGGGTGAGAGGAAAGTTGGCACCCCGATTCATCGGTCCATTCCAGATTACCGAAAGATGTGGATCAGTGGCATACCGGCTGAAATTACCAGAAGCACTTTCCGGTGTGCACAACGTCTTTCACATTTCCCAGCTGAGAAAGTGTCTCAAGCTATCAACTACCGTTCAGCTGGAAGACATTGAAGAACTGCAACCGGATCTCACCTATCGGGAGGAACCGGTGCAGATTATTGATAAAAAGGCCCGAACCACACGCAACCGTACGTTGTGGTTCTACAAGGTTCTATGGAGTAATCACTCCATGGACGAAGCGACATGGGAGAGCGAAGAATTCCTTCGCACTAACTACCCCGACTTTTTCACGTCGCATATCCGGTAATTTTCCACCGTCCTCTCTCTCATTTTCACCTTATAATCTCGGGACGAGATTCTTTTAAGGGGGGAGGAATGTAAGGGCCTCAGTTTTGACAACCATTTGCAGTGTTCATCACCACACCACACACCTCATTTGAGCAAGAATGATGAACACAAATGAAGAGCAAGTAACAATTATCAACATGCTCATTAGAGAACAAACTCACACATTGCAAAAGTGGTATTTCCCACATGTGATATAGATGGGCTGGACATATGAAAACTCCTACACTTTGCTAAGGATGTCCATGCCAAGTTTCACCCGAACTCAAAACCTTTTTGAGGTCATTTTGGGTATAGTTAGGGAGAGGGCAGTTTGAAACCATATTCAAATTCAAACTGTTTTTATGCCATGAATTTGAAAGTGGAAGGCATATTCTTACTCAGCACATTTTTGTGAGCTCACACACCAATTTTCACCCCATTTGGAGTTGATCTTGACATGGGCTAAGGGGGAGAAATTCAAACTTTATTTGAATTTCAAACTGAACTTGTGCTGAAATTCATTCAAACCAAACCTCATTTGAACTTTGATCAATTCAAATGGCTCTTGGGTGAATAATTTGAATTGCCAAGGGTAGAATAGGGTTCACTGTTTACCACAGCTGTTAGGAGTAAATTTCAGAGGTTAAAAGAGGGGTGGGACCCACATGTCAGCCTCTGCCTCAAAACAAACCGACTGAAACACAGTTCAGTCGGTTCCCGGCTGCTGTGCGCGCGCGCCACCGAAGGGGGGCAGCCGGCGCCAGCTCCTGCTGCGCGCCCCAAGCCGGAGACCAGCCGCCGGGCTATTTATTCCCTCCCCGGCGTGCTCCGATCATTCATTCCCCGAGCTGCCGGCATACTCGGCCGTTTTTCCACTGCCATCACCGCCGCTCGAGCTCCCGCTCGATCAAGCCGATCGCAGCTCCCTCCTTCCACTCCAGGGTCCCAGCAAGGTACTAGAGACCTTCCTCCATCCTCCCCATTGCTAGAAGTCGATTGAAACCGAATGCTATCGGCTGTGCCGAAAGATAAAAATCAGAATTGGAAACCGCCGCACCTCGGGCTCTCGTGGACAGCCCAACCTGGGCGTTGTCACGCCCGACCCAAGGCACCCTTGGACGCGCAGGTGACCGGTGCTGCTCACCCCCGAGCCACAGCTCGAGTGGTTGCTCACCGGTGGCGAATTTCCACTTTTCCCCTTTCTGTGTGCAGAACGACCTTCGGGTACGATTCTGTTTAATTCGTGCTCTAGAAAGGATTAGCGGGCCTCAGGCCACTCCCACACGAGCTAGACACGGTGACGCACAAGTTGCCTTCACAACTCTGGGCCGGAGAACCTCTGTGCCCGGCGTAATTCAAGGTCTACTAATGGCGGAACGAACGGGGGGTATCGGGCGCACGGTGAGGACCTATTTCGGGCCTTCCCCGAGCTGCCTCGAGTTCATGTCGACCTTCTCTGAGGTCCACTGATGCTCCCCGACCGATTTCCCAAGTAGCTGAGGTACTAGGAGAGTCAGCCGACATGGCCGAAGTCGCTCCGATATGGCGGCTCGTCGCCGACCATGCTCCGGCCGTTGTCATGAGCAGCTGACCCTCGGATCATGTTCCCCAAGTAAAAGTAGGCAGGGGCGGCCAGAATCAAGAAGTTTGGAGCTGTACAGCAGCCAGCGGCGAGCTCTCCGGCGAGGTCCCTCGGCGGCGGGGCGCGGGTGTCGCGAGGTTGAAGAAGGGGGTGGACCCCAGCTGTCAGCGGCCGATATTTTGAATCGGGATCCGGCTGCGGCCGGGATCGGGTGTGCTGGCGCGCAAAATCCTTGTGGGCCGCGGTGTGCTGTCGCTTCGGCGTGCGACGCGTGTCCCCTGGGCCCACGCGCGAGTTTAAACTTTTCCCCCGATTTTCAGATTTCCTTCAAACTTCAAATCTTTATAACTTTGGCTAGAAAGCTCCAAATCGAGTGAACCAAATTTTGCTGGATTCAGCTCTCTGAGTACTTTCCAGAAAATCAAGTTTCACTTCATGAAATTCCTTAATTCTCCAGAATTAATTCCTTAAAGTTTAAACTGTTAGGAATTTTAACTGGAGAATCCTTTGGAGGAAAATTCTGAAATTTTACTGAGATGTTCACCAAAATATCCTTGAGCTACCATAAAAATTTCAGATCCATTTGAGCTCATTTAGTCCACCTAATGGTGTGATTAGTAAAACTGTTCCAGAGAAAATAGAAAATGTTCAGAAACATTTTCAGAATTTTCTCTGAAATTGTTTAGCTCATATCTTTAGTTAGAGACTTCCAAATTAAGTGAGACCAACTCCATTAGAACCCCCTGAAAATCTAGTTTTCAGAAAGTCATAGTTTGTCTCATGAAAATTCCTAGAACACCCTAAGAGTTCCAATTAAGGTCAAGGACATAATTATTTGTGGAGGGCTCAAATGAGCTTTGCTGCAACTAAAACTTGACCAATTCTTTGTTTAGGTTGTAACCAAGCCACAGTAAAAGTTTCACAGTCATTAGGTCTGTCTAGCAAGGGTTATAGACTTCACAACTTCAAAGTTAATACAAATGCATTTAAATTAATACATACATTGTTCTTATCATGTAGTCGCTAAGGTCGAGGAGGAACCCGAAGTCCTAGACTTCGTTACTCCGGAGGAACAGCTAGCCTACGACCAAGAGCAGCAAGGCAAGCCCCGGTTTGCATTAACCTTTTCACAAATATTTATTGTTTTGAGCACATCTTTGAATATTGTTCTTTGCATTAGAGTCTTGATTGGAAACCCAACTGCACAGCCAAGAAAACCATGGGTTGGGTGTAGGATTGCAAACCCCGTTAGCTACTGCATTGCTAGAATAGAGTAGGATTCGGTACAAGTCGAGTAGTTGGAACTACTCGCGAGAATAGGCTAGAGGCACATTGCTCGGGTAGAGATAGCACATGATACACATGGCAAGAAAATGAGACCGAGCGGAGAGTAAGGGCAGCAGGACTTTGGGGCCTGTGTGCTGTAGCTCCGCTTGTGTTGATTGAGGACCGAGCCGTGTGCGGGCCTGTTGAACAAGCTAGAACAGTACCGAAGACCTACCGGCTATATGGGAACCGGGAAACTGATGTAACTCGGGTAGCTGGGTATTGAGGCATTGCCCGTCGTTCAGAGGGTAGGTTGAGAGCTCGAGGTGTAAATCAGCTGGCGGCACAGAGATGCGCGTGCAGGGACCTCTTGCTCGGGACGATGGGACCGGTTCAATATTTGGCTAACGGGTGAAAGGTAGTCGCGTACGGCGTCCGTGATGGTTGTTGTAGGCAACATCGAGTACGGGCGTACGTGACGGGTTGTTCGGGTAACCCTGCAGGTGTAAATCGATTATAATCGCCGTCCCTCGCGGTCAGTGAGTACCACTTGTTCACTGTACCGTGACGTAGAAAGAACAGGCTAGTTACATGTTAAAATGTTGCTGATTGAAAGCTGGACATTGATTGTTAATGATATGCTGTAGTTTAGTGCTAACTAAAGTTCTTTTCAACTTTGGGCAAAGTACATGAGAGAAATGCGTTTCTTGTTTGATTGCGGCTCTCTCATGTGCCTTAGCGTAAGGTTCTCCACAACCTGCTGCTAAAACTTGAAAGTAAGGTTCTACTAATTAGGCGAGTCCTTGCAAATGATTTTTACCTCATGCAACCCATTACCCTCATGTAGAAGTTCCATGTTTAGGTGAGACGGGTCAGACTTGCTGAGCCTTCGTGCTCACTGCTTGTGTTTGAAGCTTTTTGCAGGGTTCTATGAGGAAGGGACTCCCGAAGAGGAGACGGAACCCCAGGAGGGGAACCCCGTCGAGTGGGAGTCGTGCACGCCGCAGAGTTAGTGTGCGTGTGTGCTAGCAAGGACACGTTCGAGGGCTGAACGTGCACTTGATGCTTAGTCTACGCCCGCGAGTGTGGACTAAACTTATTTTGATGTAAACATGTGCATAAACTTGTTTATGTAATAAAGCTTCCGCTTCCGCTTTGTACCTTTGACGTGTGTTATACGGTGCTGTGCAACGCAGCACCCCTCAGCGTGATCCTGGCTCGACAGGACCAATGGGGTCTTGTCACCCGACCTACGAAAGGAGTTCGAACGGTTACATCTCGGATTCTTGAACGAGATGGAAGTGATGGAACTCCACTCTTCATTGGAACAAGAGATAAGAGATGGCCAAGCTGCGAATGAAGAGATCAAGGAGATCATGGAAAGGATCCAACAAGGAATAGAGAAGGACTTCAAGGAAGACGAGAAGGCTACGCTTTAGCTAGGAAAAAGGATTTGTGTGCCTAACATGAAGCACATCTGCGACACAATATTAGAAGAGGCACATGACTCACTTTATTCCATACATCCCGGAAGTACTAAGATGTACAAGGACCTGAAGACTTGTTATTGGTGGAATGGTATGAAGAGGGATATAGCTGAGTATGTTGCCCTATGCGACACATGCCAACGGGTGAAGGCCGAACATCAAAGACCCGCTGGACTGTTGCAACCCTTGAAGGTACCTGAGTGGAAGTGGGAAGATATCAGTATGGATTTCATCGTCAGATTGCCACGTACTCAGTCGGGTTATGACTCAACTTGGGTTATCATGGACCAATTGACGAAAACCGCCCATTTTCTTCTCATAAAGATCAAGTACAACGTTGCACAACTAGCCGAGCTATACATGGAGCAAATTGTGTGTCGCCATGGAATCCCAAAGAGGATAGTCTCAGATCGGGGTTCCCAGTTTACCTCTAGATTTTGGAGGAAGCTGCAGAAAGCTATGGGTACACGACTGGATTTTAGCTCCGCCTACCACCAGCAAACCGATGGGCAAACCGAAAGGACAAACCAAATTTTTGAGGACATGTTGAGAGCTTGCGCCTTGAAACATGGGCATAGTTGGGATAGGAGTTTACCGTACGCTGAATTCTCCTATAATAACAGCTATCAAGCTAGCTTGAAGATGTCGCCTTTCGAAGCATTGTACAGTAGATGGTGTAGAACGCCGTTGTTTTGGAACGAAACCGGAGAGAACCAAGTGTTTGGACCGGTAGTGTTACAAGAGGCTGAGAAGCAAGTCCAAACCATACGGGAGAACTTGAAGGCCGCTCAGTCACGTCAGAAAGGCTACGCGAACAATAGGCGAAGGAAGTTGACTTTCGAAGTGGGAGACTTCGTATACCTTAAGGTATCGCCTATCCGTGGCCAATGACGTTTCAACATCAAAGGAAAGCTAGCACCTCGCTACATCGGACCATTTAAGATTTTGGACAAGCGAGGAGAAGTAGCCTATCAACTAGATCTCAAAACGCACCTCTCTGACGTACATGACGTGTTTCATGTATCCCAGCTCAAGAAGTGCTTGAGAGTGCCGGAAGAGCAGGTACCGATGGACAAACTTGAACTTCAAGAGGACCTGACCTATGCAGAGCACCCTGTCTGAATTTTGGACGTGAAGGAAAGGGTATGAGGAACAAGGTGATCCGTTGGTGCAAGGTACAATGGAGTCATCACACGGAAGCAGAAGCTACATGGGAACGTGAAGAAGACATCAAGGCGGAATTCCCTCATCTATTCTCCACTAGCGAATCTTGAGGGCGAGATTCAATTTAAGGGGGGTAGGTTTGTGACACCCTCATTTTTTGGTTCTGCATGTATTCATGTTTCATGTAGAAAAACACTTTTAAAAAATAGAAACAGAGAAAGAATCAAAAAGTTAGCCAAAGAGAGCAAATTCCAGTTTACAGAGAGCGCCAAAGACAACTCCCGTGGCTCGCTGGCCATGTGGCGTGTTCGGAGCTCATCTCCGCAAATGGGGAGAGGTTCGCCGCTAAACTGGCTACGTGGCAGGCTCGGGGCTCATCCCCGCAAAGGGGGAGAGGTCCGACCCCATGGGACATGTGTTGCCCCCCGAGCTAGCCTCTGCAGAGGAGCGAGGCCAGTCCCGAAGAACACGTGTCGGCTGCGGAGCTAGTCACCACGGAAAAGAGAGGACCAGCCGCGCGGGACGCGTGTCGCTCTCGGAGCTCACCTCCGAGAGGTTTAGACCCGCTAGACACGTGTCGCTCTCGGAACTCACTTCCGAGAGGTCCGGTCCTATTGGACACGTGTCACCTCTAGAGCTCACCTCCGGGAGGTTCGACACTACCGGACACGTGTCACCTCCGGAGCTCATCTCCGGGAGGTCTGTCGCTGTTGGACACGTGTCGACCTCGGAGCTCGTCTCTGAGGAGAAAGGAAGTCTGGTGCTACTGGACACGTGGCATTCTCGGAGCCCACCTCCGAAGATAGGGGAGGTCCGGCTCTGACACGTGGCACATTCGGAGCTACCTCCAAAGAGAGGGGGTGTCCAGAACTGACACGTGGCATTCACGGAGCTCGCCTCTGTTGAGAGGGGAGGTCTCGACCCACCAGACACGTGGCACACGCGGAGCTCACATCTGAGGGAGAGGGAGGTCCCGTCCGCCAGGACACGTGGCGCACGCGGAGCTCGACTCTGAGGAAGAGGGAGGTCACGACCGCCTGACACGCAGCACAACCGGAGCTCGTCTCTACAGAAAGGGGAGCCCAGGTTACCGCTGGACACATGGAGCCTCCGGAGCTCATCACCGCGTAAGGACGCGATTATGAAGCGGTTTTTCTTCTGTATGCATGGGAATCTCCGGTACTGAGGAAACCGACACAATTTCCACAATATTACCACACCGAATCAATCTAAAGATAAGTTGTTAAGATCTAAAAACAATTTGAATAGGACTCTTATTCGAATTTCGATCAGATTAGAACTCTTCTCTTCCCGATTATAAATAGAACTGAAAATCTTTGGCCGCAACCACGAACTTGTTTTCCACCTGCTGAGACGACAACTTAGATCCCTAGCCCCAGCTCGCTGAGTAAACCCTTCACCGGAGTTCAGTCACCGAAAATCGCCGGAGGAGCCCCGACGATCTGTCTTGCTAGGAGGACCCTGAGACCAAGAAGAAAAGTAAGGTAGGTCTCCAATACCACGTTACGACTTCATCGCGTTTTCCTTGCACCTGTTCTTTGATTCTTTTCGAACAGAAGCTTTTTTTCGGGGACAGATCACGTGTTGATCGGTTTGATCTAAAGTCCAGATCATCGCCACGTCCACAATTGATCTTTACACCTCTGTTCATTGTAAAAGCCATGCAAGAACACGTACAAACTGATCTAATAAAAATTGCATCATAGGAATTAGCATGCATATGCATCATCGCATCTGGTTAAAGTTTGTGCGTGATATTGATTGCTATGAATCTTGTATGTGCGTGATCGCGTATAGAACGACAAGCTCAGGGAGCTGTCTACGACGAGCTGCAACAACAAGGTTTCGAGATCCAATAGCAATCGGAACCGCAAGAACAAGGCAAGTGCCCCTTGACCATATTGATCCTATGTTTTGGAAAACTGTTTTGTTTGCAAAAAGGTGTGTGTGCTTGAGTCAAACATGATGGGAAACCCTTTCATAGGAGTTTACTAGTTTTGTTAAACCACCCTTGTCACCAGAGAAGATTACGAGTCGGGTATGGTTTTTTGCTTTTATGCCTCATTGAGTCTATGGGATAAGGGAAGCGAGATAGATGTGTCTAGCTAACTGCACTTGTAATGATAATGAGAACTTGATGCTGTTAATGAACATGGATCGGAGGGAGACCTAGGCAAGACTGTGTTTGTGAATGAGGTAGTATGAGATGGTGGTTACTTGCCGTAGATCTAAGGACTGGTTCATGCGAGCACATGCTAGGATAACAGTACCACCACAAGGCCAAGTATGGGTGCGGCTTAGCTGAGTAATTAGGTAAGTTGCTAGATTGTTATGGACCGTGGAAGGTGCGGGGAATGGGAGTCGAGTGAGGACTGCCCTGGGAACTGCATGGCACAAGAGGGGGCCCGTGGGTGGGAGAATTGGAGATTCTAGCCTGCCGGTGAAACCTTAGTGAGTCCATACATCTAGTAACCCCTTTGTAAAGGCTATTTTGTGTTCTCTTGACCATACACCGACGGTTGTGTACTGGTATAATGGAGGTTCTGCACTCGCCGATGGGTGAAGAAATCACAAACTTGTGGGTAAAGAGGTGCAAACTCTGTAGAGTCTAAAACTATCATGATAGCCGAGCTTACGGTCATGAGCGCCTGGCCAACTTCCATGATTAGTTGGGATGGATTTTGGGATGATTTTGGTTATGGTTTGGTTTTCGGGACTGCTGAGTCCGGGTGATAAGATTGGTTGCATGACTGATGAGTCGTGGCAAAAAGATTGGTCTCGGTGTGAGACAGAATTGTTTATGAGATGAAATGGTAGCGAATACGAGATGGTATTCGTGAGATGGTAGCGAATACGAGAAGGTATTCGTGAGCAAAGATGAAAAAGATTAATGTCTGTTTGAGACATGGAAAGTGATGAAACATAATGGAGGTATGTTGGTCTTTTAATACATGTTGGGATTACATTCACTTAAAGCTAAGTTGATGTTTTTATCATGTTTTAATAAATAAACTTTGCTTTCTACAATGAGCCTTTTTATACCTTCCTTGTTGTGAGCTACATATCATATTTTCCCGCACTTGCTGAGTACATCATTGTACTCAAACTTGCATTATTACTTCATCATCAGCAACAGGAGAGGAATACTATGAAGACCAAGTGGAGCGTTAAGGCGTGTAATCTGTCCTCAACCTTGCCTATGGGGATGGAGTAGAGATGGAGCTGCTGCTGCTGCTTAGATTGTTTCCGCACTAGAATAAAGACTTCCGCTGCTTAGATAAGACTTCCGCTGTTAGCATGAGTCTAAGACTCATGAGACTTTGTAATAAACCATGTTACTCGTTGTAATATATATTCTGAATTCAGTTTGTGGAACATATGTATATGTGTGATGAACATCCTGGGCACACATATGCATCAGTTCTCTTTTCCGTGGTTTTTCCACAGAATTGAGGGCGTCACATTCCGGGATCTCTTCGCCTTCAGCGATACACGTAGGTACATTAACGATATGTAAATTTAAATGCAAAGTTTAAATTTAGTATGTAAAGACTGTAACTCTAGCGAGACATTCCATTTGGCTCTGAAATATTTATGGTGGCTTGGTGAGGACCTAACCAGAGACTTGACCATATTTCATTTGAATCAAAACTTATTTGAGCTCTGCACAAATAAAAGTCTAATTGGTCATTACTAGAGCTTCTAAGGATTTCCAGGGATTTTCATGGGTCAAACCCTTACTTTCTGGAAACCAGAGTTTGAAATGGTTCTAATGGCGTTGGTCTCATGTAATTTGAAGAATACTAGAGGAAGTTATTCCCTAATCAAGATTTGGGAAAATCTGAAAAATGTTTCTGTACATTTTTCTATTTTCTCAGGGCAGTTCCCTTAATCACACCATTAGGGGGAGTAAATGAACTTGGATGAGTCTGAAATTTTTCCTGTGACTCAAGTTTGATTTAGTCCGCCTGGAATTGCGTCAATTTGCAAGGATTTTCACATGAACATCCTAGCCAAATTTCAGAATTTTCCATAAAAGAATTCTCTAGATAAAATTCCCAACAGTTTAAACTTTAGGGAATGAATTCTGGAAAAAGAATAAGTTTCATGAGCTGAAACTTGTTTTGCTGGATATTATTAAAAAAGCTGAACCCAACAAAATTTGGTTCACTAAATTTGGAGCTTCCTAGACAAAGTTATGAATTTCTAAAGTTTGAGCTAAATCTGGAATTGTTTTTCTATTGCAAGTTCGAGCTAGGCCCATGGTTTAAACTGCAACCAATCGGATGTAAGGACACACAGGGCTACGGGGTTTTCAGCTGTGTAGCCACATCGGATCCTGAGCCACAGCCAATCCCAGTTTTGAAGTACACCCGCTGACAGGTGGGCCAGCCCCACCCTTCTTCAACCTCCGGCATTTCTTCCCGCGCGCACGCCCTCTTCACTGGACCGAGGCGGCGCCTCGCCGGAGTGAGGTTCCCGGCCGTTTCCCGGACGGAGTCTTGCCGCCCGGGGTTCCAGGGTCGGGGAACTCGGTTGTGGGATTGGTGTGGGCGCTAGGGGACCAGAAATGTGCCGGCGACGTGCGGCGGCCTCGGGAGAGGTTCGGCGCCGTCAGTCGGTAGTCCTAGCCCGCCAAGAGCTCGAGTGATCGGATCTAGAGCATCCTTGGATGCTAGGGAAGCTCGGCACAGACACAAACAAGCACGGGAACAGCGGCTACTATACTTTCACTGTGCGCCCAAGAGTTGTGGCGATGTTCGAGCTCGGGAAGACATAAAATAGCTCGCACACCGTCGGGTTCTAGCTAGGGTTGTGAAGGAAAATTGACCACTATCCCATATAGTTCACGTGTGCACGATTTGGTGGCCTAAAAGCAAGAATTACGATTGTATTTTGAGGAACTCTCACCCGGGGTCACTTTGCACGCGCCTAGAGCAAATCACCGAATTGGAGCTCGATGATCCACGGCGTTCTCTGAGGTTTGGGGAGGAGTAGAAAGGTTAGACGGCGCGTCCATCAGTGTCCTTACTTGGGCATGGAAGTCCCTCGGTTGGGCTGTCCACGTGAGCCGAGCTACAGCAGTTTTCTTGGTTGCCGCTATGAACCGCTGAGCTAGGGTCAGGAGGGCCGAAACTCGAATGTTTTTGTGCCGAGGAGGTAGAGAACGAGCAACCGATGTGGTTTTGCCGCTCGGAGGGGCGCTGTGCACGGTGGTTTTGCTGAGTTCTCGATCAAGTTTGAGCGGCGGTGTGAGCTCGGTTCTTTTCTTGTGCGAGGAGGAACAGAGTCTCGGTTTGGCGGTGCTGTGAGCGCCCGACTGCTTCGTGCGATGATCAAGTCGGGAGCAGCTTGCCAGCTTGAGGAAGGAAGCAGGAGGTGGTCTCTGTGGCTCACGCGGTGGCGCCCGGAGGTGAGTCGGTTACTTCGAGTCAGAGCCGAAAGAAGAGCCCCGGTGACTTTGGTTGCAAGATTGAGAGGCTCACTGACCAATGGGTCCCCCTCCCCTCTAATCCTTTTCTCTTTTTCATATTTGTTTTCACTGAAAAGATCTCAGCTACTCACAAATTGAATGAGATACTTAGCCTCAAAGTCATGAGTTGAATTTAATTTCCTCAATTTGAAATTGGTTTGGCTAAATTTGCTTCACATTAAAATTTGAAATTCAAATTCAGTTTTGAATTATTGCAAATTTAGCTCCTGACAAGATGAACTCCAATGAGGATGAAAATTGGTGGACTAAATCAGAAAAATGTGCTGAGTTTGAATATGAAGTCAACTTTTGAAACTAAGTGATGAAAGTAGCTGAAATTTGAATTTGCATTCAATTTAGCCCTTTTTACAATTTGGATTTGCATGAAACTTGGCATGAGCACCCCTAAGAATGTTTAGTGCCTCATGGTAAACTCATCCTCTCATGTTTATGTGTGTGAGCTCCAACTTTTTGGAGTTAATGGTTTTTTCCTCTAATCACCCTCTTGATGGTGTTTACTTACTCTTCACAAATGTTCATAAACTATCCACCAAATGAGCTGTGGTGTGGTGATGTGCTAAACATATTAGCAAGTAAATTCTTGGGCTTTTACAGCAGTTCGCAGGGCAGTTCTCCTCGACTCCCATTCCCCGCGCCATTCAATGGTCCATAACAAGCTAGTAAAACACCTAATTAGTCAGCTAAGCCGCACCCATATTTGGCCTTGTGGTGGCACTATTTTCCTGGCATGTGCTCACATAAACCGGTCGTTAGATCTACAGCAAGAAAATCACCATCTCATTCAGCAACATCCATGAACCAAACCTGCCTAGATCTCCCCGATTCCATGCTCATTGACATTGTCAAGTTCTCATTATCTTTATTCTCATGGGTGCAGTAGCTAAACAAGTTTTATTTCAACTTCCCGTATCCCGTAAGTTGAGCGAAGCAAAAAGGAAAAACGACCATACCCGACTCTTCAACTTTCCTGGCGACAAGGATGGTTAACAAAACTAGTAAACTCCTATAAAAGGTTTTCCCATCAAGTTGACACAAGCATGCAACTTTTGCAAGCAAAACAGTTCGAAATCATAGGTTCAATATGGTCAAGGGGCACTTGCCTTGCTCCCGTGGTTCGTGTTGCTCAAGAGTCTTGAAGTCTTGGTGCTGTAGTTCCTCGTAGACGGCCTCTTGAGCATTTCCTTCTACTCACGACCACACACATACAAATATTACAGCAACCAATTATCATGCACATACTTTACTCAAGATGCAATGAGATGGATGAATGCAATTCCTATGGTGCAGTTTACAAAAATCAGTTTGCACGTGTTCTTGCAAGTTTTAGTAGGCTTCCACGGGATTTTATGATGAACAAGGCTGCTGGGATCAAGTGTGTACGTGGTTATGATCTTGACACACTTTGTAGATCAATTTCACCATCAAAAATCAACCAAAACATGGTCTGTCTATACGCAGAAATTTCTGCTCGCAGGGGGTGGAGAAAATGGGTGCATAGAAACAGCGGCGACGTGATAAGAGGGGTAACGAAGACCTACATCACTTCTTCCTCCTCTCTTCCTTGCGGCAGAACCTCCTTCTTTTGCAATAGCAGCAGCGGGAGATTTTCTATGGAGAATTACGAGGCTGTGGCTAGGGCAGAACGTCGGGGGCTTCTTCTCCGGCGACAGCGAGGCGTGACGGAGCTCCGACGGTGGCCAAACTTCTGCTAGGGGGTGGCGACTTGAGCTGGCAGCAAGGGAGGGCAGCGGCCAGGGCTTTTGGGGTGTAGGGGTGGCGGCTAGGGGGGGAGGGTTTTATTTATAAGGGGGGGAAGAGCTAGGGTGGCTAGGATTTTAGCAACCCAATTATCCAATGGCTGAGATTTAATTTTAAAATATGTGGGAGCTAGGGGGTGGGATTTTATTATTTATTTTCCACCAATGGCTGAGATGAATTGAGAAAATAAAAGCCCACAAAAAAACAAAAGGGGGGCGGCTAGGGTTCCCCCCACTAATGGGCTGCGGCCAAGGGGGTGGGGCCCATTAGGGTTCCCCCCCCCCCTAAGTGGGGCGGCCGAAATTGGGGGGAAATTCCCCCCCCCCCCCAAATGTGGGGGAAAATCACTAGGAGAATTTGGGGGGAATTTGGGGAAAATTAGGAAAAAAATGGGAAAATTGAGAGAAATTAGGGGAGAGGGGAATTTGGGGGAAAATTGGGGGTGGCCAAATTTGGCTATTTTATTTATTTTTTATTTTTATTTCTTTTTATTTTCTATTTATTTTCATTACTTTCTATTTATATTCCATTTTATTATTTTATTTGCTTCTATATTCCTCTCTTTATTTTCTTCTTCTTTTTAAATGCTTCTCTATATGAAAAATGCATGCAATGCATGGTAGTAAAATTGAGGGTGTTACAAACCTACCCTCTTAAAAGGAATCTCGCCCTCGAGATTCGATAGAGTTGAGAAAAATGAGGGAATTTCGTCTTGAGGTCTTCCTCACGCTTCCATGTAGCTTCGGCTTCCGTGTGATGGCTCCATTATACCTTGCACCAACGGAGTACTTTGTTCCTCATCACCCTTTCCTTTACGTCCAAGATTTTGATGGGATGTTCCGCGTAGGTCAGATCCTCCTGAAGTTCTAGCTCATCCATCGGTACTTGCTCCTCCGGCACTCTTAGGCACTTCTTGAACTGGGATACATGAAATACGGCGTGCACGTCAGAGAGGTGCATTGGCAGCTCTAGTTGATAGGCTACCTCTCCTCGTTTGCTCAAGATCTTGAATGGCCCGATGTAGCGAGGTGCTAACTTGTCTTTGACATTGAACCGTCGTTGGCCTCGGATAGGCGACACCTTGAGATACACGAAGTGTCCAACTTCGAAGGTCAAACTCCTTCACCTATTTCCGCATATCCCTTTTGACGTGACTGAGAAGCCTTCAAGTTTTCATGTATCGTTTGGACTTGCTTTTCTGCGTCTTGCAGCACTTCGGGTCCAAATACTTGGATTTCTCTAGTCTCATTCCAGAACAGCGGTGTTCTACACCGTCTACCATATAGTGCCTCGAAGGGTGACATCTTCAAGCTCGCTTGGTAACTATTGTTGTATGAGAATTCAGCATACGACAAGCTCTTATCCCAACTACGCCCGTGTTTCAAGGCGCAAGCTCTCAACATGTCTTCCAAAATCTGATTTGTCCTATCAGTTTGCCCGTTGGTTTGTGGGTGATAAGCAAGCTGAAATTCAACCGTGTGCCCATAGCTTCATGCAGCTTCCTCCAGAACCTAGAGGTAAATTGAGAACCTTGATCTGAAACTAACCTCTTCGGAACTCCGTGACGACACACGATTTGCTCCATGTACAGCTCGGCTAATTGCGCCACGGTTTACCCAGTCCTAACAGGAATAAAGTGGGCTGTTTTCTTCAATCGGTCCACGATAACCCAAATAGAGTCGTAGCTGCACTGAGTCCATGGCAATCCGACTATGAAATCCATATTGATGTCTTACCACTTCCACTCGGGTACTTTCAATGGTTGTAATAATCCAGTGGGTCTTTGGTGTTCGGCCTTCACTCGTTGGCATGTGCCGCATAGTGCAACATATTCAGCAATGTCCCTTTTCATACCATCCCACCAATAGCAAGTTTTTAGGTCCTTGTACATCTTTGTACAGCTGGGGTGTATGGAATAAGGCGAGTCATGTGCCTCCTTTAGTATCGTGTCGCGGATGTGTTTCACATTAGGCACACAGATCCTTTTCCCCAACCAAAGCGTGCCATTCTCGTCTTCTTTGAAATCCTTCTCTATCCCTTGTCGGATTCTTTCCTTGATTTCCTTTATGTCCTCATCCGTTGCTTGGCCATCTCGTATCTCTTGTCCAGCGTTGAGTTCAGTTCTACCACCTCCATCTTGTTCAAGAAACCGAGATGTAATCGTTCAAACTCCTTACGCAGCTTGGGTGGCAGCTCCCGAACCGTGAGTTGGTGACATGCTCCCTTTCGCTCATCGCATCAGCTACTACATTGGCGTTTCTGCGGTCATAGTTGATTCCAACATCATAATCCTTGATGAGTTCCAACCGTTGACGTTGTCTCAAATTCAGATCCGTTTGCATGATATATACTTGAGGCTTCTGTGATCCGTATAGATCTCACATCGGTGACTAAGGATATAATGCCTCCAAATATTCAAGGCATGTACCACGGCTGCAAGTTCCAAGTCATGTGTGGGGTAATTCAGCTCATGTTCTTTAATTGCCTCGATGCATAAGCTACCGCTTGTCCTCCTTGCATAAGCACACATCTAAGCCCTTGTCTTGATGCGTCACAATATATATTGAAACTCTTGCTCACGTCCGGCAATACCAAAACCGGTGATGTTGTTAATCTCTTCTTTAGCTCCTCAAATCTGTCTAGACATGTTTGTCTCCACTGAAATGCTTTCCCTTTCATCAGCAATTCATTCATAGGCTTCGCTATTTTGGAGAAATCCTTGATGAACCGGCGGTAGTATCCAGCCATCCCAAGGAAACTCTGAATATTCCTCACATTCTGCGGTTGGTTCCACTTCAAAACATCCCTCACTTTCCCGGGATCAACCGATACTCCTCCTTCAGAGATGATGTGGCCTAGGAACCATATCTCCTTTAGCCAAAATTGACGCTTGCTGAACTTAGCATACAATTGATGCTCTCGTAGTTTCTATAACGTCAATCTCAAGTGTTCCTCATGTTCTTCCTCGCTTTTTGAATACACCATGATGTCGTCGATGAAAACCACGACGAACTTGTCCAAGTACTACATGAATACTTTATTCATGAGGTACATAAAGTATGCAGGTGCATTCGTCAACTCAAATGACATAACGGCATATTCATTCGAACCATACCGTATTTGAAATGCCGTCTTGGGTATATCGGAGGGCTTAATCTTCAGTTGGAAGTATCCCGACCAAAGATCAATCTTGTAGAAAATCTGGACACCTTTCATTTGATCGAATAAGTCCTCTATGCAGGGCAGTGGGTATTTATTCTTGATCGTCACTTAGTTGAGAGACCTATAGTACACACACAACCTTTGGGTTCCATCTTTCTTGTCTACGAAGAGCACGGGGCTCCCAAGGTGACGAGCTTGGGCGTATAAAACCCTTATCTAGCTGCTCCTAGAATTTGCTTCTTGAGCTCCACTAATTCATTAGCAGGCATCCTATATGGCCTCTTCGCTATAGGTGCAGTTCCGGTTACTAAATCAAAGGCAAATTCAACGTCCCGGTCAGGTGGCATACCTGGAAGTTCTTTCAGGAACACATCTGAATATTCTTGAACCACCAGAATGCTTTCCAATGTCACTTCTTCGATGTGGTTCAGCACATCCTTCTCGGTTGTAGGTTGGGCTGCCTCAAACTCAATACGAGTATCGTGCTCACTCGTCAACTGCATGATCCTCTGGGCACATTGAATCACTCCATTGTGCTTTCTTATCCAGTCCATTCCAAGTATTATGTCAATCCCTTGGTAATCCAAGACAATAAGGTTTGCAAGAAAGTATACCCCCTTATTTTAAGGCTTACTTTCGGATATACTATATTAGTCCTCATCTCTCCACCGGGAGAATTAACCAACATAGTTTCTTTCATGTGGGATATGGGCAGGTTATACTTGGCAACATACTTGGATGAGATGAATGGACACAATGCTCTGGAATCAAATAAAGCAGTGGCTGGGTTGGAGTTGGTGAGAAACATACCAATCACGACGTCCTCAGCTTGTTGTGCTTCCTCAGCGGAGACGTGATTCACATTGCTGCTAGCATAGTTCTTCTGTCCACGGTTACCTTGAATAGCTCCTCCATTCGGCCGTGGGTTCTATTTAGGTGCATTGCTCGGCTGTCCAAGGCCTTTCTTCGGGCATTGATTTGCAAAGTGACCTGCCTCTCCGCATGAAAAGCATGCCTGTTTCCCATAACAGCAGGAATGTTGGGGCGAGGCTGGTTTTGAGCATAGGCGCCCATGTTGGGACGGGGCGCAGGAGGCATAGGCATATGAGGTGCTTGCATAACCGGGCGTTGCTGCGGTGGCTGATTAGAGCGGGGTGGATTTGCAGAGCGGAAAGTAGAGGCGGACGAGCCATAGTGTGGTGCAGCTGGTGGCATGAAGCGGGGACATACATTGCTCCCTTGTGGCTATCCTTGATATGGCATCTTTCTCTTTCCCTCTTGTTCAATCTCACGGATCTTGCTCTCCACCACTATAGCTTTGTCAACGAGATTTTATAAGTTTGCATCATCATTGTTGAGCAGATGAACTTGGATTTCATTGTTCAATCCCCTCATGAACAAGTACTGCTTCCTGTGATCCGAGTTGACATCCTCTGGAGCATACCTTGACAGCTGTGTGAACTTGTTGAGGTACTCATTCACGCTCTTCCTTCCTTGACGGAGACCTTCAAACTCTTGCCTTTTTAGAATCATTACTCCTTCAGGGGCATAGTGAGAGCAGAAACTCTCTTTGAATTTAGCCCAGGTGATTGTCTCCTGATTTACATGAGTGTTGCAAAGAGCGTCCCACCAATCAGCGGCTGCTCCCATAAGCTGGTGTGATGCGAAAAGAATCTTCTCCCGATCATTGCATTGAACAATAGCAAGCTTCTTTTCCATAGACTTCAGCCAATCATCAGCCCCCATAGGATCATTGGCTTATGCAAAAGTAGGCGTCCTAGTCCTCATGAACTCTCCCAATCTTTTGTGAGCCGGTGGTGGTGGCGGTGGCGGCGGTGGGGGTGCAGGAACGGGGTTAGGGTTGTTGTTGTTGTTGGCCTGCAGCTGACCCAACGTTTGTATCATAGTTTGCATGAGCTGGTTCTGCATAGCCATCAACCTTTCGAGGTTGCTTGCATCAGCCCCGTGGTTGGCATTTTCAGGAACTTCCACATTGTCATCTTCATGTGGTTTGTTGTTACCACGAGCGTTCCTTCATTGGCAGTTGGAATTTTCCCTTGCCATCTGTGAGAGAGTAGAGTAGGAAATAGAATTTTAGATTGATCCCCCAACTATATGCATCAAGGTGTATGAACTAAGCAGCTTCTTTTATTAATTTCAGCCTATATGAGGATGTGAACAAGTGTTGAAGCATCTCACATCTCTCTACTATTTGTGGATGTGGACATTCGCCGAAGCGTCCAACAACTCACACCAAGCACACAATCACAAGCAATCATCATAAAAATTCAGCACACCACTCTTATTTCAGCCTACTCTAAGCGTTCTTATTACAACTTTATTCAATTGGGAACCTAAACTTAATCGTGAGAACCGGTGCTGTTCTCGCCGTGTGACGGGGGTGGTCCATACATGGGCGCACGCCATGGTGAGTCGGCAGTCTATGTAGGGATAGATGATGCTGGTGCTCCATTTGTTCCAGCGTTGGCACGAGTTTCCTCTTGTTTTTCCAGCAAGTATAGCTTCTTGCGAAGGTAGCGGATCTCTTCTTGTACGCTTGCATAGCGGTTTCCCAACTCCACAAGCATTCCTTAGACTTGTCAGCAGCTTGTGGGTTGGAAAGAGCTCCTCCATGGGGTCCAATGATCTCCCTTATACCACTCTTCCGATACGGGTGCAGTTCAAAGGTAGTGTTCTCAAGCTGCCCACGGAAAGCGTAGCACAGTTTGGTGAGTGCATCCCATACAACATCATCAGTAGCTTCCGCCCTTGTAGCCCTCCATGTGGGTGCGAAGTGTCATGTGACAACCCTACCGTTAGATAGGATGGTTACTTCAGCCTTCCACTCTTCATGTCCGAGGCGAGGGACTTTCTTGAGGAGGTACTCCGGGTATAAGCTGCAGCAATCAAGGAACTCTTTCAGCTCCTTGGATATGTGTCCTCCTTCCATCCTGTCGGATCGGAATTGTTGAACTGAACAGTTGGCCCGTTCATCACCTTCATTCTCGGCCTCAGCAGGGGGTGACTCCTCTTCGGATTCATCTCCTTACGACATAGCTTGATGAGATTCCGCTGGATGTAAGCCCGCGTGAAATTCCCCTTGAGGTGCAGACCAATGCTGCGATTCTTGCGGATCATCTTTCATGTCTTCTTTGATCGGTTCGACCTCTTCCGGATCCTCTTCCTCATGCATAGAGCTACTGACTTCATCTTCCTCATGGGGTTCCATCTTCACCTCCTCCCAATATGGTACATCGGACACCTCAATGGGGTTAAGTGCACTCCCAAGTGATGGTGGACGAGTCCTTATGTTTGCTATGCTCCTAGTCACCGGCATCTATAAATAAGACATGAGAAAGTTTAGAGAAGAAGTAAATAACTCCAAAACTTCAGAAGCTATGAAGCAAGAAAACAAAAGTGTTGCTGTCCAAAAGAAGAGAAAAAGAGGGGCTGAAAATAGCACTTTGCGGTGGCTGAATTGACAATTAAAGTGCAGCAGCAAGCAATTTTCGAAAATAGCAGTTTAGGAAGTGCTCCTATGTGTTTTAGACCTACGGTCAAAGCGGCTCTGGTACCAATTTGTGACACCGGTTTCGAAAATTAACCAAGTGAATGCATATGTGTGCCCAGGATGTTCATCACACATACACAGCTTTACCACAAACTTAATTCAGAATATAACGACGTACAAATAATGTTTAAGTACTTTATTACATTGACTCATTGTCTTACTCATGAATATCTAACTTATTCTTGCAGCGGAAGACTCTAACGACAACGGAAAATGACTACGACAGCAGGCTCCAACTTCAACTCCACATGCATGTTGACGGTAGTGCGCACGCCTAGTACTCCACATGTTCCTCAAAGTACTCTTCTCCTGTAGCTGATGTATATGTGGGAAATGCAAGGGTGAGTACATGTCGTACTCAGTAAGTGCGGGAAAAGTATGACATGTAGCTAACAACAAGGTAGGGAATAAAAAGGTTCATTGCAGCAAGCAAATTTTATTTCACAACAGGGTAAAAACAACAACTATCTCTAGGTGAGTTTAATCCCATCATAACCAAGTAATTCATCAACATTCCTTCATCATAATTCACCATTTATCAAGCCTCAACCAGCCAATAATCTTTCTCAAGTTCATCTCATACTCATAAATATTCATAACCATCTCATTTTATATAACCGAAACAAAACTCATTGTCATGACCCAAAACCAGTCCCAATGACCATACCCGAATAACCATCCCAAGTTCTGCCTCTAAGCATGGAAGTTGGCCAGGTGCTTGTGACCGGAAGCACAGCTATCATGATAGTTTTATACTCTACAGAGGTGGCACCACTTTACCCACAAGTTCATGATTTCGTCACCCGTCGGCGACTAGAGAGAATCTCTATTATACCAGTACACAACCATCGGTGTATGGCCAAGAGATCACAAAATAGCCTTTACAAAGGGGCTACTAGGATGTACGGACCCACTGAGATTTCGCCGGCAGGCTCGAATCTCCATTCTCCCACCCACGAGCCCCCTCTTGTGCCATGCAGTTCCCAGGGCAGTCCTTCTCAACTCTCGTTCCCCACGCCATTCAATGGTCCATAACAAGCTAGTAACACACCTAATTAGTCAGCTAAACCGCACCCATATTTGGCCTTGTGGTGGCACTGTTTTCCTGGCATGTGCTCCCATGAACTGGTCCTTAGATCTGCGGCAAGCAAACCACCATCTCATTCAGCAACATCATCAAGTTCTCATTATCTTTATTCTCATGAGTGCAGTAGCTAAACAAGTTTTATTTCAGCTTCCCGTATCCCATAAGTTGAGCGAAGCAAAAAGGAAAAATGACCATACCCGACTCTTCAACTTTCCTGGTGACAAGGATGGTTAACAAAACTAGTAAACTCCTATAAAAGGTTTTTCCATCAAGTTGACACAAGCATGCAACTTTTGCAAGCAAAACAGTTCAAAATCATAGGTTCAATATGGTCAAGGGGCACTTGCCTTGTTCCTGTGGTTCGTGTTGCTCAAGCATCTCGAAGTCTTGATGCTGTAGTTCCTTGTAGACGGCCTCTTGAGCATGTTCTTCTACTCACGACCACACACATCCAAATATTACAGCAATCAATTATCATGCACATACTTTAATCAAGATGCAATGAGATGGATGAATGCAATTCCTATGGTGCAGTTTATAAAAATCAATTTGCACGTGTTCTTGCAAGTTTTAGTAGGCTTCCACGGGGTTTTATTATGAACAAGGCTTCTAGGATCAAGTGTGGACGTGATTATGACCTTGACACACTTTGTAGATCAATTCCACCGTCGAAAATCGACCAAAACATGGTCTGTCCACACGCAGAAATTTCTGCTCGCAGGGGGTGGAGAAAACGGGTGCGTAGAAACAGCGGCGACGTGGTAAGAGGGACAACGAAGACCTACCTCACTTCTTCCTCCTCTCTTCCTTGCGGCAGAACCTCCTTCTTTGCAATGGCAGCAGCGGGGGATTTTCTATGGAGAATTACGAGGCTGCAGCTACGGCAGAACGTCGAGGGCATCTTCTCCGGTGATGGCAAGGCGTGACGGATCTCCGACGGCGGCCAAACTTCTGCTAGAGGGCGGCGACTTGAGATGGCAGCAAGGGAGGGCGGCGGCCAGGGCTTTTGGGGTGTAGGGGTGGCGGCTAGGGGGGGGTTATTTATAAGGGGGAAAAAGAGCTAGGGTGGCTAGGATTTTAGCAACCCAATTATCCAATGGCTGAGATTTAATTTTAAAAGAGGTGGGAGCTAGGGGCTGGGATTTTATTATTTATTTTCCACCAATGGCTGAGATTAATTGAGAAAATAAAAGCCCACAAAAAAGCAAAAGGGGGGCGGCTAGGGTCCCCCCCCCCCTAATGGGCTGCGGCGAAGGGGGTGGGGCCCATCACGGTTCCCCCCCCCTAAGTGGGGCGGCCGAAATTGGGGGGGGGGGGAATTTCCCCAAATGTGGGGAAAAACTCCCTCGGGGAATTTTAGGGAATTTGGGGAAAATCAGGAAAAAAATAGAAAAATTTAGAGAAATTAGGGGAGAGGGGAATTTGGGGGGAATTGGGGAATTTTGGGGAAAAATTGGGGATGGCTAAATTTGGTTATTTTATTTATTTTTTATTTTTATTTTTTTATTTTTTTTTATTTTTTCTTTTCTATTTATTTTCATTATTTTCTATTTTTATTTCCTTTTATTATTTTATTTGCTTCTATATTCCTCTCTTTATTTTCTTCTTATTTTTAAATGCTTCTCTATATGAAAAATGTGTGCAATGCATGGTAGTAAAATTGAGGGTGTTACATGTTTCCTCCAATAACTTGTCGAAATCTTCAGTACAGTTGAAGCTGCCAAGAAAACAGGGCAGGGTAGATACTCTCTGGAAATCTCTGTAATTTGATCATGACTTCCTGCATAAAAATACAAAAATAGTAATTGAGACATTTATGAAAATTTTATGAGATATGTTGCAACTTTGTAACTTAAAGTTTTGTCAAATTCTGTACAGAATTAACTGGAATTGTTGGATCAAATCAGTACCTCAAGCAAGGAGGAGCTGCCCAATTTTCTCCAAAATTCTGTTAAATTTGACGTCTCATAACTTTTGAACCAGAGAAGATATGAGGGCATAAAATACATTGTGGAAAGCTGTTGAAGTTAACTTTAACTTTGGTATTTAACTCCAGAAATGATTTTGCCCTTAGTGTGATCTAATTCTGGAAAGAATGGAAACTGATCAGCACTATAAAATTTTAGGCAGTGTACTAGAAGTCATCTTGTTTATAAGTCTAATTCGTGTTTCCAAATTCTATGAGTCAATAACATGTTGTTATGTTATAACTCGTTATTTTACTGTTGAAATGAATATTTGACACTTTCAAATGTTCCCACAGATGGAAGACCATATGCAGTTGGGGAACGGGTGGATAGTTTCCCACTGTTCTCAATGTCGAGGTTACGCGGATATGTTGAGGCTAATGCTTCAAGATATCGGGTATACTGAGGCTACATGCTTTCTTGCAAGAGAATAAAGCAAGGAGGAGAACATGACATGTGTCATACATGTCGATGTTCTGGAAGGGCCGACTCCACGAAGGTGGGCACCATTCACCGTCATGGTGAAAGGTGGATACCCGGAAGATGTGTGGCAGTTGGCAGCCCGTGATGTCATGTCTCGCTTTTGCCAGCTTCATGTGTGAGCTATGAAGGGCACTCCATATGCGCTTGTTCCAGTGGAGGGACAAGCTAATCGTGTATGGTGGAGGCGGTACTTTGAGGCCAGTGATACATGCTGCCCAAAGTACAACCTAGCAGAGGCGAACCTCAGCCTCTATGCTATGGCGGGAAGGAGCGTAATGGACAGCCAAGCTTTTAATGTGGCTCGGCTTACTTTGGAGCTCAAGAAGAGCAAAGCCCGTAGCGATCATTACGAGGGTGCCCATGATGCACTTCGTAACGTGCTCGCGCCGATGATGCAAAGAGTGAATCAGCGAGAAAATCAGTTGCATCGCTCGAGGAAGGCTGAAAAGAAAAATCGTGCCGACATGATGGCAATGCAGCAGCAAATCCAAGCCTTGACCTAGCAGAATCAAGTTCTCACCCAAGACCGAGACGAAGCGATTGAGGTGGGACAGAACTGGGAAATGGATTATAATCAGGCTATGGATGAAGTTAATGCTCTACAAGACCTAGTGCCTCCGGTAGTGTCCATGCCATTTGCAGGTGCCATACCTGTGGTTCTTGGTATTTCGGTAGCACCAGAACCTGAGTCCATGGAGGAGGTACTAAACCCGGAGCCAGCAGCATAGCCGGAAGAGTCAGAGGAGGAGGAAGACCCGCAGGAGGTCGAATTTTTCTCCGACTAGTGAATTTGCATTGCCGGATAGGGCAGCAAAGGTAGTAGTACGTATGGAGTTTTGTAACAGCGGCATGTCGTGATATAAAAACAGTAGCATTTGAGTATGTAGTGACGACATGAGCATGACTTCTCGGGTGGTCAAAAATTAACAGAGACGGACTGATGTAGCGCAAGTCCGTTGCTTTGGGTGTTGCTGTAATTTTGGATCCTGAGGATAACATATCATGTATAAAGTTGTCACTTTATCAGTATATGTGAATGTTATGCAAACTTCTCAATCATCACTACAATACCTTACTGTTTTCATGGAAATTTTTAAGTACGACATGTGCTGACTTTAAACACTACGGATTGCAGAATGACTCGTACCCGCTCGAACACGGAGATTGGTGGGTCCAGTCAGGGGGGAGATGCCTCCCAGCAGCCCGAGACACCCTCGGGACAACAGCAACCACCACCACCGCTGTCGATTACACTTGTAGATATAGTTGCTGCCATGGAGGGCTCGCACCAGCAGCACACCGAGCTGCTCCGAACCCTCATTGAAGATATGTCTCGCCCAGAGAGGCGTCAAGACAGAGGAGAACGTCAGCCCCAGCAAAGTTCTTACTCAGACTTTCTGGCAACACAACACCCCCCCCCCCCCCCGTGTTCTCTCAAGCTGAAGAACCCATTGATGCAGACAATTGGCTCCGCATGATGGAAATGAAGTTTGGGATGCTCCAATGTAGCAAGCAGCAGAAGACCCTATTTGCGGCACAGCAGCTTATGAGGTCAGCTAGTGCTTGGTGGGCAAATTTCAGTGCCTCCCAACCTGCCGAGCGTGTGTTATCATGGACCAAGTTCCGGATGGCATTACGTGCCTATCATATTCTGCCCGGGCAGATGAAGAGAAAGACGCAGGAGTTCCTGCACAGGAAACAAGGGGAAGGAACGCACACGAGTACTCCTGTGCGTTCAACGATCTCGCTTCGTACACATCGCACTATGCTTACACGGACGAAAAGAAGCGGGAGTATTTCTTTCAGGGGCTGAACCCGCAGCTGAAGGACAAGCTCATCACGTTCAATCATGGTAGCCTCAACGATATGATTGATGCTGCGATTGTCCAGGAGGACGCTGCAAGGGAATTAGCAACGGCCGAGAAGAAGCGAAGCATGCCGCAGGGAAGCAGGGAGGGAGGTGATCCTCCCCAGAAATATCGGATGGTGTACCGTACACCGTTCGGACAGCTATGGCAACCACCATCCCGACCGATGCAGTTCCGCAGTCGGCCGTACCCGCAGCCGGCATTCAGACCAGCACTACCAGCACCATCGCAGCAGCCACAGTATCAGCAGCAAAGGGTGATGCCGCCTGCGTTCCTGCCATAGCAACGCATGCCTGGGTTCCATCCACAAGGCGGCAGCGGACAGCCGCCATACGCGTGATACACGTGCGGTCGCCAAGGGCATTTTGCGAAGGATTGCCCGGAAAAGCAGCAAGAAAACAGAGCGGCACCGTTCCAGAGGGGAAACCAGCCCCAAAACAACAACAAGCGTGCCAACCCCAAGCCCAGTTACGTACACCACCTTGCCATTGAGGACGTGCCGGAGGGCGAACCCGTCCTTGCGGGTATGTTCACTCTCCACCACCACCCCGTCATTATCTTATTTGATTCGGGTGCCACTCACAATTTCATTAGCCATACCTATGTTGTCAAACATAATCTGCAAATAATACCCACTGAAAATCCTTCTTGATCTTTTCAACGGGTGGAAAAATTTCAGCAAGTATAATGGTTCCTAAAGCACCATTATGCTCAGGGGGGAAATTATATCCAACATCTCTCATTGTCTTAGAGGGACAACAAGTTGACGTCATATTAGGAATGTCGTGGTTAACTCGCCACGGCGCTGTTTGGACGTCGTCTCTCGCATTGTGCACTTAAACTCGTCGGTGCATGATTCTCATTCTCTATTTTTGGACAGTCCAGAAATAAAAAATTCCAGCAGTTTACCACTCCACAACCAGCAGCTTGGAAGACATTCCAGTAGTCCGAGAGTTTCCAAATGTATTCCCAGAGGATCTACCGAGTATGACACCCGACCAGGAGGTGGAGTTTAAGATAGAACTTGCATCAGGAACCATGCCGATATCCCGAAGGCCATACAAGATGGCACCAAAGGAGTTGGCATAATTGAAAGAAAAATTGACGGATCTGCTGAACAAAGGATTCATCAGACCGAGCTCCTATGATGGGGATGTTCGGCACTGTTTGTAAAAAAGAAGGATGAGCCGTTGTGGCTTTGTGTAGACTATCGTCCACTAAACACCGTCACGATCAAAAATAAGTACCAACTGCCCTGTATCGATATGTTATTTGAACAGCTGGTAGGGGCAAGAATATTTTCCAAGATGGATTGGAGATCAGGGTACCATCAAATAAAGATCAGAACATAGGATATATCGAAGACGGCTTTCTCGACAAGGTACGGACTATATGAGTACCTTGTCATGTCATTCGGTCTCACCAATGTTCCGGCCCACTTCATGTATTTGATGAACTCGGTGTTCATGTAGGAGTTGGATAAATTTGTCGTGGTCTTCATCAACGACATATTGGTTCACTCCAACTCGGAAGAAGAACATGCAAATCACTTGCATATAGTATTGCAACGACTGCGAGATCATAAGCTATATGTGAAATTCAGTAAATGTGAGTTTTGGATCTCGCAAGTACCATTTCTCGGACATATAATCTCAGCAGAGGGAGTCGCTGTAGATCCGAGTAAAATTATACAAGTGCTGAATTGGAAACCCCCGAAGTCTGTCCACGAGGTTCGGAGGTTCCTCGGACTCACAGGGTATTATCGAAGGTTCATCCTGAACTTCTCGAGAATGGCAAAGCCAATGACAGAACTACTGAAAAAGACTTCCAAATATATCTGGAGTTCAGCATGTGAAGCGGCGTTTAAAGATTTAGTGAAGCACCTCACATCAGCACCGGTTTTGGCGCAGCCGGATACCATGAAACCATTTGATGTTTACTGCGATGCATCTGGCATTAAACTCGGATGTGTGCTGATGCAAGAAAGGAGGGTGGTCGCGTATGGATCACGGCAGCTCCGGAATCATGAGCAGAATTATCCGACTCATGACTTAGAGCTCGCTGCTGTGGTACTTGCTCTCAAGATGTGGAGGCAATATTTGCTTGGAAACCTTGTACATCTTTATACCGACCATAAAAGTCTTAAATATATATATTCACTCAGAAGGAGTTGAACATGAGGCAGCGGAGATGGTTAGAGCTGATAAAGGACTACGAGATTGAAATCCATTATCATCCCGGAAAAGCAAACGTGGTGGCCGATGCATTGAGTCGCAAGTCACACCTTAGTAATCTAACCATCACACCGGCGGAAAAGGGCGAACCAAATCTGTATTTGGTTCCATATGGAGCTCTCTACAACTTAGCTCTCATTTCCACCATCTGTGAAGAAGTGGTGGCAGCCCAGAAACAAGACAAGGGTATGTCCCATTTGCGGAGACGAGTGGACAGTGGAGATCTGAAATATTTTCGGAAAGACGGGAGACGGTGTTCTGTGGTTCAAGAACAGAATCGCCGTACCCCGTAATCCGGAACTATGAAAGAAAATTTTTGATGAGGCTCACTTGTCAAAATTTTATATTCACCCCAGCAGCAACAAGATGTACCAAGAACTGAAAGGAAAATTTTGGTGGATATTAATGAAGCGAGAGATTGCTAGATACGTGTCCGAGTGTGACACATGCCGGAGGGTGAAGGCGGACCATATGAAGAAACCGGGACTACTAAAACCCTTGAGTATACCGGCCTGGAAATGGGAGACGTGAGCATGGATTTTATTGTCGGCTTACCCATGACATTCCAGAAACACGATTCAATTTGGGTGGTTGTCGACCGACTCACTAAATCTGCTCATTTTATTCCAGACAATATCAATTACAACGCCAAAAAGTATGCTGAATTGTTCATCTCTCAGATACTATGTTTACACGGAGTACCCCGCACCATTATCTCGGATTGAGGCATGCTGTTTGTGTCTCGTTTTGGGAGCAATTACATTCAGCGTTGGGTACCAAACTGATCCGGAGTTCAGCTTACCACCCGCAGACGGATGGGCAAACCGAGCGGGTAAATAAGATTTCTGAAGATATGATACGAGCTTGCGCTATCAAACACGGTAAAAACTGGTATGAACACTTACCGTTAGCTGAGTTCTCGTACACTACTGGGTAACAGGCCAGCACTAATACAATGCCCTACAAATTGCTGTATGGAAGGAAATGCCGCACACCCCTAAATTGGTACGAGTCCGGCGAGAGGGTCACCTTCGAGATTTGATCTTCTCAATAACGCAGAAGAGCAAGTTCAGATTATTCAGTCAAACTTGAAAGCCGTCCAATTCCGAAAAAAGCACTATGCAGATCGTAGAAGACACCCTCTGCAGTTTGATATCGGGGATCACGTTTATCTACTCGTGTCTCCGATGAAGGGTATGAATAGATTCGGGGTCAGGGAAATTGGCACCCCGATTCATCGGTCCGTTCAGAATTGAGGAGAAATGCGGACACGTTTCATACCGGCTGGAACTACTAGCGTCACTCGCCGATGTGCACAACATATTCCACATATCTCAGCTGAGGAAGTGTCTCAAATTTTCAACAACAATTCAGCTGGGAGACATCGAAGAACTGAAACCGGATCTCACGTATCGAGGGGAAATTGTACAGATTATCTACGAAAAAGCTCGGACCACACGCAACCGGACATTGCGGTTCTACAAAATACTATGGAGTAATCATTCCGAGGAAGAAGCGACGTGGGAGAGCAAGGATTATATTCGCACCAACTATCCGGACTTTCTAATGTCGTGTCTGTGGTAAATTTCTACCGTTCTCTCTATTTTCACATTGTAATCTCGGGACGAGATTCTTTTAAGGGGGAGGAATGTAAAGGACCCAAATTTGGCTTGTTGAATTTTCATCAACTCACAACACCACAGCTCAAATTATAGAAATCAAATGAACATGATTAAAGAGCAAGTAACAACCATCAATAGGACATGTAAAGGAAGAAGCAACACAATCCAAAAGTTGTAATTCAAACATGAAGTAATTAGGTGAGTTTTTCTGCAAAGCTGCCATCCTACTGTCGGTAAATTCCAGCATATAGAGTTGCATGAATTAGCGGCGTCGGTTAAGCCTTGCTGAGCCATTGTGCTCACTGCCTGTTTATTTGAGTTTTGCTGCAGGTGCGTACGATGTAGAGGAGGGTCCCGGTGATGAGACGGGTCCCCTAGGGGGCTCTGCCATCGAGTGGGAGCCGTGCACACTGCCGTACTGATTTTATTACGTGCTGCTAGTGGATCATGTTCAAGGGATGAACATGAGCCTTTTTGTTTAGCCTACGCTCGAGAGTGTAGAAAACCGGTTGTAATAATAAAAATGCTTCTGCTGTATGAAATGTGTTTTCCTTTATACGTGTGATATTCGGTGTTGCATAATACAACACCCCTCAGCGAGATCCTGAGATGTCGGGACCTCGGGTCCTCACACATAGTTAACAAAGTTGTGGTCTCAAGGATGATTAGCCACCCACTAGACATACTGGTTGGAACCCAGTTCCCCATTGTGCAATATGCAGATGATATCATTGTAGTGTTGAATGCCTCCCAGAAGGAACTGTGCTTCTTCAAGGCGTTGCTTGGTTCGTTTGGGGGAAGCCACGGGATTAAAGATCAATTTCAGCAAGTCTTTCATGATGCCCATCAATATGTCTATAGAAACAACAAAAATCATGGCTCGTACATTGGATTGTCAAGTTGTGTCCTTCCCCTTCACGTATCTTGGGCTTCCCATGGGAATTTGTAGGCCATTGGTGGCAGACTTTGCCCATCTGACGGGAAAAATTGAGAGGAAATTCTCGGTCACATCCACATTCCTCTCAATAGCAGGAAGATGCACCCTGGTGGATTGTCTTTTGTCCACCATTCCGGTTTATACCATATGCACTCTAAAACTACATCTCACGGTCATCCAGGCCATTGACAAAACAAGGAAAGCTTGTCTCTGGAAAGGTAGTGAGGTGGCAAGAAAAGGGAGGCCATTAGTAAAATGGGGTCGAGTAACGTCTCCTCGTCAGAAGGGAGGCCTCGAACTGAAGGATCTGTGGCCCATGAACCTCGCTCTCCTGCAGAAATTCCTCAACAAATTATACAACAAAGTGGATACACTCTCGGTCCGCTTGGTTTAACGTGCATACTATACAGAACGGAGCCCCCCCCCCCACAAGCTCCCCAACAAGGGCTCCTTCTGGCTTCGGGACAACTTGAGTCTATGAGAACAGTTCAAGGATCATGCAATAGTTTGAGTGGGTGTTGGGGATATTGTTCTTCTCTGGAAGATAGATGGAACAACCGCCTCCTCAAGATGGAATTGTCGCGCATATTCTCATTCACCAAGAAACCGTCCATATCCATAGCTCGATACAGGGACGAGCCATCCTTCTAGAACCTATTCCACACCCCCTTGACAGAGCAATCAATGGTTGAGTACCAGCAACTTCAGGAGATCCTGGATAATCTCAATGAGCGCCCACTCAACAGGGACCAGTGGACATATAACAACAACACCTCGCTGACCATCTGGACCAACAGGATCTACAAACGTCACTTTGATCACATTGTGACACTCAAGCCGTTTGATTGGATATGGAATCTAAAGACGACCAAGAAAATCAAAATATCTTGTTAGCTATTATATCCGAATCGGCTGAACTCTAGAAATCTTCTAAAAAGAAAGAACTTTGCCATTGAGAACGATGGCTACTCATGCGTCTTGTGTGATGCCAACACTGAAGAGCTCACCTATCACCTCTTCTTTCAGTGCCCCTTCAGTGCAGAGTGCTGGGCAACAATTGGAATATAGTGGGATCATAGCCTTCACTTTTTCTGTACAATGGAAGCAGCAAAGAGACAATGGCCCTGTTTGGGATTCATGGAAACTTTCTTCATTGCAGCTTGGGAAATATGGAAGCTCAAAAATGTCGTCATCTTCAGGGGAGAGCCGCCCTCGATCCAGTCTTGGCGAGAGGCATTTTGTACCACCTTAATATTACAGATTAGACGGTTCAAGCCTCCAGTGTGTGAGTGCCTAACTACATGGATCGCGGAACTAGGTCCAGGTCCTTCTTAGCTCAAGAAGTCTAGACTAGTTTGACGCGAATAATATGCGTTGTGGCACAAAATGCTAGCTTGTAACCCAGGGATGAGGTACTGTAACCCCTTCTTGTTTACCAATACATACATAACATAGTCAGCGATTCCTATACTGTTTCACCTCAAAAAAAGCAATTTCACCTTTAAGTCTTCGCTTCCTCCAACTGCATGCACCGCCGTTGCTCTCCCTTGCAGCTCCTCGGTGCTAAGACAGGAACACCTAGGGTCTCCTAGTGTGAGGTTGTTGGCGCACCCGGTGCCAGAGTTACGAGCTCAAACACTGGGAACACACGACGAACTCGCCACGACCACCGTGCGCTGGAACAAAGGATGATGACTAGAGCTTGTGGGAGAAAACATAGTGTTGTGCAATGGGCTCAACTCTACTAGCCAGTAGATTATTCATTGCTTTATATAATATAGTTACAACGATCAAACCCACAAAAATAACTAGACATTATTTTCATGTGCTTTTATAAGGCCCACGAAAATAGTGTGATCGTATTGTCGTGGGTCTTTGTTTGGCTCACGAAAATACATATAAAAAACATGCTTATTGTTTAGTTTAAAGCATATAAATAGAATAATATTATTATCAGTCAAGCACACAATGCATTTCACCATTCTTAACAAATGTAACAAATTAAACCAAGTTCATTTCACATTATAAAGTCCATTACATAGTCCAAACATTATTTAGCATGGTATACAACATGAACGAGCACACATGGATGTCACATGGTCAATACAACATTTTTATCAAATCCTTGTTTTGAGCTTTCCAAACTGCTCAACAACTTGCCCATAACCCCTAATCTCCCGCTCGTCGTTCTCTCTGTATCAAGCCAAAGTGAAGTATTTAGCATGACTGATAACATACAAATGAAAAGCATCATGATATATATTCTTCCTATGGCTTATTATAAACGGATTCCATTTGAAAACATGAAACATAATGGATTTCGATGCAGTCAATTTAAATACACCTGAAATGTGGTTTTGATACAGTCAAGTTCTAGTGTGCTAAACTTGTAGAGCTCCAAATGAGACACTGCTAATTAGCTAATTCCTACAAAGTAGTAAAATAAAAATGTAGTTCAGGAAACCACCACAAGTAGCAAACTGTAGATATATACCAGATGTAAAGGAATGACAAATATGAAAAATATCAACAAGCAAATGGCATACCATGTATTAATTGAAAAGCAAGCATAGGCAAAGAGATGGACAATAATATTCCGGTGGATGGTTATATTTAGCTGTGTGAGGACCAACCTATGGAAGATGCATACATCTGCAATGAACTGGAGCCTCTCATTGAACAATGATATATCAGAAAAATCTCCAGACTGCTGCATCCTTCTTGTCTCCTCTGCTATATCATGCAACACTATACGGATAGCATTATGCCAATGCAAAATATCATCTATGGGGTGCCTGCCAGCTTGATAATCATTAGATTCTGAACAGTTTCTACTCCCAACATTACATTCTTCTTTTGAACAAATATGCTTCTCCCCTTGGTCAACAATGGGGGCATCCTCGCAACCATGACTTTTTTCTGAATTGCAATCAGTAAAGATTTATACTTCTTTTTTTATTGTATTCCCATCGATTCATGTGAATACAACCTTCAGAACATGAACAATAAAATTAACAGTACATAAAGCAAGATTTTGATAGAAAATGTACAAGGCACTCAGGAAAACCTGTTGTAGAAGTTTCTCTTCAGGTACTACTTTACATAAGCAATTATGAATATCTTGGTGTTCATCCGATGAAACAAAAGCTGCAAACCATGGAAGGAACTCTGCCATCATATTTACAGGAATATTGCACAAGAATTGCCACACCATATCAGCTTGCTCTTCACATGAAAATTTCTTTGTCACCAGTGGAAAGACCTGGAACAAAATTCAGACAATCATCGGACATACAGAAACAGGAATGAATAATTAAACTCATATGTTAACTAACTGCGTATCTATGTGATATTTTTACAAGTTTGGTAACGGTGGGGAAAGGGACAATAACTAAGATGAACTGCTATGCATGATAACTTCAATTAGGAAGTACAAATGAAAGCTTACTCTCAGTCATTACCTTATCTGCTGTTCTACACTCATATACCCTTCGCAATGACGATACAAACAACAAAAAAAGGATAAGAGTTTGTGAACCAAAGATTGTACTTGTATGTGTTTGGTACCATTGCCTCTCTTCATCATCATTTTAAACATCAATGGTCTTAAATGGCAAGATAGATAGAAAAACCTTATCAAATACTGGACGCATTTTTCCAGCTTGATACACCACAACATATTTTTGACTTTTTGTAACACTTCAGTAAAAGACATTGTGTGAATTCAAACGTTTCTTTACAGAGGCAACAGTGTTGCACAGCCTAGTAATCGCTTTTATACCAGGAAAACTTCAAGGAAAAACACCTTAATAAGATGCCTGATAAGAAGATGAGAACCACATTTTGAACTAGTATTCAATGGCAGCAAGGAAATAATAGGGACTAAATCCATACCACCACATTTTTTCCTTTATCCAGCACAACATAGAGATATTAACGCGACAAGTGAGATTTTAAAGGGGTATGGTGTAGCTCTACAAACCTGTTATTCTTCCTTGGACATGTTGAGTGAGACATGTTTGTATGGCTCCGTACAGGATGCAAGCTCCCTACAAAGACAATCATCATTCTGTATGTCCAATTGTAAAAGAGCAAACAACTGGCTAAATATATCGCTTTCCCCTTTATGCTCTAAGAAATAGGTCCCAAGTCCCAACACATCTCAAATTATCTCAACGTTTACTGCTATGAAATTTCCATATGATAGTATTAACTCACGACCAATTTCGGACCCTAGCAATGCTGGCTCGATTCAATCTCCATCCCACAAGGTTCCTCCAAAGCGAAGGGAACAGTTCCGCAACCCTAAACCCAACACCACCGAAATTCGCTCACGCCCACGCACGAAATTTGCCCACGACCACCCACCTCCATTCCCGAATCCACCAAGTCTAACCCCTCAGTCAAAGAATAAAAAAGGCAGGAAATGGCCAGAAAACAAAACAGGGGCAGCGAGCAGCCGTACCGCGTAGCGAGGCGCTCGACAGTGGGAGAGACGATAGTCTCTCGCTAAGCAGCGGAAACATCTTCCCTTGAAGATCCTATGAAATGTCGATGGAGAGCTCCAACAATGCGAGGTATGGTTATTGCGGTGCTTGAATGCCCCCACTGCTGAGTGGGGAGCGACTGAGGGCTTTCCGTGCTTTGAATCTTGTAGTTGCTTTCCTCGCGAAACAGGCAGCTGGGCGGCCCTTTCCCCAGCGCCAGGCACCTGTGGGGAGGTACCAGGCGTGCCACCTCCGCCATCAACAGAGTCCCAGGGAGGCGGCTCCTCAACAGCCGGTCCAATGGCGATAGGAGGGGGCTCGTCCTGCTCGTCCCGTCGCAGGATCTTGGGCGGCGAGCTGGACACCATGGCCACCGTAGCCCTCTGGGTCAGCTGTGTGGCTTCGGGAGGAGTCGGCAAATGAGGGGCCTCCGGGGACATGGCGACCACCTCCGTAATAGGAGCGACGGGGAGTGGCTAGGGCGCAGCAGCAGCTTTCTTGGCTTCGGCTCAGCAGAAGAAAATCGATGCTCGCCATCATCAGAATCAGAATCAATTGCTATTTTAGAAATCAAATTGAGCGGATTCGATCAAGTAGCACTTAAATCGTGAATTTTAATAAAATAACATTTTTAACGTTGACACACCGTTAAAATAGAATTATAGTTTAATTAACGTTTTTTCACAATTTTCATTTTCTTTTCTTATTTTTAGAGCACCTGAATTGACCATATATTACCCCTGATTTACACATACACCTAATCCTGTGTCTGAAGTCTCGTACATTTGTGACTGGCACCAACTAATTTGCACAATCATGTCTTTTGCTAGATCCCATACTCTGTTTTTTAAAAAGCGTATGGTTACACTTACTGACAACACAAAAATAAACTGCACATGCACCACCAAAGTACGTACGATCATAAACTGACCAATCAGTGCACTTAACTTGCTGACTCAGATCGCATTGGAATGGGATCTTATTTGCAACATTTCGCTTTAGAATTTGTGAACATCAGGTCCTTGCAATGCAGACTGCAAACATGTACAAGGCACTGTCTTTGTTGAGGAGGGAAAGAAAAAGACTATTTGCTTCATAGTTGACTTGCTTTGTTCACATTACATTAGCTAATTTCGCTCCTCCCTTCCGGCCCACCAAATCACACAGCCGTAAGCATCTCAAGAATCAAGTCTTCAAGCCAACACACGAAAGGCGCTGACTTTAGTTTGAAGCATCGCTCACCAGCTCGATGGGCTGGAGCTCGAGGCACGGCGGGGGCTCGGCACAAGGCAGGGGCTCGACGCGGCGGGGTGTTACTTCCCCGTGGCCGGTGATCATAGGGTCTCCGGCGTGAGCGTACGCAGCAGCGGTGGCGCGGGGCGCTTGCGGTCGACAAGAGGAACAAGTGGGAATTCTTTTCCTTTTTCTTTTTCATCCCCAAACAATTAGCTCTCCCGTACAAAAGAAGGGTCACCCGACACGCGGGCCCCACACCCCACTGACCTCACTGTTCAGCCTCCCCCTCTCAATACAACGCCGACACCACACCCACTCGACTTACCCATGCACCGACACTCCCGAATCTTCTTTCCCTTCTTCGCTTTCCCCTTTCGTCTTCCGCCTCGCCGCCTCCGCCTATCGCTCCTCCTGCATCCTCGCGATCTCCTCGGCTGGAGCTTCCCCCTCCCGATCCAAGGCTGTAACATCTCCCCCCCCCCCTCGAAACTCGACTTGTCCCCAAGCCGCTACCTCTAGAATCCTCTGTATGAGTACATTCCAATCCTCCCAGCTCTCTGTTTCTTCCGGTAACGACCAGATCACCCTCACTTGGGGAACTCCTTTGTTGCCTCTCTTCACCAATCTCCTTTCCGCAATCTTCTTCGGCCTCAGGTCCCCAGTGGAAAAATCGACGACTTTAGGCAGATCTGTGAAGACTGGCGCATAGTTATGGTTAAAAGGCTTGATCTGAGATGTGTGAAAGACAGGGTGCACCAGAGCTCCATCGGGTAACTCAAGTTGGTATGCTTCTTGACCCACCCTCTCCAGAACCTTGAATGGACCGTAGAATTTGTAGGCAATTTTGGGGTAGGGTCGATTGACCACCGATGACTGGGCGTATGGTTGCAGCTTCAGCAGGACCAACTCCCCAACGCTAAAAACCCGATCTTTGCGCTTCTTATTTGCTTGTTGTTTCATTCTGTTTTGAGCTGTAGCTAGCTTCCTTTTCAACATTTCTAGATGCGCCTCTCTGTCTGACAAATATTCTTGAATGCTTTTGTCTTCTGTTTGAGGTACCACGGGAGCCAACAGGGGATTTGGGGCGTAACCATACAGGGCTTGGAATGGGGAACACCCGAGTGAAGAATGGTGACTAGTGTTGTACCAATACTCCGCCAGAGGCAACCAGGATCTCCATTTGGTGGGAGCTTCATGTACTGCACACCTGAGGTAGGCCTCCAAACATTGATTCACTCTTTCTGTCTGTCCGTCGGTTTGGGGGTGGTAGGCAGTGCTCATCAGCAGCTTGATGTTCATACTAGAAAATATATGTTTCCAAACTGCACTTGAGAATATCCTATCTCTGACAGTTAGCATAGTCTTCGGGAGCCCGTGTAGTTTAATGACTTGGTCCAGCAACGCATTAGCCACCTGAACGGTCGTATATGGATGTTTCAGTGGCAAGAAATGACTGTACTTGGATAATCGATCCACCACCACTAGGATGGTGTTATAACCCTCAGATTTGGGTAGGCCTTCCACGAAATCCATGGTAATATCTTGCCAAGGAGCCTTGGGGATCTCCAAAGGCTGCAATAAGCCCGCAGGTAAACTCCTTTCACTTTTAGCCTGGTGACAAATCTGGCATTGTTTAACCCAGTCTTCCACATCCCTTTTCATCCCCTTCCATGTAAACAACTTCTTGATCCTATGGTAGGTTCCATGAATGCCAGAGTGCCCCCCTATTGCACTGTTATGACAAGCTGATATTAACTTAGTCCTCAAAGCTAAGTTTTCTCCCACCCAGATCCTGCCTTCCTTCCTAATCACTCCATTTGATATTGTAAAACCCTGCTCATTTGGGCTGGTCACCATTAATTCAGCTAATAGGTTTTGTGCAGTCAGGTCTGTCATATATGAATTCTTCACCTCCTGTATCCACATGGGTGTCACTTCTTGCACTTCCAATATCTCCATCACTTGCTCCACCCTTGATAGAGCATCTGCCACCACATTCTCTCGGCCCCTTTTATAAGCAATCTTGAAGTCCAACCCCATAAGCTTGGCCATAGCCTTTCTCTGAAGATCAGACTAAAGCACCTGATCATCTAAGAAGGTTAAACTCTTATGATCGGTCCTGATCTGGAAAGCAGTCCTTTCCAAATATTGTCTCCATTTACTGACTACCAATATGAGAGCCAGGAACTCCTTTTCATAAATGGACCAATGCTGATGTTGCTCTGCTATGGCCTTGCTCAAAAATGTCACTGGTCTTCCCTTCTGCATGAGTACTGCTCCCACCCCCTTCTCACAGGCATCTGTTTCCACAACAAAAGGCTCAGCAAAATCTGGCAAGGCTAGGACAGGGGTATTGCTCATGGCCTCTTTCAGTTGAGTAAAAGCCTGTTGTGCTTCTGTAGTCCACTCAAAAGTTTTGTGCCTTAGTAAATTGGTCAAGGGTTTTGCTATTACCCCATATCCTTTCACAAATCTCCCGTAGTAGCCAGTGAGCCCCAGAAAAGCTCTCAGTTGGGTAAATGAGTTGGGGGTAGGCCAACTCCTCATGGCCTGTATCTTCTGCTCCTCTGTTTTGACTCCCTGGGCTGATATAATGTGCCCTAGGTAGCTTAACTCCTCCTGAGCAAAACTACATTTGGATTCTTTAATAAAAAATTGATGCTCCCTTAGGACTTCCAGAACTAGTCTCAAATGGTGGAGATGTGATTCCCAGGTTGGGCTGTACACCAGAATGTCATCTATGAACCCCAAGACAAATTTCCTAAGATAGGGCCCCAGAATTGAGTTCATTGTACATTGAAAAGAGGCAGGGGCATTGGTTAGCCCAAAGGGAATCACTCTGAATTGGTAATGCCCACAGTGAGTCTTGAACGCGGTCTTATACTCCTCCCCTTCCTTCATTCTCAGTTGATGGTACCCTAACTTTAGATCTAAACTGGTAAAAAACTTTGCTCCTGCCAACTCATCTAAAATCTCCTCCACCATTGGCATTGGGAATCTATTCTTGATGGTTATGTCGTTGAGCCTCTGATAGTCGATACAGAACCTCCAACTACCGTCCCTCTTCTTAACCAACAAGACCGGGGATGTGAATGGGCTCATGCTGTGTTCAATCAGCCCTTTACTCAGCAACTCGGTCACCTGTCGTTCAATCTCTGTTTTGTGAAGTGGAGAGTACCTATATGGTCGGGCATTCACTGGAATGGCTCCCGGCACCAATGGTATAGCGTGATCGAACGACCGGGACAGTGGGAGCCCGGTTGGACTCCCGAACATGTCTCGAAACTCCTTCAACAGCTCCTCCAGCCCCTCCTTGACACCTTTCTTCTCTTCCCTCCCCAGTTCCTCAGCTGTCACCTCCATTACCACCATAGTCCACATTGCATTCCCTTTCATCAATTTACTCAGCTGAGCTAGAGTCATTTCAGTCAGCCCAGGCTCCTCCCTCTCCTGATCACCCTTCAATACTACCTCTCGCCCTTGCGCCCAGAATTGTAGGGTTTTCTTCTTCCAATCACAGTTCATTGGGCTGAACTGTGGCAACCAGTCATACCCCAGTAGCACATCATATGCTCCCAAGGGTAAGACCCTCATATTCCCTATGAACGTATGCCCGCCGCTCCACCATTCAAAATCTTTCACCATCCTGTCACTGCGCAAAATTTCCCCTGAAGCCACCCTCACCACCAGGGGTTCACAAGCCTGTGTTGTCCAGCCCATCCTCTCCATGAACTCGGCGTTCACAAATGACAGTGAGCTGCCTGAGTCGACCAACATCACGCACACCTTGTTTTGCACCATCACCCGTAGCCGCATACTGTGAGGACCCTGGGTGCCTGCCAACGCGTGTGCTGAGACCTGGCAGCATTCAGCAGTCTCCTCTTCCTCTTTCTCTAGCTGCAGAAGTACTTCGTTGGTCAGCTCGACCTCCCCCTCCTTCAGTTCCACCACATTAGCTTGAGCCACTCTCCTCTTGGTGCACTTCTGTGCATGTCCTGGTTCAAATTTCTCTCCACAGTCATAGCACAGACCATTTAGCCTTCGGTAATCACGAAGTTGTCTCTCTCTTGACAAATCAGGGTAAACTCCTCCCAGCCTTCCCTCTGGTTTTCCCCATCCTCCAGTCCTACTCACCCTTCCTCCTCTGTTCGCCTGCAACCTTCCTTTCTCCTGTATATCTTGCTGCACCTTTGCCAGAGTGATCACCCGATTCACCGTTTGGGGCAGCTGAGATTGCACTGGCCCTTGCAGCTCCAGTTTCAACCCTTTAATGAATTGGGCGACAAAAAACACCTCATCCAACTCAGGGTTGTGCATGGAGGTAGTATACCTTGCCTCCTCAAACTCTGCGATGTAATCCTCCAGCCCTGCGATCTGCCTCAGATGTATCAAGTGGTGCATTGCTTGGGGATACTCGTACTTTCCAAACTTCTCCTTCACTGCCTGGGCAAACTCCCCCCAGGAACGCAATCCCACTGTCAGCTTGTACACCTGCAACCATTTTGCGGCTTTTCCTTCCATATGCATACTGGCTGCTCGCACCCAAATCATCTCGGGCACATTGAAGATGGAAAAATAATCTTCGCATTTGTCTATCCATATGGTAGGGTTGTCCCCTGCAAACTTTGGGAAGTTGAGTTTCAGGAAAGCTCGATCTCCCCTGTCTCCAACTCCGCCTCCCCTAAGTCCCGATCCTCCTTCTCCCGCATCCCCTCTCCAATGCTCCATCCTCATATCCCCATCATTCCTCCTTCGCTGGTCCATCGACAGCGAGGCGATCTTCCTCTCTGCCTCCTCCAACTGCCTGGCCAACCGATCTCGCTCCTCCGCCGCCTGATCCACCATGGAAGTGGTCAAAACCTGCTGACCCCTCAACTCTTTCTGCCCCTGCGACAACTCCTCCAGCATGCTAAACACCCTACTCCACCGATCTCCATCCAGCTTCGCCTCTTCCGCCATCGCCTGCAGGATGAATCGAGTCTGCACCGATGGCTTAGCGGGTGGCGCCGTGTTGCCTGCCCCAATCTGCCACCCGAGCTCAAATCACACTCTCTGCGCACCGAATCGCGCCAGGAATCAGGAGAAGAGAGTTAGAGCTCTGATACCAGGCTGTTACATCCCCGTGGCCGGCGATCGTCGGGTCTCTGGCGTGAGCGTACGCAGCAGCGGTGGCGCGGCGCGCTTGCGGTCGACGAGAGGAACAAGTGGGGAATTCTTTTCCTTTTTCTTTTTCGTCCCCAAACAATTAGCTCTCCCGTACAAAAGAAGGGTCACCCGACACGCGGGTCGCACACCCCACTGACCCCACTGTTCAACCTCCCCCTTTCAATACAACGCCGACACCACACACACTCGACTTACCCACGCACCGACACCCCCGAATCTTCTTTCCCTTCTTCGCTTTCCCCTTTCGTCTTTCGCCTCGCCGCCTCCGCCTATCGCTCCTCCTGCATCCTCGCGATCTCCTCGGCTGGAGCTTCCCCCTCCCGATCCAAGGCTGTAACACGGGGGCTCGGCAGGCGGCGGCAGCGCGGCGTGCGTGGCGATGATTCGGCAGGAGGCGGGGGCTCGATGGGCGGCGGGGAATCGGAGGGCGTAGGGGGGCGTGGCCGAGCCGCGCGGGCGCGGTGGGGGCTCGACTAGCGGCGGGGACTCGGCGGCCGGCGGGGGTGCGGCAGGCGCGACCGGTGTCGGCGACTGTGTGGATCGGTTGCGAGTACTAGGGCACCAGATGATTTGTTTCACGGGAAAACACAGAAAAGTAAAGAAAAGGGAAAATTAGATCAGGGGTAATATGGTGAATTCAGGTGCTCTAAAAAATGAAAATTGTGAAAAAAGAGTTAACTGAACTATAATTCTATTTTGACGGTGTGTGAACATTAAAAGTGTTATTTTATTGAAGGTCTAAGTGCTATTTTGTTGAAACCGCTCAATTTGAGTTCTAAAATTGTAATTGACTCCACAGAATCATGAGGAGGGAGAAGGCCCCATCCTCATCGGCAGTAGATTCGCAGCCTACCAAATCTGGGCTCCGGAGGGCTGAGAATGGCGTGCACAGCAGATTGGTCAATTGGTGGGACCTTCGGCTTCGAGAGGAATAGGAGCAAGAGGCTACGATGTGAGCGGGGGATGAGGTGGGCACCGGGACCGGGGTGGCCAGCGGCGATGGCAGGGAGGGGGTGGGCACCGGGACCGGCGTAGCCACCGGCAAGGGTTAGGTGGCTGGGGGTCGGAAGCTCGTTATCTCTCACTCGTGGACAGGCGGCGGAATCCACATTCCAATAGGTCGGGGGGGGGCGGATTGAGGGAGGCGAGAAGGAGAAAAACGTATTGAACACACAACGGTTTTGGGCACCCGCGGGAGTGCCGTCCATGCTCAGCAGGGGTCGCAGGCGGCGGGACGGCATGGCATCTGCAGCGACACCGGAGCTAAGGGTCTACTAAGGAAGATGATGTTCCCCGCTCAAAGTGTCATGGAGGAAGAAGCGGACCTGGGTGATCTTCTCGTGATTGCCACAGTTTCATGAGCAAGCCCACCAAGGTATATACTGTTGTCATGAGCCGCAGACTGGGCCTACGAAAGTTGAGACTTGTAGATGGCCGACAAAATTATATTCTACTTTCATGAGCCTTGTAGATGGCCAATGAAAATATAGTTTATTTTTGTGAGCCTTAGCAAAGACCGACAAAATTATCTCTTATTTCGTGAGATGACGTTTAGCTCACAAAAATAAAATTGTTTACGTGGTGGCTGACGAAAATAATTGTGGGCATCGTTTTCCGATCTCCTCCCTGACGTGTTCACGTCAACATTCCATACTCCTGATGACCTAGGCGTCTACTGAACAAACGTGAGCTGGCCTTGGTCTGTTATTCACCCGCAACAGAAGACATGCACCAAGATTAATCAACATCTCATCCCCTTAATCTTGTGCCTTTGGAACAACATTCATCTTCAGCCTGTTTTCAATCAGCCTCACCCTGCTAAGTGATTTAGTCACTATATCAGCTAGCTGCCCTTCTGTCCCAACATAGCATAACTCGACTTTTTCATCTTCAACATAGTCTCTGATGAAGTGAAACCGTGTGTCTAGATGTTTCACTCTCCCATGATATTTAGTATTTTTACTCAACTCAATTGCAGCTCGGTTATCCACCCAGAGTGTGATTTTTTTAACCTCACTTTCTAGCATTTCTGCAATCAGTCTGCTCACCCAGATACCTTGACAAGTTGTAGCAGCAGCATCTATATACTCTGCCTCGCAGGATGAAAGCGCCACTACGTGTTGCTTTTGAGAACTCCAAGTGACCAAATCCCCTCTCAGAAAATAAGCAACTCCAGAAGTGATCTTTCTATCATTAACATCACCTGCTAAGTCACTATCACTGAAACCAGTGAGCTTCAGTGGATTCCCAGTGACATCCGTATCCATATTCAATTGTCCCTGCAACATACCTAAGAATCCTTTTAACTGCCTGCCAGTGCAATTCTGAAGGATCCTCCATGAACCTGCTGGTGAGTCCAACTGCAAAAGCCAAGTCTGGTCTTGTATGCACTAGGTATCGTAGACACCCAATGATGCTTGGATAATGACTGGCATCAACTTTCCTACTCCCATCAGAGATGCTGAGTTGCAGCCTTTGTTCCATTGGGGTGTCACATGGATTGCAATTACTCGTACATGCAAGTTTCATAATCTTTTGTGCATAAGCTCTCTAGCTCAGGAATATTTCTCCATTTTCTTGGTTCACCTCTATTCCCAGATAGTATGTGAGTTTTCCCAGATCACTCATGCATAAGCTCTTCATCATTTCTTTCTTGAATTCTTCAATCTCTTTTACTGAAGGTCCAGTCACAATTATATCATCAACATACAACCCTATTAGCAACATTTCTAATAATGCCCACGCCTATAGACAGCATGCTCCACAATACTCCGGTTGAAACCAAGTTTGTTTAGCTCTTGATCCAGCCGGGAGTTCCAGGCTCTGGGTGCCTGCTTCAGTCCATAAAGGACCTTCTTCAATTTAAGCACCTTGCTTGACTGTTATGAATTTACAAAACCAGGAGGTTGTTGTACATAAACTTCCTCTTGGAGCTGACCATTGAGAAAAGTTGACTTAACATTAAGATGATGAACTTCCTATTGTCTGTTGGCAGCCAGAGCATGTATGACTCTTATGGTCTCCATTCTTGCCACATGTGCAAACACTTCCTCATAGTCCACCCCCCTGTCTTTGTGAGTACCCTTTGGCAACTAACCTTGCCTTGTATTTGAATATGTTGGCAGTTGGATCCTTTTTGACTTTGAAGATCCACTTGAGACCTATTGCCTTTTAACCCTTTGGCATATCAGACAACATCGAAGCCTGATTTTCTTCTATGGCCTCCAATTCAGCTTTCATGGCCTCCCTCCAATGCACTTCTTGTAGTGCCTCACCAATTGATGATGGTTCTTCAGCAGCCACCATACACAAAGCACTGTATTCAAGATCCTCAACAGGCTCACTTGCATTAGTTACATCGCTGATTGTCCTGTATCTCTGAGGAACTCCCTCTGTATCATATTCTCCTCCTATGGGTGGTGTTGCCCACTGAATCCTATCACCTGGATTCCGACCTTGTGATGCTTCTTGTGGAGTCCTCGGTGAGTTTGCCCCTGCTGACCTGGCCTCTCTTCTATTACCTGAGTTTCAACTGTTTCAGTCCACCTGACACTGAAGAAAGAACCAGAGGATGATGGCTCTGTTGTATTCCATACCCATGGTTTCCCTTCATCAAATTTCACATCTCTGGAGATGATCATCTTTTTGTCTTCTGGATTGTAGAGTCTGTAGTCTTTAGTATTTGGCTCATAGCCCATAATGACACAAGCCACTGATACAACAACAACAACAACCAAGCCTTTATCCCAAGCATGTTAGGGTCGGCTAGACATGAAACCCAATAATTATATATATATATATATATATATATATATATATATATATCAATGAAGTAAAAGAGAGGAAGAGATATAAGAACAACAAGGAAAGAAGAAAAAACAAGACTAAGATTTTGGCACATGAATTGCTACTTTCCATGCGGTCCTATCATGAGCTAAGTGTCTAGAAAAACATTCCAATCTCTCAAATCTCGTTTTACCGCCTACTCCCAGGTCAACCTTGGTCGTCCTCTACCCCTCCTAATATTTTCTCTACCTCTTAAAATCCCACCGTTAACCGGTGCTTCTGGAGGTCTCCGCTGGATATGTCCGAACCACCTTAGTCGATGTTGGATTAACTTCTCTTCAATCGGCGCCACCCCTACCCTTTCACGAATCGCCTCATTTCTTATTTGGTCTCTTCTCGTGTGCCCGCACATCCACCATAGCATGCGCATCTATGAGACACTCATTTGTTGGACATGTTGTCGTTTAGTTGGCCAACATTCGCACCATAAAGCATCGCGGGTCTGATCACCGTCCTATAGAACTTCCCTTTTAGCTTTTGTGGGACCTTCCTATCACATAGGATTCCAGAGGCTTGTCGCCATTTCATCCACCCTACCTTGATCCTATGGCAAACATCCTCATCAATATCGCCATTTCTTTGTAACATTGATCCTAAGTATCGAAAAGAGTCCCTTCTAGGTATTATTTGTCCTTGTAGACTAACATTTCCCTCTTCATGACCAACACCACTAAAGTCACACCTCATATACTCGGTCTTGGTCCTACTAAGTCTAAACCCCTTGGACTCTAATGTTTGTCTTCATAACTCTAATTTCTTATCAACACCATCCCTAGTTTCATCTACCAGCACTACATCATCGGCAAAGAGCATGCACCAAGGGATATCCCCTTGTATATCCTTCGACACCTCATCCATCACCAAGGGAAAGATGTATGGGCTCAAAGATGATCCTTGATGTAGTCCTACCGTGATAGGAAATGCATCAGTCTCACTATCACTTATGTGCACACTTGTTCTAACATTATTGTACATATCCTTGATAAGGATAATGTACTTTGTTGGCACTTTATGTTTCTCTAGTGCCCACCACATGACTGACCTTGGTATCTTGTCGTACACCTTCTCGAAGTCAATGAAGACCATATGCAAGTCCTTCTTCTGCTCGCTATATCTCTCCATAAGTTGACGAAGCAAGAAAATTGCCTCCATTGTAGATCTCCCAGGCATAAAACCAAACTGGTTTTTAGTGACATTGGTCACTTTCCTCAAGCGGTGTTCAATCACTCTCTCCCAAAGCTTCATAGTATGACTCATAAACTTAATCCCTTGATAATTAGTACAACTTTGAATATCTCCTTTATTTTTGAAGATAGGTACTAATATACTTTTCCTCCATTCTTCAAGCATCTTGTTTGACTGAAAAATGTGGTTGAATAGCTTTGTGAGCCATACTATTGCCACGTCCCCAAGGCATCTCCACACCTCAAGAGGGACATCATCAGGGCTGAGGGCCTTTCCTCCTTTCATCCTTTTTAAGGCCTCCTTAACCTCAAACTCTTGTATCCTCCACACGAACAGCCTGTTGGAGTCATCAAAGGTCAGCTAACTCAACCATAGTGCTCCCATTCCCATCATTGAATAGCCCATTAAAGTAATCCTGCCATCTATTCTTAATCTCTTCCTCATTCACTAGAATGCGGTCAGTCTCATCTTTGATGCATTTAACTTGATTGAAATCCCTCATCTTTCTCTCGTGGATTTTTGCTATCTTGTATATGTCCTTTTCACCTTGTTTTGTCTCTAGTCTCTCATATAACTCATCATAGGCTTGTCCCCTTGCCTTACTCACAGCCCACCATGTACTTTTCTTGGCCTCTTTGTACTTAAGCATGTTGCTTGCGCTTCTATCATTATGCTAACTCTTGTAACACTCCTTCTCTTTAATGGCCTTTTGTACATCCTCATTCCACCACCAAGTGTCTTTATCTACAAGTTTCTTTCCTTTTGTCACACTGAACACCTCACTAGCTACCTTCCTAATGCAAGTTGCCATCTTCACCCACATACTATCTGCATCTCCATTTTCTGACCAGGGTCCTTCTATGATCACCCTGTTTTTAAAGGATTCTTGTGATTCTCCTTTCAACTTCCACCACTTTGTTCTTGTGATTTTGACACCTTTGTCCCGCAAAGAACATGTATGGAAGTGAAAGTCAACTACCACAAGCTTATGTTGTGTCACAACACACTCCCTGGGGATCACCTTACAATCTAGACACTCCCGTCTATCCCTTCTCCTAGTAAGGACAAAGTCAATCTAGCTAGAGTGTTGGGCACTAATAAAGGTCACTAGGTGAGATTGCCTCTTCCTAAAGAGGGTGTTAGCTACGAACAAATCATAGGCTACGGCAAAGTCTAGGATGTCCTTATCCTCTTGATTTCTATCGCCGCATCCAAATCCTCCATGTACTCCCTCAGATCCTAGGTTAGTTGAACCCACATGACCATTGAGATCTCCTCCTATGAGGAGTTTCTCGGTTATCGGTACACTACTAACCATATCCTCCAAGTCCTCCCAAAATTGCCTCTTAGCACTCATGTTGAGCCCAAGTTGTGGAGCATAAGCACTAATGACGTTCAAGACAATGTCCCCAATCACTATCTTGATTATGATGATCCTATCCCTTCGTCTTTGAACATCCACTACTCCATCCTTAAGACTCTTATCTATTAGAACACCTACGCCATTCCTAGTCCCAACTGATCCAGAATACCAAAGCTTAAAACCTGTATTCTCGACTTCTCTCGCCTTTTGATCTGCCCATCTAGTCTCTTGTACACAAAGGATATTTACTCGTCTCCTAATGGCAACATCTACTAACTCATGTAGCTTCCACGTCAAGGATCCTACATTCCAACTACCCACCCGAAATCTATGTTCCTCGGGTAGCTTCCTTACGCTTTGCACCCATCGAGTAAGATGCAAAGACCCTTGCTCACTTATCACTACATACGAGCGATGATGTAGCGCGCCACTAAGGTGGTGGCGATCCGGCCCTTGCTCATTCAACACCATATTCGGGTTCCGATATGGCGCGCCACTAAGGCGGTGGCGACCCGGCCCTTACCCACTTAACACCATACCCGGGTTCCAATATGGCGCGTCGCTAAGAGGGTTACGCCCCAACGAATTTTTATTGGGTTTCATTTCCATGAGAATGGATAAGTGTAGTTGTTGGCTTGTCAAGCCTATCACAACCCCTCCTCCTTTACCCGGGCTTGGGACCGGCTATGTCATTACAACATAGGTGGAGTTACAGAACAGAAGCCACTGATCTGTCAGATAGTTTTGTCAGACCTGGTCCAACTTTCTTTGCATAAGCAACACACCCAAATGTCCTTATATGCTTCACTGCAGGCTTCTTTCCTGTCCATGCTTCATAGGGAGTGAGTACATCTAAACTTTTTGAAGGTGAACGATTTAAAATATAAACTGTTTTCTTCACTACTTCTCCCCCAAAAACGTGCAGGGACTCTCATGGCCTTCAGCATACACCTAGCCATCTCAATGAAAATCTGGTTTCAGACTTCCACCACACCATTTTGTTGTGGAGTATATGGCGCGTTGTGAAATGCCTAACTCCATTTTCTCCCAAATAAGCACTACAAAAGAACTATTTTTTAATAAACATAGGGCTGAACAAGACAGAATTAAATTCACCACCTCAATCATTTCTGAAACCTTTAAGTTTTCTGCCTACTTCAGTTTCAGCCGGAACCTTAATTAACTTGAAGTAGTGTAGTACCTCATCTTTGGTGATCAGAAGTTCAATCCATATATACCAGCTAAAATCATCAACTACTAGAAAGAAGTATCTTTTGCCACCTGGAGTTGGTGGGTCGATGTAGACACAAAGGTCTCCATGAAATAGCTCCATCTTCTCTTCAGCTCGGTAGTCAGTGACATGTGGGAATGGCTTGCGATGATGCTTGCCTAAAGTGCAACTCTCACACACTAGGTCTACCTTGTTAATGACAGGCATACTAGCAACCATGCCTTTTGCACCAAGATCATGCAATGCCCTAAAATTTAAGTGCCCATGTGATGCCCTCGTTTCTATAGAACACAGAACCGAGAACTGATGCGTATGTGTGCCCAGGATGTTCATCACACATACACATATTATCCACAAACTGAATTCAGAATATATATTACCACGAATAACAGGGTTTATTACAATATGAGTCTTGGACTCATTCTAACAGCGGAAGTCTTATCTTAGCAGCGGAAGTCTAAATCTTAGTAGCGGAAGTCTTCTAACTAGTGCGGAAGCAACTAAGCAGCGGCTCCATCTCTACTCCATCCCCACAGGCAAGGTTGAGGACAGATTACACGCCTAATCCTCCACGTGGTCTTCATAGTAATCTTTTCCTGTTGCTGATGATGAAGTAATAATGCAAGTTTGAGTACATGATGTACTCAGCAAGTGCGGGAAAATATGATATGTAGCTCACAACAAGGAAGTATAAATAGGCTCATTGCAGAAAGCAAAGTTTATTTCTCAAAACACGATAAAAACAACAACTCAACTTTAAGTGAATGTAATCCCAACTTATATTTAAACATTAACATACATCCATTATGATTCATCCCTTTTCATGTCTCAACCAGACATCAACTTTCTCAACTTTGCTCATGAATACCATCTTGTATTCACTACCATCTCATGAATATCATCTCATATTCACTACCATTTCATCTCATAATCAATTCCATCTCATTCCGAAGACCAATCTCGTTGCCATGACTCAACAGTCATGCAACCCATCTCATTACCCGGACTCAACAGTCCCGAAAACAAAACTAAAAACCATAACCAAAACCATCCCAAAAACCATCCCATCTAATAATGTGGGTTGTCCAGGCGCTCGTGACCGTAAGCTCGGATATCATGATAGTTTTAGACTGTGCAGAGTTTGTACCACTTTATCCACAAGTTTGTGATTTCGTCACCCGTCGGTGACTGCAGAACCTCCATTATACCAGTACACAACCGTTGGTGTATGGTCAAGAGATCACAAAATAGCCTTTACAAAGGGGTTACTAGATGTATGGACTCACTAAGGTTTCACCGGCAGGCTAGAATCTCCAATTCTCCCACCCATGGGCCCCCTCTTGTGCCATGCAGTTCCCAGGGCAGTCCTCACTCGACTCCCATTCCCCGCCCTTCCACGGTCCATAAGAATCTAGCAACTTACCTAATTAGTCAGCTAAGCCGCACCCATACTTGGCCTTATGGTGACACTGTTATCCTTGCATGGCTTGCGTGAACCGATCCTTAGATCTATGGCAAGTTACCACCATCTCATTCTACCTCATTCACAAACCCAGGCTTGCCTAGATCTCCCTCCGATCCATGTTCATTAACAATATCAGTTTCTCATTATTCTTACGAGTGCAGTTAGCTAGACACATCTATCTCGCTTCCCATAATCCCATGGACTCAGCGAAGCATAAAAGCAAAAACCATACCCGACTCATTAACTTTCCCGGTGACAAGGGTGGCTAACAAAACTAGTAAACTCCTATGAAATGGTTTCCCATCATGTTGACTCAAGCACACACACCTTTTCGCAAACAAATCAGTTTTTCCAAAACATAGGATCAATATGGTCAAGAAGCACTTGCCTTGTTCTTGCGGTTCCTGTTGCTCTTGGATCTCGAAACCTTGTCGTTGCAGCTCGTCGTAGACAGCTCCCTGAGCTTGTCCTTCTATACACGATCACACACATACAAGATTCATAGCAATCAATCATCAAGCACAAACTCTACTTTAAGATGCAATGATGCATATGCATGTTAATCCTATGATGCAGTTTAGTTTGTACGTATTTTTGCATGTCTTGTGTAACACCCCAAAACCTGTTAAGAGGGGAATTTAAAAATTTTGGACGTATTGCATGTGGTGCAGAAATTCAAATTCAAATTGGAATTCAAATTCAACTCAAAACAAAAAAGAAAAAGAAAAAGAAAAAAACAAAACCCCGGCTAGTGGGCAGAAACCCACCAGCCGGCCCACCATACCCCCGCGCCAGCCCGCAGCCGTGTGCCCCTTTTCCCTCTCACTGACACGCGGAGCCCGCCGTCGTCTTCCTCGTCGCGCGCACGCTCGGACGGTCCCGGGACTTCTCTCTCTCCCGAATCAAAACTACCCCCGGAAACCCGCGACCCCAGCCGAATTCTGGTCATGGACAACTCAAACTCGATCACAACCGACACGCCGCCCTCCCCCGTCTATATAAACGCCGGCATCGCCCCGTTTTCCCCACCCGATCAGCTGTTTTTCCTCCCGGTGAGAACCGAAGCTCCGATCACCGATTTCTCTCGATCTCTGCTTAGATTTTCCGATCTAACGCGCCGATCGTGTTCCACCGCCTCCGGGGAATCACGCAGGTGCAGAAAACTCGGTGGTTTGCGCTCTAGGCACAGCTCCGACGAGCACCGCAGCGGTTCCACCTCGGACCTCGACGCCGACCGCCTTCCAGGACCTCCGAGCTCAAGAAAATCCCCGAGGTGAGATCCCCGACCTCCCCTCTACCGATCTATGCCATGAAATCCCAGTTTTAGGAGGTATAGACGAAGATCCGAAGTTCTCCGGCGAGATCGCCGCCTCTCGCCACCGCGCGCCGCCGGGCAGCGCCGCCCGCGCACGGTCAGAGCGATGTGGCCGCTTATGCGCCGTCTATTTTAAATCGCACGGTAGAATTAAAACCCGCGCGTATCGGTTCGGCGATCTAATCTGAGCCGTCTGTTTTAAATCGGACGGTCCACATCAGCCCCGCATTATAAAGGCCGGTATTCTTACGCGCTACCCCCTATGGATCTCGGAAAATACGAGCTAGCCCCGAAAACTTCTGATCTAGCCCCTGGAACTTCAGAAATTCATGTAAATTCATTTAAAAATCAGTTTTAGCCCCTGGACTTAATAAAAATTAGGAAAACCCCTCTGTTATGTGTAGCTAGACCCTTGGAAATTTATGAAATAATATAATAGACCCTGTAGTGGGGTGAGTTTACCTTTTTAACCCTATATAATTTTAAATTTAGGAATTTGAATATGTGATTAGGATTTAAAATTTAAAAGGTGAGACAAACACATTGTAAATTCAAATTTAAACTCTCCTAGCACTTGGAAAACTTTAGAATGAGTTAAAAGTAGATTTTAAGCTGAAATGAATCTGTTTAATTGATTGTTCACATTTATTAGTTATAGGGACACAATCTTAGGTTAGGAAATAATTCTGAAAATTAGTAAAATAAATTTAAATTAGTTCACATCAGAGGAGAAGTTCCAAAATATATTATTTAATATTTTAGATCAGAACCTATTCTGTTTAGATGATATGCCCTACTATTTCATATTAAAACTCACTTTTAGGCATAGAAAATAAATCTGGAAAATATAGGAAAATAGGTATGCATAACTAAAAAATGATAAATGAAGTTTCCAAATCCAAAGATTTCAGTTTAGGATTTGGTAGAAGATCTGAAAACCCATTTGGAGTAGGAAAATACCTTCCATGCATACTTGGTAGCTAAGAAGTGTATCAATTGAATATAAGGAATTTGTTCAAATTGGAAATTCATATATAGTGTGCAAACAGAAATCTGAATACAAAAGTTAGAAATCATATACACATGTTTAAAAGTGCATGTAAGCCCAAAAATCAACACACATAGAGTAACCACAACACTTAGAAATGTGAATGACTTTCATAGGTGTGAATGTGTGGTTTGCATGAAGTGAAAGTGTGAACTATATCTTATGGATTGTTGTTTTCTTTTGCTATGTGTGTTGGCATGAGTAGAACCTGCCCCAGAGCAAGTTCTTCCCTTCCAAGATCAGGACTATCCATTCCCAGAGCAGCAGGAAGAAGGCAAGTGTCCTTGACCACTTTAATCCTATACTAGGATGTCTAGATAAAATTATTTGCATTGTCAATTGAAATATGACACCCATGCTAGGAAGTTCCCTAGAATTGCATTATCTTGTTTCCTTGTAGCTTGGGTTGGGTTTATTTTATTATGTCATTCATTCATATTACTTATGCTTAGCCATGCTTAGAATGGGATAAGTGGGATATGAGATCATCAACTTGTTTACCTTACTCTTGAATGAGATATTATGAGTTATGTAGAGGTAGGGATCGAGGCAAGTTGGATGATTTGGTTGGTGCTGGGTGCACGAGACTCGGGTTTGTGTTTAGTACTTGCCTGGATCTAAGTACCGGTTCATGGAGCATGTAACCTGGCTTTACCGTGCCAACCACATGCTGAGATGGGGCAGCTTGGCCAATTAATTAGGTGTATCCCCGGCGTAGTATGGGTGTGTTGGATGGTGCGGGGAGTAGGTGTCAGCTGGACTACCATATGAACCGCAAGGCTCAAGAGGGGGCCACTGCAGCGGGGTTGGACCCTCTTGTATGCTGTTAGGGGTGAAACCTCAGTGGGCCCATGCTCGTCGGGAATCCCTTTGTAAAGGCTTCGTAGTGATCTCCTGGCTACACACTTGGGAAGTGTGAATGTGGTTCGTGGCCACTGGCATAATGGAGGTTCTTTTAGTCCACCCGGCAACGGGGGATGAAAACACTACATGTGGGTATAGTGGTGCAAACTCTGCAGAGTCAAAACTGTCATGACAGCCGTGCTCACGGTCAAGAGCGGCTTGGACTTATTCATGATTAGAGGATGATGACTTTGGAAGTTGTGGATGTTAAGCGGGGAGCTTAACATTGGAAATGACGTTATGGTTATTTGATTATATTGTTGGGATGGGAGATTGAGACCATATCACCTGTGTAGTAATGTAGGTGCTTAATAAGCTAAGGTGGTAGGCAATAATTGCGTAGTGCTTAAACCATGAGTTCAACCTCTCCTTGTTCTAGCCATGCATGACATAACTTTCACCACACTTGCTGAGTACCAACGGTACTCAACCTTGCATATTTGTTGGTTTAAATTGCTGCTCAGGTCAAGGGGATGATGGTGTGTTCAATGATCAAGACTTCGGACCCAAAGAAGGATTCTAGGTTTATGGAGTCCCCCGGGCAACGCTTGTGATGGAGCCACAAGAATAATATCCCGCTGCTATTTTATTTACTTGTTATGAACTCATTATCGTCCATCGAGACATATGCTATGTAAGACTTATTTATATTCGACACCTGACTTGTAATAAATGATGCTTCACTATTTGTCATCACATGTGTGAGAAAATGATCCTGGCATACATGTGATATTCACTCGGTTGTTCTTCGGAGAAACCGGGTGTGACAGAAGTGGTATCAGAGCCAAGGTTGCCCGTAGGAACATGGACCTAGGTAGAAATAGACGTATTTAAGCACCCTATTTTCTTAAAAACTATTTTTACAAAAGTGTGGGTTGAAAAGTGTTATTTAATGGGGTCACTTTATTCATCTTACCCAACTTTTTTTCAAAATAGGATTTTTGTTTAAAATCTTATCTAACTTAAATTTTAAATGCTTTATGTTTTAGATGGTTCGCATGATCCGCACCGCCCGCAAGTCCACCGGAGGGAGAGTTCCCGTAGTTGCCCTTGCCCTGAGAGAGGAGAACCGTCCGGTGACGTATCTCTCCTACGGATTGACAGTAGGAGGCTTGTTGCGCCGTCTTCGACGCATGCTCCAAGCCACCGGCAATACGGGCAAGCTAATCATACACTACAGCTCCACCCGAACCATCCGTGAGAAGCGGGAAGAATGGAGTTCAGAAATGAGGATTATCCACGAAAATCAGCTGCTCAAGATCCACCGCTCTCCAGCTTGCCGAGCGACACAGGTCGATGCGGAGAAGGATGTCACCTGGGAGGCAATCACCTGCCAGAGTCACATCTATCGTCGCCACCTTGACAGGACTGAGTACATGTATGTTCTCCAGCGTGAGAGTGGTACGACGGAGTACAAGTACCCGCCAGTGCAGCAGGGGACTTCCCATGAGCACATGGACCTGTGCTTGGAGGATACTGCTATGCTCAGCACTCAACTGCAGGAATGTCAGCAGGAGCTTCAGGATGTTCGTGACACCCTGAAGGAGACTGAGGCGTTGCTTCGAGCCAGCTTGAGGGCGAGAGAAAGAGGAGATGGGAATGAATTGTGTGTCACCGTGAATGACACATGGACTCCTGACTCCCCAGATCGCCGGGCGAGCAGGCGTCGCCGCACTTCTCCACCAGCAGCTTCCCCACCCAAAGCGGAGTCAGAGGGCAGCCGCAATAATGAGGAAGATCCCGAGGAGCCAGCTCAATGATACAAGTCATTTAGAGTCCTTTCCCTTAGTTTAGCAGATGTCGAGTAGTCGAGTTGTTACCTTTGTTAATGGTGTGTTAATGCTTGGTGTGTGACGAGTTGTGGAAGCCATGGGTGTTTGTCCACAACCTCGTCTTCAGGTTGCTTTGCCTTGGTGTGTGAACCCATATGAATTAAGAGTGCATTTATGTTCGCGCAAGACAGGAAATCCTCAGAAAATATAAATTTAATAAGGTCTCAAAATTTTAAAGTTTAAACAAGCAAATTGGGAAGTTAATACGTAATGCTTTAAATTGGCATTTGGTTGATCATGATAGATGGCCGGAAGAGGAAAGGGTCGTGGTGCCAACCCCGCCAACAACAACGATGACGCCGGCAACCCTCACCTTTCCGGAGGGCAAGACAGGGGTGGTCGTTGGGAAGGAGTTGATCCCATCCACCAAATGCTTGAAAATCAGAATCAGCTCATCCAGAACCTGACTCAAGTGGTGGCCAACTTGCACCAAGATCCACCTCCACAAGCTGCACCACGCCAACCAAGGTTGAGTGAGTTTCTAGGGACTCAACCTCCAAAGTTTGCGAGTGCTGCTGAACCTCTGGAGGCAGATGACTAGATAAAGACCATTGAGAGCAAGATGAGGATCATACAATGCCAAGGGTATGAGAGGGTGCTGTTTGCCTCTCACCAATTACATGGACCTGCTGCTGATTGGTGGACCGCTTACGTGGCAGCCCATCATGACCCCGAGAACATCACTTGGGAAGAGTTCAAGCGCAGTTTCCGCAACCATTACATACCACGGGGTGAACTCAAAAACAAGAGAAAGGAGTTCTTGGGACTTCAGCAAGGAAACATGACTGTGAGGGAATACCTCACTAAATTCACCCAATTATCCCGTTATGCACCACGGGACATAGAGACTGATGAGAAAAACAGGACTGCTTTGTGGAAGGACTTACAGTGGAAATGCAATGTGCAATATCCTCCAACGAGTATGAAAGTTTCCAAAAGATGGTGGACAGGGCATTTGTTGTAGAAAGGAAGCTGAAGGCCTTGGAAAATGAAAACAAGAGGAAGGCGGGATGGTCACACCAAGCCTCAGGTAGCAACACCCGTCCACGTCTGATGCAGCAACCCGCAGGGCAGACGAGCCGTGCTGCGGTACCCTACTCAGCACCGAGAGGGTACAACCCGAACTTTAGGCCTCCGTCAGCACCAGCACAGCCACAACGTCAGTTTGTACAGCAGCCTCGCCCCACATATCAACCTCGACCAGCAGTACAAGGACCCCCAAACCAACCCTAAGACAACAAAGGCCAGGCACCTAAGGTTGGGGTACAATGCTTTAACTGTGGTGAAGTGGGGCACTACGCTCATAAGTGCCCAAAGAAAAAGCCCGTGCAGCCGCAACAGCAGAATGTGATGCGAGGACGGGTGAACCACGTGACCATGGAGGAAGCGCAAGAGGCACCTGACGTGGTAGTTGGTAAGTTTCCTGCCAATTTACACATTGCAACCCTGTTGTTCGATTCTGGTGCTACCCACTCGTTCATTGCCCAAGGGTTTGTTAAGAAGCATGATTTAGCAACAACACAAATGAACCATATGCTAGCAGTAAACTCTCCAGGAGGAGAAATAAGGACAAGACAAGTGTGTCCCAAGGTGAATCTAGACATTAATGGGGTAGTATTTACTGCTAACCTCATAGTGATAGATTCACAAGGGATAGATATTATTTTGGGCATGGATTGGTTGACCAAACATAAGGGAATCATCGATTGTTCGACCAGAACGGTGGAACTAACTCACCCTAGTGGCACAAGAGTAAAGTTCATAACAATACAAGAGCCTAGGAGGGACATTAAATTAAATCAAGTTGAGGTGAAAGTGGAGGAGATCAGGATTATCAGGGAATATCCAGACGTTTTTCCGGAGGAGTTGCCAGGTATGCCTCCCGATCGTGAAGTGGAATTCACGATTGAGCTAGTGCCTGGAACAACTCCGATATACAAGAGACCTTATCAGATGGATTCCAAGCAGCTGGGAGAACTCAAGGATCATTTAAGAGAATTGACAGGGAAGGGGTACATTCGTCCTAGTTCCTCACCATGGGGAGCTCCAGTGATATTTGTGCCCAAGAAGGACGGAACCCAAAGGTTATGCGTAGACTACCGTGCCTTGAATGAAGTAACCATCAAGAACAAGTACCCATTACCCCGCATTGAAGACTTGTTTGATCAGTTGAGGGGAGCTTGTGTGTTCTCGAAAATTGATCTCAGGTCGGGATACCACCAACTTAAGATAAGGCAAACCGATATTCCAAAGAAAGCTTTCGTATCTCGGTACGGACTGTATGAATACACCGTCATGCCTTTCGGGCTAACTAATGCCCCGGCATACTTCATGTATCTTATGAACAAGGTATTCATGGAATATCTGGACAAATTTGTGGTGGTTTTCATAGATGACATTCTCGTCTTCTCCAAAGATGAAGAAGAACATGAGAAACATCTAAGGTTGGTGTTGCAGAAGCTCAGAGAACACCAACTATATGCCAAAGTGTGAGTTTTGGCTGAAGGGAGTTACCTTCTTAGGACATATAATCTCGGAGGGAGGAATCTCCGTAGATCCCGCCAAGATCGAGGATATACAGAAGTGGAAGACCCCTGAGAATGTAGGGGAAGTTCGAAGCTTCTTAGGATTGGCTGTGTATTATCGACGGTTTATTGAGGGTTTCTCCAAGATCTCGAGACCCCTCACCAAACTGTTGGAGAAGGGAATCACTTTCACATGGACGCCGCAGTGTGAGACGAGTTTTTAGGAACTGAAGAAAAGATTGACAACAGCCCCAGTGCTAGTTATGCCAGATATGCAGAAGAACTTTTCCGTGTACTGTGGTGCCTCTGGAAACGGGTTGGGATGTGTTCTCATGCAAGAGGGGCATGTCGTGGCTTATGCATCCCGGCAGCTCTGGAAACACGAGAAGAACTATCCTACACATGACCTAGAACTAGCCGCAGTGGTACACGCGTTGAAAATTTGGCGGCACTACTTGATGGGGAAGAGGACAGAGATATATACGGATCATAAGAGCTTAAAGTACATTTTCACACAGCCAGATCTCAACCTCAGACAAAGGAGATGGTTAGAGCTAATCAACGACTTTGATATGGGCATCAACTATCATTCTGGGAAAGCGAACGTCGTGGCAGATGCTCTAAGCCGGAAAGTGCAGGTCAATAGGTTGAGCTTGAAGGACCTGCCTACAGAATTGAAGGAAGAGGTTATAAAACTCAACCTATGCCTGGTGAATAGTGGTGAAGCCATCGCCATGGAAGTGGACTCCACATTAGAGCAAGACATACGCGATGGTCAAAAGAATGACGAGAAGATACAAGAGATTAGGGAACTCATCAAGGAAAATAAAGCCCCTGGTTTCAGAGAGGATGAACAAGGTACGGTGTGGCACGGGAAAAGAATCTGTGTGCCTGAAGTAAAGGAGATCCGTGAATTGATTTTGAAGGAGGCTCATGATTCTGACTATTCCATTCATCCTGGGAGTACGAAGATGTACCAGGACCTCAAGAGCAGGTATTGGTGGTATGGCATGAAGCGAGATGTCACGGAACATGTTGCCCTGTGTGACACATGTCAGTTGGTGAAAGCAGAACATCAACGACCCGCGGGATTATTGCAACCACTCAAAGTGCCTGAATGGAAATGGGAAGAAATCGGTATGGATTTCATAGTGGGACTACCCAGGACCCAATCAGGATATGATTCAATATGGGTCATCATCGACAGGCTAACCAAGGTAGCTCATTTCATCCCCGTGAAAGAAAGCTACAGCGGATCCAAATTGGCAGAATTGTACATGTCAAGGATCATGTGTTCCCATGGAGTACCAAAGAAGATAGTGTCAGATCGAGGGACGCAGTTCACCTCAAGGTTCTGGCAGAAGTTGCATGAAACCATGGGAACTAATCTGAATTTTAGTTCTGCCTATCATCCCCAAACCGACGGGCAGACGGAAAGAACCAATCAGATCCTTGAGGATATGCTGAGAGGATGTGCACTAAAAAACAATCGGAGTTGGGATAAGAACTTACCGTATGTGGAGTTCTCCTATAACAACAGCTATCAGGCTAGTATGAAGATGTCACCATTTGAGGCTTTGTATGGGAGGAAGTGCAGAACTCCACTATTTTGGAACCAAACAGGGGAAAGTAAAGTGTTTGGGCCCGAGGTACTACAAGAAGCCGAGGCGAAAGTGAGGTAAATCCGCAACAACTTGAGAATAGCACAGACACGACAAAAGAGCTATGCCGATGTACGAAGAAGAGAGCTCGTTTTCAACGTGGGGGACTATGTATACCTCAAGGTGTCCCCTATCCGAGGACTTCGTCGGTTCAAGGTGAAAGGGAAGTTATCACCTCGATACATCGGACCCTTTCAAGTTCTGGAGAGGAAAGGTGAAGTGGCATATCAACTAGAACTGCCGGCTCGCCTATCAGATGTGCATGACGTATTCCATGTGTCACAGCTCAAGAAATGTCTGAGGACGCCTGAAGAGATGTTACCCATGAATGAGGTTGACGTAGCTAAGGATCTGTCTTATGCCGAGCAACCGTTCAATATTTTGGAGACAATGGAACGCCTCACAAGAAATAAAAGAATTCGGATGCGCAAGGTGCAGTGGAAGCATCACTCGGAAGAGGAAGCCACATGGGAGCGAGAAGACGAGCTTAAGGCATAGTTTCCGGAATTGTTTTCCTAGAACCCCCAATCTCGAGGACGAGATTTTTTTTAGGGGGGTAGAGCTGTAACACCCCAAAACCTGTTAAGAGGGGAATTTAAAAATTTTGGACGTATTGCATGTGGTGCAGAAATTCAAATTCGAATTGGAATTCAAATTCAACTCAAAACAGAAAAGAAAAAGAAAAAAAAACAAAACCCCGGCCAGTGGGCCTGAACCCACCTACCGGCCCACATACCCCCGCGCCAGCCCGCAGCCACGCGCCCCTTTTCCCTCTCACTGACACGCGGGGACCGCCGTCATCTTCCTCCTCGCGCGCGTGCTCGGCTGGTCCCGGGACTCCTCTCTCTCCTGAATCAAAACTACCCCCGGAAACCTGCGACCTCGGCCGAATTCTGGTCCCGGACAACTCAAACTCGATCACAACCAACACGCCGCCCTCCCCCGTCTATATAAACGCCGGCATCGCCCCGTTTTCCCCACCAGATCAGCTGTTTTTCCTCCTGGTGAGAACCGAAGCTCCGATCACCGATTTCTCTCGATCTCTGCTCAGATTTTCCGATCTAACGCGCCGATCGTGTTCCACCACCTCCGGGGAATCACGCAGGTGCAGAAAACTCGGTGGTTTGCGCTCTAGGCACAGCTCCGACGAGCACCGCAGCGGTTCCACCTCGGACCTCGACGCCGACCGCCTTCCAGGACCTCCGAGCTCAAGAAAAACCCCGAGGTGAGATCCCCGACCTCCCCTCTACCGATCTATGCCATGAAATCCCAGTTTTAGGAGGAATAGACGAAGATCCAAAGTTCTCCGGCGAGATCGCCGCCTCCCGCCGCTGCGCGCCACCGGGCAGCGCCGTCCGCGCACGGTCAGAACGACGTGGCCGCTTATGCGCCGTCTATTTTAAATCGCACGGTAGAATTAAAACCCGCGCGTACCAGTTCGGCGATCTAATCTGAGCCGTCTGTTTTAAATCGGACGGTCCACATCAGCCCCGCATTATAAAGGCCGGGATTCTTACGCGCAACCCCCTGGGGATCTCGGAAAATACGAGCTAGCCTCGGAAACTTCTGATCTAGCCCCTGTAACTTCAGAAATTCATGTAAATTCATTTAAAAATCAGTTTTAGCCCCTGGACTTAATAAAAATTAGGAAAACCCCTCTGTTATGTGTAGCTAGACCCCTGGAAATTTATGAAATAATATAATAGACCCTGTAGTGGGGTGAGTTTACCTTTTTAACCCTATATAATATTAAATTTAGGAATTTGAATATGTGATTAGGATTTAAAATTTAAAAGGTGAGACAAACACATTGTAAATTCAAATTTAAACTCTCCTAGCACTTGGAAAACTTTAGAATGAGTTAAAAGTAGATTTTAAGCTGAAATGAATTTGTTTAATTGATTGTTCATATTTATTAGTTATAGAAACACAATCTTAGGTTAGGAAATAATTCTGAAAATTAGTAAAATAAATTTAAATTAGTTCACATCAGAGGAGAGGTTCCAAAATATATTATTTAATATTTTCGATCAGAACCTATTCTGTTTAGATGATATGCCCTACTATTTAATATTAAAACTCACTTTTCGGCACAGAAAATAAATCTGGAAAATATAGGAAAATAGGTATGCATAATTAGAAAATGATAAATGAAGTTTCCAAATCCAAAGATTTCAGTTTAGTATTTGGTAGAAGGTCTGAAAACCCATTTGGAGTAGGAAAATACCTTCCATGCATACTTGGTAGCTAAGAAGTGTATCAATTGAATATAAGGAATTTGTTCAAATTGGAAATTCATATATAGTGTGCAAACAGAAATCTGAATACAAAAGTTAGAAATCATATACACACGTTTAAAAGTGCATGTAAGCCCAAAAATCAACACACATAGAGTAACCACAACACTTAGAAATGTGAATGACTTTCATAGGTGTGAATGTGTGGTTTGTATGAAGTGAAAGTGTGAACTATGTCTTATGGATTGTTGTTTTCTTTTGCTATGTGTGTTGGCATGAGTAGAACCTGCCCCAGAGCAAGTTCTTCCCTTCCAAGATCAGTACTATCCATTCCCAGAGCAGCAGGAAGAAGGCAAGTGTCCTTGACCACTTTGATCCTATACTAGGATGTCTAGATAGAATTATTTGCATTGTCAATTGAAATATGACACCCATGCTAGGAAGTTTCCCTAGAATTGCATTATCTTGTTTCATTGTAGCTTGGGTTGGGTTTATTTTATTATGTCATTCATACATATTACTTATGCTTAGCCATGCTTACAATGGGATAAGTGGGATATGCGATCATCAACTTGTTTACCTTACTCTTGAATGAGATATTATGAGTTATGTAGAGGTAGGGATCGAGGCAAGTTGGATGATTTGGTTGGTGCTGGGTGCCTGAGACTCGGGTTTGTGTTTAGTACTTGCCTGGATCCTAAGGACCGGTTCATGGAGCATGTAACCTGACTTTACCGTGCCAATCACATGCTGAGATGGGGCAGCTTGGCCAATTAATTAGGTGTATCCCCGGCGTAGTATGAGTGTGTTGGATGGTGCGGGGAGTAGGTGTCAGCTGGACTACCATATGAACCGCAAGGCTCAAGAGGGGGCCACTGCAGCGGGGTTGGAGCCTCTTGTATGCTGTTAGGGATGAAATCTCAGTGGGCCCACGCTCGTCGGGAATCCCTTTGTAAAGGCTTCGTAGTGATCTCCTGGCTACACACCTGGGAAGTGTGAATGTGGTTCGTGGCCACTGGCATAATGGAGGTTCTTTTAGTCCACCCGGCAACGGGGGATGAAATCACTACATGTGGGTACAGTGGTGCAAACTCTGCAGAGTCAAAACTGTCATGACAGCCGTGCTCACGGTCAAGAGCGGCTTGGACTTATTCATGATTAGAGGATGATGACTTTGGAAGTTGTGGATGTTAAGCGGGGAGCTTAACATTGGAAATGATGTTATGGTTATTTGATTATATTGATGGGATGGGAGATTGGGACCATATCACCTGTGTAGTAATGTAGGTGCTTAATAAGCTAAGGTGGTAGGCAATAATTGCGTAGTGCTTAAACCATGAGTTCAACCTCTCCTTGTTCTAGCCATGCATGACATAACTTTCCCACACTTGTTGAGTACCAACGGTACTCAACCTTGCATATTTGTTGGTTTAAATTGCTGCTCAGGTCAAGGGGATGATGTGGTGTTCAATGACCAAGACTTCGGACCCGAAGAAGGATTCTAGGTTCATGGAGTCCCCCGGGCAACGCCTGTGACGGAGCCCACAAGAATAATATTCCGCTGCTATTTTATTTACTTGTTATGAACTTATTATCGTCCATCGAGACATATGCTATGTAAGACTTATTTATATTCGATACCTGGCTTGTAATAAATGATGCTTCACTATTTGTCGTCACATGTGTGAGAAAATGATCCTGGCATACATGTGATATTCACTCGGTTGTTCTTCGGAGAAACCGGGTGTGACATCTTGCATGGGTTTTACGATGAACAGATGTGTAAAGATCAATTGTGGACGTGGCGATGATCTTGACTTTAAATCAAACCGATCAACACGTGATCTGTCCACGAAAAAGCTTCTATTCGTGTGAGACCTATGTGTGCTGAATACATTGGCTTTGACGATACAAGTTTTGAATACTACCAAAACACCTTTTTAACAAGGTCCGACTCTAGGTCCGAGCTCCTGCAAGGTCCGACGATAGGTCCGACTTGTTTTGGGTAGCTCCGGCAAGGTCCGACGTAAGGTCCGACTTGCTTTGTCTAGGTCTGACTTATTTTGGCTAGGTACGACTTGTTTTTGCTAGCTCCGGTGCTAGGTCCGACTACCTTTAGTAAGTTCCGTGCTAGGTCCGACTAAACTTTAGTAAGCTCTGGCGCTAGGTCCCACTAGATTTGGTAAGCTCCGGTTCAAGGTCCGGTTAGCTTTGGTAAGGTTCGGAGCTTGATTGCAATGGTTCTGCTTTTAACTTGCAATGTTTCGAACTTGCTTTACTCTTATAGAAAGTTTGCTTAGTATTATTTTACTAAGTTTTTGGTGTGTTTTGGTGGTTATGGCTGATATCATTTTGCTATGGTTTACAACATGCTTATGTGAGGTGCTCACGTAAGATGTTATAGTTTCGGAACTAACGAGAGTCAAGTCGAGGACTTGTGCTCGGAAGTATTGGTTGTTTATTCATGTGCAGCTGTTGCTTGAGTTCAAGACATGGCTGGTGACAGGATCCATTGAACTAGTCTTAGGGAGAAGATGAGGTTCAACAACCAAGTTTAGGAGGAATTGTGGTTGAGTTGATCGCGAGGTTGCGCAGTATGTTTGAATCAAGAACAATGCATATGAAGGTATCTTGGACGTCGTTGGAAGATGTTTGCACGTGTGCAAGGAGTGCATGGACGTGGCTGCATGGTTTTAAGGCGTGATGAAGAGATGTGGACGTAAAGAATTGGTCGAAAGGTCCAACCGACTAGGTTATGGACTCAGGCTGCGGCTGAGTCGTGTTTGACTCAAATATGGAAAGTTTTGAGTTGGTTAGGATAGGATTTCGTGTGGGTCACGAATTTGAGTTATTTTAGGAATGTTTGGGATGTTCCTAAGGTGTTTGGAAGTCTTAAGATTGCTTCTATCTGCGTATAGAAGAGTCTTGAGCAGTATTGGAAAGTTACAGTTTGAATCCAAGTAGGAGTAGGAGTCCTAGTTTGTGTTGAGTTGGCCTTCGGGCTGGTTATATAAGCAAGGGAGGCCAGAGCTCGTGGTGCACGACTTTGGGGCTGTTACTCTTGTGTTTTGATAAATAAAATTCGTATTCTAAAGGAACTTTTATGCCTTATTTGTCCGACTTGTTTCAGACAAGTTTTTCTTGTCGAGTTTCTGTTCAACACTATCTTGCTTCGGTGGTTTTATCATAACTCGAGTTTTACAGATCCAATTGATGTTATTCTTTTTGAGTTGTCTTCAAAACTTGATTATCTATCATCTGTGAAAATTTCACGGTCATTGAATTTGTGGTTTCTGATCTACACGAGTTTGTTTGCAGTATACCAGAACTTTTTTTCTCGCGTAGGATAGATTGACCTTTGTTCGATCTTTTGATCGTAACTTGAGTTTCAACGCATTTTCATGATTCTTGTTGTGACGTCTTTGTGACTTGATTCTCTACAATCTATACTAGTTTTGTCACAGTTGAACACGTTTAGATTAGTCGCAAACATGGTTTCTTTAACAGATCGGTTTTCTGCTGAGGGGTGTTTTGTTGCTTCCGCTGAAAAGTTTTTATCTACCATTCACCATCCCCTCTGGTAGCTTTACACGTGTACTTCGATCCTACAATTGGTATCAGAGCAAATTTGCTCTAACCTTTGTGATTTGCACGTGTCTTGACTAATCATCATGGAGAAATACTCCGCCAAACCTTGTGTGTTTAGTGGTATTGATTTTCAGGTTTGGAAGGCACATGGAAGCTTTATCCAGGCGCAAGGCTTTGCAATATGGGAAAAAGTGTATAAGCTTTACATGTACCTTCAAATGATCAAGTCACGGCTACAAACATGAGAGATGTCGACAACAACAACAAGGCTCAGAACTTGATCATACAAGGACTAACTCAGAGCGACTTCGACCGTGTTGCACACCTCCGATCGGCGTACAATGTGTGGAGAGCACGTTGTAACTACCACGAAGGATCCAACACGATCAAGGAGGTAAGACATGATATGTTCAAGAAAGAATAGATGCGCTTTGAGATGCAACCTGGTGAGTCCATTGATGACCTCTTTGCTCGCTTTAATAAAATTCTCAGCAACTTGCGTAGCGTCAATGTTAATTTTTCAGATGCTGAAAATGCTAGGCAATTACTAAGTGCATTAGACATGTCAATTTGGGAGATGAAATTAACAACCATACATGAATCCACTGTCATGAGTACTCTTACATTAGATGTGCTTTATTCTAAGCTAAAAACTCATGAAATTGACATTATATCACGTAAGAACCCAAATAAGACTATTGCATTTGTCTCACAACGTGATATGCCTAGCTCCGGCCAATCATCTAGCAATACACTTGCTTTGTTGTCTTCACTAATCCTGGAACAGATTGAGGAGTTTCCAGAGGAGGAGCTAGTACTTCTTTCTACTAGGTTCTCAAAAGCATTGCAAAATGTGAGAACTAGAAGGACAGGAAGCTCCGGACCTCAACAATGCTTTGAATGTGGTAAGACAGGACACTTTCGTACAGATTGCCCTAACCTTTCAGGTCCTTCTAACCGTGATAAAAAGCAGAATAAAGTCAAGTCCTCTTTTGGCAACACCAACAAAAAAAAAGAAGAGTTTTACAGGACGCAAACTGATAAACAGTTTCATCACCGCACTTCAAGAACTTGGCTCGAGTGATGTAGACATTGAAAGTGATGAAGATGAAGATGATCTGGCAAACTTGTGCTTCATGGCGGGCAAATCAAAATCAAGTATGAAGGATGCAGAACACAACAGTGACAACGAAGAGGTATGTCCTACTTGCGAAGAATTGTGTGATGCTATTTCTCGTGCCACTATTATTGTTAAGAAAAAGGACAAAAAGCTTAGGGACAATGCTGTTAAAATTGAGTCATTAGAATCTGAAATTAATCGTTTAAAACCCTTGATTCCTAGTGATGATTCTTGTTCCTCATGTAATTTAATATATGAACAATTGTCCTCTCTAAGAAGTGCACACACCTCCATACTTGATAAACTTGAACTTGAAATCGAAGAGAACAAAAAGCTTGCTGCACTTAATGATAAAAACTTGAAAGATGCTTGTTGTTCTACAATTGATTTGCATTGTTCTACTTGTGATGATCTTGATAAGAAACTACAAGATGCTATGAAAAAAATTTCTATATTGAACAATGCTTTACGTTCTCATGAAGTTAAATATTGTTCCAATTGCAAATTAAAAGGAAAAAATTCATGTGAAAATTGCCTTGATCTATCAAATAAACTTGATAACATGCATAGGACATTAGATCGGTTTTGTAATGGGAATAAGAACCTAAACTTGCTGCTGAATTCTTCCAAGTCTTGCAATAATAAAACTGATTTAGGTTTTGATTCACATGCTCATGCTAAGGAACATCCACCTAAAATTGTAAAATCATTAGGAAGTGGTTTGATTCAAACAGTTCCTAAACAAAAAGAAGTGGTTTTTAAATCTGCAGGAGTGTTGTCACATTCGGGTTCAAATAAGCATACTGCATGCTCATCTAGACATGAAGACAAAGTTAAATTTCATTGTATCTATTGTGGTAGAGATGGTCATGTCAAAGATTTTTGTTATAGACTAGCTAAACAACATAAAAATGAAAGAATGCAAGCTAGATCTTATAACTCTCATGCAAAATTTGCTGCACATACTAAACTGAATGTCAGGAACATGCAACCTGCTGTTATGAGTCAGAAATATTCAAAGTTTACCTCCGGAGCTTCAGTTTTTGCCTCCAGAGCTTCAGTTTTTGCCTCCGGAGCTACTGATTTTCGTGCTACACAAGTAACACCTCATAGGTCAGTAGTTAAGAACAAAAAATCTCAAACTTTGACTCATAAACCTGCTGTTTTATCTCAGCTTTTGCATGTTATTCCTGCTGGACGTCGTGTGACTCAGTACTGGATTCCTAAATGCCTTTTAACTAACCCCAGTATTGAGTCATCGAAGTATTGTGCTTCTATGTAGGTTACACACTTGAGGAAGGAGAACATTTAGATTGTGGATTCAGGTTGCTCACACCACATGACCGGTAACAAAGAATGGTTCTCCTCTCTCTTTTTTGTGTCACGTGTAGAGAATGTTACTTTTGCCGATAATTCTTCAACTCCTATAATTGCTAAGGGTTCGGTTAGAGTAAATGATCACTACACTTTGAAGGATGTGGCACTTGTCAAAAATTTGAAATACAACTTGCTTTCTGTTTCACAATTGCTAGATGAAAATCTGGAAATTATTTTCAATAAAAACTGCTGCAAAGTTGTGGGTTCAAATAGTGAGCTTATCTTTAACATGTCTCGGTTTGGAAGAGTTTTTAAAGCTGATTTTGATATGCCTTCCTCTAAGCATAGATGTCTAGTTGCAAATGATTCCAAAGATTTATATTTTTGGCATCGTAGACTTGGTCAAGTAGGCTTTGATCATCTCACGTGTGTTAGTGCTCTTGATGCAATACGTGGGCTGCCTAAGCTTAAAGGGGACAAAGAAATTGTGTGCTCTTCTTGTAGACATGCTAAGATGGTTGCAGGTTCACATGCTCCTCTCACAATGACCATGACAACTGAACCGGGTCAATTTTTACACCTTGACACCGTAGGACCTTCACGTGTTCAATCCTCCGGAGGTAAATGGTATGTTCTTGTGATTGTTGATGACTATTCTAGATACTCTTGGGTTTACTTTATGGCATCTAAGAATGAATCTTTTAGTCACTTTAGAACTTTATTTATTAGATTATCAATTGATCATCCAGGACCTTTAAGAGCAATTAGAAGTGATAATGGAACCGAATTTAAAAATCAATCGTTTGATCACTTTTGTGCTGAAAATGCAATAGATCATCAATTTTATTCACCATATGTACCTCAACAAAACGGTGTTGTAGAGAGAAAGAACAGAACCTTAGTTGAGATGGCTAGGACTATGCTTGATGAATATCAAACTCCTAGGAAATTTTGGGCTGATGCAATTGCAACCGCTTGTTATGTCTCAAATCGTGTTTTCTTGCGTGCTAAGCTAGGTAAAACACCATATGAGCTCAGGTTTGGACATAGGCCTAGTGTCACACACTTTAGGATCTTTGGTTGCAAATGCTTTGTTAAGAAACATGGTAATCTTGATAAATTTGAGGCTAGATCTGTTGATGGCATGTTTCTTGGTTATCCATCTCATACTAGAGGCTACCGTGTGCTTTTACTTGATACTAACAAAACTGTGGAGACTTGTGAGGTTTCTTTTGATGAAGCTAGCCCAGGTACTAGTTCAAATATTGCAGGTCCAGATCCATATCTGCAGGGGGAGAGTATTTTCATTGAAGAAGAGGAAGAAGTGGTGTTGCTGCCCAAAAATTCAGCAGCTAATGACATTGTTCCAGCTCCTGATCTTGATTCACAGCCAGCACCGACGACCACCATTGCTGGTCCAGATCCTCCTCACGTCACAAGCTCATCTATTTGTGATGAACATGAAGAAGAAGAAGCTTGTGAAGTGTCCACTCCCCTCCAGATTCTCAAAAGTCATCCTCCACAACAAATTATTGGAAGCTTGCATGAACTGGTTACAAGATCTAGGTTTTTCGACCCCAATTCTCATGCTCATTCTGCTTTTGTTGCTTCTTTTGAACCTAAAGATATATCACACACACTCACTAATGAATCTTGGATTATTGCCATGCAAGAAGAGTTAGAAAATTTTGAAAGAAATAATGTTTGGAAACTTGTACCTCCACCTCAAGGTCACACTTTAATTGGAACTAAATGGATGTTTAAAAATAAACAAAGTGAGGATGGGGTTGTGGTTAGGAATAAGGCTAGGTTGGTTGCTCAAGGTTTCACACAAGTTGAAGGTCTAGATTTTGATGAAACTTTTGCTCCTGTTGCTAGATTAGAAGCCATAAGAATTTTGTTAGCTTTTGCTGCATCTAAAGGTTTTAAGCTATATCAAATGGATGTTAAAAGTGCTTTTCTTGATGGCTACATAGATGAGAAGGTTTATGTCAAACAACCACCTGGTTTGGAAAATCCAAAATTTCCTAATCATGTTTACAAACTGTCCAAAGCCTTGTACGGTCTCAAACAAGCCCCTAGAGCATGGTTGATAGGTTTAAAAACATTCTTACTTGAAAAGGGGTTTACCATGGGCAAGGTTGATAAAACTGTTTTTGTGCTTAAGCATGGCAATGACTCATTATTCGTTCAAGTGTATGTGGATGATATTATCTTTGGTTGTGCTTCTCATGATCTTGTGTCCAAGTTTTCAGATATGATGAGTTCAGAATTTGAGATGAGTATGATGGGAGAACTCACGTACTTTTTGGGGCTGCAAATCAAGCAAACCAAGGAGGGTACCTTTGTGCATCAAACAAAGTATACAAAAGATCTCCTAAGGCGCTTCAACATAGACAAAAGCAAGCCTCTTCGGACACCAATGGGAACAGCAACAACACTCGAACTTGATGAAGATTGTAATCCCGTTGATCAAAAAGAATATAGAAGCATGATCGGATCACTTTTGTATGTCACAGCATCAAGACCGGACATACAATTCAGCGTATGTATTTGTGCACGGTTTCAAGCCTCCCCATGTGCTTCACATCGTCAAGCCGTCAAAAGGATTCTCAGGTACTTACATGGAGCTCAAGAATTTGGCATTTTTCTTCCTTCTTCCTCAACCATTACTTTGAAAGCTTTTTCCGATGCTGATTTCGGGGGTTGTAGGATTGATAGGAAAAGTACTTCTGGTGCTTGTCATTTTCTTGGTAATTCACTTGTTGCCTGGTCCTCTAGAAAACAAAGTTCAGTTGCACAATCCACAGCCGAATCTGAATATGTAGCTGCTGCTAGTGCTTGCTCACAAATTCTTTGGGTTGTTCAAACACTTAAGGACTATGGGGTTGATCTAGATAGTGTTCCACTGTTATGTCATAACACTAGTGCCATTTGCATTGCTAAAAACCCTGTGCAACATTCGAGAACTAAGCACATTGACATTAGGTATCACTTTCTCCGTGATAATGTCAAAAAAGGGAACATTGTGCTTCACCATGTAGATACCGAACAACAATTGGCTGACATTTTTACAAAACCTTTGGATTTCACTCGTTTTTATTACATTCGTAGTGAAATAGGGGTTATGCATCCTCATGGCTTAAATTGAGGGAGAATTTTGAAACTTGGGAAGTCTATGCGTGAATCTGAAATTAAAATAATATGAGCATAGTATTTCATGCATATATGACTTTGTGATTCCTTTTTCAAGCTGAAAGTTCTTACTACATTACTCGTGTTATACATTTTGTAGTTTTTACCATGTCTAGTAATTGGAATAATTACTTACACTAAATCTGGTCATGGTCGAACTTTCTTGCAGTTTTGAACTTGTTGCATGCTCACAAGTGCTTTTAATCATAAAGAATTAATCAAGAAATCAACTCACATGTTGAGTTTTTATGTTCAAATAAAAAAATTAGAAAAGATCAAGAGAATATGCATGCATCACACTTCTTCTTTTGAGATGGCTTATCATTGCACTTAGATATGAATTTGAAAGGAGTTGAGTATGACTAAAACCATGTCCTTAAGCTTCTGACTGTCAAATGACATAGGCTTGGCTTGGTTGGTTAGAATAAGGCTGATGCTGCATATAATCTCTTGCAAATGTCATAAGATCAAAATTTGTGCTTTAAATGATAAATAAAAAGCACCAACAAGTGTCATGCTTTCAGGTCCTGAAATAGTTAAGTTTGTGAGATCATGACTTGTTTAAATTAAGATTACACTTGATCTCTAGCATGGCTTACACTACTTTATGTATCTCATTGATGTGATAGTATGATTTGGATGAGCTTTATTTTATATGTATATGTTATAATGTGCTCATAATAAATTAAAATTTCTCTTTTGTACCTTACTGAATACATTGTCAAAGGGGGAGAAATTGATCACACATTGCACACAATCACAAGTGTTTTGGCACGATTCTTCTCAGGGGGAGAATTTTTGGTATTTTTTGTTTTTCTTCTCATTTTATTTCTGATTTACAAAGGGGGAGAAATTGTTTTCAAAACTTTTCATGTGAATAAGCCAATGTTCGGATTTTAAGTGGTGTTGCCAATGCATTCATCAAGGGGGAGATTGTGAGACCTATGTGTGCTGAATACATTGACTTTGATGATAAAAGTTTTGAATACTACTAAAAAACCTTTTTAACAAGGTCCGACTCTAGGTCCGAGCTCCTGCAAGGTCCGACGATAGGTCCGACTTGTTTTGGGTAGCTCCGCAAAGGTCCGACTTGCTTTGTCTAGGTCTGACTTATTTTGGCTAGGTCCGACTTGTTTTTGCTAGCTCCGGTGCTAGGTCCGACTAGCCTTGGTAAGTTCCGTGCTAGGTCCAACTAAGCTTTAGTAAGCTCCGGCACTGGGTCCGACTAGCTTTGGTAAGCTCCGGTTCAAGGTCCGGTTAGCTTTGGTAAGGTTCGGAGCTTGATTGCAATGGTTCTGCTTTTAACTTGCAATGTTTCGAACTTGCTTTACTCTTATGAAAAGTTTGCTTAGTATTATTTTACTAAGTTTTTGCTGTGTTTTGGTGGTTATGTCCTATATCATTTTGCTATGGTTTACAACATGCTTATGTGAGGTGCTCACGTAAGATGTTATAGTTTCAGAACTAACGAGAGTCAAGTTGAGGACTTGTGCTCGGAAGTATTGGTTGTTTATTCATGTGCAGGTGTTGCTTGAGTTCAAGACATGGCTGGTGACGGGATCCATTGAACTAGTCTTAGGGAGAAGATGAGGTTCAACAACCAAGTTCGGGAGGAATTGTGGTTGAGTTGATCAGGAGGTTGCACAGTATGTTTGAATCAAGAACAATACATATGAAGGTGTCTTGGACGTCGTTGGAAGATGTTTGCACGTGTGCAAGGAGTGCATGGACGTGGCTGCATGGTTCCAATGCGTGATGAAGAGATGTTGATGTAAAGAATTGGTCGGAAAGGTCCAACCGACTAGGTTATGGACTCAGGCTGTGGCTGAGTCGTGTTTGACTCAAATATGGAACGTTTTGAGTTGGTTATGATAGGATTTCGTGTGGGTCATGAATTTGAGTTATTTTAGGAATGTTTGGGATGTTCCTAAGGTATTTGGAAGTTTTAATATTGCTTCTATCTGCGTATAGAAGAGTCTTGAGCAGTATTGGAAAGTTACAGTTTGAATCCAAGTAGGAGTAGGAGTCCTAGTTTGAGTTGAGTTGGCCTTCGGGCTGGTTATATAAGCAAGGGAGGCCAGAGCTCGTGGTGCACGACTTTGGGGCTGTTCCTCTTGTATTTTGATAAACAAAATTCATATTCTAAAGGAACTTTTGTGCCTTGTTCGTCCGACTTGTTTCAGACAAGTTTTTCTCGTCGAGTTTCTGTTCAGCACTACCTTGCTTCGGTGGTTTTATCATAACTCGAGTTTTACAGATCCAATTGATGTGATTCTTTTTGGATTGTCTTCACAACTTGATTATCTATCGTCTGTGAAAATTTCACGGTCATTGAATTTGTGTTTTCTGATCTACACGAGTTTCCTTGCAGTATTCCAGAACTGTTTTTCTCGCATAGGACAGATTGACCTTTGTTCAATCTTTCGATCGTAACTTGAGTTTCTCTCAACGCATATTCATGATTCTTGTTGTGACGTATTTATGACTTGATTCTCTACAATCTATACTAGTTTTGTCACAGTTGAACACGTTTAGATTAGTCACAGACATGGTTTCTTTAACAGATCGGTTTTCTGCTGAGGGGTGTTTTGTTGCTTCCGCTGAAAAGTTTTTATCTACCATTCACCCCCCTAGTAGCTTTACACATGTACTTCAATCCTACAGTTCGAAAGGAATCTAAGAACAGATGCAAAGAAAACGTAATGATGTCGTAAGGTGGTATTGGAGACCTACCTTACGTTCTTCATGGTCTCGGGGTCCTTCTCCTAGCAAGACAGATCGTCGAGGCTCTCTTCCGGCGATCTCCTGCGACTAAAATCCAGTGAAGGGGTTTAGCTCGGCGAGCTGGGGCTAGGGCTCTAAGTTGTAGGCTCAGGAGGTGGAATAGAAGTTCGTGGTTGCAGCCAAAGGTTTTCAGTTCTATTTATAATCGGGAAGAGAAGAGTCCTAATCTGATCAGAATTCGAATAAGAGTCCTATTCAAATTGTTTTTGAATCTTAACAACTTATCTTTAGTTGATTTGGTGTGGTAGCAACGTGGAATTCGTGTCGGTTTCCTCCCGTACCAGTATTCCCGTACGTACAGAAGCGAAACTGCTTCAAATCTCGTCACCCTCGCGGTGATGAGCTCCGGAAGCTCCACGTGTCCTGTGGAAACCTGGGCTCCCTTTTCCGCAGAGACAAGCTCCGGTTGTTCCGCGTGTCAGGCGGGAGAGATCTCCCTCTTCCTCAGAGGTGAGCTCCGCTTGCGCCACGTGTCCTAGCAGGCGGGACCTCCCTCTCTCCAGAGGCGTGCTCCGCGTGCGCCACGTGTCTGGTGGGTTGGGACCTCCCTTCTCAACAAAGGCGAGCTCTGCGAACGCCACGTGTCAGTCCTGGACCTCCCCCTCTCTTCGGAGGTGTCTCCGAGTGTGCCATGTGCCAAGTAGCGCCGGACTTCCTTTCTGCTCGGAGACGAGCTCCGAAGTCGGCATGTGTCCAATAGTGACGGACCTCCCGGAGATGAGCTCCAGAGGTGACACGTGTCCAATAGTGTCGGACCTCCCGGAGGTGAGCTCCGGAGGTGACACGTGTCTAGTAGTACCGGACCTCTCGGAAGTGAGCTCCGAGAGCGACACGTGTCCCGCGCGACTGGTCCTCTCTCTTTCGCAGCGACGAGCCCCGCAGCCGACATGTGTCCTGCGGAACTGGCCTCGCTCTTCCGCAGAGGCTAGCTCCGGGCGCAACACGCGTCCCACGGGGTCGGACCTCTCCCCTTTTGCGGGGATGAGCCCCGAGCCTGCCACGTAGCCAGTTTGGCTGCGGACCTCTCCCCCTCTGCAGGGATGAGCTCCGGACGCGCCACGTGGCCAGCGACCGTGGAAATTTTCTACACCGCTCCTCGGCGAACTGGAATTCGCTCTTTTTTGGCTATCTCTTTAATATTTTCTCTGTTTCAACTTATTGTAAAAATGTTTTCTACATGAAACTTGAATACATGCAGAAATAAAAAATGACGGTGTCACAGCCCATACCTCATATGCTAGAGCCATGTCTTGTCAGGGAGTTTTGTCAACAGGCACACAAGTAGTGCAGGCTTGAGAGTTGCTATGTACAACCTATTGGTCGACCGAGAAACCTTTACAAGCAGATCTTGTGTCTGATCAAAGATGCACATTTTTTCTCCCTCCATTGTGATCTTGCAACCCCTTATTCTAGTTGACCCAGACTTATAATGTTGCTCTTGTTGGAGGTGAAAAATGGTCGTGAATTTTGTAGGTTGCAGGAGCCAAAAAATGAGGTGGAAAGGGTTTGTTTATCTCAAGAATTTAAGGTGAAGAAGGCTTCGGCAAGGAAATTACTCAAGACTGAATAAATTACGTGCGGGGAGCCTGATTTTCCATGAAAACTCAAGATACAAGCGCCCTGGTGGGAACTTGACCCGAGAAGACCCAATTACCTTGCAGCTGCGAGATAAACTGGTTCAAATGCAAGATAAAAGGCCGAAGGGACTTAGGTGATCTTAGTAGAGTTCAAAACTTTGTACAAAATAAATAGTATCGTGTCAAGTGTTCTAGAAGGTCTAGCACGACATTCGTCCGTGCAATTAGATAGGATTGAGTCCTAGGGATTAGATGAGTTTAGTTTAAACCGCTACTACAACAAGCTTCATCTCAGGCGGCTCTAAATGTATTATCACACGCGGTTCTCAAAACCACCGGAAACAAAGAGCATGTGATAATCAGCAATTTTCACAGGCGAAAACTTAAACCGCCTGTGAAAAAGTTATCACAGATGGTCTTAACCATCATGAATCCGCCTGTGAAGACTCTTTATCACTGGCGGTTTGTAACATAAGAGTATCCGCCTGTGATAACTCTATTATCGCAGGCGGTTCTATACCTACAACTAGCCGCCTGTGAAGAATCTTTATCACATGCGGTTTGTAACGTAAAGAATATCCTCCTATGATAACTCCATTATCGCAGGCGGTTCTTTACCTACGACTGTCTGTCTGTGAAAAATATTTATCACAGGCAGATTGTAACGTAAGATTATCCGCCTGTGTAACTCTATTATTGCAGGCGGTTCTTTACCTATGACTAGCCGCCTGTGTAACTCTATTATCGCAGGCAGTGCTTTATCGATGACTAGCCACCTATGAAACTATATTATCACAGATGGTTCGTTACCTACGATAAGCCGTCTGTGAAATTATATTATCACAGGCGATTTGTTAGGTACTACATGCTGTTATTTCTAATTTCCAGGTCAATTTCATATGCACATTCACACACAGTAGAAACAATATATTCTGACAAGCATCATCGACACAATATCACCAAATGGTCATCTCATATACATATATGTAAGTACAATATATCTCAATTCATAGTTTACAAGTTTTTTACTAAAAACCGAATTGATGCTCAGTATACTGGTAAAGTTCTGGACATCAGCTATTAAACCAGCGTCATCGAAGAACTGCCCTTTTCGGTGGAAAATTTCACGATGCATGAAGTGACACAGTTCACTCGCAATCTTCTCGGCTCCTCCACCATGCATATCTCTAGAAATCGGCCATTCTTCGTCCACATTCTTCATGTGCTGCAATGAAACAAATAACAAGATTTAGAATGTGTTAGTGACAACGTAACATAATAGCATTAAAATACGCTAGTTATAATGAAATTGAAACTAAAAAGTAATAAAATACAATATTCAAATTAAGAATAACTTACATTCTCACGATCCACTCTATATTCGTAGGCGGTCCGAAGATGCTCACATACATAATACCCGCATAAGACGCTCCTAGAAGGCTGCTCGGGACAAGGACAATATGTTGATATATGCAATGCATCCTTATTAGGAGGTCTCTGACCGCCAAGTTTTTTCGCGTAAAACTGCCAAGCGCTGTGATACAAGAAATGTCATATAAGAGTTGCCAACCTATATATATGCGTGTACATTAAAAGTATCGAATAACCATACGTTCTCAAAATCTCAAGTAAATCTTTGTAAGTATCTTGTGAGTAATCGGCTGAGTCCAAGACCGTTGCCAAACCCTGGGTTAGCTTGATAAAGATCATTATGTAGTGTTTACTACACACGTACAAACACACATGATAAGTTAAAAACTAGCAATAATTTTTATTTCCATGCCATGTGTCAAACTTACTCAAAGTGGTACGGAGCCTTTACGAGGTCCTTGCCATCTTTGACAAAGTTAAACATGGCATGTCCTATATAAGCTGCAACCTATATCTTTTTATCCTTCTTTTAGATCGCGATTGATTTTTTAAATTGTTTTTTTGTGATGCGCTTGTACTGTTCTGAGTCTCGTTGCACCTGAAAGTCGAAATTCGACTTTGCAATCACTATAGGGTCAAGGATACCTGTCTTGGAGTTTAGCTTTTCATTATCCATGTATTGCATCCTATTGAATAAGTCTGGAATTGTTATAATGTCATGACATGTGTATGCGTGTAGTAAGAAAAGCAAATACGAAATATTAGAGGCGCATACAAGCACCAGACGAGTAGCAGGTTGATTTCAAGCATGCCTCGTGTGACGCCCTCAATTCTGTGGAAAACCACGGAACCGAGAACTGATGCATATGTGTGTCCAGGATGTTCATCACACATACACATATGTTCCACAAACTGAATTCAGAATATATATAACCACGAATAACAGAGTTTATTACAATGTTTCATGAGTCTTGGACTCATGCTCACAGTGGAAGTCTTAATCTAACAGCGGAAGCCTTATTTCTATGCAGCGGAAGTCTTCTAACTAGTGTTGAAGCAATTCTAAGCAGTAGCGGCTCCATCTCTACTCCATCCCCACAGGCAAGGTTGAGAACAGATTACACGCCTAATGCTCCACTTGGTCTTCATAATAATCTTCTCCCGTTGCTAATGATGAAATAATGCAAGTTTGAGTACAATGATGTACTCAGCAAGTGCGGGAAAAATATGATATGAAGCTCATAACAAGGTAGGTATAGAAAGGCTCATTGCAGAAAGCAAAGTTATTTATCAAAACCATAATAAAACAGCAACTCATCTTTAAGTGAATGTAATCCCAACATGTATTAAAATATCAATCATATCTCCATTATGTTCATTACCTTCCATGTCACAACCAGTCATCAATCAACCTCATTCTCTCTCACAAATACCTCCTCGTATTCGCTACCATCTCACAAATACCATCTCGTATTCGCTACCATTTCATCTCATAAAACAACTTCGTCTCCCACCGAGACCAACCTTGTTGTCATGACTCAACAGTCATGCAACCCATCTTATCATCCGGACTCAACAGTCCCAAAACCAAAACATAACCAAACCAATAACCGTCCCAACTAATCATGGAAGTTGGCCAGGCGCTCGTGACCGTAAGCTCGTCTATCATGATAGTTTTAGACTCTGCAGAGTTTGCACCTCTTTACCCACAAGTTTGTGATTTTGTCACCCGTCGGCGACTGCAAAACCTCCATTATACCAGTATACAACCGTTGGTGTATGGCCAAGAGATCACAAAATATCCTTTATAAAGGGGCTACTAGATGTATGGACTCACTAAGGTTTCACCGGCAGGCTAGAATCTCCAATTCTCCCACCCATAGGCCCCCTCTTGTGCCATGCAGTTCCCAGGGCAGTCCTCACTCAACTCCCATTCCCCACGCCTTCCACGGTCCATAACAATCTAGCAACTCACCTAATTAGTCAGCTAAGCCGCACCCATACTTGGCCTTGTGATGGCACTGTTATCCTGACATGTGCTCGCATGAACCGGTCCTTAGATCTACGGCAAGTAAAACCACCATCTCATGTTACCTCATTCACAAACCCAGTCTTGCCTAGATCTCCCTCCGATCCATGTTCATTAACAACATCAGTTTCTTATTATCATTATGAGTGCAGTTAGCTAGACACATCTATCTCGCTTTCCAATCCCATGGACTCAGCGAAGCTTAAAAGCAAAAAAAAACATACCCGACTCATAAACTTCCCTGGCGACAAGGGTGGTTTAACCAAAACTAGTAAACTCCTATAAAAGGGTTTCCCATCATGTTTGACTCAGCACACACGCCTTTTCGCAAAACAAAACAGTTTTTCCCAAAACATAGGATCAATGTGGTAAGGGGCACTTGCCTTGTTCTTGCGGTTCCGGTTGCTCTTGGATCTCGAAACCTTTGTTGTTGCAGCTCGTCGTAGACAGCTCCCCGAGCTTGTCCTGCTATACAGGATCACGCATATACAAGATCCACAGCAGTCAATATCATGCACAAACTTTAACTAGATGCGATGATGCATATGCATGCTATCCTATAATGCAGTTTATTTTTATTAGGTCTGTTTGTACGTGTTCTTGCATGGGTTTATGATAAACAGAGGTGTTCGGATCAGATGTGGATGTGGCAATGACCTTGTCTTAAGATCAACCCGATCAACAAATGATCTGTCCACGAGAAAGCTTCTGTTCGAAATGAATCGAAGAACAGATGCAAAGAAAACACAATGATGTTGTAAGGTGGTATTGGAGACCTACCTTACGTTCTTCTCGGTCTCGGGGTCCTTCTCTGATCAGACAGATCGTTGGGGCTCTCCTCCGGCGATCTTCCTCGCTGAACTCCGGCGATGGGTTTACTCGGCGAGTTGGGGCTGGGGCTCTAAGTTGTCGGCTCAGGAGTTGGAAAAGAAGGTTGTGGTTTCGACCAAAGGTTCTGGGTTCTATTTATAATCGGGAGAAGAAGAGTCCTAATCTGATTGTATTCCGAATAAGAGTCCTATTCAGATCGTCGTTGAATCTTAACAACTTATCTTTAGTTGATTTGGTGCGGTAACATTGTGGAATTCAGGTCGGTTTCTTCTCCGTACCGATATTTCCATGCGTACAGAATCCAAAAACCGTTCCAGAACTCGTTTCCTCCGCGGTGATGAGCTCCGGAAGCTCCACGTGTCCACCGGGGCCTGGTCTCCTCCTTTCCGCAGAGACGAGCTCCGGTTGTGCCGCGTGTCAAGCGAGCGAGACCCCCCTTCTCTTTTGGAAGTGAGCTCCGCCTGCGCCACGTATCCTGGCGGTCGGGACCTCCTCTCTTATTCGGAGGTGGCTCCGCGCACGCCACGTGTCAGTGGCGGACCTTCCCTCTCTTCGGAGGTGGCTCCGGGCGTGCCACGTATCCATTTCGGACCTCCCTCTCTTCGGAGGTGAGCTCCATGAATGCCACGCGTCAAGTAGCGCCGGACTTTCCTTTTTCCTCAGAGACGAGCTTCAAAAGTAGACACGTGTCCAACAGTGACGGACCTCCCGGAGATAAGCTCCGATGGCGACACGTGTCCAATAGAACCGGACCTCTCGGGGGTGATCTCCGAGATCGACACGTATCCCGCGCGACGGTTTCTCTGATTTCCGTGGTGAGTAGCTCCGAAGGTGACATGTGTCCTGCGGAACTGCCTTTGCTTCTTCCGCAGAGGCTAGCTCCGGGGGCAACACGTGTACCACAGGGTCGGACCTCTGCCCCCCACTTGCGGAGGTGAGCCCCGAGCCTGCCACGTAGTCAATTTAGCGGCGGCCACTTCACAGGGATGAGCTCCAAACACGCCACGTGGCCAGCGGGCCGTGGAAGTTGTCTTCGGCACTCTCTAGGAACTGGATTCGTGTAACACCCAAAACCTGCTAAAGAGGGGAATTTAAAAATATTTGGACGTATTGCATGTGGTGCAGAAATTCAAATTCAAACTGGAATTCAAATTCAAATCAAAACAGAAAAGAAAAGGAGAAAGAAAAAGAAAGAAAAAACCCAACCGGCCAGTGGGCCGAAACCCGCCAGCCGGCCCAATCCCCCGCGCCAGCCCGAACCCGCGCCCCCTCTCTCCCTCTCACTGACACACGGGGCCCGCGTGTCATCTCCTTCCCCGCGCGCCGCCAACGGCCCCGGACTCTTCTCTCGCGCCCGATCACAACTGACCTCCGGAAAACCGCGCCCCAGCCCGATCTTCGGCCCTGGGCGATGCTATTTATCCAAACCGACCCGCTGCCGCCTCCCCTCGTGCAATTCACGCAAGGAAAACTCGCCGAATTCCCCAGCGCCGCTCCACCCTTCTCTCCGGTGAGAACCGACACTTTTATCACCGTTTTCCTTTGATCCTTGCTCGGACTTCCTGATCTAATGCGCTGATCGTGTTCCACCGCCTTCGGGGAGTCACGCGGGTGAAGAAAACCCGGTGTTTTGCGCTCTGGACGCAGCTCCGGCGAGCACCGCCGCATTTCATCTCGGACCTCGCCGCCGACCACCTTCTAGGGCCTCCGAGCTCAAGAAAAACCCCGAGGTGAAATCCCCGACCTCCCCTCTACCGTTCTATGCCAAGAAATCCAAGTTTTAGGTAGTATAGACGAAAATCCGAAGATCTCCGGCGAGATTGCCGCCCCCCGCCGCCGCGCGCCGCCGGGCAGCGCCGCCCGTGCACGGCCAGGGCGACGTGGCCCCCTGAGGCCAGTCCATTTTAAATCGTGCGGTCCCTATTAGATCTAACCCGTACCGCTTCACGTTATAATCTCAGCCGTCTGTTTTAAATCGGACGGACCACGTCGGCCCCGCATTATAAAGGCCAGGATTCTTACGCGCTACCCCCTGGGGATCTCGGAAAACACGAGCTAGCCCCAGAAACTTCTGATCTAGCCCCTGAACTTTCAGAAATTCGTGTAAATTCATTTAAAAATCAGTTTTAGCTCCTGGACTTAATAAAAATTAGGAAAACCCCTCTGTTATGTGTAGTTAGACCCCTGGAAATTTATGAAATAGTAAATTAGACCCTGCAGTAGGGTGGATTTACCTTTTTAACCCTATATGACATTAAATTCAGAAATTTGAATATGTGACTAGGATTTAAATTTAAAAAGGTAAGGCAAACACATGTGCAAATTCAAATTTAAACTCTCCTAGCACTTGGAAAACTTTAGAATGAGTTAAAAATAGATTTTAGGCTGAAATGAAATCTGCCTAAGTGTTGTTAATATTTATTAGTTCTAGAAACACATTTTTGGGCTAGGAAATAATTCTGAAAAACTGATAAAATAAATTTAAATTAGTTCACATCAGAGGAGAAGTTCAAAAATATATTATTTAATATCTTAGATCAGAACCTATTCTGTTTAGATGATATGTCCTACTATTTAATATTAAAACTCACTTTTAGGCATAGAAAATAAATCTGAAAAATATAGGAAAATAGGTATGCATAATTAGAAAATGATAAATGAAGTCTCCAAATCCAAAAACTTCAGTTTAGGATTTGGTAGAAGATCTGAAAACCTATTTGGAGTAGGAAATTACCTTTCATGCAAACTTGGTAGCTAAGAAGTGTATTAATTAAAAATAAAGAATTTCTTCAAATTGCAAATTCATATATAGTGTGCAAACAGAAATCTGAATACAAAAGTTAGAAATTATATACATATGTTTAAAAGTGCATGTAGGCAAAAAATCAACACATGTAGAGTAACCACAACACTTAGAAATGTGAATGACTTTCATAGGTATGTATGTGTGGTTTGTATGAAGTGAAAGTGTGAACTATGTCTTATGGATTGTTGTTTTCTTTTGCTATGTGTATTGGCATGAGTAGAACCTGCCCCAGAGCAAGTTCTCCCCTTCCAAGACCAAGACTTTCCATTCCCAGAGCAGCAGGAAGAAGGCAAGTGTCCTTGACCACCTTGATCCTATGCTAGGATGTGTAGATAGAATTATTTGCATCGTCAATGGAAATATGAAACCCATGCTAGGAAGTTTCCCTAGAATTGCATTATCTTGTTTCCTTGTAGCTTGGGTTGGGATTTATTTTATCATGTCATTTATTTATATGCTTATGCTTAACCATGCTTAGAATGGGATAAGTGGGATATGAGATCATCAACTTGTTTACCTTACTCTTGAATGAGATATTATGAGTTATGTAGAGGTAGGGATCGAGGCAAGTTAGATGATTTGGTTGGTGTTGGGTGCACGAGACTCGGGTTTGTGTTTAGTACTTGCCTGGATCCTAAGGAACGGTTCATGGAGCATGTAACCTGGCTTTACCGTGCCAACCACATGCTGAGATGGGGCAGCTTGGCCAATTAATTAGGTGTATCCCCAGCGTAGTATGGGTGTGTTGGATGGTGCGGGGAATAGGTTTCAGCTGGACTACCATATGAACCGCAAGGCTCAAGAGGGGGCCACTGCAGCGGGGTTGGAGCCTCTTGTATGCTGTTAGGGGTGAAACCTCAGTGGGCCCACGCTCGTCGGGAATCCCTTTGTAAAGGCCTCGTAGTGATCTCCTGGCTACACACCTGGGAAGTGTGAATGTGGTTCGCGGCCACTGGCATAATGGAGGTTCTTTTAGTCCACCCGGCAACGGGGGATGAAATCACTACATGTGTGTACAGTGGTGCAAACTCTGCAGAGTCAAAACTGTCATGACAGCCGTGCTCACGGTCAAGAGCGGCTTGGAATTATTCATGATTAGAGGATGATGAATTTGGAAGTTTAGGATGTTAAGCGGGGAGCTTAACATTGGAAATGAGACTATGCTTACTTGATATTGATGATGGGTTGAGGGATTGGGACCATTCCACGTGTGTAGTAATGTAGGTGCTTAATAAGCTAAGGTGATACATAATTATTGCGTAGTGCTTTATCCATGAGTTCAACCTCTCCTTGCTCTAGCCATGCATGACATAACTTTCCCACACTTGCTGAGTACCCACGGTACTCAAACTTGCTTTTCTGTTGGTTTATATTGCAGCTCAGGTCAAGAGAATGATGTGGTGTTTAATGACCAAGACTTTGGTCCCGAGGAAGGATTTTAGGTTCACGGAGTCCCCCGGGCAGCGCCTGTGACGGAGCCCACAAGATTTATAATCCGCTGCTTTTTTATTTACATGTTATGAACTTATTATCGTCCATCGAGACGTATGCTATGTAAGACTTATTTATATTCAAACACCTGGCTTGTAATGTGATGATGCTTCACGATTTGTCGTCACATGTATGAGAAAATGATCATGGCATACATGTGATATTCACTCGGTTGTTCTTCGGAGAAACCGGGTGTGACAATTCGGCTCTTATTGGCTATGTTTTTGATATTTTTCTCTGTTCCTTCTTTTTTAAATGTTTTCTCTTCATGAAACATGAATATATGCAGAAACCAAAAATGAGGGTGTCACAAATCTACCCCCCTTAAGTTGAATCTCGCCCTCGAGATTCGTTAGTAGAGAATAGATGAGGAAATTCTGCCTTGATGTCTTCTTCACGTTCCCATGTGGCTTCAGCTTCGGTGTGATGGCTCCATTGTACCTTGCACCATCGGATCACTTTGTTCCTGGTGACCCTTTCCTTTACGTCGCAAATTCAGACAGGGTGCTCCGTATAAGTCAGGTCCTCTTGAAGTTCAAGCTCTTCCATTGGTACTCGCTCCTCCGGTACTCTCAAGCACTTCTTGAGCTGGGATACATGAAATACGTCATGTACGTCGGAGAGATATGTTGGGAGCTCTAGTTGATAGGCTACTTCTCCTCGCTTGTTCGAATCTTAAATGGTCTGATGTAGCAAGGTGCTAGCTTGCCTTTGACGCTGAAACGTCTTTGGCCGCGGATAGGCGATACCTTAAGGTATACGAAGTCTCCTACTTCGAAGGTCAACTTCCTTCGCCTATTGTCCGCATAGCCTTTCTGTCGTGACTGAGCAGCCTTTAAGTTCTCCCATATCGTTTGGACTTGTTTTTCAGCTTCTTGTAGCACTTCGGGTCCAAACACCTGGTTCTCTCCGGTCTCATTCCAGAACAGAGGTGTTCTACACCGTCTACCGTACAATGCTTCGAAAGGCAACATCTTCAAGCTAGCTTGATAGCTGTTGTTATAGGAGAATTCGACGTACGGTAAACTCCTATCCCAACTACGCCTATGTTTCAAGGCGCAAGCTCTCAACATGTCCTCCAAAATTTGGTTTGTCCTTTCGGTTTGCCCATCGGTTTGTGGGTGATAGGCGGAGCTAAAATTCAGTTGTGTACCCATAGCTTTCTGCAGCTTCCTCCATAATCTAGAGGTAAACTGAGAACCTCGATCTAAGACTATCCTCCTTGGGACTCCATGACGGCACACGATCTGCTCCATGTACAACTCGACTAATTGTGCAACATTGTACTTGGCCCTTATAGGGAGAAAATGGACTGTTTTCGTCAATCGGTCCAGGATAACCCAGATGGAGTCGTAACCCGACTGAGTACGTGGCAATCCGATGATGAAATCCATACTGATTTCCTCCCACTTCCACTCTGGTACCTTCAAAGGTTGCAACAATCCAACGGGTCTTTGATGTTCGGCCTTCACCCATTGGCATGTGTCGTATAGGGTAACGTATTCGGCTATATCCCTTTTCATACCATCCCACCAGTAACAAGTCTTCAAGTCCTTGTACATTTTGGTACTTCCGGGATGTATGGAATAGAGTGAATCATGTGCCTCCTTCAATATCATGTCGCAGAGGTGCTTCACGTTAGGCACACAAATCCTTTTTGCTAGCCAAAGCGTACCCTTCTCATCTTCTTTGAAATCTTTCTCTATTCCTTGTTGTATCCTTTCCTTGATCTCCTTGATCTGCTCATCCGTTGCTTGGCCATCCCTTATCTCTTGCTCCAATGAAGAGTGGATCTCCATCACTTCCTTCTTGTTCAAGAATCCAATGTGTAACCGTTCGAACTCCTTACGTAGTTCGGGTGGTAGCTCCCGAACCGTGAGTTGGTGACATGCTCCCTTCCGACAAAATGCATCAGCTACTACATTGGCCTTCCCTGGGTGGTAGTTGATTCCAAAATCGTAATCCTTGATGGGTTCCAACCATCGACGTTGCCTCAAATTCAAGTCCGTTTGTGTAAATATGTACTTGAGGCTTTTATGATCCGTATAGATCTCACATCGATGATCAAGGATATAATGTCTCCAAATCTTCAATGCATGCACTACTGCTGCTAGCTCCAAGTCATGTGTAGGATAATTAAGCTCGTGCTTCTTTAATTGTCGTGAGGCATAGGCTACCACTCGTCCTTCTTGCATGAACACATATCCGAGCCCTTGTCTGGATGCGTCACAATATATGTCAAAGCTCTTGCTTACGTCCGGCAATACCAAAACCGGCGCCGTGGTTAGCCTTTTCATGAGTTCCTCAAAACTTTCTTGGCATGCTGGTGTCCATCGAAAGGCTTTTCCCTTTGCTCGGAACTCCGTCAGAGGCTTTGCTATCTTAGAGAAGTCTTTAATGAAGCGTCGGTAGTATCCAGACATCCCAAGAAAACTACAAATATCCCTCACATTTTGCGGCTGGTCCCACTTTAGAACATCTCTCACTTTTCCGGGATCAACCGATACCCCTTCTTCGGAGATAATGTGGCCTAGGAACGATATTTCCTTTAGCCAAAATTGACACTTGTTAAGCTTGGCATACAATTGATGCTCACGCATTTTCTGCAAGGTCAATTTCAAATGTTCTTCATGCTCCTCCTCTCTTTTTGAATACACCATAATGTCGTCGATGAAAACCACGACGAACTTATCCAAGTACTACATGAAAACCTTGTTCATGAGGTACATGAAGTATGCGGGTGCATTTGTTAACCAAAAATACATGACGGTATATTCATACGAACCATACCGTGTTCGGAAGGCAGTCTTGGGTATATCGGAGGGCTTAATCTTCAGCTGGAAATATCCCGACCGAAGATCAATCTTGGAGAACACTCGGGCTCCTTTCATTTGGTCGAATAAGTCCTCTATACGGGGCAGAGGGTATTTGTTCTTGATTGTCACCTCGTTGAGAGACCTATAGTCCACGCACATCCTTTGAGTCCCATCCTTCTTGTCCACGAAGAGCACAGGAGCTCCCCACGGTGACGAGCTTGGACATATAAAACCCTTCTCCAACTGCTCTTGAATTTGCTTCTTGAGTTTTACCAATTCATTGACAGGCATCCTATAGGGTCTCTTTGCTATGGGTGCAGTTCCGGGTACCAAATCTATGGCAAACTCAATGTCCCAATCAGGTGGCATACCTGGAAGTTCCTCTGGAAACACGTCCGAGAATTCTTGAACCACTGGAATGCTGTCCAATGTTGCTCCTTCAACGTGGTTCAAGATTGCCTTTTCGGTTGTTTGTTGGGCTGACTCAAACTCGACACGAATACCGTGCTCATTTGTCAACTGCACGCTTCTTTCAGCATATTGGATTACCCCGTTGTGCTTGCTTAACCAATCCATCCCGAGTATTATGTCAATCCCCTGGGAATCCAAGACAATAAGGTTGGCAAGGAAGTCTACCGCCCTTATTTTAAGGCTTACTTTCGGACATACTATATTAGTCCTCATCTCTCCTCCGGGAGAATTAACTAACATAGCACATTTTAAGTGGGATATGGGTAGATTATGCTTGGCAACATACTTGGATGATATGAAGGAATGTGATGCTCCAGAATCAAATAAGATGGTGGCTGGGTTGGAGTTGGCAAGGAACATACCAATTACGACGTCCTCAGCCTGTTGTGCTTTCTCAGGAGAGACATGGTTCACGTTGCCACGAGCATAGTTCTGCTGTCCACAGTTTCCTTGATTGTCCCCTCCGTTCGGTCGCAGGTTCTATTTGGGCACGTTGCCTTGCTGTCTAGGGCCTCTCCTCGGGCACTGGCTCGCGAAGTGTCCTGTTTCCCTGCATGCAAAGCATGCCTCGTTGCCTACGGCAGCAGGTACGTTGGGGCGGGGGTTTTGAACAGGAGCGCCCATGTTAGGTCGGGGCACAGGAGGCAGGGGCACACGAGGTGCTTGTGCAACGGGTCGTTGCTGTGGTGGCTGACTAGGGCGGTATGCAAAAGTGGTCGATCTCTCGGATCTTGCTTTCAACTACTATAGCCTTGTCAACCAACTTCTAGAACCTTGCGTAGTCATTGTTGAGGAGCTGAACCTGGATTTCGTTGTTCAACCCTCTCATGAACAGATATTGCTTCCTCTTGTCTGAGTTGACATCTTCGGGGGCATACCGGGACAGTTGTGTGAACTTGTTGAGATACTCATTCACGCTTCTCTGTCCTTGGCGGAGACCTTCAAACTCCTGTCTCTTGAGCATCATTACACCAGCAGGGATGTAATGAGAGCGGAAACTCTCCTTGAACTCAGTCCAAGTGATCGTCTCAGGGTCGACATGAGCGTTGCATAGGGCATCCCACTAGTCAGCGGCAGCTCCCATAAGTTGGTGCAACGCAAAAAGAACCTTCTCTCGGTCATTGCACTGCACTATGTCAAGCTTCTTCTCCATGGATTTCGACTAGTCGTCGGCCTCCATGGGGTCGTTAGCTTGAGCAAAGGTGGGTGGTCGAGTCCTCATGAACTCACCCAGTCTGTTATGAGCCGGCGGTGGTGGTGGCGGTGGTGCCGGAACGGGGTTGTTATTGTTGGCCTGCAACTGACCCAAAGTTTGGATCATGGTTTGCATAAGTTGGTTCTTGTAACAGCTCTGATACCACGCTGAGACGGCCCCACGGGACCTCGTCGGGTGGTGCCGTGTTATGCGGCACCCAACAGCAGACGGGTCGATGAACATACATCATATTACATAAATAGTTTGCGGAAGCGTACAAGATTGTTTTACAAATAAGTATATCAGAGTAAACTACAGCGGAAGACTATCACTCTCACGACTCATATCTAAACTAGCAACAAAGAAACGGTCCAGCCCGCGGACGTTTCTTACTAGCAACACGAAGACAATCTGCAGCGGCGAGGATGCTCTTAGAGTAAGCACTCGGAGGTTCCCGAGTCTCATCGGCACCCCTTCTCATAATCAGCGAGTCAATTACCTGCAAAACAACTCGGAGAGCATCCGTGAGCATAACGCTTAGCAAGACTTAACCGTCACCCTAAACATGAAACTCTAAGTGAGGTTATGAACCTAACATAGGATGGCATAAGCATAATTAAACTCGCCTAAAAGTGCATCCTTACTTTCAGGTATTAATTGCAGCATTTTAAGTAACCCTGGGTACGCCACATCGGGAGTCCACAATCAAACAAGAAACGCTTTCCCCCGATGTAAATTGCTCATGGCATAAAAGAATCGAGTTTGCACTAGCCTATTCATCAAGTTCCAATACAAAGGTAGGATAATATTTCACATCAAAATGATTAGTTCCTTTCTCATGCAAGTTCTTACTACGTCACGACTGTGAGAACAAGTATGCTCGGTCCATTCCGCGAGCGATGGTGATTCGAATCAATAACACCCGGACTACACGACACGTACGCCCGTACTCGACGTTGCCTACAACAACCATCACTGACGTCGTACGTGGCAGACTTTACCCTGTTTCACCCCCGCTGAATCGATCAAGTCGCCCCGTACAGTAGCTACTCTCATGGTGCACCTTCCGACATGAGATGTCATGAGAATATTCCCCACATACTGCACACCGGCCGTCCGCCTGAGGCGACCCGAGAAGTCCCAACGACAGCTTCCCGAGGTACATCGGTTTACTGGGTCCCATATGGCCAGCATGAGTCCGGTACACAACTCAAACTTGTTCAACAGGGCCGCATACGGATCGGTCCTTTACCGACACGGACAGGTCTACAGCACCCAGGCCCCTATGTCCTGCTGCTCCTACAACCTTCCGGTCTCAACTTTAACTTGCTAATTCATTTACGAACCAATCCCGTATGCCCCTATTGTTCCTGAAACTGCGAGTAGCATCTCACCACTCGACTTCTACCGAACCGTACTTAAGCATGGCAGTTCTACGCGGTGAAAGACATCTACCCAATACTCCATGGGTCAATTGGGCTATGCAAGAGGAGTATCAAACACTAGACCTAATGCACAGTTCAAACCTTAACCGAAAGTGAATACAAAACAAAAACTTAACAGCTGTTAAATGCAAACCGGAGCTTGCCTGTTTTGCAGGGTAGTCGTATATATCAGTTAGTGTCCTTGCAGATCCACCCTTGACTCTCCGGAGCTTGATCCACTTTGATGAATCACTCCTTTGAGTCCCCTTCGTTGTGGTTCCTATTGAAATGCATATGCACATATTTTATAGAATGTAATGGAAAGAAGTTATAGAATTACTTTCTTAAGAACAGAGGTTGTGTGGAAAAGCCAAGCATGGCTTGGTTTGCCTCTGTTGTGCAAAGAACAGAATTAAACTAATTTGACCTTAAGGCCCTTAGCTATACACTAACCCTTTTCTCTAATGAACATAATAGATAAGCTGAAAATATTTGAGTGCAACTGAAGAACAAGAACTCCAATGGCCTCAAAACTTGTACAGCAGGTTCTATACTACCTAAGGATTTAGCTTGCTAAATTGCAGCTAATGTGGAGTCATATTGTGTCCTCCATAATTCTCACAATATCTCTTATTTATTTTACCTTATACATAAGTATGGAGAATAAGAACAGGGAGTTCCAGGACTCATCTTGGGCTGATAATTTACATGTGAGTTCTTGATCACATGAGAGTCATCTCGTCCAAAATTCAGCCCTTTTACTTGGGTAGTTCTCCCAGAACAATTCTTTAAGCATTTGTACTCAATAGAATTAATTCTGTAGTAATGTGCATTTTCATGCCCAACTAAGTGAACTACAATTCCAAGTATGTCCCCGAGAGCTTGCCTAAATTTTCCTATGATTTTTGGAGCTATGGATTGCTCAGAACAGATTTTTGAAGTGGGAAACATTTTCTGAAAATGTTTCTGGACTCTTATGAACACAGCAGATTGTTTTTAGCAAATTCCTACTCAAATGATCTTCAAATGAGCTGAACATTTGCTATAAGGTCAACAATATGCTAAAGAATATTCTGGCAAAATTTGGGTATTTTTGGATAAACCAAACTCCCTCAATAATTCTTTTTCAGAAAACCTTCCAAGAATTTTCCAGAATTAAATAATTCGTTTCATACAAATTGGGTTGTAGATTTGGACAGAGCTATTCAATATGAATCCAACCCAATTTGAATCACTAAATTTGGGGATTCCTAGCAAGAGTTATGAGGTTCTAAAGTTTGGGGAAAAATTCTGAAATTGACCTCTGTTTATTTTCCCATTTTCAGAGACATAAGGAATTAACACCACATTTGGCCAAGCAAATGAGGTCCAATGCTTCTGAAAATTGTACTGGAGTTCAAGTATTTTTGGAAGACTCTCCTGCCCAAATTTGGGGATTTTCCAATACATAGAACTCCTGGAAAAATTCCCACAAGCTTTTCCTTCTATGAATTAATGAGCCAAAACCAGGGGTTTTCATAATTATTGGGTTGTACCTCTGGATAGTACTCTCTTAAAGGAATCCAACAAAATTTATCTCACTATTTTTGGAGCTTCCTACACCAAGTTATGAATTTTACAAGTTTGCACAACTCTCTGTTTGATTTTAAACAGCACAGTCGCGCGTGGGGCCCACGGGTCAGGTGCTTCTTCAACCTCCCGCCAGAGCCCGCGGGTGCACACCGGCAGAAAACTTGGCATGGCTCATTCTCCCTCATTTCTCCACCAAATGAGCTCCGGTTTCGCCCTACATGCTCCTGGGAACGTGGCGCAGCTGCCGGGCAAGGTTTCCCCGCGTGAAAACGGCTGTAGGAGGGTCGGCACCGGTGGGGTGGCTCGGAAGCTCGACATGGACGCGTTCCAGCGTATCCAAGGCATCTCCCGGCGAGCTACGATGTCCTACAACATCCCTATGGTTCTAGGAACATGGAACGGAGGTCAGATCGTGCAGGAAGTGGCTGCAACCTAGTCGTCACCGTGGACCGTGGCAGTTTTGGCCGCCGGCGACGATTTCTCGTCGCCCGGGGCATAGGAGGGTCGGTTTCCTTTGGTTTTCGGCGTGGGAGGGCTCTAGGGCATCTAGTTGCTGTGGTTTGAATTGTAGGAGGTATGATCAATCAGTTTGGGAGAATTTCACGAATTAAACACAGGCTGTTCTATACGTGCGCCGGTGCCCAAAATCGAATTCCGGCGAGCCGGCGTCGGGGGAGAGCAGGAGGACGATGGGATGAGGGTCAGTACCTCCTGGCGCACCTCTGTGACCTCTTGAGCCTGCCGGAGAGGCGCTGGGCTGGCCGGGAGACAGGGAGCAGTGGAGCAGCGCGGTGAGGTGCTCGGCTCTCAGTTTGTTTGCGAGGAGAAGAAAGCAATTGTGCCTTGCTTTGGCCGGGGGGGGGGGGGGCACGTTATCACGTTGGGGGTTAGGCCAGGACCGACCCCAGGGCGCCAGCGCATGGAGACCGGCAGCAGGAGCTGTCACCGGCAAGCTGCTCGGTGGCACTCGCGATTGAATTTGAGCTAGAATTTGAATTTGCATTTGAATTTAAAAAGGTGGGCTAGAATTTGAATTCTTCAAATTTAGTTTGAATTTGCAAGACTAAATCTAAATTTGGTTTAGAATTTGCAATTTCTTCTCTTTAGCTCTCCTTTGAGCCCATCCTACAATTGAAAAGTTGGTGATAACCTTTTCCCTAAAAACTCAACTATATGGCTGCATGTTAATTCAAAGTTTTTGGGTCACCATATGTGTGAACTTTGAATTTCAAATCTGAATTTTAAACTCACATGCAAAGAGGTATTTAACTCCTTATTGGTTCAACACTTTTAAATAAAAAGGTGAACCTCATGTTGGATGTTCATCCATGTATTACTTTGCATGAAGAAAAGTTTTAGCAAGTCCCATTTTTCATGTCTTTGCCACACATATGAACTCAAACTTTAGTTTTTTATTCATACACATTTTTGGGACTTTTACATTCCTCCCCCCTTAAAAGAATCTCGTCCCGAGATTACAAAACAGGAACGAGACGGGAGAGGTAATTACAAACTGTACAAAGCTAAAAATTCCGGATAGTTGGTGCGGAGGTAATCTTCACTTTCCCACGTCGCCTCTTCCGTGGTGTGATTACTCCACAGCACCTTGAAGAATCTGATCGTCCGGTTCCGGGTTACCCGGGTTTTTTTTCATCCAAAATCTGAACCGGTCGCTCGGTGTAGGTCAGGTCCGGTTTCAATTCGCCGATGTCCTCAGTGCGAATAGCAGCGGTGAATTTGAGGCACTTCCGCAGCTGTGAAACATGAAATACATTATGAACACCCGCTAGACTTGCCGGTAATTCCAGCCGGTAGGCTACGGGTCCGCACTTCTCCGTGATAGCAAAAGGACCAATAAAATGGGGAGCGAGCTTCCCCTTTACACCGAACCGGTGAATTCCCTTCATCGGAGATACAAGAAGATAAACGTGTTCCCTGATGTCAAAATGTAATGGCCTACGCCTTTGATCAGCGTAGCTCTTCTGTCGGGATTGTGCAGCCTTTAAGTTCTCCTGTATCAACCGAACTCGGTCTTCGGCTTCGTTGACAAGATCAATCCCAAACAGAACTCTTTCGCCGGACTCACACCAATTTAGTGGTGTGTGACACTTCCGGCCGTAGAGAGCTTCATACGGTGCCATTTTAATACTCGCTTGATAACCGTTGTTGTATGAAAACTCCGCCAGCGGTAGGTGATCGTCCCAATTCCTACCGTGGTGGATGGCACATGCTCTCAACATGTCCTCGAGCACTTGATTCACCCTCTCAGTTTGTCCATCGGTTTGAGGGTGATATGCGGAGCTTCTAATTAGCTTGGTGCCCAACGAGGCATGCAGCTGCTCCCAAAACCGAGCAACGAACAGCGCACCTCGATCTGAAATGATGGTCTTCGGGACACCATGTGAGCAAATAATTCTGGAGATGAATAACTCCGCATATTGCCTTGCTCGATAATGAGTGTTCACCGGTATGAAATGAGCCGACTTCGTCAACCGGTCAACGATCACCCATATCGAGTCATGCTTCCTGGATGTGAGCGGTAACCCGACGATGAAATCCATACTCACATCCTCCCACTTCCATGCCGGTATCTTCAAAGGTTGTAGTGGTCCGGCTTTCCGCATATGATCAGCCTTGACCCGTCTACACGTATCACACTCGGATACGTATTTAGCAATCTCCCTCTTCATCCTCGTCCACCAAAATTTCTGTTTCAAACCTTGGTACATCTTGTTACTTCCGGGATGAATGGAAAACTTAGACAGGTGGGCTTCATCCAAGATCTTCTTCCGGAGTTTCATATTACGCGGTACCACTATACGGTCTTTAAACCATATCGTACCGTTCTCATCCTTCCGGAAGCATTTCATCTCTCCGTTGTCGAGTCTTCTCCGTATGTGAGACATACCTCTGTCTCTTCTTTGAGCCTCAACAATCTCTTCACGGATTGTTAGAATGAGCGCGAGATTATAAAGCGCGCCATACGGAATGACACGGAGGCTGGGTTCTTCATATTCCAACTCGGCAACCGCTAAGTTGTGAACGTGGGCTTTCTGACTCAACGCGTCGGCAACCACGTTTGCTTTTCCTGGATGATAGTGGATCTCAATTTCATAATCTTTGATGAGCTCCAACCATCTCCGTTGTCTCATATTTAGCTCCTTCTGCGTGAAGATATACTTCAGGCTTTTGTGGTCGGTGTAGAGGTGAACAAGATTACCCAGTAGGTAATGCCTCCACATCTTCAATGCCAACACCACTGCAGCAAGCTCAAGATCGTGAGTTGGATAATGCTGCTCGTGGTTTAACAGTTGACGAGACCCATAGGTGACTACACGCCCTTCTTGCATCAGAACGCAGCCGAGACCGATGCCGGATGCATCGCAGTATACATCAAATGGCTTCGTCGTGTCCGGCTGAGCAAGAACTGGAGCCGTTGTGAGATGTTTCACCAAAGTTTTGAATGCGGCTTCACATGCTGCATTCCACATGTATTTAGTGCCCTTCTTCAGTAGCTCCATCATTGGTTTAGCAATTTTTGAGAAGCTCGGAATGAACCTCCGATAATACCCTGCTAAACCTAGGAAACTTCGGACCTCATGGACTGACTTGGGAGATTCCCACTTCAGCACTTGTTCAATTTTGCTGGGGTCCACGGCAATGCCCTCTGCTGAAATGATATGGCCTAGGAAAGGCACTTGATCAATCCAAAATTCGCACTTGCTGAACTTGGCATACAATTGGTGCTCCCGCAACCGTTGTAGCACAATACGCAGATGTTCAGCGTGCTCTTCTTTAGATTTGGAGTAAACCAAAATGTCGTCGATGAATACCACGACGAACTTGTCTAGCTCCGGCATGAATACAGAATTCATCAAATACATAAAGTGTGCCGGAGCGTTGGTTAGCCCAAATGACATGACGAGGTACTCGTAGAGTCCGTATCTCGTCGAGAAAGCTGTCTTCGGTATGTCCTCTGGTCGGATCTTGATTTGATGATAGCCTGACCGAAGATCCATCTTCGTAAATACCTTTGCACCCACAAGTTGATCAAACAGGATGTCAATGCGGGGCAAAGGATACTTGTTCTTTATTGTGACAGCATTGAGAGGACGGTAATCAACACATAGCCGTAGTGTTTCGTCCTTCTTCTTAACGAACAGTGCTGAGCAACCCCAAGGTGAAGAACTTGGTCGTATGAAACCCTTGCTCATGAGTTCATTCAGTTGCTCTTTCAACTCCGCTAGCTCGTTAGGTGCCATCTTGTAAGGCCTTCGTGAAATAGGCGTCGTTCCCGGCGCCAGTTCAATTTTGAACTCGACGTCCCGTTCGGGCGGCATGCCCGGTAAGTCATCGGGAAATACGTCGGGATAATCACGTACCACCGAAATATCTTCAACCTTCAGCGCTTCCGTGTGGTAGGCCTCTACCATATCTGGATCTTCGCTGTCTAAAAACAGCGTGTGCTGTGCGTGAATCGGCGAGTCAATCTGGACAGTCCGGTTACCGATATTGAGAACGGCACCGTGACGATTTAACCAAGACATCCCCAATATAATGTCTATCTTCTGCCTATCCAACATAATCAGCGATGTTGGGTATATTTTTCCACCCAAACACAAAGCTGCTCGGGACACAATCTGATTGGCAGAGATATTTCCTCCCGGTGAACGTATAAGATAACTCGTTGTGGGAGTATTGGTGGATAATTGGTGCTGATCCACGCATGTTTTGCTGATAAAATTGTGAGTTGCACCTGAATCAAAAAGTACCAACACGGGCACGTCCTTGAGTGTGAACATGCCCGCTAACACCGGTGCTCCCTCCGGGACATCCTCAATAGCAAGATGTTGCACACTCCCGGATTGCAATGCTGTTATGTTGACTGGAGCAGGTGGCGGCATACCACCTGATGATGATGGATGTCTGGTGTTTACCAACTTCTCCTGGCATTCCTGCCTAAAATGCCCAAAACGGTGGCAATAAGAACACGGAGGTTTCCCCGGTGCTTCGTTGACTTGTGGTTGAGAAGTTGAGGCACTTGGCTGCAGCAATGATGCAACAGATGTCATTCGTTGCTGAGGCAAAGGTGTTGCTTCAAGACATGATTCTTGAGCAGGAAATCTGTACGGAGTTGATCTCCCTGGTGCTTGCCATATCTCATCGGATGGTGTGTGATACACCACATGGTATTTACGAGGAACGATTGGTGTGTCTTCTTGCACATCCTCCCGGTCCCTCTTCTCTGCTTGACACTCAAGTGTCGCTTGTTCTTGCAGCAGAGCAGCACTGATCAACTCGGTGTAACTGCCTTGATTGAACAAAGCTAACTTCTCTTTTAGTATGGCACTCAAGCCATAGAAAAAGTAGTCACACATTGCAGCTTCGCTCGTCGCATAAGCAGGAGCATATTGTGCCAGAAGGTTGAATCGTCTGACATAATCGAGGACACTCATGTTCCCCTGCTTCAAGTTTCTGAATTCTTGCTGCTGGGCCTTGATAAAACCCATAGGAATGTGACGAGCCCGGAATGCTTCACGAAATTCCGTCCATTCCACTTGATGGCCTTCCGGAACGGTGGCGAGATACGCAAACCACCAATTTCCGGCGGCTCCATGGAGCTGTTGAGCTGCAAATGATGTCTTCTGATACTCGTCGCACTCAAACACTCCAAACTTGGACTCCATAACTCGAAGCCACTGATCAGCTTCCACTGGTTCATGGGCTTCCGTGAAGATTGGCGGTTGTGTCGCCAAGAAATCCATGTAGGCGTTCCGAGGTGGAACGTTCTGTTGTGCACGTTGGAGTAAACCTTGTTGTACCAAGGCTTGGAGTAGTCTGGTGTTCTCCTGACTTGACTCGACCATCTGAGCCATGACATCCGCCCATACCGTTGATGGCGGTGCCCGTGGTGGAGTCGAGTCATCATCGTCTTGACGAGAACTATCAACCCTACTCGGAGAATGAGTACGCACCATACTGCACAAAGATAATTCTTGAGGGGAGTCAAAACATGATCTCAGCAGTATGTGAAAGTATGTAAAACATGAACATGCTAAAACTTTATGAAAGCATAACAAAATTTCATGTTTACACATCTTTCTAAAGCCAACATATCCAGTCCCTCATTCGGTACAAAACAGACCTTTCAGTACTTAACCCAGAATTTGATCCAGTGACTAGCATTTTCATAACTCAAGTTGAATACCAAAGTTAAAGTTAACTTCAGTATTTTTCCGACGAGTAATCACATGCCTCTGGATCATCCCTTAACCAGAAGTTATGATCGTTCAATGTTGACAGAATTTCTGGGTAAATTTTACTAGCACCTCCTTTGTATGTGGTTGTTTTCTCCACAGTTTTACATACAAATGGGGTAAAATTCTGAACAAACTATGAACTAAAAAATCGTTGCAAATTTCATAACCTTTCCAACGGTATATTATCTGACCCCTAGAGATTTTTCTACAGAATGTTATGGCCAATTTACAGAAACATCCAGAGAAGTTTGCAGCTGCTCTGTTTTCTGAACAGTTTGCATCCATCTGGACATTCAACCAAGTTTGTGTCGGATTTGGCTCTGGTGTTCTACAGAAAAGTTGTAGAGCACTTAATAACCTTTCCAGAACTGTATCAAACACCTCCATTGGGTCAAGCTAATCAGAGTTACGCTCTGTTAAAGACCAGAAAAATTTCTGTCTGAACAGAGCACTCTGTCTTTGAGATCAAAAGAAACATAACAAGTCTCTTCTTTGAACTTAGTTCAAATGGAGAGCTCAGTAACTAATATGTGCTTCATCACATCCATTTTTAGTTTGGAAGTTAGTCATGAATGATTTCTTCATAGGTAAGAATACTATCCAGTGTAGTACGGTGACGATGCACCGTAAGACATATGACGGTACTACGTTGCCTTACCAAAGAAAAACCTAACCGGATTACACCGGCATACACGTATCATTAGGTGGCACTAAAACGGTCACATGCAAACGTGTTCTACACGCACTAAGGTTTTTCGTGGTTAGCATCTACATAAGCCACACTCAATCATCAGGTTCGGCTGCACACCGAACCCGGTATCCATAACAGTTTGTACACCCGGCCGTCATCACTCGCCCAGGTGTTCTCAAGCCAAACACGCCTTGAGCTACGTGTTCATGTTACTGACCACGTGACGGGGTCTCCCAAATTGCACCACGCACGCCAGGGAAGACGTTGCTCGAATACCCCAAATGACATGAAGAGTCGTAGAGGATACTAAAGCGAGTCGGGTTACCTGCCACCCGTGAGGCTCCACCCTTCAGCTTGTGCGCACTGGTGGACAGCGCATACGTGCACCCCCCAAGACATAGACGCCCGAGATGCACGATTTTCCGACATAACACATAAGTTAGGTTGCCACCTTCATAATATGCTAATAGTAGTCCTTATGTGGGCCTAGTACCGTTATCTCACCGTACCCTAAGTTTGTGACATAATATGATGCTCAATCCGTGCTCTGTTCCCAACGCAGCTCTGATACCATGTGTAACAGCTCTGATACCACGCTGAGACGGCCCCACGGGACCTCGTCGGGTGGTGCCGTGTTATGCGGCACCCAACAGCACACGGGTCGATGAACATACATCATATTACATAAATAGTTTGCGGAAGCGTACAAGATTGTTTTACAAATAAGTATATCAGAGTAAACTACAGCGGAAGACTATCACTCTCACGACTCATATCTAAACTAGCAACAAAGAAACGGTCCAGCCCGCGGACGTTTCTTACTAGCAACACGAAGACAATCTGCAGCGGCGAGGATGCTCTTAGAGTAAGCACTCGGAGGTTCCCGAGTCTCATCGGCACCCCTTCTCATAATAAGCGAGTCAATTACCTACAAAACAACTCGGAGAGCATCCGTGAGCATAACGCTCAGCAAAACTTAACCGTCACCCTAAACATGAAACTCTAAGTGAGGTTATGAACCTAACATAGGATGGCATAAGCATAATTAAACTCGCCTAAAAGTGCATCCTTACTTTCAGGTATTAATTGCAGCATTTTAAGTAACCCTGGGCACGCCACATCGGGGGTCCACAATCAAACAAGAAACACTTTCCCCCGATGTAAATTGCTCATGGCATAAAAGAATCGAGTTTGCACTAGCCTATTCATCAAGTTCCAATACAAAGGTAGGATAATATTTCACATCAAAATGATTAGTTCCTTTCTCATACAAGTTCTTACTACGTCACGACTGTGAGAACAAGTATGCTCAGTCCATTCCGCGAGCGACGGTGATTCGAATCAATAACACCCGGACTACACGACACGTACGCCCGTACTTGACGTTGCCTACAACAACCATCACTGACGTCGTACGTGGCAGCCTTTCCCCCGTTTCACCCCCGCTGAATCGATCAAGTCGCCCCGTACAGTAGCTACTCTCATGGTGCACCTTCCGACGTGAGATGTCATGAGAATATTCCCCACATACTGCACACCGGCCGTCCGCCTGAGGCGACCCGAAAAGTCCCAACGACAGCTTCCCGAGGTACATCGGTTTACTGGGTCCCATATAGCCAGCATGAGTCCGGTACACAACTCAAACTTGTTCAACAGGGCCGCATACGGATCGGTCCTTTACCGACACGGACAGGTCTACAGCACCCAGGCCCCTATGTCCTGCTGCTCCTACAACCTTCCGGTCTAAACTTTAACTTGCTAATTCATATACGAACCAATCCCGTATGCCCCTGTTGTTCCTGAAACTGCGAGTAGCATCTCACCACTCGACTTCTACCGAACCGTACTTAAGCATGGCAGTTCTACGCGGTGAAAGACACCTACCCAATACTCCATGGGTCAATTGGGCTATGCAAGAGGAGTATCAAACACTAGACCTAATGCACAGTTCAAACCTTAACCGAAAGTGAATACAAAACAAAAACTTAACAGCTGTTAAATGCAAACCGGAGCTTGCCTGTTTTGCAGGGTAGTCGTATATATCAGTTAGTGTCCTTGCAGATCCACCCTTGACTCTCCGGAGCTTGATCCACTTTGATGAATCACTCCTTTGAGTCCCCTTTGTTGTGGTTCCTATTGAAATGCATATGCACATATTTTATAGAATGTAATGGAAAGAAGTTATAGAATTACTTTCTTAAGAACAGAGGTTGTGTGGAAAAGCCAAGCATGGCTTGGTTTGCCTCTGTTGTGCAAAGAACAGAATTAAACTATAAGGTCAACAATATGCTAAAGAATATTCTGGCAAAATTTGGGTATTTTTGGATAAACCAAACTCCCTCAATAATTCTTTTTCAGAAAACCTTCCAAGAATTTTCCAGAATTAAATAATTCATTTCATACAAATTGGGTTGTAGATTTGGACAGAGCTATTAAATATGAATCCAACCCAATTTGAATCACTAAATTTGGGGATTCCTAGCAAGAGTTATGAGGTTCTAAAGTTTGGGGAAAAATTCTAAAATTGACCTCTGTTTATTTTCCCATTTTCAGAGACATAAGGAATTAACACCACATTTGGCCAAGCAAATTAGGTCCAATGCTTCTGAAAATTTTACTGGAGTTCAAGTATTTTTGGAAGACTCTCCTGCCCAAATTTGGGGATTTTCCAATACATATAACTCCTGGAAAAATTCCCACAAGCTTTTCTTTCTATGAATTAATGAGCCAAAACCAGGGGTTTTCATAATTATTGGGTTGTACCTCTGGATAGTACTCTCTTAAAGGAATCCAACAAAATTTATCTCACTATTTTTGGAGCTTCCTACACCAAGTTATGAATTTTATAAGTTTGCACAACTCTCTGTTTGATTTTAAACAGCACAGTCGCGCGTGGGGCCCACGGGTCAGGTGCTTCTTCAACCTCCCGCCAGAGCCCGCGGGTGCACACCGGCAGAAAACTTGGCATGGCTCGTTCTCCCACATTTATCCACCAAATGAGCTCCGGTTTCGCCCTACATGCTCTTGGGAACGTGGCGCAGCTGCCGGGCAAGGTTTCCCCGCGTGAAAACGGCTGTAGTTGGGTCGGCACCGGCGGGGCGGCTCGGGAGCTCGACATGGACGCGTTCCAGCGTATCCAAGGCATCTCCCGGCGAGCTACGATGTCCTACAACATCCCTACGGTTCTAGGAACATGGAACGGAGGTCAGATCGTGCAGGAAGTGGCTGCAACCTAGTCGTCACCGTGGACCGTGGCAGTTTTGGCCGCCGGCGACGATTTCTCGTCGCCCGGGGCATAGGAGGGTCGGTTTCCTTTGGTTTTCAGCGTGGGAGGGCGCTAGGGCATCTAGTTGCTGTGGTTTGAATTGTAGGAGGTATGATCAATCGGTTTGGGAGAATTTCACGAATTAAACACAAGCTGTTCTATACGTGCGCCGGTGCCCAAAATCGAATTCCGGCGAGCCGGCGTCGGGGGAGAGCAGGAGGACGACGGGATGAGGGTCAGTACCTCCTGGCGCACCTCTGTGACCTCTTGAGCCTGCCGGAGAGGCGCTGGGCTGGCCGGGAGACAGGGAGCAGTGGAGCAGCGCGGTGAGGTGCTCGGCTCTCAGTTTCTTTGCGAGGAGAAGAAAGCAATTGTGCCTTGCTTTGGCCGGGGGGGGGCACGTTATCACGTTGGGGGTGCGGCCAGGACCGACCCCAGGGCGCCAGCGCATGGAGACCGGCAGCAGGAGCTGTCACCGGCAAGCTGCTCGGTGGCGCTCGCGAGCTGCTCGGGAAAAGTCCCCACCGAGAGCAAAACTTAGGGAGCAAGTCTCCTCCTTTAGCTCTATGACCTGTGGGTCCCACCCCCCCATTTCTTCACCAAATATCTTCTCAAGCTGATCTTTTCACTCCCCAAAATGCTAAATTTTAAAAAGGTGGGCTAGAATTTGAATTCTTCAAATTTAGTTTGAATTTGCAAGACTAAATCTGAATTTGGTTTAGAATTTGCAATTTCTTCTCTTTAGCTCTCCTTTGAGCCCACCCTACAATTGAAAAGTTGGTGATAACCTTTTCCCTAAAAACTCAACTATATGGCTGCATGTTAATTCAAAGTTTTTGGGTCACCATATGTGTGAACTTTGAATTTCAAATCTGAATTTTAAACTCACATGCAAAGAGGTATTTAACTCCTTATTGGTTCAACACTTTTAAATAAAAAAGGTGAACCTCATGTTGGATGTTCATCCATGTATTACTTTGCATGAAGAAAAGTTTTAGCAAGTCCCATTTTTCATGTCTTTGCCACACATATGAACTCAAACTTTAGTTTTTATTCATACACATTTTTGGGACTTTTACAGTTCTGCATGGCCATCAACCGTTCCAGGTGGTTCTCACCAGCTCCAGGGTTAATAGGAACTTCATCGTGGCCGTCCTCTTGGTTGTCAAGGACGTTCCTTCGGCCAGCGTTTCCTCTCACCATCTGTGAGAGAGATCGAAATAGAATAGAAGGTTAGAAGGTTAGGTAGATCCCCTCAACTATATGCATCACGGTGGGTTGGACTATATATATTAGCCCATACGAGGATGTGAACAAGTGCCGAGGCATCTCACACCTCTTTTTACCTATGTGTAGATATGGACAACGCTTTGAGACGTCCCACAACTCACACTAGCACACAATTCACAAACAATCATCACAAGGGCTCACACAACTCCTATTCAAGGCTTGTTTAATGGGGGTCCTATATGGCTTAGGGTGATGTCAAATCTGTGATCCAACTATGGCTTCTCCTAGGCTTGTATCCTATGTCAAGGTAGTTCCAATGCCAATCTATGCATCCTATGGTCAGCGTGGCTTAGCTACCAATCTGTGTCTGATACCAATCTGTGAACTTATCTAAGTGTGTAACCTACCGTGAACCATGGTTCTAATGCCAATCTGTGATTGTATCTAGATGTGTAATCTATCCTCATCCGTGGCTTTTGATACCAATCTGTGTTTCCTATTTAGGCGTGTAACCCACTGTCAACCGTGGCTCTGATACCAATTTGTGACGCCCTCAATTCTGTGGAAAACCACGGAACCGAGAACTGATGCATATGTGTGCCCAGGATGTTCATCACACATACACATATATTCCACAAACTGAATTCAGAATATATATAACCACGAATAACAGAGTTTATTACAATGTTTCATGAGTCTTAGACTCATGCTCACAACGGAAGTCTTAATCTAACAACGGAAGTCTTATTTCTATGTAGCGGAAGTCTTCTAACAAGTGTGGAAGCAATTCTAAGCAGTAGCGGCTCCATCTCTACTCCATCCCCACAGGCAAGGTTGAGAACAGATTACACGCCTAATGCTCCACTTGGTCTTCATAATAATCTTCTCATGTTGCTGATGATGAAATAATGCAAGTTTGAGTACAATGATGTACTCAGCAAGTGCGGGAAAATATGATATGAAGCTCATAACAAGGTAGGTATAAAAAGGCTCATTGCAGAAAGCAAAGTTATTTATCAAAACCATAATAAAACAGCAACTCATCTTTAAGTGAATGTAATCTCAACATGTATTAAAATATCAATCATACCTCCATTATGTTCATTACCTTCCATGTCACAACCAGTCATCAATCAACCTCATTCTCGCTCACGAATACCTCCTCGTATTCTCTACCATCTCACGAATACCATCTCGTATTCGCTACCATTTCATCTCATAAAACAACTTCGTCTCCAACCGAGACAAACCTTGTTGTCATGACTCAACAGTCATGCAACCCATCTTATCATCCGGACTCAACAGTCCCAAAACCAAACCATAACCAAACCAATAACCATCCCAACTAATCATGGAAGTTGGCCAGACGCTCGTGACCGTAAGCTCAGCTATCATGATAGTTTTAGACTCTGCAGAGTTTGCACCTCTTTACCCATAAGTTTGTGATTTCGTCACCCGTCGGCAACTGCAGAACCTCCATTATACCAGTACACAACCATCGGTGTATGGTCAAGAGATCACAAAATAGCCTTTACAAAGGGGCTACTAGATGTATGGACTCACTAAGATTTCACCGGCAGGCTAGAATCTCCAATTCTCCCACCCACGGGCCCCCTCTTGTGCCATGCAGTTCCTAGGGCAGTCCTCACTCGACTCCCATTCCCCGCGCCTTCCACAGTCCATAACAATCTAGCAACTTACCTAATTAGTCAGCTAAGCCGTGCCCATACTTGGCCTTGTGGTGGCACTGTTATCCTAGCATGTGCTCGCATGAACCGGTCCTTAGATCTACGGCAAGTAAAACCACCATCTCATGCTACCTCATTCACAAACCCAGTCTTGCCTAGATCTCCCTCCGATCCATGTTCATTAACAACATCAGTTTCTTATTATCATTACGAGTGCAGTTAGCTATACACATCTATCTCGCTTCCCAATCCCATGGACTTAGCAGAACTTAAAAGTAAAAAAAAACATACCCGACTCATAAACTTCCCTGGCTACAAGGGTGGTTTAACCAAAACTAGTAAACTCCTATAAAAGGGTTTCCCATCATGTTTGACTCAGCACACACGCCTTTTCGCAAAACAAAACAGTTTTCCCAAACATAGGATCAATATGGTCAAGGGGCGCTTGCCTTGTTCTTGTGGTTCCGGTTGCTCTTGGATCTCGAAACCTTTGTTGTTGCAGCTCGTCGTAGACAGCTCCCTGAGCTTGTCCTGCTATATAGGATCACGCATATACAAGATTCACAGCAATCAATATCATGCACAAACTTTAACTAGATGTGATGATGCATATGCATGCTATCCTATAATGCAGTTTAGTTTTATTAGGTTGGTTTGTACGTGTTCTTGCATGGGTTTATGATGAACAGAGGTGTTCGGATCAGATGTGGACGTGGCGATGACCTTGTCTTAAGATCAACCCGATCAACAAGTGATCTGTCCACGAGAAAGCTTCTGTTCAAAAGGAATCGAAGAACATATGCAAAGAAAACACAACGATGTCGTAAGGTGGTATTGGAGACCTACCTTACGTTCTTCTTGGTCTCGGGGTCCTTCTCTGATCAGACAGATCGTTGGGGCTCTCCTCCGGCGATCTTCCTCGCTGAACTCCGGCGATGGGTTTACTCGGCGAGTTGGGGCTAGGGCTCTAAGTCGTCGGCTCAGGAGTTGGAAAAGAAGGTTGTGGTTTCGGCCAAAGGTTCTGGGTTCTATTTATAATCGGGAGAAGAGAGTCTTAATCTGATTGTATTCCGAATAAGAGTCCTATTCAGATCGTCGTTGAATCTTAACAACTTATCTTTAGTTGATTTGGTGCGGTAACATTGTGGAATTCAGGTCGGTTTCTTCTCCGTACCGATATTTCCATGCGTACAGAATCAAAAAACAATTCCAGAACTCGTTACCTCTGCGGTGATGAGCTCCAAAAACTCCACGTGTCCACCGGGGCCTGGTCTCCTCTTTTCCGCAGAGACGAGCTCCGGTTGTGCCGCGTGTCAAGCGAACGAGACCTCCCTTCTCTTTCGGAGGTGAGCTCCGCGTGCGCCACGTATCCACGTGTCAGTGCCGGACCTTCCCTCTCTTCGGAGGTGGCTCCGGGCGTGCCACGTATCCATTTCGGACCTCCCTCTCTTCGGAGGTGAGCTCCGTGAATGCCACGCGTCAAGTAGCGCCGGACTTTCCTTTTTCCTCAGAGACGAGCTCCGAAAATAGACACGTGTCCAACAGTGACGAACCTCCCGGAGATAAGCTCTGGTGGCGACACGTGTCCAATAGAACCGGACCTCTCGGGGGTGATCTCCGAGATTGACACGTATCCTGCGCGACGGTTTCTCTGATTTCCACGGTGACTAGCTCCGAAGGTGACATGTGTCCTGTGGAACTGCCTTAGCTTCTTCCACAGAGGCTATCTCCGGGGGCAACACGTGTCCCACAGGGTCGGGCCTCCCCCCCCCCCCTTGCGGAGGTGAGTCCCGAGCCTGCCACGTAGTCAGTTTAGCGGTGGACCTCTCCGCACTTCGCAGGGATGAGCTCCGAACACGCCACGTGGCCAGCGGGCCACGGAAGTTGTCTTCGGCGCTCTCTGGGAACTGGATTCGGCTCTTATTTGCTATCTTTTTGATATTTTTCTCTGTTCCTTCTTTTTTTAAAATGTTTTCTCTTCATGAAACATGAATATATGCAGAAACCAAAAATGAGGGTGTCACACCTCGATAGAAAAGGCTCTGCAGATCTTCAAAGAGAAGGGCTCGTTTATCTTCTCCAATGCTCCAGAATGCTTCTTTTGGCACAAGAAATGCGACGTAACAAATGTCATATTTTGTGCTGGTAGTGATGTACCACTCGTGCATTCTTCTGAGCGACAAAGGTTGTTTGCTAAGTTGTGCCGATGTCATGAACGGCTTCCCATTCTCATATTAAGGAGGAAAGTCCTGAATCTTGTATACCGGAACTCCTGGTTTAACTAAAGTCGTTTCCCGAGTATATTTCACACCGTCTTCTTCCCACTCCTCAATATTTTCTAATGCTGGCTCATGTGAAGCTTGAGATGCATTATATTTTGTAATATTTTTCTTCATTTTTCCAAATATTTTGACACTTCTTTAGAAGGTTCCTTATTTTGGTATGAGCTAACTTTCATAGGCATTGACCGAAGAGTAGTTGTCGGAAGTTGGACATTGTCCTGTTGTTCAACTGATTGCTCTTTACTACCAGCAACATGCTCTTTTACTGCTTCAAGCTGTTGTTTAACTGGTTGCTCTTGGTTATCTTGCTGGGACATAGCGGGAGTAGATCTTCCTGGACTTTCATCGAAGAAGACGGAGCTGCAGTCTTTCGAGATGCGATGGGGACCTCGGCTCATCGTACAACAACACGATATCGCGTTGGTGCCAAAGGATTAACTGGCTGACGGCCTGCCCCAAAGTCATGATCCCCTCAGGTGTGATGTCGTCTATTTCATAATCTTCATAATCATTATCAATGATCTGAAGAACTTGCACCATGGCATAATATAACGGAAGTGAATTGTCGTTGAAGACAAGATTCGGCTTTGCCATAGCAGTGGCAACCTGTTTTGTTTTGTTCCCTACTCTGCCGATCAGGACAAGAAGATGACAAGATGTGTCCTTAATAATGTCATCGACAGGGAACTTATGGATTGACCCTGAGCCTGGCACAGAGCCTACGTTGCTAGGGTAGGAAGTTGGAGATATCAAATGCTCCTTTTCCACGGGAACCATCGGTCTATTCCGTGGCGTTAATTGTCCCAATTCTATAAGTTTATTTATTGTTTCTTTCACAGACTCCTTGACCTTTTGATCAATCGTATCTTCAATTGTCTTCTTGAACTTGTCACGTCTTCTATTTAACTCTTTATCATTCGGGAAACCATCTCTCCAGGACATCTGAGAAGAGATTGCTCGAACCCATCCATCGTGTTCAGGGTTGCCTAGGATAGCGGTAAGTTGGTCATTCTCCCTCTTTGGCTTGAAGAGACCCTTATGTTGCTTTTCAATTACTTCTTTCATTTTTTGCTCTACTTGGTTCACAAAGTCGGGCTTTTCAAGTTTGCCCTCGCTGGTCAAACCTGACCGAGCTAAGACCCACCACTTAGTTCTCTCATCGCAGCCTTGTAGCAGGTTAGGATTGCCCTTAATGGCAGTTTCCTATAATATTTTATTCCATTTCTCAACTTTGGGGGCATATCCGGTAGACCCCAAGCGATGATGGTATTTGTTCTTTCTGGCAATCTCTGACCTAGATTCACTTAGGGCTTTAGCCTTAGCTGTGATCTTTTAACGAACAAATTCTTTCCACTGAGCTTGTGTGACTTTTCCGTCTTCTTCGGGCTAGGGACCTTATTATCCTTAAGATAAGCACTCATTTCACTCTTCTAGCCACGAAACTTCTTGCCACAAGAGACCAATGTTGCTTTCTTTACAGCTTCTTCCATGCCTTTTGGGAACTTGAATTGTTTCTTCAACTTCTCCCACAACTCATTCTTGTCTGCCTTAGGGAATTTTCTGCAATTCTCGTTGTGATTCACATGAGCTCTCTAATAAGACAACCACATGCATTTCAGTACTTTGTAACTAAATATAGTGGTTCTTGGGGAAGCCCACCTGGACCGACACTTGTTATGTATATGATGCGGTTCAATGGACCCTTATTGGGTTCACTTGACTGAATTTGAGGATTCAACCATTGGAGAACCTTCTGCGGTTTTAGTAGCCAGATTTACCTCATATACAACATGGACTACCTGTTAGCACAACAAGACTATCTCCTTTAACTCAACTATTCTAAACAACTAATTGGTGCCGGTATGAACACACTCAGAAAATGTAGAAGAAACAATTGAGCTGAATTTGCTTTGCTTTCTGATGTAAACAATTAATTTTCTCTCTAAAAAATTTGCTCTCTGGTCCACCTACAAACAAAATCGAAAAAATTAATCTAAGCAATTGTCAAGGTCTCTAAACAAGTAAACTGAACAGTCTAAACAATCTAAAAGGGGGGCTCGGCGCAGTGGGAGAGTTCCAGCGGTGGGGGACGGTGGGGAGGGGGCCTGCGCACGATGGGGGTAGATGTTGGGAAGGAGGAGGCGGCGAGAGGAGTATTAAGGCGCAGGGGTGCGGCGGCGATGGTGCCGGAGGGGACAGAAAAGGGAGGAGGGAGGCGGCGGCGAGGGTGATGATGTCACTCGGCCGGCGGCGAGGGTGAGGAGGGAGGCAGCACGGGGAGTGGGGAGGGAAGGAGGCGGCGTGGGGGACAGAGAAGGGAGGAGGGAGAGAAGGGAGGAAAGAGGCACACACATATAGATGGCAATGGCGACGAAGCTCGGCGGTGAGGGTGAAGCTTGGCGGAGAGGACGGCGAGGACGAAGCTTGGCAGCAAGTGTTTTGGCGGCAAAGGAAAATTTTGGCAGCCTGATGGCGTCTAAGTGAAATCTCCAGGGTTGGGTTTTTTCGAGGAGACCGAGCGAACTTATATAGGCACAGATTTTCACAAGCGACTCTTTGTTAAACACTGCCTGTGAAGGTGTATTAGTGCAGGTGGTTTATAAATTGTAATTAGAACTGCTTGAGCGGCCTTATATAGGTGCATATTTATCAAACGGCTCTTAGTTAAACACCGCCTGTGAAAAATGTTTAAATTATGTTCTTTCTAGTATATTTGTCCATTGCCACCTCACGTGCAGAGATAAAGTGTAATTTAGAACCGCCCAAGCGGCCTTATATAGGCGCAGATTTCACAGGCGGCTCTTAGTTAAACACCGCCTGTGAAATATGTTTAAATTATGTTCTTTCTAGTATATTTGTCCGTTGCCACTTCGCGCGCAAAGATAATAAATGTGCATCATTGCCACAATGAACATATAGAACCGTAATCACACTGCAATTTAGAGATAAACATTTGCAACTTAATGAACATTTCATAGTTTATACACATTGTGTGCCCTCTAAACTATACATTTCAGACTTATATTCCTATGAAGCTCCCATCGATCGATCTAAACTGTACCGTCGAAGTTAAACACCGCCTATGAAATCTGTTTAAATTATGTTCTTTCTAGTATATTTGTCCGTTGCCACTTCACGCGCAGAGATAATAAATGTGCATCATTGCCACAATGAACATATAGAATCGTAATCACATTGCAATTTAGAGATAAAAATTTGCAACTTAATGAACATTTCATAGTTTATACACATTGTGTGCCCTCTAAACTATACATTTCAGACTTATATTCCTATGAAGCTCCCATCGATCGATCTAAACTGTACCGTCGAGCTTGCTCCCAAACACATCTCTTATATTCCTCTTGATACTGAAAATAACAATGACATTCTTTAAATTGACAAATGTCGAATAAGGATTGATATATAACCTAGGTTGCTGTGACACCTGGTTCCGAAAATTGAACCAAGTGAATGCATATGTGTGCCCAGGATGTTCATCACACATACACATGTATTCCACAAACTGAATTCAGAATATAACCATGTATGAATAATCTATAAGTACTTTATTACATCGACTCATTGTATCACTCATGAATGTCTATCTTATTCTTGCGGCAGAAGTCTCTAAATGACAGCGGAAAACTAAACAGCAGACTCCAATCTTCAACTCCACAGGCATGTTGATGGTAGTTCGCAGCCTAGTACTCCACATGGTCCTCGAAGTACTCATCTCCTGTAGCTGATTTTTATGTGGTAATGCAACGGTGAGTACATGTCGTACTCAGCAAGTGCGGGAAAAGTATGACATGTAGCTTACAACAAGGTATGGAATAAAAAGGCTCATTGGAGCAAGCAAATTTTATTTCGTAAACATGGTAAAAATAGCAACTATTTCTAGGTGAATTTAATCCCAATATAACCAAGTAAAATAGCAACATTCTTTCATCATAATTCACCATTTATCAAGTCTCATCCAGCCATTAATCTTTCTCAAGTTCATCTCATGCTCATAAATATTCATAACCATCTCATATTCATATAACCAAAACCAAACTCATTTTCATGACTCAAAACAGTTCCAAAATCAATCCCAATGACCATACCATAACCATACCGAATATCCATCCCATGGTTTCCCTCTAATCACGGAAGTTGTCCAGGTGCTTGTGACCGGAAGCACGACTATCATGATAGTTTTACACTCTGCAGAGGTGGCACCACTTTACCCACAAGTTTGTGATTTCATCACCCGTCGGCGACTGCAGGACATCCATCATACCAGTACACAACCGTCGGTGTATGGCCAAGAGATCACAAAATAGACTTTACAAAGGGGATACTAGATGTATGGACTCACTAAGGTTTCACCGGCAGGCTCGAATCACCATTCTCCCACCCACGGGCCCCCTCTTATGCCATGGAGTTCCCAGGGCAGTCCTCCTCGACTCCCATTCCCTGCGCCATCCACGGTCCATAACAAACTAGCAACACACCTAATTAATCAGCTAAGCCGCACCAATACGTGGCCTTGTGGTGGCACTGTTTTCCTGGCATATTCTCGCATGAACTGGTCCTTAGATCTACGGCAAGCACCACCATCTCATCCAGCAACATTCACGAACCAAGCTTGCCAAGATCTCCCTGATTCCATGCCCATTAACATCATCAAGATCTCATCATCATTATTCATATGAGTGCAGTAGCTAGACATGTTTTATTTCAGCTTCCCTATCCCGTGAATTAAGCGAAGCAAAAAGGAAAAACGACCATACCCGACTCATCAACTTTCCCGATGACAAGGATGGGTAACAAAACTAGTAAACTCCTATAAAAGGGTGTCTCATCAAGTTGACTCAAGCATACGAGTTTTCGCAAACAAAACAGTTTCAAAACATGGGATCAATATGGTCAAGGGGCACTTGCCTTGCTCCCATGGTTCTTGTTATTCAAGCGTCTCAAAGTCTCGGTGCTGTAGATCCTCGTAGATGGCTTCTTGAGCTTGTACTTCTACTCACGACCACCCACATACAAAATTTACAGCAATCAATCATCATGCACAAACTTTACTCAAGATGCAATGGGGTAGATGAATGCAAATCCTATGGTGCTGTTTTATTAAATCAGTTTGTATGTGTTGTTGCATGTTTTAATGGGCTTTCATGGGGGTTTATGATTAACAAGAGTGTAGAGATCAAGTGTGTATGTGGTGATGATCTTGACTCAAGATCTAGATCAATTCCACCATGAAAAATCGATCAAAACATGATCTGTCCACACGCAAAAGTTTCTGCTCAAAGGGGGCGAAGAAAATGGATGTGTAGAAACAGTGGCGACGTCGTAAGATGGGTAATGGGGACCTACCTCACTTCCTTTTGGCGGCAGGGCCTTCCTCCTAGCAATGGCAGCAGTGGGGAATTTTTCTATGGAAAATTTTTGTAGGACAGATCGTCAGGCTTCTTCTCCGGCGACGGCGGGGCTCGACGGCGGCCAAATTCCAGCAAGGGGGGGGGACTTGGCGACTTGGCAGCAAGGAAGGGGGCTTGGCAGCAGGGGGGGGCAACAAAAAGAGAGAGGGGTCGGCCAAGGGGGTGGGGGTTATATTTATAAGGGAGGAAAGGAGAGTCCTACTCCAATTGGAGCTCAAATAAGAGTGCTATTCAATTTTTTTTGGATCTTAACAAACTTATCTCTTGTGGTGCGGCAGCCTTGGGTATTTTATCCCCAAAATGTGGGGGAAATTCCCTTTTTGGGAATTGGGGAATTTAGAAATTTTGGGGGAAATTTGGGAATGGCTCATTTCAGCTATATTTTTCCCATTCCTCACCATTTCTATGTCACTTGCTCCATTTCTACATTCCCCTCTCCATTTCTATGCCCCATTCTCCATTTCTATATTCCCTTCTCCATTTCTGTGGTTTTTCCTCCATTTCTATGGTTCCTTCCTCCATTTCTATGGTTCTTTCTCCATTTTATGGTTCTTTTCTCCATTTCTATGGTTCTTTCTCCATTTCTATAGTTATTTCTCCATTTCTGTAGTTCTTTCTCCATTTCTAGGGTTCTTTCTCCATTTCTACTTCTTTTATAATGCTTCTCTACATGAAAAATGTATGCAATGCATGGAAATGAATTTTAGGGTATTACAAACCTACCCCCCTTAAACTGAATCTCGCCCTCGAGATTCGATAGAGTGGAGAATAGATGAGGGAATTCTGCCTTGAGATCTTCTTCACGTTCCCATGTAGTTTCGGCTTCCGTGTGATGGCTCCATTGTACCTTGCACCAACGGATCACTTTGTTCCTCGTGACCCTTTCCTTCACGTCCAAAATTTTGACGGGGTGTTCTGCGTTGGTCAGATCCTCTTGAAGCACGAGCTCATCCATCGGTACTTGTTCTTCCTGTACTCTTAAGCACTTCTTGAGTTGGGATATGTGAAATACGTCGTGCACGTCGGAGAGGTGCGTTGGCAGCTCTAGTTGATAGGCTACTTCTCCTCGCTTGCCCAAAATCTTGAATGGCCCGATGTAGCGAGATGCTAACTTGCCTTTGACGTTAAACCGTCGTTGGCCTCGGATAGGCGATACCTTAAGATACACGAAGTCTCCCACTTCGAAGGTCAATCTCCTTCACCTATTGTCCGCATAACCTTTTTGTTGTGACTGAGCAGCCTTCAAGTTTTTTCGTATCGTTTGGACTTGCTTCTCGGTGTCTTGCAGCACTTCAGGTCCAAACACTTGGCTCTCTCCGGTCTCATTCTAGAACAGCGGCTTTCTACACCGTCTACCATACAATGCTTCGAAAGGTGACATCTTCAAGCTGGCTTGATAGCTGTTGTTGTATGAGAATTCAGCATATGGCAAGCTCCTATCCCATCTACGCCCATGTTTCAAAGCGTGAGCTCTCAACATGTCTTCCAAAATTTGATTTGTCCTCTCAGTTTGCCCGACAGTTTGCGTGTGATAAGCGGAGCTGAAATTCAGTCGTGTACCCATGGCTTAGTGCAGCTTCTTCCAGAACCTAGAGGTAAATTGAGAACCCCGATCTGAAACTATACTTTTCAGAACTCCATGGCGACACACGATTTGCTCCATATACAGCTCGGCTAGTTGTGCAACGCGGTACATGGTTCTAACAGGAAGGAAATGGGCTGTTTTCGTCAACCGGTCCACAATAACCCAAATGGAGTCATAGCCAGACCGATTACGTGACAATCTGACAATGAAATCCATGCTGATGTCTTCCCTCTTTCACTCGTGTACTTTTAACGGCTGCAACAATCCAGCGGGTCTTTGATGTTCGGCCTTCACTCATTGGCACATGTCTTATAAGGCAACATATTCAGTTATGTCCCTTTTCATACCATCCCACCAATAGCAAGTTTTCAGGTCCTTGTACATCTTTGTACAGCCGGGATGTATGGAATAAGGTGAGTCATGTGCCTCCTTTAATATCGTGTCACGGATGTGCTTCTTGTTAGGCACACAAATCCTTTTCCCTAACCAAAGCGTGCCTTTCTCGTCTTCCTTGAAATCCTTCTCTATGCTATGTCGGATTCTTTCCTTGATTTCCTTGATTTCCTCATCCGTTGTCACACCCGGTTTCTCCGAAGAACAACCGAGTGGATATCACATGTATGCCAGGATCATTTTCTCATACATGTGATGACAAATAGTGAAGCATCATTTATTACAAGCCAGGTGTCGAATATAAATATGTCTTACAAAGCATACGTCTCGATGGACGATAATAAGTTCATAACATGTAAATAAACTAGCAGCGGAATGTTATTCTTGTGGGCTCCATCACAGGCGTTGCCCGGGGAGACTCCATGAACCTAGAATCCTTCTTCGGGTCAGAAGTCTTGGTCATTGAACACCACATCATCCCCTTGACCTGAGCAGCAATTTAAACCAACAAATATGCAAGTTTGAGTACCGTTGGTACTCAGCAAGTGTGGGAAAGTTATGTCATGCATGGCTAGAGCAAGGAGAGGTTGAACTCATGGTTAAAGCACTACGCAATTAATACCTATCACCTTAGCTTATTAAGCACCTACATTACTACATAGGTGAAATGGTTCCAATCTCCCAACCCATCATCATAATCAAATAACCATAACATCATTTCCAATGTTAAGCTCCCCGCTTAACATCCACAACTTCCAAAGTCATCATCCTCTAATCATGAATAAGTCCAAGCCGCTCTTGACCGTGAGCACGGCTGTCATGACAGTTTTGACTCTGCAGAGTTTGCACCACTGTACCCACATGTAGTGATTTCATCCCCCGTTGCCGGGTGGACTAAAAGAACCTCCATTATGCCAGTGGCCACAAACCACATTCATACTTCCCAGGTGTGTAGCCAGGAGATCACTACGAAGCCTTTACAAAGGGATTCCCGACGAGCGTGGGCCCACTGAGGTTTCACCCCTAACAGCATACAAGAGGCTCCAACCCCGCTGCAGTGGCCCCATCTTGAGCCTTGCGGTTTATATGGTAGTCCAGTTGACACCTATTCCCCGCACCATCCACACACCCATACTACGCCGGGGATACACCTAATTAATTGGCCAAGCTGCCCCATCTCAGCATGTGGTTGGCACGGTAAAGCCAGGTTACATGCTCCATGAACCGGTCCTTAGGATCCAGGCAAGTACTAAACACAAACCGGAGTCTCGTGCACCCAGCACCAACCAAATCATCCAACTTGCCTCGATCCCTACCTCTACATAACTCATGATATCTCATTCAAGAGTAAGGTAAATAAATTTATGATTCTCATATCCCAATTATCCAATTCTAAGCATGGCTAAGCAGAAGCATATGAATAAATGACATGATAAAATAAATCCCAACCCAAGCTACAAGGAAACAAGGTAATGCAATTCTAGGGAAACTTCCTAGCATGGGTTTCATATTTCAACTGACAATGCAAATAATTCTATCTACACATCCTAGTATAGGATCAAAGTGGTCGAGGACACTTGCCTTCTTCCTGCTGCTCTGGGAATGGAAAGTCTTGGTCTTGGAAGGGGAGAACTTGCTCTTGGGCAGGTTCTACTCATGCCAATACACATAGCAAAAGAAAACAACAATCCATAAGACATAGTTCACACTTTCACTTCATACAAACCACACATACATACCTATGAGACTCATTCACATTTCTAAGTGTTGTGGTTACTCTACATGTGTTGATTTTTGGCCTACATTCACCTTTAAATATATGTATATTATTTCTAACTTCTATGTTCAGATTTCTATTTGCACACTATATATGAAGTTCCAATTTGAACAAATTCTTTATATTCAGTTATTACACTTCTTAGCCACAAAGTTTGTATAAAAGGTATTTTCCTATTCCAAATAGGTTTTCAGATCTTCTACCAAATCCTAAACTGAAGTTTTTGGATTTGGAGACTTCATTTATCATTTTCTAATTATGCATACCTATGTTCCTACATTTTTTAGATTTATTTTCTATGCCTAAAAGTGAGTTTTATTATAAAAATAGTAAGACACACCATCTAACCAGAATAGGTTCTGATCTAAATGTTCAATAATATATCTTTGAACTTCCTCTCTGATGTGGAACAAATTAAATTTATTTTACTAGTTTTTAGAATTATTTCCTAGCCTAAAATATGTTTCTAGAACTAATAAATATGAATATCATTTAGACAGAATTCATTTCAGCCTAAAATCTATTTTTAACTCATTCTAAAGTTTTCCAAGTGCTAGTAGAGTTTAAATTTGAATTTATAACGTGTTTGCCTCACCTTTTAAATTTAAATCCTAATCACATATTCAAATTTCTGAATTTTAATATCATATAGGGTCAAAAAGGTAAATCCACCCTACTACAGGGTCTAATTTATTATTTCATAAATTTCCAAGGGTCTAACTACACCTAACAGAGGCGTTTTCCTAATTTTTATTAAGTCTAGGGGCTAAAACTGATTTTTAATTGAATTTACACGAATTTCTGAAGTTCCAGGGGCTAGATCAGAAGTTTCCGAGGCTAGCTCGTGTTTTCCGAGATCCCCAGGGGGTAGCGCATAAGAATCCCGGCCTTTATAACGCGGGGCTGATGTGGACCGTCCGATTTAAAATAGACGGCTCAGATTAGATCATTGAACCGGTACGCGCGGGTTTTAATTCTACCGTGCGATTTAAAATAGACGGCCCTCAAGGGGCCACGTCGCCCTGGCCGGAGCCAGCCCGTGCGCGCGGCGGTGGGGGTGGAGATCTCGCCGGCGCAGCCTCGGCTTTTGCCGCTACTCGTTAGAACTTGCATCTTTTTGTATGGATCGGCTGCGGAGGGGTAGGGGACGCTCACCGAGGGGTTTTCCAACACTCGGAGGTCCTGGAAGTCGGTCGGCGGCGAGCTTCAACGGCGACGATCTTCGGTGCACGTCGGAACAGCTGCTAGGGCGCGAAACTTGTCGTTTCCTTCACGTGCAGGGCTCCCTGGGGGCGGTGGAGCACGATCAGCACGTTAGATCAGATAATCCAAGCAATGATCGAAGGAAAACGGGGACTGAATCTTCGGTTCTCACCGGAGAGAAGAACGGCCGATAGGGGGGAAAACAGGGCGATTGTCGGCGTTTATATAGGCGAGGGAGGGCGGCGGTATGTTGGGATCGAGTTTGAGACATCCAGGACCAGAATTCGGGCTGGGGGTGCGGGTTTCCGGAGTTCGTTGAGATCGGGCGCGGGGAACAGTCGGGCCGTTGGGGGCGCGCGGGAGGTGAGGGATGACACACGGGCCCCAAGTGTCAGTGAAAGGAAGAGAGGGCGTGCGGTTGTGGGCTGGCGCGGGGGAGTAGTGGGCCGGCTGGTGGGTTTCGACCCACTGGCCGGTGGGGTTTTTCTTTTTCTTTTTCTTTTTCCTTTTCTTTTCTGTTTTGATTTGAATTCCAATTTAAATTTGAATTTTTGCACCACATGCAATACGTCCAAAAATTTTTAAATTCCCCTCTTTAGCAGATTTTGGGGTGTTACAGCTCTACCCCCTTTAAAAGAAATCTCGTCCTCGAGATTGGTGGTTTTTGGAAAACAATTCCGGAAACTGTGCCTTAAGCTCGTCATCTCGCTCCCATGTGGCTTCCTCTTCCGAGTGATGCTTCCACTGCACCTTGCACAACCGGATTCTTTTATTTCTTGTGAGGCGTTCCATTGTCTCCAAAATCTTGACCGGTTGCTCGGCATAAGACAGATCCTCTGCTACGTCAACCTCATTCATGGGTAACATCTCTTCAGGCATCCTCAGACATTTCTTGAGCTGTGACACATGGAATACGTCATGCACATCTGATAGGCGAGCCGGTAGTTCTAGTTGATATGCCACTTCGCCTTTCCTCTCCAGAACTTGAAAGGGTCCGATGTATCGAGGTGATAACTTCCCTTTCACCTTGAACCGACGAAGTCCTCGGATAGGGGACACCTTGAGATAGACATAGTCCCCCATGTTGAAAATAAGCTCTCTTCTCCATACATCGACATAACTCTTTTGTCGGGTCTGTGCTATCCTCAAATTGTTGTGGATTTCCCTCACTTTCGCCTCGGCTTCTTGTAGTACCTCGGGCCCAAACACATTACTTTCCCCCGTTTGGTTCCAAAATAGGGGAGTTCTGCACTTCCTCCCATACAAAGCCTCAAATGGTGACATCTTCATACTAGCCTGATAGCTGTTGTTATAGGAGAACTCCGCATACGGTAAGTTCTTATCCCAACTCCTATTGTTCTTGAGCGCACACGCTCTCAGCATATCCTCAAGGATCTGATTGGTTCTTTCCGTCTGCCCGTCAGTCTCGGGGTTATAGGCAGAACTGAAATTTAGATGGGTTCCCATGGTTTCATGTAACTTCTACGAGAACCTTGAGGTGAACTGTGTCCATCGATCTGACACTATCTTCTTTGGCACTCCATGGAAACACACGATCCTTGACATGTATAATTCTGCCAATTTGGATCCGCTGTAGCTTTCTTTCACGGGGATGAAATGAGCTACCTTGGTTAGCCTGTCGATGATGACCCATATCGAATCATATCCTGATTGGGTCCTAGGCAGTCCCACTATGAAATCCATACCGATTTCTTCCCATTTCCATTCAGGCACTTTGAGTGGTTGCAATAATCCCGCGGGTCGTTGATGTTCTGCTTTCACCAACTGACATGTGTCACATAGGGCAACATGTTCCGCGACATCTCGCTTCATTCCATACCACCAATACCTGCTCTTGAGGTCATGATACATCTTCGTATTTCCAGGATGAATGGAATAGTCGGAATCATGAGCCTTCTTCAAAATCAATTCACGGATCTCCTTCACTTAAGGCACACAGATTCTTTTCCCGTGCCACACCGTACCTTGTTCATCCTCTCTGAAACCAGGGGCTTTATTATCCTTGATGAGTTCTCTAATCTCTTGTATCTTCTCGTCATTCTTCTGACCGTTGCGTATGTCTTGCTCTAATGTGGAGTCCACTTCCATGGCGATGGCCTCACCACTATTCACCAGACATAGATTGAGTTTTACAACCTCTTCCTTCAGTTTTGTAGGCATGTCCTTTAAGCTTAACCTATTGACCTGCACCTTCCGGCTTAAAGCATCTGCTACGATGTTCGCTTTCCCAGGATCATAGTTGATGCCCACATCAAAGTCGTTGATTAGCTCTAACCATCTCCTTTGTCTGAGGTTGAGATCTGGCTGTGTGAAAATATACTTTAAGCTCTTATGATCCGTATATATCTCTGTCCTCTTCCCCATCAAGTAATGCCGCCAAATCTTCAACGCGTGTACCACTGCGGCTAGCTCTAGGTCATGCGTAGGATAGTTCTTCTCGTGCTTCTGGAGCTGCCGGGATGCATATGCCACGCCATGCCCCTCTTGCATGAGAACACATCCCAACCCGTTTCCAGAGGCATCACAGTACACCGAAAAGTTCTTCTGCATATCTGGCATAACTAGCACTGGGGCTGTTGTCAATCTTTTCTTCAGCTCTTGAAAACTCGTCTCGCACTGCGGTGTCCATGTGAATGTGATTCCCTTCTCCAACAATTTGTTGAGGGGTATCAAAATCTTGGAGAATCCCTCGATAAACCGTCAATAATACCCAGCCAATCCTAAGAAGCTTCAAACTTCCCCGACATTCTCAGGGGTCTTCCACTTCTGTACATCTTCGATCTTGGCGGGATCTACGGAGATTCCTCCCTCCAAGATTATATGTCCTAAGAAGGGAACTCTCTTCAACCAAAACTCACACTTGCTCAACTAGGCATATAGTTGGTGTTCTCTCAGCTTTTGCAACACCAACCTTAAATGCCTCTCATGTTCTTCTTCATCTTTGGAAAAGATGAGAATGTCATCAATGAAAACCACCACAAATTTGTCCAGATATTCCATGAATACCTTGTTCATGAGATACATGAAGTATGCCAGGGCATTAGTTAGCCTAAAAGGCATGACGGTGTATTCATACAGTCCATACCGAGATACGAAAGTTGTCTTTGGAATATCAGTTTGCCTTATCTTAAGTTGGTGGTATCCCGATCTGAGATCAATTTTCGAGAACACACAAGCTCCCCTCAACTGATCAAACAAGTCTTCAATGCGGGGCAATGGGTACTTGTTCTTGATGGTTACTTCATTCAACGCACGGTAGTCTACGCATAACCTTTGGGTTTCGTCCTTCTTGGGCACAAATATCACTGGAGCTCCCCATGGTGGGAAACTAGGACGAATGTACCCATTCTCTGTCAATTCTCTTAAATGTTCCTTGAGTTCTTCCAGCTGTTTGGAGTCCATCCGATAGGGTCTATTGTATATCGGAGCTGTTCCAGGCAATAGCTCAATCGCGAATTCCACCTCACGATCGGGAGGCATACCTGGCAACTCCTCCAGAAAAACGTCTAGATATTCCTTGATAATCCTTATCTCTCCCACTTCCACCTCAACTTTATTGAGTTTAATGTCCCTCCTAGGCTCTTGTATGGTTATGAACTTTACTCTTGTGCCACTAGGGTGAGTTAGTTCCACCGTTCTTGTCGAACAATGGATGATTCCTTTATGTTTGGTAAACCAATTGTTAACTTAAAGCATTACGTATTAACTTCCCAAATTGCTTGTTTAAACTTAAACTTTTGGGGCCTTAATATATTAAACATTTTCAGAGGGTTTCACGTAGATTTTTGGAAGTCACGTCTCACGCGAAAATAAATGCCCTCTTAATTCATAGGGGTTCACACATCAAAGCAAAACAGCCTAAAGACGAGGTTGCAGACAAATGCCCATGGCTTCCACAACTCACGTCCCACACCAAACATTAACACACCATTAACTAAGGTATCGACTCGACTGCTCGATAACCTGCTGAACTAAGGGAAAGGACTCTACACGACTCGTATCACTGAGCTGGCTCCTCGGGATCTTCCTCATTATTGCGGCTGCCCTCTGACTCCGCTTTGGGTGGGGAAGCTGCTGGTGGAGAAGTGCGGCAACGCCTGCTCGCCCGGCGATCTGGGGAGTCAGGAGTCCATGTGTCATTCACGGTGACACACAGTTCATTCCCATCTCCTCTTTCTCTTGCCCTCAAGCTGGCTCGAAGCAATGCCTCGGTCTCCTTCAGGGTGTCACGAACATCCTGAAGCTCCTGCTGACACTCCTGCAGTCAAGTGCTGAGCATAGCAGCATCCTCCAAGCACAGGTCCATGTGCTCATGGGAAGTCCCCTGCTGCACTGGCGGGTACTTGTACTCCGCTGTACCACTCTCATGCTGGAGGACATACATGTACTCAGTCCTGTCCAGGTGGCGACGGTAGATGTAACTCTGGCAGGTGATGGCCTCCCAGGTGACATCCTTCTCGGCATCGACCTGTGTTGCTCGACAAGCTGGAGAGCGGTGGATCTTGAGCAGCTGATTTTCATGGATAATCCTCATTTCTGAACTCCATTCTTCCCGCTTCTCACGGATGGTCCGGGTGGAGCTGTAGTGTATGGTTAGCTTGCCCGTATTGCCGGTGGCTTGGAGCATACGCCGAAGTCAGTGCAACAAGTCTCCTACTGCCAATACATAGGAGTGGTACGTCACCGGACGATCCCCCTCTCTTAGGGCACGGGCAACTACAGGAACTCTCCCTCCGGTGGACTTGAGGGCGGTGCGGATCATGTGAACCATATAAAACATAAAGCATTTAAAATCAAGTTAGATAAGATTTAAATAAAAATTGTGTTTTGAATAGAGTTGGGGCAAGGTGAATAAAGTGACCCATTAAATAACACTTTTCAACCCACACCTTTGTAAAATAGTTTTTAAGAAAATAGAGTCCTTAAATACGTCCATTTCTACCTAGTTCCACGTTCCTACGGGCAACCTTGGCTCTGATACCACTTCTGTCACACCCGATTTCTCCGAAGAACAACCGAGTGGATATCACATGTATGCCAGGATCATTTTCTCATACATGTGATGACAAATAGTGAAGTATCATTTATTACAAGCCAGGTGTCGAATATAAATATGTCTTACAAAGCATACGTCTCGATGGACGATAATAAAATCATAACATGTTCAGATTTCTATCTTCTATGTTCTGATTTCTATTTGCACACTATATATGAAGTTCCAATTTGAACAAATTCTTTATATTCAGTTATTACACTTCTTAGCCACAAAGATTGTATAAAAGGTATTTTCCTATTCCAAATAGGTTTTCAGATTTTCTACCAAATCCTAAACTGAAGTTTTTGTATTTGGAGACTTCATTTATCATTTTCTAATTATGCATACCTATTTTCCTATATTTTTCAGATTTATTTTCTATGCCTAAAAGTGAGTTTTATTATGAAAATAGTAAGACACACCATCTAAACAGAATAGGTTCTGATCTAAATGTTCAATAATATATCTTTGAACTTCCTCTCTAATGTGGAACAAATTAAATTTATTTTACTAGTTTTTAGAATTATTTCCTAGCCTAAAATATGTTTCTAGAACTAATAAATATGAATATCATTTAGACAGAATTCATTTCAACCTAAAATCTATTTTTAACTCATTCTAAAGTTTTCCAAGTGCTAGTAGAGTTTAAATTTGAATTTACAATGTGTTTGCCTCACCTTTTAAATTTAAATCCTAATCACATATTCAAATTTCTGAATTTTAATTTCATATAGGATCAAAAGGTAAATCCACCCTACTACAGGGTCTAATTTATTATTTCATAAATTTCCAAGGGTCTAACTACACCTAACAGAGGGATTTTCCTAATTTTTATTAAGTCCAGGGGCTAAAACTGATTTCTAATTGAATTTACACGAATTTCTAAAGTTCCAGGGGCTAGATCAGAAGTTTCCGGGGCTAGCTCGTGTTTTCCGAGATCCCCAGGGGGTAGAGCTTAAGAATCCCGGCCTTTATAACGCGGGGCTGATGTGAACCTTCCGATTTAAAATAGACGGCTCAGATTAGATCATCGAACCGGTACGCGCAGGTTTTAATTCTACCGTGCGATTTAAAATAGACGGCCCTCAAGGGGCCACGTCGCCCTGGCCGGAGCCAGCCCGTGCGCGCGGCGGCGGGGGTGGCGATCTCGCCGGCGCAGCCTCGGCTTTTGCCGCTACTCGTTAGAACTTGCATCTTTTTGCATGGATCGGCTGCAGAGGGGTAGGGGACGCTCACCGAGGGGTTTTCCAACACTCGGAGGTCCTGGAAGTCGGTCGGCGGCAAGCTTCAACGGCGACGATCTTCGGTGCACGTTGGAACAACTGCTAGGGCGCGAAACTTGTCATTTCCTTCACTTGCAGGGCTCCCTGGGGGCGGTGGAGCACGATCAGCGCGTTAGATCAGATAATCCGAGCAATGATCGAAGGAAAATGGGGATTGAATCTTCGGTTCTCAGCGGAGAGAAGAACGGCCGATCGGGGGAAAAACAAGGCGATTGTCGGCGTTTATATAGGCGAGGGAGGGCGGCGGTCTGTTGGGATCGAGTTTGAGACGTCTGGGACCAGAATTCGCGCTGGGGGCGCGGGTTTCCGGAGTTCGTTGAGATCGGGCGCGGGGAAGAGTCCGGCCGTTGGGGGCGCACGGGAGGTGAGGGATGACACGTGGGCCCCGCGTGTCAGTGAGAGGAAGAGAGGGCGCGCGGTTGTGGCCTGGCGCGGGGGAGTAGTGGGCCAGCTGGTGGGTTTTGGCCCACTGGCCGGTGGGGTTTTTCTTTTTCTTTTTACTTTTCTTTTCTGTTTTGATTTGAATTTGAATTCCAAATTAAATTTGAACTTTTGCACCACATGCAATACGTCCAAAATTTTTTAAATTCCCCTCTTTAGCAGATTTTGGGGTGTTACATCGGTTGCTTGGCCATCTCGTATCTCTTGTTCCAGTGAGGAGTTGAGTTCTATCTTCTCCATCTCGTTCAAGAATCTGAGATGTAACCGTTCGAACTCCTTGCGCAGCTCGGGTGGCATCTCCCGAACCGTGAGTTGGTGACATGCTCTCTTTCGGCTCAACACATCAGCTACTACATTGGCCTTTCCAAGGTGATAGTTGATTCCAACATCATAATCCTTGATGAGTTCCAACCATCGACGCTGCCTCAAATTCAGATCCGTTTGCGTGAATATATACTTGAGGCTTTTATGATCCGTATAGATCTCACATCGATGGCCAAGGATATAATGCCTCCAGATCTTCAAGGCATGTATCATGGCTGCAAGTTCCAAGTCGTGTGTGGGTAATTCAGCTCATGTTTCTTTAGTTGTCTCGACGCATAGGCTACTACTTGTCCTTCTTGCATGAGCACACATCCAAGCCCTTGTCTTGATGCGTCACAATATATGTCAAAGCTCTTGCTCACGTCCGGTAATACCAAAACCAGCGCTGTGGTTAATCTCTTCTTTAGCTCCTCAAAGCTATCTTGACATGCTTGTGTCCATTGAAATGCTTTCCCTTTCATTAGCAATTCAGCCACAGGCTTCGCTATTTTGGAGAAATCCTTGATGAACCGGTGGTAGTATCCAGCCATCCCAAGGAAACTCCAAATATCTCTCACATTCTGCGGTTGGTTCCACTTCAAAACATCTCCCACTTTTCCGGGATCAACCGATACTCCTCCTTCGGAGATGATATCGCCTAGGAACGGTATTTCCTTTAGCCAAAATTGACACTTGCTGAACTTGGCATACAATTGATGCTCTCGCAGCTTCTGCAATGTTAACCTCAAGTGTTCTTTGTGTTCTTCCTCGCTTTTCGAATACACCATGATATCGTCGATGAAAACCACGACGAACTTGTCCAAGTACTCCATGAAGACCTTATTCATGAGGTACATAAAGTATACAGGTGCATTCGTTAACCCAAAAGACATAACAGTATATTCATACGAACCATACCGTGTTCGAAATGCAGTCTTGGGTATGTCAGAGGGCTTAATATTCAGCTGGAAGTATCCCGACCAAAGATCAATCTTGGAGAAAATTGGGGCACCTTTCATTTGGTCGAACAAGTCCTCTATACGGGGCAGCGTGTATTTATTCTTGATCATCACCTCATTGAGAGACCTATAATCCACAACAAAATTTTGGGTCCCATCCTTCTTGTCTACGAAGAGCACGGGGGCTCCCCATGGTGACGAGCTTGGGCGTATAAAATCCGTTTTCTAGCTGCTCCTGAATTTGCTTCTTAAGCTCCACTAATTCATTAGCAGGCATCCTATACGGCCTCTTCGCTATAGGTGCAGTTCCGGGCACTAAATCAATGGTAAATTCAATGTCTCGGTCAGGTGGCGTACCTGGAAGTTCTTCTGGGAACACATCTGAATATTCTTGAACCACTGAAATGCTTTCCAATGTCGCTTCTTCTATGTGGTTCAGCACTTCCTTCTCGGTTGCCGGTTGGGCTGCCTTGAACTCAATACGTGTACCATGCTCTCTCGTCAAGTGCACGATCCTCTGAGCACATTGAATCATTCTGTTGTGCTTGCTTAGCCAATCCATTCCAAGTATTATGTCAATCCCTTGAGAATCCAAGACAATAAGGTTGGCAAGAAAGTCTACCCCCTTATTTTGAGGCTTACTTTCAGACATACTATATTTGTAGGAGCTAGAATTCATATTTGAGAGAAACGATTTCCCAACTATATGCATCAAGGTATATGAACTATGCAACACTTTTACTAATATCAGCCTATATGAGGATGTGAACAAGTGCCGAAGCATCCCACATCTCTCTACTATGTGTGAATGTGGACATTCACCGAAACGTCCCACAACTCACACCAGCACATAAACCAAGCAATCATCACAAAGGTTCAACACACCACTCTTATTCAAGCTACTACGATTTAAACGTTCCTATTACAGCTTTATTCAGTGGAAACCTAAACTTAATCGTGAGAACCAGTGCTGTTCTCGCCGTGTGACGGGGGTGGTCCATATATGGGCGCACGCCATGGTGAGTCGGAAGTCCATGTAGGGATAGATGACGCTGGTGCTCCATTTTCTCCTGCGTTGGCACGAGTCTCCTCTCGTTTTTCCAACAAGTACAGCTTCTTTTGGAGGTAACGGATCTCTTCTTGTGCGCTTGCATAGCGGTTCCTGAACTCCACGAGCAACATCTGAGATATGTCAGCAGCTTGTGGGTTCGAAAGAGCTCATCCATGGGGTCCAATGATCTACCTTGTAGAACTCTTCCAATACGGGTGCAACTCAAAAGTAGTGTTCTCAAGCTGCTCACGGAAGGCGTAGCACAGTCCGGTGAGTGCATCCCATGCAGCATCATCGATAGCTTCTGCCTTTGTAGCTCTCCATGTTGGTGGGAAGTGCCGAGTGACAATCCTGCAGCAATCCAGAAACTCTTTAAGCTCCTTGGATATGTGTCCTCCTTCCATCCCGTCGGACCGGAATTCTTGAACTGAACGGTTGGCCCGTTCATCACCTTAATTATTTGCCTCAGCAAGGGGTGGCTCCTCTTCGAATTGATCTCCTCCCAACATAGCTTCATTAGGCTCCACGGGGTGTAAGCCCGCGTGAAATTCCTCCTGAGATGCGTACCAATGCCGTCTTGTGGATCATCCTCCATGTCGTCTTTGAATGGTTCCACCTCTTCCGGATCCTCTTCCTCATGCATAGAGCTACTGACTTAATCTTCATCATGAGATTCCATCTTCACCTTCTCCCAATATGGTCCATCGGACACCTCAATGGGGTTAAGTGCATTCCCACGTGGTGGTGGATGAGTCCTTTTGCGTGCTGTGCTCCTAGTCACCGACATATATAAATAAAACATGAGGAAATTTTTAGAGAAGGAAGAAATAACTCCAAAACTTCAGAAGCTATGGAGCAAGAAAGCAAAAGTGTTGCTGTCCAAAAGAAGAGAAAAGAGGGGCTGAAAATAGCACTTTGTAGTGGCTGAATTGACAAGTAAAGTGCAGCAGCAAGCAATTTCGAAAATAGCAGTTTGGAGGGGTGTGCCTATGTGTTTTAGAGCGTCCATTCTACCTAGGCTTGCGTCCTACGTCAACGTGGCTCTGATGCTGTCACACCCGGTTTGTCCAAAGAGCAACCGAGTGAATATCACATGTATGCCAGGATCATTCTCTCATACATGTGATGACGAATAGTGAAGCATCATTTTATTACAAGCCAAGTGTTCGAATATAAATAAGTCTTACATAGCATAATGTCTCGATGGACGATAATATGTTCATAACATGTAAATAAAACAGCAGGGGAATATAAACTTGTGGCTCCGTCACAGGTGTTGCCCGGGGGACTCCGTGAACCTATAGTCCTTCTTCGGGTCCGAAGTCTTGGTCATTGAACACCACGTCATCCCCTTGACCTGAGCAGCAATTTAAACCAATAGAAAAGTAAGCTTGAGTACCGTTGGTACTCAGCAAGTGTGGGAAAGTTATGTCATGCATGGCTAGAGCAAGGAGAGGTTGAACTCATCGTTAAAGCACTACGCAATTAATACCTATCACCTTAGCTTATTAAGCACCTACATTACTATACAGGTGAAATGGTCCCAACCCCTCACCCATCATCAATATCAAGTAACCATAATCTCATCTCTAATGTTAAGCTTCCCGCTTAACATACTCAACTTCCCAATTCATCATCCTCTAATCATGAATAAGTCCAAGCCGCTCTTGACCGTGAGCATGGCTGTCATGACAGTTTTGACTCTGCAGAGTTTGCACCACTGTACCCACATGTTGTGATTTCATCCCCCGTTGCCGGGTGGACTAAAAGAACCTCTGTTATGCCAGTGGTCGTGAACCACGTTCACACTTCCAAGGTGTGTAGCCAGGAGATCACTACGAGACCTTTACAAAGGGATTCCCTATGAGCGTGGGCCCACTGAGGTTTCACCCCTAACACCATACAAGAGGCTCCAACCCCGCTGCAGTGGCCCCCTCTTGAGCCTTGCGGTTCATATGGTAGTCCAGCTGACACCTATTCCCCGCACCATCCAAACACCCATACTACGCCGGAGATACACCTAATTAATTGGCCAAGCTGCCCATCTCAGCATGTGGTTGGCACGGTAAAGCCAGGTTACATGCTCCATGAACCGGTCCTTAGGATCCAGGCAAGCACTAAACACAAACCCGAGTCTCGTGCACACAGCACCAACCAAATCATCCAACTTGCCTCGATCCCTACCTCTACATGATTCATAATATCTCATTCAAGAGTAAGGTGAACAAGTTGATGATCTCATATCCCACTTATCCCATTCTAAGCATGGCTAAGCATTAAGTAATATGAATGAATGACATAATAAAATAAATCCCAACCCAGGCTACAAGGAAGTAAGATAATGAAAATCTAGGGAAACTTCCTAGCTTGGGCACCATATTCCAAATTGACAATGCAATTAATTAAGTTCTAACTACACATCCTAGTATAGGATCAAAGTGCTCAAGGACACTTGCCTTCTTCCTGCTACTCTGGGAATGGAAAGTCTTGATCTTGAAAGGTGAGAACCTGCTCTGGGGCTGGTTCTACTCATGCCAATACACATAGCAAAAGAAACAACATTCCATAAGCCATAGTCCATATTTCCACTCATACAAACCACACATGCATACACATGAAAGTCATACACCTATTTAAGTGTTGTGTTTATCCTAGATATGTTGATTCTAAGAATACATGCACTTTTAAACATATATATTATTTCTAGCTTTAATATTCAGATTTCTAAGTGCACACTATATTTGAATTTCCAATTTGAACAAATCTTCTATATGGGATAATACACTTCTTAGACACAAAATTTGTATAAGAGATAACTTCCTACTCCAAATAGGTTTTCAGATCTTCTACAAAACCTTAATTTGAAGTTTTGGATTTGGAGACCTCATTTAGCATTTTCTAATTATGCATGCCCATTTTCCTATATTTTCAGATTTATTTTCTATTCCTAAAAGTGAACTTTAATATTAAAATAGCAAGACATATCACCTAAACAGAATATGTTCTGATCTAAAATGTTCAATAAAATATCTTTGGACTTCCTCTCTGATGGGGATCAAATTAAATTTATTTTATCCATTTTCAGAATTATTTTCTAGCCTAAAAATAAATTTCCAGCAATAGTAAAAATAAACAGCACTTAGTCAGATTTCATTTCAGCCTAAAATCAGTTCTCAACTCATTCTAAATGTTTTCCAAGTGCTAGGAAAATTTAAATTTGTATTTGCACATGTTTTTACATCACCATTTGAATTTAAATTCTACTCATATGTTCAAATTTCTGAATTTAATACCATATAGGGTCTGAAGTGCAAATCCACCCTACTGCAGGGTATATTTTACTATTTCCTAAATTTCCAGGGGCCTAATTACACAAAACAGAGAGGTTTTCCTAATTTTTATTAAGTCCAGGGGCTAAAACTGATGTTTAAACGGGTTTGCATAAATTCCCGAGGGTCCAGGGGCTAGATCAGAAGTTTTCTGGGGCTAGATCCGTTTTCCTCCGAACCCCAGGGTGTAGTGCGTAAGTTTCCCAGGGTTTAATATGTGGGGCTGATGTGGGCCGTTGGATTTAAAACGGACGGCTGAGATTATAACGCGAAGCTGTATGGGTTAGATCTATTCGGGACCGCACGATTTAAAATAGACGGGCCTCAGGGGGCCACATCGCCCTGGCCTGAGCCAGCCCGCGCGTGCAGCGGCGCGCGGCGGCAGGGGCGGTGATCTCGCCGGCGCAGCTCCGGTTCCTTGCCGCTACACGCTAAAACTTGCGGTTTTTCACATGGATCGACTGTGGAGGGGTAGGGGAAGCTCACCTAGGGGTTTCTCGGGCTTGGGGAGGTCGGAATTCGGCTCGGCGACGATAGTGGTCGGATCTGCTCTTCGGTGCTCGTCGAAATCGGTGCTAGGGCGCAAGACTCGTCGCTTCCGTCACCTGCAGGGCTCCCCGGCGGCGGTGGAACACGACCAGCCCGTTAGATCAGAGAAACCAGACGAGAATCGAAAGAAAACGGTCGAGGATGCCTTGGTTCTCACCGGAGAGAAAGGTGGAGCGGATACGGAGAAAACGGCGAGTTTTGTTTCGTTTAAATCTACCAGGAGGGGCGGTGGGGGTCGGTTTAGATATGCAGTAGCGCCTCGCCGAAGATCGGACGTGGAAATCGGTTGGAGCAGCAGCGATCGGCGCGGGAAGATCGGGGCGGTTGGGGGCGCACGGGGGAGGGGGGAATAAGATGACATGCGGGCCCCGAGAGTCAGAGAGAGAGAGAGGGAGTGGGGGAAAGCAGCCATGGGCTGTTGGGCCGGCTGAGGCAGGTTTCGGCCCACTGGCCGTTTTTTCTTTTTCTTTTTCCTTTTCTTTTCTGTTTTGATTCAAATTTAAACTCCAGTTTGAGTTTGAATTGTTTCACCACATGCACTACATCCAAAATTTTTAAATTCCGCTCTTTAACAGGTTTTGGGGTGTTACAACTCTACCCCCCTTAAAAGAAATCTCGTCCTCGAGATTGGTGACTCTAAGAAAACAAATCTGGAAACTGTGCCTTGAGCTCGTCTTCTCGCTCCCATGTGGCTTGTGCTTCTGAGTGATGCTTCCACTGCACTTTGCACATTCGGATTCTTTTATTTCTTGTGAGGTGTTCCATTGTCTCCAGAACCTTGACCGGTTGCTCGGCATATGAAAGATCCTCTCGTACATCCACCTCATTCATGGGTAATATCTCTTCGGGTGTTCTTAAACATTTCTTGAGTTGTGACACATGGAATACATCATGCACATCTAATAGGTGAGCCGGTAGTTCTAACTGATATGCCACTTCGCGTTTCCTCTCCAGAATCTAGAAGGGTCCGATGTATCGAGGTGATAGCTTCCCTTTCACCTTGAACCGACAAAGCCCTCGGATAGGGGACACCTTGAGATAAACATAGTCCCCCACGTTGAAAACGAGCTCTCTTCTCCATACATCGGCATAGCTCTTTTGTCGGGTCTGGGCTATCCTTAAGTTGTTGCGGATTTCCCTAACTTTCACCTCGGCTTCTTGTAGTACCTCGGGCCCAAACACTTTACATTCCCCAATTTGGTTCCAAAATAGTGGAGTTTGGCACTTCCTCCCATACAACGCCTCAAATGGTGACATCTTCATACTAGCCTGATAACTGTTGTTGTAGGAGAACTCCGCATACGGTAAGTTCTTATCCCAACTCCTATTGTTCTTGAGTGCACAAGCTCTCAGCATATCCTCAAGGATTTGATTGGTTATTTCCGTCTGCCCGTCAGTCTGGGGGTGATAGGCAGAACTAAAATTCAGATGAGTTCCCATGGTTTCATGTAACTTCTGCCAGAATCTTGAGGTGAATTGTGTCCCTCGATCTGACACTATCTTCTTTGGCACTCCATGAAAACACACGATTCTTGACATGTACAATTCTGCCAACTTGGATCCGCTGTAGCTTTCTTTCACGGGGATGAAATGAGCTACTTTAGTCAGCCTGTCGATGATGACCCATATCGAATCATATCCCGATTGGGTCCTAGGCAGTCCCACTATGAAGTCCATACCTATTTCTTCCCATTTCCATTCAGGCACTTTGAGTGGTTGCAACAGTCCCGCGGGTCTTTGATGTTCTACTTTTACTAGCTGACATGTGTCACATAGGGCGACATGTTCCGCGACATCTCGCTTCATGCCATACCACCAATATCTGCTCTTGAGATCACGATACATCTTCGTACTCCCAGGATGAATGGAATAGTCGGAATCGTGAGCCTCCTTCAAAATCTGTTCACGGATCTCCTTCACCTCAGGCACACAGATTTTGTTCCCATGCCACATCGTACTTTGTTCATCCTCTCTGAACCCAGGAGCTTTATTCTCTTTGATGATTTCTCTGATTTCTTGTATCTTCTCATCATTCTTCTGACCGTTGCGTATGTCTTGCTCCAATGTGGAGTCCACCTCCATGGCAATGGCCTCACCACTATTCACTAGGCATAGATTGAGTTTTGCGATCTCTTCCTTCAACTCCGTAGGCGTGTCATTTAAGCTCAACATGTTGACGTGCACCTTCTGGGTTAAAGCATCTGCCACGACGTTCGCTTTCCCAGGATGATTGTTGATGCCCACATCAAAGTCGTTGATTAACTCTAACCATCTCCTTTATCTGAGGTTGAGATCTGGCTGTGTGAAAATGTACTTTAAGCTCTTATGATATGTATATATCTCTGTCCTCTTTCCCATCAAGTAATGCCGCCAAATCTTCAATGCGTGGACCACTGTGGCTAGTTCTAGGTCATGCGTAGGGTAGTTTTTCTCGTGTTTTCGGAGCTGCCGGGACGCATAGGCAACAACATACCCCTCCTGCATGAGAACACATCCCAACCCGTGTCCAGATGCATCGCAATACATCGAAAAATTCTTCTGCATATCTGGCATAACTAGCACAGGGGCTGTTGTCAATCTTTTCTTCAGCTCTTGGAAACTTGTCTCACACTCCGGTGTCCATGTGAATGTAATTCCCTTTTCTAACAATTTGGTGAGGGGTCTCGAGATCTTGGAGAAACCCTCAATGAACCGTCGATAATACCCAGCCAATCCTAAAAAAGCTTCAAATTTCCCCGACATTTCCAGGGGTCTTCCACTTCTGCACATCCTCGATCTTGGCGGGATCAACGGAGATTCCACCCTCCGAGATTATGTGTCCTAAGAAAGGAACTCTCTTCAGCCAAAACTCACACTTGCTCAACTTGGCATATAGTTGGTGTTCTCTCAACTTTTGCAACAACAGTCTTAAATATCCCTCATGTTCTTCCTCATCTTTGGAGAAGACGAGAATGTCATCAATGAAAATGTCACACCCGGTTTTTCCGAAGAACAACCAAGTGAGTATCACCTGTATGCCAGAATCATTTTCTCATACATGTGATGAAAAATAGTGAAGCATCATTTATTACAAGCCAGGTGTCGAATATAAATAAGTCTTACATAGCATATGTCTTGATGGACAATAAAAAGTTCATAAAATATCAGCGGAATAATTATTCTCGTGGGCTCCGTCATAGGCGTTGCCCGGGGGACTCCATGAACCTAGAAACCTCCTTCAGGTCCAAAGTCTTGATCATTAAACACCACTTCATTATCTTGACCTGAGCAGCAATATAAACCAACAAATATGCAAGGTTGAGTACCGATGGTACTCAGCAAGTGTGGGAAAGTTATGTCATGCATGGCTAGAACAAGAAGAGGTTGAACTCATGGTTAAACCACTACGCAATTATTGCCTACCACCTTAACTTATTAAGCACCTACATTTCTACACAGGTGAAATGGTTCCAATCTCCCATCCCATCATTATAATCAAATAACCATAACATCATTTCCAATGTTAAGCTCCCCTCTTAACATCCACAACTTCCAAAGCCATCATACTCTAATCATGAATAAGTCCAAGCCGCTCTTGACCGTGAGCACAGCTGTCATGACTGTTTTGACTCTGCAGAGTTTGTACCACTGTACCCACATGTAGTGATTTCATCCCCCGTTGCCGGGTGGACTAAAAGAACCTCCATTATGCCAGTGGCTACGAACCACATTCACACTTCCCAGGTGTGTAGCCAGGAGATCACTACGAAGCCTTTACAAAGGGATTCCCGACGAGCGTGGGCCCACTGAGGTTTCACCCCTAACAGCATACAAGAGGCTCCAACCCCGCTGCAGTGGCCCCCCTCTTGAGCCTTGCGGTTCATATGGTAGTCCAGCTGACACCTATTCCCCGCACCATCCAACACACCTATACTACGCCGGGGATACACCTAATTAATTGGCCAAGCTGCCCCATCTCAGCATGTGGTTGGCACGGTAAAGCCAGGTTACATGCTCCATGAACCGGTCCTTAGGATCCAGGCAAGTACTAAACACAAACCCGAGTCTCGTGCACCCAGCACCAACCAAATCATTCAACTTGCCTTGATCCCTACCTCTACATAACTCATAACATCTCATTCAAGAGTATGGTAAATAAACTGATGATCTCATATCCCAATTATCCCATTCTAAGCATGGCTAAGCATAAGCATGTAAATAAATGATATGATAAAATAAATCCCAATCCTAAGCTACAAGGAAACAAGGCAATGCAATTCTAGGGAAACTTCCTAGCATGGGTTTCATATTTCAATTGACAATGCAAATAATTCTATCTACATATCCTAGCATAAGATCAAAGTGGTCAAGGACACTTGCCTTCTTCCTGCTGCTCTGGGAATGGACAGTCTTGTTCTTGGAAGGGAAAAACTTGCTCTGGAGCAGGTTCTACTGATACCATCACACATAGCAAAGAAAACAACAATCCATATGACATAGTTCACACTTCCACTTCATACAAACCACACATTCACATTTATGAAAACCATTCACATTTCTATGTGTTGTGGTTACTCTATGTGTGTTGATTTTGGGCTTACATGCACTTTTAAACATGTGCATATGATTTCTACTTTTGTATTCATATTTATGTTTGCATACTATATATGAATTTCCAATTTAAATAAATTCCTTATATTCAATTGATACACATTTTAGCTACCAAGTATGCATGGAAGGTATTTTCCTACTCCAAATGTGTTTTCAGACCTTCTACCAAATCCTAAACTGAAACCTTTGGATTTTGGAGATTTCATTTATCATTTCCTAGTTATGTATACCTATTGTCCTATATTTTAAGATTTACTTTCTATACCTAGTTGTGAACTTTATTATGAAAATAATAAGACACATCATCTAAACAGAATAGGTTCTGACCTAAAATATTAAATAATATATTTTTGAACTTCTCTTCTGATGTGAACTATTTTACATTTATTTTACCAATTTTCAGAATTATTCGTAGCCTAAAAATGTGTTTCTATATCTAATAAACATGAACACACCCAAAAATTTATTTTTAGCTCATTCTAAAGCTTCCCAATTGTTAGTAGAGTTTAAGCTTGAATTTACAATGTGTGTGCCTCACCCTTTTTAAATTTAAATCTTAATTACATAGTCAAATTCCTAAATTTAATATTATATAAGATTAAAAAGGCAAACTTACCCCGTCAAAGGGTCTATTATATTATTTTATAAATTTCCAGGGGTCTAACTACACATAACAGAGGGTTATTGCTAATTTTTATTTAGTCCAGGGGGCTAAAACTGATTTTTAATTGAATTTACATGAATTTCTGAAGTTCCAGGGGCTAGATCAGAAGTTTCCGGGGCTAGCTCGTATTTTCCGAGAACCCCAGGGGGTAGCGCGTAAGAATCCTGGCCTTTATAATGCGGGGCTGACGTGGACTGTCCGATTTAAAACAGACGGCTGAGATTATAACGCCGAACCGGTACGCGGGGATTTAAATTCTACCGTGCGATTTAAAATAGACGGCGCACAAGCGGCCACGTCGCTCTGATCGAGCGCGGGCGGCGCTGCCCGGCGGTGCGCGGCGTCGGAAGGCGGCGATCTCGCCGGAGAGCTTCGGATCTTCGTCGATTCTTCCTAAAACTGGGATTTCATAGCTTAGATTGGTGGAGGGGAGGTCGGGGATCTCACCTCGGGGGTTTTCTTGAGCTCGGAGGTCCTGGAAAGCGGTCGGCGACGAGGTCCGAGGTGAATTCACGGCAAGGCTCGTCGGCGCTGTGTTTGAAGCGCAAACCACCGAGTTTTCTGCACCTGCGTGATTCCCCGGAGGCGGTGGATCAAGATCAGCGCGTTAGATCAGAAATCCCGAGCGAAGATCGAGCAAAATTGGCCGGAGAAACTCGGGTTCTCACCAGAAGGAAAAACGGCTGATCGTGGGTGAAAATCGGGAAGATGTCGATGTTTATATAGCCGGAGAAGGGCGGCGTTCGGTTGTGATCGAGTTTGCGTCGTCTAGAACCGAAATTCGGCTGGGATACGCGAGTATCCGGGGCGGTTTTGATTCGGAGGAGAGAAGAGTCCCGGCCGGACGAGCGCGGGCGCGAGGAGGAAGAAGGATGGCGGGCCCCACACATCAGCGAGAAAGGGAACGGGGCGCGCGGCTGCGGGATGGTGCGGGGTGGGGTGGGCTGGCTGGTGGGTTTCGGCCCACTGGCCGGTTTTTTTCTGTTTTCTTTTTCCTTTTCCATTTCTTTTCTGGTTTGAATTTGAATTTGAATTTGAATTCCAACTAAATTTGAATTTCTGCAGCCCATGCAATACGTCCAAAAAATTTTAAATTCCCCTCTTAACAGGATTTTGGGGTGTTACAGAAAACCACTACAAATTTGTCCAGATATTCCATGAACACCTTGTTCATGAGATACATGAAATACGCCGGGGCATTAGTTAGCCCGAACGGCATGCCGATGTATTCATACAGCCCGTACCGAGATACGAAAGCTGTCTTTGGAATGTCGGTTGGCCTTATCTTCAGTTGGTGATATCCTGACCTGAGATCAATTTTTAAGAATAAACAAGCCCCTCTCAACTGATCAAATAAGTCTTCAATGCGAGGTAACGGATACTTATTCTTGATGGTTACCTCATTCAATGCACGGTAGTCTACGCATAGCCTCTGGGTTCCGTCCTTCTTAGGCACAAATATCACGGGAGCTCCCCATGGCGAGGAACTAGGATGAATATACCCCTTCTCTGTCAATTCTCTTATATGTTTTTTGAGCTCTTCCAGCTGTTTGGAGTCCATCCGATAAGACCTCTTGTATATCGGGGTTGTTCCATGTACTAGTTCAATCACGAATTCCACTTCACGATCTAGAGGCATATCTGGAAATTCCTCCGGAAAGACGTCTGGATATTCCCTGATAACCCTTATCTCTTCCACTTCCACCTCAACTTGATTGAGTTTAATGTCCCTCCTAGGTTCTTGTACGGCTATGAACTTCACTTTTGTACCACTAGCGTGAGTTAGTTCCACCGTTCGAGTCAAACAATGGATGATACCTTTATGTTTGGTCAACCAATCCATACCCAAAATAATATCTATTCCTTGTGAGTCTATCACTATGAGGTTTGCAGTAAATACTACCCCATTAATGTCTAGATTCACCTTGGGACACATTTGTCTTGTTCTTATTTCTCCCCCTGGAGAGTTCACTGCTGACAAATGATTCATTTGTGTTGTTGCTAGATCATGCTTCTTAACAAATCCTTGAGCAATGAATGAGTGGGTAGCACTAGAATCGAACAATAGGGTTGCAATGTGTAAATTTGCAGAGAACTTACCAATTACCACGTCAGGTGCCTCTTGCGCTTCCTCCATGGTCACGTGGTTCACCCATCCTCGCATCACATTCTGCTGCTGTGGCTTCATAGGCTTCTTCTTTGGGCACCTATGAGCGTAGTGCTCCACTTCACCACAGTTGAAGCATTGCACCCCAACTTTAGGTGCCTGACCTTTGTTATCTTGGGGTTGGTTCTGTGGCCCTTGTCCTGCTGGTCGAGATTGATAAGTGGGGCGTGGCTGCTGCACAAACTGACGCTTCGGCTGTACTGGTGCCGATGGAGGCCTGAAGTTCGGGTTGTACCCTCTCGGTGTCGGGTAGGGTACCACAGCACGGCTCGTCTGCCCTGCAGGTTGCTGCATCAGACGCGGACGGGTGTTTCTGCTTGATGCTTGGTGTGACCATCCCATCTTTATCTTGTTTTCATTCTCCAAGGCCTTCAGCTTCCTCTCCATGACAAACGCTCTGTCTACCATCTTTTGGAAACTTTCATATTCGTTGGAGGACATTGCACATTGCATTTCCATGGTAAGTCCTTTCACAAAACAGTCCTATTTCTGCTCATCAGTTTCGATGTCCCGTGGTGCATAACGGGATAGTTGGGTGAACTTGGTGAGGTATTCCCTCACAGTCATGTTGCCTTGCTGCAGTCCCAAGAACTCCTTTCTCTTGTTCTTGAGTTCACCCCTTGGTATGTAGTGATTGCGGAAACTGCGCTTGAACTCTTCCCAAGTGATGTTCTCGGGGTCGTGATGGGCTGCCACGTAAGCGGTCCACCAATCAGCAGCGGGTCCATGCAATTGGTGAGAGGCAAACAACACCCTCTCATACCCTTGGTATTGTATGATTCTCATCTTGCTCTCAATGGTCTTTAGCCAATCATCTGCCTCCAGAGGTTCAGCAGCACTTGCAAACTTTGGGGGTTGAGTTCCCAGAAACTCACTCAAATTTGGTTGACGTGGTGCAGTTTGTGGGGGTGGAGCTTGGTGTAAGATGGCCACCACTTGAGTTAAACTCTGGATGAGCTGATTCTGATTTTTGATCATTTGGTAGATAGGATCAGCTCCTTCATGGCGATCACCCCTGTCTTGCCCTCCAGGAAGGTGAGGATTGGAGGCCTCATCGTTGTTGTCATTGGGGTTGGCACCACGACCTTTTCCTCTTCCAGCCATCTATCATGATCACCCAAATGTTAACTTTAATCGTTACGCATTAACTTCCCAAATTACTTTTTTAAACTTGAACTTTTGAGGCCTTAATATCTAGACAATTTCTGAAGATTTCAATAGATCTTTGGACGTCATGTCTCACGTGAAAATAAATGCACTATTGATTCATAGGGGTTCACATAACAAAGCAAAGCAACTTAAAGACGAGGTTGTGGACAAGTTCCTATGGCTTCCACAACTCACGTCACACACCAACACTAACAAGCAAACAAACGGGTTATTGACTCGAGTACTCGATAATCATGCGGAAATAAGGGAAATAATTCTAACAACTCGTATCACTGAGCTGGCTCGTCGGGGTCTTCCTCATCATTGTGGCTGCCCTATGATTCCGCTTTAGTTGGGGAAGCTGCTGGTGAAGAAGTGCGGCGACGCTTGCTCGCCCGGCGGTCTGGGGAGTCAGGAGTCCACGTGTCATTCAAGGTGACACATAGTTCATTCCCATTTCCTCTTTCTCTCACCCTCAAGCTGGCGCGACGCAACGCCTCAGTCTCCTCCAGGGTGTCACGAACATCCTAAAGCTCCTGCTGGCACTCCGGTAGCCGAGTGCTAAGCATAGCTGCATCCTCCAGGCACTGGTCCATGTGCTCATGTGAAGTCCCCTGCTGCACTGGCGGGTATTTGTACTCCGCGGTGCCACTCTCACGCTGGAGGACATACATGTACTCAGTCCTGTCCAGGTGGCGATGGTTTATGTAACTCTGGCAGGTTATGGCCTCCCAGGTGACATCCTTCTCAGCATCGGCCTGAGTCGCCCGACAAGCTGGAGAGCAGTGGATCTTGAGCAGCTGGTTTTCATGGATAATCCTCATCTCTGAGCTCCATTCTTCACGCTTCTCTCGGATGGTCCGGGTGGAGCTGTAGTGTATGATCAGCTTGCCAACATTGCCGGCAGCGTGGAGCATACGCCGAAAACGGCGCAACAAGCCTCCTACTGCCAACCCGTAGGAGTGGTACGTCACCGGGCGGTTCTCCTCTCTCAAGGCAAGGGCAGCTACAGGAACTCTCCCTTCAGTGGACTTGCGGGCGGTGCGAACCATGCAAACCATCTAAAACATAAAGCATTTAAAATCAAGTTAGATAATAATTAAATAAAGATTGTATTTTGAATAAAAGATGGGGCAAGATGAACAAATAAAGTGACCCCATTAAATAACACTTTCAACCCACACCTTTTGTAAAATAGGTTTTAAGAAAATAGAGTCCTTAAATACGTCCATTTCTACCTAGGTCCACGTTCCTACGGGCAACCTTGGCTCTGATACCACTTCTGTCACACCCGGTTTGTCCAAAGAGCAACCGAGTGAATATCACATGTATGCCAGGATCATTCTCTCATACATGTGATGACAAATAGTGAAGCATCATTTTATTACAAGCCAAGTGTTCGAATATAAATAAGTCTTACATAGCATAATGTCTCGATGGATGATAATATGTTCATAACATGTAAATAAAACAGCAGCGGAATATAAATCTTCTGGCTCCGTCATAGGTGTTGCCCGGGGGACTCCGTGAACCTAGAATCCTTCTTCAGGTCCGAAGTCTTGGTCATTGAACACCACATCATCCCCTTGACCTGAGCAGCAATTTAAACCAACAGAAAAGCAAGCTTGAGTACCATTGGTACTCAGCAAGTGTGGGAAAGTTATGTCATGCATGGCTAGAGCAAGGAGAGGTTGAACTCATGGTTAAAGCACTACGCAATTAACACCTATCACCTTAGCTTATTAAGCACCTATATTACTACACAGGTGAAATGGTCCCAATCTCCCATCCCATCATTATAATCAAATAACCATAACATCATTTCCAATGTTAAGCTCCCCGCTTAACATCTTTAACTTCCAAAACCATCACTCCTCTAATCATGAATAAGTCCAAGCCGCTCTTGACCGTGAGCACAGCTGTCATGACAGTTTTGACTCTGCAGAGTTTGCACCACTGTACCACATGTAGTGATTTCATCCCCCGTTGCCGGGTGGACTAAAAGAACCTCCATTATGCCAGTGGCTACGAACCACATTCACTCTTCCCAGGTGTGTAGCCAGGAGATCACTACGAAGCCTTTACAAAAGGATTCCCGACGAGCGTGGGCCCACTGAGGTTTCACCCCTAACAGCATACAAGAGGCTCCAACCCCGCTGCAGTGGCCCCCTCTTGAGCCTTGCGGTTCATATGGTAGTCTAGCTGACACCTATTCCCCGCACCATCCAACACACCCATACTACGCCGGGGATACACCTAATTAATTGGCCAAGCTGCCCCATCTCAGCATGTGGTTGGCACGGTAAAGCCAGGTTACATGCTCCATGAACCGGTCCTTAGGATCCAGGCAAGTACTAAACACAAACCCGAGTCTCGTGCACCCAGCACCAACCAAAACATCCAACTTGCCTTGATCCCTACCTCTACATAACTCAAAATATCTCATTCAAGAGTATGGTAAAATAAACTGATGATCTCATATTCCAAATATCCCATTCTAAGCATGGCTAAGCATATGCATAATAATAAATGACATGATAAAATGAATCCCAACCCAAGCTACAAGGAAACGAGGTAATGCAATTCTAGGGAAACATCCTAGCATGGGTTTCATATTTTCAATTGACAATGCAAATAATTCTATCTACACATCCTAGTATAGGAACAAAGTGGTCAAGGACACTTGCCTTCTTCTTGCTGCTCTGGGAATGGGTAGTCCTGATCTTGGAAAGGAAGAACTTGCTCTGAACAGGTTCGACTCATACCATCACACATAGCAAAAGAAACCAACAATCCATAAGACATAGTTCACACTTCCACTTCATACAAACCACACATTCACATTTATGAAAGCCCTTCACATTTCTATATGTTGTGGTTACTCTATGTGTGTTGATTTTGGCTTACATGCACTTTTAAACATGTGTATATGATTTCTACTTTTGTATTCACATTTATGTTTGCATACTATATATGAATTTCCAATTTAAATATATTTCTTATATTCAATTACTACACCTTTTAGCTACCAAGTATGCATGAAAGGTATTTTCCTACTCCATATGTGTCTTCAGACCTTCTACCAACCCTAAACTGAATTCTTTTGATTTTGGAAACTTCATTTATCATTTTCTAGTTATTCATACCTAGTTTGCTATATTTTCAGATTTATTTCCTATGCCTAAATGTGAACTTTATTATGAAAATAGTAAGACACCTCATCTAAACAGAATAGGTTTTGGGTCTAAAATATTAAATAATATATTTTTGAACTTCTCCTCTGATGTGAACTATTTTACATTTATTTTACTAATTTTCAGAATTATTCTCTACTTAAAAATTGTGTCCCTATAACTAATAAATGTGAATAATCAATTAAACAGATTTATTTCAGCCAAAAATCTATTTTTATCTCACTCCAAAGTTTTCCAAGTACTAGGAAAGTTTTTAATTTGAATTTACAATGTGTTTGTCCCATCTTTTAAATTTTAAATACTAAACACATATTCAAATTCCTAAATTTAATATCACATAGGGTTAAAAAGATAAACTCACCCCACTACAGGGTCTATTATATTATTTTAAGAATTTCCAGGGGTCTAAATACACATAACAGAGGGGTTTCCTAATTTTTATTAAGTCCAGGGGCTAAAACTGATTTTTAACTGAATTTACATGATTTTATAAAGTTCCAGGGGCTAGATCAGAAGTTTCCGGGGCTAGCTCGTATTTTCCGAGAACCCCAGGGGGTAGCGCGTAAGAATCCCAGCCTTTATAACGCGGGGCTGACGTGGACCGTCCGATTTAAAACAGACGGCTGAGATTATAATGTCGAACCGGTACGCGGGGATTTAAATTCTACCGTGCGATTTAAAATAGACGGCGCACAAGCGGCCACGTCGCACTGATCGAGCGCGGGCGGCGCTGCCCGGCGGCGCACGGCGGCGGGAGGCGGTGATCTCGCCGGAGAGTTTCGGATCTTCGTCAATTCTTCCTAAATCTGTGATTTTATGGCATAGATCGGTAGAGGGGAGGTCGGGGATCTCATCTCGGGGGTTTTCTTGAGCTCGGAGGTCCTGGAAAACCGTCGGCGACGAGGTCCGAGGTAAATTCACGGCGAGGCTCGTCGGCGCTGTGTTTGAAACGCAAACCACCGGGTTTTCTGCACCTGCGCGGTTCCCCGGAGGCGGTGGATCAAGATTAACGCGTTAGATGAGAAATCCCGAGCGAAGATCGAGCGAAATTGGCCGGAGAAGCTCGGGTTCTCACCGGGAGGAAAAACGGCGGATCGTGGGGAAAAACGGGGAGATGCCGGGGTTTATATAGCAGGGGAAGGGCGGCGGGTTTGTTCAGATCGAGCTGGAGTCTTCTGGGACCGGGAGTCGGGCGGAAATCCGGTCGGTTACGATCGCGCACGCGCGGGGAACAGTCCGGGGTCAGCGCGATCTGGAGCTCGGGGATGACAGGTGGGTCCCGCCTGTCTGCGAGAGGTGCGCGGGCGCGCGGCTGCGGGCTGGCGCGGGGGGTTGGGTGGGCCGGCTGGTGGGTTTCGGCCCACTGGCCGGGAAGGTTTATTTTTTTCTTTTTCTTTTTCTTTTTCATTTCTGTTTTGAATTTAATTTGAATTCCAGTTTGAATTTGAATTTTTGCAACACATGCAATACGTTCAAAAATTTTTAAATTCCCCTCTTAACAGGATTTTGGGGTGTTACAGCTCTACCCCCCTTAAAAGAAATCTCGTCCTCGAGATTGGTGGTTCTAAGAAAACAATTCTGGAAATTGTGCCTTAAGCTCATCTTCTCGCTCCCAGGTGGCTTCTTCTTCCGAGTGATGCTTCTACTGCACCTTGCACATCCGGATTCTTTTATTTCTGGTGAGGCGTTCCATTGTTTCCAAAATCTTGGATGGTTGCTCGGCGTAAGACAAATCCTCAGCTACATCAATCTCATTCATGGGTAACACCTCTTCAGGCGTTCTCAGACATTTCTTGAGCTGTGACACATGGAATACATCGTGCACATCCGATAGGCGAGCCGGTAATTCTAGTGGATACGCCACTTCGCCTTTCCTCTCCAGAACTTGAAAGGGTCCGATGTATCGAGGTGACAACTTCCCTTTCACCTTCAACCGACGAAGTCCTCGATAGGGGACACCTTGAGATAGACATAGTCTCCCACGTTGAAAACGAGCTCTCTTCTCCGTACATCGGCATAGCTCTTTTGTCGTGTTTGTGCTATCCTCAAGTTGTTGCGAATTTCCCTCACTTTCACCTCGGCTTCTTGTAGTACTTCGGGACCAAACACTTTACTTTCCCCTGTTTGGTTCCAAAATAGGGGAGTTCTGCACTTCCTCCCGTACAAAGCTTCAAACGGTGACATCTTCATACTAGCCTGATAGCTGTTGTTATAGGAGAACTCCGCATACGGTAAGTTCTTATCCCAACTCCGATTGTTTTTGAGTGCACACGCTCTCAGCATGTCCTCAAGAATCTGATTGGTTCTTTCCGTCTGCCCGTCAGTTTGGGGATGATAGGCAGAGCTAAAATTCAGATGGGTTCCCATGGTTTCATGCAACTTCTGCCAGAAACTTAAGGTGAACTGTGTCCCTCGATCCGACACTATCTTCTTTGGCACCCCATGGTAACACACGATCCTTGACATGTACAACTCTGCCAATTTGGATCTGCTGTAGCTTTCTTTCACGGGGATGAAATGAGCTACCTTGGTTAGCCTGTCGATGATGACCCATATCGAATCATATCCTGATTGGGTCCTAGGCAGTCCCACTATGATATACATACCGATTTTTTCCCATTTCCATTCAGGCACTTTGAGTGGTTGCAGTAATCCCGCGGGTCGTTGATGTTCTGCTTTCACCAACTGACATGTGTCACATAGGGCTACATGTTTCGCGACATCTCGCTTCATGCCATACCACCAATACCTGCTCTTGAGGTCCTGGTACATCTTCGTACTGCCAGGATGAATGGAATAGTCGGAATCGTGAGCCTCCTTGAAAATCAATTCACGGATCTTCTTTACTTCTGGCACACAGATTCTTTTCCCGTGCCACACCGTTCCTTGTTCATCCTCCCTGAAACCAGGGGCTTTATTTTCCTTGATGAGTTGCCTGATTTCTTGTATCTTCTCGCATTCTTTTGTCCCTCGCGTATTTCTGGCTCTAGTGTGGAGTCCACTTCCTTGGCGATGGCTTCACCACTATTCACAAGGCATAGATTGAGCCTTATAACCTCGTCCTTCAATTCCGCAGGCATGTCCTTCAAGCTCATCTTATTGACCTGCACTTTCCGACTTAAAGCATCTGCCACGACGTTTGCTTTCCCAGGATGATAGTTGATGCCCACATCAAAGTCATTGATTAGCTCTAACCATCTCCTTTGTCTGAGGTTGAGATCTGGCTGTGTGAAAATGTACTTTAAACTCTTATGATCCGTATATATCTCTGTCCTTTTCCCCATCAAGTAGTGCCGCCAAATTTTCAACGCGTGTACCACTGCGGCTAGTTCTAGGTCATGTGTGGGATAGTTCTTCTCGTGCTTCCGGAGCTGCCGGGATGCATAAGCCACGACATGCCCTTCTTGCATGAGAACACATCCCAACCCGTTTCCAGAGGCATCGCAGTACACCGTAAAGTTCTTCTGCATATCTGGCATAACTAGCACTGGTGCTGTTGTCAATCTTTTCTTTAACTCCTGAAAACTCGTCTCGCACTGCAGCGTCCATGTGAATGTGATTCTCTTCTCCAACAGTTTGGTGAGGGGTCTCGAGATCTTAGAGAATCCCTCAATAAACCGTCGATAGTATCCTGCCAATCCCAAGAAGCTTTGAACTTCCCCGACATTTTCAGGGGTCTTCCACTTCTATGTATCCTCGATTTTGGCGGCATCCACGGAGATTCCTCCCTCCGAGATTATATGTCCTAAGAAGGGAACTCTCTTCAGCCAAAACTCACACTTGCTAAACTTGGCATATAGTTGGTGTTCTCTCAGCTTCTGCAACACCAACCATAGATGTTTCTCATGTTCCTCTTCATCCTTGGAGAAGACGAGAATGTCATCTATGAAAACCGCCACAAATTTGTCCAGATATTCCATGAACACCTTGTTCATGAGATACATGAAGTATGCCAGGGCATTAGTTAGCCCGAAAGGCATGACGGTGTATTCATACAGTCCGTACCGAGATACGAAAGCTGTCTTTGGAATATCAGCTTGCCTTATCTTAAGTTGGTGGTATCCCGACCTGAGATCAATTTTCTAGAACACACAAGCTCCCCTCAACTGATCAAACAAGTCTTCAATGCGGGGTAATGGGTACTTGTTCTTGATGGTCACTTCATTCAAGGTACGGTAGTCTACGCACAACCTTTGGGTTCCGTCCTTCTTGGGATCAAATATGACTGGAGCTCCCCAAGGTGAGGAACTAGGACGAATATACCCCTTCTCCGTCAATTCCCTCAAATGATCCTTGAGTTCTCCCAGCTGCTTGGAGTCCATCCGATAAGGTCTCTTGTATATCGGAGCTGTTCCAGGCACTAGCTCAATCACGAATTCCACTTCACGATCGGGAGGCATACCTGGCAACTCCTCCGGAAAAACATCTGGGTATTCCCTGATGATCCTGATCTCCTCCACTTTCACCTCAACTTGATTTAATTTAATGTCCCTCCTAGGCTCTTGTATTGTTATGAACTTTACTCTCGTGCCACTAGGGTGAGTTAGTTCCACCGTTCTGGTCGAACAATGGATGACTCCCTTATGTTTGGTCAACCAATCCATGCCCAAAATAATATCTATCCCTTGTGAATCTATCACTATGAGGTTGGCAGTAAATACTACCCCATTAATGTATAGATTCACCTTGGGACACACTCGTCTTGTACTTATTTCTCCACCTGGAGAGTTTACTGCTAGCATATGGTTCATTTGTGTTGTTGCTAGATCGTGCTTCTTAACAAACCCTTGAGAAATGAACGAGTGGGTAACACCAGAATCGAACAACAGGGTTGCAATGTGTAAATTGGCAGGAAACTTACCAACTACCACGTCGGGTGCCTCTTGCGCCTCCTCCATGGTGACGTGGTTCACTCGTCCTCTCATTACATTCTGCTGTTGCGGCTGTGCGGGCTTCTTCTTTGGGCACTTATGGGCGTAGTGCCCCACTTCTCCACAGTTAAAACATTGCACCCCAACCTTGGTTGCCTGGCCTTTGTTGTCTTGGGGTTGGTTTGGGGGTCCTTGTACTGCTGGTCGAGGTTGATATGTAGGGTGAGGCTGCTGTATGAACTGACGTTGTGGCTGTATTGGTGCTGCCGGAGGCATGTAGTTCGGGTTGTACCCTCTTGGTGCTGAGTAGGGTACCGCAGCACGGTTCGTCTGCCCGGCGGGTTTCTGCATCAGACGTGGGCGGGTGTTGCTCCCTGAGGCTTGGTGTGACCACCCGGCCTTCCGCTTGTTCTCATTTTCCAAGGCCTTCAGCTTCCTTTCTACCACAAATGCTCTGTCCACCATCTTTTGGAAGCTTTCATATTCGTTGGAGGACATTGCACACTGCATTTCTGCGGTAAGTCCTTCCACGAAACAATCCTGTTTCTGCTCATCAGTCTCTATGTCCCGTGGGGCATAACGGGAGAGTTGAGTAAATTTAGTGAGGTATTCCCTCACAGTCATGTTTCCTTGCTGCAGTCCCAAGAACTCCTTCCTCTTGTTTTTGAGTTCACCCCTTGGTATTTAATGGTTGCGGAAGCTACGCTTGAATTCTTCCCAAGTGATGTTCTCAGGATCATGATGGGCGGCCACGTAGGCGGTCCACCAATCAGCAGCAGGTCCATGCAATTGATGAGAGGCAAACAGCACCCTATCATACCCTTGGCACTGTATGATCCTCATCTTGCTCTCAATGGTATTTAGCCAATCATCTGCCTCCAAAGGTTCAGCAGCACTTGCAAACTTTGGAGGTTGAGTTCCTAGAAACTCACTCAACCTTGGTTGGCGTGGTGCAGCTTGTGGAGGTGGAACTTGATGCAAGTTGGCCACCACTTGAGTCAGGTTCTGGATGAGCTGATTTTGATTCTCAAGCATTTTGGTGGATGGGATCAACTCCCTCACGGCGCCCACCCCTGTCTTGGCTCCCAGAAAGATGAGGGTTGCAGGCATCATCGTTGTTGTTGGCGGGGTTGGCAGCACAACCCTTTCCTCTTCTGGCCATCTAGCATGATAAACCTAATGTTAATTTAAGGCATTACATATTATCTTACTACTTTCACTTGTTTTTACTTTGAAGTGTTGAGGCTTTGTTATACTTTCTGAGGGTTCATGTCTCATACAAAAATAAATGCACTATTATTTCATGTGAGTTCACACACCAAAGCAAAACAATCTGAAGACGAGGCTGTGGACAATTGCTCATGGCTTCCACAACTCACGTCACACACCAAGCATTAACACACCATTAACTAAGATAACGACTCGACTACTCGACATCTTGCTAAACGAAAGGAAGGACTCTACACTACTCGTATCACTCAGCTGGCTCCTCGGGATCTTCCTCATTATTGCGGCTGCCTTCTGACTCCGCTTTGGGTGGGGAAGCTGCTGGTGGAGAAGTGCGACGACGCCTGATCGCCCGACGATCTGGGGAGTCAGGAGTCCATGTGTCATTCACGGTGACACACAGTTCATTCCCATCTCCTCTCTCTCTCGCCCTAAAGCAGGCTCGAAGCAATGCCTCGGTTTCCTTCAGGGTGTCACGAACATCCTGAAGCTCCTGCTGACACTCCTGCAGTCGAGTGCTAAGCATAGCAGCATCCTCCAAGCACAGGTCCATGTGCTCATGGGAAGTCCCCTGCTGCACTGGTGGGTACTTGTACTCCGTTGTACCACTCTCGCGCTGGAGGACATACATGTACTCGGTCCTGTCCAGATGTCGACGATAGATGTGACTCTGGCAGGTGATGGCCTCCCAGGTGACATCCTTCTCCGCATCGACATGTGTCACTCGACAAGCTGGAGAGCGGTGGATCTTAAGCAGCTGATTTTCATGGATAATCCTCATCTCTGAACTCCATTCTTCCCGCTTCTCCCGGATGGTCCTGGTGGAGCTATAGTGTATGATTAGCTTGCCCGTATTGCCGGCAGCTTGGAGCATACGTCGAAGACGGCGCAACAAGCCTCCTACTGCCAATCCGTGGGAAAGGTACGTCACCGGACGGCTCTCCTCTCTTTGGGCAAGGGCAACTACGGGAACTCTCCCTCCTGTGGACTTGCGAGCGGTGCGAATCATGCGAACCATCTAAAACAAAAAGCATTTAAACTTAGGTTAGATAAAGTTTTAAACAAAAATCCTATTTTGAATGAAAGTTGGGGTAAGATGAAGAAAGTGACTCCATTAAATAACACTTTTCAACACACACCTTGTAAAATAGTTTTTAAGAAAATAGGGCCCTTAAATACGTCCATTGCTACCTAGGTCCACGTTCCTACGGGCAACCTTGGCTCTGATACCACTTCTGTCACACCCGGTTTATCCGAAGAACAACCGAGTGAATATCACATGTATGTGACACGACCCCACGGTCCTGTCGAGCCAGGATCACGCTGAGGGGTGCTGCGTTGCACAGCACCATATAACACACGTCAAAGGTACAAAGCGGAAGCAAAGTTTTATTACATAAACAAGTTATGAACATGTTTACATCAAAATAAGTTCAGTCTACACTCGCGGGCGTAGACTAAGCATCAAGTGCACGTTCAGCCCTTGAACGTGTCTTTGCTAGCACATACGCACACTAACTCTGTGGCATGCACGACTCCCACTCGACGGGGTTCCCCTCCTGGGGTTCCGTCTCCTTTTCGGGAGTCCCTTCCTCATAGAACCCGGCAAAAGCTTCAAACACAAGCAGTGAGCATGAAGGCTCAGCAAGTCTGACCCGTCTCACCTAAACATGGAACTTCTACATGAGGGTAATGGGTTACATGAGGTAAAAATCAGTTGCAAGGACTCGCCTAATTAGTAGAACCTTACTTTCAAGTTTTAGCAGCAGGTTGTGGAGAACCTTACGCTAAAGCACATGAGAGAGCCGCAATCAAACAAGAAACGCATTTCTCTCATGTACTTTGCCCAAAGTTGAAAATAACTTTAGTTAGCTCTAAGCTACAGCATATCATTAACAATCAATGTCCAGCTTTCAATCAGCAACATTTTAACATGTAACTAGCCTGTTCTTTCTACGTCACGGTACAGTGAACAAGTGGTACTCACTGACCGCGAGGGACGGCGCTTATAATCGATTTACACCTGCAGGGTTACCCGAACAACCCGTCACGTACGCCCGTACTCGATGTTGCCTACAACAACCATCACGGACGCCGTACGCGACTACCTTTCACCCGTCAGCCAAATGTTGAACCGGTCCAATCGTCCCGAGCAAGAGGTCTCTGCGCTCGCATCTCAGTGCCGCCAGCCGATTTACACCTCGAGCTCTCAACCTACCCTCTGAACGACCAGCTATGCCTCAACACCCAGCTACCCGAGTTACATCAGTTTCCCGGTTCCCATATAGCCGGTAGGTCTTCGGTACTGTTATAGCTTGTTCAACAGGCCCGCACACGGCTCGGTCCTCAATCGACACAAGTGGAGCTACAGCACACAGGACCCAAAGTCCTGCTGCCCTTAACCTCCACTTGATCTCATTTTCTTGCCATGTGTTTCATGTGCTATCACTACCCGAGTCGAGTGCCTCTAGCCTATGCTCGCGAGTAGTTCCAACTACTCGACTTGTACCGAATCCTACTCTATCTTAGCAATGCAGTGGCTAAAGAGGTTTTCAATCCTAACCCCAACCCATGGTTTTCTTGGCTATGCAGTTGGGTTTCCAATCAAGACTCTAATGCAAAGAATCACAACAATATTCAAAGATGTGCTCAAAACAATAAACACTTGTAAAAAGGTTAATGCAAACCGGAGCTTGCCTTGCTACTCTTGGTCGTAGGCTAGCTGTTCCTCCGGAGTAACAAAGTCTAGGACTTCGGGTTCCTCCTCGACCTTAGCGACTACATGATAAGAGCAATATATGTATCAATTTAAATGCATTTGTATTAACTTTGAAGTCGTGAAGTCTATAACACTTGCTAGACAGACTCAATGACTGTGAAACTTTTACTGGGGCCTGGTTACAACCTAAACAGAGACTTGGTCAAGTTTTAGTTGCAGCAAAGCTCATTTGAGCCCTCCACAATTAATTATGTCCTTGACCTTAATTGGAACTCTTAGGGTGTTCTAGGAATTTTCATGAAACAAACTATGACTTTCTGAAAACTAGATTTTCAGAGGGTCCTAATGGAGTTGGTCTCACTTAATTTGGAAGTTCCTAACTAAAGATATGAGCTAAACAATTTCAGAGAAAATTCTGAAAATGTTTCTGAACATTTTCTATTTTCTCTGGAACAGTTCCACTAATCACACCATTAGGTGGGTTAAATTAGCTCCAATGGGTCTGAAATTTTTATGGTAGTTCAGGGATATTTTGGTGATCATCCCAGCAAAATTTCAGGATTTTCCTCCACAGGATTCTCCAGTTAAAATTCCAAACAGTTTAAATTTTGAAAAATTAATTCTGGAAAAATAAGGAATTTCATGAAGTGAAACTTGATTTGCTGGAAAGTGCTCAGAGAGCTGAATCCAGCAAAATTTGGTTCACTAAATTTGGAGCTTTCTAGCCAAAGTTATGAGGATTTGAAGTTTGAAGGAAATCTGAAAATCGGGGAAAAGTTTAAACTCGCGCGTGGGCCCAGGGGACACGCGTCGCACGCCGGGGCGACAGCACACCGCGGCCCACAAGGATTTTGCGCGCCAGCACACCCGATCCCGGCCGCAGCCGGATCCCGATTCAAAATATCTCCCGCTGACAGCTGGGGTCCACCCCCTTCTTCAACCTCGCGACGCCCACGCTCCGCCGCCGAGGGACCTCGCCGGAGAGCTCGCTGCCGGCTTCTGTACAGCTCCAAACTTCTCGATTCTGGCCGCCCCTGCCTACTTTTACTCGGGGAACAGGATTCTAGGGTCAGCTGCTCATGACAATGGCCGGAGCATGGTCGGCGACGAGCCGCCACCTCGGAACGACTTCGGCCATGTCGGCTGACTTCTCTAGCACCTCAGCTACTTGGGAAACTGGTCGGGGAGCATCAGTGGACCTAAGAGAAGGTCGACATGAGCTTGAGGCAGCTCGGGGAAGGCCCGAAATAGGTCCTCACCGTGCGCCCGATGCCGCCCGTTCATTCCGCCATTGGTAGACCTCAAATTACGCCGGGTACAGAGGTTCTCCGGCCTAGAGTTGTGAAGGCAACTTGTGCGTTACCGTGTCTAGCTCGTGTGAGAGCGGCTTGAGGCCCTCTAATCTTTTCTAGAGCACGAATTAAACAGAATTGTACCCGAAGGTCGTTCTGCACACAGAAAGGGGAAAAGTGGAAATTCGCCGCCGGTGAGCAACCACTCGAGCTGTGGCTCGGGGATGAGCAGCACCGGTCACCAGCGCGTCCAAGGGTGCCTTGGCTCGGGCGTGACAATGCCCTGGTTGGGCTGTCCACGAGAGCCCGGGGTGCGGTGGTTCCAAGTCCCGAATTTGATCTTTCGGCACAGCCGATATCAATCGGTTTCAACTGAATTCTAGCAACGGGGAGGACGGAGGAAGGTCTCTAGTACCTTGCTGGGGCTCTGGAGTGGACGGAGGGAGCTGCGATCGGCGTTCTCTCCGATCGATTCCGAGCTGCGGAAAATTTCCGCCGGCGCTGAGTTCTTGCGGCGAAGAACGGCGATGCCTCAGCCGAGGAGGGGGGCAGGCGCCTTAAGAAGGCTCTGCACCGCCTCGCGCCCGCGCGTGGGCAAGCAGCTGCTGGCGCGGCGGCTGCCCTCGGTGGCGATCACCGCTGCGGCTCGGCGACCCGAGTGAGAAAAGTCTCAGTCGGTTTGATCTGAGCAGTGGCTGACATGTGGGACCCACTTCCAGTTTTAACCTCTGAAATTTACTCCTAATCACTGTTGTAAACAGTGATCCCCATAGTACCCCTGGTAATTCAAATTATCCACCCATAAACCATTTCAATTGATCAAAGTTCAATTTGGGTTTGGTTTGAGTGAATTTCAGCACAAGTGCAGTTTTGAATTCAAATGAAGTTTGAATTTGTCCCACTTAGCTCATGTCAAGATCAACTCCAAATGGAGTGACAACTGGTGTGTGGGCTCACAAAAATGTGCTGAGTAAGAATATGCCTCCCACTTTTAAATTCATGGGATAAAAACAGTTTGAATTTGAATATGGTTTCAAACTGCCCTCTTCCTAACTATACCCAAAATGACCTCAAAAAGGTTTTGAATTTGGGTGAAACTTGGCATGGACATCCTTAGTAAAGTGTAGGAGTTTTCATATGTCCCGCCCATCTATATCACATGTGGGAAATACCACTTTTGCAATATGTGAGTTTGTTTTCTAATGAGCATGTTGATAATTGTTACTTGCTCTTCATTTGTGTTCATGATCCTTCCTCAAATGAGGTGTGTGGTGTGGTGATGAACACTGCAAATGTGTGTCAAAAACTGAGGCCCTTACATTCCTCCCCCCTTAAAAGAATCTCGTCCCGAGATTATAAAGTGAAAATGAGAGAGAGGACGGTGGAAAATTACCGGATATGCGACGTGAAAAATTCGGGGTAGTTAGTGCGAAGGAATTCTTCGCTCTCCCATGTCGCTTCATCCATGGAGTGATTACTCCATAGAACCTTGTAGAACCACAATGTACGGTTGCGTGTGGTTCGGGTCTTTTCATCAATAATCTGCACCGGTTCCTCCAGATAGGTGAGATCCGGTTGCAGTTCTTCAATGTCTTCCAGCTGAACGGTCGTTGATAGCTTGAGACACTTCCTCAGCTGGGAAATGTGAAAGACGTTGTGCACACCGGAAAGTGCTTCTGGTAATGTCAGCCGGTATGCCACTGACCCACATCTTTCGGTAATCTGGAATGGACCGATGAATCGGGGTGCCAACTTTCCTCTCACCCCAAATCTGTTTACGCCCTTCATTGGAGACACCCGTAGATATATGTGATCTCCAACTTCGAATTGTAATGGGCGCCTTCTCCGATCCGCATATTGTTTCTGACGGGATTGAGCGGCTTTTAGGTTCGCTTGAATCAGTCGAACCTTTTCTTCCGCGTTGTTGACAAGGTCAATCCCGAAGGTAACCCTTTCGCCAGACTCACACCAGTTCAATGGTGTGCGGCATTTCCTACCGTATAGCGCCTCGTAAGGTGCCATCTTGATGCTGGCTTGGTACCCATTATTGTACGAGAACTCAGCTAACGGCAAGTGATCATCCCAATTCTTGCCGTGGTCGATAGCGCAAGCTCGTATCATGTCTTCTAAGATTTGATTTACCCGCTCCGTTTGCCCATCCGTCTGCGGGTGGTAGGCTGAACTACGGATCAGCTTCGTCCCCAAGGCAGCGTGCAGCTGCTCCCAAAAACGGGACACAAATAAAGTGCCCCGATCCGATATGATGGTACGGGGTACGCCGTACAAGCATAGGATCCGTGAGATGTACAGTTCAGCGTACTTCTTGGCGTTGTAGTTGGTGTTGACCGGGATGAAATGGGCAACTTTGGTGAGCCGATCGACGATCACCCACACGGAATCATGTTTCTGTAAGGTGGTGGGTAAACCGACGATGAAATCCATGCTCACGTCCTCCCACTTCCAGGCAGGGATGCCCAGTGGTTGTAGCAGTCCCGGTTTTCGCATGTGGTCTGCCTTCACCCTTTGACATGTATCACACTCGGACACGTATTTTGCAGTCTCTCGCTTCATCCGTGTCCACCAAAACATGCTTCTGAGTTCTTGATACATCTTGTTGCTGCCGGGGTGAATAGAGAACTTTGACAAGTGACCTCATCAAAGATCTTCTTCCGTAGTTCCGGGTTTCGGGGTACGACGATCCGGTCCTTGAACCATAGGACGCCGTCTTCGTCCTTCCGGAAACATTTCAACTCCCCACTGTCTACACGTCTCCGCAAATGTGACATGCCCTTGTTATTCTTCTGGGATGCCGCTATCTCTTCACGGATGGTGGGGATTAAAGCTAGGTTGTAGAGAGCTCCGTGTGGAATCACATGTAGTGGTGGTTCGCTCTCTTCCAACGGTGTGATGGTCAGATTATTGACGTGTGACTTGCGGCTCAGCGCATCTGCCACTACGTTTGCCTTGCCCGGATGATAATGGATCTCTATCTCGTAATCCTTTATCAGTTCTAACCATCATCGTTGCCTCATGTTCAGTTCCTTCTGAGTGAATATGTACTTGAGGCTTTTGTGGTCGGTATATAAATGTACGAGGTTACCGAGTAAGTAGTGCCTCCACATTTTTAGTGCAAGTACCACGGCAGCGAGCTCCAAATCGTGAGTTGGATAATTTTGCTCATGGTTTCTAAGCTGCCGTGACCCATACGCGACCACCCTTCGGTCTTGCATCAGCACACATCCGAGCCCAATGCCGGATGCATCGCAGTACACATCGAACGGTTTTGTTGTGTCTGTCTGCGCCAAAACCGGTGCTGATGTCAGGTGCTTGACTAAAGCCTTGAATGCTGCTTCGCATGCTGGACTCCAAACATATTTGGTAGCCTTCTTTAGCAGCTCTGTCATTGGCTTGGCAATTTTTGAGAAGTTCGGAATGAACCTCCGATAATATCCCGCGAGTCCGAGGAAATTCTGTACCTCGTGAACAGTTCTCGGGGATTTCCAATTCAGCACTTGAGTGATCTTGCTCCGGTCCACAGCGATACCCTCCGCTGAGATGATATGCCCGAGGAAAGGCACTTGCGATATCCAAAACTCGCATTTGCTGAATTTTGCGTATAACTTGTGATCCCGCAGCCGTTGTAAGACTATACGCAGATGTTTCTTGTGATCTTCCTCTGACTTGGAATGTACCAGGATGTCGTCGATGAAGACCACGACAAACTTGGCCAGCTCGGGCATGAATACCGAGTTCATTAAGTACATGAAGTGAGCCGGAGCATTGGTGAGGCCGAAGGACATGACCAGGTACTCATAAAGTCCGTACCTCGTCGAGAAAGCCGTCTTCAGAATGTCCTCAGCCCTTATCTTAATCTGATGGTACCCGGATCTTAAATCCATCTTGGAAAAGATCTTTGCTTCGACCAACTGATCGAATAACATGTCGATCCGTGGCAACGGGTACTTGTTCTTGATGGTTACGGCATTTAATGGACGATAGTCCACGCAAAGCCGCAACGTCTCATCCTTCTTCTTGACAAATAATGCCGAACAGCCCCATGGCGAGGAGCTCGGCCTAATAAAACCCTTCTCCAGAAGGTCCGTGATCTGAGTCTTCAGTTCAGCCAACTCCTTGGGCGCCATCTTGTACGGCCTTCGGGATATTGGCGTGGTTCCCGGTGCAAGTTCAATCTTGAACTCTACCTCTCTATCAGGCGGCATCCCCGGCAAATCGTCCGGGAATACATCAGGGAACTCTCGGACCACCAGAATATCTTCCAATCTGATGGTTGTGGCTTGATAGACACATGGAAGTTTTATTTCCGGACTTTCCAGAAATAATGAGTGAGACTCGTGCACTTCTGAGTTCAAGTGCACGACTCGGAGGACGGTATCTAAAACAGCGCCGTGGCGGGTTAACCACGACATCCCTAAGATGACATCGACCTTTTGTCCCTATAAAATTATGAGAGACGTAGGGTAAACTCTACCCTCTAAGCACAATGGCGCTTTTGGGACCATCATGCTTGCTGAAATTTTCCCACCCGGTGAACAGATCACATAAGGACTATCGGTGGGTAGTATTTGCAAGCTATAGTTATCAATGAAAGCTTGGCTAATGAAGCTATGCGTGGCGCCTGAATCAAATAGTACTATAGCGGGATGCTGGTGGAGTTGGAACATACCCGCAAGGATTGGCTTGCCCTCCGGCATGTCCTCAATGGCGAGCTGGTGGACGGTGCCGGGCCTAGGGTTTGCCCGCTGCGCATTAGTAGGGTTCCGGGGTTGATTCCTCCCCGGAAACTGTGGTGCCACTCCGCCGCCTTGCCTCTCCGGGCAACTGCTCGCGAAGTGTCCTGGACGACCACACTTGTAACATGTGGCCACTGCCGGTGTAGTGCTCGGGGAACGAAAGCCCGGCATGCGTCGCTGAGGTGCAAACGCACGCGGCATCGCCCGCTGCTGCTGTTGTGGTTGCGGTGGTGCTGGCAGTGCCGGCCGGAATGCCGGTGAACAGTACGGCCGGCCGCGGAACGGCATCGACCGCTGTGGTGGTTGCCAGCACGGACCTGATGGTGGGCGATTCACCATCCGAAACTTCTGAGAAGGACCGCCTCCTTCTCCGCTGCTTTGCGGCGCGCTTCGCTTTCGCTCTGCCGCCGCCAACTCCTTGCCGGAGTCCTCCTGAACAATCGCAGCATCAATGATGTCGTTGAGGCTGCCGCCATTGAACATCGCCAACTTGTCCTTCAGGAGCGGGTTAAGCCTTTGGTAAAAATGGTCCTGTCGCTTCTCGTCGGTATCAGCATGATACGACGCATATAGCGCGAGATCGTTAAACGCCCTGGAGTATTCCAGCGCGTTCCGGCTCCCTTGTTGCAGGTGTAAGAACTCCTGCGTCTTCCTCTTCATTAAACCTGGCGGTATATGATAGGCCCTGAAGGCCGTCCGGAACTCCGTCCAGGTCATCACTCGGTCGGTGGGCTATGAAGCACAGAAGTTGGCCCACCACGCGCTCGCGGACCCTTGCAGCTGCTGGACCGCGAACTGAGTCTTGCGCTGCTCGCTGAGCTTGAGCAGCCCGAACTTCATCTCTATGGCGCGGAGCCAGTTGTCCGCGTCAAGTGGTTCATCCGCCTTTGAGAATACCGGGGGATGAGTAGCCAGGAAGTCGGAGTAGGAGCTCTGTTGGCGCTCCTCACGATCTTGACGTCTCTCTGGGCGAGACGTATTGGCGATAAGCGTTTGCAGCAACTCCGTGTGCTGCTGATGTGAACCCGCCATTGCCGCGACGATGTCGGCCAATGTAACCGTTGGCAGTGGCGGTGGCGGTGTTTGCTGTTGCTGTTGCTGCTGCCGTCCCGAGGAGTCCTCGGGAGGTGGTTGGGAGGTCTCTCCCCCTTGACTGGTACCCCCAACGTCAGGGTTGGCACGAGACGCGTCATTCTGAAATTCAAAACAGCAGCAATTAGCACATGTCTTACTTAAAATTCCATAAGCAACAGTAGGTATTGAAGTGACACATGATTAGTTTGCACAACATTCACATATATTGATAAAGCATAAACTTTATACAAGATACATTATTCTCGGGTCTCCGAGAAGTCGTGCTCCTGTCGTCACTACCTATACATACGCTACTGTCTACACGACATGTCACCGATTACAAAAGTTGGGTTACGCTACCCTGGCTGCCCTACTTGGCAACCGTAACCCCCTACTCGGAGTAGAACTCGACCTCCTGTGGGTCGTCCTCCTCCGGTACCTCTGCTGGTGGCTCTGGATCTACCACCTCTTCTCCCATTCCGGGTTCTCCCATTGCTGGAAGACCCAAGACCACCGGTACGCCTAACACCGGAGGTACGAGGTCCTGCAATGCATGCACCTCGTCCATAGCCTGGTTGTAGTCCTCTTCCCAGCCTTGTCCTTCCTTAATAGCATCGTCCCGCTCTTGAGCAAGGTCCTCATTCTGCTGGGTTAGGGTCTGCACCAGTTCTTGTAACGCCGCGATGTCAACACGGCTCTTCTTCTTTGCCTTCTTCAGACGACGCAACTGATTGTGTTGTTCATTCAATCGCTTGATCGTCGGAAGGAGCACATTGCGGAGTGCGCTGTGGGCACTCTCGAAATGGTCTCCATGGCTCGTGCTCTCTTTGAGCTGCATGGCGAGATGCTCCGTATGAACAGCTTGGCTGTCCATCACGGCGTTTCCCGCCCTCATCTGGAGGCTGAGATTTGCCTCCGCGGGGTTGTACCATGGGCAACTCGGATCCGTTGCTTCCAGGTACCTCTCTTCCCACACATGCTGAGATCGTCCCTCCACCGGAATGAGCGCGTATGGAGTACCCTCCATAGCTTGCACGTGTAGTTGGCAGAAACGTGACATAGTGTCACGGGCTGCCACTTGCCACATCCCTTCTGGTTGTCTTCCTCTCACCGTGACGGTGAACGGCACCCAACCGGGTGGCGTAGGTCCTGCAGGAACCTCGACATGGATCGTCCACGTCTTGTTCTCCTCTTCGCCTTCTTCCTTGGCAAAGTATTGCGGCATCTGATTGTACCCGAAATATTGGAGCATTTGCCACAATGCTTCCGAGTAGCCGTTACGGTGAGAACAGTGGGACATCACCCACCCGTTCTCCAGTTGCTTATCTGCTGTCATCTGTAAAAATATATTTGAGAAATGTCAAATAATTATTTAAACAGTAAACCGCTGAGTTATAACATAAAACATGTCATTGAACCCATAAAATTTGGAAACATAGTTCAAATTTTAAACAAATTTGACTGCTGATCTGCTGTTCCCATGTCAGCCCTGACCAGTTTCCATTTCAACCTGATTTAGGCTATGTTGAAAGCAAAACCAATTCTGGAGCTCAACATCAAAGTTAAAGATAACTTCAGTAGCTTTCCAGAAAGTATTTGCTTGGCCTAAGATCTGTCCTGGTTCAAAAGTTATGAGATTTCAAAGTTAACGGAATTTCTGGAAACAATTGGACAGCATCTCCCTGCCTTAGGTACTGATTTGATCCAAGAATCCCAGTTACTTCTGTTCCTAATCTGACAAAACTTTTTGTTACAAAGTTGTAACCCATCTCATAAGATTTCCAGAACTACCTCATTTTCTTTTTTTGAATTTTTATGCAGGAAGTTATGCTTAATGTACAGAGAGTCTACAGAGAGTCTTTACTCTGTCCTGTTTTCTGGACAGTTTCAACTCTACTGCGTTTTTCGAGTGGTTAAGGGATGAAACACCTCTGGACCTCAACAGAAAAGTTGTAAATCTCTTCCAAATCTTTCCAGAAATGTATCATACGACCCCAACCTCGAAAGAACTCAACCTCTAACCTCTGATTAACTTCAGCCTTGATTCAGCTAAAAACAGAGTGCTCTGTCCTTAACAACCTATAAGTTGAAAACTTGTTAACTTTGAATATCCTGTTCAAGGGAAGGAGTTACATCAAGTTTTACTACTTTGGATCAAAACTTTCGAGTTTTAAATGAATTTGTTCATTTAGTTGGGTGTGACGTCGATGCGTCACCAGATTATGTCGGTACTACGTCCTCACAAAGAAAACCTATACCGGATTTAGCTGGCTTCATTATTTCAGTGGCACTAAACGTCACTCGCACACGGATGCTACACGTCTACCGTTTCGTGGTCAGGATACCTGCAGAAACTCAAACAATCATCAGACTCGGCTGCACACCGAGCCCGGAATCCATACGGTTCGTACACCCGGCCGTCATCACTCGCCCGGATGTTCTCAAGCCAACCACGCCTTGAGTTACGTGTTCACGTTTCAGACCACGTGACGGGGTCTCCCATGTTGCACCACGCACGTCAGGGACAGACATTGCTCGAATACCCCAAACGACATGAAGAGTCGTAGAGGATATCAAAGCGAGTCGGGTTACCTGCCATCCGTGGGGCTCCACCCTTCAGCTTGTGCGCACTGGTGGACAGCGCTTACGTGTACCCCCCAAGACATAAACGTCCCGAGATACACGATTTTCCGACATAACAAATAGGTTAATATGCCACTTTCTATAGGCTAATAACATCCTTATACGGGCTACTAACTCGTTCCTCACTGGATTTTTGAAAAAGAAGACCTTTGTACTGTGTTAAACCTCAAGCGAGCTCCGATACCAGCGCTGACACGACCCCACGGTCCTGTCGAGCCAGGATCACGCTGAGGGGTGCTGCGTTGCACAGCACCGTATAACACACGTCAAAGGTACAAAGCGGAAGCAAAATTTTATTACATAAACAAGTTATGAACATGTTTACATCAAAATAAGTTCAGTCTACACTCGCGGGCGTAAACTAAGCATCAAGTGCACGTTCAGCCCTTGAACGTGTCTTTGCTAGCACACACGCACACTAACTCTGCGGCGTGCACGACTCCCACTCGACGGGGTTCCCCTCCTGGGGTTCCGTCTCCTCTTCGGGAGTCCCTTCCTCATAGAACCCTGCAAAAGCTTCAAACACAAGCAGTGAGCACGAAGGCTCAGCAAGTCTGACCCGTCTCACCTAAACATGGAACTTCTACATGAGGGTAATGGGTTACATGAGGTAAAAATCAGTTGCAAGGACTCGCCTAATTAGTACAACCTTACTTTCAAGTTTTAGCAGCAGGTTGTGGAGAACCTTACGCTAAGGCACATGAGAGAGCCGCAATCAAACAAGAAACACATTTCTCTCATGTACTTTGCCCAAAGTTGAAAATAACTTTAGTTAGCTCTAAGCTACAGCATATCATTAACAATCAATGTCCAGCTTTCAATCAACAACATTTTAACATGTAACTAGCCTGTTCTTTCTACGTCATGGTACAGTGAACAAGTGGTACTCACTGACCGCGAGGGACGGCGATTATAATCGATTTACACCTGCAGGGTTACCCGAACAACCCGTCACATACGCCCGTACTCGATGTTGCCTACAACAACCATCACGGACGCCGTACGCGACTACCTTTCACCCGTCAGCCAAATGTTGAACCGGTCCAATCGTCCCGAGCAAGAGGTCTCTGCACGTGCATCACAGTGCCGCCAGCCGATTTACACCTCGAGCTCTCAACCTACCCTCTGAACGACCAGCTATGCCTCAACACCCAGCTACCCGAGTTACATCAGTTTCCCGGTTCCCATATAGCCGGTAGGTCTTCGGTACTGTTCTAGCTTGTTCAACAGGCCCGCACACGGCTCGGTCCTCAATCGACACAAGTGGAGCTACAGCACACAGGCCCCAAAGTCCTGCTGCCCTTAACCTCCGCTTGGTCTCATTTTCTTGCCATGTGTTTCATGTGCTATCACTACCCGAGTCGAGTGCCTCTAGCCTATGCTCGCGAGTAGTTCCAACTACTCGACTTGTACCGAATCCTACTCTATCTTTGCAATGCAGTGGCTAACGAGGTTTTTAATCCTAACCCCAACCCATGGTTTTCTTGGCTATGCAGTTGGGTTTCCAATCAAGACTCTAATGCAAAGAATCACAACAATATTCAAAGATGTGCTCAAAACAATAAACACTTGTAAAAAGGTTAATGCAAACCGGAGCTTGCCTTGCTGCTCTTGGTCGTAGGCTAGCTGTTCCTCCGGAGTAACGAAGTCTAGGACTTCGGGTTCCTCCTCGACCTTAGCGACTACATGATAAGAGCAATATATGTATCAATTTAAATACATTTGTATTAACTTTGAAGTTGTGAAGTCTATAACCCTTGCTAGACAGACCCAATGACTGAAACTTTTACTGGGGCCTGGTTACAACCTAAACAGAGACTTGGTCAAGTTTTAGTTGCAGCAAAGTTCATTTGAGCCCTCCACAATTAATTATGTCCTTGACCTTAATTGGAACTCTTAGGGTGTTCTAGGAATTTTCATGAAACAAGCTATGACTTTCTGAAAACTAGATTTTCAGAGGGTCCTAATGGAGTTGGTCTCACTTAATTTGGAAGTTCCTAACTAAAGATATGAGCTAAACAATTTCGGAGAAAATTCTGAAAATGTTTCTGAACAATTTCTATTTTCTCTGGAACAGTTTCACTAATCACACCATTAGGTGGGTTAAATGAGCTCCAATGGGTCTGAGATTTTTATGGTAGTTCAGGGATATTTTGGTAATAATCCCAGCAAAATTTCAGGATTTTCCTCCAGGATTCTCCAGTTAAAATTCCAAACACTTTAAACTTTGAGGAATTAATTCTGGAAAAATAAGGAATCTCATGAAGTGAAACTTGATTTGCTGGAAAGTGCTCAGAGAGCTGAATCCAGCAAAATTTGGTTCACTAAATTTGGAGCTTTCTAGCCAATGTTATGAGGATTTGAAGTTTGAAGGAAATCTGAAAATCGGGGAAAAGTTTAAACTCGCGCGTGGGCCCAGGGGACACGCGTCGCACGCCGGGGCGATAGCACACCGCGGCCCACAAGGATTTTGCACGCCAGCACACCCGATCCCGGCCGCAGCCGGATCCCGATTCAAAATATCTCCCACTGACAGCTGGGGTCCACGCCCTTCTTCAACCTCGCGACGCCCGCGCTCCGCCGCCGAGGGACCTCGCCGGAGAGCTCGCCACCGGCTTCTGTACAGCTCCAAACTTCTCGATTCTGGCCGCCCCTGCCTACTTTTACTCGGGGAACAGGATTCTAGGGTCAGCTGCTCATGACAATGGCCGGAGCATGGTCGGCGACGAGCCGCCACCTCGGAACGACTTCGGCCATGTCGGCTGACTTCTCTAGCACCTCAGCTACTTGGGAAACCGGTTGGGGAGCACCAGTGGACCTCAGAGAAGGTCGACATGAGCTCGAGGCAGCTCGGGGAAGGCCCAAAATAGGTCCTCACCGTGCGCCCGATGCCGCCCGTTCATTCCGCCATTGGTAGACCTCAAATTACGCCGGGTACAGAGGTTCTCCGGCCCAGAGTTGTGAAGGCAACTTGTGCGTTACCGTGTCTAGCTCGTGTGAGAGCGGCTTGAGGCCCTCTAATCCTTTCTAGAGCACGAATTAAACAGAATCATACCCGAAGGTCGTTCTGCACACAGAAAGGGGAAAAGTGGAAATTCGCCGCCGGTGAGCAACCACTCGAGCTGTGGCTCGGGGATGAGCAGCACCGGTCACCAGCGCGTCCAAGGGTGCCTTGGCTCGGGCGTGACAACGCCCTGGTTGGGCTGTCCACGAGAGCCCGGGGTGCGGCGGTTCCAAGTCCCGAATTTGATCTTTCGGCACAGCCGATATCAATCGGTTTCAACTGAATTCTAGCAACGGGGAGGACGGAGGAAGGTCTCTAGTACCTTGCTGGCGCTCTGGAGTGGACGGAGGGAGCTGCGATCGGCGTTCTCCGATCGATTCCGAGCTGCGGAAAATTTCGGCCGGCGCTGAGTTCTTGCGGGGAAGAACGGCGATGCCTCGGCCGAGGAGGGGGGCAGGCGCCTTATGAAGGCTCTGCACCGCCTCGCGCCCGCGCGTGGGCAAGCAGCTGCTGGCGCGGCGGCTGCCCTCGGTGGCGATCACCGCTGCGGCTCGGCGACCCGAGTGAGAAAAGTCTCAGTCGGTTTGATCTGAGCAGTGGCTGACATGTGGGACCCACTTCCAGTTTTAACCTCTGAAATTTACTCCTAATCACTGTTGTAAACAGTGATCCCCATAGTACCCCTGGTAATTCAAATTATCCACCCATAAACCATTTCAATTGATCAAAGTTCAATTTGGGTTTGGTTTGAGTGAATTTCAGCACAAGTGCAGTTTTGAATTCAAATGAAGTTTGAATTTGTCCCACTTAGCTCATGTCAAGATCAACTCCAAATGGAGTGAAAACTGGTGTGTGGGCTCACAAAAATGTGCTGAGTAAGAATATGCCTCCCACTTTTAAATTCATGGGATAAAAACAGTTTGAATTTGAATATGGTTTCAAACTGCCCTCTTCCTAACTATACCCAAAATGACCTCAAAAAGGTTTTGAATTTGGGTGAAACTTGGCATGGACATCCTTAGTAAAGTGTAGGAGTTTTCATATGTCCCGCCCATCTATATCACATGTGGGAAATACCACTTTTGCAATATGTGAGTTTGTTTTCTAAAGAGCATGTTGATAATTGTTACTTGCTCTTCATTTGTGTTCATGATCCTTCCTCAAATGAGGTGTGTGGTGTGGTGATGAACACTGCAAATGTGTGTCAAAAACTGAGGCCCTTACAGTATACCAGGATCATTTTCTCATACATGTGATGACAAATAGTGAAGCATCATTTATTACAAGCCAGGTGTCGAATATAAATAAGTCTTACATAACATATGTCTCGATGGACGATAATAAGTTCATAACAAGTAAATAAAATAGCAGCGGAATATTATTCTTGTGGGCTCCGTCACAGGCGTTGCCCGAAGGACTCCATGAACCTAGAATCCTTCTTTGGGTCCAAAGTCTTGATCATTAAACACCACTTCATTATCTTGCCCTAAGCAGCAATATAAACCAACAAATATGCAAGGTTGAGTACCGATGGTACTCAGCAAGTGTGGGAAAGTTATGTCATGCATGGCTAGAACAAGGGGAGGTTGAACTCATGGTTAAAGCACTACGCAATTAATACCTATCACCTTAGCTTATTAAGCACCTACATTACTACAAAGGTGAAATGGTCCCAATCTCCCATCCCATCATTATAATCAAATAACCATAACATCATTTCCAATGTTAAGCTCCCCGCTTAACATCTTTAACTTCCAAGACCATCACTCCTCTAATCATGAATAAGTCCAAGCCGCTCTTGACTGTGAGCACGGCTGTCATGACAGTTTTGACTCTGCAGAGTTTGCACCACTGTACCCACATGTAGTGATTTCATCCCACGTTGCCGGGTGGACTAAAAGAACCTCCATTATGCCAGTGGCTAGGAACCACATTCACACTTCCCAGGTGTGTAGCCAGGAGATCACTACGAAGCCTTTACAAAGGGATTCCCGACGAGCGTGGGCCCACTGAGGTTTCACCCCTAACAGCATACAAGAGGCTCCAACCCCGCTGCAGTGGCCCCCTCTTGAGCCTTGCGGTTCATATGGTAGTCCAGCTGACACCTATTCCTCGCACCATCCAACACACCCATACTACGCCGGGGATACACCTAATTAATTGGCCAAGCTGCCCCATCTCACCATGTGGTTGGCACGGTAAAGCCAGGTTACATGCTCCATGAACCGATCGTTAGGATCCAGGCAAGTACTAAACACAAACCAGAGTCTCGTGCACCCAACACCAACCAGAACATCCAACTTGTCTTGATCCCTACTTCTACATAACTCACAATATCTCATTCAAGAGTATGGTAAAATAAACTGATGATCTCATATTCCAAATATCCCATTCTAAGCATGGCTAAGCATATGCATAATAATAAATGACATGATAAAATGAATCCCAACCCAAGCTACAAGGAAACAAGGTAATGCAATTCTAGGGAAACATCCTAGCATGGGTTTCATATTTTCAATTGACAATGCAAATAATTCTATCTACACATCCTAGTATAGGAACAAAGTGGTCAAGGACACTTGCCTTCTTCTTGCTGCTCTGGGAATGGGTAGTCCTGATCTTGGAAAGGAAGAACTTGCTCTCGAATAGGTTCTACTCATACCATCACACATAGCAAAAGAAACCAACAATCCATAAGACATAGTTCACACTTCCACTTCATACAAACCACACATTCACATTTATGAAAGCCCTTCACATTTCTATGTGTTGTGGTTACTCTATGTGTGTTGATTTTTGCTTACATGCACTTTTAATCATGTGTATATGATTTCTACTTTTGTATTCACATTTATGTTTGCATACTATATATGAATTTCCAATTTAAATATATTCCTTATATTCAATTACTACACCTTTTAGCTACCAAGTATGCATGAAAGGTATTTTCCTACTCCATATGTGTCTTCAGACCTTCTACCAACCCTAAACTGAATTCTTTGGATTTTGGAAACTTCATTTATCATTTTCTAGTTATTCATACCTAGTTTGCTATATTTTTAGATTTATTTCCTATGCCTAAATGTGAACTTTATTATGAAAATAGTAAGACACCTCATCTAAACAGAATAGGTTTTTGGGTCTAAAATATTAAATAATATATTTTTGAACTTCTCCTCTGATGTGAACTATTTTACATTTATTTTACTAATTTTCATAATTATTCTCTACTTAAAAATTGTGTCCCTATAACTAATAAATGTGAATAATCAATTAAACAGATTTATTTCAGCCAAAAATCTATTTTTATCTCACTCCAAAGTTTTTCAAGTACTAGGAAAGTTTTTAATTTGAATTTACAATGTGTTTGTCCCATCTTTTAAATTTTAAATACTAAACACATATTCAAATTCCTAAATTTAATATCACATAGGGTTAAAAAGGTAAACTCACCCCACTACAGGGTCTATTATATTATTTTAAGAATTTCCAGGGGTCTAACTACACATAACAGAGGGGTTTTCCTAATTTTTATTAAGTCCAGGGGTTAAAACTGATTTTTAACTGAATTTACATGATTTTCTAAAGTTCCAGGGGCTAGATCAGAAGTTTTCGGGGCTAGCTCGTATTTTCCGAGAACCCCAGGGGGTAGCGCATAAGAATTCCAGCCTTTATAACGTGGGGCTGACGTGGACCGTCCGATTTAAAACAGACGGCTGAGATTATAACGTCGAACCGGTACGCGGGTATTTAAATTCTACCGTGCGATTTAAAATAGACGGCGCACAAGCGGCCACGTCGCTCTGATCGAGCGCGGGCGGCGCTGCCCGGCGGCGGGAGGCGGCGATCTCGCCGGAGAGTTTCGGATCTTCGTCAATTCTTCCTAAATCTGTGATTTTATGGCATAGATCGGTAGAGGGGAGGTCAGGGATCTCACCTCGGTGGTTTTCTTGAGCTCGGAGGTCCTGGAAAGCGGTCGGCGACGAGGTCCGAGGTGAATTCACGGCGAGGCTCGTCGGCGCTGTGTTTGAAGCGCAAACCACCGGGTTTTCTGCACCTGTGCGGTTCCCCGGAGGCGGTGGATCAAGATTAACGCGTTAGATGAGAAATCCCGAGCGAAGATCGAGCGAAATTGGCCGGAGAAGCTCGGGTTCTCACCGGGAGGAAAAATGGGAGATCGTGGGGAAAAACAGGGAGATGCCGGGGTTTATATAGCCGGGGAGGGGCGGCGGGTTTGTTCAGATCGAGCTGGAGTCTTCTGGGACTGGGAGTCGGGCGGAAATCCGGTCGGTTACGATCGCGCGCGCGGGGGGAACAGTCCGGGGTCGGCACGATCGGGAACTCGGGGATGACAGGTGGGTCCCGCCTGTCTGCGAGAGGTGCGCGGGCGCGCGGCTGCGGGCTGGCGCGGGGGGTTGGGTGGGCCGGCTGGTGGGTTTCGGCCCACTGGCCGGGAAGGTTTATTTTTTTCTTTTTTTTCCTTTTCATTTCTGTTTTGAATTTAATTTGAATTCTAGTTTGAATTTGAATTTTTGCAACACATGCAATACGTCCAAAATTTTTTAAATTCCCCTCTTAACAGGATTTTGGGGTGTTACATGGGGGGAACTTGGCGACTTGGCAGCAAGGAAGGGGGCTTGGCAGCAGGGGGACGACCAAAAGAGAGAGGGGTCGGCCAAGGGGGGGGGTTATATTTATAAGGGGGGAAAGGAGTCCTACTCCAATTGGAGCTCAAATAAGAGTCCTATTCAATTTTTTTTGGATCTTAACAAACTTATCTCTTGTGGTGAGGCAGCCTTGGGGATTTTATCCCCAAAATGTGGGGAAAATTCCTTTTTTGGGAATTGGGAAATTTAGAAATTTTGGGGGAAATTTGGAAATGGCTCATTTCAGCTATCTTTTTCCAATTCCTCACCATTTCTATGTCACTTACTCCATTTCTACATTCCCCTCTCTATTTCTATGCCCCATTCTCCATTTCTATATTCCCTTATCCATTTCTGTGGTTTTTCCTCCATTTGTATGGTTCCTTCCTCCATTTCTATGGTTCCTTCTCCATTTCTATGGTTCCTTCCTCCATTTCTATGGTCCTTTCTTTATTTTTATGGTTCTTTTCTCCATTTTTATGGTTCATTCTCCATTCCTATAGTTATTTCTCCATTTCTATAGTTCTTTCTCCATTTCTAGGGTTCTTGCTCCATTTCTACTTCTTTTATAATGCTTCTCTACATGAAAAATGTATGCAATGCATAGAAATGAATTTGAGGGTGTTACAGCTGCTCACTAACACAAAGTTACTAACCTTGATAAGTAGATTATAGCAATCATTTTCAACATCAGGCGCATTGGGCTGATGAAGCAAACACTGAACTTCAAATATTAAAATTCTGACATTAGTACTAGGACACCACCCCTACGAAATATCAATTTAAGCAACATAAGAAACCACATCAAATAAGTTCGGCAACAATTACTTATTACTTGAGCAAAGTAAGTCTATCTTACAATCTCTTGATCAAGAACCCCAAGGCAGCGAAATCCTGAGAGATGGACATTCGGGTGGAAGAAACCAGGTGGAAAGGCGCATCTCGGAGGGACCAAGGGATAGTCGTCCAAGAAAGAGATGGTTAGTGGGTAATAACCACCTTCCCAGTCATTCTACAAAGGAAATTTATTAATAAGGGGACGATGGTTATACTGAATTGTGCTTATTCTTCATGGCTTACCCCTTCTTCACCGGGGACGATGCACTGCCACTTCATTAAGTCTCTCGACTTAGGCTTCACAGAGAAACCCTAAAAGAGAAATTGGACAACAAGTGACGCAAATGGTGAGCCATGAAATTGAAAATACCAAAAAAAAACAAGATGGAAAAGCAAAACTACAGAGCGACCGGTGTGCCATATGTACATACATGGGGGTGGTTCTTGCGCCACGCCAAGCGCTCCTCCTTGAGTCGGCCACGCGCCAAGTCTTTAACAGAGTCCTAGCCATGAATGACGACGATGACGTAGAATAGGAGGGAGTAGTGACGGTGATGACGACGACGGCGATGGCGAACACTGGACGGCAGGCGGCGGTCGCACTGGAGTTGGTTGATTGCTAAGGGTTCGAAGAGAGAGCGCCTGGAGTTGGACGGAAGGGAAACGCGTGGCCCGAGGAGGAGGAGGAGGTGTGGAGAACTTAATTGCGTCCGGTGCTGAAAAGACAGGCGAGATAAAAGCGCGTCTTCCATTGTTGACAACGGGAGATGAGCGGTCCGAGGGGGAAGAGCTGCGGAGAACTTAATTGCGACCAGCTTGCGACCCTCCTCCTCCTCGAAGCTTAATTAAACAGTGCCTGCGAAGATGTATTATCGCAGGTGGTTTTTAATATAGAACCGCCTGTGAAAAAAGTTTACTAAGTTTAGGATTAATTAATATTCTTGATCAAAATAAGAGAGCTTGTAAAAGCCCAAATTCCATGTTCTTGTAATATGATATAGTATTACAGGTGCCCATTAAATTTCACTTGGAAAAACCTTTGAAATTTGTCAGAACATGAAAAACAAATAAATAGGTTATTTGTAATTTTTATATCTTGTATAATACAATAATTTTTTGAGTGATTTTTTCTATGGAACTTTTTAGTCATCATACCAACCTCTATGATTTTTTTTCAGATTTTTATAAAATTGTTTGAATCAATGTGTGTTCAAAATTTGAAGAATGCCTCATATGTATATGAGCATTTCATTAGGATGATGGATAGTTTGAATTTTGACATGTTGGATTGCTTTAAAAAGTTAACAAAATTCATACATGTATAAATAAGATAATATGTTCATACAAACCAACTTTCAGTGGAAGATCCATTTTTAGGAGATATGAAAATCTGAATAATATGTGCACATAAATTAATTCTATATTTACCAAAACATAACAATGTTACCTATATAAGTTTTAAACTTTTTGTTCCATCTGGTATATATTAATTTTTGAAGAATATAGAAAAAAGAATCATCGAGTTTGGACTTAATTTACAGAATCTATACATGTTTGAGTATTTACATTGGAATCTAAATAAAAAATGAAGCAAAGGAAGAAGAAACTGAAGAGCAGACGTATGAAGAGGCAATTATTGCACCGCCTGTGAAAAAAGTTTACCAAGTTTAGGATTAATTAATATTCTTGATGAAAACAATGGGGCTTGTAAAAGCCCAAATTCTAAGTTCTTGTAATATGATTTAGTATTCCAGATGCCCATTAAATTTCACTTGGAAAAACCTTTGAAATTGGTCAGAACATGAAAAACAAATAAATAGGTTATTTGTCATTTTTATATCTTGCATATAGTACAACATTTTGTGAGTGAATTTTTCTATGACACTTTTTAGTCATCATACCAACCTCTATGATTTTTTCAGATTTTTACAAAATTGTTTGAATCAATGTGTGTTCAAAATTTGAAGAATGCATCATATGTATATGAGAATTTCATTAGAATGATGAAGAGTAACACGGAACAAACATACGGTAACATCATGAGCAGAGTAACATGGGATACATGAAGGATAACATACGTACAAGTGTTTTTACTTTTTCTTTAATCTTGGATAGAGCATACCAATAATTACACCAGCAAAAAAAACAACAGGGAAAAGTTGCATCAGGATCATAGTTAAGTAAGAGGAAAACAAAGTAGGATTAGTACCATTGGCACATCCATCCGAGAAAGTATTTCAGGAGAGGCTATTAAGGACTGCACAAAGATCCAGTCCACATACATTGTCCACAAAAATTGAAGAATATAACTTCGAGTTCAGAACAGAATAACTAATATAAAAGCACATCGAGGAGTTATCACATCCAGCCATGGTTCCTCGCCAATCGACGATGCCGACTCTTCTTCTTATCACTATGTATTTCAGAATTGGAGAGCCCAACTTCTAGAACATGACGTTGGATGGAGTTGATGTCTTCCTGTTTCCATTTGCGCTTCAAGTTAGGACAGACTAGGCATATCAGGTAGCCGTTGGGGTGCTCGATGAGGTGTAGATTGTCGCCGCATGGGAATGGCAATTTGTAGCCATGATACCTGTCATCATCGGTGTCCGTGCTGTTGTACCCTGGCGAGGGGCACTGCTCCCAGACTGGAGATTGCGAGGAAGCCTGACGGGAGAGCAGCAACACGCAAATCTCATAAGAGGTAAACGCATCGATGCAGGCATACTCCACCTGCTGTGGCGACAGGATCACCTTATCCCACTTATCAAACATGATGTCCTTCGCCTTGTCGATGTGCACATTCATCACCTTAAGTGCCAGGGTCTTAAGAGACGCCGACATGAGTTCCGACCAGTGCAGCAACTTCACGGCGAGGTCCCAGAGCTCAACCACATTTGCTACCTTGAAGTCGTAGTCCTCGCGCAGCCGCTTTACGGTGCTACTGATACTTACGCCGGAAAATCTGTTGTGCGGATAGGCGAAGAAGTTTTTCAAGGCACCCTCTGGGACATAGTCTGCGTGAATGATCTGGAAGACGAGGCAGTGGTGGCCCATGTAGAGCTGCAGGACGGCCGTCTTGTACGACTTGCGCCCGTCCGAGTTCTTGACGTCATACCACTTTGTGTCCAGGCCGACGATGAGGGGCCCCAGGTTGTTCCGATGAACATGCAAAAGGAAGCGCTCGACATCCGTGCCGGAGGACGTGATGGTGGTCTCGATGACGGTGTCGTTCAACATGACCTCGGCGGTATCAGTTGCATCACTTTGGGTCGCCAACTGTGTTGGCAGAGCCGCCAGGACTAGAGACGACCATCGGGAGCAGTTCACCGGCGGGCCACCAGAATGTTGCAGCTTGGCTCCCTGGTTGTTCGCCGGCGGGACACCAGAAGGTTGCCGCTTGGCTCTAGCGCTTGACTCCGAGAGCGCCAGCGACGGCTGCTTGTATTTTCTGCCTTAATGATCACCAGCGGGGAGGCGAGACGAGGATCCTACAGACGCCATGGTTTTGAAGAGCAAGAAAGATGGAAGGGCACTGCGAGGAAGATGAGAAAGGGTGCGGAAACTGCTATTATAAAGCATTTCAGATTCTAGCGGTTGTAGCACCGTCGACGAGGCGCCATAACTGAATGTCCTAACCTTCCGGCCATTCCTGTAGCTCGCAACAAGCTTCCTTGGGAAGGTACTCATACCACACTCTCTCTAGATATAGCCCTTGTCCATTCCAACACATAAATAGGTTATTTGTCATTTTTGTATCTTGCATAATACAATGATTTTGTGAGTGAATTTTTCTATGGAACTTTTTAGTCATCATACCAACCTCTATGATTTTTTTTCAGATTTTTACAAATTTGATTGAATCAATGTGTGTTCAAAATTTGAAGAATGCCTCATATGTATATGAGCATTTCATTATAATGATGGATAATTTGAATTTTGACATGTTGGATTGCTTTAAAAAAATTAACAAAATTCATACATGTATAAATAAGACAATATGTTCATACAAACCAACTTTCAGTGGAAGATCCATTTTTTTAGGAGATATGAAAATCTGAATAATATGTGCATATAAATTAATTCGATATTTACCAAAACATAACAATGTTACCTATATAAGTTTTAAACTTTTTGTTCCATCTGGTATATATTAATTTTTGAAGAATATAGAAAAAAAGAATCATCGATTTTGGACTTAATTTGCAGAATCTATACATGTTTGAGTATTTACATTGGAATCTAAATAAAAAATGAAGCAAAGGAAGAAGAAACTGAAGAGCAGACCTATGAAGAGGCAATTATCGCACAGCCTGTGAAAAAAGTTTACCAAGTTAGGATTAATTAATAATCTTGATCAAAATAAAGGGGCCTGTAAAAACCAAAATTCCAAGTTCTTGTAATATGATTTAGTATTCCAGGTGCCCATTAAATTTCACTTGGAAAAACCTTTGAAATTGGTGAGAACATGAAAAACAAATAAATTGGTTATTTGTCATTTTTATACCTTGCATATAATACAATGATTTTGCGAGTGAATTTTTCTATGAGACTTTTTAGTCATCATACCAACCTCTATGACTTTTTTTCGGATTTTTACAAAATTGTTTGAATCAATGTGTGTTCAAAATTTGAAGAATGCATCATATGTATATGAGCATTTCATTAGAATGATGAAGAGTAACACGGAACAAACATACGGTAACATCGTGAGCAGAGTAACACGGGATACATGAAGGATAACATATGTACAAGTGTTTTTACTTTTTCTTTAATCTTGGATAGAGCATACCAATAATTATACCAGCAAAAAAACAACAGGGAAAAGTTGCATCAGTATCATAGTTAAGTAAGAGGAAAACAAAGTAGGATTAGTACCATTGGCACATCCGTCCGAGAAAGTATTTCAGGAGAGGCTATTAAGGACTGCACAAAGATCCAGTCCACATACATTGTCCACAAAAATTGAAGAATATAACTTCGAGTTCAGAACAGAATAACTAATATAAAAGCACATCGAGGAGTTATCACATCCAGCCATGGTTCCTCACTAATCGATGGTGCCAACTCTTCTTCTTATCACTATGTATTTCGGAATTGGAGAGCCCAACTTCTAGAACATGACGTTGGATGGAGTTGATGTCTTCCCATTTCCATTTGCGCTTCAAGTCAGGACAGACAAGGCATATCAGGTAGCCGTTGGGGTGCTCGATGAGGTGTAGATTGTCACCACATGGGAATGGAAATTTGTAGCCATGATACCTGTCATCATCGGAGTCCGTGCTGACGTACCCTGGCGAGGGGCACTGCTCCCAGACTGGAGATTGCGAGGAAGCCTGACGGGAGAGCAGCAGCACACAAATCTCATAAGAGGTAAACGCATCGATGCAGGCATACTCCACCTGCTGTGGCAACAGGATCACCTTATCCCACTTATCACACATGATGTCCTTCGCCTTGTCGATGTGCACATTCAACACCTTAAGTGCCACGGTCTTAAGAGACGCCAACATGAGTTCCAACCAGTGCAGCACCTTCACGGCGAGGTCCCGGAGCTCAACCACATTTGCTACATTGAAGCCGTAGTCCTCGCGCAGCCGCTTTACATTGCTACTGATACTGACGCCGGAAAATCTGTAGTGCGAATAGGTGAAGAAGTTTTTCAGGGCACTCTTTGGGACATAGTCTGTGTCAATGATCTGGAAGACAAGGCAGTGGCAGCCCACGTAGAGCTGCTGGACGGCCGTCTTGTACGACTTGCGCCCGCCCGAGTTCTTGACGTCATACCACATTGTATCCAGGCCGACGATGAGGGGCCCCAGGTTGTTCCGATGAACATGCAAAAGGAAGAGCTCGACATTGGTGCCGGAGGACGTGATGGTGGTCTCGATGACGGTGTCGTTCAACATGACCTCGGTGGTATCAGTTGCATCACTTTCAACTTTGTTGGCAGAGCCGCCAGGACTAGAGACGACCATCGGGAGCGGTTCACCGGCGGGCCACCAGAATGTTGCAGCTTGGCTCCCTGGTTGTTCGCCGGCGGAACACCAGAAGGTTGCTGCTTGGCTCCAGTGCTTGACTCCGAGAGCGCCAGCGACGGCTGCTTGTATTTTCTGCCTTAATGATTACCAGCGGGGAGGCGAGACGAGGATCCTACAGACGCCATGGTTGTGAAGAGCGAGGAAGATGGAAGGGCACTGCGAGGAAGATGAGAAAGGGTGCAACAACTCCTTATTATAAAGGCATTTCAGATTCTAGCGGTTGTAGCACCGTCGACGAGGCGCCATAACTGAATGTCCTAACCTTCCGGCCATTCCTGTAGCTCGCAACAAGCTTCCTTGGGAAGGTACTCATACCACACTCTCTCTAGATATAGCCCTTGTCCATTCCAACACATAAATAGGTTATTTGTCATTTTTGTATCTTGCATAATACAATGATTTTGTGAGTGAATTTTTCTATGGAACTTTTTAGTCATCATACCAACCTCTATGATTTTTTTTCCAGATTTTTACAAAATTGTTTGAATCAATGTGTGTTCAAAATTTGAAGAATGCCTCATATGTATATGAGCATTTCATTAGAATGATGGATAATTTGAATTTTGACATGTTGGATTGCTTTAAAAAAATAAAAAAATTCATACATGTATAAATAAGACAATATGTTCATACAAACCAACTTTCAGTGGAAGATCCATTTTTTCAGCAGATATGAAAATCTGAATAATATGTGCATATAAATTAATTCGATATTTACCAAAACATAACAATGTTACCTATATAAGTTTTAAACTTTTTGTTCCATCTGGTATATATTATTTTTTAAATAATATAGAAAAAATAATCATCAAGTTTGGACTTAATTTGCGCAATCTATACATGTTTGAGTATTTATATTCGAATCTATAAAAAAATAAAGCAAAGGAAGAAGAAACTGAAGAGCAGACCTATGAAGAGGCAATTATCGTAGGCTGTTTTAATATAGAACTGTCAGTGAAAAAAGTTTACTAAGTTCAGAATTAATTGATATTCTTGATAAAAATAAGGGGGCTTGTAAAAGCCCAAATTTCAAGTTCTTGTAATATGATTTAATATTACAGGTGGCCATTAAATTTCACTTGGAAAAATCTTTGAAATTGGTCAGAACATGAAAAACAAATAAATAGGTTATTGTCATTTTTGTATCTTGCATAATACAATGATTTTGTGAGTGAATTTTTCTATGGGACTTTTTAGTCATCATACCAACCTCTATGATTTTTTTCATATTTTTACAAAATTGTTTGAATCAACGTGTGTTCATAATTTGAAGAATGCCTCATATGTATATGAGCATTTCACTATAATGATGGATAGTTTGAATTTTGACATGTTGGATTGCTTTAAAAAATTAACAAAATTCATACATGTATAAATAAGACAATATGTTTATACAAACAAACTTTCAGTGGAAGATCCATTTTTTAGGAGATATGAAAATCTGAATAATATGTGCATATAAGTTAATTCTATATTTACCAAAAATAACAATCTTATCTATATAAGTTTTAAACTTTTTGTTCCATCTGGTATATATTAATTTTTAAAGAATATAGCAAAAAGAATCATCGAGTTTGGACTTAATTTGCAGAATCTATACATGTTTCAGTATTTACATTAGAATCTAAATAAAAAATGATGCAAAAGAAGAAGAAACTGAACAGCAGACCTATGAAGAGGCAATTACCGCAGGCGTTTTTTAATATAGAAACGCATGTGAAAAAAGTTTACTAAGTTTAGTATTAATTAATATTCTTGATCAAAATAAGGGGGCTTGTAAAAGACCAAATTCCATGTTCTTGTAATATGATTTAGTATTACAGGTGCTTGTCGAAGTGTTTTCTGCGACACTTTCCACAGTCTACTCTAGAGCAGCCCGTGGAGGTTCTTCTTTAAGAGGGGCTTAGTGTTTTGAGCGTCGTAACACGATGGCGACATGAACACGAAGATTTACGTGGCTCGGGCCGCCTGAGCATAATACCCTATATCCACGGAGTGTTGGTTGTATTGGTTGCTTGTATGTGCGTGAGAGGGTGCAGTGTCGCGAATGCGGGACCCCTTGTCGGGTGGTCACCCCGGTCCTTTTATAGTCCAAGGCCGGGGTGGTTACAATGTGGCTTGGGGCCCGACAGGTAGCCCTAAAGCTATCCGAACCCTATACATGATCTAGGTTTTTGTACTCTGAGTAGAGTAGTCAGAGGGGGAGTTAAGTCCCGCCGCCTGGCGCGCTGAGCCCCCCTGTCCGTGTGTCAGGTGTTGATGAAGGCACCGTTTGTCGCCGCGTCTTCTCGCCCTGTTTGGGCTGCTTCGTGCCGTTGGGCGGTACTGCACCGCTCACCCCTTGTCGTCCTGTCTTGTCACCGTAATGGCGAACGGGCAGAGGACGGAGGCGTGCGTAGTGCGCCATGCTTCTGGGCAAGGCGCGGGCCTTGAATGCGCAGCCTGACAGCGCACTTCCACCTTGACTTCGTTGACCCACGGCCCACGACGGATCGTGGGGCACGTGGCAGCTTCAAAGCCCTTATCGACGGATTTGGAGCCAGGAGACACGTGGCAGCTCAGGACCTCACCTCAGCGGGGAGGCTCGGACCGGAGCCCAAGGCACATGTCAGCTCCAGAGCTCTTCTTAGCAGGGAGGAGGCTCTGAGCCAGACTACAAGCGGCAGCTCCGGAACTCACCTCAGCGGGGAGGCTCGGACCGGAGCCCAGGGAACGTGTCAGCTCTGGAGCTCTCCTCAGCAGGGAGGAGGCTCTTAGCCAGGAGACACGTGGCAGCTCCGGACCTCACCTGAGCGGGGAGGCTTGGACTGGAGCCCAGGGCACGTGTCATCCATGGAGCTATCCTCAGCCGCGAGGAGGCTCTGAGCCAGGAGACACCTAGCAGCTCCGGACCTCACCTCAGCGGGGAGACTCAGACCAGAGCCCAGGGCACGTGTCAGCCTCGGAGCTATCCTCAGCAAGGAGGAGGCTCTGAGCCAGAAGACACGTGGCAGCTCCGGACCTTACCTCAGTGGGGAGGCCCAGACCGGAGCCCAGGGCACGTGTCGGCTCTGGAACACAAGCGCACGTGGCGGCCCCAGGGCTGACCTCGGGGCAAAGGACACGTGGCTGCGCCGGGGCCCGCCTCAGCTGGGAGGCGGGGCTCAAGCTGTCTTTTACCCTCTACAAGGAAGTACCCGGTCTTGAGGGTACCGATAGTGCCCATTAAATTTCACTTGGAAAACCTTTAAAATTGGTCATAACATGAAAAACAAATAATTAGGTTATTTGTCATTTTTGTATCTTGCATAATACAATGATTTTGTGAGTGAACTTTTCTATGGGACTTTTAAGTCATCATACCAACCTTTATGATTTTTTTCATATTTTTACAAAATTGTTTGAATCAATGTGTGTTCAAAATTTGAAGAATGTCTCATATGTATATGAGCATTTCATTAGAATGATGGATAATTTGAATTTTGACATGTTGGATTGCTTTAAAAAATTAACAAAATTCATACATGTATAATTAGACAATATATTCATACAAACCAACATTCAGTGGAAAATCCATTTTTAGGAGATATGAAAATCTGAATAATATGTGCATATAAATTAATTATATATTGACCAAAACATAACAATGTTACCTATATAAGTTTTAAAATTTTTATTTCATATGGTATATATTAATTTTTGAAGAATATAGAAAAAAATCATCGAGTTTGGACTTAATTTGCATAATCTATACATGTTTGAGTATTTACATTGGAATCTAAATGAAAAGTGAAGCAAAGGAAGAAGAAACTGAAAAGCAGACCTATGAAGAGGCAATTATCGCAGGCGGTTTTCAGTGGACCACCTTAAAACCCTCCTGTGATAATGGACGACTATATAAAGCACCGCTTGGGCACTGCAAAAACCTAACTCGGGAGATTTCACATCGACGTCATCAGGCTGCCAAAAAATACATTTGCCCCTCGCCGCCACAGCCATCCTGGTCGTCGCCTCCGCCGCCGTTCTCTCCCTCGCTGCCGAGCCCACGTCGCCGTCCTCGCCCTCACCTCTAAGCGCGCGCACGTCGTCGTCCTCGCCTCCAAGTGCCATCACTGTATGCTAGCTTTATGAACCTTGTGTTCAACTTTGAGCCTTTACTTGCATTTAATAAATGGTTACTATCATATTTTTATTTTTACAGTTTGACATAGAAGATGGACCACCGAGCGTGGATGCCAAGATCTGATCCTATGTACATTCAAAATGTTGCAAACTTTATTGAAGCGTCCAAGAGACGTGCGAAGATGCAAAAGCTAGATGACATATTTAGTCCATGTGTCGACTGCGAAAATAAGATTGCTTGGATAGATACTATAGTAATCCACATCATTTGGTGAAAAGGGGTTTCAATAAAAACTGCACAATATGAACAGAGCATGGTGAGTTAGATACACATGAGGTGGATAAAGATGATGAGAGAGGTTCTGATGACGATAATGCTCATATCGATTATGGTAGTGACAATCAGGATGATGATGGTGATGATGAGTTTGATTGTGAGGAGATGTTGCGTCACATCGAACCAAATCTATTGATTTCAATGGGCGCAAGTAAAGGTTTAAGTAAAATGGAGACATTGCAGAATGCGGCGACGTAGCTCTTATATGATGAATCAAAGGGTTGTGATAAAGAGTTTACTACATTGTGTGCAGTCCTAGACTACTAAAGTTGAAAGCCACACAAGGATGGTTCGACTGTTGTTTCTATGATCTTTTGAATATTTTTGCAGAAATTCTTCCAAAGCCCAATAAACTGCCCCAGAAGAACTTATAAAGTGAAGAAACTTCTTTGCTCGATGTCATTAGGTGTGACAAAAATACACACTTGTGTGAACCATTGTATTTTGTATTGCAAAGAGCATGAGCTCGCAATTAGATGCCCCATTTGCGGTGTCAGTAGATACAAGAAGGACTACAATCACCAGTATGTTACCAACATGAATAAGACCCTAAAGAATAAGAAGAATATTATTGGCCCTGAAGGTGATGATGACGATACTTCTAACCATGCAGGCGACAAGAATAAGAGAAAAATTCTTGCCTCGGTGATGTGGTACCTTCCAGTAATTGATCGCTTGAAGCGTTTGTTCTCAAACCTTAGGGAGGCTGAACTTATGCGTTGGCATTCTGAGCATCACAGGAAGAATGAAAAACATATTCGACACCCTGGTGATGCAACCCAGTGGAAAAATTTTGATATTCAGTATCCAGAGTTTGCAAAGGAAATCAGAAATGTAAGGTTTGCCTTGGGTATAGACGGAATGAATCCGTTTGGTGAAAAAAATGAGCATACAAAGCACATGGCCCGTGGTCTTAACGATGTACAACCTACCGACGTGGTTGTGTCACAAAAGGAAATATATTTTGTTATCTATTCTTATACAAGGTCCGAAACAACCCGGCATTGAAATTGATGTGTTTTTGGAACCTCTAATAGAAGATATGACGAAACTGTGGAATGAAGGGGTACGTACATGGGATGAGTACAAGCGGTAGCATTTCATGCTAAGGACAATGATATTCGTTACCGTGCATGATTATCCCGGACTGTTTACATTACTGGGACAAATGAAAGAGAAGAAAGGTTGTGTAAGGTGCATGGATGGAACTGAATTTTTGTACCTCACTTCATCCAGAAAGACGGTGTACATGAGAAATCGACTGTTCTTGACAGATACACACAAGTACAGGAAGATGAAAGAACAATTTGATAACACAATAAAAAAAGATATTGCACCAAAACCTTACAGTGGAAAACTCATGTTTGAAATGGTCAAGAACATTCATGTTGCTTTCGGTAAGGGCAGAAAATGTAAAGGAACAAAGAGAAAGAAAACTAAATCTTCGGGTGATACAACTGTCATGACTTTCAAGAAGCAATCATTTTTTGTCAAATATCTTCGGTACTGGAAGAACCTGGAAATTTGCCATAGTATTGATTTAATGCATGTTACAAAGAATGTATTTGACAGCATCATTGGAACCTTGCTGGACATGCCGAGGAAAACAAAGAACGGGTTAAAATCACGTATGGACCTAGTAAATCTTGTTATGAGACCAGAGCTTCACCCGGTAGAAAAGGCCAATGGGAAGTATTACCTTCCCCCAGCCAGCTACAACTTGACACTACAGGAGAAAAAGGCAATTTGCGAATGCTTGGGTGGGATCAGAGTACCCATGAGTTTCTCATCCAATATCCACAAACTAGTCTATGAAAGACTTGTCTTTATTCGGCTATAATTCTCAAGACTGTCACATGATAATGACAGTGTTCCTTGCCATTGCAATAAGGTTCATCAAATCTGAGCATGTATAAGTTGTCATCACACATTTGTGTTACTTCTTCAATGCAGTATTGCAAAAGGTGATAGCCTGGGAAGACTTAGACTATTTCAAAACGTACATCGTCGAGACTATGTGCAAGCTTGAGATGTGTTTCCCACAATCCTTTTTTGATATGCATGTACACCTAATCATACATCTTGTTGATAAGATAAAGCATTGGGGCCACTATATTTACATCATATGTTTTCGTTGGAGAGATATTTAGGAGTATTAAAGGGTTATGTGTGGAACCGTGCTCACCCAGAGGGTTCAATTATGGAAGGATACACTACTATAGAAGTGATTGAGGGTTGTGCTGATTACATCAAAGATGGAAAGCCGATAGGTGTGCCTATACCAGTACATGAGGGTAGACTATGTGGGAGAGGCAAAGTGGGTAAGAAAATTTTTATCGTTCAGGATTACAAATTAGTACAATGTGCATATTTTAGTGTACTACAACAGCTTGCAATAGCTGAGTCGTACATTGAGGAACACGATATCCAGGAATTGAGAAGATGCACATAGTTGTTTCTGAAAAGCAAAATATTGTTGGGGTTGAGAATGTGGGAGATAATGAAGAGGAATATAATCAATATCAATATATGTACCTTTTCACCGATCTAGACAACATCAAGCACATAGAAAGAAGCGTTAAAAATGATTTGAAACCCTATATGAGAGAAGATGTCAATGCTGGAAAAAATGTATGACATATATTTTATATATTTGTATTATTGTAATGAAGCTTTAATATTTTAATTTGACAAATTTTTATATTTTAATATTTGGATTTTGACATGTTGGAATGCTTTAAAAAATTAACAAAATTCATACATTGAAATATTGGCTTTCAGTTGGCCGTAGACTTCAACAGTGAAATACATTACGCTTGAAGCCATGGCCGGCTGAGTGCTGCTTCATCTCTATGTGTATGTGTGAGCTCTGTTTTTCCTCTGTTCGTGTGCGTATATAATTTTCCTCTGTTTTTCACAGGCGGTTCTCTACCTACGACTAGCCGCCTGTGAAGAATCTTTATCACAAGCAGTTTGTAACATAAAGAGTATCCGCCTATGATAACTCCATTATCGCAGACGGTTCTTTACCTACAATTGTCCGCCTGTGAAGAATATTTATCACATGCCGTTTGTAACGTAAGAATATTCGCATGGGTAACTCTAAGGACACATGTACTGCACGCGTTCCCCTCGTTAACCGAAAAGTCGCGCACAACCGGTCGCTTCAGCCACCTGTATTAATAGCCAATATTGCAGGCGGCTCCTACTCCGCGGTCGCCTGTATCGTGCGGTCATTTCCATTCATGCACAGAATTCGAAGTGATCCGATCTCTCCTTTTCGGCACCATTATAACTTGTACCTTCCCCTGTCCTTCTCTGCACCACCATCACAGTCTTGCTCTTCCCTCTTATCTTCGTCTTCTTTGCCGCACCGTAGCCCTAGTCTCAATGGCACCACCGACGAAGCGCTTCTGACCATACTCTCCACTTGCCGCGCCTCTGTCCCCGGCTCCAACCGCACCTCCATCCCTGGCTCCAACCACGCCTCCGTCCCCAGATCCAACCGCTGCTCCATCCCCGGCTCCAACCGCACCTCCGCCGCCTTCCTGGGCGGAAGAGAGAGTGCACCTGCTTAGGAAAGTCGCTTTCCTAGAGCAGAGTTTGGTTGCCCTCAGAGCACAGGCGGATGACCTATCACCGTTGCGTCGGCAGATGGAAAAAGGATGTATTTAACAGTACATTTGATGTCATAGAGCTTCTGGATCTTGGTCACCTTCCAGTATGTACTGGAATAGACACCATAGCCCACTACCTTTTCGAGTTAAGCATAGTGGCCAGTCGTCTTGACGCGTGCGGGAGGCAGTCGGTGAGGTGCTTGGGGTGGAAGGCAGCAGGAAGTTGGTGGAGGTGATTGTCGACAAGTGTCGTGTTCTTCCGCCACCGGAGGACTAGGCGATCGTCTATTGTTTTCTTTTGTTGTTTGTAAAATTTTAATTTTTAATGAATGTTTGTTTGATGATGGATGTTTATTATCGATTATCAAATTGTTTGTTATGTTTTTGTTTGATGCTAAATGTGGTTGATATATACCAGCCTGAGACGTTTGGTGGCTTCGAATTGAATTCAAAGGCGCGTTCCCCTCGGTAACCGCAAAGGTCGCGCACGCCCGGTCGCTTCAGCCACCTATATTAATGGCCAATATTCCAGGCGGCTCCTACTCCACGGTCAGCCTGTGAAAATTGATATGTTTACACAGGCAGTTTGCCGTTGTGACGCGTCTGTGATGTTCATTCATCTCAAGCAGCTATTAATTCATTTGACATCACAGGCGCATTTTTTTACGGAACGTCTGGGTCTGAAAAATGAGGCGCCTGTGAAAATGGTTTTTGTAGTAGTGAACTTAGAGAATCAAATATTTTCAGATGTAACCAGGTTATATAAAAGGCAGCTGTACGCTGAAACATGTAGAAGCCAAGCCCATATCAATACAATCAACTTTTCGTTCATCTTTTGTTCTTTTTTTGTTTTCACAGATCATAGCTTAGATTGTAGTTCCTTTGTTGCTTTGTCGAGGAAAGCATCCGGCTCTCTCCACGTAAGTGAGACGTACCACGTTCTTAATCAACAAGAACCTCGTCTTATCCTGATTTTGGCGAGCTAACGCCAAGATTCCTTGAAGTGTAGGTGGCTTAGACCATCTGCTGGCGACTCCACACTACTGAATCCTTTATTCCACGAACAGAATTGGCAACTCCGCTGGGGAGAGACGTCATTCACGTCGACCAAACGCATCTACAACGTGATTGGAGCACTTTTGCACAAATCACATCTGAAGAAGGCATGGCTGAATGTAGCCTAGAGGGGGGTGAATAGGCTTTCGACACTTGTTACTCCCTGAAACACTTAGTAGGTTTATCAAATACAGAGAAATCGGACTAGTCAGGTAGAGTGCGGACTAGTCCGGTACTGTGCGGAATAGTCTGGTATTCGTGGACTAGAAAATTAAGATTGATCAATATGTCCAATTATAGTACTCTATGCAGCAGAAATTAATTTGATACTTAGATGTATTGCAAAAGTGAAACAATGAATGACAGAGATCAACTTTGGTTTCAATGCTTCAATGTAAATTTCACAAGATTAATTAAACACTAAAATATGATGAACAATAAATGAAGAAGAGTAGGAGACAAGTGTTTATCCCGAGGTTCGATTCCACGAAGGAAATCTACGTCCCCGTTGAGGGGTCCACTAAGGACCGGGTCTTCACCAACCCTACCCTCGTCGAATCGCCACGAAGGCAGATTCTCTTCCACTAATCACAAAGGGCAAATAAATCGTTGAAGGGGCGTTCTCACAAGTTGAGGGCTCCCCAAGTGTTACAATGAATGAACACAACCAAACACACTCAGAAGATGAATAATTAACGAACAAAAGTGTGCGAGAGATCAAACCCAAGAGCTCAAGATGTGTAGAACAAGTCTCTCCTTTGATCAATTGCTAATCTTCAAAGATTTGATCCTTTTTGGGTTAGAATGTGTGGAGAGATCTGAATTTTGGGCTCTTGGGAGGTGTGATGGAGCAGGGGGTCAATGTATTGTGTTGGTATGGCCGTACACCTCTTTTTATAGTAGGGTTTCCAATGGTTACGTTAGGGTTTGCGATGTCCGGACTAGTCCATGGTTGACTCCGGACTAGTCCGGTGTGTGGTGTGTAGAAAACCCTAAGTGTTGTGAGATACCGGACTATCCGTAGTAGTGCAGACTAGTCCGATGTCTACTCAGAGATATATCGGACTAGTCCGGTCTATATCGGACTAGTCCGTTTTGTGGTCAGAAAGAAAATCGGACTAGTCCGGTTGATATCGGACTAGTACGCACATGCTGATTTTGTGCAGTTAGTGTTATTTCTTTCACTTGAGCTCTTGGGGTGTGTTTCTCCAACACACTCTATACTAAATAATCTAATCTTTTCAGCTCCTGAGCTCTTATCAATTTGGATCCTCCTTCTCCTTTCTTTTTGCGCTTTCTTCCTAATTTCTTTAAGAACCTGCGCTCATCTCAACAATTTTGTTAGGGTCTCATTTGTTTGTCATAAATCAACCAAAACCCACAAGGGATGCCTAGATGCACTTTCAATCTCCCCCTTTTTAGTGACTGATGACAACCAATTGAGATCACACAAATATGACAATAAAAATTCAGATTTTCATAAAGTGTGCACATATGAGCTTTGGACAAAGTAGGCATAAGATATATGTGCACTCTTTATGGTGGGGTGCAAAACTATGTGTGTGAGCAATAATTTTCATGTGAATATCATAATGAGCATAGTCATAACATCATCAAGAGTCTCAATCCTACATAGCAGTTTTAAACATACATCATTAACCAAAAGCATAACATAGTTATCATTTCACATCACATGTCCAAAAGCATAATGATAGCATAATAGCATAAGTCTTACAAAAGCTTACAAAAACTCATTTCTCAAACTAGGACATGAAAGGAAAGACCTATGACATAAGACTCCCCCTCAATCTCTCCCCCTTTGGCATCAAGGCACCAAAAAGAAGGAGGGGAGGGATCTACTTGTCCTCGCCGGCTCACTCCTCGCTGTCGGTCCTTTCTTCATTTTCATCATCAGCCTGAGGAAGAGGAGGAGAGGAACCACTCATTGTGCCAAAGTAGGCACGCTCTGATGGAGAGAGAGGAGGAAGCTCTGTGAAGTCAGATGCAGAGTCCTCTGAGATGACTGGAGATCCAATGGGCTCAATCTTCAGTTTTTGGCATATAGCTTTGACATTGGCCTTCATATATCTCATTTCTTCTTTTCTTAACTTGTTCATCTTATGAAGCTTCACTTCAGTTTTTTGGCAAGAACTAAAAATAGTAGTCAAAAACTTCTTAATCCCACAAGGCGGCCCCTTGTGAGGAGGGGCCCTAGTCTTGGATGGAGGCCTTGCATCTTCTCGAGCTCTCTCTAGATGTTCTTCAGGTGATCCAGGTGAGGGAGCAGATGGGATGGAGGCCTGAGGAGGCTTCGGAGGCCTTAGAGCAGTGTGCTCCACATCCTTCACAAACTCAATTCCTATGACTTTTTCAATCATGAACATCAAGTAAAGTGCATAGCAACAGGAACGGTTTGGTGTGCAGGATATGTTCACCATGTCATTCAAAATGTAATCGAAGATATCAAATCTTCTCCTCCTGCTGATTACTTTCATCAATTTTCTCAAGTAACCTTGGACACTCCCGACATCTCCATCCTTTGGAGCAATGGTCTTCCGGAGCACTCTGTTGAGAACAATGAAGAAGGGCTTCATGTTCTTGGCTGAAGGAGGATTGTATGGTAGTCGAGTATCATAGAGAAAATCTATCTTGTCCTTCTCCACAACTCCAAGATTATGAATCACAATCTCATCATTGCCGGTGTCCTCAAGGTGCATCAGTCTGGCAAACTCAGAATAAGAAATTGTGTACTTGGATCCATGTGTCATCCAAGTCACTTTGTCTTCTCCATCGTGGGCAAAGTGGCAAGTTGAATAGAACTGGGTAATGATCTCATCATTCCAGTTGTATCTGAAGGAGAGCAAGTCCATGAGACCGTGTCTCTTTGCAGCCTCTATAACCTTCTCAAAGGCTTCACAACTCTTCTTTTCAAAATATGTCCAGTCGATCCATTGGCTGCGGACCACTGGAGTCTTCCTTTGGAGGTACATGGAACTGTAGTAGTCTGAGTGGAAGTTGCTCCAAAATCTTTTGTCTGCTGCCTTCTTGCCAGAGCTATAGGCATCAACCTTCCTCAGGTTCCATGCCACATCACTCCCCTTGCCATTGAACTTCTGCTCCGAGGGATCCCTATTTCCCTGCCTTGGAGCTGTCATCTTGAGGAGACCAATCGGGCCGGAAGCAAGCCCCTTACCCTTGCCCTTGGTTTGGCATTGAGCCGTCAAGCTAGAACCATCCACATTTGCTTTTGAAGCTGGTCTCTTGATTGTAACCTTTCGACGCACCCTAGGTGGGGTAAGCGAAGGCTCGGCAGCACGCTCTTGTCTCTTGTTGGAGCGAGACTTCGGAAGATGAGACATCACATCTTGATCTTGATCCATCTCGGACTCAAAGTCGGAGAGACTCTCATTCGATCCTGACATGATTTCTGACAAGGAAGACATAGAGGGTATGAATAATCAAGGATGACAAGGGATTGCATTGAATTGACATAAGCTAGGATTCTGTTCAGGGCATACCGGACTAATCCGCTGTTCAGGGTCGGACTAGTCTGGAGTACCGGACTTGTCCGCCCTAAAAACGGACTAGTCCGTTATAAGACTTCTCAAACCCTAACTTGTCGAAATTTGAGGTTATTCAATGCAAATATGATCTAGGGTACATGGAATACATCAATAGAGCATGTATTGACTAGAGGAGCTGAGCTAATTGAGCAAAAACAAGGAAAATCGAAGGTTCTAGGGTTTGTAGTGAAGTTTACCAAATCCTTCAATTCGAGGCGTTGAAGGAGTTCTTGATCCGGACTAGTCCGGGGTCTTTGATCCCTTTGCAGTGGGGATCGATTCCCGCGGAAATTGGGTGATTTTTATGGAGAACATGCAAATCCGCCTTGGGAGCACTTGAGTGAGGAGAGAGAGAGTGGGAAGGGTTGTGAGGATGAAGAAGATTAGGTTTGAGCCGTCCTTAGGGTTATGGAGTTGAAATATTGGACTAGTCCGGACCATATCGGACTAGTCCGTTTTCTGGTCAGAGAGAAAATCGGACTAGTCTGTGGATGTCCGGACTAGTCTGCAAGTGCGGACTAGTCCGGGGTGACCACGGACTAGTCCATGGTCCCTTGTACAGAAGTGAACATATATATATGTATGTATTCAATGGTTCCTATTAACGAATAAGGGACAAAGACACACAAATATTCTTGATGAATATGATCAGTATACAACAATCAAGCTACGACCATGATTCACCAAGATCAAGTAACTAACATAGTTTTCAGGAGAATAAATAGAGAGAGATGATTTTTCAACATAATTAGCATGATTTTGAGGATGGCATACAGATATGCAAGTTTTCAAGCCACGTTTCGAGCATCAAGGATATTTAGTTCATTTCTGAGCTCACAAAAGCGTTTTTCATCAAGTGGCTTGGTAAAGATATCGGCTAGTTGTTTTTCAGTGTTGACATTGGAAATGGCTATGTCTCCTTTCATTGAGTGATCTCTCAAAAAATGATGTCGGATATCTATGTGTTTGGTTCTAGAGTGTTCAACAGGATTATGGGCAATTTTAATTGCACTCTCATTGTCACAAAGGAGTGGAATATGGCTCATATTGTAACCGAAATCCCTTAGAGTTTGTCGCATCCAAAGGAGCTGTGCACAACAACTCCCGGCTGCAACATACTCCGCTTCGGCCGTGGATAGGGCAATTGAATTTTGTTTCTTGGAGGACCAAGAAACCAAGGATCTACCTTGGAATTGGCAAGTACCGGAAGTACTTTTTCTATCTACCTTACATCCGGCATAATCTGCATCGAAGTATCCAATGAGATCGAATTTTGAACCTTTAGGATACCAAAGGCCTAGGTTGGGTGTATGAACTAAATATCTCAAGATCCTTTTAACGGCTGTCAAATGACATTCCTTAGGATTGGCTTGAAATCTTGCACACACACATACACTCAACATGATATCGATGCACATAAATAGAGTAAGGAGCCAATCATTGAATGATATACCTTTTGATCTACATTTGGTCCGTCTTCATTGAGATCCAAGTGTCCATTTGTCACCATGGGAGTCTTTGTGGGCTTGGCTTTGTCCATTCCAAACTTCTTGAGAATGTCTTGAGTGTACTTTGTTTGGCTTATGAACGTCCCATCCTTTTGTCGCTTCACTTGGAATCCCAAGAAGTACCTCAACTGCCTCATCATGGACATCTTGAATCTATCTATCATAATCTTGCTAAATTCTTGACAAAATGATTTGTTAGTTGAACCAAATATAATATCGTCAACATAGATTTGGAAAATGAAGAGATCATCATCAAAGTGTTTAGTGAACAAGGTGTAATCAGCTTTTCCAATCTTGAAGTCATTTTCAATCAAAAAATATCTAAGGCACTCATACCAAGCTCTAGGAGCATGTTTGAGGCCATAGAGAGCCTTACGCAGTTTGAACACATATTCGGAGTGCTCTTGATCTTCAAAACCAGGTGGTTGCTCCACGTACACCTCCTCCTTGATCGGTCCATTGATAAAGGCGCTTTTTACGTCCATTCGATAAAGCTTTAAATCATGGTTAGTAGCATATGCAAGTAATATGCGAATTGATTCAAGCCTAGCTATGGGAGCAAAAGTCTCATCGAAATCCAAACCTTCGACTTGTGAGTACCCTTTTGCCACAAGTCATGCCTTGTTCCTTGTTACCGCTCCATGTTCGTCTTGCTTGTTGCGGAAGACCCATTTAGTGCCGACAATGTTGGACTTGGGTCTTTCAACAAGCTCCCACACTTTGTTCCTTTTGAAATTGTTCAATTCTTATTCCATCGCCATCACCCAATCCGGATCTTTTAATGCATCCTCAACCCTGTATGGTCCCAAATAAGATACAAAGGAATAGTGTTCACAAAAATTAGCTATGCGAGATCGAGTTATTACTCCCTTTTGGATGTCATCGATTATGTTGTCAACGAGGTGATCTCTTTGGATGCTTTGGTGTACTCTTGGATGTGGCACTTGTGATCTTGAATCTTCATTATCATTTTCTTCTCCCCTGGATAGTTGCCCTCATTGATGTCTTAGTCTTGTTGATTTTCTTGAGGTTGATCTTGTATAGAAGCTCCCCCTTGATCATTTTCCTCCATCTGTGGTTCATTTTCTTCATTCGCATTTGAAGTTGGCACTTGTGGTCGAACATCGCCCAATGCCATTCTTCTCAATGCTTGACATGGAGCTTCTTCTTGATCTAGCACACACTGATCAACTTGCTCTTCTTGAGAGCCGTTAGTTTCATCAAACACTATGTCACGTGCTACTTCAACAAGTCCGGAGGTTTTGTTGAAGACACGATAAGCGTAGAAGTTCGAATCATAGCCAAGTAAGAAACCTTCATCAGACTTTGAAGCAAACTTCGAAGCCCTTGGCTTCTTTTTAAAAATGTAACATTTTGATCCAAAGACTCAAAAATATGAGATATTCAGTTTTTTACCCATGAGTAGTTCATATGAAGTTTTCTTGAGTAATCGATGAAGATATAGTCAGTTTATGGTGTGACAAGCGGTATTAACCGTTTCAGCCCAAAACCTGTCCGAACTCTTGTATTCATCGAGCATTGTCCTCGTCATTTCAATGAGAGTTCTGTTCTTCCTTTCGGCTACTCCGTTTTGTTGAGGAGTATATGGTGCTGAAAATTCGTGCTTTATCCCTTCTTCGTATAGATACTCCTCAACTTGGGTGTTCTTGAATTCTGTCCCATTATCACTTTGTATGTTCTTGATCTTCAATGAGAATTCATTTTGGGCACGCTTGATGAACTTCTTGAGGGTTCCTTGAGTTTCTGTCGGTACCAAGCACTCTTCCTTGACTATTATCACCAAAGAAAATGCCTTCGCTTGGATCTTCATTTTCTTCATATTCCATGAACATTCTTCTTTCTCTAGTCATGTGATTGGTGCATCCACTATCTAGCACCCATTTTGCTCCACCGGATGAATAAGTCTGCAAAAACAATTCATGCCTTGGTCTTAGGTACCCAATCTTGCTTGGGTCCTTTGAGGTTAGTCACAAGTGATTTGGGCACCCACACATGAGACTTGGTGTTCCCATGGTGTGTCCCAACATATTTAGCATAGACTCTTCCAAGATTACTTTTCATAAGTACATATGAAGCATCAAAGGTTCTAAATAGAAGTTGTTGTTCATATGTGTTCACAGTGTTAAATTCATCAACACTATTAAGTTTTCTAACTTGAGAAGAGTTTCCATTGACAAAGCCAATGCAACCCTTGTTATTCTTGTGGCTTCTAGCGTTTTGCTTTTCACCATTAGAATATCCAATGCCATATTTGACATTAGGAGGTCTTGTGACCGAGTATGCACTGCATGCATACTTGATCTTCTCCTTGTCAAATATACCACTTTGAGAAGATTGCTTGTCCTTTGTCAAGTTTGGCTTTTTCTTCATGTTAGTGCCACTTTTGGCACAAGTACAAGTAATACTAGTTTCAGACATTATGTGTTGAGAAGGTGAGCTAGTAGTTGATGAAGAACCACTTGAGTGACTCAACTTGTATGTGACACCCTCATCTCGGGTGTCAGCATATGTTCATGTTTTATGAAGAGGAAACATTTTAAGAGAAGAAGGAACAGAGAAAAATATCAAAAGGAATATCCAATGAGAGCCGAATCCAGCTCTCAGAAAGCGCCGAAGACAACTCACCACGACCTCTGGCCACGTGGCCTGTTCGGAGCTCATCCCTGCGAAGTGGGGAGAGGCCGCCGCCAAACTGGCTACGTGGCAGGCTCGGGGCTCGTCTCCGCAAAGGGGAGAGGTCCGATCTTGTGGGACACGTGTTGGACACGGAGCTAGCCTCTGCGGAGGAAGCAAAGGCATTTCCGTAGGACACGTGTCATCCTCGGAGCTAGTCCTCGCGGAAGTCAGAGGACCAGTCGTGCTGGATACGTGTCGATCTCGGAGCCCAACTTCGAGAGGACCGGATCTATTGGACACGTGTCGCCACCGGAGCTTATCTCCGGGAGGTCTGTTCGCTACTAGACACGTGTCGACCTCGGGGCATGTCCCTGAAGAAAGAAGAGAGGAAAAGTCCGGCGCCAATGTGTGGCGTGCGCGGAGCTCATCTCCAAAAGAGGGGGAGGTCTCGGTCGATTGACACGTGGCACAACCGGAGCTCGTCTCTGCGGAGAAGGAGATACCAGGCCCCGGAAGCACACATGGAGCCTCCGGAGCTCATCACCGCGAAGGTAACGAGTTCTGGAGCAGCTATACGAGTAAGAATACCGGTACGTAAAGGAAACCGACCTGAATTCCACAATGTTACCGCACCAAATCAACTAAAGATAAGATGATAGGATCCAACGACGATCTGAATAAGATTCTTATTCGGGATACAATCATATTAGGACTCTTCTCTTCCCGATTATAAATAGAACCCAAGACCTCTGGCCGAAACCACATACTTCTTTTTCCAAATCCTGAGCCGACGACTTAGAGCCCTAGCCCTAACTCGCCGAGAAAGTCATCGACGAAGCGCAACAAGGGAGATCATCGGAGGAGAACCGAGCGGTCTGAGGAGGACCTCAAAAACCCAGAAGGGCGTAAGGTAGGACTCCGACAACACCTTACGGCATTGTTGTATTTCCCTTGCATCTGTTCTTCGATTCCTTTCAAACAGAAGCCTTCTCGTGGACAGATCACTTGATGATCAGATTGGTCTAAAGACCAGATCATTGCCACGTCCACCTTTGATCCGAACACCTCTGTCCATTCAAGCCATGCAAGAACACACCAATCTAATAAAAATCATAGGATAACCTGCATATGCATCATCGCATCTAGTTTAAGGTTTGTGCATGATATTGATTGCTGTGAATCTTGTATGCACGTGATCCTACCTAGCAGGACAAGCTCACGGAGCTGTCTACGACGAACTGCAGCAACCAGGTTTTGAGATTCAAGAACAACCGGAACCGCAAGAACAAGGCAAGTGCTCCTTGACCATATTGATCCTATGTTTTGGGAAAAACTATTTTGTTTTGCGAAAAGGTGTGCGTACTGAGTCAAACATGATGGGAAACCCTTTTATAGGAGTTTACTAGTTTTGGTTAAACCATCCTTGTCGCCTGGGAAGTTTATGAGTCGGGTATGGTTTTTGCTTTATGCTTCGCTGAGTCTATGGGATTGGGAAGCGAGATAGATGTGTCTAGCTAACTGCACTCGTAATGATAATGAGAAACTGATGTTAATAATGGACATTGATCGGAGGGAGATCTAGGCAAGACTGGGTTTGTGAATGAGGTAGCATGAGATGGTGGTTTACTTGCTATAGATCTAAGGACCGGTTCATGCATGCACATGCCAGGATAACAGTGCCACCACAAGGCCAAGTATGGGTGCGGCTTAGCTGAGTAATTACGTAAGTTGCTAGAGTGTTATGGACTGTGGAAGGCGCGGGGAATGGGAGTCGAGTGAGGACTGCCCTGGGAACTGCATGGCACAAGAGGGGGCCCGTGGGTGGGAGAATTGGAGATTCTAGCCTGCCGGTGAAACCTTGGTGAGTCCATACATCTAGTAACCCCTTTGTAAAGGCTATTTTGTGATGTCTTGACCATACACCGATGGTCATGTACTGGTATAATGGAGGTTCTGCAGTCGCCGACGGGTGACGAAATCACAAACTTGTGGGTAAAGAGGTACAAACTCTGCAGAGTATAAAACTATCATGATAGCCGAGCTTACGGTCACGAGCACCTGGCTAAACTGCCATGATTAGTTGGGATGGTTAAAGGGAAGGTTTTTGGTTATGGTTATTGGTTTGGTTATGGTTATTGGTTTGGTTATGGTTATGGTTTGGGACTGTTGAGTCCGGGTGATTAGATGGTTGCATGACTGTTGGGTCATGACATGAGATGGGTCTCGGTGTGAGACGAGGTGATTTTATGAAATGAGATGGTAGCGAATACGGGAAGGTATTCGTGAGATGGTAGCGAATACGAAGAGGTATCCGTGAGTGTGAATAAAGGTTGGTTAATGTTCGGATGGAACACGGAAAGGGATGGAGGTATGTTGGTAATTTAATTCATGCTTGGATTACATTCATCTAAAGTTAAGTTGCTGTTTTATCATGGTTTTATAAATCTTCTTTTCTGCAAATGAGCCTTTTTATACCTACCTTGTTTATGAGCTGCATATCATGTGTTTTCCCGCACTTGCTGAGTACATCATTGTACTCAAACTTGCATTATTGCTTCATCATCAGCAGCAAGAGAAGCCTACTATGAAGACCAAGTGGAGCATTATGGCGTGTGATCTAATCTCAACCTTGCCTGTGGAGGGAGTAGAGATGGAGCTACTTCTGCTTAGATTTGCTTCCGCATTAGTTGAATTACTTCCGCATTAGAATAAAGACTTCCGCTGCATAGAAATAAGACTTCCGCTTTGAACATGAGCCCAAGACTCATGAGGTATTGTAATAAACTCTGTTATTCGTGGTAATATATAATCTGAATTCAGTTTGTGGAACGTATGTGTATGTGTGATGAACATCCTGGGCACACATATGCATTAGTTCTCGGTTACGTGGTTTTCCACAGAATTGAGGGCGTCACAAATTGGTATCAGAGCCACGGGTTGACAGTAGGTTACACGCCTAGATAGAAACCTTAGATAGATAATAGAGCCACGGGTTACACCCCTAAATAGGAGTCACAAGCGTCCTAGGTTGAATAGCTTAGATTGGACTTTAAAACCCACCTTGACATAGGAAACCATCCTTGAATAGGAGTTGTGTGGGCCCTTCTGATGATTATTTGTGATTGTGTGCTTAGTGTGAGTTGTGGGACATCTCAAAATGTTGTCCATATAACACGTAAGAAGAAAGAGGTGTGAGATGTCTCGGCACTTGCTCACATCCTCATATGGGCTAATTTATACATAGTCCAACTCACCTTGATGCATATAGTTGGAGGGAATCTACCTAACCTTCTAACACCCTATTCTATTTCGATCTCTCTCACAGATGGTGAGAGGAAACGCCGGCCGAAGGAACGTCCAGGAGAATGACCATGATGAAGTTCCTGCTAACCCAGGAGCTGGCGAAAACCATCTGGAAAGGTTGATGGCCATGCAAAACCAGCTTATGCAAACCATGATCCAAACTTTGGGTCAGTTGCAGGCCAACCAAAACCCCGTTCCGGCACCGCCGCCACCACCACCGCCGGCTCATAACAGGTTGGGAGAGTTCATGAGGACTCGACCGCCCACCTTTGCTCAAGCTAGTGATCCCATGGAGGCCGATGATTGGTTAAAATCCATGGAGAAAAAGCTTGCCATTGTTTAGTGCAATGACCGAGAGAAAGTTCTCTTCGCGTCGCACCAACTTATGGGAGCCGCTGCTGACTGGTGGGATGCCTTGAGCAACGCTCATGCCAACCCGGAGACAATCACTTGGACTGAGTTCAAGGAAAGTTTCCGCTCTCACTATATCCCTGCTGGTGTAATGATGATCAAAAGGCAGGAGATCGAAGGTCTCCGCCAAGGGCAGAAAAGTGTGAATGAATATCTCAACAAGTTCATACAACTGTCCCCGTATGCCCCCGAAGATGTCAACTGAGATCAGAGGAAGCAGTACCTGTTCATGAGAGGGTTGAACAATGAGATCCAGGTTCAGCTCCTTAACAATGACTACGAAAGCTTCCAGAAGCTGGTTGACAAGGCCATAGTGGTTGAAAACAAGATCCGAGAGATCGAGCGAGAGTGCAAGAGGAAGATGCCATACCAGCCCCAAGGGAGCAACGTACGACCCAGGTACATGCCCCCTGCACTGCAGTATGGATCGACCACTCCTGCGTACCGCCCTGGTCGGCCACCACAGCAACAATTCGTTGCACCGGCACCTCGCATGCCCATGCCTCCTGCGCCCCGACCTAACAATGGCGCCCCTGTTCAAAACCCCCGCCCCAATGTACCTGCTGCCGTAGGAAACAGGGCATGCTTTGCATGCAGGGAAGAAGGACACTTCGTGAACCAGTGCCCGAGGAGAGGCCCTGGACAGCAAGGTAATGTGCCCAAGCAGAACCCGCGACCGAACGGAGGAGACAATCAAGGGAACCGTGGACAGCAGAACTATGCTCGCGGCCAAGTGAACCATGTCACTGCCGAGGAAGCACAACAGGCTGAGGACGTCGTAATTGGTATGTTCCTTGCCAACTCCAACCCAGCCACCATCTTATTTGATTCTGGAGCATCGCATTCCTTCATATCATCCAAATACGTTGCCAAACATCATCTACCCGTATTCCACTTAGAATGTGCTATGTTAGTTAATTCTCCCGGAGGAGAAATGAGGACTAATATAGTATGTCCTAAAGTAAGTCTTAAAATAAGGGGGGTAGACTTCCTTGCCAACCTTATTGTCTTGGACTCCCAAGGGATTGACATCATACTCGGAATGGATTGGCTAAGCAAGCACAATGGAGTAATCCAATGTGCTGAAAGGAGCGTGCAGTTGACAAATGAGCACGGTATTCGTGTCGAGTTTGAGTCAGCCCAGAAAACCACTGAAGGGGCAAATCTGAACCACATTGAAGGAGTAGCATTGGACAGTATTTCGGTGGTTCGAGAGTTTTCGGACGTGTTCCCGGAAGAGCTTCCAGGTATGCCACCTGACCGGGACATTGAGTTTGCCATTGATTTGGTACCCAAAACTGCACCCATAGCCAAGAGACCCTATAGGATGCCCGTCAACGAGCTAGTTGAACTCAAGAAGCAAATTCAAGAACAGTTGGAAAATGGTTTTATCCGTCCAAGCTCGTCACCATGGGGAGCTCCGGTGCTCTTCGTAGACAAGAAGGATGGAACCCAAAGGATGTGCGTGGATTATAGGTCTCTCAACGAGGTAACCATCAAGAACAAATACCCTCTGCCCCGTATAGAGGACCTGTTCGACCAAATGAAAGGAGCCCAAGTGTTCTCCAAGATTGATCTTCGGTCGGGATATTTCCAGCTGAAGATTAAGCCCTCCGATATACCTAAGACAGCCTTTCGGACACGGTATGGTTCGTATGAATATACCGTTATGTCGTTTGGGTTGACAAACACACCCGCATACTTCATGTACCTTATGAACAAGGTTTTCATGGAGTACTTGGACAAGTTCGTCGTGGTTTTCATCGACGACATTATGGTGTATTCAAAAAGTGAGGAGGAGCATGAAGAACATCTGAGATTGACCCTGCAGAAGTTGCGTGAGCATCAATTGTATGCCAAGATCAACAAGTGTCAATTTTGGCTAAAAGAAATATCTTTCCTAGGCCACATTATCTCCAAGGAAGGAGTATCGGTTGATCCTGGAAAGGTGAGATATGTTCTGATGTGGGACCAACCGAAGAGCGTGAGGGATATTCGGAGTTTCCTTGGGATGGCAGGATACTATCAGCGCTTCATTAAAGACTTCTCTAGGATAGCAAAACCTATGACGGAGTTGCTAATGAAGGGAAAGGTCTTTCAATGGACACCAGCCTGCCAAGAAAGTTTTGAGGAACTCAAGAAAAGGATAACCACAACACCAGTTCTGGTATTACCAGACGTAAGCAAGAGATTTGTCATATATTGTGACGCATCCAGACAAGGGCTCGGATGTGTGCTCATGCAGGAAGGACAAGTGGTAGCCTATGCCTCACAGCAACTAAAGAAGCACGAGCTTAATTATCCTACGCATGACTTGGAGCTAGCAGCAGTGGTGCATGCATTAAAGATTTGGAGACATTATATCCTTGGTCATCGATGTGAGATCTATACGGATCATAAAAGCCTCAAGTACATATTTACACAAACGGACTTGAATTTGAGGCAACGTCGATGGTTAGAGCTTATCAAGGATTATGATGTTGGAATCAACTACCACCCCGGGAAGGCCAATGTAGTAGCTGACGCATTAAGCAGAAAGGGAGCATGTCACCAACTCACGGTTCGGGAGCTACCACCCAAACTACGTAAGGAGTTCGAACGGTTACACCTCGGATTCTTGAATAACCTGGAAATAATGGAGATCCACTCCTCATTGGAGCAAGAAATAAGAGAGGGCCAAGCAACGGACGAGGAGATCAAGGAAATCAAGGAAAGAATCCGACAAGGAATAGAGAAGGATTTCAAGGAGGATGAAAAGGGTAAGCTTTGGCTAGGAAAAAAGGATTTGTGTGCCGAACATAAGACATCTCCGCGACATGATATTGAAGGAGGCACATGATTACCCCTATTCCATACATCCCGAAAGCACCAAAATGTACAAGGACTTGAAAACTTGTTATTGGTGGGATGGTATGAAGAGGGATATAGCCGAATACGTTGCCCTATGCGACACATGCCAACGGGTGAAGGCCGAACATCAGAAACCCGCTGGACTGTTGCAACCTTTGAAAATACCCGAATGGAAGTGGGAAGACATCAGTATGGATTTAATCGTCGGATTACCACGTACTCAGTTGGGATACGACTCCATCTAGGTCATCATGGACCGATTGACGAAAACCGCCCATTTTCTCCCTGTAAAGGCCAGTTACAACGTTGCACAATTGGCAGAGTTGTACATGGAGCAAATCGTGTTCCGTCACGGAGTTCCGAGGAGGATAGTCTCAGATCGAGGTTCTCAGTTTACCTCTAGATTCTGGAGGAAGCTGCAGAAAGCCATGGGTACACGACTGGATTTTAGCTCTGCCTATCACCCAAAAACGGATGGGCAAACTGAAAGGACAAACCAAATTTTGGAGGACATGTTGAGAGCTTGCGCCTTGAAACGTGGGTGTAGTTGGGATAGGAGTTTACCGTATGCCGAATTCTCCTATAACAACAGCTATCAAGCTAACTTGAAGATGTCGCCTTTCGAAGCATTATATGGTAGACGGTGTAGAACGCTACTGTTTTGGAACGAGACCGGAGAAAATCAGGTGTTTGGACCCGAAGTGCTACAAGAAGTCGAAGAGCAAGTCCAAACAGTACGGGAGAACTTAAAGGCTGCTCAGTCACAACAGAAAGGCTATGCGGACAATAGGCGAAGGAAGTTGACTTTCGAAGTGGGAGACTTCGTATACCTTAAGGTATCGCCTATCCGAGGCCAACGACGTTTCAACGTCAAAGGAAAGCTAGCACCTCGCTACATCGGACCATTTAAGATTCTGAATAAGCAAGGAGAAGTAGTGAAAGCATCTAGGCCCCCGTGAGATATGGTTTCGGTGATTAATGACAACCGTTCGTTATTACTAATGAGTTTGTGGATGCGAGGTTTCACGTACATCACATCAAACATTAAATGAACCATCTATTCACACCATCTACTGCTCATTGGATACAAATGGAGACCCCTCAACGATCCATTCTAAGGGGTTATTCGATACTCATGAAAACTAAATGAAGAACTCATACAACGACTCTATTTTATCAAAATTGGCAACACAAGAAGCTTACACTTCATCGTAATATCATTTCAAACAAGTGTCAAAGAGGTCACTCAAGAAGATTCTAAAAGATCAACTCAAAACAACTCGAAGCAAACAAGTTGCATTCACCGGATCATCCGATGTCTTGCAAAATGACTACATCGGTCGAATTTGAGTTGGCAGAAGAAGACCTCAGAGCCCAGTACACACCGGATCATCCGATGTGAAGGAAGTGGCACATCGGTTGATTTCAACAGAAGGATAATTTCTGAGTAATTCTGAAGATCAACTCACCGGATCATCCGATGATAAAGTAAGTGAACATCGGTCAATTTCAACCGAAACATTATTTCTGAACCAATTCTGAAGATCAACTCACCGGATCATCCGATGATGAGTTAAAGTAACATCGGTCGATTAAAAGATCCAACGGTTATATCCAACGGTCACATCTGACACATGACATCAGCTAATTTGGAATTCGACCGATGATCATATAAAGGGGTGCATCGGAGGATCCGATGTTAACTGACAAAAGTCTGCCCACTTTTCTAACGGCTATCTCGTGTGGGCTGGCTATAAATACCCCTCCAACCGGCCATTTCGACAAGTCTTGATCACCAGAGCCTCTCTACACATTCTCAAGCATTCAAGACCAAGAGCTACCACTTCCACACTTTAAAACCTCTTGTACTCCAATTATAGGTTATGTCTAGCTAGAGAGAAGCTTGTGTGCGTCCATTCTTGGTGATTGGAATCTCTAGGCTAGTGAGAGAGAGTGTCTCAGTGACTTCTCTCACCTTGTAAACGTTGGAGGAAGAAGAGATCGCTCCGGAGCTTACCAAGGCGTTTGTGGAAGCCCGGAGGATCACCATTGTACAAGGCTTGAGCTCCACCTTGCCGGAGAAGGCGAACGGAGGAAGATAGTGGATTCCCTTGTCTTGGTGACTTGGGAGTGGCCATACCCTTTGGTGGGTGCCACAACGTGGACGTAGGTAGATTTTTGTGATCTTACCGAACCACGGGAAAAATCGCCGTGTCTCTGAGTCTCCGCGGGAGTTTGCACTTCTCTCCTCACCCCTTTACTATTACGCATTTACTATTCTGCACTTAACACTCTTACTTGCGTAGTTAGTTTGCATAGGGAATTGGGCTTCAACCATTAAGTTTTAAATCGCTCTAAAATTTGAAAAAGCCCAATTCACCCCCCTCTTGGGCGTTTCGATCCTTACAATTGGTATCAGAGCAAGGTTGCTCATTAGATCATTCTAGCTTCACCGCTAGAGAGCGAAAATGGCCAAGAATGGGGGTTCGGTTCCTACCTTCGAGGGCAAGAATCTTGCTGATTGGAAAGCACGCATGCGCGCTTACCTTGAGGCAATTGCTCCCGAAGTGTGGGAAGCGACCCATGCGGGGTTTGGAAATCTTGACTATGTTGGTGACCAACTAAAATGGGATGCTAAGGCTAGAAATGCCGTATATGAATGCATTAGTCAAGATGTCTTTGCTAGGATTGCTAGCAAGGAAAAAGCATGTGAAATTTGGGCATGTTTAATTGAAATACATGAGGGCTCATCTCGTGTTAAAGAACTCAAATATCACATGCTTAAATTAAAATATGATGAATTTAAGATGTTTCCTCATGAGAATGTTAACCAAATGTTCTCTCGCTTAAATGTGCTCATTGAGGAAATTAACGCACTTGACATTGCTTCTCTTGGCAAGGGACTTATCAATCGCAAGATCCTCATGCTTCTACCCAAGCCCAAGTACAACATTATCAATTCAATGCTCCAAAAAGAGTCACTAGACAACATTGAAGTTTCGGAGCTCATTGGAGAAATCCATGCTCATGAGATGAGCGTACTTGGAATGATGGAGGAGTCATCATCAAAAACCATTGCTCTCAAGGCTTCAACCAAAAAGACAACTTCCAAGAAGAAGAAAGTGGTTGAGCCTAGCTCAAGTGAAGAAGAGCAAGAAACAAGCGAAGATGATGATGATGAACTTGCTTTGATGATGAGGAAATTCTCACGCCTCAACTCCAAGATTGCAAAGAAGGGATACTCTTTTGATCCTAAAAAGAAAGCCTTCTTGCCAAGAAAAGATGAAAACAAGACGTGCTACAATTGTGGTGGTCTAGGCCACATATCATATGATTGTCCAAGACCGGACAAAAGGAAGGAAAGTGGGAAGCATCACAAGCTAGAAGAAAGTGATGATGAAGAGGAGGTTAAGCCCAAGCGCTCTTTTGGAAAGAAGAAATTTGACAAAGGCAAGAAAACCAAGCTCTTTCCAAAGAAGAGAAGAGGGCCCCAAAAGGTCTTCATGTGTGAAGCCAATGAGTGGATCACGGATGAAGAGTCAAGCGACGAAGATAGTGAAGATGAAGAAAACTTGGCGGGCCTCGCCGTTGTCAACAAGGATGACTCACCTCTTCGTCCACCTCCTATGTGCCTAATGGCGAAAGGTAACTCAAAGGTGAACTACAAAGCCGGAGGAAAGCATTGGGTACTCGATAGTGGGTGCACTCAACATATGACCGGCAATGATGGTATGTTCACCTCCATAGAGAACCCCGGCAATGATGAACAAGTCACCTTTGGTGATAACTCAAAGGGGAAGGTAATTGGTTTGGGTAAAATTGCTATTTCTCACGATTTGTCTATCTCTAATGTGCTTTATGTTAAGTCTCTTAGTTTTAATTTACTTTCTATTGCACAATTATGTGATCTTGGACTAACGTGCACATTTGACAAGAATGGTGTTGTGGTGACTAGTGATTCAAGCAAAGAACTAATATTCAATGGTTTTCGGCATGGACACCTTTACTTGGTAGACTTCTCCAACAAGGATGCTAGCTTGACCACTTGTCTTTTCACCAAGACAAGTTTGGGATGGCTATGGCATCGGCGCATTGCTCACATTGGGATGAGCAAGCTCAAGAAGTCATTCAAGCTTGGGATGGTGACCGGCGTGAAGGATGTCACATTCGAAAAGAACAAGCTTTGTAGCGCATGTCAAGCCGGGAAGCAAGTTGCCTCACACCATCCGATGAAGACAATGGTGTCAACCTCCAAGCCACTTGAACTACTTCACATGGACCTCTTCGGACCGTCCACATACCAAAGCCTTGGCGGTAACCTCTATTGTCTTGTTATTGTTGATGACTACTCTCGCTATGCTTGGACATTGTTTCTAGGTGACAAGGGTGAAACTCCGGAAATCTTCAAGACCTTCGCTAAACGAGCTCAAAGGGAATTTCAACTTCCCATCATCAAGGTCCGGAGTGACAACGGCACCGAGTTCAAGAACTACAACATTGGGGAGTGGTGTGATCGTGAAGGCGTGAAGCACGAGTTTTCGGCCACATACACCCCTCAACAAAATGGTGTCGTTGAAAGGAAGAACAAGACTCTCATCACCCTTGCAAGAGCAATGCTTGATGACTATGGCACGTCGGAGAAGTTTTGGGCCGAAGCAATCAACACGGCGTGCCATGCCGCAAATAGGGTCTATCTTCATCGACTACTTCAAAAGACCCCATATGAGCTCCTCATTGGGAGAAAGCCCAACATCTCCTACTTCCGAGTCTTCGGGTGCAAGTGCTACATCTACCGCAAGAAAAGGCTCGGTAAGTATGAAAGAAGGTGTGATGTTGGTATCTTTCTAGGTTATGCGTCAAACTCAAAAGCATATCGAGTATTCAACCAAACCTCTGGGTTAGTTGAAGAAAGTTGTGATGTTGAGTTTGATGAGACTAATGGCTCCCAAGAGGAGAGTTTTGGTCATGATGATATAGATGATGAGCCTCTACGAGAAGCTATGAAGAACATGACCATAGGAGACATCAAGCCCGAAGTTGAGGAGAGCCATGATCAAGGGGGAGCCTCAAGTTCCAACATCAACACCTCCATGGCGCCTCAAATTGATGAAGAAGAAGAGAAAAATGATCCATTGCCAATGCAAGACTCACATGCCACACAACACCAAGAAGAAGAAGAAGTTCAAGGTCAAGTCCAACCACAAGACGAGCAAGATGCCTCACCACCACCAAGTGCCTCACAACCTCTTATGAGGCATGGGCGCATCTCCAAGGCACATCCGATGGATCAAATCATCGGAAGTCCGTCACGGGGAGTAAGTACTCGTTCTCGCCATGTTGCTTCATTTTGTGAGCACTACTCTTTTGTTTCGTGTGTAGAACCCACAAATATTGAGGAAGCACTCCAAGATCCCAATTGGGTGATGGCTATGCAAGAAGAACTCAACAACTTCACTCGAAATGAAGTTTGGGTATTGGAGGAGCGACCTAAGAACAAGAACGTCATCGGAACAAAGTTGGTGTACCGCAACAAGCAAGACGAGAATGGCGTGGTGGTCCGCAACAAGGCAAGGCTTGTGGCCAAGGGCTTTTCACAAGTTGAAGGACTAGATTTTGGAGAGACATTCGCCCCGGTCGCACGGTTAGAAGCTATTCGCATACTCCTTGCTTTTGCTTCACATCACAATATTATGCTTTATCAAATGGATGTGAAAAGTGCCTTCCTCAATGGTTATATTAACGAGCTGGTTTTCGTTGAGCAACCTCCCGGGTTTGAAGATCCGAGGAATCCTAACCATGTGTATAGGTTACACAAGGCGCTCTACGGGCTCAAGCAAGCACCTAGGGCATGGTATGAACGTCTAAGGGATTTCCTAGTCATGCAAGGATTCAAGATCGGGAGGGTGGACACCACACTTTTCACCAAGGACATCAACGGGGATTTATTTCTTTGTCAAATTTACGTTGATGACATTATTTTTGGCTCAACTAACAAATCTATTAGCCTTGAGTTTGGCACCATGATGTCTAGGGAGTTCGAGATGTCAATGATTGGAGAACTCAATTTCTTCCTAGGATTTCAAATCAAGCAACTTCAAGAGGGGACTTTCATCTACCAAGAAAAGTACACCAAAGACCTCTTGAAGAAGTTTGAAATGGAAGATTGCAGCTCAAGAAGTACTCCAATGGCAACAAATTGTCATCTCGACGCGGACATGGACGGTAAACCTATTGATCAATCTCATTACCGTTCCATGATTGGTTCATTATTATATCTTACCGCATCTAGGCCCGATATCATGTTTAGTGTGTGCTTGTGTGCTCGCTTTCAAGCGGCACCTAAAGAATCGCATCGTAAGGCGGTCTTTAGGATACTTAGGTATCTCAAGCATACCCCAAGTGTAGGTTTGTGGTACCCCAAGACTTTCATCTCTTGGGTTACTCGGATTCGGACTTTGCCGGATGCCGTGTGGATCGCAAGAGTACCTCCGGTGGGTGCCACTTACTTGGGCGTTCCCTAGTATCTTGGTCGAGCAAAAAGCAAAACTCCGTGGCTTTGTCCACCGCGGAGGCAGAATATATAGCGGCCGGTGCATGTTGTGCCCAAATTCTATATATGAAGCAAACCCTTTTGGACTTTGGAATTAAGTTTGATTGTGTACCTCTCCTTTGTGACAATGAAAGTGCGGTTAAGATAGCTAGAAACCCCGTTCAACACTCCCGCACTAAGCACATTGATATTCGCCATCACTTCTTGCGGGACCATGAGGCTAAAGGAGACATCTCTTTGCAAGGTGTTAGGTCCAAAGAACAATTGGCGGATATCTTCACTAAACCACTTGATGAGAAAACTTTTTCTAGACTTAGAAGTGAATTAAATGTGCTAGATGCATCTAACGTCATGTAAGTTGCCATGTTCATGTAAGGTTGCATATCAAATAGGTCTTGTCTAACTCCCAAAGGATAGGGGCAAGCTAGAAATAGCTTTTCCTGAGGAAGCCTTTGGCAGGTTTAAACTTGGCAAGATAGATTTACATTACGCCTTGCATGATTCCTGCCATATAGACTTGCACTCATTCAATATCTTGCATTATTTTGTTTGGCATTACATACGGTAGATTGTCACAAAGGGGAAACCACATCATGAGAAGGAGACCTGTTCAAAATGCAATATCTCAACTCATATAATGTGGATAGAGCAAAATTCTAAAGGTACATGCTTTAAAGAGATAGAAGTTTTCTATACTCTAGCTCACAAAGCATGGGCCTTACATGTCACACCCGGTTTTTCCGAAGAACAAACAAGTGAATATCACATGTATGCCAGGATCATTTTCTCATACATGTGATGACAAATAGTGAAGCATCATTTATTACAAGCCAGGTGTCGAATATAAGTAAGTCTTACATAGTAAATGTCTCGATGGACAATAATAAGTTCATCACAAGTAAATAAACTAGCAGCGGAATTATTATTCTTTAGGGCTCCATCACAGGCGTTGCCCGGGGGGTCTTCATGAACCTAAAAACCTTCCTCGGGTCCAAAATCTTGGTCATTATACACCACCTCATTATCTTGACCTGAGCAGCAATATAAACCAACAAATATGCAAGGTTGAGTACCAATGGTACTCAACAAGTGTGGGAAAAATATATCATGCATGGCTAGAACAAGGAGAGGTTGAACTTATGGTTAAAGCACTACGCAATTAATACCTATCACCTTAGCTTATTAAGCACCTACATTACTACACAGGTGAAATGGTCCCAATCTCCCATCCCATCATCATAATCCAATAACCATAACATCATTTCAAATGTTAAGCTTCCCGCTTAACTTCCAAAACCATCAATCCTCTAATCATGAATAAGTTCAGGCCGCTCTTGACCGTGAGCACGGCTGTCAAGACAGTTTTGACTCTGCAGAGTTTGTACCACTGTACCCACATGTAGTGATTTCATCCCCCGTTGCCGGGTGGACTAAAAGAACCTCCATTATGCCAGTGGCTACGATCCACATTCACACTTCCCAGGTGTGCAGCCAGGAGATCACTACGAAGCCTTTACAAAGGGATTCCCGACGAGCGTGGGCCCACTGAGGTTTCACCCCTAACAGCATACAAGAGGCTCCAACCCCTCTGCAGTGGCCCCCTCTTGAGCCTTGCGGTTCATATGGTAGTCCAGCTGACACCTATTCCCCGCACCATCCAACACACCCATACTACGCCGGGGATACACCTAATTAATTGGCCAAGCTGCCCCATCTCAGCATGTTGTTGGCACTGTAAAGCCGGGTTACATGCTCCATGAACCGGTCCTTAGGATCCAGGCAAGTACTAAACACAAACCCAAGTCTCGTGCACCCAGCACACAACCAAAACATCCAACTTGCCTTGATCCCTACCTCTACATAACTCACAATAGCTCATTCAAGAGTATGGTAGAATAAACTGATGATCTCATATCCCAAATATCCCATTCTAAGCATGGCTAAGCATAAGCATGTAAATAAATGACATAAATCCCAACCCAAGCTACAAGGAAACAAGGTAATGCAATTCTAGGGAAACTTCCTAGCATGGGTTTCATATTTCATTTGACAATGCAAATAATTCTATCTACACATCCTAGCATAGGATCAAAGTGGTCAAAGACACTTGCCTCCTTCTTGCTGCTCTTGAAATGGGTAGTCCTGATCTTGGAAAGGAATAACTTGCTCTTGAACAGGTTCTACTTCATACCATCACACATAGCAAAAGAAAAACAACAATCATAAGACATAGTTCACACTTCTTACTTCATACAAACCACACATTCACCTTTATGAAATTCATTCACCATTATATGGGTTGTGGTTACTTTGTGTGTCGATCTGTGGCTTGCATACACTTTTATTTATATGATTCCTACTTTGGTGTTCATATTTATACTTACATACTATATATATATATGTGTGTTTCAGTTTTAAATAAATTCCTTATATTAAACTACCAAGTATGTATGAAAAGTATTTTTCTTCTCCATATGTGCCTTCATAATTTCTATCAACCCTAAACTGAATTCTTTGGATTTTAGAAACTCCATTTATCATTTGCTAGTTGCTATATTTTCAGATTTATTCTCCTATGCATAAATGTGTATTTTATTATGAAATTAGTAATACACATCATCTAAACAGAATAGGTTCTGGTTCTAAATAATTTAATAACATATTTTGACCTTGGCCTCTGATGTGAACTATTTCATAATTATTTTCCCTATTTTTCTATAGCTATTCTTTACTTAAAAATGTGTCCCTATACTAAATAAATGTGAATAACAAATAAAACAGATTCATTTCAGCCCAAAATATAGTTTTATCTCACTCCAAGGTTTTCTAAGTACTGAGAAAGTTTTTAATTAATCTTGACAATTATGTTTGTCCCACTTTTTAATTTTTAAATACTAGTCACATATTCAATTTTCTAAATTAAATACTAAACAGGGCTAAAATAATGAACTTACCCCATTACAGGGTCTATAATATTATTTTCATAATTTCCAGGGGTCTAGCTACACTTATCAGAGGTGTTTTTCCTAATTTTTATTAAGTCCAGGGGCTAAAACTGATTTTTAAATGAATTTACATGATTTTCTGGAGTTCCAGGGGCTAGATCTGAAGTTTCCGGGGCTAGCTCTTATTTCCCGAGAACCCCAGGGGTAGCACGTAAGAATTCCAGTCTTTATAACGTGGGGCTGACGTGGACCGTCCGATTTTAAACCGACGGCTGAGATTATAACCTCGAACCGGTACGCGTGGTTTTAAAGTCTACCGTGCGATTTAAAATAAACGGCGCACAAGTGGCCACGTCGCTCTGATCGAGCGCGGGCGGCGCTGCCGGCGGCGCACGGCGGCGGGAAGCGGCGATCTCGCCGGAAAGTTTCGGATCCTCGAGAATTCTGCCTAAAACTGTGATCTCATGGTATAGATCGGTAGAGGGGAGGTCAGGGATCTCACCTCGGGGGTTTTCTCGAGCTCGGGGGTCCTGGAAAGTGCTCGGCGGCGAGGTCCGAGGCAAAACCACGGCGAAGCTCATCGGCGCTTGGTTTTCACCGTAAGTCTCCGAGTTTTCTGCACCTGCAAAGTTCCCCGGAGGCGGTGGATCAAGACCAGCGAGTTAGATCAGAGTTTCCGAGCTTAGATCGGCCAGAATTCACCGGCGAAGTCTCGGTGCTCACCAGAGTGAAAATCGGCGATCGCGTGAGAAAAACCGATCGGGTCTGGGGTTTTTATAGCCGGGGGAGGGCGGTGGGTCTGTTGCGATCGAGTTTGAGTCGTTTGGGACCAGAATTCGGACGGCGAGACGCGGAAATCCGGTCGGTTGCGATCGCGCGCGCGGGAGAGAGTCCGGGGTCGCGGGTTTAGGGATGACAGGCGGGTCCCACCCGTCTGTGAGAGACAGCGCGGCGCGCGCGGGGGCGGGCTGGCGCGGGGAAACTTGGCCGGCTGGCGGGTTTCGGCCCACTGGCCGGTTTTTTTCCTGTTTCTCTTTTTCTTTTTCCATTTCTTTTCTGTTTTGAATATAATTTGAATTCCAGTTTGAATTTGAATTTTGGCAAAACATGCAACACGTCCAAAAAATTTTAAATTCCCCTCTGAACATGGTTTAGAGTTTTGAATCAAAATTTGGGGTGTTACAACTCTACCCCCCTTAAAAGAAATCTCGTCCTCGAGATTGGTGTTTCTAAGAAAACAATTCCGGAAATTGTGCCTTGAGTTCATCTTCCCGTTCCCAGGTGGCTTCCTCTTCTGAGTGATGCTTCCACTGCACCTTGCACATCCGGATTCTTTTATTTCTGGTGAGGCGTTCCATCGTCTCCAAAATCTTGTATGGTTGCTCGGCATAAGACAAATCCTCAGCTACATCCACTTCATTCATGGGTAACACCTCTTCAGGCGTGTTTGTGCTATCCTCAAGTTGTTGCGAATCTCCCTCACCTTTGCCTCGGCTTCTTGTAGCACTTCTGGACCAAACACTTTACTTTCTCCTGTTTGGTTCCAAAATAGGAGAGTTCTGCACTTCCTTCCATACAAAGCTTCAAACGGTGACATCTTCATGCTAGCTTGATAGCTGTTGTTATAGGAAAACTCCGCATACGGTAAGTTCTTGTCCCAACTTCTATTGTTTTTGAGGGCACATGCCCTTAACATATCTTCAAGGATCTGATTGGTTCTCTCCGTCTGCCCGTCAGTTTGGGGATGATAGGCAGAGCTGAAGTTCAGATGGGTTCCCATGGTTTCATGCAACTTCTGCCAAAACCTCGAGGTGAACTGTGTCCCTCGGTCCGACACTATCTTCTTTGGCACTCCATGGTAACACACAATCCTTGACATGTACAATTCTGCCAATTTGGATCCGCTGTAGCTTTCTTTCACAGGGATGAAATGAGCTACCTTGGTTAGCCTATCAATAATGACCCATATTGAATCATACCCGGATTGGGTCCTAGGCAATCCCACGACAAAATCCATGCTGATTTCTTCCTACTTCCATTCAGGCACTTTGAGTGGTTGCAGCAATCCCGCGGGTCGTTGATGTTCTGCTTTCACCAACTGACATGTGTCACATAGGGCAACATGTTCCGCGACATCTCGCTTCATGCCATACCACCAATACCTGCTCTTGAGGTCCTGGTACATCTTCGTACTCCCAGGATGAATGGAATAGTCAGAATCGTGAGCCTCCTTCAAAATTAATTCACGGATCTCCTTTACTTCTGGCACACAGATCCTTTTCCCGTGCCACACCGTTCCTTGTTCATCCTCTCTAAAACCAGGAGCTTTATTTTCCTTGATGAGCTGTCTGATCTCTTGTATCTTCTCATCATTCTTTTGGCCCTCGCGTATGTCTTGCTCAAGTGTGGAGTCCACTTCCATGGCGATGGCTTCACCACTATTTACTAGACATAGATTGAGCCTTATAACCTCGTCCTTCAATTCTGCAGGCATGTCCTTCAAGCTCAACTTATTGACCTGCACTTTCCGACTCAAAGCATCGGCCACGACGTTTGCTTTCCCGGGATGATAGTTGATGCCCACATCAAAGTCATTGATTAGCTCTAACCATCTCCTTTGTCTGAGGTTGAGATCTGGCTGTGTGAATATGTACTTCAAACTCTTATGATCCGTATATATCTCTGTCCTTTTCCCCATCAAATAGTGCCGCCAAATTTTCAACGCGTGTACCACTGCAGCTAGTTCAAGGTCATGTGTAGGATAGTTCTTCTCGTGCTTCCGAAGCTGCCGGGATGCATATGCCACGACATGTCCTTCTTGCATGAGAACACATCCCAACCCGTTTCCAGAGGCATCGCAGTACACTGTGAAATTCTTCTGCATATCTGGCATAACCAACACTGGGGCTGTTGTCAATCTCTTCTTTAGCTCCTGAAAGCTCGTATCGCATTGTGGCGTCCAGGTGAGTGTGATTCCCTTTTCCAACAGTTTGGTGAGAGGTCTCGAGATCTTGGAGAATCCCTCAATAAACCGTCGGTAGTATCCAGCCAATCCCAAAAAGCTTCGAACTTCCCCGACATTTTCAGGGGTTTTCCACTTCTGGATATCTTCGATTTTGGCGGGATCTACGGAGATTCCTCCCTCCGAGATTATATGTCCTAAAAATGGAACTCTCTTTAGCCAAAACTCACACTTGCTCAACTTAGCATATAGTTGGTGTTCTCTCAGCCTCTGTAACACCAACCTTAGATGTTTCTCATGTTCTTCTTCATCTTTGGAGAAGACGAGAATATCATCTATGAAAACCACCACAAATTTGTCCAGATATTCCATGAATACCTTGTTCATGAGGTACATGAAATATGCCGGGGCATTGGTTAGCCCGAAAGGCATGACAGTGTATTCATACAGTCCGTACCGAGATACGAAAGCTGTCTTGGGAATATCAGATTGCCTTATCTTGAGTTGGTGGTATTCCGACCTGAGATCAATTTTCGAGAACACACAAGCTCCCCTCAACTGATCAAACAAGTCTTCAATGCGGGGTAATGGGTACTTGTTCTTGATGGTTACCTCATTCAAGGCACGGTAATCCACACATAACCTTTGGGTTCCGTCTTTCTTGGGCACAAATATCACCGGAGCTCCCCATGGTGAGGAACTAGGGCGAATATACCCCTTCTCCGTCAATTCTCTCAAATGATCCTTGAGCTCTTCTAGCTGCTTGGAGTCCATTCGATAAGGTCTCTTGTATATCGGGGCTGTTCCCGGTACTAGCTCAATTGCGAATTCCACGTCGCGGTCGGGAGGCATACCTGGCAACTCCTCCGGAAAAACATCTGGATATTCCCTGATGGTCCTGATTTCCTCAACTTTCACCTCCACTTGATTTAATTTAATGTCCCTCCTAGGCTCGTGTATTGTTATGAACTTTACTTTGGTACCACTGGGGTGAGTTAGTTCCACCGTTCTGGTCGAACAATGGATGATTCCTTCATGTTTGGTCAACCAATCCATACCCAAAATAATATCTATCCCTTGTGAATCTATCACTATGAGGTTAGCAGTAAATACTACCCCATTAATGTCTAGGTTCACTTTGGGACACACTTGTCTTGTCCTTATTTCTCCTCCTGGAGAGTTTACGGCTAGCATATGGTTCATTTGTGTGGTTGCTAGGTCATGCTTCTTAACAAACCCTTGAGCGATGAACGAGTGGGTAGCACCAGAATCAAACAGCAGAGTTGCAAGGTGTAAATTGGCAGGAAACTTACCAACTACCACGTCGGGTGCCTCTTGTGCTTCCTCCATAGTGACATGGTTCACCCGTCCTCTCAATACATTCTGCTGTGGTGGCGGCGCAGGCTTCTTCTTTGGGCATTTATGGGCGTAGTGCCCCACTTCACCACAGCTGAAACATTGCACCCCAATCTTAGATGCTTGGCCCTTGTTGTCTTGGGGTTGGTTTGGGGGTCCTTGCACTGCTGGTCGAGGTGGATATGCGGGGCGAGGCTGCTGCACAAACTGACGTTGCGGCTGTGCTGGTGCTGCGGGAGGCCTGAAGTTTGGGTTGTACCCTCTCGGTGCTGAATAGGGTACTGCAGCACGGCTCGTCTGCCCCGTAGGTTGCTGCATCATACGTGGGCGGGTGTTGCTCCCTGAGGCTTGATGTGACCACCCAGCCTTCCTCTTATTCTCATTTTCCAGGGCCTTTAGCTTCCTTTCCACCACAAACGCTCTGTCCACCATCTTTTGAAAGCTTTCATACTCATTTGAGGACATTGCACACTGCATCTCTGCGGTAAGTCCTTCCACGAAACAATCTTGTTTCTGCTCATCAGTCTCTATATCTCGTGGAGCATAACGGGATAGTTGAGTGAATTTAGTGAGGTATTCCCTCACCGTCATGTTTCCCTGCTGCAGTCCCAAAAACTCCTTCCTCTTGTTTTTGAGTTCACCTCTTGGGATGTAATGGTTGCGGAAGCTACGCTTGAACTCTTCCCAAGTGATGCTCTCAGGGTCATGATGGGCGGCCACGTAGGCGGTCCACCAGTCAGCAGCAGGTCCATGCAATTGATGAGAGGCAAACAGCACCCTCTCATACCCTTGGCACTGTATGATCCTCATCTTACTTTCAATGGTCTTCAGCCAATCATCTGCCTCCAGAGGTTCAGCAGCACTTGCAAACTTTGGAGGTTGAGTTCCTAGAAACTCACTCAACCTTGGTTGGCGTGGTGCAGCTTGTGGAGGTGGAACTTGATGCAAGTTGGCCACCACTTGAGTCAAGTTCTGGATGAGCTGATTTTGATTCTCCAGCATTTGGTGGAGAGGATCAACTTCTTCACGGCGACCACCCCGGTCCTGGCCTCCAGAAAGATGAGGGTTGCATGCCACATCATTGTTGTTGGCGGGGTTGGCAGCACGTCCTTTTCCTCTTCCGGCCATCTGGCAGAATCAACCAATGTTAATTTGAAAGCATTTTAGTATCATCTTACTACTTTCACTTGTTTGTACTTTGAAGTGTTGAGGCTTGGTTATACTTTTCTGAGGGTTCATTTCTCACACAAAAACAAATGCAATATTATTTCATGTGGGTTCACACACCAAAGCAAAACAATCTAAAGACGAGGCTGTGGACAATTGCTCATGGCTTCCACAACTCACGTCACACACACCAAGCATTATCACACCATTAACTACGTAACGACTCGACTACTCGACCTCTTGCTAGCTAGGGGAAAGACTCTACACTACTCGTCCTCTTGAGCTGGCTCCTCGGGATCTTCCTCCTCATTTCGGCTACCTTCTGACTCTGCTTTGGGTGGGGAGGCTGCTGGTGGAGAAGTGCGACGACGCCTGATTGCTCAGCGATCCGGGGAGTCAGGGGTCCATGCATCACTCACGGTGACACACAGTTCATTCCCATCTCCTCTTTCTCTCGCCTTTAAGCAAGCTCGCAGCAACGCCTCCGTTTCCTTCAGGGTGTCTCGGACATCCTGAAGCTCTTGTTGACACTCCTGCAGTCGAGCGCTGAGCATAGCAGCATCCTCCAAGCACAAGTCCATGTGCTCATGGGAAGTCCCTTGCTGCACCGGTGGGTACTTGTACTCCGTGGTACCACTCTCACGTTGGAGGACATACATGTACTCAGTTTTGTCCAAGTGGCGACGATAGATGTGACTCTGGCAGGTGATGGCCTCCCAGGTGACATCTCTCTCCGCGTCAACTTGTGTTGCTCGACAAGCTGGAGAGTGGTGAATCTTAAGCAGCCGATTCTCGTGTATAATCCTCATCTCCGAACTCCATTCTTCCCTCTTCTCACGGATGGTCCTGGTGGAGTTATAGTGGATGATTAGCTTTCCCGTATGGCCGGCGGCTTCGAGCATACGTCGAAGACGGCGCAACAAATCTCCTACTGCCAATCCGTAGGAAAGGTACGTCACTGGACGACTCTCCTCTCTTTCGGCAAGGGCAACTACGGGAACTCTCCCTCCTGTGGACTTGCGAGCGGTGCGAATCATGCGAACCATCTAAAACAAAAAGAATTTAAAATTAGGTTAGATAAACTCTTTTTAAACAAAAATCCCATTTTGAATGAAAATTTTGGGATAAGGTGAGGAAAATGACTCCTTAGATAACACTCTTCCACCCACACCTTGGAAAATAGTTTTTAAGAAAATAGGGCCCTTAAAGACGTCCATTTCTACCTAGGTCCACGTTCCTACAGGCAACCTTGGCTCTGATACCACCTCTGTCACACCCGGTTTTTCCGAAGAACAACCAAGTGAATATCACATGTATGCCAGGATCATTTTCTCATACATGTGATGACAAATAGTGAAGCATCATTTATTACAAGCCAGGTGTCGAATATAAGTAAGTCTTACATAGTAAATGTCTCGATGGACAATAATAAGTTCATCACAAGTAAATAAACTAGCAGCGGAATTATTATTCTTTAGGGCTCCATCACAGGCGTTGCCCGGGGGTCTTCATGAACCTAAAAACCTTCCTCGGGTCCAAAATCTTGGTCATTATACACCACCTCATTATCTTGACCTGAGCAGCAATATAAACCAACAAATATGCAAGGTTGAGTACCAATGGTACTCAACAAGTGTGGGAAAATTATATCATGCATGGCTAGAACAAGGAGAGGTTGAACTTATGGTTAAAGCACTACGCAATTAATACCTATCACCTTAGCTTATTAAGCACCAACATTACTACACAGGTGAAATGGTCCCAATCTCCCATCCCATCATCATAATCCAATAACCATAACATCATTTCAAATGTTAAGCTTCCCGCTTAACTTCCAAAACCATCAATCCTCTAATCATGAATAAGTCCAGGCCGCTCTTGACCGTGAGCACGGCTGTCAAGACAGTTTTGACTCTGCAGAGTTTGTACCACTGTACCCACATGTAGTGATTTCATCCCCCAGAGCCGGGTGGACTAAAAGAACCTCCATTATGCCAGTGGCTACGATCCACATTCACACTTCCCAGGTGTGCAGCCAGGAGATCACTACGAAGCCTTTACAAAGGGATTCCCGACGAGCGTGGGCCCACTGAGGTTTCACCCCTAACAGCATACAAGAGGCTCCAACCCCGCTGCAGTGGCCCCCTCTTGAGCCTTGCGGTTCATATGGTAGTCCAGCTGACACCTATTCCCTGCACCATCCAACACACCCATACTACGCCGGGGATACACCTAATTAATTGGCCAAGCTGCCCCATCTCAGCATGTGGTTGGCACCGTAAAGCCGGGTTACATGCTCCATGAACCGGTCCTTAGGATCTAGGCAAGTACTAAACACAAACCCAAGTCTCGTGCACCCAGCACACAACCAAAACATCCAACTTGCCTTGATCCCTACCTCTACATAACTCACAATAGCTCATTCAAGAGTATGGTAGAATAAACTGATGATCTCATATCCCAAATATCCCATTCTAAGCATGGCTAAGCATAAGCATGTAAATAAATGACATAAATCCCAACCCAAGCTACAAGGAAACAAGGTAATGCAATTCTAGGGAAACTTCCTAGCATGGGTTTCATATTTCATTTGACAATGCAAATAATTCTATCTACACATCCTAGCATAGGATCAAAGTGGTCAAGGACACTTGCCTCCTTCTTGCTGCTCTTGAAATGGGTAGTCCTGATCTTGGAAAGGAATAACTTGCTCTTGAACAGGTTCTACTTCATACCATCACACATAGCAAAAGAAAAACAACAATCATAAGACATAGTTCACACTTCTTACTTCATACAAACCACACATTCACCTTTATGAAATTCATTCACCATTATATGGGTTGTGGTTACTTTGTGTGTCGATCTGTGGCTTGCATACACTTTTATTTATATGATTCCTACTTTGGTGTTCATATTTATACTTACATACTATATATATGTGTGTGTTTCAGTTTTAAATAAATTCCTTATATTAAACTACCAAGTATGTATGAAAAGTATTTTTCTTCTCCATATGTGCCTTCATAATTTCTATCAACCCTAAACTGAATTCTTTGGATTTTAGAAACTCCATTTATCATTTGCTAGTTGCTATATTTTCAGATTTATTCTCCTATACATAAATGTGTATTTTATTATGAAATTAGTAATACACATCATCTAAACAGAATAGGTTCTGGTTCTAAATAATTTAATAACATATTTTGACCTTGGCCTCTGATGTAAACTATTTCATAATTATTTTCCCTATTTTTCTATAGCTATTCTTTACTTAAAAATGTGTCCCTATACTAAATAAATGTGAATAACAAATAAAACAGATTCATTTCAGCCCAAAATATAGTTTTATCTCACTCCAAGGTTTTATAAGTACTGAGAAAGTTTTTAATTAATCTTGACAATTATGTTTGTCCCACTTTTTAATTTTTAAATACTAGTCACATATTCAATTTTCTAAATTAAATACTAAACAGGGCTAAAATAATGAACTTACCCCATTACAGGGTCTATAATATTATTTTCATAATTTCCAGGGGTCTAGCTACACTTATCAGAGGTGTTTTTCCTAATTTTTATTAAGTCCAGGGGCTAAAACTGATTTTTAAATGAATTTACATGATTTTCTGGAGTTCCAGGGGCTAGATCTGAAGTTTCCGGGGCTAGCTCTTATTTCCCGAGAACCCCAGGGGGTAGCACGTAAGAATTCCAGTCTTTATAACGCGGGGCTGACGTGGACCGTCCGATTTTAAACCGACGGCTGAGATTATAACCTCGAACCGGTACGCGGGGTTTTAAAGTCTACCGTGCGATTTAAAATAAACGGCGCACAAGCGGCCACGTCGCTCTGATCGAGCGCGGGCGGCGCTGCCGGCGGCGGGAAGCGGCGATCTCGCCGGAAAGTTTCGGATCCTCGAGAATTCTGCCTAAAACTGTGATCTCATGGTATAGATCGGTAGAGGGGAGGTCAGGGATCTCACCTCGGGGGTCCTGGAAAGTGCTCGGCGGCGAGGTCCGAGGCAAAACCACGGCGAAGCTCGTCGGCGCTGGGTTTTCACCGTAAGTCTCCGAGTTTTCTGCACCTGCAAAGTTCCCCGGAGGCGGTGGATCAAGACCAGCGAGTTAGATCAGAGTTTCCGAGCTTAGATCGGCCAGAATTCACCGGCGAAGTCTCGGTGCTCACCGGAGTGAAAATCGGCGATCGCGTGAGAAAAACCGATCGGGTCTGGGGTTTTTATAGCCGGGGGAGGGCGGTGGGTCTGTTGCGATCGAGTTTGAGTCGTTTGGGACCAGAATTCGGACGGCGAGACGCGGAAATCCGGTCGGTTGCGATCGCGCGCGCGGGAGAGAGTCCGGGGTCGTGGGGTTAGGGATGACAGGCGGGTCCCACCCGTCTGTGAGAGACAGCGCGGCGCGCGCGGGGGCGGGCTGGCACGGGGAAACTGGGCCGGCTGGCGGGTTTCGGCCCACTGGCCGGTTTTTTTCCCGTTTCTCTTTTTCTTTTTCCATTTCTTTTCTGTTTTGAATATAATTTGAATTCCAGTTTGAATTTGAATTTTGGCAAAACATGCAACACGTCCAAAAATTTTTAAATTCCCCTCTGAACATGGTTTAGAGTTTTGAATCAAAATTTGGGGTGTTACATTACATTTTCATGGTTTCACTCCTAACCTTGTGTGTTCTCTTTGCTTAAGGGCTTAGCCAATATGTGGCACTATATTTAAAGCCTTATATTAGAGGTTAGGAGTTGCCCAAAAAGTCCGAGGACCCATCCTTATCTTTGTGTGTTTAAATCCAAGGACACATATGGGCAGTCTTAGGTTTTCTGTAGTCATCGGATTATCCGATGCCAGGGCCAGCAGATCATCGGATCAATTGGTGCTTCAGTTCAAGTCAGATGTCACAAATCAACCGATGAGTTCATTTCAGAAGACATCGGAGCATCCGGTGTTCAGTTTTCCTGGTGCCCTGCAGAAATCGACCGATGATCGCCACCTCAACGTCGGTCCATCCGGTGTTCAAAGAGAGTTTTTGGAACAACTCTCTGTTGAACTCGACCGATGCATCCTCCGATGATCATCGGTCCATCCGGTGTTCTATGCGCGGCTAGGGTTTGCCCGTACAGTTTAAAAAGCGGTTCGGCCGCCCTTCGGCTTTTTCTTTTTCTTTCCCCGAGCTCCGCCGCCGCCCGACGCCCTCGCCGCCGTCCTCACGCCCCCCAAGCGCCGCCGCCGCCGCCCTCCCCCAGGCGCCGCCGCCGCCGCCTCTCCTGCGCCGCCGCCTTCCAGCAGCCGCCGCCACCACCTCTCCCGCGCCGCGCCGCCTCCCAGCCGCCGCCACCGCCTTCCAGCAGCCGCCACCGCCGCCTCTTCCGCGCACGCCGGCTCCAGGCGCCACCGTCAGCCCGTGCCAGCGCAGCCGCCGTTCCACCGCGCCGCCGCAGATCGCCTCCCTCGCCGTCTCCCCTCCACCATTCGCCGCCGGCCCGCATCACCCTCGCCGCTAGGGTTTCGCCGTACTTCGCCGTTCGTCGCTAAGATGGGTCGCGATCGCAAAGGAAAGGGGAAGTCTATTGAGGAGCCCGCCGCGAAGAAGCGCAAGATGTCCAAGGACGTGCGCCGTGCGGAGTTGGCCGCTCGCGCCGCCGAGGAGCGTGAGCGCGGCCACCGCGGTTCCTTACGGATCCGCGAGTCCCGGCAGAGGCAGGAGCAACCTCCGATCCAGCCGGTGCCTCCCGAGGGTTCCGACGAGGAGGAGACCGAGGTGCCGCCTCTCATCCGCCGGCGCACCCCGAGGACTCGTGGGGGTGGACAGACTCCTACGGCGAGTCGGCGCCCCTCTGCGGCTGACCACGCCGAGGACAGAGAGGCCGAAAGGGCCATCCACATGATGGACACAGCAGTCCAAGTTGCCGAAGATGTCAGACTCACCGACTACAGGAAAATGAAGGCAAGGCAACTAAAGAAGCTCAGATGGTCAGCGCTGATTGAGGAGTGGTTCCCGCGGCCTAGGGACGCTCGAGTTGACTCCCGGTTCTGGACCCTGACACAGGCGTCACTATACGAGACTTACAGGCGTCGGGGTCACAAGCTATTCCAGCATAACAGCATTGACTGGGATCAGCTTGCAGTGGCAGCAGGACACGGGATCAGGCCCCTTTTTGAGAGATACAGAGGACTGGTGGACTTGCTCTCACACCCGAGGAGTGCTTACGTCGAGGAGTGGGTCAGGGTGTTCTACGCGACACTCTACGTCTCTGAGGGACGTCGCTCGATTCACTTCATGTTCATGGGGCGGATCCACGACGTATCTCGAGACCTGTTGGGCAGACTGCTAGGTGTGGAGCTCTCCACTACGTGCCTGCACCAGATAGTCTACGGAGACGCAGACCCGCCGAGGAGGCCACTGACTGGAGGAGTGGCACCGCCCTTCGAGGAGATCAGAGGTCTGTTCACTCAGCCATTCACACCTGACCAGCCGAGGGTGCCAGCGCTTCTCACCCCAGCAGCTCGGACAGTTCACCACGTCCTCAGGCGCACTCTACTACCGAGGTCTGGCTACTTGGAGGGGTTCACGAGCCTTCAGCAGACCATCCTGTTCTATGTGATGGACGGGATGGAGTTCGACATCGTAGATATTCTGATCTGCGAGATGGAGGACGTGATCACCGACGGAGTTGGGATGCTTCGACAGCTGGTCTTTGGTCACTGGATCTGTCACCTTCTTCACCAGCTGGTTCCAGAGGACACTCCAGGAGTCTCTCAGCTGACGGAGATGCACGTGACCCGGTTCAGCCACTACCGAGTCCCCACTCCGGGAGACCGCCGCCTTGGCCGTCCCGTCGAGCGTGAGGTTCGAGCCAGACTGTCAGAGGAGGACTGGGCAGAGCTGACTCAGGAGGACGCAGAGCTGGCACAGGCAGAGGCTCAGGGAGGAGACCTACAGCACGTATGGTCGGATAGCGACACTAGTGACAGTGTCGAGGAGTACTTCCCTCCTGCTCCTCCCTCACCGAGGCAGCATGACGCAGAGGCAGGAGGCTCAGCTGCTCCACCACCTACACCTCCTCCAGTGTCAGAGGCTCAGGTGACTCAGCCGTCAGAGCTCACCACCTTACTTCAGCGGATGGCTCAGCAGCAGGAGATGCAAGCAGCTCGACAGGAGCAGCTTCAGAGGCAGCAGCAGGAGATGCAGCTGGAGATCGCCCGTCAGAGGCGAGAGGACACCGACAGGTTCACCAACCTTGTCGACCAGATGATGCGACGCACTCTGGACCAGCAGCAGCAGACTCAGCAGATGCTGTTGGGCATCCTGGGGTTGGTCACCAACCTCTACCAGCAGACTGGAGTGGCTCTTCTACCTCAGCACTTGGGACTCAGTCAGGCTCCAGGTGCACCCCCACTGGCACCAGCTCCAGTACTGCCACCGACGTCGCTCCAGTCCTCACCTCTTCTGGCAGTACCTCCACCGGCGCCAGCAGTCTCAGCGGATCCCCCAGCAGCTCCAGCTCCAGCTCCAGCCCCCACAGCAGCTCCCCCCGCTCCAGCTCCAGCGCCAGCGACCTCCACCTCCAGCAGCTCCGGCGACAGCACCGTCGACGCCGACCGCCTCACCATCGCCAGGAGCGCGCCTGAGTCGTAGTCACTCGACTTTCCTTTTTGGTGTCTTGATGCCAAAGGGGGAGAAGAGTTAGAGTCAGGGGAAGGTTAGATCAGTTATAGGGAGAGTACTTGGTTCTAGGGGGAGTGTCTATCCCTTTTGCTACTTTATTGGAGATTGTTACTTTATTTGAGATTGCCTGTTATTATTATTTGCTACTATTGTACTCCGGGTGCTACTCTGTGCTCTTACGCTTTATTGATTATTATTTGAGCCTTCGAGCCACTTGTGCTGCAACTTGTACTTGTTATATTTCTTTTTGAGCATTGCATTTTAATTCCATTTATTCTATACTCTACTCGTTGTGTTGTCATCAATCACCAAAAAGGGGGAGATTGAAAGCATCTAGGCCCCCGTGAGATATGGTTTCGGTGATTAATGACAACCGTTCGTTATTACTAATGAGTTTGTGGATGCGAGGTTTCACGTACATCACATCAAACATTAAATGAACTATCTATTCACACCATCTACTGCTCATTGGATACAAATGGAGACCCCTCAACGATCCATTCTAAGGGGTTATTCGATACTCATGAAAACTAAATGAAGAACTCATACAACGACTCTATTTTATCAAAATTGGCAACACAAGAAGCTTACACTTCATCGTAATATCATTTCAAACAAGTGTCAAAGATGTCACTCAAGAAGATTCTAAAAGATCAACTCAAAACAACTCGAAGCAAACAAGTTGCATTCACCGGATCATCCGATGTCTTGCAAAATGACTACATCGGTCGAATTTGAGTTGGCGGAAGAAGAAGACCTCAGAGCCCAGTACACACCGGATCATCCAATGTGAAGGAAGTGGCACATCGGTTGATTTCAACAGAAGGATAATTTCTGAGTAATTCTGAAGATCAACTCACCGGATCATCCGATGATAAAGTAAGTGAACATCGGTCAATTTCAACCGAAACATTATTTCTGAACCAATTCTGAAGATCAACTCACCGGATCATCCGATGATGAGTTAAAGTAACATCGGTCGATTAAAAGATCCAACGGTTATATCCAACGGTCACATCTGACACATGACATCAGCTAATTTGGAATTCGACCGATGATCATATAAAGGGGTGCATCGGAGGATCCGATGTTAACTGACAAAAGTCTGCCCACTTTTCTAACGGCTATCTCGTGTGGGCTGGCTATAAATACCCCTCCAACCGGCCATTTCGACAAGTCTTGATCACCAGAGCCTCTCTACACATTCTCAAGCATTCAAGACCAAGAGCTACCACTTCCACACTTTAAAACCTCTTGTACTCCAATTATAGGTTATGTCTAGCTAGAGAGAAGCTTGTGTGCGTCCATTCTTGGTGATTGGAATCTCTAGGCTAGTGAGAGAGAGTGTCTCAGTGACTTCTCTCACCTTGTAAATGTTGGAGGAAGAAGAGATCGCTCCGGAGCTTACCAAGGCGTTTGTGGAAGCCCGGAGGATCACCATTGTACAAGGCTTGAGCTCCACCTTGCCGGAGAAGGCGAACGGAGGAAGATAGTGGATTCCCTTGTCTTGGTGACTTGGGAGTGGCCATACCCTTTGGTGGGTGCCACAACGTGGACGTAGGTAGATTTTTGTGATCTTACCGAACCACGGGAAAAATCGCCGTGTCTCCGAGTCTCCGCGGGAGTTTGCACTTCTCTCCTCACCCCTTTACTATTACGCATTTACTATTCCGCACTTAACACTCTTACTTGCGTAGTTAGTTTGCATAGGGAATTGGGCTTCAACCATTAAGTTTTAAATCGCTCTAAAATTTGAAAAAGCCCAATTCACCCCCCCTCTTGGGCGTTTCGATCCTTACAATTGGTATCAGAGCAAGGTTGCTCATTAGATCATTCTAGCTTCACCGCTAGAGAGCGAAAATGGCCAAGAATGGGGGTTCGGTTCCTACCTTCGAGGGCAAGAATTTTGCTTATTGGAAAGCACGCATGCGCGCTTACCTTGAGGCAATTGCTCCCGAAGTGTGGGAAGCGACCCATGCGGGGTTTGGAAATCTTGACTATGTTGGTGACCAACTAAAATGGGATGCTAAGGCTAGAAATGCCATATATGAATGCATTAGTCAAGATGTCTTTGCTAGGATTGCTAGCAAGGAAAAAGCATGTGAAATTTGGGCATGTTTAATTGAAATACATGAGGGCTCATCTCGTGTTAAAGAACTCAAATATCACATGCTTAAATCAAAATATGATGAATTTAAGATGTTTCCTCATGAGAATGTTAACCAAATGTTCTCTCGCTTAAATGTGCTCATTGAGTAAATTAACGCACTTGACATTGCTTTCGACGAAGAGCAACAAGGGAGATCATCGGAGGAGAACCGAGCGGTCTGAGGAGGACCTCGAAAACCCAGAAGGGCGTAAGGTAGGACTCCGACACCACCTTACGACATTGTTGTATTTCCCTTGCATCAGTTCTTCGATTCCTTTCGAATAGAAGCCTTCTCGTGGACAGATCACTTGATGATCAGATTGGTCTAAAGACCAGATCATTGCGACGTCCACCTTTGATCCGAACACCTCTGTCCATGCAAGCCATGCAAGAACACACCAATCTAATAAAAATCATAGGATAACCTGCATATGCATCATGGCATCTAGTTTAAGTTTTGTGCATGATATTGATTGCTGTGAATCTTGTATGCACGTGATCGTACCTAGCAGGACAAGCTCAGGGAGCTGTCTACGACGAACTGCAGCAACCAGGTTTTGAGATTCAAGAACAACCGGAACCGCAAGAACAAGGCAAGTGCTCCTTGACCATATTGATCCTATGTTTTGGGAAAAACTATTTTGTTTTGCGAAAAGGTGTGCGTACTAAGTCAAACATGATGGGAAACCCTTTTATAGGAGTTTACTAGTTTTGGTTAAACCACCCTTGTCGCCTGGGAAGTTTATGAGTCGGGTATGGTTTTTGCTTTATGCTTCGCTAAGTCTATGGGATTGGGAAGCGAGATAGATGTGTCTAGCTAACTGCACTCGTAATGATAATGAGAAACTGATGTTAATAATGGACATGGATCGGAGGGAGATCTAGGCAAGACTGGGTTTGTGAATGAGGTAGCATGAGATGGTGGGATACTTGCCATAGATCTAAGGACCGGTTCATGCATGCACATGCCAGGATAACAGTGCCACCACAAGGCCATGTATCGGTGCGGCTTAGCTGAGTAATTAGGTAAGTTGCTAGAGTGTTATGGACTGTGGAAGGCGCGGGGAATGGGAGTCGAGTGAGGACTGCCCTGGGAACTGCATGGCACAAGAGGGGGCCCGTGGGTGGGAGAATTGGAGATTCTAGTCTGCCGGTGAAACCTTAGTGAGTCCATACATCTAGTAACCCCTTTATAAAGGCTATTTTGTGATCTCTTTACCATACACCGACGGTCGTGTACTGGTATAATGGAGGTTCTGCAGTCGCCGACGGGTGACGGAATCACAAACTTGTGGGTAAAGGGGTGCAAACTCTGCAGAGTCTAAAACTATCATGATAGCCGAGCTTACGGTCACGAGCACCTGGCTAAACTGCCATGATTAGTTGGGATGGTTAAAGGGAAGGTTTTTGGTTATGGTTATTGGTTTGGTTATGGTTATGGTTTGGGACTGTTGAGTCCGGGAGATGAGATGGTTGCATGACTGTTGGGTCATGACATGAGATGGGTCTCGGTGTGAGACGAGGTGATTTTATAAAATGAGATGGTAGCGAATACGGGAAGGTATTCGTGAGATGGTAGCGAATACGAGGAGGTATTCGTGAGTGTGAATAAAGGTTGGTTAATGTTCAGATGGAACACGGAAAGGGATGGAGGTATGTTGGTAATTTAATTCATGCTGGGATTACATTCATCTAAAGTTAAGTTGCTGTTTTATCATGGTTTTATAAATCTGCTTTTCTGCAAATGAGCCTTTTTATACCTACCTTGTTTATGAGCTGCATATCATGTGTTTTCCCGCACTTGCTGAGTACATCATTGTACTCAAACTTACATTATTACTTCATCATCAGCAGCAAGAGAAGCCTACTATGAAGACCAAGTGGAGCATTATGGCGTGTGATCTAATCTCAACTTTGCCTGTGGAGGGAGTAGAGATGGAGCCACTTCTGCTTAGATTTGCTTCCGCATTAGTTGAATTACTTCCGCATTAGAATAAATACTTCCGCTGCATAGAAATAAGACTTCCGCTGTGAACATGAGCCCAAGACTCATGAGGTATTGTAATAAACTCTGTTATTCGTGGTAATATATAATCTGAATTCAGTTTGTGGAACGTTTGTGTATGTGTGATGAACATCCTGGGCACACATATGCATTAGTTCTCGGTTCCGTGGTTTTCCACAGAATTGAGGGCGTCACATTGTACCTCAATGTCACACCCGGTTTTTTCGAAGAACAACTAAGTGAATATCACATGTTTAAAAGTGCATCTAAGCCAAAGATCAACACACATAGAGTAACCACAACACATAGAATTTGTGAATGGCTTTCATAAATGTGAATGTGTGGTTTGTATGAAGTGGAAGTGTGAACTATGTCTTATGGATTGTTGCTTTTCTTTTGCTATGTGTGATGGTATGATGTAGAACATGCTCCAGAGCAAGTTCTCCCTTTCCAAGATCAGGACTACCCATTCCAAGAGCAGCAGGAAGGAGGCAAGTGTCCTTGACCACTTTGTTCCTATACTAGGATGTGTAGATAGAATTATTTGCATTGTCAATTGAAATATGAAACCCATGCTAGGAAGTTTCCCTAGAATTGCATTACCTTGTTTTCCTTGAAGCTTGGGTTGGGATTTGCTTTATTATGTCATTCATTCATATTACTTATGCTTAGCCATGCTTAGAATGGAATAAGTGAGAGATGATATCATCAACTTGTTTACCTTACTCTTGAATGAGATATTATAAGTTATGTAGAGGTAGGGATCAAGGCAAGTTGGATTTTTTGGTTGTTGCTGGGTGCACGAGACTCGGGTTTGTATATAGTACTTGCCTGGATCCTAAGGACCGGTTCATGGAGCATGTAACCTGGCTTTACCGTGCCAACCACATGCTGAGATGGGGCAGCTTGGCCAATTAATTAGGTGTATCCCCGGCGTAGTATGGGTGTGTTGGATGGTGCGGGGAATAGGTGTCAGCTGGACTACCATATGAACCGCAAGGCTCAAGAGGGGGCCACTGCAGCAGGGTTGGAGCCTCTTGTATGCTGTTAGGGGTGAAACCTCAGTGGGCCCACGCTCGTCGGGAATCCTTTTGTAAAAGCTTCGTAGTGATCTCCTGGCTACACACCTAGGAAGTGTGAATGTGGTTCATACCCACTGGCATAATGGAGGTTCTTTTAGTCCACCCGGCAACGGGGGATGAAATCACTACATGTTGTAACACCCCAAAATCCTGTTCAGAGGGGAGTTTAAAAAATTTTGGACGTGTTGCATGTGTTGCAAAAATTCAAATTCAAACTGGAATTCAAATTGAACTCAAAACATAAAAGAAATAGAAAAAGAAAAAAGGAAAACAGAAAAAAAACCGGCCAGTGGACCGAAAACCACCAGCCGGCCCACCGATCCCGCGCCAGCCCGCAGCCGCGCGCGCCCTCTTCTTCCCACTGACAGGCGGGGCCCGCCAGTCTTTCTTCTTCCTCACGCTAGCGCCGCGCTCAGCTGGACTCTCTCTCACCCCGAATCCAAACCGACCCGGATTCCTGCGTATCCCAGCCGAATTTTGTTCGTGGGCAACGCAAACTCGATCACAACCGAATGCCGCCCTTCCCCCGTCTATAAAAACCCCTGCATCGTCCCGTTTTCCCCCACGATCTGCCGATTTTCTCTCCGGTGAGAACCCGAGCCCCTCCGGCGAATTCTGGCCGATCTACGCTCGGGAATTCTGATCTAACTCGCTGGTCTTGATCCACCGCCTCCAGGGAACCTTGCAGGTGTAGAGAACTCGGTGATTTGCGGTTCAAACACAGCGCCGACGAGCCTCGCCGTAAATTCACCTCGGACCTCGTCGCCGACCGCCTTCCAGGACCTCCGAGCTCAAGAAAACCCCCGAGGTGAGATCCCCGACCTCCCCTCCACCGATCTATGCCATAAAATCACAGTTCTAGGAAGAATTTACGAAGATCCGAAACTCTCCGGCGAGATCGCCGCCTCCCGCCGCCGTGCGCCGCCGGGCAGCGCCGCCCGCGCTCGATCAGAGCAACGTGGCCGCTTGTGCGCCGTTTATTTTAAATCGCACGGTAGAGTTTAAATCCCCGCGTACCGGTTCGACGTTATAATCTCAGCCGTCTGTTTTAAATCGGACGGTCCACATCAGCCCCGCGTTATAAAGACTGGAATTCTTACGTGCTACCCCCTGGGGTTCTCGGAAAATAGAGCTAGCCCCGGAAACTTCTGATCTAGCCCCTGGAACTTCAGAAAATCATGTAAATTCATTTAAAAATCAGTTTTAGCCCCTGGACTTAATAAAAATTAGGAAAAACCCTTCTGTTATGTGTAGCTAGACCCCTGAATATTCTTAAAATAATATTATAGACCCTGTAGTGGGGTGAGTTTACCTTTTTAACCCTATTTGATATTAAATTTAGGAAATTGAATATGTGGTTAGTATTTAAAATTTAAAAGGTGGGACAAACATATTGGCTAATTCAAATTAAAAACTTTCCCAATACTTAGAAAACTTTGGAGTGAGATAAAAATAGATTTTTGGCTGAAATGAATCTGTTTAATTTATTATTCACATTTATTAGTTATAGGGACACATTTTTTAGTAGAGAATAATTCTGAAAACTAGAAAAAAATAAATGTAAAATAGTTTACATCAGAGGAAAAGATCAAAAATATAATATTAACTATTTTGGATCAGAACCTATTTTGTTTAGATGATGTGTCTTACTATTTTCATAATAAAGTACACATTTAGGCATAGGAAGTAAATTTGAAAATATAGCAAGCTAGGTATAAATAATTAGAAAATGATAAATGAAGATTCCAAAATCCAAAGAATTCAGTTTAGGGTTGGTAGAAGTTCTGAAGACACATATGGAGTAGGAAAATACCTTTCATGCATACTTGGTAGCTAAAAGGTGTAGTAATTGAATATAAGGAATTTATTTAAATTGGAAACTCATATATATAGTATGCAAGTATAAATGTGAATATAAAAGTAGGAATCATATACACATGATTAAAAGTGCATGTAAGCCACAAATCAACACACATAGAGTAACCACAACACATATAATTGTGAATGACTTTCATAAATGTGAATGTGTGGTTTGTATGAAGTGGAAGTGTGAACTATGTCTTATGGATTATTGTTTTTCTTTTGCTATGTGTGATGGTATGATGTAGAACCTGCTCCAGAGCAAGTTCTTTCTTTCCAAGAGCAGGACTACCCATTCCAAGAGCAGCAGGAAGGAGACAAGTGTCCTTGACCACTTTGATCCTATGATAGGATGTGTAGATAGAATTATTTGCATTGTCAATTGAAAATATGAAACCCATGCTAGGAAGTTTCCCTAGAATTGCATTACCTTGTTTCCTTGTAGCTTGGGTTGGGATTTATTTTATCATGTCATTTATTATTATGCATACGCTTAGCCATGCATAGAATGGGATATTTGGGATATGAGATCATCAGTTTATTTTACCATACTCTTGAATGAGATATTGTGAGTTATGTAGAGGTAGGGATCAAGGCAAGTTGGATGTTTTGGTTGTGTGCTTGGTGCACGAGATTTGGGTGTGTGTTTAGTACTTGCCTGGATCCTAAGGCCGGTTCATGGAGCATGTAACCTGGCTTTACCGTGCCAACCACATGCTGAGATGGGGCAGCTTGGCCAATTAATTAGGTGTATTCCCGGCGTAGTATGGATGTGTTGGATGGTGCGGGGAATAGGTGTCAGCTGGACTACCATATGAACCGCAAGGCTCAAGAGGGAGCCACTGCAGCGGGGTTGGAGCCTCTTGTATGCTGTTAGGGGTGAAACCTCAGTGGGCCCACGCTCGTCTGGAATCCCTTTGTAAAGGCTTCGTAGTGATCTCCTGGCTACACACCTGGGAAGTGTGAATGTGGTTCGTAGCCACTGGCATAATGGAGGTTCTTTTAGTCCACCCGGCAGCGGGGGATGAAATCACTACATGTGGGTACAGTGGTGCAAACTCTGCAGAGTCAAAACTGTCATGACAGCCGTGCTCACGGTCAAGAGCGGCTTGGACTTATTCATGATTAGAGTGTGATGGCTTGGGAAGTTGTGGATGTTAAGCGGGGAGCTTATCATTGGAAATAATTATATGGTTATTTGATTATGATGATGGGATGGGAGATTGGGACCATTTCACCTGTGTAGTAATGTAGATGCTTAATAAGCTAAGGTGATAGGTATTAATTGCGTAGTGCTTTAACTATGAGTTCAACCTCCCCTTGTTCTAGCCATGCATGACATAACTTTCCCACACTTGCTGAGTACCATTGGTACTCAACCTTGAATATTTGTTGGTTTATATTGCTGCTCAGGTCAAGATAATGAGGTGGTGTATAATGACCAAGACTTTGGACCCGAAGAAGGTTTCTAGGTTCAAGGAGACCCCTGGGCAACGCCTGTGACGAAGCCCTCAAGAATAATATTCCGCTGCTAGTTTATTTACTTGTGATGAACTTATTATTGTCCATCGAGACATTTGCTATGTAAGACTTATTTATATTCGACACGTGACTTGTAATAAATGATGCTTCACTATTTGTCATCACATGTATGAGAAAATGATCCTGGCATACATGTGATATTCACTTGGTTGTTCTTCGGAAAAACCGGGTGTGACACATGTGGGTACAGTGGTGCAAACTCTGCAGAGTCAAAACTGTCATGACAGCCGTGCTCACGGTCAAGAGCGGCTTGGACTTATTCATGATTAGAGGAGTGATGGTTTTGGAAGTTGAGAATGTTAAGCGGGGAGCTTAACATTGGAAATGATGTTATGGTTATTTGATTATGATGATGGGATGGGAAATTGGGACCATTTCACCTGTGTAGTAATGTAGGTGCTTATTAAGCTAAGGTGATAGGTATTAATTGCGTAGTGCTTTAACCCTGAGTTCAATCTCTCCTTGCTTTAGCCATGCATGACATAACTTTCCCACACTTGCTGAGTACCAATGGTACTCAAACTTGCATATTTGTTGGTTTATATTGCTGCTCAGGTCAAGAGAATGATGTGGTGTTTAATGGTCAAGACTTTGGACCCAAAGAAGGTTTCTAGGTTCATGGAGTCCCCCGGGCAACGCCTGTGACTGAGCCCTCAAGAATAATATTCCGCTTCTAGTTGATTTGCTTGTGATGAACTTATTATTGTCCATCGAGACATTTGCTATGTAAGACTTATTTATATTCGACACCTGGCTTGTAATAAATGATGCTTCACTATTTTTCATCACATGTATGAGAAAATGATCCTGGCATACATGTGATATTCACTCGGTTGTTCTTTGTAAAAACCGGGTGTGACAGAGGTGGTATCGGAGCCAAGGTTGCCCCGTTGTTCTTCGGAACATGGACCTAGGTAGAAATGGACGTATTTAAGGGCCCTATTTTCTTAAAAACTATTTTACAAGGTGTGTGTTGAAAAGTGTTATTTAATGGAGTCACTTTCTTCATCTTACCCCAACTTTCATTCAAAATAGGATTTTTGTTTAAAAGTTTATCTAACCTAAGTTTAAATGCTTTTTGTTTTAGATGGTTCGCATGATTCGCACCGCTCGCAAGTCCACGGGAGGGAGACTACCCGTAGTTGCCCTTGCCCAAAGAGAGGAGAGCCGTCCGGTGACGTACCTTTCCTACGGATTGGCAGTAGTGAATGTGGCCTAGAGGGGGGGTGAATAGGCCTTTAAAGAATTCCTGCACACTTAATAAAGTTATCAGAAACTTGACTGACCGGACTAGTCCGGTTGTGTTGGCGGACTAGTCCGGTGTGCTGAATTATTTGAGTTGATTAAGTGTGTCTCACAAATTTAATCTTATAGCAGCGGAATAAGAACAACAGTTTTTATAACTTAAATTTATTGTATGGATGCACGTGCAAACTTGTAAGGAACTCAATCGATGACTAGCAAACTAGTGATCTAATGTGTCAAGATGTAAAACAAATGAGAGACAAAAGACACGAATTTTTACCGAGGTTCGATCTCACCAAGAGATCTACGTCCTCGTTGAGGAAGCTCACACAGAGCCGGGTTCCCAACCCTTTCCCTCTTCAAGTCACCAAACAGGCCGACTTGACTTCACTATCAAGTGTAATCACCGTGTTTATGGGGCAACCTCACACGTTGAGGGCTCCCACAAGAATTACAATGAGAAATTGATCAAATACACTCAAAAAGATTACAATGCAGAATATGAGTGTAGAGAGATCAAACCCCAAGAGCTCACAACGAAGGAACGATGATCTCCCAATCCCAAATCCAAGTATTTTATTGATCTTCACCTTTTTGCACCTTAGATGTGTGGGGAGACGTGTTTTTGGGCTCTTGGGACAGGTGGCGGCGCTAGGGTTTCAGTTTTTGACAGTATGAGTCGTGTCGCTTCAGGGAAAAGATGAAGGACCTCTTTTTATAGGCTTTCCCAAAAAGTTACCGTTGTTAAACCTACTACCGGACTAGTTCGGTATATGATCGGACTTGTCCGGTCTACTTCCAGTGGGTTAACCGGACTAGTCCGGTCCACAAACCGGACTTGTCCGGTGCTATGTGAGATGGGGTTTCAGAAACTTCAGCGGACTAGTCCTGTCGCTTGGATGGACTAGTCCGTAGTCCTCTAAAGAGGACAACAGAGACATGACCGGACTAGTCCGGTCTAAAACCGGACTTGTCCGGTTGCATTCCAGTGAGCTGACCGGACTAGTCCGGTTCACAAGGCGGACTAGTCCGGTGCACTATGTTTGCGTCTTTCAGAAAGTTAAACGGACTAGTCCGGTCCATGAACGGACTAGTCCGGTTTTCAGTGGATTTTAGTTGATTTTTAAACCCCTTACCCTTACGCAAAGTCATGAGCTCTTGGGATGTGTCTCTCTCACACACAACCAATACATTTATATCAACTTTGCTCCTCTAAATTCCACTAACGTCTTCCTTTTCGGGCACCACTCTATTTTTCATCTTTTTGTGTGTGCCGAGCCAGTTCACTTTGTTTATCCTGCAATCATCTTAATAGTTTCATTAGGATCTCATATGTTCGTCATCAATTAGCCAAAACCCACAAGGGATATCCTAGATGCACTTACAATCTCCCCCTTTTTGGTGATTGATGACAACCATTTGAGATATCACAATTGAGAATAAAAGGTTGATTTTCATAAGGTGTGCACATATGAGAATAATAAAGAATTCACAAAAAGCTTCTCACATATGCACACACCTTATGGTGGGGTGCCTCACAGGTGTATGATAAACAAAATGTGATAAATCAAAGACAAACAGTAGTGAACATGTAAGTGAGCATTAGAGCATAGTACATCACACATAAGAAAAGAAATAGTGCATTACAAGATTTTAAAAATAGGTACATGTCCTTGATCACAAAAGATCTTAATAACTAATACTGGATAGAAAAAGTCCAATTCTAATCTCAATCTTCCATCTCAATCTCTCCCCCTTTGGCATCAAGGCACCAAAAAGGGAAAAATTTAGGGGAATCACTCATCGCTGCCTCCACCGTCAGTCTCAGTCTGATCTTCATCTTCAGCATCCACGGGAGCAGGATCTTCCTCTGAGTCCTCGGAGGCAGGCGGTGATCCAACGGGCTCAATCTCAAGCTTTGCACATATAGACTTGATATTGGCATTGACGTACTGTTGATGTTTCTTCCTTGCAAGCTTTTCTTTGCGTTGCCTGTCTTCGATCTTACGGCAGCAGGCAAAAATGGTGGAGAGCATCTTGAGGATGCCGCTAGATGATTCTTGGGCAGGTGGAGAACCAGGAGGAGCAGCTGCAGACCTAGTGTCATCATGAGCGTGCTTTGATCTCTTCTCCACTGGTGGAGAGGACGGGGCAGTTGGAGCCGGAGGGAGAGTGTACTCGGTGGGTTTTTTCGGCTTCAACCCCGTATGCTTGACATCCTTGACAAACTCGAGTCCCGTCACTTTCTCAATCATGTACATGATATACGGTGCATATCCACAGGACCTATTGGGGGTAATTGAGATGTTCACAATGTCGTTGTAGATATACTCAAAGACATTGAATGGTCTCCTCCCACTAATGACCTTCATGAGAGTCCTCAAGGTTCCTTGTATAGTTCCTGCATCTCCATCCTTCGGAGCTATCGTCTTTCTCAAGACTCTATTTAGGACCACAAAGAAGGGCTTTAGATATTTGATGGTGGGAGGAACATATGGCATCCTTGTGTCATAGAGAAACTCAAGCTCTTCCTTCTCCAGGGGTTTCAGATTATGGATGACCAGTTCATGATCCAATGTGTTTTGGAGGTGAAGAATCCTAGCAAATTCATCATACGTGACACTATACCTTGAACCATGAGTCATCCAAGTAAGATTGTCTCCATCATCCCGAGCAAAGTGGAGAGTGGAATAAAACTGGGTAATGACTTCATTGTTCCAGTCATACTCAAAGGATAGCAGGTCCGTCAGACCGTGCCTCTCTAAGGCCTCCACCATCTCACGAAAGGCAGGATACCTCTTCGACTTCAGGTATTCAACATTTAGCCATTGACTCTCTACTATGGGATTCTTCATCTTCATGTACACATGCTCATAGTAGTCTGCATGGAAGTTGCTCCAGAACCTAGGATCAGAACATTGTTTAGGTCGGCCATACACTTCAATCTTCCTGAAGTTATCAGCTAGCTCATTCCCTTTTCCAGTGAAATCCTCACTTGAAGGCTGCCTGCTGCGGTGAATGGGATTTTTCAATTTCAGAGGCCCAATGGGGCCACTAGCAAGTCCCTTCCCTTTATTGAGAACTCTTCTTGGCCCTGACGAGCCCTCAGCAGCATCTTTCCTTTGAGGCCTTTTGATAATGACTTTCCTCTTCTTAGGTAGATTATCGTCGGAGGGTGGAGAGTGAGCATTGACATCATGTCTCTTCTTCATCACTCCCTCCTTAGCTCTCCTCACTCTTTCACGTTGAACTTCTTCGTCAATGTGAAAAGAGCCGTCATCTGATCCTGAAGACATGATGCCTGATAAGGAGTTTAAGGATTAGATGCAAACGGACGCATTATCGACTTCAAATGGGAATGTAGGAGTTCAACTGTCAGAGACCGGACTTGTCCGGTTTCAGAGTGCGGACTAGTCCGGTGGACCGGACTTGTCCGCATCTGGACGCCGGACTAGTCCGGCCTATCATAAGAACCCTAAATTGAATGTTTCATTTGAAGCAAATCTCCTATCTAAGGACACAAGGGTAGGAAAGTGGTAGGAATACATCTATTTATGCAATGTACATCCTTTTGAAATCAAAGGAAACTAGCTAGAGCTAGAAAAATTGAGATTTTGGTTTTGGGGGGATTTACCAAGATTTGAAGATTCACGTTGAAGGAGTGGCAATCAGTTCGGATGAGTCCGGAAAGTAGGATCCCCTCGTCGAAAAGAGGCTTTTTCACGGAGAAAATTCTGAGTTTGAGGGCTCAACTCGAAAATCACTTTGGGAGCTAGGGTTTTGGAGAGAGGGTGAGACAAAGCGCTTATGAGTGGAGAGGGAGGCGTTTGGTCCGGCCAACTGCTTCTATATGCGACTGACCGGACTAGTCCGGTCATGGTAGAGGACTAGTCCGGTACCCCTGAGTTAACCTAATTGTTGTCTGTCCGGACTAGTCCGGTTGGAAATCGGACTAGTCCGTTTCCAACAGACTTGATACATATATAGATAACTAATAGTGATCCAAGGACAACAATTTTGCAAGTAGTCTTGGTGATTACGACCAGTAGGCAATCAGCAATCGAACAATGGTCATAATCCACAAGATTTATTCATTAAAAATAGTTTTCTGAGTAGAACGGAGAGGAGGAGCATTTTTGACAATACGGAGAAACAATTTAAGTTGCAACCAGGTCTGCAATGTTTCAAGCCACATTTCGAGAGTCAAGAATGTTTAGCTCATTTCTTAGTTCACAGAACCTTTTCTCATCTAATGGTTTGGTAAAAATATCTGCAAGTTGTTTTTCAGTCCTAACATGTGAAATAGCTATGTCACCTTTTAATGAATGATCTCTGAGAAAGTGATGATGGATGTCTATGTGCTTAGTTCTTGAGTGCTCTACCGGGTTGTGTGCAATCTTTATAGCACTTTCATTATCGCATAGAAGCGGGATATGACTTAGATTGTAGCCGTAGTCCCTAAGAGTTTGTTGCATCCAAAGCAGTTGCGCACAGCAACTACCGGCTGCAACATACTCTGCTTCCGCTGTGGAAAGAGCAATGGAGTTTTGCTTTTTAGATGACCAAGAAACTAGGGACCTACCAAGAAATTGACAGGTCCCTGACGTGCTCTTTCTATCGACTTTGCATCCTGCATAGTCGGCGTCGGAATACCCTATCAAGTTAAACTTGGATCCTTTGGGATACCAAAGGCCCAAGTTGGGTGTCTGCACAAGGTACCTTAGGATTCTTTTTACAGCAATTAAGTGACACTCTTTAGGTGCGGCTTGAAACCTTGCACACATGCAAACACTAAGCATAATATCTGGCCTAGATGCATATAAGTATAGTAAAGAGCCAATCATGGACCGATATACCTTTTGGTCCACATTTGGACCGTCTTCATTGAGGTCGAGATGTCCGTTGATGTCCATGGGTGTCTTCATGGGCTTGGCTTTGTCCATATTGAATTTCTTGAGAATGTCTTGTGTATATTTAGTTTGGCTTATAAATGTACCTTCTCTCAGTTGCTTCACTTGAAATCCCAAGAACTTCAATTCACCCATCATTGACATCTCAAACCTGTCTGTCATTATTTTGCTAAATTCTTCACAGAAGGACTTGTTAGTGGATCCAAAGATAATGTCATCAACATAAATTTGACATACGAATAAATGATCATCAAAATGTTTAGTAAAGAGTGTATAGTCAGCTTTACCAATTTTGAATCCATTTTGAATCAGAAAATCTCTAAGGCACTCATACCAGGCTCGAGGAGCCTGTTTGAGGCCATAGAGAGCCTTACGCAGTTTATAGACATGGTTGGGATACTTCTGATCTTCGAACCCCGGTGGCTGCTCCACATAGACTTCCTCCTTTATCGGACCATTGAGAAAGGCACTCTTGACGTCCATTTGATACAACTTAAAATTATGGTGAGTAGCATATGCCAATAAAATGCGAATGGACTCAAGTCTAGCTACAGGAGCGAAGGTTTCATCGAAATCCAAACCTTCCACTTGAGAATAACCTTTGGCCACCAACCTCGCTTTATTTCTTGTCACTACTCCATGTTCATCTTGCTTGTTCCGAAAGACCCATTTGGTTCCAATGATGTTCGCCCTTGGTCTTTCCACCAGCTCCCACACTTCATTTCTTTTGAAGTTGTTCAGCTCCTCTTGCATCGCAATCACCCAGTCTGAATCCCTTAAGGCTTCTTCTACCCTGTATGGCTCCAGAAAAAGACACAAAAGAATAATGTTCACAAAAATTTGCAATTTGAGATCTAGTAGTTACTCCCTTAGCAATATCTCCAATGATATTGTTGACAGGATGGTCCCTTTGCACACACTGATGTACTCTTGGGTGTGGAATTTGTATAGTTGTTTGTTCTTCATTGTCTTCATGTGTCATGTCTCCCCCTAGATCATTGCTTCCATGATCATCTTGATTTTCTTGATCCTCCTCAACTTGATCTTGTGTAGGAGCTCCCCCTTGATCATTGCTTCCTTGTTGAAATTCATCTTGTGTCTCCTCTCGTGGTAGGATATCACCAAGTGCCATTTTCTTCAGCGCTTCACATGGAGCTTCCTCCTTATCTAGCATAGACTTATCGACTTGCTCCACTTGTGAGCCGTTAGTTTCATCGAACACTACGTCACGCGCTACTTCAACAAGGTTGGACACCTTGTTAAAGACACGATAGGCGTAGGCGTTCGATTCATATCCGAGCAAGAATCCTTCATCGGACTTCGAAGCAAACTTCGAGGCCCTTGGTTTCTTGTTCAGAATAAAACATTTGCAACCAAAAACTTTGAAATAGGAAACGTTAGGCTTTTTACCCGTGAGAAGCTCATATGGAGTTTTCTTCAGAAGTCGATGAAGGTACAACCGATTTGTGGCATGACAAGCGGTGTTCACCGCTTCTCCCCAAAATCGGTCTGACGTCTTGTATTCATCCAACATTGTTCTCGCCATTTCGATCAATGTTCTGTTCTTCCTTTCGGCCACCCCGTTCTGTTGAGGAGAATAGGGTGCCGAGAATTCATGCTTTATACCTTCTTCATTGAGATATTCTTCAACTTGAGTGTTCTTGAATTCTGCCCCATTGTCACTTCTGATATTCTTTACGGTTGATGAGAATTCATTTTGAGCTCTTTTCAAGAACTTCTTGAGGGTTCCCTGAGTTTCTGATTTATCATACAAGAAAAATACCCAGGTAAATCTTGAAAAATCATCAACAATAACTAAACCGTATTTGTTACCGCCGATGCTGATGTACGCAATTGGACCAAAGAGATCCATGTGGAGAAGTTCCAGCGGTCTAGCGGTGGTCATCACATTCTTCGCGGGGTGTGATGCTCCAACTTGTTTTCCTGCTTGACAAGCGCTGCATGGCCTGTCTTTTTCAAAAACCACATCCTTAAGACCACGGATGTGACCACCTTTTAGAAGTTTCTGCAGATTTCTCATTCCAACATGGGCTAGCCGTCTATGCCACAGCCATCCCATGTTGGTCTTAGCAACCAAGCAAGTGTTGAGTTCGGCTTTATCTTTGTTGAAGTCAACAAGATAAAGCTTTCCCTTCAACAATCCCTTGAATGCAATCGAGCCATCGCTTCTTCTAAAGACGGTCACACCCTCATTAGTGAATAAACAGTTCTAACCTTTGTCGCATAGTTGAGATATTGATAAAAGATTATAATCTAGAGAGTCTACATGTAAAACATTAGATAAGGTGTGTTGAGAGGATATTTCAATGTTACCACTACCAAGGACCTTTCTTTGGCTGTTGTCTCCAAAGTATATACCTTCACTTGGATCCTTGTTGCACTCGTATTCCACAAACATACCTCTCTCTCCGGTCATATGATTTGTGCATCTGCTATCTAGTACCCACTTAGATCCACCGGAGGAGTAAGCCTGCAAAATAGAATTATTTCTGGGTTTTAGGTACCCAAGCTTGCTTGGGTCCTCTTAGGTTAGTCACAAGAGTTTTGGGCACCCACACACAAGTTTTTAAGTTCTTGTGGCGTGGCCCTGTATATTTAGCAATGACTTTTCCATACTTGTTTTTCATGAGAGCATAAGAAGCATCAAATGTATGGAACAGTGTTTGTAGCTCAGATTCATGTGATTTTTCTTTAACAAAAATGATTCTATTCTTAGCATGATTAGGAGTAGACATGTGTCAGTTCCTGTCAAAGCCAAGACCATCTTTGACATTGGGAGGTCTAGTGATCATATATGCACTTCGTGCATATTTGATCTTCTCCTTATCAAAGATGTCGTTTTGAGAAGAATGCATGTCATGAGAGGTTGAAGCATTAGAATACATTCTTCTTGCTAGAGCAAGTGCAGGTTCTTATTGTTGTCGAGCTCATATCTTTAGAGGAAGAGCTCTTGGAGGAAGAGGAGTCACTTTGTTTGAGCGACTCAACTTGCACCTCAAGGATTTTGTTAACTCTTGACAAGTTAGCAAGTTCTTCCTTGATTGCAATGTGCGAGTCCTCTAACTTTGAGTAAGTTTCCTTACTCAAGGCTAGCTCTAACTCAAGTGACTCATTCTTCTCTCTTTCAAGCTCAAGAAGCTTTTCAACTTCTTGATATCTCTTCCTCTCACGGATGAGCATATCTTCTTGTCGGTTGACAAGTTCTTCCTTTTAAAAGATTTCGTTCGACAACATTTCCATTTTCTTTAAAGCAATTTTACTTAGCCCTCTAAATAATTCTTCATTATCACTAGAGCTATCAAAGTCATCAATGGAGGAATTTAGTATAGGAGGAGTAAGTCTAACCTTTTTGTTGCCTTCCTTAGCCATAAGACAAGTGTGGTTGTTCATGTCCCGTCCTCCCATGTTCGGAAAGAGTGTAGCTCTCATAGTTGGTTTCTTGACTGCGATAGTGGCCATCTCTTATTCTTCATCGGAGGAGGACTCGTCGTTTGAGTCCCACTCCTTCCCAATGTGAGCTTGATGGGCTTGTCTTCTTTTTCTGAAATTTTTCTTTTCTTGAGATCTTGTTTCCTTCTTCTTTTTGTTTTCTTCATAAGTACAGTCCACCATGAAGTGACCATACTCTCCGCAGTTGTAGCAAGTACGTCGAGCCTTGGATTTTCCTTTATCCTTGATTTTGCCTTCATGTGAATTGTTGTCGTGTCTTCTCTTCATCATGCGTTTGAACTTTTTGATGAAGAGTACCATTTCTTCGTCATCAAGATCGGTGCTTTCGTCGCTTGTATCTCCATCGTCTTGGTCTTCACGAGTTTCTTTGAGTTTGGGTCTACACGTTGCTTTGAGGGCAACTTCTTTCTTTTTAGAAGAGGTGAGCTCGGCTAAGTCTTTGGCGTATTGAGCCTCTTTCTCTATCATTTCATGATTTATGATCTTTCCCAATAACTCATCGGGAGTCATTTTGTGAAACCCGAGGCTTTCTCTAATCATTGAGCAAAGTGTGACGTTTCTTGGCATGAAGGCTCTAATCATTCTTTTGACCACTTCGTGATCTGTCCATTTCTTACTTCCATAAGCACGAATTTTGTTGATGAGTGCTTTCATCCGGTTGTACATGTCTTGAGGTGATTCGCCTTCTTCAATAGCAAATCTCCCCAACTCTCCTTCAAGCATTTCGATTTTGGCTTCACGAACTGACCTATTTCCTTCGTGAGCTGTCTTGAGGGTATCCCAGATTTCTTTTGCACTTTCTAACCCATCGATCTTGGTGAATTCCTCTCTGCTTAGTGATGATGTGATCACGGCGACGGCTTGTGCGTTTCTGTGAATCTCTTGTTCTTGTTCTGGGGTGAGTTCATCATCCGTGTCCGGAATATCGATGCCTATGCAAACAATGTGCCACAGACTAGGGTTCAGGGATATCAGATGCATCTTCATGTTGTACTTCCACATGGTGTAGTCACTTCCGTCAAACTGTGGGGGCCTTCCCATAGAAATAGAGAGATAATGATTATTTGAATTGAGACGGTTGTAGTTGTAAGGATACCGGGAGTAGTCGTGATGACCACTCCCCATCATCTTTTCTTCCTCTTTTCCCTTTTGTGCCATTAACTTCTTTCTCAGTAATGTTTTTAGCTGTCTCACTTCATCATCGTCATGTGGATTTTCTTTCAGCACATCGAAGGCTATGGCTTCTTGCTCCTCATCGTTGTTGTTCGTCTTTGTGATATTGTTGTTCTTCTCAGAGGCCATTGATCTCTCCGAGATGTGAGTCTCGTTGATGGAGAACTTGGCTCTGATACCAATTGAATATGGCCTAGAGGGGGGTTGAATAGGCCTTTAAAGAATTCCTGCACACTTAATAAAGTTATCAGAAACTTGACTGACCGGACTAGTCCGGTTGTGTGGGCGGACTAGTCCGGTGTGCTGAATTATTTGAGTTGATTAAGTGTGTCTCACAAATTTAATCTTATAGCAGCGGAATAAGAACAACAGTTTTTATAACTTAAATTTATTGTATGGATGCACGTGCAAACTTGTAAGGAACTCAATCAATGACTAGCAAACTAGTGATCTAATGTGTCAAGATGTAAAACAAATGAGAGACAAAAGACACAAATTTTTACCGAGGTTCGATCTCACCAAGAGATCTACGTCCTCGTTGAGGAAGCCCACACAGAGCCGGGTTCCCAACCCTTTCCCTCTTCAAGTCACCACACAGGCCGACTTGACTTCACTATCAAGTGTAATCACCGTGTTTATGGGGCAACCTCACACATTGAGGGCTCCCACAAGAATTACAATGACAAATTGATCAAATACACTCAAAAAGATTACAATGCAAAATATGAGTGTAGAGAGATCAAACCCCAAGAGCTCACAACGAAGGAACGACGATCTCCCAATCCCAAATCCAAGTATTTTATTGATCTTCACCTTTTTGCACCTTAGATGTGTGGGGAGACGTGTTTTTGGGCTCTTGGGACAGGTGGCGGCGCTAGGGTTTCAGTTTTTGACAGTATGAGTCGTGTTGCTTCAGGGAAAAGATGAAGGACCTCTTTTTATAGGCTTTCCCAAAAAGTTACCGTTGTTAAACCTACTACCGGACTAGTCCGGTATATGATCGGACTTGTCCGGTCTACTTCCAAAGGGTTAACCGGACTAGTCCGGTCCACAAACCGGACTTGTCCGGTGCTATGTGAGATGGGGTTTCAGAAACTTCAGCGGACTAGTCCTGTCGCTTGGATGGACTAGTTCGTAGTCCTCTAAACAGGACAACAGAGACATGACCGGACTAGTCCGGTCTAAAACCGGACTTGTCCGGTTGCATTCCAGTGAGCTAACCGGACTAGTCCAGTTCACAAGGCGGACTAGTCTGGTGCACTATGTTTGCGTCTTTCAGAAAGTTAAACGGACTAGTCCGGTCCATGAACGGACTAGTCCAGTTTTCAGTGGATTTTAGTTGATTTTTGAACCCCTTACCCTTACGCAAAGTCATGAGCTCTTGGGATGTGTCTCTCTCACACACAACCTATACATTTATATCAACTTTGCTCCTCTAAATTCCACTAACGTCTTCCTTTTCGGGCACCACTCTATTTTTCATCTTTTTGTGTGTGCCGAGCTAGTTCACTTTGTTTATCCTGCAATCATCTTAATAGTTTCATTAGGATCTCATATGTTCATCATCAATTAGCCAAAACCCAAAAGGGATATCCTAGATGCACTTACAAGTAGGAGGTTTGCTGCACCGTCTTCGACGTATGCTCCAAGCCGCCGGCAATACGGGCAAGCTAATCATACACTATAGCTCCACCAGGACCATCCGGGAGAAGCGGGAAGAATGGAGTTCAGAAATGAGGATTATCCATGAAAATCAGCTGCTCAAGATCCACCGCTCTCCAGCTTGTCGAGCAACACAGGTCGATGCGGAAAAGGATGTCACCTGGGAGGCCATCACCTGCCAGAGTCACATCTATCGTCGCCACCTGGACAGGACTGAGTACATGTATGTCCTCTAGCGCGAGAGTGGTACCACGGAGTATAAGTACCCGCCAGTGCAGCAAGGGACTTCCCATGAGCACATGGATCTGTGCTTGGAGGATGCTGCTATGCTCAGCACTCGACTGCAGGAGTGTCAGCAGGAGCTTCAGGATGTTCGTGACACCCTGAAGGAAACCGAGGCGTTGCTTCGAGCCTGCTTGAGGGCGAGAGAAAGAGGAGATGGGAATGAACTGTGTGTCACCGTGAATGATACATGGACTCCTGACTCCCCAGATCGCCGGACGATCAGGCATCGTCGCACTTCCCCACCAGCAGCCTCCCCAACCAAAGCGGAGTCAGAAGGCAGCCGCAATAATGAGGAAGATCCCGAGGAGCCAGCTGAGTGATACGAGTAGTGTAGAGTCCTTTCCTTAGTTTAGCAGGATGTCGAGTAGCCGAGTCGTTATCTTAGTTAATGGTGTGTTAATGCTTGGTGTGTGACGTGAGTTGTGGAAGCCATAAGCGATTGTCCACAGCCTCGAATTCAGATAGTTTTGCTTTGGTGTGTGAACCCACATGAAATAATAGTGCATTTATTTTTGTGTGAGACATGAACCCTCAGAAAAGTATAACAAAGCCTCAACACTTTAAAGTACAAACAAGTGAAAGTAGTAAGGTAATTAGTAATGCTTTAAATTAACATTTGGTTGATCATGCTAGATGGCTGGAAGAGGAAAAGGTCGTGCTGCCAACCCCGCCAACAACAACGATGAGGCCTGCAACCCTCATCTTTCTGGAGGCCAAGACAGGGGTGGACGCCGTGAAGGAGTTGATCCCCTCCACCAAATGCTTGAGAATCAAAATCAGCTCATCCAGAACTTGACTCAAGTGGTGGCCAACTTGCATCAAGTTCCACCTCCACAAGCTGCACCACGCCAACCAAGGTTGAGTGAGTTTCTAGGAACTCAACCTCCAAAGTTTGCAAGTGCTGCGGAACCTCTAGAGGCAGATGATTGGCTAAAGACCATTGAGAGCAAGATGAGGATCATACAGTGCCAAGGGTATGAGAGGGTGCTGTTTGCCTCTCATCAATTGCATGGACCTGCTGCTGATTGGTGGACCGCCTACGTGGCCGCCCATCATGACCCTGAGAACATCACTTGGGAAGAGTTCAAGCGTAGCTTCCGCAACCATTATATACCAAGGGGTGAACTCAAAAAACAAGAGGAAGGAGTTCTTGGGGTTGCAGCAAGGTAACATGACTGTGAGGGAATACCTCACTAAGTTTACTCAACTTTCCCGTTATGCCCCACGGAACATAGAGACTGATGAGCAGAAACAGGATTGTTTCATGGAAGGACTTACCGCAGAAATGCAGTGTGCAATGTCCTCCAACGAGTATGAAAGCTTCCAAAAGATGGTGGACAGAGCATTTGTGGTAGAAAGGAAGCTGAAGGCCTTGGAAAATGAGAACAAGAGGAAGGCCGGGTGGTCACATCAAGCCTCAGGGAGCAACACCCGCCCACGTCTGATGCAGCAACCCGCAGGGCAGACGAACCGTGCTGCGGTACCCTACTCAGCTCCAAGAGGGTACAACCCAAACTTCAGGCCTCCGGCAGCACCAGCACCGCCACAACGTCAGTTCGTACAGCAGCCTCGCCCTACGTATCAACCTCGACCAGCAGTGCAAGGACCCCCAAACCAACCCCAAGACAACAAAGGCCAGGCACCTAAGGTTGGGGTGCAATGTTTTAACTGTGGTGAAGTGGGGCACTACGCCCATAAGTGCCCAAAGAAGAAGCCCACGCAGCCACAACAGCAGAATGTGATGCGAGGACGGGTGAACCACGTGACCATGGAGGAAGCGCAAGAGGCACCTGACGTGGTAGTTGGTAAGTTTCCTGCCAATTTACACATTGCTCAAGGGTTTGTTAACAAGCATGATCTAGCAACAACACAAATGAACCATATGCTAGCAGTAAACTCTCCAGGTGGAGAAATAAGGACAAGAAAAGTGTGTCCCAAGGTGAACCTAGACATTAATGGGGTAGTATTTACTGCTAACCTCATAGTGATAGATTCACAAGGGATAGATATTATTTTGGGTATGGATTGGTTGACCAAACATAAGGGAATCATCCATTGTTCGACCAGAACGGTGGAACGAACTCACCCTAGTGGCACAAGAGTAAAGTTCATAACAATACAAGAGCCTAGGAGGAACATTAAATTAAATCAAGTGGAGGTGAAAGTGGAGGAGATCAGGACCATCAGGGAATATCCAGATGTTTTTCCGGAGGAGTTGCCAGGTATGCCTCCTGATCGTGAAGTGGAATTTGCAATTGAGCTAGTGCCTGGAACAGCCCCGATATACAAGAGACCTTATCGGATGGACTCCAAGCAGCTGGGAGAACTCAAGGATCACTTGAGAGAATTGATGGAGAAGGGGTATATTCGTCCTAGTTCCTCACCATGGGGAGCTCCAATGATATTTGTGCCCAAGAAGGACGGAACCCAAAGGTTATGCGTGGACTACCGTGCCTTGAATGAGGTAACCAACAAGAACAAGTACCCATTACCCCGCATTGAAGACTTGTTTGATCAGTTGAGGGGAGCTTGTGTGTTCTCGAAAATTGATCTCAGATCGGGATACCACCAACTTAAGATAAGGCAATCTGATATTCCCAAGACAGCTTTTGTATCTCGGTACGGACTGTATGAATACACTGTCATGCCTTTCGAGCTAACTAATGCCCCTACATACTTCATGTATCTCATGAACAAGGTATTCATGGAATATCTGGACAAATTTGTGGTGGTTTTCATAGATGACATTCTCGTCTTCTCCAAAGATGAAGAAGAACATGAGAAACATCTAAGGTTGGTGTTGCAGAGGCTGAGAGAACACCAACTATATGCCAAGTTGAGCAAGTGTGAGTTTTGGCTGAAGAGAGTTCCCTTCTTAGGACATATAATCTTGGAGGGAGGAATCTCCGTGGATCCCGCCAAAATCGAGGATATACAAAAGTGGAAGACCCCTGAAAATGTCGGGGAAGTTCGAAGCTTCTTGGAATTGGCTGGATACTATCGACAGTTTATTGAGGGATTCTCTAAGATCTCGAGACCCCTCACCAAACTGTTGGAGAAGGGAATCACGTTCACATGGACGCCTTAGTGAGAGACAAGTTTCCAGGAGTTAGAGGAAAGATTGACAACAGCCCCAGTGCTCGTTATGCCAGATATGCAGAAGAACTTTACGGTGTATTGCGATGCCTCTGGAAATGGGTTGGGATGTGTTCTCATGCAAGAAGGGCATGTCGTGGCTTATGCATCCCGGAAGCTCAGGAAGCACAAGAAGAACTATCCTACACATGACCTAGAACTAGCCGCAGTGGTACACGCATTGAAAATTTGGCGGCACTACTTGATGGGGAAGAGGACAGAGATATATACGGATCATAAGAGTTTAAAGTACATTTTCACACAGCCAGATCTCAACCTCAGACAAAGGAGATGATTAGAGCCAATCAATGACTTTGATGTGGGCATCAACTATCATCCTGGGAAAGAAAACGTCGTGGCAGATGCTTTAAGTGCAGGTCAATAAGCTGCGCTTGAAGGATATGCCTGCAGAATTGAAGGACGAGGTTATAAGGCTCAATCTATGCCTTGTGAATAGTGGTGAAGCCATCGCCATGGAAGTGGACTCCACACTAGAGCAAGACATACGCGAAGGTCAAAAGAACGACGAGAAGATACAAGAAATCAGGCAACTCATCAAGGAAAATAAAGCCCCTGGTTTCAGAGAGGATGAACAAGGAACAGTGTGGCACGGGAAAAGAATCTGTGTGCCTGAAGTAAAGGAGATTCATGAATTGATTTTGAAGGAGGCTCACGATTCCGACTATTCCATTCATCCTGGGAGTACGAATATGTACCAGGATCTCAAGAGCAGGTATTGGTGGTATGGCATGAAGCGAGATGTCGCGGAACATGTTGCCCTATGTGACACATGCCAGTTGGTGAAAGCAGAACATCAACGACCCGCGGGATTATTGCAACCACTCAAAGTGCCTGAATGGAAATGGGAAGAAATCGATATGGGATTCATAGTGGGGTTGCCTAGGACCCAGTCAGGATATGATTCAATATGGGTCATCATCGACAGGCTAACCAAGGTAGCTCACTTTATCCCCGTGAAGTAAAGCTATAGTGGATCCAAATTGGCGGAGTTGTACATGTCAAGGATCGTATGTTACCATGGAGTGCCGAAGAAGATAGTGTCGGATCGAGGGACACAGTTCACCTCGAGGTTCTGGCAGAAGTTGCACGAAACCATGGGAACCCATCTGAATTTTAGTTCTGCCTATCATCCCCAAACTGACGGGCAGACGGAAAGAACCAATCAGATTCTTGAGGATATGCTGAGGGCATGTGCACTCAAAAACAATCAGAGTTGGGACAAGAACTTACCGTATGCGGAATTCTCCTATAACAACAGCTATCAGGCTAGTATGAAGATGTCACCGTTTGAAGCTTTGTACGGGAGGAAGTGCAGAACTCCCCTATTTTGGAACCAAACAGGGGAAAGTAAAGTGTTTGGTCCCGAAGTACTACAAGAAGCCGAGGCGAAGGTGAGGGAAATTCGCAACAACTTGAGGATAGCACAGACACGCCAAAAGAGCTATGCCGATGTACAAAGAAGAGAGCTCGTTTTCAACGTGGGAGACTATGTCTATCTCAAGGTGTCCCCTATCCGAGGACTTTGTCGGTTCAAGGTGAAAGGGAAGTTGTCACCTCAATACATCAGACCCTTTCAAGTTCTGGAGAGGAAAGGCGAAGTGGCGTATCAGCTAGAATTACCGGCTCGCCTATCGGATGTGCACGATGTATTCCATGTGTCACAGCTCAAGAAATGTCTGAGAATGCCTGAAGAGGTGTTACCCATGAATGAGGTTGACGTAGCTGAGGATTTGTCTTATGCCGAGCAACCATCCAAGATTTCGGAGACAATGAAACGCCTCACAGGAAATAAAAGAATCCGGATGTGCAAGGTGCAGTGGAAGCATCACTCGAAAGAGGAAGCCACTTGGGAGCGAGAAGATGAGCTTAAGGCACAATTTCCGGAATTGTTTTCTTAGAACCACCAATCTCGAGGACGAGATTTCTTTTAAGGGTGGTAGAGCTTTAACACCCCAAAATCCTGTCAAGAGAGGAATTTAAAATTTTTTGGACGTGTTGCATGTGTTGCAAAAATTTAAATTCGAACTGGAATTCAAATTCAATTTCAAACCAGAAAGAAATGGAAAAAGAAAAAGGAAAACAGAAAAAAACCGGCCAGTGGGCCGAAACCCACCAGCCGGCCCACCCGATCCCGCGCCAGCCCGCTGCTGCGCGCGCCCCCCTTCTTCCTGCTGCGCGTGAACCCCTTCTTCCCACTGACACGCGGGGCCCGCCAACCTTTCTTCCTCCTCGCGCTCGCGCCCGCGCTCGGCCGGACTCTCTCACCCCGAATCAAAACCGACCCGGATCCTCGCGTATCCCAGCCGAATTTCGTTCGTGGGCGACGCAAACTCGATCACAACCGAACGCCACCCTCCCCCGTCTATAAAAAACCCCGGCATCGTCCCGTTTTTCCCCACGATCCGCCGATCTTCTCTCCGGTGAGAACTCGAGCCCCTCCGGCGAATTCTGCCCTATCTACGCTCGGGAATTCTGATCTAACTCGCTGGTCTTGATCCACCGCCTCCGGAGAACCTTGCAGGTGCAGAAAACGCGGTGGTTTGCAGTTCAAACACAGCGCCGACGAGCCTCGCCATGAATTCACCTCGGACCTCGTCGCCGACCGCTTTCCAGGACCTCCGAGCTCAAGAAAACCCCCGAGGTGAGATCCCCGACCTCCCCTCCACCGATCTATGCCAAAAAATCACAGTTTTAGGAAGCATTGACGAAGATCCGAAACTCTCCGGCGAGATTGCCGCCTCCCGCCGCCGTGCGCCGCCGGGCAGCGCCTCCCGCGCTCGATCAGAGCGACGTGGCCGTTTGTGCGCCGTCTATTTTAAATCGCACGGTAGAGTTTAAATCCCCGCGTACCGGTTCGACGTTATAATCTCAGCCGTCTGTTTTAAATCGGACGGTCCACGTCAGCCCCGCGTTATAAAGGCTAGAATTCTTAGGCGCTACCCCCTGGGGTTCTCAGAAAATAAGAGCTAGCCCCGGAAACTTCTGATCTAGCCCCTGGAACTTCAGAAAATCATGTAAATTCATTTAAAAATCAGTTTTAGCCCCTGGACTTAATAAAAATTAGGAAAAACCCCTCTGTTAAGTGTAGTTAGACCCCTGGAAATTCTTAAAATAAATTAATGGACCCTGTAGTGGGGTGAGTTTACCTTTTTAACCCTATTTGGAATTAAAGTTAGGAATTTTAATATGTGGCCAGTATTTAAAATTTAAAAGGTGGGACAAACATATTGTCAAATTCAAATTAAAAACTTTCCCAGTACTTAGAAAACCTTGGAGTGAGATAAAAATAGATTTTTGGCTGAAATGAATCTATTTAATTGATTATTCACATAGGAACACATTTTTTTAGTAGAGAATAATTCTGAAAATTAGAAAAATAAATGTAAAATAGTTTACATCAGAGGAAAAGATCAAAAATATATTATTAAATATTTTAGATCAGAACCTATTCTGTTTAGATGATGTGTGTTATTATTTTCATAATAAAGTTCACATTTAGGCATAGGAAATAAATCTGAAAATATAGCAACTAGGAAATGATAAATGAAGTTTCTAAAAATCCAAAGAATTCAGTTTAGGGTTGGTAGAAGGACTGAAGACACATATGGAGTAGGAAAATACCTTTCATGCATACTTGGTAGCTAAAAGGTGTAGTAATTGAATATAAGGAATTTATTTAAATTGGAAACTCATATATATAGTATGCAAGCATAAATATGAATACAAAAGTAGAAATCATATACACATGTTTAAAAGTGCATGTAAGCCAAAGATCAACACACATAGAGTAACCACAACACATAGAATTTGTGAATGGCTTTCATAAATGTGAATGTGTGGTTTGTATGAAGTGGAAGTGTGAACTATGTCTTATGGATTGTTGCTTTTCTTTTGCTATGTGTTGTAACACCCCAAAATTCTGTTAAGAGGGGAATTTAAAATTTTTTGGACGTGTTGCATGTATTGCAAAAATTTAAATTCAAACTGGAATTCAATTTAAACTCAAAACAGAAAAGAAATAGAAAAAGAAAAATGAAAACAGAAAAAAACCGGCCAGTGGGCCGAAACCCAACAGCCGGCCCACCCGATCCCGCGCCAGCCCGCAGCCGCGCGCGCCCCCTTCTTCCCACTGACATGCGGGGCCCGCTAGTCTTTCTTCCTCCTCGCGCTCGTGCCCGCGCTCGGCCGGACTCTCTCACAACCAAACGCCACCCTTCCCCCGTCTATAAAAACCCCGGCATCGTCCCGTTTTTCTCCACGATCCGCTGATTTTCGCTCCGGTGAGAACTCGAGCCCCTCCGGCGAATTCTGCCCGATCTACGCTCGGGAATTCTGATCTAACTCATTGGTCTTGATCCACCGCCTCCGGGGAACCTCGCAGGTGCAGAAAACTCGGTGGTTTCCAGTTCAAACACAACGCCGACGAGCCTCGCCGTGAATCCACCTCGGACCTCGTCGCCGATCGCCTTCTAGGACCTCCGAGCTCAAGAAAACCCCCGAGGTGAGATCCCCGACCTCCCCTCCACCGATCTATGCCGTAAAATCACAGTTTTAGGAAGAATTTACGAAGATCCGAAACTCTCCGGCGAGATCGCCGCCTCCCGCCGCCGTGCGCCGCCGGGCAGCGCCGCCTGCGCTCGATCAGAGCGACGTGGCCGCTTGTGCGCCGTTTATTTTAAATCGCATGGTAGAGTTTAAATCCCCGCGTACCGGTTCGACGTTATAATCTCAGCCATCTGTTTTAAATCGGACGGTCCACGTCAGCCCCGCGTTATAAAGACTGGAATTCTTACGCGCTACCCCCTGGGGTTCTCGAAAAATGAGAGCTAGCCCCGGAAACTTCTGATCTAGCCCCTAGAACTTTAGAAAATCATGTAAATTCATTTAAAAATCAGTTTTAGCACCTGGACTTAATTAAAATTAGGAAAAACCCCTCTGTTATGTGTAGCTAGACCCCTGAAAATTCTTAAAATAATATTATAGACCCTGTAGTGGGGTGAGTTTACTTTTTTAACCCTATTTGGTATTAAAGTTAGGAATTTGGAATATGTGGCTAGTATTTAAAATTTAAAAGGTGGGACAAACATATTGTCAAATTCAAACTAAAAACTTTCCCAGTACTTAGAAAACCTTGGAGTGAGATAAAAATAGATTTTTGGCTGAAATGAATCTGTTTAATTTATTATTCACATTTATTAGTTATAGGGACACATTTTTAAGTAAAGAATAATTCTGAAAATTAGAAAAATAAATGTAAAATAGTTTACATCAGAAGAAAAAGGTCAAAAATATATTATTAAATATTTTAGATCAGAACCTATTATGTTTAGATGATGTGTCTTATTATTTTCATAATAAAGTTCACATTTAGGCATAGGAAATAAATCTGAAAATATAGCAACTAGGAAATGATAAATGAAGTTTCTAAAATCCAAAGAATTCAGTTAGGGTTGGTAGAAGGATGAAGACACATATGGAGTAGGAAAATACCTTTCGTTCATACTTGGTAGCTAAAAGGTGTAGTAATTGAATATAAGGAATTTATTTAAATTGGAAACTCATATATATAGTATGCAAATATAAATGTGAATACAAAAGTAGAAATCATATACACATGATAAAAAGTACATGTAAGCCAAAGATCAACACACATAGAGTAACCACAACGCATAGAATTTGTGAATGGCTTTCATAAATGTGAATGTGTGGATTGTATGAAGTGGAAGTGTGAACTATGTCTTATGGATTGTTGTTTTTCTTTTGCTATGTGTGATGGTATGATGTAGAACCTGCTCCAGAGCAAGTTCTCCCTTTTCAAGATCAGGACTACCCATTTCAAGAGCAGCAGGAAGGAGGCAAGTGTCCTTGACCACTTTGATCCTATACTAGGATGTTTAGATAGAATTATTGCATTGTCAAGTTAAATATGAAACCCATGCTAGGAAGTTTCCCTAGAATTGCATTACCTTGTTTCCTTGTAGCTTGGGTTGGGATTTATTTTATCATGTCATTTATTATTATGCATATGCTTAGCCATGCTTAGAATTTGATATTTGGGATATGGGATCATCAATTTATTTTACCATACTCTTGAATGAGATATTATGAGTTATGTAGAGGTAGGGATCAAGGCAAGTTGGATATTTTGGTTGGTGCTGGGTGCACGAAACTCGAGTTTGTGTTTAGTACTTGCCTGGATCCTATGGACCGGTTCATGGAGCATGTAACCTGGCTTTACCGTGCCAACCACATGCTGAGATTGGGCAGCTTGGCCAATTAATTAGGTGTATCCCCGGCGTAGTATGGGTGTGTTGGATGGTGCGGGGAGTAGGTGTCAGCTGGACTACCATATGAACCGCAAGGCTCAAGAGGGGGCCACTGCAGTGGGGTTGGAGCCTCTTGTATGCTGTTAGGGGTGAAACCTCAGTGGGCCCACGCTCTTCAGGAATCCCTTTGTAAAGACTTCGTAGTGATCTCCTGGCTACACACCTGGGAAGTGTGAATGTGGTTCATAGCCACTGGCAAAATGGAGGTTCTTTTAGTCCACCCGACAACGGGGGATGAAATCACTACATGTGGGTACAGTGGTGCAAACTCTGCAGAGTAAAAACTGTCATGACAGTCGTGCTCACGGTCAAGAGCGGCTTGGACTTATTCATGATTAGAGGATGAGGACCTTGGAGGTTGTGGATGTTAAGCGGGGAGCTTAACATTGGGAAATGATGTTATGGTTATTTGATTATGATGATAGGATGGGAAATTGGGACCATTTCACCTGTGTAGTAATGTAGGTGCTTAATAAGCTAAGGTGATAGGTATTAATTGCGTAGTGCTTTAACCCTGAGTTCAATCTCCCCTTGTTCTAGCCATGCATGACATAACTTTCCCACACTTGCTGAGTACCATCGGTACTCAACCTTGCATATTTGTTGGTTTATATTGCTGCTCAGGTCAAGATAATGAAGTGGTGTATAATGACCAAGACATTGGACCCGAAGAAGGTTTCTAGGTTCATGGAGTCCCCCGGGCAACGCCTGTGACGGAGCCCACGAGAATAATTATTCCGCTGCTAGTTTATTTACTTGTGATGAACATATTATTGTCCATCGAGACATTTTCTATGTAAGACTTATTTATATTCGACACCTGGCTTGTAATAAATGATGCTTCACTATTTGTCATCACATGTATCAGAAAATGATCCTGACATACATGTGATATTCACTTGGTTGTTCTTCGGAAAAACCAGGTGTGACAGAGGTGGTATCAGAGCCAAGGTTGCCCGTAGGAACGTGGACCTAGGTAGAAATGGACGTATTTAAGGGCCCTATTTTCTTAAAAACTAATTTACAAGGTGTGTGTTGAAAAGGGTTATTTAATGGAGTCACATTCTTCATCTTACCTCAATTTTCATTCAAAATAGGATTTTTGTTTAAAAGTTTATCTAACCTAAGTTTAAATGCTTTCTGTTTTAGATGGTTCGCATGATTCACACCGCTCGCAAGTCCACAGGAGGGAGAGTTCCTGTAGTTGCCCTTGCCGAAAGAGAGGAGAGTCGTCCGGTGACGTACCTTTCCTACGGATTGGCAGTAGGAGGCTTGTTGCGCCGTCTTCGACGTATGCTCGAAGCCGCCGGCAATACGGGCAAGCTAATCATACACTATAGCTCCACCAGGACCATCCGGGAGAAGCGGGAAGAATGGAGTTCAGAAATGAGGATTGTCCATGAAAATCAGCTGCTTAAGATCCACCGCTTTCCAGCTTGTCGAGCGACACAGGTCGATGCGGAGAAGGATGTCACCTGGGAGGCCATCACCTGCCAGAGTCACATCTATCGTCGCCACCTGGACAGGACTGAGTACATGTATGTCCTCTAGCGCGAGAGTGGTACCACGGAGTATAAGTACCCGCCAGTGCAGCAAGGGACTTCCCATGAGCACATGGATCTGTGCTTGGAGGATGCTGCTATGCTCAGCACTCGACTGCAGGAGTGTCAGCAAGAGCTTCAGGATGTTCGGGACACCCTGAAGGAAACGGAGGCATTGCTGCGAGCCTGCTTAAGGGCGAGAGAAAGAGGAGATGGGAATGAACTGTGTGTCACCGTGAATGATACATGGACTCCTGACTCCCCAGATCGCCAGGCGGTCAGGCGTCGTCGCACTTCTCCACCAGCAGCCTCCCCACCCAAAGCAGAGTCAGAAGGCAGCCACAATAATGAGGAAGATCCCGAGGAGCCAGCTCAGTGATAGGAGTAGTGTAGAGTTTTTACCTTAGTTAGCAAGATGTCGAATAGTCGAGTCGTTACCTTAGTTAATGGTCTGTTAATGCTTGGTGTGTGACGTGAGTTGTGGAAGCCATGAGCAATTGTCCACAGCCTCGTATTCAGATTGTTTGGCTTTGGTGTGTGAACCCACATGAAATAATATTGCATTTATTTTTGTGTGAGATATGAACCCTCCGAAAAGTATAACAAAGCCTCAACACTTTAAAGTACAAACAAGTGAAAGTAGCAAGGTAATAAGTAACGCTTTAAATTAACATTTGGTTGATCATGCTAGATGGCTGGAAGAGGAAAAGGTCGTGCTGCCAACCCCGCCAACAACAACGATGAGGCCTGCAACCCTCATCTTTCTGGAGGCCAGGACAGGGTGGTCGCCGTGAAGGAGTTGATCTCCTCCACCAAATTTTGGAGAATCAAAATCAGCTCATCCAGAACTTGACTCAAGTGGTGGCCAACTTGCATCAAGTTCCACCTCCACATGCTGCACCACGCCAACCAAGGTTGAGTGAGTTTCTAGGAACTCAACCTCCAAAGTTTGCAAGTGCTGCTGAACCTCTGGAGGCAGATGATTGGCTTAAGACCATTGAGAGCAAGATGAGGATCATACAGTGCCATGGGTATGAGAGGGTGCTGTTTGCCTCTCATCAATTGCATGGACCTGCTGCTGATTGGTGGACCGCCTACGTGGCCGCCCATCATGACCCTGAGAACATCACTTGGGAAGAGTTCAAGCGTAGCTTCTGCAACCATTCCATACCAAGGGGTGAACTCAAAAACAAGAGGAAGGAGTTCTTGGGACTGCAGCAGGGAAACATGATGGTGAGGGAGTACCTCACTAAATTCACTCAACTTTCCTGTTATGCCACACGGGACATAGAGACTGATGAGTAGAAACATGATTGTTTCGTGGAAACTCTCACAGCAGAAATGCAGTGTGCAATGTCCTCCAACGAGTACGAAAGCTTCCAAAAGATGGTGGACAGAGCGTTTGTGGTAGAAAGGAAGCTGAAGGCCTTGGAAAATGAGAATAAGAGGAAGGCCGGGTGGTCACATCAAGCCTCAGGGAGCAACACCCGCCCACGTCTGATGCAGCAACCCGCAGGGCGGACGAACCGTGCTGCGGTACCCTACTCAGCACCAAGAGGGTACAACCCGAACTACAGGCCTCCGGCAGCACCAATACAGCCACAACGTAAGTTCGTACAGCAGCCTCGCCCTACATATCAACCTCGACCAGCAGGACAACGACCTCCAAACCAACCCCGAGACAACCAAGGCCAGGCACCTAAGGTCGGGTGCAATGTTTTAGCTGTGGTGAATTGGGGCACTACGCCCATAAGTGCCCAAAGAAGAAGCCCACGCAGCCACAACAGCAGAATGTAATCAGAGGACGGGTGAACCACGTCACTATGGAGGAAGCACAAGAGCCACCCGACGTGGTAGTTGGTAAGTTTCTTGCCAATTTACACATTGCAACCCTGCTGTTTGATTCTGGTGCTACCCACTCGTTCATTGCTCAAGGGTTTGTTAAGAAGCATGACCTAGCAACAACACAAATGAACCATATGCTAGCTGTAAACTCTCCAGGTGGAGAAATAAGGACAAGACAAGTGTGTCCCAAAGTGAACCTAGACATTAATGGGGTAGTATTTACTGCTAACCTCATAGTGATAGATTCACAAAGGATAGATATTATCTTGGGTATGGATTGGTTGACCAAACATAAAGGAATCATCCATTGTTCGACCAGAACGGTGGAACTAACTCACCCTAGTGGCACAAGAGTAAAGTTCATAACAATACACGAGCCTACGAGGGACATTAAATTAAATCAAGTTGAGGTGAAAGTTGAGGAGATCAGGACCATCAGGGAATATCCAGATGTTTTTCCGGAGGAGTTGTCAGGTATGCCTCCCGATCGTGAAGTGGAATTCGCAATTGAGCTAGTGCCTGGAACAGCCCCGATATACAAGAGACCTTATCGGATGGACTCCAAGCAGCTGGGAGAACTCAAGGATCATTTGAGAGAATTGACGGAGAAGGGGTATATTCGTCCTAGTTCCTCACCATGGGGACCTCCGGTGATATTTGTGCCCAAGAAGGACGGAACCCAAAGGTTATGCGTGGATTACCGTGCCTTGAATGAGGTAACCATCAAGAACAAGTACCCATTACCCCGCATTGAAGACTTGTTTGATCAGTTGAGGGGAGCTTGTGTGTTCTCGAAAATTGATCTCAGGTCGGGATACCACCAACTCAAGATAAGGCAATCTGATATTCCCAAGACAGCTTTCGTATCTCGGTACAGACTGTATGAATACACCGTCATGCCTTTCGGGCTAACGAATGCCCTGGCATATTTCATGTATCTCATGAACAAGGTATTCATGGAATATCTGGACAAATTTGTGGTGGTTTTCATAGATGACATTCTCGTCTTCTCCAAAGATGAAGAAGAACATGAGAAACATCTAAGCTTGGTGTTGCAGAAGCTGAGAGAACACCAACTATATGCCAAGTTGAGCAAGTGTGAGTTTTGGCTGAAGAGAGTTCCCTTCTTAGGACATATAATCTCGGAGGGAGGAATCAATGTGGATCCTGCCAAAATAGAGGATATACAGAAGTGGAACACCCCTGAAAATGTCGGGGAAGTTCGAAGCTTTTTGGGATTGGCTGGATACTGTCGACGGTTTATTGAGGGATTCTCTAAGATCTCGAGACCCCTTACCAAAATGTTGGAGAAGGGAATCACATTCACATGGACGCCACAGTGCGAGACGAGTTGTCAGGAGTTAAAGAAAAGACTGACAACAGCCCCAGTGCTGGTTATGCCAGATATGCAAAAGAACTTTACGGTGTACTGCGATGCCTATTGAAACGGGTTGGGATGTGTTCTCATGCAATAAGGGCATGTCGTGGCTTATGCATCCCGACAACTCCGGAAGCACGAGAAAAAACTATCCTACATATGACCTAGAACTAGCCGCAGTGGTACACGCGTTGAAAATTTGGCGGCACTATTTGATGGGGAAGAGGACCGAGATATATACGGATCATAAGAGTTTGAAGTACATTTTCACACAGCTAGACCTCAACCTCAGACAAAGGAGATGGTTAGAGCTAATCAATGACTTTGATGTGGGCATCAACTATCATCCTGGGAAAGCAAACGTCGTGGCCGATGCTTTAAGTCGGAAAGTGCAGGTCAATAAGTTGAGCTTGAAGGACATGCCTGCAGAATTGAAGGACGAGGTTATAAAGCTCAATCTATGCCTTGTGAATAGTGGGGAAGCCATCGCCATGGAAGTGGACTCCACACTAGAGCAAGACATACGCGATGGTCAAAAGAACGACGAGAAGATACAAGAAATCAGGCAACTCATCAAGGAAAATAAAGCTCCTGGTTTCATAGAGGATGAACAAGGCACGGTGTGGCACGGGAAAAGGATTTGTGTGCCTGAAGTAAAGGAGATCCGTGAATTAATTTTGAAGGAGGCTCACGATTCCGACTATTCCATTCATCCTGGGAGTACGAAATGTACCAGGACCTCAAGAGCAGGTATTGGTGGTATGGCATGAAGCGAGATGTCGCGAAACATGTTGCCCTATGTGACACATGTCAGTTGGTGAAAGCAGAACATCAACGACCTGCGGGATTATTGCAACCACTCAAAGTGCCTGAATGGAAATGGGAAGAAATCGGTATGGATTTCATAGTGGGGTTGCCTAGGACCCAATCAGGATATGATTCAATATGGGTCATCATCGACAGGCTAACCAAGGTAGCTCACTTCATCCCCGTGAAGGAAAGCTACAGTGGATCCAAATTGGCGGAGTTGTACATGTAAAGGATCGTATGTTACCATGGGGTGCCGAAGAAGGTAGTGTCGGATCGAGGGACACAGTTCACCTCGAGGTTCTGGCAGAAGTTGCACGAAACCATGGGAACCCATCTGAACTTTAGTTCTGCCTATCATCCCCAAACTGATGGGCAGACGGAAAGAACCAATCAGATTCTTGAGGATATGCTGAGGGCATGTGCACTCAAAAACAATCGGAGTTGGGACAAGAACTTACCGTATGCGGAATTCTCCTATAACAACAGCTATCAGGCCAGTATGAAGATGTCACCGTTCGAAGCTTTGTATGGGAGGAAGTGCAGAACTCCCCTATTTTGGAACCAAACAGGGGAAAGTAATGTGTTTGGTCCCGAAGTACTACAAGAAGCCGAGGCGAAGGTGAGGGAAATTCGCAACAACTTGAGGATAGCACAAACACGCCAAAAGAGCTATGGCGATGTACGAAGAAGAGAGCTCGTTTTCAACGTGGGAGACTATGTCTATCTCAAGGTGTCCCCTATCCGAGGACTTCGTCGGTTCAAGGTGAAAGGGAAGTTGTCACCTCGATACATCGGACCCTTTCAAGTTCTGGAGAGGAAGGGCGAAGTGGCGTATCAACTAGAATTACCGGCTCACCTATTGGATGTGCACGATGTATTCCATGTGTCACAGCTCAAGAAATGTCTGAGAACGCCTGAAGAGGTGTTACCCATGAATGAGGTTGACGTAGCTGAGTATTTGTCTTATGCCGAGCAACCATTCAGGATTTTGGAAACAATGGAACGCCTCACCAGAAATAAAAGAATTCGGATGTGCAAGGTGCAGTGGAAGCATCACTCAGAAGAGGAAGCCACCTGGGAGCGAGAAGATGAGCTTAAGGCACAATTTCCGGAATTGTTTTCTTAGAACCACCAATCTCGAGGACGAGATTTCTTTTAAGGGGGGTAGAGCTGTAACACCCGAAAATCTTGTTAAGAGGGGAATTTAAAAATTTTTGGACGTGTTGCATGTATTGCAAAAATTTAAATTCAAACTGGAATTCAATTTAAACTCAAAACAGAAAAGAAATAGAAAAAGGAAAACAAAAAAAAAACCGGCCAGTGGGCCGAAACCCACCAGCTGGCCCACCCGATCCCGCGCCAGCCCGCAGTCGCGCGCGCCCCCTTCTTCCCACTGACATGCGGGGCCCGCCAGTCTTTCTTCCTCCTCGCGCTCGCGCCCACGCTCGGCCGGACTCTCTCACCCCGAATCAAAACCGACCCGGATCACTGCGTATCCCAGCCGAATTTTGTTCGTGGGCGACGCAAACTCGATCACAACCAAACGCCGCCCTTCCCCCGTCTATAAAAACCCCGGCATCGTCCCGTTTTCCCCACGATCCGCCGATTTTCTCTCCGGTGAGAACCCGAGCCCCTCCGGCGAATTCTGCCCGATCTATGCTCGGGAATTCTGATCTAACTCGTTGGTCTTGATCCACCGCCTCCGGGGAACCTCGCAGGTGCAGAAAACTCGGTGGTTTGCGGTTCAAACACAGCGCCGACGAGCCTCGCCATGAATCCACCTCGGACCTCGTCGCCGATCGCCTTCCAGGACCTCCGAGCTCAAGAAAACCCCCGAGGTGAGATCCCCGACCTCCCCTCCACCGATCTATGCCATAAAATCACAGTTTTAGGAAGAATTTACGAAGATCCGAAACTCTCCGGCGAGATCGCCGCCTTCCGCCGCCGTGCGCCGCCGGGCAGCGCCGCCCGCGCTCGATCAGAGCGACGTGGCCGCTTGTGCGCCGTCTATTTTAAATCGCACGGTAGAGTTTAAATCCCCGCGTAACGGTTCGACGTTATAATCTCAGCCGTCTGTTTTAAATCGGACGGTCTACGTCAGCCCCGCGTTATAAAGACTGGAATTCTTACGCGCTACCCCCTGGAGTTCTCGGAAAATGAGAGCTAGCCCCGGAAACTTCTGATCTAGCCCCTGGAACTTCAGAAAATCATGTAAATTCATTTAAAAATCAGTTTTAGCCCCTGGACTTAATAAAAATTAGGAAACCCCCCTCTGTTATGTGTAGCTAGACCCCTGAAAATTCTTAAAATAATATTATAGACCCTGTAGTGGGGCGAGTTTACTTTTTTAACCCTATTTGGTATTAAAGTTAGGAATTTGGAATATGTGGCTAGTATTTAAAATTTAAAAGGTGGGACAAACATATTGTCAAATTCAAATTAAAAACTTTCCCAGTACTTAGAAAACCTTGGAGTGAGATAAAAATAGATTTTTGGCTGAAATGAATCTGTTTAATTTATTATTCACATTTATTAGTTATAGGGACACATTTTTAAGTAAAGAATAATTCTGAAAATTAGAAAAATAAATGTAAAATAGTTTACATCAGAGGAAAAGGTCAAAAATATATTATTAAATATTTTAGATCAGAACCTATTCTGTTTAGATGATGTGTCTTATTATTTTCATAACAAAGTTCACATTTAGGCATAGGAAATAAATCTGAAAATATAGCAACTAGGAAATGATAAATGAAGTTTCTAAAATCCAAAGAATTCAGTTAGGGTTGGTAGAAGGATGAAGAGAGATATGGAGTAGGAAAATACCTTTCATGCATACTTGGTAGCTAAAAGGTGTAGTAATTGAATATAAGGAATTTATTTAAATTGGAAACTCATATATATAGTATGCAAATATAAATGTGAATATAAAAGTAGAAATCATATACACATGATAAAAAGTACATGTAATCCAAAGATCAACACACATTGAGTAACCACAACACATTGAATTTGTGAATGGCTTTCATAAATGTGAATGTGTGGTTTGTATGAAGTGGAAGTGTGAACTATGTCTTATGGATTGTTGTTTTTCTTTTGCTATGTGTGATGGTATGATGTAGAACCTGCTCCAGAGCAAGTTCTCCCTTTTCAAGATCAGGACTACCCATTCCAAGAGCAGCAGGAAGGAGGCAAGTGTCCTTGACCACTTTGATCCTATACTAGGATGTTTAGATAGAATTATTGTATTGTCAAGTAAATATGAAACCCATTCTAGGAAGTTTCCCTAGAATTGCATTACCTTGTTTCCTTGTAGCTTGGGTTGGGATTTATTTTATCATGTCATTTATTATTATGCATATGCTTAGCCATGCTTAGAATGGGATATTTGGGATATGGGATCATCAGTTTATTTTACCATACTCTTGAATGAGATATTATGAGTTATGTAGAGGTAGGGATCAAGGCAAGTTGGATGTTTTGGTTGGTGCTGGGTGCACGAGACTCGGGTTTGCTGTTAGGGGTGACACCTCAGTGGGCCCACGCTCGTCGGGAATCCCTTTGTAAAGGCTTCGTAGTGATCTCCTGGCTACACACCTGGGAAGTGTGAATGTGGTTCGTAGCCACTGGCATAATGGAGGTTCTTTTAGTCCACTCGGCAACGGGGGATGAAATCACTACATGTGGGTACAGTGGTGCAAACTCTGCAGAGTAAAAACTGTCATGACAGCCGTGCTCACTGTCAAGAGCGGCTTGGACTTATTCATGATTAGAGGATGAGGACCTTGGAGGTTGTGGATGTTAAGCGGGGAGCTTAACATTGGAAATGATGTTATGGTTATTTGATTATGATGATAGGACGGGAAATTGGGACCATTTCACCTGTGTAGTAATGTAGGTGCTTAATAAGATAAGGTGATAGGTATTAATTGCATAGTGCTTTAACCCTGAGTTCAATCTCCCCTTGTTCTAGCCATGCATGACATAACTTTCCCACACTTGCTGAGTACCATCGGTACTCAACCTTGCATATTTGTTGGTTTATATTGCTGCTCAGGTCAAGATAATGATGTGGTGTATAATGACCAAGACTTTGGACCCAAAGAAGGTTTCTAGGTTCATGGAGTCCCCCGAGCAACGCCTGTGACGGAGCCCACGAGAATAATTATTCCGCTGCTAGTTTATTTACCTGTGATGAACTTATTATTGTCCATCGAGACATTTGCTATGTAAGACTTATTTATATTCGACACCTGGCTTGTAATAAATGATGCTTCACTATTTGTCATCACATGTATGAGAAAATGATCCTGGCATACATGTGATATTCACTTGGTTGTTCTTCGGAAAAACCGGGTGTGACATGTGTGATGGTATGATGTAGAACCTGCTCCAAAGAAAGTTCTCCCTTTCCAAGATCAGGACTACCCATTCCAAGAGCAGCAGGAAGGAGGCAAGTGTCCTTGACCACTTTGTTCCTATACTAGGATGTGTAGATAGAATTATTTGCATTGTCAATTGAAATATGAAACCCATGCTAGGAAGTTTCCCTAGAATTGCATTACCTTGTTTTCCTTGAAGCTTGGGTTGGGATTTGCTTTATTATGTCATTCATTCATATTACTTATGCTTAGCCATGCTTAGAATGGGATAAGTGGGAGATGATATCATCAACTTGTTTACCTTACTCTTGAATGAGATATTATAAGTTATGTAGAGGTAGGGATCAAGGCAAGTTGGATGTTTTGGTTGGTGCTGGGTGCACGAGACTCGGGTTTGTGTATTGTACTTGCCTGGATCCTAAGGACCGGTTCATGGAGCATGTAACCTGGCTTTACCGTGCCAACCACATGCTGAGATGGGGCAGCTTGGCCATTTAATTAGGTGTATCCCCGGCGTAGTACGGGTGTGTTGGATGGTGCGGGGAATAGGTGTCAGCTGGACTACCATATGAACCGCAAGGCTCAAGAGGGGGCCACTGCAGCGGGGTTGGAGCCTCTTGTATGCTGTTAGGGGTGAAACCTCAGTGGGTCCACGCTCGTCGGGAATCCCTTTGTAAAGGCTTCGTAGTGATCTCCTGGCTACACACCTGGGAAGTGTGAATGTGGTTCGTAGCCACTGGCATAATTGAGGTTCTTTTAGTCCACCCTGCAACGGGGTATGAAATCACTACATGTGGGTACAGTGGTGCAAACTCTACAGAGTCAAAACTGTCATGATAGCCGTGCTCACGGTCAAGAGCGGCTTGGACTTATTCATGATTAGAGGTGTGATGGTTTTGGAAGTTGAGAATGTTAAGCGGGGAGCTTAACATTGGAAATCATGTTATGGTTATTTGATTATGATGATGGGATGGGAAATTGGGACCATTTCACCTGTGTAGTAATGTAGGTGCTTATTAAGCTAAGGTGATAGGTATTAATTGCATAGTGCTTTAACCCTGAGTTCAATCTCTCCTTGCTTTATCCATGCATGACATAACTTTCCCACACTTGCTGAGTACCAATGGTACTCAAACTTGCATATTTGTTGGTTTATATTGCTGCTCAGGTCAAGAGAATGATGTGGTGTTTAATGGTCAAGACTTTGGACCTGAAGAAGGTTTCTAGGTTCATGGAGTCCCCCGGGCAACGCCTGTGACGGAGCCCTCAAGAATAATATTCCGCTGCTAGTTGATTTGATTGTGATGAACTTATTATTGTCCATCGAGACATTTGCTATGTAAGACTTATTTATATTCGACACCTGGCTTGTAATAAATGATGCTTCACTATTTGTCATCACATGGATGAGAAAATGATCCTGGCATACATGTGATATTCACTCAGTTGTTCTTTGGAAAAACCGGGTGTGACACTCAAGGATCTTGTTAACTTTGGTTAAGTTAGCAAGTTCATCCTTGATGGTGGTGTTTGAGTCTTTTAACTTCAAGCAAGCTTCCTTGCTTGAAGCTAACTCAAGTTCTAGTGATTTATTTTGTTCCTTTTCAAGTTCAAGAAGCTTTTCAATCTCAAGATATTCCTCCTATTGGGAGATGATCATATCTTCCTGACGATTGACTAACTTCTCCATATCAACAAGCTTATCAATTAGAAATTTCATCTTAGCAGCTGTCTTTTTGTCTAAATCCCTAAGCATATATTTATTTTCATCACTGCTATCATCCTCACTAGAATTATCACTATCACTAGTAAAAGAATGCGAGAGGGAAGATTTAGTTATTACCTTTCTTTTACCTTCCTTTGCCATTAGACAAGTGTTGTCGGTGTCCTTCCGTGCGCCCATGGTTGGGAAGAGAGTGGATTTCTTGGTAGTCTTCTTTATGGCTATGGTGGCCATATCCTCTTTTTCTTCGGATGAGGATTCATCATTGGAGTCCCACTCCTTGTGATGCCCTGGATTCCGGGAATCGGAACCTGGACCGATGCGTATGTGTGCCCAGGATGTTCATCACATATACACATATATTCCACAAACTGAATTCAGAATATATATTACCATGAATAACGGGGTTTATTACAATGTCTTATGAGTCTTGGACTCAATCTAGTAGCGGAAGTCTTATCTTAGCAGCGGAAGTCTTCTAAACTAATGCGGAAGCAATTAATCAGCAACAGCGGCTCCATCTCTACTCCATCCCCACAGGCAAGTTGATGGTGGATCACACTCCTAATACTCCATGTGGTCTTCATAGTACTCCTCTTCTGTTGCTGATGATGTATGATAATGCAAGTTTGAGTACATGATGTACTCAGCAAGTGCAGGAAAATATGATATGTAGCTCACAGCAAGGTAGTTATAAAAAGGCTCATTGCAGAAAGCAAAGTTTATTTTACAAAACTGGATAAAAACAGCAACTCAGCTTTAGGTGAATGTAATCCCAACATGTATTTAAACACCAACATACCTCCATCATGTTCCATCACTTTCATGTATCTTCCAGACATTTATCTTTCTCAATTATTCTCAAGCTCGTGAATACCATCTCGTATTCACTACCATCTCATGAATACTATCTCATATTTACTACCATTTCATCTCATATTCAATTCCATCTCATACCGAGACCAATGCTCATTGCCATGACTCAACAGTCATGCAACCAATCTCATTACCCAGACTCAACATCCCGGAACCATTACCAAAGACCAAACCAAAACCAAACCAATTATCCAAACCATAACCGAATACCATCCCATCTAATCATGTGAGTTGTCCAGGCGCTCGTGACCGTAAGCTCGGCTATCATGATAGTTTTAGACTCTGCAGAGTTTGCGCCACTTTACCCACAAGTTTATGATTTCGTCACCCGTCGGCGACTGCAGAACCTCCATAATACCAGTACACAACCGTCGGTGTATGGTCAAGAGATCACAAAATAGCCTTTACAAAGGGGCCACTAGATGTATGGACTCACTAAGGTTTCACCGGCAGGCTAGAATCTCCAATTCTCCCACCCACGGGCCCCCTCTTGTGCCATGCAGTTCCCAGTGCAGTCCTCACTCGACTCCCATGTGACACCCTCAATTCTGTGGAAAACCACGGAACCGAGAACTGATGCATATGTGTGCCCAGGATGTTCATCACACATACACATATGTTCCACAAACTGAATTCAGAATATATATTACCATGAATAACAGAGTTTATTACAATGTTTCATGAGTCTTGGACCCATGCTCACAGCGGAAGTCTTATTTCTATGCAGCGGAAGTCTTTATTCTAATGCGAAAGCAATTTAACTAATGCGGAAGCAATTCTAGGCAGCAATGACTCCATTTCTACTCCATTCCCACAGGCAAGGTTGAGAACAGATCACACGCCTTAATGCTCCATTTGGTCTTCATTGTAGTCTTCTCCTGCTGCTGATGATGAAATAAAAATGCAAGTTTGAGTACAAGGATGTACTCAGCAAGTGCGGGAAAATATGATATGAAGTCTCATAACAAGGTAGGTATAAAAAGGCTCATTTGCAGTAAAGCAAAGTTATTTATCAAAAGCACGATAAAACAGCGACTTATCCTTAAGTGAATGTAATCCCAACATGTATTAAAATACCAATCATACCTCCGTCATGTTCATAACCAGTCATCAATCAACCTCATTCTCGCTCATGAATACCTCCTCGTATTCGCTACCATCTCATGAATACCATCCTGTATTCGCTACCATTTCATCTCATAAACAACTTCGTCTCCCACCGAGACCAACCTTGTTGCCATGACTCAACAGTCATGCAACCATCTTATCACCCGGACTCAACAGTCCCAAAACAAAACCATAACCAAACCACCATAACCAATAACCATCCCATCTAATCATGGCAGTTGGCAAGGCGCTCGTGACCGTAAGCTCGGCTATCATGATAGTCTTAAGAACTCTGCAGAGTTTGCACCACTTTACCCACAAGTTTGTGATTTCGTCACCCGTCGACGACTGCAGAACCTCCATTATACCAGTACACAACCGTCGGTGTATGGCCAAGAGATCACAAAATAGCCTTTACAAAGGGGCTACTAGATGTATGGACTCACTAAGGTTTCACCGGCAGGCTAGAATCTCCAATTCTCCCACCCACGGGCCCCCTCTTGTGCCATGCAGTTCCCAGGGAAGTCCTCACTCGACTCCCATTCCCCACGCCTTCCACAGTCCATAACAATCTAGCAACTTACCTAATTACTCAGCTAATCCGCACCCATACTTGGCCTTGTGGTGGCACTGTTATCCTGGCATGTGCATGCATGAACCGGTCCTTAGATCTACGGCAAGTAAACCACCATATCATGCTACCTCATTCACAAACCCAGTCTTGTCTAGATCTCCCTCCGATCCATGTCCATTAACAATATCAGTTTCTTATTGTCATTACGAGTGCAGTTAGCTAGACACATCTATCTCACTTCCCAATCCCATGGACTCAGCGAAGCATAAAAGTAAAAACCATACCCGACTCATAAACTTCCCAGGCGACAAGGGTGGTTTAACCAAAGCTAGTAAACTCCTATAAAAGGGTTTTCCCATCATATTTGACTCAGCACACACACCTTTTCGCAAAACAAAACAGTTTTACTCAAAACTTAGGATCAATATGGTCAAGGAGCACTTGCCTTGTTCTTGCGGTTCCGGTTGCTCTTGGATCTCGAAACCTTGCTGTTGCAGCTCATCGTAGACAGCTCCCTGAGCTTGTCCTTCTATACAGGATCACACACATACAAGATTCATGACAATCAATACCATGCACAAACTTTAAACTAGATGCGATGCTGCATATGCATGCTATCCTATGATCAGCTTTATTAGATCGGTTTGTACGTGTTCTTGCATGGCTTTATGATGAACAGGGGTGTTCGTATCAGATGTGGACGTGGCGATGACCTTGTCTTTATATCAACCCGATCAACAAGTGATCTGTCCACGAGAAAGCTTCTGTTCGAAAGGAATCGAAGAACAGATGCAAAGAAAACACGATGATGTCGTAAGGTGGTATTGGAGACCTACCTTACATTCTTCTCGGTCTTCGGGTACTTCTCAGATTGTTGGGCTCTATTCCGGCGATCTTCCTTGCTGAACTCCGGCGATGGCTTTCTCGGCGAGTTGAGGCTAGGGCTCTAAGTCGTCGGCTTAGGAGTTGGAAAAGAAATTTGTGGTTTCGGCCAAGGGTTCTGGGTTCTATTTATAATCGGGAGAAGAAGAGTCCTAATCTGATTGTATTCCGAATAAAAGTCCTATTCAGATCATCGTTGGATCCTAACATCTTATCTTTAGTTGATTTGGTGCGGTAACATTGTGGAATTCAGGTTGGTTTCTCCTCCGTACCGGTATTCTTACGCGTACAGAATCCAAAACCGCTTCAGAACCCGTTACCTTCGCGGTGATGAGCTCCGGAAGCTCCACGTGTCCACCGGGCCTGGTCAATCCCTTTCCGCAGAGACGAGCTCCGGTTGTGCCGCGTGTCAAGCGAGCGAGGCCTCCCTTCTTCTTTGGAGGCGAGCTCCTCGTGCGCCACATATCATGGCGGTCGGGACCTCCTCTCTATTCGGAGGTGGCTCCACGCACGCCACATGTTAGTGACGGTATTTTCCCTCTTTCCTTAGAGACGTGCTCTGAGGTAGACACGTGTCCAACAATGTCAGACCTACCGGAGATAAGCTCCGGTGATGATACGTGTCCAATAGAACTGGACCTTCTTGGAGGTGAGCTCCGAGATTGACACGTATCCGCGTGACTGGTCCTCTGATTCCCGCGGGGACTATCTCCGAAGGTGACATGTGTCCTGCGGAAATGCCTTTGCTTCTTCCGCAGAGGCTAGCTCTGGGGGCAACACGTGTCCCACAGGGTCGAACCTCCCCCCCCCCCCCTTGCGGAGATAAGCCCCGAGCCTGCCACGTAGCCAGTTTAGCGGCGGTCCTCTTCCCACTTTGCAGGAATGAGCTCCGAACACGCCACGTGGCCAGAGGGCCGTGGTAAGTTGTCTTCGGCGCTCTCGGTGAACTGGATTCGGCTCTTATTGGCTATCCTTTTGATATTTTTCTCTGTTCCTACTTTTCTTAAAATGTTTTCTCTTCATAAAACATGAATATATGCTGACACAAGAAATGAGGGTGTTACAAATCTACCCGCCTTAAATTGAATCTCGCCCTTGAGATTCGTTAGTAGAGAACAGATGGGGAAATTCTGCCTTGATGTCTTCTTCACGCTCCGATGTGGCTTCGGCCTCGGTGTGATGGCTCCATTGTACCTTGCACCATCGGATCACTTTGTTCCTGGTGACCCTTTCCTTTACGTCCAAAATTCGGACAGGGTGTTCCGCATAAGTCAGGTCTTCTTGAAGTTCAAGCTCTTCCATTGGTGCTTGCTCCTCCGGTACTCTCAAGCACTTCTTGAGCTGGGATACATGAAACACGTCATGTACGTCGGAGAGATATGTTGGAAGCTCTAGTTGATAGGCTACTTCTCCTCGCTTGTCCAAAATTTTAAATGGTCCGATGTAGCGAGGTGCTAGCTTGCCTTTGACCTTGAAACGTTGTTGGCCACGGATAGGCGATACCTTAAGGTATACGAAGTCTCCTCCTTCAAAAGTTAACTTCCTTCGCCTATTGTCCGCATAGCCTTTCTGTCGTGACTGAGCAGCCTTTAAATTCTCCCGTATCGTTTGGACTTGCTTTTCAGCTTCTTGTAGCACTTCGGGTCAAACACCTGGTTCTCTCCGGTTTCGTTCTAAAACAGCGGCGTTCTACACAGTCTACCATATAATGCTTCGAAAGGCGACATCTTCAAGCTAGCTTGGTAGCTGTTGTTATAGGAGAATTCAGCGTACGGTAAACTCCTATCCCAACTATGCCCACGTTTCAAGGCGCAAGCTCTCAACATGTCTTCCAAAATTTGGTTTGTCCTTTCGGTTTGCCCATCGGTTTGTGGGTGATAGGCGGAGCTAAAATCCAGTCATGTACCCATAGCTTTCTGCAGCTTCCTCCAGGATCTAGAAGTAAACTGAGAACCTCGATCTGAGACTATCCTTTTCGGAACTCCATGACGGCACATGATCTGCTCCATGTACAACTCGACTAGTTTTGCAACGTTGCACTTGGCCCTTATGGGGAGAAAATGGGCTGTTTTCATCAATCGGTCCACGATTACCCAGATGGAGTCATAACCCGACTGAGTACGTGGCAATCCGACGATGAAATCCATGCTGATGTCTTCCCATTTCCACTTGGGTACCTTCAAAGGTTGCAACAATCCAGCGGGTCTTTGATGTTCGTCCTTTACCCGTTGGCATGTGTCGCATAGGGCAACGTATTCGGCTATATCCCTTTTCATACCATCCCACCAATAACAAGTCTTCAAGTCCTTGTACATTTTGGTACTTCCGGGATGTATGGAATAGGGTGAATCATGTGCCTCTTTTAATATCATGTTGCGGATGTGCTTCATGTTAGGCACACAAATCCTTTTTCCTAGCCAAAGCGTTTCCTTCTCATCGTCTTTGAAATCCTTCTCTATTCCTTGTCGGATCCTTTCCTTGATCTCCTTGATGTCCTCATCCGTTGCTTGGCCATCTCTTATCTCTTGCTCCAATGAAGAGTGGATCTCCATTATTTCCATGTTGTTCAAGAATCCGAGGTGTAACCGTTCGAACTCCTTACGTAGTTCGGGTGGTGGCTCCCGAACCGTGAGTTGGTGACATGCTCCCTTCCGGCTCAATGCATCAGCTACTACATTGGCCTTCCCGGGGTGGTAGTTTATTCCAACATCATAATCCTTGATGAGTTCCAACCATCGACGTTGCCTAAAATTCAAGTCCGTTTGTGTAAATATGTACTAGAGGCTTTTATGATCGGTATAGATCTCACATCGATGACCAAGGTTATAATCTCTCCAAATCTTCAACGCATGCACTAGTGCTGCTAGCTCCAAGTCATGACTAGGATAATTAAGCTCGTGCTTCTTTAATTGCCGTGAGGCATACGCTACCACTTGTCCTTCTTGCATGAGCACACATCCGAGCCCCTGTCTGGATGTGTCACAATATATGTCAAAGCTCCTGCTTACGTCCGGCAATACCAAAACCGGCGCTGTGGTTAGCCTTTTCTTGATCTCCTCAAAACTTTCTTGGCATGCTGGTGTCCATCGAAAGGCTTTTCCCTTCGTTAACAACTCCGTCATAGGCTTTGCAATCTTAGAGATGTCCCTAATGAAACATCGGTAGTATCCAGCCATCCCAAGAAAACTCCGAATATCCCTCACGTTTTGCGGTTGGTCCCACTTCAGAACATCACTCACTTTTCCGGGATCAACCGATACCCCTTCTTCGGAGATAATGTGGCCTAGGAACGATATTTCCTTTAGCTAGAATTGACACTTGTTAAGCTTGGCATACAATTGATGCTCACGCATTTTCTGCAAGGTCAATTTCAAATGTTCTTCATGCTCTTTCTCACTTTTTGAATACACCATAATGTCGTCGATGAAAACCACGACGAACTTATCCAAGTACTCCATGAAAACCTTGTTCATGAGGTACATGAAGTATGCGGGTGCATTTGTTAACCCAAAGACATGACGGTATATTCATACAAACCATACCGTGTTCGAAAGGCAGTCTTGGGTATATCGGAGGGCTTCATCTTCAGCTGGAAATATCCCGACCAAAGATCAATCTTGGAGAACACTCGGGCTCCTTTCATTTGGTCGAATAGGTCCTCTATACGGGGCAGAGGGTATTTGTTCTTGATTGTCACCTGTGAGACCTATGTGTGCTGAATACATTGGCAATTAGGATAAAAGTTAGCATTAACATTCAATGTTTTGAATATTGCCAAAACATTCTTCTGTGGCAAGGTCCGACAAGTTATTTGTTAGGTCTGCCAAGTGTTGGCAAGGTCCGACGCAAGGTCCGGAGAGCTCCTGCAAGGTCCGAAGAGCTTCTGTGAGGTCCGGAGCTTGTTTTTAGGGAGCTCCCGTGAAGTTCAACTCGTAGAACTGCAGCGTCTTGTTTTTGCTTTTAACTCGCAATGTTTCAAACTTGCTTTATGGGAAGGTTTGCATAGTATTAATTTGCTAAGTTTTTGGTGTGTTTTGGTGGTTATGGCTATTATCATTTGATATGGTTTGCAACATGCTTATGTGACGTGCTCATGTAAGGTGTTGTGGTTTTCGAACTAACGTGAGTCAAGTCGAGGACTTGTGCTCGGAAGAATTGGTTGTTTATTCATGTGCAGGTGTTGCTTGAGTTCAAGACAAGGCTGGTGACGGGATCCTTGGACTAGTCTCAGGGAGGAGATGAGGTTCCAACAACCAAGTTCGGGAGGAGCTGTGGTTGAGTTGATCGGGAGGTCGCGCAGCATGTTTGGATCAAGGGCAGTGCATATGAAGGTTGCATGTACGTCATTGGAAGGTGTTTGCACGTGTGCAAGGAGTGCATGGACGTGGCAACATTGTTCCAAGGCGTGATGAAGAGAAGTGGACGTAAAGAATTGGTCGGAAAGGTCCAACCGGCTGGATTGCGTACTCAGGCTGAGGCTGAGTCGGATATGGCTCAAATATGGAAGATTTGAGTTGGTTATGATAGGATTTCGTGCTAGGCACGAAGTTGAGTTGTTTTAGAAATGTTTAGGACGTTCCTAAGGTGTTTGGAAGTCTCACGATTGCTTCTATCTGCGAATAGGAGAGTCCTGAGCAGTTATGGTAAGTTAGGATACGAGTCCAATTAGGAGTAGGAGTCCTAGATTGGAATGTTTAGCCTGAGGGCTGGCTATAAAAGCAAGGGAGGCCATAGCTCTCATGGGTAGAGAACTTTAGGCTGTTCCTCTTGTGTTTCTATTGAATAAAGTTCATAGTTTCGAGGAGCTTTTGTGCCTTGTTCGTCTGACTTGTTTTTCGTCAAGTCTTTGTCGCCGAGTTTCTGGACAGACCGACGTTGCTTGGGTGTTTCGTTCATAACTCGAGTTTTACAGATCCGATTGACGTGATTCTTTTTGGGTTGTCTTCACAACTCAATTATATATCATATGTGAAATTTTCACGAGCTTCGGATCTGTAGTTTTTAAGATACACGAGTTTCTTTGCAGCATTGCAGATCTGTTTTATATCGGGTAGAACAGATTGATCTTCGTTTAATGTTTTGATCGTATCTCAAGTTTTACTTCGTGGTTTCAAGTGATTCTTGTTGCATTAGATCCGTGACTTGATTCTCTACCTCTCTACTTGATTTTTCATGGTTGAACACGTTTGTAAACACTTGCACACACGGTTTCTTTAACCGATTGATTTTTTGCTGAGGGGTTTTTGTTGTTTCCGCTGCGAAAAGTTTTAATCTACCATTCACACCCCCTCTGGTAGCTTTTCACGTGCTCTTCGATCCTACAATTGGTATCAGAGCCAAGGTGCTCTAATCTTTGTGATTTGCACGTGTTTTGACTAACCATCATGGAGAAGTACTCCGCAAAATCTTGTGTGTTCAATGGCATCGATTTTCAGGTTTGGAAGATGCGGATGGAGGCCTACATACAGGCGCAAGGCTTCGCCATATGGGAAAAGGCCTAACGGAACTTCGATGTATCACCCAACGATCAAGTTACGGCTGCGAACATGAGAGATGTTGACAACAACAACAAGGCTCGCAACTTGATCATCCAAGGATTGACTCAAAGCGACTTCGACCGTGTTGCACACCTCCGATCTGCATATGATGTTTGGAAAGCTCTTTGTGACTACCATGAAGGATCCAATACGATAAAGGAGGTAAGGAAAGATATGTTCAAGAAATAATACATGCGTTTTGAGATGCAACCCGGTGAGTCAATTGATGACCTTTTTGCTCGCTTTAATAAAATTCTCAGCAACTTGCGTAGTGTCAATGTTAACTTTTCAGATGCTGAAAATGCTGGACAATCGTTAGGAGCATTAGATATGTCAATTTGGGAGATGAAAGTTACATCTATTCGTGAATCTACTGTCATGAGTTCTCTTAATTTAGACGTGCTTTATTCTAAATTGAAAACTCATGAAATTGACATCATCTCACGTAAAAACCCCAACAAGTCTATTGCATTTGTTTCGCAACGTGACATGTCTAGTTCTAGTCAATCATCATCTAGTGGTGCACTCTCTTTGCTGTCCTCTCTAACCCTTGAACAGATTGAAGAGTTTCCAGAGGAGGAGCTTGCACTCATCTCTACTCGGTTCTCAAAAGCATTGCAAAATGTGAGAACTAGAAGGAGAGGAAGCTCCGGACCTCAACGATGTTTTGAATGTGGTAAGACAGGACATTTTCGTACGGAGTGCCCTAACTTTTCAGGTCCGACTTCACGTGAAGAAAAGCAAACAAGACCGAAGAAATCATTTGCAAAGAATAAGAAGAAGAAAGATTTATCAATGCGCAACATAGTGCATAGTATGATCTCTGCACTTCAAGATTTCGGCTCAAGTGATGTGGACACCGGTAGTGATGAAGATGAAGAAGCTATGGCAAATATGTGCTGCATGGCGAGCAAGTGAAGTTCAAGCTCCGAGGAGGCAGAACACAACAGCGACGATGAAGAGGTATGTCCCACTTGCGAAGAAATGTGTGATGCTATTTCTCGTGCCACTGTTATATTAAAGAAAAAGGATAAAAAACTTAGGAACAATGCTGTTAAAATTGAATCACTAGAATCTGAAATTAATTGTTTAAAAACTTTTATTCCTAGTGATGATTCTTGTTCCTCATGTGATTTGATTTATGAACAATTATCCTCTTTAAGAAGTGCACACACATCTACACTTGATAAACTTGAACTTGAAATTGAAAAGAACAAAGAGCTTGCTGCACTTAATGATAAAAATTTGAAAGATGCTTGTTATTCTACAATTGATTTGCATTGTTCTTCATGTGATGATCTGAATAAGAAACTAAATGATGCTATGAATGAGATTTCTATTTTGAACAATGCTTTACGTGTGCATGAAGTTAAATATTGTTCAAATTGCAAACTAAAAGGAAAAACTTCATGTGAATATTGCTTTTATCTGTCCAATAAACTTGATGACATGCATAGGACACTAGATCGGTTTTTTAATGCAAATAAGAACCTAAACTTGCTGCTGAATTCTTCCAAGTCTTGTAATGATAAAACTGGTTTAGGTTTTAATTCTCATGCTCATGCTAAGGCACACCCACCTAAAGTTGTAAAGTCATTAGGAAGCGGTTTGATTCAAACAGCTCCTAGACAAAAAGAGGTGATTTTCAAATCTGCAGGAGTACTGTCCCATTCGGGTTCTAATAAATGTGTTGCTAATAAGGTTATTTTTCATTGTACCTACTGTGGTAGAGATGGTCATGTCATGGATTTTTGTTATAGACTAGCTAAACACGATAAGAAACAAAGAATACTTGCTATATCACATAACAACCAAGCAAAATCTGCTAGACCGAATGTTCGGAGCTTGCAACCTGCTGTAATGAGTCAAAAACTTGCTCCCGGACCTACTGTTTTTTGTGCTACATATAACACATCTTCTAAGTCAGTAGTTGGGAACAAAATTTTTCGATGTTTGGCTCATAAACCTGCTGTACCTTCTCAGCTTTCACGTGTTATTCCTGCTGGACGTCGTGTGACTCAGTACTGGATTCCTAAAAGTCTTTTAACTAACCCCAGTATTGAGTCATCGACGTATTGTGCTGCTGTGTAGGTTTCACGTTTGAGGAAGGAGAACATTTGGATTGTGGATTCAGGTTGCTCACGCCACATTACCGGTAACAAAGAATGGTTCTCCTCTCTCTCTTTTGTGTCATGTGTAGAAAATGTTACTTTCGCCGATAACTCTTCAACTCCCATAATTGCTAAAGGTTCGGTTAGAGTAAACAATCTCTACACTTTGAAAGATGTGGCACTTGTTAAAAATTTGAAATACAACTTGCTTTCGGTTTCACAATTGCTAGATGAAAATCTAGAGGTTAGCTTTGCTAAAAATTGCTGCAAGGTTGTAGATTCAAAAGGTGACCTTTTGTTTAACATGTCTAGGTTTGGAAGAGTTTTTAAAGCTGATTTTGATTTGTCAACTTCTAAGCATCGGTGTCTAGTTGCTAATGATACAAAGGATCTATATTTTTGGCATCGTAGACTTGGTCACAAAGGCTTTGATCATCTCACTCGTGTTAGTGCTCTCGATCGCATACGTGGGCTGCCGAAGCTTAAAAAGGACAATGATATTGTGTGCTCTTCTTGTAGACATGCTAAGTTTGTTGCAGGTTCACATGCTCCTCTCACAATGACCATGACAGCTGAACCGGGACAACTTTTACATCTTGACACAGTAGGTCCGGCACGTGTTCAATCCTTCAGAGGTAAATGGTATGTGCTTGTGATTGTTGATGATTATTCTAGATATTCTTGGGTTTATTTTATGGCATCTAAGAATGAAGCTTTTAGTCATTTTAGAACTTTATTTCTTAGATTATCTATTGATCACTCAGGATCATAAAAGCAATTAGAAGTGATAACGGAACTGAATTTAAAAACCAATCCTTTGATCACTTTTGTGCTGAAAATGGAATAGATCATCAATACTCTTCACCCTATGTACCACAACAAAATGGTGTCGTAGAAAGAAAGAACAGGACCATAGTTGAGATGGCTAGGACTATGCTTGATGAATATCAAACTCCTAGGAAATTTTGGGCTGATGCAATTGCAACCGCTTGTTATGTCTCAAATCGTGTTTTCTTGCGTGCTAAGCTTGGAAAAACCCCATATGAGCTCCGGTTTGCACATAGGCCTAGTGTTACACACTTTAGGGTTTTTGGTTGCAAATGCTTTGTTAAGAAACATGGTAATCTTCATAAATTTGAAGCTAGATCTGTTGATGGCATGTTTCTTGGTTATCTATCTCATACTAGAGGCTACCGTGTGCTTTTACTTGACACTAACAAAATTGTGGAGACTTGCGAGGTTTCTTTTGATGAAGCTAGCCCAAGTACTAGCTCCGATATTGCAGGTCCGGATCCATATCCGCAGGGGGAGAGTATTTTTATTGAAGAAGATGAAGAAGTGGTGCTGCTGCCCGAAAACTCGGAAGTAAATAACGATCAAGCTGCTGATTTTGCACCACAACCAGCACCAACAGTCACTACTGCTGGTTCGGACCTTCCTCAATCAACAAGCTCTCCTAATCAAAGGTCCGAACATGAAGAAGAAGGTGCTTGTGAAGTGTCTACTCCCCTCCGAGTACTCAAAAGTCATCCTCCACAACAAATCATTGGAAGCTTGCATGAACGAGTCACTCGATCCAGGTTTTGCGATCCAAACTCTCATGCTCATTCTGCTTTTGTTGCTTCTTTTGAACCCAAGGATATATCACACACACTCACTAATGAATCTTGGATTAATGACATGCAAGAAGAGTTAGAAAATTTTGAAAGAAATAATGTTTGGAAACTTGTACCTCCAACTCAAGGTCACACATTAATTGGAACTAAATGGGTATTTAAAAATAAGCAAAGTGAGGATGGGGTTGTGGTTAGGAATAAAGCTAGGTTGGTTGCTCAAGGTTTCACTCAAATTGAAGGTCTAGATTTTGATAAAACATTTGCTCCTGTTGCTAGATTAGAAGCTATAAGAATTTTATTAGCATTTGCTGCATCTAAAGGTTTCAAGTTATATCAAATGGATGTTAAAAGTGCTTTTCTTAATGGCTACATAGAGGAGGAGGTTTATGTTAAGCAGCCACCGGGTTTTGAAAATCCAAATTTTCCTAATCATGTTTACAAACTGTCCAAAGCCTTGTACGGTCTAAAACAATCCCCTAGAGCATGGTATGATAGGTTAAAGACATTCTTACTTGAAATGGGGTTTACCATGGGCAAGGTTGATAAAACTCTTTTTGTACTTAAGCATGGCAATGACTCACTATTCGTTCAAGTGTATGTGGATGATATTATCTTTGGTTGTGCTTCTCATGATCTCGTGTCCAAGTTTTCGGCTATGATGAGTTCAGAATTTGAGATGAGTATGATGGGAGAACTCACATACTTTTTGGGGCTGCAAATCAGGCAAACAAAAGAAGGAACTTTTGTGCATCAAACTAAGTATACAAAGGACCTTCTTAAGCGCTTCAACATGGACAAATGCAAGCCTCTTCGGACACCAATGGGAACAGCAACAACACTTGAGCTTGACGAAGATGGTGACCCGGTCGATAAAAAAGAATACAGAAGTATGATTGGATCACTTTTGTATCTCACGGCGTCAAGACCGGACATACAATTCAGCGTATGTCTTTGTGCACGTTTTCAAGCTTCTCCAGGTGCTTCACATCGCCAAGCCATCAAAAGGATTCTCAGGTACCTACATGGAACTCAAGAATTTGGCATTTTTCTTCCTTCTTCCTCAACCGTTTCTTTGAAACCTTTTTCGGATGCTGATTTTGGGAGTTGTAGGATTGATAGGAAAAGTACTTCGGGTGCTTGTCATTTTCTTGGTAATTCACTTGTTGCTTGGTCCTCTAGAAAACAAAGTTCACTTGCACAATCCACAGCCGAATCTGAATATGTAGCTGCGGCTAGCGCTTGCTCACAAATTCTTTGGATTGTTCAAACACTTAAGGACTATGGGGTTGATTTAGATAGTGTTCCACTGTTTTGTGATAACACTAGTGCAATTTGTATTGCTAAAAACCCCGTGAAACACTCTAAAACTAAGCACATTGACATTAGGTATCACTTTCTTCGTGATAATGTTGAAAAAGGAAACATTGTGCTTCACCATGTCGATACCGAACAACAATTGGCTGATATTTTTACAAAACCTTTGGATTTCACTCGTTTTTGTTTCATTCATAGTGAAATAGGGGTTATGCATCCTTATGGCTTAAATTGAGAGGGAGTTTTTGAAACTTTGAAAGTCTATGTGTGAATCTGAAACTAAAATAATATGAGCATAGTATTTCATACATATATGACTTTGTGATTCCTTTTACAGGCTGAAAGTTCTTACTACATTACTCATGTTATACATTTTGTAGTTTTTGCCATGACTAGTAATTGGAATAATTACTTACACTAAATCTGGTCATGATCGAACTTTCTTGCTGTTTTGAACTTGTTGCGTGCTCACAAGTGCTTTTAATCATAAAAAATTAATCAAGTGATCAGCTCACCTGTTGAGTTTTCAAATAAAAAATTGAGAAAAGATCAAGAGAATATGCATGCATCGCACTTCTTCTTTTGAGATTGCTTATCATTGCACTAAGATATGAACTTGGAAGGAATTGTGTATGACTAAAACCATGTCCTTAAGCTTCTGATTGTCAAATGACATAGGCTTGGCTTGGTTGGTTAGAATAAGGCTGATGCGGCATATAATCTCTTGCAAATATCATATGATCAACTTTGTGCCTTAAATGATTATGAATAATAAAAATACAGCAACAAGTGTCATGTTTTCAGGTTTTGAAATAGTTGAGTAAGGGAGATCATGACTTGCTTAAACTGAAAAATACATTTGATCTCCAGCATGGCTTACACTACTTTATGTATCTCATTGATGTGATAGTGTAAGTAACCTGATAGTATGACTTGGATGAGCTTTGTTTTTTATGTATATGTTATAATATGCTCATAACATTTAAAAATTTCTCTTTTGAACCTTGCTGAATACATTGTCAAAGGGGGAGAAATATGTATAAGGAGAGATTTTTTTACACTTTGCATATGTTATACACTTTCTTCCTTCTCTGATTTTAAAAATGGGGAGAAATTAATAAAGGGGGAGAAATGAGTTTTCAAAGCTTTTCAAAACTTTTCATAAGCCAATGTTCGGATTTTAATTGGTGTTGCCAATGCATTCATCAAGGGGGAGATTGTGAGACCTATGTGTGCTGAATACATTGGCAATTAGGATAAAAGTTAGCATTAACATTCAATGTTTTGAATATTGCCAAAACATTCTTCTGTGGCAAGGTCCGACAAGTTCTTTGTTAGGACCGCCAAGTGTTGGCAAGGTCCGACGCAAGGTCCGGAGAGCTCCTGCAAGGTCCGAAGAGCTTCTGTGAGGTCCGGAGCTTGTTTTTAGGGAGCTCCCGTGAAGTTCAACTCGTAGAACTGCAGCGTCTTGTTTTTGCTTTTAACTCGCAATGTTTCAAACTTGATTTATGGGAAGGTTTGCTTAGTATTAATTTGCTAAGTTTTTGGTGTGTTTTGGTGGTTATGGCTGTTATCATTTGATATGGTTTGCAACATGCTTATGTGACGTGCTCATGTAAGGTGTTGTGGTTTTCGAACTAACGTGAGTCAAGTCGAGGACTTGTGCTCGGAAGAATTGGTTGTTTATTCATGTGCAGGTGTTGCTTGAGTTCAAGACATGGCTGGTGACAGGATCCTTGGACTAGTCTCAGGGAGGAGATGAGGTTCCAACAACCAAGTTCGGGAGGAGCTGTGGTTTAGTTGATCGGGAGGTCGCGCAGCATGTTTGGATCAAGGGCAGTGCATATGAAGGTTGCGTGTACGTCGTTGGAAGGTGTTTGCACGTGTGCAAGGAGTGCATGGACGTGGCAACATTGTTCCAAGGCGTGATGAAGAGAAGTGGACGTAAAGAATTGTTCGGAAAGGTCCAACCAGCTGGATTGCGTACTCAGGCTGAGGCTGAGTCGGATATGGCTCAAATATGGAAGATTTGAGTTGGTTATGATAGGATTTCGTGCTAGGCACGAAGTTGAGTTGTTTTAGGAATGTTTAGGACGTTCCTAACGTGTTTGGAAGTCTCACGATTGCTTCTATCTGTGAATAGGAGAGTCCTGAGCAGTTATGGTAAGTTAGGATACGAGTCCAATTAGGAGTAGGAGTCCTAGATTGGAATGTTTAGCCTGAGGGCTGGCTATAAAAGCAAGGGAGGCCAGAGCTCTCGTGGGTAGAGAACTTTGGGCTGTTCCTCTTGTGTTTCTATTGAATAAAGTTCATAGTTTCGAGGAGCTTTTGTGCCTTGTTCGTCCGACTTGTTTTTCGTCAAGTCTTTCTCGCCGAGTTTCTGGACAGACCGACGTTGCTTCGGTGTTTCGTTCATAACTCGAGTTTTACAGATCCGATTGACGTGATTCCTTTTGGGTTGTCTTCACAACTCAATTATCTATCATCTGGGAAATTTTCACGAGCTTCAGATCTGTAGTTTTTGAGATACACGAGTTTCTTTGCAGCATTGCAGATCTGTTTTATATCGGGTAGAACAGATTGATCTTCGTTTAATGTTTTGATCGTATCTCAAGTTTTACTTCGTGTTTTCAAGTGATTCTTGTTGCATTAGATCCGTGACTTGATTCTCTACCTCTCTACTTGATTTTTCACGGTTGAACACGTTTGAAAACACTTGCACACATGGTTTCTTTAACCGATTGATTTTTTGCTGAGGGGTTTTTGTTGTTTCCGCTGCGAAAAGTTTTAATCTACCATTCACCCCCCCCCCCTCTGGTAGCTTTTCACGTGCTCTTCGATCCTACATCACCTTGTTGAGAGACCTATAGTCCACACACATCCTTTGGGTCCCATCCTTTTTGTCTACGAAGAGCACATGAGCTCCCCATGGTGACGAGCTTGGACGTATAAAACCCTTCTCCAACTGCTCTTGGATTTGCTTCTTGAGTTCTACTAGTTCATTGACGGGCATCCTATAGGGTCTCTTTGCTATGGATGCAGTTCCCGATACCAAATCAATGGCAAATTCAATGTCCCAATCAGGGGGCATACCTGGAAGCTCCTCTAGGAACACGTCCGAGAATTCTTGAACCACTGGAATTCTGTCTAATGTCGCTCCTTCAACGTGGTTCAAGATTGCCTTTTCGGTTGTTTGTTGGGCTGACTCAAACTCGACACGAATACCGTGCTCATTTGTCAACTGCACGCTCCTTTCAGCACATTGGATTACCCCGTTGTGCTTGCTTAACCAATCCATCCCGAGTATTATGTCAATCCCTTGGGAATCCAAGACAATAAGGTTGGCAAGGAAGTCTACCCCCCTTATTTTAAGGCTTACTTTCGGACATACTACATTAGTCCTCATCTCTCCACCGGGAGAATTAACTAACATAGCACATTTTAGGTGTGATATGAGTAGGTTATGCTTGGCAACGTACTTGGATGATATGAAGGAATGTGATGCTCCCGAATCAAATAAGATGGTGGCTGGGTTGGAGTTGGCAAGGAACATACCAATTACGACATCCTCAGCCTGTTGTGCTTTCTTAGCAGAGACATGGTTCACATTGCCGTGAGCATAGTTCTGCTGTCCCCGATTTCCTTGATTGTCTCCTCCGTTCGGTCCGGCGGGTTCTGCTTGGGCACGCTGCCTTGCTGTCCAGGGCCTCTCCTTGGGCACTGGTTTGCGAAGTGTCCTATTTCCCCGCATGCAAAGCATGCCCTGTTGCCTACGGCAGCAGGTACGTTGGGGTGGGGGTTTTGAACAGGGGCGCCCATGTTAGGTCGGGGCACAGGAGGCATGGGCACACGAGGTTCTGGTGCAACGGGTCGTTGCTGTGGTGGCTGACTAGGGCGGTATGCAGGAGTGGTCGATCCATGCGGTGCGGCCGGGGGCATGTACCGAGGTCATACGTTGCTCCCTTGAGGCTGGTATGGCATCTTCCTCTTGCACTCTCGCTCGATCTCTCGGATCTTGTTTTCAACCACTATAGCCTAGTCAACTAGCTTCTGAAAGCTTGGGTAGTCATTGTTGAGGAGCTGAACCTGGATCTCATTGTTCAACCCTCTCATGAACAGGTATTGCTTCCTCTAGTCTGAGTTGACATCTTCGGGGGCATACCGGGACAGTTGTGTGAACTCGTTGAGATATTCATTCACACTTCTCTGTCCTTGGCGGAGACCTTCGAACTCCTGCTTCATCATTACACCAGCAGGGATGTAATGAGAGCGGAAACTTTCCTTGAACTCAGTCCTAGTGATCGTCTTCGGATCAACATGAGCGTTCCATAGGGCATCCCACCAGTCAGCGGCAGCTCCCGCAAGTCTGTGCGACGCAAAGAGGACCTTCTCTCGGTCATTGCACTGTACTATGACAAGCTTCTTCTCCATGGATTTCAACCAGTCGTCGGCCTCCATGGGGTCGTTGGCTTGAGCAAAGGTGGGTGGTCGAGTCCTCATGAACTCTCCCAGCCTATTATGAGCCGGTGGTGGTGGTGGCGGTGGTGCCGGAACGGGGTTGTTGTTATTGGCCTGCAACTGACCCAAAGTTTGGATCATGGTTTGCATAAGTTGATTCTGCATGGCCATCAACCATTCCAGGTGGTTCTCGCCAGCTCCGGGGTTAACAGGAACTTCCTCGTGACCATCCTCTTGGTTGTCACGGACGTTCCTTCGGCCGGCATTTCCTCTCACCATCTGTGGGAGAGAACGAAATAGAATATAAGGTTAGAAGGTTAGGTAGATTCCCCCAACTATATGCATCAAGGTGAGTTGGACTATATATTTAGCCCATAGGGGGATGTGAACAAGTGCCGAAACATTTCACACCTCCTTCTACTTACGTGTGGATATGGACAACGTTTTGAGACGTCCCACAACTCACTCTAAGCACATAATCACAAACAATCATTGCAAGGGCTCACACAACTCCCATTCAAGGATGACTTCCTTTGTCAAGGTAGTTTCAAGGCCAATCTAAGCATCCTAGGTTGCTTCCTATGGTCAGCGTGGCTTAGCTACCAATCTGTGTCTGATACCAATCTGTGATTGTATCTAGGTGTGTAATCTACCCCTATCTGTGGCTTTTGATACCAATCTGTGTTTCCTATTTAGGCATGTAACCCATTGTCAACCGTGGATCTGATACCAATCTGTGACGCCCTCAATTCTGTGGAAAACCACGGAACTGAGAACTGATGCATATGTGTGCCCAGGATGTTCATCACACATACACATATGTTCCACAAACTGAATTCAGAATATATATTACCACAAATAACAGAGTTTATTACAATGTTTCATGAGTATTGGACCCATGCTCACAGCGGAAGTCTTGTTTCTATGCAGCGGAAGTCTTTATTCTAATGCGGAAGCAATTTAACTAATGCGGAAGCAATTCTAGGCAGCAATGACTCCATTTCTACTCCATTCCCACAGGCAAGGTTGAGAACAGATCACACGCCTTAATGCTCCATTTGGTCTTCATAGTAGTCTTCTCCTGCTGCTGATGATGAAATAAAAATGCAAGTTTGAGTACAAGGACGTACTCAGCAAGTGCGGAAAAATATGATATGAAGTCTCATAAAAAGGTAGGTATAAAAAGGCTCATTTGCAGAAAAGCAACGTTATTTATCAAAAGCACGATAAAACAGCGACTTATCCTTAAGTGAATGTAATCCCAACATGTATTAAAATACCAATCATACCTCCGTCATGTTCATAACCAGTCATCAATCAACCTAATTCTCGCTCACGAATACCTCCTCATATTCGCTACCATCTCACGAATACCATCCTGTATTCGCTACCATTTCATCTCATAAAACAACTTCGTCTCCCACCGAGACCAACCTTGTTGCCATGACTCAACAGTCATGCAACCATCTTATCACCCGGACTCAACAGTCCCAAAACCAAACCATAACCAAACCATCATAACCAATAACCATTCCAACTAATCATGGCAGCTGGCCAGACGCTCGTGACCGTAAGCTCGGCTATCATGATAGTTTTAAGAACTCTGCAGAGTTTGCACCTCTTTACCCACAAGTTTATGATTTCGTCACCCGTTGGCGACTGCAGAACCTCCATTATACCAGTATGCAACCGTCGGTGTATGCCCAAGAGATCACAAAATAGCCTTTACAAAGGGGCTACTAGATGTATGGACTCACTAAGGTTTCACCGGCAGGCTAGAATCTCCAATTCTCCCACCCACAGGCCCCCTCTTGTGCCATGCAGTTCCCAGGGCAGTCCTCACTCGACTCCCATTCCCCGCGCCTTCCACAGTCCATAACAATCTAGCAACTTACCTAATTACGAAGCTAAGCCGCACCCATACTTCGCATTGTGGTGGCACTGTTATCCTGGCATGTGCATGCATGAACCGGTCCTTAGATCTACGGCAAGTGAACCACCATCTCATGCTACCTCATTCACAAACCCAGTCTTGCCTAGATCTCCCTCCGATCCATGTCCATTAACAATATCAGTTTCTTATTGTCATTACGAGTGCAGTTAGCTAGACACATCTATCTCGCTTCCCAATCCCATGGACTTAGCGAAGCATAAAAGTAAAAACCATACCCGACTCATAAACTTCCCAGGCGACAAGGGTGGTTTAACCAAAGCTAGTAAAGTCCTATAAAAGGGTTTTCCCATCATATTTGACTCAGCACACATACCTTTTCTCAAAACAAAACAGTTTTACTCAAAACATAGGATCAATATGGTCAAGGAGCACTTGCCTTGTTCTTGCTGTTCCGGTTGCTCTTGGATCTCGAAACCTTGCTGTTGCAGCTCGTCGTAGACAGCTCCCTGAGCTTGTCCTTCTATACAGGATCACACACATACAAGATTCATGACAATCAATACCATGCACAAACTTTAAACTAGATGCGATGATGCATATGCATGCTATCCTATGATCAGCTTTATTAGATCGGTTTGTACATGTTCTTTCATGGCTTTATGATGAACAGGGGTGTTCGGATCAGATTTGGACGTGGCGATGACCTTGTCTTTAGATCAACCCGATCAACAAGTGATCTGTCCACGAGAAAGCTTCTGTTCGAAAGGAATCGAAGAACAGATGCAAAGAAAACACGATGATGCCGTAAGGTTGTATTTGTAACACCCCAAAATCTGCTAAAGAGGGGAATTTAAAATTTTTTGGACGTATTGCATGTGGTGCAAAAATTCAAATTTAAATTGGAATTCAAATTCAAATCAAAACAGAAAAGACAAGGAAAAAGAAAAAGAAAAAGAAAAACCCCACCGGCCAGTGGGCCAAAACCCACCAGCCGGCCCACTACTCCCCCGCGCCAGCCCACAACCGCGCGCCCTCTCTTCCTCTCACTGACACGCGGGGCCCGTGTGTCATCCCTCACCTCCCGCGCCCCCAACGGCCGGACTGTTCTCCACGCCCGATCTCAACGAACTTCGGAAACCCGCGCCCCCAGCCCAAATTCTGGTCCCGGACGTCTCAAACTCGATCCCATCAGACCGCCGCCCTCCCTCGCCTATATAAACGCCGACAATCGCCCTGTTTTTCCCCCCGATCGGCCGTTCTTCTCTCCGGTGAGAACCGAAGATTCAATCCCCGTTTTCCTTCTATCATTGCTCGGATTATCTGATCTAACGCGCTGATCGTGCTCCACCGCCCCCAGGGAGCCCTGCACGTGAAGGAAACGACAAGTTTCGCGCCCTAGCAGCTGTTCCGACGTGCACCGAAGATCGTCGCCGTTGAAGCTCGCCGCCGACCGACTTACAGGACCTCCGAGTGTTGGAAAACCCCTTGGTGAGCGTCCCCTACCCCTCCACAGCCGATCCATGCAAAAAGATGCAAGTTCTAACGAGTAGAGGCAAAAGCCGAGGCTGTGCCGGCGAGATCGCCACCTCAGCCGCCGCGCGCCACCGCGCGCGCCGGCTGGCTCCGGCCAGGGGCGACGTGGCCCCTTGAGGGCCGTCTATTTTAAATCGCACGGTAGAATTAAAACCCGTGCGTACCGGTTCGATGATCTAATCCGAGCCGTCTATTTTAAATCGGACGGTCCACATCAGCCCCGCGTTATAAAGGCCGGGATTCTTACGTGCTACCTCTTGGGGATCTCGGAAAACATGAGCTAGCACCAGAAACTTCTGATCTAGCCCCTGGAACTTCAGAAATTCGTGTAAATTAAATTAAAAATCAGTTTTAGGACCTGGACTTAATAAAAATTAGGAAAACCCCTCTGTTAGGTGTAGTTAGACCCTTGGAAATTTATGAAATAATAAATTAGACCCTGTAGTAGGGTGGATTTACCTTTTTGACTCTATATGATATTAAAATTCAGAAATTTTAATACGTGATTAGGATTTAAATTTAAAAGGTGAGGCAAACACATTGTAAATTCAAATTTAAACTCTACTAGCACTTGGAAAACTTTAGAATGAGTTAAAAATAGATTTTAGGCTGAAATGAATTCTGTCTAAATGATATTCATATTTATTAGTTCTAGAAACATATTTTAGGCTAGGAAATAATTCTAAAAACCAGTAAAATAAATTTAATTTGTTCCACATCAGAGAGAAAGTTCAAAGATATATTATTGAACATTTAGATCAGAACCTATTCTGTTTAGATGGTGTGTCTTACTATTTTCATAATAAAACTCACTTTTAGGCATATAAAATAAATCTGAAAAATATAGGAAAATAGGTATGCATAATTAGAAAATGATAAATGAAGTCTCCAAATCCAAAAACTTCAGTTTAGGATTTGGTAGAAGATCTGAAAACCTATTTGGAATAGGAAAATACCTTTTATACAAACTTTGTGGCTAAGAAGTGTAATAACTGAATATAAAGAATTTTTTCAAATTGGAACTTCATATATAGTGTGCAAATAGAAATCTGAACATAGAAGTTAGAAATAATATACATATGTTTAAAGGTGAATGTAGGCCAAAAATCAACACATGTAGAGTAACCACAACACTTAGAAATGTGAATGACTTTCATAGGTATGTATGTGTGGTTTGTATGAAGTGAAAGTGTGAACTATGTCTTATGGATTGTTGTTTTCTTTTGCTATGTGTATTGGCATGAGTAGAACCTGCCCCAGAGCAAGTTCTCCCCTTCCAAGACCAAGACTTTCCATTCCCAGAGCAGCAGGAAGAAGGCAAGTGTCCTTGACCACTTTGATCCTATACTAGGATGTGTAGATAGAATTATTTGCATTGTCAATTGGAATATGAAACCCATGCTAGGAAGTTTACCTAGAATTGCATTACCTTGTTTCCTTGTATCTTGGGTTAGGATTTATTTTATCATGTCATTTATTCATATGCTTCTGCTTAGCCATGCTTAGAATGGGATAATTGGGATATGAGAATCATCAATTTATTTACCTTACTCTTGAATGAGATATCATGAGTTATGTAGAGGTAGGGATCGAGGCAAGTTGGATGATTTGGTTGGTGCTGGGTGCATGAGACTCAGGTTTGTGTTTAGTACTTGACTGAATCCTAAGGACCGGTTCATGGAGCATGTAACCTGGCTTTACCGTGCCAACCACATACTGAGATGGGGCAGCTTGGCCAATTAATTAGGTGTATCCCCGACGTAGTATGGGTGTGTGGATGGTGCGGGGAATTGGTGTCAGCTGGACTACCATATAAACTGCAAGGCTCAAGAGGGGGCCACTGCAGCGGGGTTGGAGCCTCTTGTATGCTGTTAGGGGTGAAACCTCAGTGGGCCCACGCTCGTTGGGTATCCCTTTGTAAAGGCTTCATAGTGATCTCCTGGCTACACACCTGGGAAGTGTGAATGTGGTTCGTGGCCACTGGCATAATGGCGGTTCTTTTAGTCCATCCGGCAACGGGGGATGAAATCACTACATGTGGGTACAGTGGTGCAAACTCTGCAGAGTCAAAACTGTCATGACAGCAGTGCTCACGGTCAAGAGCGGCTTGGACTTATTCATGATTAGAGTATGATGACTTTGAAAGTTGTGGATGTTAAGTGGGGAGCTTAACATTGAAAATGATGTTATGGTTATTTGATTATGATGATGGGTTGGGAGATTGAGACCATTTCACCTATGTAGTAATGTAGGTGCTTAATAAGCTAAGGTGATAGGTATTAATTGCGTAGTGCTTTAACCATGAGTTCAACCTCTCCTTGCTCTAGCCATGCATGACATAACATTCCCACACTTGCTGAGTACCAACGGTACTCAAACTTGCATATTTGTTGGTTTAAATTGCTGCTCAGGTCAAGGGGATGATGTGGTGTTCAATGACCAAGACTTCGGACCCGATGAAGGATTATAGGTTCATGGAGTCCCCCCCCCGGGCAACGGCTGTGATGGAGCCCACAAGAATAACATTCCGCTGCTAGTTTATTTACATGTTATGAACTTATTATCGTCCATCGAGACGTATGCTTTGTAAGACATATTTATATTCGACACCTGGCTTGTAATAAATGATGCTTCACTATTTGTCATCACATGTATGAGAAAATGATCCTGGCATACATGTGATATCCAGTCGGTTGTTCTTCGGAGAAATCGGGTGTGACAGAAGTGGTATCAGAGCCAAGGTTGCCCGTAGGAACGTGGACCTAGGTAGAAATGGACGTATTTAAGGACCCTATTTTCTTAAAAACTATTTTACAAAGGTGTGGGTTGAAAAGTGTTATTTAATGGGTCACTTTATTCACCTTGCCCCAAATCTATTCAAAACACGATTTTTATTTAAATCTTATCTAACTTGATTTTAAATGCTTTATGTTTTAGATGGTTCGCATGATCCGCACCGCCCGCAAGTCCACCGGAGGGAGAGTTCCTGTAGTTGCCCTTGCCCTAAGAGAGGGGAATCGTCTGGTGACGTAGCACTCCTACGGATTGGCAGTAGGAGGCTTGTTGCGCCGACTTCGGCGTATGTTCCAAGCCACCGGCAATACGGGCAAGCTAACCATACACTACAGCTCCACCCGGACCGTCCGTGAGAAGCGGGAAGAATGGAGTTCAGAAATGAGGATTATCCATGAAAATCAGCTGCTGAAGATCCACCGCTCTCCAGCTTGTCGAGCAACACAAGTCGATGCCGAGAAGGATGTCACCTGCGAGGCCATCACCTACCAGAGTTACATCTGCCGTCGCCACCTGGACAGGACTGAGTACATGTATGTCCTCCAGTGTGAGAGTTGTACAGAGGAGTACAAGTATCTGCCAGTGCAGTAGGGGACTTCCCATGAGCACATGGACCTATGCTTGGAGGATGCTGCTATGCTCAGCACTCGAATGCAGGAGTGTCAGCAGGAGCTTCAGGATGTTCGTGACACCCTGAAGGAGACCGAGGCATTGCTTCGAGCCAGCTTGAGGGCGAGAGAAAGAGGAGATGGGAATGAACCGTGTGTCACCATGAATGACACATGGACTCCTGACTCCCAAGATCGCCGGGCGAGCAGGTGTCGCCGCACTTCTCCACCAGCAGCCTCCCCACCAAAAGCGGAGTCAGAGGGCAGCCGCAATGATGAGGAAGATCCGGAGGAGCCAGCTCAGTGATACGAGTCGTGTAGAGTCCTTTCCCTTAGTTCAGCAGGTTATCGAGTAGATGAGTTGATACCTTAGTTAATGGTATGTTAATGTCTGGTGTGGGACGTGAGTTGTGGAAGCCATGGGCATTTGTCCGCAACCTCGTCTTTAGGCTGTTTTGCTTTGATGTGTGAACCCCTATGAATTAATAGTGCATTTATATTCGCGTGAGACGTGAAACCCTCAGAAAATGTTAATATAATAAGACCTCATGAGTTTAAGTTTAAACAAGCAAATTGGGAAATTAATACAAAATGCTTTAAATTAACATTTGGTTGATCATGATAGATGGTCGGAAGAGGAAAGGGTTGTGGTGCCAACCCCGCCAACAACAACGATGAGGCCGGCAACCCTCATCTTTCTGGAGGACAAGACAGTGGTGGTCATCGTGAAGGAGTTGATCCCATCCACCAAATGCTTGAAAATCAGAATCAGCTCATCCAGAGCCTAACTCAAGTGGTGGCCAACTTGCACCATGTTATACCTCCACAAACTGCACCACGCCAACCAAGGTTGAGTGAGTTTCTAGGGACTCAACCTCCAAACTTTGCAAGTGCTGCTGAACCTATGGAGGCAGATGATTGGCTAAAGACCATTGAGAGCAAGATGAGGATCATACAATGCCAAGGGTATGAGAGGGTGTTGTTCGCCTCTCACCAATTGCATGGACCTGCTGCTGATTGGTGAACCGCTTACGTGGCCTCCCATCATGACCCTGAGAACATCACTTGGGAAGAGTTCAAGCGTAGTTTCCGCAACCATTACATACCAAGGGGTGAACTCAAAAACAAGAGAAAGGAGTTCTTAGGGCTGCAGCAAGGAAACATGATTGTGAGGGAATACTTCACTAAATTCACCCAACTATCCCGTTATGCACCACGGGACATCGAGACTGATGAGCAGAAACAGGACTGCTTTGTGGAAGGACTTACAACGGAAATGCAGTGTGCAATGTCCTCCAACGAGTATGAAAGCTTCCAAAAGATGGTGGACAGAGCATTTGTTGTGGAGAGGAAGCTGAAGGCCTTGGAAAATGAAAACAAGAGGAAGGCGGGATGGTCACACCAAGCCTCGGGTAGCAACACACGCCCACGACTGATGCAACCAACCGTAGGGCAGACGAGCCGTGCTGTGGTTCCCTACTCAGCACCCAGAGGGTACAACCCAAATTTCAGGCCTCCATCAGCACCGGCACAGCCGCAACGTCAGTTTGTACAGCAGCCTCGTCCCACATATCAACCTCGACCAGCAGTGCAAGGACCACAGAACCAACCCCAAGACAACAAAGGCCAGGCACCTAAGGTTGGGGTGCAATGCTTCGACTGTGGTGAAGTGGGGCACTACGCCCATAAGTGCCCAAAGAAGAAGCCCATGCCGCCACCACAGTAGAATGTGATGCGAGGACGGGTGAACCACGTGACCATGGAGGAAGCGCAAGAGGCACCTGACGTGGTAGTTGGTAAGTTTCCTGCCAATTTACACATTGCAACCCTGTTGTTCGATTCTGGTGCTACCCACTCGTTCATTGCCCAAGGGTTTGTTAAGAAGCATGATCTAGCAACAACACAAATGAACCATATGCTAGCAGTAAACTCTCCAGGGGGAGAAATAAGGACAAGACAAGTGTGTCCCAAGGTGAATCTAGACATTAATGGGGTGGTATTTACTGCAAACCTCATAGTGATAGATTCACCAGGGATAGATATTATTTTGGGTATGGATTGGTTGACCAAACATAAAGGAATCATCCATTGTTCGACAAGGTGGAACTAACTCACCCTAGTGGCACCAGAGTAGAGTTCATAACCATACAAGAGCCTAGGAGGGACATTAAATTCAATCAAGTTGAGGTGGAAGTGGAGGAGATCAGGATCATCAGGGAATATCCAGACGTTTTTCCGGAGGAGTTGCCAGGTATGCCTCCCGATCGTGAGGTGGAATTCGCGATTGAGCTAGTGCCTGGAACAGCTCTGATATACAAGAGACCCCATCGGATGGACTCCAAACAGCTGGAAGAACTCAAGGAACATTTAAGAGAATTGACAGAGAAGGGGTACATTCGTCCTAGTTCCTCACCATGGGGAGCTCCATTGATATTTGTGCCCAATAAGGACGGAACCCAAAGGTTATGCGTAGACTACCGTGCGTTGAATGAAGTAACCATCAAGATCAAGTACCCATTACCCCGCATTGAAGACTTGTTTGATCAGTTGAGGGGAGCTTGTGTGTTCTCGAAAATTGATCTCAGATCGGGATACCACCAACTTAAGATAAGGCAAACCGATATTCCAAAGACAACTTTCGTATCTCGGTATGGATTGTATGAATACACCGTCATGCCTTTCGGGCTAACTAATGCCCCGACATACTTCATGTATCTCATGAACAAGGTATTCATGGAATATCTGGACAATTTTGTGGTGGTTTTCATTGATGACATTCTCGTCTTATCCAAAGATGAAGAAGAACATGAGAGGTATTTAAGGTTGGTGTTGCAAAAGCTGAGAGAACACCAACTATATGCCAAGTTGAGCAAGTGTGAGTTTTGGTTGAAGAGAGTTCCCTTATTAGGACATATAATCTCGGAGGGAGGAATCTCCGTAGATCCCGCCAAGATCGAGGATGTACGGAAGTGGAAGACCCCTGAGATTGTCTGGGAAGTTCGAAGCTTCTTAGGATTGGCTGGGTATTATCGACGGTTTATCGAGGGTTTCTCCAAGATTTCGAGACCCCTCACCAAATTGTTGGAGAAGGGAATCACATTCACATGGACACCGCAGTGCTAGACGAGTTTTCAAGAGCTGAAGAAAAGATTGACAACTGCCCCAGTGCTAGTTATGTCAGATATGCAGAAGAACTTTTCGGTGTACTGCGATGCCTCTGGAAACGGGTTGGGATGTGTTCTCATGCAAGAGGGGCATTTCGTGGCATATGCATCCCGGCAGCTCCGGAAGCACGAGAAGAACTATCCTACGCATGACCTAGAGCTAGCCGCAGTGGTACACGCATTGAAGATTTGGCGGCATTACTTGATGGGGAAGAGGACAGAGATATATACGGATCATAAGAGCTTAAAGTATATTTTCACACAGCCAGATCTCAACCTCAGACAAAGGAGATGGTGGAGCTAATCAACGACTTTGATGTGGGCATCAACTATCATCCTAGGAAAGCGAACGTCGTAGCAGATGCTTTAAGCCGGAAGGTGCAGGTCAATAGGTTAAGCTTAAAGGACATGCCTACAGAACTGAAGGAAGAGGTTGTAAAACTCAATCTATGTCTGGTGAATAGTGGTTAGGCCATCGCCATGGAAGTGGACTCCACATTAGAGCAAGACATACGCAACGAACAGAAGAATGACGAGAAGATACAAGAGATTAGAGAACTCATCAAGGATAATAAATCCCCTGGTTTCAGAGAGGATGAACAAGGTACGGTGTGGCACGGGAAAAGAATCTGTGTGCCTGAAGTGAAGGAGATCCGTGAATTGATTTTGAAGGAGGCTCATGATTCCGACTATTCCATTCATCCTGGAAGTACGAAGATGTATCATGACCTCAAGAGCAGGTATTGGTGGTGTGGAATGAAGCGAGATGTCGCGGAACATGTTGCCCTGTGTGACACATGTCAGTTGGTGAAAGCAGAACATCAACGACCCGCGGGATTATTGCAACCACTCAAAGTGCCTGAATGGAAATGGGAAGAAATCGGTAAGGATTTCATAGTGGGACTGCCTAGGACCCAATCAGGATATGATTCGATATGGGTCATCATCGACAGGCTAACCAAGGTAGCTCATTTCATCCCCGTGAAAGAAAGCTACAGCGGATCCAAATTGGCAGAATTATACATGTCAAGGATCGTGTGTTTCCATGGAGTGCCAAAGAAGATAGTGTCAGATTGAGGGACACAATTCACCTCAAGGTTCTGGCAGAAGTTACATGAAACCATGGGAACCCATCTAAATTTCAGTTCTGCCTATCACCCCCAGACTGACGGGCAGACGGAAAGAACCAATCAGATCCTTGAGGATATGCTGAGAGCGTGTGCGCTCAAGAACAATAGGAGTTGTGATAAGAACTTACCGTATGCGGAGTTCTCCTATAACAACAGCTATCAGGCTAGTATGAAGATGTCACCATTTGAGGCCTTGTATGGGAGGAAGTGCAGAACTCCCCTATTTTGGAACCAAACGGGGGAAAGTAAAGTGTTTGGGCCCGAGGTACTACAAGAAGCCGAGGAGAAAGTGAGGGAAATCCGCAACAATTTGAGGATAGCACGGACCTGACAAAAGAGTTATGCCGATGTACGGAGAAGAGAGCTTATTTTCAACGTGGGGGACTATGTCTATCTCAAGGTGTCCCCTATCCGAGGACTTCGTCGGTTCAAGGTGAAAGGGAAGTTATCACCTCGATACATCAGACCCTTTCAAGTTCTCGAGAGGAAAGGCGAAGTGGCATATCAACTAGAACTACCGGCTCGCCTATCAGATGTGCATGACGTATTCCATGTGTCACAGCTCAAGAAATGTCTGAGGATGCCTGAAGAGATGTTACCCATGAATGAGGTTGACGTAGCAGAGGATCTGTCTTATGCCGAGCAACCGGTCAAGATTTTGGAGACAATGGAACGCCTCACAAGAAATGATAGAATCCGGATGTGCAAGGTGCAGTGGAAGCATCACTCGGAAGAGGAAGCCACATGGGAGTGAGAAGACGAGCTTAAGGCACAGTTTCCAGAATTGTTTTCCTAGAACCACCAATCTCGAGGACGAGATTTTTTTTAAGGGGGGTAGAGCTGTAACACCAACAAAATCTGCTAAAGAGGGGAATTTAAAAATTTTTGGACGTATTGCATGTGGTGCAAAAATACACATTTAAATTGGAATTCAAATTCAAATCAAAACTGAAAAGAAAAGGAAAAAGAAAAAGAAAAACCCCACCGGCCAGTGGGCCGAAACCCACCAGCCGGCCCACTACTCCCCCACGCCAGCCCACAACCGTGCGCCCTCTCTTCCTCTCACTGACACGCGGGGCCCGCGTGTCATCCCTCACCTCCCGCGCGCCCCCAACGGTCGGACTGTTCCCCGCGCCCGATCTCAACGAACTCCAGAAACCCGCGCCCCCAGCCGGAATTCTGGTCCCGGACGTCTCAAACTCGATCCCAACAGACCGCCGCCCTCCCTCACCTATATAAGCGCCGACAATCGCCCTGTTCCCCCCCCCCCCCGATCAGCCGTTCTTCTCTCCGGTGAGAACCGAAGATTCAATCCATGTTTTCCTCCGATCATTGCTCGGATTATCTGATCTAACGCGCTGATCGTGCTCCACTGCCCCCAGGGAGCCCTGCACATGAAGGAAACGACAAGTTTCGCGCCCTAGCAGCAGTTCTGACGTGCACCGAAGATCGTCGTCGTTGAAGCTCGCCACCGACCGACTTACAGGACCTCCGAGTGTTGGAAAACCCCTCGGTGGGCGTCCCCTACCCCTCCGCAGCGGATCCATGCAAAAAGATGCAAGTTCTAACGAGTAGTGGCAAAAGCCGAGGCTGCGCCGGCGAGATCGCCACCCCCGCCGCCGCGCGCGCGGGCTGGCTTCGGCCAGGGCGACGTGGCCCCTTGAGGGCCGTCTATTTTAAATCGCACGGTAGAATTAAAACTCGCGCGTACCGGTTCGATGATCTAATCTGAGCCGTCTATTTTAAATCGGACGGTCCACATCAGCCCCGCGTTATAAAGGCCGGAATTCTTACGCGCTACCCCCTGGGGATCTCGGAAAACATGAGCCAGCCCCGGAAACTTCTGATCTAGCCTCTGGAACTTCAGAAATTCGTGTAAATTCAATTAAAAATCAGTTTTAGCCCCTGGACTTAATAAAAATAAGGAAAACCCCTCTGTTAGGTGTAGTTAGACCCTTGGAAATTTATGAAATAATAAATTAGACCCTGTAGTAGGGTGGATTTACCTTTTTGACCCTATATGATATTAAAATTCAGAAATTTGAATATGTGATTAGGATTTAAATTTAAAAGGTAAGGCAAACACATTGTAAATTCAAATTTAAACTCTACTAGCACTTGGAAAACTTTAGAATGAGTTAAAAATAGATTTTAGGCTGAAATGAGTTCTGTCTAAATGATATTCATATTTATTAGTTCTAGAAACATATTTTAGGCTAGGAAATAGTTCTAAAAACTAGTAAAACAAATTTAATTTGTTCCACATCAAAGAGGAAGTTTAAAGATATATTATTGAACATTTATATCAGAACCTATTCTGTTTAGATGGTGTGTCTTACTATTTTCATAATAAAACTCACTTTTAGGCATATAAAATAAATCTGAAAAATATAGGAAAATAGGTATGCATAATTAGAAAATGATAAATGAAGTCTCCAAATCCAAAAACTTCAGTTTAGGATTTGGTAGAAGATCTGTAAACCTATTTAGAATAGGAAAATATCTTTTATACAAACATTGTGGCTAAGAAGTGTAATAACTGAATATAAAGAATTTGTTCAAATTGGAACTTCATATATAGTGTGCAAATAGAAATCTGAACATAGAAGTTAGAAATAATATACATATGTTTAAAGGTGAATGTAGGCTAAAAATCAACACATGAAGAGTAACCACAACACTTAGAAATGTGAATGACTTTCATAGGTATGTATGTGTGGTTTGTATGAAGTGAAAGTGTCAACTATGTCTTATGGATTGTTGTTTTCTTTTGCTATGTGTATTGGCATGAGTAGAACCTGCCCCAGAGCAAGTTCTCCCCTTCCAAGACCAAGACTTTCAATTCCCAGAGCAGCAGGAAGAAGGCAAGTGTCCTTGACCACTTTGATCCCATACTATGATGTGTAGATAGAATTATTTGCATTGTCAATTGAAATATGAAACCCATGCTAGGTAGTTTCCCTAGAATTGCATTACCTTGTTTTCTTTGTAGCTTGGGTTGAGATTTATTTTATCATGTCATTTATTCATATGCTTCTGCTTAGCCATGCTTAGAATGGGATAATTGGAATATGAGAATCATCAATTTATTTACATTACTCTTGAATGAGATATCATGAGTTATGTAGAGGTAGGGATCAAGGCAAGTTGGATGAGTTGGTTGGTGCTGGGAGCAGGAGACTCAGGTTTGTGTTTAGTACTTGCCTGGATCCTAAGAACCGGTTCATGGAGCATGTAACCTGGCTTTACCGTGCCAACCACATGCTGAGATGGGGCAGCTTGGCCAATTAATTAGGTGTATCCCCAGCGTAGTATGGGTGTGTGGATGGTGCGGGGAATAGGTGTCAGCTGGACTACCATAAAACCACAAGGCTCAATAGGGGGCCACTGCAGCGGGGTTGGAGCCTCTTGTATGCTGTTAGGGGTGAAACCTCAGTGGGCCAACGATCGTCGGGAATCCCTTTGTAAAGGCTTCGTAGTGATCTCCTGGATACACACCTGGGAAGTATGAATGTGGTTCATGGCCACTGGCATAATGGAGGTTCTTTTAGTCCACCCAGCAACGGGGGATGAAATCACTACATGTGGGTACAGTGGTGCAAACTTTGCAGAGTCAAAACTGTCATGACAGCCGTGCTCACGGTCAAGAGCGGCTTGGACTTATTCATGATTAGAGGATGATGACTTTGGAAGTTGTGGATGTTAAGCGGGGAGCTTAGCATTGGAAATGATGTTATGGTTATTTGATTATGATGATGGATTGGGAGATTGGGACCATTTCACCTATGTAGTACTGTAGGTGCTTAATAAGCTAAGGTGATAGGTATTAATTGCGTAGTGCTTTAACCATGAGTTCACCCTCTCCTTGCTCTAGCCATGCATGACATAACTTTCCCACACTTGCTGAGTACCAACGGTACTCAAACTTGCATATTTGTTGGTTTAAATTGCTGCTCAGGTCAAGGGGATGATGTGGTGTTCAATGACCAAGACTTCGGACCCGAAGAAGGATTATAGGTTCATGGAGTCCCCTCGTGCAATGCCTGTGATGGAGCCCACAAGAACAACATTCGCTGCTAGTTTATTTATATGTTATGAACTTATTATCGTCCATCGAGACGTATGCTTTGTAAGACATATTTATATTCGACACCTGGCTTGTAATAAATGATGCTTCACTAGTTGTCATCACATGTATGAGAAAATGATCCTGGCACACATGTGATATCCACTCGGCTTTTCTTCGGAGAAACCGGGTGTGACAGTATTGGAGACCTACCTTACATTCTTCTCGGTCTTCGGGTCCTTCTCAGATCATTGGGCTCTCTTCCGGCGATCTTCCTTGCTGAACTCCGGCAATGGCTTTCTCGGCGAGTTGAGGCTAGGGCTCTAAGTCGTCAGCTTAGGAGTTGGAAAAGAAATTTGTGGTTTCGGCCAAGGGTTCTGGGTTCTATTTATAATCAGGAGAAGAAGAGTCCTAATCTGATTGTATTCCGAATAAAAGTCCTATTCAGATCGTCGTTGGATCCTAACATCTTACCTTTAGTTGATTTTGTGCGGTAACATTGTGGAATTCAGGTCGGTTTCTCCTCCGTACCGGTATTCTTACGCGTACAGAATCCAAAACCGCTTCGGAACCCGTTACCTTCGCGGTGATGAGCTCCGGAAGATCCACGTCTCCACCGGGCCTGGTCTCTCCCTTTCCGTAGAGACGAGCTCCGGTTGTGCCACGTGTCAAGCGAGCGAGGCCTCCCTTCTTCTTTGGAGGCGAGCTCCTCATGCGCCACGTATCTTGGCGGTCGGGACCTCCTCTCTATTCGGAGGTGGCTCCGCGCACGCCACGTGTTAGTGACGGTCTTTTCCCTCTTCCCTCAGAGACGTGCTCCGAGGTAGACACGTGTCCAACAATGTCGAACCTACTGGAGATAAGCTCCGGTGATGATACGTGTCCACTAGAACTGGACCTTCTTGGAGGTGAGCTCCGAGATCGACACGTATCTGTGCGACTGGTCCTCTGATTCCCACGGTGACTAGCTCCGAAGGGGACATGTGTCCTGCAGAAATGCCTTTGCTTCTTCCGCAGAGGATAGCTCCGGGGGCAACACGTGTCCCACAGTGTCGGACCTCACCCCCCTTGCGGAGATGAGCCCCGAGCCTGCCACGTAGCCAGTTTAGCGGTGGTCCTCTTCCCACTTCGCAGGAATGAGCTCTGAACACGACACGTGGCCAGCGGATTGTGGTAAGTCGTCTTCGGCGCTCTCGGTGAACTGGATTCGGCTCTTATTGACTATCCTTTTGATATTTTCTCTGTTCCTACTTTTCTTAAAATGTTTTCTCTTCATAAAACATGAATATATGCTGACACCAGAAATGAGGGTGTTACATCCAATTCCCCGCGCCTTCCACGGTCCATAAAAATGTAGCAGCTTACCTAATTAGTCACCTAAGCCGCACCCATATTTGGCCTTGTGGTGGCACTGGTATCCTAGCATGGCTGGCATGAACCGGTCCTTAGATCTATGGCAAGTAACCACCATCTCATTCTACCTCATCCACAAAACCAAGCTTGCCTAGATCTCCCTCCGATTCATGTTCATTAACAATATCCATTTCTCATTATTCATAGGAGTGCAGGTAGCTAGACACATCTATCTCGCTTCCGGTATCCCATGGACTCAACGAAGCATAAAAGTAAAAACCATACCCGACTCATAAACTTCCCTGGTGACAAGGGTGGTTAACAAAACTAGTAAACTCCTATGAAAGGGTTTCACATCATGTTGACTCAAGCACACACCTTTTCACAAAAAAAAACAGTTTTCCAAAACATGGGATCAATATGGTCAAGGGGCACTTGCCTTGTTCTTGCGACTTCTGTTGCTCCGGGATCTCAAAGTCTTGTTGGTGCAGCTCATCGTAGATAGCTCCCTGAGCTTGTCCTTCTACTCATGATCACGCATATACAAGATTCACAGCAATCAATTATCATGCACAAACTTTAACCAAGATGCGATGGTGCATACGCATGCTAATCCTATGATGTTGTTTTATTAGATCAGTTTGTACGTGCTTTTGCATGTCTTGCATGGGTTTTTACGATGAACAGAGGTGTAAAGATCAAATGTGGATGTGGCGATGATCTTGACTCAAGATCTAGATCAGACCGATCAACACGTGATCTGTCCACGAAAAAGCTTCTGTTCGAAAGGATCGAAGAACAGATGCAAAGAAAATCGCGATGATGTCGTAAGGTGGTATTGGAAACCTACCTTGCTTCCTTCGGGTCCTCCCTCCTAGCAAAAACAGATCGTCGGGGCTCTCTTCTAGCGATGGTGATCGTGTCTGGGCTCGTCGACGGTCTCTTCGGTGGTCAAACTCCAGTGAAGGGGTTTAGCTCGGCGAGTTTGAGGGCTACGGCTTCTAAGTTATCGGCTTAGAAAAGATATTACGACCAAGGGGTTGTTTCGGGTTCTATTTATAATCGGGAAACGAAGAGTCCTACTCTGATCGGAATTCAAATAGGAGTCCTATTCAAATTGTTTTTGAATCTTGACAACTTATCTTCAATTGATTTGGTTGCAGTAGCAACATGGAATTCGTGTCGGTTTCCTTCCGTGTCGGTATTCCCGCGCGTACAGAAGCAAAAACCGCTTCAGATCTCGTCACCTCCGCGGTGATGAGCTCCGGAGGCTCCGCGTGTTCTGCGGGGACCTGGGCTCCCTTTTCCACAGAGACAAGCTCCGGTTGTGCCGCGTGTCAGGTGGGCGAGACCTCCCTCTTCTTCAGATGCGAGCTCCGTGTGCGCCACGCATCCTGGCGGGCCAGACCTCCCTCTCCCTCAGAGGCAAGCTCCACGTGCGCCACATGTCTGGTGGGTCGGGGCCTCCCCTCTCTCCAGAGACGAGTTCCGCGTACGCCACGTGTCAGTGCCGGACCTCCCCTCTCTTTGGAGGTGAGCTCCGATAGTGCCACATGTCAGAACCGGACCTCCCCTTTCTTTGGAGGAAGCTTCGAAAATGCCACGTGTCCAGTAGCGCTGATCTTTCTTACTTCTCGGAGACGAGCTCCGAGGTCAACACGTTTCTGTCAGCGTCGGATCTCCCGAAGATGAGCTCCGGAGGTGACACATGTCCGAAAGAGTCGGACCTCTCGGAGGTTAGCTCCGAGAGCGACACGTGTCCTGCAGGTCGGACCTCTCGGAGAAGATCTCCGAGAGCGACACGTGTCCCGCGCGGCTGGTCCTCTCTTTTTCACAGCGACTAGCTCCGAGGACAACACGTGTCCTGCGGGGCTGGCCTCATTCCTCCGCAGAGGCTAGCTCCGGGGGCAACACGTGTCCCACGGGGTCGGACCTCGCCCCTTCCGTAGAGACGAGCCCCGAGCCTGCCACGTAGCCAGTTAGCGGTGGACCTCTCCCCCTTTTGCGGGGATGAGCTCCGAAGGCGCCACGTGGCCAGCAGGCCGTGGAAATTGTTTTCGGCGCTCTCTGTGGATTGGATTTGGCTCTTTTTGGCTATTTTTTGATATTTTCTCTGTTTCTACTGCTTTTAAAATGTTTTCTCTATATATAATATGAATTTTAACACCCCAAAACCTGCTAAAGAGGGGAATTTAAAATTTTTTGGAGGTATTGCATGTGGTGCAGAAATTCAAATTCAAACTGGAATTCAAATTCAAATCAAAACAGTAAATAAAAGGAAAAAGAAAAAGAAAAACCCCAACCGGCCAGTGGGCCGAAATCCGCCAGCCGGCCCAATCCCCAACGCCAGCCCAAGACCGCACGCCCCCTCTCTTCCTCTCACTGACACGCGGGAAGTATGTCACCTATGTAGTACTGTAGGTGCTTAATAAGCTAAGGTGATAGGTATTACTTGCATATTGCTTTAACCATGAGTTCAACCTTCTCTTGTTCTAGCCATGCATGACATAACTTTCCCACACTTGCTGAGTACCATCGGTACTCAACCTTGCATATTTGTTGGTTTATATTGCTGCTCAGGTCAAGATAATGAGGTGGTGTATAATGACCAAGACTTTGGACCCGAAGAAGGTTTCTAGGTTCATGGAGACCCCCGGGCAACGCCTGTGACGGAGCCCTCAAGAATAATATTCCGTTGCTAGTTTATTTACTTGTGATGAACTTATTATTGTCCATCGAGACATTTGCTATGTAAGACTTATTTATATTCGACACCTGGCTTGTAATAAATGATGCTTCACTATTTGTCATCACATGTATGAGAAAATGATCCTGGCATACATGTGATATTCACTTGGTTGTTCTTCGGAAAAACCGGGTGTGACACCCGTCCATTTTAAATCGTGTGGTTCCTATTAGATCTAACCCGTACCGCTTCGCGATCTAATCTCAGCCGTCTGTTTTAAATCGGACGGTCCACGTCGGCCCCGCATTATAAAGGCCGGAATTCTTATGCGCTACCCCCTGGGGATCTCGGAAAACACGAGCTAGCCCCGGAAACTTCTGATCTAGCCCCTGGACTTTCAGAATTCGTGTAAATTCATTTAAAAATCAGTTTTAGCCCCTGGACTTAATAAAAATTAGGAAAACCCCTCTGTTATGTGTAGTTAGACCCCTGGAAATTTATGAAATAGTAAATTAGACCCTGCAGTTGGGTGGATTTACCTTTTTGACCCTATATGATATTAAATTCAGAAATTGAATATGTGACTAGGATTTAAATTTAAAAGGTAAGGCGAACACATGTACAAATTCAAAATTTAAACTCTCCTAGCACTTGGAAAACTTTAGAATGAGTTAAAAATAGATTTTTAGGCTGAAATGAATCTGTCTAATTAATTGTTCAAATTTATTAGTTATAGGAACACATTTTTAGATTAGGAAATAATTCTGAAAATTGGTAAAATAAATTTAAATTAGTTCACATCAGAGGAGAAGTTCAAAAATATATTATTTAATATTTTAGATCAGAACCTATTCTGTTTAGATGATATGCCCTACTATTTAATATTAAAACCCACTTTTTGGCATAGAAAATAAATCTGAAAAATATAGGAAAATAGGTATGCATAATTAGAAAATGATAAATGAAGTCTCTAAATCCAAAAACTTCAGTTTAGGATTTGGTAGAAGATCTGAAAACCTATTAGGAGTAGGAAATTACCTTTCATGCAAACTTGGTAGCTAAGAAGTGTATTAATTAAATATAAAGAATTTGTTGAAATTGGAAATCCATATATAGTGTTAAACAGAAATCTGAATACAAAAGTTAGAAATCATATACACATGTTTAAGAGTGCATGTAAGCCAAAAATCAACACATATAGAGTAACCACAACACTTAGAAATGTGAATGACTATCATAGGTGTGAATGTGTGGTTTGTATGAAGTGAAAGTGTGAACTATGTCGTATGGATTGTTGTTTTCTTTTGCTATGTGTATTGGCATGAGTAGAACCTGCCCCAGAGCAAGTTCTCCCCTTCCAAGACCAAGACATTCCATTCCCAGAGCAGCAGGAAGAAGGCAAGTGTCCTTGACCACTTTGATCCTATGCTAGGAGGTGTAGATAGAATTATTTGCATTGTCAATTGAAATATGAAACCCATGCTAGGAAGTTTCCCTAGAATTGCATTATCTTGTTTCCTTGTAGCTTGGGTTGGGATTGGTTTTATTATGGCATTCATTCATATTACTTATGCTTAGCCATGCTTAGAATGGGATAAGTGGGATATGAGATCATCAACTTGTTTACCTTACTCTTGAATGAGACATTATGAGTTATGTAGAGGTAGGGATCGAGGCAAGTTGGATGATTTGGTTGGTGCTGGGTGCACGAGACTCGGGTTTGTGTTTAGTACTTGCCTGGATCCTAAGGACCGGTTCATGGAGCATGTAACCTGGCTTTACCGTGCCAACCACATGCTTAGATGGGGCAGCTTGGCCAATTAATTAGGTGTATCCCCGGCGTAGTATGGGTGTGTTGGATGGTGCGGGGATTAGGTGTCAGCTGGACTACCATATGAACCGCAAGGCTCAAGAGAGGGCCACTGCAGCGGGGTTGGAGGCTCTTGTATGCTGTTAGGGGTGAAACCTCAATGGGCCCACGCTCGTCGGGAATCCCTTTGTAAAGGCTTCGTAGTGATCTCCTGACTACACACCTGGGAAGTGTGAATGTGGTTCGCGGCCACTGGCATAATGGAGGTTCTTTTAGTCCACCCGGCAACGGCGGATTTAATCACTACATGTGGGTACAGTGGTGCAAACTATGCAGAGTCAAAACTATCATGACAGTCGTGCTCACGGTCAAGAGCAGCTTGGACTTATTCATGATTAGAGGATGATGAATTTGGAAGTTGAGGATGTTAAGCGGGGAGCTTGACATTGGATATGATGTTATGGTTACTTGATTTTGATGATGGGTTGAGGGATTGGGACCATTTCACCTGTGTAGTAATGTAGGTGCTTAATAAGCTAAGGTGACAGGTATTAATTGTGTAGTGCTTTAACCATGAGTTCAACCTCTCCTTGCTCTAGCCATGCATGACATAACTTTCCCACACTTGCTGAGTACCAACGGTACTCAAACTTGCTTTTCTGTTGGTTTATATTGCTGCTCAGGTCAAGAGAATGATGTGGTGTTTAATGACCAAGACTTTGGTCCCGAGGAAGGATTCTAGGCTCACGGAGTCCCCCAGGCAACGCCTGTGACGGAGCCCACAAGATTTATATTCCGCTGCTGCTTTATTTACATGTCATGAACTATATATCGTCCATCGAGATGTTTGCTATGTAAGACTTATTTATATTCGTCACCTGGCTTGTAATAAATGATGCTTCACTATTTGTCATCACATGTAGGAGAAAATGATCCTGGCATACATGTGATATTCACTCCGTTATTCTTTGGAGAAACCGGGTGTGACACATTTGTCCACAACCTCGTCTTTAGGTTGCTTTGCTTTGATGTGTGAACCCCTATGAATTAAGAGTGCAATTATTTTCACGTGAGACGTGACTCCCAAAAATCTACGTGAAACCGCCAGAAAATGTTAATATATATTAAGGCCTCAAAAGTTTAAGTTTAAACCAGCAATTTGGGAAGTTAATACGTAATGCTTTAAGTTAACATTTGGTTGATCATGATAGATGGCTGGAAGAGGAAAGGGTCGTGGTGCCAACCCCACCAACAACAACGATGGGGCCGGCAACCCTCATCTTTCTGGAGGACAAGACAGGGGTGGTCGCCGTGAAGGAGCTGACCCTATCCATCAAATGCTTGAAAATCAGAATCAGCTCATCCAGAGTTTAACTCAAGTAGTGTCCAACTTGCACCAAGCTCCACCTCCACAAGCTGCACCACGCCAACCAAGGTTGAGTGAGTTTCTGGGGACTCAACCTCCAAAGTTTGCAAGTGCTGCTAAACCTCTGGAGGCAGATGACTGGCTAAAGACCATTGAGAGCAAGATAAGGATCATACAATGCCAAGGGTATGAGAGGGTGCTGTTTGCCTCTCACCAATTGCATGGACATGCTGCTGATTGGTGGACCGCTTACGTGGGAGCCCATCATGACCCTGAGAACATCACTTGGGAAGAGTTCAAGCGCAGTTTCCGCAACCATTACATACCAAGGGGTGAACTCAAAAACAAGAGAAATGAGTTCTTGCGACTGCAGCAAGGAAACATGACTGTAAGGGAATACCTCACTAAATTCACCCAACTATCCCGATATGCACCACGGGACATCGAAACTGATGAGCAGAAACAGGACTGCTTTGTGGAGGGACTTACTATGGAAATGCAGTGTGCAATGTCCTCCAACGAGTATGAAAGCTTCCAAAAGATGGTAACAGAGCATTTGTCATGGAGAGGAAGCTAAAGGCCTTGGAAAATGAAAACAAGAGGAAGGCGGGATGGTCACACCAAGCCTCAGGTAGCAACACACGCCCACGTCTGATGCAGCAACCTGCAGGGCAGACGAGCCGTGCTGTGGTACCCTACTCAGCACCCAGAGGGTACAACCCGAATTTCAGGCCTCCGTCAGCACCAGCACAGCCGCAACATCAGTTTGTACAGCAGGCTCGTCCCACATATCAAACTCGACCAGCAGTACAAGGACCACCGAACCAACCCCAAGACAACAAAGGCCAGGCACCTAAGGTTGGGGTGCAATGCTTCAACTGTGGTGAAGTGGGGCACTACGCCCATAAGTGCCAAAGAAGAAGCCCATGCAGCCACAACAGCAGAATGTGATGCGAGGACGGGTGAACCACGTGACCATGGAGGAAGCACAAGAGGCACCTGACGTGGTAATTGGTAAGTTTCCCGCCAACTTACACATTGGAACCCTGTTGTTTGATTCTGGTGCTACCCACTCGTTCATTGCTCAAGGGTAGAAGCATGATCTAGCAACAACACAAATGAACCATATGCTAGCAGTGAACTCTCCAGGGGGAGAAATAAGGACAAGACAAGTGTGTCCCAAGGTGAATCTAGACATTAATGGGGTAGTATTCACTGCAAACCTCATAGTGATAGAATCACAAGTGATAGATATTATTTTGGGTATGGATTGGTTGACCAAACATAAAGGTATCTTCCACTGTTCGACCAGAACGGTGGAACTAACTCACACTAGTGGCACGAAAGTGAAGTTCATAGCCGTGCAAGAGCCTAGGAGGGACATTAAACTCAATAAAGTTGAGGTGGAAGTGGGAGAAATAAGGATTATCAAGGAGTATCCAGATGGCTTTTTGGAGGAGTTGCCAGGTATGCCCCCCGATCGTGAAGTGGAATTCGCGATTGAGATAGTGCCTAGAACAGCTCCAATATACAAGAGGCCTTATCGAATGGACTCCAAACAGCTGGAAGAGCTCAAGGAGCATATAAGGGAATTGACAGAGAAGGGGTATATTCGTCCTAGTTCCTCACCATGGGGAGCTCCAGTGATATTTGTGCCCAAGAAGGACAGGACCCAAAGGTTATGCGTAGACTACCGTGCGTTGAATGAAGTAACCATCAAGAACAAGTACCCATTACCCCGCATTGAAGACTTATTTGATCAGTTGAGGGGAGCTTGTGTGTTCTCAAAAATTGATCTCAGGTCGGGATACCACCAACTTAAGATAAGACAAACCGATATTCCAAAGACAGCTTTCGTATCTCGGTATGGGCTGTATGAATACACCGTCATGCCTTTCAGGCTAACTAATACCCCGGCATACTTCATGTATATCATGAACAAGGTATTAATGGAATATCTGGACAAATTTGTGGTGGTTTTCATTAATGACACTCTCGTCTTCTCCAAAGATGAAGAAGAACAAGAGGGACACCTAAGGTTGGTGTTGCAAAAGCTGAGAGAACACCAACTATATGCCAAGTTGAGCAAGTGTGAGTTTTGGCTGAAGAGAGTTCCCTTCTTAGGACATATAATCTCGGAGGGAGGAATCTCCGTAGATCCCGCCAAGATCGAGGATGTGCAGAAGTGGAAGACCCCTGAAAATGTAGGGGAAGTTCGAAGCTTCTTAGGATTGGCTGGGTATTATCGACGGTTTATTGAGGGTTTCTCCAAGATCTCGAGACCCCTCACCAAACTGTTGGAGAAGGGAATCACTTTCACATGGACGCCGTAGTGCGAGACGAGTTTTCAGGAACTAAAGAAAAGATTGACAACAGCCCCAGTGCTAGTTATGCCAGATATGCAGAAGAACTTTTCGGTGTACTGCGATGCCTCTGGACAGAGGTTGGGATGTGTTCTCATGCAAGAGGGGCATGTCGTGGCTTATGCATCCCGGCAGCTCCGGAAACACGAGAAGAACTATCCTACACATGACCTAGAGCTAGCCGCAGTGGTACACGCATTGAAGATCTGGCGGCATTACTTGATGGGGAAAAGGATAGAGATATATACGGATTATAAGAGCTTAAAGTACATTTTGACACAGCTAGATCTCAAATTCAGACAAAGGAGATGGTTAGAGCTAATCAACGACTTTGATGTGGGCATCAACTATCATCCTGGGAAAGCGAACGTCGTAGCGGATGCTTTAAGCCGGAAAGTGCAGGTCCACATGTTGAGTTCGAAGGACATGCCTATAGAATTGAAGGAAGAGATTGTAAAACTCAATCTATGTCTGGTGAATAGTGGTGAGGCCATCGCCATGGAAGTGGACTCCACATTAGAGCAAGACATAAGCAACGGTCAGAAGAATGATGAGAAGATACAAGAAATCGGAGAACTCATCAAAGAGAATAAAGCTCCTGGGTTCAAAGAGGATGAACAAGGTACGGTGTGGCACGGGAAAAGAATCTGTGTGCCTGAGGTGAAGGAGATCCGTGAATTGATTTTGAAGGAAGCTCATGATTTCGACTATTCCATTCATCCTGGGAGTACGAAGATGTATCATGACCTCAAGAGCATGTATTGGTGGTATGGCATGAAGCGAGATGTCGCGGAACATGTTGCCCTATGTGACACATGTCAGTTGGTGAAAGCAGAACATCAACGACCCGCGGGACTATTGCAACCGGTCAAAGTGCCTAAATGGAAATGAGAAGAAATAGGTATGGACTTCATAGTGGGACTACCCTGGACCCAATCAGGATATGATTTGATATGGGTCATCATCGACAGGCTAACCAAGGTAGCTCATTTCATCCCCTTGAAAGAAAGCTACAGTGGATCCAAATTGGAAGAATTGTACATGTCAAGGATCGTGTGTTTCCATGGAGTGCCAAATAAGATAGTGTCAGATCGAGGGACACAGTTCACCTCAAGGTTCTGGCAGAAGTTACATGAAACCATGGGAACCCATCTAAATTTCACTTCTGCCTATCACCCCCAGACTGACGGGAAGATGGAAAGAACCAATCAGATCCTTGAAGATATGCTGAGAGCGTGTGCGCTCAAGAACAATAGGAGTTGGGATAAGAACTTACCGTATGCAGAGTTCTCCTATAACAACAGCTATCAGGCTAGTATGAAGATGTCACCATTTGAGGCTTTGTATGGGAGGAAGTGCAGAACTCCACTATTTTGGAATCAAACAGGGGAAAGTAAAGTGTTTGAGCCCGAAGTACTACAAGAAGACGAGGCGAAAGTGAGGGAAATCCGCAACAACTTGAGGATAGCACAGACCCGACAAAAGAGCTATGCCGATGTACGAAGAAGAGAGCTCGTTTTCAACGCGGGGGACTATGTTTACCTCAAGGTGTCCCCTATCCGAGGACTTCGTCGGTTCAAGGTGAAAGGGAAATTATCACCTAGATACATCAGACCCTTCCAGAATCTAGAAAGGAAAGGCGAAGTGGCATATCAACTAGAACTACCGGCTCGCCTATCGGATGTGCACGATGTATTCCATGTGTCACAGCTTAAGAAATGTGTGAGGATGCCTGAAGTGATGTTACCCATGAATGAGGTTGACGTAGGAGAGGATTTGTCTTATGCCGAGCAACCGGTCAAGGTTTTGGAGACAATGGAACGCCTCACAAGAAATAAAAGAATCCAGATGTGAAAGGTGCAGTGGAAGCATCACTCGGAAGAGGAAGCCACATGGGAGCGAGAAGACGAGCTTAAGGCACAGTTTCCGGAATTGTTTTCCTAGAACCACCAATCTCGAGGACGAGATTTCTTTTAAGGTGGGTAGAGCTGTAACACCCCAAAACCTGCTAAAGAGGGGAATTTAAAATTTTTTGGACGTATTGCATGTGGTGCAGAAATTCAAATTTAAACTGGAATTCAAATTCAAATCAAAACAGAAAAAAAAAGGAAAAAGAAAAAGAAAAACCACAACCGGCCAGTGGGACGAAACCCGCCAGCCGGCCCAATCCTCAGCTCCAGCCCAAGACCGCGCGCCCCCTCTCTTCCTCTCACTGACACGCGGGGCCCGCGTGTCATCTCCTTCCCCGCGCGCCCCCGACGGCCCGGACTCTTTTCTCGCGCCCGATCACAACTGACCTCCGAAAAACCACGCCCCAGCCCGATCTTCGGCCGCGGGCGATGCTATTTATCCAAACCGACCCGCCGCCGCCTCCCCTCGTGCAATTCACGCAAGGAAAACTCGCCGAATTCCCCAGCGCCGCTCCACCCTTCTCTCCGGTGAGAACCGCAACTTTTATCACCGTTTTCCTTCGATCCTTGCTCGGACTTCCTGATCTAACGCGCTGATCGTGTTCCACCGCCTCCGGGGAGTCACGCAGGTGAAGAAAACCCGGTGTTTTGCGCTCTGGATGCAGCTCCGGCGAGCACCGCCACGTTTCATCTCGGACCTCGCCGGCGACCACCATCCAGGGCCTCCGAGCTCAAGAAAAACCCCGAGGTGAAATCCCCGACCTCCCCTCTACCGTTCTATGCCAAGAAATCCAAGTTTTAGGTAGTATAGACGAAAACCTGAAGATCTCCGGCGAGATCGCCGCCCCCCGCCGCCGTGCGCCGCCGGGCAGCGCCGCCCGCGCACGACCAGGGCGACGTGGCCCCCTGAGGCCCGTCCATTTTAAATCTTGTGGTTCCTATTAGATCTAACCCGTACCGCTTCGCGTTATAATCTCAGCCGTCTGTTTTAAATCGGACGGTCCACGTCGGCCACGCATTATAAAGGCCGGGATTCTTACGCGCTACCCCCTGGGGATCTCGGAAAACACGAGCTAGCTCCGGAAACTTCTGATCTAGCCCCTGGACTTTCAGAAATTCGTGTAAATTCATTTAAAAATCAGTTTTAACCCTCGGACTTAATAAAAATTAGGAAAACCCCTCTGTTATGTGTAGTTAGACCCCTGCAAATTTATGAAATAGTAAATTAGACCCTGCAGTAGGGTGGATTTACCTTTTTGACCCTATATGATATTAAATTCAGAAATTTGAATATGTGACTAGGATTTAAATTTAAAAAGGTAAGGCAAACACATGTGCAAATTCAAATTTAAACTCTCCTAGCACATGGAAAACTTTAGAATGAGTTAAAAATAGATTTTAGGCTGAAATGAAATCTGCCTAAGTGTTGTTCATATTTATTAGTTCTAAAACACATTTTAGGGTAGGAAATAATTCTGAAAAACTGATAAAATAAATTGAAATTAGTTCACACCAGGGGAGAAGTTCAAAAATATATTATTTAATATCTTAGATCAGAACCTATTCTGTTTAGATGATAGTCCTACTATTTAATATTAAAACTCACTTTTAGGCATAGAAAATAAATCTGAAAAATATAGGAAAATAGGTATGCATAATTAGAAAATGATAAATGAAGTCTCCAAATCCAAAAACTACAGTTTAGGATTTGGTAGAAGATCTGAAAACCTATTTGGAGTAGGAAATTACCTTTCATGCAAACTTTGTAGCTAAGAAGTGTATTAATTAAATATAAAGAATTTGTTCAAATTGGAAATTCATATATAGTGTGCAACCAGAAATCTGAATACAAAAGTTAGAAATCATATACATATGTTTAAAAGTGCATGTAGGCAGAAAATCAACACATGTAGAGTAACCACAACACTTAGAAATGTGAATGACTTTCATAGGTATGTATGTGTGGTTTGTATGAAGTGAAAGTGTGAACTATGTCTTATGGATTGTTGTTTTCTTTTGCTATGTGTATTGGCATGAGTAGAACCTGCCCCAGAGCATGTTCTCCCCTTCCAAGACCAAGACTTTCCATTCCCAGAGCAGCAGGAAGAAGGCAAGTGTCCTTGAACACTTTGATCCTATGCTAGGATGTGTAGATAGAATTATTTGCATTGTCAATGGAAATATGAAACCCATGCTAGGAAGTTTCCCTAGAATTGCATTATCTTGTTTCCTTGTAGCTTGGGTTGGGATTTATTTTATCATGTCATTTATTTATATGCTTATGCTTAGCCATGCTTAGAATGGGATAAGTGGGATATGAGATCATCAACTTGTTTACCTTACTCTTGAATGAGATATTATGAGTTATGTAGAGGTAGGGATCGATGCAAGTTGGATGATTTGGTTGGTGCTGGGTGCACGAGACTCGGGTTTGTGTTTAGTACTTGCCTAGATCCTAAGGACCAGTTCATGGAGCATGTAACCTGGCTTTACCGTGCCAACCACATGCTGAGATGGGGCAGCTTGGCCAATTAATTAGGTGTATCCCCGGCGTAGTATGGGTGTGTTTGATGGTGCAGGGAGTAGGTGTCAGCCGGACTACCATATGAACCGCAAGGCTCAAGAGGGGGCCACTGCAGCGGGGTTGGAGCCTCTTGTATGCTGTTAGGGGTGAAACCTCAGTGGGCCCACGCTCATCGGGAATCCCTTTGTAAAGGCCACGTAGTGATCTCCTGGCTACACACCTGGGAAGTGTGAATGTGGTTCGCGGCCTCTGGCATAATGGAGGTTCTTTTAGTCCACCCGGCAACGGGGGATGAAATCACTACATGTGGGTACAGTGGTGCAAACTCTGCAGAGTCAAAACTGTCATGACAGCCGTGCTCACGGTCAAGAGCGGCTTGGACTTATTCATGATTACAGGATGATGAATTGGGAAGTTGAGGATGTTAAGCGGGAAGCTTAACATTGAAGATGAGACTATGTTTACTTGATATTGATGATGGGTTGAGGGATTGGGACCATTTCACCTGTGTAGTAATGTAGGTGCTTAATAAGCTAAGGTGATAGGTATTAATTGCGTAGTGCTTAAACCATGAGTTCAACCTCTCCTTGCTCTAGCCATGCATGACATAACTTTCCCACACTTGCTGAGTACCAACGGTACTCAAACATGCTTTTCTGTTTGTTTATATTGCTGATCAGGTCAAGAGAATGATGTGGTGTTTAATGACCAAGACTTTGGTCCTGAATAAGGATTCTAGGTTCACGGAGTCCCCTGGGCAACGCCTGTGACAGAGCCCACAAGATTTATATTCCGCTACTGTTTTATTTACATGTTATGAACTTATTATCGTCCATCGATACGTATGCTATGTAAGACTTATTTATATTTGAACACCTGGCTTGTAATATGATGATGCTTCACTATTAGTCGTCACATGTATGAGAAAATGATCCTGGCATACATGTGATATTCACTCGGTTGTTCTTCGGAGAAACCGGGTGTGACATGAATGCATGCAGAAATCGAAATTGAGGGTGTCACAAATCTACCCCCTTTTAATTGAATCTCGCCCTCGAGATTCGCTAGTGGAGAATAGATGAGGGAATTCTGTCTTTATGTCTTCTTCACGCTCTCATGTGGCTTCAGCTTCTATGTGATGGCTCCATTGTACCTTGCACCATCGGATCACTTTGTTCCTCGTGACACTTTCCTTTACGTCCAAAATTCAGACAGGGTGCTCTACATAGGTCAGATCCTCTTGAATCTCAAGCTCATTCATTGGTACTCGTTCTTTTGGTACTCTCAAGCACTTCTTGAGCTGGGATACATGAAACACGTCATGCACGTCAGAGAGGTGTGTCGGGAGCTCTAGTTGATAGGCTACTTCTCCTCGCTTGTCCAAAATCTTAAATGGCCCGATGTAGCAAGGTTCTAACTTGCCTTTGACGTTGAAACATCGTTGGCATCGGATGGGCGATACCTTAAGGTATACGAAGTCTCCTACTTAAAAAGTCAACTTTCTTCGCCTATTGTCCGCATAGCCTTTCTGTAGTGACAGAGCAACCTTCAAGTTCTCCCGTATTGTTTGGACTTGCTTCTCAGCCTCTTGTAGTACTTCGGGTCCAAACACTTGGGTCTCTCCGGTCTCGTTCCAAAACAACGGCGTTCTACACCATCTACACTATAATGCTTCGAAAGGTGACATCTTCAAGCTAGCTTTATAGCTGTTGTTATAGGAGAATTCGGCATACGGCAAGCTCCTATCCCAACTACGCCCATGTTTCAAGGCGCAAGCTCTCAACATGTCTTCCAAAATTTGGTTTGTCCTTTCGGTTTGTCCATCAGTCTGCGGTAAGCGGAGCTAAAATCCAGTCGTGTACCCATAGCTTTCTGCAGCTTCCTCCAAAATCTAGAGGTAAACTGAGAACCTAGATCTGAGACTATCCTCTTCAGGACTCCATGGCGGCACACGATTTGCTCCATGTACAGCTCAGCGAGTTGTGCAACGTTGTACACTGTCTTAACAGGAAGAAAATGGGCGGTTTTCATCAACGGTTCACGATAACCCAGATGGAGTCGTAACCCGACCGAGTACATGGCAATCTAATGATGAAATCCATACTGATGTCTTCCCACTTCCACTCGGGTACCTTCAAGGGTTGCAACAGTCCAGCGGGTCTTTGATGTTCGGCCTTCACCCGTTGGCATGTGTCGCATAGGGAACATATTCGGCTATGTCCCTTTTCATACCATCCAACCAATAACAAGTTTTCAGGTCCTTGTACATCTTGGTACTTCCGAGATGTATGGAATAAGGTGAGTCATGTGCCTCTTTTAATATCGTGTTGCGGATGTGCTTCACGTTAGGCACACAAATCCTTTTTCCTAGCCAAAGAGTTCCCTTCTCGTCTTCCTTGAAGTCCTTTTCTATGCCTTGTCGGATCCTTTCCTTGATCTCCTTGATCTCCTCATCCGTAGCTTGGCCATCTCTTATCTCTTGTTCCAATGAAGAGTGGAGTTCCATCACTTCCATCTCGTTCAAGAACTCGAGATGTAACCGTTCGAACTCCTTGCGCAGCTCGGACGGTAGCTCCCGAACCGTGAGTTGGTGACATGCTCCCTTCTGGCTCAATGCATCGGCTACTACATTGGCCTTTCCGGTATGATAGTTGATTCCAACATCATAATCCTTGATAAGTTCCAACCATCGATGTTGCCTCAAATTCAAATCCGTTTGGGTGAATATGTACTTGAGGCTTTTATGATCCGTATAGATCTCACATCGGTGGCCAAGGATATAATGTCTCCAAACCTTCAATGCATGCACCACGGCTGCTAGTTCCAAGTCATGTGTGGGGTAATTGAGCTCGTGTTTCTTGAGTTGTCTCAACGCATAGGCTACCACTTGTCCTTCTTGCATGAGCACACATCCAAGCCCTTGTCTGGATGCGTCACAATATATGTCAAAGCTCTTGCTTACGTCCGGCAATACCAAAACCAGCGCTGTGGTTAGCCTTTTCTTGAGCTCCTCAAAGCTTTCTTGGCACGCTGGGGTCCATTGGAAGGCTTTTCCCTTCGTTAGCAACTCCGTCATAGGCTTTGCTATCTTAGAGAAGTCCTTGATGAACCATCGGTAGTATCTAGCCATCCCAAGAAAACTCTGAATATCCCTCATGTTTTGCAGTTGGTTCCACTTCAGAACATCTCCCACTTTTCCGGGATCATCCAATACTCCTTCCTCGGAGATGATGTGGCCTAGGAACGATATCTCCTTTAGCTAAAATTGACACTTGCTGAGCTTGGCATACAATTGATGCTCTCGCAGTTTCTGCAAGATCAATCTCAAATGTTCTTCATGTTCCTCCTCACTTTTCAAATACACCATGATATCGTCGATGAAAACCACGACGAACATGTCCAAGTACTCCATCAAGCCCTTATTCATGAGGTACATGAAGTATGCGGGTGCATTTGTTAACCCAAAAGACATAACGGTATACTCATACAAACCATACCGTGTTCGAAAGGCAGTCTTGGGTATTTCGGAGGGCTTAATATTCAGTTGGAAGTATCCCGATCGAAGATCAATCTTGGAGAAGACTCGGGCTCCCTTCATCTGGTCAAACAGGTCCTCTATACGAGGCAGAGGGTATTTGTTCTTGATCTTCACATCATTGAGAGACCTATAGTCCACGCACATCCTTTGGGTTCTATCCTTCTTGTCTACGAAGAGCACGGGGGCTCCCCATGGTGACGAGCTTGGACGTATAAAACCCTTCTCCAGCTGCTCCTGAATTTGCTTCTTAAGCTCCACTAGTTCGTTGACGGGCATCCTATGTGGTCTCTTTGCTATAGGTGCGGTTCCAGGTACCAAGTCAATGGAAAGCTCAATGTCCCGGTCAGGTGGCATACCTGGAAGTTCCTTCGGGAACACGTCCAAGAATTCTTGAACCACTGGAATGTCTTCCAATGTTGCTTCTTCAACGTGGTTCAACGTTGCCTTCTCGGTTGTTGGTTGGGCTGACTCAAACTCGATACGAGTTCCATGCTCGTTTGTCAACTGCACGCTCCTCTTAGCACATTGGATAACTCCGTTGCACTTACTTAACCAATCCATTCCGAGTATTATGTCAAGCCCTTGGGAATCCAGGACAATAAGGTTGGAAAGGAAGTCTACCCCCCTTATTTTAAGGTTTACTTTCGGACATACTATATTAGTCCTCATCTCTCCACCGGGAGAATTAACCAACATAGTATATTTCAAGTGTGATATGGGTAGATTATACTTGGCAACATACTTGGATGATATGAATGAATGTGATGCTCCAGAATCAAATAGAATGGTGGCTGGGTTGGAGTTGGCAAGGAACATACCAATCACGACGTCCTCAGCCTGTTGCGCTTCCTCAGCAGAGACATGGTTCACGTTGCCATGATCGTAGTTCTGCTGTCCACGGTTTCCTTGATTAGCTCCTCCGTTCGGCTGTGGGTTCTGCTTGGGCACGTTGCTTTGCTGTCCAGGACCTCTCCTCAGGCACTGGCTCGCGAAGTGTCCTGTTTCTCCGCATGTAACGCATGCCTTGTTGCCCACGACAGCAGGTACGTTGGGGAGGGGTTTTTGACAGGAGCGCCCATGTTGGGTCGGGGCGCAGGAGGCAAAGGCACACGAGGTGCTTGCACGGCAGTACATTGCTGTGGTGGTTGATTAGGGTGAAAAGTAGGAGTGGACGATCCATACTGTGGTGCAGCTGGGGGCATGTACCGAGGGCGTACGTTGCTCCCTTGTGGCTGGTATGGCAGCTTCCTCTTTCCCTCTTGCTCGATCTCTCGGACCTTGCTCTCAACCACTATAGCCTTGTCAACTAGCTTCTGGAAGCTCGCATAGTCATTATTGAGAAGCTGAACTTGGATCTCATTGTTCAACCCTCTCATGAACAAGTACTGCTTCCTTTGGTCCGAGTTGACATCTTCAGGGGCATACCTTGACAATTGCTTGAACTTGTTAAGGTACTCATTTGTAACACCCCAAATTTTTAGTCCAAAACACAAATTTTGATTTAAAACCCTAAACCATGTTCAGAGGGGAATTTAGAGATTTTTGGACGTGTTGCATGTTTTGCAAAAATTCAAATTCAAACTGGAATTCAAATTATACCCAAAACAGAAAAGAAATGGAAAAAAGAAAAAGGAAATCGGGAAAAAAACTGGCCAGTGGGCCGAAACCCCAGCTGGCCCAGCAAACCCCGCGCCAGCCCGCCCCCGCGCGCGCCGCGCTGCCCCTCGCTGACGGGTGGGACCCGCATGTCATCCCTAACCCCGCGACCCCGGACTCTCTCCCGCGCGCGCGATCGCAACCGATCGGGAAACCTGTCCCCGCAGCCGAATTCCGGACCCAGCGGACTCCAACTCGATCACAACAGACCCACCGCCCTCCCCCGGCTATAAAAACCACCGATCCGATCAGTTTTCCTCACGCGATCGCCGATTTTCACTCCGGTGAGCACCGAGACTTCGCCGGTGAATTCTGGCCGATCTAAGCTCGGAAACTCTGATCTAACTCGTTGGTCTTGATCCACCGCCTCCGGGGAACTTTGCAGGTGCAGAAAACCCGAAGACTTACGGTGCAAATCCAGCTCCAACGAGCTTCGCCGTGGTTTTGCCTCGGACCTCGCCGCAGAGCACTCTCCAGGACCCCCGAGCTCGAGAAAACCCCCGAGGTGAGATCCCTGACCTCCCCTCTACCGATCTATGCCATAAGATCACAGTTCTAGGCAGAATTCTCGAGGATCCGAAAGTTTCCGGCGAGATCGCCGCTTCCCGCCGCCGTGCGCCGCCGGCAGCGCCGCCCGCGTTCGATCAGAGCGACGTGGCCGCTTGTGCGCCGTTTATTTTAAATCGCACGGTAGACTTTAAAACCCAGCGTACCGGTTCGATGTTATAATCTCAGCCGTCGGTTTAAAATCGGACGGTCCACATCAGCCCCGCATTATAAAGACTGGAATTCTTACGTGCTACCCCCTGGGGTTCTCTGGAATTGAGAGCTAGCCCCGGAAACTTCAGATCTAGCCCCTGGAACTCCAGAAAATCATGTAAATTCATTTAAAAATCAGTTTTAGCCCCTGAACTTAATAGAAATTAAGAAAAACACCTCTGAAAAGTGTAGCTAGACCCCTGGAAATTATGAAAATATTGTTATGGACCCTGTAATGGGGTGAATTCATTATTTTAGACCTGTTTAGTATTTAATTTAGAAAATTGAATATGTAACTAGTGTTTAAAAATTAAAAAGGGGGACAAACATAATTGTCAAATTTATTAAAAACTTTCTCAGTACTTAGAAAACTTTGGAGTGAGATAAAAATATATTTTTGGGCTGAAATAAATCTGTTTCATCTATTATTCACATTTAATAGTATAGGGACACATTTTTAAGTAAAGAATAGTTAAAGAAAAATAGGGAAAATAATTATGAAATAGTATACATCATAAGCCAAGGTCAAAATATGATATTAAATTATTTAGGACCAGAACATAATCTGTTTAGGTAATGTGTATTACTAATTTAATAATAAAATGCACAATTATGCATAGGAATATAAATCTGAAAATATAGAAACTTGTAAATGATAAATGGAGTTTTTAAAATACAAAGAATTCAGTTTAGGGTTGATAGAAATTATGAAGGCACATATGGAGAAGAAAAATACTTTTCATACAAACTTGGTAGTTTAATATAAGGAATTTATTTAAAACTGAAACACACATATACACATATATATATATATATAGTATGTGAGTATAAATATGAACACCAAAGTAGGAATCATACTCATATAAATAAAAGTGTATGCAAGCCACAAATCAACACACATAGAGTATCCACAACACATATAATGGTAAAGAACTTTCATAAATGTGAATGTGTGGTTTGTAGGAAGTAGAAGTGTGAACTATGTCTTATGATTGTTGTTTTTCTTTTGCTATGTGTGATGGTATGAAGTAGAACCTGTTCAAGAGCAAGCTATCAATTTCCAAGATCAGGACTACCCATTTCAAGAGCAGCAAGAAGGAGGCAAGTGTCCTTGACCACTTTGATCCTATGCTAGGATGTGTAGATAGAATTATTTGCATTGTCAAATGAAATATGAAACCCATGCTAGGAAAGTTTCCCTAGAATTGCATTACCTTGTTTCCTTGAAGCTTGGGTTGGGATTTATTTTGTCATGTCATTTATTTACATGCATATGCTTAGCCATGCTTAGAATGGGATATTTGGGATATGAGATCATCAGTTTATTATACCATACTCTTGAATGAGATATTGTGAGTTATGTAGAGGTAGGGATCAAGGCAAGTTGGATGTTTTGGTTGTGTGCTGGGTGCACGAGACTTGGGTTTGTGTTTAGTACTTGCCTGGATCCTAAGGACCGGTTCATGGAGCATGTAACCCGGCTTTACAGTGCCAACCACATGCTGAGATGGGGCAGCTTGGCCAATTAATTAGGTGTATCCCCGGCGTAGTATGGGTGTGTTGGATGGTGCGGGGAGTAGGTGTCAGCTGGACTACCATATGAACCGCAAGGCTCAAGAGGGGGCCACTGCAGCGGGGTTGGAGCCTCTTGTATGCTGTTAGGGGTGAAACCTCAGTGGGCCCACGCTCGTCGGGAATCCCTTTGTAAAGGCTTCGTAGTGATCTCTTGGCCGCACACCTGGGAAGTGTGAATGTGGATCGTAGCCACTGGCATAATGGAGGTTCTTTTAGTCCACCCGGCAACGGGGGATGAAATCACTACTTGTGGGTACAGTGGTACAAACTCTGCAGAGTCAAAACTGTCTTGACAGCCGTGCTCACGGTTAAGAGCGGCCTGGACTTATTCATGATTAGAGGAATGATGGTTTTGGATGTTAAGCGGGGAGCTTAACATTGAAAATGATGTTATGGTCATTTGGTTATGATGATGGGATGGGAGATTGGGACCATTTCACCTGTGTAGTAATGTAGGTGCTTAATAAGCTAAGGTGATAGGTATTAATTGCGTAGTGCTTTAACCATGAGTTCAACCTCTCCTTGTTCTAGCCATGCATGATAAAATTTTCCCACACTTGCTGAGTACCATTGGTACTCAACCTTGCATATTTGTTGGTTTATATTGCTGCTCAGGTCAAGATAATGAGGTGGTGTATAGTGACCAAGACTTTGGACCCGAGGAAGGTTTTTAGGTTCATGAAGACCCCCGGGCAACACCTGTGATGGAGCCCTAAAGAATAATATTCCGCTGCTAGTTTATTTACTTGTGATGAAGCATTAGTGTCCATTGAGACATTTACTATGTAAGACTTATTTATATTCGACACCTGGCTTGTAATAAATGATGCTTCACTATTTGTCATCACATGTATGAGAAAATGATCCTGGCATACATGTGATATTCACTCGGTTGTTCTTCGGAAAAACTGGGTGTGACAGAGGTGGTATCAGAGCCAAGGTTGCCCGTAGGAACGTGAACCTAGACATTAAAGGGGTAGTATTTACCGCTAACCTCATAGTGATCGATTCACAAGGGATAGATATTATTTTGGGTATGGATTGGTTGACCAAACATAAAGGAATCATCCATTGTTCGACCAGAACGGTGGAACTAACTCACCCTAGTGGCACAAGAGTAAAGTTCATAACGATACACGAGCCTAGGAGGGACATTAAGTTAAATCAAGTGGAGGTGAGAGTTGAGGAAATCAGGACTATCAGGGAATATCCAGATGTTTTTCCGGAGGAGTTGCCAGGAATGCCTCCCGACCGTGACGTGGAATTCGCGATTGAGCTAGTACCGGGAACAGCCCCGATATACAAGAGACCTTATCGAATGGACTCCAAGCAGCTAGAAGAGCTCAAGGATCATTTGAGAGAATTGACGGAAAAGGGGTATGTTCGCCCTAGTTCCTCACCATGGAGAGCTCCGGTGATATTTGTGCCTAAGAAAGATGGAACTCAAAGGTTATGCGTGGATTACCGTGCTTTGAATGAGGTGACCATCAAGAACAAGTACCCATTACCCCGCATTGAAGACTTGTTTGATCAGTTGAGGGGAGCTTGCGTGTTCTCGAAAATTGATCTCAGGTCGGGATACCACCAACTCAAGATAAGGCAATCTGATATTCCCAGGACAGCTTTCGTATCTCGGTACGGTCTGTATGAATACACTGTCATGCCTTTCGGGCTAACCAATGCCCCGGCATATTTCATGTACCTCATGAACAAGGTATTCATGGAATATCTGGACAAATTTGTGGTGGTTTTCATAGATGATATTCTCGTCTTCTCCAAAGATGAAGAAGAACATGAGAAACATCTAAGGTTGGTGTTACAGAGGCTGAGAGAACACCAACTATATGCCAAGTTGAGCAAGTGTGAGTTTTGGCTGAAGAGAGTTCCCTTTTTAGGACATATAATCTCGGAGGGAGGAATCTCCGTAGATCCCGCCAAAATCGAAGATATCCAGAAGTGGAAAACCCCTGAAAATGTCGGGGAAGTTCGAAGCTTTTTGGGATTGGCTGGATACTATCGACGGTTTATTGAGGGATTCTCCAAGATCTCGAGACCTCTCACCAAACTGTTGGAGAAGGGGATCACATTCACCTGGACGCCCCAGTGCGATACGAGCTTTCAGGAGTTAAAGAAGAGATTGACAACAGCCCCAGTGTTGGTTATGCCAGATATGCAGAAGAATTTCACAGTGTACTGCGATGCCTCTGGAAACGGGTTGGGATGTGTTCTCATGCAAGAAGGGCATGTTGTGGCATATGCATCCCGGCAGCTTCGGAAGCACGAGAAGAACTATCCTACACATGACCTAGAACTAGCCGCAGTGGTACACGCGTTGAAAATTTGGCGGCACTATTTGATGGGGAAGAGGACAGAGATATATACGGATCATAAGAGTTTGAAGTACATATTCACACAGCCTGATCTCAACCTCAGACAAAGGAGATGGTTAGAGCTAATCAATGACTTTGATGTGGGCATCAACTATCATCCCGGGAAAGCAAACGTCGTGGCCGATGCTTTGAGTCAGAAAGTGCAGGTCAATAAGTTGAGCTTGAAGGATATGCCTGCAGAATTGAAGGACGAGGTTATAAGGCTCAATCTATGTCTAGTAAATAGTGGTGAGGCCATCGCCATGGAAGTGGACTCCACACTTGAGCAAGACATACGCGAAGGCCAAAAGAATGATGAGAAGATACAAGAGATCAGACAGCTCATCAAGGAGAATAAAGCTCCTGGTTTTAGAGAGGATGAACAAGGAACGGTGTGGCACGGGAAAAGGATCTGTGTGCCTGAAGTAAAGGAGATCCGTGAATTGATTTTAAAGGAGGCTCACGATTCCGACTATTCCATTCATCCTGGGAGTACGAAGATGTACCAGGACCTCAAAGGCAGGTATTGGTGGTATGGCATGAAGCGAGATGTCGCGGAACATGTTGCCCTATGTGACACATGTCAGTTGGTGAAAGCAGAACATCAACGACCCGCGGGATTATTGCAACCACTCAAAGTGCCTGAATGGAAATGGGAAGAAATCAGCATGGATTTTGTCGTGGGATTGCCTAGGACCCAATCCGGGTATGATTCAATATGGGTCATTATTGATAGGCTAACCAAGGTAGCTCATTTCATTCCGGTGAAAGAAAGCTACAGCGGAACCAAATTGGCAGAATTGTACATGTCAAGGATTGTGTGTTACCATGGAGTGCCAAAGAAGATAGTGTCGGACCGAGGGACACAGTTCACCTCGAGGTTTTGGCAAAAGTTGCATGAAACCATGGGAACCCATCTGAACTTCAGCTCTGCCTATCATCCCCAAACTGACGGGCAGACGGAGAGAACCAATCAGATCCTTGAAGATATGTTAAGGGCATGTGCACTCAAAAACAATAGGAGTTGGGACAAGAACTTACCGTATGCGGAGTTTTCCTATAACAACAGCTATCAAGCTAGTATGAAGATGTCACCGTTTGAAGCTTTGTATGGAAGGAAGTGCAGAACTCCCCTATTTTGGAACCAAACAGGAGAAAGTAAAGTGTTTGGTCCCGAAGTGCTACAAGAAGCCGAGGCAAAGGTGAGGGAGATTCGCAACAACTTGAGGATAGCACAAACACGCCAGAAGAGTTATGCCGATGTACGAAGAAGAGAACTCGTTTTCAACGTGGGAGACTATGTTTATCTCAAGGTGTCCCCTATCAGAGGACTTCGTCGGTTCAAGGTGAAAGGGAAGTTGTCACCTCGATACATCGGACCCTTTCAAGTTTTGGAAAGGAAAGGCGAAGTGGCGTACCAACTAGAGTTACCGATTCATCTATCGGACGTGCACGATGTGTTCCATGTGTCACAACTCAAGAAATGTCTGAGGACGCCTGAAGAGGTGTTACCCATGAATGAAGTGGATGTAGCTGAAGATTTGTCTTATGCCGAACAGCCATACAAGATTTTGGAGACAATGGAACGCCTCACCAGAAACAAGAGAATCAGGATGTGCAAGGTGCAGTGGAAGCATCACTCAGAAGAGGAAGCTACCTGGGAACGGGAAGATGAACTCAAGGCACAATTTCCGGAATTGTTTTCTTAGAAACACCAATCTCGAGGACGAGATTTCTTTTAAGGGGGGTAGAGCTGTAACACCCCAAATTTTTAGTCCAAAACACAAATTTTGATTTAAAACCCTAAACCATGTTCAGAGGGGAATTTAGAGATTTTTGGACGTGTTGCATGTTTTGCAAAAATTCAAATTCAAACTGGAATTCAAATTATACCCAAAACAGAAAAGAAATGGAAAAAAGAAAAAGGAAATCGGGAAAAAACTGGCCAGTGGGCCGAAACCCCAGCCGGCCCAGCAAACCCCGCGCCAGCCCGCCCCCGCGCGCGCCGCGCTGCCCCTCGCTGACGGGTGGGACCCGCATGTCATCCCTAACCCCGCGACCCCGGACTCTCTCCCGCGCGCGCGATCGCAACCGATCGGGAAACCTGTCCCCGCAGCCGAATTCCGGACCCAGCGGACTCCAACTCGATCACAACAGACCCACCGCCCTCCCCCGGCTATAAAAACCACCGATCCGATCAGTTTTCCTCACGCGATCGCCGATTTTCACTCCGGTGAGCACCGAGACTTCGCCGGTGAATTCTGGCCGATCTAAGCTCGGAAACTCTGATCTAACTCGTTGGTCTTGATCCACCGCCTCCGGGGAACTTTGCAGGTGCAGAAAACCCGAAGACTTACGGTGCAAATCCAGCTCCGACGAGCTTCGCCGTGGTTTTGCCTCGGACCTCGCCGCAGAGCACTCTCCAGGACCCCCGAGGTGAGATCCCTGACCTCCCCTCTACCGATCTATGCCATAAGATCACAGTTCTAGGCAGAATTCTCGAGGATCCGAAAGTTTCCGGCGAGATCGCCGCTTCCCGCCGCCGTGCGCCGCCGGCAGCGCCGCCCACGTTCGATCAGAGCGACGTGGCCGCTTGTGCGCCGTTTATTTTAAATCGCACGGTAGACTTTAAAACCCAGCGTACCGGTTCGATGTTATAATCTCAGCCGTCGGTTTAAAATCGGACGGTCCACATCAGCCCCGCATTATAAAGACTGGAATTCTTACGTGCTACCCCCTGGGGTTCTCTGGAATTGAGAGCTAGCCCCGGAAACTTCAGATCTAGCCCCTGGAACTCCAGAAAATCATGTAAATTCATTTAAAAATCAGTTTTAGCCCCTGAACTTAATAGAAATTAAGAAAAACACCTCTGAAAAGTGTAGCTAGACCCCTGGAAATTATGAAAATATTGTTATAGACCCTGTAATGGGGTGAATTCATTATTTTAGACCTGTTTAGTATTTAATTTAGAAAATTGAATATGTAACTAGTGTTTAAAAATTAAAAAGGGGGACAAACATAATTGTCAAATTTATTAAAAACTTTCTCAGTACTTAGAAAACTTTGGAGTGAGATAAAAATATATTTTTGGGCTGAAATAAATCTGTTTCATCTATTATTCACATTTAATAGTATAGGGACACATTTTTAAGTAAAGAATAGTTAAAGAAAAATAGGGAAAATAATTATGAAATAGTATACATCATAAGCCAAGGTCAAAATATGATATTAAATTATTTAGGACCAGAACCTAATCTGTTTAGGTAATGTGTATTACTAATTTAATAATAAAATGCACAATTATGCATAGGAATATAAATCTGAAAATATAGAAACTAGTAAATGATAAATGGAGTTTCTAAAATACAAAGAATTCAGTTTAGGGTTGATAGAAATTATGAAGGCACATATGGAGAAGAAAAATACTTTTCATACAAACTTGGTAGTTTAATATAAGGAATTTATTTAAAACTGAAACACACATATACACATATATATATATATATAGTATGTGAGTATAAATATGAACACCAAAGTAGGAATCATACACATATAAATAAAAGTGTATGCAAGCCACAAATCAACACACATAGAGTATCCACAACACATATAATGGTAAAGAACTTTCATAAATGTGAATGTGTGGTTTGTAGGAAGTAGAAGTGTGAACTATGTCTTATGATTGTTGTTTTTCTTTTGCTATGTGTGATGGTATGAAGTAGAACCTGTTCAAGAGCAAGCTATCAATTTCCAAGATCAGGACTACCCATTTCAAGAGCAGCAAGAAGGAGGCAAGTGTCCTTGACCACTTTGATCCTATGCTAGGATGTGTAGATAGAATTATTTGCATTGTCAAATGAAATATGAAACCCATGCTAGGAAAGTTTCCCTAGAATTGCATTACCTTGTTTCCTTGAAGCTTGGGTTGGGATTTATTTTGTCATGTCATTTATTTACATGCATATGCTTAGCCATGCTTAGAATGGGATATTTGGGATATGAGATCATCAGTTTATTATACCATACTCTTGAATGAGATATTGTGAGTTATGTAGAGGTAGGGATCAAGGCAAGTTGGATGTTTTGGTTGTGTGCTGGGTGCACGAGACTTGGGTTTGTGTTTAGTACTTGCCTGGATCCTAAGGACCGGTTCATGGAGCATGTAACCCGGCTTTACAGTGCCAACCACATGCTGAGATGGGGCAGCTTGGCCAATTAATTAGGTGTATCCCCGGCGTAGTATGGGTGTGTTGGATGGTGCGGGGAGTAGGTGTCAGCTGGACTACCATATGAACCGCAAGGCTCAAGAGGGGGCCACTGCAGCGGGGTTGGAGCCTCTTGTATGCTGTTAGGGGTGAAACCTCAGTGGGCCCACGCTCGTCGGGAATCCCTTTGTAAAGGCTTCGTAGTGATCTCTTGGCCGCACACCTGGGAAGTGTGAATGTGGATCGTAGCCACTGGCATAATGGAGGTTCTTTTAGTCCACCCGGCAACGGGGGATGAAATCACTACTTGTGGGTACAGTGGTACAAACTCTGCAGAGTCAAAACTGTCTTGACAGCCGTGCTCACGGTTAAGAGCGGCCTGGACTTATTCATGATTAGAGGAATGATGGTTTTGGATGTTAAGCGGGGAGCTTAACATTGAAAATGATGTTATGGTTATTTGGTTATGATGATGGGATGGGAGATTGGGACCATTTCACCTGTGTAGTAATGTAGGTGCTTAATAAGCTAAGGTGATAGGTATTAATTGCGTAGTGCTTTAACCATGAGTTCAACCTCTCCTTGTTCTAGCCATGCATGATAAAATTTTCCCACACTTGCTGAGTACCATTGGTACTCAACCTTGCATATTTGTTGGTTTATATTGCTGCTCAGGTCAAGATAATGAGGTGGTGTATAGTGACCAAGACTTTGGACCCGAGGAAGGTTTTTAGGTTCATGAAGACCCCCGGGCAACACCTGTGATGGAGCCCTAAAGAATAATATTCCGCTGCTAGTTTATTTACTTGTGATGAAGCATTAGTGTCCATTGAGACATTTACTATGTAACACTTATTTATATTCGACACCTGGCTTGTAATAAATGATGCTTCACTATTTGTCATCACATGTATGAGAAAATGATCCTGGCATACATGTGATATTCACTCGGTTGTTCTTCGGAAAAACTGGGTGTGACATCATTCACGCTCTTCTGTCCTTGGCGGAGACCTTAAAACTCTTGGCTTTTGAGCATCATTACTCCCGCAGGGATGTAATGAGAGCGGAAACTCTCCTTGAACTCAGTCCAAGTAATAGTCTCTGGGTCGACATGAGCGTTACAAAGGGCGTCCAACCAATCAGCAGCAGCTCCCATATGTTGGTGCGATGCAAAGAGAACTTTCTCTCGGTCATTGCACTGAACTATGGCAAGCTTCTTCTCCATGGACTTCAAACAATCGTCGGCCTCCATGGGATCATTAGCTTGTGCAAAAGTGGCTGGTCGAGTCCTCATGAACTCTCCCAGTCGGTTGTGAGCCGGTGGTGGTGGCGGTGGTGCAGGAACGGGGTTGTTATTATTGGCTTGCAGCTGAGCCAAAGTTTGGATCATAGTTTGCATAAGCTGATTCTGCATAGCCATCAACCGTTCCAGATTGTTTGCACCAGCTCCGGGGTTGTCATTCTCAGGAACTTCGACATGGTCACCTTCTTGGTTGCCAAGGACGTTCCTCCCTTAGCGGTCGGCGTTTCCTCTCACCATCTGTGAGAGAGTTGGATAGGATAGAGGTTAGAAGTTTAGATGGGTCCCCCTTACTATATGCATCAAGGTGGATGGGCTACATATATTAGCCCATATGAGGATGTGAACAAGTGCCGAAGCATTTCACATCTCTCTACTATGTGTGGATATGGACAACGCTTGAAACATCCCACAGCTCACACTAAACACACAAGCACAACAATCATCATAAAAGTTCAGCACACAACTCCTATTCAAGCTTATTCAATGGGAGTCCTATAGTCAAGGTGGTTCCAATGCCAATCTATGCATTTTACCTAAGCTTGCATCCTATGGTCAGCATGGCTTCTAATACCAATCTGTTACTAGGGGTGCATCCTACAGTCAACGTGGCTTAAATACCAACTTGTGACACCCTGGATTCCGGGAATCGGAACCTGGACTGATGCGTATGTGTGCCCAGGATGTTCATCACACATACACATATATTCCACAAACTGAATTCAGAATATATGTTACCAAAAATAACAGTGTTTATTACAATGTCTTATGAGTCTTGGACTCATTCTAGCAGCGGAAGTCTTATCTTAGCAGCGGAAGTCTTATTCTAGCAGCGGAAGTCTTCTAAACTAATTCGGAAGCAATTAAGCAGCAGCAGCGGCTCCATCTCTACTCCATCCTCACAGGCAAGTTGACGGTGTATCACACTCCTAATACTCCACGTGGTCTTCATAGTACTCCTCTTCTGTTGCTGATGATGTATGATAATGCAAGTTTGAGTACATGATGTACTCAGCATGTGCGGGAAAATATGATATGTAGCTCACAACAAGGTAGTTACAAAAAGGCTCATTGCAGAAAGCAAAGTTTATTTTACAAAACTGGATAAAAACAGCAACTCAGATTTAGGCGAATGTTATCCCAACATGTATTTAAACACCAACATACCTCCATCATGTTCCATCACTTTCATGTCTCTTCCAGACATTTATCTTTCTCAATTATTCTCAAGCTCGTGAATACCATCTCGTATTCACTACCATCTCATGAATACCATCTCGTATTCACTACCATTTCATATCATATTCAATTCTGTCTCATACCGAGACCAATGCTCATTGCCATGACTCAACAGTCATGCAACCAATCTCATTACCCGGACTCAACAGTCCCGAAACCATTACCAAAGACCAAACCAAAACCAAACCAATTATCCAAACCATAACCGAATACCATCCCATCTAATCATGTGAGTTGTCCAGGCGCTTGTGACCGTATGCTCGGCTATCATGATAGTTTTAGACTCTGCAGAGTTTGCACCACTTCACCGACAAGTTTGTGATTTCGTCACCCGTCGGCGACTGCAGAACCTCCATTATACCAGTACACAACCGTCGGTGTATGGTCAAGAGATCACAAAATAGCCTTTACAAAGGGGCTACTAGATGTATGGACTCACTAATGTTTCACCGGCAGGCTAGAATCTCCAATTCTCCCACCCACGGGCCCCCTCTTGTGCCATGCAGTTCCTAGGGCAGTCCTCACTCGACTCCCATTCCCCGCGCCTTCCACGGTCCATAACAATCTAGCAACTTACCTAATTAGTCAGCTAATCCACACCCATATTTGGCCTTGTGGTGGCACTGTTATCCTGGCATGGCTGGCATGAACCGGTCCTTAGATCTACGGCAAGTAACCACCATCTCATTCTACCTCATCCACAAAACCAAGCTTGCCTAGATCTCCCTCCGATTCATGTTCATTAACAATATCAGTTTCTCATTATTCATACGAGTGCAGTTAGCTAGACACATCTATCTCGCTTCTCGTATCCCATGGACTCATCGAAGCATAAAAGCAAAAACCATACCCGACTCATAAACTTCCCTGGCGACAAGGTGTAAGGGCCTCAGTTTTGGACACATAATTGAAGTGGTCATCACCATACACACACACCTCATTTGAGGAAAGATGATGAACACAAATGAAGAGCAAGTAACCACCATCAACATGCTCATTAGAGAACAAACTCACATATTGCAAAAGTGGTATTTCCCACATGTGATATAGGTGGGCTGGACATATGAAAACTCCTACACATTGCTAAGGATGTCCATGCCAAGTTTCACCCAAATTCAAAACCTTTTTGGAGGTCATTTTGGGTATAGCTAGAAAGAGGGCAGTTTGAAACCATATTCAAATTCAAACTGTTTTTATCCCATGAATTTAAAAGTGGGAGGCATATTCTTATTCAGCACATTTTTGTGAGCTCACCCACCAATTTTCACTCCATTTGGAGTTGATCTTGACATGAGCTAAGTGGGACAAATTCAGACTTTATTTGAATTCAAAACTGAACTTGTGCTGAAATTCATTCAAATCAAACCCAAGTTGAATTCTACTCAATTCAAATGGCTCGTGGGTGAATAATTTGAATTACCAGGGGTATTATGGGGCTCACTGTTTACAACAGTGATTAGGAGTAAATTTCAGAGGTTAAAATTGGAAGTGGGACCCACATGTCAGCCACTACTCCAAATCAAACCGACTGAGACTTTCTCACTCGGTTAGCCGAGCCGCCGCTGCGATCGCCACCGAGGGGAGCCTCCGCGTGAGCAGCTGCTTGGCCACGCGCGGGCGTGAGGCGGTTCAGGGCCTTCTTAAGGCGTTTCTCCCCCTCCTCGGCCGAAGCCTCGCCAGTTTCTTACCCCCGCAAGAACTCAGCGCCGGCAAACACTTTCCGCAGCTCGGAATCGATCGGAGAGCGCCGATCACAGCCTTCCCGTCCCCTCTAGAGCTACGGCAAGGTACTAGGAACTCTTCCCCTTCCTCCCCACTGCTAAAATTCAGCTGCAACCGATTGATATCGGCTATGCCGAAAGATCACTTCGGTGACTTAAAACCGCCGCACCTCGGGCTCCCGTGGACAGCCCAACCGGGGCGTTGTCACGCCCGAGCCAAGGCACCCTTGGACGTGCTGGTGACCGGTGCTGCTCACCCCCGAGCCACTGCTCGAGTGGTTGCTCACCGGCGGCAAATTTCCAGTTTTCCCCTTTCTGTGTGCAGAACGACCTTCGGGTGTGATCCCGTCGAATTCATACTCTAGAAAGGATTGAAGAGCCTCAATCCGCTCTCACACAGACTAGACACGGTGACGCACAAGTTTCCTTCACAACCCTTGGCCGGAGAACCTCTGCAACCGGCGTATTTCGAGGTTTACCAACGGCGGAACAAACGGGAGGCATAGGGCGCATGGTGAGGACCTACTTCGGGCCTTCCCCGAGCTGCCTCAAGATCATGTCGACCTTCCCTGAGGTCCACTGATGCTTCCCGACTGGTTTCTTGAGTAGTTGAGGTGCTTGGGAAGTCAGCCGACATGGCCGAAGTCTTTCCGAGGCGGCGGCTCGTCGCCGACCATGCACCGGCCGTTGTCATGACGAGCTGACCCCAGAATCCTGTTCCCCGAGTGAAAGTAGGTAGGGGCAGCCAAAATCGTGAAGTTTGGAGCTTTACAGAAGCCGGCGGTGAGCTCTCCGGCGAAGTCCCCCGGCGGCAGAGCGCGGGCGTCGCGAGGTTGAAGAAGGGGGTGGACCCCAGCTGTCAGCGACCGATATTTTAAATCGGGATCGGGCTGCGGCCGGGATCGGCTGTGCTGGCACGCAAAGACCCTGTGGGCCGCAGTGTGCGGTCGCCTCGGCGTGCGACGCGTGTCCCCGGGGCCCACCCGCGAGTTTAAACTTTTCCCCGATTTTCAGATTTCCTTCAAACTTCAAATCCTCATAACTTTAGCTAGAAAGCTCCAAATCGAGTGAACCAAATTTTGTTGGATTCATCTCTCTGAGAACTTTCCATCAAATCAAGTTTCACTACATGAAAACCCTTATTTCGGCAGAATTAATTCCTCAAAGTTTAAACTGTTTGGAATTTTAACTGGAGAATCCCTTGGAGGAAAATCATGCAATTTTGCTGGGATGTTCTCAAAATATCCCTGACCTACATAAAAATTTCAGACCCATTTGAGCTCATTTGATCCACCTAATGGTGTGATTAGTGAAACTGTTCCAGAGAAAATAGAAAATGTTCAGAAACATTTTCAGAATTTTCTCTGAAATTGTTTAGCTCATATCTTTAGCTAGGAACATTCAAATTAAGTGAGACCAACTCCATTAGAACCCTCTGAAAATCTAGTTTTCAGAAAGTCATAGTTTGTTTCATGAAAATCCTTAGAACACCCTAAAAGCCTTCAATTAAGGTCAAGGACATAATTAATTGTGGAGGGCTCAAATGAGCTTTGCTGCCACTAAAACTTGACCAAGTCTCTGTTTAGGTTGTAACCAAGCCACCGTAAAAATTTCACAGTCATTGGGCTTGTCTAGTAAGAGTTATAGACTTCACAAGATTAAAAGTAAATACAACTGCATTTAAATTAATACATGTATTGCTTTTATCATGTAGTCGCTAAGGTCGAGGAGGAACCCGAAGTCCTAGACTTCGTTACTCCGGAGGAACAGCTAGCCTACGACCAAGAGCAGCAAGGCAAGCTCCGGTTTGCATTAACCTTTTTACAAATTGTTATTGTTTTGCGCACATACTTGAATACTATTGTTCCTTGCATTAGAGTCTTGTTTGGAAACCCAAGTGCACAGCCAAGAAAACCAAGGGTTGGGTTTAGGATTGAAAGACCCCGTTAGCTACTGCAATGCTAAGATAGAGTAGGATTCAGTACAAGTCGAGTAGTTGGAACTACTCGCGAGCATAGGCTAGAGGCACTTGACTCGGGTAGTGATAGCATATGAAACACATGGCAAGAAAATGAGACCAAGCGGAGGGTAAGGGCAGCAGGACTTTGGGGCCTGTGTGCTGTAGCTATGCTTGTGTCGATTGAGGACCGAGCCGTGTGCGGGCCTGTTGAACAAGCTACAACAGTACCGAAGACCTACCGGCTATATGGGAACCGGGAAACTGATGTAACTCGGGTAGCTGGGTATTGAGGCATTGCCCGTTGTTCAGAGGGTATGTTGAGAGCTTGAGGTGTAAATCGGCTGGTGGCACGGAGATGCGCGTGCAGAGACCTCTTCCTCGGGACGATGGGACCGGTTCAATATTTGGCTGACGGGCGAAAGGTGGTTGCGTACGGCGTCCGTGATGGTTGTTGTAGGCAACATCGAGTACGGGCGTACGTGACGGGTTGTTCAGGTAACCCTGCAGGTGTAAATCGATTATAATCGCCGTCCCTCGCGGTCAGTGAGTACCACTTGTTCACTGTACCATGACGTAGAAAGAACAGGCTAGCTGCATGTTAAAATGTTGCTGATTGAATGATGGACTTTGCTTGTTAATGGTTTGTTGTAGTTTAGAGCTAACTAAAGTTCTTTTCAACTTTGGGCAAAGTACATGAGAGAAATGCGTTTCTTGTTTGATTGCGGCTCTCTGATGTGCCTTAGCGTAAGGTTCTCCACAACCTGCTGCTAAAACTTGAAAGTAAGGTTCCACTAATTAGGCGAGTCCTTTGCAAATGATTTTACCTCATGTACCCATCACCCCTCATGTAGAAGTTCCATGTTTAGGTGAGACGGGTCAGACTTGCTGAGCCTTCGTGCTCACTGCTTGTGTTTGAAGCTTTTGCAGGGTTCTAGGAGAAAGGGACTCCCGAAGAGGAGACGGAACCCCAGGAGGGGAACCCCGTCGAGTGGGAGTCGTGCACGCCGCATGGTTAGTGTGCGTGTGTGCTAGCAAGGACACGTTCAAGGGCTGAACGTAGACTTGATGCGTAGTCTACGCCCGTGAGTGTAGACTGGACTTATTTTGATGTAAACATGTTCATAAACCAGTTTATGTAATAAAATTTTGCTTTCGCTTTGTACCTTTGATGTGTGTTATCCGGTGCTGTGCAACGCATCACCCCTCAGCGTGATCCTAGCTCGACAAGGCCGTGGGGTCGTGTCAGCGTGGTATCAGAGCTTGCTTGAGGTTTAACGCACCACAAAGGTCATTTTTTTCAAAAATCCAGTGAGGAACGAGTTAGTAGCCCGTATAAGGATGTTATTAGCATATAGAAAGTGGCATACTAACCTATTTGTCTATGTCGGAAAATCGTGCATCTCGGGACGTTTATGTCTTGGGGGGTGTACGTAAGCGCTGTCCACCAGTGCGCACAAGCTGAAGGGTGGAGCCCACGGGTGGCAGGTAACACGACCTGCTTTGGTATCCTCTACGACTCTTCATGTCGTTTGGGGTATTCGAGCAACGTCTATCCCTGGCGTGCGTGGTGCAACTTGGGAGACCCTGTCACGTGGTCTGAAACGTGAACACGTAACTCAAGGCGTGTTTGGCTTGAGAACATCCGGGCGAGTGATGACGGCCGGGTGTACGAACTGTATGGATTCCGGGCTCGGTGTGCAGCCGAGTCTGACGATTGTTTGAGTTTCTGCAGGTAGCCTGACCACGAAACAGTAGACGTGTAGTATCCGTGTGCGAGTGACGTTAGTGCCACTGAATTAACGAAGCCGGCTAAACCCGGTATAGGTTTTTCTTTGTGAGGACGTAGTACCGACATAATCTGGTGACGCATCGACGTCACACCCCATTAAATGAACAACTTCATTTAAAACTTGAAGATTTTGATCCAAAGTAGTAAAACTGGATGTAACTCCTTCCCTTGAGCAGGATATTCAAAGTTAACAAGTTTTCAACTTATAGGTTGGTAAGGACAGAGCACTCTGGTTTCAGCTGAAGTAGGGCTGAAGTTGATCAGAGGTTAGAGGTTGAGTTCTTTCGAGGTTGGGGTCATATGATACATTTCTGGAAAGCTTTGGAGGAGCTTTACAACTCTTCTGTTGAGGTCCAGAGGTGTTTCATCCCTTAAACCACTCGAAAAATGCAGTAGAGTGAAACTGTCCAGAAAACAGGACAGAGCAAAGACTCTCTGTAAACTCTCTGTAAATCGAGTATAACTTCCTGCATAAAAATCCAACAATAGAAAATGAGGTAGTTCTGGAAAGATTATGAGATGGGTTACAACTTGGTAACAGAAAGTTTTGTCAGTGTAGGAACAGAATTAACTGGAATTCTTGGATCAAATCAGTACCTATAGCAGGGAGGTGCTGTCCAATTGTTTCCAGAAATTCTGCTACTTTGACGTCTCATAACTTTTGAACCAGGACAGATCTTAGGCCAAGAAAATACTTTATGGAAAGCTATTGAAGTTAGCTTTAACTTTGATGTTGAGCTCCATAATTGTTTTTGCCTTTAACATTGCCTAAATCAGGTTGAAATGGGAACTGGTCAGGGCTGTCATGGGAACAGCAGATCAGCAGTCAAATTTGTTTAAAATTTGAACTATGTTTCCAAGTTTTATGGGTTCAATGACATGTCTTATGTTATAACTCAGTGGTTTACTGTTTAAATAAATATTTGACATTTCTCAAATATATTTTTACAGATGACAGCAGATAAACAATTGGAGAACGGGTGGGTGGTGTCCCATTGTTCTCACCATAGCGGCTACCCGGAAGCATTGTGGCAAATGCTCCAATACTTCGGGTACAACCAGATGCTGCAGTACTTCGCCAAGGAAGAAGGCGAAGAGGGGAACAAGACATGGACGATCCATGTCGAAGTCCCTGCAGGACCTACGCCACCCAGTTGGGTGCCCTTCACCGTTACGGTGAGAGGAAGACAACCGGAAGGGATGTGGCAAGTGGCAGCCCGTGACACCATGTCACGTTTCTGCCAACTACACGTGCAGGCTATGGAGGGCACTCCATACGCGCTCGTTCTGGTGGAGGGACGGGCTCAGCATGTGTGGGAAGAGAGGTACCTGGAGGCAACGGATCCGAGTTGCCCAAGGTACAACCCCGCGGAGGCAAACCTTAGCCTCCAGATGAGGGCGGGAAATGCCGTGATGAACAGCCAAGCTGTTCATACGGAGCATCTCACCACAAAGCTCAAGGAGAGCACGAGCCGTGGAGACCACTTCGAGAGTGCTCACAGCGCACTCCGCAATGTGCTCCTTCCGACGATCAAGCGACTGAATGAACAACATAATCAGTTGCATCATCTGAAGAAGGCGAAGAGAAAAAGCCGTGTCGACATCGCGGCGTTGCAAGAACTGGTACAGAATCTGACCCAGCAGAACGAGGAACTTACTCAAGAGCGGGACGACGCTATTGAGGAAGGTCAAGGCTGGGAGGAAGATTACAACCAGTCTATGGACGAGGTGCATGCATTGTAGGACCTCGTACCTCCGGTGTTAGGAGTACCGGTGGTCTTGGGCCTTCCAGCAATGGGAGAACCCGAGATGGGAGGTGAGGTGGTAGAACCGGAGCCACCAGCAGAGGTACCGAGGAGGACGACCCACAGGAGGTCGAGTTCTACTCCGAGTAGGGGGTTACAGTTGCCATGTAGGGCAGCTAGGGTAGTGTAGCCCAAATTTTGTAATCGGTGACATGTCGTGTAGACAGTAGTGTATGTATAGGTAGTGACGACATGAGCACGACTTCTCGGAGACCCGAGAATGATGTATCTTGTATAAAGTTTATGCTTTATCAATATATGTGAATGTTGTGCAAATTAATCATGTGTCACTTCAATACCTACTGTTACATATGGAATTTTAAGTAAGACATGTGCTAATCGCTGCTGTTTTGAATTTCAGAATGACGCGTACTCGTGCCAACCCTGATGTTGGGGGTACTAGCCAAGAGGGAGAGACCTCCCAACAGCCTCCCGAGGACTCCTCGGGACAACAGCAGCAGCAACAGCAACAGCAAACACCGCCACCACCACTGCCAAAGGTTACATTGGCCGACATCGTCGCGGCAATGGCGGGTTCACATCAGCAGCACACGGAGTTGCTGCAAACTCTAATTGCGAATACGTCTCGCCCAGAGAGACGTCAAGACCGTGAGGAGCGTCAACAGAGCTCCTACTCCGACTTCCTGGTGACTGATCCCCCAGTATTCTCAAGGGCGGATGAACCTCTTGACGCGGACAACTGGCTCCGCGCCATAGACATGAAGTTCGGCTGCTCCAGATAAGCGAGCAGCGCAAGACTCAGTTCGCGGTCCAGCAGCTCCAAGGATCCGCGGGCGCGTGGTGGGCCAACTTCTGTGCTTCACAGCCCACCGACCGAGTGATGACCTGGACGGAGTTCCGGACGGCCTTCAGGGCCTATCACATACCGCCAGGTCTGATGAAAAGAAAGACGTAGGAGTTCTTACACCTGCAACAAGGGAGCCGGAACACGCTGGAATACTCCAGGGCGTTCAACGATCTCGCGCTATATGCGTCGTATCATGCCGATACCAACGAGAAGCGGCGGGACCACTTCTACCAGGGGCTTAACCCGCTCCTGAAGGACAAGTTGGCGATGTTCAATCGCGGCAGCCTCAACGACATCATTGATGCTGTGATTGTTCAGGAGGACTCCGGCAAGGAGTTGGCAGCGGCGGAGAGAAAGCGAAGCGTGCCGCAGAGCAGCGGAGAAGGAGGCGGTCCTTCTCAGAAGTTTTGGATGGTGAATCGCCCACCATCAGGTCCAAGCTGGCAGCCACCACAGAGGTCGATGCCTTTTCGCAGTCGGCCGCACTCTTCACAGGCATTCAGGCCGGCACTGCCAGTACCACCACCGCAACAACAACAGCAGCAGCGGGCTATACCGTGTGCGTATGCACCTCAGCAGCGCATGCCGGGCTTTCGTCCCCCGAGTACTACACCAACAGCGGCCACATGTTACAAGTGTGGTCGTCCAGGACACTTCGCAAGCAGTTGCCCGGAGAGGCAAGGCGGCGGAGTTGCACCGCAGTTTCCGGGGAGGAATCAACCCCGGAACCCTACAAATGCACGGCGGGCAAACCCTAGGCCCGGTACCGTCCACCAGCTTGCCATAGAGGACGTGCCAGAGGGCGAGCCAATCCTTGCGGGTATGTTCCAACTCCACCAGCATCCCGCTATAGTACTGTTTGATTCAGTCGCCACGCATAATTTTATTAGCCAAGCTTTTATTGCTAAACACAGCTTGCCAATACTACCCACCGATAGTCCATATTTAATTTGTTCACTGGGTGGGAAGATTTCAGCAAGCGTAATGGTTTCCAAAGCACCATTATGCTTAGCGGGTAGAGTGTACCCCACGTCTCTCATTATCTTAGAGGGACAGAAGGTCGATGTCATCCTAGGGATGTCGTGGTTAACCCGCCACGGCGCTGTTTTAGACACCGTCCTTCGAGTCGTGCACTTAAACTCAGAAGTGCACAGGTCTCACTCTTTATTTCTGGACAGTCCAGAAATAAAACTTCCAAGTGTCTATCAGTCCACAACTATCAGATTGGAAGATATTCCAGTGGTCCGAGAGTTTCCTGACGTATTCCCGGATGATTTACCGGGAATGCCGCCCGATAGAGAGGTGGAGTTCAAGATTGAACTTGCACCGGGAACCATGCCAATATCCTGAAGGCCATACAAGATGGCGCCCAAGGAGTTGGCTGAACTGAAGACTCAGCTCACGGACCTTCTGGAGAAGGGTTTTATTAGGCCGAGCTCCTCGCCATGGGGCTGTTCGGCGTTATTTGTCAAGAAGAAGGATGAGACGTTGCGGCTTTGCATGGACTATCGTCCATTAAATGCCGTAACCATCAAGAACAAGTACCCGTTGCCACGGATCGACATGTTGTTTGATTAGTTGGTCGAAGCAAAGATCTTTTCCAAGATGGACTTAAGATCCGGGTACCATCAGATTAAGATAAGGGCTGAGGACATTCCGAAGACGGCTTTCTCGACGAGGTACGGACTTTATGAGTACCAGGTCATGTCCTTCGGCCTCACCAATGCTCCAGCTCACTTCATGTACTTGATGAACTCGGTATTCATGCCGGAGCTGGACAAGTTTGTCGTGGTCTTCATCGATGACATCCTGGTATATTCCAAGTCGGAGGAAGATCACAAGAAACATCTGCGTATAGTCTTGCAACAGCTGCGGGATCACAAGTTGTACGTGAAATTCAGCAAATGTGAGTTTTGGATATCGCAAGTGCCTTTTCTCGGGCATATCATCTCAGCAGAGGGTATCGCTGTGGACCCGAGCAAGATCACTCAAGTGCTGAATTGGAAATCCCTGAGAACTGTTCACGAGGTACGGAGTTTCCTTGGACTCGCGGGATATTATCGGAGGTTCATTCCGAACTTCTCGAAGATTGCCAAGCCTATGACGGAACTGCTGAAGAAGGCTACCAAATATGTTTGGAGTCCAACATGTGAAGCAGCATTCAAGGCTTTAGTCAAGCATCTGACATCAGCACCGGTTTTGGCGCAACCAGACACAACAAAACCGTTCGATGTGTACTCCGATGCATCCGGCATTGGGCTCGGATGTGTGCTGATGCAAGACCGAAGAGTGGTCGCGTATGGATCATGGCAGCTTAGAAACCATGAGCAAAATTATCCAACTCACGACTTGGAGCTCGCTGCCGTGGTACTTGCACTGAAAATGTGGAGGCACTACCTACTCGGTAACCTCGTACATCTGTATACCGACAACAAAAGCCTCAAGTACATATTCACTCAGAAGGAGCTGAACATGAGGCAACGAAGATGGTTAGAATTGATAAAGGATTACTAAATAGAGATCCATTATCATCCGGGCAAGGCAAACGTAGTGGCAGATGCGCTGAGCCGCAAGTCACACGTCAATAATCTGACCATCACACCGTTGGAAGAGAGCGGACCACCACTACATGTGATTCCACACGGAGCTCTCTACAACCTAGCTTTGATCCCCACCATCCGTGAAGAGATAGCGGCAGCCCAGAAGAATGACAAGGGCATGTCACATTTGCGGAGACGTGTAGACAGTGGGGAGCTGAAATGTTTCCGGAAGGACGGAGACGGCGTCCTATGGTTCAAGGACCGGATCGTCGTACCGCATAACCCAGAATTACGAAAGAAAATCTTTGATGAGGCTCACTTGTCAAAGTTCTCTATTCACCCCGGCAATAACAAGATGTATCAAGAATTCTGAAGCAAGTTTTGGTGGACACGGATGAAGCGAGAGACTGCAAAATACGTGTCCGAGTGTGATACATGTCGAAGGGTGAAGGCAGACCACATGCGGAAACCGGGACTGCTGCAACCACTGGGCATTCCTGCCTGGAAGTGGGAGGACGTGAGCATGGATTTCATCGTCGGTTTACCCACCACTTTTCAGAAGCATGATTTGGTGTGGGTGATCGTCGATCGGCTCACCAAAGTGGCCCATTTCATCCCGGTTAACACCAACTACAACGCCAAGAAGTACGCTGAACTGTACATCTCATGGATCCTATGCTTGTACGGCGTACCCTGTACCATCATATCGGACCGGGGCACTTTATTTGTGTCCCTTTTTGGGAGCAGCTGCACGCTGCCTTGGGGACGAAGCTGATCCGTAGTTCAGCATACCACCCGCAGACGGATGGACAAACCGAGAGGGTAAATCAGATCCTAGAAGACATGCTACGAGCTTGCGCTATCAACCACGGCAAGAATTGGGATGATCACTTTCCGTTAGCCGAGTTCTCGTACAACAATGGATACCAAGCCAGCATCAAGATGGCGCCCTACGAGGCGCTATACGGGAGAAAATGCGGCACACCATTGAATTGGTGTGAGTCTGGCGAAAGGGTTACCTTCGGGATTGACCTTGTCAATAACGCGGAAGAAAAGGTTCGACTGGTTCAAGCGAACCTAAAAGCCGCTCAATACCGTCAGAAACAGTATGCGGACCGGAGAAGGCGCCCATTACAATTTGAAGTTGGAGATCACGTATATCTACGGGTGTCTCCAATGAAGGGCGTAAACAGATTTGGGGTGAGAGGAAAGTTGGCACCCCGATTCATCGGTCCATTCCAGATTACCGAAAGATGTGGATCAGTGGCATACCAGCTGAAATTACCAGAAGCACTTTCCGGTGTGCACGACGTCTTTCACATTTCCCAGCTGAGGAAGTGTCTCAAGCTATCAACTATCGTTCAGCTGGAAGATATTGAAGAACTGCAACCGGATCTCACCTATCGGGAGGAACCGGTGCAGATTATCGATGAAAAGGCCCGAACCACACACAACCATACGTTGTGGTTCTACAAGGTTCTATGGAGTAATCACTCCATGGACGAAGCGACATGGGAGAGCAAAGAATTTCTTCGCGCTAACTACCCCGACTTTTTCACGTCGCATAATCCGGTAATTTTCCCACCGTCCTCTCTCTCATTTTCACCTTATAATCTCGGGACGAGATTCTTTTAAGGGGGGAGGAATGTAAGGGCCTCAGTTTTGGACACATAATTGAAGTGGTCATCACCATACGCACACACCTCATTTGAGGAAAGATGATGAACACAAATGAAGAGCAAGTAACCACCATCAACATACTCATTAGAGAACAAACTCACATATTGCAAAAGTGGTATTTCCCACATGTGATATAGGTGGGCTGGACATATGAAAACTCCTACACATTGCTAAGGATGTCCATGCCAAGTTTCACCCAAATTCAAAACCTTTTTGGAGGTCATTTTGGGTATAGCTAGAAAGAGGGCAGTTTGAAACCATATTCAAATTCAAACTGTTTTTATCCCATGAATTTAAAAGTGGGAGGCATATTCTTATTCAGCACATTTTTGTGAGCTCACCCACCAATTTTCACTCCATTTGGAGTTGATCTTGACATAAGCTAAGTGGGACAAATTCAAACTTTATTTGAATTCAAAACTGAACTTGTGCTGAAATTCATTCAAATCAAACCCAAGTTGAATTCTACTCAATTCAAATGGCTCATGGGTGAATAATTTGAATTACCAGGGGTATTATGGGGCTAACTGTTTACAACAGTGATTAGGAGTAAATTTCAGAGGTTAAAATTGGAAGTGGGACCCACATGTCAGCCACTACTCCAAATCAAACCGACTGAGACTTTCTCACTCGGTTAGCCGAGCCGCCGCTGCGATCGCCACCGAGGGGAGCCGCCGCGCCAGCAGCTGCTTGGCCACGCGCGGGCGTGAGGCGGTTCAGGGCCTTCTTAAGGCGTTTCTCCCCCTCCTCGCCCGAAGCCTCGCCAGTTTCTTCCCCCGCAAGAACTCAGCGCCGGCAAACACTTTCCGCAGCTCGAAATCGATCGGAGAGCGCCGATCACAGCCTTCCCGTCCCCTCTCGAGCTACGGCAAGGTACTAGGAACTCTTCCCCTTCCTCCCCGCTGCTAAAATTCAGCTGCAACCGATTTATATCGGCTATGCCAAAAGATCACTTCGGTGACTTAAAACCGCCGCACCTCGGGCTCCCGTGGACAGCCCAACCGGGGCGTTGTCACGTCCGAGCCAAGACACCCTTGGACGGGCTGGTGACCGGTGCTTCTCACCCCCGAGCCACAGCTCGAGTGGTTGCTCACCGGCGGTGAATTTCCAGTTTCCCCTTTCTGTGTGCAGAACGACCTTCGGGTGCGATCCCGTCGAATTCGTACTCTAGAAAGGATTAAAGAGCCTCAATCCGCTCTCACACAGACTAGACACGGTGACGCACAAGTTGCCTTCACAACCCTTGGCCGGAGAACCTCTGCAACCGGCGTATTTCGAGGTTTACCAACGGCGGAACAAACGGGAGGCATTGGGCGCACGGTGAGGACCTACTTCGGGCCTTCCCCGAGCTGCCTCAAGATCATGTCGACCTTCCCTGAGGTCCACTGATGCTTCCCGACCGGTTGCTCGAGTAGTTGAGGTGCTAGGGAAGTCAGACGACATGGCCGAAGTCTTTCCGAAGCAGCGGCTCGTCGCCGACCATGCACCGGCCGTTGTCATGACGAGCTGACCCCAGAATCCTGTTCCCCGAGTGAAAGTAGGTAGGGGCAGCCAAAATCATGAAGTTTGGAGCTTTACAGAAGGCGACGGCGAGCTCTCCGGCGAAGTCCCCCGGCGGCAGAGTACGGGTGTCGCGAGGTTGAAGAAGGGGGTGGACCCCAGCTGTCAGCGACCGATATTTTAAATCGGGATCGGGCTGCGGCCGGGATCGGCTGTGCTGGCGCGCAAAGACCCTCTGGGCCGCAGTGTGCGGTCGCCTCGGCGTGCGACGCGTGTCCCCGGGGCCCACCCGCGAGTTTAAACTTTTCCCCGATTTTCAGATTTCCTTCAAACTTCAAATCCTCAAAACTATATCTAGAAAGCTCCAAATCGAGTGAACCAAATTTTGTTGGATTCAGCTCTCTGAGCACTTTCCAGCAAATCAAGTTTCACTTCATGAAAACCCTTATTTCTCCAGAATTAATTCCTCAAAGTTTAAACTGTTTGGAATTTTAACTGGAGAATCCCTTGGAGGAAAATCCTGAAATTTTGCTGGGATGTTTACCAAAATATCTCTGAACTACCATAAAAATGTCAGACCCATTGGAGCTCATTTGATCCACCTAATGGTGTGATTAGTGAAACTGTTCCAGAGAAAATAGAAAATGTTCAGAAACATTTTCAGAATTTCAGAAAGTTGATATCTTTAGCTCATATCTTTAGAACGTTTCAGAAAGTTCAGAATTTCAGAACGTTTAGCTCATATCTTTAGCTAGGAACATTCAAATTAAGTAAGATCAACTCCATTAGAACCCTCTGAAAATCTAGTTTTCAGAAAGTCACAGTTTGTTTCATGAAAATCCTTAGAACACCCTAAAAGCCTTCAATTAAGGTCAAGGACCTAATTAATTGTGGAGGGCTCAAATGAGCTTTGCTGCAACTAAAACTTGACCAAGTCTCTGTTTAGGTTGTAACCAAGCCACCATAAAAATTTCACAGTCATTGGGCTTGTCTAGTAAGAGTTATAGACTTCACAAGATTAAAAGTAAATACAACTGCATTTAAATTAATACATGTATTGCTTTTATCATGTAGTCACTAAGGTCGAGGAGGAACCCGAAGTCCTAGACTTCGTTACTCTAGAGGAACAGCTAGCCTACGACAAAGAGCAGCAAGGCAAGCTCCGGTTTGCATTAACCTTTTTACAAATTGTTATTGTTTTGCGCACATAATTGAATACTACTGTTCCTTGCATTAGAGTCTTGTTTGGAAACCCAAGTGCACAGCCAAGAAAACCATGGGTTGGGTTTAGGATTGCAAAACCCTGTTAGCTACTGCAATGCTAAGATAGAGTAGGATTCGGTACAAGTCGAGTAGTTGGAACTACTCGCGAGCATAGGCTAGAGGCACTCGACTCGGGTAGTGATAGCACATGAAACACATGGCAAGAAAATGAGACCAAGCGGAGGGTAAGGGCAGAAGGACTTTGGGGCCTGTGTGCTGTAGCTCTGCTTGTGTCGATTGAGGACCGAGCCGTGTGCGGGCCTGTTGAACAAGCTAGAACAGTACCGAAGACCTACCGGCTATATGAGAACCGGGAAACTGATGTAACTCGGGTAGCTGGGTATTGAGGCATTGCCCGTCGTTCAGAGGGTAGGTTGAGAGCTTGAGGTGTAAATCGGCGGGCGGCACGGAGATGCGCGTGCAGAGACCTCTTGCTCAGGACGATGGGACCGGTTCAGTATTTGGCTGACGGGCGAAAGGTGGTTGCGTACGGCGTCCGTGATGGTTGTTGTAGGCAACATCGAGTACGGGCGTACGTGACGGGTTGTTCGGGTAACCCTGCAGGTGTAAATCGATTATAATCGCCGTCCCTCACAGTCAGTGAGTACCACTTGTTCACTGTACCTTGACGTAGAAATAACAGGCTAGCTGCATGTTAAAATGTTGCTGATTGAATGATGGACTTTGCTTGTTAATGGTTTGTTGTAGTTTAGAGCTAACTAAAGTTCTTTTGAACTTTGGGCAAAGTACATGAGAGAAATGTATTTCTTGTTTGATTGCGGCTCTCTCATGTGCCTTAGCGTAAGGTTCTCCACAACCTGCTGCTAAAACTTGAAAGTAAGGTTCCACTAATTAGGTGAGTCCTTTGCAAATGATTTTACCTCATGTACCCATCACCCCTCATGTAGAAGTTCCATGTTTAGGTGAGACGGGTCAGACTTGCTGAGCCTTCGTGCTCACTGCTTGTGTTCGAAGCTTTTGCAGGGTTCTATGAGGAAGGGACTCCCGAAGAGGAGACGGAACCCCAGGAGGGGAACTCCGTCGAGTGGGAGTCGTGCACGCCGCAGGGTTAGTGTGCATGTGTGCTAGCAAGGACACGTTCAAGGGCTGAACGTGGACTTGGTGCGTAGTCTACGCCCGTGAGTGTAGACTGGACTTATTTTGATGTAAACATGTTCATAAACCAGTTTATGTAATAAAATTTTGCTTCCGCTTTGTACCTTTGATGTGTGTTATCCGGTGCTGTGCAACGCAGCACCCCTCAGCGTGATCCTGGCTCGACAAGGCCGTGGGGTCGTGTCACAAGGGTGGTTAACAAAACTAGTAAACTCCTATGAAAGGGTTTCCCATCATGTTGACTCAAGCACATACACCTTTTCGCAAACAAAATAGTTTTCCAAAACATGGGATCAATATGGTCACGGGGCACTTGCCTTGTTCTTGCGGTTTCTGGTTCTCTGGGATCTCGAAGTCTTGTTGCTGCGACTCGTTGTAGATAGCTCCCTGAGCTTGTCCATCTACTCGCGGTCACGCATATACAATATTCACAACAATCAATTATCATGCACAAACTTTAACTAAGATGCGATGATGCATATGCATGCTAATCCTATGATGTTATTTTATTAGATCAGTTTGTACGTGTTTTTACATGTCTTGCATGGGTTTTTACGATCAACAGAGGTGTAAAGATCAAATGTGGACGTGGCGATGATCTTGACTCAAGATCTAGAACAGACCGATCAACACGTGATCTGTCCATGAAAAGCTTCTGTTCGAAAGGATCGAAGAACAGATGCAAAGAAAATTGCGATGATGTCGTAAGGTGGTATTGGAAACCCACCTTGCTTCCTTCGGGTCCTCCCTCCTAGCAAAAACAGATCATCGGGGCTCTCTTCCGGCGATGGTGATCGTGTTTGGGCTCGTCGGCGGTCTCTTCGATGGTCAAACTCCGGCGAAGGGGTTTATCTTGGCGAGTTTGGGGGCTAGGGCTTCTAAGTTGTTGGCTTAGAAAAGATGTTACGACCAAGGGGTTGTTTTGGGTTCTATTTATAATTGGGAAACGAAGAGTACTACTCTGATCGGAATTCGAATAAGAGTCCTATTCAAATTGTTTTTGAATCTTAACAACTTATCTTCAATTGATTTGGTTGCAGTAGCAACGTGGAATTCGTGTCGGTTTCCTTCCGTGTCGGTATTCCCCCGCGTCCAGAAGCAAAAACTGCCTCAGATCTCGTCACCTCCGCGGTGATGAGCTCCGGAGGCTCCACGTGTCCTGCGGGGACCTGGGCTCCATTTCCTCAGAGACAAGCTCCGGTTGTGCCACGTGTCAGGTGGGCGAGACCTCCCTCTTCCTCAGAGGCGAGCTCCACGTGCGTCACACGTCCTGGCGGGCAGGACCTCCCTCTCCCTCAGAGGCGAGCTCCGCGTGCGCCACGTGTCTGGTGGGTCGGGGCCTCCCCTCTCTCCAAAGATGAGTTCCGCATACTCCACGTGTCAGTGCCGGATCTCCCCTCTCTTTGAAGGTGGCTCTGAGTGTGCCATGTGTAATTTCCGGACCTCCCCTCTCTTCGGAGGTGAGCTCCGATAGTGCCACATGTCAAAGCCGGACCTCCCCTTTCTTCGGAGGTGGCTCTGAGAATGCCACTTGTCCAGTAGTGTCGATCTTTCTTACTTCTCGGAGACGAGCTCCAAGGTCGACACATGTCTCTCAGTGTCGGACCTCCCGAAGATGAGCTCCGGAGGTGACACGTGTCCAAAAGTGTCGGACCTCCCGGAGGTTAGCTCCGAGAGCGACACGTGCCACGCGGGTCGGACCTCTCGTAGAAGAGCTCCGAGAGCGACATGTGTCCCTTGCGGCTGGTCCTCTCTTTTCCGCAATGACTAGCTCCGAGGACAACACGTGTCCTACGGGGCTGGCCTCGCTCCTCCGCAGAGGCTAGCTCCGGGGGCAACACGTGTCCAACGGGGTCGAACCTCGCCCCTTCCATAGAGATGAGCCCGGAGCCTGCCACGTAGCCAATTAGCGGCGGACCTCTCCCCCTTTTGCGGGGATGAGCTCCGAAGGCGCCCCGTGGCCAGCGGGCCACGGAAATTGTCTGCGGCGCTCTCTGCGGATTGGATTTGGCTCTTTCTGGCTATCTTTTTTATATTTTCTTTGTTTCCACTTCTTTTAAAATGTTTTCTCTATATATAATATGAATGCATGCAGAAATCAAAATTGAGGGTGTCTCACTCCTTCCCTAGATGCGCTTGACCATATTGCTTCTTCTTCTTGAACATTTTCTTTGGTTGAGGCTTGCTGTCTTTTGCCTTCTTCTTGTTTTCATCATATGGACAATCTACTATGAAGTGATCGTATTCTCTGCAGTTATAGCACGCCTGTCTCATCTTGGGTCTTTGTTTGTCCCTTTGTCTTCCTTCATTTGAGCTGCTACCCTTTCTTCTTCTCATCATTTTCTTGAACTTCTTCATGAACAAGATCATGTCTTCTTCATCGATATCACTACTTTCATCATCTCTGTCGTCTTCTCCATAAGCTTCTCGAGCTTCCTTTCATACGGGTTTACAAGTTGACTTCAAAGCAACTCCTTTCTTCTTTGCCGAGGTGAAATCGGCAATTTCCTTGACATGCTTGGCTTGCTTCTCCATCATTTCAAAGTTGATGATCTTGCCAAGAAGTTTGTCTGGGGTCATTTTCCGGTACCCGGGGCTTTCTCTAATCATAGAGCAAAGAGTTATGTTGCGAGGCATGCATGCTCTAAGAATCAACTTCACAACCTCATGATCATTCTACTTTTTGCTGCCATAAGGTCGGACTTTGTTGATAAGATTCTTCAGTCGATTGTACATATCTTGTGGTGATTCATCTTCTTCTATCGCGAATCTTCCCAATTCATCTTCAATCATTTCTATTTTGGCTTCGCGTACATGACGGTCACCTTCATGTGCAGTTTGTAGTGTGTCCCATATCTCCTTGGCAATTTTGAGTCCGTCCACCTTGGTGAACTCGTCTCGGCTCAGTGATGATGTGATCACAGCTGCAGCTTGAGCATTCCGATGAACGGCTTGTTCTTGGCTTGGGGTCAACTCTTCATCATCATCATCCGGGATATCTATCCCTGTACACACTATATGCCACAAGCTTGGGTTAAGAGATATAAGGTGTATTTTCATGTTTCGTCTCCACATTGAATAATCGTTGCCATCAAAGTAGGGTGCTTTCCCTAGAGGAATTGATAAGTAATGACTATTGTTAGAATTCAAATGCTCATAATCAAAAGGATATCGGGAGTAGTTAGTGTGACTACCCCCTTTCTTCTTCTTTTCATCTTTGGTGTTCTTCTTTCCTTTTGGGAAGATTGCCTTCTTCCGTAGAAGAGCCTTGAGCTGGAGCACCTCCTCATCATCGTCCTCACTTGTGACGCCCCTGTTCTGAGAAAACCCCAGGACCGAGCTGATGCATATGTGTGCCCAGGATGTTCATCACACATACACATGTATTCTACAAACTGAATTCAGAATATATATAACTACGAATTAATAGGGTTTTATTACATTGCCTCATGAATTTCTAACTCATCCTAACAGCGGAAGTCTTTAATCTAGCAGCAGAAGTCTTCTAAACTATTGCGGAAGCAAACTTAACGCGGCAGCGGCTCCATCTCCTACTCTACAGGCAAGTTGATGGTGGGTCACACGCCTAGTACTCCACATCCTCTTCGAAGTACTCCTCTCCTGTTGCTGATGATGAAGTAATAATGCAAGTTTGAGTACATGACGTACTCAGCAAGTGCAGGAAAATATGATATGTAGCTTCCAACAAGGTAGGATTAAAAAGGCTCATTGTAGAAAGCAAAATTTATTTCTCAATTATGAGAAAACCGCAGCTTTAAGTGAATGTAATCCCACCATTTATTCAATTAAAACATCAACATACCTCCATCATGTTCCACCTCTTTTCATGTCTCATTAGACAATTCATCTTTCTCAACTCTTTCTTATGCTCATGAATATCATCTCATATTCATTACCATCTCATCTCATATTCAATTCCGTCTCATAACCGAGACCAAAGCTCATTTTCACGACTCAACAGTCATGAAACCAATCTCATCACCAAGACTCAACAGTCCAAAACCAAATTGTGACGCCCTCAATTTTGTGGAAAACCACGGAACCGAGAACTGATGCGTATGTATGCCCAGGATGTTCATCACACATACACATATCATCCACAAACTGAATTCAGAATATATATAACCACGAATAACAGGGTTTATTACAATGTTTCATGAGTCTTGGACTCATGCTAGCAGCGGAAGTCTATCTTAGCAGCGGAAGTCTAAATCTAGCAGCAGAAGTCTTCTAACTAGTGCGGAAGCAATCTAAGCAGCAGCAGCAGCTCCGTCTCTTCTCCGTCCCGACAGGCAAGGTTGAGGACAGATTACACGCCTAATCCTCCACTTGGTCTTCATAGTATTCTTCTCCTGTTGCTGATGATGAAGTAATAATGCAAGTTTGAGTACAATGATGTACTCAGCAAGTGCGGGAAAATATGATATGTAGCTCACAACAAGTAGGTATAAAAAGGCTCATTGCAGAAAGCAAAGTTTATTTCTCAAAACACGATAAAAACAGCAACTTAACTTTAAGTGAATGTAATCCCAACATGTATTAAAATACCAACATACCTCCGTTATGTTAATCACTTTCCATGTCTAAACCAGACATTAATCTTTTTCATCTTTGCTCACGAATACCTTCTCGTATTCGCTACCATCTCATGAATACCATCTCGTATTTGCTACCATTTCATCTCATAAATAATTTTGTCTCACACCGAGACCAATCTCGTTGCAACGACTCAACAGTTATGCAACCAATCTTATCACCCAGACTCAACAGTCCCGAAAACCAAACCATAACCAAAAACCATCCCAACTAATCATGTGGGTTATCCAGGCGCTCGTGAGGGTAAGCTCGGCTATCATGATAGTTTAAGACTCTGCAGAGTTTGTACCTCTTTACCCACAAGTTTGTGATTTCGTCACCCATTGATGACTGCAGAACCTCCATTATACCAGTACACAACCGTCGGTGTATGGTCAAGAGATCACAAAATAGCCTTTACAAAGGGGTTACTAGATGTATGGACTCACTAAGGTTTCACCGGCAGGCTAGAATCTCCAATTCTCCCACCACGGGCCCCCTCTTGTGCCATGCAGTTCCCAGGGCAGTCCTCACTCGACTCCCATTCCCTGCGCCTTCCACAGTCCATAACAATCTAGCAACTTACCTAATTACTCAGCTAAGCCGCACCCATACTTGGCCTTGTGGTGGCACTATTATCCTGGCATGGCTCGCATGAACCGGTCCTTAGATCTACGGCAAGTAACCACCATCTCATGCTACCTCATTCACAAACCCAGGCTTCCCTAGATCTCCCTCCGATCCATGTTCATTAACAGCATCAGTTTCTCATCATTCTTACGAGTGTAGTTAGCTAGACACATCTATCTCGCTTCCCATAATCCCATGGACTCAGCAAAGCATAAAAGTAAAACCACACCCGACTCATTTACTTCCCTGGCGACAAGGGTGGTTTAACCAGAACTAGTAAACTCCTATGAAAGGGCTTCCCATCATGTTTGACTCAGCACACACACCTTTTCGCAAATAAAACAGTTTTCCAAAACATAGGATCAATATGGTCAAGGGGCACTGTGACACCCTCATTCCTGGTGTCAGCATATATTCATGAAGAGAAAACATTTTAAGAAAAGTAGGAACGGAGAAAAATATCAAAAGGTTAGCCAATAAGAACTGAATCCAGTTTTCAGAGAGCGCCGAAGACAACTTCCGCGGCCGCTGGCCACGTGGCGTGTTCGGAGCTCATCCCTGCGAAGTGGGGAGAGGTCCGCCGCTAAAATGGCTACGTGACAGGCTCAGGGCTCATCTCCGCAAAAAGGGGAAAGGTCCGACCCTGTGGGACACGTGTTGCCCGGAGCTAGCCTCTGCGGAAGAAGCAAAGGCATTTTCTGCAGGACACATGTCACCTTCGGAGCTAGTCACCACGGAAATCAAAGGACCAGTCGCACGGGATACGTGTCGATCTCGGACCTCACCCCCGAGAGGTCCGGTTCTATTGAACACATGTCACTACCGGAGCTTATCTCCGAGAGTTCCGTCACTGTTGGACACGTGTCTACCTTGGAGCTCGTCTCTGAGGAAAGAAGAGAGGAAAGGTCCGACACTGACACGTGACGTGTGCGGAGCCACCTCCGAATAAGGGAGGAGGTCCCGACCGCTAGGATACGTGGCGCATGCGGAGCTCACCTCCGAAGGAGAGGGGAGTCTTGCTCACTTGACACGCTGCACAACCGGAGCTCGTCCCTGCGGAGTGGGAGAGACCAGGACCCGGTGGACACGTGGAGCCTCTGGAGCTCATCACCATGGAGGTAACGAGTTCTAGGAACGGTTTTTGGATTCTGTACGCATAGAAATACCGTTACATAAACCGACCTGAATTCCACAATGATACCGCACCAAATCAACTAAATATAAGTTGTAAGATTCAATGACAAATTTGAACAGGACTCTTATTCGGGATAAGATCAGATTAGGACTCTTCTCTTCCTAATTATAAATAGAACACAGATCCTCTGGCCGAAAACCACAAACTTCTTTTCCAACTCCTGAGCCGACGACTTAGAGCCCTAGTCCCAACCCGCCGAGTAAACCATCGCCGGAGTGCAGCAAGGAAGATCGCCGGAGGAAAGCCCAACGATCTGAGGAGGACCTGTAAGTGCATCTAGAATATCCCTTGTGGGTTTTGGCTAATTGATGACGAACATATGAGATCCTAATGAAACTATTAAGATGATTGCAGGATAAACAAAGTGAACTGGCTCGGCACACACACAAAAAGGTGAAAAATAGAGTGGTGCCCAAAAAGGAAGAAGTTAGTGAAATTTAGAGAAGCAAAGTAGATATAAATGTATAGGTGGTGTGTGAGAGAGACACATCCCAAGAGCTCATGACTTTGCGTAGGGGTAAGGGGTTTAAAAATCAACTAAAATCCACTGAAAACCGGACTAGTCCGCTCATGGACCGGACTAGTCCGTTTAACTTTCTGAAAGACGCAAACATAGTGCACCGGACTAGTCCGCCTTGTGAACCGGACTAGTCCGGTCAGGTGACTGGAACGCAACGGGACAAGTCCGGTTTTAGACCGGACTAGTCCGGTCATGTCTCTGTTGTCCTCCTTAGAGGACTACGGACTAGTCCATCCAGCAACAGGACTAGTCCGCTAAAGTTTCTGAAAACCCATCTCACATAGTACCGGACAAGTCCGGTTTGTGGACCGGACTAGTCCGGTTAACCCACTGGAAGTAGGCCGGACAAGTCCGATCATATACCGGACTAGTCCGGTAGTAGGTTTAACAACGGAAACTTTTTGGAAAAGCCTATAAAAAGAGGTCCTTCGGCTTTTCCCCAAGAAGACACGACTCATACTGTCAAAACTTGAAACCCTAGCGCCGCCACCTGTCCCAAGAGCCCAAAAACACATCTCCCCACACATCTAAGGTGCAAAAAGGTGAAGATCAATAAAATACTTGGATTTGGGATTGGGAGATCGTCGTTCCTTCGTTGTGAGCTCTTGGGGTTTGATCTCTCTACACTCATATTCTGAATTGTAATCTTTTTGAGTGTATTTGATCAACTTCTCATTGTAATTCTTGTGGGAGCCCTCAATGTGTGAGGTAGCCCCATAAAAACGGTGATTACACTTGATAGTGAAGTCAAGTCGGCCTGTGTGGTGACTTGAAGAGGAAAAGGGTTGAGAACCCGGCTCTGTGTGAGCTTCCTCAACGAGGACGTAGATCTCTTGGTGAGATCGAACCTTGGTAAAAATTCGTGTCTTTTGTCTCTCATTTGGTTTACATCTTGACACATTAGATTACTAGTTTGCTAGTCATCGTTTGAGTTCTTTACAAGTTTGCACATGCATCCATACTATAAATTTAAGTTATAAAAACTATTGTTCTTATTCCGCTGCTATAAGATAAAACTTGTGAGACACACTTAATCAACTCAAACAATTCAGCACACCGGACTAGTCCGCCCACACAACCGGACTAGTCCGGTCAGTCAAATTTCTAACAACTTTATTAAGTGTGCAGGAATTCTTTAAAGGCCTATTCACCCCCCATCTAGGCCACATTCAATTGGTATCAGAGCCAAGTTCTCCATCAACGAGACTCACATCTCGGAGAGATCAATGGCCTCTGAGAAGAACAACGATATCCCGAAGACGAGCAACAACGATGAGGAGCAAGAAGCCAAAGCCTTCGATGTGCTGAAAGAAAACCCACATGACGATGAAGAAGTGAGGCAGCTAAAAGCACTCCTGAGAAAGAAACTGCTGGCACAAAAAGGAAAAGAGGAAGAAAAGACGATGGGGAGTGGTCATCACGACTACTCCCAGTATCCTTACAACTACAACCGACTCAATTCAAATAATCATTATCTCTCTATTCCTATGGGAAGGCCTCCACAGTTTGATGGAAGTGACTACACCATGTGGAAGTACAACATGAAGATGCATCTGATATCCCTGAACCCTAGTCTGTGGCACATTGTTTGCACAGGCATCGATATTCCAGACACGGATGATGAACTCACCCCAGAACAAGAACAGGAGATTCACAGAAACGCACAAGCCGTCGCCGTGATCGCATCATCACTAAGCAGAGAGGAATTCACCAAGATCGATGGGTTAGAAAGTGCAAAAGAAATCTGGGATACCCTCAAGACAGCTCACGAAGGAAATAGGTCAGTTCGTGAAGCCAAAATCGAAATGCTTGAAGGAGAGTTGGGAAGATTTGCTATTGAAGAAGGCGAATCACCTCAAGACATGTACAACCGGATGAAAGCACTCATCAACAGAATTCGTGCGTATGGAAGTAAGAAATGGACAGATCACGAAGTGGTCAAAAGAATGATTAGAGCCTTCATGCCAAGAAACGTCACACTTTGCTCAATGATTAGAGAAAGCCCCGGGTTTCACAAAATGACTCCCGATGAGTTATTGGGAAAGATCATAAATCATGAAATGATGGAGAAAGAGTCTCAATACGTCAAAGACTTAGCCGAGCTCACCTCTTCTAAAAAGAAAGAAGTTGCCCTCAAAGCAACGTGCAGACCCAAACTCAAAGAAACTCGTGAAGACCAAGACGATGGAGATACAAGCGATGAAAGCACCGATCTTGATGACGAAGAAATGGTACTCTTCATTAAAAAGTTCAAACGCATGATGAAGAGAAGATACGGCAACAATTCACATGAAGGAAAAAGCAAGGATAAAGGAAAATCCAAGGCTCGACGCACTTGCTACAACTGCGGAGAGTATGGTCACTTCATGGTGGACTGTACTTATGAGGAAAACAAAAAGAAGAAGGAAACAAGATCTCAAGAAAAGAAAAATTTCAGAAAAAGAAGACAAGCCCATCAAGCTCACATTGGGAAGGAGTGGGACTCAAACGACGAGTCGTCCTCCGATGAAGAAGAAGAGGTGGCCACAATCGCAGTCAAGAAACCAACTACGAGAGCCACACTCTTTCCGAACATGGGAGGACGGGACATGAACATCCACACTTGTCTTATGGCTAAGGAAGGCAAGAAAAAGGTTAGACTTACTCCTCCTATACTAAATTCCTCCATTGATGACTTTGATAGCTCTAGTGATAATGAAGAATTATTTAGAGGGCTAAGTAAAATTGCTTTAAAGAAAATGGAAATGTTGTCGAACGAAATCTTTGAAAAGGAGGAACTTGTCAACCGACAAGAAGATATGCTCATCCGTGAGAGGAAGAGATATCAAGAAGTTGAAAAGCTTCTTGAGCTTGAAAGAGAGAAGAATGAGTCACTTGAGTTAGAGCTAACCTTGAGTAAGGAAACTTACTCAAAGTTAGAGAACTCGCACATTGCAATCAAGAAAGAACTTGCTAACTTGTCAAAAGTTAACAAAATCCTTGAGGTGCAAGTTGAGTCCCTCAAACAAAGTGACTCCTCTTCCTCCAAGAGCTCTTCCTCCAAAGATATGCGCTCAACAACAGTAAGAACCTGCACTTGCTCTAGTAAGAAGAATGTAATTTCTAATGCTTTAACCCCACATGACATGCATTCTTCTCAAAACGGCATCTTTGATAAGGAGAAGATCAAATATGCAAGAAGTGCATATATGATCACTAGACCTTCCAATGTCAAAGATGGACTTGGCTTCGACAGGAATAGACACATGTCTACCTCTAATCATGCTAAGAATAGAATCATTTTTGTTAAAGAAAAATCCCATGAATCTGAGCTACAAACATTATTCCATACATTTGATGCTTCTTATGTTCTCATGAAAAACAAGTATGGAAAAGTCATTGCTAAATATACAGGGCCACGCCACAAGAACTTAAAAACTTGTGTGTGGGTGCCCAAGACTCTTGTGACTAACCTGAGAGGACCCAAGCAAGCTTGGGTACCTAAAACCCAGAAATAATTCTGTTTTGCAGGCTTACTCCTCCGGTGGATCTAAGTGGGTGCTAGACAGCGGATGCACAAATCATATGACCGGAGAGAGAAGTATGTTTGTGGAATACGAGTGCAACAAGGATCCAAGTGAAGGAATATACTTTGGAGATAACAGCCAAGGAAAGGTCCTTGGTAGTGGTAACATTGAAATATCCTCTCAACACACCTTATCTAATGTTTTACATGTAGATTCTCTAGATTATAATCTTTTATCAATATCTCAACTATGCGACAAAGGTTACAACTGTTTATTCACTAATGAGGGTGTGACCGTTTTTAGAAGAAGCGATGGCTCGATTGCATTCAGGGGATTGTTGAAGGGAAAGCTTTATCTTGTTGACTTCAACAAAGATAAAGCCGAACTCAACACTTGCTTGGTTGCTAAGACCAACATGGGATGGCTGTGGCATAGACGGCTAGCCCATGTTGGAATGAGAAATCTGCAGAAACTTCTAAAAGGTGGTCACATCCGTGGTCTTAAGGATGTGGTTTTTGAAAAAGACAGGCCGTGCAGCGCTTGTCAAGCAGGAAAACAGGTTGGAGCACCACACCCCGCCAAGAATGTGATGACCACCGCTAAACCGCTGGAACTTCTCCACATGGATCTCTTTGGTCCAATTGCGTACATCAGCATCGGCGGTAACAAATACGGTTTAGTAATTGTTGATGATTTTTCAAGATTTACCTGGGTATTTTTCATGTATGATAAATCAGAAACTCAAGGAATCCTCAAGAAGTTCTTGAAAAGAGCTCAAAATGAATTCTCATCAACAGTAAAGAATATCAGAAGTGACAATGGGACAGAATTCAAGAACACCCAAGTTGAAGAATATCTCAATGAAGAAGGTATAAAGCATGAATTCTCGGCACCCTATTCTCCTCAACAGAATGGGGTGGCCGAAAGGAAGAACCGAACATTGATCGAAATGGCGAGAACAATGTTGGATGAATACAAGACGTCAGACCGGTTTTGGGCAGAAGCGGTGAATACCGCTTTTCATGCCACAAATCGGTTGTACCTTCATCGACTTCTGAAGAAAACTCCATATGAGCTTCTCACGGGTAAAAAGCCTAACGTTTCTTATTTCAAAGTTTTTGGTTGCAAATGTTTTATTCTGAACAAGAAACCAAGGGCCTCGAAGTTTGCTTCGAAGTCCGATGAAGGATTCTTGCTCGGATATGAATCGAACGCCTACGCCTATCGTGTCTTCAACAAAGTGTTCGGCCTTGTTGAAGTAGCGCGTGACGTAGTGTTCGATGAAACTAACGGCTCACAAGTGGAGCAAGTCGATAAGTCTATGCTAGATAAGGAGGAAGCTCCATGTGAAGCCCTGAAGAAAATGGCACTTGGTGATATCCTACCACGAGAGGAGACACAAGATGAATTTCATCAAGGAAGCAATGATCAAGGGGGAGCTCCTACACAAGATCAAGTTGAGGAAGATCAAGAAAATCAAGATGATCATGGAAGCAATGATCTAGGGGGAGACATGACACATGAAGACAATGAAGAACAAACAACTATACAAAATCCACACCCAAGAGTACATCAGTGTGTGCAAAGGGACCATCCTATCAACAATATCATTGGAGATATTGCTAAGGGAGTAACTACTAGATCTCAAATTGCAAGTTTTTGTGAACATTATTCTTTTGTGTCTTTTCTGGAGCCATACAGGGTAGAAGAAGCCTTAAGGGATCCAGACTGGGTGATTGCGATGCAAGAGGAGCTGAACAACTTCAAAAGAAATGAAGTGTGGGAGCTGGTGGAAAGACCAAGGGCGAACATCGTTGGAACCAAATGGGTCTTTCGGAACAAACAAGATGAACATGGAGTAGTGACAAGAAATAAAGCAAGGTTGGTGGCCAAAGGTTATTCTCACGTGGAAGGTTTGGATTTCGATGAAACCTTCGCTCCTGTAGCTAGACTTGAGTCCATTCGCATTTTATTGGCATATGCTACTCACCATAATTTTAAGTTGTATCAAATGGACGTCAAGAGTGCCTTTCTGAATGGTCCGATAAAGGAGGAAGTCTATGTGGAGCAGCCACCGGGGTTCGAAGATCAGAAGTATCCCAACCATGTCTATAAACTGCGTAAGGCTCTCTATGGCCTCAAACAGGATCCTCGAGCCTGGTATGAGTGCCTTAGAGATTTTCTGATTCAAAATGGATTCAAAATTGGTAAAGCTGACTATACACTCTTTACTAAACATTTTGATGATCATTTATTCGTATGTCAAATTTATGTTGATGACATTATCTTTGGATCCACTAACAAGTCCTTCTGTGAAGAATTTAGCAAAATAATGACAGACAGGTTCGAGATGTCAATGATGGGTGAATTGAAGTTCTTCTTGGGATTTCAAGTGAAGCAACTGAGAGAAGGTACATTTATAAGCCAAACTAAATATACACAAGACATTCTCAAGAAATTCAATATGGACAAAGCCAAGCCCATCAAGACACCCATGGCCATCAACGGACATCTCGACCTCAATGAAGATGGTCCAAATGTGGACCAAAAGGTATATCGGTCCATGATTGGTTCCTTACTATACTTATGTGCATCTAGGCCAGATATTATGCTTAGTGTTTGCATGTGTGCAAGGTTTCAAGCCGCACCCAAAGAGTGTCACTTAATTGCTGTAAAAAGAATCCTAAGGTATCTTGTGCACACACCCAACTTGGGCCTTTGGTATCCCAAAGGATCCAAGTTTAACTTGATAGGGTACTCCGACGCTGACTATGCGGGATGCAAAGTCGATAGAAAGAGCACGTCAGGGACTTGTCAATTTCTTGGTAGGTCCCTAGTTTCTTGGTCATCTAAAAAGCAAAACTCCATTGCTCTTTCCACAGCGGAAGCAGAGTATGTTGCAGCCGGTAGTTGCTGTGCGCAACTGCTCTGGATGCAACAAACTCTTAGGGACTACGGCTACAATCTAAGTCATATCCCGCTTCTATGCGATAATGAAAGTGCTATAAAAATTGCACACAACCCGGTAGAGTACTCAAGAACTAAGCACATAGACATCCGTCATCACTTTCTTAGAGATCATTCATTAAAAGGTGACATAGCTATTTCACATGTTAGGACTGAAAAACAACTTGCAGATATTTTTACCAAACCATTAGATGAGAAAAGGTTCTGTGAACTAAGAAATGAGCTAAACATTCTTGACTCTCGAAATGTGGCTTGAAACATTGCATACCTGGTTGCAACTAAAATTGTTCCTCCGTACTGTCAAAAATGCTCCTCCTCTCCTTTGTACTCAGAAAACTATTCTTAATGAATAAATCTTGTGGATTATGACCATTGTTTGATTGTTGATTGTATACTGGTCGTAATCACCAAGACTACTTGCAAAATTGTTGTCCTTGGATCACTATTAGTTATCTATATATATATCAAGTCTGTTGAAAACGGACTAGTCCAATTCCCAACCGGACTAGTCCGGACAGACAACAATTAGGTTAAACTCAGGGGTACCGGACTAGTCCGCTACCAGGACCGGACTAGTCCGGTCAGTCGGATATAGAAGCAGTCAGCCGGACCAAACGCCTCCCTCTCCACTCATAATCACTTTGCAACACCCTCTCTCCTAAACCCTAGCTCTCAAAGTGATTTTCGAGTTGAGCCCTCAAACTCGGAGTTTTCTCCGTGAAAAAGCCTATTCTCGACGAGGGGATCCCACTTTCCGGACACATCCGGATTGATTTCCACTCCTTCAACGCGAATCTTCAAATCTTGGTAAATCCCCCCAAAACCCAAAATCTCAATTTTTCTAGCTCTAGCTAGTTTCCTTTGATTTCAAAAGGATGTACATTGCATAAATAGATGTATTTCTACCACTTTCCTACCCTTGTATCCATAGATAGGAGATTTGCTTCAAATAAAACACTCAAGTTAGGGTTCTTATGCTAGGCCGGACTAGTCCGGCGTCCAGATGCGGACAAGTCCGGTCCACCGGACTAGTCCGCACTCTGAAACCGGACAAGTCCGGTCTCTGACAGCTGAACTCCTACATTCCCATTTGAAGTCGATAAGGTGTCCGTTTGCATCTAATCCTTAAACTCCTTGTCAGGCATCATGTCTTCAGGATCAGATGACAGCTCTTTTCACATTGACGAAGAAGTTCAACGTGAAAGAGTGAGGAGAGCTAAGGAGGGAGTGATGAAGAAGAGACATGACGTCAATGCTCACTCTCCACCCTCCGACGACAATCTTCCTAAGAAGAGAAAAGTCATTATCAAAAGGCCTCAAAGGAAAGATGCTGCTGAGGGCTCATCAGGGCCAAGAAGAGTTCTCAATAAAGGGAAGGGACTTGCTAGTGGCCCCATTGGGCCCTTGAAATTGAAAAATCCCGTTCATCGCAACAGGCAGCCTTCAAGTGAAGATTTCACTGGAAAAGGGAATGAGCTAGCTGATAACTTCAGAAAGATTGAAGTGTATGGACGACCTAAACAATGTTCTGATCCTAGGTTCTGGAGCAACTTCCATGCAGACTACTACGAGCACGTGTACATGAAGATGAAGAATCCCGTAGTAGAGAGTCAATGGCTGAATGTTGACTACCTGAAGTCGAAGAAGTATCCCGCATTTCGTGAGATGGTGGAGGTCTTAGAGAGGCACGGTCTGAAGGACCTGCTATCCTTTGAGTATGACTGGAACAATGAAGTCATTACTCAGTTTTACTCCACTCTCTACTTTGCTCGGGATGATGGAGACAGTCTTACTTGGATGACTCATGGTTCAAGGTACAGTGTCACTTATGATGAATTTGCTAGGATTCTTCACCTCCAAAACACTTTGGATCATGAACTGGTCATTCATAATCTGAAACCCCTGGAGAAGGAGGAACTTGAATTTCTCTATGACACAAGGATGCCATATGTCCCTCCAACCATCAAATATCTAAAGCCCTTCTTTGTGGTTCTAAATAGAGTCTTGAGAAAGACGATAGCTCCGAAGGATGGAGATGCAGGAACTATACAAGGAACCTTGAGAACTCTCATGAAAGTCATTAGTGGGAGGAGACCATTCAATGTCTTTGAGTATATCTACAATGACATTGTGAACATCTCAATTACCCCCAATAGGTCCTGTGGATACGCACCGTATATCATGTACATGATTGAGAAGGTGACAGGACTCGAGTTTGTCAAGGATGTCAAGCATACGGGGTTGAAGCCGCAAAAACCCACCGAGTACACTCTCCCTCCGGCTCCAGCTGCCCCGTCCTCTCCACCAGTGGAGAGGAGATCAAAGCAAGCTCATGATGACACTAGGTCTGCAGCTGCTCCTCCTGGCTCTCCACCTGCCCAAGAATCATCTAGCGGCATCCTCAAGATGCTCTCCTCTATCTTTGCCTGCTGCCGTAAGATCAAAGACAGGCAAAGCAAAGAAAAGCTTGCAAGGAAGAGACATCAACAGTACGTCAATGCAAATATCAAGTCTATCTGTGCAAAGCTTGAGATTGAGCCTGTTGGATCACCGCCTGCCTCCGAGGACTCAGAGGAAGATCCTGCTCCCGTGGATGATGAAGATGAAGATCAGACTGAGACTAACGGAGGAGGCAGCGATGAGTGACTTCCCTCAATTTTTCTCTTTTTGGTGTCTTGATGCCAAAGGGGGAGAGATTGAGATGGAAGATTGAGATTAGACTTGGACTATTTTTCTATCTAGTATTAGTCATTAAGATCTTGTGTGATCAAGGACATGTACCTAATCTTGTAATGCACTATTTCTTTTCCTATGTGTGAAGTACTATGCTCTAATGCCCACTTACATGTTCACTACTGGTTGTCTTTAATTTAGCACATTTTGTTTATCACACACCTGTGAGGCACCCCACCATAAGGTGTGTACATATGTGAGAAGTTTTTTGTGAATTCTTTATTGTTCTCATGTGTACGCACCTTATGAAAATCAACCTTTTATTCTCAATTGTGATATCTCAAATGGTTGTCATCAATCACCAAAAAGGGGGAGATTGTAAGTGCATCTAGGATATCCCTTATGGGTTTTGGCTAATTGATGACGAACATATGAGATCCTAATGAAACTATTAAGATGATTGCAGGATAAACAAAGTGAACTGGCTCGGCACACACACAAAAAGGTGAAAAATAGAGTGGTGCCCGAAAAGGAAGAAGTTAGTGAAATTTAGAGAAGCAAAGTAGATATAAATGTATAGGTGGTGTGTGAGAGAGACACATCCCAAGAGCTCATGACTTTGCGTAGGGGTAAGGGGTTTAAAAATCAACTAAAATCCACTGAAAACTGGACTAGTCCGCTCATGGACCGGACTAGTCCGTTTAACTTTCTGAAAGACGCAAACATAGTGCACCGGACTAGTCCGCCTTGTGAACCGGACTAGTCCGGTCAGGTCACTGGAACGCAACCGGACAAGTCCGGTTTTAGACCGGACTAGTCCGGTCATGTCTCTGTTGTCCTCCTTAGAGGACTACGGACTAGTCCATCCAGCAACAGGACTAGTCCGCTAAAGTTTCTGAAAACCCATCTCACATAGTACCGGAAAAGTCCGGTTTGTGGACCGGACTAGTCCGGTTAACCCACTGGAAGTAGGCCGGACAAGTCCGATCATATACCGGACTAGTCCGGTAGTAGGTTTAACAACGGAAACTTTTTGGAAAAGCCTATAAAAAGAGGTCCTTCGGCTTTTCCCCAAGAAGACACGACTCATACTGTCAAAACTTGAAACCCTAGCGCCGCCACCTGTCCCAAGAGCCCAAAAACACATCTCCCCACACATCTAAGGTGCAAAAAGGTGAAGATCAATAAAATACTTGGATTTGGGATTGGGAGATCGTCGTTCCTTCGTTGTGAGCTCTTGGGGTTTGATCTCTCTACACTCATATTCTGAATTGTAATCTTTTTGAGTGTATTTGATCAACTTCTCATTGTAATTCTTGTGGGAGCCCTCAACGTGTGAGGTAGCCCCATAAAAACGGTGATTACACTTGATAGTGAAGTCAAGTCGGCCTGTGTGGTGACTTGAAGAGGAAAAGGGTTGAGAGCCCGGCTCTGTGTGAGCTTCCTCAACGAGGACGTAGATCTCTTGGTGAGATCGAACCTCGGTAAAAATTCGTGTCTTTTGTCTCTCATTTGGTTTACATCTTGACACATTAGATTACTAGTTTGCTAGTCATCGTTTGAGTTCTTTACAAGTTTGCACGTGCATCCATACTATAAATTTAAGTTATAAAAACTGTTGTTCTTATTCCGCTGCTATAAGATAAAACTTGTGAGACACACTTAATCAACTCAAACAATTCAGCACACCGGACTAGTCCGCCCACACAACCGGACTAGTCCGGTCAGTCAAATTTCTAACAACTTTATTAAGTGTGCAGGAATTCTTTAAAGGCCTATTCACCCCCCCTCTAGGCCACATTCAGGACCTCGAGACCGAGAAGAACGTAAGGTAGGTCTCCAATACCACCTTACGACATCGTTACGTTTTCTTTGCATCTGTTCTTTGATTCCTTTCGAACAGAAGCCTTCTCGTAGACAGATCACTTGATGATCAGGTTGATCTAAAGACAAGATCATCGCCACGTCCACCTTTGATCCGAAACACCTCTGTCCATGCAAACCATGCAAGAACACGTACAAACCAATCTAATAAAACTAATCATACGATAGCATGCATATGCATCATCGCATCTAGTTTAAGGTTTGTGCATGATATTGATTGCTGTGAATCTTGTATGCACGTGATCCTACATAGCAGGAAAAGCTCAGGGAGCTGTCTACGATGAACTGCAGCAACAAGGTTTTGAGATCCAAGAACAACCGGAACCGCAAGAACAAGGCAAGTGCTCCTTGACCATATTGATCCTATGTTTTGGGAAAAACTGTTTTGTTCGTGAAAAGGTGTATGTGCTGAGTCAAACATGATGGCAAACCCTCTTTATAGGAGTTTACTAGTTTTGGTCAAACCACCCTTGTCGCTAGGGAAGTTTATGAGTCGGGTATGGTTTTTGCTTTATGCTTCGCTGAGTCTATGGGATTGGGAAGCGAGATAGATGTGTCTAGCTAACTGCACTCGTAATGATAATGAGAAACTGATGATGTTAATGAACATGGATCGGAGGGAGATCTAGGCAAGCCTGGGTTTGTGAATGAGGTAGCATGAGATGGTGGTTTACTTGCCGTAGATCTAAGGACCGGTTCATGCATGCACATGCCAGGATAACATTGCCACCACAAGGCCAAGTATGGGTGCGGCTTAGCTGAGTAATTAGGTAAGTTGCTAGAGTGTTATGGACTGTGGAAGGCGTGGGGAATGGGAGTCAAGTGAGGACTGCCCTGGGATCTGCATGGCACAAGAGGGGGCCCGTGGGTGGGAGAATTGGAGATTCTAGCCTGCCGGTGAAACCTTAGTGAGTCCATACATCTAGTAGCCCCTTTGTAAAGGCTATTTTGTGATCTCTTGACCATACACCGACGGTTGTGTACTGGTATAATGGAGGTTCTGCAGTCGCCGACGGGTGACAAAATCGCAAACTTGTGGGTAAAGAGGTACAAACTCTGCAGGGTTCTTAAAACTATCATGATAGCCGAGCTTACGATCACGAGCGCCTGGCCAACTGCCATGATTAGTTGGGATGGTTATTGGGATGGTTCTTGGTTATGTTTATTGATTATGGTTATGATTTGGTTTTGGGACTGTTGAGTCCGGGTGACAAGATGTTTCATGACTGTTGAGTCATGGCAACGAGATTGGTCTCGGTGTGAGATGAAGTTGTTTATGAGATAAGATGGTAGCGAATACAAGAAGGTATTCGTGAGATGGTAGCGAATACGAGGAGGTATTCGTGAGTAAGAATGAAGTTGGTTAATATTCAGGTAGAACATGGAAAGTGATGGAGTTATGTTGGTAATTTAATACATGCTGAGATTACATTCATCTAAAGTTAAGTTGCTGTGTTATCATGGTTTTATAAATCTGCTTTTTTGCAAATGAGCCTTTTTATACCTACCTTGTTATGAGCTACATATCATGATTTTCCCGCACTTGCTGAGTACATCATTGTACTCAAACTTGCATTATTATTTCATCATCAGCAGAAGGAGAAGACTACTATGAAGACCAAGTGGAGCATTAAGGCGTGTGATCTGTTCTCAACCTTGCCTGTGGAGGGAGTAGAGATCGAGCCACTTCTGCTTAGATTTGCTTCCGCATTAGTTAGATTGCTTCCGCATTAGAATAAAGACTTCCGCTGCATAGAAATAAAGAATTCCGTTGTGAGCATGAGTCCAAGACTCATGAGATATTGTAATAAACTCTGTTATTCGTGGTAATATATAATCTGAATTCAGTTTGTGAAACGTATGTGTATGTGTGATGAACATCCTGGGCACACATATGCATTAGTTCTCGGTTCCGTGGTTTTCCACAGAATTGAGGGCGTCATAGATTGGTATCATAGCCACGGGTTGACAGTAGGTTACACGCCTAGATAGAAATCTCAGATTGATATTAGAGGCACGGGTTAACAGTAGGTTACACCCCTAAATAGGAGTCACAGATTGGTATTGGACACAGATTGGTAGCTAAGCCACACTGACCCAAGGAAGCATCCTAGGACGCTTAGATTGGCCTTGAAACTACTTTGACATAGAAAACCATCGTTGAATAGGAGTTGTGTGAGCCCTTGTGATGATTGTTTGTGATTATAAGCTTAGTGTGAGTTGTGGGACGTCTCAGAACGTTGTCCATATCCACACGTAAGCAGAAAGTGGTGTGAGATGTTTCGGCACTTGTTCACATCCTCATATGGGCTAATATATATATAGTCCAACTCACCTTGATGCATATAGTTGAGGGAATCTACCTAACTTTCTAACATTCTATTCTATTTCGATCTCTCTCACAGATGGTGAGAGGAAACGCCGGCCGAAGGAACGCTCGTGACAACCAAGAGGATGGTCACGATGAAGTTCATGTTAACCTCGGAGCTGGTGAGAACCACCTGGAACGGTTGATGGCCATGCAGAACCAACTTATGCAAACTATGATCCAAACTTTGGGTCAATTGCAGGCCAACAACAACAACCCTGTTCCGGCACCACTGCCACCACCACCGGCGGCTCACAACAGACTGGGAGAGTTCATGAGGACTCGACCACCCACCTTTGCTTAAGCTAGTGATCCCATGGAGGCTGATGATTGGTTGAAATCCATGAAGAAGAAGCTTGCCATTGTTCAGTGCAAATGACCGAGAGAAGGTTCTCTTTGCGTCGCACCAACTTATGGGAGCTGCCGCTGACTGGTGGGATGCCCTATGCAACGCCCATTTTCTCCCTATAAGGGCCAAGTACAACGTTGCACAATTAGCCGAGTTGTACATGGAGCAGATCGTGTGCCGTCACGGAGTCCCGAAAAGGATAGTCTCTGATCGAGGTTCTCAGTTTACCTCTAGATTCTGGAGGAAGCTGCAGAAAGCTATGGGTACACGACTGGATTTTAGCTCCGCCTATCACCCACAAACTGATGGGCAAACCGAAAGGACAAACCGGATTTTGGAGGACATGTTGAGAGCTTGCGCCTTGAAACGTGGGCGTAGTTGGGATAGGAGTTTACCGTATGCCGAATTCTCCTATAACAACAGCTATCAAGCTAGCTTGAAGATGTCGCCTTTCAAAGCATTGTATGGTAGATGGTGTAGAAAACCACTGTTCTGGAACGAAACCGGAGAGAACCAGGTGTTTGGACCCGAAGTGCTACAAGAAGCTGAAAAGCAAGTCCAAACGATACGAGAGAACTTAAAGGCTGCTCAGTCACGACAGAAAGGCTATGCGGACAATAGGCGAAGGAAGTTGACCTTCGAAGTAGGAGACTTCGTATACCTTAAGGTATTGCCTATCCGAGGCCAACGACGTTTCAACGTCAAAGGCAAGCTAGCACCTCGCTACATCGGACCATTTAAGATTTTGGATAAGCGAGGAGAAGTAGCCTATCAACTAGAGCTCCCAATGCATCTCTCCGATGTACATGACGTGTTTCACGTATCCCAGCTCAAGAAGTGCTTGAGAGTACCAGAGGAGCAAATACCAATGGAAGAGATTGAACTTCAAGAGGACCTGACCTATACTGAACATCCTGTCCCAATTTTGGACGTGAAGGAAAGGGTCACCAGAACACAAAGTAATTCGATGGTGCAAGGTGCAATGGAGCCATCACACCGAAGCTGAAGCCACATGGGAACGTGAAGAAGACATCAAGGCAGAATTTCCTTATCTATTCACTACCAACGAATCTCAAGGGCGAGATTCAATTTAAGGGGGGTAGATTTGTGACACCCTCATTCCTGGTGTCAGCATATATTCATGAAGAGAAAACATTTTAAGAAAAGTAGGAACGAAGAAAAAATATCAAAAGGTTAGCCAATAAGAACCGAATCCAGTTTTCAGAGAGCGCCGAAGACAACTTCCGCGGCCGCTGGCCACGTGGCGTGTTCGGAGCTCATCCCTGCGAAGTGAGGAGAGGTCCGCCGCTAAAATGGCTACGTGGCAGGCTCGGGGCCCATCTCCGCAAAAAGGAGAGAGGTCCGACCCTGTGGGACACGTGTTGCCCGGAGCTAGCCTCTGCGGAAGAAGCAAAGGCATTTTCTGCAGGACACATGTCACCTTCGGAGCTAGTCACCACGGAAATTAGAGGACCAGTCGCACGGGATACGTGTCGATCTCGGAGCTCACCTCTGAGAGGTCCGGTTCTATTGAACACATGTCGCTACCGGAGCTTATCTCCGGGAGTTCCGTCACTGTTGGACATGTGTCTACCTCGGAGCTCGTCTCTGAGGAAAGAAGAGAGGAAAGGTCCGACACTGACATGTGGCGTGTGCGGAGCCACCTCCGAATAAGAGAGAAGGTCCCGACCGCTAGGATACGTGGCGCACGTGGAGCTCACCTCCGAAGCAGAGGGGAGTCTTTCTCACTTGACACACGGCACAACCGGAGCTCATCCCTGCGAAGAGGGAGAGACCAGGACCCGGTGGACACATGGAGCCTCCGGAGCTCATCACCGAGGAGGTAACGAGTTCTAGGAACGGTTTTTGGATTCTGTACGCATAGAAATACCGGAACAGAAACCGACCTAAATTCCACAATGATACCGCACCAAATCAACTAAAGATAAGTTGTAAGATTCAACAACAAATTTAAACAGGACTCTTATTCGAGATAAAATCAGATTAGGACTCTTCTCCTCCCGATTATAAATAGAACCCAGAACCTCTGGCTGAAAACCACAAGCTTCTTTTCCATCTCCTGAGCCGACGACTTAGAGCCCTAGTCCCAACCCGCCGAGTAAACCATCGCCGGAGTGCAGCAAGGGAGATCGTCAGAGGAAAGCCCAACGATCTGAGGAGGACCTCGAGATCGAGAAGAACGTAAGGTAGGTCTCCAATACCACCTTACGACATCGTTACGTTTTCTTTGCATCTGTTATTTGATTCTTTTCGAACAGAAGCCTTCTCGTGGACAGATCACTTGATGATCAGGTTGATCTAAAGACAAGATCATCGCCACGTCCACCTTTGATCCGAAACACCTCTGTCCATGCAAGCCATGCAAGAACACGTACAAACCAATCTAATAAAACTAATCATAGGATATCATGCATATGCATCATCGCATCTAGTTTAAGGTCTGTGCATGATATTGATTGCTGTGAATCTTGTATGCACGTGATCCTACATAGAAGGACAAGCTCAGGGAGCTGTCTACGGCGAACTGCAGCAACAAGGTTTGGAGATCCAACAACAACCGGAACCGCAAGAACAAGGAAAGTGCTCCTTGACCATATTGATCCTATATTTTGGGAAAAACTGTTTTGTTTGCGAAAAGGTGTGTGTGCTGAGTCAAACATGATGGGAAACCCTCTTTATAGGAGTTTACTAGTTTTGATCAAACCACCCTTGTCGCCAGGGAAGTTTATGAGTCGGGTATGGTTTTTGCTTTATGCTTCGGTGAGTCTATGGGATTGGGAAGCGAGATAGATGTGTCTAGCTAACTGCACTCGTAATGATAATGAGAAACTGATGATGTTAATGAACATGGATCTAGGCAAGCCTGGGTTTGTGAATGAGGTAGCATGAGATGGTGGTTTACTTGCCGTAGATCTAAGGACCGGTTCATGCATGCACATGCCAGGATAACAGTGCCACCACAAGGCCAAGTATGGGTGCGGCTTAGCTGAGTAATTAGGTAAGTTGCTAGAGTGTTATGGACTGTGGAAGGCGCGGGGAACGGGAGTCGAGTGAGGACTGCCCTGGGAACTGCATGGCACAAGAGGGGGCCCGTGGGTGGGAGAATTGGAGATTCTAGCCTGCCGGTGAAACCTTAGTGAGTCCATACATCTAGTAGCCCCTTTGTAAAGGCTATTTTGTGATCTCTTGACCATACACCAAGGGTTGTGTACTGGTATAATGGAGGTTTTTCCGTCGCCGACGGGTGACGAAATCACAAACTTGTGGGTAAAGAGGTACAAACTCTGCAGGGTTCTTAAAACTATCATGATAGCAGAGCTTACGGTCACGAGCGCCTGGCCAACTGTCATGATTAGTTGGGATGGTTATTGGGATGGTTCTTGGTTATGGTTATTGATTATGGTTATGATTTGGTTTTGGTACTGTTGAGTCCAGGTGACAAGATGGTTGCATGACTCTTGAGTCATGGCAACGAGATTGGTCTCGATGTGAGACGAAGTTGTTTATGAGATAAGATGGTAGCGAATACGAGAAGGTGTTTGTGAGATGGTAGCGAATACGAGGAGGTATTTGTAGTAAGAATGAAGTTGGTTAATGTTCAGGTAGAACATGGAAAGTGATGGAGGTATGTTGGTAATTTAATACATGCTGGGATTACATTCATCTAAAGTTAAGTTGTTGTTTTATCATGGTTTTATAAATCTGCTTTTCTGCAAATGAGCCCTTTTATACCAACCTTGTTATGAGCTACATATCATGATTTTCCCGCACTTGCTGAGTACATCATTGTACTCAAACTTGCATTATTATTTCATCATCAGCAACAGGAGAAGACTACTATGAAAACCAAGTGGAGCATTAAGGCGTGTGATCTGTTCTCAACCTTGCCTGTGCAGGGAGTAGAAATCGAGCCACTTCTGCTTAGATTTGCTTCCGCATTAGTTAGTGTAACACCCCAAAATCTGTTAAGAGGAGAATTTAAAATTTTTTGGACGTACTGCATGTGGTGCAGAAATTCAAATTTAAACTGGAATTCAAATTCAAATCAAAACAAAAAAGAAAAGGAAAAAGAAAAAGAAAACCCCAGCCGGCCAGTGGGCCGAAACCCACCAGCCGGCCCACTATTTCCCCGTGCCAGCCCACAACCAAGCGCCCTCTCTTCCTCTCACTGACACGCAGGGCCCGCGTGTCATCTCCTACCTCCCGCTCGCGCCAACCGATCGGACCCCCCCCCCCCCGCGCCCGATCGCAACCAACACCGGAAACTGTGTCCCCATCCCGACTCCCGGTCCCGGACGACTCCAACTCGATCCCAACAGAACGCCGCCCCCCCTCGCCTATATAAACGTTGACATCGCCCTGTTTTCCCTCACGATCGACTGTTTTTCCTCCCGATGAGAACCGAAGCTTCTCCTACCGTTTTCCTTTGATCCTAGCTCGGATTTCCTGATCTAACGCGCTGATCATGTTCCACTGCCTCCGGGGAATCTCGCAGGTGAAGGAAATCCGGTGTTTTGCGCTCTAGACACAGCTCCGACGAGCACTGCCGCGTTTTCACCTCGGACCTCGCCGCCGACCGCCTTCCAGGGCCTCCGAGCTCAAGAAAAACCCCGAGGTGAGATCCCCGACCTCCCCTCTACCGTTCTATGCCATGAAATCCAAGTTTTAGGAAGTATAGACGAAAATCCGAAGATCTCTAGCGCGGGCTGGCTCCGGCCAGGGCGACGTGGCCCCTTGTGCGCCGTCTATTTTAAATTGCACAGTAGAATCAAAACCCGCGCGTACCGATTCAGCGATCTAATCTGAGCCGTCTATTTTAAATCGGACGGTCCACATCAGCCCCACGTTATAAAGGCCGGGATTCTTACGCGCTACCCACTGGGGATCTCGGAAAACACGAGCTAGCCCCGGAAACTTCTGATCTAGCCCTTGGAACTTCAGAAATTCATGTAAATTCATTTAAAAATCAGTTTTAGCCCCTGGACTTAATAAAAATTAGGAAAACCTCTCTGTTATGTGTAGTTAGACCCCTGGAAATTTATGAAATAATAAATTAGACAATGTAGTAGGGTGGATTTACCTTTTTGACCCTATATGATATTAAATTCAGAAATTTGAATATGTGATTAGCATTTAAATTTAAAAAGGTGAGGCAAACACATTGTAAATTCAAATTTAAAACTCTCCTAACACTTGGAAAACTTTAGAATGAGTTAAAAATAGATTTTAAGCTGAAATGAATCTGTATAATTGATTGTTCACATTTATTAGTTATAGGGATACATTTTTAGGTTAGGAAAATAATTCTGAAAATTGGTAAAATAAATTTAAATTAGTTCACATCAGAGGAGAAGTTCAAAAATATATTATTTAATATTTTAGATCAGAACCTATTCTGTTTAGATGATATGCCCTACTATTTAATATTTAAAACTCACTTTTAGACATAGAAAATAAATCTGGAAAATAGGTATGCATAACTAGAAAATGATAAATGAAGTCTCCAAATCCAAAGACTTCAGTTTAGGATTTGGTAGAAGATCTGAAAACCCATTTGGAGTAGGAAATTACCTTCCATGCAAACTTGGTAGCTAAAGAGTGTATTAAAGAATTTGTTTAAATTGGAAATTCATATATAGTGTGCAAACAGAAATCTGAATACAAAAATTAGAAATCATATACATATGTTTAAAAGTGCATGTAGGCCAAAAATCAACACATCTAGGATAACCACAACACTTAGTAACGTGAATGGCTTTCATAGGTATGTATGGTTTGTATGAAGTGAAAGTGTGAACTATGTCTTATGGATTATTGTTTTCTTTTGCTATGTGTATTGGCATGAGTAGAACCTGCCCCAGAGCAAGTTCTCCCCTTCCAAGACCGAGACTTTCCATTCTCAGAGCAGCAGGAAGAAGGCAAGTGTCCTTGACCACTTTGATCCTATACTAGGATGTGTAGATAGAATTATTTGCATTGTCAATTGAAATATGAAACCCATGCTAGGAAGTTTCCCTAGAATTGAATTACCTTGTTTCCTTGTAGTTGGGGTTGGGATTTATTTTATCATGTCATTCATTCATATTACTTATGCTTAGCCATGCTTAGAATGGGATAAGTGGGATATGAGATCATCAATTTATTTACCTTACTCTTGAATGAGATATTATGAGATATGTAGAGGTAGGGATCGAGGCAAGTTGGATGAATTGGTTGGTGCTGGGTGCACGAGACTTGGGTTTGTGTTTAGTACTTGCCTGGATCCTAAAGACTGGTTCATGGAGCATGTAACCTGGCTTTACCGTGCGAACCACATGCTGAGATGGGGCAGCTTGGCCAATTAATTATGTGTATCCCCGGCGTAGTATGGGTGTGTTGGATGGTGCGGTGAATAGGTGTCAGCTGGACTACCATATGAACCGCAAGGCTCAAGAGGGGCCCACTGCAGCGGGGTTGGAGCCTCTTGTATGCTGTTAGGGGTGAAACCTCAGTGGGCCCACGCTCGTCGGGAATCCCTTTGTAAAGGCTTCGTAGTGATCTCCTGGCTACACACCTAGGAAGTGTGAATGTGGATCGTGGCCACTGACATAATGGAGGTTCTTTTAGTCCACCCGGCAACGGGGGATGAAATCACTACATGTGGGTACAGTGGTGCAAACTCTGCAGAATCAAAACTATCATGACAGCCGTGCTCACGGTCAAGAGCGGCTTCGACTTATTCATGATTAGAGGATGATGGCTTTGGAAGTTGAGGATGTTATGCGGGGAGCTTAACATTGGGATTGATGTTATGGTTATTTGATTCTGATGATGGGTTGGGAGATTGGGACCATTTCACCTGTATAGTAATGTAGGTGCTTAATAAGCTAAGGTGATAGGTATTAATTGCGTAGTGCTTTAACCATGAGTTCAACCTCTCCTTGTTCTAGCCATGCATGACATAACTTTCCCACACATGCTGAGTATCAACGGTACTCAAACTTGCATATTTGTTGGTTTAAATTGCTGCTCCGGTCAAGGGGATGATGTGATGTTCAATGACCAAGACTTCGGACCCGAAGAAGGATTCTAGGTTCATGGAGTCCCCCCGGGCAACTCCTGTGACGGAGCCCACAAGAATAATATTCCGCTGCTATTTCATTTACATGTTATGAACTTATTATCGTCCATCGAGACGTATGCTTTGTAAGACATATTTATATTCGACACCTGGCTTGTAATAAATGATGCTTCACTATTTGTCATCACATGTATGAGAAAATGATCCTGGCATTTATGTGATATTCACTCGGTTGTTCTTCGGAGAAACCGGGTGTGACAGTTAGATTGCTTCCGCATTAGAATAAAGACTTCCGTTGCATAGAAATAAAGACTTCCGCTGTGAGCATGAGTCCAAGACTCATGATATATTGTAATAAACTCTGTTATTCGTGGTAATATATAATCTGAATTCAGTTTGTGAAACGTATGTGTATGTGTGATGAACATCCTGGGCACACATATGCATTAGTTCTCGGTTCCGTGGTTTTCCATAGAATTGAGGGCGTCACAGGCACTTGCCTTGTTCTTGCGGTTCCGGTTGCTCTTGGATCTCAAAACCTTGTTGTTGCAGCTCGTCGTAGACCCTGAGCTTGTGCTTCTATACGTGATCACGCACATACAAGATTTATAGCAATCAATACCATGCACAAACTTTAACCAGATGTGATGATGCATATGCAAGCAAATCCTATGATGCAGTTTTTTATTAGATCGGTTGTACGTGTCCTTGTATGTTTGTATGGGTTTTACGATGAACAGAGGTGTAAAGATCAATTGTGGACGTGCGATGATCTTGACTTTAGATCAAACCGATCAAAAAGTGATCTGTCCATGAAAAAGCTTCTGTTCGAAAGGAATTGAAGAACAGATGCAAAGAAAACATGATGATGTCGTAAGGTTGTATTGGAAACCTACCTTATTCTCTTCAGGTCCTCCCTCCTAGCCAAACAGATCGTCGGGGCTCCTCCGTCGATGGCAATTATGACTCAGGCCTGTCGGCGGTCTTTCCGGCGGTTGTACTTCCGTAAAGGGGTTTATTCGGCGAGCTGGGGGCTAGGGCTCTAAGTTGTCGGCTCAGGAGGTGAAAAAGAAGTGCGTGGTTGCGGCCAAAGGTTTTCGGTTCTATTTATAATCGGGAAGAGAAGAGTCCTAATCTGATCGGAATTCAAATAAGAGTCCTATTCAAATTGTTTTTGGATCTTAACAACTTATCTTTAGTTGATATGGTGCGGTAGCAATGTGGAATTCGTGTCGGTTTCCTCCCGTACCGGTATTCCCGTGCGTACAGAAGAAAAAACCGCTTCAGAATCGTGTCCTTACGCGGTGATGAGCTCCGGAAGCTCCACGTGTCCAGCTGGACCTGGGCTTCCCTTTTCCGCAGAGGTGAGCTCCGGTTGTGCCGTGTGTCAGGCGGGCGAGACCTCCCTCTTCCTCAGAGGCGAGCTCCGCGTGCGCCACACGTCCTGGCGGGCGGGACCTCCCTTTCCCTCAAAGGCGAGCTCCGCGTGCGCCACGTGTCTGGTAGATCGGGACCTCCCCTCTCAACAGAGGCGAGTTCCGTGAACGCCACGTGTCAGTGACGGACCTCCCCTCTCTTCGGAGGTGAGCTCCGATAGTGCCACGTGTCTGACACGACCCCACGGTCTTGTCGAGCCAGGATTACGCTGAGGGGTGCTGCGTTGCATAGGTCCGGATAACACACGTCAAAGGTACAAAGGGAAGCAAAGTTTATATTACATAAAGTGGTTTATGAACATGTTTACCCCAAAATAAGTCCAGTCTACACTCATGGGCGTAGACTACGCACCAAGTTCACATTCAGCCCTTGAACGTGTCCTTGCTAGCACACATGCACACTAACTCTGAGGAGTGCACGACTTCCACTCGACGGGGTTCCCCTCCTGGGGTTCCGTCTCCTCTTCGGGAGTCCCTTCCTCATAGAAACCTGCAAAAGCTTCAAACACAAGCAGTGAGCACGAAGGCTCAGCAAGTCTGACCCGTCTCACCTAAACATGGAACTTCTACATGAGGGGTGATGGGTTGCATGAAGTAAAAATCATTTGCAAGGACTCGCCTAATTAGTAGAACCTTACTTTCAAGTTTTAGCAGCAGGTTGTGGAAAACCTTACGCTAAGGCACATGAGAGAGCCGCAATCAAACAAGAAACACATTTCTCTCATGTACTTTGCCCAAAGTCGAAAAGAACTTTAGTTAGCTCTAAACTACAGCAAATCATTAGCAATCAAGTCCATCTTTCAATCAGCAACATTTTAACATGCAACTAGCCTGTTCTTTCTACGTCATGGTACAGTGAACAAGTGGTACTCACTGACCGCGAGGGACGGCGATTATAATTGATTTACACCTGCAGGGTTACCCGAACAACCCGTCATGTATGCCCGTACTCGATGTTGCCTACAACAACCATCACGGACGCTGTACGCAACTACCTTTCACCCGTTAGCCAAATGTTGAACCGGTCCAATCGTCCCGAGCAAGAGGTCTCTGCACGCGCATCTCAGTGCCGCCGGCCGATTTACACCTCGAGCTCTCAACCTACCCCCTGAACGACCAGCTATGCCTCAGCACCCAGCTACCCGAGTTACATTGTTTTTCCAGTTCCCATATAGCCGGTAGGTCTTCGGTACTGTTCTAGCTTGTTCAACAGGCCCGCACACGGCTTGGTCCTCAATCGACACAAGCGGAGCTACAGCACACAGGCCCCAAAGTCCTGCTGCTCTTACTCTCCGCTCGGTCTCATCTTTCTTGCCACGTGTATCATGTGCTATCTCTACCCGAGTCGAGTGCCTCTAGCCTATGCTCGCGAGTAGTTCCAACTACTCGACTTGTACCAAATCCTACCCTAACTTAGCTTTGCAGTAGCTAACAGGGTTTTGCAGTCCTAAACCCAACCCATGATTTTCTTGGCTATGCAATTGGGTTTCCAAACAAGACTCTAATGCAAGTAATAATGATACTCAAGTAAGTGCTCAAAACAATAAAAATTTGTAAAAGGTTAATGCTAACCGGAGCTTGCCTTGCTGCTCTTGGTCGTAGGCTAGCTTCTCCTCCAGAGTAACGAAGTCTAGGACTTCGGGTTCCTCCTCGACCTTAGCGACTACATGATATAAGAAGTACATGTATTAAATTAATGCATTTGAATTGACCTTTAAACTTTTGAAATCTATAGCTCTTACTAGACAGACCCAATGCCTGTGAAACTTTTACTGTGGCTTGGTTACAACCTAAACATAGACTTGGTTAAGTTTTAGTTGCAGCAAAGCTCATTTGAGCCCTCCACAATTAATTATGTACTTGACCTTGATTGAAGGCTTTTAGGGTGTTCTAAGAATTTTCATGAAACAAACTATGACTTTCTGAAAACTAGATTTTCCAAGGGTTCCAGTGGAGTTGGTCTCACTTAATTTGAGGGTTCCTAGCTAAAGATATGAGCTAAACAATTTCAGAGAAAATTCTGAAAATGTTTCTGAACATTTTCTATTTTCTTTGGAACAGTTCCACTAATCACACCATTAGGTGGATCAAATTAGCTTAAATGGATATGAAATTTTTATGGTAGTTCAGGGATATTTTGGTGAACATTCCAGCAAAAGTTCAGAATTTTCCTCCAAAGGATTCTCCAGTTAAAATTCCAAACATTTTAAATTTTGAGGAATTAATTCTGGAGAAATAAGGATTTTCATGGCGTGGAACCTGATTTGCTGGAAAGTGCTCAGAGAGCTGAATCCAACAAAATTTGGTTCAGTCAATTTGGAGCTTTCTAGTCAAAGTTATGAGGATTTGAAGTTTGAAGGAAATCTGAAAATCGGGGGAAAAGTTTAAATCTGCCGGGGCCCGCGGGGACACGTGTTAAGCGCGGAGCCGACAGCACACTGAGACCCACAGGGTTTTTGGCGCGCCCGCACACCCGTTCCCAGCCGCAGCCCGGTCCCGATTTAAAATATCTCCCGCTGAAAGCTGGGGTCCACCCTTTCGTCAACCTCCCGCCGCCCGCGCTCTGCCGCCGGGGGACCTCGCCGGAGAGCTCGCCGGCAGCTTCTGTGGAGCTCCAAACTTCACGATCAAGGCCGCCCCCACGTACTTTCACTCGGGGAACAGGATTCTGGGGTCAGCTCGTCATGACAACGGCCGGTACATGGTCGGCGACGAGCCGCCGCCTTGGAAAGACTCCGGCCGTGTCGGCTGACTTCCCTAGCACCTCAACTACTCGAGTAACTGGTCGGGAAGCATCAGTGGACCTCAGGGAAGGTCGACATGAGATTGAGGCAGCTCAGGGGAGGCCCGAAGTAGGTCCTCACCATGCGCCCGATGCCTCCCGCATACTCCGCCGTCGGTAAACTTCGAATTACGCCGGGTACAGAGATTCTCCGGCCAAAGGTTGTGAAGGCAACTTGTGCGTTACTGTGTCTAGCTTGTGTAAGAGCGGATTGAGGTCCTATAATACTTTCTAGAGTACGAATTCGACGGAACCGTACCCGAAGGTCGGTCTGTACCCAGAAAGGGAAAAACTGGAAATTCGCCGCCGGTGAGCAAACACTCGGGCTGTGGCTCGGGGGTGAGCAGCACCGATCACCAGCGCGTCCAAGGGTGCCTTGGCTCGGGCGTGACAACGACCGGTTGGGCTGTCCACGGAAGCCCGAAGTGCGGTGGCGTTAGGTCAGTGAATTAAGCTCTCGATATAGCCGAGATCGACCGGTTTCAGCTGAATTCTAGCCACGGGGGAGAAGGAGGAAGGTTCCTAGTACCTTGCCGTAGATCTGGAGGAGAAGGGAAGGCTGTGATCGGTGATCCCGATAGTTTCCAAGCAGCGGAAGGAGTTGTTCCGGCTCTGTGTTCTTGCGGGGGAAGAAACTGGCGAGGCTTCGGCCGAGGAGGGGGGGAGACGCCTTAAGAAGGCTCTGAACCGCCTCATGCCCGTGCGTGACCAAGCAGCTGCTGGCGCGGCGGCTCCCCTCGGCGGCGATCGCAGCGGGGGCTCAGCGACCCGAGTGAGAAAAGTCTCAGTCGGTTGAATCCTCTCTGTGGCTGACATGTGGGTCCCACCCGGGGTTTTAACCTCTGAAATTCGCTCCTAATCACTGTTGTAAACAGTGAGCCCCAAAATACCCATGGTGATTCAAATTATTCACCCATGAGCCATTTGAATTGAATGGAATTCAAATTGGGTTTGGTTTGAATGAATTTCAGCACATGTTCAGTTTGAAATTCAAATAAAGTTTGAATTTGCCGCACTTAGCTCATGTCAAGATCAACTCCAAATGGAGTGAAAATTGGTGTGTGAGCTCACAAAAATGTGCTGAATAAGAATATGCCTCGCACTTTTGAATTCTTGGGATAAAATCAGTTTGAATTTGAATATGGTTTCAAACTGCCCTCTTTCTAGCTATACCCAAAATGACCTCAAAAAGGTTTTTAAATTTGGGTGAAACTTGGCATGGACATCTTAGCAATGTGTAGGAGTTTTCATATGCCCAGCCCCTCTATATCACATGTGGGAAATACCCCTTTTGCAATATGTGAGTTTGTTCTCTAATGAGCATGTTGATGGTGGTTACTTGCTCTTCATTTGTGTTCATCAACCTACTTCAAATGAGTTGTGTGGTGTGGTGATGAACACTTCAAATATGTGTCAAAAACTGAGGCCCTTACATTCCTCCCCCTTAAAAGAATCTCGTCCCGAGATTATAAGGTGAAAATGAGAGAGAGGACGGTGGAAAATTACCGGATATGCGACGTGAAAAAGTCGGGGTAGTTAGCGCGAAGAAATCCTTCGCTCTCCCATGTCGCTTCGTCCATGGAGTGATTACTCCATAGAACTTTGTAGAACCACAACGTGCGGTTGCGTGTGGTTCGGGCCTTTTCGTCAATAATCTGAACCGGTTCCTCCCGATAGGTGAGATCCGGTTGCAGTTCTTCAATGTCCTCCAGCTGAACGGTAGTTGATAGCTTGAGACATTTCCTCAGCTGGGAAATGTGAAAGACGTCGTGCACACCGGAAAGTGCTTCTGGTAATTTCAGCCGGTATGCTACCGATCCACATCTTTCGGTAATCTGAAATGGACCGATGAATCGGGGTGCTAACTTTCCTCTCACCCCAAATATGTTTACGCCCTTCATTGGAGACACACGTAGATATACGTGATCCCCCACTTCAAATTGTAATGGGCGTCTTCTCTGGTCCGCATACTGTTTCTGCCGGGATTGGGCGGCTTTTAGGTTCGCTTGAATGAAACGAACCTTTTCTTCCGCGTTGTTGACAAGGTCAATCCCGAAGGTAACCCTTTCACCAGACTCACACCAATTCAGTGGTGTGCGGCATTTCCTCCCGTATAGCGCCTCATAAGGCGCCATCTTTATGCTGGCTTGGTACCCATTGTTGTACGAGAACTCGGCTAACGGCAAGTTATCATCTTAATTCTTGACGTGGTTGATAGCGCAAGCTCGCAGCATGTCTTCTAGGATCTGATTTACCCGCTCGGTTTGCCCATCCGTCTGCGGGTGGTATGCTGAACTACGGATCAGCTTCATCCCCAATGCAGCGTGCAGCTGCTCCCAAAAACGGGACACAAATAAAGTGCCCCGATCCGATATGATGGTACAGGGTACGCCGTACAAGCATAGGATCCGTGAGATGTACAGTTCAGCGTACTTCTTGGCGTTGTAGTTGGTGTTGACCAGGATGAAATGGGCAACTTTGGTGAGCCGATCAACAATCACCCACACAGAATCATGTTTCTGCAAGGTGGTGGGTAAATCGACGATGAAATCCATGCTCATGTCCTCCCACTTCCAGGCAGGAACGCCCAGTGGTTGTAGCAGTCCCGGTTTCCGCATATGGTCTGCCTTCACCCTTCGACATGTATCACATTCAGACACGTACTTCGCGATCTCCCGCTTCATCCGTGTCCACCAAAACTTGCTTCTGAGTTCTTGATACATTTTGTTGCTGCCGGGGTGGATAGAAAACTTTGACATGTGAGCCTCATCAAAGATCTTTTTCCGTAATTCCAGGTTACGGGGTACGACGATCCGGTCCTTGAACCATAGGACGCCGTCTCCGTCCTTCCGGAAACATTTCAACTCCCCACTGTCTACACGTCTCCGCAAATGCGACATGCCCTTGTCATGTTTCTGAGCTGCCGCTATCTCTTCACGGATGGTGGGGATCAAAGCTAGGTTGTAGAGAGCTCCGTGTGGAATCACGTGTAGCGGTGGTTCGCTCTCTTCCGACAGTGTAATGGTCAGATTGTTGACGTGTGACTTGCGGCTCAGCACATCTGCCACTACGTTTGCCTTGCCCGGATGATAATGGATCTCTATTTCGTAATCCTTTATCAGTTCTAACCATCTTCGCTGCCTCATGTTCAGCTCCTTCTGAGTGAATATGTACTTGAGGCTTTTGTGGTCGGTATATAGATGTACGAGGTTACCGAGTAGTTAGTGCCTCCACATTTTGTGTGCGAGTACCATGGCAGCGAGCTCCAAGTCGTGAGTTGGATAATTCTGCTCATGGTTTCTAAGCTGCCGTGATCCATACGCAACCACTCGTCGGTCTTGCATCATGACACATCCGAGCCCAATGACGGATGCATCTCAGTACACATCGAACGGTTTTGTTGTGTCTGGCTGCGCCAAAACCGGTGCTGATGTCAGGTGCTTGACTAATACCTTGAATGCTGCTTCACATGCTGGACTCCAAACATATTTGGTAGCCTTCTTCAGCAGCTCCATCATAGGCTTGGCAATCTTCGAGAAGTTCGGAATGAACCTCCGATAATATCCCGCGAGTCCGAGGAAACTCTGTACCTCGTGAACAATTCTCGGGGATTTCCAATTCAGCACTTGAGTGATCTTGCTCGGGTCTACAGCGATACCCTCTGCTGAGATGATATGCCCGAGAAAAGGCACTTGCGATATCCAGAACTCGCATTTGCTGAATTTCGCGTATAGCTTGTGATCCTGCAGCCGTTGCAAGACTATACGCAGATGCTTCTTGTGATCTTCCTCCGACTTGGAATATACCAGAATGTCGTCGACGAAGACCACGACAAACTTGTCCAGCTCCGGCATGAATACCGAGTTCATTAAGTACATGAAGTGAGCTGGAGCATTGGTGAGGCCGAAGGACATGACCAGGTACTCATAATGTCCGTACCTCGTCGAGAAAGCTGTTTTGGGAATATCCTCAGCCCTTATCTTAATCTGATGGTACCCGGATCTTAAGTCCATCTTGGAAAAGATCTTTGCTTCGACCAACTGATCAAACAACATGTCGATCCATGGCAACGGGTACTTGTTCTTGATGGTTACGGTATTTAATGGACGATAGTCCACGCAAAGCCGCAACGTCTCATCCTTCTTCTTTACAAATAACGCCGAACAGCCCCATGGCGAGGAGCTCGGCCTAATAAAACCCTTCTCCAGGAGGTCCGTGAGCTGAGTCTTCAGTTCAGCCATCTCCTTGGGCGCCATCTTGTACGGCCTTCGGGATATTGGCATGGTTCCCGGTGTAAGTTCAATCTTGAACTCCACCTCTCTATCGGGCGGCATCCCCGGTAAATCGTCCGGGAATACATCAGGGAACTCTCGGACCACTGGAATATCTTCCAATCTGATAGTTGTGGCTTGATAGACACTTGGAAGTTTTATTTCTGGACTGTCCAGAAATAAGGAGTGAGATTCGTGCACTTTTGAGTTTAGGTGCACAACTCGGAGGACGGTGTATAAAACAGCGTCATGGCGGGTTAACCACGACATCCCTAAAATGACATCGACCTTTTGTCCCTCTAAGATTATGAGAGACGTAGGGTAAACTCTACCCTCTAAGCACAATGGCGCTTTTGGGACCATCATGCTTGCTGAAATTTTCCCACCCGGTGAACAGATCACATAAGGACTATCGGTGGGTAGTATTTGCAAGCTATACTTATCAATGAAAACTTGGCTAATGAAGCTATGTGTGGCGCCTGAATCAAATAGTACTATGGAGGGATGCTGGTGGAGTTGGAACATACCCGCAAGGATTGGCTCACCCTCCGGCACGTCCTCTATGGCAAGCTGCTGGACAAGTTCCGGGCCTAGGGTTTGCCCGCCATGCATTAGTAGGGTTCCGGGGTTGATTCCTCCCCGGAAACTGTGGTGCAACTCCGCCGCCTTGCCTCTCTGGGCAACTGCTGGCGAAGTGTCCTGGACGACTACACTTGTAACATGTGGCCGCTGCATGTGCGGTGCTCGGGGGATGAAAGCCCGGCATGCGCTGCTGAGGTGCATACGCACGCGGCATCGCCCGCTGCTGCTGTTGTTGTTGCGGAGGTGGTACTGGCAGTGCCGGCCTGAATGCCGGTGAAGAGTACGGCCGACTGCGGAACGGCATTGACCTCTGTGGTGGCTGCCAGCGTGGACCTGATGGTGGGCGATTCACCATCCAAAACTTCTGAGAAGGACCGCCTCCTTCTCCGCTGCTTTGTGGCGCGCTTCGCTTTCTCTCCACTGCCGCTAACTCCTTGCTGGAGTCCTCCTGAACAATCGCAGCATCAATGATGTCGTTGAGGCTGCCGTGATTGAACATCGCTACCTTGTCCTTCAGGAGCGGGTTAAGCCCCTGGTAAAAGTGGTCCTGCCGCTTCTCGTCGGTATCTGCGTGATACGACACATAGAGCGCGAGATCGTTGAACGTTCTGGAGTATTCCAGCGCGTTCCGGCTCCCTTGTTGCAGGTGTAAGAACTCCTGCGTCTTCCTTTTCATCAGACCTATCGGTATGTGATAGGCCCTGAAGGCCGTCCGGAACTCCGTCCAGGTCATAACTCGGTCGGTGGGCTGTGAAGCACAAAAGTTTGACCACCACGCGCTCGCGGATTTTGGAGCTGCTGGACCGCGAACAGAGTCTTGCGCTGCTCGATTATCTGGAGCAGCCCGAACTTCATCTCTATTGCGCGGAGCCAGTTGTCCGCGTCAAGAGGTTCATCCGCCCTTGAGAATACCGGGGGATGAGTTGCCAGGAAGTCGGAGTAGGAGCTCTGTTGACGCTCCTCACGATCTTGACGTCTCTCTGGGCGAGACGTATTAGCAATAAGAGTTTGCAGCAACTCCGTGTGCTGCTGATGTGAACCCACCATTGCCGCGACGATGTCGGCCAATGTAACCGTTGGCAGTGGCGGTGGCGGTGTTTGCTGTTGCTGTTGCTTCTGTTGTCCCGAGGAGTCCTCGGGAGGCTGTTGGGAGGTCTCTCCCCCTTGGCTAGTACCCCCAACGTCCGGGTTGGCACGAGTACGCGTCATTCTGAAATTCAAAACAGCAGCGATTAGCACATGTCTTACTTAAATTTCCATATGCAACAGTAGGTATTGAAGTGACACATGATTAATTTGCACAACATTCACATATATTGATAAAGCATAAACTTTATACAAGATACATTGTTCTCGGTTCTCCGAGAAGTCGTGCTCATGTCGTCACTACCTATACATACTCTACTGCCTACACGACATGTCATCGATTGCAAAAGTTGGGTTACACTACCCTAGCTGCCCTACTTGGCAACTGTAACCCCCTACTCGGAGTAGAACTCGACCTCCTGCGGGTCGTCCTCCTCTGGTACCTCTGCTGGTGGCTCTGGATCTACCACCTCTTCTCCCATCTCGGGTTCTCCCATTGCTGGAAGACCCAAGACCACCGGTATGCCCAATACCGGAGGTACGAGGTCCTGCAAAGCATGCACCTCGTCCATGGCCTGGTTGTAGTCCTCTTCTCAGCCTTGCCCTTCCTCAATAGCGTCGTCCCGCTCTTGAGTAAGGTCCTCATTCTGCTGGGTCAGATTCTGTACCAGTTCTTTCAATGCTGCGATGTCGACACGGCTTTTCTTCTTCGCCTTCTTCAGACGATGCAACTGATTATGTTGTTCATTCAGTCGCTTGATCGTCGGAAGGAGTACATTGTGGAGTGCACTGTGAGCACTCTCGAAATGGTCTCCACGGCTCGTGCTCTCCTTGAGCTTTGTGGAAAGATGCTCCATATGAACAGCTTGGCTGTCCATCACGGCATTTCCCACCCTCATCTGGAGGCTAAGGTTTGCCTCCATGGGATTGTACCTTGGGCAACCCGGATCTGTTGCCTCCCGGTACCTCTCTTCCCACACATGCTGAGCACGTCCCTCCACCGGAACGAGCGCGTATGGAGTGCCCTCCATAGCCTGCACGTGTAGTTGGCAGAAACGTGACATGGTGTCACGGGCTGCCACTTGCCACAACCCTTCCGGTTGCTTACCTTTCACCGTAACGGTGAACGGCACCCAACCGGGTAGCATAGGTCCTGCAGGGACTTCGACATGGATTGTCCACGTCTTGTTCCCCTCTTCGACTTCTTCCTTGGCGAACTACTGCGGCATCTGTTTGTATCCAAAATATTGAAGCATCTGCCTCAATGCCTCCGGATAGCCGCTGTGGTGAGAACAGTGGGATACCACCCACCCGTTCTCCAACTGTTTGTCTGCTGTCATCTGTAAAAATTATATTTGAGAAATGTCAAATATCTATTTAAACATTAAACCATTGAGTTATAACATAAGACATGTTATTGAACCCATAAAACTTGGAAACATAGTTCAAATTTTTAAGCAAATTTGACTGCTGATCTGCTGTTCAACATGACAGCCCTGATCAGTTTCCATCTCAACCTGATTTAGGCCATGTTAAAGGCAAAACCAATTCTGGAGCTCAACATCAAAGTTAAAGCTAACTTCAATAGATTTCCAGAAAGTATTTTCTTGTCCTAAGATCTGTCCTGGTTCAAAAGTTATGAGATGTCAAAGTTAACAGAATTTCTGGAGAAATTTTGACAGCACCTCCCTGCTTTAGGTACTGAATTGATCCAAGAATTCCAGTTAATTCTGTTCCTAATCTGACAAAACTTTCTGTTACAAAGTTGTAACCCATCTCATAAGCTTTCCAGAACTACCTCGATTTCTATTTTTGGATTTTGATGCAGGAAGTTATACTCAATTTACAGAGAATTTACAGAGAGTCTTTACTCTGCCCTGTTTTCTGGACCGTTTCAACTCTACTGCATTTTTCGATTGGTTAAGGGATGACACCTCTGGACCTAAACAGAAAAGTTGTAAAAATCTTCCAAAGCTTTCCATAAATGTATCATATGACCCCAACCTCGAAAGAACTCAACCTCTAACCACTAATCAACTTCAGCCCTACTTCAGCTGAAACCAGAGTGCTCTGTCCTTACCAACCTATAAGTTGAAAACTTGTTAACTTTGAATATCCTGTTCAAGGGAAGGAGTTACATCCAGTTTTACTACTTTGGATCAAAATCTTCAAGTTTTAAATGAAGTTGTTCATTTAATGGGGTGTGACGTCGATGCGTCACCAGATTATGTCGGTACTACGTCCTCACAAAGAAAAACCTATACCGGGTTTAGCCGGCTTCGTTAATTCAGTGGCACTAACGTCACTCGCACACGGATACTACATGTCTACCGTTTCGTGGTCAGTCTACCTGCAGAAACTCAAACAATCGTCAGACTCGGCTGCACACCGAGCCCGGAATCCATACAGTTCGTACACCCGGCCGTCATCAATCGCTCGGATGTTCTCAAGCCAAACACGCCTTGAGTTACGTGTTCACGTTTCAGACCACGTGACGGGGTCTCCCAAGTTGCACCACGCACGCCAGTGATAGACGTTGCTCGAATACCCCAAACGACATGAAGAGTCATAGAGGATACCAAAGCAGGTCGGGTTACCTGCCACCCGTGGGCTCCACCCTTCAGCTTGTGCGCACTGGTGGACAGCGCTTACGTACACCCCCAAGACATAAACGTCCCGAGATGCATGATTTTCTGACATAATCAAATAGGTTAGTATGCTACTTTCTATATGCTAATAACATCCTTATACGGGCTACTAACTCGTTCCTCACTGGATTTTTGAAAAAGATGACCTTTGTAGTGCGTTAAACCTCAAGCGAGCTCTGATACCAGCGCTGACACGACCCCACGGTCTTGTCGAGCCAGGATCACGCTGAGGGGTGCTGCGTTGCACAGCACCGGATAACACACGTCAAAGGTACAAAGCGGAAGCAAAGTCTATATTACATAAAGTGGTTTATGAACATGTTTACACCAGAATATGTCCAGTCTATACTCACGGGCGTAGACTACGCATCAAGTTCACGTTCAGCCCTTGAACGTGTCCTTGCTAGCACATATGCACACTAACTCTGCGGCGTGCACGACTCCCACTCGACGGGGTTCCCCTCCTAGGGTTCCGTCTCCTCTTCGGGAGTCCCTTCCTCATAGAACCCTGACAAAGCTTCAAACACAAGCAGTGAGCACGAAGGCTCAGCAAGTCTGACCCGTCTCACCTAAACATGGAACTTCTACATGAGGGGTGATGGGTTGCATGAAGTAAAAATCATTTGCAAGGACTCGCCTAATTAGTAGAACCTTACTTTCAAGTTTTAGCAGCAGGTTGTTGAAAACCTTATGCTAAGGCACATGAGAGAGCCGCAATCAAACAAGAAACGCATTTCTCTCATGTACTTTGCCCAAAGTCGAAAAGAACTTTAGTTAGCTCTAAACTACAGCAAATCATTAGCAATCAAGTCCATCTTTCAATCAGCAACATTTAAACATGCAACTAGCCTGTTCTTTCTACGTCACGGTACAGTGAACAAGTGGTACTCACTGACCGCGAGGGACGGCGATTATAATCGATTTACACCTGCAGGGTTACCCGAAAAACCCGTCACGTACGCCTGTACTCGATGTTGCCTACAACAACCATCACGGACGCCGTACGCAACTACCTTTCACCCGTTAGCCAAATGTTGAACCGGTCCAATCGTCCCGAGCAAGAGGTCTCTACACGCGCATCTCAGTTCCACCAGCCGATTTACACCTCGAGCTCTCAACCTACATTCTGAACGACCAGCTATGCCTCAACACCCAGCTACCCGAGTTACATCGGTTTCCTGGTTCCCATATAGCCGGTAGGTCTTCGGTACTGTTCTAGCTTGTTCAACAGGCCCGCACACGGCTCGGTCCTCAATCGACACAAGCGGAGCTACAGCACACAGGCCCCAAATTCCTGCTGCTCTTACTCTCCGCTCGGTCTCATCTTTCTTGCCATGTGTATCATGTGCTATCTCTACCCGAGTCGAGTGCCTCTAGCCTATGCTCGCGAGTAGTTCCAACTACTCGACTTGTACCGAATCCTACCCTAACTTAGCTTTGCAGTAGCTAACGGGGTTTTGTAATCCTAAACCCAACCCATGGTTTTCTTGGCTATGCAATTGGGTTTCCAAACAAGACTCTAATGCAAGTAATAATGATACTCAAGTAAGTGCTCAAAACAATAAAAAATTGTAAAAGGTTAATGCAAACCGGAGCTTGCCTTGCTGCTCTTGGTCGTAGGCTAGCTGCTCCTCCGGAGTAATGAAGTCTAGGAGTTTGGGTTCCTCCTCGACCTTAGAGACTACATGATATAAGAAGTACATGTATTAAATTAATGCATTTGAATTGACCTTTAAACTTGTGAAATCTATAACTCTTACTAGACAGACCCAATGCCTGTGAAACATTTACTGTGGCTTGGTTACAACCTAAACAGAGACTTGGTCATGTTTTAGTTGCAGCAAAGCTCATTTGAGCCCTCCACAATTAATTATGTACTTGACCTTGATTGAAGGCTTTTAGGATGTTCTAAGAATTTTCATGAAACAAACTATGACTTTCTGAAAAATAGATTTTCCAAGGGTTCTAATGGAGTTGGTCTCACTTAATTTGAAGGTTCCTAGCTAAAGATATGAGCTAAACAATTTCAGAGAAAATTCTGAAAATGTTTCTGAACATTTTCTATTTTCCTTGGAACAGTTCCACTAATCACACCATTATGTGGATCAAATGAGCTTAAATGGATCTTAAATTTTTACGGTAGTTCAGGGATATTTTGTTGAACATTCCAGCAAAATTTCAGAATTTTCCTCCAAAGGATTTCTAGTTAAAATTCCAAACATTTTAAATTTTGAGGATTTAATTCTGGAGAAATAAGGATTTTCATGGCCTGAAACCTGATTTTCTGGAAAGTGCTCAGAGAGCTGAATCCAACAAAATTTGGTTCAGTCAATTTGGAGCTTTCTAGCCAAAGTTATGAGGATTTGAATTTTGAAGGAAATCTGAAAATTGGGGGAAAAATTTAAATCTGCCGGGGCCCGCGGGGACACGTGTTAAGCGCGGAGCCGACAGCACACTGAGGCCCACATGGTTTTTGGCGCATCCGCACACCCGATCCCGGCCGCAGCCCGATCCTGATTTAAAATATCTCCCGCTGACAGCTGGGGTCCACCCTTTCGTCAACCTCCCGCCGCCCGCGCTCTGCCGCCGGGGGACCTCGCCGGCAGCTTCTGTGGAGCTCCACACTTCACGATCTTGGCCGCCCCTACCTACTTTCACTCGGGGAACAGGATTCTGGGGTCAGCTCATCATGACAACGGCCGGTACATGGTCGGCGACGAGCCGCCGCCTCGGAAAGACTCCGGCCGTGTCGGCTGACTTCCCTAGCACCTCAACTACTCGAGTAACCGGTCTGGAAGCATCACTGGACCTCAGGGAAGGTCGACATGAGCTTGAGGGATTTCGGGGGAGGTCCGAAGTAGGTCCTCACCGTGCGCCCGATGCCTCCCGCATACTCCACCATCGGTAAACTTCGAATTACGCCAGGTACAGAGGTTCTCCGGCCAAAGGTTGTGAAGGCAACTTGTGTGTTACCGTGTCTCGCTTGTGTGAGAGCGGATTGAGGTCCTGTAATCCTTTCTAGAGTACGAATTCGACGGAACCGTACCCGAAGGTCGGTCTGTACCCAGAAAGGGGAAAACTGGAAATTCGCCGCCGGTGAGCAAACACTCGGGCTGTGGCTCGGGGGTGAGAAGCACCGGTCACCAGCGCGTCCAAGGGTGCCTTGGCTCGGGCGTGACAACGCCCCGGTTGGGCTGTCCACGGAAGCCCGAAGTGCGGCGGCATTAGGTCGGTGAATTAAGCTCTCGGTATAGCCGAGATCGACCGGTTTCAGCTGAATTCTAGCCACGGGGGAGAAGGAGGAAGTTTCCTAGTACCTTGCCGTAGCTCTGGAGGGGACGGGAAGGCTGTGATCGGCGATCCCGGTCGGTTCCAAGCGGCGGAAGGAGTTGTTCCGGCGCTGTGTTCTTGCGGGGGAAGAAACTGGCGAGGCTTCGGCCGAGGAGGGGGGGAGACGCCTTAAGAAGGCTCTGAACCGCCTCATGCCCGCGCGTGACCAAGCAGCTGCTGGCGCGGTGGCTCCCCTCGGTGGCGATCGCAGCGGCGGCTCGGCGACCCGAGTGAGAAAAGTCTCAGTCGGTTGAATCCTCTCTGTGGCTGACATGTGGGTCCCACCTGGGATTTTAACCTCTGAAATTCACTCCTAATCACTGTTGTAAACAGTGAGCCCCAAAATACCCATGGTGATTCAAATTATTCACCCATGAGCCATTTGAATTGATTGGAATTCAAATTGGGTTTGGTTTGAATGAATTTCAGCACATGTTCAGTTTGAAATTCAAACAAAGTTTGAATTTGCCCCACTTAGCTCATGTCAAGATCAACTCCAAATGGAGTGAAAATTGGTGTGTGAGCTCACAAAAATGTGCTGAATAAGAATGTGCCTCCCACATTCGAATTCATGGGATAAAATCAGTTTGAATTTGAATATGGTTTCAAACTGCCCTCTTTCTAGCTATACCCAAAATGACCTCAAAAAGGTTTTTAAATTTGGATGAAACTTGGCATGGACATCCTTAGCAATGTGTAGGAGTTTTCATATGCCCAGCCCCTCTATATCACATGTGGGAAATACCCCTTTAGCAATATGTGAGTTTGTTCTCTAATGAGCATGTTGATGGTGGTTACTTGCTCTTCATTTGAGTTCATCAACTTGCTTCAAATGAGGTGTGTGGTGTGGTGATGAACACTTCAAATATGTGTCAAAAACTGAGGCCCTTACAGTGTCCTAACAGCGCCAGACTTCCTTTCTCCTCAGAGATGAGCTCCGAGGTTGACATGTGTCCAACAGTGACAGACCTTCCGGAGGTAAACTTCGGAGGTGACACGTGTTCGAAAGTATCGGACCTCCCGGAGGTGAGCTCCAGAGGTGACACGTGTCCAGTAGGACCGGACCTCTCGGAGGTGAGCTCCGAGAGCGACACGTGTCTGGCGGGGCCGGACCTCTCGGAGGTGAGCTCCGAGAGCGACATGCGTCCCGCACGGCTGGTCCTCTCTTTTCCGCGGTGACTAGCTCCGCAGCCGACACGTGTCCTTCAGGACTGGCCTCGCTCCTCTGCAGAGGCTAGCTCTGGGGGAAACACATGTCCCACAGGGTCGGACCTCTCCCTCTTTGCGTGGATGAGCCCCGAGCCTGCCACGTAGCCAGTTTAGCGGCGGACCTCTCACCCTTTGCGGAGATGAGCTCCGAACACGCCACGTGGCCAGCGGCCGCGGGAATTGTTTTCGGCGCCCTCTGTGAACTGGTTTTGGCTCTTTTTGGCTATCTTTTTTACTCTTTCTCTGTTTCAACTTATTTTTAAAATGTTTTTCTACATGGAACATGCATATATGCAGAAATAGAAAATGAGGGTGTCACACAAATCCAAAGACCATCCATAACCAAACAAATGGCATCCCAATAACCATCCCATCTAATCATGTGAGTTGGCCAGGCGCTTGTGACCGGAAGCACGGCTATCATGATAGTTTTATACTCTGCAGAGTTTGCACTACTTTACCCACAAGTTTGTGATTTCCTCACCCGTCGACGACTGCAGAACCTCCATTTTACCAGTACACAACCGTCGGTGTATGGCCAAGAGATCACAAAATAGCCTTTACAAAGGGGCTACTAGATGTATGGACTCACTAAGGTTTCACCAGCAGGCTCGAATCACCATTCTCCCAACTACGAGCCCCCTCTTGTGCCATGCAGTTCTCAGGGCAGTCCTCTCTCGACTCTCATTCCTCGCACCTTCCAAGGTCCATAACAACCTAGTAACTTACCTAATTAGTCAGCTAAGCCACACCCATTTTTGGCCTTGTGGTGGCACTGTTATCCTGGCATGTTCTTGCATGAACCGGTCCTTAGATCTACGGCAAGTGAACCACCATCTCATTCTACCACTTTCCTGAACCAAGCTTGCCTAGATCTCCCCCGTTTCATGTTCATTAACATCAAGTTCTCATTATCATTATTCTCATGAGTGCAGTAGCTAGACACATTCTATCGCTTCCCATAAATCGTAGATTAGCGAAGCAGAAAGCAAAAACCGATGGTACACGACTCATAACTTCCCTGGCGTCAAGGGTGGTTAACAAAACTAGTAAACTCCTATAAAAGGGTTCCCCATCAGGTTGACTCAGGCATTCATAGTTTTCACAAACAAAACAGCTTTCAAAACATGGGATCAATGGTCAAGGGGCACTTGCCTTGTTCCTATGGCTCTTGTTGCTCTTGTGTCTCGATGTTCTGGTGTTGTAGTCCTTCGTAGGTAGCTCACTGAGCTTGTCCTTCTACTCACAATCACGCATATACAAGATTTACAGAGATCAATCATCATGCACAAACTTTACTGAAGATGCAATGGTGCATATGCATGCTAATCTTGTGGTGCTGTTTTATTAGATCAGTTTGTACGTGTTCTTGCATGGCTTGCATGGGTTTGCATGGATTTTTACGATGAACAGAGGTGTAAAGATCAAGTGCGTACGTGGTGATGATCTGGACTCAAGATCTAGATCAAACCGATCAACACGTGATCTGTCCACGAAAAAGCTTTTGTTCGAAGGGAGAACAGATGCAAAGAAAACCGTGATGATGTCGTAAGGTGGTAACGAAGACCTACCTCACTTCTCCGTGGTCTCAGGGTCTTCCTCCTAACAAGAAAGATCATCGGGGCTCTCTTCCGATGACGGCGAGCTCGTCGACGGTCTCCGGCGAAGGGGTTTAGCTCGGCGAGTTGGGGGCTAGGGCCTCTAAGTCATCGACTTGGAAATAGATTTTACGGTCAAGGGGTGATTTGGGTTCTATTTATAATCGGGAAAAGAAGAGTCCTAATCTGATTTGATTTCAAATAAGAGTCCTATTCAAATCATTTTTGAATCTTGACAACTTATCTCCAAACGATTTGGTGTGGTAACATCGTGGAAATCGTGTTGGTTTTTTCAGTACCAGGTATTCCCGCGCATACAGGAGAAAAACTACTTAAAATCTAGTCACCTTCGTGGTGATGAGCTCCGGAGGCTCCACGTGTCCAGCAGGGGCCTGGCCTCCCTTTTCCGCAGAGGCGGGCTCCTGTTGTGCCGCGTGTCAGGCGGGAGAGACCTCCCTCTTCCTCAGAGGCGAGCTCCGCGTGCACCACGCGTCTGGTGGGTCGGGACCTCCCCTCTCAATAGAGGCGAGTTCCGCGTACGCCACGTGTCAGTGCCGAACCTCCCCTCTCTTCGGAGGTGAGCTCCGAAAGTGCCACGTGTCAAGCAGCGCCAGACTTGCTTTCTCCTCAGAGACGAGCTCCGAGGTCGGCACGTGTCCATCAGCGTCGGACCTCCCGGAGGTGACACGTGTCCGGTTGTGTCGGACCTCCCAGAGGTGAGCTCCGAAGGTGACACATGTCGAGTAGTACCGGACGTCTCGGAGGTTAGCTCCGAGAGCGACACGTGTCCCGTGGTGTCGGACCTCTCGGAAGTGAGTTCCGAGAGCGTCACGTGTCCAGCGGGTAGGGCCTTACTTCCCCGCAGCGACTAGCGCCGGTGGTGACACGTGTCCTACGGGGCTGGACTTCGCTTCTCCGCAGAGATAAGCCCCGGAGGAAACACGCGTCCTGCGGATCGGACCTTGCCCCTTACACAGAGGCAAGCTCCGAGCCTGCCACATGTCAGGTGGTTCCGGACCTCTCCCCACTACGCAGGGATGAGCTCCAAACACGCCACGTGGCCAGCATGCCTGTAACACCCCAAAACCTGCTAAAGAGGGGAATTTAAAATTTTTGGACGTATTGCATATGGTGCAGAAATTCAAATTCAAACTGGTATTCAAATTCAAATCAAAACAGAAAAAGAAAAGGAAAAAGAAAAAGAAAACCCCAACCGCCCAGTGGGCCAAAACCCGCCAGCCGGCCCAATCCCCCGCGCCAGCCCAAACCCGCGCCCCTCTCTTCCTCTCACTGTCACGCGGGGCCCACGTGTCATCCCTCACCTCCCGCGCACCCCAACCGACCCCGGCTCTCTCGCACCCGAATCCAAACCAAATCCGGAAACCCGCGCCCCCAGCCCGAGCTTCGGCCCCGGACGCTGCTATTTATCCAAACAAATCCTCCGCCGCCTCTCCTCATGAAATTCACGCAAAGAAACTCGCCGAATTCCCCAGCGCAGCTCCACTTTTCTCTCTGGTGAGAAATGAAGCTTCGATCACCGTTTTCTTTTGATCCTTGCTCGGATTTTCTGATCTAACGCACTGATCATGTTCCACCGCCTCCGGGGAGTCACGCAGGTGATGAAAACCCGGTGTTTTACACTCTAGACGCAGCTCCGGCGAGCACCGCCACGTTTTCATCTCGGACCTCGCCGCCAACCACCTTCCAGGGCCTCCGAGCTCAAGAAAAACCCCGAGGTGAGATCCCCAACCTCCCCTGTGACGCCCTCAATTCTGTGGAAAACCACGGAACCGAGAACTAATGCATATGTGCGCCCAGGATGTTCATCACACATACACATACGTTCCACAAACTGAATTCAGATTATATATTACCACGAATAACAGAGTTTATTACAGCACCTCATGAGTCTTGGACTCATGCTCACAGCGGAAGTCCTTATTTCTACGCAGCGGAAATCTTATTTAAATGCGGAAGCAAAAACTAATGCGGAAGCAAAACTAAGCAGAAGTGGCTCCATCTCTACTCCCTCCACAGGCAAGGTTGAGAACAGATCACACGCCATAATGCTCTACTCGGTCTTCATAGTAGTCTTCTCTTGCTGTTGGTGAAGAAATAATAATGCAAGTTTGAGTACAATGATGTACTCAGCAAGTGCGGGAATAACACATGACATGCAGCTCATAAAATGGTAGGTATAAAAGGCTTATTTGCAGAAAAGCAGATTTATAAAACCGTGATAAAACAGCAACTTAACTTTAGATGAATGTAGTCCCAGCATGTATGAAATTACCAACATACCTCCATCACTTCCCGTGTTCCATCCAACATTAACCAATCCTTTACCCATACTCACGAATACCTCCTCGTATTCGCTACCATCTCACCTCATGAAACAACCTTGTCTCGCACCGAGACCAATCTCATATCATGACCCACCAGTCATGCAACCCTTTCATCATCCAGACTTAACAATTCCAAACCAAACCATAACCAAAAACCATAACCATGAACCTTCCCAATAACCATTCCAGTAACCATCCCATCTAATTATGGCAGTTTAGCCAGGTGCTCGTGACCGTAAGCTCGGCTATCATGATAGTTTTAATAACTCTGCAGAGTTTGCACCTCTTTACCCACAAGTTTGTGATTTCGTCACCCGTCGGCGACTGCAGAACCTCCATTATACCAGTACACAACCGTCGGTGTATGGTCAAGAGATCACAAAATAGCCTTTACGAAGGGGTTACTAGATGTATGGACTCACTAAGGTTTCACCGGCAGGCTAGAATCTCCAATCCTCCCACCCACGGGCCCCCTCTTGTGCCATGCAGTTCCCAGGGCAGTCCTCACTCGACTCCCATTCCCCGCGCCTTCCACAGTCCATAACACTCTAGCAACTTACCTAATTACTCAGCTATGCCGCACCCATACTTGGCCTTGTGGTGGCACTGTTATCCTGGCATGTGCATGCATGAACCGGTCCTTAGATCTACGGCAAGCAAAACCACCATCTCATGCTACCTCATTCACAAACCCAGGCTTGCCTAGATCTCCCTCCGATCCATGTTCATTAACATCATCAGTTCCTCATCATCATTACGAGTGCAGTTAGCTAGACACATCTATCTCGCTTCCCAACCCCATGGACTCAGCGAAGCATAAAGCAAAAACCATACCCGACTCATAAACTTCCCAGGCGACAAGGGTGGTTTAATCAGAACTAGTAAACTCCTATAAAAAGGGTTTCCCATCATGTTTGACTCAGCACGCACACCTTTTCGCAAAACAAAATAGTTTTACCCAAAACATAGGATCAACATGGTCAAGGAGCACTTGCCTTGTTCTTGTGGTTCCGGATGTTCTTGATTCTCAAAATCTTGTCGCTGCAGCTTGACGTAGACAGCTTCCTGAGTTTGTCCTGCTATGTAGGATTCACGTGCATACAAGATTCACAGCAATCAATATCATGCGCAATCCTTATACTTGATGCGATGATGCACATGCATGCTATCCTACGATTAGTTTTATTAGATTGATCTGTACGTATTCTTGCATGGCTTGCATGGTCAGAGGTGTTCGGATTAAAGGTGAACGTGGCGATGGTCTTGTCTTTTAGATCAAACTGATCATCGAGTGATCTGCCCACGAGAAGGCTTCTGTTCGAAAGGAATTGAAGAATAGATGCAAGAGATGAACACAATGATGTCGTAAGGTGGTATTGAAACCCTAACTCACGTTCTTCTTGACTTCGAGGTCCTCCTCGGACCGCTCGGTTCTTCTCTGATGATCTCCCTTGTTGTGCTTCGGCGATGTTTTGCTCGGCGAGTTAGGGCTAGGGCTCTAAGTCGTCGGCTCAGGATTTGAAAGAGAAGTTTGTGGTTTCGGCCAGAGGTTTTGGGTTCTATTTATAATCGGGAAGAGAAGAGTCCTAATCTGATTGGATCCCGAATAAGAGTCTTATTCAGATCTTTGTTGGATCCTAACGTCTTATCTTTGGTAACATCGTGGAATTTAGATCGGTTTATGTTGCGTACCGGTATCTTTACGCGTAAAAACCGCTCCAGAACTCGCTACCTCCGTGATGATGAGCTCCGGAAGCTCCACGTGTTCTCCGGGCCTGGTATCTCCTCATCCGCAGAGACGAGCTCCGGTTGTGCCGCGTGTCAATCGATCGAGACCTCCCTCTTCTTCGGAGACGAGCTCCGCGCACGCCACGTGTGGGTGCCGGTCTTTCCACCTTTCCTTCCCTCAGGGACATGCCCCGAGGTCGACACGTGTCCAGCAGCGACGGACCTCCAGAGATAAGCTCCGGTGGCGACACGTGTTCAATAGATCCGGACTTCTCGGAGATGGGTTCCGAGATCAACACGTATCCCGTGCGACTGGTCCCCTGACTTCCGCGAGGACTAGCTCCGAAGGTGACATGTGTCCCATGAAAAATGCCTTTGCTTCTTCCGCAGAGGCTAGCTCCACGGACAACACGCGTCCCACAGGGTCGGACCTCTTTCCAATTGCGGAGGTGACCCCCGAGCCTGCCACGTATCCAGTTTAGCGTCGGACCTCTCCCTATCTCTCGGGAATGAGTTCTGAACACGCCACGTGGTCTGCTGGTCGTGGAAGTTGCCTTCGGCGCTCTCAGAGAGCTTTACTGACTATCCTTTTGATACTTGTTTCTGTTCCCTCTTTTCTAAAAATGTTTTTCTTCTTCATAAAACATGAACATATGCTGACACCCGAGATGAGGGTGTCACAAATCTACCCCCCTTAAATTGAATCTCGCCCTCGAGATTCGTTAGTAGAAAATAGATAGGGGAATTCAGCCATAATATCCTCTTCACGCTCCCATGTGGCTTCAACTTCAGTATGATGACTCCATTGTACCTTGCACCATCGAATCACTTTGTTTCGGGTGACCCTTTCCTTTACGTCCAAGATTCGGACAGGGTGTTCTGCGTAGGTCAGGTCTTCTTGAAGTTCAAGTTCTCCCATTGACACTTGTTCCTCTGGTACTCTCAAGCACTTCTTGAGCTGGGATACATGAAACACGTCATGTACGTCGCAGAGGTGGTTTGGGAGCTCTAGTTGATAGGCTACTTCTCCTCGCTTGTCCAAAATCTTAAATGGTCCGATGTAGCGAGGCGCTAGTTTGCCTTTGACGTTAAAACGTCGTTGGCCTCGGATAGGCGATACCTTAAGGTATATGAAGTCTCCTACTTCGAAGGTCAACTTCCTACGCCTATTGTCCGCATAGCCTTTCTGTCGTGACCGAGCAGCCTTTAAGTTCTCCCGTATCGTTTGGACTTGCTTTTCAGCCTCTTGTAGTACTTCGGGTCCAAACACCTGGTTCTCTCCAGTCTCGTTCCAGAACAGTGGCGTTCTACACCGTCTACCATATAAGGCTTCGAAAGGCGACATCTTCAAGCTAGCTTGATAGCTGTTGTTATAGGAGAACTCGGCATACGGTAAACTCCTATCCCAACTACGCCCACATTTCAAGGCGCAAGCTCTCAGCGTGTCCTCCAAAATTTGGTTCGTCCTCTCGGTTTGCCCATCTGTTTGTGGGTGATAGGCGGAGCTAAAATCTAGTCGTGTACCCATGGCTTTCTGCAGCTTCCTCCAGAATCTAGAGGTAAACTGAGAACCTCGATCTGAGACTATCCTCTTAGGAACTCCATGACGGCACACGATCTGCTCCATGTACAACTCTGCCAACTGTGTAACGTTGTAACTGGTCTTTACCGGAAGAAAATGGGCGATTTTCGTCAACCGGTCCACAATGACCCAGATGGAGTCGTATCCTGACTGAGTTCTTGGCAATCCGACAATAAAGTCCAGACTGATGTCCTCCCATTTCCATTCAGGTATTTTCAAAGGTTGCAACAATCCAGCGGGTTTTTGATGTTCGGCCTTTACCCGTTGGCATGTGTCGCATAGGGCAACGTATTCGGCTATATCCCTCTTCATACCATCCCACCAATAGCAAGTTTTCAAGTCCTTGTACATTTTGGTGCTCCCTGGATGTATGGAATAGGGTGAATCATGTGCCTCCTTCAATATCATGTCGTGAAGGTGTCTTATGTTTGGCACACAAATCCTTTTTCCTAGCCAAAGCGTACCCTTTTCATCCTCCTTGAAATCCTTTTCCATCCCTTGTCGGATTCTTTCCTTGATCTCCTTGATCCCCGCATCCGTTGCTTGGCCCTCTCTTATTTCTTGCTCCAATGAGGAGTGGATCTTCATTATTTCCATGTTATTCAAGAATCCGAGGTGTAACCGTTCGAACTCCTTTCGAAGTTCGGGTGGTAGCTCCCGAACCGTGAGTTGGTGGCATGCTCCCTTTCTGCTCAGTGCGTCAGCGACCACATTGGCCTTCCCGTGGTGGTAGTTGATTCCCACATCATAATCCTTGATGAGTTCTAACCATCGACGTTGCCTCGAATTCAAGTCCGTTTGTGTAAATATGTACTTGAGGCTTTTATGATCTGTATAGATCTCACATCGATGACCAAGGATATAGTGTCTCCAAATCTTCAATGCATGCACCACTGCTGCTAACTCTAAATCATGAGTAGGATAGTTAAGCTCATGCTTCTTTAATTGTCGTGAGGCATAGGCTACCACTTGTCCTTCCTGCATGAGTACACACCCGAGCCCTTGTCTGGATGCGTCACAATATATGTCAAAGCTCTTGCTTACGTCTGGCAATACCAGAACTGGTGTTGTGGTTAGCCTTTCCTTGAGTTCCTCAAAACTTTCTTGGCAGGCTTGTGTCCATTGAAAGATTTTTTCCCTTTGTTAGCAACTCTGTCATAGGTTTTGCTATCTTAGAGAAGTCTTTAATGAAGCGCCGATAGTATCCTGCCATCCCAAGGAAACTCCGAATATCCCTCACGCTCTTCGGTTGGTCCCACTTCAGAACATCTCTCACCTTTCCAGGATCAACCGATACCCCTTCCTTGGAGATGATGTGGCCTAGGAAGGATATTTCTTTTAGCCAAAATTGACATTTGTTGAGCTTGGCATACAACTGATGCTCTCGCAACTTCTGCAAGGTCAATCTCAGATGTTCTTCATGCTCCTCCTCACTTTTTGAATACACCATAATGTCGTCGATGAAAACCACGACGAACTTGTCCAAGTACTCCATGAAAACTTTATTCATAAGGTACATGAAGTATGCGGGTGCATTCGTCAATCCAAAAGACATAACGGTATATTCATATGAACCATACCACGTCCGAAAGGCTGTCTTAGGTATATCGGAGGGCTTAATCTTCAGCTGGAAATATCCCGACCAAAGATCAATCTTGGAGAACACTTGGGCTCCTTTCATTTGATCGAACAGGTCCTCTATACGGGGCAGAGGGTATTTATTCTTGATTGTTACCTCGTTGAGAGACCTGTAGTCCACGTACATTCTTTGGGTTCCGTCCTTCTTGTCCACGAAAAGCACCGGGGCTCCCCATGGTGACGAACTTGGACGGATAAAACCCTTCTCCAACTGTTCTTGAATTTGCTTCTTTAGTTCAACTAACTCGTTGACGGGCATCCTATATGGTCTCTTAGCTATGGGTGCAGTTCCAGGTACCAAATCTATGGCAAACTCAATGTCCCGGTCAGGTGGCATACCTGGAAGTTCTTTCGGGAACACATCCGAAAATTCCTGAACCACTGGAATGTTGTCCAATGCTACTCCTTCAACATGGTTCAGATCCGCCTGTTCGGTCGCTTGCTGGGCTGACTCAAACTCGACACGGATACCGTGTTTGTTTGTCAACTGCACGCTTCTCTCAGCGCATTGGATTACTCCATTGTGCTTGCTTAACCAGTCCATTCCGAGTATGATGTCAATTCCGTGGGAGTCCAAGACAATAAGGTTGGCAAGGAAGTCTACCCCCCTTATTTTAAGGCTTACCTTAGGACATACTATACTAGTCCTCATTTCTCCTCCGGGAGAATTAACTAACATGGCACATTCTAAGTGGGATACGGGTAGATGATGTTTGGCAACATATTCGGATGATATGAAGGAATGTGATGCTCCAGAATCAAATAAAATGGTGGCTGGGTTGGAGTTGGCAAGGAACATACCAATTGCGACGCCCTCAGCCTGTTGTGCTTCCTCAGCAGTGACATGGTTAACGTGGCCACGAGCATAGTTCTGCGGTCCACGGTTCCCTTGGTTGTCTCCTCCGTTTGGTCGCTGGTTCTGCTTGGGCACGTTACCTTGCTGTCCAGGCCCTCTCTTCGGGCACTGGTTAGCGAAGTGGCCTACTTCCCCGCATGCAAAGCATGCCCTGTTGCCTACGGCAGCAGGTACGCTGGGGCGGGGGTTTTGAACAGGAGAGCCATTGTTAGGCCGGGGTGCAGGAGGCATGGGCACTCGAGGTGCCGGTGCAACAAACCGTTGCTGTGATGGCTGACCAGGGCGGTACGTAGGAGTGGTTGGTCCATACTGCGGTGCAGGTGGCGTGTACCTAGGTCGTACGTTGCTCCCTTGGGGCTGGTATGGCACCTTCCTTTTGCACTCGCGCTCAATCTCTCGGATCTTGTTTTCCACCACAATAGCCTTATCAACCAGCTTCTGGAAGCTTACGTTGTCATTGTTGAGGAGCTGAACTTGGATCTCATTGTTCAACCCTCTCATGAACAGGTACTGCTTCTTCTGATCCGAGTTGACATCTTCGGGGGCATACCGGGACAGTTGTATGAACATGTTGAGATATTCGTTCACACTTTTCTGCCCTTGGCGGAGACCTTCAAACTCCTGCCTCTTGAGCATCATTACGCCAACAGGGATGTAGTGGGAGCGGAAATTTTCCTTGAACTCAGTCCAAGTGATTGTCTCCGGGTTGGCATGGGCGTTGCTCAAGGCATCCCACCAATCAGCAGCTGCTCCCATCAGTTGGTGCGATGCAAAGAGAACCTTCTCTCGGTCGTTGCACTGAACAATGCAAGCTTCTTCTCCATGGATTTCAACCAATCATCGGCCTCCATTGGATCGCTTGCTTGAGCAAAGGTGGGTGGTCGAGTCCTCATGAACTCTCCCAACCTGTTATGAGCCGGCGGTGGTGGTGGCGGTGGTGCCGGAACGGAGTTTTGGTTGGCCTGCAACTGACCCAAAGTTTGGATCATGGTTTGCATAAGCTGGTTTTGCATGGCCATCAACCTTTCTAGGTTGTTTTCGCCAGCTCCGGGGTTAGCAGGAACTTCCTCATGGTCATCTTCCTGGAAGTTCCTTCGGCTGGCGTTTCCTCTAACCATCTGTGAGAGAGAACGAAACAGAATAGAAGGTTAGAGATTAGGTACGTCCTTTCAACTATATGCATCAAGGTGAGTTGGACTATATATATTAGTCCTTATGAGGATGTGAGCAATTGCCGAAACATCTCACACCTCCCTCTTCTTATGTTTGGATATGGACAACGTTTTTGAGACGTCCCACCACTCACACTTAAGCACATATTCACAAATAATCATTATAAGGGCCCACTCAACTCCTATTCAAGGGTGGTTTCCTATGTCAAGGTGGTTTCAAGGCCAATCTAGGCTATTCACCCTAGGATGCTTCCTTTGGTCAGTGTGGCTTAGCTACCTATGACTCCTATTCAGGGGTGTAACTTGCTGTTAACCCGTGGCTCTAATATCAATCTAAGGTTTCTATCTAGGCGTGTGACCTACTGTCAACCCGTGGCTCTGATACCAATCTGTGACGCCCTCAATTCTGTGGAAAACCACGGAACCGAGAACTAATGCATATGTGTGCCCAGGATGTTCATCACACATACACATACGTTGCACAAACTGAATTCAGATTATATATTATCACGAATAACAGAGTTTATTACAGCACCTCATGAGTCTTGGACTCATGCTCACAGCGGAAGTCCTTATTTCTACGCAGCGGAAATCTTATTTAAATGCGGAAGCAAAAACTAATGCGGAAGCAAAACTAAGCAGAAGTGGCTCCATCTCTACTCCCTCCACAGGCAAGGTTGAGAACAGATCACATGCCATAATGCTCTACTCGGTCTTCATAGTAGTCTTCTCTTGCTGTTGATGAAGAAATAATAATGCATGTTTGAGTACAATGATGTACTCAGCAAGTGCGGGAATAACACATGACATGCAGCTCATAAACAAGGTAGGTATAAAAGGCTTATTTGCAGAAAAGCAGATTTATAAAACCGTGATAAAACTGCAACTTAACTTTAGATGAATGTAGTCCCAGCATGTATGAAATTACCAACATACCTCCATCACTTCCCGTGTTCCATCCAAACATTAACCAATCCTTTACCCATACTCACGAATACCTCCTCGTATTCGCTACCATCTCACCTCATGAAACAACCTTGTCTCGCACCGAGACCAATCTCATATCATGACCCACCAGTCATGCAACCCTTTCATCATCCAGACTTAACAATTCCAAACCAAACCATAACCAAAAACCATAACCAAGAACCTTCCCAATAACCATTCCAGTAACCATCCCATCTAATCATGGCAGTTTAGCCAGGTGCTCGTGACCGTAAGCTCGGCTATCATGATAGTTTTAATAACTCTGCAGAGTTTGCACCTCTTTACCCACAAGTTTGTGATTTCGTCACCCGTCGGCGACTGCAGAACCTCCATTCTACCAGTACACAACCGTCGGTGTATGGTCAAGAGATCACAAAATAGCCTTTACGAAGGGGTTACTAGATGTATGGACTCACTAAGGTTTCACCGGCAGGCTAGAATCTCCAATTCTCCTACCCACGGGCCCCCTCTTGTGCCATGCAGTTCCCAGGGCAGTCCTCACTCGACTCCCATTCCCCGCGCCTTCCACAGTCCATAACACTCTAGCAACTTACCTAATTACTCAGCTAAGCCGCACCCATACTTGGCCTTGTGGTGGCACTGTTATCCTGGCATGTGCATGCATGAACCGGCCCTTAGATCTACGGCAAGCAAAACCACCATCTCATGCTACCTCATTCACAAACCCAGGCTTGCCTAGATCTCCCTCCGATCCATGTTCATTAACATCATCAGTTCCTCATCATCATTATGAGTGCAGTTACCTAGACACATCTATCTCGCTTCCCAACCCCATGGACTCAGCGAAGCATAAAGCAAAAACCATACCCGACTCATAAACTTCCCAGGCGACAAGGGTGGTTTAATCAGAACTAGTAAACTCCTATAAAAAGGGTTTCCCATCATGTTTGACTCAGCACGCACACCTTTTCGCAAAATAAAATAGTTTTACCCAAAACATAGGATCAACATGGTCAAGGAGCACTTGCCTTGTTCTTGTGGTTCCGGTTGTTCTTGATTCTCAAAATCTTGTCGCTGCAGCTCGACGTAGACAACTTCCTGAGTTTGTCCTGCTATGTAGGATTCACGTGCATACAAGATTCACAGCAATCAATATTATGCGCAATCCTTATACTAGATGCGATGATGCACATGCATGCTATCCTACGATTAGTTTTATTAGATTGATCTGTACGTATTCTTGCATGGCTTGCATGGTCAGAGGTGTTCGGATTAAAGGTGAATGTGGCGATGGTCTTGTCTTTTAGATCAAACTGATCATCGAGTGATCTGCCCACGAGAAGGCTTCTGTTCGAAAGGAATTGAAGAACAGATGCAAGAGATGAACACAATGATGTCGTAAGGTGGTATTGAAACCCTACCTCATGTTCTTCTTGACTAAGAGGTCCTCCTCGGACCGCTCGGTTCTTCTCCGATGATCTCCCTTGTTGTGCTTCAGCGATGTTTTGCTCGGCGAGTTAGGGCTAGGGCTCTAAGTCGTCGGCTCAGGATTTGAAAGAGAAGTTTGTGGTTTCGGCCAGAGGTTTTGGGTTCTATTTATAATCGGGAAGAGAAGAGTCCTAATCTGATTGGATCCCGAATAAGAGTCTTATTCAGATCTTTGTTGGATCCTAACGTCTTATCTTTGGTAACATCGTGGAATTTAGATCAGTTTATGTTGCGTACCGGTATCTTTACGCGTAAAAACCGCTCCAGAACTCGCTACCTCCGTGATGATGAGCTCCGGAAGCTCCACGTGTTCTCCGGGCCTTGTATCTCCTCATCCGCAGAGACGAGCTCCGGTTGTGCCGCGTGTCAATCGATCGAGACCTCCCTCTTTTTCAGAGACGAGCTCCGCGCACGCCACGTGTGGGTGCCGGTCTTTCCACCTTTCCTTCCCTCAGGGACATGCCCCGAGGTCGACACGTGTCCAGCAGCGACGGACCTCCGGAGATAAGCTCCGATGGCGACACGTGTTCAATAGATCCGGACTTCTCGGAGATGGGTTCCGAGATCAACACGTATCCCATGCGACTGGTCCCCTGACTTCCGCGAGGACTAGCTCCGAAGGTGACATGTGTCCCATGAAAAATGCCTTTGCTTCTTCCGCAGAGGCTAGCTCCACGAGCAACACGCGTCCCACAGGGTCGGACCTCTTTCCAATTGCGGAGGTGACCCCCGAGCCTGCCACGTATCCAGTTTAGCGTCGGACCTCTCCCTATCTCTCGGGAATGAGTTCCGAACACGCCACGTGGTCTGCTGGTCGTGGAAGTTGCCTTCGGCGCTCTCAGAGAGCTTTACTGGCTATCCTTTTGATACTTGTTTCTGTTCCCTCTTTTCTAAAAATGTTTTTCTTCTTCATAAAACATGAACATATGCTGACACCCGAGATGAGGGTGTCACATCCCCTCTACCGTTCTATGCCAAGAAATCCAAGTTTTAGGAAGTATAGACGAAAACCCGAAGATCTCCGCCGAGATCGCCGCCTCCCGCCGCCTCGTGCCGCCGGGCAGCGCCGCCCGCACACGGCCAGGGTGACGTGGCCCCTTGAGGGTCGTCTATTTTAAATCGCACGGTAGAAATAAAACCCACGCGTACCGGTTCGGCGATCTAATCTGAGCCGTCTATTTTAAATCGGACGGTCCACGTCAGCCCCACGTTATAAAGGCCGGGATTCTTACGCGCTACTGCCTGGGGATCTCGGAAAACACGAGCTAGCCCCGGAAACTTCGGATCTAGCCCCTGGAACTTCAGAAATTTGTGTAAATTCATTTAAAAATCAGTTTTAGCCCCTGGACTTAATAAAAATTAGGAAAACCCCTCTGATATGTGTAGTTAGACCCCTGGAAATTTATAAATAGTAAATTAGACCCTGCAGTAGGGTGGATTTACCTTTTTGACCCTATATGATATTAAATTCATAAATTTGAATATGTGACTAGGATTTAAATTTAAAAGGTAAGGAAAACACATGTGCAAATTCAAATTTAAACTCTCCTAGTACTTGGAAAACTTTAGAATGAGTTAAAAATAGATTTTAGGCTGAAATGAAATCTGCCTAAGTGTTGTTCATATTTATTAGTTCTAGAAACACATTTTTAGGCTGGGAAATAATTCTGAAAACTGATAAAATAAATTTAAATTAGTTTACATCAGAGGAGAAGTTCAAAAATATATTATTTAATATTTTAGATCAGAACCTCTTCTGTTTAGATGATATGTCCTCCTATTTAATATAAAAACTCATTTTTAGGCATAGAAAATAAATCTGAAAAATATAGGAAAATAGGTATGCATAATTAGAAAATGATAAATGAAGTCTCTAAATCCAAAAACTTCAGTTTAGGATTTGGTAGAAGATCTGAAAACCTATTAGGAGTAGGAAATTATCTTTCATGCAAACGTGGTAGCTAAGAAGTGTATTAATTGAATATAAAGATTTTTTTCAAATTGGAAATTCATATATAGTGTGCAAACAGAAATCTGAATACAAAAGTTAGAAATTATATACATATGTTTAAAAGTGCATGTAGACCAAAAATCAACACATGTAGAGTAACCACAACACTTAGAAATGTGAATGACTTTCATAGGTATGTATGTGTGGTTTGCATGAAGTGAAAGTGTGAACTATGTCTTATGGATTGTGTTTTCTTTTGCTATGTGTATTGGCATGAGTAGAACCTGCCCCAGAGCAAGTTCTGCCCTTCCAAGACCAAGACTTTCCATTCCCAGAGCAGCAGGAAGAAGGCAAGTGTCCTTGACCACTTTGATCCTATACTAGGATGTGTAGATAGAATTATTTGCATTGTCAATTGAAATATGAAACCCATGCTAGGAAGTTTCCATAGAATCGCATTACCTTGTTTCCTTGTAGCTTGGGTTGGGATTTATTTTATTATGTCATTCATTCATATTACTCATGGTTAGCCATGCTTAGAATGGGATAAGTGGGATATGAGATCATCAACTTACTTACCTTACTCTTGAATTAGATATTATGAGTTATGTAGAGGTAGGGATCGAGGCAAGTTGGATGATTTGGTTGGTGCTGGTTGCACGAGACTCGGGTTTGTGTTTAGTACTTGCCTGGATCCTAAGGACCGGTTCATGGAGCATGTAACCTGGCTTTACCGTGGCAACCACTTCCTGAGATGGGGCAGCTTGGCCAATTAATTAGGTGTATCCTTGGCGTAGTATGGGTGTGTTGGATGGTGCGGGGAGTAGGTGTCAGCTGGACTACCATATGAACCGCAAGGCTCAAGAGGGGGCCACTACAGCGGGGTTGGAGCCTCTTGTATGATGTTAGGGGTGAAACCTCAGTGGGCCCACGCTCGTCGGGAATCCCTTTGTAAAGGCCTCGTAGTGATCTCCTGGCTACACACCTGGGAAGTGTGAATGTGGTTCGCGGCCATTGGCATAATGGAGGTTCTTTTAGTCCACCTGGCAACGGGGGATGAAATCACTACATGTGGGTACAGTGGTGCAAACTCTGCAGAGTCAAAACTGTCATGACAGCCGTGCTCACGGTCAAGAGCGGCTTGGACTTATTCATGAGTAGAGGATCATGAATTTGGAAGTTGAGGATGTTAAGCGGGGAGCTTGACATTGGATATGATGTTATGGTTACCTTATTTTGATGATGGGATGGGAGATTGGGACCATTTCACCTGTGTAGTAATGTAGTTGCTTAATAAGCTAAGGTGATAGGTATTAATTGCGTAGTGCTTTAACCATGAGTCAACCTCTCCTTGCTCTAGCCATGCGTGAAATAACTTTCCCACACTTGCTGAGTACCCACGGTACTCAAGCTTGCTTTTCTGTTGGTTTATATTGCTGCTCAGGTCAAGAGAATGATGTGGTGTTTAATGACCAAGACTTTGGTCCCGAGGAAGGATTCTAGGTTCACGGAGTCCCCCGCGCAACGCCTGTGACGGAGCCCACAAGATTTATATTCTGCTGCTGCTTTATTTACATGTTATGAACATTTTATCGTCCATCGAGACGTATGCTATGTAAGACCTATTTATATTCGAACACTTGGCTTGTAATAAATGATGCTTCACTATTTGTCATCACATGTATGAGAGAATGATCCTGGCATACATGTGTTATTCACTCGGTTGTTCTTCGGAGAAACTGGGTGTGACAATGCCACGGGAAGTGTCTACAGCGCTCCTCGGCGAACTGGAACTGGCTCTTTTTAGCTATCTTTCTGATTCCTTCTTTGTTTCTTCTTATTTTAAAATGTTTCTCTATATAAAATATGAATGCATGCATGATTATGAAATTAAGGGTGTTACATCACTGTCTTGAATGGCGTCGAGTAGCTTATTTAGCTTTTGAGTCCTTTCATCATTACTCTTTTGATCGTCGATCTTCTTGTGTACATCCTTGACGTCTGACATCGTCTCTTCGAGCGGTGAGTCTCTTTTGAAGAGTTTGGCTCTGATACCAATCGAATGTAGCCTATAGGGGGGGTGAATAGGCTTTTCGACGCATTGTTAATCCCTGAAACACTTAGTAGGTTTATCAAATACAGGGAAATCGGACTAGTCCGGTAGAGTGCGGACTAGTCCGTTTTCTACTCAGAGAAAAATCGGAGTAGTCCGGTACTGTGCGGACTAGTCCGGTATTCGTGGACTAGAAAATTAAGATTGATCAATATGTTCACTTCTAGTACTCTATGCAGCGGAAATTAATTTGTTACTTAGATGTATTGCAAAAGTGAAACAATGAATGACAGAGATCAACTTTGGTTTCAATGCTTCAATGTAAATTTCACAAGATTAATTAAACACTAAAATACGATGAACAATAAATGAACAAGAGTAGGAGACAAGTGTTTATCCCAAGGTTTGATTTCACGAAGGAAATCTACGTCCCCGTTGAGGGGTCCACTAAGGACTGGGTCTTCACCAACCCTACCCTCGTCGAATCGCCACGAAGGCCGATTCTCTTCCACTAATCACAAAGAGCAAATAAATCGTTGAAGGGGCCTTCTCACAACTTGAGGGCTCCCCAGGTGTTACAATGAATGAACACAACCAAACACACTCAAAAGATGAACAATTAACGAACAAAAGTGTGCGAGAGATCAAACCCAAGAGCTAAAGATGTGTAGAACAACTCTCTCCTTTGATCAATTGCTAATCCCCAGAGATTTGATCCTTTTCGGTAAGAATGTGTGGAGAGATGTGAATTTTGGGCTCTTGGGAGGTGTGATGGTGCAGGGGGTCAAAGTATTGTGTTGGTATGGCTGTACACCTCTTTTTATAGTAGGGTTTCCAATGGTTACGTTAGGGTTTGCGATGTCCAGACTAGTCCGTGGTTGACTCCGGACTAGTCCGGTGTGCGGTGTGTAGAAAACCCTAAGTGTTGTGAGATACCGGACTAGTCTGTAGTAGTGCGGACTAGTCCGATGTCTACTCAGAGATATATCGGACTAGTCCGGTCTATATCGGACTAGTCCATTTTGTGGTCAGAAAGAAAATCAGACTAGTCTGGTTGATATCGGACTAGTCCGCACATGCTGATTTTGTGTAGTTAGTGTGATTTGTTTCACTTGAGCTCTTGGGGTGTGTTTCTCCAACACACTCTATACTAAATAATATAATCTTTTCAGCTCCTGAGCTCTTATCAATTTGTATCCTCCTTCTCCTTTCTTTTTGCGCTTTCTTCCTAATTTCTTTAAGAACCTGCGCTCATCTCAACAATTTTGTTAGGGTTTCATTTGTTTGTCATAAATCAACCAAAACCCACAAGGGATGCCTAGATGCATTTTCAATGGCCGACGCATCAAGAAGGAAGGCCAATGGCAAAACTGTCGATGCGAGCGGAGCTATAGCACCCAGGCCCCAAAGTCCTGCTGCCCTTACTCTCCTCTTGGTCTCATATTTCTCACCATGTGTTTCATTTGCTATCTCTACCCGAGCGATGTGCCTCTAGCCTATTCTCGCGAGTTGTTCCAACTACTCGACTTGTACCGAATCCTACCCTACCTTAGTATTGCAGTATCTAAATGGGGTTTTCAATCCTAATCCCAACCCAAGGTTTTCTGGGCTATGCATTTGGGTCTCAAACAAGACTCTAATGCAAGAAGTAATGGTACTCAAAGTAAGTTCTCAAAACAATAAAAGTTTGTAAAAAGGTTAATGCAAACTGGAGCTTGCCTTGCTGCTCTTGGTCGTAGGCTAGCTGCTCTTCCGGAGTAACGAAGTCTAAGACTTCGGGTTCCTCCTCAACCTTAGCGACTACATGAGATAACAAGTATATTCATTAATTTAAATGCATTTGAATTGAATTTAAACTTGTGAAGATTATAAGTCTCACTACACAGAACCAATGACTCTGAAATTTTTACTGTGGTTTGGTTACAAGCTAAACAGAGACTTGGCCAAGTTTTAGTTGCAGCCAAGCTCATTTGAGCTCTCCATAAATAATTATGTACTTGACCTTAATTGGATCCCTTATGGTGTTCTAGAGATTTTCATGGAGCAATCCATGACTTTCTGAAAACTAGATTTTCAGAGGGTTCTAATGGCGTTGGTTTCACTTAATTTGAAGGTTCCTAACTAAAGATATGAGCTAAACAATTTCAGAGAAATTCTGAAAATGTTTCTGGACATTTTCTATTTTCTCTGGAACAGTTTTATTATTCACACCATTAGGTGGATCAAATGAGCTCGAATGGATCTGAAATTTTTATGGTAGCTCAGGGATATTTTGGTAGGCATCCCAGAAAAATTTCAGAATTTTCCTCCAAAAGGTTCTCCAGTTAAAATTCTAAACAGTTTAAATTTGAAGAATTAATTCTGGAGAAATAAGGGTTTTCAAGAAGTCAAACTTGATTTTCTGGAAAGTACTAAGAGAGCTGAATCCAACAAAATTTGGTTCACTCAATTTGGAGTTTCCTAGCCAAAGTTATATGGATTTGAAATTTAAACAAAATCTGAAAATCGGGAAAAGTTCAAATCACTGCACGTGGGACCCGGGGCTACGTGTCAGCTCCTCATCGGTTGACACACGTGGCTACTGAGTCCTTTGCGCATAGCCACTCCCGATCCAGGCCACAGCAGATCCCAGTTTTAAATTTTTCCACCGCTGACAGCCGGGACCCACCGGCTTCTTCTTCCTCCGGCTGGTTTTCACGCGCCCGCGCTCTCAGCTCGCCGGAGCAATCTGCTGCTCGCCAATTCCGGCCACCGTACGGGCTAAAACTCGCCGCCAGGGCGTATGCGACATCGAGGAACACGATGGTGAGGTGTTCTGGGGCTGCCGATGATAGGAAGACGGCCGACGACGTGTGGTGGCCTCGGTTGAAGTTCGGCAGCGTCGGCCGGGGTCCCTGGCCAGCCAAAACCATGACCGACTAGCTCTACAGCACCAGTGGGTGATCGCAAAGCTCGGGAAGGCCATGGATTAGCTCGGAAACTACGGCAACTAGCTCGGCATCGTGCGCCCGATTGGTTCCACGAAGAACACGCTCGGTAAAGCTCAGAATACGTTGCTCCGAGGTGTTTTCATGCAACGGATCCTAAAGTAAAGATGATCGCCAGCTAGTCCAGCGCCTATGTGCAGAGTTTGATGACCTACGGAGGATCGGAGAGGAAGAATTTGAAGAAACTGTACCGGCCGCTCGGTAGAACTCGCCGGAGTGAAAACTTGAATTTCACCGCTGATGCTACACGGCGTGGCTTGAGACTTGGTTGAGAGCAGCACCAACACAGCGCGCTCCCGTGGCCTTGATCGCTTGACCGTGAGAACCCCTGTTGAGGGCTGTCCATGAGTGCCCAATCGTCGGCCGACGCTAGGTCGCCGCTGTGGCAGTCGTTCTCGGGCAAGGAAGGCCGAACTCGCTCGTTTCCAGGTTGGGGAGGTGTGTGCGGAGCTCCGGGTGTGGTTTAGCAGCTTGTGGAGGGATGGCACGGTCCATTCGGCCGGATTTCCGATCGAGTCGAGGTGGCGGAGGGAAGAGAGCTTCGGCTCAGTGTTCACACGAGGAGAAGAAAGCAAACGAAGTTTTCTTTGGCAGAGGGCGTGGAGCGTCTTAAGAAGTGGATCAGAACCGACCTGGCGCTCGCGCGTGGGCAAGCAGCTGGTGGCGCGGTGGTTCCCGCTCGGTGGCATACGAGCAGCACTCGGCGATCTCGAACAGAGGCAAAGTCCATTGCTTCAGTTGCAAGTGTTGGTCAGCCACTCTATGACAGGTGGGTCCCACCCCCTTTTAACCTCTGAAATTACCTCCTTCTTACTGCTACAAACAGTAACCCCCTTAATACCCTCTAGGATTTGAATTATTTACCACATGCCCATTTGGAATTGGTAAAATTCAAATTGTGAAGTGTTTGACCAAATTTCAGCACATATTCAGTTTGTAATTCAAATAAAGTTTGAATTTGCTAAACTTAGCTCATGTCAATATTAACTCCAAATGGAGTGAAAATTGGTGGGTGAGCTCACAAAAATGTGCTGAGTGAGAATATGTCTCCCACTTTTGAATTCATGGGATGAAAACAGTTTGAATTTGAATTTGAATTCAAACCACCCTCTTTCTAGTTATACCCAAAAAGACCTCAAAAGGTTTTGGACTTGGGTGAATTTTGGCATGAGCCTTCCTAGCAAGGTGTTGGATTTTTTCATATGCTCAGCCCCTAGATGATGCATGTGGGAAATGCCACTTTTGCATTTTGTGAGTTTATTCTCTAATGAGCATGTTGATGGTGGTTACTTGCTCTTCAAATGTGTTCATCAAGTTTCTTCAAATTAAGGTTGTGTGTGGTGATGAACACTTTGAATATGTGCCAAAAACTTAGGCCCTTACATTCCTCCCCCCTTAAAAGAATCTTGTCCCAAGATTATAAGGTGAAAATGAGAGAGAGGATGGTGGAAAATTACCGTATACGCGACGTGAAAAAGTCGGGGTAGTTAGCGCGAAGAAATCCTTCGCTCTCCCATGTTGCTTCGTCCATGAATTGATTATTCCATAGAACCTTGTAGAACCACAACATACGGTTGCGTGTGGTTCGGGCCTTTTCATCAATAATCTGAACCGGTTCCTCCCGATACGTGAGATCCAGTTTTAGTTCTTCTATGTCCTCCAGCTGAGTGGTAGTTGATAGCATAAGACACTTCCTCAGTTGGGAAATGTGAAAGACGTCGTGCACACCGTAAAGTGCTTCTGATAATTTCAGCCGGTATGCTACCGATCCACATCTTTCTGTAATCTGTAATGGACCAATGAATCGGGGTGCCAACTTTCCTCTAACCCTGAATCTGTTCACGCCCTTCATTGGAGATACACATAGGTATATGTGATCCCCGATGTCACACCCGGTTTCTCCGAAGAACAACCGAGTGAATATCACATGTATGCCAGGATCATTTTCTCATACATGTGATGACAAATAGTGAAGCATCATTTATTACAAGCCAGGTGTCGAATATAAATGTGTCTTACAAAGCATACGTCTCGATGGACGATAATAAGTTCATAACATGTAAATAAAATAGCAGCGGAATATTATTCTTGTGGGCTCCGTCACAGGAGTTGCCCGGGGGGACTCCATGAACCTAGAATCCTTCCTCGGGACCAATGTCTTGGTCATTAAACACCACATCATTCTCTTGACCTGAGCAGCAATATAAACCAACAGAAAAGTAAGTTTGAGTACCGTGGGTACTCAGCAAGTGTGGGAAAGTTATGTCATGCATGGCTAGAGCAAGGAGAGGTTGTACTCATGGTTAAAGCACTACGCAATTATTACCTATCACCTTAGCTTATTAAGCACCTACATTACTACACAGGTGAAATGGATCCCAATCCCTCAATCCCATCATCATTATCAAGTAAACATAATCTCATCTCCAATGTTAAGCTTCCCGCTTAACATCCACAAATTCCCAATTCATCATCCTCTAATCATGAATATGTCCAAGCCGCTCTTGACCGTGAGCACGGCTGTCATGACAGTTTTGACTCTGCAGAGTTTGCACCACAGTGCCCACATGTAGTGATTTCATCCCCCGTTGCCGGGTGGACTAAAAGAACCTCCATTATGCCAGTGGCCACGAACCACATTCACACTTTCCAGGTGTGTAGCCAGGAGATCACTACGAAGCCTTTACAAAGGGATTCCCGACGAGCGTGGGCCCACTGAGGTTTCACCCCTAACAGCATACAAGAGGCTCCAACCCCACTGCAGTGGCCCCCTCTTGAGCCTTGCAGTTCATATGGTAGTCCAGCTGACACCTATTCCCCGCACCATCCAACACACCCATACTATGCCGGGGATACACCTAATTAATTGGCCAAGCTGCCCCATCTCAGCATGTGGTTGGCACGGTAAAGCCAGGTTACATGCTCCATGAACCGGTCCTTAGGATCCAGGCAAGTACTAAACACAAACCCGAGTCTCGTGTACCCAGCACCAACCAATTCATCCAACTTGCCTCGATCCCTACCTCTACATATCTCATAATATCTCATTCAAGAGTAAGGTAAATAAATTGATGATCTCATATCCCATTTATCCCATTCTAAGCATGGCTAAGCATAAGTAATATGAATGAATGACATAATAAAATAAATCCCAACCCCAGCTACAACGAAACAAGGTAATGCAATTCTAGGGAAACTTCCTAGCATGGGTTTCATATTTCAATTGACAATTCAAATAATTCTATCTACACATCCTAGTATAGGATCAAAGTGGTCAAGGACACTTGCCTTCTTCCTGCTGCTCTGAGAATGGAAAGTCTTGGTCTTGGAAGGGGAGAACATGCTCTGGGGCAGGTTCTACTCATGCCAACACACATAGCAAAAGAAAACAACAATCCATAAGACATAGTTCACACTTTCACTTCATACAAACCACACATACCTATGAAATTCATTCACATTACTAAGTGTTGTGGTTATCCTAGATGTGTTGATTTTTGGCCTACATGCACTTTTAAACATATGTATATGATTTCTAACTTTTGTATTCAGATTTCTGTTTGCACACTATATATGAATTTCCAATTTAAACAAATTCTTTAATACACTCTTTAGCTACCAAGTTTGCATGGAAGGTAATGTCCTACTCCAAATGGGTTTTCAGATCTTCTACCAAATCCTAAACTGAAGTCTTTAGATTTGGAGACTTCATTTATCATTTTCTAGTTATGCATACCTATTTTCCTATATTTTCCAGATTTATTTTCTATGCCTAAAAGTGAGTTTTAAATATTAAATAGTAGGGCATATCATCTAAACAGAATAGGTTCTGATCTAAAATATTAAATAATATATTTTTGAACTTCTCCTCTGATGTGAACTAATTTAAATTTATTTTACCAATTTTCAGAATTATTTTCCTAACCTAAAAATGTGTCCCTATAACTAATAAATGTGAACAATCAATTAGACAGATTAATTTCAGCTTAAAAATCTATTTTTAACTCATTCTAAAGTTTTCCAAGTGTTAGGAGAGTTTTAAATTTAAAATGTGTTTGCCTCACCTTTTTAAATTTAAATCCTAATCACATATTCAAATTTCTGAATTTCATATCATGTAGGGTCAAAAAGGTAAATCCACCCTACTACAGGGTCTAATTTATTATTTCATAAATTTCCAGGGGTCTAACTACACTTAACAGAGGGGTTTTCCTAATTTTTATTAAGTCTAGGGGCTAAAACTGATTTTTAAATGAATTTACACGAATTTCTGAAGTTCCAGGGGCTAGATCAGAAGTTTCCGGGGCTAGCTCGTGTTTTCCGAGATCCCCAGGGGGTAGCGCGTAAGAATCCCGGCCTTTATAACGCGGGGCTGACGTGGACCGTCCGATTTAAAATAGACGGCTAAGATTATAACGCGAAGCGGTACGGGTTAGATCTAATGGGAACCGCACGATTTAAAATGGATGGGCCTCAGGGTGGCCACGTCGCCCTGGCCGTGCGCGGGCGGCGCTGCCCGGCGGCGCGCGGTGGCGGGAGGCGGCGATCTCGCCGGAAAACTTCGGGTTTTCGTCTGTACTTCCTAAAACTTGGATTTCTTGGCATGGAACGAAAGAGGGGAGGTAGGGGATCTCACCTCAGGGTTTTTCTTGAGCTCGGAGGCCCTGGAAGGCGGTCGGCGACGAGGTCCAAGGTGAAAACGCGGCGGTGCTCGTCGGAGCTGTGTCTAGAGTGCAAAACACCGGGTTTCCTTCACCTGCGAGATTCCCCGGAGGCGGTGGAACATGACCAGCGCGTTAGATCAGGAAATCCGAGCGAGGATCGAAGGAAAACGGCGGTAGAAGCTTCGGTTCTCACCGGGAGGAAAAACAGCCGATCGTGGGGGAAAACAGAGCAATGTCGACGTTTATATAGGCGACGGGGAGCGGCGGTCTGTTGGGATCGAGTTGGAGTCGTCCGGGACCGGGAGTCGGGATGGGGACGCGGTTTCCGGAGTTGGTTGCGATCGGGCGCGGGGGGGGGGGGGGGGGGGGGGGGGAAGCCGGTCGGTTGGCCCCGCGTGTTAGTGAGAGGAAGAGAGGGCGCGCGGTTGTGGGCTGGCGCGGGGGAATAGTGGGCCGGCTGGCGGGTTTCGGCCCACTGGCCGGTTGGGTTTTCTTTTTCTTTTTTTCTTTTTCTTTTCTTTTCTGTTTTGATTTGAATTTCTGCACCACATGTAGTACGTCCAAAAATTTTTAAATTCCCCTCTTAACAGATTTTGGGGTGTTACAGCTCTACCCCCCTTAAAAGAAATCGCGTCCTTGAGATTGGTGGTTCTAGGAAAACAATTCCGGAAACTGTGCCTTAAGCTCGTCTTCTCGCTCCCATGTGGCTTCCTCTTCCGAGTGATGCTTCCACTGCACCTTGCACATACGGATTCTTTTATTTCTTGTGAGGCGTTCCATTGTCTCCAAAATCTTGACCGGTTGCTCAGCATAAGACATATCCTCTCCTACGTCAACCTCATTTATGGGTAACATCTATTCAGACGCCCTCAGACATTTCTTGAGCTGTGACACATGGAATACATCGTGCACATCCGATAAGCGAGCCGGTAGTTCTAGTTGATATGCCACTTCTCCTTTCCTCTCCAAAACCTGAAAGGGTCCGATGTATCGAGGTGATAATTCCCCTTTTACCTTGAACCGACGAAGTCCTCGGATAGGGGACACTGAAAGTGCATCTAGGGTATCCCTTGTGGGTTTTGGAGAATTGATGATAAGCATATGAGATCCTAATGAAATGATTGCAGGACAAACAAAGTGAACTAGCTCGTGCACACAAAAAGGTGAAAAATAAAGTGCTGCCCGAAAAGGAAGACTTTAGTGGAATTTAGAAGAGAAAATTAGATGTAAATGTATAGGGTGTGTGTGAGAGACACATCCCAAGAGCTCAGGACTTTTCGTAAGGGTAAGGGGCTAATAATCAACTAAAATCCACTGGACACCGGACTAGTCCGTCCATGGACCGGACTATCCGGTCAGCTTACTAGAATGCAACCGGACAAGTCCGGTTTTGGACCGGACTAGTCCGCTCATGTCTCTGTTGTCCTCTTTAGAGGACTGCGGACTAGTCCATCCAAGCGACAGGACTAGTCCACTGAACTTTCTGGAACCCCACTTCATATAGCACCGGACAAGTCAGGTTTTAGACTGGACTAGTCCGGTTAACCCACTGGAAGTAGACCGGACAAGTCCGATCATATACCGGACTAGTCCGGTATTAGGTTTTACAACGACAACCTTTTGGAAACCATATAAATGGGTGATCCACGGCCTCCCAAAGAAGAGACACGACTCATACTGCTTGAAACAAAAACCCTAGCGCCGCCACTTGTCCCAGAGACCAAAAACACATCTCCCCACACATCTAAGGAGCAAAAAGGTGAAAATCAATCAAAAACTTGGATTTGGGATTGGGAGATCGTCATTCCTTCGTTGTGAGCTCTTGGGGTTTGGTCTCTCTACACTCATATTCTGCATTATAATCTTTTGAGTGTATTTGATCGCTTTCTCATTGTAATTCTTGTGGGAGCCCTCAACATGTGAGGTTGCCCCACAAACTCGATGATTACCCGTGCTAGTGGAATCAAGTCGGCCTTGTGTGGTGACTTGAAGAGGGAAAGGGTTAGAGACCCGGCTCTGTGTGAGCCTCCTCAACGAGGACGTAGATCTCTTGGTGAGATTGAACCTCGGTAAAATTTGTGTCTCGCATGCCTCCTTGTTTTTTGTTGATTATAACATCTAGTTGCTAAACTTCATAATTTGAGTTGCTAAGTCTCATTCACGGGCATAATCACACCTCACATTGTAAAATCAAAATAGAATAATTGATGTTCTTATTTCCACTGCTAAACAAGTTAAATCTCCTGCACAACACTTATACAATCTACACACTTAAGGCACACCGGACTAGTCCGCTCACACAACCGGACTAGTCCGGTCAATCAAGTTTTTGACAACTACTTTAAGTGTGCAGGAAACTCTATAAGGCCTATTCACCCCCCTACTAGGCAACATTCAATTGGTATCAGAGCCAAGTTCTCCATCAACGAGACTCACATCTCGGAGAGATCAATGGCCCCTGAGAAGAACAACGATATCCCGAAGACGAACAACAACGATGAGGAGCAAGAAGCCAAAGCCTTCGATGTGCTGAAAGAAAGTCCACATGACGATGATGAAGTGAGACAGCTAAAGGCATTACTGAGAAAGAAATTAATGGCACAAAAGGGAAAAGAGGAAGAAAAGACGATGGGGAGTGGTCATCACGACTACTCCCGATATCCTTACAACTACAACCGTCTCAATTCAAATAATCATTATCTCTCCATTCCTATGGGAAGACCCCCGCAGTTTGACGGAAGTGACTATACCATGTGGAAGTACAACATGAAAATGCACCTAATATCCTTGAATCCCAGCCTTTGGCATATTGTCTGCACAGGAATAGATATCCCAGACACGGATGAAGAACTCACTCCGGAACAAGAACAAGAGATTCACAGAAATGCACAAGCCGTTGCAGTAATCACATCGTCACTGAGCAGAGAAGAATTTACCAAGATCAATGGACTAGAGAGTGCAAAAGAAATCTGGGATACACTCAAAACAGCTCATGAAGGAAATAGGTCCGTACGTGAAGCCAAAATTGAGATGCTTGAAGGAGAGTTGGGGAGATTTGCTATTGAAGAAGGCGAATCACCTCAAGACATGTACAATCGGATGAAGGCACTCATTAACAAAATCCGTGCCTATGGAAGTAAGAAATGGACTGATCACGAGGTGGTCAAAAGGATGATAAGAGCCTTCATGCCAAGAAATGTCACACTTTGCTCAATGATTAGAGAAAGCCGGGGTTTCACAAAATGACTCCCGATGAGTTATTGGGGAAGATCATAAATCATGAAATGATGGAGAAGGAGGCTCAATACGTCAAAGACTTAGCCGAGCTCACCTCTTCTAAAAAGAAAGAAGTTGCTCTCAAAGCAACGTGCAGACCCAAACTCAAAGAAACCCGTGAAGACCAAGATGACGGAGATACAAGCGACGTGAGTACCGACCTAGATGATGAGGAAATGGTACTCTTTATCAAAAAGTTCAAGCGCATGATGAGGTGAAGACATGGCAACAACTTAAATGAAGGGAAAAGCAAGGATAAAGGAAAATCCAAGGCTCGACGTACTTGCTGTAATTGTGGAGAATACGGTCACTTCATGGTGGACTGTACTTATGAGGAAAACAAGAAGAAGAAGAAAACAAAAGCACATGAGAAGAAATTTTTTAGAAAAAGGGGACAAGCTCATCAGGCTCACATTGGCAAGGAGTGGGACTCAAACGATGAGTCCTCCTCCGATGAAGAAGAGGAGATGGCCACCATTGTCGTTAAGAAACCCACCATGAGAGCTACACTCTTCCCAAAAATGGGAGGACGGGATATGAACAACCATACTTGCCTTATGGCTAAAGAAGGCAAGAAAAAGGTTCGACTTACTTCTCCTGCGTTAAATACCTCTATTGATGACTTTGATAGCTCTAGTGATAATGAAGAAATGTTTATAAGATTAAGTAAAACTGCTTTAAAGAAAATGGAAATGTTGTCGAACGAAATCTTTGAAAAGGAGGAACTTGTCAACCGACAAGAAGATATACTCATCCGTGAAAGGAAGAGATATCAAGAGGTTGAAAAACTTCTTGAGCTTGAAAGAGAGAAGAACAAGTCACTTGAGGTTGAGCTAGCCTTGAGTAAGGAGACTTACTCAAAGCTAGAGGACTCACATATTGCAATCAAGGATGAGCTTGTTAGCTTGTCAAGAGTTAACAAGATCCTAGAAGTGCAAGTTGAGTCGCTAAAGCAAAGTGACTCATCTTCCTCTAAGAGCTCTTCCTCCAAAGATATGAGTTCGACAACAATTGGAACCTACACATGCTCTAGTAATAAAAATATCATTTCTAATACTTCAACTTCTCATGATGTGCATCCTTCCCAAATCGGCATCTTTGATAAGGAGAAGATCAAATATGCACGTAGCACATATATGATCACTAGACCTCCCAACGTCAAAGATGGTCTTGGGTTTGACAGGAACAAACACATATCCACTCTTAATCATGCAAAGAAAAGAATCACCTCTGTTAAGAAAAATCACGTGAATCTAATTTACAAATATTGTTTCGTACATTTGATGCTTCCTATGTTCTTATGAAAAACAAATATGGAAAGGTTATTGCTAAATACACAGGGCCACGCCACAGGAACTCGCAAACTTGTGTGTGGGTGCCCAAGACTCTTGTGACTAACCTGAGAGGACCCAAGCAAGCTTGGGTACCTAAAACCAAGGAATAATTCTGTTTTGCAGGCTTACTCCTCCGGTGGATCTAAGTGGGTGCTAGATAGCGGATGCACAAACCACATGACCGGAGAGAGAGATATGTTTGTGGAGTAAGAGTACAACGAGGATCCAAGTGAAGGCATATACTTTGGAGACAACAGCCAAGGAAAGGTCCTTGGTAGCGGTAACATTGAAATATCTCCTCAACACACTTTATCTAATATTTTACATGTAGACTCCCTAGATTATAACCTTTTGTCAATATCTCAACTATGCGACAAAGGTTATAACTGTTTATTCACTAATGAGGGTGTGACCATTTTTAGAAGAAGCGATGGCTCGATTGCATTCAAGGGAATGTTGAAGGGAAAGCTTTATCTTGTTGATTTCAACAAAGATAAAGCCGAACTCAACACTTGCTTGGTTGCTAAAACCAACATGGGATGGCTGTGGCATAGACGGCTAGCCCATGTTGGGATGAGAAATCTGCAGAAACTTCTAAAAGGTGGTCACATCCGAGGTCTAAAGGATGTGGTTTTTGAGAAAGACAGGTCGTGTAGCGCTTGCCAGGCGGGAAAACAAGTTGGAGCACCACACCCCGGCAAGAACATAATGACCACTACAAGATCACTGGAACTTCTTCATATGGATCTATTTGGTCCAGTTGCTTACATAAGTATCGGCGGTAATAAATACGGTTTAGTAATTGTTGATGATTTTTCAAGATTTACCTGGGTATTTTTCTTGTATGATAAATCAGAAACTCAGGGAATCCTCAAGAAGTTCCTGAAAAGAGCCCAGAACGAATTCTCATTAACCGTGAAAAACATCAGAAGTGACAACGGGACAGAATTCAAGAATACACAAGTTGAAGAGTATCTCGATGAAGAAGGGATAAAGCACGAGTTCTCGACACCCTACTCTCCTCAACAAAACGGGGTGGCCGAAAGGAAGAACTGAACATTGATTGAAATGGCGAGAACAATGTTGGATGAATACAAGACATCAGATCAATTTTGGGCAGAAGCGGTGAACACTGCTTGTCATGCCACAAATCGGCTGTACCTTCACCGATTACTGAAGAAAACTCCGTATGAGCTCCTTACCGGTAAAAAGCCTAATGTTTCTTATTTCAAAGTTTTTGGTTGTAAATGTTTTATTCTGAACAAGAAACCGAGGGCTTCGAAGTTTGCTTCGAAGTCCGATGAATGGTTCTTGCTCGGCTATGAATCGAATGCCTACGCCTATCGTGTCTTCAACAAGGTGTCCGGCCTTGTTGAAGTAGGACGTGACGTAGTGTTCGGTGAAACTAACGGCTCACAAGTGGAGCAAGTCGATAAGTGTATGCTAGATAAAGAGGAATCTCCATGTGAAGCGCTGAAGAAAATGGCACTTGGTGATATTTTACCACAAGAGCAAACGCAAGACTCAAATGCACAAGGTGAACCTCAACGAGGAAGCAATGATCAAGGGGGAGCTTTCACACAAGATCAAGTGGAGGAAGATCAAGAAGATCAAGATAATCATGGAAGCAATGATCTAGGGGGAGACAATGAACATGAAGATGATGAAGAACAAGCAGCTACACAAGTTCCTCACCCAAGAGTACATCAGAGTTTACAAAGAGACCATCCTGTCAACAATATTATTGGTGATATTGCTAAGGGAGTAACTACTAGATCTCGCGTTGCAAATTTTTGTGAATACTATTCTTTTGTCTCTTTTTTGGAACCATACAGGGTAGACGAAGCCTTAAGGGATCCAGACTGGGTGATGGCAATGCAAGAAGAATTGAACAACTTCAAAAGAAATGAAGTGTGAGGGCTGGTGGAAAAACCAAGGGCGAACATCGTTGGAACTAAATGGGTCTTTCGGAACAAGCAAAATGAACATGGAGTAGTAACAAGAAATAAAGCGAGGTTGGTGGCCAAAGGTTATTCTCAGGTCAAAGGTTTGGACTTCGACGAAACTTTCGCTCCCGTAGCTAGACTTGAGTCCATTCGTATTTTATTGGCATATGCTACTCACCATAATTTCAAGTTGTATCAAATGGACGTCAAAAGTGCCTTCCTCAACGGTCCGATAAAGGAGGAAGTTTATGTGGAGCAGCCACCAAGATTCGAAGACCAAGAGTATCCTAACCACGTCTATAAACTGCGTAAGGCTCTCTATGGCCTCAAACAAGCTCCTCGAGCTTGGTACAAGTGCCTTAGAGATTTTCTAACTCAAAATGGATTCAAAATTGGTAAAGCTGACTATACACTCTTCACTAAACATTTTGATGATCATCTATTTGTATGTCAAATTTACGTTGATGATATTATCTTTGGATCCACTAACAAGTCTTTCTGTGAGGAATTTAGCAAAATTATGACAGATAGGTTCGAGATGTCGATGATGGGCGAATTGAAGTTCTTCTTGGGATTCCAAGTGAAGCAACTGAGAGAAGGCACATTTATAAGCCAAACCAAATACACACAGGACATCCTCAAGAAATTCAATATGGACAAATCCAAGCCCATCAAGACACCCATGGCAATCAACGGACATCTCGATCTCAGTGAAGAAGGTCCAAATGTGGACCAAAAGGTATATAGGTCAATGATCGGCTCCTTACTTTACTTATGTGCATCTAGGCCAAATATTATGCTTAGCGTATGCATGTGTGCAAGGTTTCAAGCCGCACCTAAAGAGTGTCACTTAATTGCTGTAAAAATAATCCTAAGGTATCTTGTGCACACACCAAACTTGGGCCTTTGGTATCCCAAAGGATCCAAGTTTAACTTGATAGGTTATTCCGATGCCGACTATGCAGGATGCAAAGTCGATAGAAAGAGCACTTCAGGGACCTGTCAATTTCTTGGCAGATCCCTAGTTTCTTGGTCATCTAAAAAGCAAAACTCTATTGCTCTTTCAACAGCAGAAGCAGAGTATGTTGCAGCAGGAAGTTGTTGTGCACAACTACTTTGGATGCGACAGACTCTTAGAGACTACGGCTACAATCTAAATCATATCCCGCTTCTATGTGATAATGAAAGCACGATAAAAATTGCACACAACCCAGTAGAGCACTCAAGAACTAAGCACATAGATATTCGTCATCACTTTCTTAGAGATCACTCATTAAAAGGTGACATTGAAATTTCACATGTTAGAACTGAAAAACAACTAGTAGATATTTTTACCAAACCATTAGATGAGAAAAGGTTTTGTGAGCTAAGAAATGAACTTAATATTCTTGACTCTTGAAATGTGGCTTGAAACGTTGCATACCTGATTGCAACCTCAAATGTTACATTTTATTGTAAAACTCGCTCCTCATCTCTTTTTCTTCTAAGAAAACTATTTTAATGAATAAATCTTGCGAAATATGACCATTTTTTGATTGTTGCTTGCCTACTGGTCGTAATTACCAAGATTATTTGCAAAAATTAGTGTCCTTGGATCACCTCTAAACACTACAATCTGCATCAAGTCTGTTGGAACCGGACTTGTCCGGTTGTCGACCGGACTAGTCCGGACAGACGACAATTAGGTTAATTCAGGGGCACCGGACTAGTCTGGTCAGTCGCATATAGAAGCAGTTGCCCGGACCAAACCCCTTCCTCTCCACTCATATGCACTTTGTCTCACCCCCTCTCCTAAACCCTAGCTCCCAAAGTGATTTTCGAGTTGAGCCCTCAAACTCGGAGTTTTCTCCGTGAAAAAGCCTCTCCTCGACGAGTGGATTCTACTCTCCGGACTCATCCGGATAGACTCTTGCTCCTTCAACGCGAATCTTCAAATCTTTGTAAATTCCCCCCTAAAACCAAAATCTCAACTTCTCTAGTTCTAGCTAGTTTCCTTTGATTTCAAAAGGATGTACATTGCCTCAATAGATGTATTCCTACCACTTTCCTGCCCTTGTGTCCTTAAATAGGAGATTTGATTCAAATGAAACATTAGGGTTCTTATGCTAGGCCGGACTAGTCCGGCGCTCAGATGCGGACAAGTCCGGTCCGCCGGACAAGTCCGCACTCTGAAACCGGACAAGTCCGGTCTCTGACAGTTGAACCCCTACATTCCCATTTGAAGTCGATAATGCGTCCATTTGCATCTAATCCTTGAACTCCTTATCAGGCATCATGTCTTCAGGCTCAGATGACGGCTCTTTTCACCTTGACGAAGAAGTTCAACGTGAAAGAGTGAGGAGAGCTAAGGAGGGAGTGATGAAGAAAAGACATGATGTCAATGTCCACTCTTCACCTTCCGACGAAAATTTGCCTAAGAAGAGGAAAGTAATTGTGAAGAAGCCTCGAGGGAAGGCTATGGCCGAGAGCTCCTCAGGACCTAAGAGGACTCTCAATAAAGGAAATGGGCTTGCTAGTGGCCCCATTGGGCCTCTGAAAATGAAAAATCCCGTTCATTGCAACAGGCAACCTTCATATAATGATTACACTAGAAAAGGGGGTGAACTAGCTGACAAGTTCAGAAAAACAGATGTGTATAATCAGCCCAGAGAGTCAGCTGACCCCAGATTTTGGAGTAATTTTCATGCTGATTACTATGAACATGTGTATCGGAAGATGAAGCATCCCGTTGTCGAAAGTCAGTGGGTTGATATTGATTATCTTCAGTCCAAGAGATGTCAAGCTTATCAGGAGGTTGTGGCAGCCCTCGAGCTTCATGGGCTAGAAGAACTATTCTCTTTCCAGTGTGACTGGAATGATGAAGTCATCACGCAATTCTACTCCACTCTCTACTTCGATCGTGATGACAACGACAGGATGATCTGGATGACACATGGGTCTCTGTACAGTGTCACATATGAAGGATTTGCAAGGATCCTTCATCTTGAGCATACTTTGGACAATGAACATGTGATTCACAACCTGAAACCACTGGAGAAGGATCAGCTGGACTTTCTCTATGATACAAGAATGCCATTCAGGCCTCCAACAACAAAATACATGAAGCCCTTCTTTGTAGTCCTCAATCGGATATTGAGGAAGACTATAGCTCCCAAAGAGGGAGATGCAGGGACTGTTCAGGGCACCCTCAGAACATTAATGAAGGTCATAAACAAGAAGAGGAAATTCAATGTGTTTGAGTACATCTACAATGACATTGTCAATATCTCTATCAATCCCATCCGGTCTTGCGGCTATGCACCCTACATAATGTTCATGATTGAGAAAGTGACAGGATTGGAGTTCGTAAAGGATGTGGCTCACACTAGACTTAGGCCCCAAAAGCCTACTATATATTCTGCCCCTTCTGCTCCTGCCTCACCCGGAGAAGAAAGAAGATCCAAAAGAGCTCAAGAGGAGCCAAGATCTGTGGCTGCAGCTACCACTCATGCAACCTCCTCTACTCGGGAATCCTCAACTGGCATCTTCAAAATGCTATCTTCTATCTTTGCCTCTTGCCACAAAATTGAAATTAAGCAACATAAAGAGAGATTGGCCAGGAAGAAGCATCAAAGATATGTAAAAGCTAACATCCAAGCCATCTATGCCAAACTAGAAATTGAGCCACAAGGGTCACTTGAGGTTTCTGAGGACTCAGCTGAAGACTTCACTACAACAACAACAACAACCAAGCCTTTATCCCAAGCCTGTTGGGGTCGGCTAGACATGAAACCCAATATCAATGAAGTAAAAGAGAGGAAGAGATATAAGAACTCTGGCACATGAATTGCTACTTTCCATGCGGTCCTATCATGAGCTAAGTCTCTAGATACATTCCAATCTCTCAAATCTCGTTTTACCGCCTCCTCCCAGGTCAACCTTGGTCGTCCTCTACCCCCCCGTAATATTTTCTCTACCTCTTAAAATCCCACTGTTAACCGGTGCTTCTAGAGGTCTCCGTTTGATATGTCCAAACCACCTAAGTCGATGTTGGACTAACTTCTCTTCAATCGGCGCCACCCCTACCTTATCACGAATCGCCTCATTCCTTATTCGGTCTCTTCTCGTGTGCCCGCACATCCACCGTAGCATGCGCATCTCTGCGACACTCATTTGTTGGACATGTTGCCGTTTAGTTGGCCAACATTCCGCCCCATAGAGCATCACGGGTCTGATCACCGTCCTATAGAACTTCCCTTTTAGTTTTTGTGGGACTTTCCTATCACATAGGATTCCAGAGGCTTGTCGCCATTTCATCCACCCTACCATGATCCTTGGCAAACATCCTCATCAATATCGCCATTGCTTTGTAACATTGATCCTAAGTATCGGAAAGAGTCCCTTCTAGGTACTATTTGTCCTTGTAGACTAACATTTCCCTCTTCACGACCAACACCACTAAAGTCACACCTCATATACTCGGTTTTGGTCCTACTAAGTCTAAACCCCTTGGACTCTAAGGTTTGTCTCCATAACTCTAATTTCTTATCAACACCATCTCTAGTTTCATCTACCAGCACTACATCATCAGCAAAGAGCATGCACCAAGGGATATCCCCTTGTATATCCTTCGACACCTCATCCATCACCAAGGAAAAGATGTATGGGCTCAAAGCTGATCCTTGATGTAGTCCTACCGTGATAGGAAATGCATCAGTCTCACTATCACTTACGCGCACACTTGTCCTACCATTATTGTGCATATCCTTGATAAGGGTAATGTACTTTGTTGGCACTTTATGTTTCTCTAGTGCCCACCACATGACTGACCTTGGTATCTTGTCATACGCCTTCTCCAAGTCGATGAACACCATATGCAAGTCCTTCTTCTGCTCCCTATATCTCTCCATAAGCTGACGAAGCAAGAAAATCGCCTCCATTGTAGACCTCCCAGGCATAAAACCAAACTGGTTTTTAGTGACATTGGTCACTTTCCTCAGGCGGTGTTCAATCACTCTCTCCCAAAGCTTCATAGTATGACTCATAAGCTTAATACCTCGATAATTAGTACAACTTTGAATATCTCCTTTATTTTTGAAGATAGGTACTAATATACTTTTCCTCCATTCTTCATGCATCTTGTTTGACCGAAAAATGTGGTTGAATAGCTTTGTGAGCCATACTATTGCCACGTCCCCAAGACATCTCCATACCTCAATAGGGACATCATCAGGGCCGAGGGCCTTTCCTCCTTTCATCCTTTTTAAGGCCTCCTTAACCTCAAACTCTTGTATCCTCCGCACGAACCGCCTGTTGGAGTCATCAAAGGAGTCATCCAACTCAACCATAGCGCTCCTATTCCCATCATTGAATAGCCCATTAAAGTAATCACGCCATCTATTCTTAATCTCTTCATCCTTCACTAGAATGCGGTCAGTCTCATCTTTGATGCATTTAACTTGATTGAGATCCCTCATCTTTCTCTCGCGGATTTTTGCTACCTTGTATATGTCATTTTCACCTTCTTTTGTCTCTAGTCTCTCATATAACTTATCATAGGCCTGTCCTCTTGACTTACTCACAACCCACTTTGCATTCTTCTTAGTCTCTTTGTACTTAAGCATGTTGCTTGCGCTTCTATCATTATGCCAACTCTTGTAACACTCCTTCTTCTCCTTAATGGCCTTTTGTACATCCTCATTCCACCACCAAGTGTCTTTATCTATAAGTTTCTTTCCCTTTGTCACACCAAACACCTCACTAGCTACCTTCCTAATGCAAGTTGCCATCTTCATCCACATACTATCTGCATCTCCATTTTCTGCCCAGGGTCCTTCTGTGATCACCCTATTTTTAAAGGATTCTTGTGATTCTCCCTTCAACTTCCACCACTTTGTTCTTGTGATTTTGACACCTTTGTCCCGCAAAGAACATGTATGGAAGCGAAAGTCAGCTACCACCAGATTATGTTGTGTCACAACACACTCCCCCGGGATCACCTTACAATCTAGACACTCCCGTCTATCCTTTCTCCTAGTGAGGACAAAGTCAATCTGGCTAGAGTGTTGGGCACTACTAAAGGTCACTAGGTGAGATTGCCTCTTCCTAAAGAGGGTGTTAGCTATCAACAGATCATAGGCTACGGCAAAGTCTAGGATGTCCTTACCCTCTTGATTTCTATCGCCGCATCCAAAACCTCCATGTACTCCCTCAAATCCTAGGTTAGTTGCACCCACATGACCATTGAGATCTCCCCCTATGAGGAGTTTCTCGGTTATCGGTACACTACTAACCATATCCTCCAAGTCCTCCCAAAATTGCCTCTTAGCACTCATGTTGAGCCCAACTTGTGGGGCATAAGCACTAATGACGTTCAAGACAATGTCCCCAATTACTATCTTGATTAAGATGATCCTATCCCCTCGTCTTCGAACATCCACTACTCCATCCTTAAGACTCTTATCTATTAGAACACCTACGCCATACCTAGTCCCAGCTGAACCAGAATACCAAAGCTTGAAACCGGTATTCTCGACTTCTCTCGCCTTTTGACCCGCCCATCTAGTCTCTTGTACACAAAGGATATTTACTCGTCTCCTAATGGCAACATCTACTAACTCACGTAGCTTCCCCGTCAAGGATCCTACATTCCAACTACCCACCCGAAATCTATGTTCCTCGGCTAGCTTCCTTACGCTTTGCACCCGTCGAGTAAGATGCAAAGACCCTTGCTCACTTATCACTACATCCGGGCGATGATGTAGCGCGCCAATAAGGTGGTGGCGATCCGGCCCTTGCTCATTTAACACCATATCCGGGTTCCGATATGGCGCGCCACTAAGGCGGTGGCGACCCAGCCCTTGCCCACTTAACACCATACCTGGGTTCCGATATGGCGCGTCGCTAAGAGGGTTACGCCCTAACGAATTTCTATTGGGTTTCATTTCCATGAGAATGGCTAAATGTAGTTGTTGGCTCGCCAAGCCTATCACAACCCCCTCCTCCTTTACCCGGGCTTGGGACCGGCTATGTCATTACAACATAGGCGGAGTTAGCTGAAGACTTCACTGAAATGCCAAATTTCACTGACCAAGAGTTCAGCTCCCTTGGGTTTGGTAGTGGTTCAGCTGCTAATCCTCTACATGGTCAAGATGATGAAGATCAAGGTGGAGAGGAAGATGAAGATGAAGATAGGACTGAGAGTGAAAGTGGCAACGGCGATGAGTGACTCCAATCGATTTTTCCCTTTTTGGTGCCTTGATGCCAAAGGGGGAGAGATTATCTAGAATAAGCTATTAAGGACTTGTGATCGAGGACTTGTACTTATTTTTTAAAAAAAAACTATTGTAATTTGACTATTTACCTTATGTGTGATGCTTACATCTATGGTTGTTATCTTTTATCCTTGTTCATCACATTTTTGTTGATCACACATTTGTTAGGCACCCCACCATAAGGTGTGTGTATATGAGAGAAGTTTTTCTCGCAAGTTATTCATTATTCTCATATATGCACACGTTATGGAAAATCAATTTTTTTTCTCTTAATTGTGATATCTCAAATGGTTGTCATGAATCACCAAAAAGGGGGAGATTGAAAGTGCATCCAGGGTATCCCTTGTGGGTTTTGGAGAATTGATGACAAACATATGAGATCCTAATGAAATGATTGCAGGACAAACAAAGTGAACTAGCTCGTGCACACAAAAAGGTGAAAAATAAAGTGCTGCTCGAAAAGGAAGACTTTAGTGGAATTTAGAAGAGAAAATTAGATGTAAATGTATAGGGTGTGTGTGAGAGACACATCCCAAGAGCTCAGGACTTTTCGTAAGGGTAAGGGGCTAATAATAAACTAAAATCCACTGGACACCGGACTAGTCCGTCCATGGACCGGACTAGTCCGGTCAGTTTACTGGAATGCAACCGGACAAGTCCGGTTTTGGACCGGACTAGTCCGCTCATGTCTCTGTTGTCCTCTTTAGAGGACTGCAGACTAGTCCATCCAAGCGACAGGACTAGTCCGCTGAACTTTCTGGAACCTCACTTCATATAGCACCTGACAAGTGCGGTTTTAGACCGGACTAGTCCGGTTAACCCACTGGAAGTAGACCGGACAAGTCCGATCATATACCGGACTAGTCCGGTATTAGGTTTTACAACGACAACCTTTTGGAAACCATATAAATGGGTGATCCACGGCCTCCCAAAGAAGAGACACGACTCATACTGCTTGAAACAAAAACCCTAGCGCCGCCACTTGTCCCAAGAGACCAAAAACACATCTCCCCACACATCTGTCACACCCGGTTTTTCCGAAGAACAACCAAGTGAATATCACATGTATGCCAGGATCATTTCTCATACACGTGATGACAAATAGTGAAGCATCATTTATTACAAGCCAGGTGTTGAATATAAATAAGTCTTACATAGCAAATGTCTCGATGGACAATAATAAGTTCATCACAAGTAAATAAACTAGCAGCGGAATATTATTCTTGAGGGCTCCGTCACAGGCGTTGCCCGGGGGTCTCCATGAACCTAGAAACCTTCTTCGGGTCCAAAGTCTTGGTCATTATACACCAGCTCATTATCTTGACCTGAGCAGCAATATAAACCAACAAATATGCAAGGTTGAGTACCGATGGTACTCAGCAAGTGTGGGAAAGTTATGTCATGCATGGCTAGAACAAGAGAAGGTTGAACTCATGGTTAAAGCACTATGCAAGTAATACCTATCACCTTAGCTTATTAAATACCTACATTACTACACAGGTGAAATGGTCCCAAACTCCCATCCCATCATCATAATCAAATAACCATAACCTCATTCCCAATGTTAAGCTCCCCGCTTAACATCCACGACTTCCAAAACCATCCATCCTCTAATCATGAATAAGTCCAAGACGCTCTTGACCGTGAGCATGGCTGTCATGACAGTTTTGACTCTGCAGAGTTTGTACCACTGTACCCACATGTAGTGATTTCATCCCCCGTTGGCGGGTGGACTAAAAGAACCTCCATTATGCCAGTGGCTACGAACCACATTCACACTTCCCAGGTGTGTAGCCAGGAGATCACTATGAAGCCTTTACAAAGGGATTCCCAATGAGTGTGGGCCCACTGAGGTTTCACCCCTAACAGCATACAAGAGGCTCCAACCCCGCTGCAGTGGCCCCCTCTTGTGCCTTGCGGTTCATATGGTAGTCCAGCTGACACCTATTCCCCGCACCATCCAACACACCATACTACGCCGGGGATACACCTAATTAATTGGCCAAGCTGCCCCATCTCAGCATGTGGTTAGCACTGTAAAGCCAGGTTACATGCTCCATGAACCGGTCCTTAGGATCCAGGCAAGTACTAAACACAAACCCGAGTCTCGTGCACCCAGCACACAACCAAAACATCCAACTTGCCTTGATCCCTACCTCTACATAACTCACAATATCTCATTCAAGAGTATGGTAAAATAAACTGATGATCTCATGTCCCAAATATCCCATTCTAAGCATGGCTAAGCATATGCATAATAATAAATGACATGATAAAATAAATCCCAACCCAAGCTACAAGGAAAACAAGGTAATGCAATTCTAGGGAAACTTCCTAGCATGGGTTTCATATTTCCATTGACAATGCAAATAATTCTATCTACACATCCTAGCATAGGATCAAAGTGGTCAACGACACTTGCCTCCTTCCTGCTGCTCTTGAAATGGGTAGTCCTGATCTTGGAAAGGAATAACTTGCTCTTGAGCAGGTTCTACATCATACCATCACACATAACAAAAGAAAAACAACAATCCATAAGACATTGTTCACACTTCCTCTTCATACAAACCACACATTCATATTTATGAAAGTCATTCTCCATTATATGTGTTGTGGTCACTCCATGTGTGTTGATTTGTGGCTTGCATGCACTTTTAATCATGTGTATATGATTCCTACTTTTGTGTTCACATTTATACTTACATACTATATATATGAGTTTCCAATTTAAATAAATTCCTTATATTCAATTACTACACCTTTTAGCTATCAAATATGCATGAAAGGTATTTTCCTTCTCCATATGTGTCTTCAGAATTTCTACCAACCCTAAACTGTTTCTTTTGGATTTTAGAAACTCCATTTATCATTTACTAGTTGCTATATTTTCAAATTTATTTTCCTATGCATAAATGTGTACTTTATTATGAAAATAACAAGACACATCATCTAAACAGAATAGGTTCTGGTCCTAAATAATTTAATAACATATTTTGACCTTTGCCTCTGATGTAAACTATTTCACAATTATTATCCCTATTTCCTAGAACTATTCTTTACTTAAAAATGTGTCTCTAAATGTGAATAATAAATTAAACAGATTCAATTCAGCCCAAAATATGTTTTTATCTCACTCCAAAGTTTCCTAAATATTGAGAAAGTCTTTAATTAAATTTTGACAATTTGTTTGTCCCACTTTTTAATTTTTAAACACTAGCCACATATTCAATTTCCTAAATTAAATACTAAACAGGGCTAAAAAGGTAAACTCACCCCACTACAGGGTCTATAATATTATTTTCAGAATTTCCAGGGGTCTAGCTACACTTATCAGAGGAGTTTTTCCTAATTTTTATTAAGTCCAGGGGCTAAAACTGATTTTTAAATGAATTTACATGATTTTCTGAAGTTCCAAGGGCTAGATCAGAAGTTTCCGGGGCTAGCTCTTATTTCCCGAGAACCCCAGGGGGTAGCACGTAAGATTTCCAGTCTTTATAACGCGGGGCTGATGTGGACCGTCCGATTTTAAACCGACGGCTGAGATTATAACGCCGAACCGGTACGCGGGGATTTAAACCCTACCGTGCGATTTAAAATAGACGGCGCACAAGCGGCCATGTCGCTCTGATCGAGCGCGGGCGGCGCTGCCGGCGGCGCACGGCGGTCGGAAGCGGCGATCTCGCCGGAGACTTTTGGATCTTCGAGAATTCTTCCTAGAACTGTGATTTTATGGCATAGATCGGTGGAGGGGAGGTCGGGGATCTCACCTCGGGGGTTTTCTTGAGCTCGGAGGTCCTGGAAGGTGATCGGCGACGAGGTCCGAGGTGAATTCACGGTGAGGCTCGTTGGCGCTGTGTTTACACCGCAAGTCACCGAGTTTTCTGCACCTGCAAGGTTCCCCGGAGGCGGTGGATCAAGACCAGCGAGTTAGATTGGAATTTCCGAGCTTAGATCGGCCAGAATTCGCCGGAGAAGTCTCGGTTCTCACCGGGGGAAAATCGGCGGATCGCGTGGGAAAAACAGAACGAGGCCGGGGTTTTTATAGACAGGGGAGGGCGGCGGGGTGGTTTAGATCGAGTTTGCGTCGCCCCCAAACGGAATTCGGCTGGAATACGCGAGAATTCCCGATCGGTTTCGATTCGGGTGAGAGAGTCCGGCACTGGCGCGAGGTAGACGATGAACTGGCAGGCCCCGCCTGTCAGTGGGAGAAAGCGGCGCGCGCGGCTGCGGGCTGGCGCGGACGCTGGTTGGGCTGGCTGGTGGGTTGCGGCCCACTGGCCGGTTTTTTTCTGTTTTCTCTTTTTCTTTTTCTATTTCTTTTCTGATTTGAGTTTAATTTGAATTCCAGTTTGAATTTGAATTTTTTCAAAACATGCAACACGTCCAAAAATTTTTAAATTCCCCTCTTAACATGATTTAGGGTCTTAACAAAATTTTGGGGTGTTACAGCTCTACCCCCCTTAAAAGAAATCTCGTCCTCGAGATTGGTGGTTCTAAGAAAGCAATTCCGGAATTTGTGCCTTTAGCTCATCTTCCCGCTCCCAGGTGGCTTCCTCTTCTGAGTGATGCTTCCACTGCACCTTGCACATCCGGATTCTTTTATTTCTGGTGAGGCGTTCCATTGTCTCCAAAATCTTGTATGGTTGCTCGGCATAAGACAAATCCTCAGCTACGTCCACTTCATTCATGGGTAACACCTCCTCAGGCGTCCTCAGGCATTTCTTGAGTTGTGACACATGGAATACATCGTGCACATCCGATAGACGAGCCGGTAATTCTAGTTGATACGCCACTTCGCCTTTCCTCTCCAAAACTTGAAAGGGTCCGATGTATCGAGGTGACAACTTCCCTTTCACCTTGAACCGACAAAGTCCTCTGATAGGGGACACCTTGAGATAGACATAGTCCCCCACGTTGAAAACGAGCTCTCTTCTTCGTACATCGTCATAGCTCTTTTGGCGTGTCTGTGCTATCCTCAAGTTATTGCGAATTTCCCTCACCTTCGCCTCGGCTTCTTGTAGTACTTCTGGACCAAACACTTTACTTTCCCCTGTTTGGTTCCAAAATAGGGGAGTTCTACACTTCCTCCCGTACAAAGCTTCAAACGGTGACATCTTCATACTAGCTTGATAGCTGTTGTTATAGGAAAACTCCGCATACGGTAAGTTCTTGTCCCAACTCCTATTATTTTTGAGTGCACATGCCCTCAGCATATCTTCAAGGATCTGATTGGTTCTCTCCGTCTGCCCGTCAGTTTGGGGATGATAGGCAGAACTAAAGTTCAGATGGGTTCCCATGGTTTCGTGCAACTTCTGCCAGAACCTTGAGGTGAACTGTGTCCCTCGATCCGACACAATCTTCTTTAGCACTCCATGGTAACACACGATCCTTGACATGTACAACTCTGCCAATTTGGATCCGCTGTAGCTTTCTTTCACGGGGATGAAATGAGCTACCTTAGTTAGCCTATCAATGATGACCCATATCGAATCATACCCTGATTGGGTCCTAGGCAATCCCACGATGAAATCCATGCTGATTTCTTCCCATTTCCATTCAGGCACTTTGAGTGGTTGCAATAATCCCGCAGGTCGTTGATGTTCTGCTTTCACCAACTGACATGTGTCACATAGGGCAACATGTTCCGCGACATCACGCTTCATGCCATACCACCAATACCTGCTCTTGAGGTCCTGGTACATTTTCGTACTCCCAGGATGAATAGAATAGTCAGAATCATGAGCCTCCTTCAAAATCAATTCACGGATCTCCTTTACTTCTGGCACACAGATTCTTTTCCTGTGCCACACCGTTCCTTGTTCATCTTCTCTAAAACCAGGAGCTTTATTTTCCTTGATGAGTTGTCTGATCTCTTGTATCTTCTCGTCATTCTTTTGACCCTCGCGTATGTCTCGCTCGAGTGTGGAGTCCACTTCCATGGCGATGGCTTCACCGCTATTTACCAGGCATAGATTAAGCCTTATAACCTCGTCCTTCAATTCTGCAGGCATGTCCTTCAAGCTCAACTTATTGACCTGCACTTTCTGACTTAAAGCATCGGCCACGACGTTTGCTTTCCCAGGATGATAGTTGATGCCCACATCAAAGTCATTGATTAGCTCTAACCATCTCCTTTGTCTGAGGGTGAGGTCTGGCTGTGTGAATATGTACCTCAAACTCTTATGATCCGTATATATCTCGGTCCTCTTCCCCATCAAATAGTGCCGCCAAATTTTCAACGCGTGTACCACTGCGGCTAGTTTTAGGTCATGTGTAGGATAGTTTTTCTCGTGCTTCCGAAGTTGTCGGGATGCATAAGCCATGACATGCCCTTCTTGCATGAGAACACTTCCCAACCCGTTTCCAGAGGCATCGCAGTACACTGTGAAATTCTTCTGCATATCTGGCATAACCAACACTGGGGCTGTTGTCAATCTTTTCTTTAGCTCCTGAAAACTCGTCTCGCACTGTGGCGTCCATGTGAATGTGATTCCATTCTCCAACAGTTTGGTGAGGGGTCTCGAGATCTTGGAGAATCCCTCAATAAACCGTCTATAGTATCCAGCCAATCCCAAGAAGCTTTGAACTTCCCCGACATTTTCAGGGGTCTTCCACTTCTGTATATCCTCGATTTTGGCAGGATCCACAGAGATTCCTCCCTCCGATATTATATGTCCTAAGAAGGGAACTCTCTTCAGCCAAAACTCACACTTGCTCAACTTGGCATATAGTTGGTGTTCTCTCAGCCTTTGCAACACCAACTTTAGATGTTTCTCATGTTCTTCTTCATCTTTGCAGAAGACGAGAATGTCATCTATGAAAAACCACCACAAATTTGTCCAGATATTCCATAAATACCTTGTTCATGAGATACATGAAGTATGCCGGGGCATTAGTTAACCCGAAAGGCATGACAGTGTATTCATACAGTCCGTACCGAGATACGAAAGCTGTCTTGGGAATATCAGATTGCCTTATCTTAAGTTGGTGGTACCCCGACCTGAGATCAATTTTCGAGAACACACAAGCTCCCCTCAACTGATCAAACAAGTCTTCAATGCGAGGTAATGGGTACTTGTTCTTGATGGTTACTTCATTGAAGGCACGGTAATCCACGCATAACCTTTGGGTTCCGTCCTTCTTGGGCACAAATATCACCGGAGCTCCCCATGGTGAGGAACTAGGACGAATATACCCCTTATCCATCAATTCTCTTAAATGATCCTTGAGTGCTTCTAGCTGCTTGGAGTCCATCCGATAAGGTCTCTTGTATATCGGGGCTGTTCCAGGTACTAGCTCAATTGCGACTTCCACTTCACGATCGGGAGGCATACCTGGCAACTCCTCCGGGAAAACATCTGGATATTCCTTGATGGTCCTGATTTCCTCAACTTTCACCTCAACTTGATTTAATTTAATGTCCCTCCTAGGCTCGTGTATTGTTATGAACTTTACTCTTGTGCCACTAGGGCGTGTTAGTTCCACCGTTCTGGTCGAACAATGGATGATTCCTTTATGTTTTGTCAACCAATCTATACCCAAAATAATATCTATCCCATGTGAATCTATCACTATGAGGTTAGCAGTAAATACTACCCCATTAGTGTCTAGGTTCACCTTGGGACACACTTGTCTTGTCCTTATTTCTCCACCCGGAGAGTTTACGGCTAGCATATGGTTCATTTGTGTTGTTGCTAGGTCATACTTCTTAACAAACCTTTGGGCAATGAACGAGTGGGTAGCACCAGAATCAAACAGCAGGGTTGCAAGGTGTAAATTGGCAGGAAACTTACCAACTACCACGTCGGGTGCCTCTTGTGCTTCCTCCATAGTGACGTGGTTCACCCGTCCTCTCATTACATTCTGCTGTTGTGGCTGCGCGGGCTTCTTCTTTGGGCACTTATGGGCATAGTGCCCCACTTCACCACAGTTAAAACATTGCACCCCAACCTTAGGTGCCTGGCCTTTATTGTCTTGGGGTTGGTTTGGGGGTCCTTGCACTGCTGGTCGAGGTGGATATGCGGGGCGAGGCTGCTGTACAAACTGACGTTGCGGCTGTGCTGGTGCTGCCGGAGGCCTGTAGTTCGGGTTGTACCCTCGTGGTGCTGAGTAGGGTACCGCAGCACGGTTCGTCTGCCCTGCAGGTTGCTGCATCAGACGTGGGCGGGTGTTGCTCCCTGAGGCTTGATGTGACCACCCGGCCTTCCTCTTATTCTCATTTTCCAAGGCCTTTAGCTTCGTTTCTACCACAAACGCTCTGTCCACCATCTTTTGGAAGCTTTCATACTCATTTGAGGACATTGCACACTGCATTTCTGTGGTAAGTCCCTCCACGAAACAATCTTGTTTCTGCTCATCAGTCTCTATGTCCCTTGGGGCATAACGGGATAGTTGAGTAAATTTAGTGAGGTATTCCCTCACCGTCATGTTTCCCTGCTGCAGTCCCAAAAACTCCTTCCTCTTGTTTTTGAGTTCACCTCTTGGGATGTAATGGTTGCGGAAGCTACGCTTGAACTCGTCCCAAGTGATGTTCTCAGGGTCATGATGGGTGGCCACGTAGGCAGTCCACCAATCAGCAGCAGGTCCATGCAATTGATGAGAGGCAAACAGCACCCTCTCATACCCTTGGCACTGTATGATCCTCATCTTACTTTCAATGGTCTTCAGCCAATCATCTGCCTCCAGAGGTTCAGCAGCACTTGCAAACTTTGGAGCTTGAGTTCCTAGAAACTCACTCAACCTTGGTTGGCGTGGTGCAGCTTGTGGAGGTGGAACTTGATGCAAGTTGGCCACCACTTGAGTCAAGTTCTGGATGAGCTGATTTTGATTCTCCAGCATTTGGTGGAGGGGATCAACTCCTTCACGGTGACCACCCCGGTCCTGGCCTCCAGAAAGATGAGGGTTGCATGCCTCATCGTTGTTGTTGGCGGGGTTGGCAGCACGTCTTTTTCCTCTTCCGGCCATCTGGCAGAATCAACCAATGTTAATTTGAAAGCATTTAGTATCATCTTACTACTTTCATTTGTTTGTACTTTGAAGTGTTGAGGCTTTGTTATACTTTTCTGAGGGTTCATTTCTCACACAAAAATAAATGCAATATTATTTCATGTGGGTTCTCACACCAACGCAAAACAATCTAAAGACGAGGCTGTGGACAATTGCTCATGGCTTCCACAACTCACGTCACACACCAAGCATTAACACACCATTAACTTAACGACTCGACTATTCGACATCTTGCTAACTAAGGGAAGGAGTCTACACTACTCGTTTTCTTGAGCTGGCTCCTCGGGATCTTCCTCATCATTTCGGCTTCCTTCTGACTTTGCTTTGGGTGGGGAGGCTGCTGGTGGAGAAGTGCGACGACGCCTTATCGCCCGACGATCTGGGGAGTCAGGAGTCCATGTATCATTCGCAGTGACACACAGTTCATTCCCATCTCCTCTTTCTATCGCCCTCAGGCAGGCTCGCAGCAACGCCTCCGTTTCCTTCAGGGTGTCCCGAACATCCTGAAGCTCTTGCTGACACTCCTGCAGTCGAGTGCTGAGCATAGCAGCATCCTCCAAGCACAAGTCCATGTGCTCATGGGAAGTCCCTTGTTGCACTGGCGGGTACTTATACTCCGTTGTACCACTCTCACGCTGGAGGACATACATGTACTCAGTCCTGTCCAGGTGGCGACGATAGATGTGACTCTGGCAGGTGATGGCCTCCCAGGTGACATCCTTCTCCGCATCGACCTGTGTCGCTCGACAAGCTGGAGAGTGGTGGATCTTGAGCAGCTGATTTTCGTGTATAATCCTCTTCTCTGAACTCCATTCTTCCCTCTTCTCACGGATGGTCCTGGTGGAGTTATAGTGGATGATTAGCTTGCCCGTATTGCCGGCGGCTTCGAGCATACGTCGAAGACGGCGCAACAAGCCTCCTACTGCCAATCCGTAGGAAAGGTACGTCACCGGACGGCTCTCCTCTCTTTGGGCAAGGGCAACTACGGGAACTCTCCCTCCTGTGGACTTGAGAGCGGTGCGAATCATGCGAACCATCTAAAACAAAAAGAATTTAAACCTAGGTTAGATAAACTCTTAAACAAAAATCCTATTTTAAATGAAAGTTGGGGTAAGATGAAGAAAGTGACCCCATTGAATGACACTTTTCAACCCACACCTTGTAAAAGAGTTTTTAAGAAAATAGGGCCCTTAAATACGTCCATTTCTACCTAGGTCCACGTTCGTACGAGCAACCTTGGCTCTGATACCACTTCTGTCACACCCGGTTTTTCCGAAGAACAACCAAGTGAATATAACATGTGTGCCAAGATCATTTTCTCATACATGTGATGACAAATAGTGAAGCATCATTTATTACAAGCCAGGTGTCGAATATAAATAAGTCTTACATAGCAAATGTCTCGATGGACAATAATAAGTTCATCACAAGTAAATAAACTAGCAGCGGAATATTATTCTTGAGGGCTCCGTCACAGGCATTGCCCGGGGGTCTCCATGAACCTAGAAACCTTCTTCGGGTCCAAAGTCTTGGTCATTATACACCACCTCATTATCTTGACCTGAGCAGTAATATAAACCAACAAATATGGAACGTTGAATACCGATGGTACTCAGCAAGTGTAGGAAAGTTATGTCATGCATGGCTAGAACAAGAGAAAGTTGAACTCATGGTTAAAGCACTATGCAAGTAATACCTATCACCTTAGCTTATTAAGCACCTACATTACTACATAGGTGAAATGGTCCCAAACTCCCATCCCATCATCATAATCAAATAACCATAACCTCATTCCCAATGTTAAGCTCCCCGCTTAACATCCACGACTTCTAAAACCATCCATCCTCTAATCATGAATAAGTCCAAGCCACTCTTGACCATGAGCACGGCTGTCATGACAGTTTTGACTCTACAGAGTTTGTAGCACTGTACCCACATGTAGTGATTTCATCCCCCGTTGGCGGGTGGACTAAAAGAACCTCCATTGTGCCAGTGGCTACGAACCACATTCACACTTCCCAGGTGTGTAGCCAGGAGATCACTACGAAGCCTTTACAAAGGGATTCCCGACGAGTGTGGGCCCACTGAGGTTTCACCCCTAACAGCATACAAGAGGCTCCAACCCCGCTGCAGTGGCCCCTTCTTGAGCCTTGCGGTTCATATGGTAGTCCAGCTGACACCTATTCCCCGCACCATCCAACACACCCATACTACGCCGGGGATACACCTAATTAATTGGCCAAGCTGCCCCATCTCAGCATGTGGTTGGCACTGTAAAGCCAGGTTACATGCTCCATGAACCGGTCCTTAGGATCCAGGCAAGTACTAAACACAAACCCGAGTCTCGTGCACCCAGCACACAACCAAAACATCCAACTTGCCTTGATCGCTACCTCTACATAACTCACAATATCTCATTCAAGAGTATGGTAAAATAAACTGATGATCTCATGTCCCAAATATCCCATTCTAAGCTTAGCTAAGCATATGCATAATATTAAATGACATGATAAAATAAATCCCAACCCAAGCTACAAGGAAAACAAGGTAATGCAATTCTAGGGAAACTTCCTAGCATGGGTTTCATATTTCCATTGACAATGCAAATAATTCTATCTACACATCCTAGCATAGGATCAAAGTGGTCAAGGACACTTGCCTCCTTCCTGCTGCTCTTGAAATGGGTAGTCCTGATCTTGGAAAGGAATAACTTTCTCTTGAGCAGGTTCTACATCATACCATCACACATAACAAAAGAAAAACAACAATCCATAAGACATAGTTCACACTTCCTCTTCATACAAACCACACATTCATATTTATGAAAGTCATTCTCCATTATATGTGTTGTGGTCACTCCTTGTGTGTTGATTTGTGGCTTGCATGCACTTTTAATCATGTGTATATGATTCCTACTTTTGTGTTCACATTTATACTTACATACTATATATATGAGTTTCCAATTTAAATAAATTCCTTATATTCAATTACTACACCTTTTAGCTATCAAATATGCATGAAAGGTATTTTCCTTCTCCATATGTGTCTTCAGAATTTCTACCAACCCTAAACTGAATTCTTTTGGATTTTAGAAACTCCATTTATCATTTACTAGTTGCTATATTTTCAAATTTATTTTCCTATGCATAAATGTGTACTTTATTATGAAAATAACAAGACACATCATCTAAATAGAATAGGTTCTGGTCCTAAATAATTTAATAACATATTTTGACCTTTGCCTCTGATGTAAACTATTTCACAATTATTTTCCCTATTTCCTAGAACTATTCTTTACTTAAAAATGTGTCTCTAAATGTGAATAATAAATTAAACAGATTCAATTCAGACCAAAATATGTTTTTATCTCACTCCAAAGTTTCCTAAATACTGAGAAAGTCTTTAATTAAATTTTGACAATATGTTTGTCCCACTTTTTAATTTTTAAACACTAGCCACATATTCAATTTCCTAAATTAAATACTAAACAGGGCTAAAAAGGTAAACTCACCCCACTACAGGGTCTATAATATTATTTTCAGAATTTCCAGGGGTCTAGCTACACTTATCAGAGGAGTTTTTCCTAATTTTTATTAAGTCCAGGGGCTAAAACTAATTTTTAAATGAATTTACATGATTTTCTGAAGTTCCAGGGGCTAGATCAGAAGTTTCCGGGGCTAGCTCTTATTTCCCAAGAACCCCAGGGGGTAGCACGTAAGATTTCCAGTCTTTATAACGCGGGGCTGACGTGGACCGTCCGATTTTAAACCGACGGCTGAGATTATAACGCCGAACCGGTACGCGGGGATTTAAACCCTACCGTGCGATTTAAAATAGACGGCGCACAAGCGGCCACGTCGCTCTGATCGAGCGCGGGCGACGCTGCCAGCGGCGCACGGCGGGGGGAAGCGGCGATCTCGCCGGAGACTTTCGGATCTTCGAGAATTCTTCCTAGAAGTGTGATTTTATGGCATAGATCGGTGGAGGGGAGGTCGGGGATCTCACCTCGGGGGTTTTCTTGAGCTCGGAGGTCCTGGAAGGTGATCGGCGACGAGGTCCGAGGTGAATTCACGGCGAGGCTCGTCGGCGCTGTGTTTACACCGCAAGTCACCGAGTTTTCTGCACCTGCAAGGTTCCCCGGAGGCGGTGGATCAAGACCAGCGAGTTAGATCGGAATTTCCGAGCTTAGATCGGCCAGAATTCACTGGAGAAGTCTCGGTTCTCACCGGAGGAAAATCGGCGGATCGCGTGGGAAAAACAGAACGAGGCCGGGGTTTTTATAGACGGGGGAGGGCGGCGGGGTTGTTTAGATCGAGTTTGCGTCGCCCCCGAACGGAATTCGGCTGGAATACTCGAGAATTCCCGATCGGTTTCGATTCGGGTGAGAGAGTCCGGCGCTGGCGCGAGGTAGACGATGAACTGGCGGGCCCCGCCTGTCAGTGGGGGAAAGCGGCGCGCGCGGCTCCGGGCTGGCGTGGGCGCTGGTTGGGCCGGCTGGTGGGTTGCGGCCCACTGGCCTGTTTTTTTCTGTTTTCTCTTTTTCTTTTTCTATTTCTTTTCTGATTTGAGTTTAATTTGAATTCCAGTTTGAATTTGAATTTTTGCAAAACATGCAACACGTCCAAAAATTTTCAAATTCCCCTCTTAACATGATTTAGGGTCTTAACAAAATTTTGGGGTGTTACAACATCTAAAGAGCAAAAAGGTGAAAATCAATCAAAAACTTGGATTTGGGATTGGGAGATCGTCGTTCCTTCGTTGTGAGCTCTTGGGGTTTGATCTCTCTACACTCATATTCTGCATTGTAATCTTTTGAGTGTATTTGATCGCTTTCTCATTGTAATTCTTGTGGGAGCCCTCAACGTGTGAGGTTGCCCCACAAACTCGATGATTACCCGTGCTAGTGGAATCAAGTCGGCCTTGTGTGGTGACTTGAAGAGGGAAAGGGTTAGAGACCCGGCTCTGTGTGAGCCTCCTCAACGAGGACGTAGATCTCTTGGTGAGATCGAACCTCGGTAAAATTTGTGTCTCGCATGCCTCCTTGTTTTTTGTTGATTATAACATCTAGTTGCTAAACTTCATAATTTGAGTTGCTAAGTCTCATTCACGGGCATAATCACACCTCACATTGTAAAATCAAAATAGAATAATTGTTGTTCTTATTTCCACTGCTAAACAAGTTAAATCTCCTGCACAACACTTATACAATCTACACACTTAAGGCACACCGAACTAGTCGGCTCACACAACCGGACTAGTCCGGTCAATCAAGTTTTTGACAACTACTTTAAGTGTGCAGGAAACTCTATAAGGCCTATTCACCCCCCCTCTAGGCAACATTCAGACACCTTGAGATAGACATAGTCCCCCACGTTGAAAACAAGCTCTCTTATCCGTACATTGGCATAGCTCTTTTGTCGGGTCTGTGCTATCCTCAAGTTGTTGCGAATTTCCCTCACTTTTGCCTCGGCTTCTTGTAGTACTTCGGGCCCAAACACTTTACTTTCCCCTGTTTGCTTCCAAAATAGTGGAGTCCTACACTTCCTCCCATACAAAGCCTCAAATGGTGACATTTCATACTAGCCTGATAGTTGTTGTTATAGGAGAACTCCGCATACGGTAAGTTCTTATCCCAACTCCTATTGTTCTTGAGCGCACACGCTCTCAGCATATCCTCAAGGATTTGATTGGTTCTTTCCGTCTCCCCGTCAGTCTGGGGATGATAGGCAGAACTAAAATTTAGATGAGTTCCCATGGTTTCATGTAACTTCTGCCAGAACCTTGAGGTGAACTGTGTCCCTCGGTCCGACACTATCTTCTTTGGCACTCCATGGAAACACACGATCCTTGACATGTACAATTCCGCCAACTTGGATCCGCTATAGCTTTCTTTCACGGGGATGAAATGAGCTACCTTTGTTAGCCTGTCGATGATGACCCATATCGAATCATATCCCGATTGGGTCCTGGGTAGTCCCACTATGAAGTCCATACTTTTTTCTTCCCATTTCCATTCAGGCACATTGAGTGGTTGCAACAGTCCAGCGGGTCGTTGATGTTCTGCCTTCACCAACTGACAAGTGTCACATAGGGCAACATGTTCCGCGACATCTCGCTTCATGCCACACCACCAATATCTGCTCTTGAGGTCATGATACATCTTCGTACTTCCAGGATGAATGGAGTAGTCGGAATGATGAGTCTCCTTCAAAATCAATTCACGGATTTCCTTCACCTCAGGCACACAAATTCTTTTCCCATGCCACACCGTACCTTGTTCATCCTCTCTGAAACCAGGGGCTTTATTATCCTTGATGAGTTCTGTGATTTCTTGTATCTTCTCATCAGTCTTTTGACCGTTGCGTATATCTTGCTCTAATGTTGAGTCCACTTCCATGGTGATGGCTTCACCACTATTCACCAGACATAGATTGAGTTTTATAACCTCTTCCTTCAATTCTGTAGGCATGTCCTTCAAGCTCAACCTATTGACCTGCACCTTCCGGCTTAAAGCATCTGCCACGACGTTCGCTTTCCCAGAATGATAGTTGATGCCCACATCAAAGTCGTTGATCAGCTCTAACCATCTCCTTTGTCTGAGGTTGAGATCTGGCTGTGTGAAAATGTACTTTAAGCTCTTATGGTCCGTATATATCTCTGTCCTTTTCCCCATCAAGTAATGCCGCCAAATCTTCAACGTGTGTACCACTGCGGCTAGCTATAGGTCATGCATAGGATAGTTCTTCTCGTGTTTCCGGAGCTGCCGGGATGCATAAGCCACGACATGCCCCTCTTGCACGAGAACACATCCCAACCCGTTTCCAGAGGCATCACAGTACACCGAAAAATTCTTCTGCATATCTGGCATACCTAGCACTGGGCTATTGTCAATCTTTTCTTCAGTTCCTTAAAACTCGTCTCGCACTGCGGTGTCCATGTGAATGTGATTCCCTTCTCCAACAATTTGGTGAGGGGTCTCAAAATCTTGGAAAAACCCTCAATAAACCGTCGATAATACCCAGCCAATCCTAAGAAGCTCCGAACTTCCCCGACATTCTCAGGGGTCTTCCAATTCTGTACATCCTCGATCTTGGCGGGATCTACGGAGATTCCTCCCTCCGAGATTATATGTCCTAAGAAGGGAACTCTCTTCAAACAAAATTCACACTTGCTCAACTTGGCATATAGTTGGTGTTCTCTCAGCTTTTGCAACACCAACCTTAGATGTTCCTCATGTTCTTCTTCATCTTTGGAGAAGACGAGAATGCCATCAATGAAAAACACCACAAATTTGTCCAGATATTCCATGAATACCTTGTTCATGAGATACATGAAGTATGCCGGGGCATTAGTTAGCCCGAAAGGCATGATGGTGTATTCATACAGCCCGTACCGAGATACGAAAGCTGTCTTTGGAATATCAGTTTGCCTTATCTTAAGTTGGTGGTATCCCGACCTGAGACCAATTTTCGAGAACAAACAAGCTCCCCTCAACTGATCAAACAAGTCTTCAATGCGAGGTAATGGGTACTTTTTCTTGATGGTTACTTCATTCAACGCACGGTAGTCTATGCACAACCTTTGGGTTTCGTCCTTCTTGGGCACAAATATCACTGGAGCTCCCTATGGTGGGGAACTAGGACGAATGTACCCCTTCTCTGTCAATTCTCTTAAATGTTCCTTGAGTTCTTCCAGCTGTTTGGAGTCCATCCGATAGGGTCTCTTATATATTGGAGCTGTTCCAGGCACTAGCTCAATCGTGAATTCCACTTCGCGATCAGGGGGCATACCTGGCAACTCCTCCGGAAAAACATTTGGATATTCCCTGATGATCTTGATCTCCTCCACTTCCACCTCAACGTGATTGAGTTTAAGGTCCCTCCTAGGTTCTTGTGCAGTTATGAACTTCACTCTTGTGCCACTAGGGTGAGTTAGTTCCACCGTTCTTGTCGAACAATGGATGATCCCTTTGTATTTGGTCAACCAATCCATACCCAAAATAATATCTATCCCTTGTGAGTCTATCACTATGAGGTTTGCAGTAAATACCACCCCATTAATGTCTAGATTCACCTTGGGACACACTTGTCTTGTCCTTATTTCTCCCCCTGGAGAGTTTACTGCTAGCATATGGTTCATTTGTGTTGTTGCTAGATCATGCTTCTTAACAAACCCTTGAGCAATGAACGAGTGGGTAGCACCAGAATCGAACAACAGGGTTGCAATGTGTAAATTGGCAGGAAACTTACCAACTACCACGTCAGGTGCCTCTTGCGCCTCCTCCATGTCACGTGGTTCACCCGTCCTCGCATCACATTCTGCTGTTGTAGCTGCATGGGCTTCTTCTTTGGGCACTTATGAGCGTAGTGCCCCACCTCGCCACAATTGAAGCATTGCACCCCAACCTTAGGTGCCTGGCCTTTGTTGTCTTGGGGTTGGTTCTGTGGTCCTTGCACTGCTGGTCGAGATTGATATGTGGGACGAGGCTGCTGTACAAACTGACGCTGCGGCTGTGCCGGTGCTGATGGAGGCCTGAAATTTGGGTTGTACCCTCTGGGTGCTGAGTAGGGTACCACAGCACGGCTCGTCTGCCCTGCGGTTTGTTGCATCAGTCGTGGGCGTGTGTTTCTACCCGAGGCTTGGTGTGACCATCCCGCCTTCCTCTTGTTTTCATTTTCCAAGGCATTCAGCTTACTCTCCACAACAAATGCTCTGTCCACCATCTTTTGGAAACTTTCATACTCGTTGGAGGACATTGCACACTGCATTTCCGCAGTAAGTCCTTCCACAAAGCAGTCCTGTTTCTGCTCATTAGTCTCGATGTCCCGTGGTGCATAACGGGATAGTTGGGTGAATTTAGTAAGGTATTCCCTCACAGTCATGTTTCCTTGCTGCAGCCCCAAAAACTCCTTTCTCTTATTTTTGAGTTCACCCCTTGCTATGTAATGGTTGCAGAAACTACGCTTGAACTCTTCCCAAGTGATGTTCTCAGGGTCATGATGGGCGGCCATGTAAGCGGTCCACCAATCAGCAGCAGGTCCATGCAATTGGTGAGAGGCAAACAGCACCCTCTCATACCCTTGGCATTGTATGATCCTCATCTTGCTCTCAATGGTCTTTAGCCAATCATCTGCCTCCAGAGGTTCAGCAGCACTTGCAAACTTTGGAGGTTGAGTCCCTAGAAACTCACTCAACCATGGTTGGCGTGGTGCAGCTTGTGGAGGTGGAACTTGGTGCAAGTTGGCCACCACTTGAGTTAGGCTCTGGATGAGCTGATTCTGATTTTCAAGCATTTGGTGGATGGGATCAACTCCTTCACGGCGACCACCCCTGTCTTGTCCTCCAGAAAGATGAGGGTTGCCGCCCTCATCGTTGTTGTTGGCGGGGTTGGCACCACAACCCTTTCCTCTTCCGGCCATCTATCATGATCAACCCAATGTTAATTTAGAACATTTCGTATTAAATTCCCAATTTGCTTGTTTAAACTTAAACTCCTGAGGTCTTATTATATTAACATTTTCTGAGGGTTTCACATCTCACGCGAAAATAAATGCACTCTTAATTCATAGGGGTTCACACATCAAAGCAAAGCAACCTAAAGACGAGGTTGCGGACAAATGCCCATGGCTTCCACAACTCAGGTCACACACCAAACATTAACACACCATTAACTAAAGTATTGACTCGACTACTCCATAACCTGCTGAACTAAGGGAAAGGACTCTACACAACTCGTATCACTGAGCTGGCTCCTCGGGATCTTCCTCATTATTGCGGCTGCCCTCTAACTCCGCTTTGGGTGGGGAAGCTGCTGGTGGAGAAGTGCGGCGACGCCTGCTTGCCCGGCGGTCTGGGGAGTTAGGAGTCCATGTGTCATTCACGGTGACATACAGTTCATTCCCATCTCCTCTTTCTCTCGCCCTCAAGCTGGCGCGAAGCAATGCCTCGGTCTCCTTCAGGGTGTCACGAACATCCTGAAGCTCCTGCTGACACTCCTGCAGTCGAGTGCTGAGCATAGCAGCATCCTCCAAGCACTGGTCCATGTGCTCATGGGAAGTCCCCTGCTGCACTGGCGGGTACTTGTACTCCGCGGTACCACTCTCACGCTGGAGGACATACATGTACTCAGTTCTATCCAAGTGGCGACGGTAGATGTAACTCTGGCAGGTGATGGCCTCCCAGGTGACATCCCTCTCGGCATCAACCTGTGTCGCTCGACAAGCTGGAGAGCGGTGGATCTTAAGTAGCTGATCTTCATGGATAATCCTCATTTCCGAACTCCATTCTTTCCGCTTCTCACGGATGGTCTGGGTGGAGCTGTAGTGTATGATTAGCTTGCCTGTATTGCCGGCAGCGTGGAGCATACGCCGTAGACGGCGCAACAAGCCTCCTACTGCCAGTCCGTAGGAGTGGTACGTCACTGGACGATTCTGCTCTCTTAGGGCAAGGGCAACTATAGGAACTCTCCCTCCGGTGGACTTGCGGGCGGTGCGGATCATGCGAACCATCTAAAACATAAAGCATTTAAAATTAACTTAGGTAAGGGTTTAAACAAAAATTGTATTTTGAATAAAAGTTGGGGTAAGATGAATAAAGTGACCAATTAAATAACACTTTTCAACCCACACCTTTGTAAAATAGTTTTTAAGAAAATAGGGTCCTTAAATACGTCCATTTCTACCTAGGTCCACGTTCCTACGGGCAACCTGGCTCTGATACCACTTCTATCACACCCGGTTTCTCCGAAGAATAACCGAGTGAATATCACATGTATGCCAGGATCATTTTCTCATACATGTGATGACAAATAGTGAAGCATCATTTATTACAAGCCAGGTGTCGAATATAAATATGTCTTACAAAGTATACGTCTCGATGGACGATAATAAGTTCATAACATGTAAATAAAATAGCAGCGGAATATTATTCTTGTGGGCTCCGTCACAGGAGTTGCCCGGGGGGACTCCATGAACCTAGAATCCTTCCTCGGGACCAAAGTCTTGGTCATTAAACACCACATCATTCTCTTGACCTGAGCAGCAATATAAACCAACAGAAAAGCAAGTTTGAGTACCGTGGATACTCAGCAAGTGTGGGAAAGTTATGTCATGCATGGCTAGAGCAAGGAGGGGTTGTACTCATGGTTAAAGCACTACGCAATTATTACCTATCACCTTAGCTTATTAAGCACCTAAATTACTGCACAAGTGAAATGGATCCCAATCCCTCAATCCCATCATTATCAAGTAAACATAATCTCATCTCCAATGTTAAGCTTCCCGCTTAACATCCACAAATTCCCAATTCATCATCCTCTAATCATGAATAAGTCCAAGCCGCTCTTGACCGTGAGCACGGCTGTCATGACAGTTTTGACTCTGCAGAGTTTGCACCACTGTACCCACATGTAGTGATTTCATCCCCCGTTGTCGGGTGGACTAAAAGAACCTTCATTATGCCAGTGGCCACGAACCACATTCACACTTCCCAGGTGTGTAGCCCGGAGATCACTATGAAGCCTTTACAAAGGGATTCCCGACGAGTGTGGGCCCACTGAGGTTCACCCCTAACAGCATACAAGAGGCTCCAACCCCGCTGCAGTGGCCCCCTCTTGAGCCTTGCGGTTCATATGGTAGTCCAGCTGACACCTATTCCCCACACCATCCAACACACCCATACTATGCCGGGGATACACCTAATTAATTGGCCAAGCTGCCCCATCTCAGCATGTGGTTGGCACGGTAAAGCCAGGTTACATGCTCCATGAACCGGTCCTTAGGATCCAGGCAAGTACTAAACACAAACCCGAGTCTCGTGCACCCAGCACCAACCAATTCATCCAACTTGCCTCGATCCCTACCTCTACATATCTCATTCAAGAGTAAGGTAAATAAATTGATGATCTCATATCCCACTTATCCCATTCTAAGCATGGCTAAGCATAAGTAATATGAATGAATGACATGATAAAATAAATCCCAACCCCAGCTACAAGGAAACAAGGTAATGCAATTCTAGGGAAACTTCCTAGCACGGGTTTCATATTTCAATTGACAATGCAAATAATTCTATCTACGCATCCTAGTATAGGATCAAAGTGGTCAAGGACACTTGCCTTCTTCCTGCTGCTCTGAGAATGGAAAGTCTTGGTCTTGGAAGGGGAGAACTTGCTCTGCGGCAGGTTCTACTCATGCCAATACACATAGCAAAAGAAAACAACAATCCATAAGACATAGTTCACACTTTCACTTCATACAAACCACACATACCTATGAAAGTCAGTCACATTACTAAGTGTTGTGGTTATCCTAGATGTGTTGATTTTTGGCCTACATGCACTTTTAAACATATGTATATGATTTCTAACTTTTGTATTCAGATTTCTGTTTGCACACTATATATGAATTTCCAATTTAAACAAATTCTTTAATACACTCTTTAGCTACCAAGTTTGCATGGAAGGTAATTTCCTACTCCAAATGGGTTTTCAGATCTTCTACCAAATCCTAAACTGAAGTCTTTAGATTTGGAGACTTCATTTATCATTTTCTAGTTATGCATACCTATTTTCCTATATTTTCTAGATTTATTTTTTATGCCTAAAAGTGAGTTTTAAATATTAAATAGTAGGGCATATCATCTAAACAGAATAGGTTCTGATCTAAAATAGTAAATAATATATTTTTGAACTTCTCCTCTGATGTGAACTAATTTAAATTTATTTTACCAATTTTTAGAATTATTTTCCTAACTAAAAATGTGTCCCTATAACTAATAAATGTGAACAATCAATTAGACAGATTCATTTCAGCTTAAAATCTATTTTTAACTCATTCTAAAGTTTTCCAAGTGTTAGGAGAGTTTTAAATTTGAATTTAAAATGTGTTTGCCTCACCTTTTTAATATCATATAGGGTCAAAAAGGTAAATTCACCCTACTACAGGGTCTAATTTATTATTTCATAAATTTTCAGGGGTCTAACTACACATAACAGAGGGGTTTTTCTAATTTTTATTAAGTCCAGGGGCTAAAACTGATTTTTAAATGAATTTACACGAATTTCTGAAGTTCCAGGGGCTAGATCAGAAGTTTCCAGGGCTAGCTCGTGTTTTCCGAGATCCCCAGGGGGTAGCGCGTAAGAATCCCGGCCTTTATAATGTGGGGCTGACGTGGACCGTCTGATTTAAAATAGACGGCTGAGATTATAACGCGAAGCGGTACGGGTTAGATCTAATGGGAACCGCACGATTTAAAATGGACGGGCCTCAGGGGGCCACGTCGTTCTGGCCGTGCGCGGGCGGCGCTGCCCGGCGGCGCGCGGCGGCGGGAGGCGGCGATCTCGCCGGGAAACTTCGGGTTTTTGTCTGTACTTCCTAAAACTTGGATTTCTTGGCATGGAACGGAAGAGGGGAGGTAGGGGATCTCACCTTGGGGTTTTTCTTGAGCTCGGAGGCCCTGGAAGGCGGTCGGCGACGAGGTCCGAGGTGAAAACGCGGCGGTGCTCATCGGAGCTGTGTCTAGAGCGCAAAACACCGGGTTTCCTTCACCTGCGAGATTCCCCGGAGGCGGTGGAACATGACCTGCGCGTTAGATCAGGAAATCCGAGCAAGGATCGAAGGAAAACGACGGTAGAAGCTTCGGTTCTCACCGTGAGGAAAAACAGCCGATCGTGGCGGAAAACAGGGCGTTGTCGATGTTTATATAGGCGAGGGGGGGGCGGCGGTCTGTTGGGATCGAGTTGGAGTCGTCCGGGACCGGGAGTCAGGATGGGGACGCGGTTTCCGGAGTTGGTTGTGATCGGGCGCGGGGCGGGGGGGGGGGGAATCCGGTCGGTTGGCGCGAGCGGGAGGTAGGAGATGACACGCGGGCCCCGCGTGTCAGTGAGAGGAAGAGAGGGCGCGCGGTTGTGGGCTGGCACGGGGGAATAGTGGGCCGGCTGGCGGGTTTCGACCCACTGGCCGGTTGGGTTTTCTTTTTCTTTTTTTCTTTTTCCTTTTCTTTTCTGTTTTGATTTGAATTTGAATTCCAATTTGAATTTGAATTTCTGCACCACATGCAGTACGTCCAAATTTTTTTAAATTCTCCTCTTAACAGATTTTGGGGTGTTACACCCGACTTCGAATTGTAATGGGCGTCTCCTCCGGTCTGCATATTGTTTCTGTCGGGATTGGGCGGTTTTTAGGTTCGCTTAAATCAGTCGATCCTTTTCCTCCGTGTTGTTGACAAGGTCAATCCCGAAGGTGACCCTTTGGCCAGACTCACACCAATTCAGTGGTGTGCGACATTTTCTCCCGTATAGCGCCTCGTAAGGCGCCATTTTGATGCTGGCTTGGTACCCATTGTTGTACGAGAACTCGGCCAACGGTAAGTGATCATCCCAATTCTTGCCGTGGTTGATAGCACAAGCTCGTAACATATCTTCTAGGATTTGGTTTACCCGCTCAGTTTGTCCATCCGTTTGCGGGTGGTATGCTGAACTACGGATCAGCTTCGTCCCCAATGCAGCGTGTAGCTGCTCCCAAAAACGGGACACAAATAAAGTGCCCCGATCAGATATGATGGTACGAGGTACGCCGTACAAGCATAGGATCCGTGAGATGTACAGTTCAGCATACTTCTTGGCGTTGTAATTGGTGTTGACCGGGATAAAATGGGCAACTTTGGTGAGCCAGTCGACGATCACCCACACCGAATCATGCTTCTGAAAAGTGGTGGGTAAACCGACGATGAAGTCCATGCTCACATCTTCTCACTTCCAGGCAGGAACGCCTAGTGGTTGTAGCAGTCCAGGTTTCCGCATATGATCTGCCTTCACCCTTCGACATGTATCACATTCGGACACGGACTTTGCGATCTCCCGCTTCATTCGTGTCCACCAAAACTTGCTCCTTAGTTCTTGATACATTTTGTTGCTGCCGGGGTGAATAGAAAACTTTGACAAGTGAGCCTCATCAAAGATTTCCTTCCGTAATTCCGGGTTACGGGGTACAACGATCCGGTCCTTAAACCATAGGACGCTGTCTCCGTCTTTCCGAAAACATTTCAGCTCCCCATTGTCTATACGTCTCTAAAAATGTGACATGCCCTTGTCATTTTTCTGGGCTGCCGCTATCTCTTCACGGATGGTGGTGATAAAAGCTAAGTTATAGAGAGCTCCATGTGGAATCACATGCAATGGTGGCTTGCTCTCTTCCAACGGTGTGATGGTCAGGTTGTTGACGTGTGACTTGCAACTCAGCGCATCCGCCACTACGTTTGCTTTGCTGGGGTGATAATGGATCTCTATTTTGTAATCCTTTATCAATTCTAACCATCTTCGCTGCCTCATGTTCAGATCTTTCTGAGTGAATATGTACTTAAGGCTTTTGTGGTCGGTATAAAAATGTACGAGGTTACCGAGTAGGTAGTGCCTCCACATTTTAAGTGCGAGTACCACGGAAGCGAGCTCCAAGTCGTGGGTTGGATAATTCTGCTCATGGTTTCTGAGCTGCCATGATCCATATGCGACCACCCTTCGGTCTTGCATCAGCACACATCCGATCCCAATGCCGGATGCATCGCAGTACACATCGAACGGCCTTGTTGTGTCTGGCTGCGCCAAAACCGATGCTGATGTAGGTGCTTGACTAAAGCCTTGAATGCTAATTCACATGCTGGACTCCAAACATATTTGGTAGCCTTCTTCAGCAGCTCCGTCATAGGCTTGGCAATCTTCAAAAAGTTTGGAATGAACCTCCGTTAATATCCCGCAAGTCCGAGGAAACTCCGTACCTCGTGAACAGTTCTCGGGGATTTCCAATTCAGCACTTGTGTGATCTTGCTCGGGTATACAGCGATACCCTCCGCTGAGATGATATGCCCGAGAAAAGGCACTTGTGGTATCCAGAACTCGCACTTGCTTAATTTTGCGTATAGTTTGTGATCCCGCAGTCGTTGCAAGACTATACGCAGATGCTTCTTGTGCTCTTCCTCCGACTTGGAATATACCAATATGTCGTCGATGAAGACCACGACAAACTTGTCCAGCTCCAGCATGAATACCAAGTTCATGAAATACATGAAGTGAGCTGGAGCATTGGTGAGGCCGAAGGACATGACCAGGTACTCATAAAGTCCGTACCTCATCGAGAAAGCCGTCTTCGGAATATCCTCAGCCCGTATCTTAATCTGATGGTACCTGGATCTTAAGTCCATCTTGGAAAAGATCTTTGCTTTGACCAACTGATCAAACAACATGTCGATCCGTGACAACGGGTACTTGTTCTTGATGGTTACGGTGTTCAGTGGACGATAGTCCACGCAAAGCCGCAACGTCTCGTCTTTCTTCTTCACAAACAACGCCGAACAGCCCCATGGCGAGGAGCTCGGCCTAATAAAACCCTTCTCCAGCAAGTCCGTTAGCTGAGTCTTCAGTTCAGCCAACTCCTTAGGTGCCATCTTGTACGGCCTTCGGGATATTGGCATGGTTCTTGGTGCAAGTTCAATCTTGAACTCCACCTCTCTGTCAGGCGGCATCCCCGGTAAATCATCCGGGAACACGTCAGGGAACTCTCGGACCACTGGAATATCTTCCAATCTGATGGTTGTGGATTGATAGACACTTGGAAGTTTTATTTATGGACTGTCCAAAAATAAGGAGTGAGATCCTTGCACTTCTGAGTTCAAGTGCACGATTCGAAGGACGGTGTCTAAAATAGCGCCGTGGCGGGTTAACCACGACATCCCTAAGATGACATCGACCTTCTGTCCCTCTAAAATTATGAGAGACGTAGGGTACACTCTACCCGCTAAGTATAATGGTTCTTTGGAAACCATTACGCTTGCTGAAATCTTCCCACCCGGTGGACAAATCAAATATGGACTATCGGTGGGTAGTATTGGCAAGCTGTGTTTAGCAATGAAAGCTTTGCTAATAAAATTGTGCGTGGCACCTGAATCAAACAATACTATGGCGGGATGCTGGTGGAGTTGGAACGTACCCGCAAGGATTGGCTCACCCTCCAGCACGTCCTCTATGGCAAGTTGGTGGACGGTGCCGGGCCTAGGGTTTGCCCGCCACACATTAGTAGGGTTCCGGTGCTGATTCCTCCCCGGGAACTGCGGTGCAACTCTGCCGCCTTGCCTCTCCGGACAACTGCTGGCGAAGTGTCCTGGACGACTACACTTGTAGCATGTGGCTGCTGCTTGTCCGGTGCTTGGGGGACGAAAGCCCGGCATGCGCTGCTGAGGTGCATACGCACACGGCATCGCCTGCTGCTGCTGTTGTTGTTGCGAAGGTGGTGCTGGCAGTGCCGGCCTGAATGCTGGTGGAGAATATGGCCGACTGCGGAATAGCATCGGCCTCTGTGGTGGCTGCCAGCGTGGACCCGATGGTGGGCGATTCACCATCCGGTATTTTTGAGAAGGACCACCTCCTTCTCTGCTGCTTTGCGGCGCGCTTCGCTTCCTTTCCGCCACCACTAACTCCTTCCCGGAGTCTTCCTGAACAATCGCGGCATCAATTATATCATTGAGGTTGCCACGTTTGAACATCGCCAATTTGTCTTTCAGGAGCGGGTTAAGCCCCTGGTAGAAGTGATCCCGCCGCATCTCGTCGGTATCGGCGTGATATGACGCTTATAGCGCAAGATCATTGAATGCCCTAGAATATTTCAGCGCGTTCCGGCTCCCTTGTTGCAGGCGTAAGAACTCCTGCGTCTTCCTCTTCATTAGACCCGGCGGTATGTGATAGGCCCTGAAGGCCGTCCGGAATTCCGCCAAGGTCATAACTCGGTCGGTGGGCTGCGAAGCACAGTATTTCGCCCACCACGCACTCGCGGATCCTTGGAGCTGTTGGACCGCGAACTGAGTCTTGCGCTGCTCACTCACTTGGAGCAGCCCGAACTTCATCTCCATCGTGCGGAGCCAGTTGTCCGCATCGAGGGGTTCATCCGCCCTTGAGAACACCGGGGGATGAGTAGCTAGAAAGTTGTCACACCCGGTTTCTCCGAAGAACAACCGAGTGAATATCACATGTATGCCAGGATCATTTTCTCATACATGTGATGACAAATAGTGAAGCATCATTTATTACAAGCCAGGTGTCGAATATAAATAAGTCTTACAAAGCATATGTCTCGATGGACGATAAATAGTTCATCATAAATAAATAAACAAGCAGCGGAATATTGTTCTTGTGGGCTCCATTACAGGCGTTGCCCGGGGGTCTCCATGAACCTAGAAACCTTCTTCGGGTCCAAAGTATTGGACATTATACACCACCTCATTATCTTGACCTGAGCAGCAATATAAACCAACAAAATATGCAAGGTTGAGTACCAATGGTACTCAGCAAGTGTGGGAAAATTATATCATGCATGGCTAGAACAAGGGGAGGTTGAACTCATGGTTAAAGCACTACACAATTAATACCTACCACCTTAGCTTATTAAGCACCTACATTACTACACAGGTGAAATGGTCCCAATCTCCCGTCCCATCATCATAATCAAATAACCATAACATCATTTCCAATGTTAAGCTCCCCGCTTAACATCCTTAACTTCCAAAACCATCACTCCTCTAATCATGATAAGTCCAAGCCGCTCTTGACCGTGAGCACGGCTGTCATGACAGTTTTGACTCTGCAGAGTTTGTACCACTGTACCCACATGTAGTGATTTCATCCCCCGTTGCCGGGTGGACTAAAAGAACCTCCATTACGCCAGTGGCTACGAACCACATTCACACTTCCCAGGTGTGTAGCCAGGAGATCACTACGAAGCCTTTACAAAGGGATTCCCGACGAGCGTGGGCCCACTGAGGTTTCACCCCTAACAGCATACAAGAGGCTCCAACCCCGCTGCAGTGGCCCCCTCTTGAGCCTTGCGGTTCATATGGTAGTCCAGCTGACACCTACTCCCCGCACCATCCAACACACCCATACTACGCCTGGGATACACCTAATTAATTGGCCAATCTGCCCCATCTCAGCATGTGGTTGGCACTGTAAAGCCAGGTTACATGCTCCATGAACCAGTCCTTAGGATCCAGGCAAGTACTAAACACAAACCCGAGTCTCGTGCACCCAGCACACAACCAAAACATCCAACTTGCCTTGATCCCTACCTCTACATGACTCGCAATATCTCATTCAAGAGTATGGTAAAATAAACTGATGATCTCATATCCCAATTATCCCATTGTAAGCATGGCTAAGCATATGCATAATAATAAATGACATGATAAAATAAATCCCAACCCAAGCTACAAGGAAACAAGGTAATGCAATTCTAGGGAAACATCCTAGCATGGGTTTCATCTTTTCAATTGACAATGCAAATAATTCTATCTACACATCCTAGTATGGGATCAAAGTGGTCAAGGACACTTGCCTCCTTCCTGCTGTTCTTGAAATGGGTAGTCCTGATCTTGGAAAAGAATAACTTGCTCTTGAGCAGGTTCTACATCATACCATCACACATAGCAAAAGAAAAACAACAATCCATAAGACATAGTTTACACTTCCACTTCATACAAACCACACATTCACACTTATGAAAGCTATTCACATTTCTATGTGTTATGGTTACTCTATGTGTGTTGATTTTGGCTTTCATGCATTTTTAAACATGTGTATATGATTCCTACTTTTGTATTCACATTTATGCTTGCATACTTTATATGAATTTCTTATTTAAATAAATCCCTTATATTTAATTGATACACACTTTAGCTACCAAGTATACATGAATAGTATTTTCCTACTTCATATGTGTCTTCAAACCTTCTACCAACCCTAAACTAAATTCATTGGATTTTGGAAACTTCATTTATCATTTTCTAGTTATTTATACCTAGCTTGCTATATTTTCAGATTTATTTTCAATGTCTAAATGTGAACTTTATTATGAAAATAACAAGACACATCATCTAAACAGAATAGGTTCCGATCTAAAATATTTAATAACCTATTTTGACCTTTTCCTCTGATGTAAACTATTTTACATTTATTTTCCTAATTTTCAGAACTATTCTTTACTTAAAAATGTGTCCCTATAACTAATAAATGTGAATAATAAATTAAACAGATTCATTTCAACCAAAAATCTATTTTTATCACACTCCAAAGTTTTCTAAGTACTGAGAAAGTTTTTAATTTAAATTTGACAATATGTTTATCCCACTTTTTAAATTTTAAATACTAGCCACATATTCAATTTCCTAAATTTAATTTCAAACAGGGTTAAAAAGGTAAACTCACCCCACTACAGGGTCTATAATATTATTTTAACCATTTTCGGGGGTCTAGCTATACATCACAGAGGAATTTTCCTAATTTTTATTAAGTCCAGGGGCTAAAACTGATTTTTAAATGAATTTACATGATTTTCTGAAGTTCCAGGGGCTAGATCAGAAGTTTCCGGGGCTAGCTCTTATTTCCCGAGAACCCCAGGGGGTAGCATGTAAGATTTCCAGTGTTTATAACGCGGGGCTGACGTGGACCATCCGATTTAAAACAGATGGCTGAGATTATAACGTCGAACCGGTACGCGGGGATTTAAACTCTACCGTGCGAGTTAAAATAGACGGCGCACAAGCGGCCACGTCGCTCTGATCGAGCGTGGGCGGCGCTGCCCGGCGGCGCACGGCGGCGGAAGGCGGCGATCTCGCCGGAGAGTTTCGGATCTTCGTCAATTCTTCCTAAAACTGTGATTTTATGGCATAGATCGGTGGAGGGGAGGTCGGGGATCTCACCTCGGGGGTTTTCTTGAGCTCGGAGGTCCTGGAAGGCGGTCGGCGACGAGGTCCGAGGTGAATTCATGGCGAGACTCGTCGGCGCTGTGTTTGACCGCAAACCACCGAGTTTTCTGCACCAGCGAGGTTCCCCGGAGGCGGTGGATCAAGACCAGCGAGTTAGATCGGAATATCCGAGCGTAGATCGGCCAGAATTCGCCGGAGGGGCTCGGGTTCTCACCGGAGTAAAAACGGTGGATCGCGTGGGAAAAACAGAACGAGGCCGGGGTTTTTATAGACGGGGGAGGGCGGTGGGTTTGTTTAGATCGAGTGGGAGTCCTCCGGAACCAGAATTCGGCCGGAAATCCGGTCGGTTGCGATCGCGCGCGCGCGGGTGAACTGTCCAAGTTTCGGGCGATCGGGGGTTAGGAATGACAGGTGGGTCCCAACTGTCTGAGAGAGAGAGAGCGCGGGCGCGCAGCTGCGGGCTGCCGCGGGGGCAGGGTGGGCCGACTGGTGGGTTTCGGCCCACTGGCCAGTTTTTTTCTGTTTTCCATTTTCTTTTTCTATTTCTTTTCTGTTTTGAGTTTAATTTGAATTCCAGTTTAAATTTGAATTTTTGCAACACATGCAACACGTCCAAAAATTTTTAAACTCCCCTCTGAACAGGATTTTGGGGTGTCACAGCTCTACCCCCCTTAAAATAAATCTCGTCCTCGAGATTGGTGTTTCTAAGAAAACAATTCCGGGAATTGTGCCTTAAGCTCATCTTCTCGCTCCCAGGTGGCTTCCTCTTCTGAGTGATGCTTCCACTGCACCTTGCACATCCGGATTCTTTTATTTCTGGTGAGGCATTCCATTGTCTCCAAAATCTTGTATGGTTGCTCGGCATAAGACAAATCCTCAGCTACGTCCACTTCGTTCATGGGTAACACCTCTTCAGGTGTGGCGGACCGGAATCCGCTCATCCAGGATCGCAGAGGGTGGTGCCGCGCGATGCGACACCCGACAGCACACGTCATAAGAACACAATATATTACATGGGAAAAACCGCTGAAACTGTACAAATAAGTACAAACTTCAGTTACAATTATTGTTCTATTACACAGCGGAAGACTACACTAAACAACTCACGCCCGCCTATCTAGCAAAAGTCGGTTGCCCCGCCCTAGGGCAACCCACACTAGCTGCACGTCTCAGCTCAGCGCGGCGTGTACGGCTCCCACTCAGCCGTGGTCCCCGACGGAGGGTAACCCTCGCCGGTGGACTCGTACTCCGAGTCCGTGGGTGGCTCCTCACCTGAAAAACACTTAAGCAGCAACCGTGAGCACGAAGGCTCAGCAAGGCTTAACCGACTAACCTAAGCATGAAACTCTACATGAGGTATACCAAGACATAGGTTGGTAGCATTTCAGCAAAACGACACGCCTACAAGTTCATCCTTAGTTCATCTTTTAGCAACAAGTTAACAGTTCATGAAATCTGAAATTTAGTAAGCAGTATTTGGTGGCACACATGTAGCAATACAATTATATCAATCAGCACCATTGAATAAACATATTTCATCCATTAGTCTACGTTACGACGCAGTGAACAAGCAGTACTCGTCACCGCGAGGGACGGCGAATCGACTCGATATACACCTGCAGGGAAAACCCAAAGAGCACGTCACGTACGCCCACCCGTGGAGCTGCACAGCACGCTCACTCGATGTCGTACGGGACAACCTTTCACCCAACAGCCCAAACGTCGAACCGGTCGCACCGAAACGAGCAGGAGGTTCCCCACACGGAGCATCTCTCTATGCCCGTTGGCAGATTTCCACCTTGCTGCCCTCAACCTACACCTATAAATCGGTGTGCTATGCCTCGACGCCCGGAGGTTTAGGCTACATCGGTTTATCGGGGCCCATATATCCGATATGCCTTCGGTACGTTCAATACTTGTTCAGCAGGGCCGCACACGGATCGGTCCTCAATCGACACGGGCAGGGCTGCGCACACAAGACTCTCTCTTGCTGCGCCCTAGCCCCTGCCTAGTCTCATTTTCATTACTAAAGTGATCTCACATCACTCAACCGAACCCGTGTGTCCCACTGCCTATCTCGCGAGTAGATTCCAACTACTCTACTTGTACCGAAGTCCTATGACTCATTACGCATAGCCCGTCTACTCGAGGTCTTAGACACTACCCTCACTCTTTTAGGAACCTTTGGTTATGCAAGTGGGGTTCCATTCATCCTACACCTAATGCACAATCATACTTCACATGACTCATGTAAACAAAAGAAGACTTATAAAAAGGTTAATGCAAACCGGGGCTTGCCTTGTTGCTGCTGGTCAGGAGTTAGCTCTTCGCCCGGAAGAAGGAAGTCCAGCACTTCCGGAGTCTCTTCTTCAACGGCTACACGTTAATGAAATACTACATGTTAATTTAGATGCACAGGTGAGTTTTAGAGTAAGACTTCTACTATTAGTTCTAATACCTAGCCTCTATCACCTGGAACTTTGTTTAAGAATTTAAAGATGAACTGGTGTTGGTGGTTTGGCTTGGACTTAGTCACATGGTTAAGTGCTAAGTGGTTTTCCCCCTTTTCCATCTTAATACCTTAAGTGGGTAAACAGGACAGGGGTGATCTAGAGCTCCAATGGAGCTGAGAATTTTTATGTGAGTTCCTTGTCACAAGCAAACTCTCTGGACCAAACCTTAGCACTTTTCATGGAATGGTTTGCTCAGAGTAATTTCTTTAGCAAATAAGCAAGGAGGAATTAATTCTGAGGTCAGACCCCTGTTCATGCTCAACTTGATGATCTAGAATTTCAATTATAGCTCATAGAGTTTGCATGAATTTTCCTAGCATTTTTGGATTCAAGGTTTGCCCAGAATTGAATTTCCAAGTTTTGGAAATTCTCTGAAAATGTTTCTGCATTCAAATGAACACAGCACTTTCCAATTTGAATTGCTCTGACCAAATCGACTCCAAATGGTCTGAAACTTTTACAGGGGTTTACTAATGTCCTAAAGAACATTCTGGTGATATTTGGGGACTTTTGGATGAACCAAACTCCCTCTAAAATTCTTTTGCTGAAAAGCTTTAAAGAATTTTCCAGAATTAATTAATGGGTTTCATACAAATTGGGTTGTATCTCTGGACAGAGCTAGGCAAGATGAATCCAACCCAACTTGAATCACTAAATTTGGAGCTTCCTATCCACGGTTATGGATTTCTAAAGTTTGAGCTAATCCCTGAATTATTTTCCTACAGAAAATCCCCTCCCGCGCTAAACCAGAGGCTGACAGCGGGGCCCGCCCATTTAAATTGAACTAACCGCGCGCTCGCGCGCGATTAACACAGGGGCTGACAGGTGGGGCCGCGCCCTTCGTCTACCTCCCGACGTCGCCGCCCCGAGCCGCCGGAGCTCCGGCGAGGTCAGCGTTCCCGGCGATCTAGCTCACCGGAGCCGACGAGACTCGCCGCCCCCACGTAATCTCGGGTGCTGAACCCGCTGGACACCATGTCGCCGCCGGCTAACCGCCATAGCTCGCCGGCGACGAGCCCTATGCCTCTGTGCTACCTCGGCAATGTGTTCCCGCCCTTCTGACCGTTTTCTTCGTGCGCTAATCGCGTCGCCACACTCAGGGAAACCTCGGGAAACTCGGCATGAGCTCTGTTGGCCCCTAAACGGCCGGCAACCCAGACCTCACCGGCGACCCCCTCCTCCGCCATACTGTCCTAGGGTGAACTTAGGGTTCCGGCGGTGATTTCCTTCCGGTTTTCGAACGAGAAGGGTCGCCAGAACCTCTAGATACTCTCTCACAGCTCCGTTCGGCCTCCCACCCACTATGCTTCCCAAATTTCTGCTAAACCTAATTGGGTCCCGAAAGGAGCTACTCGCCCTAAACTGAGAAATTCTCCGCGCACAGAGGTCGAACCTTGGAACGGTTTGCGCGGTGGTCTTGAGGACGATCTAGCGCTCCACTTTCCTATGGAGGTCGAAGCCGGAAGATGATCACAGCTGGGGTGGCACACGATCGGAGCTCGGGCGACTAGGCTGCTGGTTACAGAACTTCGCGAGAATCAGTAACTCGGCGGCGGTCTCGGGCCTTTTATAGGCTCCTGAGGCCAGGGGAGAGCGCGACACCTGCTGTGCCACCTCCTCTGCCGAAGCAGGAGCTGGCCGGCCGAGGTGGTCGGTCGCCGCCGCTGGCTGCAGCTGGCGAGCGCGCTCGGTCGAGGGGTCGGCTGAAGAGACTTCGGTGCTAAGTCTACTGATCAGTGGGCCTCCCCTCTAACTCTTTTGTTTTTTCCAATTTTCTGAATTCTGTTGTGCCAAAATATCCTCAGCTACTCACAATTTAATGTGAGACTTAGTCACCAAGCCTTTGTTTGAATTTGAATTCTCAAATTCAAACTTTGTTTGGTTAAATTTGCTTCATATTCAAACTGAAATTCAAATTCAGTTTTGAATTCTTGCAAATTTAGCTCTTGACAAGATGAGCTCCAATGGAGATGAAAGTTGGTGGGTTCACTCAGAAAAATGTGCTGAGTATAGATATGGAGCTAACTTTTGAATTTGGGTGATGAAAGTTGCTGCAATTTGAATTTACATTCAAATTGGCCTCCTTTTGAAATAACCCAAAAGTGCCTCAAAAATTGTTGAATTTGCATGAGCTTTGGACTGAACCTTCCCAAGACTTTTTAAATTCTAGGGGTGAGCTCAACCTCTCATGCTCATTTGTAGAAACCTTATATTATGAAAGTGAAGGCTTTCCCCTCTAATCATTCTTTTGATGGAGGTTACTTGCTCTTCACAACATTTCCTATGGTGTCCACAATAAAAACTGTGGTGTTGTGAGGTGAAGAAAAGTTTTTGCAAGTCCCTTTTCTTGGGCTTTTACATCCCTCCCCCCTTAAAAGAATCTCGTCCCGAGATTATAAAAGAAGAGATACCGATGTAATAGGGATTTACCCGTGTTGAGAAGCCATAAACTCCGGGTAATTTGAGCGAAGGAACTCCTCGCTCTCCCACGTCGCTTCTTCGGCGGTGTGGTTGCTCCAGAGTATTTTGTAGAACCACAATGTTCTGCTGCGTGTGGTCCTGGCTTTCTCATCAAGAATTCCCACCGGATATTCATCATAGGTTAAATCCGGTTTCAGCTCGCCGATGTCTTCGGTAGGAACAGCAGCTGTATGCTTCAAGCATTTTCGCAGTTGCGAAACATGGAAAATATCATGGACACCAGCCAGAGATGCCGGTAGCTCCAATCGATACGCTGCTGGTCCACACTTCTCGGTGATAGCGTAGGGTCCAATGAAACGGGGAGCGAGCTTCCCCTTCACACCGAATCGGTGCACGCCCTTCATTGGAGACACGCGGAGGTACACGTGTTCCCCAACGTCAAAGTGCAACGGCCTACGCCTCTTGTCAGCGTAGCTCTTTTGTCGGGATTGAGCGGCCTTCAAATTGGCTTGAATTGTCCGAACGCGCTCCTCGGCGTCGTTCACCACATCAACCCCGAATGTGACCCTTTCACCGGACTCGCACCAATTTAATGGGGTGCGGCATTTACGACCGTAGAGAGCTTCATAGGGTGCCATTTTGATACTCGCCTGATAACCGTTGTTGTACGAGAATTCCGCCAATGGTAGGTGATCATCCCAGTTCCTACCATGGTGGATGGCACACGCTCTCAACATGTCTTCCAGGACTTGATTCACCCTTTCAGTCTGACCATCTGTTTGAGGGTGATAAGCGGAGCTCCTGATCAACTTAGTACCCAATGCAGCGTGTAGCTGCTCCCAAAAGCGAGATACAAATAATGCACCTCGATCTGAGACAATGGTCTTGGGTACCCCGTATAGGCATAGAATCTTCGCTATGTATAGCTCCGCATATTTGCCGGCATTGTAACGTGTATTCACCGGAATGAAGTGAGCCGTCTTGGTTAACCGATCAACGATTACCCATATGGAATCATGCTTGTTGGCTGTTAGGGGTAATCCCACAATGAAATCCATGCTCACATCTTCCCATTTCCATGCCGGGATCTTCAGGGGTTGCAGCAGCCCTGATTTCTTCATATGATCAGCTTTCACTCGTCTACACGTATCACACTCGGATACGTACTTAGCTACCTCCCGCTTCATCCGTGTCCACCAAAATTTCTTTTTCAAATCTTGGTACATTTTGTTGCTGCCCGGATGAATGGAGTATTTAGACAAGTGAGCTTCATCGAGGATCTTTTTCCTCAACTCCATATCCCGGGGTACGACTATGCGGTCATTGAACCACAGAGTCCCCTCATCATCTTTCCGGAAACATTTAATTTCTCCATTGTCTATCCGTCTCCGGAGATGTGCCATGCCTTTATCCGTTTTCTGAGCTGCAATGATGTCCTCCCTAATAGTAGGGATGAGGGCAAGGTTGTACAGCGATCCATAAGGAACCAAGTATAAACTTGGCTCTTCCTCCTCCACCGGTGTAATGGTGAGGTGATGGACATGTGATTTCCGACTCAGCGCGTCGGCAACCACATTCGCCTTGCCGGGGTGGTAATGGATCTCAATCTCATAATCTTTGATCAGTTCTAACCACCTCCTCTGCCTCATGTTCAGCTCCTTCTGGGTGAAAATGTATTTCAAGCTCTTGTGGTCGGTGTAGAGATGCACCAAGTTCCCCAGGAGATAGTGCCTCCACATTTTCAGCGCCAACACCACGGCAGCAAGTTCAAGATCGTGAGTCGGGTAGTGCTGCTCATGGTTCCGGAGTTGGCGTGAGCCATAAGCGACCACACGTCCTTCCTGCATCAACACGCAGCCAAGCCCAATACCGGACGCGTCACAATACACGTCGAAGGGCTTTGTTGTATCCGGCTGAGCTAACACCGGGGCTGTGGTGAGATGCTTCACCAATGTTCGGAACGCTCCTTCACACGCGGTGTTCCAAACATATTTTGTCCCTTTTTTCAGCAACTCTGTCATCGGCTTAGCGAGCTTGGAGAAGCTTGGAATGAATCTCCGGTAGTATCCCGCTAACCCGAGGAAGCTTCTGACTTCATGGACTGAAGTGGGAGCTTTCCATTTCAACACTTGCTCGATTTTACTTGGGTCAACCGCAATGCCTTCAGCTGAGATGATATGTCCCAAGAATGGCACCTGGCTGATCCAAAATTCGCATTTGCTGAACTTGGCGTAGAGTTTGTGGTCTCGCAATCGTTGAAGAACGATCCGCAAGTGTTCGGCATGTTCAGCTTCGGTCTTGGAGTAAACCAAGATGTCGTCGATGAACACTACCACGAACTTGTCCAGCTCCGGCATGAACACCGAGTTCATGAGATACATGAAATGGGCTGGAGCATTTGTGAGACCAAAGGACATGACGAGATATTCGTATAAGCCGTATCTCGTCGAGAACGCCGTCTTCGGGATATCCTCCACCCGGATCTTGATCTGGTGATATCCAGAGCGAAGGTCCATCTTTGAGAATACACTTGCCCCCACAAGTTGATCAAACAAGATATCAATACGGGGCAGTGGGTACTTATTCTTGATGGTGACAGCGTTGAGCGGCCGGTAATCCACACACAGCCTCAGGGTCTCATCCTTCTTCTTCACGAACAGCGCCGAGCATCCCCAAGGCGAGGAACTCGGCCGAATGAAACCCTTGCTCAACAGATCATTGAGCTGTTCTTTTAGTTCAGCCAGCTCATTTGGAGCCATCTTGTATGGTCTCCGTGAGATGGGCGTAGTCCCGGGTGCAAGTTCAATCTTGAACTCGACATCCCGCTCAGGTGGCATGCCCGGAAGATCATCCGGGAACACATCAGGATACTCCCGGACTACGGGGATGTCTTCTAACTTGAGAACTTCAGCATTATTGATTGCTAAAACTTCCCGGACTGGCGTGTCTAACATCATGGAATGCGGACGGTGGAATGGAGAATTCAAGTGGACCGTCCGGGTCCGAGTCTCTAGGACAGCGCCATGGTATTGCAGCCATGACATCCCTAAGATTGCATCAATCTTTTGTCCCATAAGGATTATCAAGGTGGTGGGATATAGCTTCCCGCCTAAGCACAGAGGTGCCTTTGGAATCATCATATTAGCTGAAATCTTCCCTCCCGGTGAGCATATCATATAAGTGCAGTCGGTTGGGAAGACTTGCAATTGATGTTTAGCCACATAAGATGCACTTATAAAGCTGTGGGTTGCACCAGAATCAAATAATATGACGATGGCTTGATGGTTGAGAGTAAACGTACCCGCCAGCACGTTGTCTCCCTCTGGGGCGTCCTCATTGTCGAGGTTGCGGACACCCCCAGTCCGCTGACCAACCTTCTTCGCCGGAGGTCGGCCTCGAGCACCGCCCTGAAACTGGGCTTGTCCGCTGCTCTGCTGCCCCTGGGGACAGTCCTTCGCAAAGTGGCCCGCCTGGCCACACGTGAAGCAGGTGAAACGGGGCGGTCCCCCGCTGATCGGTGGGCGGAAACCTGGGGCGCGTTGTGGCGGTGGAAACGCCCGGGGTACCGTCTGCTGTTGCTGCTGTCTTGGTGGTGGCATCGGCGGACGGAACGGAGGTGCCTGAAAGGGACGTCCCCCGAACCGTTGCGGTCGCGCCGGTGGTTGCCACTGCTGCCCGGATGGTGTCCGATACACCATACGGTACTTCTGGGGAGCGCCACTCCCACTGCTGCTAGGTGGAGCGCTGCGCTTCTTCTGCTCAGCTGCTAACTCCCGCTGAGCGTCCTCTTGCATGATGGCGGCATTGACTAGGTCGTTGAATGTGCCGCGGTTCCATTGTACGAGGTGGGTCTTCATTTCGGGATGTAACCCCCGATAGAAGTGCTCCCTCTTCTTCTCCTCCGTGGAGATGTAGTCTGACGCATACTGCGCCAGATGGTTGAAGGCACGGGAGTAGTCGTGGGCACTCCTCCCGCCCTGCTTTAGTTCCAAAAATTCTTGGAACTTTCTCTTCATTATTCCGGGAGGAATGTGATAGGCGCGGAACGCCTCCCGGAACTCTTGCCATTCCACGGCATGGCCAGCCGGACGTGAGGCGACATAATTCGCCCACCACGCACCAGCGGCACCGTGGAGCTGCTGTGCTGCGAACAGTGTCTTCTGCCGCCCCGTACACTGGAGCAGCCCGAACTTGGACTCGATAGTCCGCAGCCAGTTGTCCGCCTCCAGTGGTTCTTCAGCTTCGGTGAACACTGGAGGGTGCGTACTCATGAAATCCGAGTACGACACTTCGCGGGGCTCACGAGGCCCTCGCTCTTGACGTCCTCCCGCCTGGGACGTATTCTGCACGATCGTGCGGAGCAGGTCGGTCTGCTCCTCACGACCTCCCACCAATGCCGCTATCACATCCGCTAGAGTAAGCGGAGGCGGCGGTGGTGGCTGCTGCTGCGGGGTGCTGTCGTAGGCCGGTGGCTGGGAGTCATCGCCTCCACCTTGGCTAGAGCCACCAACCTCGTGCGTGGTCCTAGTACGAACCATCTGCAACCATACGACATTAACCATCAGTTCCGCAACATTTTGCATGCAGTCCAATAGAACTGGGGGTAAAAACCTTATGACAACCAAAACATGCAAAATATCTCGTAAGTAGATGATGTAATAACTTTGCACAAGCTACCCCATTACCAGACCAAACACAAGTTAGCTTAATCCAACTTGATGAACCCCCTCTTTGGAAGCTCACCATAACTGGGTTTGGTCTCTACGAGACATTATTATTGCGTTGTCATCACGTATAACACCCTTTTCAATGAGTTCAACCGTCATTCTTCTGTCAGAATGACCAGTTGCTACCTATTCCAAGTTTTGATCTGGTTCTGTGCATTTTCATGACTCAATATGAATACCAAAGTTAAAGTTAACTTCAGTATCCTTCCAACAAGTACTCATTTGCCCCCATATTAGCCTTGATTAAAAAGTTATGCTAATTCAAAGTTAGCAGAATTTCTGGAAGAATTTTAACAGCACCTCCCCTGGAGGTGGCTGTTTTCAACCCTGATTTCCACTAAATTCTGTGCTGAAATTTCAGGAACTTTGAATTGCAAAGATGTCACACATCTTCTACTCTTTCTAAGGATGTATTATATGAAAATTTTAGATTTTTCTACTGGGAGTTTATCCTTGAAAAACAGAACAGTCCAGAGAATGTTTTAACACTGTCCTAGTTCTGGATAGTTACATGTCTCTGGGATTTAAGCCATCTTAAGGTGAGTTTCAGCTCTGGAAGTCTACAACAAAGTTGTAGAGTACTTGAATACCTTTCCAGAACTATATAGCACACCTCGCTGGCTAAAAGACCTGTGAGTTATGCCCTGTTGAAGATCAGCAAACTTGCTGTCCCAAAACAGAGCACTCTGTTTTTCAATCTTTTTAGAACTACAATCATCACTATCCCATTCTTATACCCAGCCAGGGTCCTAAATGTTAAACCTATAGATTTTTAATTCTTAGTTATCATTATACTCATGCATATGCCTACAATGTCTCGGTACTACGTTCCTCACAAAAGAAAATCCTAACCGGATCATACCGGTATATACGTCTCAAGTGTGGCACTAAACGGTCTCTCGCACACGTTTTCTACACGGATACATACGTGGTTAGTACCTGCAGAAGACCACACAATGATGGTGCACTCAAAGTTCGTTCATTTCAGGCAGTTCCATATCTAAAAGTAAATACAAACGCCCGTATCATTTCCATACGGCCGTCCTTGAGCTAAGTCACGTCTCAAGGCACGTGATCGTGTTTCAACACCACACGACGGGGAACCCGAGTATGTCATGAACGGGTCGTCACGGTTGGGAATGTTATCAACCCAACAGATACCACCTACTGCCCTGCAGGGCACGCCGATGGCAAGCGCTGCGTATGTCCTCCTGGGCTATTTCCAGACGAACACACTCTCGCGTTACTGACCACGCGATGGGGTCTCCACTTACTTGCCTAATGCACGCTAGGGATCAGCGTTTCATATGAACTCAGGGACATGAAGAGTCCAAGAGCTTCATATTGACATCTCACACCAAGCTGTGAGATCAATCCCTGAACCACGTTCCTCGTCAGGGAGAGCTAACCGAAATTGAACCGCTTTCGGTGGCGTTCCTTACCATACTTACCAGAGCGTAGGTGCGTCGTTACATAATTGAAATTCAGAATTATAACACATAAGTTAGTCTTTGCCACTTTAAGTAACTAGGCTAATATAGTCCTTACTTGGGCAACTACCGATTCCTCACCGTATACCTAAGTTTTTTCCCATAATGCAGTCCTTAAGTACTGTGCTATCCCCACTGCAGCTCTGATACCAGGCTGTGGCGGACCGGAATCCGCTCATCCAGGATCGCAGAGGGTGGTGCCGCGCGATGCGACACCCGACAGCACACGTCATAAGAACACAATATATTACATGGGAAAAACCGCTGAAACTGTACAAATAAGTACAAACTTCAGTTACAATTATTGTTCTATTACACAGCGGAAGACTACACTAAACAACTCACGCCCGCCTATCTAGCAAAAGTCGGTTGCCCCGCCCTAGGGCAACCCACACTAGCTGCACGTCTCAGCTCAGCGCGGCGTGTACGGCTCCCACTCAGCCGTGGTCCCCGACGGAGGGTAACCCTCGCCGGTGGACTCGTACTCCGAGTCCGTGGGTGGCTCCTCACCTGAAAAACACTTAAGCAGCAACCGTGAGCACGAAGGCTCAGCAAGGCTTAACCGACTAACCTAAGCATGAAACTCTACATGAGGTATACCAAGACATAGGTTGGTAGCATTTCAGCAAAACGACACGCCTACAAGTTCATCCTTAGTTCATCTTTTAGCAACAAGTTAACAGTTCATGAAATCTGAAATTTAGTAAGCAGTATTTGGTGGCACACATGTAGCAATACAATTATATCAATCAGCACCATTGAATAAACATATTTCATCCATTAGTCTACGTTACGACGCAGTGAACAAGCAGTACTCGTCACCGCGAGGGACGGCGAATCGACTCGATATACACCTGCAGGGAAAACCCAAAGAGCACGTCACGTACGCCCACCCGTGGAGCTGCACAGCACGCTCACTCGATGTCGTACGGGACAACCTTTCACCCAACAGCCCAAACGTCGAACCGGTCGCACCGAAACGAGCAGGAGGTTCCCCACACGGAGCATCTCTCTATGCCCGTTGGCAGATTTCCACCTTGCTGCCCTCAACCTACACCTATAAATCGGTGTGCTATGCCTCGACGCCCGGAGGTTTAGGCTACATCGGTTTATCGGGGCCCATATATCCGATATGCCTTCGGTACGTTCAATACTTGTTCAGCAGGGCCGCACACGGATCGGTCCTCAATCGACACGGGCAGGGCTGCGCACACAAGACTCTCTCTTGCTGCGCCCTAGCCCCTGCCTAGTCTCATTTTCATTACTAAAGTGATCTCACATCACTCAACCGAACCCGTGTGTCCCACTGCCTATCTCGCGAGTAGATTCCAACTACTCGACTTGTACCGAAGTCCTATGACTCATTACGCATAGCCCGTCTACTCGAGGTCTTAGACACTACCCTCACTCTTTTAGGAACCTTTGGTTATGCAAGTGGGGTTCCATTCATCCTACACCTAATGCACAATCATACTTCACATGACTCATGTAAACAAAAGAAGACTTATAAAAAGGTTAATGCAAACCGGGGCTTGCCTTGTTGCTGCTGGTCAGGAGTTAGCTCTTCGCCCGGAAGAAGGAAGTCCAGCACTTCCGGAGTCTCTTCTTCAACGGCTACACGTTAATGAAATACTACATGTTAATTTAGATGCACAGGTGAGTTTTAGAGTAAGACTTCTACTATTAGTTCTAATACCTAGCCTCTATCACCTGGAACTTTGTTTAAGAATTTAAAGATGAACTGGTGTTGGTGGTTTGGCTTGGACTTAGTCACATGGTTAAGTGCTAAGTGGTTTTCCCCCTTTTCCATCTTAATACCTTAAGTGGGTAAACAGGACAGGGGTGATCTAGAGCTCCAATGGAGCTGAGAATTTTTATGTGAGTTCCTTGTCACAAGCAAACTCTCTGGACCAAACCTTAGCACTTTTCATGGAATGGTTTGCTCAGAGTAATTTCTTTAGCAAATAAGCAAGGAGGAATTAATTCTGAGGTCAGACCCCTGTTCATGCTCAACTTGATGATCTAGAATTTCAATTATAGCTCATAGAGTTTGCATGAATTTTCCTAGCATTTTTGGATTCAAGGTTTGCCCAGAATTGAATTTCCAAGTTTTGGAAATTCTCTGAAAATGTTTCTGCATTCAAATGAACACAGCACTTTCCAATTTGAATTGCTCTGACCAAATCGACTCCAAATGGTCTGAAACTTTTACAGGGGTTTACTAATGTCCTAAAGAACATTCTGGTGATATTTGGGGACTTTTGGATGAACCAAACTCCCTCTAAAATTCTTTTGCTGAAAAGCTTTAAAGAATTTTCCAGAATTAATTAATGGGTTTCATACAAATTGGGTTGTATCTCTGGACAGAGCTAGGCAAGATGAATCCAACCCAACTTGAATCACTAAATTTGGAGCTTCCTATCCACGGTTATGGATTTCTAAAGTTTGAGCTAATCCCTGAATTATTTTCCTACAGAAAATCCCCTCCCGCGCTAAACCAGAGGCTGACAGCGGGGCCCGCCCATTTAAATTGAACTAACCGCGCGCTCGCGCGCGATTAACACAGGGGCTGACAGGTGGGGCCGCGCCCTTCGTCTACCTCCCGACGTCGCCGCCCCGAGCCGCCGGAGCTCCGGCGAGGTCAGCGTTCCCGGCGATCTAGCTCACCGGAGCCGACGAGACTCGCCGCCCCCACGTAATCTCGGGTGCTGAACCCGCTGGACACCATGTCGCCGCCGGCTAACCGCCATAGCTCGCCGGCGACGAGCCCTATGCCTCTGTGCTACCTCGGCAATGTGTTCCCGCCCTTCTGACCGTTTTCTTCGTGCGCTAATCGCGTCGCCACACTCAGGGAAACCTCGGGAAACTCGGCATGAGCTCTGTTGGCCCCTAAACGGCCGGCAACCCAGACCTCACCGGCGACCCCCTCCTCCGCCATACTGTCCTAGGGTGAACTTAGGGTTCCGGCGGTGATTTCCTTCCGGTTTTCGAACGAGAAGGGTCGCCAGAACCTCTAGATACTCTCTCACAGCTCCGTTCGGCCTCCCACCCACTATGCTTCCCAAATTTCTGCTAAACCTAATTGGGTCCCGAAAGGAGCTACTCGCCCTAAACTGAGAAATTCTCCGCGCACAGAGGTCGAACCTTGGAACGGTTTGCGCGGTGGTCTTGAGGACGATCTAGCGCTCCACTTTCCTATGGAGGTCGAAGCCGGAAGATGATCACAGCTGGGGTGGCACACGATCGGAGCTCGGGCGACTAGGCTGCTGGTTACAGAACTTCGCGAGAATCAGTAACTCGCCGGCGGTCTCGGGCCTTTTATAGGCTCCTGAGGCCAGGGGAGAGCGCGACACCTGCTGTGCCACCTCCTCTGCCGAAGCAGGAGCTGGCCGGCCGAGGTGGTCGGTCGCCGCCGCTGGCTGCAGCTGGCGAGCGCGCTCGGTCGAGGGGTCGGCTGAAGAGACTTCGGTGCTAAGTCTACTGATCAGTGGGCCTCCCCTCTAACTCTTTTGTTTTTTCCAATTTTCTGAATTCTGTTGTGCCAAAATATCCTCAGCTACTCACAATTTAATGTGAGACTTAGTCACCAAGCCTTTGTTTGAATTTGAATTCTCAAATTCAAACTTTGTTTGGTTAAATTTGCTTCATATTCAAACTGAAATTCAAATTCAGTTTTGAATTCTTGCAAATTTAGCTCTTGACAAGATGAGCTCCAATGGAGATGAAAGTTGGTGGGTTCACTCAGAAAAATGTGCTGAGTATAGATATGGAGCTAACTTTTGAATTTGGGTGATGAAAGTTGCTGCAATTTGAATTTACATTCAAATTGGCCTCCTTTTGAAATAACCCAAAAGTGCCTCAAAAATTGTTGAATTTGCATGAGCTTTGGACTGAACCTTCCCAAGACTTTTTAAATTCTAGGGGTGAGCTCAACCTCTCATGCTCATTTGTAGAAACCTTATATTATGAAAGTGAAGGCTTTCCCCTCTAATCATTCTTTTGATGGAGGTTACTTGCTCTTCACAACATTTCCTATGGTGTCCACAATAAAAACTGTGGTGTTGTGAGGTGAAGAAAAGTTTTTGCAAGTCCCTTTTCTTGGGCTTTTACATCAGGCGTCCTCAGGCATTTCTTGAGTTGTGACACATGGAATACATCGTGCACATCCGATAGGTGAGCCGGTAATTCCAATTGATACACCACTTCGCCTTTCCTCTCCAGAACTTGAAAGGGTCCGATGTATCGAGGTGACAACTTCCCTTTCACCTTGAACCGACGAAGTCCTCGGATAGGGGACACCTTGAGATAGACATAGTCTCCCACGTTGAAAACGAGCTCTCTTCTTCGTACATCGGCATAGCTCTTTTGGCGTGTCTGTGCTATCCTCAAGTTGTTGCGAATTTCCCTCACCTTCGCCTCGGCTTCTTGGAGTACTTCTGGACCAAACACTTTACTTTCCCCTGTTTGGTTCCAAAATAGGGGAGTTCTGCACTTCCTCCCATACAAAGCTTCAAACGGTGACATCTTCATACTAGCTTGATAGCTGTTGTTATAGGAGAATTCCGCATACGGTAAGTTCTTGTCCCAACTCCGATTGTTTTTGAGTGCACATGCCCTCAGCATATCTTCAAGGATCTGATTGGTTCTTTCCGTCTACCCGTCAGTTTGGGGATGATAGGCAGAGCTGAAATTCAGATGGGTTCCCATGGTTTCATGCAATTTTTGCCAGAACCTTGAGGTGAACTGCGTCCCTCGATCCGACACAATCTTCTTTGGCACTCCATGGTAACACACGATCCTTGACATGTACAACTCTGCCAATTTGGATCCGCTGTAGCTTTCTTTCACGGGGATGAAATGAGCTACCTTGGTTAGCCTGTCAATGATGACCCATATTGAATCATATCCTGATTGGGTCCTAGGCAATCCCACTATGAAATCCATACCGATTTCTTCCCATTTCCATTCAGGCACTTTGAGTGGTTGCAATAATCCCGCGGGTCGTTGATGTTCTGCTTTCACCAACTGACATGTGTCACATAGGGCAACATGTTCCGCGACATCTCGCTTCATGCCATACCAGCAATACCTGTTCTTGAGGTCCTGGTACATCTTCGTACTCCCAGGATGAATGGAATAGTCGGAATCGTGAGCCTCCTTCAAAATTAATTCACGGATCTCCTTTACTTCAGGCACATAGATCCTTTTCCCGTGCCACACCGTACCTTGTTCATCCTCTCTGAAACCAGGAGCTTTATTTTCCTTGATGAGTTGCCTGATTTCTTGTATCTTCTCGTCGTTCTTTTGACCATCGCGTATGTCTTGCTCTAGTGTGGAGTCCACTTCCATGGCGATGGCTTCGCCACTATTCACAAGGCATATATTGAGCCTTATAACCTCGTCCTTCAATTCTGCAGGCATGTCTTTTAAGCTCAACTTATTGACTTGCACTTTCCGACTTAAAGCATCGGCCACGACGTTTGCCTTCCCAGGATGATAGTTGATGCCCACATCAAAGTCATTGATTAGCTCTAACCATCTCCTTTGTCTGAGGTTGAGATCTGGCTGTGTGAAAATGTACTTCAGACTCTTATGATCCGTATATATCTCTGTCCTCTTCCCCATCAAATAGTGTCACCAAATTTTCAACGCGTGTACCACTGCGGCTAGTTCTAGGTCATGTGTAGGATAGTTTTTCTCGTGCTTCCGGAGTTGTCAGGATGCATAAGCCACGAAATGCCCTTCTTGCATGAGAACACATCCCAACCCGTTTCCAGAGGCATCGTAGTACACCGTGAAATTCTTCTGTATATCTGGCATAACCAACACTGGGGCTGTTGTCAATCTTTTCTTTAGCTCCTGAAAACTCGTCTCGCACTGTGGCGTCCATGTGAATGTGATTCCCTTCTCCAACAGTTTGGTGAGGGGTCTCGAGATCTTAGAGAATCCCTCAATAAACCGTCGATAGTATCCAGCCAATCCCAAAAAGCTTCAAACTTCCCCGACATTTTCAGGGGTCTTCCACTTCTGTATATCCTCGATTTTGGCAGGATCCACGGAGATTCCTCCCTTCGAGATTATATGTCCTAAGAAGGGAACTCTCTTCAGCCAAAACTCACACTTGCTCAACTTGGCATATAGTTGGTGTTCTCTCAGCCTTTGCAACACCAACCTTAGATGTTTCTCATATTCTTCTTCATCTTTGGAGAAGACGAGAATGTCATCTATGAAAACCACCACAAATTTATCCAGATATTCCATGAATACCTTGTTCATGAGATACATGAAGTACGACGGGGCATTAGTTAGCCCGAAAGGCATGACAGTGTATTCATACAATCCGTACCGAGATACGAAAGCTGTCTTGGGAATATCAGATTGCCTTATCTTGAGTTGGTGGTATCCCGACCTGAGATCAATTTTCGAGAACACACAAGCTCCCCTCAACTGATCAAACAAGTCTTCAATGCGAGGTAATGGGTACTTGTTCTTGATGGTCACCTCATTCAAGGCACGGTAATCCACGCATAACCTTTGGCTTCCGTCCTTTTTGGGCACAAATATTACCGGAGCTCCCCATGGTGAGGAACTAGGGTGAATATACCCCTTCTCCGTCAATTCTCTCAAATGATCCTTGAGTTCTTCTAGCTGCTTGGAGTCCATCCGATAAGGTCTCTTGTATATCGGGGCTGTTCCAGACACTAGCTCAATTGCGAATTCCACATCACGATCGGGAGACATACCTGGCAACTCCTCGCCGGAAAAACATCTGGATATTCCCTGATGGTCCTGATTTCCTCAACTTTCATCTCAACTTGATTTAATTTAATGTCCCTCCTAGGCTCGTGTATTGTTATGAACTTTACTCTTGTGCCACTAGGGTGAGTTAGTTCCACCGTTCTGGTCGAACAATGGATGATTCCTTTATGTTTTATCAACCAATCCATACCCAAGATAATATCTATCCCTTGTGAATCTATCACTATGAGGTTAGCAGTAAATACTACCCCATTAATGTCTAGGTTCACTTTGGGACACACTTGTCTTGTCCTTATTTCTCCACCTGGAGAGTTTACGGCTAGCATATGGTTCATTTGTGTGGTTGCTAGGTCATGCTTCTTAACAAACCCTTGAGCAATGAACGAGTGGGTAGCACCAGAATCAAACAGCAGGGTTGCAATGTGTAAATTGGCAGGAAACTTACCAACTACCACGTCGGGTGCCTCTTGCGCTTCCTCCATAGTGACGTGGTTCACCCGTCCTCTCATTACATTCTGCTGTTGTGGCTGCGTGGGCTTCTTCTTTGGGCACTTATGGGCGTAGTGCCCCACTTCACCACAGCTAAAACATTGCACCCCAACCTTAGGTGCCTGGCCTTTGCTGTCTTGGGGTTGGTTTGGGGGTCCTTGCACTGTTGGTCGAGGTTGATATGTAGGGCGAGGCTGCTGTACGAACTGACGTTGTGACTGTATTGGTGCTGCCGGAGGCCTGTAATTCGGGTTGTACCCTCTTGGTGCTGAGTAGGGTACCGCAGCACGGTTCGTAGCTGTAACACCCCAAAAATCTTGTTAAGACCCTAAATCATGTTAAGAGGGGAATTTAAAAATTTTTGGACGTGTTGCATGTTGTGCAAAATTTCGAATTCAAACTGGAATTCAAATTAAACCCAAATCAGAAAAGAAATAGAAAAAAAAAGAAAACAGAAAAAAACCGGCCAGTGGGCCGCAACCCACCAGCCGGCCCAACCAGAACCCACGCCAGCCCGCAGCCGCGCGCGCCCCTTTCCTCCCACTGACAGGCGGGGCCTGCCAGTTCTTCGTCTACCTCGCGCCAACGCCGGACTCTCTCACCCCGAATCCAAACCGATCCGGATTTCTGCGAATCTCAGCGGAATTTCGCTCGGGGGCGACGCGAACTCGATCTAAACCACCCCGCCGCCCTCCCCCATCTATAAAAACCCTGGCCTCGTTCTGTTTTTCCACGCGATCTGCTGTTTTTCCTCTGGTGAGAACCCGAGCCTTCTCCGGCAAATTCTAGCCGATCTAAGCTCGGAAATTTCGATCTAACTCGCTGGTCTTGATCCACCGCCTCCGGGGAACCTTGCAGGTGCAGAAAACTCGGTGACTTGCGGTGTAAACACAGCGCCGACAAGCCTCGCCGTGAATTCACCTCGGACCTCGTCGCATATCACCTTCCAGGACCTCCGAGCTCAAGAAAACCCCCGAGGTGAGATCCCCGACCTCCCCTCTACCGATCTATGCCATAAGATCACAGTTCTAGGAAGAATTCTCAAAGATCCGAAAGTCTCCGGCGAGATCGCCGCTTCCCGCCGCCGTGCGCCGCCGGCAGCGCCGCCCGCGCTCAATCAGAGCGACGTGGCCGCTTGTGCGCCGTTTATTTTAAATCGCACGGTAGGGTTTAAATCCCCGCGTACCGGTTCGACGTTATAATCTCAGCCGTCGGTTTAAAATCGGACGGTCCACGTCAGCCCCGCGTTATAAAGACTGGAAATCTTACGTGCTACCCCCTGGGGTTCTCGGAAAATAAGAGCTAGCCCCAGAAACTTCTGATCTAGCCCCTGGAACTTCAGAAAATCATGTAAATTCATTTAAAAATCAGTTTTAGCCCCTGGACTTAATAAAAATTAGGAAAAACTCCTCTGTTATGAGTAGCTAGACCCCTGAGAATTCTTAAAATAATAGTATAGACCCTGTAGTGGGGTGAGTTTACCTTTTTAGCCCTGTTTAATATTTAATTTGGGAAATTGAATATGTGGCTAGTGTTTAAAATTTAAAAAGTGGGACAAACATATTGTCAAAATTAAGTTAAAAACTTTCTCAGTATTTAGAAAACTTTGGAGTGAGATAAAAACATATTTTGGGCTGAAGTGAATCTGTTTAATTTATTATTCACATTTAGGGACACATTTTTAAGTAAAGAATATTTTTAGAAAATAGGGAAAATAATTGTAAAATAGTTTACATCAGAGAAAAAGGTAAAAAATATATTAGAAAATATTTTAGATCAGAACCTATTCTGTTTAGATGATGTGTCTTGTTATTTTTATAATAAAGTTCACACTTAGGCATAGGAAATAAATCTGAAAATATAGCAACTAATAAATGATAAATGGAGTTTCTAAAATCCAAAGAATTCAGATTAGGGTTGGTAGAAATTATGAAGACACATATGGAGAAGGAAAATACCTTTCATGCATACTAGGTAGCTAAAAGGTGTAGTAATTGAATATAAGGAATTTATTTAAATTGGAAACTCATATATATAGCATGTAAGTATAAATGTGAACACAAAAGTAGGAATCATATACATATGATCAAAAGTGCATGCAAGCCACAAATCAACACACATGGAGTAACCACAACACATATAATGGTGAATGACTTTCATAAATATGAATGTGTGGTTTGTATGAAGTGGAAGTGTGAACTATGTCTTATGGATTGTTGTTTTTCTTTTGCTATGTGTGATGGTATGATGTAGAACCTGCTCAAGAGCAAGTTATTCCTTTCCAAGATCAGGACTACCCATTTCAAGAGCGGCAGGAAGGAGGCAAGTGTCCTTGACCACTTTGATCCTATACTAGGATGTGTAGTTAGAATTATTTGCATTGTAAAGTTAAATATGAAACCCATGCTAGGAAGTTACCCTAGAATTGCATCACCTTGTTTCCTTGTAGCTTGGGTTGGAATTTATTTTATCATTTCATTTATTATTATGCATATGTTTAGCCATGCTTAGAATGGGATATTTGGGATATGAGATCATCAGTTTATTTTACCATACTCTTGAATTAGATATTGTGAGTTATGTAGAGGTAGTGATCAAGGCAAGTTGGATGTTTTAGTTGTGTGCTTGGTGCACGAGACTCGGGTTTGTGTTTAGTACTTGCCTGGATCCTAAGGACCGGTTCATGGAGCATGTAACCTGGCTTTACAGTGCCAACCACATGCTGAGATGGGGCAGCTTGGACAATTAATTAGGTGTATCCCCGGCGTAGTATGGGTGTGTTGGATGGTGCGGGGAGTAGGTGTCAGCTGGACTACCATATGAACCGCAAGGCTCAAGAGGGGGCCACTGCAGCAGGGTTGGAGCCTCTTGTATGCTGTTAGGGGTGAAACCTCAGTGGGCCCATGCTCGTCGGGAATCCCTTTGTAAAGGCTTCGTAGTGATCTCCTGGCTACACACCTGGGAAGTGTGAATGTGGTTCGTAGCCCCAAGAACTCCTTTCTCTTGTTTTTAAGTTCACCCCTTGGTATGTAATGGTTGCGGAAGCTACGCTTGAACTCTTCCCAAGTGATGTTCTCAGGGTCATGATGGGCGGCCACGTAGGCGGTCCACCAATCAGCAGCAGGTCCATGCAATTGATGAGAGGCAAACAGCACCCTCTCATACCCTTGGCACTGTATGATCCTCATCTTTCTTTCAATGGTCTTTAGCCAATCATCGGCCTCCAGAGGTTCAGCAGCACTTGCAAACTTTGGAGGTTGAGTTCCTAGAAACTCACTCAACCTTGGTTGGCGTGGTGCAGCTTGTGGAGGTGGAACCTGATACAAGTTGGCCACCACTTGAGTCAAGTTCTGGATGAGCTGATTTTGATTCTCCAGCATTTGGTGGAGGGGATCAACTCCTTCATGGCGACCACCCCTGTCCTGGCCTCTAGAAAGATGAGGGTTGCCGGCCTCATCGTTGGTGTTGGCGGGGTTGGCAGCACGTCCTTTTCCTCTTCCGACCATCTGGCATATGATCAACCAAATGTTAATTTAAAGTATTACGTACTATCTTACTACTTTCACTTGTTTGTACTTTGAAGTGTTGAAGCTTTGTTATACTTTTCTGAGGGTTCATTTCTCACACAAAAATAAATGCAATATTATGTCATGTGGGTTCACACCCCAAAGCAAGACAATCTGAAGACGAGGCTGTGGACAATTGCTCATGGCTTCCACAACTCACGTCACACACCAAGCATTAACACACCATTAACTAACGTAATGACTCGACTACTCGACATCCTTCTAATTTAAGGGAAAGGCTCTACGCTACTCGTTTTCTTGAGCTGTCTCCTCGGGATCTTCCTCATCATTTCGGCTGCCTTCTGACTCTGCTTTAGGTGGGGAGGCTGCTGGTGGAGAAGTGCGACGACGCCTGATCGCTCGGTGATCTGGGGAGTCAGGAGTCCATGTATTATTCATGGTGACACACAGTTCATTCCCATCTCCTCTTTCTCTCGCCCTCAAGCAGGCTCGAAGCAACGCCTCGGTTTCCTTCAGGGTGTCCCGAACATCCTAAAGCTCTTGCTGACACTCCTGCAGTCGAGTGCTGAGCATAGCAGCATCCTCCAAGCACAAGTCCATGTGCTCATGGGAAATCCCTTGCTGCACTGGCGGGTACTTATACTCTGTTGTACCACTCTCACGCTGGAGGACATACATGTACTCAATCCTGTCCAGGTGGCGACGATAGATGTGACTCTGGCAGGTGATGGCACCTAGGTGACATCCTTCTCCTCATCGACCTGTGTTGCTCGACAAGCTGGAGAGCGGTGGATCTTGAGCAGCTGATTTTCATGGATAATCCTCATTTCTGAACTCCATTCTTCCCGCTTCTCCCGGATGGTCCTGGTGGAGCTATAGTGTATGATTACCTTGCCCGTATTGCCGGCGGCTTCGAGCATACGTCGAAGACGGTGCAACAAGCCTCCTACTGCCAATCCGTAGGAAAGGTACGTCACCGGACGGCTCTCCTCTCTTACGGCAAGGGCAACTACGGGAACTCTCCCTCCTGTGGACTTGCGAGCGGTGCGAATCATGCGAACCATCTAAAAACAAAAAACATTTAAACTTAGGTTAGATAAACTTTTTAAACAAAAAATCCTCTTTTGAATGAAAATTGGGGTAAGATGAAGAAAGTGACTCATCAAGTAACACTTTTCAACACACACCTTGTAAAATAGTTTTTAAGAAAATAGGGCCCTTAAATACGTCCATTTCTACCTAAGTCCACGTTCCTACGGGCAACCTTGGCTCTGATACCACTTCTGTCACACCCGGTTTCTCCGAAGAACAACCGAGTGAATATCACATGTATGCCAGGATCATTTTCTCATACATGTGATGACAAATAGTGAAGCATCATTTATTACAAGCCAGGTGTCAAATATAAATAAGTCTTACAAAGCATATGTCTCGATGAACGATAAATAGTTCATCATAAATAAATAAACTAGCAGCGGAATATTGTTCTTGTGGGCTCCATTACAGGTGTTGCCCGGGGGTCTCCATGAACCTAGAAACCTTCTTCGGGTCCAAAGTCTTGGTCATTATACACCACCTCATTATCTTGACCTGAGCAGCAATATAAACCAACAAAATATGCAAGGTTGAGTACCAATGGTACTCAGCAAGTGTGGGAAAAATATATCATGCATGGCTAGAACAAGGGGAAGTTGAACTCATGGTTAAAGCACTACGCAATTAATACCTACCACCTTAGCTTATTAAGCACCTACATTACTACACAGGTGAAATGGTCCCAATCTCCCATCCCATCATCATAATCAAATAACCATAACATCATTTCCAATGTTAAGCTCTCCGCTTAACATCCTTAACTTCCAAAACCATCACTCCTCTAATCATGAATAAGTCCAAGCCGCTCTTGACCGTGAGCACGGCTGTCATGACAGTTTTGACTCTGCAGAGTTTGTACCACTGTACCCACATGTAGTGATTTCATCCCCCGTTGCCGGGTGGACTAAAAGAACCTCCATTACGCCAGTGGCTACGAACCACATTCACACTTCCCAGTTGTGTAGCCAGGAGATCACTACGAAGCCTTTACAAAGGGATTCCCGACGAGCGTGGGCCCACTGAGGTTTCACCCCTAACAGCATACAAGAGGCTCCAACCCCGCTGCAGTGGCCCCATCTTGAGCCTTGCGGTTCATATGGTAGTCCAGCTGACACCTACTCCCCGCACCATCCAACACACCCATACTACGCCGGGGATACACCTAATTAATTGGCCAAGCTGCCCCATCTCAGCATGTGGTTGGCACTGTAAAGCTAGGTTACATGCTCCATGAACCGGTCCTTAGGATCCAGGCAAGTACTAAACACAAACCCGAGTCTCGTGCACCCAGCACACAACCAAAACATCCAACTTGCCTTGATCCCTACCTCTACATAACTCGCAATATCTCATTCAAGAGTATGGTAAAATAAACTGATGATCTCATATCCCAATTATCCCATTCTAAGCATGGCTAAGCATATGCATAATAATAAATGACATGATAAAATAAATCCCAACCCAAGCTACAAGGAAACAAGGTAATGCAATTCTAGGGAAACATCCTAGCATGGGTTTCATCTTTTCAATTGACAATGCAAATAATTCTATCTACACATCCTAGTATGGGATCAAAGTGGTCAAGGACACTTGCCTCCTTCCTGCTGTTCTTGAAATGGGTAGTCCTGATCTTGGAAAAGAATAACTTGCTCTTGAGCAGGTTCTACATCATACCATCACACATAGCAAAAGAAAAACAAGAATCCATAAGACATAGTTTACACTTCCACTTCATACAAACCACACATTCACACTTATGAAAGCTATTCACATTTCTATGTGTTATGGTTACTCTATGTGTGTTGATTTTGGCTTTCATGCATTTTTAAACATGTGTATATGATTCCTACTTTTGTATTCACATTTATGCTTGCATACTTTATATGAATTTCTAATTTAAATAAATCCCTTATATTTAATTGATACACACTTTAACTACCAAGTATGCATGAAAGGTATTTTCCTACTTCATATGTGTCTTCAAACCTTCTACCAACCCTAAACTAAATTCTTTGGATTTTGGAAACTTCATTTATTATTTTCTAGTTATTTATACCTAGCTTGCTATATTTTCAGATTTATTTTCAATGTCTAAATGTGAACTTTATTATGAAAATAACAAGACACATCATCTAAACAGAATAGGTTCTGATCTAAAATATTTAATAACCTATTTTTGACCTTTTCCTCTGATGTAAACTATTTTACATTTATTTTCCTAATTTTCAGAACTATTCTTTACTTAAAAATGTGTCCCTATAACTAATAAATGTGAATAATAAATTAAACATATTCATTTCAACCAAAAATCTATTTTTATCACACTCCAAAGTTTTCTAAGTACTGAGAAAGTTTTTAATTTAAATTTGACAATATGTTTGTCCCACTTTTTAAATTTTAAATACTAGCCACATATTCAATTTCCTAAATTTAATATCAAACAGGGTTAAAAAGGTAAACTCACCCCACTACAGGGTCTATAATATTATTTTAACAATTTTCAGGGGTCTAGCTATACATAACAGAGGAATTTTTCCTAATTTTTATTAAGTCCAGGGGCTAAAACTGATTTTTAAATGAATTTACATGATTTTTTGAAGTTCCAGGGGCTAGATCAGAAGTTTCCGGGGCTAGCTCTTATTTCCCGAGAACCCCAGGGGGTAGCACGTAAGATTTCCAGTGTTTATAACGCGGGGCTGACGTGGACCGTCCGATTTAAAACAGACGGCTGAGATTATAACGTCGAACCGGTACGCGGGGATTTAAACTCTACCGTGCGATTTAAAATAGACGGCGCACAAGCGGCCACGTCGCTCTGATCGAGCGCGGGCGGCGCTGCCCGGCGGCGCACGGCGGCGGGAGGCGGCGATCTCGCCGGAGAGTTTCGGATCTTCGTCAATTCTTCCTAAAACTGTGATTTTATGGCATAGATCGGTGGAGGGGAGGTCGGGGATCTCACCTCGGGGGTTTTCTTGAGCTCGGAGGTCCTGGAAGGCGGTCGGCGATGAGGTCCGAGGTGAATTCACGGCAAGACTCGTCGGCGCTGTGTTTGAACCGCAAACCATTTAGTTTTCTGCACCTGCGAGGTTCCCCGGAGGCGGTGGATCAAGACCAGCGAGTTAGATCAGAATTTCCGAGCGTAGATCGGCCAGAATTCACCGGAGGGGCTCGGGTTCTCATCGGAGTAAAAACGGCGGATCGCGTGGGAAAAACAGAACGAGGCCGGGGTTTTTATAGACGGGGGAGGGCGGTGGGTTTGTTTAGATTGAGTGGGAGTCCTCCGGAACAAGAATTCGGCCGGAAATCCGGTCGGTTGCGATCGCGCGCGCGCGGGTGAACAGTCCGAGTTTCGGACGATCGGGGGTTAGGGATGACAGGTGGGTCCCACCTGTCTGAGAGAGAGAGCGCGGGCGCGCGGCTGCGGGCTGGCGCGGGGGCAGGGTGGGCCGGCTGGTGGGTTTCGGCCCACTGGCCGGTTTTTTTCTGTTTTCCTTTTTATTTTTCTATTTCTTTTCTGTTTTGAGTTTAATTTGAATTCCAGTTTAAATTTGAATTTTTGCAACACATGCAACACGTCCAAAAATTTTTAAACTCCCCTCTGAACAGGATTTTGTGGTGTCAAAAAAGTCGGAGTAGGAGCTTTGTTGACGCTCCTCACGATCTTGACGCCTCTCTAGTTGAGACGTATTCGCAATGAGGGTTTGCAGCAACTCCGTGTGCTGCTGATGAGAGCCCGCCATCACTGCCACAATGTCAGCCAAAGTAACCGTTGGCGGTGGCGGTGGCGGTTGTTGCTGTTGCTGCTGCTGTTGCTGTCCCGAGGAGTCCTCGGGAGGTTGTCGGGAGGTCTCTCCCCCCTGACTGGAACCCCCAACATCCGGGTTGGCACGAGTACGAGTCATTCTGAAATTCAAAACAGCAGCGATCAGCACAGGTCATACTTAAAATTCCATATGCAACAGTAGGTATTGAAGTGACGCATGAATAATTTGCACAACATTCACATATATTGATAAAGCATAAACTTTATACAAGATACATTAGTCTCGGATCCCCAAAAAGTCATGCTCATGTCGTCACTACCTATACATGCACTACTGTCTACACGACATGTCATCGATTACAAAAGTTTGGATTACATCACTCTTGCTGCCCTATTTGGCAACGGTCACCCCCTACTCAGAGTAGAACTCGACCTCCTACGGGTCGTCTTCCTCCGGTACCTCTGCTGGTGGCTCTGGGTCCACAACCTCCTCTTCCGGCTCGAGTTCCCCCATTGCCGGAAGACCCAAGACTACAGGTACGGCACCTACCACCGGTATGCCCAGTACCGGAGGTACGAGGTCCTGCAACACGTGCACCTCATCCATGGCCTGGTTGTAGTCCTCTTCCCAGCCTGCCCCTCCTCAATAGCGTCGTCCCGCTCTTGAGTAAGGACCTCGTTCTGCTGGGTCAGAGCCTCCACCTGCTGTTGCAAATCCGTGATGTCGACACGGCTTTTCCTCTTCGCCTTCTTCAGACGATGCAACTGATTATGTTGTTCGTTCAGTCGCTTAATCGTCGGAAGGAGCACATTGCGGAGTGCGCTGTGAGCACTCTCGAAATGGTCTCCACGGCTTGTGCTCTCCTTGAGCTTCGCAGCAAGACAATCTGTATGAACAGCTTGGCTGTCCATCACGGCTTTTCCTACCCTCAATTGGATACTAAGGTTTGCCTCCGCGGGATTGTACCTTGGACAACCCAGATCGGTTGCCTCCATATACCTCCCTTCGCACACGTGATTAGCCCATCCCTCCACCGGAACCAGCGCGTATGGAGTGCCCTCCATAGCTCTCACGTGTAGTTGGCAGAAACGCGACATGGTGTCGCGGCCTGCCACTTGCCACATACCCTCCGGTTGTCTACCTCTCACCGTGACGGTGAACGGCGCCCAACCGGGTGGCGTAGGTCCTGCAGGAACTTCGACATGGATCGTCCACGTCTTGTTTCCCTCCTCGCCTTCTTCCTTGGTGAAGTACTGCAGCATCTTGCTGTATCCAAAATATTGAAGCGTTTGCCTCAACATTTCCGGACAGCCGCTGCGGTGAGAACAGTGGGACACTGTCACACCCGGTTTCTCCAAAGAACAACCGAGTGAATATCACATGTATGCCAGGATCATTTTCTCATACATGTGATGACAAATAGTGAAGCATCATTTATTACAAGCCAGGTGTCGAATATAAATATGTCTTACAAAGCATACGTCTCGATGGACGATAATAAGTTCATAACATGTAAATAAAATAGAAGCGGAATATTATTCTTGTGGGCTCCGTCACAGGAGTTGCCCGGGGGGACTCCATGAACCTAGAATCCTTCTTCGGGTCCGAAGTCATGGTCATTGAACACCACATCATCCCCTTGACTTGAGCAGCAATTTAAACCAACAAATATGCAAGTTTGAGTACTGTTGGTACTCAGCAAAAAGTTATGTCATGCATGGCCAGAACAAGGAGAGGTTGAACTCATGGTTAAAGCACTACGCAATTAATACCTATCACCTTAGCTTATTAAGCACCTACATTACTATACAGGTGAAATGGTCCCAATCTCCCAACCCATCATCAGAATCAAATAACCATAACATCAATCCCAATGTTATGCTCCCCGCTTAACATCCTCAACTTCCAAAGCCATCATCCCCTAATCATGAATAAGTCCAAGCCGCTCTTGACCGTGAGCACGGCTGTCATGACAGTTTTGACTCTGCAGAGTTTGCACCACTGTACCCACATGTAGTGATTTCATCACCCGTTGCCGGGTGGACTAAAAGAACCTCCATTATGCCAGTGGCCACGAACCACATTCACACTTCCCAGGTGTGTAGCCAGGAGATCACTACGAAGCCTTTACAAAGGGATTCCCGACAAGCATGGGCCCACTGAGGTTTCACCCCTAACAGCATACAAGAGGCTCCAACCCCGCTGCAGTGGCCCCCTCTTGAGCCTTGCGGTTCATATGGTAGTCCAGCTGACACCTATTCCCCGCACCATCCAACACACCCATACTATGCCGGGGATACACCTAATTAATTGGCAAAGCTGCCCCATCTCAGCATGTGGTTGGCACGGTAAAGCCAGGTTACATACTCCATGAACCAGTCCTTAGGATCCAGGCAAGTACTAAACACAAACCCGAGTCTCGTGCACCCAGCACCAACCAATTCATCCAACTTGCCTCGATCCCTACCTCTACATATCTCATAATATCTCATTCAAGAGTAAGGTAAATAAATTGATGATCTCATATCCCACTTATCCCATTCTAAGCATGGCTAAGCATAAGTAATATGAATGAATGACATGATAAAATAAATCCCAACCCTAGCTACAAGGAAACAAGGTAATGCAATTCTAGGGAAACTTCCTAGCATGGGTTTCATATTTCAATTGACAATGCAAATAATTCTATCTACACATCCTAGTATAGGATCAAAGTGGTCAAGGACACTTGCCTTCTTCCTGCTGCTCTGAGAATGGAAAGTCTTGGTCTTGGAAGGGGAGAACTTGCTCTGGGGCATGTTCTACTCATGCCAATACACATAGCAAAAGAAAACAACAATCCATAAGACATAGTTCACACTTTCACTTCATACAAACCACACATACATATGAAAGTCATTCACATTACTATGTGTTGTGGTTATCCTAGATGTGTTGATTTTTAGCCTACATGCACTCTTAAACATATGTATATGATTTCTAACTTTTGTATTCAGATTTCTGTTTGCACACTATATATGAATTTCCAATTTAAACAAATTCTTTAATACACTCTTTAGCTACCAAGTTTGCATGGAAGGTAATTTCCTACTCCAAATGGGTTTTCAGATCTTCTACCAAATCCTAAACTGAAGTCTTTGGATTTGGAGACTTCATTTATCATTTTTTAGTTATGCATACCTATTTTCCTATATTTTCCAGATTTATTTTCTATGCCTAAAAGTGAGTTTTAAATATTAAATAGTAGTGCATATCATCTAAACAGAATAGGTTCTGATCTAAAATATTAAATAATATATTTTTGAACTTCTCCTCTGATGTGAACTAATTTAAATTTATTTTACCAATTTTCGGAATTATTTTCCTAACCTAAAAATGTATCCCTATAACTAATAAATGTGAACAATCAATTAGACAGATTCATTTCAGCTTAAAATCTATTTTTAACTCATTCTAAAGTTTTCCATGTGTTAGGAGAGTTTTAAATTTGAATTTACAATGTGTTTGTCTCACCTTTTTAAATTTAAATCCTAATCACATATTCAAATTTCTGAATTTAATATAATATATGGTCAAAAAGGTAAATCCACCCTACTACAGGGTCTAATTTTTTATTTCATAAATTTCCAGGGGTCTAACTACACATAACATAGGGGTTTTCCTAATTTTTATTAAGTCCAGGGGCTAAAACTTATTTTTAAATGAATTTACATGAATTTCTGAAGTTCCAGGGGCTAGATCAGAAGTTTCCGGGGCTAGCTCATGTTTTCCGAGATCCCCAGGGGGTAGCGCGTAAGAATCCCGGCCTTTATAAGGCGGGGCTGATGTGAACCGTCCGATTTAAAATAGACGGCTCAGATTAGATCGCCGAACCGGTACGCGCGGGTTTTGATTCTACCGTGCGATTTAAAATAGACGGTGCACAAGGGGCCACGTCGCCCTGGCCGGAGCCAGCCCGCGCTGCCCGGCGGCGGGAGGCGGCAATCTCGCCGGAGATCTTCGGATTTTCATCTATACTTCCTAAAACTTGGATTTCATGGCATAGAACGGTAGAGGGGAAGTCGGGGATCTCACCTCGGGGGTTTTCTTGAGCTCGGAGGCCCTAGAAGGCGGTCGGCGGCGAGGTCCAAGGTGAAAACGCGACGGTGCTCGTCGGAGCTGTGTCTAGAGCACAAAACACCGGATTTCCTTCACTTGCGAGATTCCCCGGAGGCGGTGGAACATGATCAGCGCATTAGATCAGGAAATCCGAGCTAGGATCGAAGGAAAACGGCAGGAGAAGCTTCGGTTCTCACCGGGAGGAAAAACAGCCGATCGTGGGGGGAAACAGGGCGATGTCGACGTTTATATAGGCGAGGGGGGGCGGCGGTCTGTTGGGATCGAGTTGGAGTCGTCCGGGACTAGGAGTCGGGGTGGGGACGCGGTTTCTGGAGTTGGTTGCGATCGGGCGCGGGGGGGGGGGGGGGAGTCCGGTCGGTTGGCGCGAGCGGAAGGTAGGAGATGACACGCGGGCCCCGCGTGTCAGTGAGAGGAAGAGAGGGCGCGCGGTTGTGGGCTGGCGCGGAGGAATAGTGGGCCGGCTGGCGGGTTTCGGCCCACTGGTCGGCTGGGGTTTTCTTTTTCTTTTTTCTTTTCTTTTCTGTTTTGATTTGAATTTGAATTCCAGTTTAAATTTGAATTTCTGCACCACATGCAGTATGTCCAAAATTTTTTAAATTCTCCTCTTAACAGATTTTGGGGTGTTACAGCTCTACCCCCCTTAAAAGAAATCTCGTCCTCAAGATTGGTGGTTCTAGGAAAATAATTCCGGAAACCGTGCCTTAAGCTCGTCTTCTCGCTCCCATGTGGCTGTAACACCCCAAAATCCTGTCAAGAGGGGAATTTAAAAAATTTTGGACGTGTTGCATGTGTTGCAAAAATTTAAATTCAAACTGGAATTCAAATTCAAATTCAAACCAGAAAGAAATGGAAAACCGAAAAAAACCGGCCAGTGGGCCGAAACCCACCAGCCGGCCCACCCCATCCCGCGCCAGCCCGCAGCCGCGCGCGCCCCCCTTCTTCCCACTGACAGGCGGGGCCCGCCAACCTTTCTTCCTCCTCGCGCTCGCGCCCGCGCTCGGCCGGACTCTCTCACCCCGAATCAAAACCGACCCGGATCCTCGCGTATCCCAGCCGAATTTCGTTCGTGGGCGACGCAAACTCGATCACAACCGAACGCCGCCCTCCCCCGTCTATAAAAACCCCGGCATCGTCCTGTTTTTCCCCACGATCCGCCGATTTTCTCTCCGGTGAGAACCCGAGCCCCTCCGGCGAATTCTGCCCGATCTACGCTCGGGAATTCTGATCTAACTCGCTGGTCTTGATCCACCACCTCCGGGGAACCTCGCAGGTGTAGAAAATGCGGTGGTTTGCGGTTCAAACACAGCGCCGACGAGCCTCGCCGTGAATTCACCTCGGACCTCGTCGCCGACCGCCTTCCAGGACCTCCGAGCTCAAGAAAACCCTCGAGGTGAGATCCCCGACCTCCCCTCCACCGATCTATGCCATAAAATCACAGTTTTAGGAAGAATTGACGAAGATCCGAAACTCTCCGGCAAGATCGCCGCCTCCCGCCGCCGTGCGCCGCCGGGTAGCCCGCGCTCGATCAGAGCGACGTGGCCGTTTGTGCGCCGTCTATTTTAAATCGCACGGTAGAGTTTAAATCCCCGCGTACCGGTTCGACGTTTTAATCTCAGCCGTCTGTTTTAAATCGGACGGTCCACATCAGCCCCGTGTTATAAAGGCTGGAATTCTTACGCGCTACCCCCTGGGGTTCTTGGAAAATAAGAGCTAGCCCCAGAAACTTCTGATCTAGCCCCTGGAACTTCAGAAAATCATGTAAATTCATTTAAAAATCAGTTTTAGCCCCTGTACTTAATAAAAATTAGGAAAAAACCCCTCTGTTAATTGTAGCTAGACCCCTGGAAATTCTTAAAATAATATAATGGACCCTGTAGTGGGGTGAGTTTACCTTTTTAACCCTATTTGATATTAAAGTTAGGAATTTGAATATGTGGCTACTATTTAAAATTTAAAAGGTGGGACAAACATATTGTCAAATTTAAATTAAAAACTTTCCCAGTACTTAGAAAACCTTGGAGTGAGATAAAAATAGATTTTTGGCTGAAATGAATCTGTTTAATTGATTATTCACATAGGAACACATTTTTTTAGTAGAGAATAATTCTGAAAATTAGAAAATAAATGTAAAATAGTTTACATCAGAGGAAAAGTCCAAAAATATATTATTAAATATTTTAGATCAGAACCTATTCTGTTTAGATGATGTGTCTTATTATTTTCATAATAAAGTTCACATTTAGGCATAGGAAATAAATCTGAAAATATAGCAACTAGGAAATGATAAATGAAGTTTCTAAAATCCAAAGAATTCAGTTTAGGGTTATTAGAAGGACTGAAGACACATATGGAGTAGGAAAGTACCTTTCATGCATACTTGGTAGCTAAAAGGTGTAGTAATTGAATATAAGGAATTTATTTAAATTGGAAACTCATATATATAGTATGCAAGCATAAATATGAATACAAAAGTAGAAATCATATACACATGTTTAAAAGTGCATGTAAGCCAAAGATCAACATACATAGAGTAACCACAACACATAGAATTTGTGAATGGCTTTCATAAATGTGAATGTGTGGTTTGTATGAAGTGGAAGTGTGAACTATGTCTTATGGATTATTGCTTTTCTTTTGCTATGTGTGATGGTATGATGTAGAACCTGCTCCAGAGCAAGTTCTCCCTTTCCAAGATCAGGACTACCCATTCCAAGAGCAGCAGGAAGGAGGCAAGTGTCCTTGACCACTTTGATCCCATACTAGGATGTGTAGATAGAATTATTTGCATTATCAATTGAAAAGATGAAACCAATGCTAGGAAGTTTCCCTAGAATTGCATTACCTTGTTTTCCTCGAAGCTTGGGTTGGGATTTTCTTTATTATGTCATTCATTCATATTACTTATGCTTAGCCATGCTTAGAATGGGATAAGTGGGATATGATATCATCAACTTGTATACCTTATTCTTGAATGAGATATTATGAGTTATGTAGAGGTAAGGATCAAGGCAAGTTGGATGTTTTGGTTGGTGTTGGGTGCACGAGACTCGGGTTTGTGTATAGTACTTGCCTGGATCCTAAGGACCGGTTCATGGAGCATGTAACCTAGCTTTACCGTGCCAACCACATGCTGAGATGGGGCAGCTTGGCCAATTAATTAGGTGTATCCCCGGCGTAGTATGGGTGTGTTGGATGGTGCGGGGAGTAGGTGTCAGCGGGACTACCATATGAACCGCAAGGCTCAAGAGGGGGCCACTGCAACGGGGTTGGAGCCTCTTGTATGCTGTTAGGGGTGAAACCTCAGTGGGCCCACGCTCGTCGGGAATCCCTTTGTAAAGGCTTCGTAGTGATCTCCTGGCTACACACCTGGGAAGTATGAATGTGGTTCGTGGCCACTGGCATAATGGAGGTTCTTTTAGTCCACCCGGCAACGGGGGATGAAATCACTACATGTGGGTACAGTGGTACAAACTCTGCAGAGTCAAAACTGTCATGACAGCCGTGCTCACGGTCAAGAGCGGCTTGGACTTATTCATGGTTAGAGGAGTGATGGTTTTGGAAGTTGTGGATGTTAAGCGAGGAGCTTAACATTGGAAATGATGTTATGGTTATTTGATTACGATGATGGGATGGGAGATTGGGACCATTTCACCTGTGTAGTAATGTAGGTGCTTAATAAGATAAGGTGATAGGTATTAATTGCGTAGTGCTTTAACCATGAGTTCAACCTCCCCTTGTTCTAGCCATGCATGACATAACTTTCCCACACTTGCTGAGTACCATCGGTACTCAACCTTGCATATTTGTTGGTTTATATTGCTGCTCAGGTCAAGATAATGAGGTGGTGTATAATGACCAAGACTTTGGACCCGAAGAAGGTTTCTAGGTTCATGGGGACCCCCGGGCAACGCCTGTGATAGAGCCCTCAAGAATAATATTCCCCTGCTAGTTTATTTACTTGTGATGAACTTATTATTGTCCATCGAGACATTTGCTATGTAAGACTTATTTATATTCGACACCTGGCTTGTAATAAATGATGCTTCACTATTTATCATCACATGTATGAGAAAATGATCCTGGCATACATGTGATATTCACATGGTTGTTCTTCGGAAAAACCGGGTGTGACAGTGGCTTCCTCTTCTGAGTGATGCTTCCGCTGCACCTTGCACATCCGGATTCTTTTATTTCTTGTGAGTCGTTCCATTGTCTCCAAAATCTTGACCGGTTGCTCGGCATAACACAGATCCTCTCCTACATCAACCTCATTTATGGGTAACATCTCTTCAGACGTCCTCAGACATTTCTTGAGCTATGACACATGGAATACATCGTGCACATCCGATAAGCAAGCCGGTAGTTCTAGTTGATATGCCACTTCGCCTTTCCTCTCTAGAACTTGAATGGGTCCGATGTATCGAGGTGATAACTTCCCTTTTACCTTGAACCGACGAAGTCCTCGGATAGGGGACACCTTGAGGTAGGCATAGTCCCCCACGTTGAAAATGAGCGCTCTTCTCCGTACACCTTGAGGTAGGCATAGCTCTTTTTTCGTCTCTGTGCTATCCTCAAGTTGTTGCGGATTTCCCTCACTTTCACCTCGGCTTCTTGTAGTACTTCGGGCCCGAACACTTTACTTTCCCCCGTTTGGTTCCAAAATAGGGGAGTTCTGCACTTCCTCCCATACAAGGCCTCAAATGGTGACATCTTCATACTAGCCTGATAGCTGTTGTTATAGGAGAACTCCGCATATGGTAAGTTCTTATCCCAACTCCTATTGTTCTTGAGCGCACACGCTCTCAGCATATCCTCAAGGATCTGATTGGTTCTTTCCGTCTGCCCGTCAGTCTGGGGGTGATAGGCAGAACTGAAATTTAGATGGGTTCCCATGGTTTCATGTAACTTCTGCCAGAACCTTGAGGTGAACTGTGTCCCTCGATCTGACACTATCTTCTTTGGCACTCCATGGAAACACACGATCCTTGACATGTATAATTCTGCCAATTTGGATCCGCTTTAGATTTCTTTCACGGGGATGAAATGAGCTACCTTGGTTAGCCTGTCGATGATGACCCATATCGAATCATATCCCGATTGGGTCCTGGGTAGTCCCACTATGAAGTCCATACCTATTTCTTCCCATTTCCATTCAGGCACATTGAGTGGTTGCAACAGTCCAGCGGGTCGTTGATGTTCTGCCTTCACCAACTGACAAGTGTCACATAGGGCAACATGTTCCGCGACATCTCGCTTCATGCCATACCACCAATACCTGCTCTTGAGGTCATGATACATCTTCGTACTCCCAGGATCAATGGAATAGTCGGAATCATGAGATTCCTTCAAAATGAATTCACGGATCTCCTTCACCTCAGGCACACAGATTCTTTTCCCGTGCCACACCATACCTTGTTCATCCTCTCTGAAACCAGGGGCTTTATTATCCTTGATGAGTTCTCTGATTTCTTGTATCTTCTCATCAGTCTTTTGACCATTGCGTATATCTTGCTCTAATGTGGAGTCCACTTCCATGGCGATGGCTTCACCACTATTCACCAGACATAGATTGAGTTTTATAACCTCTTCCTTCAATTCTGTAGGCATGTCCTTCAAGCTCAACCTATTGACCTGCACCATCCGGCTTAAAGCATCTGCAACGACGTTCGCTTTCCCAGGATGATAGTTGATGCCCACATCAAAGTCGTTGATCAGCTCTAACCATCTCCTTTGTCTGAGGTTGAGATCTGGCTGTGTGAAAATGTACTTTAAGCTCTTATGGTCCGTATATATCTCTGCCCTTTTCCCCATCAAGTAATGCCGCCAAATCTTCAACGTGTGTACCACGGCGGCTAGCTCTAGGTCATGCGTAGGATAGTTCTTCTCGTGTTTCCAGAGCTGCCGGGACGCATAAGCCACGACATGCCCCTCTTGCATGAGAACACATCCCAACCCGTTTCCAGAGGCATCACAATACACCGAAAAGTTCTTCTGCATATCTGGCATAACTAGCACTGGGGCTGTTGTCAATCTTTTCTTCAGTTCCTGAAAACTCGTCTCGCACTGCGGTGTCCATGTGAATGTGATTCCCTTCTCCAACAATTTGGTGAGGGGTCTCGAAATTTTGGAAAAACCCTCAATAAACCGTCGATAATACCCAGCCAATCCTAAGAAGCTCCGAACTTCCCCGACATTCTCAGGGGTCTTCCACTTCTGTACATCCTCGATCTTGGCGAGATCTACGGAGATTCCTCCCTCCGAGATTATATGTCCTAAGAAGGGAACTCTCTTCAACCAAAATTCACACTTGCTCAACTTGGCATATAGTTTGTGTTCTCTCAGCTTTTGCAACACCAACCTTAGATGTTCCTCATGTTCTTCTTCATCTTTGGAGAAGACGAGAATGTCATCAATGAAAACCACCACAAATTTGTCCAGATATTCCATGAATACCTTGTTCATGAGATACATGAAGTATGCCGGGGCATTAGTTAGCCCGAAAGGCATGACGGTGTATTCATACAGCCCGTACCGAGATACGAAAGCTGTCTTTGGAATATCAGTTTGCCTTATCTTAAGTTGGTGGTATCCCGACCTGAGATCAGTTTTCGAGAACACACAAGCTCCCCTCAACTGATCAAACAAGTCTTTAATGTGAGGTAATGGTTACTTGTTCTTTATGGTTACTTCATTCAACGCACGGTAGTCTACGCACAACCTTTGGGTTCCGTCCTTCTTGGGCACAAATATCACTGGAGCTCCCCATGGTGAGGAACTAGGACGAATGTACCCCTTCTCTATCAATTCTCTTAAATGTTCCTTGAGGTGGACAACTTGCACCAAGTTCCACCTCCACAAGCTGCACCACGCCAACCAAGGTTGAGTGAGTTTCTAGTGACTCAACCTCCAAAGTTTTCAAGTGCTGCTGAACCTCTGGAGGCAGATGACTGGCTAAAGACCATTGAGATCAAGATGAGGATCATACAATGCCAATTGTATGAGAGGGTTCTGTTTGCCTCTCACCAATTGCATGGACCCGCTGCTGATTGGTGGACCGCTTACGTAGCAGCCCATCATGACCCCGAGAACATCACATGGGAAGAGTTCAAGCGCAGTTTCCGCAACCATTGCATACCAAGGGGTGAACTCAAAAACAAGAGGAAGGAGTTCTTGGGACTGCAGCAAGGAAACATGACTGTGAGGGAATACCTCACTAAGTTCACCCAACTATCCCGTTATGCACCACGGGACATCGAAACTGATGAGCAGAAACAGGACTGCTTTGTGGAAGGGCTTACTGCGGAGATGCAATGTGCAATGTCCTCCAACGAGTATGAAAGCTTCCATAAGATGGTAGACAGAGCATTTGTTGTGGAGAGGAAGCTGAAGGCCTTGGAAAATGAAAACAAGAGGAAGGCGGGATGGTCACACCAATCCTCGGGTAGCAACACACGCCCACAACTGATGCAGCCACCCGCAGGGCAGACGAGCCGTGCTGTGGTACCCTACTCAGCACCGAGAGGGTACAACCCGAATTTCAGGCCTCCGTCAGCACCAGCACAGCCACAACGTCAGTTTGTACAGCAGCCTCGTCCCACATATCAACCTCAACCAGCAGTGCAAGGACCACAGAACCAACCCCAAGACAACAAAGGCCAGACACCTAAGGTTGGGGTGCAATGCTTCAACTGTGGTGAAATCAGGCACTACGCCCATAAATGCCCAAAGACGAAGCCCATGCCGCCACCACAGCAGAATGTGATGCAAGGACGGGCGAACCACGTGACCATGGAGGAAGCGCAAGAGGCACCTGACGTGGTAATTGATAAGTTTCCTGCCAATTTACACATTGCAACCCTGTTGTTTGATTCTGGTGCTACCCACTCGTTCATTGCTCAAGGGTTTGTTAAGAAGCAGGATCTAGCAACAACTCAAATGGACCATATGCTAGCAGTAAACTCTCCAGGGGGAGAGATGAGGACAAGACAAGTGTGTCCCAAGGTGAATCTAGACATTAATGGGGGTGTATTTACTGCAAACCTCATAGTGATAGACTCACAAGGGATAGATATTATTTTGGGTATGGATTGGTTGACCAAACACAAAGGAATCATCAATTGTTCGACAAGAACGGTGGAACTAACTCACCCTAGTGGCACAAGAGTAAAGTTCATAACCATACAAGAGTCTAGGAGGGACATTAAACTTTTCGGAGGAGTTACCAGGTATGCCCCCCGATCGTGAAGTGGAATTCGCGATTGAGCTAGTGCCTGGAACAGCTCCGATATACAAGAGGCCCTATCGGATGGACTCCAAACAGCTGGAAGAACTCAAGGAACATTTAAGAGAATTGATAGAGAAGGGGTACATTCGTCCTAGTTCCTCACCAACGTCATTGACGTCCAGCTTGATGATGTTTTGCAGGAGGAGCGTGAACGCATTCAAGAGGAGGTTGAGCGAGAGATCAAGGAAGAGAAGATGGCGCGACTTCAAGCCAAGCTTGTGTGCTTCCACAAATCGTGAGGCGGCATCATCCAGAAGGCCTACACACGCGAAGCCACCGCTCACAAGGTAAATTCACCGATACCACTCGAAGAACTCGTGCAACTCATAGATGTATCAGTCACGTCGAAGTATAGCGCCGATGTAGAGAAGATGGCGTAATAAGTAGTTGATAAGCTCAAGAATTCTTTTGACACATTAAAAACTGACATAGAGAACATGATAGATCAGAACCTTCATCGCCAGATTCGATGTACCATGCAGCATATGCAAGACGAGGCAGTAGGCAAACGTGTAGAAGCTAACTCGAGCAGTGCAGCAGGGAACTCAGCTAGTGCTCTACCACCTTCCATGCTATCTACGTACATGCAAGTTAGGCAACCTATCAAGAATGTGCAGCTGCCATACTACCAAATGGTGGGATATGGACCTTCCATTCCACCCACAGAGAATGGTGTATCGCTCGAGCTGGTACCCGATGTGTACTTACCTCCAATACCCCCACAAGTTTCACCGTGCAACTTGCTTGAGCCTCCCATGCAACAAAACCAAGCACCACACGAAGAGCTCAAGGAACAGTTGGCTAGAACACTTAGAGAACTCGAGGTGATGAGAACCACAATTAGAAACTACCGAAAACCTTACCCTGACCATTACGACAATGTCCCATATCCCAGAGGCTTTAGGGTGCTAGATTTCACTAAGTTTAGTGGGGAGGACTCTAAAATAACTCAGGAACACGTAGGTGAATTCTTGATCCGGTGTAACGATGTGGGAGTCACGGATGCTCACCAGATCAGATTGTTCCCCTTGTCCCTAACCGGCACGGCCTTTAGCTGGTCTACATTTTTGTCACCAAATTATGTCTTAGCTTGGCCGTATCTAGAACAAAAAGTTCCACGAGTACTTCTTCACTGGCAAGGTAGAGCTAAGATTGTTCCATCTAACTGCGGTGATATAAAGACATAATGAGCTCGTGGGTGAATACATCAAACGGATTAGGGAAACACGAAACAAATGTTTTAGCCTAACCATATGGGAGAAAGATTTGGCCAACCTAGCATTTGCAAGGCTGTTACCTTACCTCGAGGAGAATATGGAGGGCGTTGAGTTTGGGGACGTCAATCAGGTTCTGCAATGCGCTGTGGCACACGAGAACCGAGCCAAAGTGTCTAAGGCACAAGGCCGGTTTAAGGAGATCAACCACATGGACCGGGAGAGGCAACACGTCAACCAACTTGGAGATGATTCGGCCAGTGACGAAGAGATGGAAGTGTGTGTAACTGAATGGGTTGAAAACCACAAGAAAAAGCCTCTGGCTTGCACTTTTTGAAGCCCAACCCCGGAAAGGAGGAGATAAAGTTCACCTTTGACGTAACGAAGTGTGACAAGCTTTTCGACGTGCTACTACAAAACAAAGGGATCAAGTTGAAGAATGGCCATGTTATCCCTTCACCCGAGCAGTTGGCCAATAGAAAGTATTGTAAGTGGCACGACTCCTTCTCTCACTCAACTAACTAGTGCAACTTCTTTCGTCGACAAGTGCAATCGGCTTCGAACGATGGCCGGTCGACTCTATGTGATGGAGAAGGTACGAAGTTGGACAGGGATCCCTTCCCCGTCAACATGGTGAGCCTAGAAGGGAAGAAGATACTCGTGTGGACCGATCAAGAATCGACAACTAAATGAAAGAACGTGATCGTGTCCGATGACCCCAAGGTCGGCATATGGAAGCTCAATGAACGAAGGAAGACAACTCAGTTCAAGCCAACCTCGGAGTATTTGGTCACCAAATACATCAGGAAGAAGCAGGCAGGAAGTGTCTTCCACAGGTTGAAGGGGTGCAAGTGTGACGGGTCGAAGATCTTCACCAACACCAGCCTTGGGAGCAATCTAGGGAAAACCAGGTTTGGGAGGTCTCGTTACCTTGGAAATCCACCGATTTTTTGAGGTAAATCGACTTCTCGAGAGGCTTGGGGGGGCACAGCCCAAAGGCAAGCTGTACCTCGGGAAATCGATGGGTTTCTGAGGTAAAACATCTCCCCGAGCGACTCGGGAACCTCGGGTGCGGGGGTATCACCCGGGAAGGTTAGGAACTAGTGGTGCAACTTGGAAACCGAAGCCAAAAATGCAGAAAAATGCTGGTTTCCTCGTCACATCCCAGTTACACGACAGGAAGGCTCACACTGAATACAACACGAGCTTGGGTCAACAAGTGCTGATGATTGGATCAGTACCTTGTGTGATCCAAGATACACTGGCCTCTAGCAGCTCGGGACTTGGAGGATATCCTATGAAACGAACTCTGGGCAAACGATCGGGTGATGGCATCTCCAGCACTGGCCCGAGACAAGCCAAGAAACTCAGCGTCAACACAAGGCTCTCTAACAAACGTTCTTGGCTAATATCTCCAGAAGGGAGGATCATCGTCGGGCCAGGCATCACACTAGCTCCGAAACACGAAGTAACAAGGACGTTTGAACGTGCACAAGCCAAGATATCAATCGGCCAACCCAAGTCAGCTCCACAACAAATCAACAGATGGGACATGAAGCCAGAAGGGGTAAAGCAAGATCAAATCAAGTCGGTGGCTCTGGAAACAAAGTCATCACCCCAATGGTGTCCCATAGGGCTCAACAAGATGCAAAAGAGACGTGTCCAAAGGTTGAGAGCTTTGGAAATTGCTGAGAGGATGAAGGAGGAGCAGGGGGATTGTTGGTTTAATCAAGCATGACCAATGATCACCAAGAATACTTGGAAAGAGAAGAGAATTGCCCGGGAAGAAGCTGAAGATGATGAGAACGAGGAAAACCCCACGGGTAAGGATGAAAACCAAGTCGAAGTTAACATAGTGTTCCATTTACCTTCTGAGTTTTGTCTTCTGGAGGTTGATGTGACCGAGCTTGATCTAGGGGGGGGGGGGAGAATGTGGTTTTCAGAAACCAGAACAGCTCGGCCAATACATGAAACTATTGTATATCCGAGGATATGTCAATGGAACACCAGTAGGAAGAATGTTGGTTAATGGAGGAGCAGGCATTAACATCATGCCAATATCCATGTTTGGGAATCTTGGATACTGAGAGAATGACCTCATCAAGACCAACACGACTTTAAGTGGTTTGGCTGGAGATCCAACCGAAGTTAAAGGAACATTATCTGTGGAACTCACGGTTGGAAGCAAGACCCTCCCTATGGCATTCTTTGTCGTGTCAACATGAGGAGTCGGTACAATCTGCTCCTTGGGCGAGATTGGATCCATGCAGATGGATGTGTACCGTCTACACTTTATCAATGCTTGATCCAATGGGTTGGCGACGAGATAGAAGTGGTTGAGGCTGATAATTTGTCTTGTGTAGCAATGGCGGAGTCATCTGGCCTTCAACACGAAGATATTAGGTGTATCACATGTCGGGACTTCACCAACTATGACTTTATGAGAATAGGAAGGGATGGGTTTGTACCTGTTTGTGTAAAGCCGACTGATTTCACTCGGCTCAGTAATGTAACTTGAAAATGCAAGGTAAGCGAGGTCACTTAACATGGTTCCCGGAGATAAACGAGCAATATCATTTAGATAGAAACGATATGGGCGAGTTAGTGGAGGACTTCGATGACTTATGAAAGCTCGGGTAGGGATTTTCCTCAGTGGACGAACTAGAAGAGATCAAGCTCGGGGATGGATCAGCACACCGGCCAACCTTCATCAACAAAAACTTGGAGCATTCTCAGAAGCAAGAGGTAAGCCGTTTACTTAACGAATTTATAGATTGTTTTGCATGGGAATACATCGAGATGCCAGGTCTTAGCCAGAAACTTGTGGAACACAAACTGCCGATTAAGCCAGGTTTCAGACCTCACAAGCAACCGTTTAGGCGATTCAACCCGGCTATCCATGACAAGATCAAGGAAGAATTGAATCATCTACTTGAAGCTAAGTTCATTCGGCCCTGCAGGTATGTTGAGTGGGTTTCTAATATAGTTTTGGTAAATAAGAAGAACACGGGAAAGTTGAGGATTTGCATAAACATCCGGGATTTGAACCGAGCAACACCGAAGGATGAGTATCCAATGCCTATCACCGAGGTGTTAATCAACAATGCTTAATGGCATAAAGTGATCAGTTTCTTGGATGGTAATGCTGGATATAATCAGATTTTCATGGCTGAGGAAAACACATCGAAGACAGCGTTCTGTTTCCCTAGGTTTGTTGGCTTGTTTGAGTGGGTTGTCATGATCTTTGGGTTGAAGAACGCTGGGGCAACATATCAAAGGGCCATGAATTTGATCTTCCACGACATGTTGGGAGACATTCTTGAGGTTTACATCGACGACCTCGTGCTAAAGTCAGCTGAGTTTCAAGACCATATGGCCGACTTAAGGAGGTCTTTTGAGAGGATGAGGAAGTAGTGTCTTAAGATGAACCCTCTCAAATGTATATTTGGTGTGTCGGATGGACGCTTTCTGGGTTTCATCGTGCATGAACACGATATAGAGGTCAACCCTAAGAAAGTTGAAGCAATCAAGAGGATAGGAGAGCCGACATGCAAAAAAAGGCATGCAAAGTTTGTTAGGAAAAGTCAATTACCTTAGGAGGTTCATTTTAACTTGGTTGAGAAGATTGGAATCTTCAGACTACTCTTGAAGTTCAAACACGAGCAAGAGTTTACTTGGGGACAGAACAGAAGGAGGCTCTCGAAAAGATCAAAGAATACTTGATGAAGCCACCAGTCTTACGTGCGCCACAGATGAGGAAGCCATTCCGGCTCTACATAGCTGCCCAAAGCCAAGTTATTGGGCTGTGTTAGCTCAAGAAAGTCAAGGTAAAGAGCATTGTGTGGCTTACTTGAGCAGAAGACTTCTAGATGCCAAAACCAGGTACATGTTCCTTGAGAAACTTTGCTTATCTTTGTATTTTTCATGTTCCAAGCTTCGACACTATCTCCTTCTCAATACGTGCTTCGTGACATGTCAACACAACATCATCAAGCACATCTTGCAATAACTGATTTTAAGTTGCAGGATAGGTAAATGGGCGCACTCATTGGTGGGGTATGATCTGGTGTTCGAGCCTCTCCGAAGCATGAAGGGCCAGGTCGTGGCAGATTTCATCGTGGAATATGATGTACAGCTCGAGGAAGAGTGCATGGTCGAGGTACGTCCTTGGAGATTACTTTTTGATGGATCGGTTTGCAGCAAGGGTCAAGGACTTGGATATGTATTGGTTTCACCCACCAAAGAAGTTTTTGAGTTTCTATTCGGCTAAATTTTGTATGCACCAACAATCAAGCCGAATACGAGGCCCTACTGAACGATTTGGAACACTTGGTCAATATGGGGATCAAGAACATTGAAGTTTATGGTGATTCTAAGCTTGTCATCCAACAAATTTGTGGAGAAAGCCAATGTTATGATGGTATCTTGAATGATTATCATGAAACATGTTTAGATATCATCAAAATTTTGGATACACCCTGTGCAAAACATATACCAAGGGAAGAAAACCGGAGAGCAAATGACTTGCACAGCAAGCTTCGGGATATGAGGTGAAAATAGAAATATTTCCCATAAAAACAAGGCTAAATTTGATGTGTTGAACATAGAAGATTGGAGGCCAACAATCATAGATCGTATCAAAAACCCAAACACGTGCAAAGACGGGAAGGTTCGTCGTCAAGCATTGCGGTACACCTTGATCAATGATGAATTTTATCGCCAAACCTTGGATGGGCTATTGTTAAAGTGTTTGGACAAAGAACAAGCAGGAGAGGCCATGGAAGAGGTGCACAATGGTCTTTGTGGCACGCATCAGTCAGCTCACAAGATGAGATGGATGCTTAAGAGAGCTGGTTTCTATTGGACGACTATGCACGAAGATTGTTTCAAGTATCATAGAGGAAGTGAAGCTTGTCAAAGATTTGGACATATCCAACAAGCACCAACAAGCATGCTTCACCTCATTGTGAATCCCTTTCAAGGATGGGGTTTAGACTTCATTAGGGAGATGTAAGGGCCTCAGTTTTTGACACACATTTGCAGTGTTGATCACCACACCACACACCTCATTTGAGGAAGAATGATGAACACAAATGAAGAGCAAGTAACAATTATCAACATGCTCATTAGAGAACAAACTTACACATTGCAAAAGTGGTATTTCCCACATGTGATATAGATGGGCTGGACATATGAAAACTCCTACACTTTGCTAAGGATGTCCATGCCAAGTTTCACCCAAATTCAAAACCTTTTTGAGGTCATTTTGGGTATAGATAGGAAGAGGGCAGTTTGAAACCATATTCAAATTCAAACTGTTTTTATCCCATGAATTTAAAAGTGGAAGGCATATTCTTACTCAGCACATTTTTGTGAGCTCACACACCAATTTTCACTCCATTTGGAGTTGATCTTGACATGAGCTAAGGGGGAGAGATTCAAACTTTATTTGAATTTCAAACTGAACTTGTGCTGAAATTCATTCAAACCAAACCTCATTTGAACTTTGATCTATTCAAATGGCTCATGGGTGAATAATTTGAATTGCCAAGGGTAGTATGGGGTTCACTGTTTACAACAGTGATTAGGAGTAAATTTCAGAGGTTAAAACTGGAGGTGGGACCCACATGTCAGCCACTGCTCAGATCAAACCGACTGAGACTTTTTCACTCGGGTCGCCGAGCCGCAGCGGTGATCGCCACCGAGGCCAGCCGCCGCGCCACCAGCTGCTTGCCCACGCGCGGGCGTGAGGCGGTGCAAAGCCTTCTTAAGGCGCCTGCCCCCCTCCTCGGCCGAGGTACCGCCGTTCTTCCCCGCAAGAACTCAGCGCCGGCCAAAAACTTCCGCAGCTCGGACTTGATCGGAGAACGCCGATCGCAGCTTCCTCCGTCCACTCCAGAGCCCCAGCAAGGTACTAGAGACCTTCCTCCGTCCTCCCCATTGCTAGAATTCGGTTGAAACCGATTGATATCGGCTGTGCCGAAAAATCAAACTCGGAACTTGGAACCGCCGCACCTCGGGCTCTCATGGACAGCCCAACCAGGGCGTTGTCACGCCAGAGCCAAGGCACCCTTGGACGCGCGGGTGACCGGTGCTGCTCATCCCCGAGCCACAGCTCGAGTGGTTGCTCACCGGCGGCGAATTTCCACTTTTCCCCTTTCTGTGTGCAGAACGACCTTCGGGTACGATTCTGTTTAATTCATGCTCTAGAAAGGATTAGAGGGCCTCAGGCCGCTCTCACACGAGCTAGACACGGTAACGCACAAGTTGCCTTCACAACTCTGGGCCAGAGAACCTCTGTGCCCGGCGTAATTTGAGGTCTACTAATGGCGGAACGAACGGGCGGCATCGGGCGCACGGTGAGGACCTATTTCGGGCCTTCCCCGAGCTGCCTCGAGCTCATATCGACCTTCTCTGAGGTCCACTGATGCTCCCCGACCGATTTCCCAAGTAGCTGAGGTGCTAGAGAAGTCAGTCGACATGGCCGAAGTCATTCCGAGGTGGCGGCTCGTCGTCGACCATGCTCCGGCCGTTGTCATGAGCAGCTGACCCTCGGATCCTATTCCCCGAGTAAAAGTAGGCAGGGGCGGCCAGAATCGAGAAGTTTGGAGCTGTACAGCAGCCGGCGGCGAGCTCTCCGGCGAGATCCCTCGGCGGCGGGGCGCGGGTGTCGCGAGGTTGAAGAAGGGGGTGGACCCCAGCTGTCAGCGGGAGATATTTTGAATCGGGATCCGGCTGCGGCCGGGATCGGGTGTGCTGGTGTGCAAAATCCTTGTGGGCCGCGATGTGCCATCACCTAGGCGTGCGACGCGTGTCCCCTGGGCCCACGCGCGAGTTTAAACTTTTCCCCGATTTTCAGATCTCCTTCAAACATCAAATCCTCATAACTTTGGCTAGAAAGCTCCAAATTGAGTGAACCAAATTTTTCTGGATTCAGCTCTCTGAGTACTTTCCAGAAAATCAAGTTTCACTTCATGAAATTCCTTATTTCTCCAGAATTAATTCCTCAAAATTTAAACTGTTAGGAATTTTAACTGGAGAATCCTTTGGGGGAGAATCCTGAAATTTTACTGAGATGTTCACCAAAATATCCTTGAGCTACCATAAAAATTTCAGATCCATTTGAGCTCATTTAATCCACCTAATGGTGTGATTAGTGAAACTGTTCCAAAGAAAATAGAAAATGTTCAGAAACATTTTCAGAATTTTCTCTGAAATTGTTTGGCTCATATCTTTAGTTAGGAACCCCCAAATTAAGTGAGACCAACACCATTAGAACCCTCTAAAAATCTAGTTTTCAGAAAGTCATAGTTTGTTTCATGAAAGTCCTTAGAACACCCTAAAAACCTTTAATTAAGGTCAAGGACATAATTAATTGTGGAGGGCTCAATTGAGCTTTGCTGCAACTAAAACTTGACCAAGTCTCTGTTTAGGTTGTAACCAAGCCACAGTAAAAGTTTCACAGTCATTAGGTCTGTCTAGCAAAGGTTATAAGCTTCACAAGTTCAAACTTAATAAATGCATTTAAATTAATACATGTATTGTTTCTATCATGTAGTCGCTAAGGTCGAGGAGGAACCCGAAGTCCTAGACTTCGTTACTCCGGAGGAACAGCTAGCCTACGACCAAGAGCAGCAAGGCAAGCTCCGGTTTGCATTAACCTTTTTACAAATGTTTATTGTTTTGAGCACATCTTTGAATATTGTTCGTTGCATTAGAGTCTTGATTGGAAACCCAACTGCATAGCCAAGAAAACCATGGGTTGGGTTTAGGATTAAAAACCTCGTTAGCCACTGCATTGCTAGGATAGAGTAGGATTCGGTACAAGTCGAGTAGTTGGAACTACTCGCGAGAATAGGCTAGAGGCACATTGCTCGGGTAGAGATAGCACATGATATACATGGCAAGAAAGATGAGACCGAGCGGAGAGTAAGTGCAGCAGGACTTTGGGGCCTGTGTGCTATAGCTCCGCTTGTGTCGATTGAGGACCGAGCCGTGTGCGGGCCTGTTGAACAAGCTAGAACAGTACCGAAGACCTACCGGCTATATGGGAACCGGGAAACTGATGTAACTCGGGTAGCTGGGTATTGAGGCATTGCCCGTCGTTCAGAGGGTAGGTTGAGAGCTCGAGGTGTAAATCGGCTGGCGGCACAGAGATGCGCGTGCAGAGACCTCTTGCTCGGGACGATGGGACCGGTTCAATATTTGGCTGACGGGTGAAAGGTAGTTGCGTATGGCGTCCGTGATGGTTGTTGTAGGCAACATCGAGTACGGGCGTACGTGACGGGTTGTTCGGGTAACCCTGCAGGTGTAAATCGATTATAATCGCCGTCCCTCGCGGTCAGTGAGTACCACTTGTTCACTATACCGTGACGTAGAATGAACAGGCTAGTTACATGTTAAAATGTTGCTGATTGAAAGATGGACATTGATTGTTAATGATATGCTGTAGCTTAGAGCTAACTAAAGTTCTTTTCAACTTTGGGCAAAGTACATGAGAGAAAGGCGTTTCTTGTTTGATTGCGGCTCTCTCATGTACCTTCGCGTAAGGTTCTCCACAACCTGCTGCTAAAACTTGAAAGTAAGGTTCTACTAATTAGGCGAGTCCTTGCAAATGATTTTTACCTCATGTACCCATTACCCTCATGTAGAAGTTCCATGTTTAGGTGAGACGGGTCAGACTTGCTGAGCCTTCATGCTCACTGCTTGTGTTTGAAGCTTTTGCAGGGTTCTATGAGGAAGGGACTCCCGAAGAGGAGACGGAACCCCAGGAGGGGAACCCCGTCGAGTGGGAGTCGTGCACGCCGCAGAGTTAGTGTGCGTGTGTGCTAGCAAGGACACGTTCAAGGGCTGAACGTGCACTTGATGCTTAGTCTACGCCCGCGAGTATGGACTAAACTTATTTTGATGTAAACATGTTCATAAACTTGTTTATGTAATAAAATTTCCGCTTCCGCTTTGTACCTTTGATGTGTGTTATACGGTGCTGTGCAACGCAACACCCCTCAGCGTGATCCTGGCTCGACAGGACCAGTGGGGTCGTGTCAGGAGATCCATCTAGCATCATCGAAGAAACATAAGTTTGTTTCGGTTGCCACGGACTACTTCACCAAATAGACGGAAGTTGTGGCACTCAAGAATAACAAGTACAAAGAGGTAACCAGTTTTGTTCTTGAGCATATTATTCATAGATTCGGTGTTCCACAAACCTTAACCACAGACCAAGGAGGAGCCTTCATATCCTCACAATTCGGGGAGTTTGCCGAGTCTTTTAGGGTAAACTTGTTAAATTTTTCTCCTTATTGTGCTCAAACTAACGGACAAGCTGAGTCTAGAAACAAAATACTTATCAAGCTCAGAAGAGAGAAAATCAAGGAGAATCCTAGACGTTGACATGAGACTCTGAGTAAAGCCTTATGGGCTCATCGAGTATCAAGACATGGTGCTATCAAAGTTACACCATTTGAGCTTGTATATGGACAAGAGGCTATGTTACCTGTTGAACTTCACATGAAAGCTTGTCGAGTGGATCAGCAAGATGACCTTTCGGCTGTAGATTACCAAGAGTTGATAATGGATAATTTGGATGGAGTCACAGAAAACCGAATGGAAGCTTTGGAAGGAGATAGAGAAGGAAAAGCTCAAGGTGGCCAAGTATTATAACAAAAGAGTTCGAGAAAAATCATTCCTAGTTGGAGGCTTGGTTTGGAGAACGATTTAACCCTTAGGAACTCGAGACAAGAAGTTTGGAAAGTGGTCACCAAGCTGGGAGGGGCCTTACAAGATTGTAGGGAGTTCCCCGCCCTCATCTGGAGGCTAAGGTTTGCCTCTGCGGGGTTGTACCTTGGGCAACTCGGGTCCGTTGCCTCCAGGTACCTTTCTTCCCACACATGCTGAGCCCGTCCATCCACCGGAATGAGCGCGTATGGAGTGGCCTCCATAGCCTGCACGTGTAGTTGGCAGAAACGTGACATGGTGTCACGGGCTGCCACTTGCCACATCCCTTCCGATTGTCTTCCTCTGACCGTGACGGTGAACGGCACCCAACCGGGGGGTGTAGGTCCTGCAGGGACTTCGACATGGATCGTCCACGTCTTGTTCCCCTCTTCGCCTTCTTCATTGGCGAAGTATTGCGGCATCTGGTTGTACCTGAAATATTGGAGCATTTGCCACAATGCTTCCGGGTAGCCGCTATGGTGAGAACAGTGGGACAACACCCATCCGTTCTCCAATTGCTTATCTGCTGTCATCTGTAAAAATATATTTGAGAAATGTCAAATATCTATTTAAACAGTAAACCACTGAGTTATAACATAAGACATGTCATTGAACCCATAAAGCTTGGAAACACAGTTCAAATTTTAAACAAATTTGACTGCTGATCTGCTGTTCCCATGACAGCCCTGACCAGTTTCCATTTCAACCTGATTTAGGCCATCCTAAAGGCAAAACCAATTCTGGAGCTCAACATCAAAGTTAAAGCTAACTTCAATAGCTTTCCAGAAAATATTTGCTTGGCCTAATATCTGTCTTGGTCCAAAAGTTATGAGATGTCAAAGTTAACAGAATTTCTGGAGAAAATTGGACAGCACCTCCCTGCTTTAGGTACTGATTTGATCCAAGAATCTCAGTTAATTCTGTTTCTAATCTGACAAAACTTTCTGTTACAAAGTTGTAACCCATCTCATAAGCTCTCCAGAACTACCTCATTTTCTATTTTTGGATTTTTATGCAGGAAATTATGCTTAATTTACAGAGAGTTTACAGAGAGTCTTTGCTCTGCCCTGTTTTCTGGACAGTTTCAACTCTACTGCATTTTTCGATTGGTTAAGGGATGAAACACCTCTGGACCTCAACAGAAAAGTTGTGTGTGCAAGTTTTCCCTCCTTCTCTCTATGACATGTGGGTCCCACCCAGGGTTTTAACCTCTGAAATTTACTCCTAATCACTGTTGTAAACAGTGAGCCCCAAAATACCCCTGGTGATTCAAATTATTCACCCATGAGCCATTTGAATTGATTAGAATTCAAATTGGGTTTGGTTTGAATGAATTTCAGCACAAGTTCAGTTTGGAATTCAATTAAAGTTTGAATTTGTCCCACTTAGCTCCTGTCAAGATCAACTCCAAATGGAGTGAAAATTGGAGTGTGAGCTCACAAAATTGTGCTGAATAAGAATATGCCTCCCACTTTTGAATTCATGGGATAAAAACAGTTTGAATTTGAATATGGTTTCAAACTGCCCTCTTTCTAGCTATACCCAAAATGACCTCAAAAAGGTTTTGAATTTGGGTGAAACTTGGCATGGACATCCTTAGCAATGTGTAGGAGTTTTCATATATCCAGCCCCTCTATATCACATGTGGGAAATACCACTTTTGCAATATGTTAGTTTGTTCTCTAATGAGCATGTTGATGGTGGTTACTTGCTCTTCATTTGTGTTCATCAACTTGCTTCAAATGAGGAGTGTGGTGTGGTGATGAACACTTCAAATATGTGTCAAAAACTGAGGCCCTTACAGATTATTGTCATGCAAGAAGAGTTAGAAAATTTTGAAAGAAATAATATTTGGAAACTTGTACCTCCGCCTCAAGGTCACACTCTAATCGGAACTAAATGGGTGTTTAAAAATAAACAAAGTGAGGATGGGGTTGTGGTTAAGAAGAAGGCTAGGTTGGTTGCTCAAGGTTTCACACAAGTTTAAGGACTAGATTTTGATGAAACTTTTGCTCCTGTTGCTAGATTAGAAGCCATAAGAATTGTTTTAGCATTTGCTACACCTAAAGGTTTCAAGTTATATCAAATGGATGTTAAAAGTGCTTTTATTAACGGCTACATAGATGAGGAGGTTTATGTCAAGCAACCACCGGGTTTTGAAAATCCAAATTTTCCTAATTATGTTTACAAACTGTCCAAAGCCTTGTATGGTCTTAAACAAGCCCCTAGAGCATGGTATGATAGGTTAAAACATTCTTACTTGAAAAGGGGTTTACCATGGGCAAGGTTAATAATTATCTTTTTGTGCTTAAGCATGGCAATGACTCATTATTCGTTCAAGTGTATGTGGATGATATTATCTTTGGTTGTGCTTCTCATGATCTTGTGTCCAAGTTTTCAGTTATGATGAGTTCAGAATTTGAGATGAGTATGATGGGATAACTCACATACTTTTTGGGGCTGCAAATCAAGCAAAGTCAAGGAGGGTACTTTTGTGCATCAAACAAAGTATACAAGAGACCTTCTTAAGCGCTTCAACATGGACAAAAGCAAGTCTCTTCGGACACCAATGGGTACAGCAATGACACTTGAACTTGATGAAGATGGTGAACCCGTGTATCAAAAAGAATATAGAAGTATGATTGGGTCACTTTATACCTCACGACATCAAGACCGGACATACAATTCAGCGTATGTCTTTGTGCACGATTTCAAACTTCCCCACGTGCTTCACATCATCAAGCCATCAAAAGAATTCTCAGGTACTTACATGGAACTCAAGAATTTGGGATTTTTATTCCTTCTTCCTCAACCGTTACTTTGAAAGCTTTTTCCGGTGCTGATTTTGGGGGTTGTAGAATTGATAAGAAAAGTACTTCGGGTGCTTGTCATTTTCTTGGTAATTCACTTGTTGTTTGGTCCTCTAGAAAACAAAATTCAGTTGCACAATCCACAGCCGAATCTGAATATGTAGCTGCTGCTAGCGCTTGCTCACAAATTATTTGGATTGTTCAAACACTTAAGGACTATGGGGTTGATCTAGATAGTGTTCCACTATTTTGTGATAACACTAGTGCCATTTCCATTGCTAAAAACCCCGTGCAACATTCGAGAACAAAGCACATTGGCATTAGGTATCACTTTCTCCGTGATAATGTTGAAAAAGGAAACATTGTGCTTCACCATGTAGATACCGAACAACAATTGGCTGACATTTTTACAAAACCTTTGGATTTCACTCGTTTTTGTTTCATTCGTAGTGAAATAGGGGTTATGCATCCTCATGGCTTAAATTGAGGGGGAGTTTTGAAACTTGGGAAGTCTATGTGTGAATCTGAGTTTAAAATAATATGAGCATAGTATTTCATACATATATGACTTTGTGATTCCTTTTATATGCTGAAAGTTCTTACTACATTACTCATATTATACATTTTGTAGTTTTTGCCATGACTAGTAATTGGAATAATTATTTACACTAAATCTGGTCATGATTGAACTTTCTTGCTGTTTTAAACTTGTTGCATGCTCACAAGTGCTTTTAATAATGAAAAAATAATCAATCAACTATTCACTTGTTGAGCTTTTATGTTCAAATGAAAAATTGAGAAAAAGATCAAGAGAATATGCATGCATCACACTTCTTCTTTTGAGATGGCTTATCATTGCACTTAGATATGAACTTGGAAGAAGTTGTGTGTGACTAAAACCATGTCCTTAAGCTTCTGATTTCAAATGACATAGGCTTGGCTTGGTTGGTTAGAATAAGGCTGATGCGGCATATAATCTCTTGCAAATGTCATATGATCTGAATTTGTGCTTTGAAAAATAATTAAAATGCAGCAACAAGTGTCATGCTTTCAGGTCTTGACATAGTTAAGTTGTGAGATCATGACTTGCTTAAATTGAAAATTACACTTGATCTCTAGCATGGCTTACACTACTTTATGTATCTCATTGATGTGATAGTGTAAGTTACTTGATAGTATGGCTTGGATGAGCTTTGTTTTATATGTATATGTTATAAATATGCTCATAACAATTAAAATTTCTATTTTGAACCTTGCTGAATACATTGTCAAAGAGGGAGAAATTGATCACACATTGCATGATTCACAAGTGTTTTGGCACGATTCTTCTCAGGGGGAGGAGTTAGTGGCACGATTCACAAGTGTAAGATACATATTGCATTGTCTATTGAAACCTTGCTTGATCTGAACAGACTGATAGTGGAGGAGTTAGTGGGTCGGCTTCGGGCCACATAGGATGGTGGAAATGGTGCAGCTGTGGACAAAGGAGATCATCTGTTACTTGCTGAGGATGAATGGCTCGCAATGTACAAGCATTGTTTGACACCGGAGCCATCATCAGGCGGGAACAAGTCAGGAGGAAATCCACAAGGAAAGGGTAAGTCTAGTGTGCGTTCTGAACACCGAGACAACATCGAAAAGACCACCTCAGAAGGGACACCTTGTAGGAAAGGAAAATGTAGGAACTGTGGTATCTGGGGGGCACTGGGCAAGAGAATGTCGGAGGCCCAAATGTGATAGAAAGAAAGAAACACATCTGACAAGATCAGATGCAGATCAGTCACCCTTACTGCTGGCAAAGACTGAAGTCCAGGCTGACAGACAAGTTCAGGAAGTGCACCTGAATGAAGATGGAGTTCAGCAGTAGGTGAATGGTGTTGATGATCAGTGGTATTTGGACTCTGGTGCCAGCAACCATATGACAGGCGCAAGATCTTCTATGGCATCTTTGGATGAATCGGTGAGGGGCACTGTTCAGTTTGTAGATGGGTCACAAGTGGATATATGTGGTCTGGTGTGAGACCTATGTGTGCTGAATACATTGGCTATGACGATAAAAGTTTTTAATTTTGCCAAAACACTCTTTTTGTCAAGGTCCAACTCTAGGTCTGAGCTCCGAAAAGATCTGATGTAAGGTCCGACTTGCTATGGCTAGGTCCGACATGTGTTTGGTTAGCTCCGGCGGTAGGTCTGACTAGCTTTGGTAAGTTCCGGTGCTAGGTTCTGCTAGCTTTGGTAAGCTCTGGCTCAAGGTCCAGTTAGCTTTGGCAAGATCCGGAGCTAAATCGCAATGGTTCTGTTTTTACCATGCAAATGTTTCGAACTTGCTTTACATCTATGGAAAGTTTGCTTAATATTCTTTTACTAAGTTATTGAAGTGTTATGGCTGTTTACGGTGGTTAACATTTTGCTATGGTTTGCAATATGCTTATGTGAGGTGTTCACGTAAGGTGTTGTGGTTTTCGGAACTATCGTGAGTCAAGTCGCTGACTTGTGCTCAAAAGTATTGGTTGTTTATTCATGTGCAGGTGTTGCTTAAGTTCAAGATATGGCTGGTGACGGGATCCATTGAACTAGTCTTAGGGAGAAGATGAGGTTCAACAACCAAGTTCGGGAGGAATTGTGGTTGAGTTGATCGGGAGGTCGCGCAGCATGTTTGGATCAAGAACAATGCATATGAAGGTATCCTGGATGTCGTTGGAAGGTGTTTGCACGTGTGCAAGGAGTGCATGGATGTGGCAACATGGTTCCAAGGCGTGATGAAGATATGTGGACATAAAGAATCGGTAGGGAAGGTCCAACCGGCTGGATTATGGACTCAGGCTGCGGCTGAGTCGGTTATGGCTCAAATATGGAAAGATTTGAGTTGGTTATGATAGGATTTCGTGTGGGACACGACAGTGGTTCGGTGTTTTGATTATAACTCGAGTTTTACAGATCCAATTGACGTGATTCTTTTTGGGTTGTCTTCACAACTTGATTATCTATCATCTGTGAAAAATTCATAGTCATTAGATTTGTAGTTTCTGATCTACAGGAGTTTATTTGCAGTGTTGCAGATCTGGTTTTTACTCGAGTAGAACAGATTGACCCTCGTTTGATCTTTCGATCATAACTTGAGTTTTTCTTGACGGATTTCTGTGATTCTTGTTGTCGTGTCTTCATGACTTGATTCTCTATAATATATACCACTTTTGTCATGGTTGAACACATTTAGATCAGTCGCATACACGGTTTCTTTAACAGCCTCGGTGGGAAATTCCACCGAGCAGCTGTCGGCTGTGCCACCGAGCAGCCACCGGCGCCACCAGCTGCTTCCCCTCTACGCGCGCTGGCGCCCAGGGAGGCTTGCTCGCGCCTCCACGTGACCGGCACCGCCTCAGCCCGAGCAGGAGTCGGCTGGCTTTATCTCCTCACGTGTGAACCCGAGCAGCGGCAGTTCTTCTCCCCGCAGCTCACTGCTCGATCGGGAAAACCAGCAAACGATCTCCTCCTTCGTTCCTGAGCTGCTAGACAGCAACCTGAGATCGCACTCCACCTCCCCAACGCCAGAAACCCTGAGCTCCGACCTCCCTTGCCCGAGAACGATCGCCACAGCGGCGACCTAGCCTCAGCCAAAGGTCAGACGCCCGTGGACAGCGCTCCACAGGCGTTTTCACGGTCCAGCAAGGGCAGCAGCAGGAGCGCGCAACAGCCGTGCTGCTCTCCTCCAAGTTTGGAAGCAAACCATGAAGAATCCACGGCGAATTCTCAGTTTTTGCTCCGGCGACCTTAAACTGAGCTTCCGGTACGGATCTTTCAAATTCTCGCTCTAAGATCCTTCTCTAGCTATCAAATCTTGCACATAGACGCTGGACTAGCCGGCGATCAAGTTCCTTTCTGCATCCGTGGCGTGAAACTGTCTAGAAGTGATGAATTTCGAGCTCGATCAAGGGTGGCCATGGCGGGCACGATCGGTCACACGGTGCCGACCGACTTGCCGCCATCTTTGAACCCTTTTGACACCTTGTCAAGCTTTCTAGAGGTACACTGATGCTGTAGGACCATTTCTTCGAGGTGTTGGCGGGTTAGAACCCACAGTCGATGGCGCCGAACCTCAACCGAGGCCGCGGCACCTCGCCGGGCTATTTCCGGTCACCGCCAGCCCGAACTGACACCACCAACGTGTTCTTCGACGTCGACAACCCCCTAGCGGCGAGTTTCAGACAATGGGAGGGCCAGCAGCGGCGAGCCGGCGAACTCCGGGTCTGCTCCGGCGAGGGCCGGCGGCGCGGGCACGCGAGCGCGTCGAGAGGTAGATGAAGCCGGCTGGTCCACGCGTCAGCGGCTCAAAATTTGAAATCGGGATCGGGTGTGGACGGGATCGGGTGTGCTGGCGTGCAAAGACCCAGTGGGCCACGGTGTGCGGTCGCCTCGGCGCTCAACACATGTCCCCGCGGGCCCCGGCAGATTTAAACTTTTCCCCCGATTTTCAGATTTCCTTCAAACTTCAAATCCTATTAACTTTGGCTAGAAAACTCTAAATCGAGTGAACCAAATTTTGTTGGATTCAGCACTCTGAGTACTTTCCAGCAAATCAAGTTTCACTGCATGAAAATCCTTATTTCTCCAGAATTAATTCCTCAAATTTTAAAATGTTTGGAATTTTAACTGGAGAATCCTTTGGAGGAAAATTCTGAAATTTTGCTGGAATATTTACCAAAATATCCTGGAACTACCATAAAAATTTCAGATCCATTTGATCTCATTTGGTCTACCTAATGGTGTGATTAGTGAAACTGTTCCAGAGAAAATAGAAAATGTTCAGAAACATTTTCAGAATTTTCTCTGAAATTGTTTAGCTCATATCTTTAGCTAGGAACCTCCAAATTAAGTGAGACCAACTCCATTAGAACCCTCTGAAAATCTAGTTTTCAGAAAGTCATAGTTTGTTTCATGAAAATCCTTAGAACACCCTAAAAGCCTTCAATTAAGGTTAAGTACATAATTATTTGTGGAGGGCTCAAATGAGCTTTGCTGCAACTAAAACTTGACCAGGTCTCTGTTTAGGTTGTAACCAAGCCACAGTAAAAGTTTCACAGTCATAGAGTCTGTCTAGTGGGACTTATAAGCTTCACAAGTTCAAACTTAATACAAATGCATTTAAATTGATACATGTACTCCTTCTATCATGTAGTCGCTAAGGTCGAGGAGGAACCTGAAGTCCTAGACTTTGTTACTCCAGAGGAGCAGCTAGCCTATGACCAAGAGCAGCAAGGCAAGCCCCGGTTTGCATTAACCCTTTTACAATTTTTTATTGTTTTGAGCATTTACTTGAGTATTATGATTCTTTGCATTAGAGTCTTGTGTGGAAACCCAACTGCATAGCCAAGAAAACCATGGGTTGGGTTTAGGATTGCAAACCCCGTTAGCTACTGCAATGCTAAGATAGTGTAGGATTCGGTACAAGTCAAGTAGTTGGAACTACTCGCGAGCATAGGCTAGAGGCACTCGACTCGGTTAGAGATAGCACATGAAACACATGGCAAGAAAATGAGACCAATGTAACACCCCAAAATTTTGATTCAAAACCTTAAATCATGTTAAGAGGGGAATTTAAAAATTTTTGGACGTGTTGCATGTTTTGCAAAAATTCAAATTCAAACTGGAATTCAAATTAAACTCAAATCAGAAAAGAAATAGAAAAAGAAAAAGAAAACTAAAACCTAACCGGCCAGTGGGCCGAACCCACCAGCCGGTCCACCATTTCCCCCCCCCCCCGCCAGCCCACAGCCGCGCGCCTCTCCCTCTCACTGACATGCGGGGCCTGCCGTCATCTTCTTCCTCGCGCGCGATCGGCCGACCCCGGGACACCTCTCTCTCCCGAATCAAAACTACCCCCTGGAAACCGCGTCCCCCAGCCGAATTTTGGTCCCGGACGACTCAAACTCGATCACAACCGACACACCGCCCTCCCCCGTCTATAAAAACCCCGGCCTCGTTCTGTTTTTCCCACGCGATCGCCGATTTTTACTCCGGTGAGAACCGAGACTTCTCCGGTGAATTCTGGCCGATCTAAGCTCGGAAACTCCGATCTAACTCGCTGGTCTTGATCCACCGCCTCCGGGGAACCATGCAGGTGCAGAAAACTCGGTGACTTGCGGTGTAAACACAGCGCCGACGAGCTTCGCCGTGGTTTTGCCTCGGACCTCGCCGCCGATCACCTCCCAGGACCTCCGAGCTCAAGAAAACCCCCGAGGTGAGATCCCCGACCTCTCCTCTACCGATCTATGCCATAAGATCACAGTTCTAGGCAGAATTCTCGAGGATCCGAAAGTTTCCGGCGAGATCGCCGCTTCCCGCCGCCGTGCGCCGCCGGGAGCGCCGCCCGCGCTCGATCAGAGCGACGTGGCCGCTTGTGCGCCGTTTATTTTAAATCGCACGGTAGGGTTTAAACCCCCGCGTACCGGTTCGATGTTATAATCTCGGCCGTCGGTTTAAAATCGGACGGTCCACGTCAGCCCCGCGTTATAAAGACTGGAATTCTTACGTGCTACCCCCTGGGGTTCTCCGGAAATAAGAGCTAGCCCCGGAAATTTAAGATCTAGCCCCTGGAACTCCAGAAAATCATGTAAATTCATTTAAAAATCAGTTTTAGCCCCTGGACTTAATAAAAATTAGGAAAAACACCTCTCATAAGTGTAGCTAGATCCCTGGAAATTCTGAAAATAATATTATAGACCCTGTAGTGGGATGAGTTTACCTTTTTAGCCCTGTTTAGTAATTAATTTAGGAAATTGAATATGTGGCTAGTGTTTAAAAATTAAAAAGTGGGACAAACATATTGTCAAAATTTAATTAAAGACTTTCTCAGTGTTTAGGAAACTTTGGAGTAAGATAAAAACATATTTTGGGCTGAATTGAATCTGTTTAATTTATTATTCACATTTAGGGACACATTTTTAAGTAAAGAATAGTTATAGAAAATAGGGAAAATAATTGTGAAATAGTTTACATCAGAGGCAAAGGTCAAAATATGTTACTAAATTATTTAGGACCAGAACCTATTTTGTTTAGATGATGTGTCTTACTATTTTCAATATAAAGTACACATTTATGCATAGGAAAATAAATCTGAAAATATAGCAACTAGTAAATGATAAATGGAGTTTCTAAAATCCAAATAATTCAGTTTAGGGTTGGTAGAAATTCTGAAGACACATATGGAGAAGAAAAATACCTTTCATGCATACTTGGTAACTAAAAGGTGTAGTAAATAAATATAAGGAAAATTATTTAAATTGGAAACTCATATATAAAGTATGCAAGCATAAATGTGAATACAAAAGTAGGAATCATATACACATGATTAAAAGTGCATGCAAGCCACAAATCAACACACATAGAGTAACCACAACACATATAGTTGTGAATGACTTTCATAAATATGAATGTGTGGTTTGTATGAAGTGGAAGTGTGAACTATGTCTTATAGATTGTTGTTTTTCTTTTGCTATGTGTGATGGTATGATGTAGAACCTGCTCAAGAGCAAGTTATTCCTTTCCAAGATCAGGACTACCCATTTCAAGAGCAGCAAGAAGGAGGCAAGTGTCCTTGACCACTTTGATCCTATGCTAGGATGTGTAGCTAGAATTATTTGCATTGTCAATTGAAATATGAAACCCATGATAGGAAGTTTCCCTAGAATTGCATTACCTTGTTTCCTTGTAGCTTGGGTTGGGACTTATTTTACCATGTCATTTATTATTATGCATATGCTTAGCCATGCTTAGAATGGGATATTTGGGACATGAGATCATCAGTTTATTTTACCATACTCTTGAATGAGATATTGTGAGTTATGTGGAGGTAGGGTTCAAGGCAAGTTGGATGTTTTGGTTGTGTGCTGGGTGCACGAGACTCGGGTTTGTGTTTAGTACTTGCCTGGATCCTAAGGACCGGTTCATGGAGCATGTAACCTGGCTTTACAGTGCCAACCACATGCTGAGATGGGGCAGCTTGGCCAATTAATTAGGTGTATCCCCGGCGTAGTATGGGTGTGTTGGATGGTGCGGGGAATAGGTGTCAGCTGGACTACCATATGAACCGCAAGGCTCAAGAGGGGGCCACTGCAGCGGGGTTGGAGCCTCTTGTATGCTGTTAGGGGTGAAACCTCAGTGGGCCCACGCTCGTCGGGAATCTCTTTGTAAAGGCTTCGTAGTGATCTCCTGGCTACACATCTGGGAAGTGTGAATGTGGTTCGTGGCCACTGGCATAATGGAGGTTCTTTTTGTCCACCCGGCAACGGGGGATGAAATCACTACATGTGGGTATAGTGGTACAAACTCTGCAGAGTCAAAACTGTCATGACAGCCGTGCTCACAGTCAAGAGCGGCTTGGACTTATTCATGATTAGAGGATTGATGGCTTTGGAAGTTAAGCGGGGAGCTTAACACTGGAAATGATGTTATGGTCATTGGATTTTGATGATGGGATGGGAGATTGGGACCATTTCACCTGTGTAGTAATGTAGGTGCTTAATAAGCTAAGGTGATAGGTATAAATTGCGTAGTGCTTTAACCATGAGTTCAACCTCTCCTTGTTCTAGCCATGCATGATATGATTTTTCCCACACTTGCTGAGTACCATTGGTACTCAACCTTGCATATTTTGTTGGTTTATATTGCTGCTCAGGTCAAGATAATGAGATGGTGTATAACGACCAAGACTTTGGACCAGAAGAAGGTTTCTAGGTTCATGGAGACCCCGGGCAACGCCTGTGACGGAGCCCTAAAGAATAATATTCCGCTGCTAGTTTATTTACTTGTGATGAACTTATTATTGTCCATCGAGACATTTGCTATGTAAGACTTATTTATATTCGACACCTGGCTTGTAATAAATGATGCTTCACTATTTGTCATCACATGTATGAGAAAATGATCCTGGCATACATGTGATATTCACTTGGTTGTTCTTCGGAAAAACCGGGTGTGACAGAGGTGGTATCAGAGCCAAGGTTGCCCGTAGGAACGTGGACCTAGGTAGAAATGGACGTATTTAAGGGCCCTATTTTCTTAAAAACTATTTTCCAAGGTGTGGGTTGAAAAGTGTTATTTAAGGAGTCATTTTCTTCATCTTACCCCAACTTTCATTCAAAATAGGATTTTTGTTTGAGAGTTTATCTAACCTAATTTTAAATTCTTTTTGTTTTAGATGGTTCGCATGATTCGCACCGCTCGCAAGTCCACAGGAGGGAGAGTTCCCGTAGTAGCCCTTGCCGAAAGAGAGGAGAGCCGTCCGGTGACGTACCTTTCCTACGGATTGGCAGTAGGAGGCTTATTGCGCCGTCTTCGGCGTATGCTCGAAGCCGCCGGCAATACGGGCAAGCTAATTATCCACTATAACTCCACCAGGACCATCCATGAGAAGAGGGAAGAATGGAGCTCAGAGATGAGGATTATACACGAAAATCAGCTGCTTAAGATTCACCACTCTCCAGCTTGTCGAGCAACACAGGTCGATGCGGAGAAAGATGTCACCTGGGAGGCCATCACCTGCCAGAGTCACATCTATCGTCACCACTTGGACAAAACTGAGTACATGTATGTCCTCCAACGTGAGAGTGGTACCACGGAGTACAAGTACCCGCCAGTGCAGCAAGGGACTTCCCATGAGCACATGGACTTGTGCTTGGAGGATGCTGCTATGCTCAGCACTCGACTGCAGGAGTGTCAACAAGAGCTTCAGGATGTCCGGGACACCCTGAAGGAAACGGAGGCGTTGCTGCGAGCCTGCTTAAAGGCGAGAGAAAGAGGAGATGGGAATGAACTGTGTGTCACCGTGAATGATACATGGACTCCTGACTCCCCGGATCGCCGAGCGATCAGGCGTCGTCGCACTTCTCCACCAGCAGCCTCCCCACCCAAAGCAGAGTCAGAAGGTAGCCGAAATGAGGAGGAAGATCCCGAGGAGCCAGCTCAAGAGAACGAGTAGTGTAGAGTCTTTCCCTTAGCTAGCAAGAGGTCGAGTAGTCGAGTCGTTACGTAGTTAATGGTGTGATAATGCTTGGTGTGTGACGTGAGTTGTGGAAGCCATAAGCAATTGTCCACAGCCTCGTCTTCAGATTGTTTTGCTTTGGTGTGTGAACCCACATGAAATAATAGTGCATTTATTTGGTGTGAGATATGAACCCTCGTAAAAGTATAACAAAGCCTCAACACTTCAAAGTACAAACAAATGAAAGTAGTAAGATGATACTAAATGCTTTCAAATTAACATTGGTTGATTCTGCCAGATGGCCGGAAGATGAAAAGGACGTGCTGCCAACCCCGCCAACAACAACGATGAGGCATGCAACCCTCATCTTTCTGGAGGCCAGGACCGGGGTGGTCGCCGTGAAGAAGTTGATCCTCTCCACCAAATGCTGGAGAATCAAAATCAGCTCATCCAGAACTTGACTCAAGTGGTGGCCAACTTGCATCAAGTTCCACCTCCACAAGCTGCACCACGCCAACCAAGGTTGAGTGAGTTTCTAGGAACTCAACCTCCAAAGTTTGCAAGTGCTGCTGAACCTCTGGAGGCAGATGATTGGCTGAAGACCATTGAAAGTAAGATGAGGATTATACAATGCCAAGGGTATGAGAGGGTGCTGTTTGCCTCTCATCAATTGCATGGACCTGCTGCTGATTGGTGGACCACCTACGTGGCCGCCCATCATGACCCTGAGAACATCACTTGGGAAGAGTTCAAGCGTAGCTTCCGCAACCATTACATCCCAAGAGGTGAACTCAAAAACAAGAGGAAGGAGTTTTTGGGACTGCAGCAGGGAAACATGACGGTGAGGGAATACCTCACTAAATTTACTCAACTATCCCGTTATGCCCCACGAGACATAGAGACTGATGAGCAGAAACAAGATTGTTTCGTGGAAGGGCTTACCGCAGAGATGCAGTGTGCAATGTCCTCAAAAGAGTATGAAAGCTTCCAAAAGATGGTGGACAGAGCATTTGTGGTGGAAAGGAAGCTAAAGGCCCTGGAAAATGAGAATAAGAGGAAGGCCGGGTGGTCACATCAAGCCTCAGGGAGCAACACCTGCCCACGTATGATGCAGCAACCTACGGGGCAGACGAGCCGTGCTGCGGTACCCTATTCAGCACCAAGAGGGTACAACCCAAACTACAGGCCTTCCGCAGCACCAGCACAGCCGCAACGTCAGTTTGTGCAGCAGCCTCGCCCCGCATATCCACCTCGACCCGCAGTGCAAGGACCCCCAAACCAACCCCAAGACAACAAAGGCCAGGCATCTAAGATTGGGGTGCAATGTTTTAGCTGTGGTGAAGTGGGGCACTACGCCCATAAATGCCCAAAGAAGAAGTCTGCGCCGCCACAACAGCAGAATGTAATGAGAGGACGGGTGAACCACGTCACTATGGAGGAAGCACAAGAGGCACCCGACGTGGTGGTTGGTAAGTTTCCTGCCAATTTACACCTTGCAACTCTGCTGTTTGATTCTGGTGCTACCCACTCGTTCATTGCTCAAGGGTTTGTTAAGAAGCATGACCTAGCAACCACACAAATGAACCATATGCTAGCTGTAAACTCTCCAGGTGGAGAAATAAGGACAAGACAAGTGTGTCCCAAAGTGAACCTAGACATTAATGGGGTAGTATTTACTGCTAACCTCATAGTGATAGATTCACAAGGGATAGATATTATTTTGGGTATGGATTGGTTGACCAAACATAAAGGAATCATCCATTGTTCGACCAGAACGGTGGAACTAACTCACCCTAGTGGCACAAGAGTAAAGTTCATAACGATACACGAGCCTAGGAGGGACATTAAATTAAATCAAGTGGAGGTGAAAGTTGAGGAAATCAGGACTATCAGGGAATATCCAGATGTTTTTCCGGAGGAGTTGCCAGGTATGCCTCCCGACCGTGAAGTGGAATTCGCAATTGAGCTAGTACCGGGAACAGCCCCGATATACAAGAGACCTTATCGGATGGACTCCAAGCAGCTAGAAGAGCTCAAGGATCATTTGAGAGAATTGACGGAGAAGGGGTATATTCGCCCTAGTTCCTCACCATGGGGAGCTCCGGTGATATTTGTGCCCAAGAAAGACGGAACCCAAAGGTTATGCGTGGATTACCGTGCTTTGAATGAGGTAACCATCAGGAACAAGTACCCATTGCCTCGCATTGAAGACTTGTTTGATCAGTTGAGGGGAGCTTGTGTGTTCTCGAAAATTGATCTCAGGTCGGGATACCACCAACTCAAGATAAGGCAATCTGATATTCCCAAGACAGCTTTCGTATCTCGGTACGGACTGTATGAATACACTGTCATGCCTTTCGGGCTAACCAATGCCCCGGCATACTTCATGTATCTCATGAACAAGGTATTCATGGAATATCTGGACAAATTTGTGGTGGTTTTCATAGATGACATTCTCGTCTTCTCCAAAGATGAAGAGGAACATGAGAAACATCTAAGGTTGGTGTTGCAGAGGCTGAGAGAACACCAACTATATGCCAAGTTGAGCAAGTGTGAGTTTTGGCTGAAGAGAGTTCACTTATTAGGACATATAATCTCGGAGGGAGGAATCTCCGTAGATCCCGCCAAAATCGAGGATATACAGAAGTGGAAGACCCCTGAAAATGTCGGGGAAGTTCAAAGCTTTTTGGGATTGGCTGGATACTATCGACGGTTTATTGAGGGATTCTCCAAGATCTCGAGACCTCTCACCAAACTGTTGGAGAAGGGAATCACATTCACCTGGACGCCACAGTGCGAGACGAGCTTTCAGGAGCTAAAGAAGAGATTGACAACAGCCCCAGTGTTGGTTATGCCAGATATGCAGAAGAATTTCACAGTGTACTGCGATGCCTCTGGAAATGGGTTGGGATGTGTTCTCATGCAAGAGGGACATGTCGTGGCATATGCATCCCGGCAGCTTCGGAAGCACGAGAAGAACTATCCTACACATGACCTAGAACTAGCCGCAGTGGTACACGCGTTGAAAATTTGGCGGCACTATTTGATGGGGAAGAGGACCAAGATATATACGGATCATAAGAGTTTGAAGTACATATTCACACAGCCAGATCTCAACCTCGGACAAAGGAGATGGTTAGAGCTAATCAATGACTTTGATGTGGGCATCAACTATCATCCCGGGAGAGCAAACGTCGTGGCCGATGCTTTGAGTCGGAAAGTGCAGGTCAATAAGTTGAGTTTGAAGGACATGCCTGCAGAATTGAAGGACGAGGTTATAAGGCTCAATCTATGTCTAGTAAATAGTGGTGAAGCCATCGCCATGGAAGTGGACTCCACACTCGAGCGAGACATACGCGAGGGCCAAAAGAATGATGAGAAGATACAAGAGGTCAGACAGCTCATCAAGGAAAATAAAGCTCCTGGTTTTAGAGAGGATGAACAAGGAACGGTGTGGCATGGGAAAAGAATCTGTGTGCCAGAAGTAAAGGAGATCCGTGAATTGATTTTGAAGGAGGCTCATGATTCCGACTATTCCATTCATCCTGGGAGTACGAAGATGTACCAGGACCTCAAGAGCAGGTATTGGTGGTATTGCATGAAGCGAGATGTCGCGGAACATGTTGCCCTATGTGACACATGTCAGTTGGTGAAAGCAGAACATCAACGACCCGCGGGATTATTGCAACCACTCAAAGTGCCTGAATTGAAATGGGAAGAAATCAGCATGGATTTTGTCGTGGGATTGCCTAGGACCCAATCCGGGTATGATTTAATATGGGTCATCATTGATAGGCTAACCAAGGTAGCTCATTTCATCCCCGTGAAAGAAAGCTACAGCGGATCCAAATTGGCAGAATTGTACATGTCAAGGATCGTGTGTTACCATGGAGTGCCAAAGAAGATAGTGTCGGACCGAGGGACACAGTTCACCTCGAGGTTTTGGCAGAAGTTGCATGAAACCATGGGAACCCATCTGAACTTCAGCTCTGCATATTGACACGACCCCATTGGTCTTGTCGAGCCAGGATCACGCTGAGGGGTGCTGCGTTGCACAGCACCGTATAACACACGTCAAAGGTGCAAAGCGGAAGCGGAAGTTTTATTACATAAACAAGTTTATGAACATGTTTACATCAAAATAAGTTCAGTCTACACTCGCGGGCGTAGACTAAGCATCAAGTGCACGTTCAGCCCTCGAACGTGTCCTTGCTAGCACACACGCACACTAACTCTGCGGCGTGCACGACTCCCACTCGACGGGGTTCCCCTCCTGGGGTTCCGTCTCCTCTTCGGGAGTCCCTTCCTCATAGAACCCTGCAAAAGCTTCAAACACAAGCAGTGAGCACGAAGGCTCAGCAAGTCTGACCCGTCTCACCTAAACATGGAACTTCTACATGAGGGTAATGGGTTGCATGAGGTAAAAATCATTTGCAAGGACTCGCCTAATTAGTAGAACCTTACTTTCAAGTTTTAGCAGCAGGTTGTGGAGAACCTTACGCTAAGGTACATGAGAGAGCCGCAATCAAACAAGAAACGCATTTCTCTCATGTACTTTGCCCAAAGTTGAAAGGAACTTTAATTAGCTCTAAGCTACAGTATATCATTAACAATCACTGTCCAGCTTTCAATCAGCAACATTTTAACATGTAGCTAGCCTGTTCTTTCTACGTCACGGTACAGTGAACAAGTGGTACTCACTGACCGCGAGGGACGGCGATTATAATCGATTTACACCTGCAGGGTTACCCGAACAACCCGTCACGTACGCCCGTACTCGATGTTGCCTACAACAACCATCACGGACGCCGTACGCGACTACCTTTCACCCGTTAGCTAAATATTGAACCGGTCCCATCGTCCCGAGCAAGAGGTCTCTGCACGCGCATCTCCGTGCCGCCAGCCGATTTACACCTCGAGCTCTCAACCTACCCTCTGAACGACGGGCAATGCCTCAATACCCAGCTACCCGAGTTACATCGGTTTCCCGGTTCCCATATAGCCGGTAGGTCTTCGGTACTGTTCTAGCTTGTTCAACAGGCCCGCACACGGCTCGGTCCTCAATCGACACAAGTGGAGCTACAGCACACAGGCCCCAAAGTCCTGCTGCCCTTACCCTCCGCTCGGTCTCATTTTCTTGCCATGTGTATCATGTGCTATCTCTACCCGAGCGATGTGCCACTAGCCTATTCTCGCGAGTAGTTCCAACTACTCGACTTGTACCGAATCCTACTCTATCCTAGCAATGCAGTGGCTAACGGGGTTTGCAATCCTAAACCCAACCCATGGTTTTCTTGGCTATGCAGTGGGGTTTCCAAACAAGACTCTAATGCATAGGATAAAGGAAACAAGTATGTGCTCAAAACAATAAAAATTTGAAAAATGGTTAATGCAAACCGGGGCTTGCCTTGCTGCTCTTGGTCGTAGGCTAGCTGTTCCTCCGGAGTAACGAAGTCTAGGACTTCGGGTTCCTCCTCGACCTTAGCGACTACATGATATAAGAAACATATGTATCAATTTAAATGCATTTGTATTAACTTTGAAGTTCTGAAGTCTATAACCTTTGCTAGATAGACCTAATGACTGTGAAACTTTTACTGTGGCTTGGTTACAACCTAAACAGAGACTTGGTCAAGTTTTAGTTGCAGCAAAGCTCATTTGAGCCCTCCACAAATAATTATGTCCTTGACCTTAATTGGAACTCTTAGGGTGTTCTAGGAATTTTCATGAGACAAACTATGACTTTCTGAAAACTAGGTTTTCATAGGGTTCTAATGGAGTTGGTCTCACTTAACTTGGAAGTCTCTAACTAAAGATATGAGCTAAACAATTTCAGAGAAAATTCTGAAAATGTTTCTGAACATTTTCTATTTTTTCTGGAACAGTTTCACTAATCACACCATTAGGTGGACTAAATGAGCTCAAATAGATCTGAAATTTTTATGGTAGTTCAAGGATATTTTGGTGAACATCTCAGCAAAATTTCAGGATTTTCCTCCAAAGGATTCTCCAGTTAAAATTCCTAACAATTTAAACTTTAAGGAATTAATTCTGGAGAAATAAGAAATTTCATGAAGTGAAACTTGATTTTTTGGAAAGTACTCAGAGAGCTGAATCCAGCAAAATTTGGTTCACTCAATTTGGAGCTTTCTAGCCAAAGTTATAAGGATTTGAAGTTTGAACTGAAACTGAAATTCGGGGAAAAAGTTTAAACTCTGGCTCGTGGGCCCTGCACACAGTGCGTCGTCTCCCTCCTCGCGCCAACTGCGCGGCGGCGGCGTTCTCCGGTGACCTTCGCCGGAACTGAGTTCCCGGCCACCCCCCGGCCCGAAACTTGCCGCCTGCCCCTTTACTGACCCCCTGGACTCGATGGTGGGGTCGCCGGCCGCCGGCGATGACCGGAAACCCGTGCGCACCGATGACAGCACCTGCTAGGGTTCCGGTGAGGTCCGTCCCGCTCTCCCGTGCACCAAATCGACCGGAAACCGGTCAGAGAGCATCAGTAGAGCATGGGAAACCCGAACCAGGGCTGGGTGGAAGCTAGAAACGCCGGCAACTAGGCTCTCGACGGTGAGCCGAGGTGTTCAGCCATGGCGGCGGGGAAAACAGCCATAACATGGCCGATTCTCGATGGTTTTCTCTAATTCCAGTTCGAGCGTTGGCGCTATCGTGCGTAGAAGCTACTCGGTAACGAGCTCGTCCAACCCTCGTGCATAGAGCACGAATTTCACCCGAAGGTGAGCTCGGTCCTTATGAACTGATCAAGAGTAAATTTGGAAATTCTCGGCCGAGGGTTGATCAATCGCCAAACGGCTTTCGGCTACTCCATCCACATACAATCACGCACCTTTCTTGTGTAGAGAAGAGGACGTGACAACGGTCGTGCCGTGCTGTCCACGGGAGCCCGATCGGCGGCGATGTTCGGCTCGCCGGAGAAATGGCTTGTACAGCTCGAGGACGCTTGCTCACTGGCCAACACGGAGTCTAGGAGGTTGCTCAAGATCTCTTGGTGCCGTTTTGCTGTGGAGGAGGCTGTGCTCGCGAGTGATCGGGCTTGATCAAGCGTGAGCTCGAGCGGCGGCGATGGCAGTGGAAGAACAGGTTGTGCACGTCGGCAGCTCGGGGAATGGGCGACTGAAGCACGCCGGGGAGGGAATAAATAGCCCGGCGGCTGATCTCCGGCTTGGGGCGCGCAGCAGGAGCTGGCGCCGGCTGCCCTCCCCTCCCTCGGTGGCGCGCGCACACTGCACCCGGGAACCGACTGAACTGTGTTTCAGTCGGTTTGTGTTGAGGTAGAGGCTGACATGTGGGTCCCACCCCCCATTTTAACCTCTGAAATTTACCCCTAATCACTGTTGTAAACAGTGAACCCCATACTACCCTTGGCAATTCAAATTATTCACCTATGAGCCATTTGAATTGATCAAAGTTCAAATGAGGTTTGGTTTGAATGAATTTCAGCACAAGTTCAGTTTGAAATTCAAATAAAGTTTGAATTTCTCCCCCTTAGCTCATGTCAAGATCAACTCCAAATGGAGTAAAAATTGGTGTGTGAGCTCACAAAAAAGTGCTGAGTAAGAATATACCCCCCACTTTTAAATTCATTGGATAAAAACAGTTTGAATTTGAATATGGTTTCAAACTGCCCTCTTCCTAACTATACCCAAACTGACCTCAAAAAGGTTTTGAATTTGGGTGAAACTTGGCATGGACATCCTTAGTAAAGTGTAGGAGTTTTCATATGTCCAGCCCATCTATATCACATGTGGGAAATACCACTTTTGCAATGTGTAAGTTTGTTCTCTAATGAGCATGTTGATAATTGTTACTTGCTCTTCATTTGTGTTCATCATTCTTCCTCAAATGAGGTGTGTGGTGTGGTGATGAACACTGCAAATGTGTGTCCAAAACTGAGGCCCTTACATTCCTCCCCCCTTAAAAGAATCTCGTCCCGAGATTATAAGGTGAAAATGAGAGAGAGGACGGTGGAAAATTACCGGATATGCGACGTGAAAAAGTCGGGGTAGTTAGTGCGAAGGAATTCTTCGCTCTCCCATGTCGCTTCGTCCATGGAGTGATTACTCCATAGAACCTTGTAGAACCACAACGTACGGTTGCGTGTGGTTCGGGCCTTTTCATCAATAATATGCACCGGTTCCTCCCGATAGGTGAGATCCGGTTGTAGTTCTTCAATGTCTTCCAGCTGAACGGTAGTTGATAGCTTGAGACACTTCCTCAGCTGGGAAATATGAAAGACGTCGTGCACACCGGAAAGTGCTTCTGGTAATTTCAGCCGGTATGCCACCGATCCACATCTTTCGGAAATCTGGAATGGACCGATGAAGCGGGGTGCTAACTTTCCCCTCACCGCAAATCTATTTACACCCTTCATTGGAGACACCCGTAGATATACGTGGTCCCCAACTTCGAATTGTAATGGGCGCCTTCTCCGGTCCGCATACTGTTTCTGACGGGATTGAGCGGCTTTTAGGTTCGCTTGAATTAGTCGAACCTTTTCTTCCGCGTTGTTGACAAGATCAATCCCGAAGGTAACCCTTTCGCCAGACTCACACCAGTTCAATGGTGTGCGGCATTTTCTTCCGTATAGCGCCTCGTAGGGCGCCATCTTGATGCTGCCTTGGTACCCATTGTTGTACGAGAACTCGGCTAACGGCAAGTGATCATCCCAATTCTTGCCGTGGTTGATGGCGCAAGCTCGTAGCACGTCTTCTAGGATTTGATTTACCCACTCGGTTTGCCCATCCGTCTGCGGGTGGTAGGCTGAACTACGGATCAGCTTCGTCCCCAAGGCAGCGTGTAGCTGCTCCCAAAAACGGGACACAAATAAAGTGCCCCGGTCCGATATGATGGTACGGGGTACGCCGTATAAGCATAGGATCCGTGAGATGTACAGTTCAGCGTACTTCTTGGCGTTGTAGTTGGTGTTGACCAGGATGAAATGGGCAACTTTGGTGAGCCGATCGACGATCACCCACACAGAATCATGTTTCTGTAAGGTGGTGGGTAAACCGATGACGAAATCCATGCTCACGTCCTCCCACTTCCAGGCAGGAATGCCCAGTGGTTGCAGCAGTCCCGGTTTCCGCATGTGGTCTGCCTTCACCCTTCGACATGTATCACACTCGGACACGTATTTTGCAGTCTCCCGCTTCATCCTTGTCCACCAAAATTTGCTTCTGAGTTCTTGATACATTTTGTTGCTGCCGGGGTGAATAGAAAACTTTGATAAGTGAGCCTCATCAAAGATTTTCTTCTGTAACTCTGGGTTTCGGGGTACGACAATCCGGTCCTTGAACCATAAGACGCCGTCTTCGTCCTTCCGGAAACATTTCAACTCCCCACTGTCTATACGTCTCCGCAAATGTGACATGCCCTTGTCATTCTTCTGGGCTGCCGCTATCTCTTCATGGATGGTGGGGATCAAAGCTAAGTTGTAGAGAGCTCCGTGGGGAATCACACGTAGTGGTGGTTCGCTCTCTTCCAATGGTGTGATGGTCAGATTATTGACGTGTGACTTGCGGCCCAGCGCATCTGCCACGACGTTTGCCTTACCCGGATGATAATGGATCTCTATCTCGTAATCCTTTATCAGTTCTAACCATCTTCGTTGCCTCATGTTCAACTCCTTCTGAGTGAATATGTACTTGAGGCTTTTGTGGTCGGTATACAAATGTACGAGGTTACCGAGTAGGTAGTGCCTCCACATCTTCAGTGCAAGTACCACGGCAGCGAGCTCCAAATCGTGAGTTGGATAATTCTGCTCATGGTTCCTAAGCTGCCGTGATCCATACGCGACCACTCTTCGGTCTTGCATCAGCACACATCCGAGCCCAATGCCGGATGCATCGCAGTACACATCGAACGGTTTTGTTGTGTCTGGCTGTGCCAAAACCGGTGCTGATGTCAGGTGCTTGACTAAAGCCTTGAATGCTGCTTCACATGTTGGACTCCAAACATATTTGGTAGCCTTCTTCAGCAGCTCTGTCATTGGCTTGGCAATCTTCGAGAAGTTCGGAATGAACCTCCGATAATATCCCGTGAGTCCGAGGAAACTCCGTACCTCATGAACCGTTCTCGGGGATTTCCAATTCAGCACTTGCGTGATCTTGCTCGGGTCCACAGCGATACCCTCCGCTGAGATGATGTGCCCGAGGAAAGGCACTTGCGATATCCAAAACTCGCATTTGCTGAATTTTGCGTATAACTTGTGATCCCGGAGCCGTTGCAAGACTATACGCAGATGTTTCTTGTGATCTTCCTCCGACTTGGAATATACCAGGATGTCGTCGATGAAGACCACGACAAACTTGTCCAGCTCCGGCATGAACACCGAGTTCATTAAGTACATGAAGTGAGCTGGAGCATTGGTGAGGCCGAAGGACATGACCAGGTACTCATAAAGTCCATACCTTGTCGAGAAAGCTGTCTTTGGAATGTCCTCTGCCCTTATCTTAATCTGATGGTACCCGGATCTTAAATCCATCTTGGAAAAGATCTTTGCTTCAACCAACTGATCAAACAACATGTCGATCCGTGGCAACGGGTACTTGTTCTTGATAGTTACGGCATTTAATGGACGGTAGTCCGCGCAAAGCCGCAACGTTTCATCCTTTTTGTTGACAAATAATGCCGAACAGCCCCATGGCGAGGAGCTCGGCCTAATAAAACCCTTCTCCAGAAGGTCCGTGAGCTGAGTCTTCAGTTCAGCCAACTCCTTGGGCGCCATCTTGTACGGCCTTCGGGATATTGGCATGGTTCCCGGTGCAAGTTCAATCTTGAACTCCACCTCTCTATCGGGTGGCATCCCCGGCAAATCGTCCGGGAATACATCAGGGAACTCTCGGACCACTGGAATGTCTTCCAATCTGATGGTGGTGGCTTGATAGACACTTGGAAGTTTTATTTCTGGACTGTCCAGAAATAATGAGTGAGACTCGTGCACTTCTGAGTTTAAGTGCACGACTCGAAGGACGGTGTCTAAAACAGCGCCGTGGCGGGTTAACCACGACATCCCTAGGATGACATCGACCTTTTGTCCCTCTAAGATAATGAGAGACGTGGGGTACGCTCTACCCGCTAAGCATAATGGTGCTTTGGAGACCTTTACGCTTGCTGAAATCTTCCCACCCGGTGAACAAATTAAATATGGACTATCGGTGGGTAATATTGGCAAACTGTGTTTAGCAATGAAAGCTTGGCTAATAAAATTATGCGTGGCGCCCGAATCAAACAGTACTATAGCGGGATGCTGGTGGAGTTGGAACATACCCGCAAGGATTGGCTCGCCCTCCGGCACGTCCTCAATGGCAAGCTGGTGGACAGTGCCGGGCCTAGGGTTTGCCCGCCGCGCATTAGTAGGGTTCCGGGGTTGATTCCTCCCCGGAAACTGTGGTGCCACTCCGCCGCCTTGCCTCTCCGGGCAACTGCTCGCGAAGTGTCCTGGACGACCACACTTGTAACATGTGGCCGCTGCTGGTGGAGTACTTGGTGGACGAAAGCCCGGCATGCGTTGCTGAGGTGCAAACGCACGCGGCATCGCCCGCTGCTGTTGTTGTTGTTGCGGTGGTGCTGGCAGTGCCGGCCAGAATGCCGGTGACGAGTACGGCCGACTGCGGAACGGCATCGACCGCTGTGGTGGTTGCCAGCGTGGGCCTGATGGTGAGCGATTCACCATCCGAAACTTCTGAGAAGGACCGCCTCCTTCTCCGCTGCTCTGCGGCGCGCTTCGCTTTCGCTCTGCCGCCGCCAACTCCTTGCCGGAGTCCTCCTGAACAATCGCAGCATCAATGATGTCGTTGAGGCTGCCGCGATTGAACATCGCCAACTTGTCCTTCAGGAGCGGGTTAAGCCCCTGGTAAAAATGGTCTCGCCGCTTCTCGTCTGTATCCGCGTGATACGACGCGTAGAGCGCGAGATCGTTGAACGCCCTGGAGTATTCCAGCGCGTTCCGGCTCCCTTGTTGCAGGTGTAGGAACTCCTGCGTCTTCCTCTTCATCAAACCGGGCGGTATATGATAGGCCCTGAAGGCCGTCCGGAACTCCGCCCAGGTCATCACTCGGTCGGTGGGCTGGGAAGCACAGAAGTTGGCCCACCACGCGCTCGCGGATCCTTGGAGCTGCTGTACCGCGAACTGAGTCTTGCGCTGCTCGCTGATTTGGAGCAGCCCGAACTTCATCTCTATGGCGCGGAGCCAGTTGTCCGCATCAAGTGGTTCATCCGCCCTTGAGAATACAGGGGGTTGAGTCGCCAGGAAGTCGGAGTAGGAGCTCTGTTGGCGCTCCTCACGATCTTGACGTCTCTCCGGGCGAGACGTATTGGCGATGAGGGTCTGCAGCAACTCTGTGTGCTGCTGATGCGAGCCCGCCATTGCCGCGACAATGTCGGCCAATGTAACCGTTGGCAGTGGCGGTGGCGGTGTTTGCTGTTGCTGTTGCTGCTGCTGTCCCGAGGAGTCCTCGGGAGGTGGTTGGGAGGTCTCTCCCCCTTGACTGGTACCCCCAACGTCAGGGTTGGCACGAGTACGCGTCATTCTGAAATTTAAAACAGCAGCAATTAGCACATGTCTTACTAAAAATTCCATACGCAACAGTAGGTATTGAAGTGACACATGATCAATTTGCACAACATTCACATATATTGATAAAGCATAAACTTTATACAAGATACATTATTCTCGGGTCTCCGAGAAGTCGTGGTCATGTCGTCACTACCTATACATACTCTACTGTCTATACGACATGTCACTGATTACAAAAGTTGGGTTACGCTACCCTAGCTGCCCTACTTGGCAACCGTAACCCCCTACTCGGAGTAGATCTCGACCTCCTGTGGGTCGTCCTCCTCCGGTACCTCTACTGGTGGCTCTGGGTCTACCACCTCTTCTCCCATCCCGGGTTCTCCCATTGCTGGAAGACCCAAGACCACCGGTATGCCTAACACCGGGGGCACGAGGTCCTGCAATGCATGTACCTCGTCCATAGCCTGGTTGTAGTCCTCTTCCCAGCCTTGTCCTTCCTCAATAGCGTCGTCCCGCTCTTGAGCAAGGTCCTCATTCTGCTGGGTTAGGGTCTGCACCAGCTCTTGCAATGCCGCGATGTCAACACGGCTCTTCTTCTTTGCCTTCTTCAGACGACGCAACTGATTGTGTTGTTCATTCAGTCGCTTGATCGTCAGAAGGAGCACATTGCGGAGTGCGCTGTGAGCACCCTCGAAATGATCTCCACGGCTTGTGCTCTCCTTGAGTTTGGTGGCGAGACGCTCCGTATGAACAGCTTGGCTGTCCATCACAGCGTTTCCCGCCCTCATTTGGAGGCTGAGATTTGCCTCCGCGGGGTTGTACCTTGGGCAACTCGGGTCTGTTGCCTCCAGGTACCTCTCTTCCCACACATGCTGAGCTCGTCCCTCCACCGGAACGAGTGCGTATGGAGTGCCCTCCATAGCCTGCACGTGTAGTTGGCAGAAACGTGACATAGTGTCACGGGCTGCCACTTGCCACATCCCTTCCGGTTGTCTTCCTCTCACCGTGACGGTGAATGGCACCCAACCGGGTGGCGTAGGTCCGGCAGGAACCTCGACATGGATCGTCCACGTCTTGTTCCCCTCTTCGCCTTCTTCCTTAGCGAAGTATTGCGGCATCTGGTTGTACCCGAAATATTGGAGCATTTGCCACAATGCTTCCGGGTAGCCGCTACGGTCAGAACAGTGGGAAACCACCCACCAGTTCTCCAACCGTTTATCTGCTGCCATCTGTAAAAATATATTTGAGAAATGTCAAATATTTATTTAAACAGTAAACCATGGAGTTATAACATAAGACATGTCATTGAACCCATAAAACTTGGAAACATAGTTCAAATTTTAAACAAATTTGACTGCTGATCTGCTGTTCCCATGACAGCCCTGACCAGTTTCCATTTCAACCTGATTTAGGCCATGTTAACAGCAAAACTAATTCTGGATCTCAGCATCAAAGTTAAAGCTAACTTCAATATCTTTCCAGAAAGTGTTTGCTTGGCCTCAAATCTGTCCTGGTTCAAAAGTTATGAGATGTCAAAGTTAACAGAATTTCTGGAATCAATTGGACAGCACCTCCCTGCTTTAGGTACTGAATTGATCCAAGAATCCCAGTTAATTTTGTTCCTAATCTGACAAAACTTTCTGTTACAAAGTTGTAACCCATCTCATAAGCTTTCCAGAACTACCTCATTTTCTAATTTTTGGTTTTTAAACAGGAAGTTATGCTTAATTTACAGAGAGTTTACATAGAGTCTTTGCTCTGCCCTGTTTTCTGGACAGTTTCAACTCTACTGCATTTTTCGAGTGGTTAAGGGATGAAACACCTCTGGACCTCAACAGAAAAGTTGTAAAGCTCTTCCAAAGCTTTCCATAAATGTATCATACGACCCCAAATCTCGAAAAACTCAACCTCTAGCCTCTGATTAACTTCAGCCTTGATTCAGCTGAAAACCGAGTACTCTGTCCTTAACAACCTATAAGTTGAAAACTTGTTAACTTTGAATATCCTGTTCAAGGGAAGGAGTTACATCAAGTTTTACTATTTTAGATCAAAATCTTCAAGTTTTACATGAAGTTGTTCATTTAGTTGGGTGTGACGTCGATGCGTCACCAGATTATGTCGGTACTACGTCCTCACAAAGGAAAAACCTATACTGGACTTAGCCGGTTTCGTTATTTCAGTGGCACTAAACGTCACTCGCACACGGATGCTACACGTCTACCGTTTCGTGGTAAGGCTACCTGCAGACATCCAAACAATCATCAGACTCGGCTGCACACCGAGCCCGGAATCCAAACAGTTAGTACACCCGGCCGTCATCACTCGCCCGGATGTTCTCAAGCCAACCACGCCTTGAGTTACGTGTTCACGTTTTAGACCACGTGACGGGGTCTCCCAAGTTGCACCACACACGCCAGGGACAGACGTTGCTCGAATACCCCAAATGACATGAAGAGTCGTAGAGGATATCAAAGCGGGTCGGGTTACCTGCCACCCGTGGGGCTCCACCCTTCAGCTTGTGCGCACTGGTGGACAGCGCTTACGTGCACCCCCCAAGACATGAACGTCCCGAGATGCACGATTTTCCGACATAACAAATAGGGTGATATGCCACTTTCTATATGCTAATAACATCCTTATACGGGCTACTAACTCGTTCCTCACTGGGTTTTTGAAAAAGAAGACCTTTGTACTGTGTTAAACCTCAAGCGAGCTCTGATACCACGCTGACACGACCCCATTGGTCCTGTCGAGCCAGGATCACGCTGAGGGGTGCTGCGTTGCACAGCACCGTATAACACACGTCAAAGGTGCAAAGCGGAAGCGGAAGTTTTATTACATAAACAAGTTTATGAACATGTTTACATCAAAATAAGTTCAGTCTACACTCGCGGGCGTAGACTAAGCATCAAGTGCACGTTCAGCCCTCGAACGTGTCCTTGCTAGCACACACGCACACTAACTCTGCGGCGTGCACGACTCCCACTCGACGGGGTTCCCCTCCTGGGGTTCCGTCTCCTCTTCGGGAGTCCCTTCCTCATAGAACCCTGCAAAAGCTTCAAACACAAGCAGTGAGCACGAAGGCTCAGCAAGTCTGACCCGTCTCACCTAAACATGGAACTTCTACATGAGGGTAATGGGTTGCATGAGGTAAAAATCATTTGCAAGGACTCGCCTAATTAGTAGAACCTTACTTTCAAGTTTTAGCAGCAGGTTGTGGAGAACCTTACGCTAAGGTACATGAGAGAGCCGCAATCAAACAAGAAACGCATTTCTCTCATGTACTTTGCCCAAAGTTGAAAGGAACTTTAATTAGCTCTAAGCTACAGCATATCATTAACAATCACTGTCCAGCTTTCAATCAGCAACATTTTAACATGTAACTAGCCTGTTCTTTCTACGTCACGGTACAGTGAACAAGTGGTACTCACTGACCGCGAGGGACGGCGATTATAATCGATTTACACCTGCAGGGTTACCCGAACAACCCGTCACGTACGCCCGTACTCGATGTTGCCTACAACAACCATCACGGACGCCGTACGCGACTACCTTTCACCCGTTAGCTAAATATTGAACCGGTCCCATCGTCCTGAGCAAGAGGTCTCTGCACGCGCATCTCCGTGCCGCCAGCCGATTTACACCTCGAGCTCTCAACCTACCCTCTGAACGACGGGCAATGCCTCAATACCCAGCTACCCGAGTTACATCGGTTTCCCGGTTCCCATATAGCCGGTAGGTCTTCGGTACTGTTCTAGCTTGTTCAACAGGCCCGCACACGGCTCGGTCCTCAATCGACACAAGCGGAGCTACAGCACACAGGCCCCAAAGTCCTGCTGCCCTTACCCTCCGCTCGGTCTCATTTTCTTGCCATGTGTATCATGTGCTATCTCTACCCGAGCGATGTGCCACTAGCCTATTCTCGCGAGTAGTTCCAACTACTCAACTTGTACCGAATCCTACTCTATCCTAGCAATGCAGTGGCTAACGGGGTTTGCAATCCTAAACCCAACCCATGGTTTTCTTGGCTATGCAGTGGGGTTTCCAAACAAGACTCTAATGCATAGGATAAAGGAAACAAGTATGTGCTCAAAACAATAAAAATTTGAAAAATGGTTAATGCAAACCGGGGCTTGCCTTGCTGCTCTTGGTCGTAGGCTAGCTGTTCCTCCGGAGTAACGAAGTCTAGGACTTCGGGTTCCTCCTCGACCTTAGCGACTACATGATATAAGAAACATATGTATCAATTTAAATGCATTTGTATTAACTTTGAAGTTGTGAAGTCTATAACCTTTGCTAGATAGACCTAATGACTGTGAAACTTTTACTGTGGCTTGGTTACAACCTAAACAGAGACTTGGTCAAGTTTTAGTTGCAGCAAAGCTCATTTGAGCCCTCCACAAATAATTATGTCCTTGACCTTAATTGGAACTCTTAGGGTGTTCTAGGAATTTTCATGAGACAAACTATGACTTTCTGAAAACTAGATTTTCAGAGGGTTCTAATGGAGTTGGTCTCACTTAACTTGGAAGTCTCTAACTAAAGATATGAGCTAAACAATTTCAGAGAAAATTCTGAAAATGTTTCTGAACATTTTCTATTTTTTTCTGGAACAGTTTCACTAATCACACCATTAGGTGGACTAAATGAGCTCAAATAGATCTGAAATTTTTATGGTAGTTCAAGGATATTTTGGTGAACATCTCAGCGAAATTTCAGGATTTTCCTCCAAAGGATTCTCCAGTTAAAATTCCTAACAGCTTAATTTTAAGGAATTAATTCTGGAGAAATAAGGAATTTCATGAAGTGAAACTTGATTTTCTGGAAAGTACTCAGAGAGCTGAATCCAGCAAAATTTGGTTCACTCAATTTGGAGCTTTCTAGCCAAAGTTATAAGGATTTGAAGTTTGAACTGAAACTGAAATTCGGGGAAAAGTTTAAACTCTGGCTCGTGGGCCCCGCACACAGTGCGTCGTCTCCCTCCTCGCGCCAACTGCGCGGCGGCGGCGTTCTCCGGCGACCTTCGCCGGAACTGAGTTCCCGGCCACCCCCCGGCCCGAAACTTGCCGCCTGCCCCTTTACTGACCCCCTGGACTCGATGGTGGGGTCGCCGGCCGCCGGCGATGACCGGAAACCCGTGCGCACCGATGACAGCACCTGCTAGGGTTCCGGTGAGGTCGGTCCCACTCTCCCGTGCACCAAATTGACCGGAAACCGGTCGGAGAGCATCAGTAGAGCATGGGAAACCCGAACCAGGGCTGGGTGGAAGCTAGAAACGCCGGCAACTAGGCTCTCGACGGTGAGCCGAGGTGTTCAGCCATGGCGGCGGGGAAAACAGCCATAACATGGCCGATTCTCGATGGTTTTCTCTAATTCCAGTTCGAGCGTGGGCGCTATCGTGCGTAGAAGCTACTCGGTAACGAGCTCGTCCAACCCTCGTGCATAGAGCACGAATTTCACCTGAAGGTGAGCTCGGTCCTTATGAACTGATCAAGAGTAAATTTGGAAATTCTCGGCCGAGGGTTGATCAATCGCCAAACGGCTTTCTGCTACTCCATCCACATACAATCACGCACCTTTCTTGTGTAGAGAAGAGGACGTCACAACGGTCGTGCCGTGCTGTCCACGGGAGCCCGATCGGCGGCGATGTTCGGCTCGCCGGAGAAATGGCTCGTACAGCTCGAGGACGCTTGCTCACTGGCCAACACGGAGTCTAGGAGGTTGCTCAAGATCTCTTGGTGCCGTTTTGCTGTGGAGGAGGCTGTGCTCGCGAGTGATCGGGCTTGATCAAGCGTGAGCTCGAGCGGCGGCGATGGCAGTGGAAGAACAGGTCGTGCACGTCGGCAGCTCGGGGAATGGGCGACTGAAGCACGCCGGGGAGGGAATAAATAGCCCGGCGGCTGATCTCCGGCTTGGGGCGCGCAGCAGGAGCTGGCGCCGGATGCCCCCCCCTCGGTGGCGCGCGCACACTGCACCTGGGAACCGACTGAACTGTGTTTCAGTCGGTTTGTGTTGAGGTAGAGGCTGACATGTGGGTCCCACCCCCCATTTTAACCTCTGAAATTTACTCCTAATCACTGTTGTAAACAGTGAACCCCATACTACCCTTGGCAATTCAAATTATTCACCTATGAGCCATTTGAATTGATCAAAGTTCAAATGAGGTTTGGTTTGAATGAATTTCAGCACAAGTTCAGTTTGAAATTCAAATAAAGTTTGAATTTCTCCCCCTTAGCTCATGTCAAGATCAACTCCAAATGGAGTGAAAATTGGTGTGTGAGCTCACAAAAATGTGCTGAGTAAGAATATACCCCCCACTTTTAAATTCATTGGATAAAAACAGTTTGAATTTGAATATGGTTTCGAACTGCCCTCTTCCTAACTATACCCAAACTGACCTCAAAAAGGTTTTGAATTTGGGTGAAACTTGGCATGGACATCCTTAGTAAAGTGTAGGAGTTTTCATATGTCCAGCCCATCTATATCACATGTGGGAAATACCACTTTTGCAATGTGTAAGTTTGTTCTCTAATGAGCATGTTCATAATTGTTACTTGCTCTTCATTTGTGTTCATCATTCTTCCTCAAATGAGGTGTGTGGTGTGGTGATGAACACTGCAAATGTGTGTCAAAAACTGAGGCCCTTACACATATCATCCCCAAACTGACGGGCAGACGGAGAGAACCAATCAGATCCTTGAAGATATGTTAAGGGCATGTGCACTCAAAAACAATAGGAGTTGGCACAAGAACTTACCGTATGCGGAGTTTTCCTATAACAACAGCTATCAAGCTAGTATGAAGATGTCACCGTTTGAAGCTTTGTATGGAAGGAAGTGCAGAACTCCCCTATTTTGGAACCAAACAGGAGAAAGTAAAGTGTTTGGTCCAGAAGTGCTACAAGAAGCCGAGGTGAAGGTGAGGGAGATTCGCAACAACTTGAGGATAGCACAAACACGCCAAAAGAGCTATGCCGATGTACGAAGAAGAGAGCTCGTTTTCAACGTGGGAGACTATGTTTATCTCAAGGTGTCCCCTATCAGAGGACTTCGTCGGTTCAAGGTGAAAGGGAAGTTGTCACCTCGATACATCGGACCCTTTCAAGTTTTGGAAAGGAAAGGCGAAGTGGCGTATCAACTAGAGTTACCGGTTCATCTATCGAACGTGCACGATGTATTCCATGTGTCACAACTCAAGAAATGTCTGAGGACACCTGAAGAGGTGTTACCCATGAATGAAGTGGATGTAGCTGAGGATTTGTCTTATGCCGAGCAACCATACAAGATTTTGGAGACAATGGAACGCCTCACCAGAAATAAAAGAATCCGGATATGCAAGGTGCAGTGGAAGCATCACTCAGAAGAGGAAGCCACCTGGGAACGGGAAGATGAGCTCAAGGCACAATTTCCGGAATTGTTTTCTTAGAAACACCAATCTCGAGGACGAGATTTCTTTTAAGGGGGGTAGAGCTGTAACACCCCAAAATTTTGATTCAAAACCTTAAATCATGTTAAGAGGGGAATTTAAAAAATTTTGGGCGTGTTGCATGTTTTGCAAAAATTCAAATTCAAACTGGAATTCAAATTAAACTCAAATCAGAAAAGAAATAGAAAAAGAAAAAGAAAACTAAAACCTAACCGGCCAATGGGCCGAACCCACCAGCCGGCCCACCATTCCCCCCCCCCCCCCGCCAGCCCACAGCCGCGCGCCTCTCCCTCTCACTGACATGCGGGGCCGCCGTCATCTTCTTCCTCGCGCGCGATCGGCCGACCCCGGGACACCTCTCTCTCCCGAATCAAAACTACCCCCTGGAAACCGCGTCCCCCAGCCGAATTTTGGTCCCGGACGACTCAAACTCGATCACAACCGACACACCGCCCTCCCCCGTCTATAAAAACCCCGGCCTCGTTCTGTTTTTCCCACGCGATCGCCGATTTTTACTCCGGTGAGAACCGAGACTTCTCCGGTGAATTCTGGCCGATCTAAGCTCGGAAACTCCGATCTAACTCGCTGGTCTTGATCCACCGCCTCCGGGGAACCATGCAGGTGCAGAGAACTCGGTGACTTGCGGTGTAAACACAGCGCCGACGAGCTTCGCCGTGGTTTTGCCTCGGACCTCGCCGCCGATCACCTCCTAGGACCTCCGAGCTCAAGAAAACCCCCGAGGTGAGATCCCCGACCTCTCCTCTACCGATCTATGCCATAAGATCACAGTTCTAGGCAGAATTCTCGAGGATCCGAAAGTTTCCGGCGAGATCGCCGCTTCCCGCCGCCGTGCGCCGACGGCAGCGCCGCCCGCGCTCGATCAGAGCGACGTGGCCGCTTGTGCGCCGTTTATTTTAAATCGCACGGTAGGGTTTAAACCCCCGCGTACCGGTTCGATGTTATAATCTCGGCCGTCGGTTTAAAATCGGACGGTCCACGTCAGCCCCGCGTTATAAAGACTGGAATTCTTACGTGCTACCCCCTGGGGTTCTCCGGAAATAAGAGCTAGCCCCGGAAATTTCAGATCTAGCCCCTGGAACTCCAGAAAATCATGTAAATTCATTTAAAAATCAGTTTTAGCCCCTGGACTTAATAAAAATTAGGAAAAACACCTCTGATAAGTGTAGCTAGATCCCTGGAAATTCTGAAAATAATATTATAGACCCTGTAGTGGGATGAGTTTACCTTTTTAGCCCTGTTTAGTAATTAATTTAGGAAATTGAATATGTGGCTAGTGTTTAAAAATTAAAAAGTGGGATAAACATATTGTCAAAATTTAATTAAAGACTTTCTCAGTGTTTAGGAAACTTTGGAGTAAGATAAAAACATATTTTGGGCTGAATTGAATCTGTTTAATTTATTATTCACATTTAGGGACACATTTTTAAGTAAAGAACAGTTATAGAAAATAGGGAAAATAATTGTGAAATAGTTTACATCAGAGGCAAAGGTCAAAATATGTTATTAAATTATTTAGGACCAGAACCTATTTTGTTTAGATGATGTGTCTTACTATTTCAATATAAAGTACACATTTATGCATAGGAAAATAAATCTGAAAATATAGCAACTAGTAAATGATAAATGGAGTTTCTAAAATCCAAATAATTCAGTTTAGGGTTGGTAGAAATTCTGAAGACACATATGGAGAAGAAAAATACCTTTCATGCATACTTGGTAACTAAAAGGTGTAGTAAAAAAAATAAGGAAAATTATTTAAATTGGAAACTCATATATAAAGTATGCAAGCATAAATGTGAATACAAAAGTAGGAATCATATACACATGATTAAAAGTGCATGCAAGCCACAAATCAACACACATAGAGTAACCACAACACATATAGTTGTGAATGACTTTCATAAATATGAATGTGTGGTTTGTATGAAGTGGAAGTGTGAACTATGTCTTATAGATTGTTGTTTTTCTTTTGCTATGTGTGATGGTATGATGTAGAACCTGCTCAAGAGCAAGTTATTCCTTTCCAAGATCAGGACTACCCATTTCAAGAGCAGCAAGAAGGAGGCAAGTGTCATTGACTACTTTGATCCTATGCTAGGATGTGTAGCTAGAATTATTTGCATTGTCAATTGAAATATGAAACCCATGATAGGAAGTTTCCCTAGAATTGCATTACCTTGTTTCCTTGTAGCTTGGGTTGGGACTTATTTTACCATGTCATTTATTATTATGCATATGCTTAGCCATGCTTAGAATGGGATATTTGGGACATGAGATCATCAGTTTATTTTACCATACTCTTGAATGAGATATTGTGAGTTATGTGGAGGTAGGGATCAAGGCAAGTTGGATGTTTTGGTTGTGTGCTGGGTGCACGAGACTCGGGTTTGTGTTTAGTACTTGCCTGGATCCTAAGGACCGGTTCATGGAGCATGTAACCTGGCTTTACAGTGCCAACCACATGCTGAGATGGGGCAGCTTGGCCAATTAATTAGGTGTATCCCCGGCGTAGTATGGGTGTGTTGGATGGTGCGGGGAATAGGTGTCAGCTGGACTACCATATGAACCGCAAGGCTCAAGAGGGGGCCACTGCAGCGGGCTTGGAGCCTCTTGTATGCTGTTAGGGGTGAAACCTCAGTGGGCCCACGCTCGTCGGGAATCCCTTTGTAAAGGCTTCGTAGTGATCTCCTGGCTACACACCTGGGAAGTGTGAATGTGGTTCGTGGCCACTGGCATAATGGAGGTTCTTTTAGTCCACCCGGCAACGGGGGATGAAATCACTACATGTGGGTACAGTGGTACAAACTCTGCAGAGTCAAAACTGTCATGACAGCCGTGCTCACGGTCAAGAGCGGCTTGGACTTATTCATGATTAGAGGATTGATGGTTTTGGAAGTTAAGCGGGGAGCTTAACACTGGAAATGATGTTATGGTCATTGGATTATGATGATGGGATGGGAGATTGGGACCATTTCACCTGTGTAGTAATGTAGGTGCTTAATAAGCTAAGGTGATAGGTATAAATTGCGTAGTGCTTTAACCATGAGTTCAACCTCTCCTTGTTCTAGCCATGCATGATATGATTTTTCCCACACTTGCTGAGTACCATTGGTACTCAACCTTGCATATTTTGTTGGTTTATATTGCTGCTCAGGTCAAGATAATGAGATGGTGTATAACGACCAAGACTTTGGACCCGAAGAAGGTTTCTAGGTTCATGGAGACCCCGGGCAACGCCTGTGACGGAGCCCTAAAGAATAATATTCCGCTGCTAGTTTATTTACTTGTGATGAACTTATTATTGTCCATCGAGACATTTGCTATGTAAGACTTATTTATATTCGACACCTGGCTTGTAATAAATGATGCTTCACTATTTGTCATCACATGTATGAGAAAATGATCCTGGCATACATGTGATATTCACTTGGTTGTTCTTCGGAAAAACCGGGTGTGACAGAGGTGGTATCAGAGCCAAGGTTGCCCGTAGGAACGTGGACCTAGGTAGAAATGGATGTATTTAAGGGCCCTATTTTCTTAAAAACTATTTTCCAAGGTGTGGGTTGAAAAGTGTTATTTAAGGAGTCATTTTCTTCATCTTACCCCAACTTTCATTCAAAATAGGATTTTTGTTTGAGAGTTTATCTAATCTAATTTTAAATTCTTTTTGTTTTAGATGGTTCGCATGATTCGCACCGCTCGCAAGTCCACTCTCCCTCCTGTGGACTTGCGAGCGGTGCGAATCATGCGAACCATCTAAAACAAAAAGAATTTAAAATTAGGTTAGATAAACTCTCAAACAAAAATCCTATTTTGAATGAAAGTTGGGGTAAGATGAAGAAAATGACTCCTTAAATAACACTTTTCAACCCACACCTTGGAAAATAGTTTTTAAGAAAATAGGGCCCTTAAATACATCCATTTCTACCTAGGTCCACGTTCCTACGGGCAACCTTGGCTCTGATACCACCTCTGTCACACCCGGTTTTTCCGAAGAACAACCAAGTGAATATCACATGTATGCCAGGATCATTTTCTCATACATGTGATGACAAATAGTGAAGCATCATTTATTACAAGCCAGGTGTCGAATATAAATAAGTCTTACATAGCAAATGTCTCGATGGACAATAATAAGTTCATCACAAGTAAATAAACTAGCAGCGGAATATTATTCTTTAGGGCTCCGTCACAGGCGTTGCCCGGGGTCTCCATGAACCTAGAAACCTTCTTCGGGTCCAAAGTCTTGGTCGTTATACACCATCTCATTATCTTGACCTGAGCAGCAATATAAACCAACAAAATATGCAAGGTTGAGTACCAATGGTACTCAGCAAGTGTGGGAAAAATCATATCATGCATGGCTAGAACAAGGAGAGGTTGAACTCATGGTTAAAGCACTACGCAATTTATACCTATCACCTTAGCTTATTAAGCACCTACATTACTACACAGGTGAAATGGTCCCAATCTCCCATCCCATCATCATAATCCAATGACCATAACATCATTTCCAGTGTTAAGCTCCCCGCTTAACTTCCAAAACCATCAATCCTCTAATCATGAATAAGTCCAAGCCGCTCTTGACCGTGAGCACGGCTGTCATGACAGTTTTGACTCTGCAGAGTTTGTACCACTGTACCCACATGTAGTGATTTCATCCCCCGTTGCCGGGTGGACTAAAAGAACCTCCATTATGCCAGTGGCCACGAACCACATTCACACTTCCCAGGTGTGTAGCCAGGAGATCACTACGAAGCCTTTACAAAGAGATTCCCGACGAGCGTGGGCCCACTGAGGTTTCACCCCTAACAGCATACAAGAGGCTCCAACCCTGCTGCAGTGGCCCCCTCTTGAGCCTTGCGGTTCATATGGTAGTCCAGCTGACACCTATTCCCCGCACCATCCAACACACCCATACTACGCCAGGGATACACCTAATTAATTGGCCAAGCTGCCCCATCTCAGCATGTGGTTGGCACTGTAAAGCCAGGTTACATGCTCCATGAACCGGTCCTTAGGATCCAGGCAAGTACTAAACACAAACCCGAGTCTCGTGCACCCAGCACACAACCAAAACATCCAACTTGCCTTGATCCCTACCTCCACATAACTCACAATATCTCATTCAAGAGTATGGTAAAATAAACTGATGATCTCATGTCCCAAATATCCCATTCTAAGCATGGCTAAGCATATGCATAATAATAAATGACATGGTAAAATAAGTCCCAACCCAAGCTACAAGGAAACAAGGTAATGCAATTCTAGGGAAACTTCCTATCATGGGTTTCATATTTCAATTGACAATGCAAATAATTCTAGCTACACATCCTAGTATAGGATCAAAGTGGTCAAGGACACTTGCCTCCTTCTTGCTGCTCTTGAAATGGGTAGTCCTGATCTTGGAAAGGAATAACTTGCTCTTGAGCAGGTTCTACATCATACCATCACACATAGCAAAAGAAAAACAACAATCTATAAGACATAGTTCACACTTCCACTTCATACAAACCACACATTCATATTTATGAAAGTCATTCACAACTATATGTGTTGTGGTTACTCTATGTGTGTTGATTTGTGACTTGCATGCACTTTTAATCATGTGTATATGATTCCTACTTTTGTATTCACATTTATGCTTGCATACTTTATATATGAGTTTCCAATTTAAATAATTTTCCTTATATTTATTTACTACACCTTTTAGTTACCAAGTATGCATGAAAGGTATTTTTCTTCTCCATATGTGTCTTCAGAATTTCTACCAACCCTAAACTGAATTATTTGGATTTTAGAAACTCCATTTATCATTTACTAGTTGCTATATTTTCAGATTTATTTTCCTATGCATAAATGTGTACTTTATATTGAAAATAGTAAGACACATCATCTAAACAAAATAGGTTCTGGTCCTAAATAATTTAATAACATATTTTGACCTTTGCCTCTGATGTAAACTATTTCACAATTATTTTCCCTATTTTCTATAACTATTCTTTACTTAAAAATGTGTCCCTAAATGTGAATAATAAATTAAACAGATTCAATTCAGCCCAAAATATGTTTTTATCTTACTCCAAAGTTTCCTAAACACTGAGAAAGTCTTTAATTAAATTTTGACAATATGTTTGTCCCACTTTTTAATTTTTAAACACTAGCCACATATTCAATTTCCTAAATTAATTACTAAACAGGGCTAAAAAGGTAAACTCATCCCACTACAGGGTCTATAATATTATTTTCAGAATTTCCAGGGATCTAGCTACACTTATCAGAGGTGTTTTTCCTAATTTTTATTAAGTCTAGGGGCTAAAACTGATTTTTAAATGAATTTACATGATTTTCTGGAGTTCCAGGGGCTAGATCTGAAATTTCCGGGGCTAGCTCTTATTTCCCGAGAACCCCAGGGGGTAGCACGTAAGAATTCCAGTCTTTATAACGCGGGGCTGACGTGGACCGTCCGATTTTAAACCGACGGCCAAGATTATAACATCGAACCGGTACGCGGGGGTTTAAACCCTACCGTGCGATTTAAAATAAACGGCGCACAAGCGGCCACGTCGCTCTGATCGAGCGCGGGCGGCGCTGCCGGCGGCGGGAAGCGGCGATCTCGCCGGAAACTTTCGGATCCTCGAGAATTCTGCCTAGAACTGTGATGTTATGGCATAGATCAGTAGAGGAGAGGTCGGGGATCTCACCTCGGGGGTTTTCTTGAGCTCGGAGGTCCTGGGAGGTGATCGGCGGCGAGGTCCGAGGCAAAACCACGGCGAAGCTCGTCGGCGCTGTGTTTACACAGCAAGTCACCGAGTTTTCTGCACCTGCATGGTTCCCCGGAGGCGGTGGATCAAGACCAGCGAGTTAGATCAGAGTTTCCGAGCTTAGATCGGCCAGAATTCACCGGAGAAGTCTCGGTTCTCACCGGAGTAAAAATCGGCGATCGCGTGGGAAAAACAGAACGAGGCCGGGGTTTTTATAGACGGGGGAGGGCGGTGTGTCGGTTGTGATCGAGTTTGAGTCATCCGGGACCAAAATTCGGCTGGGGGACGCGGTTTCCAGGGGGTAGTTTTGATTCGGGAGAGAGAGGTGTCCCGGGGTCGGCCGATCGCGCGCGAGGAAGAAGATGACGGCGGGCCCCGCATGTCAGTGAGAGGGAGTGGCACGCGGCTGTGGGCTGGCGGGGGGGGGGGGAATGGTGGGCCGGCTGGTGGGTTCGGCCCACTGGCCGGTTAGGTTTTAGTTTTCTTTTTCTTTTTCTATTTCTTTTCTGATTTGAGTTTAATTTGAATTCCAGTTTGAATTTGAATTTTTGCAAAACATGCAACACGTCCAAAAAATTTTTAAATTCCCCTCTTAACATGATTTAAGGTTTTGAATCAAAATTTTGGGGTGTTACAGGAGCTCATCCCTGCGAAGTGGGGAGGAGTCCGCCACTAAAATGGCTACGTGGCAGGCTCGGGGCTCATCTCCGCAAAAGGGGAGAGGTCCGACTGTGACGCCCTCAATTCTGTGGAAGAAACCACGGAACCAAGAACAAATGCATATGTTGTCACACCCGGTTTCTCCGAAGAACAACCGAGTGGATGTCACATGTATGCCAGGATCATTTTCTCATACATGTGATGACAAATAGTGAAGCATCATTTATTACAAGCCAGGTGTCAAATATAAATATGTCTTACAAAGCATACGTCTCGATGGACGATAATAAGTTCATAACATGTAAATAAACTAGCAGCAGAATGTTATTCTTGTGGGCTCCATCACAGGCGTTGCCCGGGGGGTCTCCATGAAACTAGAATCCTTCTTCGGGTCCGAAGTCTTGGTCATTGAACACCACATCATCCCCTTGACCTGGGCAGCAATTTAAACCAACAAATATGCAAGTTTGAGTACTGTTGGTACTCAGCAAGTGTGGGAAAGTTATGTCATGCATGGCTAGAGCAAGGAGAGGTTGAACTCATGGTTAAAGCACTACGCAATTAATACCTATCACCTTAGCTTATTAAGCACCTACATTACTACATAGGTGAAATGGTCCCAATCTCCCAACCCATCATCATAATCAAATAACCATAACATCATTTCCAATGTTAAGCTCCCCGCTTAACATCCACAACTTCCAAAGTCATCATCCTCTAATCATGAATAAGTCCAAGCCGCTCTTGACCGTGAGCACGGCTGTCATGACAGTTTTGACTCTGCAGAGTTTGCACCACTGTACCCACATGTAGTGATTTCATCCCCCGTTGCCGGGTGGACTAAAAGAACCTCCATTATGTCAGTGGCCACGAACCACATTCACACTTCCCAGGTGTGTAGCCAGGAGATCACTACGAAGCCTTTACAAAGGGATTCCCGACGAGCGTGGGTCCACTGAGGTTTCACCCCTAACAGCATACAAGAGGCTCCAACCCCGCTGCAGTGGCCCCTCTTGAGCCTTGCGGTTTATATGGTAGTCCAGCTGACACCTATTCCCCGCACCATCCACACACCCATACTACGCCGGGGATACACCTAATTAATTGGCCAAGCTGCCCCATCTCAGCATGTGGTTGGCACGGTAAAGCCAGGTTACATGCTCCATGAACCGGTCCTTAGGATCCAGGCAAGTACTAAACACAAACCCGAGCCTCGTGCACCCAGCACCAACCAAATCATCCAACTTGCCTCGATCCCTACCTCTACATAACTCATGATATCTCATTCAAAAGTAAGGTAAATAAATTGATGATTCTCATATCCCAATTATCCCATTCTAAGCATGGCTAAGCAGAAGCATATGAATAAATGACATGATAAAATAAATCCCAACCCAAGCTACAAGGATACAAGGTAATGCAATTCTAGGGAAACTTCCTAGCATGGGTTTCATATTTCAATTGACAATGCAAATAATTCTATCTACACATCCTAGTATAGGATCAAAGTGGTCAAGGACACTTGCCTTCTTCCTGCTGCTCTGGGAATGGAAAGTCTTGGTCTTGGAAGGGGAGAACTTGCTCTGGGGCAGGTTCTACTCATGCCAATACACATAGCAAAAGAAAACAACAATCCATAAGACATAGTTCACACTTTCACTTCATACAAACCACACATACATACCTATGAAAGTCATTCACATTTCTAAGTGTTGTGGTTACTCTACATGTGTTGATTTTTGGCCTACATTCACCTTTAAACATATGTATATTATTTCTAACTTCTATGTTCAGATTTCTATTTGCACACTATATATGAAGTTCCAATTTGAACAAATTCTTTATATTCAGTTGTTACACTTCTTAGCCACAAAGTTTGTATAAAAGGTATTTTCCTATTCCAAATAGGTTTTCAGATCTTCTACCAAATCCGAAACTGAAGTTTTTGGATTTGGAGACTTCATTTATCATTTTCTAATTATGCATACCTATTTTCCTATATTTTCAGATTTATTTTTTATGCCTAAAAGTGAGTTTTATTATGAAAATAGTAAGACACACCATCTAAACAGAATAGGTTCTGATCTAAATGTTCAATAATATATCTTTGAACTTCCTCTCTGATGTGGAACAACTTAAATTTATTTTACTAGTTTTTAGAATTATTTCCTAGCCTAACAAATGTTTCTAGAACTAATAAATATGAATATCATTTAGACAGAATTCATTTCAGCCTAAAATCTATTTTTAACTCATTCTAAAGTTTTCCAAGTGCTAGTAGAGTTTAAATTTGAATTTACAATGTGTTTGCCTCACCTTTTAAATTTAAATCCTAATCACATATTCAAATTTCTGAATTTTAATATCATATAGGGTCAAAAAGGTAAATCCACCCTACTACAGGGTCTAATTTATTATTTCATAAATTTCCAAGGGTCTAACTACACCTAACAGAGGGGTTTTCCTAATTTTTATTAAGTCCAGGGGCTAAAACTGATTTTTAATTGAATTTACACGAATTTCTGAAGTTCCAGGGGCTAGATCAGAAGTTTCTGGGGCTAGCTCGTGTTTTCCAAGATCCCCAGGGGGTAGCACGTAAGAATCCCGGCCTTTATAACGCGGGGCTGATGTGGACCGTCTGATTTAAAATAGACGGCTCAGATTAGATCATCGAACCGGTACGCGCGGGTTTTAATTCTACCGTGCGATTTAAAATAGACGGCCCTCAAGGGGCCACGTTGCCCTGGCCGGAGCCAGCCCGCGCGCGCGGCGGCGCGCGGCAGCGTGGGTGGCGATCTCGCCGGCGCAGCCTCGGCTTTTGCCGCTACTCGTTAGAACTTGCATCTTTTTGCATGGATCGGCTGCGGAGGGGTAGGGGACGCTCACCGAGGGGTTTTCCAACACTCGGAGGTCCTGGAAGTCGGTCGGCGGCGAGCTTCAACGGCGACGATCTTCGGTGCACGTCAGAACAGCTGCTAGGGCGCGAAACTTGTCGTTTACTTCACGTGCAGGGCTCCCTTGGGGCGGTGGAGCACGATCAGCGTGTTAGATCAGATAATCCGAGCAATGATCGAAGGAAAACAGGGATTGAATATTCGGTTCTCACCGGAGAGAAGAACGGCCGATCAGGGGGGAAACAGGGCGATTGTCGGCGTTTATATAGGCGAGGGAGGGCGGCGGTCTGTTGGGATCGAGTTTGAGACGTCCGGGGCCAGAATTCGGGCTGGGGGCGCGGGTTTCCGGAGTTCGTTGAGATCGGGCGCGGGGAAGAGTCCGACCGTTGGGGGCGCGCGGGAGGTGAGGGATGACACGCGGGCCCCGCGTGTCAGTGAGAGGAAGAGAGGGCGCGCGGTTGTGGGCTGGCGCGGGGGAGTAGTGGTCCAGCTGGTGGGTTTCGGCCCACTGGCCGGTGGGGTTTTTCTTTTTCTTTTTCCTTTTCCTTTTCTTTTCTGTTTTGATTTGAATTTGAATTCCAATTTAAATTTGAATTTTTGCACCACATGCAATACGCCCAAAAATTTTTGAATTCCCCTCTTTAGCAGATTTTGGGGTGTTACATATGTGTGCCCAGGATGTTCATCACACATATACATATATTCCACAAACTGAATTCAGAATATATATAACCACGAATAACAGAGTTTATTACAATGTCTCATGAGTCTTGGACCCATGTTCACAGCGGAAGTCTTATTTCTATGCAGCGGAAGTCTTTATTCTAATGCAGAAGCGATTTAACTAATGCGGAAGCAAATCTAAGCAGCGATGACTCCATCTCTATTCCATTCCCACAGGCAAGGTTGAGAACAGATCACACGCCTTAATGCTCCACTTGGTCTTCATAGTGGGCTTCTCCTGCTGCTGATGATGAAATAATAATGCAAGTTTGAGTACAATGATGTACTCAGCAAGTGCGGGAAAAACACAACATGCAGCTCATGACAAGGTAGGTATAAAAAGGCTCATTTGCAGAAAAGCAGATTTATAAAACCATGATAAAACAGCAACTTAACTTTAGATGAATATAATCCCAGCATGTATTAAATTACCAACGTACCTCCATCGCTTTCCATGTTCCATCCGAACATTAACCAACGTCATTCTTACTCACGAATACCTCCTCGTATTCACTACCATCTCACGAATACCTTCACGTATTCGCTACCATATCATCTCATAAACAACTTTGTCTCACACCGAGACCCGTCTCGTTACCATGACTCAACAGTCATGCAACCATCTTATCACCCGGACTCAACAGTCCCAAAACCAACTATAACATAATCAATAACCATAACCAATAACCATCCCAATAACCATCCCAACAACCATCCCAACTAATCATGGCAGTTTAGCCAGGCGCTCGTGACCGTAAGCTCGGCTATCATGATAGTTTTAGACTCTGCAGAGTTTGCACCTCTTTACCCACAAGTTTGTGATTTCTTCACCCGTCGACGACTGCAGAACTTCCATTATACCAATACACAACCGTCGGTGTATGGTCAAGAGATCACAAAATAGCCTTTACAAAGGGGTTACTAGATGTATGGACTCACTAAGGTTTCACCGGCAGGCTAGAATCTCCAATTCCCCCACCCACGGGCCCCCTCTTGTGCCATGCAGTTCCCAGGGCAGTCCTCACTCGACTCCCATTCCCCGCGCCTTCCACAGTCCATAACACTCTAGCAACTTACCTAATTACTCAGCTAAGCCGCACCCATACTTGGCCTTGTGGTCGCACTGTTATCCTGGCATGTGCATGCATGAACCGGTCCTTAGATCTACGGCAAGTAAACCACCATCTCATACTACCTCATTTACAAACACAGTCTTGCCTAGATCACCCTCCGATCCATGTTCATTATCCTCATCAGTATTCTTATATCATTACGAGTGCAGTTAGCTAGACACATCTATCTCGCTTCCCAATCCCATGGACTCAGCGAAGCATAAAGCAAAAACCATACCCAACTCATAAAACATCCCTGGCGACAAGGGTGGTTTAACCAAAGCTAGTAAACTCCTATAAAAGGGTTTCCCATCATGTTTGACTCAGTACGCACACCTATTCGCAAAACAAAACAGTTTCACCCAAAACATAGGATCAATATGGTCAAGGAGCACTTGCCTTGTTCTTGCGGTTCCGGTTGTTCTTGGATCTCAAAACCTTGTTGCTGCAGTTCATCATAGACAGCTCCCTGAGCTTGTCCTGCTAGGTAGGGTCACGTGCATACAAGATTCACAGAAATCAATATCATGCACAAACCTTAAACTAGATGTGATGATGCACATGCATGCTATCCTATGATTAGTTTTATTAGATTGGTTTGCACGTGTTCTTGCATGGCTTGCATGGACAGAGGTATTGGGATCAAAGGTGGACGTGGCGATGATCTTGTCTTTAGATCAACCTGATCATCAAGTGATCTGTCCACGAGAAGGCTTCTGTACGAAAGGAATCAAAGAACAGATGCAAAGAAAACACAACGATGTCGTAAGGTGGTATTGGAGACCTACCTTACGTTCTTCTCAGTCTCGAGGTCCTCCTCAGATCATTGGGCTTTCCTCCGGCGTTCTTCCTTGCTGCACTCCGGCGACGGTCTACTCGGCGGGTTGGGACTTAGGGCTCTAAGTCGTCGGCTCAGGAGTTGGAAAAGAAGTTTGTGATTTCGGCCGGGGGTTCTGGGTTCTATTTATAATCGGGAAGAGAAGAGTCCTAATCTGATTGTATCCGAATATGAGTCCTGTTTGAATCTTACAACTTATCTTTAGTTGATTTGGTGCGGTATCATCGTGGAATTCAGGTCGGTTTCTGTTCCGGTATTTCTACGCGTACAGATTCCAAAAATCGCTTCAAAACCGATCACCTTCACGGTGATGAGCTCCGGAAGCTCCACGTGTCCACCGGCCTGGTCTCTTCCTTTCCGCAGAGACGGGCTCCGGTTGTGTCGCGTGTCAAACGAGCAAGACTTTCCTCTTCTTCGGAGGTGAGCTCCGCGTGCGCCACGTATTCTAGCGGTCGGGACCTCCTCTCTTACTCGGAGGTGGCTCCGTGCACGCCACATGTCAGTGTCGGACCTTTCCTCTCTTCTTTCCTCAGAGACAAGCTCCGAGGTTAACACGTGTCCATCAGTGTCGGACCTCCCGGAGATAAGCTCCGGTGGTGACACGTGTTCGATAGAGCCGGACCTATCGGAGGTGAGCTCCGAGATCGACACGTATCCCGCCCGACCAGTCGTCTGATTTCAGTGATGACTAGCTCCGGGGGAAACACGTGTCCCATAGGGTCGGACCTCTCCCCTTTTGCGGAGATGAGCCTCGAGCCTGCCACGCAGCTATTTTAGCGGCGGACCTCTCCCCATTTTGCAGGGGTGAGCTCCGAACACGCCACGTGGCCAGCGGGCCGCGGAAGTTGTCTTCGGCGCTCTCTGAGAGCTGGATTTGGCTCTTATTGGCTATCCTTTTGATATTTTTCTCTGTTCCTACTTTTCTTAAAATGTTTTCTCTTCATAAAACATGAACATATGCTGACACCCGAGATGAGGGTGTCACAAATCTACCCCCCTTAAATAGAACCTCGCCCTCGAGATTCGTCAGTAGAGAATAGATCGGGAAATTCTGCCTTGATATCCTCTTCACGCTCCCATGAGGCTTCAGCTTCTGTGTGATGGCTCCGTTGTACCTTGCACCATCGAATCACCTTGTTCCGGGTGACCCTTTCCTTTACGTCCAAGATTCGGACAGGGCGTTCCGCATAAGTCAGGTCCTCTTGAAGTTCAAGCTCTCCCATTGATACTTGTTCCTCTGGTACTCTCAAGCACTTCTTGAGCTGGGATACATGAAACACATCATGTACGTCGGAGAGGTGGTTTGGGAGCTCTAGTCGATAGGATACTTCTCCTCGCTTGTCCAAAATCTTAAATGGTCCGATGTAGCGAGGTGCTAGCTTGCCTTTGACGTTGAAACGTCGTTGGCCTCGGATAGGCGATATCTTAAGGTATACGAAGTCTCCTACTTCAAAGGTCAACTTCCTACGCCTATTGTCCGCATAGCTTTTCTGTCGTGAGTGAGCAGCCTTTAAGTTCTCCCGTACCGTTTGGACTTGCTTTTCAGCTTCTTGTAGTACTTCGGGTCCAAACACCCGGTTTTCTCCGGTTTCGTTCCATAACAGTGGCGTTCTACACCGTCTACCATATAATGCTTCGAAAGGCAACATCTTGAAGCTAGCTTGATAGCTGTTGTTATAGGAGAATTCGGCATACGGTAAACTCCTATCCTCACTACGCCCACGTTTCAAGGCGCAAGCTCTCAACATGTCCTCCATAATTTGGTTTGTCCTTCGGTTTGTGGGTGATAGGCGGAGCTAAAATCCAGTCGTGTACCCATGGCTTTCTGCAGCTTCCTCCAAAATCTAGAGGTAAACTGAGAACCTCGATCTGAGACTATCCTCCTCGGAACTCCATGACGGCACACGATCTGCTCCATGTACAACTCTGCTAATTGTGCAACGTTGTAATTGGCCCTTATAGGGAGGAAATGGGTGGTTTTTGTCAATCGGTCCACGATAACCCAGATGGAGTCGTAACCCGACTGAGTACGTGGCAATCCGACGATAAAATCCATACTGATGTCTTCCCACTTCCATTCGGGTACATTCAAGGGTTGCAACAATCTAGCGGGTTTTTGATGTTTGGCCTTCACCCGTTGGCATATGTCGCATAGGGCAACGTATTCGGCTATATCCCTCTTCATACCATCCCACCAATAACAAGTTTTCAAGTCCTTGTACATTTTGGTACTTCCGGGATGTATAGAATAGGGGGAATCATGTGTCTCCTTCAATATCATGTCGCGGAGGTGTTTTATGTTAGGCACACAAATCCTTTTTCCTAGCCAAAGCGTACCCTTCTCATCCTCCTTGAAATCTTTCTCTATTCCTTGTCGTATTCTTTCCTTGATCTCCTTGATTTCCTCATCCGTTGCTTGGCCATCTCTTATTTCTTGCTCCAATGAGGAGTGGATCTCCATTATTTCCATGTTGTTCAAGAATCCGAGGTGTAACCGTTCGAACTCCTTGCATAGTTCGGGTGGTAGCTCCCGAACCGTGAGTTGGTGACATGCTCCCTTTCGGCTCAATGCATCCGCTACTACATTGGCCTTCCCGGGGTGGTAGTTGATTCCAACATCGTAATCCTTGATGAGTTCCAACCATCGACGTTGCCTCAAATTCAAGTCCGTTTGTGTAAATATGTACTTGAGGCTTTTATGATCCGTATAGATCTCACATCGATGACCAAGGATATAATGTCTCCAAATCTTCAATGCATGCACTACTGCTGCTAGCTCTAAGTCATGTGTGGGATAATTAAGCTCGTGCTTCTTTAATTGCCGTGAGGCATAGGCTACCACTTGTCCTCCTTGCATGAGCACACATCCGAGCCCCTGTCTGGATGCGTCACAATATATGTCAAAGCTCTTGCTTACGTCTGGCAATACCAGAACCGGGGCTGTGGTTCGCCTTTTCTTGAGTTCCTCAAAACTTCCTTGGCAGGCTGGTCTCCGTTGGAAGACTTTTCCCTTCATTAGCAACTCCGTCATAGGCTTTGCTATCTTAGAGAAGTCTTTAATGAAGCGTCGATAGTATCCATCCATCCCAAGAAAACTCCGAATATCCCTCACGCTCTGCGGTTGGTCCCACTTCAGAACATCTCTCACTTTTCCGGGATCAACCGATACCCCTTCCTTGGAGATAATGTGGCCTAGGAAAGATATTTCCTTTAGCTAAAATTGACACTTGTTAAGCTTGGCATACAATTGATGCTCACGCAATTTCTGCAAGGTCAATTTCAAATGTTCTTCATGCTCCTCCTCACTTTTTGAATACACCATAATGTCGTCGATGAAAACCACGACGAACTTGTCCATGTACTCCATGAAAACCTTGTTCATAAGGTAAATGAAGTATGCGGGTGCATTGGTCAACCCAAAAGACATAACGGTATATTCATACGAACCATACCGTGTTCGAAAAGCTGTCTTGGGTATGTCGGAGGGCTTAATCTTCAGCTGGAAGTATCTCAACCGAAGATCAATCTTGGAGAACACCCGGGCTTCTTTCATTTGGTCCAACAGGTCCTCTATATGGGGCAGAGAGTATTTGTTCTTGATTGTTACCTCGTTGAGAGATCTATAGTCCACGCACATCCTTTGGGTTCCATCCTTCTTGTCTATGAAGAGCACAGGAGCTCCCCATGGTGACGAGCTTGGACGTATGAAAATCTTCTCCAACTGCTCTTGAATTTGTTTCTTGAGTTCTACTAGTTCATTGATGGGCATCCTATAGGGTCTCTTGGCTATGGGTGCAGTTCCGGGTACCAAATCAATGGCAAACTCAATGTCCCGGGGCATACCTGGAAGCTCTTCCGGGAACACGTCCAAAAATTCCTGAACCACCGGAATGCTGTCCAATGTTGCTCCTTCAACGTGGTTCAAATTTGCCCTTTCAGTGGTTTGTTGGGCTGACTCAAACTCGACACGGATGTCGTGCTCATTTGTCAACTGCATGCTTCTTTCAGCACATTGGATTACCCCGTTGTGCTTGCTTAACCAATCCATCCCGAGTATTATGTCAATCCCTTGGGAGTCCAAGACAATAAGGTTGGCAAGGAAGTCTAGCCCCCTTATTTTAAGGCTTACTTTCGGACATACTATATTAGTCCTCATCTCTCCACCGGGAGAATTAACTAGCATAGCATATTTTAAGTGAGATATGGGTATATGATGTTTGGCAACATATTTGGATGATATGAAGGAATGTGATGCCCCAGAATCAAATAAGATGGTGGCTGGGTTGGAGTTGGCAAGGAACATACCAATTACGACGTTCTCAGCCTGTTGTGCTTCCTCAGCAGAGACATGGTTCATGTTGCCGCGAGCATAGTTCTGCTGTCCACGGTTTCCTTGATTGTCCCCTCCGTTCGGTTGCGGGTTCTGCTTGGGCACGTTGCCTTGCTGTCCAGGGCCTCTCCTCGGGCACTGGTTCACGAAGTGTCCTATTTCTCCGCATGCAAAGCATGTCCTAGTGCCTACGGCAGCAGGCACGTTGGGGCGGGGGTTTTGAACAGGAGCGCCATTGTTAGGTCGGGGCGCAGGAGGCATGGGCACACGAGGTGCTGGTGCAACGGGTCGTTGCTGTGGTGGCTGACCAGGGCAGTATGCAGGAGTGGTCGATCCATACTGCGGTGCAGGGGGCATGTACCGAGGTCGTACGTTGCTCCCTTGAGGCTGGTATGGCATCTTCCTCTTGCACTCTCGCTCGATCTCTCGGATCTTGTTTTCAACCACTATGGCATTGTCAACCAGCTTCTGGAAGCTCACGTAGTCATTCTTGAGGAGTTGAACCTGAATCTCATTGTTCAACCCTCTCGTGAACAGGTACTGCTTCCTCTGATCTGAGTTGACATCTTCGGGGGCATACCGGGACAGTTGCGTGAACTTGTTGAGGTACTCATTCACACTTTTCTGTCCTTGGCGGAGACCTTTGAACTCCTGCCTCTTGAGCATCATTACACCAGCAGGGATGTAATGAGAGCGGAAACTTTCCTTGAACTCGGTCCAAGTGATTGTCTCCGGGTTGACATGGGCATTGCATAGGGCATCCCACCAGTCAGCAGCGGCTCCCGTAAGTTGGTGCGACGTGAAAAGAACCTTCTCTCGGTCATTGCATTGTACTATGGCAAGCTTCTTCTCCATGGATTTCAACCAGTCGTCGGCCTCCATGGGGTCACTAGCTTGAGCAAAGGTGGGTGGTCGAGTCCTCATGAACTCTCCCAGTCTGTTGTGAGCCGGCGGTGGTGGTGGCGGTGGTGCCGGAACAGGGTTGTTGTTGGCCTGCAAATGACCCAAAGTTTGGATCATGGTTTGCATAAGCTTGTTTTGCATGGCCATCAACCTTTCTAGGTTGTTCTAGCCAGCTCCGGGGTTAATAGGAACTTCCTCGTGATCATCCTCTTGGTTGCCACGGACGTTCCTTCGGCCGGCGTTTCCTCTCACCATCTGTGAGAGAGGTCGAAATAGAATAGAATGTTAGAAGGTTAAGTAGGTCCCTTCAACTATATGCATCAAGGTGAGTTGGACTATATATACATTCTAGCCCATATGAGGATGTGAACAAGTGCCGAAGCATCTCACACCTCTTTCTACTTACGTGTGGATATAGACAACGTTTGGGGCACGTCCCACAACTCACACTAAGCACACAATCATAAACAATCATTGCAAGGGATCATACAACTTCTATTCAAGGATGGTTCCCTATGTCAAGGTGGGTTTAAAGCCAATCTAAGCGTCCTAGGGTGCTTCCTTTGGTCAGCGTGGCTTAACTACCAATCTGTGTTTTAATACCGATCTATGATTCCTAGTTAGGGGTGTAACCTACGGCTAACCTGTGGCTCTAATGTCAATCTAAGGTTTCTATCTAGGCGTATAAACTACTGTCAACCCTCGGCTCTGATACCAATCTGTGACGCCCTCAATTCTGTGGAAAAAAACCACGGAACCAAGAACTAATGCATATGTGTGCCCAGGATGTTCATCACACATATACATATATTCCACAAACTGAATTCAGAATATATATAACCACGAATAACAGAGTTTATTACAATGTCTCATGAGTCTTGGACCCATGTTCACAGCGGAAGTCTTATTTCTATGCAGCGGAAGTCTTTATTCTAATGCGGAAGCGATTTAACTAATGCGGAAGCAAATCTAAGCAGCGATGACTCCATCTCTATTCCATTCCCACAGGCAAGGTTGAGAACAGATCACACGCCTTAATGCTCCACTTGGTCTTCATAGTAGGCTTCTCCTGCTGCTGATGATGAAATAATAATGCAAGTTTGAGTACAATGATGTACTCAGCAAGTGCGGGAAAAACACAACATGCAGCTCATGACAAGGTAGGTACAAAAAGGCTCATTTGCAGAAAAGCAGATTTATAAAACCATGATAAAACAGCAACTTAACTTTAGATGAATATAATCCCAGCATGTATTAAATTACCAACGTACCTCCATCGCTTTCCATGTTCCATCCGAACATTAACCAACGTCATTCTTACTCACGAATACCTCCTCGTATTCGCTACCATCTCACGAATACCTTCACGTATTCGCTACCATATCATCTCATAAACAACTTTGTCTCACACCGAGACCCATCTCGTTACCATGACTCAACAGTCATGCAACCATCTTATCACCCGGACTCAACAGTCCCAAAACCAACCATAACATAATTAATAACCATAACCAATAACCATCCCAATAATCATCCCAACAACCATCCCAACTAATCATGGCAGTTTAGCCAGGCGCTCGTGACCGTGAGCTCGGCTATCATGACAGTTTTAGACTCTGCAGAGTTTGCACCTCTTTACCCACAAGTTTGTGATTTCGTCACCCATCGGCGACTGCAGAACCTCCATTATACCAATACACAACCGTCGGTGTATGGTCAAGAGATCACAAAATAGCCTTTACAAAGGGGTTACTAGATGTATGGACTCACTAAGGTTTCACCGGCAGGCTAGAATCTCCAATTCTCCCACCCACGGGCCCCCTCTTGTGCCATGTAGTTCCCAGAGCAGTCCTCACTCGACTCCCATTCCCCGCGCCTTCCACAGTCCATAACACTCTAGCAACTTACCTAATTACTCAGCTAAGCCGCACCCATACTTTGCCTTGTGGTGGCACTGTTATCCTGGCATGTGCATGCATGAACCGGTCCTTAGATCTACGGCAAGTAAACCACCATCTCATGCTACCTCATTCACAAACCCAGTCTTGCCTAGATCACCCTCCGATCCATGTTCATTATCCTCATCAGTATTCTTATATCATTACGAGTGCAGTTAGCTAGACACATCTATCTCGTTTCCCAATCCCATGGACTCAGCGAAGCATAAAGCAAAAACCATACCCAACTCATAAAACATCCCTGGCGACAAGGGTGGTTTAACCAAAGCTAGTAAACTCCTATAAAAGGGTTTCCCATCATGTTTGACTCAGTACGCACACCTTTTCGCAAAACAAAACAGTTTCACCCAAAACATAGGATCAATATGGTCAAAGAGCACTTGCCTTGTTCTTGCGGTTCCGGTTGTTCTTGGATCTCAAAACCTTGTTGCTGCAGTTCGTCGTAGACAGCTCCCTGAGCTTGTCCTGCTAGGTAGGGTCACGTGCATACAAGATTCACAGCAATCAATATCATGCACAAACCTTAAACTAGATGCGATGATGCACATGCATGCTATCCTATGATTAGTTTATTAGATTGGTTTGCACGTGTTCTTGCGTGGCTTGCATGGACAGAGGTATTGGGATCAAAGGTGGGCGTGGCGATGATCTTGTCTTTAGATCAACCTGATCATCAAGTGATCTGTCCACGAGAAGGCTTCTGTTCGAAAGGAATCAAAGAACAGATGCAAAGAAAACACAACGATGTCGTAAGGTGGTATTGGAGACCTACCTTACGTTCTTCTCGGTCTCGACGTCCTCCTCAGATCGTTGGGCTTTCCTCTGGCGTTCTTCCTTGCTGCACTCCGGCGACGGTCTACTCGGCGGGTTGGGACTTAGGGCTCTAAGTTGTCGGCTCAGGAGTTGGAAAAGAAGTTTGTGATTTCGGCCAGGGGTTCTGGGTTCTATTTATAATCGGGAAGAGAGGAGTCCTAATCTAATTGTATCCGAATATGAGTCCTGTTTGAATCTTACAACTTATCTTTAGTTGATTTGGTGCGGTATCATCGTGGAATTCAGGTCGGTTTCTGTTCCGGTATTTTTACGCGTACAGATTCCAAAAATCGCTTCAAAACCCGTCACCTTCACGGTGATGAGCTCCGGAAGCTCCACGTGTCCACCGGACTGGTCTCTTCCTTTCCGCAGAGATGGGCTCCGGTTGTGCCGCGTGTCAAACGAGCAAGACTTTCCTCTTCTTCAGAGGTGAGCTCCGCGTGTGCCACGTATCCTGGCGGTCGGGACCTCCTCTCTTACTCGGAGGTGGCTCCGCGCACGCCACGTGTCAGTGCCGGACCTTTCCTCTCTTCTTTCCTCAGAGACGAGCTCCGAGGTTAACACGTGTCCATCAGTGTCGGACCTCCTGGAGATAAGCTCCGGTGGAGACACGTGTTCGATAGAACCGGACCTATCGGAGGTGAGCTCCGAGATCGACACGTATCCCGCGCGACCAGTCCTCTGATTTCCATGATGACTAGATCCGGGGGCACACGTGTCCCATAGGGTCGGACCTCTCCCCTTTTGCGGAGATGAGCTCCGATCCTGCCACGTAGCCATTTTAGCGGCGGACCTCTCCCCATTTCGCTGGGGTGAGCTCCGAAAACGCCATGTGGCCAGCGGGCCCCTGAAGTTGTCTTCGGCGCTCTCTGAGAGCTGGATTCGGCTCTTATTGGCTATCCTTTTGATATTTTTCTCTGTTCCTACTTTTCTTAAAATGTTTTCTCTTCATAAAACATGAACATATGCTGACACCCGAGATGAGGGTGTCACACCGACCCTGTGGGACACGTGTTGCCCTGAGCTAGCATCTGCGGAAGAAGCAAAGGCATTTTCCGCAGGACACATGTCACCTTCGGATCTAGTCACCACGGAAATCAGAGCACCAGTCGCACGGGATACGTGTCGATCTCGGAGCTCACCTCCGAGAGGTCTGGTTCTATTGAACACATGTCGCCACCAGAGCTTACCTACGGGACGTCCGTCACTGTTGGACACGTGTCTACCTCGGAGCTCGTCTCTAAGAAAAGAAGAGAGGAAAGGTCCGGCACTGACACGTGGCATGTGCGGAGCCACCTCCAAATAATAGAGGAAGTCCCGACCGCCAGGATACATGGCGCACGTGGAGCTCGCCTCCGAAGAAGATGGAAGTCTTGCTCGCTTGACACGCGGCACCACCGGAGCTCGTCTCTGCAGAAAAGGAGAGACAAGGCCCGATGGACACGTGGAGCCTCCGGAGCTCATCACTGAGGAGGTAACAAGTTCTAGGGATGGCTTTGGATTCTGTACGCGTAGAAATACCGGAACAGAAGCCGACCTGAATTCCACAATGATACCGCACCAAACCAACTAAAGATAAGTTGTAAGATTCAACGACAAATTTGAGCCGGACTCTTATTCGGGATACAATCAGATTAGGACTCTTCTCTTCCCGATTATAAATAGAACCTAGAACCCTTGGCCGAAACCACAAACTTCTTTTCCAACTACTAAGCCGACGACTTAGAGCCCTAGCCTCAACCCGCCGAGTAAACCATCGACGGAGTGCAGCAAGGAAGATCACTGGAGGAAAGCCCAACGATCTGAGGAGGACCTCGAGACCAAGAAGAACGTAAGGTAGGTCTCCAATACCACCTTACGACATCGTTGTGTTTTCTTTGCATCTGTTCTTTGATTGTTTTCGAAAAGAAGCCTTCTTGTGGACAGATCACTTGATGATCAGGTTGATCTAAAGACAAGATCATCGCCACGTCCACCTTTGATCCGAACACCTCTGTTCATCATAAAATCCATGCAAGCCATGCAAGAACACGTACAAACCAATCTAATAAAACTAATCATAGGATAGCATGCATATGCATCATCGCATCTAGTTTAAGGTTTGTGCATGATATTGATTGTTGTGAATCTTGTGTGCACGTGATCCTACATAGAAGGACAAGCTCAGGGAGCTGTCTACGACGAACTGCAACAACAAGGTTTTGAGATCCAAGAACAACCGGAACCGCAAGAACAAAGCAAGTGCTACTTGACCATAGTGATCCTACGTTTTGGGTGAAACTGTTTTGTTTTGCGAAAAGGTGTGTGTGCTGAGTCAAACATGATGGGAAACCCTTTTATAGGAGTTTACTAATTTTGGTCAAACCACCCTTGTCGCCAGGGAAGTTTATGAGTCGGGTATGGTTTTTGCTTTATACTTCGCTGAGTCCATGGGATTGGGATGCGAGATAGATGTGTCTAGCTAACTGCACTAATGATAATGAGAAACTGATGATGTTAATGAAAATGGATCGGAGGGAGATCTAGGCAAGTCTGGGTTTGTGAATGAGGTAGCATGAGATGGTGGTTTACTTGCCGTAGATCTAAGGACCGGTTCATGCAAGCACATGCCAGAATAACAGTGCCACCACAAGGCCAAGTATGGGTGCGGCTTAGCTGAGTAATTAGGTAAGTTGCTAGATTGTTATGGACTGTGGAAAGCGCGGGGAATGGGAGTCGAGTGAGGACTGCCCTGGGAACTGCATGGCACAAGAGGGGGCCCGTGGGTGGGAGAATTGGAGATTCTAGCCTGCCGGTGAAACCTTAGTTTGTCCATAAATCTAGTAACCCCTTTGTAAAGGCTATTTTGTGATCTCTTGACCATACACCGACGGTTGTGTACTGGTATAATGGAGGTTCCGCAGTCGCCGACGGGTGACGAAATCACAAACTTGTGGGTAAAGAGGTGCAAACTCTGCAGGGTTCTTTAAAAACTATCATGATAGCTGAGCTCACGGTCACGAGTGCCTGGCTAAACTGCCATGATTAGTTGGGATGGTTGTTGGGATGGTTATTGGTTATGGTTATTGATTATGGTTATGGTTTGGTTTTGGGACTGTTAAGTCCGGGTGATAAGATGGTTGCATGACTGTTGAGTCATGGCAACGAGATTGGTCTCGGTGTGAGACGAAGTTGTTTATGAGATAAGATGTAGCGAATACGAGAAGGTATTCGTGAGATGGTAGTGAATACGAGGAGGTATTCGTGAGCAAGAATAAAGTTGGTTAATGTTCGGATGGAACATGGAAAGTGATGGAAGTATGTTGGTAATTTAATACATGCTAGGATTACATTCATCTAAAGTTAAGTTGTTGTTTTATCATGGTTTTTATAAATCTGCTTTTCTGCAAATGAGCCTTTTTGTACTTACCTTGTTATGAGCTACATATCATGTTTTTCCCGCACTTGTTGAGTACATCATTGTACTCAAACTTGCATTATTATTTCATCATCAGCAGCAGGAGAAGACTACTATGAAGACCAAGTGGAGCATTAAGGCGTGTGATCTGTTCTCAACCTTGCCCGTGGAGGGAGTAGAGATAGAGCCACTTCTGCTTAGATTTGCTTCCGCATTAGTTAGATTGCTTCCGCATTAGAATAAAGACTTCCGCTGCATAGAAATAAAGACTTCCGCTGTGAGCATGAGTCCAAGACTCATGAGACATTGTAATAAACTCTGTTATTCGTGGTTATATATATTCTGAATTCAGTTTGTGTAACATATGTGTATGTGTGATAAACATCCTGGGCACACATATGCATTAGTTCTCGGTTCCGTGGTTTTCCACAGAATTGAGGGCGTCACAGATTGGTATCAGAGCCAGGTTGGTAGCTAAGCCACGCTGACCATAGGAAGCACCCTAGGACGCTTAGATTGGCTTTAAAACTACCTTGGCATAGGAAACCAGCCTTGAATAGGAGTTGTGTGAGCCCTTGCAATGATTGTTTGTGATTGTGTGCTTAGTGTGAGTTGTGGGACGTCTCCAAACGTTGTCCATATCCACACGTAAGTGGAAAGAGGTGTGAGATGTTTCGGCACTTGTTCACATCCTCATATGGGCTAGTATATATATACAGTACAACTCACCTTGATGCATATAGTTGAAGGGACCTACCTAACTTGCTAACCTTCTATTCTATTGCAATCTCTCTCACAGATGGTGAGAGGAAACGCTGGCCGAAGGAACGCCCGTGACAACCAAGAGGATGGTCATGATGAAGTTCCTGTTGACCCCGGAGCTGGCGAGAACCACCTGGAATGGTTGATGGCCATGCAGAACCAACTTATGCAAACTATGATCCAAACTTTGGGTCAATTGCAGGCCAACAACAACAACCCTGTTCCGGCACCACCGCCACCACCATCACAGGCTCATAACAGGTTGGGAGAGTTCACGAGGACTTGACCACCCACCTTTGCTCAAGCCAACGACCCCATGGAGGCCGATGACTGGTTGAAATCCATGGAGAAGAAGCTTGCCATAGTGCAGTGCAATGACCGAGAGAAGGTCCTCTTTGCGTCGCACCAACTTACGGGAGCCGCCGCTAACTGGTGGGAAGCTCTAAGCAACGCTCATGTCGACCCGGAGACAATCACTTGGACTGAGTTCAAGGAAAGTTTCCGCTCTCATTACATCCCTGCTGGTGTAATGATTCTCAGGAGACAGGAATTTGAAGGTCTCCGCCAAGGACAGAGAAGTGGGAATGAGTACCTCAACAAGTTCACGCAACTGTCCCGGTATGCCCCCGAGGATGTCAACTCAGATCAGAGGAAGCAGTACCTGTTCATGAGAGGGTTGAACAATGAGATTCAGGTTCAGCTCCTCAACAATGACTACGTGAGCTTCTAGAAACTGATTGACAAGGCTATAGTGGTCGAAAGCATGATTAAAGAGATCGAGCGAGAGGGCAAGAGGAAGATGCCATACCAGCCTCAAGGGAGCAACGTACGACCTCGGTACATGCCCCCAGCTGCACCACAGTATGGATCGACCACTCCTGCATACCGCCCGGGTCAGCCACCACATGTAACACCCCAAAACCTGCTAAAGAGGGGAATTTAAAAAAATTTGGACGTATTGCATGTGGTGCAGAAATTCAAATTCAAACTGGAATTTAGATTTGAATCAAACCAGAAAAAGGAAAAGGAAAAAGAAAAAAAGAAAAAGAAAACCAAAACCGGCCAGTGGGCCGAAACCCGCCAGCCAGACCAAGACCGAGCGCCAGTCAGCCCAAAACCGCGCGTCCCCCTCTCACCCTCTCACTGACACGCGGGGCTCACGCGTCATCCCCCTCCTCGCGCGCGCCCCCAACCGCCACCGACCTTTCCGCGCTGATCGCGAGCCGCCGGCTAAATCCCTCGATCGAAACCAACTGATCCGCCCCCACGAGCGCCGATTCCGCACGCACACACCCACCCCGGGACTCCGGGCCGATTTAAATTCCTGCAAACCCCCTCTGCTCACCACCTCGCTCGCGAACTTCTGCCGCCGGTGAGCACCGCCGCCCAACCTCCGAATTTCCTTCGGCATAACGCCGTTTTGGTCCATCTAACCGGTTTCACATCATCGCAGCATCGAACATTAGCCGGTGATGCCCACCCCGGAATGAATTGCCGCTAGACAACCGACACCGTCGAGCTCCGGTGAAGTCTAGCCGCCGGTCATCTTTGAAGCCGTCGAATTTCCATGACCCGACCCTATCTGACCCTCGGTACACCATTTGCTAACCGCAGGGAAGCACCACGACCGGAGAACGTGAGGTATCGCCGAGCCAAACCACTCCTCCATCGAGCACCAAGGAGCTCCTCCGCCCGTCGCTGTCGCAGAGCCTACTCCAACCCTCCCGTGCCCAAGAAGACCCCTCGGTGAGCCTCCCCTACCCCTCCACGGTTGATCTGTGCAAAAAGATGTAAGTTCTAACGCACAGCGGCAAAAATCGAGATTTCACCGGCGAGATCGCGCCTCTGCCGCCGTGCGCCGCCTCGCGCACGGGCGAACTACGGCCGGGGGCGACGTGGCCTCTTGTGGGCCGTCTATTTTAAATCGCACGGTAGAAATTAAATCGACGCGTACCCCTTCGGCAATCTAATCTGAGCGGTCCGTTTTAAATCCAACGGCCCACGTCAGCCCCGCATTATAAAGTCTGGGATTCTTACGCACTACCCCTTGGGGATCTCGGAAAATATGAGCTAGCCCCGGAAACTTCTGATCTAGCCCCTGGACCTTCAGAAATTTATGTAAATTCATTTAAAACTCATTTTTAGCCCCTGGACTTAAGAAAAATTAGGAAAACCCCCTCTGTTATGTGTAATTAGGCCCCTGAAAATTTAGGAAATAGTAAATTAAACCCTTCAGTAGGGTGGATTTGCCTTTTAGACCCTATAGGATATTAAATTCAGAAACTTGAATATGTGACTAGGATTTAAATTTAAAAGGTGAGGCAAACACATGTGCAAATGCAAATTTAAACTCTCCTAGCACTTGGAAAACTTTAGAATGAGTTAAAAATAGATTTTAGGCTGAAATGAAATCTGCCTAAGTGTTGCTCATTTTTATTATCTCTAGAGACACATTTTAGGCTAGGAAATAATTCTAAAAACTAGTAAAATAAATTTAAATTGTCTCACATCAGAGAAGAAGTTCAAAAATATTTTGTTGAACATTTTAGATCAGAACCTATTCTGTTTAGATGATATGCCTTACTATTTTAATATTAAAATTTACTTTTAGGCATAGAAAATAAATCTGAAAATATAGGAAAATAAGTATGCATAATTAGGAAATGATAAATGAGGTCTCCAAATCCAAAAAAACTTCAGTTTAGGATTTTGTAGAAGATCTGAAAACCTATTTGGAGTTGAAAATTCATATATAGTGTGCAAATAGAATTCTGAATATAAAAGTTAGAAATAATATATATATGTTTAAAAGTGCATGTAGGCCTAAAATCAACAGATCTAGGGTAACCACAATACTTAGAAATGTGAATGACTTTCATATGTATGTATGTGTGGTTTGCATGGAGTGAAAGTGTGGACTATGGCTTATGGATTGTTATTTTCTTTTGCTATGTGTATTGGCATGAGTAGAACCTGCCCCAGAGCAAGTTCTCCCCTTCCAAGACCAAGACTTTCCATTCCCAGAGCAGCAGGAAGGAGGCAAGTGTCCTTGACCACTTTGATCCTATACTAGGATGTGTAGTTAGAATTTAATTGCATTGTCAATTTGAAATATGATACCCAAGCTAGGAAGTTTCCCTAGATTTTCATTATCTTATTTCCTTGTAGCCTGGGTTGGGATTTATTTTGTTATGTCATTTACTCATATGCTTATGCTTAGCCATGCTTAGAATGGGATAATTGGGATATGAGATCATCAACTTATTTACCTTACTATTGATTGAGATATTATGAGTTATGTAGAGGTAGGGATCGAGGCAAGTTGGATGATTTGGTTGGTGCTGGGTGCACGAGATTCGGGTTTGCGTTTAGTACTTGCCTGGATCCTAAGGACCGGTTCATGAAGCATGTAACCTGGCTTTACCATGCCAACCACATGCTGAGATGGGGCAGCTTGGCCAATTAATTAGGTGTATCCCCGGCGTAGTATGGGTGTTTTGGATGGTGCGGGGAATAGGTGTCAGCTGGACTACCATATGAACCGCAAGGCTCAAGAGGGGGCCACTGCAGCGGGGTTGGAGCCTCTTGTATGCTGTTAGGGGTGAAACCTCAATGGGCCCACGCTCGTCGGGAATCCCTTTGTAAAGGTGTCGTAGTGATCTCCTTGCTACACACCTGGGAAGTGTGAACGTGATTCGCGGCCACTGGCATAATGGAGGTTCTTTTAGTCCACCCGGCAACGGGGGATGAAATCACTACATGTGGGTACAGTGGTGCAAACTCTGCAGAGTCAAAACTGTCATGACAGCCGTGCTCACGGTCAAGAGCGGCTTGGACTTATTCATGATTAGAGGATGATGGATTGGGAAGTTGAGGATGTTAAGCGGGAAGCTTAACATTTGAGATGAGACATTGTTTACTTGATATTGATGATGGGTTGTGGGATTGGGACCATATCACCTATGTAGTAATGTAGGTGCTCAATAAGCTAAGGTGATAGGTATTAGTTGCGTAGTGCTTAAACCATGAGTTCAACCTCTCCTTGCTCTAGCCATGCATGACATAACTTTCCCACACTTGCTGAGTACCAACGGTACTCAAACTTGCATTTCTGTTGGTTTAAATTGCTGCTCAGGTCAAGGGGATGATGTGGTGTTCAATGACCAAGACTTCGGACCCGAAGAAGGATTCTAGGTTCATGGAGTCCCCCGGGCAACGCCTGTGACGGAGCCCACAAGATTTTCATTCCTCTGCTGTTTTATTTACATATTATGAACTTATTATCGTCCATCGAGACGTATGCTATGTAAGACTTATTTATATTCAAACACCTGGCTTGAAATATGATGATGCTTCACTATTTGTCATCACATGTATGAGAAAATACTCTTGGCATACATGTGATATTCACTCGGTTGTTCTTCAGAGAAACCGGGTGTGACAGAAGTGGTATCAGAGCCAAGGTTGCCCGTAGGAACATGGACCTAATTATAAATGGACGTATTTAAGGACCCTATTTTCTTGAAAACTATTTTACAAAGATGTGGGTTGAAAGTGTTATTTAATGGGGTCACTTTATTCACCTTGTCCCAACTTTGATTCAAAATACAATCTTTATTTAATTTTTATCTAACTTAATTTTAAATGCTTTATGTTTTAGATGGTTCGCATGATCCTCCCCGCCCGCTAGTCCACCGGAGGGAGAGTTCCCGTAGTTGCCCTTGCCTTGAGAGAGGAGAACTGTCCGGTGACGTACCACTCCTACGGGTTGGCAGTAGGAGGCTTGTTGCGCCGTCTTCGGCGTATGCTCCACGCCGCCGGCAATGTGGGCAAGCTGATCATACACTACAGCTCCACCAGGACCATCCGTGAGAAGCGGGAAGAATGGATCTCAGAGATGAGGATTATCCATTAAAATCAGCTGCTCAAGATCCACCGCTCTCCAGCTTGTAGGGCGACTCAGGCCGATGCTGAGAAGGATGTCACCTGGGAGGCCATCACCTGCCAGAGTTACATCAACCATCGCCACCTGGACAGGATAGAGTACATGTATGTCCTCCAGCGTGAGAGTTCACCGCAGAGTACAAGTACCCGCCAGTGCAGCAGGGGACTTCCCATGAGCACATGGACCTGTGCTTGGAGGATGCTGCTATGCTCAGCACTCGACTGCAGGAGTGTCAGCAGGAGCTTCAGGATGTTCGTGACACCCTGAAGGAGACTGAGGCATTGCTTCGCGCCAGCCTGAGGGCGAGAGAAAGAGGAGATGGGAATGAATTATGTGTCACCGTGAATGACACATGGACTCCTGACTCTCCAGACCATCGGGCGAGCAAGCGTCGCCGCACTTCTCCACCAGCAGCTTCCCCACCTAAAGCGGAATCAGAGGGCAGCCGCAATAATGAGGAAGACCCCGACGAGCCAGCTCAGTTATACGAGTTGTTTAGAGTCATTTCCTTTATTTCAGCAGGTTATCGAGTAGCCGAGTCAATACCTTATTTATATGTGTGTTAATGTTTGGTGTGGGACGTGGGTTGTGGAAGCCATGGGCATTTCTCCACAACCTCGTCTTTAGGTTGCTTTGCTTTGGTGTGTGAACCCTTATGAATCAGTAGTGCATTATTTTCGCGTGAAACGTGAAGCCCAAAGATCTACGTGAAATCTTCAGAAAATGTTTAAATATTAAGGCCTCAAAAGTTTAAGTTTAAACAAGCAATTTGGGAAGTTAATACGTAATGCTTTAAGTTAACATTTGGTTGATCATGATAGATGGCTGGAAGAGGAAAGGGTCGCGGTGCCAACCCCAACAACAACAACGATGAGGCCGGCAACCCTCATCTTTCTGGAGGACAAGACAGGGGTGGTCGCCGTGAAGGAGCTGATCCTATCCACCAAATGCTCGAAAATCAGAATCAGCTCATCCAGAGTTTAACTCAAGTGGTGGCCAACTTGCACCAAGCTCCACCTCCACAAGCTGCACCCTGTCAACCAAGGTTGAGTGAGTTAACCCCCAAAGTTTGCAAGTGCTGCTGAACCTCTGGAGGCAGATGATTGGCTAAAGACCATTGAGAGCAAGATGAGGATCATACAATGCCAAGGGTATGAGAGGGTTCTGTTTGCCTCTCACCAATTGCATGGACCTGCTGCTGATTGGTGGACCGCTTACGTGGCAGCCCATCACGACCCCGAGAACATCACTTGGGAAGAGTTCAAGCGCAGTTTCCGCAATCACTACATACCCAGGGGTGAACTCAAGAACAAGAGAAAGGAGTTCTTGGGACTGCAGCAAGGCAACATGACTGTGAGGTAATACCTCACTAAGTTCACTCAACTATCCCGTTATGCACCACGGGATATCGAAACCGATGAGCAGAAACAGAACTGTTTTGTGGAAGGACTTACTATGGAGATGCAATGTGCAATGTCCTCCAACGAGTATGAAAGCTTCCAAAAGATGGTAGACAGAGCATTTGTCGTGGAGAGAAAGCTGAAGGCCTTGGAGAATGAAAACAAGAGGAAGGCGGGATGGTCACACCAAGCCTCAGGTAGCAACACACGTCCACGTCTGATGCAGCAACCTGCAGGGCAGATGAGCCGTGCTGTGGTATCCTACTCAGCACCAAGAGGGTACAACCCGAATTTCAGGCCTCCGTCAGCACCAGCACAGCTGCAGCGTCAGTTTGTACAGCAGCCTCGCCCCACTTATCAACCTCGACCAGCAGGACAAGGACCACCGAACCAACCCCAAGATAACAAAGGCCAGGCACCCAAAGTTGGGGTGCAATGCTTCAACTATGGTGAAGTGGGGCACTACGCCCATAAGTGCCCAAAGAAGAAGCCCATGCAGCCACAACAGCAGAATTTGATGCGAGGACGGGTGAACCACGTGACCATGGAGGAAGCGCAAGAGGCACCTGACGTGGTAATTGGTAAGTTTCCTGCCAATTTACACATTGCAACCCTATTGTTCGATTCTGGTGCTACCCACTCGTTCATTGCTCAAGGGTTTGTTAAGAAGCACGGTCTAGCAACAACACAAATGAACCATATGTTAGCAGTGAACTCTCCAGGGGGAGAAATAAGGACAAGACAAGTGTGCCCCAAGGTGAATCTAGACATTAATGGGGTAGTATTTACAGCAAACCTCATAGTGATAGACTCACAAGGGATAGATATTATTTTGGGTATGGATTGGTTGACCAAACATAAAGGAATCATCCATTGTTTGACAAGAACGGTGGAACTAACTCACCCTAGCGGCACATAAGTGAAGTTCATAGCCGTACCTGAACCTAGGAGGGACCTTAAACTCAATCAAGTTGAGGTGCAAGTGGAAGAGATCAGGATTATCAGGGAATATCCAGACGTTTTTCCGGAGGAGTTGCTAGGTATGCCCCCCGATCGTGAAGTAGAATTCGCGATTGAACTAGTGCCTGGAACAGCCCCGATATACAAGAGGCCTTATCGGATGGACTCCAAACAGCTGGAAGAGCTCAAGGAGCATATAAGAGAATTGACAGAGAAGGGGTATATTCGTCCCAGTTCCTCACCATGGGGAGCCCCAGTGATATTTGTGCCCAAGAAGGACGGAACCCAAAGGTTATGTGTAGACTACCGTGCGTTGAACGAAGTAACCATCAAGAACAAGTGCCCATTACCCCGCATTGAAGACTTATTTGATCAATTGAGGGGAGCTTGTGTGTTCTCAAAAATTGATCTCAGGTCGGGATACCACCAACTGAAGATAAGGCAAACCGACATTCCAAAGACAGCTTTCGTATCTCGGTACGGGTTGTATGAATACACCGTCATGCCGTTCGGGCTAACTAATGCCCTGGCATACTTCATGTATCTCTTGAACAAGGTATTCATGGAATATCTGGACAAATTTGTGGTGGTTTTCATTGATGACATTCTCGTCTTCTCCAAAAATGAAGAAGAACATGAGGGACATTTAAGATTGGTGTTGCAAAAGCTGAGAGAACACCAACTATATGCCAAGCTGAGCAAGTGTGAATTTTGGCTGAAGAGAGTTCCCTTCTTAGGACATATAATCTCGAAGGGAGGAATCTCGGTAGATCCCGCCAAGATCGCGGATGTGCAGAAGTGGAAGACCCCTGAAAATGTCGGGGAAGTTCGAAGCTTCTTAGGATTGGCTGGGAATTATCGATGGTTTATTGAGGGTTTCTCCAAGTTCTCAAGACCCCTCACCTAATTGTTAGAGAAGGGAATCACATTCAAATGGACACCGCAGTGCGAGACGAGTTTTCAAGAATTGAAGAAAAGATTGACAACAGCCCCAGTGCTAGTTATGCCGGATATGCAGAAGAATTTTTCGGTGTACTGCGATGCATCTGGACACGGGTTGGGATGTGTTCTCATGCAAGAGGGGCATGTCGTGGCTTACGCGTCCCGGCAGCTCCGAAAACACGAGAAGAACTATCCTATGCATGACCTAGAGCTAGCCGCAGTGGTACACGCATTGAAGATTTGGCGGCATTACTTGATGGGAAAGAGGACAGAGATATATACGGATCATAAGAGCTTAAAGTACATTTTCACACAGCCAGATCTCAACCTTAGACAAAGGAGATGGTTAGAGCTAATCAACGACTTTGATGTGGGCATCAACTATCATCCCGGGAAAGCGAACGTCGTGGCGGATGCTTTAAGCCGGAAAGTGCAGGTCAACATGTTGAGTTCGAAGGACATGCCTACCGAATTGAAGGAAGAGATTGCAAAACTCAATCTATGTCTGATGAATAGTGGTGAGGCCATCGCCATGGAAGTGGACTCCACATTAGAGCAATACATAGGCAACGGTCAGAAGAATGACGAGAAGATACAAGAAATTAGAGAACTCATCAAAGAAAATAAAGCCCCTGGGTTCAGAGAGGATGAACAGGGTACGGTGTGGCATGGGAAAAGAATCTGTGTGCCTGAGGTGAAGGAGATCCGTGAATTGATTTTGAAGGAGGCTCATGATTCCGACTATTCCATTCATCCTGGGAGTACAAAGATGTATCATGACCTCAAGAGCAGATATTGGTGGTATGGCATGAAGCGAGATGTCGCGGAACATGTTGCCCTATGTGACACATGTCAGTTGGTGAAAGCAGAACATCAACGACCCGTGGGACTATTGCAACCACTCAAAGTGCCTGAATGGAAATGGGAAGAAATAGGTATGGACTTCATAGTGGGACTACCTAGGACCCAATCGGGATATGATTCGATATGGGTCATCATGGACAGGCTAACCAAGGTAGCTCATTTCATCTCCATGAAAGAAAGCTACAGCGGATCCAAATTGGTGGAATTGTACATGTCAAGGATCGTGTGTTTTCATGGAGTGCCAAAGAAGATAGTGTCAGATCGAGGGACACAGTTCACCTCAAGGTTCTGGCAGAAGTTACATGAAACCATGGGAACTCATCTAAATTTTAGTTCTGCCTATCACCCCCAGACTGACGGGCAGACGGAAAGAACCAATCAGATCCTTGAGGATATGCTGAGAGCGTGTGCGCTCAAGAACAATAGAAGTTGGGATAAGAACTTACCGTATGCGGAGTTCTCCTATAACAACAGCTATCAGGCTAGTATGAAAATGTCACCATTTGAGGCTTTGTATGGGAAGAAGTGCAGAACTCCACTATTTTGGAACCAAACAGGGGAAAGTAAAGTGTTTGGGCCCGAGGTACTACAATAAGCCGAGGCGAAAGTGAGGGAAATTCGCAACAATTTGAGGATAGCACAGACCTGACAAAAGAGTTATGCCGATGTATGGAGAAGAGAGCTTATTTTCAACGTGGGGGACTATGTCTATATCAAGGTGTCCCCTATCCGAGGACTTTGTCGGTTCAAGGTAAAATGGAAATTATCGCCTCGATACATCGGACCCTTTCAGATTCTTGAGAGGAAAGGCGAAGTGGCATATGAACTAGAACTACCGGCTCGCCTATCAGATGTGCACGATGTATTCCATGTGTCACGGCTCAAGAAATGTTTAAGAACGCCTGAAGGGATGTTACCCATGAATGAGGTGGACGTGCGAGAGGATCTTTCTTATTGATAGGAGGATGAGTCCCGATCTTCCGAGAGGTAGGGTAAACTTGATTGGGTGGAGATCTCGACGTTGATGATCCAAGGCACCGAACGAACGAAACCCCGCAATCACTACACCACTGCTCCGTTGGTTATCACCCGTGTCACATGAATGACCTCGCCACGAAGGCTTATCCCTGCAAGCGCAATCAAGAACACAAGCAAGAACAGAGAAGTTGCAATCAAAACTGAATTGATCACGAATTTGAGGTCTCACAACCGATGATCGGCGACACTGTTTAATGACAGATTGTAACTAAGCAAAACCCAGTTGTTTGTGACGGCGGCTAGGTGGTATAAAGGAGGTGGAGGACGACCAGGGGGGTTCTGGGGTCTTGACCTAACCCTAAGACACGTACATAATGGACTTGGACTCGATACAAGGCCAAATGGCCCAACTAGGTGATGCAACACCCTGACAGACTCTGAACTTTATATTGTTTCGAAGTTTCCCGTCAACTCCAAGGGAATTTTGACGTGGGGCCAGTTCCATTGGAAATTTTATCCTCTCAGCTTTCCGTACATATGTAGAACGTCAAAAAAAGAGTCTGTATGCCTCCTGTGCATCCATTTTAAGTTGGACTGCTCCTGGGCCCGAGTTGGACTCGAGTTTGAGTTGGGCTCGGTCTCTAACTTCTTGTTGGCGTATTTTCTGGTCCTCCACGCCTCCAAACCCCTCTCCATGTATCTCCATGTCCTCTCCATGGTTCCTAATCATAATTAATCCATTAGGTAGCAATATACTCTCAAAATTCACATATAAAGAATTGTTCAGAAACGAGCTCACCTCTAAATTCAATTTTCGTGCTCGAGCTCTAGTAATTGGACCTTGCATGTCTACCGTGTGAGTGTTGTGTATATCTGCAGGAGTGATGTCCACATCATCCTCCCCCTCTTGCATTGGAGTCGTCCTCGACTCAAGCTCATCTTCTTCTCTCAAGTATGGCTTCAAATCTGAAATGTTAAATGTGGGACTAACCCCAAACTCGGGAGGCAACTCAAGTTTATATGCATTGTCATTTATCTTCTCAAGAACCTTAAAAGGTCCAGCAGCACGTGGCATGAGTTTGGACTTTCTCAAATCCGGGAACCTATCTTTTCTCAAATGAACCCACACCAAATCACCGGGTTCCAATTTTACCTCCTTCCTACCTTTACTAGCAGCAATGCGATACTTTTCGTTCATTTTTCAATTTGTAACTTAGTAGTTTCATGCAACTTAAAAATAAATTCAAAACATTGTGTAGCATCTAAGTTCACAATTTCAGTATGTGGTAAAGGTAGCAAATCAGTTGGAGCACGAGGATTGAAACCATAGACTACCATAAACGGACTTAACTTGGTTCTGGAGTGAATAGACCTGTTATAAGCAAACTCAATATGTGGCAAACACTCCTCCCACAACCTCAAATTGTCTTTCAAAGCAGCCCGCAACATAGTAGATAAGGTACGATTAACTACCTCCGTTTGCCCATCAGTTTGTGGATGACAAGTAGTAGAAAACAGCAACTTTGTTCCCAATTTATACCATAAAGTTCTACAAAAGTGACTCAAAAACTTAGCATCCCTATCAGAAACAATAGTATTGGGAACACCATGCAAATGCACAACCTCATTAAAGAACAAATCAGCAACATGTGAAGCATTATCGGTCTTGTGGCAGGGTATAAAATGAGCCATTTTAGAGAAACGATCAACAACCACAAAGACATTATCCCTCCCCCTCTTTGTTCTAGGCAATCCTAAAACAAAGTCAATAGAAATATCCTCCCAAGGTGCACTAGGAATCGGAAGAGGCATATAAAGACCATGTGGGTTAAGTCGAGACTTAGCTTTGTTGCATGTCGTGCAACGTGAAACATAGCGCTCCACATCATGCCTCATTCGTGGCCAAAAGAAGTGAGCGGCCAGCACATCCTCTGTCTTTTTAACACCAAAATGTCCCATCAAACCACCTCCATGCACTTCCTGCAACAACAAAAGACGAACGGAGCTAGCTGGAACACACAGCTTGTTAGCACGGTAGAGAATGCCTTGACGCAGAAGGAATTTTTGCCACGTTCTTCCCTCTCTACAATTTTCAAAGGCATCTTTGAAGTCCAAATCAGTAGCATATAACCTCTTTATGGTTTCCAAACCAAATATTTTATGAGAAAGTTGGGATAGTATGGTATAACGTCTAGATAAAGCATCGGCAATCACATTGTCTTTCCCTTTCTTATGTTTAATGATGTAAGGAAATGATTCTATGAACTCAATCCATTTAGCATGATGTTTGTTCAGATTAGCTTGTCCTTTAAGATACTTCAAAGACTCATGATCTGAATGTATGACAAATTCTTTAGACCATAGGTAATGTTGCCAAGTTTGCAAGACACGCACTAAAGAATAATGTTCTTTGTCATATGTAGAATAATTCAGCGAAGGCCCATGCAATTTTTCACTAAAGAAGGCAACAGGTTTACCTCCTTGAATTAGCACTCCTCCAATGCCAATGCGAAGCTCGAAGGTCTTCTCAAAATCAGGAAGTTGCAGCAATGGTGCTTGTGTGAGCTTCGACTTGAGAACATCAAAAGCTTGTTGTTGTGCTGGTCCCCATCAAAACGGCACTCCATGTTTTGTCAACTCGTGGAGAGGTGCCGCAATGGTGCTGAAATCCCGCACGAAACGCCGGTAGAAACCTGCGAGACCAAGAAAACTCCAAACCTGTGTGACCGTAGTCGGAAGTGGCCAGCTCATGATGGCAACAATATTTGCCTCGTCCACCTCAATGCCCTGCGAAGTAACAACATACCCAAGAAAAGACACATGATCGGTGCAAAAGGTGCACTTCTCAAGGTTACCATATAAACGTGCATTGCGCAAGACATTAAAAACAGCACGCAAATGTTCAAGATGCTCATCATATGACTTGCTGTAAATAAGGATATCATCAAAGTAAACCACCACAAATTTACCAATGAAAGCACGTAAAACCTCATTCATCAACCTCATGAAAGTGCTGGGCGCATTAGTTAAACCAAATGGCAAGACTAACCATTCATAAAGTCCGAATTTAGTTTTAAAAGCAGTTTTCCATTCATCACCTAAAGCCATACGAATCTGATGATACCCACTACGCAAATCAATCTTGGAGAAAATAACAGAACCACTCAACTCATCAAGCATGTCATCCAATCTAGGAATAGGATAGCGATAATGAATGGTAATGTTATTGATGGCTCTACAATCAACACACATGCGCCAAGTGCCATCTTTTTTTGGAACCAAAAGAACAGGAACAGAACAAGGACTAAGACTCTCATGAATGTACCCGCAGTCCAGAAGATCTTGGACTTGTCGCTGAATTTCCTTAGTCTCGTCGGGGTTGGTCCTGTAAGCAGCACGGTTTGGCAAGCTCGCCCCTGGAACCAAATCAATCTTGTGCTCAATGCCTCGCACAGGTGGTAATCCAGGGGGTATCTCTGATGGAAAAACATCCATATATTCCTGCAAAAGGTTAGCAACAGCAGGTGGCAAGACAATGGATGTATCCTCAATGGAATATAAAGCATGTTTGCACACTAAAGCATAGCAAGTTCCATTAGAGGCATATAAATCATCAAGATCAGATTTAGTTGCAAGCAAAATAGGATTTTTTAACTTAATAGGTTGCTGAATTTCAGAATTGAAAACACCCTTTTACTTAGCATTATTCTTTTTCTCCTGCTCAAATTATACAATTTCAGTGGGACTCATAGGAAGTAACACAATTTTCTTGCCCTTATGCATGAGAGTATACTTATTAGATCGACCATGGTGAATAGCATCAGTATCAAACTCCCAAGGACGTCCCAACAAAAGAGAACAAGAATCCATAGGTACCACATCAAAATCAGCAAAATCATGATAAGAACCAATGGAAAAATGTATCCTTGCTGTTTGTGTTACCTTAACCTTACCATTGTTGTTAAACCATTGAATGTGATAAGGGTGGGGATGCTCCCGTGTGGTCAAGCCAAGCTTCTTGACCACCTTAACATTCACCAAATTGTTGCAGCTACCACCATCAATGATGGTATGTACACGGCAGTCCTTGACGACAAGAAACATGTTGAAAAGGTTGTGACGTTGGCGGTTGTCGTCCTCTCGAACCGTGGCACTCAAAGCTCGCTGCACAATCAAAGTCCTATAGTTGTTTGTCGCAGATGTACCAAGAACCTCCTCAGCACCATCATCCGAACCTGAAATGTTAGTTGCAATAATATTTTCATCTTCAATATCAGAAGCACTAACATACCCACCATCAGCAGTGGCAATGATCGCCCGTTTGCTGGGGCAATCTCGTTGCATATGGCCAAGTCCCTGGCAGCGGTGGCACTTGATGTCGGAGCTGCGACTTGTCGAAGTGTTGGGTGCAGCCGCCTTTGCTGCAACACCAGGAGGCATCTGAGACTTGCTGTTATCTTGTCCCCGTGATGTAGAAGGTGCGATGCTGCTGCGTACAACACCCGTGGAGGGTGGTGTAGAAGCACGTACGCTCGAGGAGGGCGCTGCTTTGGATGGCACCGGAAATTGTCGTGGCGTGAAGGTGTTGTTCTGCCGCTGCTGTTGGCGACCCTGCACTTCTTTTTCTGCTAACATAGCAAGTTGAAATAAACGTTGAATAGAATGATATTCCTTGTAGTCAACTATGTCCTGGATCTCACGCCGCAAGCCCCCATGAAACCTAACAATTTGGTCTTCCTGATCCTCAACTACCCCACAACGAAGCATACCTTTCTGCAACTCTTGCTAGTACTCTTGGACAGTCATGTCACCCTGATCAAAGCGTTGCAATTTCTTAAGAAGATCACGTCTATATGCAGGAGGAACAAACCTAGCGCGCATCTCTTCTTTTAACGCAGCCCATGTCTATGGTGCATTACGTGTATTGACAAGTTCATTCCACCAAATTATAGCAAAATCTTTAAACTCACTAGTGGCTTGTCTAACTCTATGTCGCTCAGGAACAAGATGAGAGCTAAATTTTTGTTCTACCGTCATCTCCCAATCCAAGTAAGTCTCAGCATCATAAGATCCATAAAATGTTGGAATAAAAAACTTAATCTTAGCATAAGGATCATTATCTTGTTCAGGAGCATGAGGACGAGGTCTACCTCCCATACCTTGACGATTTCGTTGAGGGCGACGGCGCTGCTGTGCATCAACCTCAACGTTATTGAAGTCATCCTCTGTGTCATAGTGAGCATGCGCATCACCATCAAGGATGATAGAGGGTGTAGCTTGTTGGGGAAGACGAGTCTCCATCTCGTCCAACCGTGTGGTCAGACCAGCAACACTTGTATGGAGCCTCTGAAAGGTGGCTGTTGTACCGGTCTGGTAATTGTTGAAAGATTCGGTCATTGCCCGCATCATGTCCTTTAGTTCCATATGGGACACGCACTCATCATCATCCGGAGGTGTAGAACCAGAGGTATTATCCATAGGCTTCTTTCCTGTCATTGTTAGTACAAAACAGAAACGAAGACAAAAAGATCGTGAAGAACCCTATTACTACGCTCTCCGAAGTGGGTGGAAAATCGATCAGTAAGATGCGTCTTACCCTGCTCTTACAAGTTTCTTACCAGCACTGCAGGTGGCCAACGGTGACCGGTGTGAAGCAAGCAGAGAGTGGGTGTGATTGCAAAGGTTACCTGTTCTGCTCGATAGAAGGTGGAGCTTGGAAGGCTCAAATGCAGTATATGTATGTGGCACACAAGTTAGTAACAGATAGCAATGCTGAATAAGTGTCCAAAGAATTTCACCTAGTTGCTGGCCTAAGAATGTATTAGAACAGTTGTGGCAACAAGCAAGGACAAGGATGAATGATGATGAACAACAAGGATAATATCAGCAAGTATCCAGCACTCGCACAGAAATAGCACATCCCTTAGCCTCCTGTTTTTGTCTTGAAGCACTAGTAGAAATCAAAATCTTTTTTTCTCTTTTTTTTTATATTTTTTCTCAACCAGGGGCACAATAATAGAAACAGCACCAAGTATTAGCTCAAACCGATGAAAGATGAGATCGGCACAAATTCAGGAGCGAGTAGAAAAACTGGTGCTGGAACTTCGGAGTTCGAAACGAGGGCCTTCTTAATTTTTTAATTTTTTTTAAAACGCCGTATGTGGACTTTTTCGACACCTTTCTGGGAAAAAATGCGCCTCAATCGGAGGTACGAGCGAAAAGTTATGCCCGTTTTAAGGAGGATACCCCGAATCAGGTTTTGGTGGTGGTGGAAACTGCAACAGAAACGAATCGGTGGATGGAATTTTTTTGTAGATTGGTTTTTTGTAGATGGCAGCGGATGGAAGAAACAAAACTGAACCAAAACAAATCTAAACCAGCAACCAGACTCAACCTAGGACACAAACTCAGAACTACGGACTCCGAAACTAAATTGTGCAAAAGGTTGAGCGGGGGTTGTAGGTCAGGGAAACTAAAAAATTTTTGTGGCTTTTTGTGGACGATAGGACTGAAACAAAATAAATATAAAGGGCACACAAGTATACCTCACGATGAACCTGGAAATCTGATACCAATTGATAGGAGGATGAGTGCCGATCTTCCGAGAGGTAGGGTAAACTTGATTGGGTGGAGATCTCGACGTTGATGATCCAAGGCTCCGAACGAACGAAACCCCGCAATCACTACACCACTGCTCCGTTGGTTATCACCCGTGTCACACGAATGACCTCGCCACGAAGGCTTATCCCTGCAAGCGCAATCAAGAATACAAGCAAGAACAGAGAAGTTGCAATCAAAACTGAATTGATCACGAATTTGGGGTCTCACAACCGATGATCGGCGACACTGTTTAATGACAGATTGTAACTACGCAAAACCCAGCTGTTTGTGACGGCGGATAGGGGGTATAAAGGAGGTGGAGGACGACCAGGGGGTGCTGGGGTCGTGACCTAACCCTAAGACACGTACATAATGGACTTGGACTCGATACAAGGCCCAATGGCCCAACTAGGTGATGCAACACCCTGACAGACTCTAAACTTTATATTGTTTCGAAGTTTCCCGTCGACTCTGAGGGACTTTTGAAATGGGGCCAGTTCCATTGGAAAGTTTATCCTCTCAGCTTTCCGTGCATATGTAGAACGTCAAAACGGAGTCTGTATGCCTCCTGTGCATCCATTTTAAGGTGGACTGCTCCTGGGCCCGAGTGGGACTCGAGTTTGAGTTGGGCTCGGTCTCTAACTTCTTGTTGGCGTATTTTCTGGTCCTCCACGCCTCCAAACCCCTCTCCATGTATCTCCATGTCCTCTCCTTGGTTCCTAATCATAATTAATCCATTAGGTACCAACATACTCTCAAAATTCACATATAAAGAATTGTTCAGGAACGAGCTCACCTATAAATTCAATTTTCGTGCTCGAGCTCTAGTAATTGGACCTTGCATGTCTACCATGTGAGTGTTGTGTATATCTGCAGGAGTGATGTCCATATCACTTATGCTAGCAACCAATCAAGATTTTGGAGACAATGGAACGCCTCACAAGAAATAAAAGAATCTGAATGTGCAAAGTGCAGTGGAAGCATCACTCGGAAGCGGAAGCCACATGGCAGCGAGAAGACAAGCTTAAGGCACAGTTTCCAGAATTGTTTTCTTAGAATCACCAATCTCGAGGACGAGATTTATTTTAAGGGGGGTAGAGCTGTAACACCCCAAAACCAGCTAAAGAGGGGAATTTGAAAAATTTGGGACGTATTGCATGAGGTGCAGAAATTCATATTCAAACTGGAATTTAGATTTGAATCAAACCAGAAAAAGGAAAAGGAAAAAGAAAAAAAGAAAAAGAAAACCAAAACCGGCCAGTGGGCCGAAACCCGCCAGCCGGCCCAAGACCGCGCGCCAGTCAGCCCAAAACCGCACGCCCCCCTCTCACCCTCTCACTGACACGCGGGGCCCACGCGTCATCCACCTCCTCGCGCGCGCGCCCAACCGCCACCGACCTTTCCGCGCTGATCGCGAGCCGCCGGCCGAATCCCTCGATCGCAACCAACTGATCCGCCCCCACGAGCGCCGATTCTGCACGCACACACCCACCCCGGGATTCCGGGCCGATTTAAACTCCCGCAAACCCCCTCTGCTCACCACCTCGCTCGCGAACTTCTGCCGCCGGTGAGCACCGCCGCCCAACCTCCGAATTCCCTTCGGCATAACGCCGTTCTGGTCCATCTAACTGATTTCACATCATCGCAGCATCGAACACTAGCCGGTGACGCCCACTCCGGAATGAATTGCCGCCCAGACAACCGACGCCGTCGAGCTCCGGTGAAGTCTAGCCGCCGGTCATCTTTGAAGCTGTCGAATTTCCATGACCCAACCCTATATGACCCTCGGTACACCATCTGCTAACCGCAGGGAAGCACCACGACCGGAGAACGCGAGGTATCGCCGAGCCAAACCACTCCTCCATCGAGCACCGAGGAGCTCCTCCGCCCGTCGCCGTCGCAGAGCCTACTCCAACCCTCCCGTGCCCAAGAAGACCCCTCGGTGAGCCTCCCCTACCCCTCCGCGGTCGATCTGTGCAAAAATATGTGAGTTCTAACGCACAGCGGCAAAAACCGAGATTTCACCGGCGAGATCGCGCCTCTGCTGCCGTACGCCGCCGCGCGCACGGGCGAACTCCGGCCGGGGGCGACGTGGCCTCTTGTGGACCGTCTATTTTAAATCGCACGGTAGAAATTAAATCGATGTGTACCCCTTCGGCAATCTAATCTGAGCCGTCCGTTTTAAATCCAACGGCCCACGTCAGCCCCACATTATAAAGGCCGGGATTCTTACGCGCTACCCCCTGGGGATCTCGGAAAACAGGAGCTAGCCCCGAAAACTTCTGATCTAGCCCCTGGACCTTCAGAAATTTATGTAAATTCATTTAAAACTCATTTTAGCCCCTGGACTTAATAAAAATTTGGAAAAAACCCTCTGTTATGTGTAATTAGGCCCCTGAAAATTTAGGAAATAGTAAATTAAACCCTGCAGTAGGGTGGATTTGCCTTTTAGACCCTATAGGATATTAAATTCAGAAACTTGAATATGTGACTAGGATTTAAATTTAAAAGGTGAGGCAAACACATGTGCAAATGCAAATTTAAACTCTCCTAGCACTTGGAAAACTTTAGAATGAGTTAAAAATAGATTTTAGGCTGAAATGAAATCTGCTTAAGTGTTGCTCATTTTTATTATCTCTAGAGACACATTTTAGGCAAGGAAATAATTCTAAAAACTAGTAAAATAAATTTAAATTGTCTCACATCAGAGAAGAAGTTCAAAAATATTTTATTGAACATTTTAGATCAGAACCTATTCTGTTTAGATGATATGCCTTACTATTTTAATATTAAAATTTACTTTTAGGCATAGAAAATAAATCTGAAGATATAGGAAAATAAGTATGCATAATTAGGAAATGATAAATGAGGTCTCCAAATCCAAAAAAACTTCAGTTTAGGATTTTGTAGAAGATCTGAAAACCTATTTGGAGTAGGAAATTCATATATAGTGTGCAAATAGAAATCTGAATATAAAAGTTAGAAATAATATATATATATATATATATATATATATATATGTTTAAAACTGCATGTAGGCCTAAAATAAACACATCTAAGGTAACCACAATACTTAGAAATGTGAATGACTTTCATATGTATGTATGTGTGCTTTGCATGGAGTGAAAGTGTGGACTATGGCTTATGGATTGTTGTTTTCTTTTGCTATGTGTATTGGCATGAGTAGAACCTGCCCCAGAGCAAGTTCTCCCCTTCCAAGACCAAGACTTTCCATTCCCAGAGCAGCAGCAAGGAGGCAAGTGTCCTTGACCACTTTGATCCTATACTAGGATGTGTAGTTAGAATTTAATTGCATTGTCAATTTGAAATATGATACCCAAGCTAGGAAGTTTCCCTAGATTTTCATTAATTTCCTTATAGCCTAGGTTGGGATTTATTTTGTTATGTCATTTACTCATATGCTTATGCTTAGACATGCTTAGAATGGGATAATTGGGATAAGAGATCATCAACTTATTTACCTTACTATTGATTGAGATATTATGAGTTATGTAGAGGTAAGGATCGAAGCAAGTTGGATGATTTGGTTGGTGCTGGGTGCACGAGACTCGGGTTTGTGTTTAGTACTTGCCTGGATCCTAAGGACCGGTTCATGAAGCATGTAACCTGGCTTTATCGTGCCAACCACATGCTGAGATGGGGCAGCTTGGCCAATTAATTAGGTGTATCCCCGGCGTAGTATGGGTGTTTTGGATGGTGCGGGGAATAGGTGTCAGCTAGACTACCATATGAACCGCAAGGCTCAAGAGGGGGCCACTGCAGCGGGGTTGGAGCCTCTTGTATGCTGTTAGGGGTGAAACCTCAGTGGGCCCATGCTCGTCGGGAATCCCTTTGTAAAGGCCTCGTAGTGATCTCCTGGCTACACACCTGGGAAGTGTGAACGTGGTTCGCGGCCACTGGCATAATGGAGGTTCTTTTAGTCCACCCGGCAACGGGGGATGAAATCACTACATGTGGGTACAGTGGTGCAAACTTTGCAGAGTCAAAACTGTCATGACAGCTGTGCTCACAGTCAAGAGCGGCTTGGACTTATTCATGATTAGAGGATGATGGATTGGGAAGTTGAGGATGTTAAGCGGGAATCTTAACATTTGAGATGAGACATTGTTTACTTGATATTGATGATGGGTTGGGGGATTGGGACCATATCACCTATGTAGTAATGTAGGTGCTTAATAAGCTAAGGTGATAGGTATTAATTGCGTAGTGCTTAAACCATGAGTTCAACCTCTCCTTGCTCTAGCCATGCATGACATAACTTTCCCACACTTGCTGAGTACCAACGGTACTCAAACTTGCATTTCTGTTGGTTTAAATTGCTGCTCAGGTCAAGGGGATGATGTGGTGTTCAATGACCAAGACTTCGGACCCGAAGAAGGATTCTAGGTTCATGGAGTCCCCTGGGCAACGCCTGTGATGGAGCCCACAAGATTTTCATTCCGCGGCTGTTTTATTTACATATTATGAACTTATTATCGTCCATCGAGACGTGTGCTATGTAAGACTTATTTATATTCGAACACCTGGCTTATAGTATGATGATGCTTCACTATTTGTCATCACATGTATGAGAAAATGCTCCTGGCATACATGTGATATTCACTCGGTTGTTCTTCGGAAAAACCGGGTGTGACACCACAACAACAACTCGTTGGACCAGCACCTCGCGTGCCCATGCCTCCTGCGCCCCGTCCCAACATGGGTGCCCCTGTTCAAAACCCCCGCCCCAATGTACCTGCTGCCCTAGGCAACAGGGCATGCTTTGCATGCGGGGAAATAGGACACTTCGCGAACCAGTGCCCGAGGAGAGGCCCTGGACAGCAAGGTAACGTGCCCAAGCAGAACCCGCGACCGAACGGAGGGGACAATCAAGGAAACCATGGACAGCAGAACTATGCTCACGGCAACGTGAACCATGTCTCTTCTGAGGAAGCACAACAGGCTGAGGACGTCGTAATTGGTATGTTCCTTGCCAACTCCAACCCAGCCACCATCTTATTTGATTCTGGAGCATCACATTCCTTCATATCATCCAAGTATGTTGCCAAACATAACCTACCCGTATCCCATTTAGAATGTGCTATGTTAGTTAATTCTCCCGGAGGAGAAATGAGGACTAATATAGTATATCCAAAAGTAAGCCTTAAAATAAGGGGGGTAGACTTCCTTGCCAACCTTATTGTCTTGAATTCCCAAGGGATTGACATTATACTCGGGATGGATTGGTTAAGCAAGCACAACGGGGTAATCCAATGTGATGAAAGAAGCGTGCAGTTGACAAATGAGCACGGCATCCGTGTCGAGTTTGAGTCAGCCCAACAAACCACTGAAAAGGAAAATTTGAACCACGTTGAAGGAGCAACATTGGACAGCATTCCGGTGGTTCAGGAATTTTCGGACGTGTTCCCAGAAGAGCTTCTAGGTATGCCCCCTGATCGGGACATTGAGTTTGCCATTGATTTGGTACCCGGAACTACACCCATAGCTAAGAGACCCTATAAGATGCCTGTCAATGAACTAGTGGAACTCAAGAAGCAAATTCAAGAGCAGTTGGAGAAGGGTTTTATACGTTCAAGTTCGTCACCATGGGGAGCTCCTGTGCTCTTCGTAGACAAGAAGGATGCAACCCAAAGGATGTGTGTGGACTATAGGTCTCTCAAAGAGGTAACAATCAAGAACAAATACCCTCTGCCCCGTATAGAGGACCTGTTCGACCAAATGAAAGGAGCCCGAGTGTTCTCCAGGATTGATCTTCGGTCGGGATATTTCCAGCTGAAGATTAAGCCCTCCGATATACCCAAGACTACCTTTCGAACACGGTATGTTTCGTATGAATATACCGTCATGTCTTTTGGATTAACAAATGCACCCGCATACTTCATGTACCTCATGAACAAGGTTTTCATGGAGTACTTGGATAAGTTCGTCGTGGTTTTCATCGACGACATTATGGTGTATTCAAAAAGTGAGGAGGAGCCTGAAGAACATTTGAAATTGACCTTGCAGAAATTGCGTGAGCATCAATTGTATGCCAAGCTTAACAAGTGTCAATTTTGGCTAAAGGAAATATCATTCCTAGGCCACATTATCTCCGAAGAAGGGGTATCGGTTGATCCCGGAAAAGTGAGGGATGTTCTGAAGTGGGACCAACCGCAGAGCGTGAGGGATATTCGGAGTTTTCACTGTCATTTAGACTCTTTCGCTGCAAGAATAAGTTAGATATTCATGAGTGAGACATTGAGTCATTGTAATAAAGTACTTAAACACTATTTGTACGTGGTTATATTCTGAATTCAGTTTGTGGAATACATGTGTATGTGTGATGAACAACCTGGGCACACATATGCATTCACTTGGTTCATTTTGGGAACCGGGTGTCATAGGGAAGCTCGGCTCGTTGGGCTCGGGACTCATCTCGGCGGGCCTCTTGCCTTTGTCGTCCACTGCGTAGGTCCCCTGGAAGTTTCTGACGAACGTTTTTTTCTGAGCTTGGTCCAATCTTGGATGTTGTCGGGAGGAAGGTACTCAATGCATGCGCGTGCTGGCTCGACTAGGTATATGGGGAGGTATTGGATGATGAAGTCGTCATCCTTCACCCCGCCAGCTCAGCAGGCCACGCGATAGTCCTCCAGTTATACGCCGGGGTTGGTCTCCCCGTCGTACTTCCTGATGTTGGTCGGGGGCCCGAGACCTTTGTGGAAAGGGGGCGCTGCGTATTCTATTTCCGAATGCCTTGGAGCCCGAGGATCCGGGGCTCAGGCTCCGTACTCTTTCATGGCCATGGTAGTTAACCCGACGAGAAGTTAAGAGACCATAGGTCAGGAGGTGAATTCGTGGGGCCCTCCTTAGTTCACCGCCTGGATTCGAGAGTCCGGCGGAGGTCACAAGGCCCCACATGCTCGTGCACTGAGTTATTCGAGGGGATCAATGATCCGGCCCTTTCGGGTCTGGTTACCCGGCTCGGCTTGTGGGTTCTGGCGTGATTTGTTCCGCTCCTGTCGGGCCCTCGGCTCTGGCTGGGGGTAGACGAACATCTTGCCAGGGCGTAGGAACTTACGGCCTATTGAGCGGCAGCCAAAGCTAGGAGCTCTTGAAAGTCTTGGTGAACCCTCCGAGCTTCGGGGTCAGTGGGCTCCGGCATGCCGAGTAGTATGGAGGTGGCCGCTGCCAGGTTTTGGCTGGCCCTTTAGAAACACGGGATCCGGCCATTGTTGACGATGTTGGCCTGGACCTGCCGGGCACGGAGTTGTGCGGTGTTTGATCCTGAGATGGGGCCGTGGCATGCTCGGTCGTCCCTTGAGGTGGCGCGTCGTGCCACGAGCTAGTCGGCAAGCTCGCGGTGTTGTGCCTCCGATCGCTCGGGATCGCCTCGTGGGCTCGTGCTGGTCGCGCGTAGCGAGTTGGGCGGCATCGGCAGTTTTGGCAACGTGGCACTCGTGAGCGGGGTGTTTGCCACCTTTGATGACGTTGTCAGAGCTGAGGCTGTACTCCAGGATGTGGTGGAGGGACGTCAGCGCGCGCTCGATCATCCCTGCGAAAACTGACCCGGGGCATCGTACATGGTGTACGTGTCGTTGGAGATCCGGAGGGTGCTAGAGTTGCTGGTGAAGAAATCCAAGCTTCCAAAGTGGAGGGTCTAGAGGGTGAGAGTGGAGCCGAACCCCTCTTCATTGCCTATGGTGTCAATGACCTCAAAGTGGCCAAAGGACATCATCGCACCGGTGCGAGAATCGCTCATGGAAAAGCCATTGAGGACGTGGCAACGGAACGCGCGGTAGACCCCCTACTTGGCGCGCCAACTGTCGGCGTTCAGATTTCCGACTAGTAACTAATGTACCGCGCGTTCTTCCTGGAGGTGGCCTAGCTAAGAACACAAAGGAATTATCCTAGTTCGGGCAAGGTGCCCTATGTCCAGCCTGGGGTGTCTCGCTGTTCTTTCTCAAGAATGAGGTGGTTCTTACAAGTGCGAGAGCTTGTCCCTAAGGGATCCACGGCCTCTCTCTTTATACTCTCTCTCTCGTATTACATGCGGAGTGACGGTCGTGGGAACAATGGTGGCTTGTCTCATCGTACGTTTCGTAGGGTACTCGATGGGGTCGTCGTACCTGTCGTCAGGTACCGCGCCTACTCCTGTCTTGTTGTCGGGGTAGATCATACCGGGGCGCACGCGCGTCCCACGTGATTCTCCTCTTTGGTCCAGTCGGAGGTGATGGGTATTCGATGCCACGACTTGGTGTGGCACTTGACTGCCTTCCCACTTGACCTAGGCGGCGCCTGCTCTGCATTCAAGGACACCTACCCCTCGACTGTTCGAGGTCGGGCTCGGCCCTTCCCTGTGGGATTTCCCTTTCGTCTGTGCCCTGAGGTTGAGGCTTGTGGCTCCCCTTGGGGTCGGGTCCGGGTTCTCTACCCTATTCGCTCCGTCTCCTCCCGAGCTTGGGCTCGGGCCTACTACTTCGTAGCCCCTCTAAGGGAGGCCTCCCGCTTCACCCAAGGGGTCAGAATCGGGAACCCTGTCACCCCCTCTATCCGGTCTAGAGTCACCCTTTTGTAGTCAAAGAGAGGCCTTTACAATGGATAGCCAGACAATAGGGTAATAACTATGGTAGTTCCCTGTCTTGTCAAGTTTGGGCCATCTTCAAGTGCCTAGAAAAGTGGTCAGGTCCTGTGGCGAATGGTACAACTATCAACGATTGTTAGGCACGCATAGGGTGCACGTTGCCTTGGGCTCGTGGCAGCCCCACAACTTAACCCTTTGCTCATGCCTACTGCAGTGATAGACGTAGTTCGCTAGTTCCCCACACGCGCGATAGTGGGATCTTGTCATCCTACCGAGTATCCTCTCTTCAGCAATGCCCAAGGGCGTGTCAGGGCAGTGTTTTTACTCTACCTGTCATGCCAAGCCTCTGCTCGAAGGTACGACAGCGCCGCCTGACAATTCTAGCATCACCATGAACACTTCCCTCGGTACCACGCGTCAGTGCGCAACTATAACATGGGATAGTGCCTACACAAGCCTCGATTTGAACTAGTCAGGTCAGGGGTTGAGCCCAAGTCAGGTCGAGGGGGGAGGGGCTGATACTCGACCCAATCTTGACTTCTCGAGACTTGGTCTCATCTTGCAGTCTGTGGCCCTTCTTTGTCTATGACTCTAGGCCACGTCCTCATATTCTGAAGCCATATGGTTGCGGGGCCATAGATTGTCACTACTTAATGACAATTAGTGGTAACCTCTGTTCCCAATACGCCGATAACAGCCCACTGCCAACTCCATCTGCATGTTGAGTCAATTGCCGGCTCCGAGTCCACAACATGTCTAAGTCAATAGTCTCAATGTGACTCCATGTAGAGTTCACTTCCAACTCCCAGTCCATGTTATGCTCAAGTCAATTCGGTTGCGATCCGTACTGACTCCGACTCCAATAGCCCAATCAAAAAAAATAAAGATTGATTCGACATGTGGCATTATGTGGTGTGGGGAGACGTGGTGAACAAGGAGGAAGAGTGCACATGTACCACTTCTATATTCACTTATTTAGTAAGTGACAAAACACTTTCACTTATAAATGAGTTTCACTCTCTTCGCACTGTCCATATGGTATTTAAGTTATGGCACTCATCTCTTGTAGTCTTGTCGTAGTACATATGACTTTGAGATTATTAAAAAAATTATGTTAAATCTTGATTATTATAACAGAAAATCCCAACACTTTCAGACCACCTATCGCTTAGCTGAGCTCCACTGTTCGTCATGGTCAAGTGACAATCTGACAGGATGGAGATAGAAAGTGGCGATTGGTCATTTTTGTATAAAGCTGACATAGAAATTGAGGTTAACTGGGACACCGATTGACCGAGAGCACGGTAGTGGCAAATAGGGACAGTTAAACCTAATTTGATGGTAGAAAAAAGAAAACTCTTTTTTTTGAATGGTTCATAAGAAAATGGTATAAGTTTTGATGGCAGAAGGGATTTGCTCTAGAACATAAGGTCAATTGGAGCAAAGATGACTCCATGAGTAGAAAAAATGGCCTAACACTAAATCAGCTTGTATTCAGTAACGACAAATATGGGGGTTTTTTTATTTGACATTCTGATATAAAAAATATTATAATAAATAAATAAAGATTTCAAATACTAAAATATCATAATAAATGAATATAATGTCTCATAGACTTTGTTCGGAAGAGATTACACTTTTTAAAAACAAATTATTTGAAAAGCTGGTGAAAAAAAGCTTGTTCTTATATTATGCTTTTAGTTTATTTTTGAGAAGCAGTTGAACTAATAAGCTGCTAAAGAAGTTATGTCCAAACAGGGATTATTCAGGATCTACCACATTTGAGGATGTCTCTCAGCTATTTGAACTCTTTATGAGCAATCATTATAATTTATCATCCTTACATGATTTTATTCATGAATTTGTTATTTTAATGCCAATTAGGTGTGTCAAATCATTCTCGCTATTTTGTTAATGTGACAACTTCTAATATAATGGCATTTGTACCCTTTAAGACCACTAAATTAGTCACCATTTCTAAATTTTAGCCTTACACAGAATAACATTCGTGTGTTGGGTCCCATGCGTGGCTGCTAAGTTAGTACTGATATGCTTAAGTAGACACTGCGATGGATCATTATGCTATCGTTACGTTTCTCTCTTCGATTCTGAGGTTACATTTTTGGGTGGCTGCTTAGTGCTACGGATAACTCCATGAGTACTCCGTGTGCTTCTGAAAAGTATCTCCAAATAGTTTTTCACCGGTCTATTATCAAAAACACAATCGTTTCTAGTCACCCATATTGTCTAGCACAAGGCTGCAGCCGCAACCAAAATCTGTTTTCTTAACATTTTTGGGAATGAATGTAGCCAAACATGAAACATATGAGAAACAGATAAAGGTGTGTAAACATTTAAAGTGATGCTTACAATTCTCCAAAAAAAATAGCATAATGACAATCAAATAGAAGATGTTGAATGGTTTTATCAGACATACAAAACATACATTTTTTGTTACCTTCCCAATTGCGCCTAGCTAAATTATATTTGGTAAGAATCACTTGTGTTTTGAGATACCACATAAATATATTAATCTTTAGTGGTAACTTAGATAGCCATATCATACTATTTCTACATATGCTTCCATTTGTAATAAGTGTTGTATACATTGATTTTACCAAAAAAAATTCTACTCTGATTTAAATCCCATCTTATTGTGTCATCTATTTCGTTTGTTCGTATATGAGCCACCAATGCTACCAGGCTATGCCATCTCACCAAATTGTTGTCAACAAGACCCCGTCTAAACGAGATGTTTAATGGTATTGTGCTAAAAACCTGTGCTATGGTGGCATGTTTATGTCTCACTATATTATATAGCGAAAGGAAATTTGTCCTTGAGCTTATACTTCCCAAGCCATTGATCTTCCCACAACCTCACCCTTTTCCTATTGTTTATTCTGAATATGCTAAACCGCAAAAACTTGTCCTTTACTTCATCAAACTGCTCCAAAAATGTGAATCCTCAGGCTTCCGTTGTACCTGTCCAATTGTATTATTGTTCATATACTTTCTATACAATAATTTTTGCCACGTTCCCACCTCGTTTATTAACTTAAATATCCATTTACTCAGTAGGCACTGGTTCTGGATGTCCAGGTTTTGGATCTCTAATTCACCTTGATCTTTTGGCTGGCATACGACATCCCAACGCGCTAGTCTGTATTTTTTCTTATGATTATCGCCCTGCAAAAAAACCTTGATCTATAGTAATCAAGCCTCTCTAAGACACCTCTTGGTACTTCAAAGAATGATAGCATGAACATAGACAGGTTTGTTAAGACCGAATTTATTAAAACAAGGTGTCCTCCCACGGACAAAAATTTTCCTTTCTAGCAACTTAACTTCTTTTGAAACCTTTCCTCTATCATTTTACATTCATTATTATGCAACTTCCTATAATGCATGGGGATACCTAAATATTTGTATGGGTAAGCTCCGGGGCTACATCCAAATAGTTGTGCATATTGTTGTTGTACTAGACAAGCATCTCCAAATCAATAAATTTTCACTCTTTAAACCCTAGATTTGTTCAAATACACACAACAACATTTTGAGATTTTTCCAAATGATGTTGTATGAAGATGACTATGTCATCTGCATATTGCAGAATCGATAAGCCCCAATCTAATAGATGAGGGATTACTCCAGAAATCAATCCATACTCCTTTTCTCTATTTATTATTACGTTTATCATATCTGCCACAATATTAAATAGCATAGGAGATAGAGGATCTCCTTGGCGTAAACCCTTTTTCGTTTGGAAGTTCTCGCTCAATTGATCATTTACTTTTATATTCACATGCCCCCCTTTTATGACACCGTCTATCCAATCACACCACACTGTTGAGAACCCTTTTATTTCTAATACTTGTCGTACTAACCTCCAATTTACTTTATCATAAGCCTTTTCAATTTCACAATAACCCCATTCTTTTGTCTTATGAAGTTCATGAATGGTTTCATGTAAGATAACAGAGCCTTCCATAATATTACGCCCAGGTAAGAATGCAATTTGTGTAGGGCCAATCACTTTCTGAGCAACCGATAATAGTCTATTCGTGATCACCTTTGTTATGATTTTGAAACTCACGTTTAGCAAACTGTGACGCCCCTGTTCTGAGAGAGAACCTCTCGGAACTAAGACTGATGCGTATGTGTGCCCAGGATGTTCATCACACATACACATATAATCCACAAACTGAATTTCAGAATAATACCATGAATAACAGGGTTTATTATAAATGTCTTATGAGTCTTAGACTCATTCTAGCAGTGGAAGTCCTATCTTAGCAGCGGAGGTCTTATTCTAGCAGCGGAAGTCTTTATTCTAGCAGCGGAAGTCTTCTAAACTATTGCGGAAGCAACTAAGCAGCAGCAGCGGCTCCATCTCTACTCCACAGGCAAGGTTGAGGGCAGATTACACGCCTAATACTCCACGTGGTCTTCATAGTACTCCTCTGTAACACCCCAAAATTTTGTTAAGACCCTAAATCATGTTAAGAGGGGAATTTAAAATTTTTTGGACGTGTTGCATGTTTTGCAAAAATTCAAATTCAAACTGGAATTCAAATTAAACTCAAATCAGAAAAGAAATAGAAAAAGAAAAAGAGAAAACAGAAAAAAACCGGCCAGTGGGCCGCAACCCACCAGTCGGCCCAATCAGCGCCCACGCCAGCCCGCAGCCGCGCGCGCCGCTTTCCCCCACTGACAGGCGAGGCCCGCCAGTTCATCGTCTACCTCGCGCCAGCACCGGACTCTCTCACCCGAATCGAAACCGATCGGGAATTTTCGCATATTCCAGCCGAATTCCGTTCGGGGGCGACGCAAACTTGATCTAAACCACCCCGCCGCCCTCCCCCGTCTATAAAAACCCCGGCCTCGTTCTGTTTTTCCCACGCGATCCGCCGATTTTCCTCCGGTGAGAACCGAGACTTCTCCGGCGAATTCTGGCCGATCTAAGCTCGGAAATTCCGATCTAACTCGCTGGTCTTGATCCACCGCCTCCGGGGAACCTTGCAGGTGCAGAAAATTCGGTGACTTGCGGTGTAAACACAGCGCCGACGAGCCTCGCCGTGAATTCACCTCGGACCTCGTCGCCGATCACCTTCCAGGACCTCCGAGCTCAAGAAAACCCCCGAGGTGAGATCCCCGACCTCCCCTTTACCGATCTATGCCATAAAATCACAGTTCTAGGAAGAATTCTCGAAGATCCGAAAGTCTCCGGCGAGATCGCCGCTTCCCGCCGCCGTGCGCCGCCGGCAGCACCGCCCGCGCTCGATCAAAGCGACGTGGCCGCTTGTGCGCCGTCTATTTTAAATCGCACGGTAGGGTTTAAATCCCCGCGTACCGGTTCGGCGTTATAATCTCAGCCGTCGGTTTAAAATCGGACGGTCCACGTCAGCCCCGCGTTATAAAGACTGGAAATCTTACGTGCTACCCCCTGGGGTTCTCGGGAAATAAGAGCTAGCCCCGGAAACTTCTGATCTAGCCCCTGGAACTTCAGAAAATCATGTAAATTCATTTAAAAATCAGTTTTAGCCCCTGGACTTAATAAAAATTAGGAAAAACTCCTCTGATAAGTGTAGCTAGACCCCTGGAAATTCTGAAAATAATATTATAGACCCTGTAGTGGGGTGAGTTTACCTTTTTAGCCCTGTTTAGTATTTAATTTAGGAAATTGAATATGTGGCTAGTGTTTAAAAATTAAAAAGTGGGACAAACATATTGTCAAAATTTAATTAAATACTTTCTCAGTATTTAGGAAACTTTGGAGTGAGATAAAAACATATTTTGGACTGAATTGAATCTGTTTAATTTATTATTCACATTTAGAGACACATTTTTAAGTAAAGAATAGTTCTAGGAAATAGGGAAAATAATTGTGAAATAGTTTACATCAGTGGCAAAGGTCAAAATATGTTATTAAATTATTTAGGACCAGAACCTATTCTGTTTAGATGATGTGTCTTGTTATTTTCATAATAAAGTACACATTTATGCATAGGAAAATAAATTTGAAAATATAGCAACTAGTAAATGATAAATGGAGTTTATAAAATCCAAAAGAATTCAGTTTAGGGTTGGTAGAAATTCTGAAGACACATATGGAGAAGGAAAATACCTTTCATGCATATTTGATAGCTAAAAGGTGTAGTAATTGAATATAAGGAATTTATTTAAATTGGAAACTCATATATATAGTATGTAAGTATAAATGTGAACACAAAAGTAGGAATCATATACACATGATTAAAAGTGCATGCAAGCCACAAATCAACACACATGGAGTGACCACAACACATATGATGGAGAATGACTTTCATAAATATGAATGTGTGGTTTGTATGAAGAGGAAGTGTGAACTATGTCTTATGGATTGTTGTTTTTCTTTTGTTATGTGTGATGGTATGATGTAGAACCTGCTCAAGAGCAAGTTATTCCTTTCCAAGATCAGGACTACCCATTTCAAGAGCAGAAGGAAGGAGGCAAGTGTCCTTGACCACTTTGATCCTATGCTAGGATGTGTAGATAGAATTATTTGCATTGTCAATGGAAATATGAAACCCATGCTAGGAAGTTTCCCTAGAATTGCATTACCTTGTTTTCCTTGTAGCTTGGGTTGGGATTTATTTTATCATGTCATTTATTATCATGCATATGCTTAGCCATGCTTAGAATGGGATATTTGGGACATGAGATCATTAGTTTATTTTACCATACTCTTGAATGAGATATTGTGAGTTATGTAGAGGTAGGGATCAAGGCAAGTTGGATGTTTTGGTTGTGTGCTGGGTGTACGAGACTCGGGTTTGTGTTTAGTACTTGCCTGGATCCTAAGGACCGGTTCATGGAGCATGTAACCTGGCTTTACAGTGCCAACCGCATGCTGAGATAGGGCAGCTTGGCCAATTAATTAGGTGTATCCCCGGCGTAGTATGGGTGTGTTGGATGGTGCAGGGAATAGGTGTCAGCTGGACTACCATATGAACCTCAAGGCTCAAGAGGGGGCCACTGCAGCGGGGTTGGAGCCTCTTGTATGCTGTTAGGGGTGAAACCTCAGTGGGCCCACACTCGTCGGGAATCCCTTTGTAAAGGCTTCGTAGTGATCTCCTGGCTACACACCTGGGAAGTGTGAATGTGGTTCGTAGCCACTGGCATAATGGAGGTTCATTTAGTCCACCCGACAATGGGGGATGAAATCACTATATGTGGGTACAGTGGTACAAACTCTGCAGAGTCAAAACTGTCATGACAGCCGTGCTCACGGTCAAAAGCGGCTTGGACTTATTCATGATTAGAGGATGGATGGTTTTGGAAGTCGTGGATGTTAAGCGGGGAGCTTAACATTGGGAATGGGGTTATGATTATTTGATTATGATGATGGGATGGGAGTTTGGGACCATTTCACCTGTGTAGTAGTGTAGGTGCTTAATAAGCTAAGTGATAGGTATTACTTGCATAGTGCTTTAACCATGAGTTCAACCTTCTCTTGTTCTAGCCATGCATGACATAACTTTCCCACACTTGCTGAGTACCATCGGTACTCAACCTTGCATATTTGTTGGTTTATATTGCTACTCAGGTCAAGATAATGAGGTGGTGTATAATGACCAAGACTTTGGACCCGAAGAAGGTTTCTAGGTTCATGGAGACCCCCGGGCAACGCCTGTGACGGAGCCCTCACGAATAATATTCCGCTGCTAGTTTATTTACTTGTGATGAACTTATTATTGTCCATCGAGACATTTGCTATGTAAGACTTATTTATATTCGACACCTGGCTTGTAATAAATGATGTTTCACTATTTGTCATCACATGTATGAGAAAATGATCCTGGCATACATGTGATATTCACTTGGTTGTTCTTCGGAAAAAACGGGTGTGACAGAAGTGGTATCAGAGCCAAGGTTGCCCGTAGGAATGTGGACCTAGGTAGAAATGGACGTATTTAAGGGCCCTATTTTCTTAAAAACTATTTTACAAGGTGTGTGTTGAAAAGTGTTATTTAATGAGTCACTTTCTTCATCTTACCCCAACTTTCATTCAAAATAGGATTTTTGTTTAATAGTTTATCTAACCTAAATTTAAATTCTTTTTGTTTTAGATGGTTTGCATGATTCGCACCGCTCGCAAGTCCACAGGAGGGAGAGTTCCCGTAGTTGCCCTTGCCCAAAGAGAGGAGAGCCGTCCGGTGACGTACCTTTCCTACGGATTGGCAGTAGGAGGCTTGTTGCGCCGTCTTCGACGTATGCTCGAAGCCGCCGGCAATACGGGCAAGCTAATCATCCACTATAACTCCACCAGGACCATCCGTGAGAAGAGGGAAGAATGGGGTTCAGAGATGAGGATTATACACGAAAATCAGCTGCTCAAGATCCACCACTCTCCAGCTTGTCGAGCGACACAGGTCGATGCGGAGAAGGATGTCACCTGGGAGGCCATCACCTATCAGAGTCACATCTATCGTCGCCACCTGGACAGGACTGAGTACATGTATGTCCTCCAGTGTGAGAGTGGTACAACGGAGTATAAGTACCCGCCAGTGCAGCAAGGGACTTCCCATGAGCACATGGACTTGTGCTTGGAGGATGCTGCTATGCTCAGCACTCGACTGCAGGAGTGTCAGCAAGAGCTTCAGGATGTTCGGGACACCCTGAAGGAAACGGAGGCGTTGCTGCGAGCCTGCCTGAGGGCGAGAGAAAGAGGAGATGGGAATGAACTGTGCGCCACCACGAATGATACATGGACTCCTGACTCCCCAGATCGTCGTGCGATAAGGCGTCGTCGCACTTCTCCACCAGCAGCCTCCCCACCCAAAGCAGAGTCAGAAGGAAGCCGAAATGATGAGGAAGATCCCGAGGAGCCAGCTCAAGAAAACGAGTAGTGTAGAGTCCTTCCCTTAGTTAGCAAGATGTCGAATAGTCGAGTCGTTAAGTTAATGGTGTGTTAATGCTTGGTGTGTGACGTGAGTTGTGGAAGCCATGAGCAATTGTCCACAGCCTCGTCTTTAGATTGTTTTGCTTTGGTGTGAGAACCCACATGAAATAATATTGCATTTATTTTTTGTGAGAAATGAACCCTCAGAAAAGTATAACAAAGCCTCAACATTTCAAAGTACAAACAAATGAAAGTAGTAAGATGATACTAAATGCTTTTAAATTAACATTGGTTGATTCTGCCAGATGGCCGGAAGAGGAAAAGGACGTGCTGCCAACCCCGCCAACAACAACGATGAGGCATGCAACCCTCATCTTTCTGGAGGCCAGGACCGGGGTGGTCGCCGTGAAGGAGTTGATCCCCTCCACCAAATGCTGGAGAATCAAAATCAGCTCATCCAGAACTTGACTCAAGTGGTGGCCAACTTGCATCAAGTTCCACCTCCACAAGCTGCACCACGCCAACCAAGGTTGAGTGAGTTTCTAGAAACTCAACCTCCAAAGTTTGCAAGTGCTGTTGAACCTCTAGAGGCAGATGATTGGCTGAAGACCATTGAAAGTAAGATGAGGATCATACAGTGCCAAGGGTATGAGAGGGTGCTGTTTGCCTCTCATCAATTGCATGGACCTGCTGCTGATTGGTGGACCGCCTACGTGGCCGCCCATCATGACCCTGAGAACATCACTTGGGAAGAGTTCAAGCGTAGCTTCCGCAACCATTACATCCCAAGAGGTGAACTCAAAAACAAGAGGAAGGAGTTTTTGGGACTGCAGCAGGGAAACATGACGGTGAGGGAATACCTCACTAAATTTACTCAACTATCCCGTTATGCCCCACGGGACATAGAGACTGATGAGCAGAAACAAGATTGTTTCGTGGAGGGACTTACCGCAGAAATGCAGTGTGCAATGTCCTCAAATGAGTATGAAAGCTTCCAAAAGATGGTGGACAGAGCGTTTGTGGTAGAAAGGAAGCTAAAGGCCTTGGAAAATGAGAATAAGAGGAAGGCCGGGTGGTCACATCAAGCCTCAGGCAGCAACACCCGCCCATGTCTGATGCAGCAACCTGCAGGGCAGACGAACCGTGCTGCGGTACCCTACTCAGCACCACGAGGGTACAACCCGAACTACAGGCCTCCGGCAGCACCAGCACAGCCGCAACGTCAGTTTGTACAGCAGCCTCGCCCCGCATATCCACCTCGACCAGCAGTGCAAGGACCCCCAAACCAACCCAAGACAATAAAGACCAGACACCTAAGGTTGGGGTGCAATGTTTTAACTGTGGTGAAGTGGGGCACTATGCCCATAAGTGCCCAAAGAAGAAGCCCGCGCAGCCACAACAGCAGAATGTAATGAGAGGACGGGTGAACCACGTCACTATGGAGGAAGCACAAGAGGCACCCGACGTGGTAGTTGGTAAGTTTCCTGCCAATTTACACCTTGCAACCCTGCTGTTTGATTCTGGTGCTATCCACTCGTTCATTGCCCAAGGGTTTGTTAAGAAGCATGACCTAGCAACAACACAAATGAATCATATGCTAGCCGTAAACTCTCCAGGTGGAGAAATAAGGACAAGACAAGTGTGTCCCAAGGTGAACCTAGACATTAATGGGGTAGTATTTACTGCTAACCTCATAGTGATAGATTCACAAGGGATAGATATTATTTTGGGTATGGATTGGTTGACAAAACATAAAGGAATCATCCATTGTTTGACCAGAACGGTGGAACTAACTCACCCTAGTGGCACAAGAGTAAAGTTCATAACAATACACGAGCCCAGGAGGGACATTAAATTAAATCAAGTTGAGGTGAAAGTTGAGGAAATCAGGACCATCAAGGAATATCCAGATGTTTTTCCGGAGGAGTTGCCAGGCATGCCTCCCGATCATGAAGTGGAATTCGCAATTGAGCTAGTACCTGGAACAGCCCTGATATACAAGAGACCTTATCGGATGGACTCCAAGCAGCTAGAAGAACTCAAGGATCATTTAAGAGAATTGACGGAGAAGGGGTATATTCGTCCTAGTTCCTCACCATGGGGAGCTCCAGTGATATTTGTGCCCAAGAAGGACGGAACCCAAAGGTTATGCATGGATTACCGTGCCTTGAATGAAGTAACCATCAAGAACAAGTACCCATTACCCCGCATTGATGACTTGTTTGATCAGTTGAGGGGAGCGTGTGTGTTCTCGAAAATTGATCTCAGGTCGGGGTACCACCAACTTAAGATAAGGCAATCTGATATTCCCAAGACAGCTTTCGTATCTCCGTACGGACTGTATGAATACACTGTCATGCCTTTTGGGCTAACTAATGCCCCGGCATACTTCATGTATCTCATGAACAAGGTATTCATGGAATATCTGGACAAATTTGTGGTGGTTTTCATAGATGACATTCTCGTCTTCTCCAAAGATGAAGAAGAACATGAGAAACATCTAAGGTTGGTGTTGCAAAGGCTGAGAGAACACCAACTATATGCCAAGTTGAGCAAGTGTGAGTTTTGGCTGAAGAGAGTTCCCTTCTTAGGACATATAATCTCGGAGGGAGGAATCTCCGTGGATCCTGCCAAAATCGAGGATATACAGAAGTGGAAGACCCCTGAAAATGTCGGGGAAGTTCGAAGCTTCTTAGGATTGGCTGGATACTATAGACGGTTTATTGAGGGATTCTCCAAGATCTCGAGACCCCTCACCAAACTGTTGGAGAATGGAATCACATTCACATGGACGCCACAGTGCGAGACGAGTTTTCAAGAGCTAAAGAAAAGATTGACAACAGCCCCAGTGTTGGTTATGCCAGATATGCAGAAGAATTTCACAGTGTACTGCGATGCCTCTGGAAACGGGTTGGGATGTGTTCTCATGCAAGAAGGGCATGTCGTGGCTTATGCATCCCGACAACTCCGGAAGCATGAGAAAAACTATCCTACACATGACCTAGAACTAGCCGCAGTGGTACACGCGTTGAAAATTTGGCGGCACTATTTGATGGGGAAGAGGACCGAGATATATACGGATCATAAGAGTTTGAGGTACATATTCACACAGCCAGACCTCAACCTCAGACAAAGGAGATGGTTAGAGCTAATCAATGACTTTGATGTGGGCATCAACTATCATCCTGGGAAAGCAAACGTCGTGGCCGATGCTTTAAGTCGGAAAGTGCAGGTCAATAAGTTGAGCTTGAAGGACATGCCTGCAGAATTGAAGGACGAGGTTATAAGGCTTAATCTATGCCTGGTAAATAGCGGTGAAGCCATCGCCGTGGAAGTGGACTCCACACTCGAGCGAGACATACGCGAGGGTCAAAAGAATGACGAGAAGATACAAGAGATCAAACAACTCATCAAGGAAAATAAAGTTCCTGATTTTATAGAAGATGAACAAGGAACGGTGTGGCACGGGAAAAGAATCTGTGTGCCAGAAGTAAAGGAGATCCGTGAATTGATTTTGAAGGAGGCTCATGATTCTGACTATTCCATTCATCCTGGGAGTACGAAAATGTACCAGGACCTCAAGAGCAGGTATTGGTGGTATGGCATGAAGCGTGATGTCGCGGAACATGTTGCCCTATGTGACACATGTCAGTTGGTGAAAGCAGAACATCAACGACCCGCGGGATTATTGCAACCACTCAAAGTGCCTGAATGGAAATGGGAAGAAATCAGCATGGATTTCATCGTGGGATTGCCTAGAACCCAATCAGGGTATGATTCGATATGGGTCATCATTGATAGGCTAACTAAGGTAGCTCATTTCATCCCCGTGAAAGAAAGCTACAGCGGATCCAAATTGGCAGAGTTCTACATGTCAAGGATCGTGTGTTACCATGGAGTGCCAAAGAAGATTGTGTCGGATCGAGGGACACAGATCACCTCAAGGTTCTGGCAGAAGTTGCACGAAACCATGGGAACCCATCTGAACTTTAGTTCTGCCTATCATCCCCAAACTAACGGGCAGACAGAGAGAACCAATCAGATCCTTAAAGATATGCTGAGGGCATGTGCACTCAAAAACAATAGGAGTTGGGACAAGAACTTACCATATGCGGAGTTTTCCTATAACAACAGCTATCAAGCTAGTATGAAGATGTCACCGTTTGAAGCTTTGTACGGGAGGAAGTGCAGAACTCCCCTATTTTGGAACCAAACAGGGGAAAGTAAAGTGTTTGGTCCAGAAGTACTAGAAGAAGTCGAGGCGAAGGTGAGGCAAATTCGCAATAACTTGAGGATAGCACAGACACGCCAAAAGAGCAATGCCGATGTACGAAGAAGAGAGCTCATTTTCAACGTGGGGGACTATGTCTATCTCAAGGTGTCCCCTATCAGAGGACTTCGTCGGTTCAAGGTGAAAGGGAAGTTGTCACCTCGATACATCGGACCCTTTCAAGTTTTGTAGAGGAAAGGCGAAGTGGCGTATTAACTAGAATTACCGGCTCGTCTATCGGATGTGCACGGTGTATTCCATGTGTCACAACTCAAGAAATGCCTGAGGACGCCTGAGGAGGTGTTACCCATGAATGAAGTGGACGTAGCTGAGGATTTGTCTTATGCCGAGCAACCATGCAAGATTTTGGAGACAATGGAACGCCTCACCAGAAATAAAAGAATCCGGATGTGCAAGGTGCAGTGGAAGCATCACTCAGAAGAGGAAGCCACCTGAGAGCGGGAAGATGAGCTAAAGGCACAATTTCCGGAATTGTTTTCTTAGAACCACCAATCTCGAGGACGAGATTTCTTTTAAGGGGGGTAGAGCTGTAACACCCCAAAATTTTGTTAAGACCCTAAATCATGTTAAGAGGGGAATTTAAAAATTTTTGGACGTGTTGCATGTTTTGCAAAAATTCAAATTCAAACTGGAATTCAAATTAAACTCAAATCAGAAAAGAAATAGAAAAAGAAAAAGAGAAAACAGAAAAAAACCGGCCAGTGGGCCGCAACCCACCAGCCGGCCCAACCAACGCCCGCAGCCGCGCGCGCCGCTTTCCCCCACTGACAGGCGGGGCCCGCCAGTTCATCGTCTACCTCGCGCCAGCGCCGGACTCTCTCACCCGAATCGAAACCGATAGGGAATTCTCGCGTATTTCAGCCGAATTCCGTTCGGGGGCGACGCAAACTCGATCTAAACCACCTCGCCGCCCTCCCCCGTCTATAAAAACCCCGGCCTCGTTCTTTTTTTCCCACGCGATCCGCCGATTTTCCTCCGGTGAGAACCGAGACTTCTCCGGCGAATTCTGGCCGATCTAAGCTCGGAAATTCCGATCTAACTCGCTGGTCTTGATCCACCGCCACCGGGGAACCTTGCAGGTGCAGAAAACTCGGTGACTTGCGGTGTAAACACAGCGCCGATGAGCCTCGCCGTGAATTCACCTCGGACCTCGTCGCCGATCACCTTCCAGGACCTCCGAGCTCAAGAAAACCCCCGAGGTGAGATCCCCGACCTCCCCTCCACCGATCTATGCTATAAAATCACAGTTCTAGGAAGAATTGACGAAGATCCGAAACTCGCCAGCAAAATCGCCGCCTCCCGCCGCCGTGCGCCGCAGGGCAGCGCCGCCCGCGCTCGATCAGATCGACGAGGCCGCTTGTGCGCAGTCTATTTTAAATCGCACGGTAGAATTTAAATCCCCGCGTACCGGTTCGACGTTATAATCTCAGCCGTCTGTTTTAAATCGGACGGTCCACGTCAGCCCCGCGTTATAAAGGCCGGGATTCTTACGCGCTACCCCCTGGGGTTCTCGGAATATACGAGCTAGCCCCGGAAACTTCTGATCTAGCCCCTGGAACTTCAGAAAATCATGTAAATTCATTTAAAAATCAGTTTTAGCCCCTGGACTTAATAAAAATTAGGAAAACCCCTCTGTTATGTGTAGTTAGACCCCTGGAAATTCTTAAAATAATATAATAGACCCTGTAGTGGGGTGAGTTTACCTTTTTAACCCTATGTGATATTAACTTTAGGAATTTGAATATGTGTTTAGTATTTAAAATTTAAAAGATGGGACAAACACATTGTAAATTCAAATTAAAAAACTTTCCTAGTACTTGGAAAACTTTGGAGTGAGATAAAAATAGATTTTTGACTGAAATAAATCTGTTTAATTGATTATTCACATTTATTAGTTATAGGGACACAATTTTTAAGTAGAGAATAATTCTGAAAATTAGTAAAATAAATGTAAAATAGTTCACATCAGAGGAGAAGTTCAAGAATATATTATTTAATATTTTAGACCCAAAACCTATTCTATTTAGATGAGGTGTCTTACTATTTTCATAATAAAGTTCACATTTAGGCATAGGAAATAAATCTGAAAATATAGCAAACTTGGTATGAATAACTAGAAAATGATAAATGAAGTTTCCAAAATCCAAAGAATTCAGTTTAGGGTTGGTAGAAGGTCTGAAGACACATATGGAGTAGGAAAATACCTTTCATGCATACTTGGTAGCTAAAAGGTGTAGTAATTGAATATAAGGAATATATTTAAACTGGAAATTCATATATAGTATGCAAACATAAATGTGAATACAAAAGTAGAAATCATATACACATGTTTAAAAGTGCATGAGCCAAAATCAACACACATAGAGTAACCACAACACATAGTAATGTGAAAAGGGCTTTCATAAATGTGAATGTGTGGTTTGTATGAAGTGGAAGTGTGAACTATGTCTTATGGATTGTTGTTTTCTTTTGCTATGTGTGATGGTATGAGTAGAACCTGTTCCAGAGCAAGTTCTTCCTTTCCAAGATCAGGACTACCCATTCCCAAAGCGGCAAGAAGAAGGCAAGTGTCCTTGACCACTTTTTTCCTATACTAGGATGTGTAGATAGAATTATTTGCATTGTCAATTGAAAATATGAAACCCATGCTAGGATGTTTCCCTAGAATTGCATTACCTTGTTTCCTTGTAGCTTGGGTTGGGATTCATTTTATCATGTCATTTATTATTATGCATATGTTTAGCCATGCTTAGAATGGGATATTTGGGATATGAGATCATCAGTTTATTTTACCATACTCTTGAATGAGATATTGTGAGTTATGTAGAGGTAGGGATCAAGGCAAGTTGGATGATTTGGTTGGTGCTGGGTGCACGAGACTCGGGTTTGTGTTTAGTACTTGCCTGGATCCTAAGGACCGGTTCATGGAGCATGTAACCTGGCTTTACCGTGCCAACCACAAGCTGAGATGGGGCAGCTTGGCCAATTAATTAGGTGTATCCCTGGCGTAGTATGGGTGTGTTGGATGGTGCGGAGAATAGGTGTCAGTTGGACTACCATATGAACCGCAAGGCTTAAGAGGGGGCCAATGCAGTGGGGTTGGAGCCTCTTGTATGCTGTTAGGGGTGAAACCTCAGTGGGCCCACGCTCGTCGGGAATCCCTTTGTAAAGGCTTCGTAGTGATCTCCTGGCTACACACCTGGGTAGTGTGAATGTGGTTCGTAGCCACTGGCATAATGGAGGTTCTTTTAGTCCACCGGCAACGGGGGATGAAATCACTACATGTGGGTACAGTGGTGCAAACTCTGCAGAGTCAAAACTGTCATGACAGCCGTGCTCACGGTCAAGAGCGGCTTGGACTTATTCATGATTAGAGGATGATGAATTTGGAAGTTGAGGATGTTAAGCGGGGAGCTTAACATTAGATATGATGTTATGGTTACTTGAATTTGATGATGGGTTGAGAGATTGGGACCATTTCACCTTTGTAGTAATGTAGGTATTTAATAAGCTAAGGTGATAGGTATTAATTGCGTAGTGCTTTAACCATGAGTTCAACCTCTCCTTGCTCTAGCCATGCATGAAATAACTTTTCCACACTTGCTGAGTACCATCGGTACTCAACCTTGCATATTTGTTGGTTTATATTGCTGCTCAGGTCAAGATAATGAAGTGGTGTTTAATGATCAAGACTTTGGACCCGAAGAAGGTTTCTAGGTTCATGGAGTCCCCCGGGCAACGCCTGTAACGGAGCCCACAAGAATAATATTCCGCTGCTATTTTATTTACTTGTTATGAACTTATTATCGTCCATCGAGACATATGCTATGTAAGACTTATTCGACACCTGGCTTGTAATAAATGATGCTTCACTATTTGTCATCACATGTATGAGAAAATGATCCTGGCATACATGTGATATTCACTCGGTTGTTCTTCGGAGAAACCGGGTGTGACAGTATCATCCACTGTTCGACCAGAACGGTGGAACTAACTCACACTAGTGGCACGAAAGTGAAGTTCATGGCCGTGCAAGAGCCTAGGAGGGACATTAAATTCAATAAAGTTGAGGTGGAAGTGGGAGAGATAAGGATTATCAAGGAATATCCAGATGTTTTTCCGGAGGTGTTGCTATGTATGCCTCCCGATCATGAAGTGGAATTCGCGATTGAGCTAGTGCCTGGAACAGCTCCAATATACAAGAGGCCTTATCGGATGGACTCCAAACAGCTGGAAGAGCTCAAGGAGCATATAAGGGAATTGACGGAGAAGGGGTATATTCGTCCTAGTTTCTCACCATGGGGAGCTCCAGTGATATTTGTACCCAAGAAGGATGGAACCCAAAGGTTATGCGTAGACTACCGTGCGTTGAATGAAGTAACCATCAAGAACAAGTACCCATTACCCCGCATTGAAGACTTATTTGATCAGTTGAGGGGAGCCTGTGTGTTCTCAAAAATTAATCTCAGGTCGGGATACCACCAACTTAAGATAAGGCAAACCGACATTCCAAAGACAGCTTTCGTATCTCGGTACGGGCTGTATGAATACACCGTCGTGCCGTTCAGGCTAACTAATGCCCCGGCATATTTCATGTATCTCATGAACAAGGTATTCATGGAATATCTGGACAAATTTGTGGTGGTTTTCATTGATGACATTCTCGTCTTCTCCAAAGATGAAGAAAAACATGAGGGACATCTAAGGTTGGTGTTGCAAAAGTTGAGAGAACACCAACTATATGCCAAGTTGAGCAAGTGTGAGTTTTGGTTGAAGAGGTTTCCCTTCTTAGGACATATAATCTCGGAGGGAGGAATCTCCGTAGATCCCGCCAAAATTGAAGATGTGCAGAAGTGGAAGACCCCTAAAAATGTCGGGGAAGTTCGAAGCTTCTTAGGATTGGCTGGGTATTATCAACAGTTTATTGAGGGTTTCTCCAAGATCTCGAGACCCCTCACCAAATTGTTAGAGAAGGGAATCACATTCACATGGACACCACAGTGTGAGACGAGTTTTCAAGAACTGAAGAAAAGACTGACAACAACCCCAGTGCTAGTTATGCCAGATATGCAGAAGAACTTTTCGGTGTACTGTGATGCCTCTAGAAACGGGTTGGGATGTGTTTTTCTCATGCAAGAGGGGCATGTCGTGGCGTATGCGTCCCGGCAGCTCCGAAAACATGAGAAGAACTATCCTACACATGATCTAGAACTAGCCGCAGTGGTACACGCATTGAAGATTTGGAGGCTCATGATTCTGACTATTCCATTCATCCTGGAAGTACAAAGATGTATCATGACCTCAAGAGCAGATATTGGGTGTATGGCATGAAGCGAGATGTCGTCGAATATGTTGCCCTATGTGACACATGTCAGTTGGTGAAAGCAGAACATCAACGACCCGCGGGACTATTGCAACCACTCAAAGTGCCTGAATGGAAATGGGAAGAAATAGGTATGGACTTCATAGTGGGACTACCTAGGACCCAATCGGGATATGATTCGATATGGGTCATCATCGACAGGCTAACCAAGGTAGCTCATTTCATCCCCGTGAAAGAAAGCTACAGCGGATCCAAATTGGCGGAATTGTACATGTCAAGGATCGTGTGTTTCCATGGAGTGCCGAAGAAGATAGTGTCAGACCGAGGGACACAGTTCACCTCAAGGTTCTGGCAGAAGTTACATGAAACCATGGGAACTCATCTAAATTTTAGTTCTGCCTATCACCCCCAGACCGACGGGCAGACGAAAAGAACCAATCAGATCCTTGAGGATATGCTGAGAGTGTGTGCGCTCAAGAACAATAGGAGTTGGGATAAGAACTTACTGTATGCGGAGTTCTCCTATAACAACAGCCATCAGGCTAGTATGAAGATGTAACCATTTGAGGCTTTGTATGGGAGGAAGTGTAGAACTCCACTATTTTGGAACCAAACAGGGGAAAGTAAAGTGTTTGGGCCCGAAGTACTACAAGAAGTCGAGGCGAAGGTAAGGGAAATCCGCAACAACTTGAGGATAGCACAGACCCGACAAAAGAGCTATGCCGATGTACGGAGAAGAGAGCTTGTTTTCAACGTGGGGGACTATGTCTATCTCAAGGTGTCCCCTATCCGAGGACTTCGTCGGTTCAAGGTGAAAGGGAAGTTATCACCTCGATACATCGGACCCTTTCAGATTCTGGAGAGGAAAGGCGAAGTGGCATATCAACTTGAACTACCGGCTCACCTATCGCATGTGCACGATGTATTCCATGTGTCACAGCTCAAGAAATGTCTAACGACGCCTGAAGAGAGGTTACCCATGAATGAGGTTGACGTACGAGAGGATCTGTCTTACACCGAGCAACCGGTCAAGATTTTGGTGACAATGGAACGCCTCACAAGAAATAAAAGAATCCCGATGTGCAAGGTGCAGTGGAAACATCACTCGGAAGAGTAAGCCACATGGGAGCGAGAAGACGAGCTTAAGGCACAGTTTCCGGAATTGTTTTCCTAGAACCACCAATCTCGAGGACGAGATTTCTTTTAAGGGGGGTAGAGCTGTAACACCCAAAACCTGCTAAAAAGGGGAATTTTAAAAAAAATTTGGACGTATTGCATGTGGTGCAGAAATTCAAATTCAAACTGGAATTCAAATTCAAATCAAAACAGAAAAGAAAAGGAAAAGAAAAAGAAAAAGAAAAACCCCAACCGGCTAGTGGGCCGAAACCAGCCAGCCGGCCCAATCCCCCGCGCCAGCCCGAACCCGCGCCCCCTCTCTCCCTCTCACAGACATGCGGGGCCCGCGTGTCATCCCGCACCTCCCGCGCACCCCAACCGCTCCGGTTCCTTCGTGCCGATCACACCCGACGCTCCCGGACTCCTCGCGCTCGACCCAACCCCGAATCCCTCGCGCCGGCCTGCTCGATCGCAACAAACCCCCGTGCCCCCGGCCCTGATAAAAACAGATGAACCCGCTGCCCTCCCCTCGCACGAGCAGTTTCTCTCCCGGTGAGCGCCGCCACCATTGAGCTTGGAATTCCCCAAGAGTGTCGCCGTCTCCCTCTGTCAAACCGATCTCGTGACCCCGCAGCACCGCGCACAAGCTGTAGACGCCGACCCCGGAGGGAAAATGTCACACCCGGTTTCTCCGAAGAACAACCGAGTTAATATCACATGTATGCCAGGATCATTTTCTCATACATGTGATGACAAATAGTGAAGCATCATTTATTACAAGCCAGGTGTCGAATATAAATAAGTCTTACATAGCATATGTCTCGATGGACGATAATAAGTTCATAACATAAAATAGCAGTGGAATATTATTATTGTGGGCTCCGTCACAGGCGTTGCCCGGGGGACTCCATGAACCTAGAATCCTTCTTCGGGTCCGAAGTCTTGGTCATTGAACACCACATCATCCCCTTGACCTGAGCAGCAATTTAAACCAACAAATATGCAAGGTTGAGTACCGTTGGTACTCAGCAAGTGTGGGAAAGTTATGTCATGCATGGCTAGAACAAGGAGAGGTTGAACTCATGGTTAAAGCACTACGCAATTATTGCCTACCACCTTAGCTTATTTAGCACCTACATTACTACACAGGTGAAATGGTCCCAATTTCCCATCCCATCATCATAATCAAATAACCATAACATCATTTCAAATGTTAAGCTCCCCTCCTAACATCCACAACTTCCAAGGTCATCATCTTTTAATCATGAATAAGTCCAAGCCGCTCTTGACCGTGAGCACGGTTGTCATGACAGTTTTGACTCTGCAGAGTTTGCACCACTGTACCCACATGTAGTGATTTCATCCCCCGTTGCCGGGTGGACTAAAAGAACCTCCATTATGCCAGGGGCTACGAACCACATTCACACTTCCCGGGTGTGTAGCCAGGAGATCACTACGAAGCCTTTACAAAGGGATTTCCGACGAGCGTGGGCCCACTGAGGTTTCACCCCTAACAGCATACAAGAGGCTCCAACCCCGCTGCAGTGGCCCCCTCTTGAGCCTTGCGGTTCATATGGTAGTCCAGCTGACACCTATTCCCCGCACCATCCAACACACCCATACCACGCCGGGGATACACCTAATTAATTGGCCAAGCTGCCCCATCTCAGCATGTGGTTGGCACGGTAAAGCCAGGTTACATGCTCCATGAACCGGTCCTTAGGATCCAGGCAAGTACTAAACACAAACCCGAGTCTCGTGCACCCAACACCAACCAAATCATCCAACTTGCCTCGATCCCTACCTCTACATAACTCATAATATCTCATTCAAGAGTAAGGTAAATAAATTGATGATCTCATATCCCAATTATCCCATTCTAAGCATGGCTAAGCATAAGCATGTAAATAAATGATATGATAAAATAAATCCCAACCCAAGCTACAAGGAAACAAGGTAATGCAATTCTAGGGAAACTTCCTAGCATGGGTTTCATATTTCAATTGACAATGCAGATAATTCTATCTACTCATCCTAGCATAGGATCAAAGTGGTCAAGGACACTTGCCTTCTTCCTGCTGCTCTGGGAATGGATAGTCCTGATCTTTCGTAAATCCTAAACTGAAGTTTTTGGATTTGGAGACTTCATTTATCATTTTCTAATTATGCATACCTATTTTCCTATATTTTTAAGATTTATTTTCTATGCCTAAAAGTGAGTTTTATTATGAAAATAATAAGACACATCATCTAAACAGAATAGGTTCTGATCTAAAATGTTCAATAATATATCTTTGAACTTCCTCTCTGATGTGGAACAAATTAAATTTATTTTACTAGTTTTAGAATTATTTCCTAGCCTAAAATATGTTTCTAGAACTAATAAATATGAATATCATTTAGACAGAATTCATTTCAGCCTAAAATCTATTTTTAACTCATTCTAAAGTTTTCCAAGTGCTAGTAGAGTTTAAATTTGAATTTACAATGTGTTTGCCTCACCTTTTAAATTTAAATCCTAATCACATATTCAAATTTCTGAATTTAATATCATATAGGGTCAAAAAGGTAAATCCACCCTACTACAGGGTCTAATTTATTATTTCATAAATTTCCAGAGATCTAACTACACATAACAGAGGGGTTTTCCAAATTTTTATTAAGTCCAGGGGCTAAAACTGATTTTTAAATGAATTTACACAAATTTCTAAAGTTCCAGGGGCTAGATCAGAAGTTTCCGGGGCTAGCTCGTATTTTCTAAGATCCCCAGGGGGTAGCGCGTAAGAATCCCGGCCTTTATAATGCGGGGCCGACGTGGACCATCCGATTTAAAACAGACGGCTCAGATTAGATTGCCGAACCGGTACGCGCGGGTTTTAATTCTACCGTGCGATTTGTAACACCCCAAAAATCTTGTTAAGACCCTAAATCATGTTAAGAGGGGAATTTAAAAATTTTTGGACGTGTTGCATGTTTTGCAACAATTTAAATTGAAACTGGAATTCAATTTAAATTCAAAACAGAAAAGAAATAGAAAAAAGAAAAAAAGAAAACAGAAAAAAAACCGGCCAGTGGGCCGAAACCCACCAGCCAGCCCAACCAGCACCCGCGCCAGCCCGCAGCCGCGCGCGCCTCTTCCTCCCACTGACAGGCGGGGCCCGCTAGCCCTTCTTCTACCTCGCGCCCACGCCGGGACTCTCTCACCCCGAATCCAAACCGACCCGGATTTCTGCGAATCCCAGCCGAATTTCGATCGGGGGCGACGCAAACTCGATCTAAACCACCCCGCCGCCCTTCCCCGTTTATAAAAACCCCGGCCTCATTCTATTTTTCCCACGCGATCCGCCGATTTTACTCCGGTGAGAAACCGAGCCTTCTCCGGCGAATTTTGGCCGATCTAAGCTCGGAAATTCCGATCTAACTCGCTGGTCTTGATCCACCGCCTCCGGGGAACCCTGCAGGTGCAGAAAACTCGGTGACTTGTGGTTCAAACACAGCGCCGACGAGCCTCGCCGTGGTTTCAATTCGGACCTCGTCGCCGACCGCCTTCCAGGACCTCCGAGCTCAAGAAAACCCCCGAGGTGAGATCCCCGACCTCTCCTCCACTGATCTATGCCATAAGATCACAGTTCTAGGAAGAATTCTCGAAGATCCAAAAGTCTCCGGCGAGATCGCCGCTTCCCGCCGCCGTGCGCCGCCGGGCAGCGCCGCCCGCGCTCGATCAGAGCGACGTGGCCGCTTGTGCGCCGTCTATTTTAAATCGCACGGTAGACTTTAAATCCCCGCGTACCGGTTTGGCGTTATAATCTCAGCCGTTTGTTTTAAATTGGACGGTCCACGTCAGCCCCGCGTTATAAAGACTGGAAATCTTACGTGCTACCCCCTGGGATTCTCGGGAAATAAGAGCTAGCCCCGGAAACTTCTGATCTAGCCCCTGGAACTTCAGAAAATCATGTAAATTCATTTAAAAATCAGTTTTAGCCCCTGGACTTAATAAAAATTAGGAAAGACTCCTCTGTTATGTATAGCTAGACCCCTGAAAATTGTTAAAATAATATTATAGACCCTGTAGTGGGGTGAGTTTACCTTTTTAGCCCTGTTTAATATTTAATTTGGGAAATTGAATATGTGGCTAGTGTTTAAAATTTAAAAGTGGGACAAACATATTGTCAAAATTAAATTAAAAACTTTCTCAGTATTTAGAAAACTTTGGAGTGAGATAAAAATATATTTTAGGCTGAAGTGAATCTGTTTAATTTATTATTCACATTTAGGGACACATTTTTTAGTAAAGAATAGTTCTGGAAAATAGGGAAAATAATTGTAAAATAGTTTATATCAGAGGAAAAGGTCAAAAATATATTAGTAAATATTTTAGATCAGAACCTATTCTGTTTAGATGATGTGTCTTGTTATTTTCATAATAAAGTTCACATTTAGGCATAGAAAATAAATCTGAAAATATAGCAACTAGTAAATGATAAATGGAGTTCTAAAATCCAAAGAATTCAGTTTATGGTTGGTAGAAATTCTGAAGACACATATGGAGAAGGAAAATAACTTTCATGCATACTTGGTAGCTAAAAGGTGTAGTAATTGAATATAAGTAATTTCTTTAAATTGGAAACTCATAAATATAGTATGTAAGTATAAATGTGAACACAAAAGTAGGAATCATATACACATGATTAAAAGTGCATGCAAGGCACAAATCAACACACCTAGAGTAACCACAACACACATAATGGTGAATGACTTTCATAAATATGAATGTGTGGTTTGTATGAAGTGGAAGTGTGAACTATGTCTTATGGATTGTTGTTTTTCTTTTGCTATGTGTGATGGTATGATGTAGAACCTGCTCAAGAACAAGTTATTCCTTTCCAAGTCAGGATTACCCATTTCAAGAGCAGCAGGAAGGAGACAAGTGTCCTTGACCACTTTGATCCTATACTAGGATGTGTAGATAGAATTATTTGCATTGTCAATTGAAAATATGAAACCCATGCTAGGAAGTTTCCCTAGAATTGCATTACCTTGTTTTCCTTGTAGCTTGGGTTGGGATTTATTTTATCATGTCGTTTATTATTATGCATATGCTTAGCCATGCTTAGAATGGGATATTTGGGATATGAGATCATCAGTTTATTTTACCATACTCTTGAATGAGATATTGTGAGTTATGTAGAGGTAGGGATCAAGGCAAGTTGGATGTTTTGGTTGTGTGTTGGGTGCACGAGACTCGGGTTTGTGTTTAGTACTTGCCTGGATCCTAAGGACTGGTTCATGAAGCATGTAACCTGGCTTTACCGTGCCAACCACATGCTGAGATGGGGCAGCTTGGCCAATTAATTAGGTGTATCTCCGGCGTAGTATGGGTGTGTTGGATGGTGCGGGGAATAGGTGTCAGCTGGACTACCATATGAACCGCAAGGCTCAAGAGGGGGCCACTGCAGTGGGGTTGGAGCCTCTTGTAGGCTGTTAGGGGTGAAACCTCAGTGGGCCCACGCTCGTCAGGAATCCCTTTGTAAAGGCTTCGTAGTGATCTCCTGGCTACACACCTGGGAAGTGTGAATGTGGTTCGTAGCCACTGGCGTAATGGAGGTTCTTTTAGTCCACCCGGCAACGGGGGACGAAATCACTACATGTGGGTACAGTGGTACAAACTCTGCAGAGTCAAAACTGTCATGACAGCCGTGCTCACGGTCAAGAGCGGCTTGGACTTATTCATGATTAGAGGAGTGATGGTTTTGGAAGTTAAGGATGTTAAGCGGGGAGCTTAACATTAGAAATGATGTTATGGTTATTTGATTATGATGATGGGATAGGAGATTGGGACCATTTCACCTGTGTAGTAATGTAGGTGCTTAATAAGCTAAGGTGGTAGGTATTAATTGCGTAGTGCTTTAACCATAAGTTCAACCTCCCCTTGTTCTAGCCATGCATGATATAATTTTCCCATACTTGCTGAGTACCATTGGTACTCAACCTTGCATATTTTGTTGGTTTATATTGCTGCTCAGGTCAAGATAATGAGGTGGTGTATAATGACCAATACTTTGGAACCGAAGAAGGTTTCTAGGTTCATGGAGACCCCCGGGCAACGCCTGTAATGGAGCCCACAAGAACAATATTCCGCTGCTAGTTTATTTATTTATGATGAACTATTTATTGTCCATCGAGACATATGCTTTGTAAGACTTATTTATATTCGACACATGGCTTGTAATAAATGATGCTTCACTATTTGTCATCACATGTATGAGAAAATGATCCTGGCATACATGTGATATTCACTCGGTTGTTCTTCGGAGAAACCGGGTGTGACAGAAGTGGTATCAGAGCCAAGGTTGCCCGTAGGAACGTGGACCAAGGTAGAAATGGACGTATTTAAGGGCCCTATTTTCTTAAAAACTATTTTACAAGGTGTGTGTTAAAAAGTGTTACTTGATTAGTCACTTTCTTCATCTTACCCCAATTTTCATTCAAAATAGGGTGAATGATTTTTTGTTTAAAAAGTTTATCTAACCTAAGTTTAAATGCTTTTTGTTTTTAGATGGTTCGCATGATTCGCACCGCTCGCAAGTCCACAGGAGGGAGAGTTCCCGTAGTTGCCCTTGCCGTAAGAGAGGAGAGCCGTCTTGTGACGTACCTTTCCTACGGATTGGCAGTAGGAGGCTTGTTGCGCCGTCTTCGACGTATGCTCGAAGCCGCCGGCAATACGGGCAAGCTAATCATCCACTATAACTCCACCAGGACCATCCGTGAGAAGAGGGAAGAATGGAGCTCAGAGATGAGGATTATACACGAAAATCGGCTGCTTAAGATCCACCGCTCTCCAGCTTGTAGAGCGACACAGGTCGATGCGGAGAAGGATGTCACCTGGGAGGCCATCACCTGCCAGAGTCACATCTATCGTCGCCACCTGGACAGGACTGAGTACATGTATGTCCTCCAGCGTGAGAGTGGTACCACGGAGTACAAGTACCCGCCAGTGCAGCAAGGGACTTCCCATGAGCACATGGACTTGTGCTTGGAGGATGCTGCTATGCTCAACACTCGACTGTAGGAGTGTCAGCAAGAGCTTCAGGATGCTCGGGACACCCTGAAGGAAACCGAGGCGTTGCTTCGAGCCTGCTTGAGGGCGAGAGAAAGAGGAGATGGGAATGAACTGTGTGTCACCGTGAATGATACATGGACTCCTGACTCCCCAGATCACCGAGCGATCAGGCGTCGTCGCACTTCTCCACCAGCAGCCTCCCCACCCAAAGAAGAGTCAGAAGGCAGCCGAAATGATGAGGAAGATCCCGAGGAGCCAGCTCAAGAAAACGAGTAGCGTAGAGCCTTTCCCTTAAATTAGGAGGATGTCGAGTAGTCGAGTCATTACGTTAGTTAATGGTGTGTTAATGCTTGGTGTGTGACGTGAGTTGTGGAAGCCATGAGCAATTGTCCACAGCCTCGTCTTCAGATTGTCTTGCTTTGGGGTGTGAACCCACATGACATAATATTGCATTTATTTTTGTGTGAGAAATGAACCCTCAAAAAAGTATAACAAAGCTTCAACACTTCAAAGTACAAACAAGTGAAAGTAGTAAGATAGTACGTAATACTTTAAATTAACATTTGGTTGATCATGCCAGATGGCCGGAAGAGGAAAAGGACGTGCTGCCAACCCCGCCAACACCAACGATGAGGCCGGCAACCCTCATCTTTCTGGAGGCCAGGACAGGGGTGGTCGCCATGAAGGAGTTGATCCCCTCCACCAAATGCTAGAGAATCAAAATCAGCTCATCCAGAACTTGACTCAAGTGGTGGCCAACTTGCATCAGGTTCCACCTCCACAAGCTGCACCACGCCAACCATGGTTGAGTGAGTTTCTAGGAACTCAACCTCCAAAGTTTGCAAGTGCTGCTGAACCTCTGGAGGCCGATGATTGGCTAAAGACCATTGAAAGCAAGATGAGGATCATACAGTGCCAAGGGTATGAGAGGGTGCTGTTTGCCTCTCATCAATTGCATGGACCTGCTGCTGATTGGTGGACCGCCTACGTGGCTGCCCATCATGACCCTGAGAACATCACTTGGGAAGAGTTCAAGCGTAGCTTCCGCAACCATTATATCCCGAGAGGTGAACTCAAAAACAAACGGAAGGAGTTCTTGGGACTGCAGAAGGGAAACATGACGGTGAGGGAATACCTCACTAAATTTACTCAACTATCCCGTTATGCCCCACGAGACATAGAGACTGATGAGCAGAAACAAGATTGTTTCGTGGAAGGGCTTACCGCTTAAATGCAGTGTGCGATGTCCTCAAATGAGTATGAAAGCTTCCAAAAGATGGTGGACAGAGCATTTGTGGTGGAAAGGAAGCTGAAGGCCTTGTAAAATGAGAACAAGAGGAAGGCCGGGTGGTCACACCAAGCCTCAGGGAGCAACACTCGCCCACGTCTGATGCAGCAACCTGCAGGGCAGACGAACCGTGCTGCGGTACCCTACTCAGCACCAAGAGGGTACAACCCGAACTACAGGCCTCCCGCAGCACCAGCGCAGCCACAACGTCAGTTTGTACAGCAGCCTCGCCCCGCATATCCACCTCGACCAGCAGTACAGGGACCTCCAAACCAACCCCAAGACAGCAAAGGCCAGGCACCTAAGGTTGGGGTGCAATGTTTTAGCTGCGGTGAAGTGGGGCACTACGCCCATAAATTCCCAAAGAAGAAGCCCGCACAGCCACAACAGCAGAATGTGATGCGAGGACGGGTGAACCACGTCACTATGGAGGAAGCGCAAGAGGCACCCCACGTGGTAGTTGGTAAGTTTCCTGCCAATTTACACCTTGCACCCCTGTTGTTTGATTCTGGTGCTACCCACTCGTTCATTGCTCAAGGGTTTGTTAAGAAGCATGACCTAGCAACAACACAAATGAACCATATGCTAGCCGTAAACTCTCCAGGTGGAGAAATAAGGACAAGACAAGTGTGTCCCGAAGTGAACCTAGACATTAATGGGGTGGTATTTACTGCTAACCTCATAGTGATAGATTCACAAGGGATAGATATTATCTTGGGTATGGATTGGTTGACAAAACATAAAGAAATCATCCATTGTTCGACCAGAACGGTGGAACTAACTCACCCTAGTGGCACAAGAGTAAAGTTCATAACAGTACACGTGCCTAGGAGGGACATTAAATTAAATCAAGTTGAGGTGAAAGTTGAGGAAATCAGGACCATCAGGGAATATCCAGATGTTTTTCCAGAGGAGTTGCCAGGTATGCCTCCCGATCGTGAAGTGGAATTCGCAATTGAGCTAGTACCTGGAACAGCCCCGATATACAAGAGACCTTATCGGACGGACTCCAAGCAGCTAGAAGAACTCAAGGATCATTTAAGAGAATTGACGGAGAAGGGGTATATTCGTCCTAGTTCCTCACCATGGGGAGCTCCGATAATATTTGTGCCCAAGAAGGACGGAACTCAAAGGTTATGCGTGGATTACCGTGCCTTGAATGAGGTAACCATCAAGAACAAGTACCCATTACCCTGCATTGAAGACTTGTTTGATCAGTTGTGGGGAGCTTGTGTGTTCTCGAAAATTGATCTCAGGTCGGGATACCACCAACTCAAGATAAGGCAATCTGATATTCCCAAGACAGCTTTCGTATCTCGGTATGGACTGTATGAATACACTGTCATGCCTTTCGGGCTAACTAATGCCCCGGCATACTTCATGTATCTCATGAACAAGGTATTCATGGAATATCTGGACAAATTTGTGGTGGTTTTCATAGATGACATTCTCGTCTTCTCCAAAGATGAAGAAGAACATGAGAAACATCTAAGGTTGGTGTTGCAGAGGCTGAGAGAACACCAACTATATGCCAAGTTGAGCAAGTGTGAGTTTTGGCTGAAGAGAGTTCCCTTCTTAGGACATATAATCTCGGAGGGAGGAATCTCCGTGGATCCTGCCAAAATCGAGGATATACAGAAGTGGAAGACCCCTGAAAATGTCGGGGAAGTTCAAAGCTTCTTGGGATTGGCTGGATACTATCGACGGTTTATTGAGGGATTCTCTAAGATCTCGAGACCCCTCACCAAACTGTTGGAGAAGGGAATCACATTCACATGGACGCCACAGTGCGAGACGAGTTTTCAGAAGCTAAAGAAAAGATTGACAACAGCCCCAGTGTTGGTTATGCTAGATATGCAGAAGAATTTCACGGTGTACTGCGATGCCTCTGGAAACGGGTTGGGATGTGTTCTCATGCAAGAAGGGCATGTCGTGGCATATGCATCCCGGCAGCTTCGGAAGCACGAGAAAAACTATCCTACACATGACTTAGAACTAGCCGCAGTGGTACACGCGTTGAAAATTTGGCGACACTATTTGATGGGGAAGAGGACAGAGATATATACGGATCATAAGAGTTTGAAGTACATTTCCACACAGCCAGATCTCAACCTCAGACAAAGGAGATGGTTAGAGCTAATCAATGACTTTTATGTGGGCATCAACTATCATCCCGGGAAAGCAAACGTCGTGGCCGATGCTTTAAATCAGAAAGTGCAGGTCAATAAGTTGAGCTTGAAGGACATGCCTGTAGAATTGAAGGACGAGGTTATAAGGCTCAATCTATGCCTGGTAAATAGTGGGGAAGCCATCGCCATGGTAGTGGACTCCACACTCAAGCAAGAAATCCGCGAGGGTCAACAGAAAGACGAGAAGATACAAGAAATCAGGCAACTCATCAAGGAAAATAAAGCTCCTGGTTTCAGAGAGGATGAACAAGGTACGGTGTGGCACGGGAAAAGGATCTGTGTGCCTGAAGTAAAGGAGATTCGTGAATTAATTTTGAAGGAGGCTCACGATTCCGACTATTCCATTCATCCTGGGAGTACGAAGATGTACCAGGACCTCAAGAGCAGGTATTGGTGGTATGGCATGAAACGAGATGTCGCGGAACATGTTGCCCTATGTGACATATGTCAGTTGGTGAAAGCAGATCATCAACGACCCATGGGATTATTGCAACCACTCAAAGTGCCTGAATGGAAATGGGAAGAAATCGGTATGGATTTCATAGTGGGATTGCCTAGGACCCAATCAGGATATGATTCAATATGGGTCATCATCGACAGGCTAACTAAGGTGGCTCATTTCATCCCCGTGAAAGAAAGCTACAGCGGATCTAAATTGGCAGAATTATACATGTCAAGGATCGTGTGTTACCATGGAGTGCTAAAGAAGATTGTGTCGGATCGAGGGACACAGTTCACCTCAAGGTTCTGGCAGAAGTTACATGAAACCATGGGAACCCATCTGAATTTCAGCTCTTCCTATCATCCCCAAACTGACGGGCAGACGGAGAGAACCAATCAGATCCTTGAAGATATGCTGAGGGCATGTGCACTCATAAACAATAGGAGTTGGGACAAGAACTTACCGTATGCGGAGTTTTCCTATAACAACAGCTATCAAGCTAGTATGAAGATGTCACCGTTTGAAGCCTTGTACGGGAGGAAGTGCAGAACTCCCCTATTTTGGAACCAAACGGGGGAAAGTAAAGTGTTTGGTCCAGAAGTACTACAAGAAGCCGAGGCGAAGGTGAGGAAAATTCGCAACAATTTGAGGATAGCACAGACACGCCAAAAGAGCTATGCCGATGTACAAAGAAGAGAGCTCGTTTTCAACGTGGGAGACTATGTCTATCTCAAGGTGTCCCCTATCAGAGGACTTCGTCGGTTCAAGGTGAAAGGGAAGTTGTCACCTCGATACATCAGACCCTTTCAAGTTCTGGAAAGGAAAGGCGAAGTGGCGTATCAACTAGAGTTACCGGCTTGTCTATCGGATGTGCACGATGTATTCCATGTGTCACAACTCAATAAATGCCTGAGGACGCCTGAGGAGGTGTTACCCATGAATGAAGTGGACGTAGCTGAGGATTTGTCTTATGCCGAGCAACCATACAAGATTTTGGAGACAATGGAACGCCTCACCAGAAATAAAAGAATCCGGATGTGCAAGGTGCAGTGGAAGCATCACTCAGAATAGGAAGCCACCTAGGAGCGGGAAGATGAGCTCAAGGAACAATTTCCGGAATTGTTTTCTTAGAACCACCAATCTCGAGAACGAGATTTCTTTTAAGGGGGGTAGAGTTGTAACACCCCAAAAATCTTGTTAAGACCCTAAATCATGTTAAGAGGGGAATTTAAAAATTTTTGGACGTGTTGCATGTTTTGCAACAATTTAAATTCAAACTGGAATTCAATTTAAATTCAAAACAGAAAAGAAATAGAAAACAGAAAAAAAAAAACAGAAAAAAACCGGCCAGTGGGCCGAAACCCACCAGCCAGCCCAACCAGCACCCGCGCCAGCCCGCAGCCGCGCGCGCCTCTTCCTCCCACTGACAGGCGGGGCCCGCCAGCCCTTCTTCTACCTCGCGCCCGCGCCGGGACTCTCTCACCCCGAATCCAAACCGACCCGGATTTCTGCGAATCCCAGCCGAATTTCGATCGGGGGCGACGCAAACTCGATCTAAACCACCCCGCCGCCCTTCCCCGTCTATAAAAACCCCGGCCTCGTTCTGTTTTTCCCACGCGATCCGCCGATTTTACTCCGGTGAGAAACCGAGCCTTCTCCGGTGAATTTTGGCCGATCTAAGCTCGGAAATTCCGATCTAACTCGCTGGTCTTGATCCACCGCCTCCGGGGAACCCTGCAGGTGCAGAAAACTCGGTGACTTGCGGTTCAAACACAGCGCCGACGAGCCTCGCCGTGGTTTCAATTCGAACCTCGTCGCCGACCGCCTTCCAGGACCTCCGAGCTCAAGAAAACCCCCGAGGTGAGATCCCCGACCTCTCCTCCACCGATCTATGCCATAAGATCACAGTTCTAGGAAGAATTCTCGAAGATCCGAAAGTCTCCGGCGAGATCGCCGCTTCCCGCCGTCGTGCGCCGCCGGGCAGCGCCGCCCGCGCTCGATCAGAGCGACGTGGCCGCTTGTGCGCCGTCTATTTTAAATCGCACGGTAGACTTTAAATCCCCGTGTACCGGTTCGGCGTTATAATCTCAGCCGTTTGTTTTAAATCGGACGGTCCACGTCAGCCCCGCGTTATAAAGACTGGAAATCTTACGTGCTACCCCCTGGGGTTCTCGGGAAATAAGAGCTAGCCCCGGAAACTTCTGATCTAGCCCCTGGAACTTCAGAAAATCATGTAAATTCATTTAAAAATCAGTTTTAGCCCCTGGACTTAATAAAAATTAGGAAAAACTCCTCGGTTATGTATAGCTAGACCCCTGAAAATTGTTAAAATAATATTATAGACCCTGTAGTGGGGTGAGTTTACCTTTTTAGCCCTGTTTAATATTTAATTTGGGAAATTGAATATGTTGCTAGTGTTTAAAATTTAAAAAGTGGGACAAACATATTGTCAAAATTAAATTAAAAACTTTCTCAGTATTTAGAAAACTTTGGAGTGAGATAAAAATATATTTTGGGCTGAAGTGAATCTGTTTAATTTATTATTCACATTTAGGGACACATATTTTTAGTAAAGAATAGTTCTAGAAAATAGGGAAAATAATTGTCAAATAGTTTACATCAGAGGAAAAGGTCAAAAATATATTAGTAAATATTTTAGATCAGAACCTATTCTGTTTAGATGATGTGTCTTGTTATTTTCATAATAAAGTTCACATTTAGGCATAGAAAATAAATCTGAAAATATAGCAACTAGTAAATGATTAATGGAGTTCTAAAATCCAAAGAATTCAGTTTAGGGTTGGTAGAAATTCTGAAGACACATATGGAGAAGGAAAATAACTTTCATGCATACTTGGTAGCTAAAAGGTGTAGTAATTGAATATAAGGAATTTATTTAAATTGGAAACTCATAAATATAGTATGTAAGTATAAATGTGAACACAAAAGTAGGAATCATATACACATGATTAAAAGTGCATGCAAGCCACAAATCAACACACCTAGAGTAACCACAACACACATAATGGTGAATGACTTTCATAAATATGAATGTGTGGTTTGTATGAAGTGGAAGTGTGAACTATGTCTTATGGATTGTTGTTTTTCTTTTGCTATGTGTGATGGTATGATGTAGAACCTGCTCAAGAGCAAGTTATTCCTTTCCAAGATCAGGATTACCCATTTCAAGAGCAGCAGGAAGGAGGCAAGTGTCCTTGACCACTTTGATCCTATACTAGGATGTGTAGATAGAATTATTTGCATTGTCAATTGAAAATATGAAACCCATGCTAGGAAGTTACCCTAGAATTGCATTACCTTGTTTTCCTTGTAGCTTGGGTTGGGATTTATTTTATCATGTCATTTATTATTATGCATATGCTTAGCCATGCTTAGAATGGGATATTTGGGATATGAGATCATCAGTTTATTTTACCATACTCTTGAATGAGATATTGTGAGTTATGTAGAGGTAGGGATCAAGGCAAGTTGGATGTTTTGGTTGTGTGCTGGGTGCACGAGACTCGGGTTTGTGTTTAGTACTTGCCTGGATCCTAAGGACCGGTTCATGGAGCATGTAACCTGGCTTTACCATGCCAACCACATGCTGAGATGGGGCAGCTTGGCCAATTAATTAGGTGTATCTCCGGCGTAGTATGGGTGTGTTGGATGGTGCGGGGAATAGGTGTCAGCTGGACTACCATATGAACCGCTTGGCTCAAGAGGGGGCCACTGCAGCGGTGTTGGAGCCTCTTGTAGGCTGTTTGGGGTGAAACCTCAGTGGGCCCACGCTCGTCGGGAATCCCTTTGTAAAGGCTTCGTAGTGATCTCCTGGCTACACACCTGGGAAGTGTGAATGTGGTTCGTAGCCACTGGCGTAATGGAGGTTCTTTTAGTCCACCCAGCAACGGGGGATGAAATCACTACATGTGGGTACAGTGGTACAAACTCTGCAAAGTCAAAACTATCATGACAACCGTGCTCACGGTCAAGAGCGGCTTGTACTTATTCATGATTAGAGGAGTGATGGTTTTGGAAGTTAAGGATGTTAAGTGGGGAGCTTAACATTGGAAATGATGTTATGGTTATTTGATTATGATGATGGGATGGGAGATTGGGACCATTTTACCTGTGTAGTAATGTAGGTGCTTAATAAGCTAAGGTGGTAGGTATTAATTGCGTAGTGCTTTAACCATGAGTTCAACCTCCCCTTGTTCTAGCCATGCATGATATAATTTTCCCACACTTGCTGAGTACCATTGATACTCAACCTTGCATATTTTGTTGGTTTATATTGCTGCTCAGGTCAAGATAATGAGGTGGTGTATAATGACCAAGACTTTGGACCCGAAGAAGGTTTCTAGGTTCATGGAGACCCCTGGGCAACGCCTGTAATGGAGCCCACAAGAACAATATTCCGCTGCTAGTTTATTTATTTATGATGAACTATTTATCGTCCATCGAGACATATGCTTTGTAAGACTTATTTATATTCGACACCTGGCTTGTAATAAATGATGCTTCACTATTTGTCATCACATGTATGAGAAAATGATCCTGGCATACATGTGATATTCACTCGGTTGTTGTTCGGAGAAATCGGGTGTGACACGATTTAAAATAGACGGCGCATAAGCGGCAACGTCGCTCTGACCGTGCGCGGGAGGCGCTGCCCAACGGCGCGCGGCGGCGGGTGGCGGCGATCTTGCCGGAAAACTTTGGATCTTCGTCTATTCCTCCTAAAACTGGGATTTCATGGCATAGATCGGTAGAGGGGAGGTCGGGGATCTCACCTCAGGGTTTTTCTTGAGCTCAGAGGCCCTGGTAGGCGGTCGGCGACGAGGTCCGAGATGGAATCGCGGCGATGCTCGTCGGCGCTGTGTCTGGGGCAAAATCTTCCGAGTTTTCTGCACCTGCGTGATTCCCCGGAGGCGGTGGAACCGGTTCGGCGTGTTAGATCAGAAAACCCGAGCAAAGATCGAGAGAAAACGGTGATCGGAGCTTCGGTTCTCACCGGGAGGAAAAACAGCTGATCGAGTGGGAAAAACGGGGCGACGCCGGCGTTTATATAGACGGGGGAGGGCGGCGTGTCGGTTGTGATCGAGTTGGAGTCGTCCGGGACCAGAATTCGGCTGGGGGACGCGGTTTTCAGGGGGGTAGTTTTGATTCGGGAGAGAGATATGTCCCGGGGTCAGCCGATCACGCGCGAGGAAGAAGATGACGGCGGGCCCCGCGTGTCAGTGAGAGGGGGAGGCGCACGGCTGTGGGCTGGCGGGGGGGAAATGGTGGGCCGGCTGGTGGGTTTCGGCCCACTGGCCGGTTAGGTTTTATTTTTATTTTTCTTTTTCTTTTCTATTTTGATTTGAATTTGAATTCCAATTTGAATTTGAATTTCTGCACCACATGCAATATGTCCAAAAAAATTTTAAATTCCCCTCTTAACAGGTTTTGGGGTGTTACAGCTCTACCCCCCTAAAAAAATCTCGTCCTCGAGATTGGTGGCTCTAGGAAAACAATTCCGGAAATTGTGTCTTAAGCACGTCTTCTCGCTCCCATGTGGCTTCCTCTTCCGAGTGATGCTTCCACTGAACCTTGTACATCCGAATTCTTTTATTTCTTGTGAGGCGTTCCATTGTCTCCAAAATCTTGAATGGTTGCTCGGCATAAGACAGGTCCTCAGCTATGTCAACCTCGTTCATGGGTAACATCTCTTCAGGCGTCCTCAGACATTTCTTGAGCTGTGACATATGGAATACGTCATGCACATCTGATAGGCGAGCCGGCAGTTCTAGTTGATATGCCACTTCGCCTTTCCTCTCCAGAACTTGAAAGGGTCTGATGTATCGGGGTGATAACTTCCCTTTCACCTTGAACCGACGAAGTCCTCGGATAGGGGACACCTTGAGATAGACATAGTCTCCCACGTTGAAAACGAGCTCTCTTCTTCGTATCGGCATAGCTCTTTTGTCGTGTCTGTGCTACCCTCAAGTTGTTGCGGATTTCCCTCACTTTCGCCTCGGGTTCTTGTAGTACTTCGGGCCCAAACACTTTACTTTCCCCCGTTTGGTTCCAAAATAGGGGAGTTCTGCACTTCCTCCCATACAAAGCCTCAAATGGTGACATCTTCATGCTAGCCTGATAGCTGTTGTTATAGGAGAACTCTGCATACGGTAAGTTCTTATCCCAACTCCTATTATTCTTGAGCGCACACGCTCTCAGCATATACTCAAGGATCTGATTGGTTCTTTCCATCTGTCCGTCAGTCTGGGGATGATAGGCAGAACTAAAGTTCAGATGAGTTCCCATGGTTTCATGTAACTTCTGCCAGAACCTTGAGGTGAACTGTGTCCCTCGATTTGACACTATCTTCTTTGGCACTCCATGGAAACACACGATCCTTGACATGTATAATTCTGCCAATTTGGATCCGCTGTAGTTTTCTTTCACGGGGATGAAATGAGCTACCTTGGTTAGCCTGTCGATGATGACCCATATCGAATCATACCCTAATTGGGTCCTAGGTAGTCCCACTATGAAATCCATATCGATTTCCTCCCATTTCCATTCAGGCACTTTGAGTGGTTGCAATAATCCCGCGGGTCGTTGATGTTCTGCTTTCACCAACTGACATGTGTCACATAGGGCAACATGTTCCGCAACATCTCGCTTCATGCCATACCACCAATACCTGCTCTTGAGGTCATGGTACATCTTCGTACTCCCAGGATGAATGGAATAGTCGGAATCATGAGCCTCCTTCAAAATCAATTCACGGATCTTCTTCACTTCAGGCACACAGATTCTTTTCCCGTGCCACACCGTACCTTGTTCATCCTCTCTGAAACCAGGGGCTCTATTATCCTTGATGAGTTGTCGGATTTCTTGTATCTTCTCATCATTCTTTTGACCATCGTGTATGTCTTGCTCTAATCTGGAGTCCACTTCCATGGCGATGGCTTCACCACTATTCACCAGGCATAGATTGAGTCTTATAACATCGTCCTTCAATTCTGCAGGCATGTCCTTCAAGCTACCTATTGACCTGCACTTTCCAGCTTAAAGCATCTGCCACGACATTCGCTTTCCCAGGATGATAGTTGATGCCCACATCAAAGTCGTTGATTAGCTCTAACCATCTCCTTTGTCTGAGGTTGAGATCTGGGTGTGTGAAAATGCACTTTAAGCTCTTGTGATCCGTATATATCTCTGTCCTCTTCCCCATCAAGTAGTGCCGCCAAATCTTCAATGCGTGTACCACTGCGGCTAGTTCTAGGTCATGTGTAGGATAGTTCTTCTCGTGTTTCCGGAGCTGCCGGGACGCATAAGCCACGACATGCCCCTCTTGCATGAGAACACATCCCAACCCGTTTCCAGAGGCATCGCAGTACACCAAAAAGTTCTGCATATCTGGCATAACTAGCACTAGGGCTGTTGTCAATCTTTTCTTTAGCTCTTGAAAACTCATCTCGCACTGCGGCGTCCATGTGAATGTGATTCCTTTCTCCAACAGTTTGGTGAGGGGTCTCGAGATATCGGAGAAACCCTCAATAAACCGTCGATAATACCCAACAAATCCTAAGAAGCTTCGAACTTCCCCAACATTCTCAGAGGTCTTCCACTTCTGTACATCCTCGATCCTGGTGGGATTTACGGAGATTCCTCCCTCCGAGATTATATGTCCTAAGAAGGGAACTCTCTTCAGCCAAAAACTCACACTTGCTCAACTTGGCATATAGTTGGTGTTCTCTCAGCTTCTGCAACACCAACCTTAGATGTTTCTCATGTTCTTCTTCATCTTTGGAGAAGACGAGAATGTCATCTATGAAAACCACCACAAATTTGTCCAGATATTCCATGAATACCTTGTTCATAAGATACATGAGGTACGCCGGGGCATTAGTTAGCCCGAAAGGCATGACGGTGTATTCATACAGTCCGTACTGAGATACGAAAGCTGTCTTTGGAATATCGGTTTGCCTTATCTTAAGTTGGTGGTATCCCGACCTGAGATCAATTTTCGAGAACACACAAGCTCCCTCAACTGATCAAACAAGTCTTCAATGCGGGGTAATGGGTACTTGTTCTTGATGGTTACTTCATTCAAGGCATGGTAGTTTACGCATAACCTTTGGGTTCCATCCTTCTTGGGCACAAATATCACTGGAGCTCCCCATGGTGAGGAACTAGGACGAATGTACCCCTTCCCTGTCAATTTTCTTAAATGATCCTTGAGTTCTCCCAGCTGCTTGGAGTCCATCCGATAAGGTCTCTTGTATATCGGAGCTGTTCCAGGCACTAGCTCAATTGCGAATTCCACTTCACGATTGGGAGGCATACCTGGCAACTCCTCCAGAAAAACATCTGGATATTCCATGATGATCCTGATCTCCTCCACTTCCACCTCAACTTGATTGAGTTTAATGTCCCTCCTAGGCTCTTGTACGGTTATGAACTTTACTCTTGTGCCACTAGGGTGAGTTAGTTCCACCGTTCTTGTTGAACAATGGATGATTCCTTTATGTTTGGTCAACCAATCCATACCCAAAATAATATCTATCCCTTGGGAATCTATCACTATGAGGTTGGCAGTAAATACTACCCCATTAATGTCTAGATTCACCTTGGGACACACTTGTCTTGTCCTTATTTCTCCACCTGGAGAGTTCACTGCTAGCATATGGTTCATTTGTGTGGTTGCTAGATCATGCTTCTTAACAAACCCTTGAGCTATGAACGAGTGGGTAGCACCAGAATCAAACAACAGGGTTGCAATGTGTAAATTGGCAGGAAACTTACCAACTACCACGTCGGGTGCCTCTTGCGCCTCCTCCATGGTCACGTGGTTCACCCGTCCTCGCATCACGTTCTTCTGTTGCGGCTGCACGGGCTTCTTCTTTGGGCACTTATGGGCGTAGTGCCCCACTTCACCACAGTTAAAGCATTGCACCCCGACCTTAGGTGCCTGGCCTTTGTTGTCTTGGGGTTGGTTCGGGGGTCCTTGTACTGCTGGTTGAGGTTGATATGCGGGGCGAGGCTGCTGTACAAACTGACGTTGTGGCTGTGTTGGTGCTGAAGGAGGCTTGAAATTCGGGTTGTACCCTCTCGGCGCGGAGTAGGGTACCGCAGCACGGCTCGTCTGCCCTGCGGGTTGCTGCATCAGACGTGGGCGGGTGTTGCTACCCGAGCCTTGGTGTGACCATTCCGCCTTCCTCTTGTTTTCATTTTCCAAGGCCTTCAGCTTTCTTTCCACAACAAATGCTCTGTCCACCATCTTTTGGAAACTTTCATACTCGTTGGAGGACATTGCACACTGCATTTCTGCTGTAAGTCCTTCCACGAAGCAATCCTGTTTCTGCTCATCAGTCTCTATGTCCCGTGGTGCATAACAGGATAGTTGGGTGAATTTAGTGAGGTATTCCCTCACCGTCATGTTTCCTTGCTGCAGCCCCAAGAACTCCTTTCTCTTGTTTTTAAGTTCACCCCTTGGTATGTAATGGTTGCGGAAGCTACGCTTGAACTCTTCCCAAGTGATGTTCTCAGGGTCATGATGGGCGGCCATGTAAGCGGTCCACCAATCAGCAGCAGGTCCATGCAATTGGTGAGAGGCAAACAGCACCCTCTCATATCCTTGGCATTGTATGATCCTCATCTTGCTCTCAATGGTCTTTAGCCAATCATCTGCCTCCAGAGGTTCAGCAGCACTTGCAAACTTTGGAGGTTAAGTCCCTAGAAACTCACTCAACCTTGGTTGGCGTGGTGCAGCTTGTGGAGGTGGAGCTTGGTGCAAGTTGGCCACCACTTGAGTCAGGCTCTAGATGAGCTGATTCTGATTTTCAAGCATTTGGTGGATGGGATCAACTCCTTCACGGCGACCACCCCTGTCTTGTCCTCCAAAAAGATGAGGGTTGCCGGCCTCATCGTTGTACTTGGCAGGGTTGGCACCACGACCCTTTCCTCTTCTGACCATCTATCCTGATCAACCAAATGTCAATTTAAAGCATTACGTATTAACTTCCCAGTTTGCTTGTTTAAACTTTAAAATTTTGAGACCTTATTATATTTATATTTTCTGAGGGTTTCATGTCGCACGCAAAAATAAATGCACTCTTAATTTCATAGAGGTTCACACATCAAAGCAAAACAACCTGAAGACGAGGTTGTGGACAATTGCCCATGGCTTCCACAACTCACGTCACACACCACACATTAACACACCATTAACTAAGGTATTGACTCGCCTACTCGATAACCTGCTGAACTATGGGGAAGGACTCTACACGACTCGTATCACTGAGCTGGCTCCTCGGGATCTTCCTCATTATTGCGGCTGCCCTCTGACTCCGGTTTGGGTGGGGAAGCTGCTGGTGGAGAAGTGCGGCGACGCCTGCTCGCCCGGCGATCTGGGGAGTCAGGAGTCCATGTGTCATTCACGGTGACACACAGTTCATTTCCATCTCCTCTTTCTCTCGCCCTCAAGCTAGCTCGAAGCAACGCCTCAGTCTCCTTCAGGGTGTCACGAACATCCTGAAGCTCCTGCTGACACTCCTGCAGTCGAGTGCTGAGCATAGCAGCATCCTCCAAGCACAGGTCCATGTGCTCATGGGAAGTCCCCTGCTGCACTGGCGGGTACTTGTACTCCGTCGTACCACTCTCACGCTGGAGAACATACATGTACTCAGTCCTGTCCAGGTGGCGACGGTAGATGTGACTTTGGCAGGTGATGGCCTCCCAGGTGACATCCTTCTCCGCATCGACCTGTGTCACTCGACAAGCTGGAGAGCGGTGGATCTTAAGCAGCTGATTTTCATGTATAATCCTCATTTCCGAACTCCATTCTTCCCGCTTCTCACGGATGGTCCGAGTGGAGCTATAGTGTATGATTAGCTTGCCCATATTGCCGGCGGCTTGGAGCATACGTCGAAGACGGCGCAACAAGCCTCCTACTGCCAATCCGTAGGAGAGGTACGTCACCGGACGGTTCTCCTCTCTCAAGGCAAGGGCAACTACGGGAACTCTCCCTCCGGTGGACTTGCGGGCGGTGCGGATCATGCGAACCATCTAAAACATAAAGCATTTAAACTTAAGTTAGATAAGATTTTAAACAAAAATCCTATTTTGAATAAAAGTTGGGGTAAGATGAAGAAAGTGACCCCATTAAATAACACTTTTCAACCCACACCTTGTAAAAATAGTTTTTTAAGAAAATAGGGTCCTTAAATACGTCCATTTCTACCTAGTTCCACGTTCCTACGGGCAACCTTGGCTCTGATACCACTTCTGTCACACCCGGTTTCTTCGAAGAACAACCGAGTGAATATCACATGTATGCCAGGATCATTTTCTCATACATGTGATGACAAATAGTGAAGCATCATTTATTACAAGCCGGATGTCAAATATAAATAAGTCTTACATAGCATATGTCTCGATGGACAATAATAAGTTCATAACATAAAATAGCAGCGGAATATTATTCTTGTGGGCTCCGTCACAGGCGTTGCCCGGGGGACTCCATGAACCTAGAATCCTTCTTCGGGTCCGAAGTCTTGGTCATTGAACACCACATCATCCCCTTGACCTGAGCAGCAATTTAAACCAACAAATATGCAAGGTTGAGTACCGTTGGTACTCAGCAAGTGTGGGAAAGTTGTCATGCATGGCTAGAACAAGGAGAGGTTGAACTCATGGTTAAAGAACTACGCAATTATTGCCTACCACCTTAGCTTATTTAGCACCTACATTACTACACAGGTGAAATGGTCCCAATCTCCCATCCCATCATCATAATCAAATAACCATAACATCATTTCAAATGTTAAGCTCCCTGCCTAACATCCACAACTTCCAAGGTCATCATCTTCTAATCATGAATAAGTCCAAGCCGCTCTTGACCGTGAGCACGGTTGTCATGACAGTTTTGACTCTGCAGAGTTTGCACCACTGTACCCACATATAGTGATTTCATCCCTCGTTGCCGGGTGGACTAAAAGAACCTCCATTATGCCAGTGGCTACGAACCACATTCACACTTCCCAGGTGTGTAGCCAGGAGATCACTACGAAGCCTTTACAAAGGGATTTCCGACGAGCATGGGCCCACTGAGGTTTCACCCCTAACAGCATACAAGAGGCTCCAACCCTGCTGCAGTGGCCCCCTCTTGAGCCTTGCGGTTCATATGGTAGTCCAGCTGACACCTATTCCCTGCACCATCCAACACACCCATACTACGCCGGGGATACACCTAATTAATTGGCCAAGCTGCCCCATCTCAGCATGTGGTTGGCACGGTAAAGCCAGGTTACATGCTCCATGAACCGGTCCTTAGGATCCAGGCAAGTACTAAACACAAACCCGAGTCTCGTGCACCCAGCACCAACCAAATCATCCAACTTGCCTCGATCCCTACCTCTACATAACTCATAATATCTCATTCAAGAGTAAGGTAAATAAATTGATGATCTCATATCCCAATTATCCCATTCTAAGCATGGCTAAGCATAAGCATGTAAATAAATGATATGATAAAATAAATCCCAACCCAAGCTACAAGGAAACAAGGTAATGCAATTCTAGGGAAACTTCCTAGCATGGGTTTCATATTTCAATTGACAATGCAGATAATTCTATCTACTCATCCTAGCATAGGATCAAAGTGGTCAAGGACACTTGCCTTCTTCCTGCTGCTCTGGGAATGGATAGTCCTGATCTTGGAAGGGAAGAACTTGCTCTGGGGCAGGTTCTACTCATGCCAATACACATAGCAAAAGAAAACAACAATCCATAAGACATAGTTCACACTTTCACTTCATACAAACCACACATACATACCTATGAAAGTCATTCACATTTCTAAGTGTTGTGGTTACTCTACATGTACTTTTAAACATATGTATATTATTTATAACTTATATGTTCAGATTTCTATTTGCACACTATATATATGAAGTTCCAATTTGAACAAATTCTTTATATTTAATTCTTACATTTCTTAGCCACAAAGTTTGTATAAAAGGTATTTTCCTACTCCAATTAGGTTTTTCAGATCTTCTACCAAATCCTAAACTGAAGTTTTTGGATTTGGAGACTTCATTTATCATTTTCTAATTATGAATACCTATTTTCCTATATTTTTCAGATTTATTTTCTATGCCTAAAAGTGAGTTTTATTATGAAAATAATAAGACACATCATCTAAACAGAATAGGTTCTGATCTAAAATGTCCAATAATATATCTTTGAACTTCCTCTCTGATGTGGAACAAATTAAATTTATTTTACTAGTTTTTAGAATTATTTCCTAGCCTAAAATATGTTTCTAGAACTAATAAATATGAATATCATTTAGACAGAATTCATTTCAGCCTAAAATCTATTTTTAACTCATTCTAAAGTTTTCCAAGTGCTAGTAGAGTTTAAATTTGAATTTACAATGTGTTTGCCTCACCTTTTAAATTTAAATCCTAATCACATATTCAAATTTCTGAATTTAATATCATATAGGGTCAAAAAGGTAAATCCACCCTACTACAGGGTCTAATTTATTATTTCATAAATTTCCAGGGATCTAACTACACATAACAGAGGGGTTTTCCAAATTTTTATTAAGTCCAGGGGCTAAAACTGATTTTTAAATGAATTTACACAAATTTCTAAAGTTCCAGGGGCTAGATCAGAAGTTTCCGGGGCTAGCTCGTATTTTCTAAGATCCCCAGGGGGTAGCGCGTAAGAATCCCGGCCTTTATAATGCGGGGCCGACATGGACCGTCCGATTTAAAACAGACGGCTCAGATTAGATCGCCGAACCGGTACGCGCGGGTTTTAATTCTACCGTGCGATTTAAAATAGACGGCGCATAAGCGGCCACGTCGCTCTGACCGTGCGCGGGCGGCGCTGCCCGGCAGCGCACGGCGGCGGGAGGCGGCGATCTCGCCGGAAAACTTCGGATCTTCGTCTATAACTCCTAAAACTGGGATTTCATGGCATAGATCGGTAGAGGGGAGGTCGGGGATCTCACCTCGGGGTTTTTCTTGAGCTCGGAGGCCCTGGAAGGCGGTCGGCGACGAGGTCCGAGATGGAATCGCGGCGATGCTCGTCGGCGCTTTGTCTGGGGCGAAATCTTCCGAGTTTTCTGCACATGCGTGATTCCCCGGAGGTGGTGGAACCGGTTCGGCGTGTTAGATCAGAAAACCCGAGCAAAGATCGAGAGAAAACGGTGATCGGAGCTTCGGTTCTCACCGAGAGGAAAAACAGCTGATCGGGTGGGAAAAACGGGGCGACGCCGGCGTTTATATAGACGGGGGAGGGCGGCGTGTCGGTTGTGATCGAGTTTGAGTCGTCCGGGACCAGAATTCGACTGGGGGACGCGGTTTTCAGGGGGTAGTTTTGATTCGTTAGAGAGAGATGTCCCGGGGTCGGCCGATCGCGCGCGAGGAAGAAGATGACGGCGGGCCCTGCGTGTCAGTGAGAGGGAGAGGCGCGCGGCTGTGGGCTGGCGGGGAGGAAAATGGTGGGCCGGCTGGTGGGTTTCGGCCCACAGGCCGGTTAGGTTTTATTTTTCTTTTTCTTTTCCTTTTTCTTTTCTATTTTGATTTGAATTTGAATTCCAATTTGAATTTGAATTTCTGCACCACATGCAATACGTCCAAAAAAATTTTAAATTCCCCTCTTAACAGGTTTTGGGGTGTTACACCTTTGTAAAGGCTTCGTAGTGATCTCCTGGCTACACACCTGGGAAGTGTGAACGTGGTTCGGGGCGACTGGCATAATGGAGGTTCTTTTAGTCCACCCAGCAACGGGGGATGAAATCACTACATGTGGGTACAGTGGTGCAAACTCTACAGAGTCAGAACTGACATGACAGCCGTGCTCATGGTCAAGAGCGGCTTGGACTTATTCATGATTAGAGGATGATGAATTGGGATGTTGAGGATGTTAAGCGGGAATCTTAACATTTAAGATGAGACTATGTTTACTTGATATTGATGATGGGTTGAGGGATTGGGATCATTTCACTTGTGTAGTAATGTAGGTGCTTAATAAGCTAAGGTGATAGGTAAAAATTGTGTAGTGCTTTAACCATGAGTTCAACCTCTCCTTGCTCTAGCCATGCATGATATAACTTTCCCACACTTGCTGAGTACCCCCGGTACTCAAACTTGCTTTTCTGTTGGTTTATATTGCTGCTCAGATCAGGAGAATGATGTGGTGTTTAATGACCAAGACTTTGGTCCCGAGGAAGGATTCTAGGTTCACGGAGTCCCCCGGGCAATGCCTGTGATGGAGCCCGCAAGATTCATATTCCGCTGCTGTTCTATTTACATGTTATGAACTTATTATCGTCCATCGCGACGTATGTTATGTAAGACTTATTTATATTCGACACCTGGCTTGTAATAAATGATGCTTCACTATTTGTCATCACATGTATGAGAGAATGATCCTGGCATACATGTGATATTCACTCGGTTGTTCTTCGGAGAAACCAGGTGTGACACGAGTGCAGTTAGCTAGACACATTCTATCGCTTCCCATATCCCATAGATTAGCGAAGCAAAAAGAAAAAACGACCATACCCGACTCATCAACAGTCCTGGCGACAAGGGTGGTTAACGAAACTAGTAAACTCCTATGGAAGGGTTTCCCAGCATGTTGACTCAAGCACACACACCTTTTCGCAAACAAAACAGATTTAAAACATGGGATCAATATGGTCAAGGGACACTTGCCTTGTTCTTGCGGCTTCTGTTGCTCTTGGATTTCGAAGTCTTGGTGCTGAAATCCTTCATAGATAGCTCCCTGAGCTTGTCCTTCTATTTATGATCACGCACATACAAGATTCATAGCAATCAATCATCATGCACAAACTTTACTTAGGATGCAATGGTGCATATGTAGGCTAATCCTATGGTGTTGTTTTATTAGATCGGTTTGTATGTGTTTTTGCATGTCTTGCATGGGTTTTTACGATGAATAAAGGTGGAAAGATCAAATGTGGACGTGGCGATGATCTCGTCACAAGATCTAGATCAAACCGATCAACACGTGATGTGTCCACACGGAAAAGCTTCTGTTCGAAGGGATCGAAGAACAGATGCAAAGAAAACGCGATGACGTCATAAGGTGGTAATGGAGACCTACCTTACTTCCTTCGGGTCCTTCCTCCTAGCAAGAACAGATCGTCGGCTCTCCTCCGGCGATGGTGGTCGTGGTTCGGGCTCGTTGGCGGTCTCTCCGGTGGTCAAATTTCGGCGAAAGGGTTTAGCTCAGCGAGTTTGGGACTAGGGCTTCTAAGTTGTCGGCTTAGAAAAGATGTTACGACCAAGGGGTTGTTTTGGGTTCTATTTATAACTAGAAAAAGAAGAGTCCTACTCTGATCGGAATTCGAATAAGAGTCCTTTTCAAATTGTTTTGAATCTTAACAACTTATCTTCAATTGATTTGGTGCGGTAGCAACGTGGAATTCATGTCAGTTTCCTTTCGTGTCGGTATTCCCATGCGTACAGAAGAAAAAACCGCTTCAGATCTCATCACCTTCGCGGTGATGAGCTCCGGAGGCTCCACGTGTCCTGCGGGGCCTGGGCTTCCCTTTTCCACAGAGGCGGGCTCCGGTTGTGTCGCGTGTCAGGCGGGCGAGACCTCCCTCTTCCTCAGAGGTGAGCTCTGCGTGTGCCACGTGTCTTGTGGGTCGGGACCTCCCCTCTCAATAGAGGCGAGCTCCGCGTATGCCACGTGGCAGTGCCAGACCTCCCCTCTCTTCGGAGGTGGCTCCGAGTGTGCCATGTGTCAATTCCGGACCTCCCCGCTCTTCGGAGGTGAGCTCCAATAGTGCCATGTGTCCGTTCTGGACCTCCCCTCTCTTCGGAGGTGAGCTCCGAGAATGCCACGTGTCAAGCAGCGCCTATCTTCCTTACTTCTCGGAGACGAGCTCCGAGGTCCACACGTGTCCAACAGTGTCGGACCTCCCGGAGGTGAGCTCCGAAGGTGACACGTGTCCAATAGGACCGGACCTCTCGGAGGTGAGCTCCGGAGGTGACACGTGTTCAATAGGACCGGACCTCTCGGAAGTGAGCTCCGAGAGCGACACGTGTCCCGTGCAGCTGGTCCTTCTTTTCCACAGTGACTAGCTCCGAAGGCGACACGTGTCCTTCGGGGCTGGCCTCGCTCCTCCGCAGAGGCTATCTCCGGGGGCAACACGTGTCCCACGGAGTTGGACCTCGCCCCTCCTGCAGGGACGAGCCCTGAGCCTGCCACGTAGCCAGTTTTGCGGTGGACCTCTCCCCCTTTGCGGGGATGAGCTCCGAAGGCGCCATGTGGTCTGCGGACCACGGGAGTTGTCTTCGGCGCTCTCGGTGAACTGGAATTTGCTCTTTTTGGCTATCTTTTTTATTCTTTTTTTGTTTCTACTTCTTTAAAATGTTTTCTCTATATAAAATATGAATGCATGCAGAAATCGAATTTGAGGGTGTCACAAATCTACCCCCCTTAAATTGAATCTTGCCCTCGAGATTCGCTAGTGGAGAATAGATGAGGGAATTCTGCCTTGAGGTCTTCTTCGCGCTCCCATGTGGCTTCAGCTTCTGTGTGGTGGCTCCATTGTACCATGCACCAACGGATCACCTTGTTCCTCATGACCCTTTCCTTCACGTCCAAAATTCGGACAGGCTGCTCTACATAGGTCAAATCCTCTTGAAGTTCAAGCTCATCCATCGGTACTTGTTCTTCCGGTACCCTCAAGCACTTCTTGAGATGGGATACGTAAAACACGTTATGCACGTCGGAGAGGTGCGTTGGGAGCTCTAGTTGATAGGCTACTTCTCCTCGCTTGTCCAAAATCTTAAATGGCCCGATGTAGCGAGGTGCTAACTTGCCTTTGATGTTGAAACGTCGTTGTCCTCGGATAGGCGATAAATTAAGGTATACGAAGTCTCCTACTTCGAAAGTCAACTTCCTTCGCCTATTGTCCGCATAGCCTTTCTGTCGTGACTGAGCAGCCTTCAAGTTCTCCCATATTGTTTGGACTTGCTTCTCAGCCTCTTGTAGCACTTCAGGTCCAAACACTTGATTCTCTCCGGTCTCGTTCCAAAACAACGGCGTTCTACACAGTCTACCGTACAATGCTTCGAAAGGTGACATCTTCAAGCTAGCTTGATAGCTGTTGTTATAGGAGAATTCGGCATACGGCAAGCTCCTATCCCAATTACGCCCATGTTTCAAGGCGCAAGCTCTCAACATGTCCTCCAAAATTTGGCTTGTCCTTTCGGTTTGTCCATCAGTCTGCGGGTGGTAAGCGGAGCTAAAATCCAGTCGTGTACCCATAGCCTCAGGCAGCTTCCTCCAGAACCTAGAGGTAAACTGAGAACCTCGATCTGAGATTGTCACACCCGGTTTGCCCCCAAAGAACAACCGAGTGAATATCACATGTATGCCAGGATCATTTTCTCATACATGTGATGACAAATAGTGAAGCATCATTTATTACAAGCCAGGTGTCGAATATAAATAAGTCTTATATCACATATGTCGCGATGGACGATAATAAGTTCATAACATGTAAATAGAACAGCAGCGGAATATGAATCTTGTGGGCTCCATCACAGGCGTTGCCCGGGGGGCTCCGTGAACCTAGAATCCTTCCTCGGGACCAAAGTCTTGGTCATTAAACACCACATCATTCTCTTGACCTGAGCAGCAATATAAACCAACAGAAAAGCAAGTTTGAGTACCGTGGGTACTCAGCAAGTGTGGGAAAGTTATGTTATGCATGGTCAGAGCAAGGATAGGTTGACTCATGGTTAAAGCACTACGCAATTAATACCTATCACCTTAGCTTATTAAGCACCTACATTACTACACAGGTGAAATGGTCCCAATCTCCCAACCCATCATCAAAATCAAGTAACCATAACATCATATCCAATGTCAAGCTCCCCGCTCAACATCCTCAACTTCCAAGTTCATCATCCTCTAATCATGAATAAGTCCAAGCCGCTCTTGACCGTGAGCACGGCTGTCATGACAGTTTTGACTCTGCAGAGTTTGCACCACTGTACCCACATGTAGTGATTTCATCCCCCGTTGCCGGGTGGACTAAAAGAACCTCCATTATGCCAGTGGCCGCGAACCACATTCACACTTCCCAGGTGTGTAGCCCGGAGATCACTACGAGGCCTTTACAAAGGGATTCCCGACGAGTGTGGGCCCACTGAGGTTTCACCCCTAACAGCATACAAGAGGCTCCAACTCCGCTGCAGTGGCCCCCTCTTGAGCCTTGCGGTTCATATAGTAGTCCAGCTGACACCTACTCCCCGCACCATCCAACACACCCACACTACGTCGGGGATACACCTAATTAATTGGCCAAGCTGCCCCATCTCAGCATGTGGTTGGCACGGTAAAGCCAGGTTACATGCTCCATGAACCGGTCCTTAGGATCCAGGCAAGTACTAAACACAAACCCGAGTCTCGTGCACCCAGCACCAACCAAATCATCCAACTTGCCTCGATCCCTACCTCTACATAACTCATAATATCTCATTCAAGAGTAAGGTAAACAAATTGATGATCTCATGTCCCAATTATCCCATCCTAAGCATGACTAAGCATAAGCATATAAATAAATGACATGATAAAATAAATCCCAACCCAAGCTACAAGGAAACAAGGTAATGCAATTCTAGGGAAACTTCCTAGCATGGGTTTCATATTTCAATTGACAATGCAAATAATTCTATCTACACATCCTAGTATAGGATCAAAGTGGTCAAGGACACTTGCCTTCTTCCTGCTGCTCTGGGAATGGAAAGTCTTGGTCTTGGAAGGGGAGAACTTGCTCTGGGGCAGGTTCTACTCATGCCAATACACATAGCAAAAGAAAGCAACAATCCATAAGCCATAGTTCACACTTTCACTCATGCAAACCATACATACATACATATGAAAGTCATTCACATTTCTAAGTGTTGTGGTTACCCTAGATGTGTTGATTTTAGGCCTACATGCACTTTTAAACATATATATATTATTTCTAACTTTTGTATTCAGATTTCTATTTGCACTCTATATATGAATTTCCAATTTGAACAAATCCTTTATATTTGATTAATACACTTCTTTGCCACAAAGTTTGCATGAAAGGCAATTCCCTACTCCAAATAGGTTTTCAGATCTTCTACAAAATCCTAAATTGAAGCTTTTGGATTTGGAGAACTCATTTATCATTTTCTAATTATGCATACTTATTTTCCTATATTTTTAGATTAATTTTCTATGCCCAAAAGTGAACTTTATTATGAAAAATAGTAAGACACATCATCTAAACAGAATAGATTCTGATCTAAAATGTTCAATAATATATTTTTGAACTTCCTCTCTGATGTGGAACAAATTAAATTTATTTTACTAGTTTTTAGAATTATTTCCTAGCCTAAAATGTGTCTCTAGGGAAAATAAAAATGAGCAACACTTAGGCAGATTACATTTCAGCCTAAAATCTATTTTTAACTCATTCTAAAGTTTTCCAAGTTCTAGGAGAGTTTAAATTTGAATTTGTACATGTGCTTGTAAAACCTTTTAAATTTAAATCCTAGTCACATATTCAAATTTCTGAATTTAATATCATATAGGGTCAAAAAGATAAATCCACCCTACTGCAGGGTCTAATTTACTATTTCCTAAATTTCCAGGGGTCTAACTACACATAACAGAGGGGGTTTCCTAATTTTTATTAAGTCCAGGGGCTAAAACTGATTTTTAAATGAATTTACACGAATTTCTGAAGGTCCACGGGCTAGATCAGAAGTTTCTGGGGCTAGCTCGTGTTTTCCGAAATCCCCAGGGGGAAGCGCGTAAGAATCCTGGCCTTTATAACGCGGGGCTGACGTGGACCGTCCGATTTAAAACAGACGGCTCAGATTAGATCGCCGAACCGGTACTCCTCGGTTTTATTTCTACCGTGCGATTTAAAATAGACGGCCCCCAAGGGGCCACGTCACCCTGGCCGGAGCCAGCCTGCGCGCACGGCGGCGGGGGCGGCGATCTCGCTGGCTAGCTTCGGTTCCTTGCCGCTATACGTTAAAACTTGCAGTTTTTCACACAGATCGACTGCGGAGGGGTAGGGGAGCTCACCTAGGGGTTTCTCGGGCTTGGGGAGGTCAGAATTCGGCTCTGCGACGACGATGGTTGAAGCTGCTCCTCGGTGCTCGTCGGAACCGATGCTAGGGCGCGAAACTTGTCGCTTCCTTCACCTGCAGGGCTCCCTGGAAGCGGTGGAGCACGGCGAGCTCGTTAGTCCAATGAAAAACGAAGAGATCCGAAGGTTTTTTGGTGGGGGATGATCGGTTCTCACCGGAGGGAAAGATGGAGCGATGCTGGGGAATTCGGCGAGTTTTCTTGCGTGAAATGCACGAGGGGAGGCGGCAGCGGGTCGGTTTGGATAAGTAGCATCGCCCGGGGCCGAAGATCAGGGCTGCGAGCGCGGAGTTCGGGAGGGTGGTTGCAATCGGGCGCGAGAGAGAGAGACGGGGCCGTTGGGGGCGCGCGGGGAGAGGGATGACACGCGGGCCCCGCGTGTCAGTGAGAGGGAGAGAGGGGGGCGCGGGTTTGGGCTGGCGGGGGTGGGGGGGTCTTAGGCCGGCTGGTGGGTTTCTGCCACTGGCCGGTTCCAGGTTTTCTTTTTCTTTTTCTGTTTTGATTTGAATTTGAATTCCAGTTTGAATTTGAATCTGCACCACATGCAATACGTCCAAAAAATTTTAAATTCCCCTCTTTAACGGTTTTGGGGTGTTACGGAGACTATCCTCTTAGGGACTCCATGGTGGCACACGATTTGCTCCATGTACAGCTCGGCTAGTTGTGCAACATTGTACACGGTCTTAACAGGAAGAAAATGGGCTGTTCGTCAATCGGTCCATGATAACCTAGATGGAGTCATAACCCGACCGAGTACGTGGTAATCCGACGATGAAATCCATACTAATATCTTCCCATTTCCACTCGGGTACCTTCAATGGTTGCAATAGTCCAGCGGGTCTTCGATGTTCGTCCTTCACTCGTTGGCATGTGTCGCATAGGGCAACATATTCAGCTATGTCCCTCTTCATACCATGCCACCAATAACAAGTCTTCAAGTCCTTGTACATCTTTGTACTGCCGGGATGTATGGAATAAGGTGAGTCATGTGCTTCCTTTAATATTACATCGAATAAGGTGAGTCATGTGCTTCCTTTAATATCGTGTCGCGGATGTGCTTCACGTTAGGCACACAAATCCTTTTTCCTAGCCAAAGCGTACCCTTTTCGTCTTCCTTGAAGTCCTTTTCTATGCCTTGCCGGACTCTTTCCTTGATCTCCTTGATTTCCTCATCCGTTGCTTGGCCATCTCTTATCCCTTGTTCCAATGAAGATTGGGGTTCCATCACTTCCATCTCGTTCAAAAATCTGAGATGTAACCGTTCGAACTCCTTGCGCAGCTCGGGTGGTAGCTCCCGAACCATGAGTTGGTGACATGCTCCCTTCCGGCTCAATGCATCGGTTACTACATTGGCCTTTCCACGGTGATAGTTGATTCCAACATCATAATCCTTGATGAGCTCCAACCATCGACGTTGCCTCAAATTCAAATCCATTTGGGTGAATATGTACTTGAGGCTTTTATGATCCGTATAGATTTCACATCGATGACCAAGGATATAATGTCTCCAAATCTTTAATGCATGCACCACGGCTGCAAGTTCCAAGTCATGCGTGTAGTAATTCAGCTCGTGTTTCTTTAGTTGTCTCGAGGCGTAGGCTACCACTTGTCCTTCTTGCATGAGCACACATCCAAGCCCTTGTCTGGATGTGTCACAATATATGTCAAAGCTCTTGCTTACGTCCGGCAATACCAAAACCGGTGCTGTGGTTAGCCTTTTCTTGAGCTCCTCAAAGCTTTCTTGGCACGCTAGTGTCCATTGGAAGTCTTTTCCTTTCATTAGCAACTCCGTCATAGGCTTTGCTTTTTTGGAGAAGTCCTTGATGAACCGTCGGTAGTATCCAGCCATCCCAAGAAAACTCCAAATATCCCTCATGTTTTGCGGTTGGTTCCACTTCAGAACATCTCCCACTTTTCCGGGATCAACCGATACTCCTTCCTCGGAGATGATGTGGCCTAGGAACAATATCTCCTTTAGCCAAAATTGACACTTGCTGAGCTTGCCATACAATTGATGCTCTCGCAACTTCTGTAATGTCAATCTCAAATGTTCTTCATGTTCCTCCTCACTTTCCGAATACACCATGATATCGTCGATGAAAACCACGACGAACTTATCCATGTACTCCATGAAGACCTTGTTCATGGGGTACATGAAGTATGCGGGTGCATTCTTAACCCAAAATACATAACGGTATATTCATACGAACCATACCGTGTCCGAAAGGCAGTCTCGGGTATGTCAGAGGGCTTAATCTTCAGCTGGAAATATCCTGACCGAAGATCAATCTTGGAGAAGACTCGGGCTCCCTTCATTTGGTCGAACAGGTCCTCTATACGGGGCAGAGGGTACTTGTTCTTGATCGTCACCTTATTGAGAGACCTATAGTCCACGCACATCCTTTGGTTTCCATCCTTCTTGTCTACGAAGAGCACCGGGGCTCCCCATGGTGACGAGCTTGGACGTATAAAACCCTTCTTCAGCTGCTCCTGAATTTGCTTCTTGAGTTCCACTAGTTCGTTGACGGGCATCCTATATGGTCTGTTTGCTATAGGTGCAGTTCCGGATACCAAGTCAATGGAAAACTCAATGTTCCGGTCAGGTGGCATACCTGAAAGTTATTCTGGGAACACGTCCGAAAAATTTTTAACCACCAGAATGCTATCCAATGTTGCTCATTCGACGTGGTTCAACGCCTTCTCGGTTGTCGGTTGGGCTAACTCGAACTCAATTCGGGTACCGTGCTCGTTTGTCAACTGCACGCTCCTCTCAGCATATTGAATTACTCCGTTGTGCTTGCTTAACCAATCCATTCCGAGTATTATGTCAAGCCATTGGGAATCCAAGACAATGAGGTTGGCAAGGAAGTCTACTCCCCTTATTTTAAGGTTTACTTTCGGACATACTATATTAGTCCTCATCTCTCCACCGGGAGAATTAACCAACATTGTATATTTCAAATGTGATATGGGTAGATTATACTTGGCAACATACTTGGATGATATGAATGAATGTGATGCTCCGGAATCAAATAAAATGGTGGCTGGGTTGGATTTGGCAAGGAACATACCAATCACGACGTCCTCATCCAGTTGCGCTTCCTCAGCAGAGACATGGTTCACATTGCCGCGAGCATAGTTCTGCTGTCCACGGTTTCCTTGATTGGCTCCTCCGTTCGGCTGTGGGTTCTGCTTGGGCACGTTGCTTGGTTGTCCAGGACCTCTCTACGGGCACTGGCTCGCAAAGTGTCCCGTCTCCCCGCATGCAAAGCATGCCTTGTTGCCCACGACAGCAGGTACGTAGGGACGGGGGTTTTGAACAGGAGCGCCCATGTTGGGTCGGGGCGCAGGAGGCAAAGGCACACGAGGCGCTTGCATGGTAGTACGTTGTTGTGGTGGCTGGTTAGGGTGAAAAGTAGATGTGGACGATCCATACTGCGGTGCAGCTGGGGGCATGTATCGGGGATGTACATTGCTCCCTTGTGGCTGGTATGGCATCTTTCTTTTGCCCTCTTGCTCGATCTCTCGTATCTTGCTTTCAACCACTATGGCTTTGTCAACTAGCTTCTGAAAGCTTGCGTAGTCATTGTTGAGGAGCTGAACCTGGATCTCATTGTTCAACCCTCTCATGAACAAGTACTGCTTCCTTTTATCCGAGTTGACATCTTCGGGGGCATACCTTGAAAGCTGCGTGAACTTGTTGAGGTACTCATTCACGCTCTTCTTTCCTTGGCGGAGACCTTCAAACTCTTGTCTTTTGAGCATCATTACTCCAGCAGGGATGTAATGAGAGCGGAAACTCTCCTTGAACTCAGTCCAAGTAATAGTCTCCGGGTCGACATGAGCGTTGCATAGAGCGTCCCACCAAACAGCGGCAGCTCCCATAAGTTGGTGCGATGCAAAGAGAACCTTCTCTCGGTCATTGCACTGAACTATGGCAAGCTTCTTCTCCATGGATTTCAACCAGTCATCGGCCTCCATGGGATCATTAGCTTGTGCAAAAGTGGGTGGTCGAGTTCTCATGAACTCTCCCAATCGGTTATGAGCCGATGGTGGTGGTGCAGGAACGGGGTTGTTGTTGTTGGCTTGCAACTGACCCAAAGTTTGGATCATAGTTTGCATGAGCTGGTTCTGCATAGCCATCAACCGTTCCAAGTTGTTTGCACCAGCCCCAGGATTGTCATTCTCAGGAACCTCAACGTGGTCATCCTCTTGGTTGCCACGGACGTTCCTCCCTTGACGGCCGGCATTTCCTCTCACCATCTGTGAGAGAGGGTTGAGTAGAATAGAGGTTAGAAGGTTAGATGGATACCCCTAACTATATGCATCAAGGTGGATGGGCTATATATATTAGCCTATATGAGGATGTGAACAAGTGCGGAAGCATCTCACATCTCTCTACTGTGTGTGGATATGGACAACGCTGAAACGTCCCACAATTCACACTAAGCACTCAAGCACAACAATCATCACAAAAGTTCAGCACACAACTCCTATTCAAGGCTTACTCAATGGGGGTCCTATGTGGTTTGGGGTGGCACCAATCTGTGACCAATCTGTGACTTGTTCTTATGGTCAGTGGGGTTCTAATGCCAATCTATGCATTCTACCTAGGCTTGCATCCTATGTTCAGCGTGGCTCCTAATACCAATCTGCGACTAGGCTTGCGTCCTACGGTCAATCGTGGTAGCTTGATACCAATCTGTGATCTTATCTAGGCCTGTGACCTACAGTCAAACATGGTATCTATACCAATCTGTGACTAGGCATGGTAGCTCTAATATCAATCTGTGATTTCTATCTAGGCGTGTGACCTACAATCCACCCGTGGCTCTGATACCAATCTGTGACGCCCCTGTTCTGAGAGAGAACCTCTCGGAACTGAGACTGATACGTATGTGTCCCCAGGATGTTCATCACACATACACATATAATCCACAAACTGAATTTCAGAATAATACTACGAATAACAGAGTTTATTAAAATGTCTCATGAGTCTTAGACTCATTCTAGCAGCGGAAGTCTTATTCTAGCAGCGGAAGTCTTTATTCTAGCAGCGGAAGTCTTCTAAACTACTGCGGAAGCAACTAAGCAGCAGCAGCGGCTCCATCTCTACTCCACAGGCAAGGTTGAGGGCAGATTATGCGCCTAATGATGATGAAGTAATAATGCAAGTTTGAGTACATGATGTACTCAGCAAGTTCGGGAAAATATGATATGTACTCACAACAAGGTAGTTATAAAAAGGCTCATTGCATAAAAGCAAAGTTTATTTCACAAATCATGATAAAACATCAACTAGCTTTAAATGAATGTAATCCCAACATGTATTTAAACATCAACATACCTCCATTATGATTCACCTCTTTTCATATCTCATCCGAACATTTATCTTTCTCAACATGCTCATGAATACCATCTCATCTCATATTCAATTCCGTCTCGTACCGAGACCAATGCTCATTGCCATGACTCAACAGTCATGCAACCAATCTCATTACCCGGACTCAACAGTCCCCAAAACCAAAACCAAAGACCAAACCATCACCACACCAGTAACCAAACCAAATACCAACCAATTAACCATCCCATCTAATCATGTGGGTTGTCCAGGCGCTCGTGACCGTAAGCTCGACTATCATGATAGTTTTAGACTCTGCAGAATTTGTACCACTTTACCCACAAGTTTGTGATTTCGTCACCCGTCGGTAACTGCAGAACCTCCATTATACCAGTACACAACCGTCGGTGTATGGCCAAGAGATCACAAAATAGCCTTTAGAAAGGGGCTACTAAATGTATGGACTCACTAAAATTTCACCGGCAGGCTAGAATCTCCAATTCTCCCACCTACGGGTCCCCTCTTGTGCCTTGTAGTTCCCAGGGCAGTCCTCACTCGACTCCCATTCCCCGCGCCTTCCACGGTCCATAACAATTGACGGGGCCCGGTCCCGATCACAGGGCCGTGCCGCCTCGCCCGGAAATTGCATTGGGTGGTGCCGTGTTATGTGGCACCCAACAGCACACATTTAAGGAACAATGTATTACATAAATCAAAGCGGAAGCTTACAAATGTTCTTTGTAACTAATTTACATAAAGTAGCTACAGCGGAAGTATATAAACAGCTCACGTCGAATAACTAAGAAGCACTCGAGAAGAGGTCCAGCCCGCGGACTCCTCTCGCTAGCAACACAAAGACATGGCAGCGGCTAGGTTCTCCAAGTGTGACATGAATCTGAAGTTTCTGAGTCTCACCGGACAACCTTCTTTATAGCGTCGAGGTTTACCTGCAAAACCACTTATATAGCAAGAGTGAGCACAAAGGCTCAGCAAGACTTAACCGTCTCTCCTAAAGCATGCAACTCTACATGAGGGTAACCTAAGACCTAATCCTGTAGTTTGCGAACAGACTCGCCTACGAGTTCATCCTTAACTTTCAGATTTTAGCCATAATAGTAGTGACCTTGCGCCCAGCAACATTGGAACTCCACAATCAAACAAGAAAAGCTTCATTCCAATGTTACTTGTCCCAAGGTGGAAAATAACTTTAGTTTGCTCTATCTCTACTTCAAACAGGGTTTTCATGCAATTTCCAATTATCATAACAGCATTAAAAACTTTGCAAACTATTCCCACACAACTTGATTACTACGTCACAGCGCAGTGAGCAAGCGGTACTCATAACCGTGAGGGACGGTGATTCGAATCAAACACTACCCGGATAACTCGACACATACGCCCGCCTCTGAAGACCCAAATCTGGTGTCCTTCATTACGTCGTATGTGGCAACCTTTCGCAGGACACTAGACTGTAGAACCGGTCACGCTGTCTCGGGCTCATAGGTCTAACGAGACGATGTGGTATGCCTCTACAATCCAGTGAACCTGGTACATTGGTTTCCTGGTTCTCATATATCAGTAAGCATCTGGTACACAACTCAATACTTGCTCCCAGGGTCGCATACGCTTTGGTCCTTAACCGACACAGGCAGAGCTACTTGACCAAGACCTCGTCTTGTCGCTACTTAACCCTCCTGCCCGGTCTCATCTTTAGAAATGTAAACTTTAGTTTGCCTCTCTTTCCAACCACCCTTATGTGATCCTGAAACAAAACTCGCGAGTAGATTCCAACTACTCGTCTTCTACCGGATGTCCTAGCCTATTTAGCATGGCCTTCTTCTACAGCGATGACACCTTCTACCCTTGACCCCAAGGTTCGTTTTTGGTTATGCAAGTAGGGTATAAAACATCCTTGACCTAATGCACATACCAATTTTTGACCCATAGTAGTGAACAAAGGAAAAACTTTAAAAACAACTTTAGTGCAAACCGGGGCTTGCCATGGTTTTGCAGGTGACTAAAGTCAGATAACATGAGGTTAATTGATGATGTCTTGAAGTTCAACTTCTGCCCTTCTTGCTCCTTGATCCAAGCTTAATTTCTCCTTTTTCACTTTCCACGTTTTATCACTACATGTTATGAATATGTATACATGTTTAATTATAAAAACCTTTGCTAACAAGTGCTAAAGTCAAGTTTAAAACTGGAACTCGGTTTAAAAATTTAAAATGACACTGGGGCTAGTGGTTTGGTTTGGGTGAAGCAACATGATCAATTGATAATTACATTTCATCACTTGTGTGCTACTCATCTAAATAGGTCGAACAGGATAGTGGTGATCCAGATCTCCAATGGAGCTGAATATTTTCATGTGAGTTCCTTGTCACAAAAAAGTCCTCTGGACCAAAATTCAGAATATTTCACTAAGTAGATCACCCAGAACAATTCCCTAAGCATTTAGGCAAAAAGGAATTAATTATGAATAAATTTGCACTTTCATGCAAATTCAAATGAACTACAATTTCATACATAGCTCAGTGAATATGCATGAATTTTCCTAGGATTTTTGGAGCTAAGGAATTCCCAGAACTGAATTTCCAAGTTTTGGAAATTCTCTGAAAATATTTCTGTATTCATTTGAATACAGAAACTTGAAATCAGAATTACCCTAAATAAATCAACTCCAAATGATCTGAAACCTTTACAGGAGTTCATTAGTAGCCTGTAGAATATTCTGGCAAAATTTGAGGATTTTTGGATGAACCAAACTCTCTCTAAAATTCTTTTGCTGAAAAGCTTTAAAGAATTTTCCAGAATTTTCTATTGGTTTTCATACAAATTGGGCTGCATAACTTGTATAGATCTTGTAAAGATGAATCTAACCGAATTTGAATCACCCAATTTGGAGTTTCCTAGCACATGTTATGAATTTCTAAACTTTGTTTGAAATCTGGAATTAATTTCCTACAGAAAATCTAACTGGACCCACTGTTTAAAAGGCAGGCAATAGAATGCGAGGATACACGGGTTTACACAGTTATTCGCCCATAGACACAAAAGATCAGCAGCCACAGGGGATCCCGTCAAAACTCTCGGCGGCTGACAGGTGGGACCACCACCTTCTTCAACCTCCGGCTCCTCTCTTTCCCGCGCCCGCACCTCCTCGCCGGCAGAAATTTCCCCCACTCGCCCCCCCCCCCCCCGTTCCCCAGTCGTCTCCCGGCCCGAAGTCCGCCGCCTGGGGGTTTTTGAAGGCGGGAAAACCATTTCCGGGGTCGGTGTGGGCTGTAGAGGACCGCAAGGGGTCGGGCGACGGGCGGTGGCCTCGGTCCATGTCCGGCAGCGTCGGCCGGCTTCCCTACCGGCCCAAACTCGCAGATTTCTTGTTCTAGAGCATCAGTGACTCATGGCAACGGTCTCATGCAAGCAAAAGAGCTTCAAAACGTCCCCAACCACCAAGTCACCGTGCGCCCTAGCTCGAAAACTGGCGGCCGAAGCTAAAACTCGAAGAACACCGTCGAGGCTCTATGATTCTTCTGGATTTTTGATGTCAGTGACTCACAAGGGGGTCTCTAGCCTATACCATGATCAGCATGAGCAAAGAAAAGCTATTGATCACGAATTTTGGGAAATTCCCCAACCACGGCTTATGGACACCTTGTCGGTTTTCTAGAAATTCCCGGGGCTACTGTGGATGAATTGCCTAGGGTTTTTGGCAGCGTGAAGAGAAGAGAGTGGCGCACCTTTTCGCTGTTCAGTCCTCGGTGTGATACTCCCTGTATCGCCGGGGCGTTGAGGAGGCACGGCGGCGGCTTGAACCGAAGCTCCACGGCAAATTCCTGCTGTGAACCGTGCACAAAGGCTGGTGAATCAGTTTGGGTAGCTCGAGGAGGATCAGTGGGTTCTTGCGCATGTTTCCACGAGCTCAGATGGCCATGCGAAGGACGAGCGGCGCCCAGCGAGGATCGGTGCTGAGGTTCGGTCGAGCGGCGGGTCTCTGTGTTCGGGCGAGGAGCGAATAGAGCCCGAGTGGGGGTCGGCTGGGGCAAAAGATCACGCTGAGACGTGATGACTGACGCTAGGAGGTCACCAGCGCGAGGGGTTTTCACAAGGAGGTGGCTCGGCGGTCGCCGCGGCGTCGCCCGGAGAAGGTCTCTGCCGCTCGAGTGAAACAGAAAGATTTCTTCGAGGGTAAGTTTGAATGTTACTATGACATGTGGGGTCCACCCCCCTTCTTATCCCCAAAACTCTCACAAACATCTCCAAATCTTGGCACATTGCAAATTTCAGCTATGAGGGACTCAAATTCAAAAGCCATTTGGCAATTTGACCAGTTTTGCCTCAGTTTCAAATTTGGATTCAAATTTCGGTGAAATTCACAAGTCCCTTTGATATACATATCAAAGCACCTCCAAATTTGCTCAAAATTTGCCTTCCTCATAATTTGGACCTGATGAATTCAAATATGCCATCTGATCCTTGAGTTGGCCATTGCAACTGCAAATTTTCAAACAACAGTTTGAATTTCCTTTTTGGAAAGGGCCTTCTTTGCCTTGAAGTAAACCATTTAATTCAAACTGAATCTTTAAGTCCTCTTTGGATGATGACCCATCTGAATTTGGGTGAAAAACTATGGTTTGCTCCTAGCCCATGCTTGATCAATCTTGGTCCCAAGCTGAACCTCACAAGTTCAGTTTGACCATGCCCCTCAAATTTGAATTCGAAGGTGATCTCAAACAATGCTTTGAACACAGGGTATATGAGCTCCAAATTTCTCCAAATTTAGAACTTAAGCTCTTTTACAACTGAGGACTGCGAAGGTCATCTCACATATAGGCCTTTGGACCATCTGAACATGAATGCTTTGCAAGGGTTCAAAAATGGGGTTTAAATTTCCCTCCCCTCTGCTCATAGAGAATGTGCCTATGAGTTAGGTTTTTGGGAGTGAAATTCTTCCCTAGGTTAACATGTGTTCAGTATGAGCTAAAGAACATTTTAGCTCTCCCCAAATGTCCATGTTTGAGTTTATCATTTCATGTGACATAACTCAAGTCATTCCCTTGCCTTAACATGTTTTGAATTCAGCATGACCTCAACATGATCATAATCCATTCCTTTTTAGCTCACCCTCAAATCAGAAGGTTGCCACCATTATCTCCTCAATTTCAAGTGTATGAGGTTCCATGTGTATACAAAAGTTTGGCGGCAATTTGAGCTGAGCCTTTGGATCTAAAGACCTTATCTTTATTCTTTCTCATCCACATGTATGATACACATGAGTTTAACTTCACCTTGGTCCATCACATTCAAATGAATGCTTGAACCCGTGTTGTTGAACCTCACGTAGACCATCTCATGTAAGAAAGTTTTTGTAAGTCCCATTTTTCATGAACCAGAAGCACGATGACGTTCAATCACCCATTTCTTTGCATTCATGTTTTTGGGACTTTTACATTCCTCCCCCCTTAAAAAGAATCTCGTCCCGAGATTCCAAAGAAAAACGAAGCGGGAGAGGTAATTTCAATCTGCATGATGATAGAAGTTTCGGATCTTTTTATCGATAGTCCGAACCGGTTGTTCGGTGTAGGTATGATCCGGCTCCAACTCGTCGATTTCTTGGTGCGGACGGCAATGGTAGCTTTAAAGTACTTCCGTAGCTGCGACACATGAAATATGTCGTAAATACCAGCAAAGTTTGCCGGTAGTTCCAGCCGGTAAGCTACGGGTCCACACTTTTCCGTGAAAGCAAATGGATCTAAGGCTCGGGAAGCAAAATCTCCCCTTTACATCGGACCGGTGAATTCCATTCATCGGAGACACGCAAAGACAACGTGTTCTCCACCGTCGAAATGCAACGGTCTATGCCTTTGACCATCGTGACTTTTCTGTCGGGCTTGTATAGCCTCCAAGTTTGCTTCTATTGTCCGAACTCGGTCATCGAGCTTCGTTGACAATCAACCCTGAACAGTACTCTTGCACCGTACTCACACCACTTCCGCGGTGTGCGACATTTCCGGCTGTAGAGCTTCATCTTACGAGGTATAACTGTATGGTCCTTAAACCATAGAGTACCCTCATTGTCCTTCCTGAACCACCTCATCTCTCCATTGTCTATTCCCATCTGTAGGTGAGACATACCCTTGTCTCTCCTTTGCACTTCAGCAATCTCTCATCATATTGATGGAATGGGAGCAGTGTTATAAGGTACTCCATACAGAATGACACGGAGACTGGGTTTTTCTTCTTCTAACTCAGCATTCGCCAAGTTGTGAACGTGGCCTTTCCGACTAAATGTGTCGGTAACCGCGTTCACTTTTCCCGGATGATAGTGGATCTTGATGTCATACTGTCTTATGAGCCCCAACCATCTTCGAGAACACCCTGGCATCAACTAGTTGATCAGTTAAATCATCGATGCGGGGCAGGGTCCTTATTCTTTATAATGACGGCATTGAGCGAACGATAATCAACACTTAATCTTAGTGTCTGGTCGCTCTTCTTAACGAAAAGCGCAGAGCAACTCCAAGATCATGAGCTTGGTCGTATAAAACCTTTGCTCATAAGTTCACTTAGTTGCTCCTTCAACTCCGCTAGTTCATTGGGTGCCATCTTATACAGCCTTCGTAAAATCGGTGTTGTTTCCGGCGTCAGTTCAATTCTGAACTTGACGTCTCGTTACCCGGCATGCCTGGTAACTCATCAGAAACGCATCAGTTCTTCACGTCCCACCGGAAACTCCTCGAGTTTAATCACTTCCGTGGGATAGGCCTAACCCGATCTCTTTGCTGTACAGAACGGACTCTTCTGCCCTCACCCAGCTTTTGATCCGTTTAACAGCATTTTCATAACTCCAGTTGAATACCAACGTTAAATTTAACTTCAGTATCTTTCCAACGAGTAATCAAACGCTTCCAGAATATCTCTGGATCAAAAGTTATGATTTCTCAAAGTTGACAGAATTCCTGGATAAAATTTGCCAGCATCACCTTTGTATGTGGCTACTTTTATCACAGTTGTATATGAAAATACAATAAGAATCTGCGCAAACTTTGAACTACAACAATGTTTCAAATTTCATAACCTTTCCAACGGTGTATCATAGGCTCCTTAAGGATTTTCCTACAGGAAGTTATGGCTTAAAAACAGAAAGGTCCAGAGAGGTTTTTGCTACTGTCCTTGTTCTGAACAGTTTGCCTTCAACTGGACTTTTCACCCACTTAACGTGTGATTTTGCTCTGGAGGTCTACAAAGAAGTTGTAGAGCACTTGAAAATATTTCCATAACTGTATCATACACCATAATTGGGTCAAGCTACGCAGAGTTATGCTCTGTTAAAGTCCAGCAAGAATTTCTGCCAGAAACAGAGCACTCTGTTTTTGAAAACTTTGACACCTAGTTATACTCTCATTTGAATCTTAGCTCAAAATAAGAGTTCAGTAACTAATATTTGTTTCAAACTTCCATTTTTTATCGAAAGTTAGTTCATGAATCATTTCTTCATAGGGAAGAGGATTATATGTTTAGTATGGTGTCGATGCACCGTAAGAATCATGTCGGTACTACGTTACCTCACCAAAAGAAAAATCCTACCCGGGTTATACTGGCATATATGTAATATCAGTGGCACTAAGACGGTCTCTCGCACACGTGTACTACACGGGATACGTACGTGGTTAGTACCTGCAGAAGAACACGCAATAGTGGTGCACTCAAAGGTTGTTTCATTTCAGGCAGTTCCATATTTGAAAGTAAATACAAACGCCCGTATCATTGCCATACGGCCGTCCTTGAGTTAAGCCACATCTCAAGGTACGTCATCGTGTTTCTACACCACACGACGGTGAACCCGAGTATATCATGAACGGGTCATCACGGTTGGGAATGTTATCAACCCAACGGATACCACCTACTGCCCTGCAGGGCACGCCGATGGCAAGCGCTGCGTATGTCCTCCTGGGCTACTTCCAGACGAACACACTCTCACGTTACTGACCACGCGATGGGGTCTCCACTTACTTGCCTAATGCACGCTAGGGATCAGCGTTTCATATGAACTCAGGAACATAAAGAGTCCAAGAGTTTCATATTAACATCTCACACCAGGCTGTGAGACCTTTCCCTGAACCACATTCCTCGTCAGGGGAGCTAACCGAAATTGAACTGCTTTCGGTGGCGTTCCTTACCATTCTTACCTGGACGTAGGTGCGTCGTTACATAATCAAAGTTTAAAATTATAACAAGTATGTTAGTCCTGCCACTTTAAGTAACTATACTACTATAGTCCTTATGTGGGCCTAATACCGTTTCCTCATCGTATCCTAAGTTTTTGTTGTAATACGATCCTTATTGCGTGCGCTATTACCAATGCGGCTCCGATACCACGCTGACGGGGCCCGGTCCCGATCACGGGGCCTTGCCGCCTCGCCCGGGAATCGCATTGGGTGGTGCCGTGTTATGTGGCACCCAACAGCACACATTTAAGGAACAATGTATTACATAAATCAAAGCGGAAGCTTACAAATGTTCTTTGTAAATAATTTACATAAAGTAGCTACAGCGGAAGTATATAAACAGCTCACGTCGAATAACTAAGAAGCACTCGAGAAGAGGTCCAGCCCGCGGACTCCTCTCGCTAGCAACACAAAGACATGGCAGCGGCTAGGTTCTCCAAGTGTGACATGAATCTGAAGTTTCTGAGTCTAACCGGACAACCTTCTTTATAGCATCGAGGTTTACCTGCAAAACCACTTATATAGCAAGAGTGAGCACAAAGGCTCAGCAAGACTTAACCGTCTCTCCTAAAGCATGCAACTCTACATGAGGGTAACCTAAGACCTAATCCTGTAGTTTGCGAACAGACTCGCCTACGAGTTCATCCTTAACTTTCAGATTTTAGCCATAATAGTAGTGACCTTGTGCCCAGCAACATTGGAACTCCACAATTAAACAAGAAATGCTTCATTCCAATGTTACTTGTCCTAAGGTAGAAAATAACTTTAGTTTGCTCTATCTCTACTTCAAACAGGGTTTTCATGCAATTTCCAATTATCATAACAGCATTTAAAACTTTGCAAACTATTCCCACACAACTTGATTACTACGTCACAGCGCAGTGAGCAAGCGGTACTCATAACCGCGAGGGACGGTGATTCGAATCAAACACTACCCGGATAACTCGACACATACGCCAGCCTCTGAAGACCCAAATCTGGCGTCCTTCATTACGTCGTATGTGGCAACCTTTCGCAGGACACTAGACTGTAGAACCGGTCGCGCCGTCTCGGGCTCATAGGTCTAACGAGACGATGTGGTATGCCTCTACAATCCAGTGAACCTGGTACATCGGTTTCCTGGTTCCCATATATCAGTAAGCATCCGGTACACAACTCAATACTTGCTCCCAGGGCCGGATACGCTTCGGTCCTTAACCGACACAGGCACAGCTACTCGACCAAGACCTCGTCTTGTCGCTACTTAACCCTCCTGCCCGGTCTCATCTTTAGAAATGTAAACTTTAGTTTGCCTCTCTTTCCAACCACCCTTATGTGACCCTGAAATAAAGCTCGCGAGTAGATTCCAACTACTCGTCTTCTACCGGATGTACTAGCCTATTTAGCATGGCCTTCTTCTATAGCTATGACACCTTCTACCCTTGACCCCAAGGTTCATTTTTGGTTATGCAACTGGGGTATAAAACATCCTTGACCTAATGCACATACCAATTTTTGACCCATAGTAGTGAACAAAGGAAAAACTTTAAAAACAACTTAAGTGCAAACTGGGGCTTGCCTTGGTTTTGCAGGTGACTAAAGTCAGATAATATGAGGTTAGTTGCTGATGTCTTGAAGTTCAACTCCTGCCCTTCTTGCTCCTTGATCCAAGCTTAATTTCTCCTTCTTCACTTTCCACGTTTTATCACTACACGTTATGAATATGTATACATGTTTGATTAGAAAACCTTGGCTAACAAGTTCTAAAGACAAGTTTAAAACTGGAACTCGGTTTAGGAATTTAAAATGACACTGGGGCTAGTGGTTTGGTTTGGGTGAAGCAACATGATCAAGTGATAATTACATTTCATCACTTGTGTGCTACTCATCTAAATAGGTCGAACAGGATAGTGGTGATCCAGAGCTCCAATGGAGCTGAAAATTTTCATGTGAGTTCCTTGTCACAAGAAAGTCCTCTGCTCATTTCCATTCAGGCACTTTGAGTGGTTGCAATAATCCCGCGGGTCCTTGATGTTCTACTTTCACCAACTAACATGTGTCACATAGGGCAACATGTTCCGCGACATCTCGCTTCATGCCATACCACCAATACCTACTCTTGAGGTCATGATACATCTTCGTACTCCCAGGATGAACGGAATAGTCGGAATCATGAGCCTCCTTCAAAATCAATTCACGGATCTCCTTCACTTCAGGCACACATATCCTTTTCCCGTGCCACACCGTACCTTGTTCATCCTCTGTGAAACCAGGGGCTTTATTATCCTTGATGAGTTCTCTGATCTCTTGTATCTTCTCATCATTCTTTTGGCCATCGCGTATGTCTTGCTCTAATATGGAGTCCACTTCCATGGCGACGGCCTCACCACTATTCACCAGACATAGATTGAGTTTTACAACCTCTTCCTTTAGTTCTGTAGGCATGTCCTTCAAGCTCAATCTATTGACCTGCACCTTCCGGCTTAAAGCATATGCCACGACGTTCGCTTTCCCAGGATGATAGTTAATGCCCACATCAAAGTCGTGGATTAGCTCAATCCATCTCCTTTGTCTGAGGTTGAGATCTGGCTGCGTGAAAATATACTTTAAGCTCTTATGATCCGTATATATCTCTGTCCTCTTCCCCATCAAGTAGTGCCGCCAAATCTTCAACGTGTGTACCACTGTGGCTAGTTCTAGGTCATGTGTAGGATAGTTCTTCTCGTGTTTCCGGAGCTGCCGGGACGCATAAGCTATGACATGCCCCTCTTGCATGAGAACACATCCCAACCCGTTTCCAGAGGCATCGCAGTACACCAAAAAGTTCTTCTGCATATCTGGCATAACTAGCACTGGGGCTGTTGTCAATCTTTTCTTCAGTTCTTGAAAACTCTTCTCGCACTGCGGTGTCCATGTGAATGTGATTCCCTTCTCCAACAATTTGGTGAGGGGTCTCGAAATTTTAGAGAAACCCTCGATAAATCGTCGATAATACCCAGCCAATCCTAAGAAGCTTCGAACTTCCCTGACATTCTCAGGGGTCTTCCACTTCTATACATCCTCGATCTTGGCGGGATCTACGGAGATTCCTCCCTCCGAGATTATATGTCCTAAGAAGGGCACTCTCTTCAACCAAAATTCACACTTGCTCAGCTTGGCATATAGTTGGTGTTCTCTCAGTTTTTGCAACACCAACCTTAGATGTCCCTCATGTTCTTCTTCATCTTTGGAGAAGACGAGAATGTCGTCAATGAAAACCACCACAAATTTGTCCAGATATACCATGAATACCTTGTTCATGAGATACGTGAAGTATCCCGGGGCATTAGTTAGCCCGAAAGGCATGACAGTGTATTCATACAGTTCGTACCGAGATACGAAAGCGGTCTTTGGAATATCAGTTTGCCTTATCTTAAGTTGGTGGTATCCCGACCTGAGATCAATTTTTGAGAACACACAAGCTCCCCTCAACTGATCAAACAAGTCTCCAATGCGGGGTAATGGGTACTTGTTCTTGATGGTTACTTCATTCAACGCACGGTAGTCTACGCACAACCTTTGGGTTCCGTCCTTCTTGGGCACAAATATCACTGGAGCTCCCCAGGGGGAGGAACTAGGACGAATGTACCCCTTCTCTGTCAATTCTCTCAAATGTTCCTTGAGTTCTTCCAGCTATTTGGAGTCCATCCGATAGGGCCTCTTGTATATCGGAGCTGTTCCAGGTACTAGCTCAATCGCGAATTCCACTTCACGATCGGGGGCCATACCTGGCAACTCCTCCGGAAAAACATCGGGATATTCCATGATGATCCTGATCTCCTCCACTTCCACCTCAACTTGATTGAGTTTAATGTCCCTCCTAGGCTCTTGTATGGTTATGAACTTTACTCTTGTGCCACTAGGGTGAGTTAGTTCCACCGTTCTTGTCGAACAATGGATGATCCCTTTGTGTTTGGTCAACCAATCCATACCCAAAATAATATCTATCCCTTGTGAGTCTATCACTATGAGGTTTGCAGCAAATACTACCCCATTAATGTCTAGATTCACCTTGGGACACACTTGTCTTGTCCTTATCTCTCCCCCTGGAGAGTTTACTGCTAGCATATGGTTCATTTGTGTTGTTGCTAGATCATGCTTCTTAACAAACCCTTGAGCAATGAACGAGTGGGTAGCACCAGAATCGAACAACAGGGTTGCAATGTGTAAATTGGCAGGAAACTTACCAACTAGCACGTCAGGTGCCTCTTGCGCCTCCTCCATGGTCACGTGGTTCACCCGTCCTCGCATCACATTCTGCTGTTGCTGCTGCATGGGATTCTTCTTTGGGCACTTATGAGCGTAGTGCCCCACTTCACCACAGTTGAAGAATTGCACCCCAACCTTAGGTGTCTGGCCTTTGTTGTCTTGGGGTTGGTTTTGTGGTCCCTTCACTGCTGGTCGAGGTTGATATGTGGAACGAGGCTGCTGTACAAACTGACGCTGCGGCTATGCTGGTGCTGATGGAGGCCTGAAATTTGGGTTGTACCCTCTGGGTGTTGAGTAGGGTACCACAGCACGGCTCGTCTGCCCTGCGGGTGGTTGCATCAGTCGTGGGCGTGTGTTGCTACCCGAGGCTTGGTGTGACCATCCCGCCTTCCTCTTGTTTTCATTTTCCAAGGCCTTCAGCTTCCTCTCCACAACAAATGCTTTGTCCACCATCTTTTGGAAGCTTTCATACTCGTTGGAGGACATTGCACACTGCATTTCCGCAGTTAGTCCTTCCACAAAGCAGTCCTGTTTCTGCTCATCAGTCTCGATGTCCCGTGGTGCATAACGGGATAGTTGGGTGAATTTAGTGAGGTATTCCCTCACGGTCATGTTTCCTTGCTGCTGCCCCAAGAACTCCTTTCTCTTGTTTTTGAGTTTACCCCTTGGTATGTAATGGTTGTGAAAACTGCGCTTGAACTCTTCCCAAGTGATGTTCTCAGGGTCATGATGGGCGGCCACGTAAGCGGTCCACCAATCAGCAGCAGGTCCATGCAATTGGTGAGAGACAAACAGCACCCTCTCATACCCTTGGCATTGTATGATCTTCATCTTGCTTTCAATGGTCTTTAGCCAATCATCTGCCTCCAGAGGTTCAGCAGCACTTGCAAACTTTGGAGGTTGGGTCCCTAGAAACTCATTCAACCTTGGTTGGCGTGGTGCAGCTTGTGGAGGTGGAACTTGGTGCAAGTTGGCCACCACTTGAGTTAGGCTCTGGATGAGTTGATTCTAATTTTCAAGCATTTGGTGGATGGATCAACTCCTTCACGGCGACCACCTCTGTCTTGTCCTCTAGAAAGATGAGGGTTGCCGGCCTCATCACTGTTGTTGGCGGGGTTGGCACCACGACCCTTTCCTCTTCCGGCCATCTATCATGATCAACCAAATGTTAATTTAAAACATTTCATATTAAATTCCCAATTTGCTTGTTTAAACATAAACTCCTGAGGTCTTATTATATTAACATTTTCTGAGGGTTTCACGTCTCACGCGAAAATAAATGCACTCTTAATTCATAGGGGTTCACACATCAAAGCAAAGCAACCTAAAGACGAGGTTGCGGACAAATGCCCATGGCTTCCACAACTCATGTCACACACCAAACATTAACACACCATTAACTAAAGTATTGACTTGACTACTCGATAACCTGCTAAACTAAGGGAAATGACTCTACACGACTCATATCACTGAGCTGGCTCCTCGGGATCTTCCTCATTATTGCGGCTGCCCTCTGACTCCGCTTTGGGTGGGGAAGCTGCTGGTGGAGAAGTGCGGCGACGCCTGCTCGCCCGGCGGTCTGGGGAGTCAGGAGTCCACGTGTCATTCATGGTGAAACACAGTTCAATCCCATCTCCTCTTTCTCTCGCCCTCAAGCTGGCGCGAAGCAATGCCTCGGTCTCCTTCAGGGTGTCCCGAACATCGTGAAGCTCCTGCTGACACTCCTGCAGTCGAGTGCTGAGCATAGCAGCATCCTCCAAGCACAGGTCCATGTGCTCATGGGAAGTCCCCTGCTGCACTGGCGGGTACTTGTACTCCGCGGTACCACTCTCACGCTGGAGGACATACATGTACTCAGTTCTGTCCAGTTGGCGACGGTAGATGTAACTCTGGTAGGTGATGGCCTCCCAGGTGATATCCCTCTCGGCATCAACCTGTGTCGCTCGACAAGCTAGAGAGCGGTGGATCTTGAGCAGCTGATCTTCATGGGTAATCCTCATTTTTGAACTCCATTCTTCCCGCTTCTCACGGATGGTCCGGGTGGAGCTGTAATGTATGATTAGCTTGCCCGTATTGCCGGTAGCGTGGAGCATACGCCGTAGACGACGCAACAAGCCTCCCACTCCCATACGCCGTAGGAGTGGTACGTCACCGGACGATTCTCCTCTCTTAGGGCAAGGGCAACTACAGGAACTCTCCCTCCGGTTGACTTGCGGGCGGTGCGGATCATGCGAACCATCTAAAACATAAAGCATTTAAAATTAAGTTAGATAAGATTTAAATAAAAATCGTATTTTGAATAAAGTTGGGGCAAGGTGAATAAAGTGACCCATTAAATAACACTTTTCAACCCACACCTTTGTAAAATAGTTTTTAAGAAAATAGGGTCCTTAAATACGTCCATTTCTACCTAGGTCCACTTTCCTACGGGCAACCTTGCCTCTGATACCACTTCTGTCACACCCGGTTTCTCCGAAGAACAACCGAGTGAATATCACATGTATGCCAGGATCATTTTCTCATACATGTGATGACAAATAGTGAAGCATCATTTATTACAAGCCAGGTGTCGAATATAAATAAGTCTTACATAGCATATGTCTCGATGGACGATAATAAGTTCATAACAAGTAAATAAAATAGCAGCGGAATATTATTCTTGTGGGCTCCGTCACAGGCGTTGCCTGGGGGACTCCATGAACCTAGAATCCTCAACTTCCCAACCCATCATCGAAATCAAATAACCATAACATCAATTCCAATGTTAAGCTCCCCGCTTAACATCCTCAACTTCCAAAGCCATCATCCTCTAATCATGAATAAGTCCAAGCCGCTCTTGACCGTGAGCACGGCTGTCATGATAGTTTTGACTCTGCAGAGTTTGCACCACTGTACCTGCATGTAGTGATTTCATCCCCCGTTGCCGGGTGGACTAAAAGAACCTCCATTATGCCAGTGGCTACGAACCACATTCACACTTCCCAGGTGTGTAGCCAGGAGATCACTACGAAGCCTTTACAAAGGGATTCCCGACGAGCGTGGGCCCACTGAGGTTTCACCCCTAACAGCATACAAGAGGCTCCAACCCCGCTGCAGTGGCCCCCTCTTGAGCCTTGCGGTTCATATGGTAGTCCAGCTGACACCTATTCCCCGCACCATCCAAAACACCCATACTACGCCGGGGATACACCTAATTAATTGGCCAAGCTGCCCCATCTCAGCATGTGGTTGGCACGGTAAAGCCAGGTTACATGCTCCATGAACCGGTCCTTAGGATCCAGGCAAGTACTAAACACAAACCCGAGTCTCGTGCACCCAGCACCAACCAAATCATCCAACTTGCCTCGATCCCTACCTCTACATTACTCATAATATCTCATTCAAGAGTAAGGTAAATAAATTGATGATCTCATATCCTAATTATCCCATTCTAAGCATGGCTAAGCATAAGCATATAAATAAATGACATGATAAAATAAATCCCAAGCCAAGCTACAAGGAAACAAGGTAATGCAATTCTAGGGAAACTTCCTAACATGGGTTTCATATTTCAATTGACAATGCAAATAATTCTATCTACACATCCTAACATAGGATCAAAGTGGTCAAGGACACTTGCCTTCTTCCTGCTGCTCTGGAATGGAAAGTCTTGGTCTTGGAAAGGGAGAACTTGCTCTGGGGCAGGTTCTACTCATGCCAATACACATAGCAAAAGAAAACAACAATCCATAAGACATAGTTCACACTTTCACTTCATACAAACCACACATACATACCTATGAAAGTCATTCACATTTCTAAGTGTTGTGGTTACTCTACATGTGTTGATTTTTGGCCTACATGCACTTTTAAACATATGTATATGATTTCTAACTTTTGTATTCAGATTTCTGTTTGCACACTATATATATGAGTTTCTAATTTGAACAAATCCTTTATATTTGATTAATACACTTCTTAGCTACCAAGTTTGCATGAAAGGTAATTTCCTACTCCAAATAGGTTTTCAGATCTTCTACCAAATTCGAAAAACTGAAGTTTTTGGATTTGGAGACTTCATTTATCATTTTCTAATTATGCATACCTATTTTCCTATATTTTTCAGATTTATTTTCTATGCCTAAAAGTGAGTTTTAATATTAAATAGTAGAACATATCATCTAAACAGAATAGGTTCTGATCTAAAATATTAAATAATATATTTTTGAACTTCTCCCCTGATGTGAACTAATTCAAATTTATTTTATCTGTTTTCAGAATTATTTCCTAGCCTAAAAATGTGTTTCTAGAACTAATAAATATGAACAACATTTAGACAGATGTCATTTCAGCCTAAAATCTATTTTTAACTCATTCTAAAGTTTTTCAAGTGCTAGGAGAGTTTAAATTTGAATTTGCACATGTGTTTGCCTTACCTTTTAAATTTAAATCCTAGTCACATTTTCAAATTTCTAAATTTAATATCATATAGGGTTAAAAAGGTAAGTCTACCCTACTGCAGGGCCTAATTTGCTATTTCATAAATTTCTAGGGGTTTAACTACACATAAACGAGGTGTTTTCCTAATTTTTATTAAGTCCAGGGGCTAAAACTGATTTTTAAATGAATTTACACGAATTTCTGAAGTTCCAGGGGCTAGATCAGAAATTTCCGGGGCTAGCTCGTGTTTTCCGAGATCCCCAAGGGGTAGCGCGTAAGAATTCTGGCCTTTATAACGCGGGGCTGATGTGGACCGTCCGATTTAAAGTGGACGGCTCAGATTAGATCATCGAACCGGTACGCGCGGGTTTTAATTCTACCGTGCGATTTAAAATAGACGGCCCTCAAGGGGCCACGTCGCCCTGGCCGTAGCCAGCCCGTGCGCTCGGCGGTGGGGGGTGGCGATCTCGCCGGCGCAGCCTCGGCTTTTGCCGCTACAGTTAGAACTCGCATCTTTTTGCATGGATCGGCTGCGGAGGGGTAGGGGACGCTCACCGAGGGGTTTTACAGCACTCGGAGGTCATGGAAGTCGGTCGGCGGCGAGCTTCAACAGCGACGATCTTCGGTGCACGTCGGAACAGATGCTAGGGCGCGAAACTTGTAGCTTCCTTCACATGCAGGGCTCCCTGGGGGCGGTGGAGCACGATCAGCGCGTTAGATCAGATAATCCGAGCAATGATCGAAAGAAAACGGGGATTAAATCTTCGGTTCTCATCGGAGAGAAGAACAGCCGATTGGGGGGGGGGGAGGGCGATTGTCGGCATTTATATAGGCGAGGGAGGGCGGCGGTCTGTTGGGATCGAGTTGGAGACGTCCGGGACCAGAATTCAGGCTGGGGGCGCGGGTTTCCGGAGTTCATTGCGATCGGGCGCGGGGAAGAGTCCGGCCGGTTGGGGCGCGCGGGAGGTAGGAGATGACACGCGGGCCCCGCGTGTCAGTGAGAGGAAGAGAGGACGCGCGGGGGGGGGGGGGAATAGTGGGCCGGCTGGCGGGTTTCGGCCCACTGGCCGGCTGGGATTTTCTTTTTCTTTTTCCTTTTCTTTTCTGTTTTGATTTGAATTTGAATTCCAGTTTGAATCTGAATTTCTGCACCACATGCAATACGTCCAAAAAATTTTAAACCTCCCTATTTAGCAGATTTTGGGTTGTTACAGTAGACCATCTCATGTAAGAAAGTTTTTGTAAGTCCTATTTTTCATGAACCAAAAACACGATGACGTTCAATCACCCATTTCTTTGCATTCACGTTTTTGGGACTTTTACAACAATCTAGCAACTTACCTAATTAGTCAGCTAAGCCGCACCCATATTTGGCCTTGTGGTGGCACTGTATTCCTAGCATGGTTCGCATGAACCGGTCCTTAGATCTACGGCAAGTAAACCACCATCTCATTCTACCTCATCCACAAAACTAATCTTGCCTAGATCTCCCTCCGATTCATGTTCATTAACATCAAGTTCTCATTATCATTACTCATACGAGTGCAGTTAGCTAGACACATTCTATCGCTTCCCATATCCCGTAGATTAGCGAAGCAAAAAGTAAAAACGACCATACCCGACTCATCAACTGTCCCGGCGACAAGGGTGGTTAACAAAACTAGTAAACTCCTATGAAAGGGTTTCCCATCATGTTGACTCAAGCACACACACCTTTTCGCAAACAAAACAGCTTTAAAAACATGGGATCAATATGGTCAAGGGGCACTTGCCTTGTTCTTGCGGCTTCTGTTGCTCTTGGATTTTGAAGTCTTGGTGCTGAAATCCTTCGTAGATAGCTCCCTGAGCTTGTACTTCTATTTATGATCACGCACATACAAGATTCATAGCAATCAATCATCATGCACAAACTTTACTCAGGATGCAATGGTGCATATGCAGGCTAATCCTATGGTGTTGTTTTATTAGATCGGTTTGTACGTGTTTTTGCATATCTTGCATGGGTTTTTATGATAAATAAAGGTGTAAATATCAAATATGGACGTGGCGATGATCTCGTCACAAGATCTAGATCAAACCGATCAACACGTGATGTGTCCACACGGAAAAGCTTCTGTTCGAAGGGATCAAAGAACATATGCAAAGAAAACACGATGACGTCATAAGGTCGTAATGGAGACCTACCTTACTTCCTTTGGGTCCTTCCTCCTAGCAAGAACAGATCGTTGGCTCTCCTCCGGCGATGGCGATCGTGGTCCGGGCTCGTCGGCGGTCTCTCCGGTGGTCAAATTTCAGCGAAAGGGTTTAGCTCGGCGAGTTTGGGACTAGGGCTTCTAAGTTTTCGGCTTAGAAAAGATGTTACGACCAAGGGGTTGTTTCGGGTTCTATTTATAACCAGAAAAAGAAGAGTCATACTCTGATCGGAATTCGAATAAGAGTCCTTTTCAAATTGTTTTGAATCTTAACAACTTATCTTCAATTAATTTGGTGCGGTAGCAACATGGAATTCGTGTCGGTTTCATTCCGTGTCGGTATTCCCGCGCGTACAGAAGAAAAAACCGCTTCAGATCTCGTCGCCTTCACGGTGATGAGCTCCGAAGGCTCCACGTGTCCTGCGGGGCCTGGGCTTCCCTTTTCCCCAGAGGCGGGCTCCAGTTGTGCCGCGTGTCAGGCGAGCGAGACCTCCCTCTTCCTCAGAGGCGAGCTCCACGTGTCTGGTGAGTCGGGACCTCCCCTCTCAACAGAGGCGAGCTCCGCGTATGCCACGTGTCAGTGCCGGACCTCCCCTCTCTTTGGAGGTGGCTCCGAGTGTGCCATGTGTCAATTCTGGACCTCCCCTCTCTTCGGAGGTGAGCTCCGATAGTGCCATGTGTCCGTTCTGGACCTCCCCTCTCTTCGGAGGTGAGCTCCGAGAATGCCACGTGTCAAGCAACGCCTATCTTCCTTACTTCTCGAAGACGAGCTCCGAGGTCGACACGTGTCCAACAGTGTCGGACCTCCCGGAGGTGAGCTCCGAAGGTGACACGTGTCCAATAGGACCGGACCTCTTGGAGGTGAGCTCCGGAGGTGACACGTGTTCAATAGGACCGGACCTCTCGGAAGTGAGCTCCGAGAGCGACACGTGTCCCGTGCGGCTGGTCCTCTCTTTTCCGCAGTGACTAGCTCCGAAGACGACACATGTCTTGCGGGGCTGGCCTCGCTCCTCCGCAGAGGCTAGCTCCGGGGGCAACACGTGTCCCACGGGGTCGGACCTCGCCCCTCCTGCAGGGACGAGCCCCCAGCCTGCCACATAGCAAGTTTTGCGGCGGACCTCTCCCCCTTTGCGGGGATGAGCTTCGAAGGCGCCACGTGGCCTGTGGACCGCGGGAGTTGTCTTCGGCGCTCTCGGTGAACATTTGCTCTTTTTGGCTATCTTTTTTATTCTTTCTCTGTTTCTACTTCTTTTAAAGTGTTTTCTCTATATAAAATATGAATGCATGCAGAAATCGAATTTGAGGGTGTCACACAAACATATTGGTCTGTGCTGTTGTATTTTTGTGGCCTCAACAGTTTTTGGTACTAGGATAATTGTGCCAAAGTTTAGGCTATATGTTCTCAACCTTCGAGCATAGAACACGTGAAATAAAGCCATTAAATCATCTTTAATCACGTCCTAGAAGACCTGATAGAACTCCACTAGGAATCCATCAGGGTCTAGTGCTTTATTATGCTCCATTTGAAATACAACCTTCTTAACTTCATCTAAGGTGAATTCGGCAGTTAGGAAGTCATTCTCCAATAACGAGACTTGGGGAGTACCATCTCGTCTTTCCATATTCATATGAAACAAACTCTCCTCTATATGACCAAAAACTTTCTTATAATAATTCTCTATATGTTTCATCAACCGATTCTCATCTGTTATATGCCTTTTCCCCACCTTGGAGATGATATATTTTACTCTTCCTATGTTTACCATTAACCACCAAATGAAAGTATTTAGTGTTTGAATCCCCTTCTAGCAAATATTTCAATTTAGCATGTTAATACCATTTTATCTCTTCTTCTCTTAATAATTTTGCAGGTTTATCTTGTAATTTTTGCTTTAGATCAATCTCGTCTGCTTCTAATAATACTTGCTCTGCCTTTTTGTCCAGTGTATCTATCTTATCTAGTAATTCTTTTTTTCTTTCTTATAGGCCCCACTTGTGTTTTTTGCATAACCTCTTAGATACTACCGCACCCTTCTTATTTTAGTTTGCCATGTATCCATGGTATATAGGCAATTTACCAGATCATCCCACAATGCCTGGATCATCGGTTTAAAACCATCTCTAAGTAACCATCCTAACTCAAATTTGAAACTAGGTGTGTTGGCATTTAGAGATTTGACCCCACGATCCAGTAATAAGGGAGTATGGTCCGAGATGTTTCTAGATAGCGCCCTAACTGTAGCTAGTGGATATTTGTTCTCCCAGTCTATAGACATGAGGATCCTATCTAACTTCTCGAATGTGGGGTTATGTAATGCATTAGCCCACGTATATTGTCTGTCAGACATCTGGATCTCTCTCAAGTCTAGCCCTTTAATAACAACGTTAAACATGAAAGACCATGTACCATTGAAACATCCTTTATTTTTCTCATGTGGGTACCTCATGATGTTGAAATCACCACCATTCAGTATTGGCAATGATTCTTTGGAACACATGTTGGCAAGTTCCGCTAGGAAATTCTCCTTAAACTGATTTCAGGTTGGTCCATATACAAAGATCAATGCCCACTTAAAATCATCTACCTTGTTACACAAGTGTACCTTAACATAATAATTCCCTTCATCTATAGCTCTGACATGGTATACATTTGTATCCATTCCGAGTATCATCCCTCCTGATCGTCCGTGTGGGTATTTGCAGTGCTAGATATAGTCCTTGCCCCCACATAAATTTTTCAAGAAAGCTGCTGTAAAATTGTTTGTGCTCGTTTCAGAGATACCTATGAACATTAGATTATACTCTCTAGTTAATTCAGATACATATCTGAATTTTTTTGGGTCTCTAAACCCGTTACTATTCCGTAATATTCCTTTCATTTTGATTATGATTATGTTTACGCTGTCTCCCCTTTCTTTTGATTCTAGTAGTAGGGTTGGGTATTGATTCTCTACTAACAGTAAGATTATCACAATCACTGTCAGTATCAACCACATTCTGTAAAATATCCGAACATATGTGGTTTAGAATAAAATTATCAAACTCCTCCTCCTCCTTCAATTGTTTCTCCTCTTCTTCTAAAGCCTCAATTTTCTTATCAACTACTATGTTTACTGCTAATCTAACTTTCTCATCACATTTTATATTTTTTATGGCATCTAAACAGGATTTTTGTCATAACCCGCCCTAATACCCACATTATGTAAATGATGCATAATCGTAATATTTGAATGATGTAGAAACGATAAAGATGAAAATGAATTCTAACCTTCATTTTTCTTGGCCTTTAATGTTTCAGCTCTTTTGCTGGGAGATTCATCACTCGAGGCAGCTTGGCACTTGCTACATCTAGCCGATGTGATATAGGGTGAAGCTTCTTGTATTGCCGCCAATTTCATCAATGACATTCGGTTCTCTTCACTCACCTGAATGCCTCCATCCTCGGCGAAAACTTCATCATCCACATTCACCAAGGACATTCGGTTTTGTTCTGCCCGAATATCCATATCATCACCCGTACCTTCAGCAGTAGCATTCGCCCCCTCACTAGCAAGTAACTCAAGCCCATAGTTTTCCTCTTGAGTAGAATGTTGGCGTCCATGATTATATCCAACAACATTTTTTACCTTTATCACTGTTATCTCCCTGTGTGGGCTAAGTTTTCATGTTTGCATTGAGGTCATTTGCCTCATTTTCATTATCATCTCCCAACAATTCATCATCCTCATAAGAATCCATGTCCATTGGGTCAGTGCTATTTCCTTGATCATTGCTCTCTCTGAACTTTAATTCATAAAGATATTCATCAATGACAATATTAACTGAAAAAGGAATAAGATTAGGATCAAGTACCATAACTAACATTCAACATTGTTCATGATTCCATGAGTACATCATGTCAACATCCTTTGTTACCCCGAGCACCGAACCCATAGCCCATATAACCGGGAATTCCTTTAATTCAGCCGACAGACCAGAGCGTTGGATCCAAACCTTGGGTAGTTTTGCCTTTGCCCCATTTCCTATTCCCTTTTCTTCAATTTTAAACTTCGCTTTGATAATCCTTGATTGCACTGTACCCCATTCAGCCACCCGTTTTAATTCATCTCTTGATGGAAACCTTAGTTTTAAACGTGTTACACCCCAAATCATCTACCTGCTAGGCCCATCTAGCCTGTATTAGTCTTTCTAGCTCAGCAATTATATTAGCAACTGCCAACCGACTCTCCACCACCCGAATGATAGCTTTTTTTGTATCATTCTTATTCATCTGCGATGTATACGGTATGTGAAAGAATCCTAAATCTTCCACTGCAAATCCGCATATTGCTGCCGGCTATCTAGCTGCCCTGTAAACTGGGCATCTCGGCTTGTTGTGTTGAGTGCTTTCACAAATCTCACAATAGAATTCCCTAACACATTCCTCCAGCGTATGTCCTTTGGTGAGACATCTATGATAGTATGGCTTATTCCAACTCCTCTCCTTCACATTCTTTGTAGATGACTCACGAACATCTAGTGGAGTTAAGATGGATGTTACCTTAGTTTCCTAGGTAACTGCATTGGCTTTGTTATCTGTGGCCATATTCTTGCCTGTCTCTCCATGAGAAGGTGTAGCCGAGCCAGCCACCGATGCAAAAGCTTGTTGCAAAAGTGCAACTGCATGTGCTAGGATGTTGAGTTGAATTGGAAGGTTCCCTCTCCGAGTTTATCTGCCATTGTTATTAATTTGCACCGATGATGGTCCTCTGAATTGCCCCCTGGTAGTTGTATATCAATCTTTCATTGGTGTTCATCCCTGTATTGGAGGTACCGAATTGTGTCATGCATTCATACATCTGAGGTCCACGATCAAAAGAGGTCCTGCTCCCAAAATGCTGACCCCCAAAACGTCAGTTAGAAAAAGAGCCATGAGTACCTCTTCTTACTTGATCTCCTCCTCCAATTCCTGGGTGAAACCCCTGTCGATACACGTTTCTGTTGATGTATCCTCCTTGTCCAGTCCCAGTGTTGAATCTATTGACTCCTTCACGGTCGAAACTCATGTTTCCACCATTCTCCGCCATGATCCGACTGGGAGAAGCCTCTATCATGACCTACAAGTATGTTTTGAAGCCAGCGACTGTGTGGTGCACTTTTGGAGCCTTTATTAGGGTTGAGGGTAAACCACTACGTGACCTTAGTGCCACCAGGCTTGAAACAGGCCGGTAAGGCGTCACCATATTTGTTTTGATCCTCATATCCCTTAAACTTGGCCCATCCTGAGTTCAGAGTTTTTTGAATTTTGAAGAGTCTATCAGATCCAGTAAATCCTCCCTGCCAATTATGCGTGATCAGATCAGGAGCTCTACACTCAGAATCGATCCATTATCCATTGATTTGCCACCGAATTTTGCTGGAGCAGATCAATGTTGTGCTTCTCCTCGTCATCCTAATTGGACAGGGCAAGGAACCTATTTCCCATCTTTGGATCTTCAACTCCATGATCTCTTCTCGGTTTTGATGTTGCAGCTATCGCCACTTCAACTGATCTTGCTGCTCTTTCAAAAGATAGATGATCTTCGTCTTGTTCTTGCTTATCAAATGCATTTGTTGGAGTCGGAGCAAGCGTTAATCTTCGAACTCTTGCGGCAAACTTCTTCTTTCCCATTCTGAAATCCTTTAATATAAGTCTTATGCACCATAATGATTGACGTGCATGCTACAGTACCATACAAATTGATTGCTCCACCCCTATTCCCCCACATATGGTCCACGAACAGAAAGAATTTAGATCCTACCTTGTTGTATGATCTTACCGTATCCTGACGATGGCGAGATCATACCTTTCCTGGCCGAATCTACGTGGAGAAAAAGCAGGATCATACCCTTCCTCCTGGTCGCCGCCTCAGGAGTAAGAGCTGTAAACGAACATGAACTCACACAGATGTTGCTGATTCACTCCTTAGTATATACAAAAGATAAAGGCTTAGGCGATGTTTTTTCGCTTGTTTTGTAGTAATACTCCCTCCATTTTGAATTATTTGACGTTGATTAGTTCAGCGTTAAATAATTCAAAACTGAGGAACCGGCGTCAAATAATTTAAAACGGAGGAGTAGTAGCTATCTGAATTGGCTAATCGCGTATTCAAGCGATATGCACGTTTCTCGCTTGTGGGTGAACTCTACTTGCCCTTTGGCCTCCGTGAACGAGCACTTTCTCCACCCATGCTTTACATGGTCAGTCAAACAAATGCATGCCCTCGTACCCGAGCAAATACATGGACAAATCAAGTCAAACTATGTATATGCTCCTGACGTCTCGTAGTAGCGACATTTCCCCCACAACAAAGCCATTGATGTGTTTTTCTAGTACCTGAATTACTTTCTGGCTTATGCAGGTATGGTACGCATTTGTATGCCTGTTGCTTCTTCCAACCCTAACAAGAGTATATGATCCTACCCTGACCCGTCTTTTTGCATTACCTGCTTGGCATCTCTTGAAATGCGATGAATTCGAAAAACAGAAAGTAGGAATCATCAAATTCAAACAGATCGAGCAGTGATGACACAGGATAGTATGATCTTATGATCTTATAGTTGTCCTGGGACCCTTTTACAGATAACAACGTAAATTTATTTCATTACCTTCAACTTGGACAACAGGCTCTAGTTGGACAGAATGTCACCGGCACCCAGACGCAACACGCAGAAGGGGACCAGGATGGCAGGGAGTAGGGGGATGTCATGTCTAACCTATTCTCCATTCACGAGCTTCTGACACGGTGGGACTCGCCGACAGCACTGCTATCGCTAAGCAGAGGAAGGAGAGAGGAGGAGAAATAGATCTATTTTATTCGACCTAATTCATTCGTGTAACAAATCAAAGGGGCAATAGCAGTTTGATTTGCTTTAGGGCAAGAATGCCATTTCATTAGGGGATGTCACATTATCAACTTCGAAACGGTAATTTGGCACACCTAATTGACAATGAGATGACAAAATCATGAGCAAAATTTTATAAGGATGTCAATTATGAATGTGCTCGTAAAAAGTCTAAATAGCTAAAAAGTATATGTAAGAATGGTAAATTTTAAATAATTCATTGTCAGGATCATAAAGATTATTCAATATACTATTCGAGCTGATCCTGAGTATAAATTTCAAAAGTATATAAAACATATAGGGTTTTATGAAACTAACGTTCTGTGGCTTTGATGTGGCATACGGAATACCTGTTTCTATTTCATTATAAAGAGCGAGAAAGGGAGCTCGAGCCGCACACACCCTCACGGTCGCACAAACTACACACGTCAGCCGCCGCCGCCGCCGCCGGAGCTCCCGTTCGCCTCCACCGGAGCTCCAGTTCGCCTCCACCTGCCGGGGGTCATGTCGAGCGGCCTGGATATGTCACTGGACGACCTCATCAAGCAGTCCAAGTCCCGGCCCAAGGCTAACCCTGCCTCCTCGTCGGGGCCCGCCCGCCGCGCTCCGCAGGCCGCCCGAGCTGCTCCCTACCCGCCGGCCGCCCCCAAGGTACGCCGCGAGCACCCTCATTGACCCGTGCTCCGGGCGCTTCTCTCCGTGAGAAAACCCTAACGCCGCCGCCGCCTGCCGGTCCCGTCCAGGCCCGCGCCGCTGATTCTCCTTACGGAATCTACGCCGACCACGTTGCCGCCCTTGCCGCTGCCGCGCCGGCCTCCGTGAGGTCGCTCGAAACGGGGGCGAAGCTGTACATCTCCAACCTCGACCCAGGTGTCACCATCGAGGACGTGCAGGTGCTACTCTTTCTCTTGTTGCTTGGCAGTTCAGTAAAAAGATATGCTAGTACTAGTGCTATGAAGTTTTGTCATTATCTAGAGTTACAGACGTTCTTCCCAGTGAACGAATCTAGCTGTACTAAGTTTACCATAATTATGTTTAATTATTTTATATCTGAATCGTGGTATCAATTACAATTTACTAGTTTCTAGTAGTTGGAAGCCTCTTGTTATGGGTTGGTCTAGTCTGTCTCTGAAGATTTAAAACTGCGATTGATGGGAATCTGGAACGAACTTGTTTTTTTCCTCATGTTGCCCTGGCTCCTTTGAAATTGATATGAGCCCACTCATTGTCAAAATTTATGTTTTTTTAATGGGAATTCGAAAATGGAGTTGAAAAATGAAAGTTAGTTGCATGTAGAATTGTAGATCATTAGGTTAGTGTTGTACATTATATATATATATATATAATCTGGTAATCGTATTTCTTAAGTTCTCAGATGCTCTAATTAACGTGAATGCCCACTCAAAACAGTCCAGTCAAGTGTAAAGATTGATTCAGAGCTCTTATTTTCTTTTTAACCTGAAGCCTTTATTTTTCTTTATATAAGCATGGACTTGAATCGTTAGTTTCTTTAAAGAACATAACCGTACTGGTTATATGTTCCAATGGAACTATGGATGAAAGACTTCCTTTGTACCATTTTTTCGGAATATATGATTCCTTATTTTGAAAGAATATAATTGATAATTTTGTGTTTAAATGGAGTTGTGGATTCCATACTTCCATGTAAAAGGTTCTCGCCATCCTAATTGTTGCCCATAAATAAGATTTTAATTTAAGACTTTTCTTCTTTAAATGCATAAACTAAATGTTTACATGATGGAATGAATTTTTCGGTGAATTCTTTTTTTTTCTTTTGTGGTAGTTGGTATAGTGTGATTCCTTCTTTTGAAAGAATGTTCTGGGTTGTAGGCCATACAGTTGCAATGCTCATTCTATTGTTGATATATGCAAATAAATTCAATAGCTTTTGGCCAAACATTTCCATTGTAGATAGATTGTCTTTCCTTTTGAATGGTATGTGTTTAACTGATGTAACAAATGTAAAATATATTCTTTATCGTTGATCAGTACTATACGTAACATGATAAATACTAAGATTAAGGACGCGAAAATAGCACAGTCAGGTTCCTCGTAAATGGACTTCCAAAGTGTTATATTTTGTAAACTGTTGCAAATATGATTGTTATCTTGTGATAAAAGTTAATGGTTCAAGTTTGCATCTCAGAGGAAAAGTACCAAAGTTTTAGTCTCCTTTCCTGAGAAACGTAACCTTGATTCATGCGATGGCAGCTAATGGGTTATGTTCTCTCATCAGGAACTCTTTTCGGAGGTTGGTCAGCTCAAGCATTATTCGGTTAACTATGACCAGAATGGTAGATCCAAGGTACCTTTTTAACTATGATCTTGCGTCTTTGCTTTCGCTAGCATTAGCATTTGGTCATATGAGACTTTCTTCGACCTTTTTTTGGCTAGGGAACTGCGGAAGTTGTCTTTGCAAGGAAAATGGATGCATTGGATGCTATCAAGAGATATGATGGTGTTCTACTTGATGGGAAGCCAATGAAGATAGAGTTAATTGGAAACAATTCTGAGCCAGCCCCAATGCCACCATTGATCCACAAATGTCCTTTGCAGAACTATGCTGAAATTCATAACAGGTTGGTTCCACTGATTTTTTTTATTATCCATTGTTTGGAATATTGGAATGGATAATAAAGAAAAGTCTAATATGACCACAATATGTGGGAGCCTTCGGCACTGGGTACGCCCATTGTTTGGAATATTTTAACTGTGTTATCATATGGTTTGCCCTTGTGCAGCAGTAAAGTTGTTGCCTTGTGACCATGAGGTCACGGGCTCGAGTCTTGGAAGCAAGCTTTTAAATTGCCGCCTGGACGCCTAGGCGCCGGCGGGGCGCCCAAGCGGACGGCCTGGCGCCCAGACGGCGGCGGTAGGCGGCGCCGGCAGGAGGGCAAAGGCGGCGGGCGAAGGGGCACGGGCGGGCGGCGGCGGGCGGGCGGTGCCCGCAGGCGGGCAGAGGCGGCGTGCGAAGGGGCGCGGGTGGGCGGGTGCGGTCGGGCAGGCGGGCTGGCGCGGTCAGGCAGGCGGGCTCGGTCGGGCGGTCGGCCTGATTAAGGAGGACCGTCAGATCTCATCCGACGGTCCTAATTTCAGATCAGGCCACATATATATCTAACAATCCCTCATGCCTAACCCTAACTCTTTCCTCCCTCCCTCACTCTCTTCCTCCACCGGCGGCCGGCAGAGAGCAACGGCGACATTGCTGCGCCGGCGAGGGCGGCAACGGCGGCAGCGAGGGCAGCAACGGCGAGGCGGTGGCAACAGCGGCCGCGACGACCCTGCTGTGACGGCGAGGGAGGAAATGGCGGCGGCAACCGCTGGCCAGGCGAGGCGCCCGGCCATGGCGTCCGGGCCGGAGCACCTGGACGCCTAGGCGACGCCTTTAAAATCTGCTTGGAAGTTGGAAACAGCCTGTTGCAAAAAAGAAAATGCAGGGAAGGACTGCATACAAAAGACCCAAGTGGGTCGGACCCTTCCCCGGACCCTGCGCAAGCCGGAGCTACATGCACCAGGCTGCCGTTTTTTATCATTGTTTTGCGCTGTGCAAAAACAGTGTCATAGTTATCCTTGCATCCATGGAAGAATTTTGTTTCACATCTGGATTGTCACTAAGAATACTTAAAATTACAGTTGGCTTCCTGCATAAATTAGGCAAGCGGGTGCATTAATCTACCAGTTTTATTTGGTCATTGTTTAGTTTAGGGAAAGAAATGTCAATGTTGTCATTTCTAGAGATGCTCATTTGTTATACTGCACCTGCAGGATAGCACAGTATGTTGTCGACTAGAAGTGTAGTGTTATTGTCCCTTTAGGGAGGGTTGTTGCAAATTGGATAGATGTAGGAACAGGAGACTGGCCCTGGACTTGCTGGCCTTGTGGTGGAGTGTGATTGGCTACCTCACTACCGAGGCAGTGTTTAGGAAGAGGGGAGAGGTATATGGAATTATGGATAATTTTTCTTTGATTTATTTATCAAAGTCCCTCCCTTTTATAACCTAAGGGTGGCATTAGCAACTCAATAACAACCTCAGACTAATCTGGAACGAAGCAAATCTTTAAGCAGCTAATGGAAGAGCCTGTGGATCGACTAACTTGTTTGCTAAGAAAAAGTCAAACATTGAACGAAGCAAATTTTATTTTCTGCCATGCTCATATTGCCTGTATTTTGGTTCTGCTTGCTTCAAAATTAAGCTGTATTTAAACAAATGCCTACAAGTTTTTCATGCTTATATGCTCATGCCTCTATATGCGACATGTTGGAAGACAGTACAGAGCTTTTCTTGCGGCAAGAATATGCCCACTATCTAAGTGTTAGCACCGTCTATACTGGATGGTTCAATAATATATGAAAAGTAAAGTACGAAATGGACAGTATGATAATAAATCAAGTTAGAGAAAGCAATACAAAATACATTACGTAACAGCAAAAGGTTGGTTCTACAGATCATGAAGCTCAAGAAACAAAGAGAAATCGGATATATCAAGACGAATAAAAAATCTGAAACTTCCTTTAGTCAATGAACTGAACATACCACCAGCAGTAGCAGTAGGTAGTCAAGGTAGCCTTTTCATAAGAACCCATTTCTCAAAAGCGTTGTAATACATCAGCACTTGCAAGTCTTGTCAGTAAATCTAGCATACCATCCTATGATTCAGTATAGCATCCCATCTTACGAGGACCATTTTTTATTATGTTGGTAGATCCAGTTCCTTGATTTTATTATAATTCTTGAGGTTTAGAAGGACCGCTAGGACGAATCGTATTACCAGGGTAAGACCAGGAGCAAAGGAAGCTATCAATGTCTTGGTCCTCTTCATTATGTTATTTTCGGCTTCTAGCACAAATGTATAAGATGAAAATATGAAATCAAATAAGGTTCAAAGTGCTGACTTCTGAGATAATCAAACTGAACAAGAAATTAAAGAGATTAAATATGTAGAGAAGGAGAAAGAGCAACAACCTTACGCATTACAGTTCATGTGGCCCCGTGAACGATAAACAGTAGAATGCACGCAGGACCAGTTACAGTTGCTCGCTGCCCCCTACCTGTTTGCTTGTTGCAGATAAGGTTCAGGACATAGGCCTTCAGGCATTTAGCACCACTCAGCCCAGGACTGTCCATGTGACAGTGTGGGGCATCGAGGAGATCAAAGGAGTCAAACTTGGGCTGGCAAATGGGCCAGATGACTGGGGCTATCACTTGGTGCTGGACATTTGGGCTGGGAAAATTTGGTGGTGCGTTCAGGTCGTAGTTTGAATTTCGCCCATTTCTGTATGAGACTTCAAAGTGAAGTGCCATTTTTGTGAACTATCTTAGATCTGTTGTAAAGTATACATCAGGACATGTAAAAGAAAGAGGAAAGGTTTTTGTTGCATTTAAGGACCAATTAAACATTATTGGAATGAAAATGATTGCACTACTTTTTAGAGCTAAGTAAATTCCTAAGTACATCTACTATCCTTTGTTTGCAATCACCTACTACTGCATTTGGAAAGTTGTGTTAGTATTATGTTTGTAAGAAGCAACACTATTTTTCCATATTGCCATGAAATATGTACAACTGAATTATAAATCAAGAAGTTTGAAAAGCAAATCATCTATTATTTGCTTTATATTGTCGTCAGTTCTGTAATTTTTTTTGTTGTGTGCTGCTGAAATTTATTCAGACCTGCAACTGCATTCTAAACTACTCTTTACAGTTTCCACATGAATCTTGATTGTTGGCTTGTTGCTTGAAACATGTATTGTAGGATTGTATATTTCAAAATCCTTGCTTATATTGGTCTGCTTTTAGCTTGCATCATATGCATAGGCTGATAACTAAGAAATTGACAGACTCAGCTTTCAAAATCCTTGCTGAATTCAGTACCACTGTTACGCTTATTGTAGAATGATAATCTCTCAGTTAAGCAGTAGTTGTTTCCTCATTGTCCGTCATCACAACCTGACACTATGGCTCCATGCCTCCATAGCATGCCAAATGAGATCCTTCGTACATCACAAGCGTGGCATTCTTATCAAGTTATTAGATAGCAGATGAATCCCTTGTAAGTTCATTGCATTATGCACATATTTTGTGTCCAGCGATGGCACAACAAAGACAACTTCACTCATGTTGTTTTACTGGTACTTTTGCTGTGCTCCCTCTAGGTTCCACCAGACATTTCTTTCACCAGTACATCTAGTGGTCCTGACTTTCCATGATATTTTAAAGCATATATCCATATGATCGTGGATAGTATTAGAATCCATGTCTGTAAACACTCATAACATATTGGTTACATTGTTTGCAGTCCGCCTCAAAGAGGTGGTTGGAGAGGAAATGGTCGTCCTGGAAACAGTAGTCAAAGCAGTGGTGGTCGTGGACAGGCTAAAGGCCGAGGGCAGGATCGGAATCGTGCTCACGTGTCTGCTGCAGATCTTGATGCTGAACTGGACAAGTACCATTCTGAAGCAGTGAAAGAGAATGAGGCTATCTGATGATCTATTTATACAGTGGAACACCACACTCATTGTGGCCTTTTTGAGTTATAAACTGTGAAGAGCTTTGCTAGTGGTATGGTAGATTTTCTTTTTGGCTGTTGGTGAAAGAATCAGTCAGACACCATATTCCAGGCATGACGTGTAGGGTTAGACCTTTGAATGGACAGTTAATGCTCCCTGTTTTATCAAATGCTTAATCACGGTATGCAAGTTGCGGTGCTTATTTGCAAAATCATTCTTAATCATACTTCTCAAAGCAATCACCAAACAGTTCGTCTTCTATGTTGCCTTTTCTGTACTAGGTCGGCCATGTTTGTTGCATTAGCTAACGTTATATTAGCCAAGCTTTACATTTGATTGTATAGAACATCAGCTCAACATGTTGTTCCTAAACTTTGGTATTGAGAATTGTTTTGTTCCGCCTCTATTTTTTTACGGGGTCTTACAACCGTGTTATGAATATTTGTGTTCTGTTCCATTTTCTGAGCCATAAACCAATTGAAAATGGACCAAATGAGCATACTTCAGTTAATCTTTTACTACGATATCTTCTGCATAGTATTGCACATCAACATATTACTATTTCTAGGTTTTATTTTGTTCCCATTTCGGCAGGACGAGCTTGCTAAAAAACTGACACCCTAAACAGAGAATAATTCCTGCGAGCTGCTTCACTATTTGAAATCATAAGAGATTGGAAGGCAGTGTTACTGTCATTACTCGAGCGATATAGTCTTCTAAGAAGCAAGCATCGAAGGGTGCACGAACGATTGCAACAACCCAATGTGATACCATAGCTCATTCTCTATTATGGTGCTTTTTGGATGTTAAAAGGCCGTTTGTGGATTCCATGTTTACCAGCACGCCTTTTTTATACCGAATGTTTGATTAGTTTAATTTTCTGCTACTTAAATTACGTGTTAGCACGTGATTTTCTGGTCTCTAATTCAAAAAACTCTCCACAATCCTCATCAATTTCTCCTTAATTATAAAAGAAGGATTAAAGATAATAATTCCGTTTCTCACCTTTGAGGTTATAAGATTTAAATGAGCTTTTCATGTGTGAATTATGATAAAGAGAAGATACTGAATAGAGAATTTGAAATTAATTATCGTGTCCACTCAGTTTGAGAGATTCAAACTATTAGGACAATGGAAACCTAAATCGACATTTATTTGTTCTGATTCTAATGGCATCCAACAACATGCACACCTTATTTAACCTACTAGTTTACGAATGATCTCTCTGGCGACACCAAGCAGGTGTCATCACTAATAACTTAAACAACGTGCTTATGAGGGAACACGTAGATGGGGCTCCTGACAACATGCCTCCCGTCGGACCACATGAGGGACGCCGACGCGCCGAGGGTGCCGTTCACCGTCAGCATGCCGGAGACGCTCACCGTGAAGCTCAGCGTCTGCTTGCTGGTGCTGAACGACAGCTCCTCCGGCGTGACGCTGATCTTGATGCCTGTGGGCACCGAGGTGACCTTGGCGCGGTACACCGATCCCGTCGGCCCTACGTTGGTCACCCTCCTTGGGAACTCGGCGGCGAAGGGCACGCCGTAGTTCATGACCGGCACGGCGATGGACGCGTAGTTGAGGTGGCCGACGGCGCCCTTCTCCTTGGGGCAGGCGGTGCCGGCCTTGCCGGTCATGGTCGCCAGCTGTGACGCGTTGTAGGAATGCGCGCAGAGGAAGTCGACGAAGTCTGCTTCGGTGGCGTCGTACACGAGCCCCGGGTACCGGGCCCCCATCGGGTTCACCTGTCCGGCGCCGTACGCGAACTCAGCCTCCGGCGCGGCGGTCACCGGAGTGGCCGTCGTGACGATGGCGGAGAGGACGGCCGCTGGGGACCAGTCCGGGTGGACCGACTTGACGTAGGCCGCGGCACCGGTGACGTGCGGGCACGCCATCGACGTGCCAGAGATGATGTTGTACTCGACCTTCCGGTCGTCGACGGGGCTCCCGGACACCGAGGACAACCCGGTCCACGCAGCAAGGATGTCCACTCCCGGAGCGCTGATGTCCGGCTGCACACAAGCATTCATTCATTCAGCACCACCACCAAGAATTTTGTTAAGAAATTTTAACTATAGTTCAGAAGTCGGAACTAACTTTGATGACGCCATGAGTGATGATGTTCGGGCCGCGGGAGGAGAAGCTCGCAACACTAGGCGCTGCCGCGTCCATCACTGTCGCGCTGTTTTTCACGGTGACCATGGGAAGCCTGAAATACGTGCCCTCCGATGGTCAATACACTAATAAGAGAAAACTATAATCAACAACTGAAGCTATCTATTGCCTTGGCCAGAGAATTAAACCTGGTGCTGTTGTAGAAGTCTTGGACATCATTGTACTGCTTCACCGTGACGAGTACGACGGGGATGGGGAACGAGAAGGCAGTGTCGTTTCCGTCGATGAAGAGGCTAGGGCGGATGACGGCGTCAGCGCCCGTGGCCTTGACGGCGGCCTGGTCCATGTATTCGCTGCACAGGAGGACCGCACCCTTGTACCTCCTGCCCTTCAGCTGGTCAGCGTCGCAGATTCCGTTGCCGGGGTCCACAATGAGCGACGGCTTCCCGAGGTGAGGGAAGACGGTGACAGCGTTTCCCACGACGCGTTTGCCGTTGCCGAGGACGATCTCGCTGATGATACTGCGGTCGGTGGTGACGGCGGCCACCGAGATGGCCCATGGCGCGACGTTGCCCACGGTTCCCAGCTGCGGCCCCGAGTTACCGGCGGAGAGGGAGGTCACGACGCCGTGGCGCATGGCGTGGAACGCGCCGATGGCGATGGTGTCGCTCGAGTAGTCGATCGCCGAGAAGGATCCCAGGGACGCCGAGATCACGTCCACGCCGTCGGCGATGGCGTCGTCGAACGCCGCCAGGATGTCCTCAGATGAGCACCCGTCCTCCCAGCACACCTTGTAGATGGCCAGCCTCGCGCCGGGCACCGCACCGCGGGCCGTACCCCGCTTCACGCCCCCCAGGCTCGCGCCGGGCACCGCGCGGCCCGCCACCGTCGACGCCGTGTGCGTGCCGTGGCCTTCGTCGTCCAGCGGCGACAGCGTCTTGTTGCCATTCTTGTACGATCGCGCTCCGATGATTTTCCTGCAACGAATTAACCAAAAATTGATGAGATACGTAGTGTGTTGTGTACTACTCTTTCCACAAGTGATAGTTCAGATGACGAATGGCTTCATATATCATACGCACTTGTTGCAGTTGAAGTTGCTGGGGCAGACGCCCTTCCACTTGGCCGGCGGCGGCGGGAGGCCATCATCTGAGAATGACTTGGAGTCCGTATAGACGCCGGTGTCCACCATGCCAATGATCACGTCGTTCTCAAACTGCAGCCTGGTGGGATCGTTGTGCTGCGGCAAGTTGAGGAAGTTCCACGACCTCGTCGTGTGAGGCCAGTACACTCTTTTCTCATGGATCGATAGAACACCGTCCTTGCCTGACATTTTAAAATTTACACAGCGAGTTATATTTGGATCTGTTAGTACCTTCATCGATTGAACAATTTTAACAGAAGATAGTAACAGCTACATAGATTGGATCTAAGAACTAGCTAGCTAGATACTAAATGCACGGATGATAATAATGTTTCTAGCTAGTACCGGCGAGCCTGTTCTTCTCGTCCTTGGTAAGCCTGGCCGCGAAGCCGTGCAGTCTCCTCGAGTAATGGTAGACAATTCTGTCCTGCACGCTCGAACTGCACCCATGCAAGCATCATGAATGGTCACATATGCATAGATTTAGTTATAGATGCATTATATATACGTAATGTACACTTCGCTAGCTAGATCGCATGAACCGACCTGTCGTCTAGCATGTCGCTGAGCAGATCGTGATGGAACGACGATACGGCCGCGCTGGCCTCTAGCTCCGGCAGCCCCGCCGCAGCCGGCTGCCGCTCCGTCAACACGATGTACACCTGCACGTACAAACCCGGCCAGATCAGAACAGATGCACCAAATATCAAACCCACAGATCTATTTTATAACATCTACTATCTAATAAGCAGCAAGCAAATCCACACGCGGACACGCTCACTGCACCTTGGTGTCGTCGCCATCGCCGGCAGTGGCTTGAGGCCGTGCGGCGGGATCGAGGGTGTGGATGCCGGCGGCGTGGGAGAAGAACACGCTGATGAGGGCCCCTAGAAGCAGAAGAGAGCTCCTCGCCATGGTTGTGGTTTTCCGTGTGTGAGATCCAATGGGGTTTCTAGTCTACCTGAAGATGCATGGGGCTAATGGTTGTTATTTATATACTGCTCGGGCTGGCGCGCCGATAAGCCTGGGAGCAGAATGGTATCTCAACAAACTACCTGAAGTTGTTTGTGATTCGTTGTGGTTCTGTCGGTGAATACCCGATATCTAGAAATCTCAATTTCGTTTTGTTTCCGTGTCAGTTATGCAGTATCTTTATAGAAAGACATCATGATCAGTTAGTATGGAAGTCTTGTTTTGTACGTTAACCTTTCGGGACTGACCCCTCATCTTTGACCCAGGTTTCATTCTATGCTCATTTATTGTGTTTAGCAATGAGTTCGCTCCAAACTGTTGTTTATATGTTCCGATTCTATTATTTTCTTTTGACTGTTGGTTATATGTTATGAGTTCTGTATGATGTGTCATTTAAATTGAATTTAATAAATTGGATTTAATAAATTTTTTTGCATCAATACTTATTCGTACTGGTTTGTAACTTGAACTGTTTCTAATAATCGAATTATCAGTACCGCTACATAAGATGATGAGATTTAGAATTTGAACCGCATCTGTTAATTGACTTATTAGTACCAGTCATAACCAGTTTGAAAAAGTTCACTTATCAATATCGATTTGTAACATCAATCAGTTCGGAGGAGTCAACATATTAGTAATGGTTCGTAACAAGAACGGATTCGAAAAGTTCGACTTTTCAGTATTGGTACGTGACATGAACCAGTTCAATGAGATGACTTATCAGTATTGGTTCCTAAATAGAAATGATTCTGATAATACACTTATCAGTACTTGTTCCAAAGTTGAATCACTTCTGATAATTGAATTAGCAGTATCGGTTTTAAAATAAACTGGTTCTCATAGTTGACTTGTCAGCAACGACTTGTAACTGGAACTGGTACTGAAATTCTATATATCAGTACTGGTTCGCCATTGGAACTTGTTATGCTAATCGAATTATCAGTATCGGTTTTTTTGAACCGGTTCTTATTATGGATTATCAGCACCGGTTAGGGTCTAGATCTGGATCTGGATCTAATAATGGATATATCAGTATCAGTTTATAACTACAACTGGTTTCGATAATGCATGTTTGTACTGATACAAAACCGGTACTGATAACACTTATTATCAACACTGACTTTTTAGTACGAGTTCTGAAACCGGTATAGGTGTCAGTTATAAACCGGCATAGATAACTATTTCTGTAATAGTGTGAATTTCGTTTTTGAGTACTCTTTATAGATCACTATATTAATAACATTTGCCTAAGTAGTACTTTATGCCATTTACATATGCCTAAGTATTCATCATATGAATGAAATTTCTTTTAGTATCAATGACAAAATCATGATGATGACCTCTGCGTTAGATCTTTGTTTCGCATTGCTCAAAGCAAGAGTAGTATTGTGTCCATTCTATCCCTCGCTGCCGGGGGCATCTACTCTCTTGTCAACGAGAAATTAACACTTACAAAAAATAATCATCTGTATCGGTTCATAACTGCCTTCTATACAGTTTCAGAATCGGCATAAAAATTTTGATGTTGATAATAAGGACTATAAGTAGTGGTTATGAATCGATTCTTGACGCGGTGACGTACCTCGAGTACTCGAGAGGCAACCGATCAACCTAACAAAAAATAATCATCTGTATCGGTTCATAACTGCCTTCTATACAGTTTCAGAATCGGCATAAAAATTTTGATGTTGATAATAAGGACTATAAGTAGTGGTTATGAATCGATTCTTGACGCGGTGACGTACCTCGAGTACTCGAGAGGCAACCGATCAACCTATCGTACGGGGCCATGTGGTTCTGCGGGCTCCAATCAAGCTACGCAGGAAGCGTCAGCACAGGGCCATGACTCAGGACCGGGGTTCAGGATTGCACCACTACGAGTCCCGACCTCGAGGTCCGGACACAGGCGACCGACCCCTGGCCATCGAGGCCGGAAGAAGGAGTGACCCGGGCTAGAACACATACCAGAGGCAAGTGAAAGACTTCAATACTGACGTGAAGGAAGAGCAAAGGGACTTCAAGACAGAGTGAGAGGCCACGTGCGACAAGACAAGCACGACGCAGGCCATCAACGCCTTCCGTCCCTTACCGTTCGGCGTGGGTGTACATGCGCCAAAAGTAGACATAGACCATAGATGAGACGGGAGCAGGTGTACTCAGCGCTCCTGCGGCTTACAAGACCCCCTTACGCTCACACACAACATGAAACCCCCGAGCTATAGAAGGGGAGGCCCGAAACCTCCCTAGAGACAACAGTCTGATGCCCACACGTTACGCTCAACACTTAGGCTCCCTCGCATCATTGAGCACGAGGAAGCCTGGCTTGTAACCCTGGTTCCACAAACCAAAGAGCTAATACAAGACCGACGAACACCCGAACTGGGCGTAGGACATTCGGCTCGATCCTGTATAAATCTTTGTATTTGTTAGCAAGCCATCCAGACCTAGAACGCGCAGCATTCAATTACTAGCCGATGGTAAAAACACCGACAGTTGGCGCGCCAGGAAGCGGGCCTCTTCGCGTTTTTGTTTCTTCTGTGATGGCTTTCACGAGCTTGAGCTTCCGCGTCGGCGAGAACCTCCATTTTTGTCACACCCGGTTTTTCCGAAGAACAACCAAGTGAATATCACATGTATGCCAGGATCATTTTCTCATACATGTGATGACAAATAGTGAAGCATCATTTATTACAAGCCAGGTGTCGAATATAAGTAAGTCTTACATAGTAAATGTCTCGATGGACAATAATAAGTTCATCACAAGTAAATAAACTAGCAGCGGAATTATTATTCTTTAGGGCTCCATCACAGGCGTTGCCCAGGGGGTCTTCATGAACCTAAAAACCTTCCTCGGGTCCAAAATCTTGGTCATTATACACCACCTCATTATCTTGACCTGAGCAGCAATATAAACCAACAAATATGCAAGGTTGAGTACCAATGGTACTCAGCAAGTGTGGGAAAATTATATCATGCATGGCTAGAACAAGGAGAGGTTGAACTTATGGTTAAAGCACTACCCAATTAATACCTATCACCTTAGCTTATTAAGCACCTACATTACTACACAGGTGAAATGGTCCCAATCTCCCATCCCATCATCATAATCCAATAACCATAACATCATTTCAAATGTTAAGCTTCCCGCTTAACTTCCAAAACCATCAATCCTCTAATCATGAATAAGTCCAGGCCGCTCTTGACCGTGAGCACGGCTGTCAAGACAGTTTTGACTCTGCAGAGTTTGTACCACTGTACCCACATGTAGTGATTTCATCCCCCGTTGCCGGGTGGACTAAAAGAACCTCCATTATGCCAGTGGCTACGATCCACATTCACACTTCCCAGGTGTGCAGCCAGGAGATCACTACGAAGCCTTTACAAAGGGATTCCCGACGAGCGTGGGCCCACTGAGGTTTCACCCCTAACAGCATACAAGAGGCTCCAACCCCGCTGCAGTGGCCCCCTCTTGAGCCTTGCGGTTCATATGGTAGTCCAGATGACACCTATTCCCCGCACCATCCAACACACCCATACTACGCCGGGGATACACCTAATTAATTGGCCAAGCTGCCCCATCTCAGCATGTGGTTGGCACTGTAAAGCCGGGTTACACGCTCCATGAACCGGTCCTTAGGATCCAGGCAAGTACTAAACACAAACCCAAGTCTCGTGCACCCAGCACACAACCAAAACATCCAACTTGCCTTGATCCCTACCTCTACATAACTCACAATAGCTCATTCAAGAGTATGGTAGAATAAACTGATGATCTCATATCCCAAATATCCCATTCTAAGCATGGCTAAGCATAAGCATGTAAATAAATGACATAAATCCCAACCCAAGCTACAAGGAAACAAGGTAATGCAATTCTAGGGAAACTTCCTAGCATGGGTTTCATATTTCATTTGACAATGCAAATAATTCTATCTACACATCCTAGCATAGGATCAAAGTGGTCAAGGACACTTGCCTCCTTCTTGCTGCTCTTGAAATGGGTAGTCCTGATCTTGGAAAGGAATAACTTGCTCTTGAACAGGTTCTACTTCATACCATCACACATAGCAAAAGAAAAACAACAATCATAAGACATAGTTCACACTTCTTACTTCATACAAACCACACATTCACCTTTATGAAATTCATTCACCATTATATGGGTTGTGGTTACTTTGTGTGTCGATCTGTGGCTTGCATACACTTTTATTTATATGATTCCTACTTTGGTGTTCATATTTATACTTACATACTATATATATATATATGTGTGTTTCAGTTTTAAATAAATTCCTTATATTAAACTACCAAGTATGTATGAAAAGTATTTTTCTTCTCCATATGTGCCTTCATAATTTCTATCAACCCTAAACTGAATTCTTTGGATTTTAGAAACTCCATTTATCATTTGCTAGTTGCTATATTTTCAGATTTATTCTCCTATGCATAAATGTGTATTTTACTATGAAATTAGTAATACACATCATCTAAACAGAATAGGTTCTGGTTCTAAATAACTTAATAACATATTTTGACCTTGGCCTCTGATGTAAACTATTTCATAATTATTTTCCCTATTTTTCTATAGCTATTCTTTACTTAAAAATGTGTCCCTATACTAAATAAATGTGAATAACAAATAAAACAGATTCATTTCAGCCCAAAATATAGTTTTATCTCACTCCAAGGTTTTCTAAGTACTGAGAAAGTTTTTAATTAATCTTGACAATTATGTTTGTCCCACTTTTTAATTTTTAAATACTAGTCACATATTCAATTTTCTAAATTAAATACTAAACAGGGCTAAAATAATGAACTTACCCCATTACAGGGTCTATAATATTATTTTCATAATTTCCAGGGGTCTAGCTACACTTATCAGAGGTGTTTTTCCTAATTTTTATTAAGTCCAGGGGCTAAAACTGATTTTTAAATGAATTTACATTATTTTCTGGAGTTCCAGGGGCTAGATCTGAAGTTTCCGGGGCTAGCTCTTATTTCCCGAGAACCCCAGGGGGTAGCACGTAAGAATTCCAGTCTTTATAACGCGGGGCTGACGTGGACCGTCCGATTTTAAACCGACGGCTGAGATTATAACCTCGAACCGGTACGCGGGGTTTTAAAGTCTACCGTGCGATTTAAAATAAACGGCGCACAAGCGGCCACGTCGCTCTGATCGAGCGCGGGCGGCGCTGCCGGCGGCGCACGGCGGCGGGAAGCGGCGATCTCGCCGGAAAGTTTCGGATCCTCGAGAATTCTGCCTAAAACTGTGATCTCATGGTATAGATCGGTAGAGGGGAGGTCAGGGATCTCACCTCGGGGGTTTTCTCGAGCTCGGGGGTCCTGGAAAGTGCTCGGCGGCGAGGTCCGAGGCAAAACCACAGCAAAGCTCGTCGGCGCTGGGTTTTCACCGTAAGTCTCCGAGTTTTCTGCACCTGCAAAGTTCCCCGGAGGCGGTGGATCAAGACCAGCGAGTTAGATCAGAGTTTCCGAGCTTAGATCGGCCAGAATTCACCGGCGAAGTCTCGGTGCTCACCGGAGTGAAAATCGGCGATCGCGTGAGAAAAACCGATCGGGTCTGGGGTTTTTATAGCCGGGGGAGGGCGGTGGGTCTGTTGCGATCGAGTTTGAGTCGTTTGGGACCAGAATTCGGACGGCGAGACGCGGAAATCCGGTCGGTTGCGATCGCGCGCGCGGGAGAGAGTCCGGGGTCGCGGGGTTAGGGATGACAGGCGGGTCCCACCCGTCTGTGAGAGACAGCGCGGCGCGCGCGGGGGCGGGCTGGCGCGGGGAAACTGGGCCGGCTGGCGGGTTTCGGCCCACTGGCCGGTTTTTTTCCCGTTTCTCTTTTTCTTTTTCTATTTCTTTTCTGTTTTGAATATAATTTGAATTCCAGTTTGAATTTGAATTTTGGCAAAACATGCAACACGTCCAAAAATTTTTAAATTCCCCTCTGAACATGGTTTAGAGTTTTGAATCAAAATTTGGGGTGTTACAGCTCTACCCCCCTTAAAAGAAATCTCGTCCTCGAGATTGGTGTTTCTAAGAAAACAATTCCGGAAATTGTGCCTTGAGTTCATCTTCCCGTTCCCAGGTGGCTTCCTCTTCTGAGTGATGCTTCCACTGCACCTTGCACATCCGGATTCTTTTATTTCTGGTGAGGCGTTCCATCGTCTCCAAAATCTTGTATGGTTGCTCGGCATAAGACAAATCCTCAGCTACATCCACTTCATTCATGGGTAACACCTCTTCAGGCGTCCTCAGACATTTCTTGAGTTGTGACACATGGAACACATCGTGCACGTCCGATAGATGAACCGGTAATTCTAGTTGGTACGCCACTTCGCCTTTCCTTTCCAAAACTTGAAAGGGTCCGATGTATCGAGGTGACAACTTCCCTTTCACCTTGAACCGACGAAGTCCTCTGATAGGGGACACCTTGAGATAAACATAGTCTCCCACGTTGAAAACGATCTCTCTTCTTCGTACATCAGCATAACTCTTCTGGCGTGTTTGTGCTATCCTCAAGTTGTTGCGAATCTCCCTCACCTTTGCCTCGGCTTCTTGTAGCACTTCTGGACCAAACACTTTACTTTCTCCTGTTTGGTTCCAAAATAGGGGAGTTCTGCACTTCCTTCCATACAAAGCTTCAAACGGTGACATCTTCATGCTAGCTTGATAGCTGTTGTTATAGGAAAACTCCGCATATGGTAAGTTCTTGTCCCAACTTCTATTGTTTTTGAGGGCACATGCCCTTAACATATCTTCAAGGATCTGATTGGTTCTCTCCGCCTGCCCGTCAGTTTGGGGATGATAGGCAGAGCTGAAGTTCAGATGGGTTCCCATGGTTTCATGCAACTTCTGCCAAAACCTCGAGGTGAACTGTGTCCCTCGGTCCGACACTATCTTCTTTGGCACTCCATGGTAACACACAATCCTTGACATGTACAATTCTGCCAATTTGGATCCGCTGTAGCTTTCTTTCACAGGGATGAAATGAGCTACCTTGGTTAGCCTATCAATAATGACCCATATTGAATCATACCCGGATTGGGTCCTAGGCAATCCCACGACAAAATCCATGCTGATTTCTTCCCACTTCCATTCAGGCACTTTGAGTGGTTGCAGCAATCCCGCGGGTCGTTGATGTTCTGCTTTCACCAACTGACATGTGTCACATAGGGCAACATGTTCCGCGACATCTCGCTTCATGCCATACCACCAATACCTGCTCTTGAGGTCCTGGTACATCTTCGTACTCCCAGGATGAATGGAATAGTCAGAATCGTGAGCCTCCTTCAAAATTAATTCACGGATCTCCTTTACTTCTGGCACACAGATCCTTTTCCCGTGCCACACCGTTCCTTGTTCATCCTCTCTAAAACCAGGAGCTTTATTTTCCTTGATGAGCTGTCTGATCTCTTGTATCTTCTCATCATTCTTTTGGCCCTCGCGTATGTCTTGCTCAAGTGTGGAGTCCACTTCCATGGCGATGGCTTCACCACTATTTACTAGACATAGATTGAGCCTTATAACCTCGTCCTTCAATTCTGCAGGCATGTCCTTCAAGCTCAACTTATTGACCTGCACTTTCCGACTCAAAGCATCGGCCACGACGTTTGCTTTCCCGGGATGATAGTTGATGCCCACATCAAAGTCATTGATTAGCTCTAACCATCTCCTTTGTCTGAGGTTGAGATCTGGCTGTGTGAATATGTACTTCAAACTCTTATGATCCGTATATATCTCTGTCCTTTTCCCCATCAAATAGTGCCGCCAAATTTTCAACGCGTGTACCACTGCAGCTAGTTCCAGGTCATGTGTAGGATAGTTCTTCTCGTGCTTCCGAAGCTGCCGGGATGCATATGCCACGACATGTCCTTCTTGCATGAGTACACATCCCAACCCGTTTCCAGAGGCATCGCAGTACACTGTGAAATTCTTCTGCATATCTGGCATAACCAACACTGGGGTTGTTGTCAATCTCTTCTTTAGCTCCTGAAATCTCGTATCGCATTGTGGCGTCCAGGTGAATGTGATTCCCTTTTCCAACAGTTTGGTGAGAGGTCTCGAGATCTTGGAGAATCCCTCAATAAACCGTCGATAGTATCCAGCCAATCCCAAAAAGCTTCGAACTTCCCCGACATTTTCAGGGGTTTTCCACTTCTGGATATCTTCGATTTTGGCGGGATCTACGGAGATTCCTCCCTCCGAGATTATATGTCCTAAAAAGGGAACTCTCTTCAGCCAAAACTCACACTTGCTCAACTTAGCATATAGTTGGTGTTCTCTCAGCCTCTGTAACACCAACCTTAGATGTTTCTCATGTTCTTCTTCATCTTTGGAGAAGACGAGAATATCATCTATGAAAACCACCACAAATTTGTCCAGATATTCCATGAATACCTTGTTCATGAGGTACATGAAATATGCCGGGGCATTGGTTAGCCCGAAAGGCATGACAGTGTATTCATACAGTCCGTACCGAGATACGAAAGCTGTCTTGGGAATATCAGATTGCCTTATCTTGAGTTGGTGGTATCCTGACCTGAGATCAATTTTCGAGAACACACAAGCTCCCCTCAACTGATCAAACAAGTCTTCAATGCGGGGTAATGGGTACTTGTTCTTGATGGTTACCTCATTCAAGGCACGGTAATCCACGCATAACCTTTGGGTTCCGTCTTTCTTGGGCACAAATATCACCGGAGCTCCCCATGGTGAGGAACTAGGGTGAATATACCCCTTCTCCGTCAATTCTCTCAAATGATTCTTGAGCTCTTCTAGCTGCTTGGAGTCCATTCGATAAGGTCTCTTGTATATCGGGGCTGTTCCCGGTACTAGCTCAATTGCGAATTCCACGTCGCGGTCGGGAGGCATACCTGGCAACTCCTCCGGAAAAACATCTGGATATTCCCTGATGGTCCTGATTTCCTCAACTTTCACCTCCACTTGATTTAATTTAATGTCCCTCCTAGGCTCGTGTATTGTTATGAACTTTACTTTGGTACCACTGGGGTGAGTTAGTTCCACCGTTCTGGTCGAACAATGGATGATTCCTTCATGTTTGGTCAACCAATCCATACCCAAAATAATATCTATCCCTTGTGAATCTATCACTATGAGGTTAGCAGTAAATACTACCCCATTAATGTCTAGGTTCACTTTGGGACACACTTGTCTTGTCCTTATTTCTCCTCCTGGAGAGTTTACGGCTAGCATATGGTTCATTTGTGTGGTTGCTAGGTCATGCTTCTTAACAAACCCTTGAGCGATGAACGAGTGGGTAGCACCAGAATCAAACAGCAGAGTTGCAAGGTGTAAATTGGCAGGAAACTTACCAACTACCACGTCGGGTGCCTCTTGTGCTTCCTCCATAGTGACATGGTTCACCCGTCCTCTCAATACATTCTGCTGTGGTGGCGGCACAGGCTTCTTCTTTGGGCATTTATGGGCGTAGTGCCCCACTTCACCACAGCTGAAACATTGCACCCCAATCTTAGATGCTTGGCCCTTGTTGTCTTGGGGTTGGTTTGGGGGTCCTTGCACTGCTGGTCGAGGTGGATATGCGGGGCGAGGCTGCTGCACAAACTGACGTTGCGGCTGTGCTGGTGCTGCGGAAGGCCTGAAGTTTGGGTTGTACCCTCTCGGTGCTGAATAGGGTACTGCAGCACGGCTCGTCTGCCCCGTAGGTTGCTGCATCATACGTGGGCGGGTGTTGCTCCCTGAGGCTTGATGTGACCACCCAGCCTTCCTCTTATTCTCATTTTCCAGGGCCTTTAGCTTCCTTTCCACCACAAACGCTCTGTCCACCATCTTTTGAAAGCTTTCATACTCATTTGAGGACATTGCACACTGCATCTCTGCGGTAAGTCCTTCCACGAAACAATCTTGTTTCTGCTCATCAGTCTCTATATCTCGTGGAGCATAACGGGATAGTTGAGTGAATTTAGTGAGGTATTCCCTCACCGTCATGTTTCCCTGCTGCAATCCCAAAAACTCCTTCCTCTTGTTTTTGAGTTCACCTCTTGGGATGTAATGGTTGCGGAAGCTACGCTTGAACTCTTCCCAAGTGATGCTCTCAGGGTCATGATGGGCAGCCACGTAGGCGGTCCACCAGTCAGCAGCAGGTCCATGCAATTGATGAGAGGCAAACAGCACCCTCTCATACCCTTGGCACTGTATGATCCTCATCTTACTTTCAATGGTCTTCAGCCAATCATCTGCCTCCAGAGGTTCAGCAGCACTTGCAAACTTTGGAGGTTGAGTTCCTAGAAACTCACTCAACCTTGGTTGGCGTGGTGCAGCTTGTGGAGGTGGAACTTGATGCAAGTTGGCCACCACTTGAGTCAAGTTCTGGATGAGCTGATTTTGATTCTCCAGCATTTGGTGGAGAGGATCAACTTCTTCACGGCGACCACCCCGGTCCTGGCCTCCAGAAAGATGAGGGTTGCATGCCTCATCATTGTTGTTGGCGGGGTTGGCAGCACGTCCTTTTCCTCTTCCGGCCATCTGGCAGAATCAATCAATGTTAATTTGAAAGCATTTTAGTATCATCTTACTACTTTCACTTGTTTGTACTTTGAAGTGTTGAGGCTTGGTTATACTTTTCTGAGGGTTCATTTCTCACACAAAAACAAATGCAATATTATTTCATGTGGGTTCACACACCAAAGCAAAACAATCTAAAGACGAGGCTGTGGACAATTGCTCATGGCTTCCACAACTCACGTCACACACACCAAGCATTATCACACCATTAACTACGTAACGACTCGACTACTCGACCTATTGCTAGCTAGGGGAAAGACTCTACACTACTCGTCCTCTTGAGCTGGCTCCTCGGGATCTTCCTCCTCATTTCGGCTACCTTCTGACTCTGCTTTGGGTGGGGAGGCTGCTGGTGGAGAAGTGCGACGACGCCTGATTGCTCGGCGATCCGGGGAGTCAGGGGTCCATGCATCACTCACGGTGACACACAGTTCATTCCCATCTCCTCTTTCTCTCGCCTTTAAGCAAGCTCGCAGCAACGCCTCCGTTTCCTTCAGGGTGTCTCGGACATCCTGAAGCTCTTGTTGACACTCCTGCAGTCGAGCGCTGAGCATAGCAGCATCCTCCAAGCACAAGTCCATGTGCTCATGGGAAGTCCCTTGCTGCACCGGTGGGTACTTGTACTCCGTGGTACCACTCTCACGTTGGAGGACATACATGTACTCAGTTTTGTCCAAGTGGCGACGATAGATGTGACTCTGGCAGGTGATGGCCTCCCAGGTGACATCTCTCTCCGCGTCAACTTGTGTTGCTCGACAAGCTGGAGAGTGGTGAATCTTAAGCAGCCGATTCTCGTGTATAATCCTCATCTCCGAACTCCATTCTTCCCTCTTCTCACGGATGGTCCTGGTGGAGTTATAGTGGATGATTAGCTTTCCCGTATGGCCGGCGGCTTCGAGCATACGTCGAAGATGGCGCAACAAATCTCCTACTGCCAATCCGTAGGAAAGGTACGTCACTGGACGACTCTCCTCTCTTTCGGCAAGGGCAACTACGGGAACTCTCCCTCCTGTGGACTTGCGAGCGGTGCGAATCATGCGAACCATCTAAAACAAAAAGAATTTAAAATTAGGTTAGATAAACTCTTTTTAAACAAAAATCCCATTTTGAATGAAAATTTTGGGATAAGGTGAGGAAAATGACTCCTTAGATAACACTCTTCCACCCACACCTTGGAAAATAGTTTTTAAGAAAATAGGGCCCTTAAAGACGTCCATTTCTACCTAGGTCCACGTTCCTACGGGCAACCTTGGCTCTGATACCACCTCTGTCACACCCGGTTTTTCCGAAGAACAACCAAGTGAATATCACATGTATGCCAGGATCATTTTCTCATACATGTGATGACAAATAGTGAAGCATCATTTATTACAAGCCAGGTGTCGAATATAAGTAAGTCTTACATAGTAAATGTCTCGATGGACAATAATAAGTTCATCACAAGTAAATAAACTAGCAGCGGAATTATTATTCTTTAGGGCTCCATCACAGGCGTTGCCCGGGGGGTCTTCATGAACCTAAAAACCTTCCTCGGGTCCAAAATCTTGGTCATTATACACCACCTCATTATCTTGACCTGAGCAGCAATATAAACCAACAAATATGCAAGGTTGAGTACCAATGGTACTCAGCAAGTGTGGGAAAATTATATCATGCATGGCTAGAACAAGGAGAGGTTGAACTTATGGTTAAAGCACTACGCAATTAATACCTATCACCTTAGCTTATTAAGCACCTACATTACTACACAGGTGAAATGGTCCCAATCTCCCATCCCATCATCATAATCCAATAACCATAACATCATTTCAAATGTTAAGCTTCCCGCTTAACTTCCAAAACCATCAATCCTCTAATCATGAATAAGTCCAGGCCGCTCTTGACCGTGAGCACGGCTGTCAAGACAGTTTTGACTCTGCAGAGTTTGTACCACTGTACCCACATGTAGTGATTTCATCCCCCGTTGCCGGGTGGACTAAAAGAACCTCCATTATGCCAGTGGCTACGATCCACATTCACACTTCCCAGGTGTGCAGCCAAGAGATCACTACGAAGCCTTTACAAAGGGATTCCCGACGAGCGTGGGCCCACTGAGGTTTCACCCCTAACAGCATACAAGAGGCTCCAACCCCGCTGCAGTGGCCCCCTCTTGAGCCTTGCGGTTCATATGGTAGTCCAGCTGACACCTATTCCCCGCACCATCCAACACACCCATACTACGCCGGGGATACACCTAATTAATTAGCCAAGCTGCCCCATCTCAGCATGTGGTTGGCACTGTAAAGCCGGGTTACACGCTCCATGAACCGGTCCTTAGGATCCAGGCAAGTACTAAACACAAACCCAAGTCTCGTGCACCCAGCACACAACCAAAACATCCAACTTGCCTTGATCCCTACCTCTACATAACTCACAATAGCTCATTCAAGAGTATGGTAGAATAAACTGATGATCTCATATCCCAAATATCCCATTCTAAGCATGGCTAAGCATAAGCATGTAAATAAATGACATAAATCCCAACCCAAGCTACAACGAAACAAGGTAATGCAATTCTAGGGAAACTTCCTAGCATGGGTTTCATATTTTATTTGACAATGCAAATAATTCTATCTACACATCCTAGCATAGGATCAAAGTGGTCAAGGACACTTGCCTCCTTCTTGCTGCTCTTGAAATGGGTAGTCCTGATCTTGGAAAGGAATAACTTGCTCTTGAACAGGTTCTACTTCATACCATCACACATAGCAAAAGAAAAACAACAATCATAAGACATAGTTCACACTTCTTACTTCATACAAACCACACATTCACCTTTATGAAATTCATTCACCATTATATGGGTTGTGGTTACTTTGTGTGTCGATCTGTGGCTTGCATACACTTTTATTTCTATGATTCCTACTTTGGTGTTCATATTTATACTTACATACTATATATATATGTGTGTTTCAGTTTTAAATAAATTCCTTATATTAAACTACCAAGTATGTATGAAAAGTATTTTTCTTCTCCATATGTGCCTTCATAATTTCTATCAACCCTAAACTGAATTCTTTGGATTTTAGAAACTCCATTTATCATTTGCTAGTTGCTATATTTTCAGATTTATTCTCCTATGCATAAATGTGTATTTTATTATGAAATTAGTAATACACATCATCTAAACAGAATAGGTTCTGGTTCTAAATAATTTAATAACATATTTTGACCTTGGCCTCTGATGTAAACTATTTCATAATTATTTTCCCTATTTTTCTATAGCTATTCTTTACTTAAAAATGTGTCCCTATACTAAATAAATGTGAATAACAAATAAAACAGATTCATTTCAGCCCAAAATATAGTTTTATCTCACTCCAAGGTTTTCTAAGTACTGAGAAAGTTTTTAATTAATCTTGACAATTATGTTTGTCCCACTTTTTAATTTTTAAATACTAGTCACATATTCAATTTTCTAAATTAAATACTAAACAGGGCTAAAATAATGAACTTACCCCATTACAGTGTCTATAATATTATTTTCATAATTTCCAGGGGTCTAGCTACACTTATCAGAGGTGTTTTTCCTAATTTTTATTAAGTCCAGGGGCTAAAACTGATTTTTAAATAAATTTACATGATTTTCTGGAGTTCCAAGGGCTAGATCTGAAGTTTCTGGGGCTAGCTCTTATTTCCCGAGAACCCCAGGGGGTAGCACGTAAGAATTCCAGTCTTTATAACGCGGGGCTGACGTGGACCGTCCGATTTTAAACCGACGGCTGAGATTATAACCTCGAACCGGTACGCGGGGTTTTAAAGTCTACCGTGCGATTTAAAATAAACGGCGCATAAGCGGCCACGTCGCTCTGATCGAGCGCGGGCGGCGCTGCCGGCGGCGCACGGCGGCGGGAAGCGGCGATCTCGCCGGAAAGTTTCGGATCCTCGAGAATTCTGCCTAAAACTGTGATCTCATGGTATAGATCGGTAGAGGGGAGGTCAGGGATCTCACCTCGGGGGTTTTCTCGAGCTCGGGGGTCCTGGAAAGTGCTCGGCGGCGAGGTCCGAGGCAAAATCACGGCGAAGCTCGTCGGCGCTGGGTTTTCACCGTAAGTCTCCGAGTTTTCTGCACCTGCAAAGTTCCCCGGAGGCGGTGGATCAAGACCAGCGAGTTAGATCAGAGTTTCCGAGCTTAGATCGGCCAGAATTCACCGGCGAAGTCTCGGTGCTCACCGGAGTGAAAATCGGCGATCGCGTGAGAAAAACCGATCGGGTCTGGGGTTTTTATAGCCGGGGGAGGGCGGTGGGTCTGTTGCGATCGAGTTTGAGTCGTTTGGGACCAGAATTCGGACGGCGAGACGCGGAAATCCGGTCGGTTGCGATCGCGCGCGCGGGAGAGAGTCCGGGGTCGCGGGGTTAGGGATGACAGGCGGGTCCCACCCGTCTGTGAGAGACAGCGCGGCGCGCGCGGGGGCGGGCTGGCGCGGGGAAACTGGGCCGGCTGGCGGGTTTCGGCCCACTGGCCGGTTTTTTTCCCGTTTCTCTTTTTCTTTTTCCATTTCTTTTCTGTTTTGAATATAATTTGAATTCCAGTTTGAATTTGAATTTTGGCAAAACATGCAACACGTCCAAAAATTTTTAAATTCCCCTCTGAACATGGTTTAGAGTTTTGAATCAAAATTTGGGGTGTTACAATTTTGGCAGCCTCGAGTTCACCGTCGCCTCCAACAGCGAGCTTGAGGACGACATCGCCCCCACGCCAGGCTTTCCGTTTTGGAAGCCTGGACTTCATCGCCAATGAAGGTGGCGTCCTCCACCTGGTCGACAACCTGACCGTCGATATCGTCGATGACGCCTCCAAAGAGAACTTCGTGGGCATGGTCAACCAGACTTCGCCGCCCCTTTTCCCCTCTTGGATGACATGACTGGGAGTGACTACAACCCCGACATCAAACCTGACGGTCGTCGCCCCTCACGTGAGTGCTGTGTCAAGGAAACCGGTAACGACACCTTAATCGCTCCTCCCGTTAACACCTTGCCTTTGCAAGCACTCATGCAACAGGAGACGCCATGCCGAAACAATGGCAAGGAGCCAATGGTCATGCAAGAGCTGGCCGAACAGGTCGAGGGTGCCGTGTCACCCTCGAGATGGAAAAGTGCAGCTACACGAACATCATCCGGATGAACATCATCATCGACACTTGCGTTTTGAGCAGCCAAGCAAGAACGTGGCAGCCGCAACGGCCATGATGTGCAGCCTTCCGGAGCCCAATGAGCCAGGGGCGCGACACACTTTCCAGAACCTTCATTTGTTGCTGGAGGGAGCCACGGCGCACCATGCCGAGAGCTCACTTGCTTGACGGCGAGAGGCGTCTACCCGCCGCGGCTCCCACGGGCACACCAAGAGCACCGTGGGGACGCCGCGATCCCGCACTTAAGTCTAGGCCGAGAGAGCCAGAGAGGAAGTTGCGGAGCCTAGTCCCGAGCGCCGATGCCAACCACACCAAGGCGGGCACTACAACAACGACGAGGACCGAAGCCCGAGCCCCGATGCCCCAGGACCAGGCCTTCGAGAGGGGGATACGTAACGCCTCCTTCCGCCATGCTTTCGCGCCTCGACAAAGATCACCAAGTACGACGGGGAGTCAAACCAAGCGTTTGGCTGGAGGACTACCGCTTGGCATGCAGAGCCAGCGGTGCGATGGATGATCGCTTCATCATCTAGTACCTCCCCACCTACTTGGTGGATTCCGCCCGGGTTTGGCTCGAATACCTCCTGACAGTCAGCATCTGGAGCTGGCCTGAGCTGAAGGACACCTTCATCGGCAATTTCCAGGGCACCTACATGCGCACTGGAAGCTCGTGGGATCTTAAGGCATGCCAGCAGAAGCCCAACGAGACCTTGAGGGAGAATATTAGGCTTTTCTCTAAGAAGTGCAACAAGCTCCCTAACATCATTGACGCAGACGTCGTCAGGGCTTTCCTCTCCGGGACGACTTGCAAGTCCCTGGTGCACAATCTTGGGTGCGTCAAGCCAAGGACCACCAAGGAGCTGATCGACGTTGCCACCAACCACGCCTCACGAGAAGACGCGGTCGAAGCGATCTTTGACAAGACGACGCCACAAACCCTCAACACGAGGAAAGACACGAATTCTCATCAAAAGGACGAGAGAAAGAATAGGGTCGGTGTCGACAAGCGTCGACATCAATCTGAGGCAGACTCAGACCTGGTTGCGATTGCCGAACGCCGCGAAGGCAATAGGCTGTCCCGGGCACAGACCGACCATTTTGAGAAGCTGTTGGAGAAGACATGCACCAATCACGCCTTTCCGGTCAAGCAAGCCCTTAAGGATTGCACCCTCCTCAAACGCTTTTTGGGGAAGGAGCCGGGCTACCCAGGCGGCAAAGATAAAAAAACCCACGCAAGCGGCCACAGAGCAAGAGGAAGAACTTGACTTCCCCGAGCCGATCGACCGAAGGATGCTGACGGTAATGTCTTCCCCAATGCTTGGAACATCGAGCACCTCAGACGGTTCTACCCATAGAAGCCCCGACCTCTGAGCGAAAGGAAGCAAGTCAGGAAGCGCAACCCCAAAAAAAAACAAAAGATAAGTGCTCCATCCCCCCTTTGATTTTTTACTTTTGTACAAAGTAGAGGTCTCCCTCCTGGGCCCGAGCCCTGGCACGTCATCCCATCACAGGGATCGAGACCTCCGACCTTGAATTGTCAGAGCCCGAGCGAATCCGCCTGGCTCAAGTGCAACATGATGTGCCGACCGGCTCGGTCGTCATGTACCACTCGAGGGCTACCCACCCGCCGAGAGTGGGATGGCTAAAACCCTTAAGGCATTCCACAAAATTTTTTAAGCACTTCCTTCGCGCTTCGCAACCTACGGCTAAGGACTACAAAAGGTTCTCGAAGCTACGGATCAAGCGAAGCGTAGGAACGAAAGTGACATATTGTTTTTCCCCGACCTAGTGTTCGCGACCTACGGCTAATACCTGCGAAAGTTCTCAAAGCTACGGACCAAAAACACAACGCAAAGGGGAAATCACGCGCCCATAGAAAAAACTTGCTTTTATTTTATTAGAAGAGCCACGAAGGGCTAGTATATTTACATTACAAGACAAAAGGAGGTAGCACACTCTCGGGCCTCCATATAGGATGATTGTACAAGGTCTTGCAGTGGGATGGTTGATGTCAGTCAAAAAATTGATGATTACAGGCAACATCCGCAATTCAACTGTTTTGCAAGTTCACTTGTACCAAGTCCACATGGCATGAGCCTTGGCCTGGATGGTAGTATCCTTTGCTCGATGAAGATGTGAAGGATGACCTCTCCGGTCAGCCTCTCCACTTGCAGCGCCTCGACTTGCGTCTTGATCACAGTGACCCACTTCTTGTTCGCCTCTGCGACGCCCTAGTGCCATCCACCAGAACTCCAACGCCGAGATGATCCGCCAGACGACCAGGGGGAGAGGCGGTCGGCGGTGACATGGGACTTCATCCAACCAAACATAATTGACGGCGATAAGGGAGAAGATGGGAACTATTCGTACTCTCCCTCCGTTTCCCTCTTTCTAACTTATGCTGCTAAAGTTCGCTGGGAGGCAGGAGTGCGAGAAGGCTGGAGTAGAGAAGGAAAGTGGCGAGGGTAAAAGTAAAGACTTGCGTCCAAAAGGTTGCTTATATATCCCGCGCACGACGACCACGAGGAAAGGCGACGGGGCCCATGGACGCGTGCACCTTGCAGTAACGCTGTAAAAGCCCAAGAAATGCACTTGCAAAAAAATGTTCATCACCTCACAACACCACAGCTCATGTGGTGGATGTCTCATGAACACTTGTGAAGAGCAAGTAAACACCATCAAAAAGGTGATTAGAGGGGAAAGCCATAATTTCAAAAAGGAGGAGTCATACACATAAACATGAAAGGTTGAGCTCACCCTAGACCTTATATATTCTTGGGAAGGCTAAGGCCAAATTTCATGCCAATCCAATACTTTTGAGTCACTTTTGGAGACATTTCAAAAAGGGGACAATTTGAATGCAAATTCAAATTGCAGCCACTTTCATCACTTGAATTCAAAAGTTGACTTCATATTCAAACTCAGCACATTTTTCTGAGTTACTCCACCAATTTTCATCCTCATTGGATTTCATCTTGTCGGGAGCTAAATTTGCATTTATTTAAAACTGAATTTGAATTTCAAATTCAAATGGGCAGCAAATTTAGCCAAACCAATTTCAAATTGAGGAAATCAAATTCAAACTATGACTTGGTGGTTAAGTCTCTCATTCAATTGAGAGTAGCTGCGATATTTACAGTGGAAATTGGAAAAGTATTAGGGGGGAGAGATGGGGCCCACAGGTCAGCGGGAGAGCTAATTCACACCGGAGACGTGCTCTATTTTTCACTGAGGCGATCGAGCGCAGCGCACCACCGGCGCAATTCCTGAATGCCACCCCCTGAGCAGCTCAGGGCGCGGTAGGCGTTGGCGTTATCGGCAAACCGTGATATTTCCCACCTCAGAAACCGACTCTCCGTGCTGCTCTGCTTGTTCCCGAGCTCCTCGACAAAGAAACGCCGCTGCACACTCGACAACTTTCGGGTCTCTGGCGTCAGGACGTCTCCGAGGTTGGCACGCTGATCTGAGCTCACCCAGAGCTTCGCCGAAGCCTCCTCAACATGGTCGACACAACAACCGGCGCCACACCCACGGTAAACCGACCACGAGCTCACTGTTTCTCTTCAGCGCCGTGTAAAGCCGCCGCCACCAAAAACTCATCATTCGGCCGCTTGGTTTGATCTTACTCTGAGCTGGGCACGCCAAAAGGGTCGCCTAGGAGTGCACTTTCTGTCCAGCAACCCCGGCCGCATGCCATAGACCATGTTGTTCTTGCCGGAATTCCAGTTCTTGCGGATAGCATGTGATATAGCCCGTGTTCGGTTAAACGGAAAATTTGGGCTAACCAGTCAAGCAATCGCTCCCCAGCTTCGACAACCAGCTAGAAACGTCCGTGCGAATCCATACGGTCAAGAATCACAGGAAACCAGCGCAAAACCACCGAGTTCCTTGGGTTTTTCGTTCATCGCCGGGTTTAGACCTAGGTCGCACGGTGAAGTCCGGTTTGCCGCAACCTTGAGCAAGATCAGAGGCTGGGTCGTTGCTCCGTAGGTCATGGCAGTTCTGTAGGAGCCCACAGAGGGGACTTTGAGGCATGACAGCGCCATACCGACATCGCCGAACTCACCCCGTGGACTGTCACCGTCACGCAACCGATTCCGATGATCACCGGCCGGCGACAAGGTCAGCAACGGGTTCCCGAAGCAATTTCAGGCGGGGGCGGCCAGATTGGTCGAGTTCTGGTCACGGGAACAGCCTCCCGCCGAGTACTCCGGCGAAGGGGGTGGCGGGGAGTGATGGGAGCGCGAGGTAGACGAAGTTCCATGGGCCCCACGTGTCAGCCTCTGCTAAAACCGCCCCGGATCGGCTGTGGCATCGGGATCTCATGCAACTATGTGGGAAATTCTAAGGACCCCTGTGTGGCTTGGCTGCAGAGCTGACACGTAGCCGGGGGACCCACCAGCCGGTTTAAACTTTTATTCGAATTTTCAGATTTGGTTCAAACTTCAACCTCCCGTCTGCGGAGTGGGCGCACGTCCCCTGGAACCTCGGGACACGACGCCTGCCATAATTTTGGCCAAGCGAACTTGCCTCTTCAAAACCCACGAAGATTTGAAGAGTCGCGCACTGCTTGCCCTTCTAACCGCTTCTCCACAGCGTCTCCTCGCCAACCCCTGACGCGATGCCGACGGGCCGTCCAAATTAAAGGCCTAGGTAAGTAGGTAAGTTTTAAGGCCCACTTTTGCGGTCCGATCGAAGTTCTGGGTTCGAAGGTCTACCTATCGTGTAGGTCGAAAGGACTTCCTAGAGCAAACCCGAGCGAGAGATAGACGACACGAGATGGCCATCGAATGGCGAACTCGAGAGTCGTGAATGCTCCCGACATCTCCAACGCTCTGGTATCAAAGTCTCACCTTGGCGACTCCGCAGTGGTCCCTCGAAGGTTCGGCATCAAACCTCCCGGGCCCTCGGCCCGGGTACTGCATGAATGTACCGAGAGAGATCTCATGGAACGCGGGCATTGAGCCCCAATCAGGTTGAACAAATTCCCCAGTCATTGCGAAAAGACAACAGGGTTCCAGTCGGATTAACCTGTTAGGCAGCTCATTGAGCCCGGGAATTTGGCCAGCGAGTTAAATTCCCGGTCAGCTCAACCCCTCCAAACCTCAAACGGTTTGCGTATAGGGAGCGAAGCGGATTTGCAAAACGAACTGAGCTTGACCTTTGAAGGACTCAAAGCTATGATAGGCTCAACGCTTAAGCTTTGAGTCCAGATGTAGCCTAGGAGAATTGAAACGAATCGATGATCCCACACAATTTTCTGGTCTCTTTCATCTTTTTAGGGTGTCTATCAAGTGCAGGATGTGCTCCCGACTAGTTCAAAAGTAACTCGGCCGAGGGCCCGGGGGCTACTGACGGGGTGATGTACCTGGGTAACCAAGAGGCGACCGATGAACCTATCTTACAGAGCCATGTGACTCTGCAGGCTCCAGTCGAGCTACGCAGAAAGCGCCAGCACAGGACCCCGACTCGGGACCCAGGCTCAGGATGGCGCCACTACGAGTCCCGACCTCGAGGTCAGGACACAAGAGACCGACCCCTGGCCATCAGGGTTAGGGCACAGCAGCCGACCCCCAAGGTCGGGAAGCGACGTCAGACTGTTGCCATCATGGCTGGAAGAAGGAGTGACCTAGGCTAGAGCCCGAACTAGAGGCAGGTGAAAGACTTCAATACTGACGTGAAGGAAGAGCAGAGAGACATTAAGACAGAGTGGGAGGCCACGTGCGACAAGACAAGCACGACGCAGGCCATCATCACCTTCCATCCCATCCTGTTCAGCGTGGGTGTACAGGTGCCGAAGTAGACATAGACCATAGAAGAGATGGGAGCTGGTGTACTCATCACTCATGTGCCTTACCAGGCCGCCTTACGCGCTGACACAGCATGTAAACCCCCGCCCCATTTATGAGGAGTTGGCGGGTAGGTAGAAGCGTCCGGGCTACAAAAGGGGAGGCCTGGAACCTCCCTAGGGACGACGGTTTGAGGCCCACATGTTACGCACAACACTTAGGCTCTCTCGCATCCTTGTGCACAAGGAAGCATCGTTTGTAACCCCGGTTCCACGAACCAAAGTGCTAATACAAGGCCGACAAACACCCGAACTGGACGTAGGACATTCGGTTCGAAGCAGTATAAATCTTTGTCGTTGTTAGTGTCTGTGACGCCCGGTCCCGTAGAACACGGAACCCAGCTAATGCATATGTGTGCCCAGAATGTTCAACACACAAACACATGCAATCCACAAACTGAATTCAGAATATAACCACAGTAATAGGGTTTAAGTACTTTATTACATCAATCTCTAGCTCATTCTTACAGCGGAAGTCTCTAACTTATTCTAGCAGCGGAAGTCTCTAATCAATAGCGGAAGCATCTAAACACGGCAGCGGCTCCATCTCCAACTCCACAGGCAAGTTGACGGTAGATCGCACACCTAGTACTCCACATGCTCTTCGAAGTACTCTTCTCCTATTGCTGATGTTGTATGATAATGCAAGGGTGAGTACATGTCGTACTCAGCAAGTGCAGGAAAAGTATGACATGTAGCTTACAGCAAGGTAGGAAATAAAAGGCTCATTGCAGAAAGCAAAGTTTATTTCACAAACACGATGAAAACAACAACTATCTTTAAGTGAATTTGATCCCAACATATATCCAATTAAAACAGTAACATACCTCCATCATATTTTACCACTTATCTGTCTCATCCAGCCATTAATCTTTCTCAACATCACCTCGTGCTCATAATAACCATGTCATATTCATATCCATCTCATTACTGAGACCAAAACTCATTATCATGTCTCAACAATCCTGAAACCAATCTCATTACCAAGACTCAACAGTCCCGAAACCAATCTCAAAACCATACCATAACCATACCAATAGCCCTTTCGACAACCATCCCATCTAATCATGTGAGTTGGCCCAGCGCTTGTGACCGTAAGCACGGCTATCATGATAGTTTTATACTCTTAAGAGGTTGCACCACTTTACCCAAAAGTTTGTGATTTCGTCACCCGTCAGCGACTGCAGAACCTCCATTATACCAGTACACAACCGTCGGTGTATGGCCAAGAGATCACAAAATAGCCTTTACAAAGGGGCTACTAGATGTATGGACTCACTAAGGTTTCACCAGCAGACTCGAATCACCATTCTCCCACCTACGAGCCCCCTCTTGTGCCATGCAGTTCCCAGGGCAGTCCTCTCTCGACTCCCATTCCCCGCGCCTTCCACGATCCATAACAATCTAGCAACTTACCTAATTAGTCAGCTAAGCCGCACCCATATTTGGCCTTGTGGTGGCACGGTTTTCCTGGCATGTGCTAGCATGAACCGGTCCTTAGATCTATGGCAAGTAAACCACCATCTCATGCTACCACATCCACAAACCAAGCTTGCCTAGATCTCCCCCGATTCATGTTCATTATCATCATCGAGTTCTTATTAACATTATTCATATGAGTGCAGTAGCTAGACACATTCTATCTCACTTCCCATATCCCGTAGATTAGCGAAGCAAAAAGCAAAAATGACCATACCCGACTCATCAACTTTCCCGGCGACAAGGGTGGTTAACAAAACTAGTAAACTCCTATAAAAGGGTGTCCCATCAAGTTGACTCAAGCATACGCAGTTTTCGTAAACAAAACAGTTTCAAAACATGGGATCAATATGGTCAAGGGGAACTTGCCTTGTTCCTGTGGCTTCTATTGCTCAGGCGTCTCAAAATCTTGGTGCTGTAGTCCTTCGTAGGTAGCTTCCTGAGCTTGTCCTTCTCGGCATTCCTCCTAGCAATGGCAGCAGGACAGATCGTCGGCTCTCTTCCGAGGCTCGTCGGCGGTGCTCACCGGCGATTGAACTCCGGCGAAGGGTGGAACTCGGCAAGTTGGAAGCTAGGGCCTCCAAGTCGTCGACTCGAAAGGTGGAAAATTGGTACTGGTTGTGGCCAGGGGGTTTTGGGTTCTATTTATAACAGGAGAAGAAGAGTCCTACTCTGATCGGATTTCAAATAAGAGTCCTATTCAATTTGGTTTGGATCTTAACAACTTATCTCCAATCGATTTGGTGCGGTAGCAACGTGGAAATCGTGTCAGTCTCCTCAGCACCGGGTATTCCCGCATGCATAGAAGAAAAACTGCTTAAGGATCTCGTCACCTCCGCAGTGGTGAGCTCTAGAGGTGCCACGTGTCTAGCGGGGGCCGGGCCTCCCTTTTCCTCAGGGGCGAGCTCCGGTTGCCGCGTGTCTGGCGGGTGGGACCTCCCTCCCCCTCAGAGGCAAGCTTCGCGTGCGCCATGTGTCTGGTGGGTGGGACCTCCCCTCTCCTTAGAGGCGAGCTCCGCGTGTGCCACGTGTCAGTGCCGGACCTCCCCTCTCCTCGGAGGTGGGCTCCGAGAATGCCATGTGTCCAACAGCGCCAGACCTCTCGGGGGCGAGCTCCGAGAGCGACATGTGTCCAACAGTGTCGGACCTCCCTTTTCCTCGGAGGTGAGCCTCGAGGTCGACACGTGTCAAGAAGCGTTGGACCTCCCGGAGGCGAACTCCGAGAGTCACACGTGTCCGGCGGGGTCAGACCTCTCGAAGGCGAGCTCCGAGGGTGAAACGTGACCCGCAGTGTTTTCTCCTCAGAGGTGAGCTCCGAGAACGACACGTGTCTAGTAGGACCGGACCTCACTCCCTCCGTAGGGGTGAGCTCTGAGAGCGATACGTGTCCCGCGGGGTTGGACCTCGCTTTTCCGCAGAGACTAGCTCCGGGGGCAACACGTATCCCACGGGGTCGGACCTCACCCCTTCCGCAGAGGCAAGCTCCGAGCCTGCCACGTAGCCAGCAGTGCCGGACCTCACCCCTTTTGCAGGGACGAGCTCCAAAGGCGCCACGTGGCCGGCGGCCACGGGAAGTGTCGACGGCGCTCTCGATGGATTGGAATTGGCTCTTTTTAGCTATGTTACACCTGTTCTACTTCTTTTAAAATGTTTTCTCTATATGAAATATGTATGTATGCATGAATATGAAATTGAGGGTGTTACAAACCTACCCCCCTTAAACTGAATCTTGCCCTCGAGATTCGATAGAGTGGAGAATAGATGAGGGAATTTTGCCTTGAGGTCTTCCTCACGCTCCCATGTAGCTTCGGCTTCCGTGTGATGGCTCCACTGTACCTTGCACCAACGGATCACTTTGTTCCTTGTGACCCTTTCCTTTACGTCCAAAATTCAGATAGGGTGCTCTACATAGGTCAGATCCTCTTGAAGCTCGAGCTCATACATTGGTACTTATTCTTCTGGTACTCTCAAGCACTTCTTGAGTTGGGATACGTGAAACACGTCATGCACGTCAGAGAGGTGCGTTGGGAGCTCTAGTTGATAAGCTACCTCTCCTCACTCGCCCAAAATCTTAAATGGCCCGACATAACGAGGTCCTAACTTTCCTTTGACGTTGAAACGTCGTTGGCCACGGATAGGCAATACCTTAAGGTACACGAAGTTTCCTACTTCAAAAGTCAACTTCCTTCACCTATTGTCCGCGTAGCCTTTCTGTTGTGACTGAGCAGCCTTCAAGTTCTCCCGTATTGTTTGGACTTGCTTCTAAGCTTCTTGTAGCACTTCCGGTACAAACACTTGGTTCTCTCCGATTTCGTTCCAAAACAACGGCGTCCTACACCGTCTACCATACAATGCTTCGAAAGGCGACATGTTCAAGCTAGCTTGGTAGCTGTTGTTATAGGAGAATTCAGCATACGGTAAACTCCTATCCCAACTACGCCCATGTTTCAAGGCGCAAGCTCTCAACATGTCCTCCAAAATTTGGTTTGTCCTTTCGGTTTGTCCATTGGTCTACGGGTGGTAGGCGGAGCTAAAATCCAGTCGTGTACCCATAGCTTTCTGCAGCTTCCTCCAAAATCTAGAGGTAAACTGAGAACCCCGATCTGAGACTATCCTCTTCGGGACTCCATGGCGGCACACGATTTACTCCATGTACAGCTCAGCTAGATCTTCCACGCGGTACATGGTTTTAATAGGAAGAAAATGAGCGGTTTTCGTCAATCGGTCCACGATTACCCAGATTGAGTCGTAACCCGACCGAGTACGTGTCAATACGGTGATGAAATCCATACTGATGTCTTCCCACTTCCACTCGGGTACCTTCAAGGGTTGCAACAATCCAGCGGGTCTTTTATGTTCAGCCTTCACCCGTTGGCATGTGTCGCATAGGGCAACATACTCAGCTATGTCTCTTTTCATACCATCCCAACAATAACAAGTCTTCAGGTCCTTGTACATCTTGGTACTTACGGGATGTATGGAATAAAGTGAGTCATGTGCCTCCTTTAATATCGTGTCGCGGATGTGCTTCACGTTAGGCACACAAATCCTTTTTCCTAGCCAATGTGTACCCTTTTCGTCTTCCTTGAAGTCCTTCTCTATTCCTTGTTGGATCCTTTCCTTGATCTCCTTGATCTCCTCATCCGTAGCTTGGACATCTCTTATGTCTTGTTCCAATGAAGAGTGGAGTTCCATCACTTCCATCTCGTTCAAGAATCCGAGATGTAACCGTTTGAACTCCTTTCGTAGCTCGGGTAGTAGCTCCCGAACCGTGAGTTGGTGACATGCTCCCTTCCGACTCAATGCATCGGCTAATACATTTTCCTTTCCGGGGTGATAGTTGATTCCAACATCATAATCCTTGATGAGCTCCAACCATCGACGATGCGCCAAATTCAAATTCGTTTGGGTGAATATGTACTTGAGGCTTTTATGATCCGTATAGATCTCACATCGATGACCAAGGATATAATGTCTCCAAATCTTCAATGCATGCACCACGGCTGCTAGCTCCAGGGCATGGGTAGGGTAATTAAGCTCGTGCTTCTTTAATTGTTGTGAGGCGTAGGCTACCACTTGTCCTTATTGCACGAGCATGCATCTGAGCCCTTGTCTTGATGCGTCACAATATATGTCAAAGCTCTTGCTCACGTCCGACAATACCAAAACCGGCGCTGTGGTTAGCCTTTTCTTGAGCTCCTCAAATCTTTCTTGGCACGCTGGTGTCCATTGGAAGGCTTTTCCCTTCGTTAGCAACTCCGTCATAGGCTTTTCTATCTTAGAGAAGTCCTTGATAAACCGGTGGTAGTATCCAGCCATCCCAAGAAAACTCCGAATATCCCTCACGTTTTGCGGTTGGTTCCACTTTAGAACATCTCCCACTTTTACGGGATCAACCGATACTCCTTCCTCGGAGATAATGTGGCATAGGAACGATATTTCCTTTAGCCAAAATTGACATTTGCTGAACTTGGCATACAACTGATGCTCTCGCAGCTTCTGTAATGTCAATCTCAAGTGTTCTTCATGTTCTTCCTCGCTTTTCAAATATACCATGATGTCGTCAATGAATATCACGATGAACTTGTCCAAGTACTCCATGAAAATCTTGTTCATGAGGTACATGAAGTATGCGGGTGCATTCATTAACCCCAAAGACATAACGGTATATTCATACGAACCATACCGTGTCCGAAAGGCAGTCTTGGGTATATCGGAGGGCTTAATCTTCAGCTGGAAATATCCCGACCGAAGATCAATCTTGGAGAAGACTTGGGCTCCTTTCATTTGGTCGAACAGGTCCTCTATCCGGGGCAGAGGGTATTTGTTCTTCATCGTCACCTCATTGAGAGACCTATAGTCCACACACACCCTTTGGGTTCCATCCTTCTTGTCTACGAAGAGCACGGGGGCTCCCCATGGTGACGAGCTTGGACATATAAAACCCTTCTCCAGCTGCTCCTGAATTTGCTTCTTGAGCTCCACTAGTTTGTTGACGGGCATCCTATATGGTCTCTTTGCTATAGGTGCGGTTCCGGGTACTAGGTCAATGGAAAACTTGATGTCTCGGTCAGGTGGCATACCGGGAAGTTCTTCCGGGAACATGTCCGAAAACTCTTGAACCACCGGAATGCTTTCCAGGGTTGCTTCTTGGACGTGGTTCAACGTTGTTTTCTCGGTTGCCAGTTGGGCTGATTCAAACTCGATACGGGTACCGTGCTTGTTTGTCAACTGCACGCTCCTCTCAGCACATTGGATTACTCCGTTGTGCTTGCTTAACCAATCCATTCCGAGTATTATGTCAAGCCCTTGGGAATCCAATACAATGAGGTTGGCAAGGAAGTCTACCCCCCTTATTTTAAGGTTTACTTTCGGACATACTATATTAGTCCTCATCTCTCCACCGGGAGAATTAACCAACATAGTATATTTCAAGTGTGATATGGGTAGATTATACTTGGCAACATACTTGGATGATATGAAGGAATGCGATGCTCCAGAGTCAAATAGAATGGTGGCTGGGTTGGAGTTGGCAAGGAACATACCAATCACGACGTCCTCAGCCTATTGCGCTTCCTCAGCAGAAACATGGTTCACGTTGCCGCGAGCATAGTTCTGCTGTCCACGGTTTCCTTGATTGCCTGCTCCGTTCAGCTGTGGGTTCTGCTTGGGCACGTTGCCTTGCTGTCCAGGACCCCTCCTCAGGCACTGGCTCGCAAAGTGTCCTGTTTCTCCTCATGCAAAGCATGCCTTGTTGCCCACAACAGCAGGTATGTTGGGGCGGGGGTTTTGAACAGGAGCACCCATGTTGGGTCGGGGCGCTGGAGGCAAAGGCACATGAGGTGCTTGTGCAACGGGTCATTGCTGTGATGGCTGATTAGGGCGGTATGCAGGAGCGGTCGATCCATACTGCAGTGCAGCTGGGAGCATGTACCGAGGGCGTACGTTGCTCCCTTGCGGTTGGTATGGCATCTTTCTTATGCCCTCTTGCTCGATCTCTCGGATCTTGCTTTCAACCACTATGGCTTTGTCAACCAGCTTATGTAAGTTAGCATAGTCATTGTTGAGGAGCTGAACCTGGATCTCATTGTTCAGCCCTCTCATGAACATGTACTGCTTCCGTTGGTCCGAGTTGACATCTTCAGGGGCATACCGTGACAGTTGCGTGAACTTGTTGAGGTACTCATTCACGCTTTTCTGTCGTTGGTGGAGACCTTCGAACTCTTGCCTTTTGAGCATAATTACACCAGCAGGGATGTAATGAGAGCGGAAACTCTCCTTGAACTCAGTCCAAGTAATAGTCTCCGGGTCGACATGAGCATTGCACAGGGCATCCCACCAGTCAGCGGCTGCTCCCATGAGTTGGTGCGACGCGAAGAGAACCTTCTCTCGGTCATTGCACTGAACTATGGCAAGATTCTTCTCCATGGATTTCAACCAGTCTTCGGCCTCCAAGGGGTCATTAGCTTGAGCAAAAGTAGGTGGTCGAGTCCTCATGAACTCTCCCAGCCTGTTGTGAGCCGGTGGTGGCGGTGGCGGTGGTGGCGGTGCCAGAACGGGGTTGTTGTTGTTGGCCTGCAGCTGGCCCAAAGTTTGGATCATGGTTTGCATAAGTTGATTCTGCATGTCCATCAACGGTTCCAGGTTATTTTCTCCAGCTCCGGGGTTGTCATTCTCAGGAACTTCGACGTGATCATCCTCTTGGTTGCCATGGACGTTCCTCCCTTGACGGCTGGCGTTTCCTCTCAGCATCTTTGAGTAGAATAGGATAGAATAGAGGTTTAGAAGTTTAGATGGATCCCCCTAACTATATGCATCAAGGTGGATTGGACTATATATATATATATATTAGCCCACATGAGGATGTGAACAAGTGCCGAGGCATCTCACACCTCTTTCTACTTATGTGTGGATATGGACAACCCTTGAGACGTCCCACAACTCACACTAAGCACACAAGCATAAACAATCATCACAAAGTTCAACACACAACTCCTATTCAAGGCTTATTCGATGGGGGTCCTATATGGTTTTAGGGTGATACCAATCTGTGACTTCACCCTATAGTCAAGGTGGTTTGGGGTGATACTGTGACACCCTCAATTCTGTGGAAAACCACGGAACTGAGAACTGATGCATATGTGTGCCCAGGATGTTCACCACACATATACATATGTTCCACAAACTGAATTCAGAATATATATTACCATGAATAACAAGGTTTATTACAATGTCTCATGAGTCTTAGACTCATGCTAACAGTGGAAGTCTTATCTAAGCAACAAAAGTCTAACCCTAGCAGCGGAAGTCTTTATTCTAGTGCGGAAGCAATCTAAGCAGCAGCAGCAGCAGCAGCTCCATCTCTACTCCATCCCCACAGGCAAGGTTGAGGACAGATTACACGCCTAATCCTCCACTTGGTCTTCATAGTATTCTTCTCCTGTTGCTGATGATGAAGTAATAATGCAAGTTTGAGTACAATGATGTACTCAACAAGTACGGAAAAATATGATATGTAACTCACAACAAGGTAGGTATAAAAAGGCTCATTGCAGAAAGCAAAGTTTATTTCTCAAAACACGATAAAAACAGCAACTTAACTTTAAGTGAGTGTAATCCCAACATGTATTAAAATACCAACATACCTCCGTTATGTTCATCACTTTTCATGTCTCAACCAGACATTAATCTTTTTCATCTTTGCTCACGAATACCTTCATATTCGCTACCATCTCACGAATACCATCTCGTATTCGCTACCATTTCATCTCATAAATAATTCCGTCTCACACCAAGACCAATCTCGTTGCCACGACTTAACAGTCATGTAACCAATCTTATCACCCGGACTCAACAGTCCCGAAAACCAAACCAAAACCAAACCATAACCAAAAACCATCCCAACTAATCATGTGGGTTGTCCAGGCACTCGTGACCGTAAGCTCGGCTATCATGATAGTTTAAGACTCTGCAGAGTTTGTACCTCTTTACCTACAAGTTTGTGATTTCATCACCCGTCGGCGACTGCAGAACCTCCATTATACCAGTACACAACCGTCGGTGTATGGCCAAGAGATCACAAAATAGCCTTTACAAAGGGGTTACTAGATGTATGGGCTCACTAAGTTTTCACCGGCAGGCTAGAATCTCCAATTCTCCCACCCACGGGTCTCCTCTTGTGCCATGCAGTTCCCAGGACAGTCCTCACTCAACTCTCATTCCCCGCGCCTTCCACGGTCCATAACAATCTAGCAACTTACCTAATTACTCAGCTAAGCTGCACCCATACTTGGCCTTGTGGTGGCACTGTTATCCTGGCATGGCTCGCATGAACCGGTCCTTAGATCTACGGCAAGTAACCACCATCTCATGCTACCTCATTCACAAATCCAGGCTTGCCTAGATCTCCCTCCAATCCATGTTCATTAACAATATCAGTTTCTCATCATTCTTACGAGTGCAGTTAGCTAGACACACCTATCTCGCTTCCCATAATCCCATGGACTCAGCAAAGCATAAAAGTAAAACCATACCCGACTCATTTACTTTCCTGGCGACAAGGGTGGTTTGACCAAAACTAGTAAACTCCTATGAAAGGGTTTCCCATCATGTTTGACTCAGCACACACACCTTTTCGCAAACAAAACAGTTTTCCAAAACATAGGATCAATATGGTCAAGGGGCACTTGCCTTGTTCTTGCGGTTCCGGTTGCTCTTGGATCTTGAAACCTTGTTGTTGAAGCTCGTCGTAGACAGCTCCCTGAGCTTTTCCTTCTATACACGATCACACACATACAAGATTCATAGCAATCAATACAAACTTTAACCAGATGCGATGATGCATATGCATGCTAATCATATAATGCTGTTTAGTTTGTACGTGTTTTTGCATTCTTGCATGGGTTTTACGATGAACAGAGGTGTAAAGATCAATTGTGGACGTGGCGATGATCTTGACTTTAGATCAAACCGATCAACACGTGATCTGTCTACGAAAGAGCTTCTGTTCAAAAGGAATCAAAGAACAGATGCAAACAAAACACAATGATGTCGTAAGGTGGTATTGGAGACCTACCTTACGTTTCTTCTTGGTCTTGGGGTCCTTTTCCTAGCAAGAACAGATTGTCGGGGCTCTCTTCCGGCGATGGCGATCGTCTCTGGCTCATAGGCGATCTCTCCGGTGGTTGTACTCTGGCGAAGGGGTTTACTCGGCGAGCTGGGGGCTAGGGTTCTAAGTTGTCAGCTCAGGAGGTGGAAAAGAAGTACGTGGTTGCGGCCAAAGGTTTTCGGTTCTATTTATAATCGGGAAGAGAAGAGTCCTAATGTGATCGGAATTTGAACAAGAGTCCTATTCAAAGTTTTTGGATCTTAACAACTTATCTTTAGTTGATTTGGTGCGGTAGCAACATGGAATTCATGTCGGTTTCCTCCCGTACCGGTTTTCCCGTGCGTACAGAAACAAAACTGCTTCAAATCTCGTCACCTCCGTGGTGATGGGCTCCGGAAGCTCCACGTGTCCTGCGAAAACCTAGGCACCCTTTTCTGCAGAAACAAGCTCCGGTTGTGCCACGTGTCAGGCGGGCGAGACCTCCCTCTCCTTCAGAGGCGAGCTCCGCGTGCGCCACACGTCTTGGCGGGTGAGACCTCCCTCTCTCCAGAGGCGAGCTCCGCATGTGCCACGTGTCTGGTGGGTCGGGACCTCCCCTCTCAACAGAGGCAAGCTCCGATAGTGCAACGTGTCCTAACAGCGCCAGACTTCCTTTCTTCTCAGAGACGAGCTCCGAGGTTGACACGTGTCCAACAGTGACGGACCTCCCGGAGGTAAGCTCCGGAGGTGACACGTGTCCGAAAGTGTCGGACCTCCCGGAGGTGAGCTCCAGAGGTGACATGTGTCCAGTAGGACCGGACCTCTCGGAGGTGAGCTCCGAGAGCGACACGTGTCTGACGGGGCCGGACCTCTCGGAGGTGAGCTCCGAGAGCGACACGCGTCCCGCGTGGCTGGTCCTCTCTTTTCTGCGGTGACTAGCTCCGCAGCCAACACGTGTCCTTCGGGACTGGCCTCGCTCCTCTGCAGAGGCTAGCTCCGGGGGCAACACGTGTGCCACAAGGTCGGACCTCTCCCCCTTTGCGGGGATGAGCCCCGAGCCTGCCACCTAGCCAGTTTAGCGGCGGACCTCTCCTCCTTTGCGGAGATGAGCTCCGAACGCGCCACGTGACCAGCGGCCGTGGGAATTGTCTTCGGCGCTCTCTGTGAACTGGTTTTTGGTTCTTTTTGGCAATCTTTTTTACTCTTTCTCCGTTTCAACTTATTTTAAAAATATTTTTCTACATGGAACATGGATACATGCAGAAATTGAAAATGAGGTTGTCACAAATCTGCCCCCCTTAAATTGAATCTCGCCCTCGAGATTCATTAGTAGAGAATAGATGAGGGAATCTGCCTTGATATCTTCTCATGCTCCCATGTAGCTTTGGCTTCCGTGTGATGACTCCATTGCACCTTGCACCAACGGATCACTTTGTCCTCGTGACCCTTTCTTTTACGTCCAAAATTCAGACAGAGTGCTCTGCATAGGTCAGATCCTCTTGAAGTTCAAGCTCTTCCATTGGTACTTGCTCTTCTGGCACTCTCAAGCACTTCTTGAGCTGGGATACATGAAACACGTCATGTACGTCGGAGAGGTGCGTTGGGAGCTCTAGTTGATAGGCTACTTCTCCTCGCTTGTCCAAAATCTTAAATGGCCTGATGTAGCGAGGTGCTAGCTTGCCTTTGACGTTGAAACATCGTTGGCCACGGATTAGCGATACCTTAAGGTATACGAAGTCTCCTACTTCGAAAGTCAACTTCCTTCGCCTATTGTCCGCATAGCCTTTCTGTCATGACTGAGCAGCCTTCAAGTTCTCCCGTATGGTTTGAACTTGCTTTTCAGCCTCTTGTAGCACTTCGGGTCCAAACACTTGGTTCTCTCCGGTCTCGTTCCAAAACAACGGCGTTCTACACTGTCTACCGTACAATGCTTCGAAAGGCGACATCTTCAAGCTAGCTCGATAGCTGTTGTTATAGGAGAATTCGGCATACGGCAAGCTCCTATCCCAACTACGCCCATGTTTTTAGACGCAAGCTCTCAACATGTCCTCCAAAATTTGGTTTGTCCTTTTGGTTTGCCCATCGGTTTGCGGGTGGTAAGCGGAGCTAAAATCGAGTCGTGTACCCATAGCCTCATGCAGCTTCCCCCAGAACCTAGAGGTAAACTGAGAACCCCGATCTGAGACTATCCTCTTTGGGACTCCATGGCGGCACACGATTTGCTCCATGTACAGCTCGGCTAGTTGTGCAACGTTGTACACGGTCTTAACAGGAAGAAAATGAGCTGTTTTCATCAATCGGTCCATGATAACCCAGATGGAGTCGTAACCCGATCGAGTACGTGGCAATCCGACGATGAAATCCATACTGATGTCTTCCCATTTCCACTCGGGTACCTTCAAGGGTTGCAACAGTCCAACGGGTCTTTGATGTTCGGCCTTCACCCTTTGGCATGTGTCGCATAGGGCAACATATTCAGCTACGTCCCTTTTCATACCATCCCACCAATAACAAGTCTTCAGGTCCTTGTACATCTTGGTACTTCCAGGATGTATGGAATAAAGTGAGTCATGTGCCTCCTTTAATATCATGTCGTGGATGTGCTTCGCGTTAGGCACACAAATCCTTTTTCCTAGCCAAAGCGTACCCTTCTCGTCTTCCTTGAAGTCCTTCTCTATTCCTTGTTGGATCCTTTCCTTGATCTCCTTGATCTCCTCGTCCGTAGTTTGGCCATCTCTTATCTATTGTTCCAATGAAGATTGGAGTTCCATCACTTCCATCTCGTTCAAGAATCCGAGATGTAACCGTTCGAACTCCTTTCGTAGCTCGGGTAGTAGCTCCCGAACCGTGAGTTGGTGACATGCTCCCTTCCGGCTCAATGCATCGGCTACTACATTGGCCTTTCCGGGGTGATAGTTGATTTCAACATCATAATCCTTGATGAGCTCCAACCATTGACGTTGCCTCAAATTCAAATCCGTTTGAGTGAATATGTACTTGAGGCTTTTATGATTCGTATAGATCTCACATCAAAGACCAAGGACATAATGTCTCCAAATCTTCAATGCATGCACCACGGCTGCGAGTTCAAAGTCATGTGTGGGGTAATTGAGCTCGTGTTTCTTTAATTGTTGTGAGGCATAGGCTACCAATTGTCCTTCTTGCATGAGCACACATCCAAGCCCTTGTCTGGATGCGTCACAATATATGTCAAAGCTCTTGCTTACGTCTGGCAATACCAGAACCGGCGCTGTGGTTAGCCTTTTCTTGAGCTCCTCAAAGCTTTCTTGGCACGCTGGTGTCCATTGGAAGGCTTTTCCCTTCATTAGCAACTCCATCATAGGCTTTGCTATCTTAGAGAAGTCCTTGATGAACCGGTAGTAGTATCCAGCCATCCCAAGAAAACTCCGAATATCCCTTACATTTTGCGGTTGGTTCCACTTCAGAACATCTCCCACTTTTCCAGGATCAACTGATACTTCTTCCTCGGAGATGATGTGGCCTAGGAACGATATCTCCTCTAGCCAAAATTGACATTTGCTTAACTTGGCATACAATTGATGCTCTCGCAGCTTTTGCAATGTCAACCTCAAGTGTTCTTCATGTTCCTCCTCACTTTTCGAATACACCATGATGTCGTCAATGAAAACAACGACAAACTTGTCCAAGTACTCCATGAAAACCTTGTTCATGAGGTACATGAAGTATGCAGGTGTGTTTGTTAACCCAAAAGACATAACGGTATATTCATACGAACCATACCGTGTCCGAAAGGCAGTCTTGGGTATATCGGAGGGCTTAATCTCCAGCTGGAAATATCCCAACCGAAGATCAATCTTGGAGATGACTCGGGATCCCTTCATTTGGTTGAACAGGTCCTCTATACAGGGCAGAGGGTATTTGTTCTTGATCGTCACCTTGTTGAGAGACCTAAAGTCCACGCACATCCTTTGGGTTCCATCCTTCTTGTCTACAAAGAGCACGGGGGCTCCCCATGGTGATGAGCTTGGACGTATAAAACCCTTCTCCAGCTGCTCCTGAATTTGCTTCTTGAGCTCCACTAGTTCGTTGACGGGCATCCTGTAGGGTCTCTTTGCTATAGGTGCGGTTCCGGGTACTAGGTCAATGGAAAACTCAATGTCCCGGTCAGGTGGCATACCGGGAAGTTCTTCCGGGAGCACGTTCGAAAACTCTTGAACCACTGGAATGCTTTCTAGGGTTGCTTCTTCGATGTGGTTCAACGTTGCTTTCTCGGTTGCCAGTTGGGCTGATTCAAACTCGATACGGGTACCGTGCTTGTTTGTCAACTGCACGCTCCTCTCAGCACATTGGATTACTCCGTTGTGCTTACTTAGCCAATCCATTTTGAGTATTATGTCAATCCCTTGGGAATCCAAGACAATGAGGTTGGCAAGGAAGTCTACCCCCCTTATTTTAAGGTTTACTTTCGGACATACTATATTAGTCCTCATCTCTCCACCGGAGAATTAACCAACATAGTATATTTCAAGTGTGATATGGGTATATTATGCTTGGCAACATACTTGGATGATATGAAGGAATGCGATGCTCCGGAATCAAATAGAATGGTGGCTGGGTTGGAGTTGGCAAGGAACATACCAATCACGACGTCCTCAGCCTATTGTGCTTCCTCAGCAGAGACATGGTTCACGTTGCTGTGAGCGTAGTTCTGCTGTCCATGGTTCCCTTGATTGGCTCCTCCGTTCGGCCATGGGTTCTGCTTGGGCACGTTGCCTTGCTGTCCAGGACCTCTCCTCGGGCACTGGCTCGCGAAGTGTCCTGTTTCTCCGCATGCAAAGCATGCCTTGTTGCCCACGACAGAAGGTACGTTGGGGCGGGGGTTTTGAGAAGGGGCACCCATGTTGGGACGGGGCGCTGGAGGCAAAGGCACACGCGGTGCTTGTGCTACGGGTCGTTGCTGTGGTGGCTGATTAGGGCAGTATGCAGGAGCGGTTGATCCATACTGCGGTGCAGCTTGGGGCATGTACCGAGGTCGTAAGTTGCTCCCTTGTGGCTGGTATGACATCTTCCTCTTGCCGTCTCGCTCGATCTCTTGGATCTTGCTTTCAACCACTATAGCCTTGTCAACCAGCTTCTGAAAGCTCGCGTAGTCATTGTTGAGGAGGTGAACCTGGATCTCATTGTTCAACCCTCTCATGAACAGGTACTGCTTCCATTGGTCCGAGTTGACATCTTCGGGGGCATACCAGGACAGTTGGGTGAACTTGTTGAGGTACTCATTCACACCTTTCTGTCCTTGGCGGAGACCTTCGAACTCCTGCTCTTGAGCATCATTACACCAGCAGGGATGTAATGAGAGCGGAAACCCTCCTTGAACTCAGTCCAAGTGATCGTCTCCGGGTCGACATGAGCGTTGCACAGGGCATCCCACCAATCAGCGGCAGCTCCCATGAGTTGGTGCGACGCAAAGAGAACTTTCTCTCGGTCATTGCACTGGACTATGGCAAGCTTCTTCTCCATGGATTTCAACCAGTCGTCGGCCTCCATGGGGTCGTTAGCTTGAGCAAAAGTGGGTGGTCGAGTCCTCATGAACTCTCCCAGCCTGTTATGAGCCGGCGGTGGTGGCGGTGGTGCCGGAACAAGGTTGTTGTTGTTGGCCTGCAGCTGACCCAAAGTTTGGATAATGGTCTACATAAGCTGATTCTGCATGGCCATCAACTGTTCCAGGTTGTTCTCACCAGCTCCAGGGTTAACAGGAACTTCATCGTGGCCATCCTCTTGGTTGCCATGGAAGTTCCTTCCTTGGCGGCCGGCGTTTCCTCTCACCATCTGTGAGAGAGAATGGAATAGAATAGAGGTTAGAAGGTTAGATGGATCTCTCCCAACTATATGCATCAAGGTGGATGGACTGTATATATTACCCATATGAGGATGTGAACGAGTGCCGAGTCATCTCACACCTCTTTCTACTTATGTGTGAATATGGACAACGCTAAAACGTCCCACAACTCACACTAAGCACACAATCACAAGCAATCATCACAAAGGCTCACACAACTCCTATTCAAGGCTTTTTCGATGTGAGTCCTATGTGGTTTAGGGTGAATACCAATCTGTGGCTTCACCCTATGTCAAGGTTGTTTGGGGTGATACCAATCTGTGATCCAACTATGGCTTCTCCTAGGCTTGCATCCTATGTCAAGGTGGTTCCAATGCCAATCTATGCATCCTAGGTTTGCATCCTATAGTCAGCGTGGCTTCAAACACCAATCTGTTACTATGGGTGCGTCCTATAGTCAACCGTGGTAGCTTGGTACCAATCTCTGGATTGTACCAATCTATGACTAGGCATGGCAGCTTTAATATCAATCTGTGACCTATCTTGGCTGTGTGATCTACGATCAACCCGTGACAGGTTGATACCAATTTGTGTCTGATACCAACTTCTGACTTCTATCTAAGCGTGTAACCTACCGTCAACCCGTGGCTCTGATACCAATCTGTGATGCCCTCAATTCTGTGGAAAACCACGGAACCGAGAACTGATGCATATGTGTGCCCAGGATGTTCATCACACATATACATATGTTCCACAAACTGAATTCAGAATATATATTACCATGAATAACAGGGTTTATTACAATGTCTCATGAGTCTTGGACTCATGCTAACAGCGGAAGTCTTATCTAAGCAGCGGAAGTCTAAACCTAGCAGCGGAAGTCTTTATTCTAGTGCGGAAGCAATCTAAGCAGCAGCAGCAGCAGCTCCATATCTACTCCATCCCCACAGGCAAGGTTGAGGACAGATTACACGCCTAATCCTCCACTTGGTCTTCATAGTATTCTTCTCCTGTTGCTGATGATGAAGTAATAATGCAAGTTTGAGTACAATGATGTACTCAGCAAGTGCGGGAAAATATGATATGTAACTCACAACAAGGTAGGTATAAAAAGGTTCATTGCAGAAAGCAAAAATTATTTCTAAAAACACGATAAAAATAGCAACTTAACTTTAAGTGAATGTAATCCCAACATGTATTAAAATATCAACATACCTCCGTTATGTTCATCACTTTCCATGTCTCAACCAGACATTAATCTTTTTCATCTTTGCTCATGAATACCTTCTCGTATTTGCTACCATTTCATCTCATAAATAATTCCGTCTCACACCAAGACCAATCTCGTTGCCACGACTCAACACTCATGCAACCAATCTTATCACCCGGACTCAACAGTCCCAAAAACCAAACCATAACCAGAAACCATCCCAACTAATCATGTGGGTTGTCCAGGCGCTCGTGTTCGGCGAAATTTGTTTGGCCAAATTCCCCTCGGAAGATAGACTATCCGGCCTCTGAAGTTTCAGCCCGGATTTTAAAGAATCTTACTGATTTTCTATAGGACACATCTTACATCCAATTGAGCTGCAAAGTTGTGTGCTTTCTATTTTCGTGCTCTCGAGTAAACAAAAAATATCAAAAAAAAATAAAAAAATAGTGAAGAGAGTACAGATATTAAAGCATTGACAGCATACCCTTGAAAACAGTTGGCCTATACACTTGTGATGTACTTGTTGGTTATATCTTCCTGAATTTCTATTTGCCTTTTTACTGCCTTGTGTTGTGCTAGGCCTAGAACACTTGTTAACCAGCAACAGTTCCTACATTGAATACTTATTCAACTTTGTTTGCTGTTAATGATTTTTTGCTATTAGCCACCATATTGTGCCATCCAAGCTCCACTTTTCCTCTTGAGCAGAACAGGTACCTTTGCAATCACTCCACGCTTCATTGGTTCTCACCGTCCACCGTTTACCACCTGCTGTGTCGGTAAGAACACTTGTAAGAACATGGTAAGACGCTTGAGAGAGAGAGAGATTGTTTTCTTCCTTCCACTTTTCACATTGCCACTATCCTTTGTAGTTGATAGGGATAACATCTTTTTGTTGTCTTTTGTTTACTACTAACAATGGCAGAAGATAAAAGGGATGATGAATGTGTTCAACATGCTGAGTTGCGTGACATGATGAGGGAAATGACAGATATGTTCACCAAAACCCAAGCATCGACAGATGCATCATTGACGACTTTGAATCGCCAACTTGCTGATCTTGTTGTTCGGATGGATACTCTTGAGGCGCGGCTGCCTCTCGCTGAAGATCGTGAAGACGATGCTTATAATATGGAAGATCATAACAATCAACCACGACTTCCACGTTATCTACGAGGTATGGGAGGTAATAATCGTTACAATTACAATGATCGTCATAACAATTTTAATCACCCTCTTGATGATCCTTTTGCTAAAGTGTCACACCCGGTTTTCCGAAGAACAACCAAGTGAATATCACATGTATGCCAGGATCATTTTCTCATACATGTGATGACAAATAGTGAAGCATCATTTATTAAAAGCCAGGTGTCGAATATAAATAAGTCTTACATCGTAAATGTCTCGATGGACAATAATAAGTTCATCACAAGTAAATAAACTAGCAGCGGAATATTATTCTTGAGGGCTCCGTCACAGGCGTTGCCCGGGGGTCTCCATGAACGTAGAAACCTTCTTCGGGTCCAAAGTCTTGGTCATTATACACCACCTCATTATCTTGACCTGAGCAGCAATATAAACCAACAAAATATGCAAGGTTGAGTACCAATGGTACTCAGCAAGTGTGGAAAAATTATATCATGCATGGCTGGAACAAGGAGAGGTTGAACTCATGGTTAAAGCACTACGCAATTAATACCTATCACCTTAGCTTATTAGGCACCTACATTACTATACAAGTGAAATGGTCCCAATCTCCCATCCCATCATCACAATCCAATAACCATAACATCATTTCCAATGTTAAGCTCCCCGCTTAACACCCACAACTTCCAAAACCATCACTCCTCTAATCATGAATAAGTCCAAGCCGCTCTTGACCGTGAGCACGGCTGTCATGACAGTTTTGACTCTGCAGAGTTTGTACCACTGTACCCACATGTAGTGATTTCATCCCCCGTTGCCGGGTGGACTAAAAGAACCTCCATTATGCCAGTGGCTACGAACCACATTCACACTTCCTAGGTGTGTAGCCAGGAGATCACTACGAAGCCTTTACAAAGGGATTCCTGACGAGCATGGGCCCACTGAGGTTTCACCCCTAACAGCATACAAGAGGCTCCAACCCCGCTGCAGTGGCCCCCTCTTGAGCCTTGCGGTTCATATGGTAGTCCAGCTGACACCTATTCCCCGCACCATCCAACACACCCATACTACGCCGGGGATGCACCTAATTAATTGGCCAAGCTGCCCCATCTCAGCATGTGGTTGGCACGGTAAAGCCAGGTTACATGCTCCATGAACCGGTCCTTAGGATCCAGGCAAGTACTAAACACAAACCCGAGTCTCGTGCACCCAGCACACAACCAAAACATCCAACTTGCCTTGATCCCTACCTCTACATAACTCACAATATCTCATGGTAAAATAAATTGATGATCTCATATCCCAAATATCCCATTCTAAGCATGGCTAAGCATATGCATAATAATAAATGACATGATAAAATAAATTCCAACCCAAGCTACAAGGAAACAAGGTAATGCAATTCTAGGGAAACTTCCTAGCATGGGTTTCATATTTCATTTGACAATGCAAATAATTCTAGCTACACATCCTAGCATAGGATCAAAGTGGTCAAGGACACTTGCCTCCTTCTTGCTGCTCTTGAAATGGGTAGTCCTGATCTTGGAAAGGAACAACTTGCTCTTGAGCAGGTTCTATATCATACCATCACACATAGCAAAAGAAAAACAACAATCCATAAGACATGGTTCACACTTCCACTTCATACAAACCACACATTCATATTTATGAAAGTCATTCTCATTTCTGTGTGTTGTGGTTACTCTATGTGTGTTGATTTGTGGCTTGCATGCACTTTTGATCATATGTATATGATTCCTACTTTTGTGTTCATATTTATACTTACATACTATATATATATATGAGTTTCCAATTTAAATAAATTCCTTATATTCAATTACTACACTTCTTAGCTACCTAGTATGCATGAAAGGTATTTTCCTTCTCCATATGTGTCTTCATAATTTTTACCAACCCTAAACTGAATTCTTTAGATTTTAGAAACTCCATTTATCATTTATTAGTTGCTATATTTTCAGATTTATTTCCTATGCCTAAATGTGAATTTATTATGAAAATAACAAGACATATCATCTAAACAGAATAGGTTCTGATCTAAAATATATATTTTTGACCTTTTCCTCTGATGTAAACTATTTTATATTTATTTTCCCTATTTTCAGAACTATTCTTTACTAAAAAATGTGTCCCTAAAACTAATAAATGTGAATAATAAATTAAACAGATTCGTTTCAGCCCAAAATATATTTTTATCTTACTCCAAAGTTTTCTAAGTACTGAGAAAGTTTTTAATTTAATTTTAACAATATGTTTGTCTCACTTTTTAAATTTTAAATACTAGCCACATATTCAATTTCCTAAATTAAATATCAAATAGGGTTAAAAAGGTAAACTCACCCCACTACAGGGTCTATAATATTATTTTCAGAATTTCCAGGGGTCTAGCTACACTTATCAGAGGAGTTTTTCCTAATTTTTATTAAGTCCAGGGGCTAAAACTGATTTTTAAATGAATTTACATGATTTTCTGAAGTTCCAGGGGCTAGATCAGAAGTTTCCGGGGCTAGCTCTTATTTCCCGAGAACCCCAGGGGGTAGCACGTAAGATTTCCAGTCTTTATAACGCGGGGCTGACGTGGACCGTCCGATTTTAAACCGATGGCTGAGATTATAACGTCGAACCGGTACGCGGGGATTTAAACCCTACCATGCGATTTAAAATAAACGGCGCACAAGCGGCCACGTCGCTCTGATCGAACGCGAGCGGCGCTGCCGGCGGCGCACGACGGCGGGAAGCGGCGATCTCGCCGGAAACTTTCGGATCTTCGGGAATTCTTCCTAGAACTGTGATTTTATGGCATAGATCGGTAGAGGGGAGGTCGGGGATCTCACCTCGGGGGTTTTCTTGAGCTCGGAGGTCCTGGAAGGTGATCGGCGACGAGGTCCGAGGTGAATTCACGGCGAGGCTCGTCGGCGCTGTGTTTGAACCGCAAGTCACCGAGTTTTCTGCACCTGCAGGGTTCCCCGGAGGCGGTGGATCAAGACTAGCGAGTTAGATCGGAATTTCCGAACTTAGATCGGTCAGAATTCGCCGGAGAAGTCTCGGTTCTCACCGGAGTAAAAACAGCCGATCGCGTGGGAAAAACAGAACGAGGCCGGGGTTTTTATGGACGGGGGAGGGCGGCGGGGTGGTTTAGATCGTGTTTGCTTCACCCCCGAGCGAAATTCGGCTGTGATCCGCAGCAATTTCGATCGGTTTGGATTCGGGTGAGAGAGAGTCCGGCGCGGGCGCGAGGTGGAAGACGATCTGGTGGGTCCCGCCTGTCAGCGGAAGGAAGCGGCGCGCGCGGCCGCGGCCTGGCTTGGGCGCTGGTTGGGCCAGCTGGTGGGTTTCGGTCCACTGGCCGGTTTTTTTCTGTTTTCTCTTTTTCTTTTTCTATTTCTTTTCTGATTTGAGTTTAATTTTGAATTCCAGTTTGAATTTGAATTTTTGCAAAACATGCAACACGTCCAAAAATTTTTAAATTCCCCTCTTAACATGATTTAGGGTTTTAAATCAAAATTTTGGGGTGTTACAGATCTACCCCCTTAAAAGAAATCTCGTCCTCGAGATTGGTGGTTCTAAGAAAACAATTCCGGAAATTGTGCCTTGAGCTCATCTTCCCGCTCCCAGGTGGCTTCCTCTTCTGAGTGATGCTTCCACTGCACCTTGCACATCCGGATTCTTTTATTTCTGGTGAGGCGTTCCATTGTCTCCAAAATCTTGTATGGTTGCTCGGCATAAGACAAATCCTCAGCTACGTTCACTTCATTCATGGGTAACACCTCTTCAGGCGTCCTCAGGCATTTCTTGAGTTGTGACACATGGAATACATCGTGCACATCTGATAGACGAGTCGGTAATTCTAGTTGATACGCCACTTCTCCTTTCCTCTCCAAAACTTGAAAGGGTCCGATGTATCGAGGTGACAACTTCCCTTTCACCTTGAACCGACGAAGTCCTCTGATAGGGGACACCTTGAGATAGACATAGTCTCCCACGTTGAAAATGAGCTCTCTTCTTCGTACATCAGCATAACTCTTTTGGCGTGTCTGTGCTATCCTCAAATTGTTGCGAATTTCCCTTACCTTCGCCTCTGCTTCTTGTAGTACTTCTGGACCAAACACTTTACTTTCCCCCGTTTGGTTCCAAAATAGGGGAGTTCTGCACTTCCTCCCGTACAAGGCTTCAAACGGTGACATCTTCATACTAGCTTGATAGCTGTTGTTATAGGAAAACCCCGCATACGGTAAGTTCTTGTCCCAACTCCTATTGTTTTTGAGTGCACATGCCCTTAGCATATCTTCAAGGATCTGATTGGTTCTTTCCGTCGGCCCATCAGTTTGGGGATGATAGTCAGAACTAAAGTTCAGATGGGTTCCCATGGTTTCGTGCAACTTCTGCCAGAACCTTGAGGTGAACTGTGTCCCTCGATCCAACACAATCTTCTTTGGCACTCCATGGTAACACACGATCCTTGACATGTACAGCTCTGACAATTTGGATCCGCTGTAGCTTTCTTTCACGGGGATGAAATGAGCTACCTTGGTTAGCCTATCAATGATGACCCATATCGAATCATATCCTGATTGGGTTCTAGGCAATCCCACGATGAAATCCATGCTGATTTCTTCCCATTTCCATTCAGGCACTTTGAGTGGTTGCAATAATCCCGCGGGTCGTTGATGTTCTGCTTTCACCAACTGACATGTGTCACATAGGGCAACATGTTCCGCGACATCTCGCTTCATACCATACCACCAATACCTGCTCTTAAGGTCCTGATACATTTTCGTACTCCCAGGATGAATGGAATAGTCAGAATCATGAGCCTCCGTCAAAATCAATTCACGGATCTCCTTTACTTCAGGCACACAGATCCTTTTCCCGTGCCACACCGTATCTTGTTCATCCTCTCTGAAACAAGGAGCTTTAATTTCCTTGATGAGTTGCCTGATTTCTTGTATCTTCTCATCATTCTTTTGACCCTCGCGTATGTCTCGCTCTAGTGTGGAGTCCACTTCCATGGCGATGGCTTCACCACTATTTACTAGACATAGATTGAGCCTTATAACCTCGTCCTTCAATTCTGCGGGCATGTCCTTCAAGCTCAACTTATTGACCTGCACTTTCCGACTCAAAGCATCTGCCACGACGTTTGCCTTCCCAGGATGATAGTTGATGCCCACATCAAAGTCATTGATTAGCTCTAACCATCTCCTTTGTCTGAGGTTGAGATCTGGCTGTGTGAAAATGTACTTCAAACTCTTATGATCCGTATATATCTCTGTCCTCTTCCCCATCAAATAGTGCCGCCAAATTTTCAACGCGTGTACCACTGCGGCTAGTTCTAGGTCATGTGTAGGATAGTTCTTCTCATGCTTCCGAAGCTGCCGGGATGCATATGCCACGACATGCCCTTCTTGCATGAGAACACATCCCAACCCGTTTCCAGAGGCATCGCAGTACACCGTAAAGTTCTTCTGCATATCTGGCATAACTAACACTGGGGCTGTTGTCAATCTCTTCTTTAGCTCCTGAAAACTCGTCTCGCACTGTGGCGTCCAGGTGAATGTGATTCCCTTCTCCAACAGTTTGGTGAGAGGTCTCGAGATCTTGGAGAATCCTTCAATAAACCGTCGATAGTATCCAGCCAATCCCAAGAAGCTTCGAATTTCCCCGACATTTTCAGGGGTTTTCCACTTCTGGATATCCTTGATTTTGGTGGGATCTACGGAGATTCCTCCCTCCGAGATTATATGTCCTAAGAAGGGAACTCTCTTCAGCCAAAACTCACACTTGCTCAACTTGGCATATAGTTGGTGTTCTCTCAGCCTTTGTCCAGACATTCCATGAATACCTTGTTCATGAGGTACATGAAGTATGCCGGGGCATTAGTTAGCCCGAAAGGCATGACGGTGTATTCATACAACCCGTACCGAGATACGAAAGCTGTCTTGGGAATATCAGATTGCCTTATCTTGAGTTGGTGGTATCCCGACCTGAGATCAATTTTCGAGAACACACAAGCTCCCCTCAACTGATCAAACAAGTCTTCAATGCGGGGTAATGGGTACTTGTTCTTGATGGTTACCTCATTCAAGGCACGGTAATCCATGCATAACCTTTGGGTTCCGTCCTTCTTGGGCACAAATATCACCGGAGCTCCCAATCGTGAGGAACTAGGGCGAATATACCCCTTCTCCGTCAATTCTCTCAAATGATCCTTGAGTTCTTCTAGCTGCTTGGAGTCCATCCGATAAGGTCTCTTGTATATCGGGGCTGTTCCAGGTACTAGCTCAATTGCAAATTCCACTTCACGATCGGGAGGCATACCTGGCAACTCCTCCGGAAAAACATCTGGATATTCCCTGATGGTCCTGATTTCCTCGACTTTCACCTCAACTTGATTTAATTTAATGTCCCTCCTAGGCTCGTGTATTGTTATGAACTTTACTCTTGTGCCGTTAGGGTGAGTTAGTTCCACCGTTCTGGTCGAACAACGGATGATTCCTTTATGTTTTGTCAACCAATCCATACCCAAGATAATATCTATCCCTTGTGAATCTATCACTATGAGGTTAGCAGTAAATACTACCCCATTAATGTCTAGGTTCACCTTGGGACACACTTGTCTTGTCCTTATTTCTCCACCCGGAGAGTTTACGGCTAGCATATGGTTCATTTGTGTTGTTGCTAGGTCATGCTTCTTAACAAACCCTTGAGCAATGAACGAGTGGGTAGCACCAGAATCAAACAGCAGGGTTGCAAGGTGTAAATTGGCAGGAAACTTACCAACTACCACATCGGGTGCCTCTTGCGCTTCCTCTATAGTGACGTGGTTCACCCGTCCTCGCATCACATTCTGCTGTTGTGGCTGCGCGGGCTTCTTCTTTGGGCATTTGTGGGCGTAGTGCCCCACTTCACCGCAGCTAAAACATTGCACCCCAACCTTAGGTGCCTGGCCTTTGTTGTCTTGGGATTGGTTTGGGGGTCCTTGTACTGCTGGTCGAGGTGGATATGCGGGGCGAGGCTGCTGTACAAACTGACGTTGTGGCTGTGTTGGTGCTGCGGGAGGCCTGTAGTTCGGGTTGTACCCTCTTGGTGCTGAGTAGGGTACCGCAGCACGGTTCGTCTGCCCTGTAGGTTGCTGCATCAGACGTGGGCGGGTGTTGCTCCCTGAGGCTTGATGTGACCACCCGGCCTTCCTCTTATTCTCATTTTCCAAGGCCTTTAGCTTCCTTTCTACCACAAATGCTCTGTCCACCATCTTTTGGAAGCTTTCATACTCATTTGAGGACATTGCACACTGCATTTCTTCGGTAAGTCCCTCCACGAAACAATCTTGTTTCTGCTCATCAGTCTCTATGTCCCGTGGGGCATAACGGGATAGTTGAGTAAATTTAGTGAGGTATTCCCTCACCGTCATGTTCCCCTGCTGCAGTCCCAAAAACTCCTTCCTCTTGTTTTTGAGTTCACCTCTTGGGATGTAATGGTTGCGGAAGCTACGCTTGAACTCTTCCCAAGTGATGTTCTCAGGGTCATGATGGGCAGCCACGTAGGTGGTCCACCAATCAGCAGCAGGTCCATGCAATTGATGAGAGGCAAACAGTACCCTCTCATACCCTTGGCACTGGATGATCCTCATCTTGCTTTCAATGGTCTTTAGCCAATCATCTGCCTCCAGAGGTTCAGCAGCACTTGCAAACTTTGGAGGTTGGGTTCCTAGAAACTCACTCAACCTTGGTTGGCGTGGTGCAGCTTGTGGAGGTGGAACTTGATGCAAGTTGGCCTCCACTTGAGTCAAGTTCTGGATGAGCTGATTTTGATTCTCCAGCATTTGGTGGAGGGGATCAACTCCTTCATGGCGACCACCCCGGTCCTGGCCTCCAGAAAGATGAGGTTGCATGCCTCATCGTTGTTGTTGGCGGGGTTGGCAGCACGTCCTTTTCCTTTTCTGGCCATCTGGCAGAATCAACCAATGTTAATTTGAAAGCATTTAGTATCATCTTACTATTTTCATTTGTTTGTACTTTAAAGTGTTGAGGCTTTGTTATACTTTTCTGAGGGTTCATTTCTCACACCAAAAATAAATGCAATATTATTTCATGTGGGTTCACACACCAAATCAAAGCAATCTAAAGACGAGGCTGTGAACAATTGCTCATGGCTTCCACAACTCACGTCACACACCAAGCATTAACACACCATTAGCTTAACTTAACGACTCGACTATGCAACATCTTGCTAGCTAAGGGAAGTATTCTACACTACTCGTTTTCTTGAGCAGGCTCCTCGGGATCTTCCTCATCATTTCGGCTTCCTTCTGACTCTGCTTTGGGTGGGGAGGCTGTTGGTGGAGAAGTGCGACGACGCCTAATCGTCCGGCGATCTGGGGAGTCAGGAGTCCATGTATCATTCGCGGTGACACATAGTTCATTCCCATCTCCTCTTTCTCTCGCCCTTAAGCAGGCTCGCAGCAATGCCTCCGTTTCCTTCAGGGTGTCCCGAACATCCTGAAGCTCTTGCTGACACTCTTGCAGTCGAGTGCTGAGCATAGAAGCATCCTCCAAGCACAAGTCCATGTGCTCATGGAAAGTCCCCTGCTGCACCGGCGGGTACTTGTACTCCGTGGTACCACTCTCACATTGGAGGACATACATGTACTCAGTTTTGTCCATGTGGCGACGATAAATGTGACTCTGGCAGGTGATGGCCTCCCAGGTGACATCTTTCTCCGCGTCGACCTGTGTCGCTCGACAAGCTGGAGAGTGGTGAATCTTAAGCAGCTGATTTTCGTGTATAATCCTCATCTCTGAGCTCCATTCTTCCCTCTTCTCACGGATGGTCCTGGTGGAGTTATAGTGGATGATTAGCTTGCCCGTGTTGTCGGCGGCTTCGAGCATACGCCGAAGACGGCGCAATAAGCCTCCTACTGCCAATCCGTAGGAAAGGTACGTCACCGGACGGCTCTCCTCTCTTTCGGCAAGGGCAACTACGGGAACTCTCCCTCCTGTGGACTTGCGAGCGGTGCGAATCATGCGAACCATCTAAAACAAAAAGAATTTAAAATTAGGTTAGATAAACTCTCAAACAAAAATCCTATTTTGAATGAAATTTGGGGTAAGATGAAGAAAGTGACTCCATTAAATAACACTTTTCAACACACACCTTGTAAAATCGTTTTTAAGAAAACAGGGCCCTTAAATACGTCCATTTCTACCTAGGTCCACGTTCCTACGGGCAACCTTGGCTCTGATACCACTTCTGTCACACCCGGTTTTTCCGAAGAACAACCAAGTGAATATCACATGTATGCCAGGATCATTTTCTCATACATGTGATGACAAATAGTGAAGCATCATTTATTACAAGCCAGGTGTCGAATATAAATAAGTCTTACATCGCAAATGTCTTGATGGACAATAATAAGTTCATCACAAGTAAATAAACTAGCAGCGGAATATTATTCTTGAGGGCTCCGTCACAGGCGTTGCCCGGGGGTCTCCATGAACCTAGAAACCTTCTTCAGGTCCAAAGTCTTGGTCATTATACACCACCTCATTATCTTGACCTGAGCAGCAATATAAACCAACAAAATATGCAAGGTTGAGTACCAATGGTACTCAGCAAGTGTGGAAAAATTATATCATGCATGGCTGGAACAAGGAGAGGTTGAACTCATGGTTAAAGCACTACGCAATTAATACCTATCACCGTAGCTTATTAGGCACCTACATTACTACACAAGTGAAATGGTCCCAATCTCCCATCCCATCATCATAATCCAATAACCATAACATCATTTCCAATGTTAAGCTCCCCGCTTAACATCCACAACTTCCAAAACCATCACTCCTCTAATCATGAATAAGTCCAAGCCGCTCTTGACCGTGAGCACGGCTGTCATGACAGTTTTGACTCTGCAGAGTTTGTACCACTGTACCCACATGTAGTGATTTCATCCCCCGTTGCCGGGTGGACTAAAAGAACCTCCATTATGCCAGTGGCTACGAACCACATTCACACTTCCTAGGTGTGTAGCCAGGAGATCACTACGAAGCCTTTACAAAGGGATTCCCGACGAGCGTGGGCCCACTGAGGTTTCACCCCTAACAGCATACAAGAGGCTCCAACCCCGCTGCAGTGGCCCCCTCTTGAGCCTTGCGGTTCATATGGTAGTCCAGCTGACACCTATTCCCCGCACCATCCAACACACCCATACTACGCCGGGGATACACCTAATTAATTGGCCAAGCTGCCCCATCTCAGCATGTGGTTGGCACGGTAAAGCCAGGTTACATGCTCCATTAACCGGTCCTTAGGATCCAGGCAAGTACTAAACACAAACCCGAGTCTCGTGCACCCAGCACACAACCAAAACATCCAACTTGCCTTGATCCCTACCTCTACATAACTCACAATATCTCATGGTAAAATAAATTGATGATCTCATATCCCAAATATCCCATTCTAAGCATGGCTAAGCATATGCATAATAATAAATGACATGATAAAATAAATCCCAACCCAAGCTACAATGAAACAAGGTAATGCAATTCTAGGGAAACTTCCTAGCATGGGTTTCATATTTCATTTGACAATACAAATAATTCTAGCTACACATCCTAGCATAGGATCAAAGTGGTCAAGGACACTTGCCTCCTTCTTGCTGCTCTTGAAATGGGTAGTCCCGATCTTGGAAAGGAACAACTTGCTCTTGAGCAGGTTCTATATCATACCATCACACATAGCAAAAGAAAAACAACAATCCATAAGACATGGTTCACACTTCCACTTCATACAAACCACACATTCATATTTATGAAAGTCATTCTCATTTCTATGTGTTGTGGTTACTCTATGTATGTTGATTTGTGGCTTGCATGCACTTTTGATCATATGTATATGATTCCTACTTTTGTGTTCACATTTATACTAACATACTATATATATATATACGAGTTTCCAATTTAAATAAATTCCTTATATTCAATTACTACACTTCTTAGCTACCTAGTATGCATGAAAGGTATTTTCCTTCTCCATATGTGTCTTCATAATTTCTACCAACCCTAAACTGAATTCTTTAGATTTTAGAAACTCCATTTATCATTTATTAGTTGCTATATTTTCAGATTTATTTCCTATGCCTAAATGTGAACTTTATTATGAAAACAACAAGACACATCATCTAAACAGAATAGGTTCTGATCTAAAATATATATTTTTGACCTTTTCCTCTGATGTAAACTATTTTACATTTATTTTCCCTATTTTCAGAACTATTCTTTACTAAAAAATGTGTCCCTAAAACTAATAAATGTGAATAATAAATTAAACAAATTCCTTTCAGCCCAAAATATATTTTTATCTTACTCCAAAGTTTTCTAAGTACTGAGAAAGTTTTTAATTTAATTTTAACAATATGTTTGTCCCACTTTTTAAATTTTAAATACTAGCCACATATTCAATTTCCTAAATTAAATATCAAACAGGGTTAAAAAGGTAAACTCACCCCACTACAGGGTCTATAATATTATTTTCAGAATTTCCAGGGGTCTAGCTACACTTATCAGAGGAGTTTTTCCTAATTTTTATTAAGTCCAGGGGCTAAAACTGATTTTTAAATGAATTTACATGATTTTCTGAAGTTCCAGGGGCTAGATCAGAAGTTTCCGGGGCTAGCTCTTATTTCCCGAGAACCCCAGGGGGTAGCACGTAAGATTTCCAGTCTTTATAACGCGGGGCTGATGTGGACCGTCCGATTTTAAACCGACGGCTGAGATTATAACGTCGAACCGGTACGCGGGGATTTAAACCCTACCGTGCGATTTAAAATAAACGGCGCACAAGCGGCCACGTCGCTCTGATCGAACGCGGGCGGCGCTGCCGGTGGCGCACGGCGGCGGGAAGCGGCGATCTCGCCGGAAACTTTCGGATCTTCGGGAATTCTTCCTAGAACTGTGATTTTATGGCATAGATCGGTAGAGGGGAGGTCGGGGATCTCACCTCGGGGGTTTTCTTGAGCTCGGAGGTCCTGGAAGGTGATCGGCGACGAGGTCCGAGGTGAATTCACGGCGAGGCTTGTCGGCGCTGTGTTTACACCACAAGTCACCGAGTTTTCTGCACCTGCAAGGTTCCCCGGAGGCGGTGGATCAAGACTAACGAGTTAGATCGGAATTTCCGAGCTTAGATCGGTCAGAATTCGCCGGAGAAGTCTCGGTTCTCACCGGAGTGAAAACAGCCGATCGCGTGGGAAAAACAGAACGAGGCCGGGGTTTTTATGGACGGGGGAGGGCGGCGGGGTGGTTTAGATCGTGTTTGCTTCACCCCCGAGCGAAATTCGGCTGTGATCCGCAGCAATTTCGATCGGTTTGGATTCGGGTGAGAGAGTCCGGCGCGGGCGCGAGGTGGAAGACGATCTGGTGGGCCCCGCCTATCAGCGGAAGGAAGCGGCGCGCGCGGCCGCGGCATGGCTCGGGCGCTGGTTGGGCCGGCTGGTGGGTTTCGGCCCACTGGCCGGTTTTTTTCTGTTTTCTCTTTTTCTTTTTCTATTTCTTTTCTGATTTGAGTTTAATTTGAATTCCAGTTTGAATTTGAATATTTGCAAAACATGCAACACGTCCAAAAATTTTTAAATTCCCCTCTTAACATGATTTAGGGTTTTAAATCAAAATTTTGGGGTGTTACATAAAGTCAAATTTACTATACCCTCTTTTTTCTGGTGCTTATGATGCTGAGGCATATCTTGATTGGGAGGTGACAGTAGAGTAGAAATTTAATGCCCACCTTGTTCTTGAACAACATAGAGTTCGTCAAGCCACTAGTGAGTTTAAGGATTTTGCTATCATATGGTGAAATGAACTTGTTAAAACTAGAACTGATCCTCCAACATGGGATAGATTAAAGGAAGCTATGCGTGTTTGTTTTGTTCCTCCTTCTTTTTAGCGGGACCTTCACAAAAATTGTAGCGCTTAGACCAAGGTAACATGTCCGTAGAGGAGTATTATCAAGAGTTACAAAAGGGTATGTTGCGCTGTGGGGTAGTAGAGGACATGGATGATAAAATAGCTCGTTTGTATGGGGGGTTGAGGCGTGAAATCCAGGACATTGTTGATTATAAGGAATATGATACTGTTAACAGATTATTCCATCTGGCTATGTTGGCAGAAAAAGAATTGCAGGGCCGCTAACAACAGCAGCACCAACGCACGAGGAGCACCTTCACACCGCGTTTGATATCTACATCATCCAAAACAGCACCATCTTCGAGTTTTCCTACTTCCACTACACCATCCAATGGTGGCCAACGAACTTCATCTACTGCTTCATTTTCTCGCGCGTCGGAGGGCAACAAGACGACACCATTCAAGACTACGTCTTCCACTCCTTCCACGAGTCAAACTTCCAACATTAAGTGTCACCGCTGCCAGGGAGTTGGTCATGTTATGAAAGATTGCCCTAGCAAACGAGCATACATAGCACGAGATGATGACGGGTATGATAGTACTTCAGATGTTGAAGATGAATATTCTCTTGCTACTAATGTTGCAGGACCAAAAGATGATCACTATAGCACAGATGAAGAGGTACTTGAAACTGCAGCAACAGAAAATTATAGAAGCATAATTGTGCAGCGTGCTTTGAGCTCCAAAGTTGAGGCGGATGACAAGCTACAGCGACACAATCTTTTTCACATGTTTCTCATCGTCAAGGACTGCCGTGTGCACACTATAATTGATGGAGGCAGTTGCAATAACTTGGTGAACACGGATGTAGTCAAGAAACTTGGGTTGACAACAAGAGCACACCCTCATCCATACCACATTTAGTGGTTCAACAACAGCGGTAAGGTTAAGGTAACACAAACAGCGAGAGTACATTTTTTGATTGGTTCTTACCATGATTTATCCGATTTTGATGTCGTACCTATGAATGCTTGTTCTCTTTTGTTGGGACATCCTTGAGAATTTGATACAGATGCTATTCATCATGGTAGAACTAATAAATATACTCTGATGCATAAAGGAAAGAAAATAACTTTGCTTCCTATGACTCCTGCTGAAATTGTGCATTTGGAGAAAAGTAAAACATGTGACGATAAGGCAACAAAATCACTAGACTGAAAAACAGCAAGTAATTAAGTTAAAATCACTTTCGCTGCTCACAACTAAATCTGACCTTGCTGATTTATTTAATACCAAGGGGATGTACTATGCCTTAGTATGCAAAGAAGCCATGTTTTCGCTTCATGAAGTGTCCATTGCATTGCCCCCTGCTGTTGCTAACCTTTTGCAGAATTTTGGGGATGTGTTTCCCCCCGAGATACCCCCTGGATTACCACCTATGAGGGGCATTGAACATAAGATCGACTTGATTCCAGGGGCAAATTTGCCAAATTGTGCGGCGTACAGAGTGAATCCGGAAGAGACAAGGGAAATTCAGCGACAAGTTCAAGATATTTTGAACCGCGGGTATATTCGTGAAAGCCTTAGTCCTTGTTCTGTTCCTGTTCTTTTGGTTCCTAAGAAAGATGGTAGCTGGCGCATGTGTGTTGATTGTAGTGCGATTAATAACATCACCATTCAATATCGTTATCCTATTCCTCGCTTAGATGACATGCTTGATGAATTGAGTGGTTCTATTATTTTCACAAAAAATGACTCGCGTAGTGGCTACCACCAAATTAGAATGGCACTAGTAGATGAATGGAAAACTGCATTTAAAACCAAGTTTAGACTTTATGAGTGGTTAGTCATGCCTTTTGGTTTAACTAATGCACCTAGCACTTTTATGCGATTAATAAACGAGGTTTTACGTGCTTTTATTGGAAAATTTGTGGTGGTTTACTTCGATGATATCCTCATTTACAGCAAGTCATATGACGAACATCTTAATCATTTACGTGCTGTTTTCAATGTCTTGGGAGATGCACATTTGTTTGGTAACCTCGAAAAGTGCATCTTTTGCACCAATCGAGTTTTGTTTCTTGGATATGTCGTTTCATCACAGGGAATTGAGATGGATGAGGCAAAAATTGTGGCGATCACTAGCTGGCCAACTTCATCGACCGTCACGCAGGTGTGTAGTTTTCTTGGTCTTGCAGGTTTTATCGACGCTTTGTACGGGATGTCAGCACCATTGCAGCACCTCTCCATGAACTGATGAAGAACGGAGTGCAGTTTCGATGGGGCGAACAGCAGCAACAAGCTTTTGATGTACTCAAATCAATGCTTACACAAGCACCATTGCTACAACTTCCTGATTTTGACAAGATTTTGGACCTAGAATGTGATGCAAGCGTCATTGGTATTGGAGGTGTTCTCATACAAGGAGGTAAACCCGTTGCATTCTCTAGTGAAAAATTGCATGGTCCTTCTCTGAATTATTCTACTTATGATAAGGAATTGTATGCCTTAGTGCGAGTTCTACAAACTTGGCAACATGACCTGTGGTCTAAGGAGTTCGTCATACATTCCGATCATGAATCTTTGAAGTATCGTAAGTGTCAAACCAATCTGAATAAAGGACATGCTAAATGGATTGAGTTCATAGAATCGTTTCCATACATCATTAAGCATAAGAAAGGGAAGGAGAATGTTATTGCAGATGCATTATCTAGACGTTACACCATGCTGTCCCAACTTGATCATAAACTATTTGGTTTGGAAACAATAAAAGGATTATATCCTACTAATTTGGACTTCAAAGATGCCTTTGAAAATTGTAGAGAAGGAAGAACTTGGAATAAATATGTACTACGGGAGGGCCTCCTCTATCGTGCTAACAAGCTATGTGTTCCTGCTAGTTCCGTTCGCCTATTACTTTTGCAGGAAGCACATGGAGGAGGTTTGATGGGACATTTTGGGGTGAAGAAAACTGAGGACGTGCTGGCCACACACTCCTTTTGGCCAAAGATGAGACGTGATGTCGAGCGCTACCTGTTACGATGCACTACTTGCAATAAAGCTAATTCTCGACTTAACTCACATGGTCTTTATATGCCTCTTCCTGTTCCTAGTGTACCTTGGCAGGATATTTCCATGGATTTTGTTTTGGGATTGCCTAGGACTAAGAGGAGGAGGGATAGTATTTTTGTGGTTGTTGATCGTTTCTCCAAAATGGCACATTTTATACCTTGTCATAAGAATGATAATGCCTCACACATTGCTGATTTGTTTATGACGGAAATTATTCGTTTACATGGTGTGCCAAATACCATTGTTTCTGATCGTGATGTAAAATTTTTAAGTCATTTTTGGAGAACTTTGTGGTATAAATTGGGAACCAAGCTGCTGTTTTCAACCACATGTCACCCACAAACCGATGGACAAACCGAAGTAGTAAATCGTACTCTGTTGCGAGCTGTTTTAAAAACAAATTTAAAGGGTTGGGAGGATTGTTTACCACATATAGAATTTGCTTACAACAGGTCAGTTCACTCTACTACAAAGGTAAGCCCATTCCAGGTAGTGTATGATTTCAATCCCCGTGTTCCTATTGATTTATTACCTTTGCCTCCTTCTGAAACTATAAATTTGAATGCTACACAACGATCTGAATTCATTCTTAAGATGCATGAAACTACAAAGAAAAATATTGAAAGGATGAATGAGAAGTATAGGATTTCTGATAGTAAAGGTAGAAAAGAAGTAAAACTTGAACCAAGGGACTTGGTATGGCTACATTAGGATTTCTGGTAGTAAAGGTAGAAAAGAAGTAAAACTTGAACCAAGGGACTTGGTATGGCTACATTTGAGAAAAGAACGATTCCCTCACTTGAGAAAATCTAAACTTATGCCACGAGCTGCTGGCCCTTTTAAGATTGTTGAAAAGATCAATGACAATGCATATAAGCCCGAGTTGCCTCCGGATTTTGGGGTTAGTCCCACATTTAACATTTCAGATTTATGACTATACTTGGGAGAAGAAGATGATCTTGAGTCGAGGACGACTCTGATTAAAGAGGGGGAGGATGATGAGGACATCACAACAGTGGATACTCACATTGATATACAAGGACCAATCACAAAAGCACGAGCACGGTTACTAAATCAGCAGGTGAACTCGTTCCTAACTTCCTACCCATGTGATTTTGAGAATGGATTGCTATTTAATGATTTAATTGTTATTAGGAACCATGGACATGATCAACAAGTAAAGGGAGGAGGATTTGGGGACGTGGAGAACCGGATGGGACATCCACAAGTTGATGGAATCAGTCGCCAACTCGGACTCGAGTTCAACTCGGAGTCCAGGAGCAGTTCATCTTAAAACGGACGCCCAGGATGCATACGGACTCCGTTTTTGACATTCTACATATGCAGGGAAAGATGAGAAGATAAACTTTCCAATGGTTCTGGTCCCACATTAGAATTCACCAGGAGTCATTGGGAGTTGATGAAACAAGTCGAAATCAGAGTTCTGTCCGGTGCTGCACCACCGTATTGGGCTTTTGGGCCTTGTATCCCGTATGAGTCCATTAGGGACGCGTCTAAGGTTCTCATGGCCGAACCCTAGCCTTTAAATACTGTAGTTGCCAGCCAAATTCGTAGGTTTTTCTTAGATTAAACAATCTCACCGTTCTACGGTTTTGTGAGACCCTAATTTCGTAATTTCAGATTGCATCTTCATCGTTCTTGCCTGTGTTCTCGGTTGCACCTGCAGGGATAGCCTTCTTGGCAAGGTCAAGCGTGTGAAGCACGGTTGATAACCAATGGAGCAGATGTGTAGTGATTGAAGGGGTAATTCGGGTCTGCTCGAGTGCCTCGGATCATCAACGTCGAGATCTCCACTTCAATCGACATACCTTTCGGAAGATCGGGTCTAAACCACTCATCAGTTGCTAGCTTGTTATGGACCGTGGATGGCGCGGGGAATGGGAGTCGAGACAGGACTGCCCTGGGAACTGCATGGCACAAGAGGGGGCCCGTGGGTGGGAGAATGGTGATTCGAGCCTGCCGGTGAAACCTCAGTGAGTCCATACATCTAGTAGCCCCTTTGTAAAGGCTATTTTTTGATCTCTTGGCCATACACTGATGGTTGTGTACTGGTTTCTGCAGTCGCCGACGGGTGACGAAATCACAAACTTGTGGGTAAAGTGGTGCCACCTCTGCAGAGTGTAAAACTATCATCATAGCCGTGCTTACGGCCACAAGCACCTGGCCAACTCATATGATTAGAAGGGAAAACTTGGGATGGATGTTCGGTATGGTTGTGGTATGGTCATTGGGATTGGTTTTGGGACTGTTTTGAGTCATGAAAATAAGTTTGGCTTCGGTTATATGAATATGAGATGGTTATGAATGTTTATGAGTATGAAATGAACTTAAGAAAGATTATTGGCTGGTTGAGACTTGAGAAAAGGGTGAATTATGATGGAGAAAATGATGTTGAATTACTTGGTCATGTTGGGATAAATATCACTAGAAATAGTTGCTGTTTTTATCATGTTGTGAAATAAAATTTGCTTGCTGCAATGAGCCCTTTTTATTCCTACCTTGTTGTAAGCTACATGTCATACTTTTCCCGCACTTGCTGAGTACGACATGTACTCACACTTGCATTATCACATAAACATCAGCAACAGGAGAAGAGTACTTCAAGGACCATGTGGAGTACTAGGCGTGCGAACTACCGTCAACATGCCTGTGGAGTTGAAGATGGAGCCGCTGCTGCTTAGTTATTTTCCGCTGTCGTTTAGAGACTTCCGCTGCAAGAATAAGATAGACAATCATGAGTGAGACAATTAGTCGATGTAATAAAGTACTTAAACACTATTTATTCGTGGTTATATTCTGAATTCAGTTTGTGGATTACATGTGTATGTGTGATGAACATCCTGGGCACACATATTCATTAACTTGGTTCTGTTTTTCAGAACCGGGTGTCACAGATTGGTATCAGAGCCACGATGACCATAGGACGCAAGCCTAGGTAGAATGAATACTCTAAAACACATAGGAACACCCCTCTAAACTGCTATTTTCAAAAATTGCTTGCTGCTGCACTTTACTTGTCAATTCAGCCACCGCAAAGTGCTATTTGCAGCCCCTCCTTTTCTCTTCTTTTGGACAACAACACTTTTGCTTTCTTGCTTCATAGCTTCTGAAGTTTTGAAGTATTTTCTTCCTTCTCTAAGGTTTCTCATGTCCTATTTATAGATGCCGGTGATCCGGAGCACGACACGCATAAGTACTCATTCACCACCACGTGGGAGTGCACTTAACTGTAAAGGCCTCAGTTTTTGACACACATTTGAAGTGTTCATCACCACACCAGACACCTTATTTGAGGAAAGTGGATGAACACAAATGAAGAGAAAGTAACCACCATCAACATGCTCATTAGAGAACAAACTCACATATTGCAAAAGTGGTATTTCCCACATGTGATATAGGTGGGCTGGACATATGAAAACTCCTACACTTTGCTAAGGATGTCCATGCCAAGTTTCACCCAAATTCAAAACCTTTTTGACGTCATTTTGGGTATAGTTAGAAAGAGGGCAGTTTGAAACCATATTCAAATTCAAACTGTTTTTATCCCATGAATTTAAAAGTGGGAGGCATATTCTTACTCAGCACATTTTTGTGAGCTCACACACCAATTTTCACTCCAATTGGAGTTGATCTTGACATGAGCTAAGTGGGACAAATTCAAACTTTATTTGAATTCAAAACTGAACTTGTGCTGAAATTCACTCAAACCAAACCCAATTTGAATTCTACTCAATTCAAATGGCTCATGGGTGAATAATTTGAATTACCAGGGGTAGTATGGGGTTCACTGTTTACAACAGTGATTAGGAGTAAATTTCAGAGGTTAAAATGGGGAGTGGGACCCACATGTCAGCATCTACTTCAAATCAAACCGACTGAGACTTTCTCACTCGGTTAACTGCGCCGCCGCTGCGATCGCCACCGAGGGGAGCCGCCGCGCCAGCATCTGCTTGGCCACGCGCGGGTGTGAGGCGTTGCAGAGCCGTCTTAAGGCGCCTTCCCCCCCCCTCCTCGGCCGAAGCATCACCCGTTTCTTCCCCCGCAAGAACTCAGCGCCGGCCAGCACTTTCCGCAGCTCGGAATCGATCGGAGAGCGCCGATCACGGCTTCCTCCGTCCCCTCCAGAGCCACGGCAAGGTACTAGAGACCTTCCTCCGTCTTCCCCGCTGCTAGAATTCAGTTGAGACCAATTGAAATCGGTTATGCCGAAAGTTCAATTCGGTGACTTAGAACCGCCGCACCTCGGGCTCCCGTGGACAGCCCAACCAGGGCGTTGTCACGCCCGAGCCAAGGCACCCTTGGACGCGCTGGTGTCCGGTGCTGCTCACCCCCGAGCCACAGCCCGAGTGATTGCTCACCGGCGGCGAATTTCCAGTTTTCCCCTTTCTGTGTGCAGAACGACCTTCGGGTGCTATTCCGTCGAATTCGTGCTCTAGAAAGGATTAGAGGGCCTCAATCCGCTCTCACACAAACTAGACACGGTAACGCACAAGTTGCCTTCACAACCCTTGGCCGGAGAACCTCTGTACCCGGCGTAATTCGAGGTTTACCGACGGCGGAACAAAAGGGAGGCATCGGGCGCACGGTGAGGACCTACTTCAGGCCTTCCCCGAGCTGCCTCAAGCTCATGTCGACCTTCCCTGAGGTCCACTGATGTTCCCGACCGGTTCCCCAAGTAGTTGAGGTGCTAGGGAAGTCAGCCGACATGGCCGAAGTCTTTCCGAGGTGGCGGCTCGTCGCCGACCATGCACCGGCCATTGTCATGAGTAGCTGACCCCAGAAACATGTTCCCTGAGTGAAAGTAGGCAGGGGCAGCCAAAATCGTGAGGTTTTGAGCTGTACAGAAGCCGGCGGCGAGCTCTCCGGCGAGGTCCCTCGGCGGCAGAGCGCGGGCGTCGCGAGGTTGAAGAAGGGGGTGGACCCCAGCCGTCAGCGGCCGATATTTTGAATCGGGATCGGGCTGCGGCCAGGGATCGGGTGTGCTGGCACGCAAAATCCTTGTGGGCCGCGATGTGCTGTCGCCTCGGCGTGCGACGCGTGTCTCCGGGGCCCACGTGCGAGTTTAAACTTTTCCCCCGATTTTCAGATTTCATTCAAATTTCAAATCCTCATAACTTTGGCTAGAAAGCTCCAAATCGAGTGAACCAAATTTTGCTGGATTCAGCTCTCTGAGTACTTTCCAGCAAATCAAGTTTCACTTCATGAAATTCCTTATTTCTCCAGAATTAATTCCTCAAAGTTTAAACTGTTTGGAATTTTAACTGGAGAATCCTGTGGAGGAAAATCCTGGAATTTTGCTGGGATGTTCACCAAAATATCCCTGAACTACCATAACAATTTCAGATCCATTTGAGCTCATTTGATCCACCTAATGGTGTGATTAGTGAAACTGTTCCAAAGAAAATAGAAAATGTTCAGAAACATTTTCAGAATTTTCTCTGAAATTGTTTAGCTCATAACTTTAGATAGGAACCTTCAAATTAAGTGAGACCAACTCCATTAGAACCCTCTGAAAATCTAGTTTTCAGAAAGTCATAGTTTGTTTCATGAAAATACTTAGAACACCCTAAAAGCCTTCAATTAAGGTCAAGGACATAATTAATTGTGGAGGGCTCAAATGAGATTTGCTGCAACTAAAACTTAACCAAATCTCTGTTTAGGTTGTAACCAAGCCCCAGTAAAAGTTTCACAGTTATTGGGTCTGTCTAGTGAGGGTTATAGACTTTACAAATTTAAATTAAATCAAATGCATTTAAATTAATACATATATTTGTATATCATGTAGTCGCTAAGGTCGAGGAGGAACCAGAAGTCCTAGACTTCGTTACTCCGGAGGAACAACTAGCCTACGACCAAGAGCAGCAAGGCAAGCTCCGGTTTGCATTAACCTTTTTACAAATTTTTACTGTTTTGAGCACATACTTGTTTACTTTATTCTTTGCATTAGAGTCTTGTTTGGAAGCCCCACTGCATAGCCAAGAGAACCATGGGTTGGGTTTAGGATTGCAAACCCCGTTAGCTACTGCGTTGCTATGATAGAGTAGGATTCGGTACAAGTCGAGTAGTTGGATCTACTCGCGAGCATAGGCTAGAGGCACTCGACTCGGGTAGTGATAGCACATGAAACACATGGCAAGAAAAATGAGACCGAGCGGAGGGTAAGGGCAGCAGGACTTTGGGGCCTGTGTGCTGTAGCTCCGCTTGTGTCGATTGAGGACCGAGCCGTGTGCGGGCCTGTTGAATAAGCTAGAACAGTACCGAAGACCTACCGGCTATATGGGAACCGGGAAACTGATGTAACTCGGGTAGTTGGGTATTGAGGCATTGCCCGTCGTTCAGAGGGTAGGTTGAGAGCTCGAGGTGTAAATCGGCTGGCGGCACGGAGATGCGCGTGCAGAGACCTCTTGCTCGGGACGATGGGACCGGTTCAATATTTGGCTGACGGGTGAAAGGTGGTTGCGTACGGCGTCCGTGATGGTTGTTGTAGGCAACATCGAGTACGGGCGTACGTGACGGGTTATTCGGGTAACCCTGCAGGTGTAAATCGATTATAATCGCCATCCCTCGCGGTCAGTGAGTACCACTTGTTCACTGTACCGTGACATAGAAAGAACAGGCTAGTTACATGTTAAAATGTTGCTGATTGAAAGATGGACTTGATTGCTAATGAATTGCTGTAGTTTAGAGCTAACTAAAGTTCTTTTCAACTTTGGGCAAAGTATATGAGAGAAATGCGTTTCTTGTTTGATTGCGGCTCTCTCATGTGCCTTAGCGTAAGGTTCTCCACAACCTGCTGCTAAAACTTGAAAGTAAGGTTCTACTAATTAGGCGAGTCCTTGCAAATGATTTTTACCTCATGTAACCCATCACCCCTCATGTAGAAGTTCCATGTTTAGGTGAGACGGGTCAGACTTGCTGAGCCTTCGTGCTCACTGCTTGTGTTTGAAGCTTTTGCAGGGTTCTATGAGGAAGGGACTCCTGAAGAGGAGACGGAACCCCAGGAGGGGAACCCCGTCGAGTTGGAGTCATGCACGCCGCAGAGTTAGTGTGCGTGTGTGCTAGCAAGGACACGTTCAAGGGCTGAACGTGGACATGATGCGTAGTCTACGCCCGTGAGTGTAGACTGGACTTATTTTGATGTAACATGTTCATAAACTTGTTTATGTAATAAAATTTCGCTTCCGCTTTGTACCTTTGACGTGTGTTATCCGGTGCTGTGCAACGCAGCACCCCTCAGCGTGATCCTGGCTCGACAAGACCGTGGGGTCGTGTCAGCCCTGGTATCAGAGATCGCTTAAGGTTTAACGCACTACAAAGGTGACGCGACCTGCTCAACCGAGATAGGCCACTCGCCCGGGAATCGCATTGGGTGGTGCCGTGTTGTGCGGCACCCAACAGCACACATATGAGGAACAATGTATTACATAAAACAATAGTGGAAGCTTACAAGTTTTGCTTTGTAAATACTTTAAATCAAGTAACTACAGCGGAAGTCTATATCAACTATCACGTCGAATATCTAAGAGCACTCGAGATGAAGTCCAGCCCGCGGACTCCTCTCTCTAGCAATCACGAAGACAAGCAGCAGCGGCTAGGTTCTCCATGTTTTACCTGACTCGGGAGTCTCCGAGTCTCACCGGACAACCTTCTTTTCAGCATCGTTGTTAACCTGCAAAACCACTTATATAGCAAGCGTGAGCACATAGGCTCAGCAAGTCTGACCCGTCTCTCCTAAACAAGAAACTCTACATGCACGATGGTTTCAAATGGGTCGGCTAGATTTGCATAAAGGACTCACCTAAAGTTGATCCTTAACTTTCATATTTTAAGCCTCATTGTGCAGACCTTGAGCCGAAAAGCATCGCAACTCCACAATCAAACAAGAAACGCTTTGTTGCGGTGCTCCTTGCACAAAGTGAAAGTAAACTTTAATGAGCCTATCTCTAATTCAATCATGGTTGCAATACAAGTTATAGCACAGCCTTATCAAGTTCAAAGATAAACAATTCCAGTTGTTACTACGTCAAGACGCAGTGGGCAAGTATGCTCATATGACCGCGAGCGATGGTGATTCGAATCAGTACACGCCCGGACTACACGACACGTACACCCGTACTCCGAGTTGCTGGCAGCAACCTCGACTGACGTTGTACGCGGCCACCTTTCCCAATATCTTCCACATTGGACGCAGTCCAACTGCCCCGAGTACGCAAGCTCCCTCAAGGTACATACCCGTGTGGTATGTTCTTGAGCGAGGTACCTCCTGCTACCCTGACGCCGAAAGCCTAAGGCAGTTGGAAAAGTTCCACTATGGATCTCCCAAGGTACATCGGTTTCCTGGGTCCCATATAGCCAGTATGCGCCCGGTGCACAACTCAAACTTGTCCAACAGGGCCAAGCACGGACGGGCCTTAACCGACACAGGCAGGGCTATGCACGCACGACCTGCAACCTGCTGCATCTAAACCTCCCTGCCCGGTCTCCATTTCTTATGTGTGAACTTTCCTCATCTTCTCTAAATTGGACCCGTTCCATGTACACCAGCCCTAAACTCGCGAGTAGATTCCAACTACTCGTCTTCTACCGGACCTTTCCTACTACATTAGCGTAGCCAAATTCCCTCGAGGAGTTGCTATTCTACCCTTTCTCTCTTAGGTGTTTCTGGTCATGCAAGTGGGGTTTTCAATATCATCTAGACGTAATGCAATCAACAATGCAAAGCTATGATCTCTACAAATGGAAATGCTTTATAAAACGGTTCAAATGCAAACCGGGGCTTATCTGTTTTGCAGCTGACTAAGGTTACAATCAGTTAGTGATGATCACTTGGAGATTGATCACTTGTTTTCCCCCCTCCTTGATCTTCACTTCAAGTCCTTCTCACCTTCTTCACGTATATGCTACACGATATGATCATGCATATGTATTTAATTGAAAAGCTTTTACTAATAAGATCTAATGACAGTTTTAAAACTGGAACTCTGTTTAAGAATTTAAAATGACACTAGTGCTAGTAGTTTGGATTGGGTTTAACACCATGATCAAGTGTTGGGTACTTCTTCCCACTTAAGTGTTGATCACCTTAAGAGATCACACATGACAGTGGTGATCCAGAGCTCTAATAGAGCTGAGAATTTTCATTTGAGTTCCTTGTCACAAGAAAGTCCTCTGGGCCAAAATTTAGCACATTTCATGGAGTGGTTTATTCAGAATAATTCTCTAAGGGTTTAGTCAAAGATGAATTACTTCTGAGGTAACACCCATGTTCATGTCAAACTCAGTGAACCAAAATTTCAATTATAGTTCATATAGTCTACATGAATTTTCCTAGGATCTTTGGAGCTAAGAATTTCCCAGAACTAAATTTACAAGTTTTGGAAATTCTCTGAAAATGTTTCTGTATTCATTTAAATACAGGAACTTACAATCTGAATTACCCTGATCAATTCAACTCCAAATGAGCTGAAACTTTTACAGGAGTCTAATAACACCCTAAAGAATATTCTGGCGAAATTTTAGGATTTTTGGATAAACCAAACTCCCTCTAAAATTCTTTTGTTGAAAAGCTTTAAAGAATTTTCCAGAATTAAATAAAGGCTTTCATACAAATTGGGTTGCATAATTGGATAGATTTTGTCAATCTGAATCTAACCCAATTTGAATCACTAAATTTGGAGGTTCCTAGCAAAAGTTATGCTCTTCTAAAGTTTGGGGAAAAATCTGGGATTTGAATAAATCCGGGGAAAAGTTTAAACCTGACTGTGGGCCATGGGGCACGTGTCAGCTGCTGAGGGAGTGCCACACGGGGTCACAGGGTCATTTCCTGCGCTGTCACAATCGATCCCGCACCACAGAGTATCCGGCCCACTGTTGCCGTGCGACTGACGCGTGGGGCTGGCGAGGTCTTCTTCCACCTCCCGCTCCCGCGCGATCCCGCCGCCGGGCTCGCCGGAGTAGCTCCGGGATCGGCCGTCCGGCAACCCCTGACGCTGAAACTTGCCGCCAGACCCTAATTCAACGTGAGGAACATGCTGGTGGGGTTTGTTCAAGCTGGCAGGGCCCCCAAACTAGCCCGCGACGGCACAACGGTTCGGACTAAGTCCGGCGACATCGCCCCGACGCCCTAAGCCTTCTAGGCTTCGGTTTCCAAGCTCTAGAGCACCAGCGGATGTTAGGGATCATCGACATGGAAAGGAAATGGCTCGGAGATGGCTCAAACTTAGGGTTCACCGTGCACCCGCATCTTCCCGCCATAGCCGCCTTCGGAAAGCTTGAAATTGCACCGTGCACAGGGTGTTTCATGCGAGGTTTTAAAAGAGAACTGGTGCGCCTACATGTCTAGCCGGTGTGTGCGAAGTCTCGTGGTGTCTAAACAACAATTGATCGGGAATTTTACAGAATCATACCGGAAGGTTGGTTTTCACCGGCCGGAGAGGATCTTCAAAATTCACCGTCGAGAGGCCGAGGCAGGCTCTGTGCGTCGGGTGGAAGCTGCACGGAGCTCCTGCGCGTCCAAAAGTGGCCTCGCTTGGTCGTGAAACTTCCTGGAGGAGGCTGTCTACGGGAGCACGTCGCCGCCGGGGTGTTCGGCCGCCGTGGAAACTCAAGGTTCTCGGCGTAGAGGGCACGGACACACTGGGTGATTGCTCGAGGAGGTCGTGGGGACGTTGGTGGTGTTGTTTTGCTGCTCAGAGGCGCTGCTCACTAGAATTTCCCGAGCTCCCGATCGATCGAAGCAGGGCGGCTGTGTTTTCTGTCTTCCGGTGCGAGAGAGAGAAGAACAGCGCCGTGGCTTCAGTTAAGAGGCGGGAGAGGCGGTAGCCACCGACGTCCAGCAGCTCTCCAGCGCGAAGAACCCAGCAGGAGGTGGAGGCGCTAGCCGAGCTCGGTGTCGAGCGGAGGGAAGGCGGCTTCGCGTGGGAGGAAAGCAAAACAGAGACTGTGGACTGAGATCTTTTGCTGCTCTCAATGACATGTGGGACCCACTGATCAGTCCCTCCTTATCCCCCTCCAAATATCTCCCAAGTTTGAATATTGAGTGAATTCAATTGTGGGAATTCAAATCTGGTATGCATTTGGATAATTGGGCAAGTTTCATCCAAATTCAAATATGCATTTGAATTCTTTGTCATTTAAAGTCCATTTTGCAAAATGGGTTGCAAACTATTCTCATAAACGAAACTTTGCACACCCCCTAATTTGGACCCAAGGAATTCAAATATGAAATCTGATTTTTATTTTGGCTACTGCAAATGAGATTTTCAGCACAACAGTTTTGAATTCCATTGTGTTGTCCTCATTTGAATTTTTGTTTGAACAAATTGTTCCAAATCTGATTCTTGTTTTCTCACACGTATGGGAACTTCCCATCCTTGTTTTAGACCCCTCTAGGGTTCCAAGTTCTCAAATAAACATTTGACTTGTGCGAAGAAAAATCCTCATGTGTATCATCACATGTGGAAAAGTTTTAACAAGTCCCAAATTTCACTCATATGAAACAAAACTTTGCAAACAAGTGTTTCTTTGTATTCATAATTTTTGGGACCTTTACATTCCTCCCCCCTTAAAAGGAATCTCGTCCCGAGATTCAAAAGAAGAACGAGGTGGGAGGTAATTACAAGGTTTATGACAAAAGCTCCGGATAATTCTTGTGGATGTAATCTTCGGTTTCCCATGTCGCCTCTTCCGGGGTATGATTACTCCACAGGACTTTGTAAAATTTCAAAGTCCGGTTCCTGGTGGTCCGGGTCTTTTCGTCGATAATCTGTACAGGTTGCTCGACATAGGTGAGATCCGGCTTCAACTCGTCAATGTCTTCAGTGCGGATGGCAGCGGTAAACTTAAGACATTTCCGCAGCTGGGACACGTGAAATATGTCGTGAATACCGGCAAGGCTTGCCGGTAGTTCCAGCCGGTAGGCTACAGTTCTGCACTTCTCCGTGATAGTAAACGGACCGATGAATCGGGGAGCAAGTTTCCCCTTGACACCAAACCGATGAATCCCCTTCATCGGAGACACACGAAGATACACGTGCTCTCCGACTTCGAAATGCAGTGGTCGATGTCTCTGGTCCGCGTAGCTCTTTTGACGAGATTGGGCTGCCTTGAGGTTCTCTTGTATTATCCGAACTCTCTCTTCGGCTTCATTGACAAGATCAACCCCGAACGTTACTCGTTCACCGGATTCGCACCAATTCAATGGCGTACGGCACTTCCGGCCGTATAGAGCTTCATATGGTGCCATTTTGATGCTCGTCTGATATCCGTTGTTGTACGAGAACTCCGCCAGTGGTAAGTGATCATCCCAGCTCTTACCGTGGTGGATGTCACATGCTCTTAGCATATCCTCTAGTATTTGATTCACCCTCTCAGTTTGCCCATCGGTTTGAGGGTGATATGCAGAGCTTCTAATCAACTTTATCCCCAAGGAGGTGTGTAGCTGTTCCCAGAAACGCGCTACGAACAGCGATCCTCTATCTGACACAATGGTGCGGGGAACTCCATGTAAGCACAAGATCCGTGCTATGTACAGCTCCGCATACTGCTTTGCGTTGTACCTAGTATGCACAGGGATGAAATGTGCTGATTTGGTTAATCAGTCCACAATTACCCAAATCGAATCATGGTTGTGGGAGGTCATCGGCAACCCGACGATGAAGTCCATACTCAAGTCTTCCCACTTCCATGTCGGTACTTGCAATGGCTGCAACAGGCCTGACTTCTTCATATGGTCGGCATTGACTCTTCGACACGTATCACATTCCGAAACGTACTTTGCAACTTCACGTTTCATACATGTCCACTAAAACTTCTTCCGGAGATCTTGATACATTTTATTACTACCCGGATGAATGGAAAACTTGGACAGATGAGCTTCATCCAAAATTTTCTTCCGTAGTCCCATATCCCGGGGCACTACAATCCGGTCGTTGAACCACAAGGTACCTTCATCGTCCTTCCGGTAGCACTTCATTTCTCTGTTGTCTATTCTTTGCCGTATGTGAGGCATACCCTTGTCTTTTCGTTGAGCCTCAATGATCTCCTCTTGGATGGTAGGGATGAGAGCGAGATTATAGAGAGCTCCGTACGGAATGACACGGAGGCTTGGTTCTTCATCATCCATTTCAGCGATAGTCAGGTGATGAATATGCACCTTGCGACTGAGCGCATCGGCGACCACATTCGCCTTCCCTGGATGATAATGAATCTCTAGTTCATAGTCCTTAATGAGCTCTAGCCATCTTCGTTGCCTCATGTTCAATTCTTTCTGAGTGAAGATGTACTTCAAGCTCTTGTGGTCGGTGTAGAGGTGTACAAGACTTCCGAGCAAGTAATGCCTCCACATCTTCAAAGCAAGGACCACGGCAGCTAACTCCAGATCATGAGTTGGATAATGCTGCTCGTGAGTTCTGAGTTGACGAGATCCATAAGCGACCACTCGTCTTTCTGGCTTCGTCGTATCCGGCTGAGCAAGAACTGGGGCTGTTGTGAGATGCTTCACTAACGTCTTGAAAGCTTGTTCACATGCAGCACCCCACATAAATCTGGTGTTCTTATTTAATAATTCCGTCATCGGTTTAGCAATCTTGGAGAAACCCGGAATGAACCTCCGGTAATAACCCGCTAAACCGAGGAAGCTTCGGATTTCATGTACTGACTTTGGTGACTCCCACTTCTGCACTTGGATAATCTTACTCGGATCTACAGCGATGCCCTCCGCTGAAATGATGTGTCCGAGAAAAGGTACTTGATTAATCCAAAATTCACACTTGCTGAATTTTGCATAGAGCTGATGATCTCCCAATCTTTGTAGCACAATATGCAGATGTTCAGCATGTTCTTCCTCTGACTTGGAGTACACCAAGATATCGTCGATGAAGACAACGACGAATTTATCCAACTCCGGCATGAACACTGAATTCATCAGGTACATAAAGTGTGCCGGGGCGTTGGTCAAACCAAAGGACATAACGAGATACTCATACAGCCCGTATCTCGTTGAGAATGCCGTCTTCGGAATATCTTCTGCCCGGATTTTAATCTGATGATATCCGGACCGAAGATCCATCTTCGAAAATACCTTCGCACCCACTAATTGATCGAAGAGCATATCAATGCGAGGTAGTGGATACTTGTTCTTGATGGTAACGGCGTTCAAAGGACGATAATCAACACAAAGCCGTAGTGTTTCGTCCTTCTTCTTGACAAACAATGCTGAACAACCCCAAGGTGACGAACTTGGTCGTATAAAGCCCTTGCTCATTAGGTCATTCAGCTGTGTCTTCAATTCTGCCAGTTCATTGGGTGCCATCTTGTACGGCCTTCGTGATATTGGTGTGGTTCCCGGTATAAGTTCGATCTTGAACTCAACGTCTCGTTCGGGCGGCATGCCCGGTAAATCCTTGGGAAATACATCCGGATACTCACGTACCACCGGAATGTCCTCTATCTTGACAGCTTCCGTGTGGTTCACTGTTGCAATCTGCTGCCGTCTGGCGCCCAGAATTAATATATGAAGACCGTGCTGTGGGGAGTTGAGCTCAACGGTCCTGGAGCTGATGTTAAGAACCGCTCTGTGGTAATTCAACCACGACATCCCCAAAATGATGTCGATCTTCAGACCTTCAAGAATAATGAGGGTCGTAGGGTATATTTTACCCCCCAAACAAAGAGGTGCTCGGGAGACAACCTCACTTGCGGTACTGCTGCCCCTGGCAAAGATATGAGGTATTGCCTCTTTGTATAAACTGTTTGGGGCTGATGTTGAGCCACGAAAGATTTGCTAATGAAGTTGTGTGTGGCACCGGAATCAAAGAGAACTAAAACCGGTAGCTGATTCATAGAAAACATCCCTGCTAAAGCGGCTTCTCCTTCCGGAACATCATCAATCACAGTATAGTGAATGTTGCCCCTTATCTGCCCTCGTATCTGCAGATTGAGGTATGGGTCGTAGTGTTGTAAATATGATGACCCGTAGCCTCGAGTTCCCTCCGGACATTGCCTAGCATAATGGCTCATGCGCCCACAAGTCAAACACGGATGCCTCTCCGGTTCTTCGTTGACTTGTGGTGGACTGCTAGGTACATATGGCTGCAGCGATGGAGCACAAACCACCGTCTGATGCTGTGGCAGTGGAGGTGGTGCAAGTTGTAGAACTTGACCAGCAATCAACCTCTGCGGAGTAGATCGTACAGATGGCCTCCATCTTTCACCGGGTGGCATTTGATACACCAAACGGTACTTCTGAGGCACATAACTTGTGCTAGCCTGCTTGATCTCACTCATCTTTCTCTTCTCCGCTTGCCACTCAAGTGTCGGCTTCTCTTGAATGAAAGCCGCATCAACCATGTCGGTATAACTGCCGTTATTGTGTATGGCCAGCTTTTCCTGTAATACGGCACTCAGGCCATGGAAGAATAGGTCACACTGTGCCTCTTCTTTCGCCACATATTCGGGAGCATATTGGGCCAAAAGATTAAATCTTCTGACATACTCGAGGACACTCATGTCCCCTTGCTTCAAGCCCAAAAATTCCTCCCGCTTTGCCTTGACAATACCTAGTGGTATGTAACGAGTACGGAAGGCTTCACAAAATTCACTCCATGTTACTTGATTGTCCTCCGGAATGGTGGCAAGATGATCCACCCACCAGTTTCCGGCGGCTCCATGGAGTTGCTGAGCGGCAAACTTTGTCTTCTGGTATTCATCACACTTGAATACTCCAAATTTTGACTCCATGACACGAAGCCATTGATCTGCCTCCACAGGTTCGGTGGCTTCAGTAAAGATAGGCGGTTGAGTCGCCAAGAAGTCCAGATAAGCGTTCCGAGGTGGAACGACTTGTTGCGTGTTCTGGAGTACGCCTTGCTGTACCAAAGCTTGGAGTAAGCGTGTGTGTTCTTGCGTTGCTTCTTGGAGTAGCCTAGCGTTCTCTTGATTAGACTCGATGACTCGAGTCATAAGATCCATCCATCCTGTGGATGGTGGTTCCAGCGGTGGAATAGAAGCATCACCGCTTCGACGAGAACTTCCAGCCCTACTCCTAGAGCGAGTATGAACCATACTGCAAAATGTAGTTGAGATGAGTTAAACAAGAACTCAGCAGTATGTGAGACTAATGGAAACATGATTATGTCAAAACTTTATGAAAGCAGTAACAACATTCATGTTTACACAACTCCTTAGTAGGCATAGTTATTCAGCCTATCTGTACAGGACAGACCTTTATGCACTATCTCCAGATTTTGATCTAGTTAAGAGCATTTTCATAACTCAAGTTGAATACCAAAGTTAAAGTTAACCTCAGTATCTTTCCAACGAGTACTCATATTCCCTCAGATCATCTCTGGATTAAAAGTTATGATTTTCCAAAGTTGATAGAATTCCTGGATAAAATTTGCCAGCATCTCCTTTGTATGTGGCTGATTTTATCACAGTTGTATATGTAAATACAATAAGAATCCGAGCAACTTTGAACTACAACAATGTTGCACATTCATAACCTTCCAATGGTGTATCATAGGCTTCTTAAGGGTTTATCTACAGAAAGTTATGGCTTAAAAACAAAAAGGTCCAGAGAGGTTTTGTTGCTGTCCTGGTTCTGGACAGTTTACCTTACTCTGAACTTTCTACCCATTTAGCATGTGATTTAGCTCTGGAGATCTACAAAGAAGTTGTAGATCACTTGAAAATATTTCCAGGACTGTATCATACACCTTAATTGGGTCAAGCTACCCAGAGTTATGCTCTGTTGAAGTCCAGCAAAAATTTCTGCCGAAAACAGAGCACTCTGTTTTTGAAATCTTTGAAGCCTAGTCCTCCTCTCATTTGAATCTTAGCTCAAAATAAGAGTTCAGTAACTAATATTTGTTTCAAACTTCCATTTTTAGTTGAAAGTTAGTTCATGAGTCATTTCTTCAAGGAAAGGATTTATAAAGTTTAGTACGGCGTCGATGCACCGTAAGAAGCATGTCGGTACTACGTAGCCTCACCAAAAGAAAATTCTAACCGGATTATACCGGCATAAACATATATTAGGTGGCACTAAAACGATCACTCGCAAACGTGTTCTATTCGTACTACGATTTCGTGGTTAATCCTGCATAAGTCATAATCAAACGTCAGGTCCGGCTGCACACCGAACCCGGTATCCATATAGTTCTTACACCCGTCCGTCGTCACTCGCACAGGTGTTCTCAAGCCAAACACGCCTTGAGCTACGTGTTCACGTTACTAACCACGTGACGGGGTTTCCCAAATTGCACCACGCACGCCTGGGACAGACGTTGCTCGAGTACCCCAAACGACATGAAGAGTCGTAGAGGATACTAAAGCGGATCGGGTTACCTGCCACCCGTGGGGCTCCACCCTTCAGCTTGTGCGCACTGGTGGACAGCGCTTACGTGCACCCCCCAAGACATAAATCGTCCCGAGATGCACGATTTTCTGACATAACAAATAAGTTAGGTTGCCACCTTTATATTAAGCTAATAGTAATCCTTATGTGGGCCTAGTACCGTATCCTCACCGTAACCTAAATTTTTGTCGTAATACCTTCCTTATTCCGTGTGCTATTACCAATGCGGCTCTGATACCACGCTGACGCGACCCGCTCAACCGAGACAGGCCACTCGCCCGGGAATCGCATTGGGTGGTGCCGTGTTGTGCGGCACCCAACAGCACACATATGAGGAACAATGTATTACATAAAACAATAGCGGAAGCTTACAAGTTTTGCTTTGTAAATACTTTACATCAAGTAACTACAGCGGAAGTCTATATCAACTCATGTCGAATATCTAAGAGGACTCGAGATGAAGTCCAGCCCGTGGACTCCTCTCTCTAGCAATCACGAAGACAAGCAGCAGCGCCTAGGTTCTCCATGTGTTACCTAACTCGGGAGTCTCCGAGTCTCACCGGACAACCTTCTTTTCAGCATCGTTGTTAACCTGCAAAACCACTTATATAGCAAGCGTGAGCACATAGGCTCAGCAAGTCTGACCCGTCTCTCCTAAACAAGAAACTCTACATGCACGATGGTTTCAAATGGGTCGGCTAGATTTGCATAAAGGACTCGCCTAAAGTTGATCCTTAACTTTCATATTTTAAGCCTCATTGTGCAGACCTTGAGCCGAAAAGCATCGCAACTCCACAATCAAACAAGAAATGCTTTGTTGTGATGCTCCTTGCACAAAGTGAAAGTAAACTTTAATGAGCCTATCTCTAATTCAATCATGGTTGCAATACAAGTTATAGCACAGCCTTATCAAGTTCAAAGATAAACAATTCCAGTTGTTACTACGTCAAGACGCAGTGGGCAAGTATGCTCATATGACCACGAGCGACGGTGATTCGAATCAGTACACGCCCGGACTACACGACACGTACACCCGTACTCCGAGTTGCCGGCAGCAACCTCGACTGACGTTGTACGCGGCCACCTTTCCCAAGATCTTCCACATTGGACGCAGTCCAACTGCCCCGAGTACGCAAGCTCCCTCAAGGTACATACCCGTGTGGTATGTTCTTGAGCGAGGTACCTCCTGCTACCCTGACGCCGAAAGCCTAAGGCAGTTGGAAAAGTTCCACTATGGATCTCCCAAGGTACATCGGTTTCCTGGGTCCCATATAGCCAGTATGCGCCCGGTACACAACTCAAACTTGTCCAACAGGGCCAAGCACGGACGGGCCTTAACCGACACAGGCAGGGCTATGCACGCACGGCCTGCAACCTGCTGCATCTAAACCTCCCTGCCCGGTCTCCATTTCTTATGTGTGAACTTTCCTCATCTTCTCTAAATTGGACCCGTTCCAAGTACACCAGCCCTAAACTCGCGAGTAGATTCCAACTACTCGTCTTCTACCGGACCTTTCCTACTACATTAGCGTAGCCAAATTCCCTCGAGGAGTTGCTATTCTACCCTTTCTCTCTTAGGTGTTTCTGGTCATGCAAGTGGGGTTTTCAATATCATCTAGACGTAATGCAATCAACAATGCAAAGCTATGATCTCTACAAATGGAAATGCTTTATAAAACGGTTCAAATGCAAACCGGGGCTTATCTGTTTTGCAGGTGACTAAGGTTACAATCAGTTAGTGATGATCACTTGGAGATTGATCACTTGTTTTCCCCCCTCCTTGATCTTCACTTCAAGTCCTTCTCACCTTCTTCACGTATATGCTACACGATATGATCATGCATATGTATTTAATTGAAAAGCTTTTACTAATAAGATCTAATGACAGTTTTAAAACTGGAACTCTGTTTAAGAATTTAAAATGACACTAGTGCTAGTGGTTTGGATTGGGTTTAACACCATGATCAAGTGTTGGGTACTTCTTCCCACTTAAGTGTTGATCACCTTAAGAGATCACACATGACAGTGGTGATCCAGAGCTCTAATAGAGCTGAGAATTTTCATTTGAGTTCCTTGTCACAAGAAAGTCCTCTGGGCCAAAATTTAGCACATTTCATGGAGTGGTTTATTCAGAATAATTCTCTAAGGGTTTAGTCAAAGATGAATTACTTCTGAGGTAACACCCATGTTCATGTCAAACTCAGTGAACCACAATTTCAATTATAGTTCATAGAGTCTACATGAATTTTCCTAGGATCTTTGGAGCTAAGAATTTCCCAGAACTAAATTTACAAGTTTTGGAAATTCTCTGAAAATGTTTCTGTATTCATTTAAATACAGGAACTTACAATCTGAATTACCCTGATCAATTCAACTCCAAATGAGCTGAAACTTTTACAGGAGTCTAATAACACCCTAAGGAATATTCTGGCAAAAGTTTAGGATTTTTGGATAAACCAAACTCCCTCTAAAATTCTTTTGTTGAAAAGATTTAAAGAATTTTACAGAATTAAATAAAGGCTTTCATACAAATTGGGTTGCATAATTGGATAGATTTTGTCAATCTGAATCTAACCCAATTTGAATCACTAAATTTGGAGGTTCCTAGCAAAAGTTATGCTCTTCTAAAGTTTGGGGAAACATCTAGGATTTGAATAAATCCGGGGAAAAGTTTAAACCTGACTGTGGGCCATGGGGCACGTGTCAGCTGCTGAGGGAGTGCCACACGGGGTCACAGGGTCATTTCCTGCGCTGTCACAATCGATCCCGCACCACAGAGTATCCGGCCCACTGTTGCCGTGCGACTGACGCGTGGGGCCGGCGAGGTCTTCTTCCACCTCCCGCTCCCGCGCGATCCCGCCGCCGGGCTCGCCGGAGTAGCTCCGGGATCGGCCGTCCGGCAACCCCTGACGCTGAAACTTGCCGCCAGACCCTAATTCAACGTGAGGAACACGCTGGTGGGGTTTGTTCAAGCTGGCAGGGCCCCCAAACTAGCCCGCGACGGCGCAACGGTTCGGACTAAGTCCGGCGACGTCGCCCCGATGCCCTAAGCCTTCTAGGCTTCGGTTTCCAAGCTCTAGAGCACCAGCGGATGTTAGGGATCATCGACGTGGAAAGGAAATGGCTCGGAGATGGCTCAAACTTAGGGTTCACCGTGCACCCGCATCTTCCCGCCATAGCCGCCTTCGGAAAGCTTGAAATTGCACCGTGCACAGGGTGTTTCATGCGAGGTTTTAAAAGAGAACTGGTGCGCCTACATGTCTAGCCGGTGTGTGCGAAGTCTCGTGGTGTCTAAACAACAATTGATCGGGAATTTTACAGAATCATACCGGAAGGTTGGTTTTCACCGGCCGGAGAGGATCTTCAAAATTCGCCGTCGAGAGGCCGAGGCAGGCTCTGTGCGTCAGGTGGAAGCTGCACGGAGCTCCTGCGCGTCCAAAAGTGGCCTCGCTTGGTCGTGAAACTTTCTGGAGGAGGCTGTCTACGGGAGCACGTCGCCGCCGGGTGTTCGGCCGCCGTGGAAACTCAAGGTTCTCGGCGTAGAGGGAACGGACACACTGGGTGATGGCTCGAGGAGGTCGTGGGGACGTTGGTGGTGTTCTTTTGCTGCTCAGAGGCGCTGCTCACTAGAATTTCCCGAGCTCCCGATCGATCGAAGCAGGGCGGCTGTGTTTTCTGTCTTCCGGTGCGAGAGAGAGAAGAACAGCACCGTGGCTTCAGTTAAGAGGCGGGAGAGGCGGTAGCCACCGACATCCAGCAGCTCTCCAGCGCGAAGAACCCAGCAGGAGGTGGAGGCGCCGGCCGAGCTCGGTGTCGAGCGGAGGGAAGGCGGCTTCGCGTGGGAGGAAAGCAAAACAGAGACTGTGGACTGAGATCTTTTGCAATTTCAGTGCTCTCAATGACATGTGGGACCCACTGATCAGTCCCTCCTTATCCCCCTCCAAATATCTCCCAAGTTTGAATATTGAGTGAATTCAATTGTGGGAATTCAAATCTGGTATGCATTTGGATATTTGGGCAAGTTTCATCCAAATTCAAATATGCATTTGAATTCTTTGTCATTTAAAGTCCATTTTGCAAAATGGGTTGCAAACTATTCTCATAAACCATGAAACTTTGCACACCCCCTAATTTGGACCCAAGGAATTCAAATATGAAATCTGATTTTTATTTTGGCTACTGCAAATGAGATTTTCAGCACAACAGTTTTGAATTCCATTGTGTTGTCCTCATTTGAATTTTTGTTTGAACAAATTGTTCCAAATCTGATTCTTGTTTTCTCACACGTATGGGAACTTCCCATCCTTGTTTTGGACCCCTCTAGGGTTCCAAGTTCTCAAATAAACATTTGACTTGTGCGAAGAAAAATCCTCATGTGTATCATCACATGTGGAAAAGTTTTAACAAGTCCCAAATTTCACTCATATGAAACAAAACTTTGCAAACAAGTGTTTCTTTGTATTCATAATTTTTGGGACCTTTACATTCCTCCCCCCTTAAAAGGAATCTCGTCCCGAGATTCAAAAAAAGAACGAGGTGGGAGGTAATTACAAGGTTTATGACAAAAGCTCCAGATAATTCTTGTGGATGTAATCTTCGGTTTCCCACGTCGCCTCTTCCGGGGTATGATTACTCCACAGGACTTTGTAAAATTTCAAAGTCCGGTTCCTGGTGGTCCGGGTCTTTTCGTCGATAATCTGTACAGGTTGCTCGACATAGGTGAGATCCGGCTTCAACTCGTCAATGTCTTCAGTGCGGATGGCAGCGGTAAACTTAAGACATTTCCGCAGCTGGGACACGTGAAATATGTCATGAATACTGGCAAGGCTTGCCGGTAGTTCCAGCCGGTAGGCTACAGTTCCGCACTTCTCCGTGATAGTAAACGGACCGATGAATCGCGGAGCAAGTTTCCCCTTGTCACCGAACCGATGAATCCCCTTCATCGGAGACACACGAAGATACACGTGCTCTCCGACTTCGAAATGCAGTGGTCGACGTCTCTGGTCCGCGTAGCTCTTTTGACGAGATTGGGCTGCCTTGAGGTTCTCTTGTATTATCCGAACTCTCTCTTCGGCTTCATTGACAAGATCAACCCCGAACGTTACTCGTTCACCGGATTCGCACTAATTCAATGGCGTACGGCACTTCCGGCCGTATAGAGCTTCATATGGTGCCATTTTGATGCTCGTCTGATATCCGTTGTTGTACGAGAACTCCGCCAGTGGTAAGTGATCATCCCAGCTCTTACCGTGGTGGATGGCACATGCTCTTAGCATATCCTCTAGTATTTGATTCACCCTCTCAGTTTGCCCATCGGTTTGAGGGTGATATGCAGAGCTTCTAATCAACTTTGTCCCCAAGGAGGTGTGTAGCTGTTCCCAGAAACGCGCTACGAACAGCGATCCTCTATCTGACACAATGGTGCGGGGAACTCCATGTAAGCACAAGATCCGTGCTATGTACAGCTCCGCATACTGCTTTGCGTTGTACCTAGTATGCACAGGGATGAAATGTGCTGATTTGGTTAATCAGTCCACAATTACCCAAATCGAATCATGGTTGTGGGAGGTCATCGGCAACCCGACGATGAAGTCCATACTCAAGTCTTCCCACTTCCATGTCGGTACTTGCAATGGCTGCAACAGGCCTGACTTCTTCATATGGTCGGCATTGACTCTTCGACACGTATCACATTCCGAAACGTACTTTGCAACTTCACGTTTCATACGTGTCCACCAAAACTTCTTCCGGAGATCTTGATACATTTTATTACTACCCGGATGAATGGAAAACTTGGACAGATGAGCTTCATCCAAAATTTTCTTCCGTAGTCCCATATCCCGGGGCACTACAATCCGGTCGTTGAACCACAAGGTACCTTCATCGTCCTTCCGGAAGCACTTCATTTCTCTGTTGTCTATTCTTTGCCGTATGTGAGGCATACCCTTGTCTTTTCGTTGAGCCTCAATGATCTCCTCTCGGATGGTAGGGATGAGAGCGAGACTATAGAGAGCTCCGTACGGAATGACACGGAGGCTTGGTTCTTCATCATCCATTTCAGCGATAGTCAGGTGATGAATATGCACCTTGCGACTGAGCGCATCGGCGACCACATTCACCTTCCCTGGATGATAATGAATCTCTAGTTCATAGTCCTTAATGAGCTCTAGCCATCTTCGTTGCCTCATGTTCAATTCTTTCTGAGTGAAGATGTACTTCAAGCTCTTGTGGTCGGTGTAGAGGTGTACAAGACTTCCGAGCAAGTAATGCCTCCACATCTTCAAAGCAAGGACCACGGCAGCTAACTCCAGATCATGAGTTGGATAATGCTGCTCGTGAGTTCTGAGTTGACGAGATCCATAAGCGACCACTCGTCTTTCTTGCATCAGCACGCAGCCAAGACCGATGCCAGATGCATCGCAATAAACGTCGAATGGCTTCGTCGTATCCGGCTGAGCAAGAACTGGGGCTGTTGTGAGATGCTTCACTAACGTCTTGAAAGCTTGTTCACATGCAGCACCCCACATAAATCTGGTGTTCTTCTTTAATAATTCCGTCATCGGTTTTGCAATCTTGGAGAAACCCGGAATGAACCTCCGGTAATAACCCGCTAAACCGAGGAAGCTTCGGATTTCATGTACTGACTTTGGTGACTCCCACTTCTGCACTTGGATAATCTTACTCGGATCTACAGCGATGCCCTCCGCTGAAATGATGTGTCCGAGAAAAGGTACTTGATTAATCCAAAATTCACACTTGCTGAATTTTGCATAGAGCTGATGATCTCGCAATCTTTGTAGCACAATATGCAGATGTTCAGCATGTTCTTCCTCTGACTTGGAGTACACCAAGATATCGTCGATGAAGACAACGACGAATTTATCCAACTCCGGCATGAACACTGAATTCATCAGGTACATAAAGTGTGCCGGGGCGTTGGTCAAACCAAAGGACATAACGAGATACTCATACAGCCTGTATCTCGTTGAGAATGCCGTCTTCGGAATATCTTCTGCCCGGATTTTAATCTGATGATATCTGGACCGAAGATCCATCTTCTAAAATACCTTCGCACCCACTAATTGATCGAAGAGCATATCAATGCGAGGTAGTGGATACTTGTTCTTGATGGTAACGGCGTTCAAAGGACGATAATCAACACAAAGCCGTAGTGTTTCGTCCTTCTTCTTGACAAACAATGCTGAACAACCCCAAGGTGACGAACTTGGTCGTATAAAGCCCTTGCTCATTAGGTCATTCAGCTGTGTCTTCAATTCTGCCAGTTCATTGGGTGCCATCTTGTACGGCCTTCGTGATATTGGTGTGGTTCCCGGTATAAGTTCGATCTTGAACTCAACGTCTCGTTCGGGCGGCATGCCCGGTAAATCCTCGGGAAATACATCCGGATACTCACGTACCACCGGAATGTCCTCTATCTTGACAGCTTCCGTGTGGTTCACTGTTGCAATCTGCTGCCGTCTGGCGCCCAGAATTAATATATGAAGACCGTGCTGTGGGGAGTTGAGCTCAACGGTCCTGGAGCTGATGTTAAGAACCGCTCTGTGGTAATTCAACCACGACATCCCCAAAATGATGTCGATCTTCAGACCTTCAAGAATAATGAGGGTCGTAGGGTATATTTTACCCCCCAAACAAAGAGGTGCTCGGGAGACAACCTCACTTGCGGTACTGCTGCCCCTGGCGAAGATATGAGGTATTTGTAACACCCCAAATTTTGATTCAAAACTCTAAACCATGTTCAGAGGGGAATTTAAAATTTTTTGGACGTGTTGCATGTTTTGCAAAAATTCAAATTCAAACTGGAATTCAAATTAGACTCAAAACAGAAAAGAAATGGAAAAAGAAAAAGAGAAACGGGAAAATACCGGCCAGTGGGCCGAAACCCGCCAGCCGGCCCAATTTCCCCCGCGCCAGCCCGCCCCCGCGCGCCCGCGCTGTCTCTCACAGACGGGTGGGACCCACCTGTCATCCCTAACCCCGCGACCCCGGAATCTCCCGCGCGCGCTCGATCTTAACCGATTGGAAACCGCGTCCATCAGCCCGAATTCCGGTCCCAGACGAATCAAACTCGATCGCAACAGACCCACCGCCCTCCCCCGGCTATAAAAACCCCAGACCCGATCGGTTTTGCTCACGCGATCGCCGATTTTCACTCCGGTGAGCACCGAGACTTCGCCGGTAAATTCTGGCCGATCTAAGCTCGAAAACTCTGATCTAACTCGCTGGTCTTGATCCACCGCCTCCGGGGAACTTTGCAGGTGCAGAAAACTCGGAGACTTACGGTGAAAACCCAGCGCCGACGAGCTTCGCCGTGGTTTTGCCTCGGACCTCGCCGCCGAGCACTTTCCAGGACCCCCGAGCTCGAGAAAACCCCCGAGGTGAGATCCCTGACCTCCCCTCTACCGATCTATGCCATAAGATCACAGTTCTAGGCAGAATTCTCGAGGGTCCGAAACTTTCCGGCCAGATCGCCGCTTCCCGCCGCCGTGCGCCGCCGGCAACGCCGCCCGCGCTCGATCAGAGCGACGTGGCCGCTTGTGCGCCGTTTATTTTAAATCGCACGGTAGACTTTAAAACCCCGCGTACCGGTTCGATGTTATAATCTCAGCCGTCGGTTTAAAATCGGACGGTCCACGTCAGCCCCGCGTTATAAAGACTGGAATTCTTACGTGCTACCCCCTGGGGTTCTCGGGAAATAAGAGCTAGCCCCGGAAACTTCAGATCTAGCCCCTGAAACTCCAGAAAATCATGTAAATTCATTTAAAAATCAGTTTTAGCCCCTGGACTTAATAAAAATTAGGAAAAACACCTCTGATAAGTGTAGCTAGACCCTGTAATGGGGTAAGTTCATTATTTTAGCCCTGTTTAGTATTTAATTTAGAAAATTGAATATGTGACTAGTATTTAAAAATTAAAAAGTGGGACAAACATAATTGTCAAGATTAATTAAAAACTTTCTCAGTACTTAGAAAACCTTGGAGTGAGATAAAACTATATTTTGGGCTGAAATGAATCTGTTTTATTTGTTATTCACATTTATTTAGTATAGGGACACATTTTTAAGTAAAGAATAGCTATAGAAAAATAGGGAAAATAATTATGAAATAGTTTACATCAGAGGCCAAGGTCAAAATATGTTATTAAATTATTTAGAACCAGAACCTATTCTGTTTAGATGATGTGTATTACTAATTTCATAATAAAATACACATTTATGCATAGGAGAATAAATCTGAAAATATAGCAACTAGCAAATGATAAATGGAGTTTCTAAAATCCAAAGAATTCAGTTTAGGGTTGATAGAAATTATGAAGGCACATATGGAGAAGAAAAATACTTTTCATACATACTTGGTAGTTTAATATAAGGAATTTATTTACAACTGAAAACACATATATATATATATATAGTATGTAAGTATAAATATGAACACCAAAGTAGGAATCATATAAATAAAAGTGTATGCAAGCCACAGATCAACACACAAAGTAACCACAACCCATATAATGGTGAATGAATTTCATAAAGGTGAATGTGTGGTTTGTATGAAGTAAGAAGTGTGAACTATGTCTTATGATTGTTGTTTTTCTTTTGCTATGTGTGATGGTATGAAGTAGAACCTGTTCAAGAGCAAGTTATTCCTTTCCAAGATCAGGACTACCCATTTAAAGAGCAGCAAGAAGGAGGCAAGTGTCCTTGACCACTTTGATCCTATGCTAGGATGTGTAGATAGAATTATTTGCATTGTCAAGTTAAATATGAAATCCATGCTAGGAAAGTTTCCCTAGAATTGCATTACCTTGTTTCCTTGTAGCTTGGGTTGGGATTTATTTTGTCATGTCATTTATTTACATGCTTATGCTTAGCCATGCTTAGAATGGGATATTTGGGATATGAGATCATCAGTTTATTCTACCATACTCTTGAATGAGATATTGTGAGTTATCTAGAGGTAGGGATGAAGGCACGTTGGATGTTTTGGTTGTGTGCTGGGTGCACGAGACTTGGGTTTGTGTTTAGTACTTGCCTGGATCCTAAGGACCGGTTCATGGAGCATGTAACCCGGCTTTACAGTGCCAACCACATGCTGAGATGGGGCAGCTTGGCCAATTAATTAGGTGTATCCCCGGCGTAGTATGGGTGTGTTGGATGGTGCGGGGAATAGGTGTCAGCTGGACTACCATATGAACCGCAAGGCTCAAGAGGGGGCCACTGCAGCGGGGTTGGAGCCTCTTGTATGCTGTTAGGGATGAAACCTCAGTGGGCCCACGCTCGTCGGGAATCCCTTTGTAAAGGCTTCGTAGTGATCTCCTGGCTGCACACCTGGGAAGTGTGAATGTGGATCGTAGCCACTGGCATAATGGAGGTTCTTTTAGTGCACCCGGCAACGGGGGATGAAATCACTACATGTGGGTACAGTGGTACAAACTCTGTAGAGTCAAAACTGTCTTGACAGCCGTGCTCACGGTCAAGAGCGGCCTGGACTTATTCATGATTAGAGGATTGATAGTTTTGGAAGTTAAGCGGGAAGCTTAACATTGGAAATGATGTTATGGTTATTGGATTATGATGATGGGATGGGAGATTGGGACCATTTCACTTGTGTAGTAATGTAGGTGCTTAATAAGCTAAGGTGATAGGTATTAATTGCGTAGTGCTTTAACCATGAGTTCAACCTCTCCTTGTTCTAGCCATGCATGATATAAATTTTCCCACACTTGCTGAGTACCATTGGTACTCAACCTTGCATATTTGTTGGTTTATATTGCTGCTCAGGTCAAGATAATGAGGTGGTGTATAATGACCAAGATTTTGGACCCGAGGAAGGTTTTTAGGTTCATGAAGACCCCCCGGGCAACGCCTGTGATGGAGCCCTAAAGAATAATATTCCGCTGCTAGTTTATTTACTTGTGATAAACTTATTATTGTCCATCGAGACATTTACTATGTAAGACTTAATTATATTCGACACCTGGCTTGTAATAAATGATAATTCACTATTTGTCATCACGTGTATGAGAAAATGATCCTGGCATACATGTGATATTCACTTGGTTGTTCTTCGGAAAAACCGGGTGTGACAGTATTGCCTCTTTGTATAAACTGTTTGGGGCTGATGTTGAGCCACGAAAGATTTGCTAATGAAGTTGTGTGTGGCACCGGAATCAAAGAGAACTAAAACCGGTAGCTGATTCATAGAAAACATCCCTGCTAAAGCGGCTTCTCCTTCCGGAACATCATCAATCACAGTATAGTGAATGTTGCCCCTTATCTGCCCTCGTATCTGCAGATTGAGGTATGGGTCGTAGTGTTGTAAATATGATGACCCGTAGCCTCGAGTTCCCTCCGGACATTGCCTAGCATAATGGCTCATGCGCCCACAAGTCAAACACGGATGCCTCTCCGGTTCTTCGTTGACTTGTGGTGGACTGCTAGGTACATATGGCTGCAGCGATGGAGCACAAACCACCGTCTGATGCTGTGGCAGTGGAGGAGGTGCAAGTTGTAGAACTTGACCAGCAATCAACCTCTGCGGAGTAGATCGTACAGATGGCCTCCATCTTTCACCGGGTGGCATTTGATACACCAAACGGTACTTCTGAGGCACATAACTTGTGCTAGCCTGCTTGATCTCACTCATCTTTCTCTTCTCCGCTTGCCACTCAAGTGTCGGCTTCTCTTGAATGAAAGCCGCATCAACCATGTCGGTATAACTGCCGTTATTGTGTACGGCCAGCTTTTCCCGTAATACGGCACTCAGGCCATGGAAGAATAGGTCACACTGTGCCTCTTCTTTCGCCACATATTCGGGAGCATATTGGGCCAAAAGATTAAATCTTCTGACATACTCGAGGACACTCATGTCCCCTTGCTTCAAGCCCAAAAATTCCTCCCGCTTTGCCTTGACAATACCTAGTGGTATGTAATGAGTACGGAAGGCTTCACAAAATTCACTCCATGTTACTTGATGGTCCTCCGGAATGGTGGCAAGATGATCCACCCACCAGTTTCCGGCGGCTCCATGGAGTTGCTGAGCGGCAAACTTTGTCTTCTGGTATTCATCACACTTGAATACTCCAAATTTTGACTCCATGACACGAAGCCATTGATCTGACTCCACAGGTTCGGTGGCTTCAGTAAAGATAGGCGGTTGAGTCGCCAAGAAGTCCAGATAAGCGTTCCGAGGTGGAACGACTTGTTGCGTGTTCTGGAGTACGCCTTGCTGTACCAAAGCTTGGAGTAAGCGTGTGTGTTCTTGCGTTGCTTCTTGGAGTAGCCTAGCGTTCTCTTGATTAGACTCGATGACTCGAGTCATAAGATCCATCCATCCTGTGGATGGTGGTTCCAGCGGTGGAATAGAAGCATCACCGCTTCGACGAGAACTTCCAGCCCTACTCCTAGAGCGAGTACGAACCATACTGCAAAATGTAGTTGAGATGAGTTGAACAAGAACTCAGCAGTATGTGAGACTAATGGAAACATGATTATGTCAAAACTTTATGAAAGCAGTAACAACATTCATGTTTACACAACTCCTTAGTAGGCATAGTTATTCAGCCTATCTGTACAGGACATACCTTTATGCATTATCTCCAGATTTTGATCTAGTTAAGAGCATTTTCATAACTCAAGTTGAATACCAAAGTTAAAGTTAACCTCAGTATCTTTCCAACGAGTACTCATATGCCCTCAGATCATCTCTGGATTAAAAGTTATGATTTTCCAAAGTTGATAGAATTCCTGGATAAAATTTGCCAGCATCTCCTTTGTATGTGGCTGATTTTATCACAGTTGTATATGTAAATACAATAAGAATCCGAGCAACTTTGAACTACAACAATGTTGCACATTCATAACCTTCCAATGGTGTATCATAGGCTTCTTAAGGGTTTATCTACAGAAAGTTATGGCTTAAAAACAAAAAGGTCCAGAGAGGTTTTGTTGCTGTCCTGGTTCTGGACAGTTTACCTTACTCTGAACTTTCTACCCATTTAGCATGTGATTTAGCTCTGGAGGTCTACAAAGAAGTTGTAGATCACTTGAAAATATTTCCAGGACTGTATCATACACCTTAATTGGGTCAAGCTACCCAGAGTTATGCTCTGTTGAATTCCAGCAAAAATTTCTGCCGAAAACAGAGCACTCTGTTTTTGAAATCTTTGAAGCCTAGTCCTCCTCTCATTTGAATCTTAGCTCAAAATAAGAGTTCAGTAACTAATATTTGTTTCAAAATTCCATATTTAGTTGAAAGTTAGTTCATGAGTCATTTCTTCAAGGAAAGGATTTATAAAGTTTAGTACGGCATCGATGCACCGTAAGAAGCATGTCGGTACTACGTAGCCTCACCAAAAGAAAATTCTAACAGGATTATACCGGCATAAACATATCTTAGGTGGCACTAAAACGATCACTCGCAAACGTGTTCTATTCGTACTACGATTTCGTGGTTAATCCTGCATAAGCCACACTCAATCGTCAGGTCCGGCTGCACACCGAACCCGGTATCCATATAGTTCTTACACCCGTCCGTCGTCACTCGCACAGGTGTTCTCAAGCCAAACACGCCTTGAGCTACGTGTTCACGTTACTAACCACGTGACGGGGTTTCCCAAATTGCACCACGCACGCCTGGGACAGACGTTGCTCGAGTACCCCAAACGACATGAAGAGTCGTAGAGGATACTAAAGCGGATCGGGTTACCTGCCACCCGTGGGGCTCCACCCTTCAGCTTGTGCGCACTGGTGGACAGCGCTTACGTGCACCCCCAAGACATAAATCGTCCCGAGATGCACGATTTTCTGACATAACAAATAAGTTAGGTTGCCACCTTTATATTAAGCTAATAGTAATCCTTATGTGGGCCTAGTACCGTATCCTCACCGTAACCTAAATTTTTGTCGTAATACCTTCCTTATTCCGTGTGCTATTACCAATGCGGCTCTGATACCACGCTGACGCGACCCGCTCAACCGAGACAGGCCACTCGCCCGGGAATCGCATTGGGTGGTGCCGTGTTGTGCGGCACCCAACAGCACACATATGAGGAACAATGTATTACATAAAACAATAGCGGAAGCTTACAAGTTTTGCTTTGTAAATACTTTACATCAAGTAACTACAGCGGAAGTCTATATCAACTCACGTCGAATATCTAAGAGCACTCGAGATGAAGTCCAGCCCGCGGACTCCTCTCTCTAGCAATCACGAAGACAAGCAGCAGCGCCTAGGTTCTCCATGTGTTACCTGACTCGTGAGTCTCCGAGTCTCACCGGACAACCTTCTTTTCAGCATTGTTGTTAACCTGCAAAACCACTTATATAGCAAGCGTGAGCACATAGGCTCAGCAAGTCTGACCCGTCTCTCCTAAACAAGAAACTCTACATGTACGATGGTTTCAAATGGGTCGGCTAGATTTGCATAAAGGACTCGCCTAAAGTTGATCCTTAACTTTCATATTTTAAGCCTCATTGTGCAGACCTTGAGCCGAAAAGCATCGCAACTCCACAATCAAACAAGAAACGCTTTGTTGCGATGCTCCTTGCACAAAGTGAAAGTAAACTTTAATGAGCCTATCTCTAATTCAATCATGGTTGTAATACAAGTTATAGCACAGCCTTATCAAGTTCAAAGATAAACAATTCCAGTTGTTACTACGTCAAGACGCAGTGGGCAAGTATGCTCATATGACCGCGAGCGACGGTGATTCGAATCAGTACACGCCCGGACTACACGACACGTACACCCGTACTCCAAGTTGCCGGCAGCAACCTCGACTGACGTTGTACGCGGCCACCTTTCCCAAGATCTTCCACATTGGACGCAGTCCAACTGCCCCGAGTACGCAAGCTCCCTCAAGGTACATACCCGTGTGGTATGTTCTTGAGCGAGGTACCTCCTGCTACCCTGACGCCGAAAGCCTAAGGCAGTTGGAAAAGTTCCACTATGGATCTCCCAAGGTACATCGGTTTCCTGGGTCCCATATAGCCAGTATGCGCCCGGTACACAACTCAAACTTGTCCAACAGGGCCAAGCACGGACGGGCCTTAACCGACACAAGCAGGGCTATGCACGCACGGCCTGCAACCTGCTGCATCTAAACCTCCCTGCCCGGTCTCCATTTCTTATGTGTGAACTTTCCTCATCTTCTCTAAATTGGACCCGTTCCAAGTACACCAGCCCTAAACTCGCGAGTAGATTCCAACTACTCGTCTTCTACCGGACCTTTCCTACTACATTAGCGTAGCCAAATTCCCTCGAGGAGTTGCTATTCTACCCTTTCTCTCTTAGGTGTTTCTGGTCATGCAAGTGGGGTTTTCAATATCATCTAGACGTAATGCAATCAACAATGCAAAGCTATGATCTCTACAAATGGAAATGCTTTATAAAACGGTTCAAATGCAAACCGGGGCTTGCCTGTTTTGCAGGTGACTAAGGTTACAATCAGTTAGTGATGATCACTTGGAGCTTGATCACGTGTTTTCCCCCCTCCTTGATCTTCACTTCAAGTCCTTCTCGCCTTCTTCACGTTTATGCTACACGATATGATCATGCATATGTATTTAATTGAAAAGCTTTTACTAATAAGATCTAATGACAGTTTTAAAACTGGAACTCTGTTTAAGAATTTAAAATGACACTGGTGCTAGTGGTTTGGGTTGGGTTTAACACCATGATCAAGTGTTGGGTACTTCTTCCCACTTAAGTGTTGATCACCTTAAGAGATCACACATGACAGTGGTGATTCAGAGCTCTAATAGAGCTGAGAATTTTCATGTGAGTTCCTTGTCACAAGAAAGTCCTCTGGGCCAAAATTTAGCACATTTCATGGAGTGGTTTATTCAGAATAATTCTCTAAGGGTTTAGTCAAAGATGAATCACTTCTGAGGTAACACCCATGTTCATGTCAAACTCAGTGAACCACAATTTCAATTATAGTTCATAGAGTCTACATGAATTTTCCTAGGATCTTTGGAGCTAAGAATTTCCCAGAACTAAATTTACAAGTTTTGGAAATTCTCTGAAAATGTTTCTGTATTCATTTAAATACAGGAACTTACAATCTGAATTACCCTGATCAATTCAACACAAAATGAGCTGAAACTTTCACAGGAGTCTAATAACACCCAAAAGAATATTATGGCAAAATTTTAGGATTTTTGGATAAACCAAACTCCCTCTAAAATTCTTTTGCTGAAAAGTTTTAAAGAATTTTACAGAATTAAATAAAGGCTTTCATACAAATTGGGTTGCATAATTGGATAGATTTTGTCAATCTGAATCTAACCCACTTTGAATCACTAAATTTGGAGGTTCCTAGCAAAAGTTATGCTTTTCTAAAGTTTGGGGAAAAATCTGGGATTTGAATAAATCCGGGGAAAAGTTTAAACCTGACTGTGGGCCATGGGGCACGTGTCAGCTCCTGAGGGAGTGCCACATGGGGTCACAGGGTCATTTCCCGCGCTGTCACAATCGATCCCGCGCCACAGAGTATCCGGCCCACTGTTGCCGTGTGACTGACGCGTGGGGCCGGCGAGGTCTTCTTCCACCTCCCGCTCCCGCGCGATCCCGCCGCCGGGCTCGCCGGAGTAGCTCTGGGATCGGCCGTCCGGCAACCCCTGACGCTGAAACTTGCCGCCAGCCCCTAATTCAACGTGAGGAACACGCTGGTGGGGTTTGTTCAAGCTGGCAGGGCCCCCAAACTAGCCCGCGACGGCGCAACGGTTCGGACTAAGTCCGGCGACGTCGCCCCGACGCCCTAAGCCTTCTAGGCTTCGGTTTCCAAGCTCTAGAGCACCAGCGGACGTTAGGGATCATCAACGTGGAAAGGAAATGGCTCGGAGATGGCTCAAACTTAGGGTTCACCGTGCACCCGCATCTTCCCGCCATAGCCGCCTTCGGAAAGCTTGAAATTGCACCGTGCACAGGGTGTTTCATGCGAGGTTTCAAAAGAGAACTGGTGCGCCTACATGTCTAGCCGGTGTGTGCGAAGTCTCGTGGTGTCTAAACAACAATTGATCGGGAATTTTACAGAATCATACCGGAAGGTTGGTTTTCACCGGCCGGAGAGGATCTTCAAAATTCACCGTCGAGAGGCCGAGGCAGGCTCTGTGCGTCGGGTGGAAGCTGCACGGAGCTCCTGCGCGTCCAAAAGTGGCCTCGCTTGGTCGTGAAACTTTCTGGAGGAGGCTGTCTACGGGAGCACGTCGCCGCCAGGGTGTTCGGCCGCCGTGGAAACTCAAGGTTCTCGGCGTAGAGGGCACGAACACACTGGGTGATGGCTCGAGGACGTCTTGGGGACGTTGGTGGTGTTGTTTTGCTGCTCAGAGGCGCTGCTCACTAGAATTTCCCGAGCTCCCGATCGATCGAAGCAGGGCGGCTGTGTTTTCTGTCTTCCGGTGCGAGAGAGAGAAGAACAGCGCCGTGGCTTCAGTTAAGAGGCGGGAGAGGCGGTAGCCACCGACATCCAGCAGCTCTCCAGCACGAAGAACCCAGCAGGAGGTGGAGGCGCCGGCCGAGCTCGGTGTCGAGCGGAGGGAAGGCGGCTTCGCGTGGGAGGAAAGCAAAACAGAGACTGTGGACTGAGATCTTTTGCAATTTCAGTGCTCTCAATGACATGTGGGACCCACTGATCAGTCCCTCCTTATCCCCCTCCAAATATCTCCCAAGTTTGAATATTGAGTGAATTCAATTGTGGGAATTCAAATCTGGTATGCATTTGGATAATTGGGCAAGTTTCATCCAAATTCAAATATGCATTTGAATTCTTTGTCATTTAAAGTCCATTTTGCAAAATGGGTTGCAAACTATTCTCATAAACCATGAAACTTTGCACACCCCCTAATTTGGACCCAAGGAATTCAAATATGAAATCTGATTTTTATTTTGGCTACTGCAAATGAGATTTTCAGCACAACAGTTTTGAATTCCATTGTGTTGTCCTCATTTGAATTTTTGTTTGACCAAATTGTTCCAAATCTGATTCTTGTTTTCTCACACGTATGGGAACTTCCCATTCTTGTTTTAGACCCCTCTAGGGTTCCAAGTTCTCAAATAAACATTTGACTTGTGCGAAGAAAAATCCTCATGTGTATCATCACATGTGGAAAAGTTTTAACAAGTCCCAAATTTCACTCATATGAAACAAAACTTTGCAAACAAGTGTTTCTTTGTATTCATAATTTTTGGGACCTTTACATTCCTCCCCCCTTAAAAGGAATCTCGTCCCGAGATTCAAAAGAAGAACGAGGTGGGAGGTAATTACAAGGTTTATGACAAAAGCTCCGGATAATTCTTGTGGATGTAATCTTCGGTTTCCCACGTCGCCTCTTCCGGGGTATGATTACTCCACAGGACTTTGTAAAATTTCAAAGTCCGGTTCCTGGTGGTCCGGGTCTTTTCGTCGATAATCTGTACAGGTTGCTCGACATAGGTGAGATCCGGCTTCAACTCGTCAATGTCGTCAGTGCGGATGGCAGCGGTAAACTTAAGACATTTCCGCAGCTGGGACACGTGAAATATGTCGTGAATACCGGCAAGGCTTGCCGGTAGTTCCAGCCGGTAGGCTACAGTTCCGCACTTCTCCGTGATAGTAAACGGACCGATGAATCGGGGAGCAAGTTTCCCCTTGACACCGAGCCGATGAATCCCCTTCATCGGAGACACACGAAGATACACGTGCTCTCCAACTTCAAAATGCAGCGGTCGACGTCTCTGGTCCACGTAGCTCTTTTGACGAGATTGGGTTGCCTTGAGGTTCTCTTGTATTATCTGAACTCTCTCTTCAGCTTCATTGACAAGATCAACCCCGAACGTTACTCGTTCACCGGATTCGCACCAATTCAATGGCGTACGGCACTTCCGGCCGTATAGAGCTTCATATGGTGCCATTTTGATGCTCGTCTGATATCCGTTGTTGTACGAGAACTCCGCCAGTGGTAAGTGATCATCCCAGCTCTTACCGTGGTGGATGGCACATGCTCTTAGCATATCCTCTAGTATTTGATTCACCCTCTCAGTTTGCCCATCGGTTTGAGGGTGATATGAAGAGCTTCTAATCAACTTTGTCCCCAAGGAGGTGTGTAGCTGTTCCCAGAAACGCGCTACGAACAGCGATCCTCTATCTGACACAATGGTGCGGGGAACTCCATGTAAGCACAAGATCCGTGCTATGTACAGCTCCGCATACTGCTTTGCGTTGTACCTAGTATGCACAGGGATGAAATGTGCTGATTTGGTTAATCGGTCCACAATTACCCAAATCGAATCATGGTTGTGGGAGGTCATCGGCAACCCGACGATGAAGTCCATACTCAAGTCTTCCCACTTCCATGTCGGTACTTGCAATGGCTGCAACAGGCCTGACTTCTTCATATGGTCGGCATTGACTCTTCGACACGTATCACATTCCGAAACGTACTTTGCAACTTCACGTTTCATACGTGTCCACCAAAACTTCTTCCGGAGATCTTGGTACATTTTATTACTACCCGGATGAATGGAAAACTTGGACAGATGAGCTTCATCCAAAATTTTCTTCCGTAGTGCCATATCCCGGGGCACTACAATCTGGTCGTTGAACCACAAGGTACCTTCATCGTCCTTCCGGAAGCACTTCATTTCTCTGTTGTCTATTCTTTTCCGTATGTGAGGCATACCCTTGTCTTTTCGTTGAGCCTCAATGATCTCCTCTCGGATGGTAGGGATGAGAGCGAGATTATAGAGAGATCCGTACGGAATGACACGGAGGCTTGGTTCTTCATCATCCATTTCAGCGATAGTCAGGTGATGAATATGCACCTTGCGACTGAGCGCATCGGCGGCCACATTCGCCTTCCCTGGATGATAATGAATCTCTAGTTCATAGTCCTTAATGAGCTCTAGCCATCTTCGTTGCCTCATGTTCAATTCTTTCTGAGTGAAGATGTACTTCAAGCTCTTGTGGTCGGTGTAGAGGTGTACAAGATTTCCGAGCAAGTAATGCCTCCACATCTTCAAAGCAAGGACCACGGCAGCTAACTCCAGATCATGAGTTGGATAATGCTGCTCGTGAGTTCTGAGTTGACGAGATCCATAAGCGACCACTCGTCTTTCTTGCATCAGCACGCAGCCAAGACCGATGCCAGATGCATCGCAATAAACGTCGAATGGCTTCGTCGTATCCGGCTGAGCAAGAACTGGGGCTGTTGTGAGATGCTTCACTAACGTCTTGAAAGCTTGTTCACATGCAGCACCCCACATAAATCTGGTGTTCTTCTTTAATAATTCCGTCATCGGTTTAGCAATCTTGGAGAAACCCAGAATGAACCTTCGGTAATAACCCGCTAAACCGAGGAAGCTTCGGATTTCATTTACTGACTTTGGTGACTCCCACTTCTGCACTTGGATAATCTTACTCGGATCTACAGCGATGCCCTCCGCTGAAATGATGTGTCCGAGAAAAGGTACTTGATTAATCCAAAATTCACACTTGCTGAATTTTGCATAGAGCTGATGATCTCGCAATCTTTGTAGCACAATATGCAGATGTTCAGCATGTTCTTCCTCTGACTTGGAGTACACCAAGATATCGTCGATGAAGACAACGACGAATTTATCCAACTCCGGCATGAACACTGAATTCATCAGGTACATAAAGTGTGCCGGGGCGTTGGTCAAACCAAAGGACATAACGAGATACTCATACAGCCCGTATCTCGTTGAGAATGCCGTCTTCGGAATATCTTCTGCCCGGATTTTAATCTGATGATATCCGGACCGAAGATCCATCTTCGAAAATACCTTCGCACCCACTAATTGATCGAAGAGCATATCAATGCGAGGTAGTGGATACTTGTTCTTGATGGTAACGGCGTTCAAAGGACGATAATCAACACAAAGCCGTAGTGTTTCGTCCTTCTTCTTGACAAACAATGCTGAACAACCCCAAGGTGACGAACTTGGTCATATAAAGCCCTTGCTCATTAGGTCATTCAGCTGTGTCTTCAATTCTGCCAGTTCATTGGGTGCCATCTTGTACGGCCTTCGTGATATCGGTGTGGTTCCCGGTATAAGTTCGATCTTGAACTCAACGTCTCGTTCGGGCGGCATGCCCGGTAAATCCTCGGGAAATACATCCGGATACTCACGTACCACCGGAATGTCCTCTATCTTGACAGCTTCCGTGTGGTTCACTGTTGCAATCTGCTGCCGTCTGGCGCCCAGAATTAATATATGAAGACCATGCTGTGGGGAGTTGAGCTCAACGGTCCTGGAGCTGATGTTAAGAACCGCTCTGTGGTAATTCAACCACGACATCCCCAAAATGATGTCGATCTTCAGACCTTCAAGAATAATGAGGGTCGTAGGGTATATTTTACCCCCCAAACAAAGAGGTGCTCGGGAGACAACCTCACTTGCGGTACTGCTGCCCCTGGCGAAGATATGAGGTATTGCCTATTTGTATAAACTGTTTGGGGCTGATGTTGAGCCACGAAAGATTTGCTAATGAAGTTGTGTGTGGCACCGGAATCAAAGAGAACTAAAACCGGTAGCTGATTCATAGAAAACATCCCTGCTAAAGCGGCTTCTCCTTCCGGAACATCATCAATCACAGTATAGTGAATGTTGCCCCTTATCTGCCCTCGTATCTGCAGATTGAGGTACGGGTCGTAGTGTTGTAAATATGATGACCCGTAGCCTCGAGTTCCCTCCGGACATTGCCTAGCATAATGGCTCATGCGCTCACAAGTCAAACACGGATGCCTCTCCGGTTCTTCGTTGACTTGTGGTGGACTGCTAGGTACATATGGCTGCAGCGATGGAGCACAAACCACCGTCTGATGCTGTGGCAGTGGAGGTGGTGCAAGTTGTAGAACTTGACCAGCAATCAACCTCTGCGGAGTAGATCGTACAGATGGCCTCCATCTTTCACCGGGTGGCACCTGATACACCAAACGGTACTTCTGAGGCACATAACAACGTGAGGAACACGCTGGTGGGGTTTGTTCAAGCTGGCAGGGCCCCCAAACTAGCCCGCGGCGGCGCAACGGTTCGGACTAAGTCCGGCGACGTCGCCCCGACGCCCTAAGCCTTCTAGGCTTCGGTTTCCAAGCTCTAGAGCACCAGCGGACGTTAGGGATCATCGACGTGGAAAGGAAATGGCTCGGAGATGGCTCAAACTTAGGGTTCACCGTGCACCCACATCTTCCCGCCATAGCCGCCTTCGGAAAGCTTGAAATTGCACCGTGCACAGGGTGTTTCATGCGAGGTTTCAAAAGAGAACTGGTGCGCCTACATGTCTAGCCGGTGTGTGCGAAGTCTCGTGGTGTCTAAACAACAATTGATCGGGAATTTTACAGAATCATACCGGAAGGTTGGTTTTCACCGGCCGGAGAGGATCTTCAAAATTCGCCGTCGAGAGGCCGAGGCAGGCTCTGTGCGTCGGGTGGAAGCTGCACGGAGCTCCTGCACGTCCAAAAGTGGCCTCGCTTGGTCGTGAAACTTTCTGGAGGAGGCTGTCTACGGGAGCACGTCGCCGCCGGGGTGTTCGGCCGCCGTGGAAACTCAAGGTTCTCGGCGTAGAGGGCACGAACACACTGGGTGATGGCTCAAGGAGGTCGTGGGGACGTTGGTGGTGTTGTTTTGCTGCTCAGAGGCGCTGCTCACTAGAATTTCCCGAGCTCCCGATCGATCGAAGCAGGGCGGCTGTGTTTTCTGTCTTCCGGTGCGAGAGAGAGAAGAACAGCGCCGTGGCTTCAGTTAAGAGGCGGGAGAGGCGGTAGCCACCGACGTCCAGCAGCTCTCCAGCGTGAAGAACCCAGCAGGAGGTGGAGGCGCCGGCCGAGCTCGGTGTCGAGCGGAGGGAAGGCGGCTTCGCGTGGGAGGAAAGCAAAACAGAGACTGTGGACTGAGATCTTTTGCAATTTCAGTGCTCTCAATGACATGTGGGACCCACTGATCAGTCCCTCCTTATCCCCCTCCAAATATCTCTCAAGTTTGAATATTGAGTGAATTCAATTGTGGGAATTCAAATCTGGTATGCATTTGGATAATTGGCCAAGTTTCATCCAAATTCAAATATGCATTTGAATTCTTTGTCATTTAAAGTCCATTTTGCAAAATGGGTTGCAAACTATTCTCATAAACCATGAAACTTTGCACACCCCCTAATTTGGACCCAAGGAATTCAAATATGAAATCTGATTTTTATTTTGGCTACTGCAAATGAGATTTTTAGCACAACAGTTTTGAATTCCATTGTGTTGTCCTCATTTGAATTTTTGTTTGAACAAATTGTTCCAAATCTGATTCTTGTATTCTCACACGTATGGGAACTTCCCATCCTTGTTTTAGACCCCTCTAGGGTTCCAAGTTCTCAAATAAACATTTGACTTGTGCGAAGAAAAATCCTCATGTGTATCATCACATGTGGAAAAGTTTTAACAAGTCCCAAATTTCACTCATATGAAACAAAACTTTGCAAACAAGTGTTTCTTTGTATTCATAATTTTCGGGACCTTTACAAAAGGTCATCATTTTCAAAAATCCAGTGAGGAACGAGTTAGTAGCCCGTATAAGGATGTTATTAGTATATAGAAAGTGGCATATTAACTTATTTGATTATGTCGGAAAATCGTGTATCTCGGGACGTTTATGTCTTGGGGGGTGCACGTAAGCGCTGTCCACCAGTGCGCACAAGCTGAAGGGTGGAGCCCCACGGGTGGCAGGTAACCCGACCCGCTTTGATATCCTCTACGACCCTTCATGTCGTTTGGGGTATTCGAGCAACGTCTATCCCTGGCGTGCGTGGTGCAACTTGGGAGACCCCGTCACGTGGTCTGAAACGTGAACACGTAGCTCAAGGCGTGTTTGGCTTGAGAACAACCGGGCGAGTGATGACGGCCGGTTGTACGAACTGTATGGATTCCAGGCTCGGTGTGCAGCCGAGTCTGATGATTGTTTGAGTTTCTGCTGGTAGCCTGACCATGAAACGGTAGACGTGTAGCATCCGTGTGCGAGTGACGTTTAGTGCCAATGAAATAACGAAGCCGGCTAAGTCCGGTATAGGTTTTTCTTTGTGAGGACGTAGTACCGACATAATCTGGTGACGCATCGACGTCACACCCAACTAAATGAACAACTTCATTTAAAACTTGAAGGTTTTGATCTAAAGTAGTAAAACTTGATGTAACTCCTTCCCCTGAACAAGATATTCAAAGTTAACAAGTTTTCAACTTATAGGTTGTTAAGGACAGAGCACTCTGTTTTCAGCCGAATTAAGGCTGGAGTTAATCAGAGGTTGGAGGTTGAGTTATTTTGAGGATGGGGTCATATGATACATTTCTGGAAAGCTTTGGAAGAGATTTACAACTTTTCTGTTGAGGTCAGAGGTGTTTCATCCCTTAACCAATCGAAAAATGCAGTAGAGTTGAAACTGTCCAGAAAATAGGACAGAGTAAGACTCTCTGTAAATTGAGTATAACTTCCTGCATAAAAATCCAAAAATAGAAAATGAAGTAGTTCTGGAAAGCTTATGAGATGGGTTACAACGTTGTAACAGAAAGTTTTGTCAGATTGGGAACAGAATTAACTGGAATGCTTGGATCGAATCAGTACCTATAGCAGGGAGGTGCTGTCCAATTGTTTCCAGAGATTCTGCTGAGTTTGACGTCTCATAACTTTTGAACCAAGACAGATCTTAGGCCAAGCAAATACTTTCTGGAAAGCTATTGAAGTTAGCTTTAACTTTTATGTTGAGCTCCAGAACTAGTTTTGCTTTTAACATGGCCTAAATCAGGTTGACATGGAAACTGGTAAGGGCTGTCATGTTGAACAGCAGATCAGCAGTCAAATTTGTTTAAAATTTGAACTATGTTTCCAAGTTTTATGGGTTCAATGACATGTCTTATGTTATAACTCAGAGGTTTACTGTTTAAATAAATATTTGACATTTCTCAAATATATTTTTACAGATGACAGTAGATAAACAGTTGGTGAACGGGTGGGTAGTGTCCCACTGTTCTCACCGTAGCGGCTACCCGGAAGCATTGTGGCAAATGCTCCAATATTTCGGGTACAACCAGATGCCGCAATACATCGCCAAGGAAGAAGGTGAAGAGGGGAACAAGACGGGAACGATCCATGTCGAAGTCCCTGCAGGACCTACGCCACCCGGTTGGGTGCCGTTCACCGTCACGGTGAGAGGAAGACAACCGGAAGGGATGTGGCAAGTGGCAGCCCGTGACACCATGTCACGTTTCTGCCAACTACACGTGCAGGCTATGGAGGGCACTCCATACGCGCTCGTTCCGGTGGAGGGACGGGCTCAGCATGTGTGGGAAGAGAGGTACCTGGGGGCAACGGACCCGAGTTGCCCAAGGTACAACCCCGCGGAGGCAAATCTCAGCCTCCAGATGAGGGCGGGAAACGCCGTGATGGACAGCCAAGCTGTTCACACGGAGCATCTCGCCACAAAGCTCAAGGAGAGCACGAGCCATGGAGACCATTTCGAGAGTGCTCACAGCGCACTCTGCAATGTGCTCCTTCCGACGATCAAGCGACTGAATGAACAACATAATCAGTTGCATCGTCTGAAGAAGGCGAAGAGAAAAAGCCGTGTCGACATCGCGGCGTTACAAGAACTGGTACAAAATCTGACCCAGCAGAACGAGGAACTTACTCAAGAGCGGGACGACGCTATTGAGGAAGGGCAAGGCTGGGAAGAAGATTAAAACCAGGCTATGGACGAGGTGCATGCTTTGCAGGACCTTGTGCCTCCGGTATTGGGCATACCGGTGGTCTTGGGTCTTCCAGCAATGGGAGAACCCGGAATGGGGGAAGAGGTGGTAGATCCAGAGCCACCAGTGGAGGTACCGGAGGAGGACGACCCACAGGAGGTTGAGTTCTACTCCGAGTAGGGGGTTACAGTTGCCATGTAGGGCAGCCAGGGTAGTGTAGCCCAAATTTTGTAATCAGTGACATGTCGTGTAGACAGTAGCATATGTTTAGGTAGTGACGACATGAGCACGACTTCTCGGAGAACCAAGAACAATGTATCTTGTATAAAGTTTATGCTTTATCAATATATGTGAATGTTGTGCAAATCATTCATGTGTCACTTCAATACCTACTGTTACATATGGAATTTTAAGTAAGACATATGCTAATCGCTGCTGTTTTTGAATTTCAGAATGACGCGTACTCGTGCCAACCCTGATGTTGGGGGTACTAGCCAAGGGGGAGAGACCTCCCAACCACCTCCCGAGGACTCCTCGGGACAGCAGCAGCAACAGCAACAGCAAACACCGCCACCGCCACTGCCAACGGTTACATTGGCCGACATCGTCGCGGCAATGGCGGGTTCACATCAGCAGCACACGGAGTTGCTGCAAACTCTTATTGCCAATACGTCTCGCCCAGAGAGACGTCAAGACCGTGAGGAGCGTCAACAGAGCTCCTACTCCGACTTCCTGGCGACTCATCCCCCTGTATTCTCAAGGGCGGATGAACCTCTTGCATGGACAACTGGCTCCGCGCAATAGAGATGAAGTTCGGGCTGCTCCAGATAAGCGAGCAGCACAAGACTCAGTTCGCGGTCCAGCAGCTCCAAGGATCCGCGAGCGCGTGGTGGACCAACTTCTGTGCTTCACAGCCCACCGACCGAGTGATGACCTGGACGGAGTTCCGGACGGCCTTCAGGGCCTATCATATACTGCCAGGTTTGATGAAAAGGAAGACGCAGGAATTTCTACACCTGCAACAAGGGAGCAGGAACGCGCTGGAATACTCCAGAGCGTTCAACGATCTCGCGCTATATGCGTCGTATCACGCAGATACTGACGAGAAGCGGCGGGACCACTTTTAGCAGGGGCTTAACCCGCTCCTGAAGGACAAGTTGGCGATGTTCAATCGCGGCAGCCTCAACGACATCATTGATGCTGCGATTGTTCAGGAGGACTCTGGCAAGGAGTTGGCAGCGGCAGAGCGAAAGCGAAGCGCGCCGCAGAGCAGCGGAGAAGGAGGCGGTCCTTCTCAAAAGTTTTGGATGGTGAATCGCCCACCATCAGGTCCACGCTGGCAGCCACCACAGCGGTCGATGCCGTTCCGCAGTCGGCCGTACTCTTCACCGGCATTCAGGCCGGCACTGCCAGTACCACCACCGCAACAACAACAGCAGCAGCGAGCAATGCCGTGTGCGTATGCACCTCAGCAACCCCCATGACGGGCTTTCGTCCCCCGAGCACTACACCAGCAGCGGCCACATGTTACAAGTGTGGTCGTCCAGGACACTTCGCGAGCAGTTGCCCGGAGAGGCAAGGCGGCGGAGTGGCACCACAGTTTCCAGGGAGGAATCAACCCCGGAACCCTACTAATGCGCGGCGGGCAAACCCTAGGCCCGGCACCGTCCACCAGCTTGCCATTGAGGACGTGCCGGAGGGCGAGCCAATCCTTGCGGGTATGTTCCAACTCCACCAGCATCCCACTATAGTATTGTTTGATTCAGGTGCCACACATAATTTTATTAGCCAAGCTTTCATTGCTAAACACAGCTTGCCAATACTACCCACCGATAGTCCATATTTAATTTGTTCACCGGGTGGGAAGATTTCAGCAAGCGTAATGGTTTCCAAGGCGCCATTATGCTTAGCGGGTAGAGTGTACCCCACGTCTCTCATTATCTTAGAGGGACAGAAGGTCGATGTCATCCTAGGGATGTCGTGGTTAACCCGCCACGGCGCTGTTTTAGACACCGTCCTTCGAGTCGTGCACTTAAACTCAGAGGTGCACGGTTCTCACTCATTGTTTCTGGACAGTCCAGAAATAAAACTTCCAAGTGTCTATCAAGCCACAACCATCAAAATGGAAGATATTCCAGTGGTCCGAGAGTTCCCTGACATATTCCCGGATGATTTGCCGGGGATGCCGCCCGATAGAGAGGTGGAGTTCAAGATTGAACTTGCACCGGGAACCATGCCAATATCCTGAAGGCCGTACAAGATGGCGCCCAAGGAATTGGCTGAACTGAAGACTCAGCTCACGGACCTTCTGGAGAAGGGTTTTATTAGGCCGAGCTCCTCGCCATGGGGCTGTTCGGCATTATTTGTCAAGAAGAAGGATGAGACGTTACGGCTTTGCGTGGACTATCATCCATTAAATGCCGTAACCATCAAGAACAAGTACCCGTTGCCACGGATCGACATATTGTTTGATCAGTTGGTCGAAGCAAAGATCTTTAACAAGATGGATTTAAGATCCGGGTACCATCAGATTAAGATAAGGGCTGAGGACATTCCAAAGACAGCTTTCTCGACGAGGTACGGACTTTATGAGTACCTGGTCATGTCCTTCGGCCTCACCAATGCTCCAGCTCACTTCATGTACTTGATGAACTCGGTATTCATGCCGGAGCTGGGCAAGTTTGTCGTGGTCTTCATCGATGACATCCTGGTATATTCCAAGTCGGAAGAAGATCACAAGAAGCATCTGCGTATAGTCTTGCAACGGCTGCGGGATCACAAGCTATACGCGAAATTCAGCAAATGCGAGTTCTGGATATCGCAAGTGCCTTTTCTCGGGCATATCATCTCAGCGGAGGGTATCGCTGTAGACCCGAGCAAGATCACTCAAGTGCTGAATTGGAAATCCCCGAGAACTTTTCACGAGGTACGGAGTTTCCTCGGGCTCGCGGGATATTATCGGAGGTTCATTCCGAACTTCTCGAAGATTGCCAAGCCAATGACAGAGCTGCTGAAGAAGGCTACCAAATATGTTTGGAGTCCAGCATGTGAAGCAGCGTTCAAGACTTTAGTCAAGCACCTGACATCAGCACCGGTTTTGGCGCAGCCAGACACAACAAAACCGTTCGATGTGTACTGCGATGCATTCGGCATTGGGCTCGGATGTGTACTGATGCAAGACCAAAGGGTGGTCGCGTATGGATCACGGCAGCTTAGAAACCATGAGCAGAATTATCCAACCCACGATTTGGAGCTCGCTGCCGTGGTACTCGCACTCAAAATGTGGAGGCACTACCTACTCGGTAACCTTGTACATTTATATACCGACCACAAAAGCCTCAAGTACATATTCACTCAGAAAGAGCTGAACATGAGGCAACGAAGATGGTTAGAACTGATAAAGGATTACAAAATAGAGATCCATTATCATCCGGGCAAGGCAAACGTAGTGGCAGATGCGCTGAGCCGCAAGTCACACGTCAATAATCTGACCATCACACCGTTGGAAGAGAGCGAACCACCACGACATGTGATTCCACACGGAGCTCTCTACAACCTAGCTTTGATCCCCACCATCCGTGAAGAGATAGCGGCAGCCCAGAAGAATGACAAGGGCATGTCACATTTGCGGAGACGTGTAGACAGTGGGGAGCTGAAATGTTTCCGGAAGGACGGAGACGGCGTCCTATGGTTCAAGGACCGGATCGTCGTACCCCGTAACCCGGAATTACGAAAGAAAATCTTTGGTGAGGCTCACTTGTCAAAGTTCTCTATTCACCCCGGCAGCAACAAGATGTATCAGGAACTCAGAAGCAAGTTTTGGTGGACACGGATGAAGCGGGAGACTGCAAAGTACGTGTCCGAGTGTGATACATGTCGAAGGGTGAAGGCAGACCATACGCGGAAACCGGGACTGCTGCAACCACTGGGCATTCCTGCCTGGAAATGGGAGGACGTGAGCATGGATTTCATCGTCGGTTTACCCACCACTCTTCAAAAGCATGATTCTATGTGGGTGATCGTCGATCGGCTCACCAAAGTTGCCCATTTCATCCCGGTCAACACCAACTACAACGCCAAGAGGTACGCTGATCTGTACATCTCACGGATCCTATGCTTGTACGGCGTACCCCGTACCATCATATCGGATCGGGGCACTTTATTTGTGTCCCGTTTTTGGGAGCAGCTACACGCTACCTTGGGGACGAAGCTGATCCGTAGTTCAGCCTACCACCCACAGACGGATGGGCAAACGGAGCGGGTAAATCAAATCTTAGAAGATATGCTACGAGCTTGCGCTATCAACCACGGCAAGAATTGGGATGATCACTTGCCGTTAGCCAAGTTCTCGTACAATAATGGGTACCAAGCCAGCATCAAGATGGCGCCCTACGAGGCGCTATACGGGTGGAAATGCCGCACACCACTGAATTGGTGTGAATCTGGCGAAAGGGTTACCTTCGGGATTGACCTCGTCAACAACGCGGAAGAAAAGGTTCGACTGATTCAAGCGAACCTAAAAGCTGCTCAATCCCGTCAGAAACAGTATGCGGACCGGAGAAGGCGCCCATTACAATTCGAAGTTGGAGATCACGTATATCTGCGGGTGTCTCCAATGAATGGCGTAAACAGATTTGGGGTGAGAGGAAAGTTAGCACCCCGATTCATCGGTCCATTCCAGATTACCGAAAGATGTGGATCGGTGGCATACCGGCTGAAATTACCAGAAGCACTTTCCGGTGTGCACGATGTCTTTCACATTTTCCAGCTGAGGAAGTGTCTTAAGCTATCAACTACCGTTCAGCTGGAGGATATTGGAGGACTGCAACCAGATCTCACCTATCGGGAGGAACCGGTGCAGATTATAGATGAAAAGGCCCGAACCACACGCAACCATACGTTGTGGTTCTACAAGGTTCTATGGAGTAATCATTCCATGGACGAAGCGACATGGGAGAGCGAAGAATTTCTTTGCGCTAACTACCCCGACTTTTTCACGTAGCATATCCGGTAATTTTTCCACTGTCCTCTGTCTCATTTTCACCTTATAATCTCGGGACGAGATTCTTTTAAGGGGGGAGGAATGTAAGGGCCTCAGTTTTTGACACACATTTGAAGTGTTCATCACCACACCACACACCTTATTTGAGGAAAGTGGATGAACACAAATGAAGAGCAAGTAACCACCATCAATATGCTCATTAGAGAACAAACTCACATATTGCAAAAGTGGTATTTCCGACATGTGATATAGGTGGGCTGGACATATGAAAACTCCTACACTTTGCTAAGGATGTCCATGCCAAGTTTCACCCAAATTCAAAACCTTTTTGAGGTCATTTTGGGTATAGTTAGAAAGAGGGCAGTTTGAAACCATATTCAAATTCAAACTGTTTCTATCCCATGAATTTAAAAGTGGGAGGCATATTCTTACTCAGCACATTTTTGTGAGCTCACACACCAATTTTCAATCCATTTGGAGTTGATCTTGACATGAGCTAAGTGGGACAAATTCAAACTTTATTTGAATTCAAAACTGAACTTGTGCTGAAATTCACTCAAACCAAACCGATGGGTTTTCTACTCAATTCAAATGGCTCATGGGTGATAATTTGAATTACCAGGGGTAGTATGGGGTTCACTGTTTACAACAGTGATTAGGAGTAAATTTCAGAGGTTAAAATGGGGAGTGGGACCCACATGTCAGCCTCTACTTCAAATCAAACCGACTGAGACTTTCTCACTCGGTTAACCGCGCCGCCGCTGCGATCGCCACCGAGGGGAGCCGCCGCACCAGCAGCTGCTTGGCCACGCGCGGGCGTGAGGCGGTGCAGAGCCGTCTTAAGGCGCCTTCCCCCCCTCCTCGGCCGAAGCATCACCCGTTTCTTCCCCCGCAAGAACTCAGTGCCGGCCAACACTTTCCGCAGCTCGGAATCGATCGGAGAGCGCCGATCACGGCTTCCTCCGTCCCCTCCAGAGCCACGGCAAGGTACTAGAGACCTTCCTCCATCTTCCCCGTTGCTAGAATTCAGTTGAGACCGATTGAAATCGGTTATGCCGAAAGATCAATTCGGTGACTTAGAACCGCCGCACCTCGGGCTCCCGTTGACAGCCCAACCAGGGCGTTGTCACGCCCGAGCCAAGGCACCCTTGGACGCGCTGGTGTCCGGTGCTGCTCACCCCCGAGCCACAGCCCGAGTGATTGCTCACTGGCGGCGAATTTCCAGTTTTCCCCTTTCTGTGTGCAGAACGACCTTCGGGTGCTATTCCTCCGAATTCGTGCTCTAGAAAGGATTAGAGGGCCTCAATCCGCTCTCACACAAACTAGACACGGTAACGCACAAGTTGCCGTCACAACCCTTGGCCGGAGAACCTCTGTACCCGGCGTAATTCAAGGTTTACCGACGGCGGAACAAAAGGGAGGCATCGGGCGCACGGTGAGGACCTACTTCGGGCCTTCCCCGAGCTGCCTCAAGCTCATGCCGACCTTCCCTGAGGTCCACTGATGCTTCCCGACCGGTTCCCCAAGTAGTTGAGGTGCTAGGGAAGTCAGCCGACATGGCCGAAGTCTTTCCGAGGTGGCGGCTCGTCGCCGACCATGCACCGGCCATTGTCATGAGTAGCTGACCCCAGAAACATGTTCCCCGAGTGAAAGTAGGCAGGGGCAGCCAAAATCGTGAGGTTTGGAGCTGTACAGAAGCCGGCGACGAGCTCTCCGGTGAGGTCCCTCGGAGGCAGAGCGCGGGCGTCGCGAGGTTGAAGAAGGGGGTGGACCCCAGCTGTCAGCGGCCGATACTTTGAATCGGGATCAGGCTGCGGCCGGGATCGGGTGCGCTGGCGCGCAAAATCCTTGTGGGCCGCGATGTGCTGTCGCCTCGGCGTGCGACGCGTGTCTCCGGGGCCCACGCGCGAGTTTAAACTTTTCCCCCGATTTTCAGATTTCATTCAAACTTCAAATCCTCATAACTTTGGCTAGAAAGCTCCAAATCGAGTGAACCAAATTTTGCTGGATTCAGCTCTCTGAGTACTTTCCAACAAATCAAGTTTCACTTCATGAAATTCATTATTTCTCCAGAATTAATTCCTCAAATTTTGAAATGTTTAGAATTTTAACTGGAGAATCCTGTGGAGGAAAATCCTGGAATTTTGCTGGGATGTTCACCAAAATATCCCTGAACTACCATAAAAATTTCAGATCCATTTGAGCTAATTTGATCCACCTAATGGTGTGATTAGTGAAACTGTTCCAAAGAAAATAGAAAATGTTCAGAAACATTTTCAGAATTTTCTCTGAAATTGTTTAGCTCATAACTTTAGCTAGGAACCTTCAAATTAAGTGAGACCAACTCCATTAGAACCCTCTGAAAATCTAGTTTTCAGAAAGTCATAGTTTGTTTCATGAAAATCCTTAGAACACCGAAAAGCCTTCAATTAAGGTCAAGGATATAATTAATTGTGGAGGGCTCAAATGAGCTTTGCTGCAACTAAAACTTGACCAAATCTCTGTTTAGGTTGTAACCAAGCCCCAGTAAAAGTTTCACAGTCATTGGTTCTGTCTAGTGAGGGTTATAGACTTCACAAATTTAAATTCAATCAAATGCATTTAAATTAATACATATATTTATATATCATGTAGCCGCTAAGGTCGAGGAGGAACCCGAAGTCCTAGACTTCGTTACTCCGGAGGAACAGGTAGCCTTCGACCAAGAGCAGCAAGGCAAGCTCTGGTTTGCATTAACCTTTTTACAAATTTTTTTGTTTTGAGCACATACTTGTTTACTTTATTCTTTGCATTAGAGTCTTGTTTGGAAGCCCCACTGCATAGCCAAGAGAACCAAGGGTTGGGTTTAGGATTGCAAACCCCGTTAGCTACTGCGTTGCTATGATAGAGTAGGATTCGGTAAAAGTCGAGTAGTTGGAACTACTCGCGAGCATAGGCTAGAGGCACTCGACTCGGGTAGTGATAGCACATGAAACACATGGCATGAAAATGAGACCGAGCGGAGGGTAAGGGAAGCAGGACTTTGGGGCCTGTGTGCTGTAGCTCCGCTTGTGTCGATTGAGGACCGAGCCGTGTGCGGGCCTGTTGAACAAGCTAGAACTGTACCGAAGACCTACCAGCTATATGGGAACCGAGAAACTGATGTAACTCGGGTAGTTGGGTACTGAGGCATTGCCCGTCGTTCAGAGGGTAGGTTGAGAGCTCGAGGTGTAAATCGGCTGGCGGCACGGAGATGCGCGTGCAGAGACCTCTTGCTCAGGACGATAGGACCGGTTCAATATTTGGCTGACGGGTGAAAGGTGGTTGCGTACGGCGTCCGTGATGGTTGTTGTAGGCAACATCGAGTACGGGCGTGCGTGACGGGTTATTCGGGTAACCCTGCAGGTGTAAATCGATTATAATCGCCGTCCCTCGTGGTCAGTGAGTACCACTTGTTCACTGTACCGTGACGTAGAAAGAACAGGCTAGTTACATGTTAAAATGTTGCTGATTGAAAGATGGACTTGATTGCTAATGAATTGCTGTAGTTTAGAGCTAACTAAAGTTCTTTTCAACTTTGGGCAAAGTACATGAGAGAAATGCGTTTCTTGTTTGATTGCGGCTCTCTCATGTGCCTTAGCGTAAGGTTCTCCACAACCTGCTGCTAAAACTTGAAAGTAAGGTTCTACTAACTAGGCGAGTCCTTGCAAATGATTTTTACCTCATGTAACCCATCACCCCTCATGTAGAAGTTCCATGTTTAGGTGAGACGGGTCAGACTTGCTGAGCCTTCGTGCTCACTGCTTGTGTTTGAAGCTTTTGCAAGGTTCTATGAGGAAGGGACTCCCGAAGAGGAGACGGAACCCCAGGAGGGGAACCCCGTCGAGTGGGAGTCGTGCACGCCGCAGAGTTAGTGTGCGCGTGTGCTAGCAAGGACACGTTCAAGGGCTGAACGTGGACTTGATGCGTAGTCTACGCCCGTGAGTGTAGACTGGACTTATTTTGATGTAAACATGTTCATAAACTTGTTTATGTAATAAAATTTTTCTTCCGCTTTGTACCTTTGACGTGTGTTATCTGGTGCTGTGCAACACAGCACCCCTCAGTGTGATCCTGGCTCGACAAGACCGTGGGGTCGTGTTATTAACCCCATTGAGGTGTCTGATGGACCACCCCCGTCACACGGCGGGAACAGCACCAGTTCACATGCTTAAGTTTAGGTTTCCCATTGAATAAACTGTAATAGGAACGTTTAAATCGTAGTAGCGTGAATAGGAGTGGTGTGTTGAACTTTTGTGATGATTGCTTGTGTTTGTGTGCTAGTGTGAGTTGTGGGGCGCTTCTACGAAAGTCCACATCCACACATAGTAGAAAGATGTGAGATGCTTCGGCATGTGTTCACATCCTCATATAGGCTGAAATTCATAAAAGGAGATATTTAGTTCACACCCTTGATGCATATAGTTGGGGGGATCAATTTAAACTTCTATTCTCTATTCTACTCAACTCTCTCTCACAGATGGTGAGGCAAAACGCCAGCCGTCAAAGGAGGAACGTTCGTGGCAACAATGAACCACAAGAGGATCGCAACGTTGAAGTTCCTGAAAATGCTAACCCCGGGGCTGATGCAAACAACCTTGAAAGGTTGATGGCTATGCAGAACCAGCTCATGCAAACTATGATACAAACTTTGGGACAGCTGCAAGCCAACAACAACTACAATCCTAACCTCGTTCCTGCACCCCCACCACCACCATCGCCATCACCGCTGGCTCACAACAGATTGGGAGAGTTCATGAGGACTCGACCGCCTACTTTTGCACAAGCTAATGATCCCATGGAGGCTGATGATTGGTTGAAATCCATGGAAAAGAAGCTTGCTATTGTTCAGTGCGATGATCGGGAGAAAGTTCTCTTCGCATCACACCAACTCATGGGAGCAGCCGCTGACTGGTGGGACGCTCTCTGCAATGCTCATGACAACCAGGAGACAATCACTTGGGCTGAATTCAACGAGAGTTTCCGCTCTCATTACGTCCCTGCTAGAGTCATGATGCTTAAAAGGCAAGAGTTCGAAGGTCTCCGCCAAGGAAAGAAGAGCGTGAATGAGTACCTCAACAAGTTCATGCAGCTGTCAAGCTATGCTCCCGAAGACGTCAACTCAGATCAAAGAAAGCAATACTTGATCCTGAGAGGATTGAACAATGAGATTCAAGTACAACTGCTCAATAATGATTATGCAAACTTCTAGAAGCTCGTTGACAAAGCTATAGTGGTTGAGAGCAAGATCCGTGAGATCGAGCAAGAGGGAAAGAGGAAGATGCCATACCAGCCACAAGGGAGCAATGCACGTCCCCGTTTCATGCCCCCAGCTGCACCACAATATGACTTATCCGCTTCTACTTTCCGCCCTGCAAACTCACCTCGCCCTAATCAACCATCGCAGCAACGTCCTGTTATGCAAGCATCTCGTATGCCTTTGCCTCCTACGCCCTGTCCCAACATGGGTGCCTATGCTCAAAACCAGCCTCGCCCCAACGTTCCTGCTGTTTTGGGCAACAAAGCATGCTTTTCATGCGGAGAGGCGGGACACTTTGCAAGTCAATGCCCGAAGAAAGGCCTTGGACAGCTGACCAACGCTCCAAAACAGAACCCACGGCCGAATGGAAGAGCTAATCAAGATAACCGTGGGCAGCAGAACTACGCTCGTGGCAACATGAATCATGTCTCCGCTGAGGAAGCACAACAAGCTGAGGACGTCGTGATTGGTATGTTCCTTGCCAACTCCAACCCAGCCACTATTTTATTTGATTCCGGAGCATCGCATTGAGACGTCCCGGGTACCGACTGAGACAGGGCTCAGCTCATGATACCACTTGCCACAGCTCTGTTACCAACTGAGACAGGCCACTCGCCCGGGAATCGCATTGGGTGGTGCCGTGTTGTGCGGCACCCAACAGCACATATACAAGGAACAATGTATTACATAAAACAATAGCGGAAGCTTATAAATTTTTCTTTGTAAATAATTTACATCAAATAGCTACAGCGGAAGTCTATAACAACTCACGTCGAATAACTAAGAGCACTCGAGATGAAGTCCAGCCCGCGGACTCCTCTCGCTAGCAACACGAAGACAACAGCAGCGGCTGGGTTCTCCATGTGTTACATGACTCGGAAGTCTCCGAGTCTCACCGGACAACCTCCATCTTAGCATCGATGTTAACCTGCAAAACCACTTATATAGCAAGCGTAAGCACATAAGCTCAGCAAGACTGATCCGTCTCTCCTAAACAAGAAACTCTACATGCACGACGGTTTCAATTAGGTTAGCTAGATTTGCATAAAGGACTCGCCTAAAGTTGATCCTTAACTTTCAGATTTTAAGCCTCATTGTGCAGACTTTGAGCCGAAAAGCATCGCAACTCCACAATCAAACAAGAAACGCTTTATTGTGATGCTCCTTGCACAAAGTTAAAGTAAAGTTTAATGAGCCTATCTCTAATTCAATCATGGTTGCAATACAAGTTACAGCACAGCCTTATCAAGTTCAAAAGATAACTAGTTCCAGTTGTTACTACGTCAAGACGCAGTGGGAAAGTATGCTCATATGACCGCGAGCGACGGTGATTCGAATCAGTACATGCCCGGACTACACGACACGTACACCCGTACTCCGAGTTGCCGGCAGCAACCTCGACTGACGTTGTACGCGGCCACCTTCCCCAAGATCTTCCACATTGGACGCAGTCCAACTGCCCCGAGTACGCAAGCTCCCTCAAGGTACATACCCGCAGTGGTATGTTCTTAAGTGAGTTACCTCCTGCTACCCTGACGCCGAAAGCCTAATGCAGTTAGAAAAGTTCCACTATGGATCTCCCAAGGTACAACGGTTTTCTAGGTCCCATATAGCCAGTATGCGCCCGGTACACAACTCAAACTTGTCCAACAGGGCCAAGCACGGACGGGCCTTAACCGACACAGGCAGGGCTATGCACGCATGGCCTGCAACCTGCTGCATCTAAACCTCCCTGCCAAGTCTCCATTTCTTATGTGTGAACTTTCCTCATCTTTTCTAATTCGGACACGTTCCAAGTAAACCAGCCCTAAACTCGCGAGTAGCTTCCAACTACTCGACTTCTACCGGACCTTTCCTACTAACATCTAGCGTAGCTGAATCCATTTGAGGAGGTGCTATTCTACCCTTTCCCTCTTAGGTATTTCTGGTCATGCAAGTGGGGTTTTCAATATCATCTAGACTTAATGCAATCAACGATGCAAAGCTATGATCTCTAAAAATGGAAATGCTTGTAAAACTGTTCAAATGCAAAACGGGGCTTGCCTGTTTTGCAGGTGGCTAATATTACAATTAGTTAGTGATGATCACTTGGAGCTTGATCACTTGCTTTCCTTCCTCCTTGATCTTCACTTTAAGTCCTTCTCACGTTCTTCACGTAGATGCTACACGATATGATCATGCATATGTATTTAATTAAAAAGATTTTGCTAATAAGATCTAATGACAGTTTTTAAAACTGGAACTCTGTTTAAGAATTTAAAATGACACTGGTGCTAGTGGTTTGGGTTGGGTTTAAACACTATGATCAAATGTTGAGTGCTTCTCCCACTTAAGTGTTGATCCCCTTAAGGGGTTACACATAACAGTGGTTATCCAGAGCTCCAATGGAGCTGAAAATTTTCATGTGAGTTCATTAACACAAGAAAGTGATCTGGACCAAAAATTAGCACTTTTCATTGAGTGGTTTATTCAGAACAATTTTCTAAGAAATTAAGCAAAGAAGAATTAATTCTGATGTAACATCCAGGTTCATGTCAAACTTAGTGAATTAAAATTTCAAATACAGTTCATGGAGCTTGCATGAATTTTCCTAGGATTTTTGGAGCTAAGAATTACCCAGAACTGAATTTACAAGTTTTGGAAATTCTCTGAAAATGTTTCTGTATTCAATTGAACACAGCAACTTACAATCTGAATTACCCTGATCAATTCAACTCCAAATGAGCTGAAACTTTTACAGGTGTCTAATAACACCCTAAAGAATATTATGGCAAAATTTGAGGATTTTTGGATAAACCAAACTCCCTCCAAAATTCTTTTGCTGAAAAGTTTTAAAGAATTTTCCATAATTAAACAAAGACTTTCATACAAATTGGGTTGTATATTTGGATATAGTTTGTCAATATGAATCTAACCCAATTTGAATCACTAAATTTGGAGGTTCCTAGCAAAAGTTATGCTCTTCTAAAGTTTGGGGAAATTCTGGAATTTGAATAAATCAGGGAAAAAGTTTAAAGTGACGGTGGGACCAGGGTACACGTGTCTGCTGCCGAGAGAGTGCCACACGGGGTGACAGGGTTGTTTCCCGCGCTGTCACAGTCGATCCAGCACCACAGAGAATCCGGCACCTCTCTCCCAAGTCGCTGACAGGCGGGCCCGATGAGTTCGTCTTAACCTCTCGCTCCCGCGCACCCCGCCGCCGGAGTTCGCCGTAGCAGCCTCGGATTCAATCGTACGGCCACCCCTGACGCTGAAACTCGCCTCCAGGCCCGTGTTTAACCCGAGGAACACAATGGAATGAGTTCTATGGACTGGCGAAGCCCCTAACCCATCCCGCACCGGTGCAGCGGCTCTGAGGGAGTCCGGCGACGTCGCCCCGACGCTTTAGCCCGCCAAAAGCTCTCTGGAAAGGCTCTACAGCACCAGAGAAGGTTGGCAAAGCTAGGCATGGTCGCACATGGGCTCGGGAATGGCTCCAAGTTAGGGTTCACCGTGCACCCGCACCTCCCCGCCATAGCCGCCTTCGGAAGGATTGAAATTGCACCGTGCACAGTATGTTTCATGCGAGGCCTCAAAAGCAAACTGGTACGCCCTCAAACCTAGCCCTCGTGTGTATTTCGTGCTGTCTAAACAACAATCAACCGAGAATTTCACGGAAACGTACCGGAAGGTCGGTTTACACCGGCCGAAGTGAATCCCCGAAATTCGTCGGCCAGAGGCAGAGACAAGCTCTGTGCTTCAGGTGGAAGCTGCATGGAGCTCCTGCGCGTCCCAGGGCCCTCTTGCTTGGTCGTGAAAGCCGCTCTGTGGGGCTGCCCACGAGTGCACCTCGTCGCCAGGGTGTTCGGCCACCGCGGGAACGGGGTGTTCTCGGTGTAGAGGGCACGAACACCCTTGGCGATGGCTCGAGGAGGTCGTGGGGGGTTCTGCGGTGTGGTTTTGCTGCTCAGCTGAAGTCCTCATGCGGGCTAGGTGATGGACGATGGACCGAGAGCTCGGCGGCAGCGCTCGGTCTGTTTTTCTTTCGCGAGGAGGGAGAACCGGCCCAAGGCTTCGGTGATGAGGCAAAAGGAAGCATGGGAGAAGGTATAGACGCCGAGGCAGCCCTACAGCGCAATGAAAATCCAGCAGGAGGTGGCTGCCGGCTGACTCTCGGTGTCGATCGGAGGAAGGTCGTCTCTGCCGTTGCTTCACATGGGAGGAAAGCAAACAGAGCTCGTGTACTGAAGATCTTTTGCAATTTTTCATTTCTCCCAATGACATGTGGGACCCACTGTTCAGTCCCTCCTTATCCCTTTCAAAATATCTCCCAAGTTTGAATATTGATGGAATTCAATTGTGGGAGTTTAAATCTGAGAGACATTTGGACAATTGGGCAAGTTTCATCCAAATTCAAATATGCATTTGAATTCTTTATTATTTAAAGTCCATTTTGGAAAATGGGTTGCAAATCATTTCCATAAATCATGAAACTTTGCACACCCCCTAATTTGGACCCAAGAAATTAAAATATGAAATCTGATTTTTAATTTGGCTGCTGCAAATTAGATTTTTAGCACAACAGTTTTGAAATTCCTAGTGTTGCTCTCATTTGAATTTTGAGTTTGAACAAGTTGTTCCAAATCTGATTTTTGTTTTCTTGCACATATGGGAACTTCCCATCTTTGTTTTAGACCCCTCTTGGGTTCCAAGTTTTCAATAAACATTTGAAGTTGTGTGAAGAAAACCCTCATGTGTGTTATCACATGTGGGGAAAAGTTTTAACCAGTCCCAAATTTCATACATATGAAACCAACTTTTGCAAACAAGTGTTTCTTTGTATTCACATTTTTGGGACCTTTACATTCCTCCCCCCTTGAAAGGAATCTCGTCCCGAGATTACAAAAGAAGGACGAGACGGGAGGTAATTACAAAGTTTATGACAAAAGCTCCGGATAATTCTTGTGGATGTAATCTTCGGTTTCCACGTCGCCTCTTCTGGGGTATGATTACTCCACAGGACTTTGTAAAATTTCAAAGTCCGGTTTCGGGTGATCCGGGTCTTTTCGTCGATAATCTGTATCGGTTGCTCAACATAGGTGAGATCCGGCTTCAACTCGTCGATGTCTTCAGTGCGGATGGCAGCGGTAAACTTGAGACATTTCCGCAGCTGGGACATGTGAAATATGTCGTGAATACCGGCAAGGCTTGCCGGTAGTTCCAGCCGGTAGGCTACGTTTCCGCACTTCTCCGTTATAGCAAACGGACCGATGAATCGGGGAGAAAGTTTCCCCTTGACACCAAACCGATGAATCCCTTTCATCGGAGACACACGAAGATACACGCGCTCTCCAACTTCGAAATGCAGCGGTCGATGTCTCTGGTCCACGTAGCTTTTCTGACGAGATTGGGCAGCTTTGAGGTTCTCTTGTATTATCCGAACTCTCTCTTCGGCTTCATTGACAAGATCAACCCTGAACGTTACTCATTGTAACACCCCAAAACCTGCTAAAGAGGGGAATTTAAAATTTTTGGACGTATTGCATGTGGTGCAGAAATTCAAATTCAAACTGGAATTCAAATTCAAATCAAAACAGAAAAAGAAAAGGAAAAAGAAAACCCCAACCGGCCAGTGGGCCGAAACCCGCCAGCCGGCCCGATCCCCCGCGCCAGCCCAAACCCGCGCCCCTCTCTTCCTCTCACTGACACGCGGGGCCCGCGTGTCATCCCTCACCTCCCGCGCGCCCCAACCGACCCCGGCTCTCTCGCACCCGAATCGAAACCACCTCCGGAAACCCGCGCCCCCAGCCCGATCTCCGGCCCCGGACGCTGCTATTTATCCAAACCAATCCTACGCCGCTTCTCCTCGTGAAATTCACGCAAAGAAACTCGCCGAATTCCCCAGCGCAGCTCCACTTTTCTCTCCGGTGAGAACCGAAGCTTCGATCACCGTTTTCTTTCGATCCTTGCTCGGATTTTCTGATCTAACGCGTTGATCATGTTCCACCGCCTCCGGGGAGTCACGCAGGTGAAGAAAACCCGGTGTTTTGCACTCTAGACGCAGCTCCGGCGAGCACCGCTGCATTTTCATCTCGGACCTCGCCGCCGACCACCTTCCAGGGCCTCCGAGCTCAAGAAAAACCTCGAGGTGAGATCCCCGACCTCCCCTCTACCGTTCTATGCCAAGAAATCCAAGTTTTAGGAAGTATAGAGGAAAACTCAAAGATCTCCGGCGAGATCGCCGCCTCCCGCCGCCGCGCGCCGCCGGGCAGCTCCGCCCGCACACGGCCAGGGCGACGTGGCCCCTTGAGGGCCGTCTATTTTAAATCGCACAGTAGAAATAAAACCCACGCGTACCGGTTCGGCGATCTAATCTGAGCCGTCTGTTTTAAATCGGACGGTCCACGTCAGCCCCGTGTTATAAAGGTCGGGATTCTTACACGCTACTCCCTGGGGATCTCAGAAAACACGAGCTAGCCCCGGAAACTTCTGATCTAGCCCCTGGACCTTCAGAAATTCGTGTAAATTCATTTAAAAATCAGTTTTAGCCCCTGGACTTAATAAAAATTAGGAAAACCCCTCTGTTATGTGTAGTTAGACCCCTGGAAATTTAGGAAATAGTAAATTAAACCCTGCAGTAGGGTGGATTTGCCTTTTAGACCCTATAGGATATTAAATTTAGAAATTTGAACATGTGACTAAGATTTAAATTTAAATGGTGAGGCAAACACATGTGCAAATATAAATTTAAACTCTCCTAGCACTTGGAAAACTTTAGAATGAGTTAAAAATAGATTTTAGGCTGAAATGAAATCTGCCTAAGTGTTGCTCATTTTTATTATCTCTAGAGACACATTTTAGGCTATGAAATAATTCTAAAAACTAGTAAAATAAATTTAAATTGTTTCACATCAGAGAGGAAGTTCAAAAATATTTTATTGAACATTTTAGATCAGAACCTATTCTGTTTAAGTGATATGTCTAACTCTTTTAATAGTAAAGTTCACTTTTAGGCATAGAAAATAAATCTGAAAATATAGGAAATAGGTATGCATAATTAGAAAATGATAAATGAGGTCTCCAAATCCAAAAACTTCAATTTAGGATTTTGTAGAAGATCTGAAAACTTATTTGGATTAGGGAAATACCTTTCATGCAAACTTTGTGGCTAAGAAGTGTATTAATTAAATATAAAGAATTTGTTCAAATTGGAAATTCATATATAGTGTGCAAACAGAAATCTGAATACAAAAGTTAGAAATCATATACATATGTTTAAAAGTGCATGTAGGCCAAAAATCAACACATGTAGAGTAACCACAACACTTAGAAATGTGAATGACTTTCATAGGTATGTATGTGTGGTTTGCATGAAGTGAAAGTGTGAACTATGTCTTATGGATTGTGTTTTCTTTTGCTATGTGTATTGGCATGAGTAGAACCTGCCCCAGAGCAAGTTCTCCCCTTCCAAGACCAAGACTTTCCATTCCCAGAGCAGCAGGAAGAAGGCAAGTGTCCTTGACCACTTTGATCCTATACTAGGATGTGTAGATAGAATTATTTGCATTGTCAATTGAAATATGAAACCCATGCTAGGAAGTTTCCCTAGAATTGCATTACCTTGTTTCCTTGTAGCTTGAGTTGGGATTTATTTTATTATGTCATTCATTCATATTACTCATGCTTAGCCATGCTTACAATGGGATAAGTGGGATATGAGATCATCAACTTACTTACCTTACTCTTGAATGAGATATTATGAGTTATGTAGAGGTAGGGATCGAGGCAAGTTGGGTGATTTGGTTGGTGCTGTGTGCACGAGACTCGGGTTTGTGTTTAGTACTTGCCTGGATCCTAAGGACCGGTTCATGGAGCATGTAACCTGGCTTTACCGTGCCAACCACATGCTGAGATGGGGCAGCTTGGCCAATTAATTAGGTGTATCCCCGGCGTAGTATGGGTGTGTTGGATGGTGCGGGGAGTAGGTGTCAGCTGGACTACCATATGAACCGCAAGGAAGAGGGGGCCACTGCAGCGGGGTTGGAGCCTCTTGTATGCTGTTAGGGGTGAAACCTCAGTGGGCCCACGCTCGTCGGGAATCCATTTGTAAAGGCCTCGTAGTGATCTCCTGGCTACACACCTGGGAAGTGTGAACGTGGTTCGCGGCCACTTGCATAATGGAGGTTCTTTTAGTCCACCCGGCAACGGGGGATGAAATCACTACATGTGGGTACAGTGGTGCAAACTCTGTAGAGTCAAAACTGTCATGACAGCCGTTCTCACGGTCAAGAGCGGCTTGGACTTATTCATGATTAGAGGATGATGAATTTGGAAGTTGAGGATGTTAAGCGGGGAGCTTGACATTGGATATGATGTTATGGTTACTTGATTTTGATGATGGGATGGGAGATTGGGACCATTTCACCTGTGTAGTAGGTGCTTAATAAGCTAAGTTGATAGGTATTAATTGCTTAGTGCTTTAACCATGAGTCAACCTCTCATTGCTCTAGCCATGCATGACATAACTTTCCCACACTTGCTGAGTACCCACGGTACTCAAACTTGCTTTTCTGTTGGTTTATATTGCTGCTCAGGTCAAGAGAATGATGTGGCGTTTAATGACCAAGACTTTGGTCCCGAGGAAGGATTCTAGGTTCACGGAGTCCCCCGGGCAATGCCTGTGACGGAGCCCACAAGATTTATATTCCGCTGCTGCTTTATTTACATGTTATGAACATTTTATCGTCCATCGAGACGTATGCTATGTAAGACCTATTTATATTCGAACACTTGGCTTGTCATAAATGATGCTTCACTATTTGTCATCACATGTATGAGAGAATGATCCTGACATACATGTGATATTCACTCGGTTGTTCTTTGGAGAAACCGGGTGTGACACTCGTTCACCGGACTCACACCAGTTCAATGGCGTACGGCACTTCCAGCCGTATAAAGCTTCATATGGTGCCATTTTGAAGCTCGTTTGATATCCGTTGTTGTACGATAGCTCCGCCAACGGTAAGTGATCATCCCAGCTCTTACCGTGGTGGATGGCACATGCTCTTAGCATATCTTCCAGTATTTGATTCACCCTCTCAGTTTGCCCATCGGTTTGAGGGTGATACGCAGAACTTCTAATCAACTTCGTCCCCAAGGATACGTGTAGCTGTTCCCAGAAACGGGCTACGAACAGCGACCCTCTATCTGACACAATGGTGCGGGGAACTCCATGTAAGCACAAGATCCGTGCTATGTACAGCTCCGCATACTGCTTTGTGTTATACCTTGTATGCACAGGGATAAAATGTGCTGATTTGGTTAACCGATCAACGATTACCCAAATCAAATCATGGTCGTGGGAGGTCATCGGCAACCCGGCGATGAAGTCCATACTCAAGTCTTCCCACTTCCATGCCGGTACTTGCAATGGTTGCAACAAGCCTGACTTCTTCATATGGTCGGCCTTGACTCTTTGACATGTATCACATTCTGAAACGTACTTTGCAACTTCACGTTTCATACGTGTCCACCAAAACTTCTTCCGGAGATCTTGGTACATTTTATTACTGCCCGGATGAATGGAAAACTTGGACAAATGAGCTGCGTCCAGAATTTTCTTCTGTAGTCCCATATCCCGGGGTACTACAATCCGGTCGTTGAACCACAAAGTACCTTCATCATCCTTCCGGAAGCACTTCATTTCTCCGTTGTCTATCCTTCGCCGTATGTGAAACATACCCTTGTCTTTTCGTTGAGCTTCAATGATCTCCTCTCGGATGGTCGGAATGAGAGCGAGATTATAGAGAGCTCCATACGGGATGACACGGAGGCTTAGTTCTTCATCATCCATTTCAGCAAGAGTTAGGTGATGGATATGCACCTTACGACTGAGCGCATCGGCGACCACATTCGCCTTTCCTGGATGATAATGAATCTCAAGTTCATAGTCTTTAATGAGCTCTAGCCATCTTCGTTGCCTCATGTTCAATTCCTTCTGAGTGAAGATGTACTTCAAGCTCTTGTGGTCGGTGTAGAGGTGTACAAGATTTCCGAGCAAGTAATGCCTCCACATCTTCAAGGCAGGGACCACAGCAGCTAACTCAAGATCATGAGTTGGATAATGCTGCTCGTGAGTTCTGAGTTGACGAGATCCATTAGCGACCACTCGTCTTTCTTGCATCAGCACGCAGCCAAGACCGATGCCTGATGTATCGCAATACACGTCGAATGGCTTCTTCGTATCCGGTTGAGCAAGAACTGGGGCTGTTGTGAGATGCTTCACTAAAGTATTGACAGCTTGTTCACATGCAGCACCCCACATAAATCTGGTATTCTTCTTTAATAATTCCATCATCGGTTTAGCAATCTTGGAGAAACCCGGAATGAACCTCCGGTAATAACCTGCTAAACCGAGGAAGCTTCAAATTTCATGCACTGACTTTGGTGACTCCCATTTCTGTACTTGGATAATCTTACTCGAATCTACAGCGATGCCCTCCACTGAAATGATGTGTCCGAGAAAAGGTACTTGATTAATCCAGAATTCGCACTTGCTGAATTTTGCATATAGCTGATGATCTCGCAACCTTTGCAGGACAATATGCAGATGTTCGGCATGTTCTTCCTCTGACTTGGAGTACACCAAGATATCGTCGATGAAGACAACGATGAATTTATCCAACTCCGGCATGAACACTGAATTCATCAGGTACATAAAGTGTGCCGGGGCGTTGGTCAAACCAAAAGACATAACAAGATACTCATACAGCCCGTATCTCGTTGAGAATGCCGTCTTCGGAATATCTTCTGCCCGGATTTTAATCTGGTGATATCCGGACCGAAGATCCATCTTCGAAAATACCTTCGCACCCACTAATTGATCGAAGAGCATATCAATGCGAGGTAGTGGATACTTGTTCTTGATGGTAACGGCGTTCAAAGGACGATAATCAACACAAAGCCGTAGTGTTTCATCCTTCTTCTTGGCAAACAATGCTGAACAACCCCAAGGTGACGAACTCGGTCGTATAAAGCCCTTGCTCATTAGTTCATTCAGCTGTGTCTTCAATTCTGCCAGTTCATTGGGTGACATCTTGTACGGCCTTTGTGATATCGGTGTTGTTCCCGGTATAAGTTCAATCTTGAACTCAACGTCTCGCTCGGGCGGTATGCTCGGTAAATCATCAGGAAATACATCCGGATACTCACGTACCACCGGAATGTCCTCTATCTTAACGTCTTCCATGTGGTTTACTGTTGCAATCTGTTGCCGTCTGGTGCCCAGAATTAATATATGAAGACCGTGCTGTGGGGAGTTGAGCTCAACGGTCCTGGAGCTGATGTTAAGAACCGCTCTGTGGTAATTCAACCACGACATCCCCAAAATGATGTCGATCTTCAGACCCTCAACGATAATGAGAGTCGTAGGGTATATTTTACCCCCCAAACAAAGAGGTGCTCGGGAGACAACCTCGCTTGCGGTACTGCTGCCCCCGGGCAAAGATATGAGGTATTGCCTCTTTGTATAAACTGTTTGGAGCTGATGTTGAGCCACAAAAGATTGGCTAATGAAGTTGTGTGTGGCACCGGAATCAAAGAGAATCAAAACCGGTAGCTGATTCATAGAAAAGATCCCTGCTAAAGCGGCTTCTCCTTCCGGAACATCATCAATCACAGTATAGTGAATGTTGCCCCTTATCTGCCCTCCTATCTGCAGATTAAGGTATGGGTCGTATTGTTGTAAATATGATGACCCGCATCCTTGAATTCCCTCCGGACATTGCCTAGCATAATGGCCCATACGCCCACAAGTAAAACACGGATGTCTCTCCGGTTCTTCGTTGACTTGCAGTGGACTGCTAGGTACATATGGCTGCAGCGATGGAGCACAAACCACCGTCTGATGCTGCGGCTGTGGAGGTGGTGCAAGTTGTAGAACTTGACTAGCAATCAATCTCAGAGGAGTTGATCATACAAGTGACCTCCATCTTTCACCGGGTGGCGTTTGATACACCAAACGGTACTTCTGAGGCACATAACTTGTGCTGGCCTGCTCGATCTCACTCATCTTTCTCTTCTCGGCTTGCCACTCAAGTGTCGGCTTCTCTTGAATGAAAGACACATCGACCATCTCGGTGTAACTTCCGTTATTGTGTACGGCCAACTTCTCATAATATGGCGCTCAGGCCATGGAAGAATAGATCACACCGTGCTTCTTCTTTCACCACTTATTCGGGAGCATATTGGGCCAAAAGATTAAATCTTCTGACATACTCGAGGACACTCATGTCCCCTTCCTTCAAGCCCAAAAATTCCTCCTGCTTTGCCTTGACAATACCTAGTGATATGTAACGAGTATGAAAGGCTTCACAAAATTCACTCCATGCTACTTGATGGTCCTCCGGAATGGTGGCAAGATGTTCAACCCACCAGTTTCCGGTGGCTCCATGGAGTTGCTGAGCGGCAAACTTTGTCTCCTGGTATTCATCACACTCGAATACTCCGAATTTTGACTCCATGACACGAAGCCATTGATCTGCTTCCACAGGTTCGGTGGCTTCAGTAAAGATAGGCGGTTGAGTCGCCAAGAAACCCAGGTAAGCGTCCCGAGATGGAACGGTTTGTTGCGTGTTCTGGAGTACGCCTTGATGTACCAAAGCTTGGATTAAGCGTGTGTGTTCTTGTGTTGCTTATTGGAGTGGCCTAGCATTCTCTTGATTAGACTCGACGACTCGAGTCATAAGATCCATCCATCCCGTGGATGGTGGTTCTGACGGTGGAATGGAAGCATCACCGCCTCGGCGAGAACTCCCGGCCCTACTCCTAGAGCGAGTACGAACCATACTGCAAAAATGTAGTTGAGAAGAGTTAAACAAGAACTCAGCAGTATGTGAGACTAATGGAAACATGAATATGTCAAAACTTTATAAAAGCAGTAACAAAATCCATGTTTACACAACTCCTTACTAGGCATAGCTATCCAGCCTATATGTACAGAACAGACCCTTATGCACTATCTCCAGATTTTGATCTAGTTAAGAGCATTTTCATAACTCAAGTCGAATACAAAAGTTAAAGTTAACTTCAGTATCTTTCCAACTAGTACTCATATGCCTTCAGATCTTCTATGGATTAAGATTTATGATTTTCCAAAGTTGACAGAATTCCTGGATAAAATTTGCCAACATCTCCTTTGTATGTGGCTGATTTTATCACAGTTGTATATGCAAATACAATAAGAATCTGAACAAACTTTGAATTACAACAATGGTGAAAATTTCATAACCTTTCTAACGGTGTATCATAGGCTTCTTAAGGATTTTTCTACAGAAGGTTATGGCTTAAAAACAGAAAGGTCCAGAGAGGTTTTGCTGCTGTCATGGTTCTGGACAGTTTACCTTCCTTTGAACTTTCTACCCATTTAGCTTGTGATTTTTCTCTGTAGCTCTACAAATAAGTTGTATATTACTTGAGAATCTTTCCAGAACCGTATCATACACCTTAATTGGGTCAAGCTACTCAGAGTTATGCTCTGTTAAAGTCCAGCAAAAATTTCTGCCGAAAACAGAGCACTCCGTTTTGAAATCTTTGAAGCCTAGTCTTCCTCTAATTTGAATCTTAGCTCAAAATAAGAGTTCACTAACTAATATTTGTTTCAAACTTCCATTTTTAATCGACTGTTAGTTCATGAGTCATTTCTTCAAAGGAAAGGGGTTATTAAGTTTAGTACGGCGTCGATGCACCGTAAGAAGCATGTCGGTACTACGTAGCCTCACCAAAAGAAAATCCTAACCGGATTATACCGGCATATTCGTATCTTAGGTGGCACTAAAATGGTCACTCGCAAACGTGTACTATTCGTACTACGGTTTCATGGTTAATCCTGCATAAGTCACACTCAATCGTCAGGTCCGGCTGCACACCGAACCCGGTATCCATACAGTTCTTACACCCGTCCGTCATCACTCGCACAGGTGTTCTCAAGCCAAACACGCCTTGAGCTACGTGTTCACGTTACTAACCACATGACGGGGTTTCCCAAATTGCACCACGCACGCCTGGGACAGACGTTGCTCGAATACCCCAAACGACATGAGGAGTTGTAGAGGATACTAAAGCGGATCGGGTTACCTGCCACCCGTGGGGCTCCACCCTTCAGCTTTTGCGCACTGGTGGACAGCGCTTACGTGCACCCCCAAGACATAAATCGTCCCGAGATGCACGATTTTCTGACATAACAAATAAGTTAGCTTGCCACCCTCATATTATGCTAATAGTAATCCTTATGTGGGCCTAGTACCGTACCCTCACCGTAACCTAATTTTTTGTCGTAATACCTTCCTTATTCCGTGCGCTATTACCAATGCGGCTCTGATACCACGCTGAGACGGCCCGGGTACCGACTGAGACAGGGCTCAGCTCATGATACCACTTGCCACAGCTCTGTTACCAACTGAGACAGGCCACTCGCCCGGGAATCGCATTGGGTGGTGCCGTGTTGTGCGGCACCCAACAGCACACATACAAGGAACAATGTATTACATAAAACAATAGCGGAAGCTTACAAATTTTTCTTTGTAAATAATTTACATCAAATAGCTACAGCAGAAGTCTATAACAACTCACGTTGAATAACTAAGAGCACTCGAGATGAAGTCCAGCCCGCGGACTCCTCTCGCTAGCAACACGAAGACAACAGCAGCGGCTGGGTTCTCCATGTGTTGCATGACTCGGAAGTCTCAGAGTCTCACCGGACAACCTCCATCTTAGCATCGATGTTAACCTGCAAAACCAATTATATAACAAGCGTAAGCACATAGGCTCAGCAAGACTGATCCGTCTCTCCTAAACAAGAAACTCTACATGCATGACGGTTTCAATTAGGTTAGCTAGATTCGCATAAATGACTCGCCTAAATTTGATCCTTAACTTTCAGATTTTAAGCCTCATTGTGCAGACCTTGAGCCGAAAAGCATCGCAACTCCACAATCAAACAAGAAACGCTTTATTACGATGCTCCTTGCACAAAGTTAAAGTAAAGTTTAATGAGCATATCTCTAATTCAATCATGGTTGCAATACAAGTTACAGCACAGCCTTATCAAGTTCAAAAGATAACCAATTCCAGTTGTTACTACTTCAAGACGCAGTGGGCAAGTATGCTCATATGACCGCGAGCGACGGTGATTCGAATCAGTACACACCCGGACTACACGACACGTACACCCGTACTCCGAGTTGCCGGCAGCAACCTTGACTGACGTTGTACGCGGTCACCTTTCCCAAGATCTTCCACATTGGACGCAGTCCAACTGCCCCGAGTACGCAAGCTCCCTCAAGGTACATACCTGCAGTGCTATGTTCTTAAGCGAGTTACCTCCTGCTACCCTGACGCCGAAAGCCTAAGGCAGTTGGAAAAGTTCCACTATGGATCTCCCAAGGTACATCGGTTTTCTGGGTCCCATATAGCCAGTATGCGCCCGGTACACAACTGAAACTTGTCCAACAGGGCCAAGCACGGACGGGCCTTAACCGACACAGGCAGGGCTAAGCGCGCACAGCCTGCAACCTGCTGCATCTAAAGCTCCCTGCCCGGTCTCCATTTCTTATGTGTGAACTTTTCTCATCTTTTCTAATTCGGACCCGTTCCGAGTAAACCAGCCCTAAACTCGCGAGTAGCTTCCAACTACTCGACTTCTACCAGACCTTTCCTACTAACATTTAGCACAGCCAAATCCACTCGAGGAGGTTCTATTCTACTCTTTCTCTCTTAGGTATTTCTGGTCATGCAAGTGGGGTTTTCAATATCATCTAGACTTAATGCAATCAATGATGCAAAGCTATGATCTCTAAAAATGGAAATGCTTGTAAAACTGTTCAAATGCAAACCGGGGCTTGCCTGTTTTGCAGGTGGCTAAGATTACAATTAGTTAGTGACGATCGCTTGGAGCTTGATCACTTGCTTTCCTTCCTCCTTGATCTTCACTTTAAGTCCTTCTCACGTTCTTCACGTAGATGCTACACGATATGATCATGCATATGTATTTAATTAAAAAGCTTTTGCTAATAAGATCTAATGACAGTTTTTAAAACTGGAACTCTGTTTAAGAATTTAAAATGACACTGGTGCTAGTGGTTTGGGTTGGGTTTAAACACTATGATCAAATGTTGAGTGCTTCTCCCACTTAAGTGTTGATCCTCTTAAGGGGTTACACATAACAGTGGTGATACAGAGCTCCAATGGATCTGAAATTTTTCATGTGAGTTCCTTATCACAAGAAAGTTATCTGGACCAAAAATTAGCACTTTTGATTGAGTGGTTTATTCAGAACAATTTTCCAAGAAATTAAGCAAAGAAGAATTAATTCTGAGGTAACATCCAGGTTCATGTCAAACTTAGTGAACTAAAATTTCAAATACAGTTCATGGGCTTGCATGAATTTTTCCTAGGATATTTAGAGCTAAGAATTACCCAGAACTGAATTTACAAGTTTTGGAAATTCTCTGAAAATGTTTCTGTATTCAATTGAACACAGCAACTTACAATCTGAATTACTCTGATCAATTCAACTCCAAATGAGCTGAAACTTTCACAGGAGTCTAATAACACCCTAAATAATATTCTGGCAAAATTTGAGGATTTTTGGATAAACCAAACTCCCTCTAAAATTCGTTTGCTGAAAAGATTTAAAGAATTTTCCAGAATTAAACAAAGACTTTCATACAAATTGGGTTGTATATTTGGATAGAGTTTGTCAATCTGAATCTAACCCAATTTGAATCACTAAATTTGGAGGTTCCTAGAAAAAGTTATGCTCTTCTAAAGTTTGGGGAAATTCTGGAATTTGAATAAATCAGGGAAAAAGTTTAAACTGACGGTGGGACCAGGGTACACGTGTCTGCTGCTGAGAGAGTGCCACACGGGGTCACAGGGTTGTTTCCCGCGCTGTCACAGTCGAGCCAGCGCCACAGAGAATCCGGCACCTCCTTCCCGAGTCGCTGACAGGCGGGCCCGATGAGTTCGTCTTCAACCTCTCGCTCCCGCGCACCCCGCCACTGGAGTTCGCCGGAGCAGCCTCGGATTCAATCGTCCGGCCACCCCTGATGCTGAAATTCGCCGCCAGGCCCTTGTTTAACCTGAGGAACATGATGAAATGAGTTCTATGGACCGGCGAAGCCCCTAACCCATCCCGCACCGGTGCAGCGGCTCTGAGGGAGTCCGGCGACGTCGCCCCGACGCTTTAGCCCGCCAAAAGCTCCCTGGAAAGGCTCTACAGCACCAGCGAAGGTTGGCAAAGCTAGGCATGGTCGCACATGGGCTCGGGAATGGCCCCAAGTTAGGGTTCACCGTGCACCCGCACCTCCCCGCCATAGCCGCCTTCGGAAGGATTGAAATTGCATCGTGCACAGTATGTTTCATGCGAGGCCTCAAAAGCAAACTGGTACACCCTCAAACCTAGCCCTCGTGTGTGAAGTTTCGTGCTGTCTAAACAACAATCAATCGAGAATTTCACGGAAACGTACTGGAAGGTCGGTTTACACCGGCCGAAGTGAATCCCCAAAATTCGTCAGCCAGAGGCGGAGACAAGCTCTGTGCTTCGGGTGGAAGCTGCATGGAGCTCCTGGGCGTCCCAGGGCCCTCTTGCTTGGTGGTGAAAGCCGCTCTGTGGGGCTGCCCACGAGAGCACCTCGTCGCCGGGGTGTTCGGCCGCCGCGGGAACGGGGTGTTCTCGGTGTAGAGGGCACGAACACCCTTGGCGATGGCTCGAGGAGGTCGTGGGGGGTTCTGCGGTGTGGTTTTGCTGCTCAGCTGCAGTCCTCACACGGGCTAGGTGATGGACAATCGACCGAGAGCTCGGCGGCAGCGCTCGGTCTGTTTTTCTTGCGCGAGGAGGGAGAACAGGCCCGAGGCTTCGGTGATGAGGCAAAAGGAAGCACGGGAGAAGGTATAGACGCCGAGGCAGCCCTCCAGCGCGATGAAAATCCAGCAGGAGGTGGCTGCTGGCTGACTCTCGGTGTCGATCGGAGGAAGGTCGGCTCTGCCGTTGCTTCGCGTGGGAGGAAAGCAAACAGAGCTCGTGTGCTGAAGATCTTTTGCAATTTTTCAGTTCTCCCAATGACATGTGGGACCCACTGTTCAGTCCCTCCTTATCCCTTTCAAAATATCTCCCAAGTTTGAATATTGATGGAATTCAATTGGTGGGAGTTTAAATCTGAGAGACATTTGGACAATTGGGCAAGTTTCATCCAAATTCAAATATGCATTTGAATTCTTTGTTATTTAAGGTCAATTTTGGAAAATGGGTTGCAAATCATTTCCATAAATCATGAAACTTTGCACACCCCCTAGTTTGGACCCAAGGAATTCAAATATGAAATCTGATTTTTAATTTGGCTGCTGCAAATGAGATTTTTAGCACAACAGTTTTGAAATTCCTAGTGTTGCTCTCATTTGAATTTTGAGTTTGAACAAGTTGTTCCAAATCTGTTTTTTGTTTTCTCGCACATATGGGAACTTCCCATCTTTGTTTTGGACCCCTCTTGGGTTCTAAGTTTTCAAATAAACATTTGAACTTGTGTGAAGAAAACCCTCATGTGTGTTATCACATGTGGGGAAAAGTTTTAACCAGTACCAAATTTCATACATATGAAACCAACTTTTGCAAACAAGTGTTTCTTTGTATTCACATTTTTGGGACCTTTACACGCATTCATTCATATCATCCAAGTATGTTGCCAAGTATAATCTGCCCATATCACACATGAAACACACTATGTTGGTTAATTCTCCCGGTGGAGAGATGAGGACTAATATAGTATGTCCGAAAGTAAACCTTAAAGTAAGGGGGGGTAGACTTTCTTGCCAACCTTATTGTCTTAGATTCCCAAGGGATTGATATAATACTTGGAATGGATTGGTTAAGCAAGCACAACAGAGTAATCCAATGTGCTGAGAGGAGCGGGCAGTTGACAAATGAGCACGGTACTCGTATTGAGTTCGAGTCAGCCCAACCGGCAACCGAGAAGGCAGCGTTGAACCACGTCGAAGAAGCAACATTGGAAAGCATTCCGGTGGTTCAAAAATTTTCAGATGTGTTCCGGGAAGAACTTCCAGGTATGCCACCTGATCAGGACATTGAATTTGCCATTGATTTAGTACCTGGAACTGCACCTATAGCGAAGAGGCCATGTAGGATGCAAATTAATAAACTAGTGGAACTTAAGAAGCAAATTGAGGAGCAGCTAGAAAAGGGTTTTATACGCCCAAGCTCGTCACCGTGAGGGGCCCCCGTGCTCTTCGTAGACAAGAAGGATGGGACCCAAAGGATGTGTGTGGATTATAGGTCTCTCAATGAGGTGACGATAAAGAATAAATACCCGCTGCCCCGTATAGAGGACCTGTTCGACCAAATGAAAGGTGCTTGAATTTTCTCCAAGATTGATCTTCGGTCGGGATACTTCCAGCTGAAGATTAAGCCCTCCGACATACCCAAGACTACATTTCGAACACGGTATGGTTCGTATGAATATACCGTTATGTCTTTTGGGTTAACGAATGCACCCGTATATTTTATGTACCTCATGAATAAGGTCTTCATGGAGTACTTGGACAAGTTCGTCGTGGTTTTCATCGACGATATCATGGTGTATTCAAAAAGCGAGGAAGAACGTGTAGAACATTTGAGATTGACATTGCAGAAACTGCGAGAGCATCAATTGTATGCCAAGTTCAGCAAGTGTCAATTTTGGCTAAAGGAGATATCGTTCCTAGGCCACATCATCTCCGAGAGAGGAGTATCGGTTGATCCCCGAAAAGTGGGAGATGTTCTGAGGTGGAACCAACCGCAGAATGTGAGAGATATTCGGAGTTTCCTTGGGATGGCTGGATACTACCGACAATTCATCAAGGATTTCTCCAAAATAGCGAAGCCTATGACTGAATTGCTAATGAAGGGAAAAGCATTTCAGTGGACACCAGTGTGCCAAGAAAGCTTTGAGGAGCTCAAGAAAAGACTAAATACAGCCGGTTTTGGTATTGCCTGACGTGAGCAAGAGTTTTGATATATATTGTGACGCATCAAGACAAGGGCTTGGATGTGTGCTCATGCAAGAAGGACAAGTGGTAGCCTATGCGTCGAGGCAACTAAAGAAACACGAGCTAAATTACCCCACACATGACTTCGAACTTGCAGCCGTGGTACATGCATTGAAGATTTGGATACATTATATCCTTGGCCACCGATGTGAGATCTATACGGATCACAAAAGCCTCAAGTATAGATTCACGCAAATGGATCTGAATTTGAGGCAACGTCGATGGTTGGAACTCATCAAGGATTATGATGTTGGAATCAATTATCACCCCGGAAAGGCCAATGTAGTAGCTGATGCGTTGAGCCGAAAGGGAGCATGTCACCAACTCACGGTTTGGGAGCTACCGCCCGAGCTGCGCAAGGAGTTCGAACGGTTACATCTTGGGTTCTTGAACGAGATGGAAGTGATAGAACTCAACTCTTCGCTGGAACAAGATATATGAGATGGCCAAGCAACGGATGAGGAAATCAAGGAAATCAAGGAAAGAATCCGACAAGGCATAGAAAAGGATTTCAAGGAAGACGAAAAGGGCACGCTTTGGTTAGGGAAAAGGATTTGTGTGCCTAACGTGAAGCACATCCGCGACACGATATTAAAGGAGGCACATGACTCACCTTATTCCATACATCCCGGCTGTACAAAGATGTACAAGGACCTGAAAACTTGCTATTGGTGAGATGGTATGAAAAGGAACATAGCTGAATATGTTGCCTTATGCGACACATGCCAACGGGTGAATGCTGAACATCAAAGACCCGCTGGACTGTTGCAGCCATTGAAAGTACCCGAGTGGAAGTGGGAAGACATCAGCATGGATTTTAGTGTCGGATTGCCACGTACTCGGACGGGTTACGACTCCATTTGGATTATTGTGGACCGATTGACGAAAACAGCCCATTTCCTTCCGGTTAGAACCACGTACCGCGTCGCAGAACTAGCCGAGCTGTATATGGAGCAAATCGTGTGTCGCCATGGAGTTCCGAAGAGGATAGTTTCAGATCGGGGTTCTCAATTTACCTCTAGGTTCTGGAAGAAGCTGCATGAAGCCATGGGTACATGGCTGAATTTCAGCTCCGCTTATCACCCGCAAACTGACGGGCAAACTGAAAGGACAAATCAAATTCTGGAAGACATGTTGAGGGCTTGCGCCTTGAAACATGGGCGCAGTTGGGATAGGAGCTTGCCGTATGCTGAATTCTCATAAAACAACAGCTATCAAGCAAGCTTGAAGATGCCACCTTTCGAAGCATTGTATGGTAGACAGTGTAGAACGCCGTTCTGGAATGAGACCGGAGAGAGCCAAGTGTTTGGACCCAAAGTGCTGCAAGACGCCAAAAAGCAAGTCCAAACGATACGAGAAAATTTGAAGGCTGCTCAGTCATGACAAAAAGTTATGCGGACAATAGGCGAAGAACATTGGCCTTCGAAGTAGGAGACTTCGTGTACCTTAAGGTATCGCCTATCCGAGGCCAACGACGGTTTAACGTCAAGGGCAAGTTAGCACCTCGCTACATCAGGCCATTTAAGATGTTGGGCAGGCGAGGAGAAGTAGCCTATCAACTAGAGCTGCCAATGCACCTCTCCGACGTACATGACGTGTTTCACGTATCCCAACTCAAGAAGTGCTTAAGAGTACCGGAAGAACAAGTACCGATGGATGAGCTCGAGCTTCAAGAGGATCTGACCTACGTGGAGCACCCCGTCCAAATTTTGGACGTGAAGGAAATGGTCACGAGGAACAAAGTGATCCGTTGGTGCTAGGTACAGTGAATCCATCACACGGAAGCCGAAACTACATGGGAGCGTGAGGAAGACCTCAAGGCAGAATTCCCTCATCTATTCTCTACTCTATCGAATCTCGAGGGCGAGATTCAGTTTAAGGGGGGTAGGTTTGTAACACCCTCAAATTTATTTCCATGCATTGCATACATTTTTCATATAGAGAAACATTATAAAAGAAGTAGAAATGGAAGAAGGAACCATAGAAATGGAGAAAAAATCATAAAAATGGTGGGTAATGGGAAAAAGATAGCTGAAACGAGCCAATTTCAATTTGCCGAAGTGCGCTTTTGACACTTCCCCGGGCCACTGGACACGTGGCGCCTTCGGAGCTCACCCCTGCGGAAGGGGTGAGGTCCAGCCTCTCTGGACACGTGGCGCCTTCGGAGCTTGCCGCTGAGGAGAGGGAAGGTCCGGCACCTCTGGACACGTGGCACCCTCGGAGCTCACATCTGAGGAAAATGTAGGTCCGGCACCGCTGGACACGTGGCGCCCTCGGAGCTCGCCTCTGAGGAGAGGGGAGGTCCGGCACCACTGGACACGTGGCACCCTCAGAGCTCGCCTCTGAGGAGAAGGTTTTCCGGCCCCGCTGGACACGTGGCACCCTCGGAGCTCGCCACTAAGAAGAAGGGAGGTCCGGCCCCGCTGGACACGTGGCACCCTCAGAGCTCGCCTCTGAGGAAAAGGGAGGCCCAGCCCTGCTGGACACGTGGCGCTCTCGGAGCTTGCCTCTGATGAGAGGGGATGCCCGGTCCCGCTGGACACGCGGCACCCTCGGAGCTCGCCTCTGAGAAGAGGGGAGGCCCGGCCCTGCTGGACACATGGCGCCCTCGGAGCTCGCCTCTGGAGAGGGGAGGCCCGGCCCCCGCTGGACACATGGCGCTCTCGGAGCTCGCCCCTGTGGAGGGGGCGAGGCCCGGCTCCGCTGGCCGCGTGGCAGGCCCGGAGCTCGCCTCTGAGGAGGAGGGTGGCCCGGCCCCGCTGGGCACGTGGCGCTTTCAGAGCTCACCCCTGCGGAGGGGGCAAGGTACCTAGGCGGTTTTTCTACTGTGCGCAGGGGTACCAGGTACTAAGGGTACCGACATAATTTCCCCAAATTTTCCCCACATTGCTGCCGCACCTAACTGAAAAGATAAGTTTGTTGAGGTCCAAAATTGAGTAGGACTCTTATTTGAGCTCCAATTGGAGTAGGACTCCTCTTTTTCCACTTATAAATAGAACCCAAAGCCCCCCCTTTTGGCCGTAACCCCTTTTCCTTTTTCTTCCTCCCAAGTCGGCGACTTGGAGGCCCTAGCCCCCAACTCGCCGAGTTAAACCCCCCCTAGCCGGAGTTCAGTCGCTGGTGAGCCCCCGCAACTGTCATTTCTAGGAGGAAGACCCTGCCACCAAAAGGGAAGTGAGATAGGTCTTCATTACCCATCTTACAACATCGTCGCTGTTTCTACGCATCCGTTTTCTTCGCTCCTTTGAACTGAAACTTTTTTGTGTGGACAGATCACGTTTTGATCGGTTTTTGACGGTGGGATTGATCTAGATCTTCAGTAAAGATCATCACCACGTCCACACTTGATCCCTACACCCTTGTTCATCATAAAACCCCATGAAAGCCCATTAAAACATGCAAGAACACGTACAAACTGGTTTAATAAAACAGCACCATAGGATTTGCATTCATCTACACCATTGCATCTTGAGTAAAGTTTGTGCATGATGTTTGATTGCTGTAAATTTTGTATGTGCGTGGTCGTGAGTAAAAGGACAAGCTCAGGAATCCATCTACGAAGAACTACAGCACCAAGACTTCGAGACGCTCGGACAACAAGAACCACGGGAGCAAGGCAAGTGCCCCCTTGACCATATTGATCCCATGTTTTGAAACTGTTTTGTTTGTGAAAACGTGTCTGCTTGAGTCAACTTGATGGGACACACTTTTATAGGAGTTTACGAGTTTTGTTAACCATCCTTGTCGTCGGGAAAGTTGATGAGTCGGGTACGGTCGTTTTTGCCTTTTTGCTTCGCTTAATCTACGGGATACGGGAAGTTGAATTAAAACAAGTCTAGCTACTGCACTCATATGAATAATGATGATGAGAACTTGATGATGTTAATGAGTATGGAATCGGGGGAGATCTAGGCAAGCTTGATTTGTGGATGTTGCTGAATGAGATGGTGGTTTACTTGCCGTAGATCTAAGGACCGGTTCATGCCAGCACATGTCAGGAAAACAGTGCCACCACAAGGCCAAATATGGTTGCGGCTTAGCTGACTAATTAGGTGTGTTGCTAGCTTGTTATAGACCGTGGATGGCGCGGGGAATGGGAGTTGAGAGAGGACCACCCTGGGAACTGCATGGCACAAGAGGGGGCCGTGGGTGGGAGAATGGTGATTTGAGCCTGCCGGTGAAACCTCAGTGAATCCATACATCTAGTAGCCCCTTTATAAAGGCTATTTTGTGACCTCTTGGCCATACACCGACGGTTATGTACTGGTATAATGGAGGTTCTGCAGTCGCCGACGGGTGACGAAATCACAAACTTATGGGTAACTATCATGATAGCCGTGCTTACGGTCACAAGCACTTGGCCAACTCATATGATTAGAAGGGAAAACTTGGGATAGATGTTTGGTATGGTTATGGTATGGTCATTGGGATTGGTTTTGGGACTGTTTTGAGTCATGAAAATAAGTTTGGCTTCGGTTATATGAATATGAGATGGTTATGAATGTTTATGAGTATGAGATGAACTTGAGAAAGATTATTGGCTGGTTGAGACTTGAGAAAAGGGTGAATTATGATGGAGAAAATGATGTTCAATTACTTGGTCATGTCAGGATAAATATCACTTAGAAATAGTTGCTGTTTTTATTATGTTGTGAAATAAAATTTGCTTGCTGCAATGAGCCCTTTTTATTCCTACCTTGTTGTAAGCAACATGTCATACTTTTCCCGCACTTGCTGAGTACGACATGTACTCACCCTTGCATTATCACATAAACATCAGCAACAGGAGATGTCACAGCTGGTTTCTCCGAAGAACAACCGAGTGAATATCACATGTATGCCAGGATCATTTTCTCATACATGTGATGACAATTAGTGAAGCATCATTTCTTAAAAGCCAGGTGTCGAATATAAATAAGTCTTACATAGCATACGTCTCGATGGACGATAATAAGTTCATAATATGTAAATAAAACAGCAGCGGAAATATTATTCTTGTGGGCTCCGTCACAGGCATTGCCCGGGGGCTCCATGAACCTAGAATCCTTCTTCGGGTCCGAAGTCTTGGTCATTAAACACCACATCATCCCCTTGACCTGAGCAGCAATTTAAACCAACAAATATGCAAGGTTGAGTACCGTTGGTACTCAGCAAGTGTGGGAAAGTTATGTCATGCATGGCTAGAGCAAAGATAGGTTGAACTCATGGTTAAAGCACTACGCAATTAATACCTATCACCTTAGCTTATTAAGCACCTACATTACTACATAGGTGAAAAGGTCCCAAACTCCCAACCCATCATCATAATCAAATAACCCTAACATCATTTCCAATGTTATGCTCCCCGCTTAACATCCTCAACTTCCAAAGCCATCCATCCTCTAATCATGAATAAGTCCAAGCCGCTCTTGACCGTGAGCACGGCTGTCATGACAGTTTTGACTCTGCAGAGTTTGCACCACTGTACCCACATGTAGGGATTTCATCCCCCGTTGCCGGGTGGACTAAAAGAACCTCCATTATGCCAGTGGTCACGAACCACATTCACACTTCCCAGGTGTGTAGCCAGGAGATCACTACGAAGCCTTTACAAAGGGATTCCCGACGAGCGTGGGCCCACTGAGGTTTCACCCCTAACAGCATACAAGAGGCTCCAACCCCGCTGCAGTGGCCCCCTCTTGAGCCTTGCGGTTCATATGGTAGTCCAGCTGACACCTACTACCCGCACCATCCAACACACCCATACTACGCCGGGGATACACCTAATTAATTGGCCAAGCTGCCCCATCTCAGCATGTGGTTGGCACGGTAAAGCCAGGTTACATGCTCCATGAACCGGTCCTTAGGATCCAGGCAAGTACTAAACACAAACCCGAGTCTCGTGCACCCAGCACCAACCAAAACATCCAACTTGCCTTGATCCCTACCTCTACATAACTCATAATATCTCATTCAAAAATAAGGTCAACAAGTTGATGATATCACATCCCACTTATCCCATTCTAAGCATGGCTAAGCATAAGTAATATGAATGAATGACATAATAAAGCAAATCTCAACCCAAGCTACAAGGAAAACAAGGTAATGCAATTCTAGGGAAACTTCCTAGCATGGGTTTCATATTTCAATTGACAATGCAAATAATTCTATCTACACATCCTAGCATAGGATCAAAGTGGTCAAGGACACTTGCCTTCTTCCTGCTGCTCTGGGAATGGCTAGTCCTGATCTTGGAAAGGAAGAACTTGCTCTGGAGCAGGTTCTACTCATACCATCACACATAGCAAAAGAAAACAACAATCCATAAGACATAGTTCACACTTTCACTTCATACAAACCACACATTCATTTATGAAAGTCATTCACATTTCTATGTGTTGTGGTTACTCTATGTGTGTTGATTTTGGGATTACATGCACTTTTAAACATGTGCATATGATTTCTAACTTTTGTATTCAGATTTATGTTTGTACACTTTATATGAATTTCCAATTTAAACAAATTTCTTATATTCAATTAATACACATCTTAGCTACCAAGTATGCATGGAAGGTATTTTCCTACTCCAAATGGGTTTTCAGATCTTCTACCAAATCCTAAACTGAAATCTTTGGGTTTTGGAGATTTCATTTATCATTTTCTAGTTATGCATACCTATTTTCCTATATTTTAAGATTTATTTTCTATACCTAATTGTGAACTTTATTATGAAAATAGTAATACACATCATCTAAACAGAATAGGTTCTGATCTAAAATAGTAAATAATATATTTTTGAACTTCTCCTCTGATGTGAACTATTTTACATTTATTTTACAAATTTTCAGAATTATTTTCTAGCCTAAAATGTGTTTCTAGATCAAATTAACATGAACACACCCAAACAGATTTCATCTCAGCCTAAAATTTATTTTTAGCTCATTCTAAAGTTTTCCAATTGTTAGTGGAGTTTAAACTTGAATTTACAATGTGTGTGCCTCACCCTTTTAAATTTAAATCTTAATTACATATTCAAATTCCTAAATTTAATATTATATAAGGTTAAAAAGTAAACTCACCACACTACAGGGTCTATTATATTATTTCATAAATTTCCAGGGGTCTATCTACATATAACAGAGGGGTTTTCCTAATTTTTATTAAGTCCAGGGGCTAAAACTGATTTTTAATTGAATTTACATGAATTTCTGAAGTTCCAGGGGCTGGATCAGAAGTTTCCGGGGCTAGCTCGTATTTTTCGAGATCCCCAGGGGGTAGCGCGTAAGAATCCTGGCCTTTATAACGTGGGGCTGACGTGGACCGTCCGATTTAAAACAGACGGCTGAGATTATAACGTCGAATCGGTACGCGGGGATTTAAATTCTACCGTGCGATTTAAAATAGACGGCGCACAAGCGGCCACATCGCTCTGATCGAGCGAGGGCGGCGATGCCCAGCGGCGCGCGGTGGCGGGAGGCGGCGATCTCGCCGGAAAACTTCGTATCTTCATCAATTCTTCCTAAAACTAGGATTTCATTGCATAGATCGGTAGAGGGGAGGTCAGGGATCTCACCTCGGGGGTTTTCTTGAGCTCGGAGGTCCTAGAAGGCGGTTGGTGACGAGGTCCGAGGTAAATTCACGGCGATGCTCGTCGGCGTTGTGTTTGAAGCGCAAACCCCCGAGTTTTCTGCACCTGCGTGATTCCGCGGAGGCGGTGGATCAAGATCAGCGTGTTAGATCAGAAATCCCGAGCGAAGATCGAGCGAAATTGGCCGGAGAAACTCGGGTTCTCACCGGAAGGAAAATCGGCTGATCATGGGTGCAAATCGGGACGATGCCGGTGTTTATATAGCCGGGGGAGGGCGGCGTTCGGTTGTGATCGAGTTTGCGTCGTCCAGAACCGAAATTCGGCTGAGATACGTGAGTATCCGGGGTGGTTTTGATTCGGGGGAGAGAGAGGAGTCCGGGTCGGCCGAGCGCGCACGCGAGGAGGAAGAAGATGGCGGGCCCCACGTGTCAGTGAGAAAGAGGGGGGCGCGCGGCTGCGGGCTGGCGCGGGGTTGAGTGGGCCGGCTGGTGGGTTTCGGCCCACTGGCCAGGGAGTTTGTTTGTTTTTTCTTTTTCTTTTCTGTTTTGAGTTTAATTTGAATTCCAATTTGAATTTGAATTTCTGTACCACATGCAATACGTCCAAAAATTTTTAAATTCCCCTCTTAACAAGTTTTGGGGTGTTACAGGTCTACCCCCCTTAAAAGAAATCTCGTCCTCGAGATTGGTGGTTCTAAGAAAACAATTCCGGAAACTGTGCCTTAAGTTCATCTTCTCGCTCCCATGTGGCTTCCTCTTCCGAGTGATGCTTCCACTGCACCTTGCACATCCGGATTCTTTTATTTCTTGTGAGGCGTTCCATTGTCTCCAAAATCTTGGATGGTTGCTCGGCATAAGACAGATCCTCAGCTACGTCAACCTCATTCATGGGTAACATCTCTTCAGGTGTTCTCAGACATTTCTTGAGCTGTGACACATGGAATACGTCGTGCACATCCGATAGGCGAGCCGACAGTTCTAATTGATATGCCACTTCGCCTTTCCTCTCCAGAACTTGAAAGGGTCCAATGTATCGAGGCGATAGCTTCCCTTTCACCTTGAACCGGCGAAGTCCTCGGATAGGGGACACCTTGAGGTAGACATAGTCCCCCACGTTGAAAACGAGCTCTCTTCTCCGTACATCGGCATAGCTCTTTTGTCGTGTTTGTGCTATCCTCAAGTTGTTGCGGATTTCCCTCACTTTCGCCTCGGCTTCTTGTAGTACCTCGAGTCCAAACACTTTACTTTCCCCTGTTTGGTTCCAAAATAGTGGAGTTCTGCACTTCCTCCCATACAAAGCCTCAAAGGGTGACATCTTCATACTAGCCTGATAACTGTTGTTATAAGAGAACTCCGCATACGGTAAGTTCTTATCCCAACTCCGATTGTTTTTGAGTGCACACGCTCTCAGCATATCCTCAAGGATCTGATTGGTTCTTTCCGTCTGCCCGTCAGTTTGGGGATGATAGGCTGAACTAAAGTTCAGATGGGTTCCCATGGTTTCATGCAGCTTCTGCCAGAACCTTGAGGTGAACTGTGTCCCTCGATCCGACACTATCTTCTTTGGCACTCCATGGTAACACACGATCCTTGACATGTACAACTCCGCCAATTTGGATCCGCTGTAGCTTTCTTTCACGGGGATGAAATGAGCTACCTTAGTTAGCCTGTCGACGATGACCCATATCGAATCGTATCCTGATTGGGTCCTAGGCAATCCCACTATGAAATCCATACCGATTTCTTCCCATTTCCATTCAGGCACTTTGAGTGGTTGCAATAATCCCGGGGGTCATTGATGTTCCGCTTTCACCAACTGACATGTGTCACATAAGGCAACATGTTCCGCGACATCTCGCTTCATGCCATACCACTAATACCTGCTCTTGAGGTCCCGGTACATCTTCGTACTCCCAGGATGAATGGAATAGTCGGAATCGTGAGCTTCCTTCAAAAGCAATTCACGGATCTCCTTTACTTCAGGCACACAGATTCTTTTCCCGTGCCACACCGTACCTTGTTCATCCTCTCTGAAACCAGGGACTTTATTTTCCTTTTGAGTTGTCTGATTTCTTGTATCTTCTCGTCATTCTTTTGACCATCGCGTATGTCTTGCTCTAGTGTGGAGTCCACTTCCATGGCGATGGCTTCATCACTATTCACCAGGCATAGATTTAGTCTTATAACATCATCCTTCAATTCTGCAGGCATGTCCTTCAAGCTCAACCTATTGACCTGCACTTTCTAGCTTAAAGCATCCGTCACGACATTCGCTTTCCCAGGATGATAGTTGATTCCCACATCAAAGTCGTTAATTAGCTCTAACCATCTCCTTTGTCTGAGGTTGAGATCTGGCTGTGTGAAAATGTACTTTAAACTCTTATGATCCGTATATATCTCTGTCCACTTCCCCATCAAGTAGTGCCGCCAAATTTTCAACGCGTGTACCACTGCGGCTAGTTCTAGGTCATGTGTAGGATAGTTCTTCTCGTGTTCCCGGAGCTGTCGGGATGCATAAGCCACGACATGCCCTTCTTGCATGAGAACACATCCCAACCCATTTCCAGAGGCATCGCAGTACACCGAAAAGTTCTTCTGCATATCTGGCATAACTAGCACTGGGGCTGTTCTCAATCTTTTCTTTAGCTCCTGAAAACTCGTCTCGCACTGTGGCGTCCATGTGAATGTGATTCCCTTTTCCAACAGTTTGGTGAGGGGTCTCGAGATCTTGGAGAACCCCTCATAGAACCGTCGATAGTATCTAGCCAATCCCAAGAAGCTTCGAACGTCCCTGACATTCTCAGGGGTCTTCCACTTCTGTATATCCTCGATCTTGGCGGGATCTACGGAGATTCCTCCCTCCGAGATTATATGTCCTAAGAAGGGAACTCTCTTCAGCCAAAACTTACACTTGCTCAACTTGGCATATAGTTGGTGTTCCCTCAGCTTCTGCAACACCAACCTTAGATGTTTCTCATGTTCCTCTTCATCTTTGGAGAAGACGAGAATGTCATCTATGAAAACCACCACAAATTTGTCCAGATATTCCATGAATACCTTGTTCATGAGATACATGAAGTATGCCAGGGCATTAGTTAGCCCCAAAGGCATGACGGTGTATTCATACAGTCCGTACCGAGATACGAAAGCTATCTTTGGAATATCAGTTTGCCTTATCTTAAGTTGGTGGTGTCCCGACCTGAGATCAATTTTCGAGAACACACAAGCTCCCCTCAACTGATCAAACAAGTCTTCAATGCGGGGTAATGGGTACTTGTTCTTGATGGTTACTTCATTCAAGGAACGGTAGTCTACGCATAACCTTTGGGTTCCGTCCTTTATAGGCACAAATATCACTGGAGCTCCCCATAGTGAGGAACTAGGACGAATATACCCCTACTCCATCAATTCTCTTAAATGATCCTTGAGTTCTCCCAGCTGCTTGGAGTCCATACGATAAGGTCTCTTGTATATCGTAGTTGTTCCAGGCACTAGCTCAATCGCGAATTCCACTTCACGATCGGGAGGCATACCTGGCAAGTCCTCCGGAAAAACGTCTGGATATTCTCTGATAATCCTGATCTCCTCCACTTTCACCTCAACTTGATTTAGTTTAATGTCCCTCCTAGGCTCTTGTATTGTTATAAACTTTACTCTTGTGCCACTAGGGTGGGTTAGTTCCACCGTTCTGGTCGAACAATGGATGATTCCCTTATGTTTGGTCAACCAATCCATGCCCAAAATAATATCTATCCCTTGCGAATCTATCACTATGAGGTTGGCAGTAAATACCACCCCATTAATGTCTAGACTCACCTTGGGACACACTTGTCTTGTCCTTATTTCTCCACCTGGAGAGTTTACTGCTAGCATATGGTTTATTTGTGTTGTTGCTAGGTCATGCTTCTTAACAAACCCTTGAGCAATGAACGAGTGGGTAGCACCAGAATCAAACAGCAGGGTTGCAATGTGTAAATTGGCAGGGAACTTACTGACTACCACGTCGGGTGCCTCTTGTGCCTCCTCCATGGTGACGTGGTTCACCCGTCCTCACATTACATTCTGCTGTTGCGGCTCCACAGGCTTCTTCTTTGGGCACTTATGGGCATAGTGCCCCACTTCACCACAGTTAAAGCATTGCACCCCAACCTTAGGTGCCTGGCCTTTGTTGTCTTGGGGTTGGTTTGGGGGTCCTTGTACTGCTGGTCGAGGTGGATATGTAGGGCAAGGCTGCTGTCCAAACTGACGCTGTGGTGGTGCTGGTGCTGCCGGAGGCCTGAAGTTTGGGTTGTACCCTCTTGGTGCTTAGTAGGGTACCGCAGCACGACTCATCTGCCCTGCGGGTTGCTGCATCAGACGTGGGCGGGTGTTGCTACCCGAGGCTTGGTGTGACCGCCCGGCCTTCCTCTTGTTTTCATTTTCCAAGGCCTTCAGCTTCCTTTCTACAACAAATGCTCTGTCCACCATCTTTTGGAAGCTTTCATACTCGTTGGAGGACATTGCACACTGCATTTCTGTGGTAAGTCCTTCCACGAAACAATCCTGTTTCTGCTCATCAGTCTCTATGTCCCATGGGGCATAACGGGAGAGTTGAGTGAATTTAGTGAGGTATTCCCTCACGGTCATGTTTCCTTGCTGCAATCCCAAGAACTCCTTCCTCTTGTTTTTGAGTTCACCCCTGGGTATGTAATGGTTGCGGAAGCTACGCTTGAACTCTTCCCAAGTGATATTCTCAGGGTCATGATGCGCGGCCACGTAAGCGGTCCACCAATCAGCAGCAGGTCCATGCAATTGGTGAGAGGCAAACAGCACCCTCTCAACACAAAGCCGTAGTGTTTCGTCCTTCTTCTTGGCAAACAATGCTGAACAACCCCAAGGTGACGAACTCGGTCGTATAAAGCCCTTGCTCATTAGGTCATTCAGCTGTGTCTTCAATTCTGCCAGTTCATTGGGTGCCATCTTGTACGGCCTTTGTGATATCGGTGTTGTTCCCGGTATAAGTTCAATCTTGAACTCAACGTCTCGCTCGGGCGGTATGCTCGGTAAATCATCAGGAAATACATCCGGATACTCACGTACCACCGGAATGTCCTCTATCTTAACGGCTTCCATGTGGTTTACTGTTGCAATCTGTTGCCGTCTGGTGCCCAGAATTAATATATGAAGACCGTGCTGTGGGGAGTTGAGCTCAACGGTCCTGGAGCTGATGTTAAGAACCGCTCTGTGGTAATTCAACCACGACATCCCCAAAATGATGTCGATCTTCAGACCCTCAACGATAATGAGAGTCGTAGGGTATATTTTACCCCCCAAACAAAGAGGTGCTCGGGAGACAACCTCGCTTGCGGTACTGCTGCCCCCGGGCAAAGATATGAGGTATTGCCTCTTTGTATAAACTGTTTGGAGCTGATGTTGAGCCACAAAAGATTGGCTAATGAAGTTGTGTGTGGCACCGGAATCAAAGAGAATCAAAACCGGTAGCTGATTCATAGAAAAAATCCCTGCTAAAGCGGCTTCTCCTTCCGGAACATCATCAATCACAGTATAGTGAATGTTGCCCCTTATCTGCTCTCCTATCTGCAGATTAAGGTATGGGTCGTATTGTTGTAAATATGATGACCCGCATCCTTGAATTCCCTCCGGACATTGCCTAGCATAATGGCCCATACGCCCACAAGTAAAACACGGATGTCTCTCCGGTTCTTCGTTGACTTGCAGTGGACTGCTAGGTACATATGGCTGCAGCGATGGAGCACAAACCACCGTCTGATGCTGCGGCTGTGGAGGTGGTGCAAGTTGTAGAACTTGACCAGCAATCAATCTCAGAGGAGTTGATCATACAAGTGACCTCCGTCTTTCACCGGGTGGCGTTTGATACACCAAACGGTACTTCTGAGGCACATAACTTGTGCTGGCCTGCTCGATCTCACTCATCTTTCTCTTCTCGGCTTGCCACTCAAGTGTCGGCTTCTCTTGAATGAAAGACACATCGACCATCTCGGTGTAACTTCCGTTATTGTGTACGGCCAACTTCTCGTAATATGGCGCTCAGGCCATGGAAGAATAGATCACACCGTGCTTCTTCTTTCACCACTTATTCGGGAGCATGTTGGGCCAAAAGATTAAATCTTCTGACATACTCGAGGACACTCATGTCCCCTTCCTTCAAGCCCAAAAATTCCTCCTGCTTTGCCTTGACAATACCTAGTGATATGTAACGAGTATGAAAGGCTTCACAAAATTCACTCCATGCTACTTGATGGTCCTCCGAAATGGTGGCAAGATGTTCAACCCTCCAGTTTCCGGCGGCTCCATGGAGTTGCTGAGCGGCAAACTTTGTCTTCTGGTATTCATCACACTCGAATACTCTGAATTTTGACTCCATGACACGAAGCCATTGATCTGCTTCCACAGGTTCGGTGGCTTCAGTAAAGATAGGCGGTTGAGTCGCCAAGAAACCCAGGTAAGCGTCCCGAGATGGAACGGTTTGTTGCGTGTTCTGGAGTACACCTTGCTATACCAAAGCTTGGATTAAGCGTGTGTGTTCTTGTGTTGCTTATTGGAGTGGCCTAGCGTTCTCTTGATTAGACTCGACGACTCGAGTCATAAGATCCATCCATCCCGTGGATGGTGGTTCTGACGGTGGAATGGAAGCATCACCGCCTCGGCGAGAACTCCCGGCCCTACTCCTAGAGCGAGTACGAACCATACTGCAAACATGTAGTTGAGAAGAGTTAAACAAGAACTCAGCAGTATGTGAGACTAATGGAAACATGAATATGTCAAAACTTTATGAAAGCAGTAACAAAATCCATGTTTACACAACTCGTTACTAGGCATAGCTATCCAGCCTATATGTACAGAACAGACCCTTATGCACTATCTCCAGATTTTGATCTAGTTAAGAGCATTTTCATAACTCAAGTCGAATACCAAAGTTAAAGTTAACTTCAGTATCTTTCCAACTAGTACTCATATGCCTTCAGATCTTCTATGGATTAAGATTTATGATTTTCCAAAGTTGACAGAATTCCTGGATAAAATTTGCCAACATCTCCTTTGTATGTGGCTGATTTTATCACAGTTGTATATGCAAATACAATAAGAATCTGAACAAACATTGAATTACAACAATGGTGAAAATTTCATAACCTTTCTAACGGTGTATCATAGGCTTCTTAAGGATTTTTCTACAGAAGGTTATGGCTTAAAAACAGAAAGGTCCAGAGAGGTTTTGCTGCTGTCATGGTTCTGGACAGTTTACCTTCCTTTGAACGTTCTACCCATTTAGCTTGTGATTTTTCTCTGTAGCTCTACAAATAAGTTGTATATTACTTGAGAATCTTTCCAGAACCGTATCATACACCTTAATTGGGTCAAGCTACTCAGAGTTATGCTCTGTTAAAGTCCAGCAAAATTTCTGCCGAAAACAGAGCACTCCGTTTTGAAATCTTTGAAGCCTAGTCTTCCTCTCATTTGAATCTTAGCTCAAAATAAGAGTTCAGTAACTAATATTTGTTTCAAACTTCCATTTTTAATCGACTGTTAGTTCATGAGTCATTTCTTCAAAGGAAAGGGGTTATTAAGTTTAGTACGGCGTCGATGCACCGTAAGAAGCATGTCGGTACTACGTAGCCTCACCAAAAGAAAATCCTAACCGGATTATACCGTCATATTCGTATCTTAGGTGGCACTAAAATGGTCACTCGCAAACGTGTACTATTCGTACTACGGTTTCGTGGTTAATCCTGCATAAGTCACACTCAATCGTCAGGTCCGGCTGCACACCGAACCCGGTATCCATACAGTTCTTACACCCGTCCGTCATCACTCGCACAGGTGTTCTCAAGCCAAACACGCCTTGAGCTACGTGTTCACGTTACTAACCACGTGACGGGGTTTCCCAAATTGCACCACGCACGCCTGGGACAGACGTTGCTAGAATACCCCAAACGACATGAGGAGTTGTAGAGGATACTAAAGCGGATCGGGTTACCTGCCACCCGTGGGGCTCCACCCTTCAGCTTTTGCGCACTGGTGGACAGCGCTTACGTGCACCCCCCAAGACATAAATCGTCCCGAGATGCACGATTTTCTGACATAACAAATAAGTTAGCTTGCCACCCTCATATTATGCTAATAGTAATCCTTATGTGGGCCTAGTACCGTACCCTCACCGTAACCTAAATTTTTGTCGTAATACCTTCCTTATTCCGTGCGCTATTACCAATGCGGCTCTGATACCACGCTGAGACGGCCCGGGTACCGACTGAGACAGGGCTCAGCTCATGATACCACTTGCCGCAGCTCTGTTACCAACTGAGACAGGCCACTCGCCCGGGAATCGCATTGGGTGGTGCCGTGTTGTGCGGCACCCAACAGCACACATACAAGGAACAATGTATTACATAAAACAATAGCGGAAGCTTACAAATTTTTCTTTGTAAATAATTTACATCAAATAGCTACAGCAGAAGTCTATAACAACTCACGTTGAATAACTAAGAGCACTCGAGATGAAGTCCAGCCCGCGGACTCCTCTCGCTAGCAACACGAAGACAACAGCAGCGGCTGGGTTCTCCATGTGTTGCATGACTCGGAAGTCTCAGAGTCTCACCGGACAACCTCCATCTTAGCATCGATGTTAACCTGCAAAACCACTTATATAACAAGCGTAAGCACATAGGCTCAGCAAGACTGATCCGTCTCTCCTAAACAAGAAACTCTACATGCATGACGGTTTCAATTAGGTTAGCTAGATTCGCATAAATGACTCGCCTAAATTTGATCCTTAACTTTCAGATTTTAAGCCTCATTGTGCAGACCTTGAGCCGAAAAGCATCGCAACTCCACAATCAAACAAGAAACGCTTTATTACGATGCTCCTTGCACAAAGTTAAAGTAAAGTTTAATGAGCATATCTCTAATTCAATCATGGTTGCAATACAAGTTACAGCACAGCCTTATCAAGTTCAAAAGATAACCAGTTCCAGTTGTTACTACTTCAAGACGCAGTGGGCAAGTATGCTCATATGACCGCGAGCGACGGTGATTCGAATCAGTACACACCCGGACTACACGACACGTACACCCGTACTCCGAGTTGCCGGCAGCAACCTTGACTGACGTTGTACGCGGCCACCTTTCCCAAGATCTTCCACATTGGACGCAGTCCAACTGCCCCGAGTATGCAAGCTCCCTCAAGGTACATACCTGCAGTGCTATGTTCTTAAGCGAGTTACCTCCTGCTACCCTGACGCCGAAAGCCTAAGGCAGTTGGAAAAGTTCCACTATGGATCTCCCAAGGTACATCGGTTTTCTGGGTCCCATATAGCCAGTATGCGCCCGGTACACAACTGAAACTTGTCCAACAGGGCCAAGCACGGACGGGCCTTAACCGACACAGGCAGGGCTAAGCGCGCACGGCCTGCAACCTGCTGCATCTAAAGCTCCCTGCCCGGTCTCCATTTCTTATGTGTGAACTTTCCTCATCTTTTCTAATTCGGACCCGTTCCGAGTAAACCAGCCCTAAACTCGCGAGTAGCTTCCAACTACTCGACTTCTACCAGACCTTTCCTACTAACATTTAGCACAGCCAAATCCACTCGAGGAGGTTCTATTCTACTCTTTCTCTCTTAGGTATTTCTGGTCATGCAAGTGGGGTTTTCAATATCATCTAGACTTAATGCAATCAATGATGCAAAGCTATGATCTCTAAAAATGGAAATGCTTGTAAAACTGTTCAAATGCAAACCGGGGCTTGCCTGTTTTGCAGGTGGCTAAGATTACAATTAGTTAGTGACGATCGCTTGGAGCTTGATCACTTGCTTTCCTTCCTCCTTGATCTTCACTTTAAGTCCTTCTCACGTTCTTCACGTAGATGCTACACGATATGATCATGCATATGTATTTAATTAAAAAGCTTTTGCTAATAAGATCTAATGACAGTTTTTAAAACTGGAACTCTGTTTAAGAATTTAAAATGACACTGGTGCTAGTGGTTTGGGTTGGGTTTAAACACTATGATCAAATGTTGAGTGCTTCTCCCACTTAAGTGTTGATCCTCTTAAGGGGTTACACATAACAGTGGTGATCCAGAGCTCCAATGGATCTGAAATTTTTCATGTGAGTTCCTTATCACAAGAAAGTTATCTGGACCAAAAATTAGCACTTTTCATTGAGTGGTTTATTCAGAACAATTTTCCAAGAAATTAAGCAAAGAAGAATTAATTCTGAGGTAACATCCAGGTTCATGTCAAACTTAGTGAACTAAAATTTCAAATACAGTTCATGGGCTTGCATGAATTTTTCCTAGGATTTTTGGAGCTAAGAATTACCCAGAACTGAATTTACAAGTTTTGGAAATTCTCTGAAAATGTTTCTGTATTCAATTGAACACAGCAACTTACAATCTGAATTACTCTGAACAATTCAACTCCAAATGAGGTGAAACTTTCACAGGAGTCTAATAACACCCTAAATAATATTCTGGCAAAATTTGAGGATTTTTGGATAAACAAAACTCCCTCTAAAATTCGTTTGCTGAAAAGATTTAAAGAATTTTCCAGAATTAAACAAAGACTTTCATACAAATTGGGTTGTATATTTGGATAGAGTTTGTCAATCTGAATCTAACCCAATTTGAATCACTAAATTTGGAGGTTCCTAGCAAAAGTTATGCTCTTCTAAAGTTTGGGGAAATTATGGAATTTGAATAAATCAGGGAAAAAGTTTAAACTGACGGTGGGACCAAGGTACACGTGTCTGCTGCTGAGAGAGTGCCACACGGGGTCACAGGGTTGTTTCCCGCGCTGTCACAGTCGATCCAGCGCCACAGAGAATCCAGCACCTCCTTCCCGAGTCGCTGACAGGCGGGCCCGATGAGTTCGTCTTCAACCTCTCGCTCCCGCGCACCCCGCCACCGGAGTTCGCCGGAGCAGCCTCGGATTCAATCATCCGGCCACCCCTGACGCTGAAATTCGCCGCCAGGCCCTTGTTTAACCTGAGGAACATGATGAAATGAGTTCTATGGACCGGCGAAGCCCCTAACCCATCCCGCACCGGTGCAGCGGCTCTGAGGGAGTCCGGCGACGTCGCCCCGACGCTTTAGCCCGCCAAAAGCTCCCTGGAAAGGCTCTACAGCACCAGCGAAGGTTGGCAAAGCTAGGCATGGTCGCACATGGGCTCGGGAATGGCCCCAAGTTAGGGTTCACCGTGCACCCGCACCTCCCCGCCATAGCCGCCTTCGGAAGGATTGAAATTGCACCGTGCACAGTATGTTTCATGCGAGGCCTCAAAAGCAAACTGGTACACCCTCAAACCTAGCCCTCGTGTGTGAAATTTCGTGCTGTCTAAACAACAATCAATCGAGAATTTCACGGAAACGTACCGGAAGGTCGGTTTACACCGGCCGAAGTGAATCCCCAAAATTCGTCAGCCAGAGGCGGAGACAAGCTCTGTGCTTCGGGTGGAAGCTGCATGGAGCTCCTGGGCGTCCCAGGGCCCTCTTGCTTGGTCGTGAAAGCCGCTCTGTGGGGCTGCCCACGAGAGCACCTCGTCGCCGGGGTGTTCGGCCGCCGCGGGAACGGGGTGTTCGGCCGCCGCGGGAACGGGGTGTTCTCGGTGTAGAGGGCACGAACACCCTTGGCGATGGCTCGATGAGGTCATGGGTTCTGCGGTGTGGTTTTGCTGCTCAGCTGAAGTCCTCACACGGGCTAGGTGATGGACAATCGACCGAGAGCTCGGCGGCAGCGCTCGGTCTGTTTTTCTTGCGCGAGGAGGGAGAACAGGCCCGAGGCTTCGGTGATGAGGCAAAAGGAAGCACGGGAGAAGGTATAGACGCCGAGGCAGCCCTCCAGCGTGATGAAAATCCAGCAGGAGGTGGCTGCCGGCTGACTCTCGGTGTCGATCGGAGGAAGGTCGGCTCTGCCGTTGCTTCGCGTGGGAGGAAAGCAAACAGAGCTCGTGTGCTGAAGATCTTTTGCAATTTTTCAGTTCTCCCAATGACATGTGGGACCTACTGTTCAGTCCCTCCTTATCCCTTTCAAAATATCTCCCAAGTTTGAATATTGATGGAATTCAATTGGTGGGAGTTTAAATCTGAGAGACATTTGGACAATTGGGCAAGTTTCATCCAAATTCAAATATGCATTTGAATTCTTTGTTATTTAAGGTCAATTTTGGAAAATGGGTTGCAAATCATTTCCATAAATCATGAAACTTTGCACACCCCCTAGTTTGGACCCAAGGAATTCAAATATGAAATCTGATTTTTAATTTGGCTGCTGCAAATGAGATTTTTAGCACAACAGTTTTGAAATTCCTAGTGTTGCTCTCATTTGAATTTTGAGTTTGAACAAGTTGTTCCAAATCTGTTTTTGTTTTCTCTCACATATGGGAACTTCCCATCTTTGTTTTAGACCCCTCTTGGGTTCTATGTTTTCAAATAAACATTTGAACTTGTGTGAAGAAAACCCTCATGTGTGTTATCACATGTGGGGAAAAGTTTTAACCAGTACCAAATTTCATACATATGAAACCAACTTTTGCAAACAAGTGTTTCTTTGTATTCACATTTTTGGGACCTTTACACGGATTCATTCATATCATCCAAGTATGTTTCCAAGTATAATCTGCCCATATCACACATGAAACACACTATGTTGGTTAATTCTCCCGGTGGAGAGATGAGGACTAATATAGTATGTCCGAAAGTAAACCTTAAAATAAGGGGGGTTGACTTTCTTGCCAACCTTATTGTCTTAGATTCCCAAGGGATTGATATAATACTTGGAATGGATTGGTTAAGCAAGCACAACAGAGTAATCCAATGTGCTGAGAGGAGCGGGCAGTTGACAAATGAGCACGGTACTCGTATTGAGTTCGAGTCAGCCCAACCGGCAACCGAGAAGGCAGCGTTGAACCACGTCAAAGAAGCAACATTGGAAAGCATTCCGGTGGTTCAAAAATTTTCAGATGTGTTCCGGGAAGAACTTCTAGGTATGCCACCTGATCGGGACATTGAATTTGCCATTGATTTAGTACCTGGAACTGCACCTATAGCGAAGAGGCCATATAGGATGCCCATTAATAAACTAGTGGAACTTAAGAAGCAAATTGAGGAGCAGCTAGAAAAGGGTTTTATACGCCCAAGCTCGTCACCGTGAGGGGCCCCCGTGCTCTTCGTAGACAAGAAGGATGGGACCCAAAGGATGTGTGTGGATTATAGGTCTCTCAATGAGGTGACGATAAAGAATAAATACCCGCTGCCCCGTATAGAGGACCTGTTCGACCAAATGAAAGGTGCTTGAATTTTCTCCAAGATTGATCTTCGGTCGGGATACTTCCAGCTGAAGATTAAGCCCTCCGACATACCCAAGACTACATTTCGAACACGGTATGGTTCGTATGAATATACCGTTATGTCTTTTGGGTTAACGAATGCACCCGTATATTTTATGTACCTCATGAATAAGGTCTTCATGGAGTATTTGGACAAGTTCGTCGTGGTTTTCATCGATGATATCATGGTGTATTCAAAAAGCGAGGAAGAACATGTAGAACATTTGAGATTGACATTGCAGAAACTTCGAGAGCATCAATTGTATGCCAAGTTCAGCAAGTGTCATTTTTGGCTAAAGGAGATATCGTTCCTAGGCCACATCATCTCCGAGAGAGGAGTATCGGTTGATCCCCGAAAAGTGGGAGATGTTCTGAGGTGGAACCAACCGCAGAATGTGAGAGATATTCGGAGTTTCCTTGGGATGGCTGGATACTACCGACAATTCATCAAGGATTTCTCCAAAATAGCGAAGCCTATGACTGAATTGCTAATGAAGGGAAAAGCATTTCAGTGGACACCAGTGTGCCAAGAAAGCTTTGAGGAGCTCAAGAAAAGACTAACCACAGCCGGTTTTGGTATTGCCTGACGTGAGCAAGAGTTTTGATATATATTGTGACGCATCAAGACAAGGGCTTGGATGTGTGCTCATGCAAGAAGGACAAGTGGTAGCCTATGCATCGAGGCAACTAAAGAAACACGAGCTAAATTACCCCACACATGACTTGGAACTTGCAGCCGTGGTACATGCATTGAAGATTTGGATACATTATATCCTTGGCCACCGATGTGAGATCTATACGGATCACAAAAGCCTCAAGTATAGATTCACGCAAATGGATCTGGATTTGAGGCAACGTCGATGGTTGGAACTCATCAAGGATTATGATGTTGGAATCAATTATCACCCCGGAAAGGCCAATGTAGTAGCTGATGCGTTGAGCCGAAAGGGAGCATGTCACCAACTCACGGTTTGGGAGCTACCGCCCGAGCTGCGCAAGGAGTTCGAACGGTTACATCTTGGGTTCTTGAACGAGATGGAAGTGATAGAACTCAACTCTTCGCTGGAACAAGATATATGAGATGGCCAAGCAACGGATGAGGAAATCAAGGAAATCAAGGAAAGAATCCGACAAGGCATAGAAAAGGATTTCAAGGAAGACGAAAAGGGCGCACTTTGGTTAGGGAAAAGTATTTGTGTGCCTAACGTGAAGCACATCCGCGACACGATATTAAAGGAGGCACATGACTCACCTTATTCCATACATCCCGGCTGTACAAAGATGTACAAGGACCTGAAAACTTGCTATTGGTGAGATGGTATGAAAAGGAACATAGCTGAATATGTTGCCTTATGCGACACGTGCCAACGGGTGAAGGCTGAACATCAAAGACCCGCTGGACTGTTGCAGCCATTGAAAGTACCCGAGTGGAAGTGGGAAGACATCAGCATGGATTTTAGTGTCGGATTGCCACGTACTCGGACGGGTTACGACTCCATTTGGATTATTGTGGACCGATTGACGAAAACAGCCCATTTCCTTCCGGTTAGAACCACGTACCGCGTCGCAGAACTAGCCGAGCTGTATATGGAGCAAATCGTGTGTCGCCATGGAGTTCCGAAGAGGATAGTTTCAGATCGGGGTTCTCAATTTACCTCTAGGTTCTGGAAGAAGCTGCATGAAGCCATGGGTACATGGCTGAATTTCAGCTCCGCTTATCACCCGCAAACTGACGGGCAAACTGAAAGGACAAATCAAATTTTGGAAGACATGTTGAGGGCTTGCGCCTTGAAACATGGGCGCAGTTGGGATAGGAGCTTGCCGTATGCTGAATTCTCATACAACAACAGCTATCAAGCAAGCTTGAAGATGTCACCTTTCGAAGCATTGTATGGTAGACAGTGTAGAACGCCATTCTGGAATGAGACCGGAGAGAGTCAAGTGTTTGGACCCAAAGTGCTGCAAGACGCCAAAAAGCAAGTCCAAACGATACGAGAAAATTTGAAGGCTGCTCAGTCATGACAAAAGGTTATGCGGACAATAGGCGAAGAAGATTGGCCTTCGAAGTAGGAGACTTCGTGTACCTTAAGGTATCACCTATCCGAGGCCAACGACGGTTTAACGTCAAGGGCAAGTTAGCACCTCGCTACATCAGGCCATTTAATATTTTGGGCAGGCGAGGAGAAGTAGCCTATCAACTAGAGCTGCCAATGCACCTCTCCGACGTACATGACGTGTTTCACGTATCCCAACTCAAGAAGTGCTTAAGAGTACCGGAAGAACAAGTACCGATGGATGAGCTCGAGCTTCAAGAGGATCTGACCTACGTGGAGCACCCCGTCCAAATTTTGGACGTGAAGGAAAAGGTCACGAGGAACAAAGTGATCCGTTGGTGCAAGGTACAGTGAATCCATCACACGGAAGCCGAAACTACATGGGAGCATGAGGAAGACCTCAAGGCAGAATTCCCTCATCTATTCTCTACTCTATCGAATCTCCGAGGGCGAGATTCAGTTTAAGGGGGGTAGGTTTGTAACACCCTCAAATTTATTTCCATGCATTGCATACATTTTTCATATAGAGAAACATTATAAAAGAAGTAGAAATGGAAGAAGGAACCATAGAAATGGAGAAAAAATCATAAAAATGGTGGGTAATGGGAAAAAGATAGCTGAAACGAGCCAATTTCAATTTGCCGAAGTGCGCTTTTGACACTTCCCCGGGCCACTGGACACGTGGCGCCTTCGGAGCTCACCCCTGCGGAAGGGGTGAGGTCCGGCCTCTCTGGACACGTGGCGCCTTCGGAGCTTGCCGCTGAGGAGAGGGAAGGTCCGGCACCTCTGGACACGTGGCACCCTCGGAGCTCACATCTGAGGAAAATGTAGGTCCGGCACCGCTGGACACGTGGCGCCCTCGGAGCTCGCCTCTGAGGAGAGGGGAGGTCCGGCACCACTGGACACGTGGCACCCTCAGAGCTCGCCTCTGAGGAGAAGGTTTTCCGGCCCTGCTGGACACGTGGCACCCTCGGAGCTCGCCTCTAAGGAGAAGGGAGGTCCGGCCCCACTGGACACGTGGCACCCTCAGAGCTCGCCTCTGAGGAAAAGGGAGGCCCAGCCCCGCTGGACACGTGGCGCTCTCGGAGCTTGCCTCTGATGAGAGGGGATGCCCGGTCCCGCTGGACACGCGGCACCCTCGGAGCTCGCCTCTGAGAAGAGGGGAGGCCCGGCCCTGCTGGACACGTGGCGCCCTCGGAGCTCGCCTCTGGAGAGGGGAGGCCCGGCCCCCGCTGGACACATGGCACTCTCGGAGCTCGCCCCTGTGGAGGGGGCGAGGCCCGGCTCCGCTGGCCGCGTGGCAGGCCCGGAGCTCGCCTCTGAGGAGGAGGGTGGCCCGGCTCCGCTGGGCACGTGGCGCTTTCAGAGCTCACCCCTGCGGAGGGGGCAAGGTACCTAGGCGGTTTTTCTACTGTGCGCAGGGGTACCAGGTACTAAGGGTACCGACATAATTTCCCCAAATTTTCTCCACATTGCTGCCGCACCTAACTGAAAGGATAAGTTTGTTGAGGTCCAAAATTGAGTAGGACTCTTATTTGAGCTCCAATTGGAGTAGGACTCCTCTTTTTCCACTTATAAATAGAACCCAAAGCCCCCCCTTTTGGCCGTAACCCCTTTTCCTTTTTCTTCCTCCCAAGTCGGCGACTTGGAGGCCCTAGCCCCCAACTCGCCGAGTTAAACCCCCCCTAGCCGGAGTTCAGTCGCCGGTGAGCCCCCGCTGCTGTCATTGCTAGGAGGAAGACCCTGCCACCAAAAGGGAAGTGAGGTAGGTCTTCATTACCCATCTTACAACGTCGTCGCTGTTTCTACGCATCCGTTTTCTTCGCTCCCTTTGAACTGAAACTTTTTTGTGTGGACAGATCACGTTTTGATCGGTTTTTGACGGTGGGATTGATCTAGATCTTCAGTAAAGATCATCACCACGTCCACACTTGATCCCTACACCCTTGTTCATCATAAAACCCCATGAAAGCCCATTAAAACATGCAAGAACACGTACAAACTGGTTTAATAAAACAGCACCATAGGATTTGCATTCATCTACACCATTGCATCTTGAGTAAAGTTTGTGCATGATGTTTGATTGCTGTAAATTTTGTATGTGCGTGGTCGTGAGTAAAAGGACAAGCTCAGGAATCCATCTACGAAGAACTAAAGCACCAAGACTTCGAGACGCTCGGACAACAAGAACCACGGGAGCAAGGCAAGTGCCCCTTGACCATATTGATCCCATGTTTTGAAACTGTTTTGTTTGTGAAAACGTGTCTGCTTGAGTCAACTTGATGGGACACCCTTTTATAGGAGTTTACGAGTTTTGTTAACCATCCTTGTCGGCGGGAAAGTTGATGAGTCGGGTACGGTCGTTTTTGCCTTTTTGCTTCGCTTAATATACGGGATACGGGAAGTTGAATTAAAACAAGTCTAGCTACTGCACTCATATGAATAATGATGATGAGAACTTGATGATGTTAATGAGTATGGAATCGGGGGAGATCTAGGCAAGCTTGATTTGTGGATGTTGCTGAATGAGATGGTGGTTTACTTGCCGTAGATCTAAGGACCGGTTCATGCCAGCACATGTCAGGAAAACAGTGCCACCACAAGGCCAAATATGGTTGCGGCTTAGCTGACTAATTAGGTGTGTTGCTAGCTTGTTATAGACCGTGGATGGCGCGGGGAATGGGAGTCGAGAGAGGACCGCCCTGGGAACTGCATGGCACAAGAGGGGGCCGTGGGTGGGAGAATGGTGATTTGAGCCTGCCGGTGAAACCTCAGTGAGTCCATACATCTAGTAGCCCCTTTGTAAAGGCTATTTTGTGACCTCTTGGCCATACACCGACGGTTATGTACTGGTATAATGGAGGTTCTGCAGTCGCCGACGGGTGACGAAATCACAAACTTATGGGTAAAGTGGTGCCATCTCTGCAGAGTGTAAAACTATCATGATAGCCGTGCTTACGGTCACAAGCACTTGGCCAACTCACATGATTAGAAGGGAAAACTTGGGATAGATGTTTGGTATGGTTATGTTATGGTCATTGGGATTGGTTTTGGGACTGTTTTGAGTCATGAAAATAAGTTTGGCTTCGGTTATATGAATATGAGATGGTTATGAATGTTTATGAGTATGAGATGAACTTGAGAAAGATTATTGGCTGGTTGAGACTTGAGAAAAGGGTGAATTATGATGGAGAAAATGATGTTCAATTACTTGGTCATGTCAGGATAAATATCACTTAGAAATAGTTGCTGTTTTTATTATGTTGTGAAATAAAATTTGCTTGCTGCAATGAGCCCTTTTTATTCCTACCTTGTTGTAAGCAACATGTCATACTTTTCCCGCACTTGCTGAGTACGACATGTACTCACCCTTGCATTATCACATAAACATCAGCAACAGCAGATGTCACAGCTGGTTTCTCCGAAGAACAACCGAGTGAATATCACATGTATGCCAGGATCATTTTCTCATACATGTGATGACAATTAGTGAATCATCATTTCTTACAAGCAAGGTGTCGAATATAAATAAGTCTTACATAGCATACGTCTCGATGGATGATAATAAGTTCATAATATGTAAATAAAACAGCAGCGGAAATATTATTCTTGTGGGCTCCGTCACAGGCGTTGCCCGGGGGCTCCATGAACCTAGAATCCTTCTTCGGGTCCGAAGTCTTGGTCATTAAACACCACATCATCCCCTTGACCTGAGCAGCAATTTAAACCAACAAAGATGTAAGGTTGAGTACCGTTGGTACTCAGCAAGTGTGGGAAAGTTATGTCATGCATGGCTAGAGCAAAGAGAGGTTGAACTCATGGTTAAAGAACTACGCAATTAATACCTATCACCTTAGCTTATTAAGCACCTACATTACTACATAGGTGAAAAGGTCCCAAACTCCCAACCCATCATCATAATCAAATAACCCTAACATCATCTCCAATGTTAAGCTCCCCGCTTAACATCCTCAACTTCCAAAGCCATCCATCCTCTAATCATGAATAAGTCCAAGCCGCTCTTGACCGTGAGCACGGCTGTCATGACAGTTTTGACTCTGCAGAGTTTGCACCACTGTACCCACATGTAGGGATTTGATCCCCCGTTGCTGGGTGGACTAAAAGAACCTCCATTATGCCAGTGGTCACGAACCACATTCACACTTCCCAGGTGTGTAGCCAGGAGATCACTACGAAGCCTTTACAAAGGGATTCCCGACGAGCATGGGCCCACTGAGGTTTCACCCCTAACAGCATACAAGAGGCTCCAACCCCGCTGCAGTGGCCCCCTCTTGAGCCTTGCGGTTCATATGGTAGTCCAGCTGACACCTACTACCCGCACCATCCAACACACCCATACTACGCCGGGGATACACCTAATTAATTGGCCAAGCTGCCCCATCTCAGCATGTGGTTGGCACGGTAAAGCCAGGTTACATGCTCCATGAACCGGTCCTTAGGATCCAGGCAAGTACTAAACACAAACCCGAGTCTCGTGCACCCAGCACCAACCAAAACATCCAACTTGCCTTGATCCCTACCTCTACATAACTCATAATATCTCATTCAAAAATAAGGTCAACAAGTTGATGATATCACATCCCACTTATCCCATTCTAAGCATGGCTAAGCATAAGTAATATGAATGAATGACATAATAAAGCAAATCCCAACCCAAGCTACAAGGAAAACAAGGTAATGCAATTCTAGGGAAACTTCCTAGCATGGGTTTCATATTTCAATTGACAATGCAAATAATTCTATCTACACATCCTAGCATAGGATCAAAGTGGTCAAGGACACTTGCCTTCTTCCTGCTGCTCTGGGAATGGCTAGTCCTGATCTTGGAAAGGAAGAACTTGCTCTGGAGCAGGTTCTACTCATACCATCACACATAGCAAAAGAAAACAACAATCCATAAGACATAGTTCACACCTTCACTTCATACAAACCACACATTCATTTATGAAAGTCATTCACATTTCTATGTGTTGTGGTTACTCTATGTGTGTTGATTTTGGGCTTACATGCACTTTTAAACATGTGCATATGATTTCTAACTTTTGTATGCAGATTTATGTTTGTACACTTTATATGAATTTCCAATTTAAACAAATTTCTTATATTCAATTAATACACATCTTAGCTACCAAGTATGCATGGAAGGTATTTTCCTACTCCAAATGGGTTTTCAGATCTTCTACCAAATCCTAAACTGAAATCTTTGGGTTTTGGAGATTTCATTTATCATTTTCTAGTTATGCATACCTATTTTCCTATATTTTAAGATTTATTTTTTATACCTAATTGTGAACTTTATTATGAAAATAGTAATACACATCATCTAAACAGAATAGTTCTGATCTAAAATAGTAAATAATATATTTTTGAACTCCTCCTCTGATGTGAACTATTTTACATTTATTTTACAAATTTTCGGAATTATTTCCTAGCCTAAAATGTGTTTCTAGATCAAATTAACATGAACACACCCAAACAGATTTCATCTCAGCCTAAAATTTATTTTTAGCTCATTCTAAAGTTTTCCAATTGTTAGTGGAGTTTAAACTTGAATTTACAATGTGTGTGCCTCACCCTTTTAAATTTAAATCTTAATTACATATTCAAATTCCTAAATTTAATATTATATAAGGTTAAAAAGTAAACTCACCACACTACAGGGTCTATTATATTATTTCATAAATTTCCAGGGGTCTATCTACATATAACAGAGGGGTTTTCCTAATTTTTATTAAGTCCAGGGGCTAAAACTGATTTTTAATTGAATTTACATGAATTTCTGAAGTTCCAGGGGCTAGATCAGAAGTTTCCGGGGCTAGCTCGTATTTTTCGAGATCCCCAGTGGGTAGCGCGTAAGAATCCCGGCCTTTATAACGTGGGGCTGACGTGGACCGTCCGATTTAAAACAGATGGCTGAGATTATAACGTCGAACCGGTACGCGGGGATTTAAATTCTACCGTGCGATTTAAAATAGACGGCGCACAAGCGGCCACGTCGCTATGATCGAGCGCGGGCGGCGATGCCCAGCGGCGCGCGGCGGCGGGAGGCGGCGATCTCGCCCGAAAACTTCGGATCTTCATCAATTCTTCCTAAAACTGGGATTTCATGGCATAGATCGGTAGAGGGGAGGTCGGGGATCTCACCTCGGGGGTTTTCTTGAGCTCGGAGGTCCTGGAAGGCGGTCGGCGACGAGGTCCGAGGTAAATTCACGGCGATGCTCGTCGGCGCTGTGTTTGAAGCGCAAACCCCTGAGTTTTCTGCACCTGCGTGATTCCGCGGAGGCGGTGGATCAAGATCAGCGTGTTAGATCAGAAATCCCGAGCGAAGATCGAGCGAAATTGGCCGGAGAAACTCGGGTTCTCACCGGAAGGAAAATCGGCTGATCAAGGGTGCAAATCGGGACGATGTCGGTGTTTATATAGCCGGGGGAGGGCGGCATTCGGTTGTGATCGAGTTTGCGTCGTCCAGAACCGAAATTCGGCTGGGATACATGAGTATCCGGGGTGGTTTTGATTCGGGGGAGAGAGAGGAGTCCGGGTCGGCCGAGCGCGCGCTCGAGGAGGAAGAAGATGGCGGGCCCCACGTGTCAGTGAGAAAGAGGGGGGCGCGCGGCTGCGGGCTGGCGCGGGGTTGAGTGGGCCGGCTGGTGGGTTTCAGCCCACTGGCCAGGGAGTTTGTTTGTTTTTTCTTTTTCTTTTCTGTTTTGAGATTAATTTGAATTCCAATTTGAATTTGAATTTCTGTACCACATGCAATACGTCCAAAAAATTTTTAAATTCCCCTCTTAACAAGTTTTGGGGTGTTACAGGTCTACCCCCCTTAAAAGAAATCTCGTCCTCGAGATTGGTGGTTCTAAGAAAACAATTCCGGAAACTGTGCCTTAAGTTCATCTTCTCGCTCCCATGTGGCTTCCTCTTCCGAGTGATGCTTCCACTGCACCTTGCACATCCGGATTCTTTTATTTCTTTTGAGGCGTTCCATTGTCTCCAAAATCTTGGATGGTTGCTCGGCATAAGACAGATCCTCAGCTACGTCAACCTCATTCATGGGTAACATCTCTTCAGGTGTTCTCAGACATTTCTTGAGCTGTGACACATGGAATACGTCGTGCACATCCGATAGGCGAGCCGACAGTTCTAATTGATATGCCACTTCGCCTTTCCTCTCCAGAACTTGAAAGGGTCCAATGTATCGAGGCGATAGCTTCCCTTTCACCTTGAACCAGCGAAGTCCTCGGATAGGGGACACCTTGAGGTAGACATAGTCCCCCACGTTGAAAACGAGCTCTCTTCTCCGTACATCGGCATAGCTCTTTTGTCGTGTTTGTGCTATCCTCAAGTTGTTGCGGATTTCCCTCACTTTCGCCTCGGCTTCTTGTAGTACCTCGAGTCCAAACACTTTACTTTCCCCTGTTTGGTTCCAAAATAGTGGAGTTCTGCACTTCCTCCCATACAAAGCCTCAAAGGGTGACATCTTCATACTAGCCTGATAACTGTTGTTATAGGAGAACTCCGCATACGGTAAGTTCTTATCCCAACTCCGATTGTTTTTGAGTGCACACGCTCTCAGCATATCCTCAAGGATCTGATTGGTTCTTTTCGTCTGCCCGTCAGTTTGGGGATGATAGGCTGAACTAAAGTTCAGATGGGTTCCCATGGTTTCATGCAGCTTCTGCCAGAACCATGAGGTGAACTGTGTCCCTCGATCCGACACTATCTTCTTTGGCACTCCATGGTAACACACGATCCTTGACATGTACAACTCCGCCAATTTGGATCCACTGTAGCTTTCTTTCACGGGGATGAAATGAGCTACCTTGGTTAGCCTGTCGATGATGACCCATATTGAATCGTATCCTGATTGGGTCCAAGGCAATCCCACTATGAAATCCATACCGATTTCTTCCCATTTCCATTCAGGCACTTTGAGTGGTTGCAATAATCCCGGGGGTCGTTGATGTTCCGCTTTCACCAACTGACATGTGCCACATAAGGCAACATGTTCCGCGACATCTCGCTTCATGCCATACCACCAATACCTGCTCTTGAGGTCCTGGTACATCTTCGTACTCCCAGGATGAATGGAATAGTCGGAATCGTGAGCTTCCTTCAAAAGCAATTCACAGATCTCCTTTACTTCAGGCACATAGATTCTTTTCCCGTGCCACACCGTACCTTGTTCATCCTCTCTGAAACCAGGGACTTTATTTTCCTTTTGAGTTGTCTGATTTCTTGTATTTTCTCGTCATTCTTTTGACCATCGCGTATGTCTTGCTCTAGTGTGGAGTCCACTTCCATGGCGATGGCTTCACCACTATTCACCAGGCATAGATTTAGTCTTATAACATCATCCTTCAATTCTGCAGGCATGTCCTTCAAGCTCAACCTATTGACCTGCACTTTCTAGCTTAAAGCATCCGTCACGACATTCGCTTTCCCAGGATGATAGTTGATTCCCACATCAAAGTCGTTAATTAGCTCTAACCATCTCCTTTGTCTGAGGTTGAGATCTGGCTGTGTGAAAATGTACTTTAAACTCTTATGATCCGTATATATCTCTATCCTCTTCCCCATCAAGTAGTGCCGCCAAATTTTCAACGCGTGTACCACTGCGGCTAGTTCTAGGTCATGTGTAGGATAGTTCTTCTCGTGTTCCCGGAGCTGTCGGGATGCATAAGCCACGACATGCCCTTCTTGCATGAGAACACATCCCAACCCATTTCCAGAGGCATCGCAGTACACCGAAAAGTTCTTCTGCATATCTGGCATAACTAGCACTGGGGCTGTTCTCAATCTTTTCTTTAGCTCCTGAAAACTCGTCTCGCACTGTGGCGTCCATGTGAATGTGATTCCCTTTTCCAACAGTTTGGTGATGGGTCTCGAGATCTTGGAGAACCCCTCAATGAACCGTCGATAGTATCTAGCCAATCCCAAGAAGCTTCGAACGTCCCCGACATTCTCAGGGGTCTTCCACTTCTGTATATCCTCGATCTTGGCGGGATCTACGGAGATTCCTCCCTCCGAGATTATATGTCCTAAGAAGGGAACTCTCTTCAGCCAAAACTCACACTTGCTCAACTTGGCATATAGTTGGTGTTCCCTCAGCTTCTGCAACACCAACCTTAGATGTTTCTCATGTTCCTCTTCATCTTTGGAGAAGATGAGAATGTCATCTATGAAAACCACCACAAATTTGTCCAGATATTCCATGAATACCTTGTTCATGAGATACATGAAGTATGCCAGGGCATTAGTTAGCCCAAAAGGCATGACGGTGTATTCATACAGTCCGTACCGAGATACGAAAGCTATCTTTGGAATATCAGTTTGCCTTATCTTAAGTTGGTGGTGTCCCGACCTGAGATCAATTTTCGAGAACACACAAGCTCCCCTCAACTGATCAAACAAGTCTTCAATGCGGGGTAATGGGTACTTGTTCTTGATGGTTACTTCATTCAAGGAACGGTAGTCTACGCATAACCTTTGGGTTCCGTCCTTTATAGGCACAAATATCACTGGAGCTCCCCATAGTGAGGAACTAGGACGAATATACCCCTACTCCATCAATTCTCTTAAATGATCCTTGAGTTCTCCCAGCTGCTTGGAGTCCATACGATAAGGTCTCTTGTATATCGGAGCTGTTCCAGGCACTAGCTCAATCGCGAATTCCACTTCACGATCGGGAGGCATACCTGGCAACTCCTCCGGAAAAACGTCTGGATATTCTCTGATAATCCTGATCTCCTCCACTTTCACCTCAACTTGATTTAGTTTAATGTCCCTCCTAGGCTCTTGTATTGTTATAAACTTTACTCTTGTGCCATTAGGGTGGGTTAGTTCCACCGTTCTGGTCGAACAATGGATGATTCCCTTATGTTTGGTCAACCAATCCATGCCCAAAATAATATCTAGCCCTTGCGAATCTATTACTATGAGGTTGGCAGTAAATACCACCCCATTAATGTCTAGACTCACCTTGGGACACACTTGTCTTGTCCTTATTTCTCCACCTGGAGAGTTTACTGCTAGCATATGGTTTATTTGTGTTGTTGCTAGGTCATGCTTCTTAACAAACCCTTGAGCAATGAACGAGTGGGTAGCACCAGAATCAAACAGCAGGGTTGCAATGTGTAAATTGGCCGGGAACTTACTGACTACCACGTCGGGTGCCTCTTGTGCCTCCTCCATGGTGACGTGGTTCACCCGTCCTCGCATTACATTCTGCTGTTGCGGCTCCACGGGCTTCTTCTTTGGGCACTTATGGGCGTAGTGCCCCACTTCACCACAGTTAAAGCATTGCACCCCAACCTTAGGTGCCTGGCCTTTGTTGTCTTGGGGTTGGTTTGGGGGTCCTTGTACTGCTGGTCGAGGTGGATATGTAGGGCAAGGCTGCTGTCCAAACTGACGCTGTGGTGGTGCTGGTGCTGCCGGAGGCCTGAAGTTCGGGTTGTACCCTCTTGGTGCTTAGTAGGGTACCACAGCACGGCTCATCTGCCCTGCGGGTTGCTGCATCAGACGTGGGCGGGTGTTGCTACCCGAGGCTTGGTGTGACCACCCGTCCTTCCTCTTGTTTTCATTTTCCAAGGCCTTCAGCTTCCTTTCTACAACAAATGCTCTGTCCACCATCTTTTGGAAGCTTTCATACTCGTTGGAGGACATTGCACACTGCATTTCTGTGGTAAGTCCTTCCACGAAACAATCCTGTTTCTGCTCATCAGTCTCTATGTCCCGTGGGGCATAACGGGAGAGTTGAGTGAATTTAGTGAGGTATTCCCTCACGGTCATGTTTCCTTGCTGCAATCCCAAGAACTCCTTCCTCTTGTTTTTGAGTTCACCCCTGGGTATGTAATGGTTGCGGAAGCTACGCTTGAACTCTTCCCAAGTGATATTCTCAGGGTCATGATGCGCGGCCACGTAAGCGGTCCACCAATCAGCAGCAGGTCCATGCAATTGGTGAGAGGCAAACAGCACCCTCTCATACCCTTGGCATTGTATAATCCTCATCTTGCTCTCAATGGTCTTTAGCCAATCATCTGCCTCCAAGGGTTCAGCAGCACTTGCAAACTTTGGAGGTTGAGTTCCTAGAAACTCACTCAACCTTGGTTGGCGTGGCGCATCTTGTGGAGGTGGTGCTTGGTGCAAGTTGGCCACCACTTGAGTCAGGTTCTGGATGAGCTGATTTTGATTCTCAAGCATTTAGTGGATGGGATCAACTCCTTCACGACGACCACCCCTGCTTGGCCTCCAGAAAGATGAGGGTTGCCGGCCTCATCGTTGTTGTTGGCGGGGTTGGCACCACGGCCCTCTCCTCTTCCGGCCATCTATCATGATTAACCAGATGTTAATTTAAAGCATTACGTATTAACTCACCAGTTTTTGCTTGTTTATACTTTAAGATTTTGAGAACTTATTTCATTTATATTTTCTGAAGATTTCATGTCTTACGTGAACATAAATGCACTCTTAATTCATATGGGTTCACACACCGAAGCAAAACAACCTGAAGACAAGGTTGTGGACAAACGCCCATGGCTTCCACAACTCACGTCACACACCAAGCATTAATACACCATTAACTAAGGTAACGACTCGACTACTCGATATCCTGCTAAACTAAGGGAAGGACTCTACACTACTCGTATCACTGAGCTGGCTCCTCGGGATCTTCCTCATTATTGCGGCTGCCTTCTGACTCCGCATTGGGTGGGGAGGCCGCTGGTGGAGAAGTGCGACGACGCCTGATCGCCCGGCGATCTGGGGAGTCACGAGTCCATGTGTCATTCACGGTGACAAACAGTTCATTCCCATCTCCTCTTTCTCTCGCCCTCAAGCAGGCTCGAAGCAACGCCTCGGTTTCCTTCAGTGTGTCACAAACATCCTGAAGCTCCTGTTGACACTCCTGCAATTGAGTGATGAGCATAGCAGCATCCTCCAAGCACAAGTCCATATGCTCATGGGAAGTCCCCTGCTGCACTGGTGGGTACTTGTACTCCGTTGTACCACTCTCGCGCTGGAGGACATACATGTACTCAGTCCTGTCCAGGTGACGACGATAGATGTGACTCTGACAGGTGATTACCTCCCAGGTGACATCCTTCTCCGCATCGACCTGTGTCGCTCGACAAGCTGGAGAGCGGTGGATCTTGAGCAGCTGATTTTCGTGGATAATCCTCATCTCTGAACTCCATTCTTCCCTCTTCTCACGGATGGTCCTGGTGGAGCTATAGTGTATGATTAGCTTGCCTGTATTGCCAGCTGCTTGGAGCATGCGTCGAAGACGGCGCAACAAGCCTCCTACTGCCAATCCGTAGGAGAGATATGTCACCGGCTGATTCTCCTCTCTTAGGGCAAGGGCAACTACAGGAACTCTCCCTCTGGTGGACTTGCGGGCGGTGCGGATCATGCGAACCACCTAAAACATAAAGCATTTAAAATTAAGTTAGATAAGAGTTTAAACAAAAATCCTATTTTGAATAAAAGATAGGGGAAGATGAATAAAGTGGCCCATTAAATAACACTTTTCAACCCACACCTTTGTAAAATAGTTTTTAAGAAAATAGGGTCCCTAACTACGTCCATTTCTACCTAGGTCCATGTTCCTACGGGCAACCTTGGCTCTGATACCACTTCTGTCACACCCGGTTTCTCCGAAGAACAACCGAGTGAATATCACATGTATGCCAGGATCATTTTCTCATACATGTGATGACAACTAGTGAAGCATCATTTATTACAAGCCAGGTGTCGAATATAAAAAAGTCTTACATAGCATACGTCTCGATGGACGATAATAAGTTCATGACATGTAAATAAAGCAGCAGCGGAAATATTATTCTTGTGGGCTCCGTCACAGGCGTTGCCCGGGGGACTCCATGAAATTAGAATCCTTCTTCGGGTCCGAAGTCTTGGTCATTGAACACCACATCATCCCCTTGACCTAAGCAGCAATTTAAACCAACAAATATGCAAGTTTGAGTACCGTTGGTACTCAGCAAGTGTGGGAAGTTATGTCATGCATGGCTAGAGCAAGGAGAGGTTGAACTCATGGTTAAAGCACTACACAACTATTACCTATCACCTTAGCTTATTAAGCACCTACATTACTACACAGGTGAAATGGATCCCAATCTCCCAACCCGTTATCAATATCAAGTAACCATAACATCATTTCCAATGTTAAGCTCCCCGCTTAACAGCCACAACTTACAAAGTCATCATCCTCTAATCATGAATAAGTCCAAGCCGCTCTTGACCGTGAGCACGGCTGTCATGAAAGTTTTGACTCTGCAGAGTTTGCACCACTGTACCCACATGTAGTGATTTCATCCCCCGTTGCCGGGTGGACTAAAAGAACCTCCATTATGCCAGTGGCCGCGAACCACATTCACACTTCCCAGGTGTGTAGCCAGGAGATCACTACGAAGCCTTTACAAAGGGATTCCGACGAGCGTGGGCCCACTGAGGTTTCACCCCTAACAGCATACAAGAGGCTCCAACCCCGCTGCAGTGGCCCCCTCTTGAGCCTTGCGGTTCATATGGTAGTCCAGCTGACACGTATTCCCCGCACCATCCAACACACCCATACTACGCCGGGGATACACCTAATTAATTGGCCAAGCTGCCCCATCTCAGCATGTGGTTGGCACGGTAAAGCCAGGTTACATGCTCCATGAACCGGTCCTTAGGATCCAGGCAAGTACTAAACACAAACCCGAGTCTCGTGCACCCAGAACCAACCAAATCATCCAACTTGCCTTGATCCCTACCTCTACATAACTCATAATATCTCATTCAAGAGTAAGGTAAATAAATTGATGATCTCATATCCCAATTATCCCATTCTAAGCATGGTTAAGCATAAGCATATAAATAAATGACATGATAAAATAAATCCTAACCCAAGCTACAAGGAAACAAGGTAATGCAATTATAGGAAACTTCCTAGCATGGGTTTCATATTTCAATTGACAATGCAAATAATTCTATCTACACAACCTAGCATAGGATCAAAGTGGTCAAGGACACTTGCCTTCTTCCTGCTGCTCTGGGAATGGAAAGTCCTGGTCTTGGAAGGGGAGAACTTGCTCTGGGGCAGGTTCTACTCATGCCAATACACATAGCAAAAGAAAACACAATCCATAAGACATAGTTCACACTTTCACTTCATGCAAACCACACATACATACCTATGAAAGTCATTCACATTTCTAAGTGTTGGGGTTACTCTACATGTGTTGATTTTTGGCCTACATGCACTTTTAAACATATGTATATGATTTCTAACTTTTGTATTCAGATTTTTATTTTGCACACTATATATGAATTTCCAATTTAAACAAATTCTTTATATTCAATTAATACACTCTTTAGCTACCAAGTTTGCATGGAAGGTAATTTCCTACTCCATGTGGGTTTTCAGATCTTCTACCAAATCCTAAATTGAAGTCTTTTGATTTGGGACTTCATTTATCATTTTTTAATTATGCATATCCATTTTCCTATATTTTTCAGATTTACTTTCTATGCTTAAAAGTGAGTTTTAATATTAAATAGTAGGGCATATCATCTAAACAGAATAGGTTCTGATCTAAAATATTAAATAATATATTTTTGAACTTCTCCTCTGATGTGAACTAATTTAAATTTATTTTACCAATTTTCAGAATTATTTCCTAACCTAAAAATGTGTCCCTATAACTAATAAATGTGAACAATCAATTAGACAGATTCATTTCAGCTTAAAATCTATTTTTAAATCATTCTAAAATTTTCCAAGTGCTAGGAGAGTTTAAATTTTAATTTACAATGTGTTTGCCTCACCTTTTAAATTTAAATCCTAATCACATATTCAAATTTCTGAATTTAATATCATATAGGGTCAAAAAGGTAAATCCACCCTACTTCAGGGTCTAATTTATTATTTCATAAATTTCCAGGGGTCTAACTACACATAATAGAGGGGTTTTCCTAATGTTTATTAAGTCCAGGGGCTAAAACTGATTTTTAAATGAATTTACATGAATTTCTGAAGTTCCAGGGGCTAGATCAGAAGTTTCCGGGGCTAGCTCGTGTTTTCCGAGATCCCTAGGGGGTAGCGCGTAAGAATCCCGGCCTTTATAATGCGGGGTCGACGTGGACCGTCTGATTTAAAACAGATGGCTGAGATTACAACGCGAAGCGGTACGGGTTAGATCTAATAGGAACCACACGATTTAAAATGGACGGGCCTCAGGGGGTCACGTCGCCCTGGCCGTGCGCGGGCGGCGTTGCCCAGCGGCACGCGGCGGCGGGAGGCGGCGATCTCGCCGGAGAACTTCGGGTCTTCGTCTATACCTCCTAAAACTGGGATTTCATGGCATAGAACGGTAGAGGGGAGGTCGGGGATCTCACCTCGGGGTTTTTCTTGAGCTCGGAGGTCCTGGAAGACGGTCGGCGGTGAGGTCCGAGATGAAATAGCGGCGGTGCTCGCCGGAGCTGCGTCTAGGGTGCAAAACACCGAGTTTTCTGCACCTGCGTGATTCCCCGGAGGTGGTGGAACATGACCGGCGCGTTAGATCAGAAAACCCGAGCAAGGATCGAGAGAAAACGGTGATCGGAGCTTCGGTTCTCACCGGAGAGAAAATTGGAGTGAGCTGGGGAATTCGGCGAGTTTCGGTGCAGGAATTTCACGAGGGGAGGCGGCTGAGGATCGACTGGGTTATATAGCAGCGTCCGGGGCCGAAGGTCGGGCTGTTGGCGCGGTTTTTCGGAGGTTGTTTGGATTCGGGAGAGAGAAGAGTCCCGGGTCGGCCGACCGCGCGAGAGGTGGGGGATGACATGCGGGCCCCGCGTGTCAGTGAGAGGAAGAGAGGGGCGCGCGGCTGTGGGCTGGCGCGGGGAAATGGTGGGCCGGCTGGTGGGTTTCGGCCCACTGGCCGGTTGGGTTTTCTTTTTCTTTTTCCTTTTCTTTTCTGTTTTGATTTGAATTTGAATTCCAATTTGAATTTGAATTTCTGCACCACATGCAATACGTCCAAAAAATTTTAAATTCCCCTCTTAACAGAATTTTGGGGTGTTACAGCTCTACCCCCCTTAAAAGAAATCTCGTCCTCGAGATTGGTGGTTTTAAGAAAACAATTCCGAAAACTGTGCCTGAAGCTTGTCTTCTCAATCCCATGTGGCTTCCTCTTCAGAGTGATGCTTCCACTGCACCTTGCACATCCGGACTCTTTTATTTCTTGTGAGGCATTCCATCGTCTCCAAAACCTTGACCGGTTGCTCGGCATAAGACAGATCCTCTCCTACGTCAACCTCATTCATGGGTAACATCTCTTCAGGCGTCCCCAGACATTTCTTGAGCTATGACACATGGAATACATCGTGCACATCCGATAAGCGAGCCGGTAGTTCTAGTTGATATGCCACTTCGCCTTTCCTCTCCAGAACCTGAAAGGGTCCGATGTATCGAGGTGACAACTTCCCTTTCACCTTGAACCGACGAAGTTCTCGGATAGGTGACACCTTGAGATAAACATAGTCTTCCACATTGAAAACGAGCTCTCTTCTCCGTACATCGGCATAGCTCGTTTGTCGTGTCTGTGCTATCCTCAAGTTGTTGCAGATTTCCCTCATTTCCGCCTCGGCTTCTTGTAGTACCTCGGGCCCAAACACTTTACTTTCCCCCGTTTGGTTCCAAAATAGGGGAGTTCTGCACTTCCTCACATACAAAGCCTCAAATGGTGACATCTTCATACTAGCCCCATAGCTGTTGTTATAGGAGAACTCCGCATACGGTAAGTTCTTATCCCAACTCCTGTTGTTCTTGAGCGCACACGCTCTCAACATATCCTCAAGGATCTGATTGGTTCTTTCCGTCTGTCCATCAGTCTGGGGATGATAGGCAGAACTGAAATTCAGATGAGTTCCCATGGTTTCATGCAACTTCTGCCAGAACCTTGAGGTGAACTGTGTCCCTCGATCTGACACTATCTTCTTTGGCACTCCATGGAAACACACAATACTTGACATGTATAATTCTACCAATTTGGATCCGCTGTAGCTTTCTTTCACGGTGATGAAATGATCTACTTTGGTTAGCCTGTCGATGATGACCCATATTGAATCATATCCTGATTGGGTCCTAGGTAGTCCCACTATGAAATCCATACCGATTTCTTCCCATTTCCATTCAGGCACTTTGAGTGGTTGCAATAATCCCGCGGGTCGTTGATGTTCTGCTTTCACCAACTGACATGTGTCACATAGGGCAACATGTTCCGCGACATCTCGCTTCATGCCATACCACCAATACCTGCTCTTGAGGTCATGGTACATCTTTGTACTCCCAGGATGAATGGAATAGTCAGAATCATGAGCCTCCATCAAAATCAATTCACGGATCTCCTTCACTTCAGGCACACAGATTCTTTTCCCGTGCCACACCGTACCTTGTTCATCCTCTCTGAAACCAGGGGCTTTATTTTCCTTGATGAGTTCTCTAATCTCTTGTATCTTCTTGTCATTCTTCTGACCATTTCGGATGTCTTTCTCTAATTTGGAGTCCACTTCCATGGCGATGGCCTCACCACTATTCACCAGACATAGATTGAGTTTTATAACCTCTTCCTTCAATTCTGTAGGCATGTCCTTCAAGCTCAACCTATTGACCTGCACTTTCCGGCTTAGAGCATCCGCCACGACGTTCGCTTTCCCAGGATGATAGTTGATGCCCACATCAAAGTCGTTGATTAGCTCTAACCATCTCCTTTGTCTGAGGTTGAGATCTGGCTGTGTGAAAATATACTTTAAGCTCTTATGATCCGTATATATCTCTGTCCTCTTCCCCATCAAGTAGTGTCGCCAAATCTTCAAAGCGTGTACCACTGCGGCTAATTCTAGGTCATGTGTAGGATAGTTCTTCTCGTGTTTCCGGAGCTGCCGGGACGCATAAGCCACGACATGCCCCTCTTGCATGAGAACACATCCCAACCCATTTCCAGAGGCATCGCAGTACACCGAAAAGTTCTTCTGCATATCTGGCATAACTAACACTGGGGCTGTTGTCAATCTTTTCTTTAGCTCTTGAAAACTCGTCTCGCACTGCGGCGTCCATGTGAATGTGATTCCTTTCTCCAACAGTTTGGTGAGGGGTCTCGAGATCTTGGAGAATCCCTCAATAAACCATCGATAATACCCAGCCAATCCCAAGAAGCTTCGGACTTCCCCGACATTCCCAGGGGTCTTCCACTTCTGTACATCCTCGATCTTGGAGGGATCTACGGAGATTCCTCCCTCCGAGATTATATGTCCTAAGAAGGAAACTCTCTTCAGCCAAAACTCACACTTGCTCAACTTGGCATATAGCTGGTGTTCTCTTAGCTTTTGCAACACCAACCTTAGATGTTTCTCATCTTCTTCTTCATCTTTGGAGAAGACGAGAATGTCATCTATGAAAACCTCCACAAATTTGTCCAGATATTCCATGAATACCTTGTTCATGAGATACATGAAGTATGCCGGGGCATTAGTTAGCCCGAAAGGCATGACGGTGTATTCATACAGTCCGTACCGAGATACGAAAGCGTCTTTGGAATATTAGTTTGCCTTATCTTAAGTTGGTGGTATCCTGACCTGAGATCAATTTTCGAGAACACACAAGCTCCCCTCAACTGATCAAACAAGTCTTCAATGCGGGGTAATGGGTACTTGTTCTTGATGGTTACTTCATTCAAGGCACGGTAGTCTACGCATAACCTTTGGGTTCCGTCCTTTTTGGGCACAAATATCACTGGAGCTCCCCATGGTGAGGAACTAGGACGAATATACCCCTTCTCCGTCAATTCTCTTAAATGATCCTTGAGTTCTCCCAGCTGCTTGGAGTCCACACGATAAGGTCTCTTGTATATCGGAGCTGTTCCAGGCACTAGCTCAATCGTGAATTCCACTTCACGATCGGGAGGCATACCTGGCAACTCCTCCGGAAAAATGTCTGGATATTCCCTGATAATCCTGATCTCCTCCACTTTCACCTCAACTTGATTTAATTTAATGTCCCTCCTAGGCTCTTGTATTGTTATAACCTTTACTCTTGTGCCACTAGGGTGAGTTAGTTCCACCGTTCTGGTCGAACAATGGATGATTCTCTTATGTTTGGTCAACCAATCCATGCCCAAAATAATATCTATCCCTTGTGAATCTATCACTATGAGGTTGGCAGTAAATACTACCCCATTAATGTCTAGATTCACCTTGGGACACACTTGTCTTGTCCTTATTTCTCCACCTGGAGAGTTTACTGCTAGCATATGGTTCATTTGTGTTGTTGCTAGATCATGCTTCTTAACAAACCCTTGGGCAATAAACGAGTGGGTAGCACCAGAATCAAACAAAAGGGTTGCAATGTGTAAATTGGCAGGAAACTTACCAACTACCACGTCAGGTGCCTCTTGCGCCTCCTCCATGGTCACGTGGTTCACCCGTCCTCGCATCACATTCTGCTGTTGCGGCTGCACGGGCTTCTTCTTTGGGCACTTATGGGCGTAGTGCCCCACTTCACCACAGTTGAAGCATTGCACCCCAACCTTAGGTGCCTGGCCTTTGTTGTCTTGGGGTTGGTTTGGGGGTCCTTGTACTGCTGGTCGAGGTGGATATGCGGGGCGAGGCTGCTGTACAAACAGACGTTGTGGCTGTGTTGGTGCTGACGGAGGCCTGAAATTCGGGTTGTACCCTCTCGGCGCGGAGTAGGATACCGCAGCACGGCTCGTTGTAAAATCCCCAAAAGTGGTAGCAAGAAAATTCAGCTCATGTACACTTATGAAAAATGAGGGGAATTAAAACTTTGAATTATAATGGGGTAAGTTCAAAGTGAGGGTTTAGACTTCCCAAAACTTCCAAACATGGAGATCTAAATTCATAACTTGGATCTTCATAGTCCAAATATTCATTCTTCCAAATTTCAGCTCATTTGGAGGAGTTTTGATATTTGTTTCGAATTAAAAGGAGAAGCCCTCTAATCTGAATTTTAAATTCAGTTTCAAATTCCAATTCCCTCAATTTCAAAATTTGGGTTCACAAATGTGTTCTCCACCTTTGAATGAGCAGCCATGCCAAAAGTTGGAAATTTTGGAGCTGGTTTGCTATATTTTGAGGCAATACAAAGTGGAGAATTCAAATTCATTTTTCAAATTCAAATGATCAAACCACATCCAAATTTCACACCAGAATTCAAACTATTTGAATTCAGCAAATTCAAACTATGACTTTGGGGTGAAGTCAAGTCTTTAATGTTGAGTTGCTAGGGTAAAATGTCAGGGAATTATTGGATTAAAAGAGAGGGAGGTGGGGCCCAGTAGTCAGCCTCCTAACAGAACTACCGCCTCTGTTCTCATCGGCTGATCCCCGAGAGGCCGCCAGCGCCCGGTGAAACCCGCTCCCAAGGAATTCCACCGTGCCACCTCCTGGTTCCCCGATCGCCAGCCGCTTCATCACCTCCGGTCGCTGCAACGAAGTCGGTCTTCGTTTCCCTCAGTAACTCGCCGCTCCTTTCGTTCTCTCCCGCGAGAAACCGCCGCAGCGCCGTCGCCGTTTACTCCCTCGCCCACGCTTGCCCGAGCTCGGTTGCTCGAGCGCCCAACAGCGAAGAGCTGCGCCCACCAGTGCTCTAGCCGTCCAGCACCTCTCCTACCCTGTCCCAAACGTGATTGCTCCAGATATTTGCAAAATAACCACGATCCTCGGGTGAACGTGGAAGCACCGAGGGAGGTCGCCATGGACAGCACGCTACGGCGGGTGTCACAGCCCCTTCCCTACACAAGAAAGGTGTGTTTACATGTCCTGATCGTGTAGCCGGAAGCCGTTCAGCGATTGCTAGAACCGGTGGCGAGAATTTCACCGTTTCCCCAAACGGTACACCGACGGGTAGTGCGCTGTCTAGCCAAAAATTCGTGGTGCACGATCCTTTAGACCTCGAGTAAGCTTGCACAGAGCTTCTCTACTTCCTAGCGCCTCTCCTTGACGAAGAACCAAGCAAAAACATCAAGAAATGAGGGAGCCCTAGCTGTTTTCTTAGTCGCCGGTGCAAAAGCACCTCGGGTCGCTGTGGAGCCCTCGGTTGCCGGCAGTTTCACCGGCGGCCAGGACCCTTACGGGCTCCTACATCATTCACTGATGCTCTAGAGCCCGAGAATCGATCGTATGATGGAGGAATAAGGGTTCCCGACCTCGCCGGAGTTCAAAACCTTGCTGCCACCGGTGCGCGATGGTTTCCGGTGAGCCACGGCCGCTGGCGACCCTCCCACAGTGTTCAGCACGGTTGAATACGGGGGAGCGGCGAGTTTAGGCCCGGGAGAGGCCGGGAGAGCCGTTTCCGCCACCCTCGCCGGAGCGACCGCCGCGGAATCCTCTGTTGGCGCGAGGTTGAAGAAGGTGGGGGCCTGCCCCACCTGTCAGTGGCACCGGGTTGGCGCCAGATCGGGGTGCGGCTCGGGATCGGCTGTGGCTGCGCGGGTTAACTCCGTAGCCACAGGTGTTGCCGAAATCTCACTGGTCCGATTTAAAACAGTGGGCCCAACCCAATTATTTGAAGTTTCTATTAGAGAAATAATTCCAGTAATTAGCTGATCCTTGCAAGCCCATAACTTTGTGTAGAAAACTCCAAAAAGAATGAGACCAATTTTGTTGGATTCCTCATGAGGAGTACTTCACAGAGAAACCAATTTTAGGCTATGAAAATGCCAAGGAATTTCTGTAGAATTGTTTTAATAAATATTTTAGGGATTTATTACAGGAGCAATTCTTTATGAAATATTCCCAAATTTGGTCAGAAAATCCTTCTCATAGTTACTGATCTCCAGTAAAAATTTGGGCTTCATTGGAGTTCATTTGCTAGGTAAAATTACCTTCCCATGTTCAGCTTTTATTTGGAAATTCAAATTTAAACAGAAGCTTTTTCAGAACTCCTGTCTAAGTTCAAAAACTCATATCTCTCTGATGGTAGCTCCAAAAATGGTGAAACAAATTTTGTTAGAACCATGGAGACTTACCCTAATCAGATCTTCCACCATTAGCTATGTCAAAGCTCCTGAATTGGGCTCAAAATTCAGAGAAGCATTGTACTTGTAGGAATCTTAAAGACTACATTGTGCAATGACATGTCTCCAAATTTGACTCAAATCATCCTTAGAGAGTCTAGTATCCACTGTAAAATCCCAAAGCCAAGTAAGGATTTTAAATAGCAGTAGCTATGAATAGAAGTTCAATTCTTATAAATCCTTAATACTTATACATGTATTTTATTACATTTCATAATAGTAACCGAAGTTGAGGACGCACCGGAGCCCTTGGACGTCCTCCCACCTGAAGCTAACTTCCCGTTTGACTCGCAACCAGGCAAGCCCCGGTTTGCACTTAAGTACCTTTTATAAAGTTTTCCATTTGTATCACTTATGTCTAGTTTGAATTGTATGCATTAGAGTTAGGGTGATTGAAACCCCACTTGCATAGCCTCTTTAAATCTTATGGAAGGTTGGGTAGTTTACAAACTCGACGAGTAGAGAATGCCATGCTAATGTATAGGATCTCGGTAGAAGTCGAGTGGTTGGAAGCTACTCGCAAGATAGTACTTATCACCGGAAAGAAAAGAGGTAGATAATGGCTTGAGTTGTATGAAAATGAGACCCAGCAGGGGGGATAGGAAGCAGTGAGCAGAGGTCTCACGTGCGTAGCCCTGTTGTTGTCGGTTGAGGACCGCCCGTGTGCGGCCCTGCTGGACAAGTATCGAACAGTATCGGATTCATACTGGCATATGGGAACCAGGAAACCGATGTAATTGGTTAACCTGGGTGTCGAGGCTTACCCAACCGTAAATAGGAGTGGGTTGAGGGTAGCAAGGTGTAAATCTGCCGGTGGGCATAGTCACGCTCCACGCGGGGACCTCCTACCCGTTACGGATGGACCGGTTCGGCATTTGGGTTGCCTTTGAAAGGTTGTTGCATACAACAGAGTAGGAAGGGGTGTGGAATCACGCTTCTGAAAGTGGGTGTATGTGACGTGTTATCCGGGTGTGTCTTGATTGCAATCACCGTCCCTCGCGGTTATTCGAGTACCCGCTTGTTCACTGCGCTGTGACGTAGTAAGAAGTGAAATAAGCCAACTGAAAATGCTGTATTGATCTATAATGTCTTGAATACCTTGATTGCTGTAGTTATAGAGCTAATTAAGTTTATATTCCACTTTGGGCATCATCAAATCGGAGGAAAGCGTTTCTTGTTTGATTGTGGACTTCCGATGTGAGGGCTGCCTAAGGCTCAGTAAACTGCTGCTATAAAACTGAAAGTAAGGATCAACTTATAGGCGTGTCTTTATTGCAAAGTCCTTTCCTATCGTACACATCCTTGCACGTAGAGTTCCATGCCTAGGGTTGACGGTTAAGACTTGCTGAGCCATCGTGCTCACGGTTGCAATATTTTGAGCTGTGTGCAGGTAAGAGTTATGAGGAAGGTTCCGAGGATGAGGCGATGCCCCCGTCGGGGTACACGGCCGAGCTGGAGCCCTGCACGGCGCCGTGATCTCCGGTTCCATGCTGCTAGTGTGTAGCGTCCCCGGGCTGGACGGCTGCACTTTTGCATAGCTAGGATGAGAGGACATATATGTATATTACTTCCGCTGTATGAATAGGTTTTGTAAAAAGACTTCCGCTGTTTTATATCAAAAAAAAGTTTGTATGTTGTTCTTTATTCTTTTCGTGTGTGCTGTTGGGTGCCGCATCGCACGGCACCACCCTATGCGATCCTGGAGTGGGTGAACCACGGGATGGTCCCCACAGCCGTGGTATCAGAGCCGCATTGGGAATAGCACACTCGAAAAGAGCCTATTTTGAAAACTTAGAAGTAGTCGAGTGAGGATTAGTCATTAAGCCCACATAAGGTCTATGATAGTACTAGTTATGATGGTGGAAAGCTAACATATTTGTTATACATTCTGTAATGACGCTCTGACATAAGGTAAGAGGTAAGGTACGCCACCGCAGGCGGATCAATTGCGGTAACTCGCCATACGAGTAATAGTATGGAATGATATACCGTGGCTTGGCACGGTAGTGAATATGAGTCTCTGGACCTCTCTATGGTTCTGAGAGCATATGAAAACGCTGATCTCCAGCGTGCTTTAGGCAAAAGTGAGAATACCCCATCGTGTGGTAAGCAACACGATAGTATGCAACTCTTGAACGTTCAATGTTCAAAGGGCCATACGCAGCGCTCGCCATCGGCGTGCCTCAACGGTCATGAGGCAGTAGGTGGTATCCGTTGGGTTGATAAAATTCCCAACCGTGACGACCCGTTCGCGCTCTACTCGGGTTCCCCGTCGTGTGGTGTGAAAACACGACCATGTACCTTGAGACGTGACTTGACTCAAGGACGATCCGTATGGCAATGATACGGACCGTATGTTTTTATTATGATATGGAACTGCCTGAAATGTCATAAACCATTGTGTGCACCATTATTGTGTGTTCTTCTGCAGGTACATTAACCACGTTAGTGCATGACGTGTAGAAACCGTTTGTGAGTGACGTCTTTAGTTCCACCATTTGACACGTATAAGCCGGAATACCGGTTTAGGATTTTTCTTTGGTGAGGAAACGTAGTACCGACTGCATAAAAGTTTGTTTTCAAAGAAAAGAATCACAATAAAGTATAGGAATTCATTTAGGGGTTAGTAAACTCCTATATTGAACTAAGAGTCAATTGGGAGTATAGGTTCAGTTTCAAAAGCTTAGGAACAATCTCCCCTGTTTTTGGGCAGAAATTTTTCTGAACTTGAACAGGGCATAACTTAAGATTGGTTGAACCAATGGAGGTGTGGGATACCATTCTGGAAAGGTTTAGAAGTCCTCTACAACTTTTTTGTAGAGCTCCAAAACAAAATCTCACTCCAAAGGGATGAAAATCTCAGATGAGTAGGTACTGTCCAGAAACAGGGCAGACCAAATGCTCTCTGGAATTTCCGTAATTCGACCAAAACACTTAGTTTCACCATTCGACGTCCAGTGGCTGTTGTAAAACAGCGAGTTGGAGTCGAAGAGTTGATGCATTGACCTATCACTTCGAGTTAGTACATGTTTGGGTCCAGTACAATAGCGAGGAATTACGCATGCTAACACACTTAACATCCCGTGGTGACCCCAATGGTCGAAATGAACTTTTAACCCATAAAGTTCAATACTTTGGAACTCGATCGTGTGACACGGTCCAGGGATGTATATGTTGCATAAAGTTTATACTTTATCCATATGTGTGACTGTTATGCATACTATTTATTCCATTCTCGCATCACTATTTTATAGACTGGATGAAACCTCGAGGTTGTGTGTGGACTACCGACCTCTCAACGCCGTCACCATCAAGAATAAATATCCACTGCCCCGCATCGATATTCTCTTCGATCAACTTGTGGGTGCGAGTGTATTTTCCAAGATGGATCTTCGCTCCGGATATCACCAAATCAAGATCCGGGCGGAGGATATCCCAAAGACGGCCTTTTCGACGAGATATGGGTTATATGAGTACCTCGTCATGTCTTTTGGTCTCACCAATGCCTCGGCACACTTCATGTATCTCATAAACTCAGTGTTCATGCCGGAGTTGGACAAGTTTGTGGTGGTGTTCATAGACGACATCTTGGTTTACTCCAAGTCTGAAGAAGAACATGCCAAACACTTGCATATCGTACTTCAACGATTAAGAGACCATAAGCTTTATGCCAAGTTCAGCAAGTGCGAGTTTTGGATCAGCCAAGTGCCATTCCTTGGTCACATTATTTCTGCAGAAGGCATTGCAGTTGATCCAAGCAAAATCGAACAAGTGCTGAAATGGAAGTCCCCCACATCAGTCCATGAAGTCAGAAGTTTCCTCGGGTTAGCAGGATATTACCGGAGATTCATACCGAACTTCTCCAAGCTTGCTAAGCCGATGACTGAACTGTTGAAGAAGGAGATCAAATATGTTTGGAGCTCAGCTTGTGAAGAAGCTTTGCAAGCACTAGTGAAGCATCTTACAACAGCCCCGATGTTTGCTCAAACGGATACAACCAAGCCCTTCGACGTATATTGTGACGCGTCCGGTATCGGGCTCGGCTGTGTATTGATGCAAGGAGGCAGAGTGGTCGCCTATGGCTCACGTCAACTCCGTAACCATGAGCAGCACTATCCGACTCATGATCTTGAGCTCGCTGCTATGGTGTTGGCCTTGAAGATGTGGAGGCACTATTTGCTTGGGAACTTAGTGCACCTCTACACCGACCACAAGAGTTTGAAGTATATCTTCACTCAAAAGGAGTTGAATATGCGGCAACGGAGATGGTTAGAGTTGATCAAAGACTATGAGATCGAGATTCACTACCATCCCGGGAAGGCAAACATTGTTGCCGATGCTTTAAGCCGCAAATCTCATGTCAACAATCTGTCCATCACCCCACCTGAAGAGGAGGAGCCAAGTCTGTACTTGACTCCATATGGGGCGTTATATAATCTTGCTCTCATCCCAACCATAAGAGAGGAGATTATGGAAGCTCAGAGGAAGGACATGGGAATGTCGGACATTCGGAGAAGGATGGAGAATGGCGAAATGAAATGCTTCCGAAGAGATGAACACGACACGCTATGGTTTAAAGACCGTATAGTGGTACCCCGTGACATGAAGCTTCGGAAGAAAATCTTGGACGAGGCTCATTTGTCCAAGTATTCTATTCATCCGGGCAGCAACAAGATGTACCAGGATCTGAAAACCAGGTTTTGGTGGACACAGATGAAGAGAGATCGCAAAATACGTATCCGAATGTGATACGTGTCGGCGGGTGAAAGCCGACCATATGCGTAAAGCCGGACAGCTGCAACCGTTGAACATTCCGGCGTGGAAGTGGGAGTATATCAGCATGGACTTCATTGTTGGTTTACCTCTCACGTCTCACAAACATGACTCGATTTGGGTGATAGTCGATCGACTAACCAAGTCAGCTCATTTTATTCCCGTACATACAAAGTACGTGGCCAAGCAATATGCGGAGCTGTACATTGCAAAGATCTTATGTTTGCACGGTGTCCCCCGCTCTATCATTTCAGATCGCGGTGCGCTGTTCGTCTCTCGGTTTTGGGAACAGCTGCACGCATCGTTGGGGACCAAACTGATCCGAAGCTCCGCGTATCACCCGCAGACAGATGGTCAAACTAAACGGGTGAACCAAGTGCTTGAAGACATGCTACGCGCTTGTGCCATCCACCACGACAAGAATTGGGACGATCATTTGCCGTTGGCGGAGTTTTCTTACAACAATGGCTATCAAGCTAGCATCAAGATGGCGCCGTATGAAGCTCTCTACGGCCGGAAATGCCGCACACCTCTCAACTGGTGCGAGTCTGGCGAGCGAGTCATCTACGGCATTGAACTTGTGAATGAAGCTGAAGAATGAGTGCGAGTGATACAAGCCAACCTCAAGTCTGCTCAATCTCGTCAGAAAAGCTATGCGGATAAAAGACGCCGTCCTCTCCACTTCGACATCGGGGACCATGTTTATGTCCGTGTGTCTCCGATGAAGGGAGTTCACCGTTTCGGAGTGAAGGGTAAACTTGCGCCGCGATTCATTGGCCCGTTCGCCGTCATTGAAAGATGCAGACCCGTGGCCTATCGCCTAGAGTTACCAGCGTCGCTCGCAGGCATTCACAACGTCTTCCACATCTCTCAGCTGCGGAAGTGCCTCAAGCCCTCCGCTGAAATCCGCACAGAAGACATAGAAGTCCTTCAACCGGACCTCACGTACACAGAGTATCCAATCCGGATCATCGATGAAAAGACTCGTGCCACAAGGAACCGGACATTATGGTTCTACAAGGTCTTGTGGAGTAACCATACCGCTGATGAGGCGACATGGGAAAGCGAGGATTATCTACGCACGTATTATCCGGACTTGCTATCATCATATACCCGGTAAAGTTTTTCTCCACTTTGCTTTTCCTTTGGAATCTCGGGACGAGATTCTTTTTAAGGGGGGAGGGATGTAAAATCCCCAAAAGTGGTAGCAAGAAAATTCAGCTCATGTACACTTATGAAAAATGAGGGGAATTAAAACTTTGAATTATAATGGGGTAAGTTCAAAGTGAGGGTTTAGACTTCCCAAAACTTCCAAACATGGAGATCTAACTTCATAACTTGGATCTTCATAGTCCAAATATTCACCCTTCCACATTTCAGCTCATTTGGTGGAGTTTTGATATTTGTTTGGAATTAAAAGGAGAAGCCCTCTAATCTGAATTTTAAATTCAGTTTCAAATTCCAGTTCCCTCAATTTCAAAATTTGGGTTCACAAATGTGTTATCCACATTTGAATGAGCAGCCATGCCAAAAGTTGGAAATTTTGGAGCTGGTTTGCTATATTTTGAGGCAATACAAAGTGGAGAATTCAAATTCATTTTTCAAATTCAAATGATCAAACCACATCCAAATTTCACACCAGAATTCAAACTATTTGAATTCAGCAAATTCAAACTATGACTTTGGGGTGAAGTCAAGTCTTTAATGTTGAGTTGCTGGGGTAAAATATCAGGGAATTATTGGATTAAAAGAGAGGGAGGTGGGGCCCAGCAGTCAGCCTCCTAACAGAGCTACCGCCTCTGTTCTCATTGGCTGATCACCGAGAGGCCGCCAGCGCCCGGTGAAACCCGCTCCCGAGGAATTCCACCGCTCCACCTCCTGGTTCCCCGATCGCCAGCCGCTTCATCACCCCCGGTCGCTGCAACGAAGTCAGTCTTCGTTTCCCTCAGTAACTCGACGCTCCTTTCATTCTCTCCCGCGAGAAACCGCCGCAGCGTCGTCGCCGTTTACTCCCTCGCCGACGCTTGCCCGAGCTCGGTTGCTCGAGCGCCCAACAGCGAAGAGCTGCGCCCACCAGTGCTCTAGCCGTCCAGCACCTCTCCTACCCTGTCCCAAACGTGATTGCTCCAGATATTTGCAAAATAACCACGATCCTCGGGTGAACGTAGAAGCACCGAGGGAGGTCGCCGTGGACAGCGCGCTACGGCGGGTGTCACAGCCCCTTCCCTACACAAGAAAGGTGCGTTTACATGTCCTGATCGTGTAGCCGGAAGCCGTTTAGCGATTGCTAGAACTGGTGGTGAGAATTTCACCGTTTCCCCAAACGGTACACCGACGGGTAGTGCGCGGTCTAGCCAAAAATTCGTGGTGCACGATCCTTTAGACCTCGAGTAAGCTTGCACAGAGCTTCTCTACTTCCTAGCGCCTCTCCTTGACGAAGAACCAAGCAAAAACATCAAGAAACGAGGGAGCCCTAGCTGTTTTCTTAGTCGCCGGTGCAAAAGCACCTCGGGTCGCCGTGGAGCCCCCGGTTGCCGGCAGTTTCACCGGCGGCCAGGACCCTTACGGGCTCCTACATCATTCACTGATGCTCTAGAGCCCGAGAATCGATCATATGATGGAGGAATAAGGGTTCCCGACCTCGCCGGAGTTCAAAACCTTGCTGCCACCGGTGCGCGATGGTTTCCGGTGAGCCACGGCCGCCGGCGACCCTCCCACAGTGTTCAGCACGGTTGAATACGGGGGAGCGGCGAGTTTAGGCCCGGGAGATGGCCGGGAGAGCCGTTTCCGCCACCCTCGCCGGAGCAACCGCCGCGGAATCCTCTGTTGGCGTGAGGTTGAAGAAGGTGGGGGCCTGCCCCACCTGTCAGTGGCACCGGGTTGGCGCCGGATCGGGGTGTGGCTCGGGATCGGCTGTGGCTGCGCGGGTTAACTCCGTAGCCACCGGTGTTGCCGAAATCTCACTGGTCCGATATAAAACAGTGGGCCCAACCCAATTATTTGAAGTTTCTATTAGAGAAATAATTCCAGGAATTAGCTGATCCTTGCAAGCCCATAACTTTGTGTAGAAAACTCCAAAAAGCATGAGACCAATTTTGTTGGATTCCTCATGAGGAGTACTTCACAGAGAAACCAATTTTAGGCTATGAAAATGCCCAGGAATTTCTGTAGAATTGTTTTAATAAATCTTTTAGGGATTTATTACAGGAGCAATTCTTTATGAAATATTCCCAAATTTGGTCAGAAAATCCTTCTCATAGTTACTAATCTCCAGTAAAAATTTGGGCTTCATTGGAGTTCATTTGCTAGGTCAAATTACCTTCCCATGTTCAGCTTTTATTTGGAAATTCAAATTTAAACAGAAGCTTTTTCAGAACTCCTGTCTAAGTTCAAAAACTCATATCTCTCTGATGGTAGCTCCAAAAATGGTGAAACAAATTTTGTTAGAACCATGGAGACTTACCCTAATCAGATCTTCCACCATTAGCTATGTCAAAGCTCCTGAATTGGGCTCAAAATTCAGAGAAGCATTGTACTTGTAGGAATCTTAAAGACTACATTGTGCAATGACATGTCTCCAAATTTGACTCAAATCATCCTTAGAGAGTCTAGTATCCACTGTAAAATTTCCAAAGCCAAGTAAGGATTTTAAATAGCAGTAGCTATGAATAGAAGTTCAATTCTTATAAATCCTTAATACTTATACATGTATTTTATTACATTTCATAATAGTAACCGAAGTTGAGGACGCACCGGAGCCCTTGGACGTCCTCCCACCTGAAGCTAACTTCCCGTTTGACTCGCAACCAGGCAAGCCCCGGTTTGCACTTAAGTACCTTTTATAAAGTTTTCCATTTGTATCACTTATGTCTAGTTTGAATTGTATGCATTAGAGTTAGGGTGATTGAAACCCCACTTGCATAGCCTCTTTAAATCCTATGGAGGGTTGGGTAGTTTACAAACTCGACTAGTAGAGAATTCCATGCTAATGTATAGGATCTCGGTAGAAGTCGAGTGGTTGGAAGCTACTCGCGAGATAGTACTTATCACCGGAAAGAAAAGAGGTAGATAATGGCTTGAGTTGTATGAAAATGAGACCCAGCAGGGGGGATAGGAAACAGTGAGCAGAGGTATCACGTGCGTAGCCCTGTTGGTGTCGGTTGAGGACCGTCCGTGTGCGGCCCTGCTGGACAAGTATCGAACAGTATCGGATGCATACTGGCATATGGGAACCAGGAAACCGATGTAATTGGTTAACCTGGGTGTCGAGGCTTACCCAACCGTAAATAGGAGTGGGTTGAGGGTAGCAAGGTGTAAATCTGCCGGTGGGCACAGTCACGCTCCACGCGGGGACCTCCTACCCGTTACGGATGGACCGGTTTGGCATTTGGGTTGCCTTTGAAAGGTTGTTGCATACAACAGAGTAGGAAGGGTTGTGGAATCACGCTTCTGAAAGTGGGTGTATGTGACGTGTTATCCGGGTGTATCTTGATTGCAATTACCGTCCCTCGCGGTTATTCGAGTACCCGCTTGTTCACTGCGCTGTGACGTAGTAAGAAGTGAAATAAGCCAACTGAAAATGCTGTATTGATCTATAATGTCTTGAATACTTTGATTGCTGTAGTTATAGAGCTAATTAAGTTTATATTCCACTTTGGGCATCATCACATCGGAGGAAAGCGTTTCTTGTTTGATTGTGGACTTCCGATGTGAGGGCTGCCTAAGGCTCAGTAAACTGCTGCTATAAAACTGAAAGTAAGGATCAACTTATAGGCGTGTCTTTATTGCAATGTCCTTTCCTATCGTACACATCCTTGCACGTAGATTTCCATGCCTAGGGTTGACGGTTAAGACTTGCTGAGCCATCGTGCTCACGGTTGCAATATTTTGAGCTGTGTGCAGGTAAGAGTTATGAGGAAGGTTCCGAGGATGAGGCGATGCCCCCGTCGGGGTACACGGCCGAGCTGGAACCCTGCACGCCGCCGTGATCTCCGGTTCCATGCTGCTAGTGTGTAGCGTCCCCGGGCTGGACGGCTGCACTTTTGCATAGCTAGGATGAGAGGACATATATGTATATTACTTCCGCTGTATGAATAGGTTTTGTAAAAAGACTTCCGCTGTTTTATATCAAATAAAAGAATGTATGTTGTTCTTTATTCTTTTCGTGTGTGCTGTTGGGTGCCGCATCGCACGGCACCACCCTATGCGATCCTGGAGTGGGTGAACCACGGGGTGGTCCCCACACTCGTCTGCCCTGCGGGTTGCTGCATCAGACGTGGGCGGGTGTTGCTACCCGAGGCTTGGTGTGACCATCCCGCCTTCCTCTTGTTTTCATTTTCCAAGGCCTTCAGCTTCCTTTCTACAACAATTGCTCTGTCCACCATCTTTTGGAAGCTTTCATACTCGTTGGAGGACATTGCACACTGCATTTCTGCTGTAAGTCCTTCCACGAAGCAATCCTGTTTCTGCTCATCAGTCTCTATGTCCCGTGGGGCATAACGGGGTAGTTGGGTGAATTTAGTGAGGTATTCCCTCACAGTCATGTTTCCTTGCTGCAGCCCCAAGAACTCCTTTTTCTTGTTTTTGAGTTCACCCCTGGGTATGTAATGGTTGCGGAAGCTACGCTTGAACTCTTCCCAAGTGATGTTCTCAGGGTCATGATGGGCGGCCACGTAAGCGGTCCACCAATCAGCAGCAGGTCCATGCAATTGGTGAGAGGCAAACAGCACCCTCTCATATCCTTGGCATTGTATGATCCTCATCTTGCTCTCAATGGTCTTTAGCCAATCATCTGCCTCCAGAGGTTCAGCAGCACTTGCAAACTTTGGAGGTTGAGTCCCTAGAAACTCACTCAACCTTGGTTGGCGTGGTGCAGCTTGTGGAGGTGGAGCTTGGTGCAAGTTGGCCACCACTTGAGTCAGGCTCTGGATGAGCTGATTCTGATTTTCAAGCATTTGGTGGATGGGATCAACTCCTTCCCGGTGACCACCCCTTTCTTGTCCTCCAGAAAGATGAGGGTTGCCGGCCTCATCATTGTTGTTGGCGGGGTTGGCACCACGACCCTTTCCTCTTCCGGCCATCTATCATGATCAACCAAATGTTAATTTAAAGCATTTCGTATTAAATTCCCAGTTTGCTTGTTTAAGCTTTAAAATTTTGAGACCTTATTTCATTTATATTTTCTGAGGGTTCATGCCTTGCGCGAACATAAATGCACTCTTAATTCATATGGGTTCACACACCAAGGCAAAGCAACCTGAAGACGAGGTTGTGGACAAACGCCCATGGCTTCCACAACTCACGTCACACACCAAGCATTAACACACCATTAACTAAGGTAACGACTCGACTACTCGACATCTGCTAAACTAAGGGAAAGGACTCTACACGACTCGTATCACTGAGCTGGCTCCTCGGGATCTTCCTCATTATTGCGGCTGCCCTCTGACTCCGCTTTGGGTGGGGAAGCTGCTGGTGGAGAAGTGCGGTGACGCCTGCTCGCCCGGCGATCTGGGGAGTCAGGAGTCCGTGTGTCATTCATGGTGACACACATTTCATTCCCATCTCCTCTTTCTCTCGCCCTCAAGCTGGCTCGAAGCAACGCCTCAGTCTCCTTCAGAGTGTCAAGTACATCCTGAAGCTCCTGCTGACACTCCTGCAGTCGAGTGCTGAGCATGGAAGCATCCTCCAAGCACAAGTACATGTGCTCATGGGAAGTCCCCTGCTGCACTGGAGGGTACTTGTACTCCGTTGTTCCACTCTCACGCTGGAGGACATACATGTACTCAGTTCTGTCCAGGTGGCGACGATAGATGTGACTCTGGCAGGTGATGGCCTCCCAGGTGACATCCTTCTCCGCATCGACCTGTGTCGCTCGACAAGATGGAGAGCGGTGGATCTTAAGCTGCTGATTTTCATGGATAATCCTTATTTCTGAACTCCATTCTTCCCGCTTCTCACGGATGGTCCGGGTGGAGCTGTAGTGTATGATTAGCTTGCCCGTATGTCCGACGGCTTGGAGCATACGTCGAAGACGGCGCAACAAGCCTCCTACTGTCAATCCATAGGAGAGGTACGTCACCGGACGGTTCTCCTCTCTCAGGGCAAGGGCAACTACGGGAACTCTCCCTCCGGTGGACTTGCGAGTGGTGCGGATCATGCGAACCATCTAAAACATAAAGCATTTAAACTTAAGTTAGATAAAATTTTAAACAGAAATCCTATTTTGAATAAAAGTTGGGGTAAGATGAAGAAAGTGACCCCATTAAACAACACTTTTCAACCCACACCTTGTAAAATAGTTTTTAAAAAAATAGGGTCCTTAAATACGTCCATTTCTATCTAGGTCCACGTTCCTACAGGCAACCTTGGCTCTGATACCACTTCTGTCACACCCGGTTTATTCGAAGAACAACCGAGTGAATATCACATGTATGCCAGGATCATTTTCTCATACATGTGATGACAAGTAGTGAAGCATCATTTATTACAAGCCAGGTGTCGAATATAAATAAGTCTTACATAGCATACGTCTTGATGGACGATAAATAGTTCATGACACGTAAATAAAGCAGCAGCAGAATATTATTCTTGTGGGCTCCGTCACAGGCGTTGCCCAGGGGACTCCATGAACCTAGAATCCTTCTTTGGGTCCGAAGTCTTGGTCATTGAACACCACATCATCCCCTTGACCTGAGCAGCAATTTAAACCAACAAATATGCAAGTTTGAGTACCGTTGGTACTCAGCATGTGTGGGAAAGTTATGTCATGCATGGCTAGAGCAAGGAGAGGTTGAACTCATGATTAAAGCACTACGGAACTATTACCTATTACCTTAGCTTATTAAGCACCTACATTACTACACAGGTGAAATGGATCCCAATCTCCCAACCCGTCATCAATATCAAGTAACCATAACATCATTTCCAATGTTAAGCTCCCCACTTAACATCCACAACTTCCAAAGTCATCATCCTCTAATCATGAATAAGTCCAAGCCGCTCTTGACCGTGAGCACGGCTGTCATGACAGTTTTGACTCTGCAGAGTTTTACCACTGTACCCACATGTAGTGATTTCATCCCCCGTTGTCGGGTGGACGAAAAGAACCTCCATTATGCCAGTGGCCGCGAACCACATTCACACTTCCCAGGTGTGTAGCCAGGAGATCAGTACGAAGCCTTTACAAAGGGATTCCCGACGAGCGTGGGCCCACTGAGGTTTCACCCCTAACAGCATACAAGAGGCTCCAACCCCGCTGCAGTGGCCCCCTCTTGAGCCTTGCGGTTCATATGGTAGTCCAGCTAACACCTATTCCCCGCACCATCCAACACACCCATACTATGCTGGGGATATACCTAATTAATTGGCCAAGCTGCCCCATCTCAGCATGTGGTTGGCACGGTAAAGCTAGGTTACATGCTCCATGAACCAGTCCTTAGGATCCAGGCAAGTACTAAACACAAACCCGAGTCTCGTGCACCCAGAACCAACCAAATCATCCAACATGCCTCGATATCTATCTCTACATAACTCATAATATCTCATTCAAGAGTAAGGTAAATAAATTGATGATCTCATATCCCAATTATCCAATTCTAAGCATGGCTAAGCATAAGCATATAAATAAATGACATGATAAAATAAATCCCAACCCAAGCTATAAGGAAACAAGGTAATGCAATTCTAGGAAACTTCCTAGTATGGGTTTCATATTTCAATTGACAATGCAAATAATTCTATCTACACAACCTAGCATAGGATCAAAGTGGTCAAGGACACTTGCCTTCTTCCTGCTGCTCTGGGAATGGAAAGTCCTGGTCTTGGAAGGGGAGAACTTGCTCTGGGGCAGGTTCTACTCATGCCAATACACATAGCAAAAGAAAACACAATCCATAAGACATAGTTCACACTTTCACTTCATGCAAAACACACATACATACCTATGAAAGTCATTCACATTTCTAAGTGTTGGGGTTACTCTACATGTGTTGATTTTTGGCCTACATGCACTTTTAAACATATGTATATGATTTCTAACTTTTGTATTCAGATTTTTATTTGCACACTATATATGAATTTCCAATTTAAACAGATTCTTTATATTCAATTAATACACTCTTTAGCAACCAAGTTTGCATGGAAGGTAATTTCCCACTCCATGTGGGTTTTCAGATCTTCTACCAAATCCTAAATTGAAGTCTTTGGATTTGGGACTTCATTTATCATTTTTTAATTATGCATATCCATTTTCCTATATTTTTTGGATTTACTTTCTATGCCTAAAAGTGAGTTTTAATATTAAATAGCAGGGCATATCATCTAAACAGAATAGGTTCTGATCTAAAATATTAAATAATATATTTTTGAACTTCCCCTCTGATGTGAACTAATTTAAATTTATTTTACCAATTTTCAGAATTATTTCCTAACCTAAAAATGTGTCCCTATAACTAATAAATGTGAAAAATGAATTAGACAGATTCATTTCAGCTTAAATTCTATTTTTAACTCATTCTAAAGTTTTCCAAGTGCTAGGAGAGTTTAAATTTGAATTTACAATGTGTTTGCCTCACCTTTTAAATTTAAATCCTAATCACATATTCAAATTTCTGAATTTAATATCATATAGGGTCAAAAAGGTAAATCCACCCTACTTCAGGGTCTAATTTATTATTTCATAAATTTCCAGGGGTCTAACTACACATAACAGAGGGGTTTTCCTAATTTTTATTAAGTCCAGGGGCTAAAACTGATTTTTAAATGAATTTACACGAATTTCTGAAGTTCCAGGGGCTAGATCAGAAGTTTCCGGGGCTAGCTCGTGTTTTTCGAGATCCCTAGGGGGTAGCGCGTAAGAATCCCGGCCTTTATAATGCGGGGCCGACGTGGACCGTCTGATTTAAAACAGACGGCTGAGATTATAACGTGAAGCGGTACGGGTTAGATCTAATAGGAACCGCACGATTTAAAATGGACGGGCCTCAGGGGGCCACATCGCCCTGGCCGTGCGCGGGCGGCGCTGCCCGGCGGCGCGCGGCGGCGGGAGGCGGCGATCTCGCCGGAGAACTTCGGATCCTCGTCTATACCTCCTAAAACTGGGATTTCATGGCATAGAACGGTAGAGGGGAGGTCGAGGACCTCACCTCGGGGTTTTTCTTGAGCTCGGAGGTCCTGGAAGACGGTCGGCAGCGAGCTCCGAGATGAAATAGCGGCGGTGCTCGCCGGAGCTGCGTCTAGGGTGCAAAACACCGAGTTTTCTGCACCTGCGTGATTCCCCGGAGGCGGTGGAACATGACCGGCGCGTTGGATCAGAAAACCCGAGCAAGGATCGAGAGAAAACGGTGATCGGAGCTTCGGTTCTCACCGGAGAGAAAATTGGAGTGCGCTGGGGAATTCGGCGAGTTTCGGTGCAGGAATTTCACGAGGGGAGGTGGCGGAGGATCGACTGGGTTATATAGCAGCGTCCGGGGCCGAAGATCAGGCTGTTGGCGCGGTTTTTCGGAGGTTGTTTGGATTCGGGAGAGAGAAGAGTCCCGGGGTCGGCCGAGCGCGCGAGAGGTGGGGGATGACATGTGGGCCCCGCGTGTCAGTGAGAGGAAGAGAGGGGCGCGCGGCTGTGGGCTGGCGCGGGGAAATGGTGGGCCGGCTGGTGGGTTTCGGCCCACTGGCCGGTTGGGTTTTCTTTTTCTTTTTCCTTTTCTTTTATGTTTTGATTTGAATTTGAATTCCAATTTGAATTTTAATTTCTGCACCACATGCAATACGTCCAAAATTTTTTAAATTCCCTCTTAACAGAATTTTGGGGTGTTACAATAGTATGGTTACGTTAGCCTTCCACTCTTCATGTCCGAGACGAGGGACTTTCTTGAGAAGATATTCTGGATATAAGCTGCAGCAATCCATAAATTCTTTGAGCTCCCTGGATATGTGTCCTCCTTCCATTCTGTCGGACTGAAATTCTTGAACTGAATGGTTGGTCCGTTCATCACCTTCATTATTGGTCTCAGCAAGAGGTGGCTCCTCTTCAGATTCATCTCCTCCCGACATAGATTCATGAGGCTCCACGGGGTGTAAGCCCGCGTGAAACTCCTTCTAAGGTGCGTACCAAAGCTGTTCTTGTGGATCATCCTCCATGTCGTCTTTGAATGGTTCCACCTCTTCCGGATCCTCTTCCTCATGCATAGATCTATTTACCTCATCTTCATCATGAGGTTCCATCTTCACCTTCTCCCAATATGGTCCATCGGACACCTCAATGGGGTTAAGTGCACTCCCACGTGGTGGTGGACGAGTCCTTATGTGTGCTGTGCTCCTAATCACCGGCATCTATAATTAAGACATGAGAAACTTTACAGAAGAAGGAAATAACTCCAAACTTCAGTGGCTATTAGGCAATAAGACAGTGGGTGTGGCTGTCTAAAAGAAAAGAAGAAAAGGGGCTGAAAATAGCACTTTGCGGTGGCTGAATTGACAAGTAAAGTGCAGCAGCAAGCAATTTTTGAAAATAGCAGTTTAGAGGGGTGTTTCTATGTTTTAAAGTGTCCATTCTACCTAGGGTTGCGTCCTACGGTCAACGTGGCTCTGGTACCAATCTGTGACACCCGGTTCCGAAAATAGAACCAAGTGAATGCATATGTGTGCCCAGGATGTTCATCACACATATACATGTAATCCACAAACTGAATTCAGGATATAACCATGAATAAATAGTGTTTAAGTACTTTATTACAATGACCCAATGTCTCACTCATGAATGTCTATCTTATTCCTGCAGCGGAAGACTCTAAATGACAGCGAAAAGTGACTAAGACAGCAGACTTCATCTTCAACTCCACAGTCATGTTGACGGTAGCTCGAACGCCTAGTACTCCACATTGTCCTCGAAGTACTCATATCCTGTAGCTGATGTTTATGTGATAATGCAAGGGTTAGTACATGTCGTACTCAGCAAGTGCGGGAAAAGTATGACATGTAGCTTACAACAAGGTATGGAATAAAAAGGCTCATTGTAGGAAGCATATTTTATTTCACAAAACATGGTAAAAACAGCAACTATCTCTAGATGAATTTAATCCCAATATAACCAAGTAAAACAACAACATTCTTTCATCCAGCCATTAATCTTTCTCAAGTTCATCTCATGCTCATAAATATTCATAACCATCTCATTTTCATATAGGCAAAGCCAAACTCATTTGTCATTACTCAAAACTGTCACAAAACCAATCCCAATGACCATGCCATAACCATACCGAATAATCATCCCAAGTTTTCCCACTAATCATGGAAGTTGGCCAGGTGCTTGTGACCGGAAGCATGACTATCATGATATTTTTACACTCTGCAGAGGTGGCACCACTTTACCCACAAGTTCGTGATTTCGTCACCCGTCGGCGACTGTAGAACCTCCATTATACCAGTACACAACCGTCGATGTATGGCCAAGAGATCACAAAATAGCCTTTACAAAGGGGCTACTAGATGTATGGACTCACTGAGGTTTCACCGGCAGGCTTGAATCACTATTCTCCCACCCACGGGCGCCCTCTTGTGCCATGCAGTTCCCAGGGCAGTCCTCCTCGACTCCCATTCCCCCGCGACATCCATGGTCCATAACAAGCTAGCAACACACCTAATTAATCAGCTAAGCCGCACCAATACTTGGTCTTGTGGTCCTTAGATCTATGGCAAGTAAACCACCATCTCATTCAACAACACCCACGAACCAAGATTGCCTAGATCTTCCCGATTCCATGCTCATTAACATCATAAAGTTCTCATCATCATTATTCATATGAATGCAGTAGATAACCATATTTTAATTCAGCTTCCCATATCCCGTAAGTTAAGCGAAGCAAAAAGGAAAAACGACCATACCCAACTCATCAACTTTCCCGGCGACAAGGATGGTTAACAAACTAGTAAACTCCTATAAAAGGGTATCCCATCAAGTTGACTCAAGCATATGAGTTTTCACAAACAAAACAGTTTCAAAACATGGGATCAATATGGTTCAGGGGCACTTGTCTTGCTCACATGGTTCTTGTTGCTCAATCGTTTCAAAGTCTTGGTGCTGTCCTACTCACGACCACGCACATACAAAATTTACAGAAATCAATCATCATGCACAAACTTTACTCAAGATGCAACGGGGTAGATGAATGCAAATCCTAGGGTGCTGGTTTATTAAACCAGTTTGTATGTGTTCTTGCATGTTTTAACGGGCTTTCATGGGATTTTATGATGAACAAGGGTGCTGGGATCAAGTGTGGATGTGGTGATGATCTTGACTCAAGATCTAGATCAATTCCACTGTCAAAAATCGATCAAAATATGATCTGTCCACACGTAAAAGTTTCTGCTCGAAGGGGCGAAGAAAACGGATGCTAGAAACAGCGGCGACGTCATAAGATGGGTAATGGGGACCTACCTCACTTCCTTTTGGTGGATGGGCCTTCTTCCTAGCAATGGCAGCAGCGGGGATTTTTTCTCTGGGAGATTAGGTTAGGACAGATCGTCGGCTTCTTTTCCAGAGACGGCGAGGCGTGACGGGGCTCATCGGCGGGTCTCGACGATGGGGCTCGACGGCGGGGCTCGACGGTGGGGCTCGTCGGCGGGGCTCAGTGGCGACCAAACTCCGGCAGGGGGGTGCCAACTCGGCGACTCGGAGGGGGAGGGGCTCCAAGTCGGCGACTTGGGGAGGGGGAGGGTGCAGCCAAAAAAGGGGGGGTGGGGTTGTATTTATAAGGGGGAGAAGGGACGAGTCCTACTCCAATTGGAACTCAACCAAGAGTCCTAGTTAATTTGGAACTCAACCAACTTTTCCCCTTTAAATTGGGTGCGGCAGCCTTGGGGATTTAATACCCCCAAATGTGGGGAAAATTCCCCTTTTGTGGAATTGGGGAATGTGGAAATTTTGGGGAAAATTTGGGGAAATTTGGGAATGGCTCATTTCAGCTATCTTTTTCCATTCCTCGCCATTTCTATGTCCCTTGTTCCATTTCTACATTCCCTTCTCCATTTCTATGTCCCATTCTCCATTTCTACATTACCTTCTCCATTTGTCTGTCCCATTCTCAATTTCTACATTCCCCTCTCCATTCTATGTCCCATTCTCCATTTCTATATTCCCCTCTCCATTTCTATGTCCCATTCTCCATTTCTATGGTTTTTTTCTCCATTTCTATGGCTATTTCTCCATTTCTATAGTTCTTTCTCCATTTCTATTTCTTTTACTATGCTTCGATATATGAAAAATGTATGCAATGCATGGTAATGAATTTGAGGGTGTTACAATATCGAAGCGCACCCCCCCGCATTACACCTCTTCTGACCCATCGGACGGGACGGGCATTCAGACGGCCGACTTGTTGGCGACCGGGAGTCAAAGGGGAGCAAGAGCGCTGATCCCACTGAGCGTTCTTCCAAAAGGCGTGACACCAGCTTTTCGAGAGCTTTGGCGCCGGAGGCTCGGGTCGTTGGGAGTCCTTGCCCTCCGGCGTGGGCTCGCGGCTAACGGGCGGTCGAGTGTTGGAGGGAGGTCGGTCGGGTGTCGAGCCCAGGTTGATAGCTCACGTTGAGCGTGCCTCCGCATCCTTGGATTCTCGAATCTCGGAGGTTCGAGGCGTTCCACTTCCCGCCGCTGTCGAGGTGGTGGCTCCGACTCCCGTTCGGTTGTCGGCCGCCGCTTCCTCTTCCTTCGATGATTTGGCTTCGCCATGTGAGTCATGTGCCATCCTTCAGCAGTGGGGGAGGTAAAATTTGACTTCGCGTTGCCCCTCCTTTCTTTAAATAAGGTCCTTGAATCGTGCCCTCGCGTAGGAAATCTGTCTCCGCGCTCGTCGCTCCTCCGAGTGCTGCCGCTCAGGCCGAGGGCTTGGTAGGAGAGCCGTCTCACCAGTGATTGAGACAGCAGAGGGAAGGTCTGTCCGGGCTTCTGCTCCGGTGGTCGTTCCTGGCCCCTCTGCTGACGAGGGCAGGGTGAAAACGACGGGTGTCAGTTGTGATGATTTTGGACCTGCCACGAGGGGCATGGCCTCATATATCTTACGCCGACTACCGATGCTGGAGCGACCATCGACGCCGGGAAAGGGGGGTTGCAGTCGAGTCCGGTGGTGCCTCGGGGTCGGATGAGCGGAGGCAGAAGGAAGATGACCTGGGCTTCTTCTGTTCCCAGCTTGCCGGTGTTCATTCGGGTCTCTCGGTAGAGTGTGGGCGCCTGGACGTTGTGCTCGAGCGGCTGTGAGGGTGCCTTCGAATGGGCTGGTAAGATCTCTCTTTTCTTGTGGATGAAAAGTTATCGGGTTTTGATGAGGGGTTCCCTTTTTTGGCAGTAACTGGTTTGCCAAGCCACCGAAGAGTCGCGACTTCTTTGTGAGAGCGAGGATCGCTGATGTCGTGCGGAGGTTGAGCTGGCTAAGGTGCAGGAAGAACTCGAGAGGACCCGGGCCGCTATGGGGGAAGTGGCTTGTGCAGCGGCTGCCACAGTTGAGGGGGCGGCGTCGTCTTCCACCGAGCTTGCCCGCTTTCGTGCTGCCGCCGAGGCCACCCAAGGGGGCACGACCCGAGCTGCGAAGGAACTGGCAGATATGGTCAAGAGATTCGGGAGGCATGTGCTGCCATGGAGAAGGCGAATCACCAGGTCGCAGGTTGGTCCTTTCCTTCTTGTCCTTCTTCTGGTATGGACCTGCATTGGTCTGACGCTCTTGTGGTACACTTTGTTGTAAAAATGCGGGGCACATCACGGTCACTGAGGATTTGTTCCAAACTCAGGAGGAGAGCATAGGGGATCTTCATGCTTGTCTTTCCACGCGGAGCAGAACTTGGAGAAGGTTCGGGGCTTGGTGGCCACGGCTTGCGATAGGATGTTGAGTCCAATGTTGGCGATCACCTCCGCGGGCCTTGCTTCTCCATATTTGCGGCTTTGGCAAATTCACGAGCATGTTGCAGCGCTTCAATCGGAGCTTGTCGGGCTCCGGAATGTTGGGCGGTCGATATGTGACCTGGTGGTCAGGGATTGATCCGGAGTCGAGCTTGCCGACCGGCTGGCTTGTATGCCTGGCCAGGTAGACAGTCGGCGGATGGCTGTCTGGGATTCCGGGGTCTTCTGCGGGGCTCGGGTTACCCTGTGCGTCACGTTGTCCCACTACTCTGCCCTCGACCTTCAGCTTCTTCATGGCTTTCGCGAAGACAGGGTGGCTGCGGTTCTGGAGAACTTGGTGACGCGATTGCTTCGACCTCCTTCTCCTTGGCCGAGCTTGTCCCGGAAACAGTAATCAAGGAGATGGCGGACCAAATCCGGAGGCCGATTGGTCATTCATCGTAGTCAGGGCTTCTTCAAGACTCTTGATATGTATTCGCATTTCGTCCTTGCCACTTGTTCGAGCTGTAACTCTTCCTTTTGTATGTATAAAGAAGGAATCTTTTATGTCTTGAATTGTGGGTTGTGAATTGCGATAAGGGTCTGGAAGTTTGGTTTTTTTGAATGGTGTGTTTAAGCTCTAAATGGATGGGTAGCACCCGAGCGCCGCACGAGGGTTGATTCGTTCCTTCCATCACGTGGCACTTTTCTTTTTTTAGGGGATCATATAGCGCTGGAGGTCGGATCCGACCGTGAGGAGTCAAAAGGAGGGAGAAAGGAATAGTTCTGGCGTCTATATATCATGTCTGCCCGACTCGGGGTTTACAGATACAAATGGTGACGCCTATACTACACTTTACGATGAGTGGCACCCCCTTTCAGTTGTCGGGCGGTGCGGATGTTGTCCGTGCCACCTTTGTCGAGCCCACGGGGTGAACATCGACCATCCTTGCGTCCTTCGGGCGACTTGTTGAGGACCGGTCGGGAGTGACTCCTGCCGTCGCTCGGTGAGCCAAGCATGGCGCTGCTGCCGCCACCACCGCTGCAGCCAGTTTGCAACTGTGTTGCTCGACACAGAGCCTGCAGGAACATCGCCTCCACTATGATGATTCCATTGGGGCCGGGCATCTTCAACTTGAGGTAGGTTCAGTTTGGGATGGCCAAGAACTTCACGTAGGCTGGCCTTCCCAGAATGGCATGGTAGGTGCCATCGAAGTTGGGGACCTCGAAGGTGAGGGTCCCCGTGCGGAAGTTATATTTGTCCCAGAATGTGACGGGGAGGTCGATCTTATCCAGAGGTATTGCTTGCTGGCCCAGGATGACGCCGTGGAAGGGGGCTCGTGTCGGGCGGAGGTTTGAATGTGAGATCCCCAAGGCATCGAGGGTCCTAACATAGAGGATATTGAGACCGCTTCCCCCGTCCATCAGGACCCGTGGTCAGGCATTTTGGGCCTATGATTGGGTCCACGACCAGGGGGAAGCGCCCCGGCTATGGTATGAGGTCGAGGTGGTCCGACTGGTTGAAGGTAACTGCTGTTTTGGACCACCGAAGGAAGGATGGGATGGCGGGAGCGGCAATAGTTACTACAGGATTCCTGTCAGCATACGATGGCCGAAACCATCGTATATAAGTCCAAAGCTATCGTATATAATCTATATACGACGGCTGGAGATTATATACGATGGTTTGTGGCCGTCGTATATACCTTGTCGTATATAATCTTATATACGACGACACCGTCGTATATAAGTTTATATATACGAAGGTCTCTAATTTACGACGGCCCATTTCGTATAAAAGGGCCAGTGGGCTGGGCCCTTATATACGATGGTTCTGGGCCCTCGCTGTCGTATATAAGCTCTTATATATGATGGTATGGGCCTAGCCATCGTATACTATTTAGGCTTATATACGACGGCCCTGTATAGACACCGTCGTATATAATTCATATAGGCCGTCGTAAATAAAGTTTTCCATTTTTTTCAAAAAAAAAACAGAAAATGGCTGACCTGACTCAATGGCCACCTACACAGGCAATCACAAAATAGATTCACATTGAGAATATCACATCCACATCCACAATCACAAAGTGCAATCGTACATCCACAATCACGAAGTTGTCACATCCACAATCAAAAACAGATTCACAAAGCTACTCATTACTAGCCTCTCCACTACCTCCGGAGGCGAAGAAGTCATCCTGACACGGCGAACCTAGCGCCTGTAGCTGCGGCGATGGAGTCTGAGCCTCCGTCCCTGATCCTTGCGAAACACGGTGACATATGTATAAGTTTACAACGGTGTTTTCGTTTTCAATTGTTTAGTTGAACTTAATGTAACTTCCTTTCTGTACCTGTACTCCAGGAAACTGCTCCTGTGGTGGCATCGGCTGCAGCACGGACGGCGGTGGCTGCCACAATGGTATCTGGATTTGCTGCCCTTGCTGTCGAGCTAGCCGTCTGTCATTTCAAACATTAAAACTTACATTTTATTGAAATGCAATGTAATTAAAGTACAATTGTATGTTTCTTACTTCCATTGCCGCTTGCATCTGTGCCATATAGGATGCATGGTACGCCATGGCGGCCCTGTTGCTCTCTCGCTCCCTCGCCAAGGCCTCCTGCTGCCGGGTCAAGCTCTCCCGAAGCGCCATCACCTCGAGATCTCTGTCGGTGACACGACGGCTGGAGGAGCTTGTGCCAGTAGCCGAAGACTGCGAGGAGCCGCCTCTCACAGGTCGTGCCTCCCTGGAGTCGACGACTCCAGAGAATATGGCAAGCCTACAAAAAAACGAATTAATTCAAGGTAAAATAAAATAATCTTGAATTGAAAACAATGAAAGTAAATGAACTCACCTTCCGTGTGCTTTTCCACCTCCGCTTGCATACGCGGCTTGAGGGTCGATGTTGAGGGAGTTTTTCCAATCAAACCCTTCGTCGTGTATCCTCACAGCCTCTCGCCCGTACCTAGTCTGAAAAACAATGAAATTGTGTAAGTTCAACAACATATATAGTGTCAACTAATTTGAGAGGTCATGAAGCTTACCAGCCGCTCCGCTGCGTACTGACTGCACTGCTTCGGCTGAGAAGGGTCGGCGTGACCTCTCCTATAGACCGCAGTAGCGCTCGGTCGCACGCCGGTCTCCTTTCCTGTGAACATATGTTAGTATGAACAATACTACATTATGAATATAAAAAAAACCACCAAGAAACTTATCATCCGTTTAGCCATCCGCACGAAACCCTGTACGCCCATACCGTGCTTCCTTGAGCTCCCTCTGGCATCTCGAGCCTTCTTGGACTTAGCGATGAACTCATCGCTAGCCCAATACCTGCAAAGGGCTCGATAATCTTCAGTTTGTCCCTGTAACCAAGGGACACTAACCTGTACACGTGCATAGTTCATTAGATGTTACTTACCAAAAGTAATGTGAATAATTTAAAGAATACGCAACTTACCTCCGCGTACTGCTCCTCCGTCAAGTACGTGTCGGAGGCGTCTCTGAACGAACCAACCTCGTGGTCTTGGAGCTTCAAGTAGTCATTAACTACTTGACTCCGAGCGTTTGAAAGCATTTGAATAACAAGTTTCCGAGCGTTCACTTCGAACATGGAGCGGGCGTGATCCATCTGCTCGGCCGGGTCCTCAAGACGGTACCTGAGTTATAGGAAGCCAACATAGTTTGATATGCGCCCATTAATATTTAAAGGTAAATAAAGAATTGAAACTTCAAATATTTATGAAAGTTACTTACCCAAAAATCTGCCCACACGACTCCCTGTAGGTTGTCGTTCTGCTGGTGAGGAATGTGCGCGTAGTCGTCCCACGACGTAGCTGCACGTCCATCGATCGCACCGGGGTAGTGCAGACGCACTAACTTCCCGATGCAACTGTTCCCACATGATCATCAATATCACGATCTATCATCGTGACCCGTTTATGTTTCCGCTTTCGCATTATAAATGTCTCTACATCTTCAACATCTCCAACTAAGTTATCGAGTCCTGCACCAGGCTCGACGATAAAAGAGTCTGGCAACTCTTTGTCTTGGTAAACTTCTTCAGTATCTCCACTATCATGATAACCATCATCTCCAGGAGTATACAAGCGCTCACGAGGATTCACCTTATATACCACCCACCAAGCGCTAAGCTTCTTGCATGGATAAGGTAGATAATACACTTGCTCCACTTGATGTGCAAGAATGTATGTATCTAAACCTCGTAAGCGTTCGTTGTGATTCACCTCCACTATGCCAAATTGATTTTCTTGAGTTCCATGATTGTTATAAAACCAATCACAATCAAAGAACACCACTCGAAGTTCCTTATTGCCAGCAAAAGTAAACTCCATAATTTTGTTAATGATTCCATAGTAATTGAGACGTGATCCCATAGTTCCTTATACGCTTCAACTCCAGTCCACGACATTTTCAATTCTTTGATCAATGGCTTCAACATCACATTGAGACGTGATCCCGGATGATCTGGTCCTGGTATAATGAGGCTAAGAAACATGAACTCGTACTTCATACAAAGAGAAGGTGGTAGGTTGTACAGAATAACAAAGATGGGCCAACAGCAGTATGGTATGGCATTTGTACTGAAAGGTAAAAATCCATCTGTCACTAACCCGATGCGAACATTTCTTGCATCACTAGCAAAAGCAGGATTGAAAGAGAAGACTTCCATGCATCACCGTCCGACGGATGGGTCAACACATCTTTGTTCTCACACACACCTTCTTTGTGCCATCTCATGTGTCTGGCAGATCTTTTTGAAAGAAACACCCGCTTCAACCGGGGTGTCACAGGCAAGAAAAGCAATTGCTTATGTGCAACTTTTGTCATTACTTTATCACCATCGTCATTGACAACTTTGACAAACCTCCATTTCCCACACTGTAAACAATTCTTCTCTTTGTCGTGCTCTTTCCAGAATAGCATGCAGTTATCTGGACACACGTTAATTTTATCATATTTCATATCAAGACCAGATAGCAATTTTTTGGAGTGATACATATCTTTGGGAAGTTTATTAGGTTGTGGAAGAGCATCGCTGATAAGTTTCATCATATCATTGTAGCAATTATTAGAGAAGAAATACTTAGATTTGATTGCCATAAATCTGGTCATGAAAGTAAGAAGGGTCATTTCAGTATGATCATGCAACACCACTTCTGAAGCTTTCAAGAGATTAAAGAATGTGTCTGCCTCAGTTATAGGCGGATCCTTCGTTCGTATACCTTCTAACATCTCATTGAAAGTGCATCTAGGCATCCCTTGTGGGTTTGGTTGATTTATGACAAACAAATGAGACCCTAACAAAATCGTTGAGATGAGCGCAGGTTTTTAAAGAAATTAGGAAGAAAGCGCAAAAAGAAAGGAGAATGAGGATCTAAAATGATAAGAGCTTAGGAGCTGAAAAGATTAGATTAATTAATATGGAGTGTGTTGGAGAAACACACCCCAAGAGCTGAAGTGAAAGAAATCAACTAACTGCACACAAATCAGCATGTGCGGACTAGTTCGATATCAACCAGACTAGTCTGATTTCTCTCTGACTAGAAAACGGACAAGTCCTCCAAGTGCGGACTTGTCCTCAGTCCTCACTTTCTCCACACAGCGGACTAGTCCGATATGGACCGGACTAGTCCGATATGTCTTTGACTAGAGAACGGACAAGTTCGCCAAGTCCGGACTTGTCCATAATCTACAAAGTTCTCACCACAGTGGACTAGTCCGATATGGACCGGACTAGTCCGATTTGTCTCTGAGTAGACAACGGACTAGTCCGCACTCTTACGGACTAGTCCGGTATCTCACAACACTTAGGGTTTTCCACACGCCGCACACCGGACTAGTCTGGAGTCCACCACGGACTAGTCCGGACAATGGAAACCCTAACGGTAACCTTTGGAAACACTAGTATAAATAGAGGTGTACGGCCATACTACAACCTCTCTCGACCCCCTGCACCACACCTTACAAGAGCCAAAAATTCACATCTCTCCACACATTCTAACCCTAAAAGGATCAAATCTTTGAGGATTAGCAATTGATCAAAGGAGAGACTTGTTCTACACATCTTGAGCTCTTGGGTTTGATCTCTCGCACACTCTTGTTCATTTATTGTACATCTTTTGAGTGTGCTTGGTGGTATTCATTCATTGTAATTCTTGGGTAGCCCTCAACTTGTGAGAAGACCCCTTGAATGATTTATTTGCTCTTTGTGATTAGTGGAAGAGAATCGTCCTCCGTGGCGATTGGACGAGGGTAGGGTTGGTGAAGACCCGGTCCTTCGTGGACTCCTCAACAGGGACGTAGATTTCCTTCGTGGAATCGAACTTCGGGATAAAATCTTGTCTCTTGCTCTTGTGTTTTATTGTTCATCATATTCTAGGGTTTACTTAATCTTGTGTAATTCACGTTGAAACATTGAAACTAAAGTTGATCTATGTCATTCATTGTTTCACTGTTGTAATACATCTAAGTTCCCAATTAATTTCCGCTGCATAGGGTACTAGAAGTGAAAATATTGATCAACCTTGATCTTTCTAGTCCACGCATACTGGACTAGTCCGCACAGTAACAGACTAGTCTGATTTCCCTGTATTTGATAAATCTATTATGTGTTTCAGGGAATAACAAAGAATTGAAAAGCCTATCCCCCCCTCTTGTGACGCCCGGTCCCGTGAAAACGGAACCCAGCTAATGCATATGTGTGCCCAGGATGTTCATCACACATATACATGTAATCCACAAACTGAATTCAGAATATAACCACGAATAAATAGGGTTTAAGTATTTTATTACAATGACTCCTGAATCTCTAACTTATTCTAGCAGCGGAAGTCTCTAAACGATAGCGGAAGCAAAACTAAACAGCAGCGGCTCCATCTTCAACTCCACAGGCATGTTGACGGTAGTCCGCACACCTAGTACTCCACATGATCCTCGAAGTACTCTCTTCCTGTTGCTGATGTTTGTATGATAATGCAAGGGTGAGTACACGTCGTACTCAGCAAGTGCGGGAAAAGTATGACATGTAGCTTTCAACAAGGTATGGAACAAAAAGGCTCATTGCAGCAAGCAAATTTTATTTCGCAAACATGATAAAAACAGCAACTATCTTTAAGTGAATTTAATCCCAACATATATTTAAGTAAAACAGCAACATACCTGATTCGTAATTCACCACTTTTCATGTCTCAACCAACCATTAATATTTCTCAACTTCTCAAGCTCATAATAACCATCTCATATTCATATCCATCTCATAATCATATAACCGAAAACCAAACTCATTGTCATGACTCAACAGTCCCAAAACCAATCCCAATAACCATACCATAACCATAACCAAATAACCATCCCAAGTTTCCATCCCAAATTTCCCTCTAATCATGTGAGTTGGACAGGCGCTTGTGACCGTAAGCACGGCTATCATGATAGTTTTACACTCTTAAGAGGTGGCACCACTTTACCCATAAGTTTGTGATTTCGTCACCTATCGGTGACTACAAAACCTCCATTATACCAGTACACAACCGTCGGTGTATGGCCAAGAGATCAAAGAATAGCCTTTACAAAGGGGCTACTAGATGTATGGTGACACGACCCCAACGGTCTTGTCGAGCCAGGATCACGCTGAGGGGTGCTGCGTTGCACAGCACCGGATAAGACACGTCAAAGGTACAAAGCGGAAGCGAAATTTTATTACATAAACAAGTTTATGAGCATGTTTACATCAAAATAAGTTCAGTCTACACTCACAGGCGTAGACTACGCATCAAGTGCACGTTCAGCCCTTGAACGTGTCCTTGCTAGCACACACACACACACACTAACTCTGCGGTGTGCACGACTCCCACTCGACGGGATTCCCCTCCTGGGGTTCCGTCTCTTCCTCTGGAGTCCCTTCCTCATAGAACCCTGCAAAAGCTTCAAACACAAGCAGTGAGCACGAAGGCTCAGCAAGTCTGACCCGTCTCACCTAAACATGGAACTTCTAAATGAGGGGTGGTGGGTTACATGAAATAAAAATCATTTGCAAGGACTCGCCTAATTAGTAGATCCTTACTTTCAAGTTTTAGCAGCAGGTTGTGGAGAACCTTACGCTAAGGTACATGAGGGAGCCGCAATCAAACAAGAAACGCATTTCTCTCATGTACTTTGCCCAAAGTTGAAATGAACTTTAGTTAGCTCTAAACTACAGCAAGTCATTAGCAATCAAGTCCATCTTTTAATCAGCAGCATTTTAACATGTAACTAGCCTATTCTTTCTATGTCACGGTACAGTGAACAAGTGGTACTCACTGACCGCGAGGGACGGCGATTATAATCGATTTACACCTGCCGGGTTACCCGAACAACCCGTCACGTACGCCCGTACTCGATGTTGCCTACAACAACCATCACGGACGCCGTACGCAACTACCTTTCGCCCGTCAGCCAAATATTGAACCGGTCCCATCATCCCGAGCAAGAGGTCTCTGCACGCGCATCTCAGTGCCGCCAGCCGATTTACACCTCAAGCTCTCAACCTACCCTCTGAACGACGGGCAATGCCTCAATACCCAGCTACCCGAGTTACATCGGTTTCCCGGTTCCCAAATAGCCGGTAGGTCTTCGGTACTGTTCTAGCTTGTTCAACAGGCCCGCACACGGCTCGGTCCTCAATCGACACAAGCAGAGCTACAGCACACAGGCCCCAAAGTCCTGCTGCCCTTACTCTCGGCTTGGTCTCATTTTCTTGCCATGTGTTTCATGTGCTATCACTACCCGAGTCGAGTGCCTCTAGCCTATGCTCGCGAGTAGTTCCAACTACTCGACTTGTACCGAATCCTACTCTATCTTAGCATTGCAATAGCTAACGGGGTTTAACAATCCTAAACCCAACCCATGGTTTTCTTGGCTATGCAGTTGGGTTTCCAATCAAGACTCTAATGCAAAGTATCACAACAGTATTCAAAGATGTGCTCAAAACAATAAACATTTGTAAAAACATTAATGCAAACCGGAGCTTGCCTTGCTGCTCTTGGTTGTAGGCTAGCTGCTACTCCGGAGTAACGAAGTCTAGGACTTCGGGTTCCTCCTCGACCTTAGCGACTACATGATAGAAGAATTATATGTATCAATTTAAGTGCAGTTGTATTAACTTTTAAACTTGTGAAGTCTATAACTCTTACTAGACAAGCCCAATGACTGGGAAATTTTTACTGTGGCTTGGTTACAACCTAAATAGAGACTTGGTCAAGTTTTAGTTGCAGAAAAGCTCATTTGAGCCCTCCACAATTAATTATGTACTTGACCTTAATTAAAGGCTTTTAAGGTGTTCTAAAGATTTTCATGAAATAAACTATGACTTTCTGAAAACTAGATTTTCAGATGGTTCTAATGGAGTTGGTCTCACTTAATTTGAAGGTTCCTAGCTAAAGATATGAGCTAAACAATTTCAGAGAAAATTCTGAAAATGTTTCTGAACATTTTCTATTTTCTCTGGAACAGTTTCACTAATCACACCATTAGGTGGATTAAATTAGCTCCAATGGGTCTGAAATTTTTATGGTAGTTCAAGGATATTTTGTTGAACATCCCAGCAAAATTTCAGGATTTTCCTCCAAAGGATTCTCCAGTTAAAGTTCCAAACAGTTTAAAATTTGAGGAATTAATTCTGGAGAAATAAGGAATTTCATGAAGTGAAACTTGATTTTCTGGAAAGTACTCAGAGAGCTGAATCCAGCAAAATTTGTTTCACTCAATTTGGAGCTTTCTAGCCAAAGTTATGAGGATTTGAAGTTTGGAAGAATTCTGAAAATTGGGGAAAAGTTTAAATCTCGTGGGGGCCCGCGGGGACACGTGTCGAGCGCGGAGGTGTCCGGCACACCGTAGCTCACAGGGTATTTGCGCGCCAGCACAGCCGATCCCGGCCACACCCGGTCCCGATTTAAATTCTTCAGCCGCTGACACGTGGGCCAGCCGGCTTCGTCTTCCTCCCGCCGTTCTCTCGCGCCCGCGCCGCCGACCTCGCCGGAGCAGATTCGGAGCTCGCCGGCTCGCCGCTACCGGACCTCCCATGGGCTGAAACTCGCCGCCAGGGGGTTGTCGACGTCGAGGAACACGTCGGTGGTGTCAGGTCGGGCTAGGGTGATCGGAAATAGCCCGGCGACGTGCCGCGGCCTCGGTTGAGGTTCAGTGCCGTCGACCGTGGGTTCTAACCCGCCAACACTTCGAACAAACGGTCCTACAGCATCAGCATACCTCTAGGAAGCTCGACAAGGTGTCAAAAGGGTTCAGGGATGGCAGCAAGTCGGTCGGCACCGTGTGACCGATCGTGCCCGCCATGACCGCCCTCGATCGAGCTCGAAATTCGTCACTCCTAGACAGTTTCACGCCACGGATGCAGAAAAGAACTTGATCGCCGGCTAGTCCAGCGTTTATGTGCAAGATTTGATAACCTCCGAAAGATCATAGAGCGAGAATTTAAAGAAACCGTACCGGAAGCTCGGTTTACGGTCGCCGGAGCAAAAACTGGAAATTCTCTGTGGATTCTTCACGGTTTGCTTCCAAACTTGGAGGAGAGCAGCACGGTGGTCGTGCGCTCCTGTTGCCTCTTTTGCTGGACCGTGAAAACGCCTGTGGAACGCTGTCCACGGGCGCCTGACCTTCGTCTGTGGTTGAGTCGCCGCTGTGGCGATCGCTCTCGGGCAAAGGAGGCCGGAACTCGGGGTTTCTCGTGTTGGGGAGGTGGAGTGCGACCTCGGTGGCTGTCTAGTAGCTCGGGGAGGGAGAAGGCGAGCTGGTTTCGCGGTTCTCCGATCGAGCAGAGAGGCGGCAGGTTGGTGTCTCGGTGATCACGGGAGAGGAGGAAATGATCGGTGCCTGCCCCCGTGGAGCGCCTTAAGAGGGCCCTGGAACCGCCCTTCGGCTCGCGTGTGGGCGTGGGAAGCAGCTGGTGGCGCTGCTGCTCCTCGGTGGCGATCGCAGCGACGGCTCGGTTAACCGAGTGAGAAAATTTCAGTCGGTTTGAATTGAAGTGGTGGCTGACATGTGGGTCCCACTTCCAGTTTTTACCTCTGAAATTTACTCCTAATCACTGTTGTAAACAGTGAGCCCCATAGTACCCCTGGTAATTCAAATTATTCACCCATGAGCCATTTGAATTGATCAAAGTTCAAATTGGGTTTGGTTTGAGTGAATTTCAGCACAAGTGCAGTTTTGAATTCAAATAAAGTTTGAATTTGTCCCACTTAGCTCATGTCAAGATCAACTCCAAATGGAGTGAAACTTGGTGTGTGGGCTCACAAAAATGTGCTGAGTAAGAATATGCCTCCCACTTTTAAATTCATGGGAGAAAAACAGTTTGAATTTGAATATGGTTTCAAACTGCCCTCTTTCTAGCTATACCCAAAATGACCTGAAAAAGGTTTTGAATTTGGGTGAAACTTGGCATGGACATCCTTAGCAAAGTGTAGGAGTTTTCATATGTCCAGCCCACCTATATCACATGTGGGAAATACCACTTTTGCAATGTGTGAGTTTGTTCTTTAATGAGCATGTTGATGGTGGTTACTTGCTATTCATTTGTGTTCATCATCTTTCCTCAAATGAGGTGTGTCTGTGTGGGGTGATGAACACTTCAACTAGGTGTCAAAAACTGAGGCCCTTACATTCCTCCCCCCTTAAAAGAATCTCGTCCCGAGATGATAAGGTGAAAATGAGAGAGAGGACGGTGGGAAATTACCGGATATGCGACGTCAAAAAGTCGGGGTAGTTTGCGGGAAGAAATTCTTCGCTCTCCCATGTCGCTTCATCCATGGATTGATTACTCCATAGCACCTTGTAGAACCACAACGTACGGTTGTGTGTGGTTCGGGCCTTTTCATCGATAATCTGCACCGATTCCTCCTGATAGGTGAGATCCGGTTGCAGTTCGTCAATATCCTCTAGCTGAACGGTAGTTGATAGCTTAAGACACTTCCTCAACTGGGCAATGTGAAAGACGTCGTGCACACCGGAAAGTGCTTCTGGTAATTTCAGCCGGTATGCCACTGATCCACATCTTTCGGTAATCTGGAATGGACCGATGAATCGGGGTGCCAACTTTCCTCTCACTCCAAATCTGTTTACGCCCTTCATTGGAGATACCCGTAGGTATACGTGATCTCCAACTTCGAATTGTAATGGGCGCCTTCTCCGGTCCGCATACTGTTTCTGACGGGATTGAGCGGCTTTTAGGTTCGCTTGAATCAGTCGAACCTTTTCTTCCGCGTTGTTGACAAGGTCAATCCCGAAGGTAACTCTTTCGCCAGACTCACACCAATTCAATGGTGTGCGGCATTTCCTACCGTATAGCGCCTCGTAGGGCACCATATTTATACTGGCTTGGTACCCATTGTTCTACGAGAACTTGGCTAACGGCAAGTGATCATCCCAATTCTTACCGTGGTTGGTAGCGCAAGCTCGTAGCATGTATTCTAAGATCTGATTTACCCGCTCCGTTTGCCCATCCGTCTGCGGGTGGTAGGCTGAACTACGGATCAGCTTCGTCCCCAAGGCAGCGTGCAGCTGCTCCCAAAAACGGGACACAAATAAAGTGCCCCGATCCAATATAATGGTACGGGGTACGCCGTACAAGCATAGGATCCGTGAGATGTACAGTTCAGCGTACTTCTTGGCGTTGTAGTTGGTGTTGACCGGGATGAAATGGGCAACTTTGGTGAGCCGGTCGACGATCACCGACACAGAATCATGCTTATGAGAAGTGGTGGGTAAACCGACGATGAAATCCATGCTCACGTCCTCCCACTTCCAGGCAGGAACGCCCAGTGGTTGCAGCAGTCCCGGTTTCCGCATGTGGTCTGCCTTCACCCTTCGACATGTATCACACTCAGACACGTATTTTGCAGTCTCTCGCTTCATCCATGTCCACCAAAACTTGCTTCTGAGTTCTTGATACATCTTGTTGCTGCCGGGGTGAATAGAAAACTTTGATAAGTGAGCCTCATCAAAGATTTTCTTCCGTAATCCGGGTTACGGGGTACGACGATCCGGTCCTTGAACCATAGGACGCCGTCTCCGTCCTTCTGGAAACATTTCAGCTCCCCACTGTCTACACGTCTCCGCAAATGTGGCATGCCCTTGTCATTCTTCTGGGATCCCCTATCTCTTCACGGATGGTGGGGATCAAAGCTAGGTTGTAGAGAGCTCCATGTGGAATTACATGTAGTGGTGGTTCGCTATCTTCCAACGGTGTGATGGTCAGATTATTGACGTGTGACTTGCGGCTCAGCGCATCTGCCACTACGTTTGCCTTGCCCGGATGATAATGGATCTCTATTTCGTAATCCTTTATCAGTTCTAACCATCTTCGTTGCCTCATGTTCAGCTCTTTCTGAGTGAATATGTACTTGAGGCTTTTGTGGTCGGTATATAAATGTACGAGGTTACCGAGTAGGTAGTGCCTCCACATTTTCAGTGCAAGTACCACGGCAGCGAGCTCCAAGTCGTGAGTTGGATAATTTTGCTCATGATTTCTAAGCTGCCGTGATCCATACGCGACCACTCTTCGGTCTTGCATCAGCACACATCCGAGCCCAATGCCGGATGCATCGCAGTACACATCGAACGGTTTTGTTGTGTCTGGCTGCGCCAAAACCGGTGCTGATGTCAGGTGCTTAACTAAAGCCTTGAATGCTGCTTCACATGTTGGACTCCAAACATATTTGGTAGCCTTCTTCAGCAGCTCTGTCATTGGCTTGGCAATCTTCGAGAAGTTCGGAATGAACCTCCGATAATATCCCGCGAGTACGAGGAAACTCCGTACCTCGTGAACAGTTCTCGGGGATTTCTAATTCAGCACTTGAGTGATCTTGCTCGGGTCTACAGCGATACACTCCGCTGAGATGATATGCCCGAGGAAAGGCACTTGCGATATCCAAAACTCGCATTTGCTGAATTTTGCGTATAACTTGTGATCCCGCAGCCGTTGCAAGACTATACGCAGATGTTTCTTGTGATCTTCCTCCGACTTGGAATATACCAGAATGTCGTCGATGAAGACCACGACAAACTTGTCCAGCTCCGGCATGAATACCGAGTTCATCAAGTACATGAAGTGAGCTGGAGCATTGGTGAGGCCGAAGGACATGACCAGGTACTCATAAAGTCCGTACCTCGTCGAGAAAGCCGTCTTCGGAATGTCCTCAGCCCTTATCTTAATCTGATGGTACCTGGATCTTAAGTCCATCTTGGAAAAGATCTTTGCTTCGACCAACTGATCAAACAACATGTCGATCCGTGGCAACGGGTACTTGTTCTTGATGGTTACGGCATTTAATGGACGATAGTCCACGCAAAGCCGCAACGTCTCATCCTTCTTCTTGACAAATAATGCCGAACAGCCCCATGGTGAGGAGCTCGGCCTAATAAAACCCTTCTCCAGAAGGTCCGTGAGCTGAGTCTTCAGTTCAGCCAACTCCTTGGGCGCCATCTTGTACGGCCTTCGGGATATCGGCATGGTTCCCGGTGCAAGTTCAATCTTGAACTCCACCTCTCTATTGGGCGGCATTCCCGGTAAATCATCCGGGAATACGTCAGGGAACACTCGGACCACTGGAATATCTTCCAATCTGATAGTTGTGGACTGATAGACACTTGGAAGTTTTATTTCTGGACTGTCCAGAAATAAAGAGTGAGACCCGTGCACTTCTGAGTTTAAGTGCACGACTCGAAGGACGGTGTCTAAAACAGCGCCGTGGCGGGTTAACCACGACATCCCTAGGATGACATTGACCTTCTGTCCCTCTAACATAATGAGAGACATGGGGTACACTCTACCCGCTAAGCATAATGGTGCTTTGGAAACCATTACGCTTGCTGAAATCTTCCCACCCGGTGAACAAATTAAATATGGACTATCGGTGGGTAGTATTGGCAAGCTGTGTTTAGCAATGAAAGCTTGGCTAATAAAATTATGCGTGGCGCCTGAATCAAACAGTACTATAGCGGGATGTTGGTGGAGTTGGAACATACCCGCAAGGATTGGCTCACCCTCCGGCACGTCCTCTATGGCAAGCTGGTGGACGGTGCCGGGCCTAGGGTTTGCCCGCCGCGCATTAGTAGGGTTCCGGGGTTGATTCCTCCCCGGAAACTGCAGTGCCACTCTGCCGCCTTGCCTCTCCGGGCAACTGCTCGCGAAGTGTCCTGGACGACCACACTTGTAACATGTGGCCGCTGCTGGTGTAGTGCTCGGGGAACGAAAGCCCGGCATGCGTTGCTGAGGTGCAAACGCACGCGGCATCGCCCGCTGCTGCTGTTGTTGTTGCGGTGGTACTGGCAGTGCCGGCCGGAATGCCGGTGAAGAGTACGGCCGACTGTGGAACGGCATCGACCGCTGTGGTGGCTGCCAGCGTGGACCTGATGGTGGGCAATTCACCATCCGAAACTTTTGAGAAGGACCGTCTCCTTCTCCGCTGCTTTGCGGCGCGCTTCGCTTTCGCTCTGCCGCCGCTAACTCCTTGCCGGAGTCCTCCTGAACAATCGCAGCATCAATGATGTTGTTGAGGCTGCCACGATTGAACATCACCAACTTGTCCTTCAGGAGCGGGTTAAGCCCCTGGTAGAAGTGGTCCCGCCACTTCTCGTCAGTATCTGCGTGATATGACGCGTAAAGAACGAGATCGTTGAACGCTCTGGAATATTCCAGCGCGTTCCGGCTCCCTTGCTGCAGGTGCAGGAACTCCTGCGTCTTCCTCTTCATTAAACCTGGCGGTATATGATAGGCCCTAAAGGCCGTCCGAAACTCCGTCCAGGTCATCACTCGGTCGGTGGGCTGTGAAGCACAGAAGTTGGCCCACCACGCGCTCGCGGATCCTTGGAGCTGCTGGACCGCGAACTGAGTCTTGCGCTGCTCGCTTATCTGGAGCAGCCCGAACTTCATCTCTATGGCGCGGAGCCAGTTGTCCACGTCAAGTGGTTCATCCGCCCTTGAGAATACCGGGGGATGAGTAGCCAGGAAGTCGGAGTAGGAGCTCTGTTGGCGCTCCTCACGATCTTAACGTCTCTCTGGGCGAGACGTATTGGCGATAAGCGTTTGCAGCAACTCCGTGTGCTACTGATGTGAACCCGCCATTGCCGCGACGATGTCGGCCAACGTAACCGTTGGCAGTGGCGGTGTTTGCTATTGCTGTTGCTGCTGCTGTCCCAAGGAGTCCTCGGGAGGTGGTTGGGAGGTCTCTCCCCCTTGGCTAGTACCCCCAACATCAGGGTTGGCACGAGTACGCGTCATTCTGAAATTCAAAACAGCAGCAATTAGCACATGTCTTACTTAAAATTCCATAAGCAACAGTAGGTATTGAAGTGACACGTGATTGATTTGCACAACATTCACATATATTGATAAAGCATAAACTTTATACAAGATACATTATTCTCGGGTCTCCGAGAAGTCATGCTCATGTCGTCACTACCTATACATATGCTACTGTCTACACGACATGTCACCGATTACAAAAGTTGGGTTACGCCACCCTAGCTGCCTTACATGGCAACCGTAACCCCCTACTCGGAGTAGAACTCGACCTCCTGTGGGTCGTCCTCCTCCGGTACCTCTGCTGGTGGCTCTGGATCTACCACCTCTTCTCCCATTCCGGGTTCTCCCATTGCTGGAAGACCCAAGACCACCGGTATGCCCAATACCGGAGGTACAAGGTCCTGCAAAGCATGCACCTCGTCCATAGCCTGGTTGTAATCTTCTTCCCAGCCTTGCCCTTCCTCAATAGCATCGTCCCGCTCTTGAGTAAGTTCCTCGTTCTGCTGGGTCAGATTCTGTACCAGTTCTTGCAACGCCGCGATGCCGACACGGCTTTTTCTCTTCGCCTTCTTCAGACGATGCAACTGATTATGTTGTTCATTCAGTCGCTTGATCGTCGGAAGGAGCACATTGCGGAGTGCGCTGTGAGCACTCTCGAAATGGTCTCCACGGCTTGTGCTCTCCTTAAGCTTTGTGGCGAGATACTCCGTATGAACAGCTTGGCTGTCCATCACGGCGTTTCCCGCCCTCATCTGGAGGCTAAGGTTTGCCTCCGCGGGGTTGTACCTTGGGCAACTCGGGTCCGTTGCCTCCAGGTACCTCTCTTCCCACACATGCTGAGCCCGTCCCTCCACCGGAACGAGCGCGTATGGAGTGCTCTCCATAGCCTGCACGTGTAGTTGGCAGAAACGTGACATGGTGTCACGGGCTGCCACTTGCCACATCCCTTCCGGTTGTCTTCCTCCCACCGTAACGGTGAAGGGCACCCAACCGGGTGGCTTAGGTCCTGCAGGGACTTCGACATGGATCGTCCACATCTTGTTCCCCTCTTCGCCTTCTTCCTTGGCGAAGTACTGCAGCATCTGGTTGTACCCGAAATATTGGAGCATTTGCCACAATGCTTCCGGGTAGCCGCTACGGTGAGAACAGTGGGACATCACCCACCCGTTCTCCAACTTCTTATCTGCTGTCATCTGTAAAAATATATTTGAGAAATGTCAAATATTTATTTAAACAGTAAACCATTGAGTTATAACATAAGACATGTCATTGAACCCATAAAACTTGGAAACATAGTTCAAATTTTAAACAAATTTGACTGCTGATCTGCTGTTCCCATGACAGCTCTGACCAGTTTCCATTTCAACCTGATTTAGGCCATGTTAAAGACAAAACTAGTTCTGGAGCTCAACATCGAAGTTAAACCTAACTTCAATAGATTTCCAGAAAGTATTTGCTTGGCCTAAAATCTGTCCTGGTTCAAAAGTTATGAGATGTCAAAGTTAATAGAATTTCTGGAGAAAATTGGAGAGCACCTCCCTGCTTTAGGTACTGATTTGATCCAAGAATCCCAGTTAATTCTGTTCCTAATATGACAAAACTTTCTGTTACAAAGTTGTAACCTATCTCATAAGCTTTCCAGAACTACCTCATTTTCTATTTTTGGATTTTTATGCAGGATGTTATGCTTAATTTACAGAGAGTTTACAGAGAGTCTTTACTCTGTCCTGTTTTCTGGATAGTTTCAACTCTACTGCATTTTTCGATTGGTTAAGGGATGAAACACCTCTGTACCTCAACAGAAGAATTGTAAAGCTCTTCCAAAGCTTTCCATAAATGTATCATATGACCCCAACCTCGAAAGAACTCAACCTCTAACCTCTGATTAACTTCAGCCCTACTTCAGCTGAAACCAGAGTACTCTGTCCTTAACACCTTATAAGTTGAAAACTTGTTAACTTTGAATATCCTGTTCAAGGGAAGGAGTTCCATCAAGTTTTACTACTTTAGATCAAAACCTTCAAGTTTTAAAATGAAGTTTTTAATTTAATGGGGTGTGACGTCGATGCGTCACCAGAGCATGTCGGTACTACGTCCTCACAAAGAAAAACCTATACCGGACTTAGCGGGCTTCGTTAATTTAGTGGCACTAAACGTCACTCGCACACGGATGTTACACGTCTACCATTTCGTGGTCAGGCTACCTGCAGAAACTCAAGCAATCATCAGACTCGGCTGCACACCGAGCCCGGAATCCATACAGTTCGTACACCCGGCCGTCATCACTCGCCCGGATGTTCTCAAGCCAAACACGCCTTGAGTTACGTGTTCACGTTTCAGACCACGTGACGGGGTCTCCCAAGTTTCACCACTCACGCCAGGGACAGACGTTGCTCGAATGCCCCAAACGACATGAAGAGTCGTAGAGGATATCAAAGCGGGTCGGGTTACCTGCCACCCGTGGGGCTCCACCCTTCAGCTTGTGCGCACTGGTGGACAGCGCTTACATGTACCCCCCAAGACATAAACGTCCCGAGATACACGATTTTCCGACATAAACAAATAGTTTAGTATGCCACTTTCTATACACTAATAACATCCTTATATGGGCTACTAACTCGTTCCTCACTGGATTTTTGAAAAAGATGACCTTTGTAGTGCGTTAAACCTCAAGCGAGCTCTGATACCACGCTGACACGACCCCAACGGTCTTGTCGAGCCAGGATCACGCTGAGGGGTGCTGCGTTGCACAGCACCGGATAACACACGTCAAAGGTACAAAGCGGAAGCGAAATTTTATTACATAAACAAGTTTATGAGCATGTTTACATCAAAATAAGTTCAGTCTACACTCACGGGCGTAGACTACGCATCAAGTGCACGTTCAGCCCTTGAACGTGCCCTTGCTAGCACACACACACACTAACTCTGCGGCGTGCACGACTCCCACTCGACGGGGTTCCCCTCCTGGGGTTCCGTCTCTTCCTCGGGAGTCCCTTCCTCATAGAACCCTGCAAAAGCTTCAAACACAAGCAGTGAGCACGAAGGCTCAGCAAGTCTGACCCGTCTCACATAAACATGGAACTTCTAAATGAGGGGTGGTGGGTTACATGAGGTAAAAATCATTTGCAAGGACTCACCTAATTAGTAGAACCTTACTTTCAAGTTTTAGCAGCAGGTTGTGGAGAACCTTACGCTAAGGTACATGAGGGAGCCGCAATCAAACAAGAAACACATTTCTCTTATGTACTTTGCCCAAAGTTGAAATGAACTTTAGTTAGCTCTAAACTACAGCAAGTCATTAGCAATCAAGTCCATCTTTCAATCAGCAACATTTTAACATGTAACTAGCCTATTCTTTCTACGTCACGGTACAGTGAACAAGTGGTACTCACTGACCGCGAGGGACGGTGATTATAATCGATTTACACCTGCAGGGTTACCCGAACAACCCGTCACGTACGCCCGTACTCGATGTTGCCTACAACAACCATCATGGACGCCGTACGCAACTACCTTTCGCCCGTCAGCCAAATATTGAACCGGTCCCATCGTCCCGAGCAAGAGGTCTCTGCACGCGCATCTCAGTGCCGCCAGCCGATTTACACCTCAAGCTCTCAACCTACCCTCTGAACGACGGGCAATGCCTTAATACCCAGCTACCCGAGTTACATCGGTTTCCCGGTTCCCATATAGCCGGTAGGTCTTCGGTACTGTTCTAGCTTGTTCAACAGGCCCGCACACGGCTCGGTCCTCAATCGACACAAGCGGAGCTACAGCACACAGGCCCCAAAGTCCTGCTGCCCTTACTCTCGGCTTGGTCTCATTTTCTTGCCATGTGTTTCATGTGCTATCACTACCCGAGTCGAGTGCCTCTAGCCTATGCTCGCGAGTAGTTTCAACTACTCGACTTGTACCAAATCCTACTCTATCTTAGCATTGCAATAACTAACGGGGTTTTGCAATCCTAAACCCAACCCATGGTTTTCTTGGCTATGCAGTTGGGTTTCCAATCAAGACTCTAATGCAAAGAATCACAACAGTATTCAAAGATGTGCTCAAAACAATAAACATTTGTAAAAAGGTTAATGCAAACCGGAGCTTGCCTTGCTGCTCTTGGTCGTAGGCTAGCTGCTCCTCCGGAGTAACAAAGTCTAGGACTTCGGGTTCCTCCTCGACCTTAGCGACTACATGATAGAAGAATTATATGTATCAATTTAAGTGCAGTTGTATTAACTTTTAAACTTGTGAAGTCTATAACTCTTACTAGACAAGCCCAATGACTGTGAAATTTTTACTGTGGCTTGGTTACAACCTAAATAGAGACTTGGTCAAGTTTTAGTTGCAGCAAAGCTCATTTGAGCCCTCCACAATTAATTATGTACTTGACCTTAATTAAAGGCTTTTAAGGTGTTCTAAAGATTTTCATGAAATAAACTATGACTTTCTGAAAACTAGATTTTCAGAGGGTTCTAATGGAGTTGGTCTCACTTAATTTGAAGGTTCCTAGCTAAAGATATGAGCTAAACAATTTCAGAGAAAATTCTGAAAATGTTTCTGAACATTTTCTATTTTCTCTGGAACAGTTTCACTAATTACACCATTAGGTGGATTAAATGAGCTCCAATGGGTCTGAAATTTTTATGGTAGTTCAGTGATATTTTGGTGAACATCCCAGCAAAATTTCAGGATTTTCATCCAAAGGATTCTCCAGTTAAAATTCCAAACAATTTAAATTTTGAGGAATTAATTCTGGAGAAATAAGGAATTTCATGAAGTGAAACTTGATTTGCTGGAACGTACTCAGAGAGCTGAATCAAGCAAAATTTGGTTCACTCAATTTGGAGCTTTCTAGCCAAAGTTATGAGGATTTGAAGTTTGGAAGAATTCTGAAAATCGGGGAAAAGTTTAAATCTCGCGGGGGCCCGCGGGGACACGTGTCGAGCGCGGAGGTGTCCGGCACACCGGAGCTCACAGGGTATTTGTGTGCCAGCACAGCCGATCCCGGCCACACCTGGTCTCGATTTAAATTCTTCAGCCGCTGACACGTGGGCCAGCCGGCTTTGTCTTCCTCCCGCCGTTCTCTCGCGCCCGCACCGCCGACCTCGCCGGAGCAGATTCGGAGCTCGCCGGCTCGCCGCTACCAGACCTCCCATGGGCTAAAACTCGCCGCCAGGGGGTTGTCGACGTCGAGGAACACGTTGGTGGTGTCAGGTCGGGCTGGGGTGATCGGAAATAGCCCGGCGACGTGCCGCGGCCTCGGTTGAGGTTCGGCGCCGTCGACCGTGGGTTCTAACCCGCCAACACTTCGAACAAACGGTCCTACAGCATCAGCATACCTCTAGGAAGCTCGACAAGGTGTCAAAAGGGTTCAGGGATGGCGGCAAGTCTGTCGGCACCGTGTGACCGATCGTGCCCGCCATGACCGCCCTCGATCGAGCTCGAAATTCATCACTCCTAGACAGTTTCACGCCACGGATGCAGAAAAGAACTTGATCGCCGGCTAGTCCAGAGTTTTTGTGCAAGATTTGATAACCTCCGAAAGATCATAGAGCGAGAATTTAAAGAAACCGTACCGGAAGCTCGGTTTACGGTCACCGGAGCAAAAACTGGAAATTCTCTGCGGATTCTTCACGGTTTGCTTCCAAACTTGGAGGAGAGCAGCACGGTGGTTGTGTGCTCCTGTTGCCTCTCTTGCTGGACCGTGAAAACGCCTGTGGAACGCTGTCCACGGGCGCCTGACCTTCGGCTGTAGTTGAGTCGCCGCTGTGGCGATCGCTCTCGGGCAAAGGAGGTCGGAACTCGGTGTTTCTGGTGTTGGGGAGGTGGAGTGCGACCTCGGTGGCTGTCTAGTAGCTCGGGGAGGGAGAAGGCGAGCTGGTTTCGCGGTTCTCCGATCGAGCAGAGAGGTGGCAGGTTGGTGGCTCGGTGATCACGGGAGAGGAGGAAATGATCGGTGCCTGCCCCCGTGGAGCGCCTTAAGAGGGCCCTGGAACCGCCCTTTGGCTTGCGTGTGGGTGCGGGAAGCAGCTGGTGGCGCTGCTGCTCCTCGGTGGCGATCGCAGCGGCGGCTCGGTTAACCGAGTGAGAAAATTTCAGTCGGTTTGAGTTGAAGTGGTGGCTGACATGTGGGTCCCACTTCCAGTTTTAACCTCTGAAATTTACTCCTAATCACTGTTGTAAACAGTGAGCCCCATAGTGCCCCTGGTAATTCAAATTATTCACCCATGAGCCATTTGAATTGATCAAAGTTCAAATTGGGTTTGGTTTGAGTGAATTTCAGCACAAGTGCAGTTTTGAATTCAAATAAAGTTTGAATTTGTCCCACTTAGCTCATGTCAAGATCAACTCCAAATGGAGTGAAACTTGGTGTGTGGGCTCACAAAAATGTGCTGAGTAAGAATATGCCTCCCACTTTTAAATTCATGGGAGAAAAACAGTTTGAATTTGAATATGGTTTCAAACTGCCCTCTTTCTAGCTATACCCAAAATGACCTGAAAAAGGTTTTGAATTTGGGTGAAACTTGGCATGGACATCCTTAGCAAAGTGTAGGAGTTTTCATATGTCCAGCCCACCTATATCACATGTGGGAAATACCACTTTTGCAATGTGTGAGTTTGTTCTCTAATGAGCATGTTGATGGTGGTTACTTGCTCTTCATTTGTGTTCATCATCTTTCCTCAAATGAGGTGTGTGTGTGGGGGGTGATGAACACTTCAACTAGGTGTCAAAAACTGAGGCCCTTACATATGGACTCACCAAAGTTTCTCCAGCAGGCTCGAATCACCATTCTCCCACCTACGGGCCCCCTCTTGTGCCATGCAGTTCCTAGGGCAGTCCTCTCTCGACTCCCATTCCCCGCGCCTTCCACGGTCCATAACAATCTAGCAACTTACCTACTTAGTCAGCTAAGCCGCACCCATATTTGGCCTTGTGGTGGCACTGTTTTCCTGGCATGTGCTGGCATGAATCGGTCCTTAAATCTACGGCAAGTAAACCACCATATCATTCTACCACATCCACGAACCAAGCTTGCCTAGATCTCCCCCGATTCTATGCTCATTATTATCATCAAGTTCTTATTATCATTATTCATATGAGTGCAATAGCTAGACACGTTCTATCTCGCTTCCCATATCCCGTAGATTAGCGAAGCAAAAAGGAAAAATGACCATACCTGACTCATTAACTTACCCGGCGACAAGGATGGTTAACAAAACTAGTAAACTCCTATAAAAGGATGTCCCATCAAGTTGACTCAAGCACACACGTTTTCGCTAACAAAACAGTTTCAAAACATGGGATCAATATGGTCAAGGGGCACTTGCCTTGTTCCTGTGGCTTTTGTTGCTCACGTGTCTCGAAGTCTTGATGTTGTAGTCCTTCATAGATAGCTTCCTGAGCTTGTCCTTCTACTCACGACCACGCATATAAAAAATTATAGCAATCAAACATGGTGCACAAACTTTACTCAAGATGCAATGATGTAGATGGATGCAAATCCTATGGTGCTGTTTTATTAAACCAGTTTGTACGTGTTCTTGCGTCTTTTAATGGGTTGCATGGGCCTTTATGGTGAACAAAGTTGTAAGGATCAAGTGTGGACCTAGTTATGATCTTGACTCAAGATCTATATCAATTCCACTGTCAAAAACTGATCAACACGTGATCTGTCCACACGAAAAAGCTTCTGTTCGAAGAAAACAAATGTGTAGAAACCGCGATGACGTCGTAAGATGGTAACGAATACCTACCTCAGCCTTCCTCCTAGCAATGGCAGCAGGACAGATCCTCTGCTCTCTTCCGGCGACGGTGAGCGTGACGGGGCTCGTCGGCGATCTCACCGGTGGCTGAACTCTAGCGAAGGGGGTTAACTCGGCGAGTTGGGGGCTAGGGCCTCTAAGTTGTCAACTTGGGAAAAGGTTTTACGGCCAAGGGGGTTTTCGGGTTCTATTTATAAAGGGATAAAGAAGAGTCCTACTCCGATTGGAATTCAAATAATAGTCCTATTCAATTTGTTTTGGATCTTAACAACTTATCTCCAATTGATTTGGGTGCGGAGTCAACATGGAAGAAATCATGTCGGTTTCCTCAGTACTGAGTACTCGCGCACAGGGGAAAAACTTCTTAAGGATCTTGTCCTTCCGCAGGGATGAGCTCCAGAGGCTCCACGCGTCCAGCGGGGACAGGCCTCCCTTTTCCTCAGGGGCGGTCTCCGGTTGCGCCGCGTGTCTGGTGGGCGGGACCTCCCTCTCCCTCAAGGGCGAGCTTCGCGTGCGCCACGTGTTTGGCGGGTCGGGCCTCCCCTCTCTACAGAGGCGAGCTCTGGGGGTGCCACATGTCAGTGCCGGACCTCCCCTCTTCTCAGAGACGAGCTCCGAGAGTGCCACGTGTCCAGCAGCGCCGGACTTCCTTTCGCCTCAGAGACGAGCTCCGAGGTCACCACGTGTCCAACAGCGTCGGACCTCTCTTCTCGGAGGTGAGCTCCGAGGTCGACACGTGTCCCGTATTGTCGGACCTCCCTTCTCCTCGGAGGTGAGCTCCGAGGTCGACACGTGTCCAGCAGTGTCGGACCTCCCTTCTCCTCAGAGATGAGCTCCGAGGATGACATGTGTCCAGTGGGACAGACCTCTCGGAGGCGAGCTCCGAGCGCGACACGTGTCTGGCAGGGCCGGACCTCATCCCTTCCGCAGGGGTGAGCTCCGAAAGCGCCACATGTCTCTCAGGGCTGGGCCTCACTTCTCTGCAGAGACTAGCTCCGGGGACAACACGTGTCCAGTGGGGCCGGACCTCGCCCCTTCCTCAGAGGCGAGCTCCAAGCCTTCAACGTGGCCAGCAGTGCCGGATCTCACCCCATCCTCAGGGATGAGCTTTGAAGGCGCCACGTGGCCAGCGGGCTGCGGGAAGTGTCGACAACGCTCCTCGGCGAATTGGAATTGACTCTTTTCAGCTATCTTTCTCCCATTTTTATGATTCTTTCCCATTTCTATTTCTTTTATAATATTTTTTCTATATGCAATGCATGAATATGAAATTGAGGGTGTTACAAACCTATCCCCCTTAAACTGAATCTCGCCCTCGAGATTCGATAGAGTAGAGAATAGGTGAGGGAATTCTGCCTTGAGGTCTTCCTCACGCTCCCATGTAGCCTCGGCTTCTGTGTGATGGCTCCACTGTACCTTGCACCAACGGATCACTTTGTTCCTCGTGACCCTTTCCCTCACGTCCAAAATTTGGACAGGGTGCTCTACGTAGGTCTGATCCTCTTGAAGCTCGAGCTCATCCATCGATACTTGTTCTTCTGGTAGTCTCAAGCACTTCTTGAGCTGGGATACGTGAAACACGTCATGCACGTCGGAGAGGTGCGTTGGGAGCTTTAGTTGATAAGCTACCTCTCCTCGCTTGCCCAAAATCTTAAATGGCCCGATGTAGCGAGGTGCTAACTTGCCTTTGACGTTGAAACGTCGTTGGCCACGGTTAGGCGATACCTTAAGGTACACGAAGTCTCCTACTTCAAAGGTCAACTTTCTTTGCCTATTGTCCGCATAACCTTTTTGTCGTGACTGAGCAGCCTTCAAGTTCTCCCGTATTGTTTGAACTTGCTTCTCGGCGTCTTGCAGCACTTCGGGTCCAAACACTTGGTTCTCTCCGGTCTCATTCCAGAACAGTGGCGTTCTACACCGTCTACCATACAATGCTTCGAAAGGTGACATCTTCAAGCTAGCTTGATAGCTGTTATTGTATGAGAACTCAGCATACGACAAGCTCCTATCCCAACTACGCCCATGTTTCAAGGAGCAGGCTCTCAACATGTCTTCTAAAATTTGATTTGTCCTCTCAGTTTGCCCGTCGGTTTGCAGGTGATAAGCGGAGCTGAAATCCAGTCGTGTACCCATAGCTTCATGCAGCTTCTTCCAGAACCTAGAGGTAAATTGGGTACCCCGATCTTAAACTATCCTCTTCGGAACTCCATGGCGACACACGATTTGCTCCATGTACAGCTCGGCTAGTTCTACGACGCGGTACGTGGTTCTAACAGGAAGAAAATGGGCTGTTTCCGTCAATCGGTCCACAATAACCCAGATGGAGTCGTAACCCGACCGAGTATGTGGTAATTGTAAAGGTCCCAAAATTATGAATACAAAGAAACACTTGTTTGCAAAGTTTTGTTTCATGTGCATGAAATTTGGGACTTGTTAAAAACTTTTTCCCACATGTGATAACACACATGAGGGCTTTCTTCACACAAGTCAAATGTTCATTTGAGAACTTGGAACCCTAGAGGGGTCTAAAACAAGGATGGGAAGTTCCCATATGTGTGAGAAAGCAAAAATCAGATTTGGAACAATTTGTTCAAACAAAAATTCAAATGAGAAAAACACAATGGAATTCAAAACTGTTGTGCTAAAAATCTCATTTTGCAGCAGCCAAAATAAAAATCAGATTTCATATTTGGATTCCTTGAGTCCAAATTAGGGGGTGTGCAAAGTTTCATGATTTATGAAAATAGTTTGCAACCCATTTTGCAAAATGGACTTTAAAAGACAAAGAATTCAAATACCTATTTGAATTTGGATGAAACTTGCCCAATTATCCAAATGCATACCAGATTTGAATTTCCACAATTGAATTCACTCAACATTCAAACTTGGAGATATTTGGAGAGGGGGATAAGGAGGGACTGATCAGTGGGTCCCACATGTCATTGAGTGAAGTGAAAATTGCAAAAGATCTCACAGTGTTGGGTCTCTGTTTGCCTTCTTCAGTCGGCACCCGACACCGACGGGCGCAGCACCGGGCGACACCGCGATCAGCCGACGCCTCCACCTCCTGCTGGATTTCGTCGCGCTGGAGAAGCCGCCCGACCGTCTTATACCCTCTGCCGTGCTCCTCTTCGCTCATTCCCGAAGACCAGCGCCGCTCTGTTTCTTTTCCTCGCGTGAGAAACAGCCGCAGCGGCCGACGCCGTCCGCTCGATCGGCCACCGCCATAACGTGCGTGTGAAGCCTCGGTTGAGCAGACAAACAACACCACCATTGTCCCCACGACCCCCTCGTGCACTCACCAAGGGCGTTCGTGCTCTCCATACTGAGATAACTCGGTTTCAGCGGCGGCCGGAAGAAACCGCCATTCACGGCTTCCGTGGACAGCCTCCTCCAGAGCTTGTCACGACCAAGCGAGGCCACCCTGGGACGTGCAGGAGCTCCATGCAGCTTCTACCCGAAGCACAGAGCCTGCCTCGGCCTCTCAACAACGAATTTCGAAGATTCTCTCCAGCCGGTGAAAACTGACCCGCGGGTATGAATCGATGAAATTCTCGGGTTATATTCATTTAGAGCTCTGCAAATTTCGCACATAGAACCTAGACTGGTGTAGCAACTTTTCTTCTTCACAAAACGTCGCATGAAACCCACGGTAGACTGCTTGTTTCAAGCTTTTCCATCGGCTACCACAATAAGGGGCATCAGGTGCACGATGAAACCTAGGTTGGAGCCGTTTCCGAGCCCATATGCGGCCATGCCGAGCAGGGCAAACCTCCACTAGTGCTGTAGATCCTTTCCAGGGGACTTCTGGTGGGCTAGAGCATCGGGGCAACGTTGCCGGACTCCCTCAGAGCCGCTGCACCGGTGCGGGGTGGTTTAGGAACCTCGCCGGTCTGGGGAAGTCCCACCATCGTGTTCCTCGGGTTAAAATAGGGCCTGGCGGCGAGTGACAGCTCGGGAGTTGGTCGGAGCGACGAAAACCGGCGAACTCCGGCGAGCCCGGCGGCGCAGAAGCGCGGGGGCGGGAGGTAGACGAAGGTGCTACCGGCCCCACGCGTCAGTCGCACGGAAACAGTGGACCGGATACTCTGTGGCGCGGGATCAGCTGTGACAGCGTGGGAAACAATTCTGTAGCCCGTGTGGCGCGCTCCCGGCAGCAGACACGTGTCCCTGGTCCCACAGTCAGGTTTAAACTTTTCCCCGGATTTATTGAAATCCCAGATTTTTCCCCAAACTTTAGAAGAGCATAACTTTTGCTAGGAACCTCCAAATTTAGTGATTCAAATTGGGTTAGATTCAGATTGACAAACTCTATCCAAATATGCAACCCAATTTGTATGAAAGTCTTTATTTAATTCTGGAAAATTCTTTAAAGCTTTTCAGTAAAAGAATTTTAGAGGGAGTTTGGATTATCCAAAAATCCTCAAATTTTGCCAGAATATTCTATAGGGTGTTATTAGACTCCTGTAAAAGTTTCAGCTCATTTGGAGTTGAATTAATCAGGGTAATTCAGATTGTAAGTTTCTGTATTCAAATGAATACAGAAACATTTTCAGGGAATTTCCAAAACTTGTAAATTCAGTTCTGGGAAATTCCTAGCTCCAAAAATAGGAAAATTCATGTGGACTCTATAAACTATAATTGAAATTGTGATTCACTGAGTTTGACATGAACATGGATGTTACCTCAGAATTAATTCATCTTTGACTAAACACTTAGAGAATTATTCTGAATAAACCATTCCATGGAAGGTGTTAAATTTTGGTCCAGAGGACTTTCTTGTGACAAGGAACTCACATGAAAATTCTCAGCTCCATTAGAGCTCTGGATCACCACTGTCATGTGTGATATCTTAAGGTGATCAACACTTAAGTGGGAAAAGCACTTAATAAGTGATCTTAGTGTTTAAGCCCAACCCAAACCACTAGCACCAGTGTAATTTTAAATTCTTAAACAAAGTTCCAGTTTTAAAATGGTCTTTAGATCTTATAAGCAAAAGCTTTTCAATTAAATACATATGCATGATCATATCGTGTAGCATATACGTGAAGAAGGTGAGAAGGACTTGAAGTGAAGATCAAGGAGGAAGGAGAACAAGTGATCAAGCTCGAAGTGATCGTCACTAACTGATTGTAACAGTAGTCACCTACAAAACAAGCAAGCCCCGGTTTGCATTTGAACCGTTTTATAAAGCATTTTCATTTGTAGAAATCATAGCTTTGCATCGTTGCTTGCATTACGTCTAGATGATATTGAAAACCCCACTTGCATGACCAGAAACACCTAAGAGAGAAAGGGTAGAATAGCAACTCCTCGAGGGAATTTGGCTACGCTAATGTTAGTAGGAAAGGTCCGGTAGAAGACGAGTAGTTGGAATCTACTCGCGAGTTTAGGGCTGGTTTACTCGGAACGGGTCCGAATTAGAAAAGATGAGGAAAGTTCACACGTAAGAAATGGAGACCGGGCAGGGAGGTTTTGATGCAGCAGGTTGCAGGCCGTGCGTGCATAGCCCTGCCTGTGTCGGTTAAGGCCCGTCCGTGCTTGGCCCTGTTGGACAAGTTTGAGTTGTGTACCGGGCACATACTGGCTATATGGGACCCAGGAAACTGATGTACCTTGGGAGATCCATAGTGGAACTTTTCCAACTGCCTTAGGCTTTCGGCGTCAGGGTAGCAGGAGGTAACTCGCTCAAGAACATACCACAGCGGGTATGTACCTTGAGGGAGCTTGCGTACTCGGGGCAGTTGGACTGCGTCCAATGTGGAAGATCTTGGGAAAGGTGGCCGCGTACAACGTCAGTCGAGGTTGCTGCCGGCAACTCGGAGTACGGGTGTACGTGTCGTGTAGTCCGGGCGTGTACTGATTCGAATCACCGTCGCTCGCGGTCATATGAGCATACTTGCCACTGCGTCTTGACGTAGTAACAACTGGAATTATTCTTTTGAACTTGATGAGGATGTGCTATAACTTGTATTGCAACCATGATTGAATTAGAGATAGGGTCATTAAAGTTTACATTCATTTTGTGCAAGGAGCATCGCAACAAAGCGTTTCTTGTTTGATTGTGGAGTTGCGATGCTTTTCGGCTCAAGGTTTGCACAATGAGGCTTAAAATCTGAAAGTTAAGGATCGATTTTAGGCGAGTCCTTTATGCAAATCTAGCCAACCCAATTGCAACCGTCGTGCATGTAGAGTTTCTTGCTTAGGAGAGACGGGTCAGACTTGCTGAGCCTATGTGCTCACGCTTGCTATATAAGTGGTTTTGCAGGTTAACAACGATGCTGAAAAGAAGGTTGTCCGGTGAGACTCGGGGACTCCCGAGTCAGGTAACACATGGAGAACCCAGCCGCTGCTACTTGTCTTCGTGTTGCTAGCGAGAGGAGTCCGCGGGCTGGACTTCATCTCGGGTGCTCTTAGTTATTCGACGTGAGTTGATAAAGACTTCCCCTGTAGTTACTTGATGTAAAGTATTTACAAAGAAAAACTTGTAAGCTTCCGCTATTGTTTTATGTAATACATTGTTCCTCATATGTGTGTTGTTGGGTGCCGCGTAACACGGCACCACCCAATGCGATTCCCGGGCGAGTGGCCTGTCTCGGTTGAGCGGGTCGCGTCAGCGTGGTATCAGAGCTGAGCCCTGTCTCAGTCGGTACCGCGCCCGTCTCAGTTGGTATCAGAGCCGCATTGGTAATAGCACACGGAATAAGGAAGGTATTACGACAAAAATTTAGGTTACGGTGAGGATACGGTACTAGGCCCACATAAGGATTACTATTAGCTTAATATAAAGGTGGCAACCTAACTTATTTGTTATGTCGGAAAATCGTGCATCTCGGGACGATTTATGTCTTGGGGGGTGCACGTAAGCGCTGTCCACCAGTGCGCACAAGCTGAAGGGTGGAGCCCCACGGGTGGCAGGTAACCCGATCCGCTTTAGTATCCTCTACGACTCTTCATGTCGTTTGGGGTACTTGAGCAACGTCTGTCCCAGGCGTGCGTGGTGCAATTTGGGAAACCCTGTCACGTGGTTAGTAACGTGAACACGTAGCTCAAGGCGTGTTTGGCTTGAGAACACCTGTGCGAGTGATGACGGACGGGTGTAAGAAATGTATGGATACCGGGTTTGGTGTGCAGCCGGGCCTGATGATTGAGTGTGACTTATGCAGGATTAACCACGAAACAGTAGTCCGAATAGAACACGCTTGCGAGTGATCGTTTTAGTGCCACTTAAGATACGTTATACCGGTATAATCCGGTTAGGATTTTCTTTTGGTGAGGCTACGTAGTACCGACATGCTTCTTACGGTGCATCGACGCCGTACTAAACATAATAACCCCTTTCCTTTGAAGAAATGACTCATGAACTAACTTTCAACTAAAATCGGAAGTTTGAAACAAATATTAGTTACTGACCTCTTATTTTGAGCTAAGATTAGACTTCAAAGATTTCAAAAACAGAGTGCTCTGTTTTCAGCAGAAATTTGTGCTGGACTTCAACAGAGCATAACTCTGAGTAGCTTGACCCAATTAAGGTGTAGGATATAGTTCTGAAAAGATTTCCAAGTGATCTACAACTTCTTTGTAGACCTCCAGAGCTAAATCACATGCTAAATGGGTATAAAGTTCCGAGTAAGGTAAACTGTCCAGAACCAGGACAGCAACAAAACCTCTCTGGGCCTTTCTGTTTTTAAGCCATAACTTTCTGTAGATAAACCTTTAAGGAGCCTATGATACACCATAGGAAAGATTATGAATGTGCAACATTGTTGTAGATCAAAGTTTGTTCAGGTTCTTATTGTATTTACATATACAACTGTGATAAAATCGGCCATGTACAAAGGAGGTGCTGCCAAATTTTATCCAGTAATCCTGTTAACTTTGAAAAAAATCATAACATTTAATCCGGAGATGATCTGAGGGCATATGAGTACTCGTTGGAAAGATACTGAAGTTAACTTTAACTTTGGTATTCAACTTGAGTTATGAAAATGCTCTTAACTAGGTCAAAATCTGGAGATAGTGTAGAAAGGTCTGTTCTGTACAGATAGGCTGAATAGCTATGCCTACTAAGGAGTTTTGTAAACATGAATTTTGTTACTGCTTTCATAAAGTTTTGACATAATCATGTTTCCATTAGTCTCACGTACTGCTGAGTTCTTGCTTAACTCATCTCAACTACATTTTGCAGTATGGTTCGTAATCGCTCTAGGAGTAGGGCCGGGAGTTCTCGTCGAGGCGGTGATGTTTCCATTCCACCGTCGGAACCACCATCCACGGAATGGATGGATCTTATGACTCGAGTCGTCGAGTCTAACCAAGAGAACGCTAGGCTACTCCAAGAAGCAACACAAGAACACACACGCTTACTCCAAGCTTTGGTACGGCAAGGCGTACTCCAGAACACGCAACAAGTCGTTCCACCTCGGGACGCTTATCTGGACTTCTTGGCGACTCAACCGCCTATCTTTACTGAAGCCACCGAACCTGTGGAAGCAGATCAATGGCTTTGTGTCATGGAGTCTAAATTTGGAGTATTCAAGTGTGAAGAATACCAGAAGACAAAGTTTGCCGCTCAACAACTCCATGGAGCCGCCGGAAACTGGTGGGTGGATTATGTTGCCACCATTCCGGAGGGCCATCAAGGGACATGGAGGGAGTTTTGTGAAGCCTTTCGTACACGTTACATACCATTAGGTATTGTCAAGGCAAAGCGGGAGGAATTTTTGGGCTTGAAGCAAGGGGACATGAGTGTCCTCGAATATGTCAGAAGATTTAATCTTTTGGCCCAATATGCTCCTGAATATGTGGCGAAAGAAGAGGCACGGTGTGACCTATTTTTCCATGGCCTGAGTGCCATATTACGGGAGAAGCTGGCCGTACATAATAACGGCAGTTACACCGACATGGTCAATGCGGCTTTCGTTCAAGAGAAGCCGACACTTGAGTGGCAAGCGGAGAAGAGAAAGATGAGTAAGATCGAGCAGGCTAGCACAAATTATGTGCCTCAGAAGTACCGTTTGGTGTGTCAAACGCCACCCGGTGAAAGACGGAGGCCACCTGTACGCTCAACTCCTCAGAGATTGATTGCTGGTCAAGTTCTACAACTTGCACCACCTCCACAGCCGCAGCATCAGACGGTGGTCTGTGCTCCATCGCTGCAGTTATATGTACCTAGCAGTCCACCGCAAGTCAACGAAGAACCGGAGAGGCATCCGTGTCTTACTTGTGGGCGTAAGGGCCATTATGCTAGGCAATGTTCGGAGGGAATTCAAGGATGCGGGTCATCATATTTACAACAATATGACCCGTACCTCAATCTGCAGATAGGAGGGCAGATAAGGGGCAACATTCACTATACTGTGATTGATGATGTTCCGGAAGGAGAAGCCGCTTTAGCAGGGATGTTTTCTCTGAATCAGCTACCGGTTTTAGTTCTCTTTGATTCCGGTGCCACCCACAACTTCATTAGCCAATCTTTTGTGGCTCAACATCAGCTCCAAACCGTTTATACAAAGAGGCAATGCCTCATATCTTCGCCCGGGGGCAGCAGTACCGCAAGCGAGGTTGTCTCCCGAGCACCTCTTTGTTTGGGGGGTAAATATACCCTACGACTCTCATTATCCTTGAGGGTCTGAAGATCGACATCATTTTGGGGATGTCGTGGTTGAATTACCACAGAGCGGTTCTTAACATCAGCTCCAGGACCGTTGAGCTCAACTCCCCACAGCACGGTCTTCATATATTAGTTCTGGGCGCCAGACGGCAACAGATTGCAACAGTGAACCACACGGAAGCTGTCAAGATAGAGGACATTCCGGTGGTACGTGAGTATCCGGATGTGTTTCCCGACGATTTACCGGGCATGCCGCCCGACCGAGACGTTGAGTTCAAGATCGAACTTATACCGGGAACAACACCGATATCACGAAGGCCGTACAAGATGGCACCCAATGAACTGGCAGAATTGAAGACGCAGCTGAATGACCTAATGAGCAAGGGATTTATACGACCAAGTTCGTCACCTTGGGGTTGTTCAGCGTTGTTTGTCAAAAAGAAGGATGAAACACTACGGCTTTGTGTTGATTATCGTCCTTTGAACGCCGTTACCATCAAGAACAAGTATCCACTACCTCGCATTGATATGCTCTTCGATCAATTAGTGGGTGCGAAGGTATTTTCGAAGATGGATCTTCGGTCCGGATATCACCAGATTAAAATCCGGGCAGAAGATATTCCGAAGACGGCATTCTCAATGAGATACGAGCTGTATGAGTATCTCGTTATGTCTTTTGGTTTGACCAACGCCCCGGCACACTTTATGTACCTGATGAATTCAGTGTTCATGCCGGAGTTGGATAAATTCGTCGTGGTCTTCATCGACGATATCTTGGTGTACTCCAAGTCAGAGGAAGAACATGCTGAACATCTGCATATTGTGCTACAAAGATTGTGAGATCATCAGCTCTATGCAAAATTCAGCAAGTGTGAATTATGGATTAATCAAGTACCTTTTCTCGGACACATTATTTCAGCAGAGGGCATCTCTGTAGATCCGAGTAAGATTATCCAAGTACAGAAATGGGAGTCACCAAAGTCAGTACATGAAATCCGAAGCTTCCTCGGTTTAGTGGGTTACTACCGGAGGTTTATTCCGAGTTTCTCCAAGATTGCTAAACCGATGACGGAGTTATTAAAGAAGAACACCAGATTTGTGTGGGGTGCTGCGTGTGAACAAGCTTTCAAGACCTTAGTGAAGCATCTCACAACAGCCCCAGTTCTTGCTCAGCCAGATACAACAAAGCCATTCGACGTTTATTGCGATGCATCTGGCATCGGTCTTGGCTGCGTGCTGATGCAAGAAAGACGAGTGGTCGCTTATGGATCTCGTCAACTCAGAACTCACGAGCAGCATTATCCAACTCATGATCTTGAGTTAGCTGCCGTGGTCCTTGCTTTGAAGATGTGGAGGCATTACTTGCTCGGAAATCTTGTACACCTCTACACCGACCACAAGAGCTTGAAGTACATCTTCACTCAGAAGGAACTGAACATGAGGCAACGAAGATGGCTAGAGCTCATTAAGGACTATGAACTTGAAATTCATTATCATCCAGGTGAGGCAAATGTGGTCGCCGATGCGCTCAGTCGTAAGGCGCACATCCATCACCTAACTATTGCTGAAATGGATGATGAAGAACCAAGCCTCCGTGTCATACCGTATGGAGCTCTATATAATCTTGCTCTCATTCCCACCATCCGAGAGGAGATCATGGAAGCTCAGCGAAAAGACAAGGGTATGTCTCACATACGGCGGAGGATAGACAATGGAGAAATGAAGTGCTTCCGGAAGGACAATGAGGGTACTTTGTGGTTTAACGACCGGATTGTAGTACCCCGAGATATGGGACTACGGAAGAAAATTTTGGATGAAGCTCATTTGTCCAAGTTTTCCATTCATCCGGGCAGTAATAAAATGTACCAAGATCTCCGGAAGAAGTTTTGGTGGACACATATGAAACGTGAAGTTGCAAAGTACGTTTCAGAGTGTGATACGTGTCGAAGAGTCAAGGCTGACCATATGAAGAGGTCAGGCCTGTTGCAGCCATTGCATGTACCGGCATGGAAGTGGGAAGACTTGAGTATGGACTTCATCGTCGGGTTGCCGACGACCTCCCACAACCATGATTCGATTTGGGTAATTGTGGACCGATTAACCAAATCAGCACATTTCATCCCTGTGCATACTAGGTACAACGCAAAGCAGTATGCAGAGCTGTACATAGCACGGATCTTGTGCTTACATGGAGTTCCCCGCACCATTGTGTCAGATAGAGGATCGCTGTTCGTAGCCCGTTTCTGGGAACAGCTACATACCTCCTTGGGGACAAAGTTGATTAGAAGCTCTGCATATCACCCTCAAACCGATGGGCAAACTGAGAGGGTGAATCAAATACTAGAGGATATGTTAAGAGCATGTGCCATCCACCACGGTAAGAGCTGGGATGATCACTTACCGCTGGCGGAGTTCTCGTACAACAACGGATATCAAACGAGCATCAGGATGGCACCATATGAAGCTCTATACGGCCGGAAGTGCCGTACGCCATTGAATTGGTGCGAATCCGGTGAACGAGTAACGTTCGGGGTTGATCTTGTCAATGAAGCCGAAGAGAGAGTTCGGATAATACAAGAGAACCTCAAAGCTGCCCAATCTCGTCAAAAGAGCTACGCGGACCAGAGACGTCAACCGCTGCATTTCGAAGTCGGAGAGCACGTGTATCTTCGTGTGTCTCCGATGAAGGGGATTCATCGGTTCGGTGTCAAGGGGAAACTTGCTCCCCGATTCATCGGTCCGTTTACTATCACGGAGAAGTGCGGAACTGTAGCCTACTGGCAGGAACTACCGGCAAGCCTTGCCGGTATTCACGACATATTTCACGTGTCCCAGCTGCGGAAGTGTCTCAAGTTTACAGCTGCCATCCGCACCGAAGACATCGACGAGTTGAAGCCGGATCTCACCTATGTCGAGCAACCTGCACAGATTATCGACGAAAAGACCCGGACCACTAGGAACCGGACTTTAAAATTTTACAAAGTCCTGTGGAGTAATCATACCCCGGAAGAGGCGACGTGGGAAACCGAAGATTACATCCACAAGAATTATCCGGAGCTTTTGTCATAAACCTTGTAATTACCTCCCACCTCATCTTCCTTTGAATCTCGGGACGAGATTCCTTTTAAGGGGGGAGGAATGTAAAGGTCCCAAAATTATGAATACAAAGAAACACTTGTTTGCAAAGTTTTGTTTCATGTGCATGAAATTTGGGACTTGTTAAAAACTTTTTCCCACATGTGATAACACACATGAGGGCTTTCTTCACACAAGTCAAATGTTCATTTGAGAACTTGGAACCCTAGAGGGGTCTAAAACAAGGATGGGAAGTTCCCATATGTGTGAGAAAGCAAAAATCAGATTTGGAACAATTTGTTCAAACAAAAATTCAACTGAGAAAAACACAATGGAATTCAAAACTGTTGTGCTAAAAATCTCATTTTGCAGCAGCCAAAATAAAAATCAGATTTCATATTTGGATTCCTTGAGTCCAAATTAGGGGGTGTGCAAAGTTTCATGATTTATGAAAATAGTTTGCAACCCATTTTGCAAAATGGACTTTAAAAGACAAAGAATTCAAATACCTATTTGAATTTGGATGAAACTTGCCCAATTATCCAAATGCATACCAGATTTGAATTTCCACAATTGAATTCACTCAACATTCAAACTTGGGAGATATTTGGAGAGGGGGATAAGGAGGGACTGATCAGTGGGTCCCACATGTCATTGAGTGAAGTGAAAATTGCAAAAGATCTCACAGTGTTGGGTCTCTGTTTGCCTTCTTCAGTCGGCACCCGACACCGACGGGCGCAGCACCGGGCGACACCGCGATCAGCCGACGCCTCCACCTCCTGCTGGATTTCGTCGCGCTGGAGAAGCCGCCCGACCGTCTTATACCCTCTGCCGTGCTCCTCTTCGCTCATTCCCGAAGACCAGCGCCGCTCTGTTTCTTTTCCTCGCGTGAGAAACAGCCGCAGCGGCCGACGCCGTCCGCTCGATCGGCCACCGCCATAACGTGCATGTGAAGCCTCGGTTGAGCAGACAAACAACACCACCATCGTCCCCACGACCCCCTCGTGCACTCACCAAGGGCGTTCGTGCTCTCCATACTGAGATAACTCCGTTTCAGCGGCGGCCGGAAGAAACCGCCATTCACGGCTTCCGTGGGCAGCCTCCTCCAGAGCTTGTCACGACCAAGCGAGGCCACCCTGGGACACGCAGGAGCTCCATGCAGCTTCTACCCGAAGCACAGAGCCTGCCTCGGCCTCTCGACAACGAATTTCGAAGATTCTCTCCAGCCGGTGAAAACTGACCCGCGGGTATGAATCGATGAAATTCTCGGGTTATATTCATTTAGAGCTCTGCAAATTTCGCACATAGAACCTAGACTGGTGTAGCAACTTTTCTTCTTCACAAAACGTCGAATGAAACCCATGGTAGACGGCTTGTTTCAAGCTTTTCCATCGGCTACCACAATAAGGGGCATCGGGTGCACGATGAAACCTAGGTTGGAGCCGTTTCCGAGCCCATATGCGGCCATGCCGAGCAGGGCAAACCTCCACTAGTGCTGTAGATCCTTTCCAGGGGACTTCTGGTGGGCTAGAGCATCGGGGCAACGTTGCCGGACTCCCTCAGAGCCGCTGCACCGGTGCGGGGTGGTTTAGGAACCTCGCCGGTCTGGGGAAGTCCCACCATCGTGTTCCTCGGGTTAAAATAGGGCCTGGCGGCGAGTGACAGCTCGGGATTTGGTCGGAGCGACGAAAACCGGCGAACTCCGGCGAGCCCGGCGGCGCAGAAGCGCGGGGGCGGGAGGTAGACGAAGGTGCTACCGGCCCCACGCGTCAGTCGCACGGAAACAGTGGACCGGATACTCTGTGGCGCGGGATCGGCTGTGACAGCACGGGAAACAATTCTGTAGCCCGTGTGGCGCGCTCCCGGCAGCAGACACGTGTCCCTGGTCCCACAGTCAGGTTTAAACTTTTCCCCGGATTTATTCAAATCCCAGATTTTTCCCCAAACTTTAGAAGAGCATAACTTTTGCTAGGAACCTCCAAATTTAGTGATTCAAATTGGGTTAGATTCAGATTGACAAACTCTATCCAAATATGCAACCCAATTTGTATGAAAGTCTTTATTTAATTCTGGAAAATTCTTTAAAGCTTTTCAGTAAAAGAATTTTAGAGGGAGTTTGGATTATCCAAAAATCCTCAAATTTTGCCAGAATATTCTATAGGGTGTTATTAGACTCCTGTAAAAGTTTCAGCTCATTTGGAGTTGAATTAATCAGGGTAATTCAGATTGTAAGTTTCTGTATTCAAATGAATACAGAAACATTTTCAGGGAATTTCCAAAACTTGTAAATTCAGTTCTGGGAAATTCCTAGCTCCAAAAATCCTAGGAAAATTCATGTGGACTCTATAAACTATAATTGAAATTGTGATTCACTGAGTTTGACATGAACATGGATGTTACCTCAGAATTAATTCATATTTGACTAAACACTTAGAGAATTATTCTGAATAAACCATTCCATGGAAGGTGCTAAATTTTGGTCCAGAGGACTTTCTTGTGACAAGGAACTCACATGAAAATTCTCAGCTCCATTAGAGCTCTGGATCACCACTGTCATGTGTGATCTCTTAAGGTGATCAACACTTAAGTGGGAAAAGCACTTAATAAGTGATCTTAGTGTTTAAGCCCAACCCAAACCACTAGCACCAGTGTCATTTTAAATTCTTAAACAAAGTTCCAGTTTTAAAATGGTCTTTAGATCTTATAAGCAAAAGCTTTTCAATTAAATACATATGCATGATCATATCGTGTAGCATATACGTGAAGAAGGTGAGAAGGACTTGAAGTGAAGATCAAGGAGGAAGGAGAACAAGTGATCAAGCTCCAAGTGATCGTCACTAACTGATTGTAACAGTAGTCACCTACAAAACAGGCAAGCCCCGGTTTGCATTTGAACCGTTTTATAAAGCATTTTCATTTGTAGAAATCATAGCTTTGCATCGTTGCTTGCATTACGTCTAGATGATATTGAAAACCCCACTTGCATGACCAGAAACACCTAAGAGAGAAAGGGTAGAATAGCAACTCCTCGAGGGAATTTGGCTACGCTAATGTTAGTAGGAAAGGTCCGGTAAAAGACGAGTAGTTGGAATCTACTCGCGAGTTTAGGGCTGGTTTACTCGGAACGGGTCCGAATTAGAAAAGATGAGGAAAGTTCACACGTAAGAAATGGAGACCGGGCAGGGAGGTTTTGATGCAGCAGGTTGCAGGCCGTGCGTGCATAGCCCTGCCTGTGTCGGTTAAGGCCCGTCCGTGCTTGGCCCTGTTGGACAAGTTTGAGTTGTGTACCGGGCACATACTGGCTATATGGGACCCAGGAAACTGATGTACCTTGGGAGATCCATAGTGGAACTTTTCCAACTGCCTTAGGCTTTCGGCGTCAGGGTAGCAGGAGGTAACTCGCTCAAGAACATACCACAGCGGGTATGTACCTTGAGGGAGCTTGCGTACTCGGGGCAGTTGGACTGCGTCCAATGTGGAAGATCTTGGGAAAGGTGGCCGCGTACAACGTCAGTCGAGGTTGCTGCCGGCAACTCGGAGTACGGGTGTACGTGTCGTGTAGTCCGGGCGTGTACTGATTCGAATCACCGTCGCTCGCGGTCATATGAGCATACTTGCCACTGCGTCTTGACGTAGTAACAACTGGAATTATTCTTTTGAACTTGATGAGGATGTGCTATAACTTGTATTGCAACCATGATTGAATTAGAGATAGGCTCATTAAAGTTTACTTTCATTTTGTGCAAGGAGCATCGCAACAAAGCGTTTCTTGTTTGATTGTGGAGTTGCGATGCTTTTCGGCTCAAGGTTTGCACAATGAGGCTTAAAATCTGAAAGTTAAGGATCAATTTTAGGCGAGTCCTTTATGCAAATCTAGCCAACCCAATTGCAACCGTCGTGCATGTAGAGTTTCTTGCTTAGGAGAGACGGGTCAGACTTGCTGAGCCTATGTGCTCACGCTTGCTATATAAGTGGTTTTGCAGGTTAACAACGATGCTGAAAAGAAGGTTGTCCGGTGAGACTCGGGGACTCCCGAGTCAGGTAACACATGGAGAACCCAGCCGCTGCTACTTGTCTTCGTGTTGCTAGCGAGAGGAGTCCGCGGGCTGGACTTCATCTCGGGTGCTCTTAGTTATTCGACGTGAGTTGATAAAGACTTCCGCTGTAGTTACTTGATGTAAAGTATTTACAAAGAAAAACTTGTAAGCTTCCGCTATTGTTTTATGTAATACATTGTTCCTCATATGTGTGTTGTTGGGTGCCGCGTAACATGGCACCACCCAATGCGATTCCCGGGCGAGTGGCCTGTCTCGGTTGAGCATGTCGCGTCAGCGTGGTATCAGAGCTGAGCCCTGTCTCAGTCGGTACCGCGCCCGTCTCAGTAATCCAACGACGAAATCCATGCTGAAGTCTTCCCACTTCCACTCGGGTACTTTCAATGGTTGCAACAGTCCAGCGGGTCTTTGATGTCCGGCCTTCACCCGTTGGCACGCATCGCATAAGGCAACATATTTGGCTATGTCCCTTTTCATACCATCCCACCAATAGAAAGTTTTCAGGTTCTTGTACATCTTTGTACAGCCGGGATGTATGGAATAAGGTGAGTCATGTGCCTCCTTTAATATCGTGTCGCGGATGTGCTTCACGTTAGGCACACAAATCTTTTTCCCTAGCCAAAGCGTACCCTTCTCGTCTTCCTTGAAGTCCTTTTCTATGCCTTGTCGGATTCTTTCCTTGATCTTTTTGATTTCCTCATCCATTGCTTGGCCATCTCGTATCTCTTGTTCCAGCGAAGAGTTGAGTTCTATCACTTTCATCTCGTTCAAGAACCTGAGATGTAACCATTCGTACTCCTTGTGTAGCTCAGGCGGTAGCTCCAGAACCGTGAGTTGGTTACATGCTCCCTTTCAGCTCAATGCATCAGCTACTACATTGGCCTTTCCCGGGTGATAGTTGATTCTAACATCATAATCCTTGATGAATTCCAACCATCGACGTTGTCTCAAATTCAAATCCGTTTGGGTGAATATGTACTTGAGGCTTTTGTGATCCGTATAGATCTCACATCGGTGGCCAAGGATATAATGTCTCCAAATCTTCAAGGTATGTACCACGGCTGCGAGTTCCAAGTTATGTGTGGGGTAATTCAGCTAGTGTTTATTTAGTTGTCTCGACGCATAGGCTACCACTTGTCGTTCTTGCATGAGCACACATCCAAGCCCTTGTCTTGATGCAGTACAATATATGTCAAAACTCTTGCTCACGTCCGGCAATACTAAAACCGGTGCTGTGATTAGCCTTTTCTTCAGCTCCGCAAAGCTTTCTTGACACATGGGTGTCCACTGAAATGCTTTTCCCTTCATTAGCAATTCAGTGATAGGCTTCGCTATTTTGGAGAAATCCTTGATGAACCGTCGGTAGTATCCGGCCATCCCAAGGAAACTACAAATATATCTCACATTCTGCGGTTGGTTCCACTTCAGAACATCTCCCACTTTTCCTGGATCAACCGATACTCCTCTCTCAGAGATGATGTGGCCTAGGAACGATATCTCCTTTAGCCAAAATTGACACTTGCTGAGCTTGGCATATAATTGATGCTCTCGCAGTTTCTACAATGTCAATCTCAAATGTTCTTCATGTTCTTCCTAACTTTTCGAATACACCATGATATCGTCGATGAAAACATCGATGAATTTGTCCAAGTACTCCATGAAGACCTTATTCATGAGGTACATGAAATATGCGGGTGCATTCATTAACCCAAAAGACATAATGGTATATTCATACGAACCATACCGTCTTGGAAAGACAGTCTTGGGTATGTCGGAGGGCTTAATCTTCAGCTGGAAGTATCCCGACCGAAGATCAATCTTGGAGAAAACTCGGGCACCTTTCATTTGGTCAAACAGGTCCTCTATATGGGGCAGCGGGTATTTATTCTTGATCGTCACCTCATTGAGAGACCTATAATCCACACACATTCTTTGGGTCCCATCCTTCTTGTCTACGAAGAGCATGGGGGCTCCCCATGGTGACGAGCTTGAGAGTATAAAACCTTTTTCTAGCTGCTCCAGAATTTGCTTCTTTAGTTCCAATAGTTCATTAACAGGCATCCTATATGGCCTTCTCGCTATAGGTGCAGTTCCTGGTACTAAATCAATGGCAAACTCAATGTCCCGGTCAGGTGGCATACCTGGAAGTTCTTCCGAGAACACGTCTGAATATCCTTGAACCACCGGAATGCTTTCCAATGTTGCTTCTTTGACGTGGTTCAACGTTGCCTTCTCGGTTGCCGGTTGAGATGACTCGAACTCAATACGAGTGCCATGCTCATTTGTCAACTGCACGCTCCTCTCAGCACATTGGATCACTCCGTTGTGCTTGCTTAACCAATCCATTCCAAGTATTCTATCAAGCCCTTGGGAATCCAAGACAATAAGGTTGGCAAGGAAGTCTACCCCCTTTATTTTAAGGTTTACTTTTGGACATACTATATCAGTCCTCATCTCTCCACCGGGAGAATTAACCAACATAGTATATTTCATGTGTGATATGGGCAGATTATACTTGGCAACATACGTGGATGATATGAATGAATGCGATGCTCCGGAATTAAATAAAACAGTGGCTGGGTTGGAGTTGGCAAATAACATACCAATCACAACGTCCTCAGCCTCTTGTGCTTCCTCAGTGGAGACATGATTCACGTTGCCACGAGTGATGTTCTGCTGCCCATGATTGCCTTGATTAGCTCCTCTGTTTGGCCGTAGGTTCTGCTTGGGCGCGTTGCTTGGCTGTCCAAGGCCTTTCCTCGGGCACTGACTTGCAAAGTGTCCCGTCTCTCTGCATGAAAAACATGCCTTGTTGCCCAAGACAGTAAGAACGTTAGGGCGGGGGTGGTTTTGAGCATAAGCACCCATGTTGGGACGGGGCGCAGGAGGCAAAGGCATACGGGGTGTTTGCATAACAGGACGTTGCTGTGGTTGTTGATTAGGGCGAAAAGTAGAAGCGGATGAGCCATATTGCGGTGCAGCTGGGGGCATGAAACGGGGACGTACATTGCTCCCTTGTGGCTGGTATGGAATCTTTCTCTTGCCCTCTTGCTCGATCTCATGGATCTTGCTCTCAACCCCTATAGCTTTGTCAACTAGCTTCTGAAAGTTTGCATAGTCTTGGTTGAGCAATTGAACTTGGATCTCATTGTTCAACCCTCTCATGAACAAGTATTGCTTCCTTTGATCCGAGTTGACATCCTCGGGGGCATACCTTGACAGCTGCATGAACTTGTTGAGGTACTCATTCACGCTCTTCCTGCCATGGTGGAGACCTTCGAACTCTTGCCTTTTTAGCATCATGACTCCAACAGGGACGTAATGAGAGCGGAAACTCTCCTTGAACTCAGCCCAAGTGATAGTCTCCTGGTCGACATGAGCATTGCTAAGAGCGTCCCACCAGTCAGCGGCTGCTCCCATAAGTTGGTGCGATGCGAAGAGAACTTTCTCCCGATAATTGCACTGAACAATAGCAAGCTTATTCTCCATGGATTTCAACCAATCGTCAGCCTCCATGGGATCATTAGCTTGTGCAAAAGTAGGCGGTTGAGTCCTCATGAACTCTCCCAATCTGTTGTGAGCTGGCGGTGGTGGTGGTGGTGGTGCAGGAACGGGGTTAGGATGGCTGTTGTTGTTGGCTTGCAGCTGGCCCAAAGTTTGTATCATGGTTTGCATGAGCTGGTTCTACATAGCCATCAACCGTTCAAGGTTGTTTGCACCAGCCCCGGGGTCAGCATTCTCAGGAACTTCAACGTGGTCATCCTCTTGTGGTTCATGGTTGCCACGAACGTTCCTCCTTTGACGGCTGGTGTTTTCCCTCACCATCTGTGAGAGAGAGTTGAGTAGAATAGAAGTTAGAAGTTTAGATTGATCCCCCAACTATATACATCAAGGTGGATGGACTAAATATATTTACTTTTATATGAGGATGTGAAAACATGCCGAAGCATCTCACATCTCTCTACTATGTGTGGATGTGGACAACGCTGAAGTGTCCCACAACTTACACTAAGCACACAAACACAAACAATCATCACAAAAGTTCAACACACCATGTAAAATCCCCAAAAAGTGGTAGCAAGAAAATTCAGCTCATGTACACCTAGGAAAAATGAGGGGAATTAAAACTTTGAATTATAAAGGTGTAAGTTCAAATGGGTGATTCAAACTTCCCAAAACTTCCAAACATGGAGATCTAAATGCATAACCTGGATCTTCATATTCCAAATATTCAACCTTCCAAATTTCAGCTCATTTGGAGGGGTTTTAATATTTGTTTGGGATTAAAAGAGGAAGCCCTCTAATCTGAATTTAAATTTCAGTTTCAGATCCCAACTTTCTCAATTTGCAAATTTGGTTCCACAAATGTGTTCTCAACATTTGAATTAGAAGCCATGCCAAAATTCAGAAGTATTTGAGTTGGTTTGCTATGTTTTTGGAACAATGCAAAAGAGAAGATTCAAATTCCAATCCAAATTCAAATAACCAAAGTCAGTTCGAAATTCCACACTAGAATTCAAATCATTTGAATTCAAAGATTTCAAACCATGACTTTGGGAGGAAGCAAAAGATTTAATTTGGAGGAAAATATCAGAGCTATTAGGTGGAGTGGGACCCACATGGCAGTGACACATCAAATAACAGGGGCAATTTGCTTCTGTGCCAGTGCTTCTCGAGCTGCCACCGTGCTGTATTTTTCCCTCCACCGAGCTGCTTGGAAAACTTGCACCCGAAGTAGCAATTGCTTGCGTGGATTGCTACATGGTAAAGATCGGAAGCTGCCAAACTCAACCGTGGTTCTTCCTCTTCCTTGCACGAGCAAATCCCTGAGTACCGCTCCCTCTCACGCGCTCACTCGGAAAAAACCAGTGCACGTTGCCGCCAACTCGGCTCTCACCCCCGATCGACATCCAGCTGCGTTGGCACCCGGTTGAACTGCCCTGGAGCTGCGCCGTCCTCTCCTCGACGTGTTGCACCACTCCTCAGCTCGTCCCCGGCCTCCCCTCCCAGTGCCCGAGCTGTTCATCACCGGGAGAAAACAGAGCACGCCGCACCTCACTGCTCCACGTCTTCCGGTCGTTCCAGCGCCTCTACCGTATGACCAACACCTCCCTAAGGTGCGCCAAGGTGTGTAGATCATGCTCCCGACCTCCACTTGCTCGTCCCCACTGCTGCCTGGCCGGAATTTGGGTTTTGGTACCGGTGCACGTGAAGAACCGATCAAAACCAAATCGGGAAATTCTCTCCACGCACTTGATCATTTGTTCTTCGGTTCAAGCCATAGCAACTACATCCCCTATCGCCCTCCCATGCCGAATACCAAAGCAAACCATCCACCGCACGAACCGGGCGACGAGAAATCGCCGGCGGCGGCAAAAACGGGTCGGTCCTCCGGTGAACCCCATGTTCCCGCCTTTTGTTGCAAAGTTCCCCAACTACTAGGGATGCTTTAGGGAAACTTATCTCATCGGTACAAGCTTGTGACACACCGGAACATTTCTATGCCGCGCTCCCAAGCCGCCCCGCCGATGCCGACCCATCTCCGGACGTTTTCATGCAGGTAAACCTTGCCCGGCAGCTGCGCCACGTTCCAAGGATCGTGTAGGGCGAAACCGGAGCTAATTTGGTGCAGAATTGAGGGAGAACAAGCCGCGCCATGATCTGTTCCGGTGTGCACGCGCGTTCTCTGGCGGGAGGTTGAAGAAGCATCTGACCCGTGGGCCCCCCCCTTTGAGTCTCTGTGTAAATTTCCAACAGAAAGTTATTCAAGTTTGAAAAATCCATAACTTTGTGTAGGGAACTCTAAAAAGGGTGAGACCAATTTTGTTGGAATCCTCATGAGGAGTACTTCACAGAGGAACAAATTTCTTGCTATGAAAATGCCTAGAAATTTCTGTAGAATTGTTTTTAATAAATCCTTTAGAGATTTATTCCAGGAGCAATTCTTTATGAAACATTCCCAAATTTGGACAGAAAATCAATTTCATAGTAAATGATATCCAGTAAAAATTTGAGCTTCATTGGAGTACATTTGCTAGGCTAAATTGCCTTCCAAAGTTCAGCCTTTATTTGAAAATTCAAATTTAAACATAAACTTTTCAGAACTCCTGTCCAACTCAAAAATTCATATCTCTCTGTTGGTATCTCCAAAAATGGTGAAACAAATTTTGTTAGAACCATGGAGGCTAACCCTAATCACATCTTCCACTGTTAGCTATGTCAAAGCTCCTGATTTGGGCTCAAAATTCAGAGAAATCTTGTGCTTGTGGGAATTTTGGAGACCACAATGTGCAATGAAATTTATCCAAATTTTGCTTAGATCATCCTTAGAGAGTCTAGTATCCACTGTAAAAATTCCAAAGCCAATTAAGGGACCTAAATAACAGTAGCTCTAAATAAAAGTGTACTTCTTATATAAAACTTGCACTTACGCATGTATTTTGCTACATTTCATAATAGTGACCAAAGTTGAGGACGCACCGGAGCCATTGGAATCCTCCCACCAGAAGCTGACTTCCCATTTGACTCGCAACCAGGCAAGCCCCGGTTTGCACTTAAGTACCTTTTATAAAGCTTTTCATTTGTATCACTTCTGTCTAGGTTGAAATGTATGCATTAGAGTTAGGGTGATTGAAACCCCACTTGCATAACCTTTTTAACTCCTATAAAGGGTTGGTTTATTTACAAACTCGACGAGTAGAGAATTCCATGCTAATGTTTAGGATCTCGGTAGAAGTCGAGTGGTTGAAAGCTACTCGCGAGATAGTACTTATCACACGGAATGAGAAGAGGTAGAAAATGGTTTGAGTTGTGAAAATGAGACCTAGCAGGGGGAATAGGATGCAGTGAGCAGAGGTCTCACGTGCTTACCCAACCGTTTTATAGGAGTGGGTTGAGGGTAGTAAGGTGTAAATCTGCCGGTGGGCACAGTCACACTCCATGCGGAGACCTCGTGCCCGTTACAGATGGACCGGTTCGGCATTTCGGTTGCCTTTGAAAGGTTGTTGCATACAACAGAGTAGGAAGGAGTGTGGAATCACGCTTCTGAAAGTGGGTGTATGCAACGTGTTATCCGGGTGTCTTCTGATTGCAATCACCGTCCCTCGTGGTTATTTGAGTACCCGCTTGTTCACTGCACTGTGACGTAGTAAGAAGTGAATTAAGCCAACTGAATATGCTGTATTGAACTATTAATGTCTTGAAACCTTGTATGCTGTAGTTATAGAGCTAATTAAGTTTATATTCCACTTTGGGCATCACCACATCGGAGGAAAGCGTTTCTTGTTTGATTGTGGACTTCCAATGTGAGGGCTGCCTAAGGCTCATTAAACGGTTGCTATAAAACTAAAAATAAGGATCTACATGTAGGCGTGTCTTTATTACAAAGTCCTTTTCTATCTTACACATCCTTGCATGTAGCCTTCCATGCCTAGGGTTGACGGTTAAGACTTGCTGAGCCTTCGTGCTCACGGTTGCAATATTTGAGCTGTGTGCAGGTGAGAGTTATGAGGAAGGTTCCGAGGACGAGGCGGTGCCCCCATCGGGGTACACGGCCGAGCTGGAGCCCTGCACGCCGCCGTGATTCTCCGGTTTCATGCTGCTAGTGTGTAGCGTCCCCGGGCTGGACGGCTGCACTTTTGCTTAGTTAGGATTTGAGAGTAGCTATGTGTATAACTTCCACTGTATAATTAAGTTTTGTAAAAAGACTTCCGCTGTTTTATATCAAATAAAAGTTTGTATGTTGCTCTTTAATCCTTTCGTGTGTGCTGTTGGGTGCCGCATCGCATGGCACCACCCTCTGCGATCCTGGAGTGGGTGAACCATGGGGTAGTCCCCACAGGCGTGGTACCAGGGCCGTATTGGGAATAGCACACTCAAAAAGAGCCTATTTTGAAAATTTGGAAGTAGTTGAGTGAGGATTAGTCATTAAGCCCACATAAGGTCTATGATAGTACTAGATATGATGGTGGAAAAAGCTAACTTATATGTTATACATTCTGTAACGATGCTCCGACGTCAGGTAAGAGGTAAGGTACGCCACCGCAGGCGGATCAATTGCGGTAACTCACCATGCGAGTAATAGTATGGAAGGATATACCGTGGCTTGGCACAGTAGTGAATATGAGTCTCTGAACCTTTCTATGGTTCTGAGAGCATATGAAAACGCTGATCTCCAGCGTGCTTTAGGCAAAAGTGAGAATACCCCAGCGTGTGGTAAACAACACGACAGTATGCAACTCTTGAACGTTCAATGTTCAAAGGGGCATACGCAGCGCTCGCCATCGGCGTGCCTCAACGGTCATGAGGCAGTAGGTGGCATCCGTTGGGTTGATAAAGTTCCCAACCGTGACGACCCGTTCGCGCTCTACTCGGGTTCCCCATCGTGTGGTGTGAAAACACGACCATGTACCTTGAGACGTGGCTTGACTCAAGGACGATCCGTATGGCAATGATACGGACCATATGTTTTTACTATGATATGGAACTGCCTGAAATGTCAAAAACCTTTGTGTGCACCATTATTGTGTGTTCTTCTGCAGGTACATTAACCACGTTAGTGCATGGTGTTTAGAAACCGTTTGTGAGTGACGTTCTTAGTTCCACCATTTGACACGTATCTGCTGGAATACCGGCTTAGGATTTTTCTTTGGTGAGGAAACATAGTGCCGAGACTGCATAAAAGAATGTTTTTAAAGAAAAGAGTTAAAATGAAGTTTAGGATTCCATTTAGGGGTTAGTGAACTCCCATATTGAACTAAGAGTCAAGTGGGAGTATAGATTCAATCTCTAAGACTTAGGAACAACCTCCCTGTTTCCGCAGAAACTTTTCTGAAATTTAACAGGGTATAACATAGGATTGGTTGAACCAATAGGGGTGTGGGATACCATTCTGGAAAGATTTTGAAGTCCTCTACAACTGTTATGTAGAGATCCAGAACATAATCTCCCTCCAAATGGATGAAAATCTCAGATGAGTATACACTGTCCAGAAACAGGGCAGACCAAAATGCTCTCTGGAATTTTCTGTATTTCAATCACAACTTTCTGTAGAAAAATTTCTAAGGGTCAAGCAAGACATCTTTGGAAAGTATAGGAAATGTGCTACAACTTTGTAGTTCAGTATTTTCCTAGATTGAGGGCAGAATATGATGGAATTTTGTGAACAATACAGCCCCTTAAAAAGGAGGTGCTGTCAAAATTCCTGAGAAAGTTCTGTCAACTTGTAGAGATCATAACTCACAAACTAGGGAGGATATGGAGCCAAATAAATACAATATGGAATCCTTTGAGAGTTTACTACAACTTTGTTGTTGAACTCTAGTCCATATTTTGCCTCCAAGGTGGCCAAAACAGTTGATTTATCCAGACTGGTCAGCTGAACCAGAAACTGGACAGAACACCATGTTGAAGTTTTTCAACCAAAACAATTGGTTTCACCTTTTGATATCCAGAGGCTGTTGTAAAACAGCGAGTGAAGTCGAAAAGTTAGGCATTCGACATATCACTTCGAGTGGGTACATGTTTGGGGTCCAGTACAATAGCGAGAAGTTACGCATGCTAACACACTTAACATCCCGTGGCGACCCACGATGGTCGAAATGAACTTTTAATCCCTAAAGTTCATTACTTTGGAACTCGATCATGTGACCTGGTCCAGGGATGTATATGTTGTATAAAGTTCATACTTTATCCATATGTGTGACTGTTATGCGTATTATTTATTACATTTTCGCACTATTATTGTATAGACTGGATGAAATAAACAAACATGTGCTGATTGTTTGAATGGTATGAATGCAGAATAGTGCGTACACGGTCTACGCAAGAGGAGGGAGGTCCGAGTCAGGTTCGTGGGGATGAGTCTCCACCTCCGGAGCAAACCACAACGCAGCAGCAACCACCTCCTCCACCGCCAGAACTTCCAAGAAACCTTGCGGAGGTTCTCGCCGCAGTGCTCGGCTTGCGCGACGAGCAAACCGAGTTGCTGCAGATGCTAGTTCAGCAGAATGCGTCCCGTCAAGGAGGACACCAAGACAATGGGCAACGCCAGCCCCAACAAAGTTCTTATTCAGAATTCCTGGTGACCCATCCACCGGTCTTCACGGAGGCCGAAGAGCCTTTAGAGGCGGACAGCTTTATCCGCACTCTGGAGGTGAAGTTCGGGCTGCTACAGTGCACTGAACACCAGAAGGCGATGTACGCAGCGCAACATCTTCAAGGCAAAGCCGGTACATGGTGGGCGAACTACATCGCCTCATTACCGGCTGGCCATGCTGTCACATGGATGGAGTTCCGGGAGGCATTCCGCGCCTATCATATACCTCCCGGTGTTATGGAGAGAAAGCTCCAGGAGTTCCTGGCGCTGAAGAAGGCGAGAGGAGTGCTCATGAGTACTCCAAGTCATTCAACCGGCTGGTGCAGTATGCGCCAGGATTTGTGAGAATGGAAGACGACAAGCGCAACATGTTCTTCCGGGGCCTGAATTCAAAAATGAAGGTCCATCTCGCCCAAAGTAATCGCGGCACCTTCAACGACCTCGTTAATGCCGTGATTTTACAAGAGAATGCTCAGCGCGAGCGCGGTTCTGATAAGAGGAAATGCAGCACGCTGACGAGCAGCAGTGGTGGAGCGCCACAAAAATACCGCGTGGTGTATCGCTCACCATCCGGTCAGAGATGACAGCCACCGGCGCAACTGCCTCAGTTTCGCGGTCGACAATATAATGCGCCAGGCTTCCGACCAACGTATCCACCGCAGCAACAGCAGCAGCAAAGGATGGTTCTGCGTGCGCCTCAGTTTCAACCGCATGCACCGGGATTCCGTCCTCAAGTCAGAGGGACCCCAACACCTTACACGTGCTTCACGTGTGGCCGTATCGGGCATATTTCCAGGGACTGCCCCGAGCCACGACAGGGCAGGGTATCAGGGTGCTAATCAGCCCCGCAATCAGCCCAAGAAACCAGCACCAAAACCCGGCAACGTCCACCACTTGGCCATCGAAGACGTGCCGGAAGGCGAACCCGTCCTCGCGGGTACGTTTTCTTACTTAGATCATCCCGTAGTCATACTTTTTGACTCTGGTGCCACCCATAATTTCATAAGTCAGTCTTATGTTATTAAATATCAACTGCCTATCATTCCCACAAATAGTTCATACTTGATATGCTCTCCGGGTGGGAAAATAACAGCTGATAGAATGGTCTATAGAGCACCATTACAATTGGGTGGGAAGCTATACCCGACTTCTCTAATCATGTTAGAGAGTAAAAAACTTGATGTCATTTTAGGAATGTCATGGCCACATCGCCATGGTGCTGTTCTTGACATCATTCCGCGTGTGGTTCGTTTGAACTCTCCACTTCATGAACCACATGTTCTTATTCTTGACCGTTCGGTTCAAGAAGCTCCATCCACATATAACACGGAAGCCACAAAACTTTAGGATATTCGTGTGGTCCGTGAATACCTGGATGTCTTTCCGGATGATCTCCCGGGCATGCCACCGAAAAGGATATCGAGTTCAAGATCAAACTTGTACCCGGGATGACACCAATATCACAGAGACCGTATAAGATGCTCCGAATGAGCTACTGAACTGAAGGAGCAGCTCAATGATTTAATTAAGAAGGGTTTCATTTGACCGAGTTCCTCGCCATGGTGATGCTCGGCGCTGTTTGTGAAGAAAAAGGATGAAACCTTGAGGTTGTGTGTGGACTACCGACCTCTCAACACCGCACCATCAAGAATAAATATCCACTGCCCTGCATCGATATTATCTTCGATCAACTTGTGGGTGCAAGAGTATTTTCAAAGATTGATCTTCACTCCGGATATCACCAAATCAAGATCCGAGCGGAGGATATTCCGAAGACGGCCTTCTTGACAAGATATGGGTTGTATGAATACCTTGTCATGTCTTTTGGTCTAACCAATGCCCCGGCACATTTCATGTACCTCATGAACTCGGTGTTCATGCCGGAGTTGGACAAGTTCGTGGTGGTGTTCATAGATGACATCTTGGTTTACTCCAAGTCTGAAGAAGAACACACCGAACACCTGCATATCTTGCTTCAACGATTGTGAGACCATAAGCTTTATGCCAAGTTCAGCAAGTGCGAGTTTTGGATCAGCCAAGTGCCATTTCTGGGTCATATTATTTCTGCAGAAGGCATTGCAGTTGGTCCAAGCAAAATAGAACAAGTGCTGAAATGGAAGTCCCCCACATCAGTCCACGAAGTCAGGAGTTTTCTCGGGTTAGCAGGATATTATTGGAGGTTCATACCGAATTTCTCCAAGCTTGCTAAGCCGATGACTGAACTGATGAAGAAGGGGATCAAATATGTTTGGAACTCAGCTTGTGAAGAAGCTTTCCAAGCATTAGTGAAGCATCTTACTACAGCCCCGGTGTTAGCTCAACCGGATACAACCAAGCCCTTCGACGTATATTGTGATGCGTCCGGCATCGGGCTTGCTGTGTATTGATGCAGGGAGGAAGAGTGGTCGCCTATGGCTCATGTCAACTTCGTAACCACGAGCAGCACTATCCCACTCATGATCTTGAGCTCGCTGCTGTGGTGTTGGCCTTGAAAATATGGAGGCACTATTTACTCGAGAACTTAGTGCACCTCTACACCGACCACAAGAGTCTGAAGTATATATTCACTCAAAAGGAGTTGAATATGCGGCAACGGAGATGTCTAGAACTGATCAAAGACTATGAGATCGAAATTCACTACCATCCCGGAAAGGCAAACGTGGTTGCCGATGCCTTAAGCCGCAAATCTCATGTCAACAACCTGTCCATCACCTCACTTGAAGAGGAGGAGCCGAGACTGTACTTGGTTCCACATGGGGCATTATATAATCTTGCTCTCTTCTCTACCATTTGAGAGGAGATTATGGAAGCTCAAAAGGGAGACATGGGAATGTCGCACATTCGGAGAAGAATGAAGAAGGGCGAAATGAAATGCTTCCGAAGAGATGATAACGGTACTCTATGACACGACCCCACGGTCTTGTCGAGCCAGGATCACGCTGAGGGGTACTGCGTTGCACAGCACCGGATAACACACATCAAAGGTACAAAGCGAAAGCAAAACTTTTATTACATAAAGTGGTATATGAACATTTGTACATCAAAATAAGTCCAGTCTACACTCACGGGCATAGACTATGCATAGTGTTCACGTTCAGCCCGTGAACATGTCCTTGCTAGCACGCACGCACACTAACACGGCGGCGTGCACGACTCCCACTCGACGGGGTTCCCCTCCTGGGGTTCCGTCTCCTCTTTGGGAGTCCCTTCCTCATAGAACCCTGCAAAAGCTTCAAACACAAGCAGTGAGCACGAAGGCTCAGCAAGTCTGACCCGTCTCACCTAAACATGGAACTTCTACATGAGGGGTGATGGGTACATGAGGTAAAACTATTTGCAAAGGACTCGCCTAATTATTGGGACCTTACATTCAAATTTTAGCAGCAGGTTGTGGAGAACCTTACGCTAAGGCACATGAGAGAGCCGCAATCAAACAAGAAACGCATTTCTCTCATGTACTTTGCCCAAAGTTGAAAGGAACTTTAATTATGCTCTAGACTACAGCAAATCATTAACAATAGAGTTCGTCTTTCAATCAGCAACATTTTAACATGTAACTAGCCTGTTCTTTCTACGTCACGGTACAGTGAACAAGTGGTACTCACTGACCGCGAGGGACGGCGATTATAATCGATTTACACCTGCAGGGTTACCCGAACAACCCGTCACGTACGCCTGTACTCGATGTTGCCTACAACAACCATCACGGACGTCGTACGCGACCACCTTTCACCCGTTAGCCAAATGTTGAACTGGTCCAATCGTCCCGAGCAAGAGGTCTCTGCACGCGCATCTCAATGCCGCCAGCCGATTTACATCTCGAGCTCTCAACCTACCCTCTGAACGACCAGCTATGCCTCAACACCCAGCTACCCGAGTTACATCGGTTTCCCGGTTCCCATATAGCCGGTAGGTCTTCGGTACTGTTCTAGCTTGTTCAACAGGCCCGCACACGGCTCGGTCCTCAATCGACACAAGCGGAGCTATAGCACACAGGCCCCAAAGTCCTGCTGCCCTTACCCTCCGCTCGGTCTCATCTTTCTTGCCATGTGTATCATGTGCTATCTCTACCCGAGTCGAGTGCCTCTAGCCTATGATCGCGAGTAGTTCCAACTACTCGACTTGTACCGAATCCTACACTATCTTAGCATTGCAGTAGCTAACGGGGTTTGCAATCCTAAATCCAACCCATGGTTTTCTTGGCTATGCAGTTGGGTTTCCAAACAAGACTCTAATGCAAAGAATAAGGTATTCAAGTATGTGCTCAAAACAATAAAAACTTGTAAAAAGGTTAATGCAAACCGGAGCTTGCCTTGCTGCTCTTGGTCGTAGGCTAGCTGCTCCTCCGGAGTAACGAAGTCTAGGACTTCGGGTTCCTCCTCGACCTTAGCGACTACATGATATACAAGTATATGTATTAATTTAAATGCATGTGATTGAATTTAAACTTGTGAAGTCTAAACTCTTACTAGACAGACCCAATGACTGTGAAACTTTTACTGTGGTTTGGTTACAACCTAAACAGAGACTTGGTCAAGTTTTAGTTGCAGCAAAACTCATTTGAGCCCTCCACAATTAATTATGTACTTGACCTTAATTGAAGACTTTTAGGGTATTCTAAGGATTTTCATGAAACAAACTATGACTTTCTGAAAACTATATTTTCAGAGGGTTCTAATGGAGTTGGTCTCACTTAATTGGAAGGTTCTTAGCTAAAGATATGAGCTAAACAATTTCAGGGAAAATTCTGAAAATGTTTCTGAACATTTTCTATTTTCTCTGGAATAGTTTCACTAATCACACCATTAGGTGGAATAAATGAGCTCAAATGGACCTGAAATTTTTATGGTAGTTCAAGTATATTTTGGTGAACATCCCAGCAAAATTTCAGAATTTTCCTCCAAGGGATTCTCCAGTTAAAATTCCAAACAGTTTAAATTTTGAGGAATTAAGTCTGGAGAATTAAAGGTTTTCATGAAGTGAAACTTGATTTGCTAGAAAGTGTTCAGAGAGTTGAATCCAACAAAATTTGGTTCACTCGATTTGGAGCTTTCTAGCCCAAGTTATGAGGATTTGAAGTTTGAATGAAATCTGAAAATCGGAGAAAAGTTTAAATCTGCCGCGGGCCCACGGCGACACGTGTTGGGCGCGGAGGTGACAGCACACTGAGGCCCACAGGGTTTTTGCGTGCCAGCACATCAGATCCCAGCCGCAGCCCGATCCCGATTTTAAAATATCTGCCGCTGACAGCTGGGGTCCGCCCCCTTCGTCTACCTCTCGCCGCCCGCGCTCTGCCGCCGGGGTACCTCGCCGGAGAGCTCGCCGGCAGCTTCTGTGGAGCTCCAAACTTCACGGTTTTGGCTGCCCCTGCGTACTTTCACTCGGGGAACAGGATTCTGGGCTCAGCTCATCATGACAACGGCCGGTGCATGGTCGGCGATGAGCCGCCGCCTCGGGAGTACTTCGGCCGCATCGGCTGACCTCCTTAGCACCCCAATCACTCAAGCAACCAGTCGGGAAGCATCAGTGGACTGTAGGGAAGGTCAGCATGAACTTGAAGCAGCTCGGGGGAGGTCCAAAGTAGGCCCTCACCATGCGCCCGATGCCTCCTGCATGCTCCGCCGTCGGTAAACTTCGAAATACGCCGGTTACCGAGGTTCTCAGGCCAAAGGTTGTGAAGGAAACTTGTGCGCTACCGTGTCTAGTTTGTGTGGGAGTGGATTGAGGCCCCCTAATCCTTTCTAGAGTATGAATTCGACAGAACCGCACCCGAAGGTCGGTCTGTACCCAGAAAGGGAAAACTGGAAATTTGCCGCCGGTGAGCAAGCACTCGGGCTGTGGCTCGGGGGTGAGCAGCACCGATCACTAGCGCGTCCAAGGGTGCCTTGGCTCCGGCATGACAACCTCCCGGTTGGGCTGTCCACGGGAGCCCGAAGTGCGGCGGTTTTAGGTCACCGAACTAAACGCTCGGTATAGCCGAGATCGACAGGTTTTAGCTGAGTTCTAGCAACGGGGAAGAACGAGGAGGGTTCCTAGTACCTTGCCGTAGCTCTGAAGGAGACGAGAAGGCTGTGATCGGAGCTTTCCGATCAGTTCCGAGCGGCGGAAGAAAGTTTCCCGGCGCTGAGTTCTTGCGGGGAGAAACTGGCGAGGCTTCGGCCGAGGAGGGGGAAGAACGCCTTAAGAAGGCTCTGAACCGACTCGTGCCCGCGCGTGGTCAAGCAGCTGCTAGCGCGGCGGCCTCCCTCGGTGGCGATCGCAGCTGCAGCTCGGGGACCCGAGTGAGAAAAGTCTCAGTCGGTTGAATCATCCCTGTGGCTGACATGTGGGTCCATTTTCATTTTTAACCTCTGAGATTAACTCCTCATCACTGTTGTAAACAGTAAGCCCCAAAATGCCCATGGTGATTCAAATTATCCACCCCTGAGCCATTTGAATTGGTTAGGATTCAAATTGGTTTTGGTTTGGATAAATTTCAGCACATAAATTCAAATAAAGTTTGAATTTGCCCCACTTAGCTCATGTCAAGATCAACTCCAAATGGAGTGAAAATTGGAGTGTGAGCTCACAAAAATGTGCTGAGTAAGAATATGCCCCCCACTTTTGAATTTATGGGACAAAACAGTTTGAATTTGAAGTAGTTTCAAACTGCCCTCTTTCTAGCTATGCCCAAAATGACCTTAAAAGGTTTTGAATTTGGGTGAAACTTGGCATGGACATTCCTAGTACCATGTAGGAGTTTTCATATGCCCAGCCCCTGTATATCACATGTGGGGAAATACCACTTTTGCAATATGTTAGTTTATTCTCTAATGAGCATGTTGATGGTTGTTACTTGCTCTTCAAATGTGTTTATCAACTTGCTCCAAATGAGGTGTGTGTGTGGTGATGACACTTCAAACATGTGTCAAAAACTGAGGCCCTTACATTCCTCCCCCCTTAAAAGAATCTCGTCCTGAGATTATAAGGTGAAAATGAGAGAGAGGATGGTGGAAAATTACCGGATATGCGACGTGAAAAAGTCGGGGTAGTTAGCGTGAAGAAATCCTTCGCTCTCCCATGTCGCCTCGTCCATGGAGTGATTACTCCATAGAACCTTGTAGAACCACAACGTACGGTTGCGTGTGGTTCGGGCCTTCTCATCAATAATTTGAACCGGTTCCTCCCGATAAGTGAGATCCGGTTGCAGTTCTTCAATGTCCTCCAGCTGAACGGTAGTAGATAGCTTGAGACACTTCCTCAGCTGGGAAATGTGAAAGACGTCGTGCACACCGGAAAGTGCTTCTGGTAATTTCAGCCGGTATGCTACCGATCCACATCTTTCGGTAATCTGGAATGGACCGATGAATCGGGGTGCCAACTTTCCTCTCACCCCGAATCTGTTTACGCCCTTCATTGGAGACACACGTAGGTATACGTGATCCCCGACTTCAAACTGCAATGGGCGTCTTCTCCGGTCCGCATACTGTTTCTGACGGGATTGTGCGGCTTTTAGGTTCGCTTGAATCAGTCGAACCTTTTCTTCCGCGTTGTTGACAAGGTCAATCCCGAAGGTAACACTTTCGCCAGACTCACACCAATCCAATGGTGTGCGGCGTTTCCTCCCGTATAGCGCCTCGTAGGGCGCCATCCTAATGCTGGCTTGGTACCCATTGTTGTACGAGAACTCGGCTAACGACAAGTGGTCATCCCAATTCTTGCCGTGGTTGATAGCGCAAGCTCGTAGCATGTCTTCTAAGATCTGATTTACCTGCTCGGTTTGCCCATCCGTCTGCGGGTGGTACGCTGAACTACGGATCAGCTTTGTCCCCAATGCAGCGTGCAGCTGCTCCCAAGAACGGGACACAAATAAAGTGCCCCGATCCGATATGATGGTACGGGGTACGCCGTACAAGCATAGGATCCGTAAGATGTACAGTTCAGCGTACTTCTTGGCGTTGTAGTTGGTGTTGACCGGGATGAAATGGGCAACTTTGGTGAGCCGGTCGACGATCAACCACACAGAATCATGCTTCTGAAAAGTGGTGGGTAAACCGACGATGAAGTCCATGCTCACATCCTCCCACTTCCAGGCAGGAACGCCCAGTGGTTGCAGCAGTCCCGGTTTCCGCATATGATCTGCCTTCACCCTTCGACATGTATCACATTGGACACGTATTTCGCGATCTCCCGCTTCATCCGTGTCCACCAAAACTTGCTCCTGAGTTCTTGATACATTTTGTTGCTGCCTGGGTGAATAGAAAACTTTGACAAGTGAGCCTCATCAAAGATTTTCTTCCGTAATTCCGGGTTACGGAGTACGACGATCCGGTCCTTGAACCATAGGACGCCATCTCCGTCCTTCCGGAAACATTTTAACTCCCCACTGTCTACACGTCTCCGCAAATGCGACATGCCCTTGTCATGTTTCTGAGCTGCCGCTATCTCTTCACGAATGGTGGGGATCAAAGCTAGGTTGTAGAGAGCTCTGTGTGGAATCACATGCAGTGGTGGTTCGCTCTCTTCCAACGGTGTGATGGTCAGATTGTTGACGTGTGACTTGCGGCTCAGCGCATCTGCCACTACGTTTGCCTTGCCCTTCCTCAATAGCATCGTCCCGCTCTTGAGTAAGGTCCTCATTCTGCTGGGTTAGAGTCTGCACCAGCTCTTGCAATGCCGCGATGTCGACACGGCTTTTCTTCTTCGCCTTCTTCAGACGATGCAACTGATTATGCTGTTCATTCAGTCGCTTGATCGTCGGAAGGAGCACATTGCGGAGTGAGCTGTGAGCACTCTCGAAATGGTCTCCACGGCTTGTGCTCTCCTTGAGCCTTGTGGCAAGATGCTCCATATGAACAGCTTGGCTGTCCGTCACGGCGTTTCCCGTCCTCATTTGGAGGCTGATGTTTTCCTCCACGGGGCTGTACTTTGGGCAACCCGGATCAGTTGCCTCTCGGTACCTCCCTTCCCACACATGATGAGCCCGTCCCTCCACCGGAACGAGCGCGTATGGAGTGCCCTCCATAGCCTGCACGTGTTGTTGGCAGAAACGTGACATGGTGTCATGGGCTGCCACTTGCCACATTCCCTCGGGTTGTCTACCTCTCACCGTAACGGTGAACGGCGCCCACCCGGGTGGCGTAGGACCAGCAGGAACATCGACATGGATCATCCACGTCTTGTTCCCCTCTTCGCCTTCTTCCTTGGTAAAGTACTGTGGCATCTGGTTGTATCCGAAATATTGAAGCATCTGCCTCAATGCCTCCGGATAGCCGCTGTGGTGAGAACAGTGGGATTCCACCCACCCGTTCTCGAACTGCTTATCTGCTGTCATCTGTAAAAATATATTTGAGAAATGTAAAATATTTATTTACACAGTAAACCATTGAGTTATAACATAAGACATGTCATTGAACCCATAAAAGTTGGAAACATTGTTCAAATTTTTAAACAAATTTGACTGCTGATCTGCTGTTCAACATGACAGCCCTGATCAGTTTCCATTTCAACCTGATTTAGGCCATACTAATGGCAAAACTAATTCTGGAGCTCAACATCAAAGTTAAAGATAACTTCAATAGCTTTCCAGAAAGTGTTTGCTTGGCCTATGATCTGTCCTGGTTCAAAAGTTATGAGATGTCAAAGTTAACAGAATTTCTGGAGAAAATTGGACAACACCTCCCTGCTTTAGGCACTGATTTGATCCAAGAATTCCAGTTACTTCTACCCCAATCTGACAAAACTTTCCGTTACAAAGTTGTAACCCATCTCATAAGCTTTTCAGAACTACCTCATTTTCTATTTTTGGATTTTTATGCAGGAAGTTATGCTCAATTTACAGAGAGTTTACAGAGAGTCTTTGCTCTGCCCTGTTTTCTGGACAGTTTCAACTCTACTGCATTTTTCGATTGGTTAAGGGATGAAACACCTCTGGAACTCAACAAAAGAGTTGTAAATATCTTCCAAAGCTTTCCATAAATGTATCATATGACCCCCAACCTTGAAAGAACTCAACCTCTAACCTCTGATTAACTTCAGCCTAAATTCAGCTGAAAACAGAGTGCTCTGTCCTTAGCAACCTATAAGTTGAAAACTTGTTAACATTGAATATCCTGATTAAGGGAAAGAGTTACATTAAGTTTTAGTGCTTTGGACCAAAACCTTCAAGTTTTACAATGAAGTTGTTCATTTAGTGGGGTGTGATGTTGATGCATCACCAGATCATGTCGGTACTACGTCCTCACAAAGAAAAACCTATACCGGACTTAGCTGGCTTCGTTATTTAGTGGCACTAAACGTCACTCGCACACGGATGCTACACGCCTACCATTTCGTTGTTAGACTACCTGCAGAAACTCACACAATCGTCAGACTCGGCTGCACACCGAGCCCGGTATCCATACAGTTCGTACACCCGACCGTCATCACTCGCCCGGATGTTCTCAAGCCAAACACGCCTTGAGTTACGTGTTCACGTTTCAGACCACGTGACGGGGTCTCCCAAATTGCACCACGCATGCTAGGGACAGACGTTGCTCGAATACCCCAAACGACATGAAGAGTCATAGAGGATATCAAAGCTGGTCGGGTTACCTGCCACCCATGGGGCTCCACCCTTCAGTGTCACACCCGGTTATTCCGAAGAACAACCAAGTGAATATCACATGTATGCCAGGATCATTTTCTCATACATGTGATGACAAATAGTGAAGCATCATTTATTACAAGCCAGGTGTCGAATATAAATAAGTCTTACATAGCAAATGTCTTGTTAGACAATAAAAAGTTCATCACGAGTAAATAAACTAGCAGCGGAATAATTATTCTCGTGGGCTCCGTCACAGGCGTTGCCCGGGGGTCTCCATGAACCTAGAAACCTTCTTCGGGTCCAAAGTCTTGGTCATTATACACCACCTCATTATCTTGACCTGAGCAGCAATATAAACCAACAAAATATGCAAGGTTGAGTACCAATGGTACTCAGCAAGTGTGGGAAAATTATATCATGCATGGCTATAAGAAGGAGAGGTTGAACTTATGGTTAAAGAACTACGCAATTAATACCTATCACCTTAGCTTATTAAGCACCTACATTACTACATAGGTGAAATGATCCCAATCTCCCATCCCTTCATCATAACCAAATAACCATAACATCATTTCCAATGTTAAGCTCCCTGCTTAACATCCACAACTTCCAAAACCATCAATCCTCTAATCATGAATAAGTCCAAGCCGCTCTTGACCGTGAGCACGGCTGTCATGATAGTTTTGACTCTGCAGAGTTTGCACCACTGTACCCACATGTAGTGATTTCATCCCCCGTTGCCGGGTGGACTAGAAGAACCTCCATTATGCCAGTGGCTACGAACCACATTCACACTTCCCAGGTGTGTAGCCAGGAGATCACTACGAAGCCTTTACAAAGGGATTCCCGATGAGCGTGGGCCCACTGAGGTTTCACCCCTAACAGCATACAAGAGGCTCCAACCCTGCTGCAGTGGCCCCCTCTTGAGCCTTGCGGTTCATATGGTAGTCCAGCTGACACCTACTCCCCGCACCATCCAACACACCCATACTACGCCGGGGATACACCTAATTAATTGGCCAAGCTGCCCCATCTCAGCATGTGGTTGGCACTATAAAGCCAGGTTACATGCTCCATGAACCGGTCCTTAGGATCCAGGCAAGTACTAAACACAAACCCGAGTCTCGTGCACCCAGCACACAACCAAAACTTCCAACTTGCCTTGATCCCTACCTCTACATAACTCACAATATCTCATTCAAGAGTATGGTAAAATAAACTGATGATCTCATATTCCAAATATCACATTCTAAGCATGGCTAAGCATATGCATAATAATAAATGACATGATAAAATAAATCCCAACCCAAGCTACAAGGAAACAAGGTGATGCAATTCTAGGGAAACTTCCTAGCATGGGTTTCATATTTAACTTGACAATGCAAATAATTCTAACTACACATCCTAGTATAGGATCAAAGTGGTCAAGGACACTTGCCTCCTTCCTGCTGCTCTTGAAATGGGTAGTCCTGATCTTGGAAAGGAAAAACTTGCTCTGGAGCAGGTTCTACATCATACCATCACACATAGCAAAAGAAAAACAACAATCCATAAGACATAGTTTACACTTCCACTTCATACAAACCACACATTCACATTTATGAAAGTCATTCACAATTATATGTGTTGTGGTTACTATATGTGTGTTGATTTGTGGCTTACATGCACTTTTAATCATGTGTATATGATTCTTACTTTTGTATTCACATTTATGCTTGCATACTTTATACATGAGTTTCCAATTTAAGTAATTTTCCTTATATTCAATTACTACACCTTTTTGCTACCAAGTATGCATGAAAGGTATTTTCCTTCCCCATATGTGTCTACAGAATTTCTACCAACCCTAAACTGAATTCTTTGGATTTTAGAAACTCCATTTATCATTTACTAGTTGCTATATTTTCAGATTTAGTTCCTATGCCTAAATGTGAACTTTATTATGAAAATAACAAGACACAACATCTAAACAGAATAGGTTCTGATCTAAAATATTTACTAATATATTTTAGACCTTTTCCTCTGATGTAAACTATTTTACAATTATTTTCCCTATTTTCTAGAACTATTCTTTACTTAAAAAATGTGTCCCTAAATGTGAATAATAAATTAAACAGATTCATTTCAGCCCAAAATATATTTTTATCTCACTCCAAAGTTTTCTAAATACTGAGAAAGTTTTTAATTTAATTTTGACAATATGTTTGTCCCACTTTTTAAATTTTAAACACTAGCCACATATTCAATTTCCCAAATTAAATATTAAACAGGGCTAAAAAGGTAAACTCACCCCACTACAGGGTCTATACTATTGTTTTAAGAATTCTCAGGGGTCTAGCTACTCATAACAGAAGAGTTTTTCCTAATTTTTATTAAGTCCAGGGGCTAAAACTGATTTTTAAATGAATTTACATGATTTTCTGAAGTTCCAGGGGCTAGATCAGAAGTTTCCGGGGCTAGCTCTTATTTCCCGAGAACCCCAGGGGGTAGCACGTAAGATTTACAGTCTTTATAACGCAGGGCTGATGTGGACCGTCCGATTTTAAACCGACGGCTGAGATTATAACGTCGAACCGGTACGCGGGGATTTAAACCCTACCGTGCGATTTAAAATAAACGGCGCACAAGCGGCCACGTCGCTCTGATCGAGCGCGGGCGGCGCTGCCGGCGGCGCACGGCGGCGGGAAGCGGTGATCTCGCCGGAGACTTTCGGATCTTCGAGAATTCTTCCTAGAACTGTGATCTTATGGCATAGATCGGTAGAGGGGAGGTCGGGGATCTCACCTCGGGGGTTTTCTTGAGCTCGGAGGTCCTGGAAGGCGGTCGGCGACGAGGTCCGAGGTGAATTCACGGCGAGGCTCGTCGGCGCTGTGTTTACACCGCAAGTCACCGAGTTTTCTGCACCTGCAAGGTTCCCCGGAGGTGGTGGATCAAGACCAGCGAGTTAGATCGGAATTTCCGAGCTTAGATCGGCTAGAATTCGCCGGAGAAGGCTCGGGTTCTCACCGGAGGAAAAAAAGCAGATCGCGTGGGAAAAACAGAACGAGGCCGGGGTTTTTATAGACGGGGGAGGGCGGCGGGGTGGTTTAGATCGAGTTCGCGTTGCCCCCGAGCGAAATTCGGCTGAGATTCGCAGAAATCCGGATCGGTTTGGATTCGGGATGAGAGAGTCCGGCGCTGGTGCGAGGTAGACGAAGAACTGGCGGGCCCCGGCTGTCAGTGGGAGGAAAGGGGCGCGCGCGGCTGCGGGCTGGCGCGGGTTCTGGTTGGGCCGGCTGGTGGGTTGCGGCCCACTGGCCGGTTTTTTTCTGTTTTCTTTTTTTCTTTTTCTATTTCTTTTCTGATTTGAGTTTAATTTGAATTCCAGTTTGAATTTGAATTTTTGCACAACATGCAACACATCCAAAAATTTTTAAATTCCCCTCTTAACATGATTTAGGGTCTTAACAAGATTTTTGGGGTGTTACAGCTCCACCCCCTAAAAGAAATCTCGTCCTCGAGATTGGTGGTTCTAAGAAAACAATTCCGGAAATTGTGCCTTTAGCTCATCTTCCCGCTCCTAGGTGGCTTCCTCTTCTGAGTGATGCTTCCACTGCACCTTGCACATCCGGATTCTTTTATTTCTGGTGAGGCGTTCCATTGTCTCCAAAATCTTGTATGGTTGCTCGGCATAAGACAAATCCTCAGCTACGTTCACTTCATTCATGGGTAACACCTCTTCAGGCGTCCTCAGGCATTTCTTGAGTTGTGACACATGGAATACATCGTGCACATCCGATAGACGAGCCGGGAACTCTAGTTGATACGCCACTTCGCCTTTCCTTTCCAAAACTTGAAAGGGTCCGATGTATCGAGGTGACAACTTCCCTTTCACCTTGAACCGACGAAGTCCTCTGATAGGGGACACCTTGAGATAGACATAGTCTCCCACGTTGAAAACGAGCTCTCTTCTTCGTACATCAGCATAGCTCTTTTGGCGTGTCTGTGCTATCCTCAAATTGTTGCGAATTTCCCTCACCTTCGCCTCGGCTTCTTGTAGTACTTCTGGACCAAACACTTTACTTTCCCCCGTTTGGTTCCAAAATAGGGGAGTCCTGCACTTCCTCCCGTACAAGGCTTCAAACGGTGACATTTTCATACTAGCTTGATAGCTGTTGTTATAGGAAAACTCCGCATACGGTAAGTTTTTATCCCAACTCCGATTGTTTTTGAGTGCACATGCCCTCAACATATTTTCAAGAATCTGATTGGTTCTTTCCGTCTGCCCATCAGTTTGGGGATGATAGGCAGAACTAAAGTTCAGATGGGTTCCCATGGTTTCGTGCAACTTCTGCCAGAACCTTGAGGTGAACTGTGTCCCTCAATCCGACACAATCTTCTTTGGCACTCCATGGTAACACACGATCCTTGACATGTACAACTCTGCCAATTTAGATCCGCTGTAGCTTTCTTTCACGGGGATGAAATGAGCTACCTTGGTTAGCCTGTCAATGATGACCCATATCGAATCATATCCTGATTGGGTCCTAGGCAATCCCACGATGAAATCCATGCTGATTTCTTCCCATTTCCATTCAGGCACTTTGAGTGGTTGCAATAATCCCGCGGGTCGTTGATGTTCTGCTTTCACCAACTGACATGTGTCACATAGGGCAACATGTTCCGCGACATCGCGCTTCATGCCATACCACCAATACCTGCTCTTGAGGTCCTGGTACATCTTCGTACTCCCAGGATGAATGGAATAGTCAGAATCATGAGCCTCCTTCAAAATTAATTCACAGATCTCCTTTACTTCTGGCACACAGATTCTTTTCCCGTGCCACACCGTTCCTTGTTCATCCTCTCTAAAACCCGGAGCTTTATTTTCCTTGATGAGTTGTCTGATCTCTTGTATCTTCTCATCATTCTTTTGACCCTCACGTATGTCTCGCTCTAGTGTGGAGTCCACTTCCATGGCGATGGCTTCACCACTATTTACTAGACATAGATTGAGCCTTATAACCTCGTCCTTCAATTCTGCAGGCATGTCCTTCAAGCTCAACTTAGTGACCTGCACTTTCTGACTCAAAGCATCGGCCACGACGTTTGCTTTCCCGGGATGATAGTTGATGCCCACATCAAAGTCATTGATTAGCTCTAACCATCTCCTTTGTCTGAGGTTGAGATCTGGCTGTGTGAATATGTACTTCAAACTCTTATGATCCGTATATATCTCGGTCCTCTTCCGCATCAAATAGTGCCGCCAAATTTTCAACGCGTGTACCACTGCGGCTAGTTCTAAGTCATGTGTAGGATAGTTTTTCTCGTGCTTCCGAAGCTGCCGGGATGCATATGCCATGACATGCCCTTCTTGCATGAGAACACATCCCAACCCGTTTCCAGAGGCATCGCAGTACACTGTGAACTTCTTCTGCATATCTGGCATAACCAACACTGGGGCTGTTGTCAATCTTTGCTTTAGCTCCTGAAAACTCGTCTCGCACTGTGGCGTCCATGTGAATGTGATTCCCTTCTCCAATAGTTTGGTGAGAGGTCTCGAGATCTTGGAGAATCCCTCAATAAACCATCGATAGTATCCAGCCAATCCTAAGAAGCTTTGAACTTCCCCGACGTTTTCAGGGGTCTTCCACTTCTGTATATCCTCGATTTTGGCGGGATCTAAGGAGATTCCTCCCTTCGAGATTATATGTCCTAAGAAGGGAACTCTCTTCAGCCAAAACTCACACTTTCTCAACTTGGCATATAGTTGGTGTTCCCTCAGCCTCTGCAACACCAACCTTAGATGTTTCTCATGTTCTTCTTCATCTTTGGAGAAGACGAGAATGTCATCAATGAAAACCACCACAAATTTGTCCAGATATTCCATGAATACCTTGTTCATGAGATACATAAAGTATGTCGGGGCATTAGTTAGCCCGAAAGGCATGACAGTGTATTCATACAGTCCGTACCGAGATACGAAAGCTGTCTTGGGAATATCAGATTGCCTTATCTTGAGTTGGTGGTATCCCGTCCTGAGATCAATTTTCGAGAACACACAAGCTCCCCTCAACTGATCAAACAAGTCTTCAATGCGGGGTAATGGGTACTTGTTCTTGATGGTTACCTCATTCAAGGCACGGTAATCCACGCATATCCTTTGGGTTCCGTCCTTCTTGGGCACAAATATCAGCGGAGCTCCCCATGGTGAGAAACTAGGGCGAATATACCCCTTCTCCGTCAATTCTCTCAAATGATCCTTGAGTTATTCTAGCTGCTTGGAGTCCATTCGATAAGGTCTTTTGTAAATCGGGGCTGTTCCAGGTACTAGCTCAATTGCGAATTCCACTTCACGATCGGGAGGCATACCTGGCAACTCCTCCGGAAAAACATCTGGATATTCTCTGATGGTCCTGATTTCCTCAACTTTCACCTCAACTTGATTTAATTTAATGTCCCTCCTAGGCTCGTGTATTGTTATGAACTTTACTCTTGTGCCACTAGGGTGAGTTAGTTCCACCGTTCTGGTCGAACAATGGATGATTCCTTTATGTTTTGTCAACCAATCCATATCCAAGATAATATCTATCCCTTGTGAATCTATCACTATGAGGTTAGCAGTAAATACCACCCCATTAATGTCTAGGTTCACTTTGGGACACACTTGTCTTGTCCTTATTTCTCCACCTGGAGAGTTTACGGCTAGCATATGGTTCATTTGTGTTGTTGCTAGGTCATGCTTCTTAACAAACCCTTGAGCAATGAACGAGTGGGTAGCACCAAAATCAAACAGAAGGGTTGCAAGGTGTAAATTGGCAGGAAACTTACCAACTACCACGTCCGGTGCCTCTTGCGCTTCCTCCATAGTGACGTGGTTCACCCGTCCTCGCATCACATTCTGCTGTTGTGACTGTGCGGGCTTCTTCTTTGGGCATTTATGGGCGTAGTGCCCCACTTCACCACAGCTAAAACATTGCACCCCAACCTTAGGTGCCTGGCCCTTGTTGTCTTGGGTTTGGTTTGGGGGTCCTTGTACTGCTGGTGGAGGTGGATATGCGGGGCGAGGCTGCTGTACAAACTGACGTTGTGGCTGTGCTGGTGCTGCGGGAGGCCTGTAGTTCGGGTTGTACCCTCTTGGTGCTGAGTAGGGTACCGCAGCACGGTTCGTCTGTCCTATAGGTTGTTGCATCAGACGTGGGCAGGTGTTGCCCCCTGAGGCTTGATGTGACCACCCGGCCTTCCTCTTATTCTCATTTTCCAAGGCCTTTAGCTTCCTTTCTACCACAAATGCTCTGTCCACCATCCTTTGGAAGCTTTCATACTCATTTGAGGACATTGCACACTGCATTTCTACGGTAAGTCCCTCCACGAAACAATCTTGTTTCTGCTCATCAGTCTCTATGTCCCGTGGGGCATAACGGGATAGTTGAGTAAATTTAGTGAGGTATTCCCTCACCGTCATGTTCCCCTGCTGCAGTCCCAAAAACTCCTTCCTCTTGTTTTTGAGTTCACCTCTTGGGATGTAATGGTTGCGGAAGCTACGTTTGAACTCTTCCCAAGTGATGTTCTCAGGGTCATGATGGGCAGCCACGTAGGCGGTCCACCAATCAGCAGCAGGTCCATGCAATTGATGAGAGGCAAACAGCACCCTCTCATACCCTTGGCACTGGATGATCCTCTTCTTGCTTTCAATGGTCTTTAGCCAATCATCTGCCTCCAGAGGTTCAGCAGCACTTGCAAACTTTGGAGGTTGAGTTCCTAGAAACTCACTCGACTTTGGTTGGCGTGGTGCAGCTTGTGGAGGTGGAACTTGATGCAAGTTGGCCACCACTTGAGTCAATTTCTGGATGAGCTGATTTTGATTCTCCAGCATTTGGTGGAGGGGATCAACTCCTTCACGGCGACCACCCCGGTCCTGGCCTCCAGAAAGATGAGGGTTGCATGCCTCATCGTTGTTGTTGGCGGGGTTGGCAGCACGTCCTTTTCCTCTTCCGGCCATCTGGCAGAATCAACCAATGTTAATTTTGAAAGCATTTAGTATCATCTTACTACTTTCACTTGTTTGTACTTTGAAGTGTTGAGGCTTTGTTATATTTCTTTTTCTGAGGGTTCATTTCTCACACAAAAATAAATGCAATATTATTTCATGTGGGTTCACACACCAAAGCAAAACAATCTAAAGACGAGGCTGTGGACAATTGCTCATGGCTTCCACAACTCACGTCACACACCAAGCATTAACACACCAGAAACTATCGTAACGACTCGACATCCTTCTAATTTAAGGGAAAGGCTCTACGCTACTCGTTTTCTTGAGCTGGCTCCTCGGGATCTTCCTCATCATTTCGGCTGCCTTCTGACTCTGCTTTGGGTGGGGAGGCTGCTGGTGGAGAAGTGCGACGACGCCTGATCGCTCGGCGATCTGGGGAGTCAGGAGTCCATGTATCATTCACGGTGACACACAGTTCATTCCCATCTCCTCTTTCTCTCACCCTCAAGCAGGCTCGCAGCAACGCCTCCGTTTCCTTCAGGGTGTCCCGGACATCTTGAAGCTCTTGTTGACACTCCTACAGTCGAGTGCTGAGCATAGCAGCATCCTCCAAGCACAAGTCCATGTGCTCATGGGAAGTCCCTTGCTGTACCGGCGGGTACTTGTACTCCGTGGTACCACTCTCACGCTGGAGGACATACATGTACTCAGTCCTGTCCAGGTGGCGACGATAGATGTGACTCTGGCAGGTGATGGCCTCCCAGGTGACATCCTTCTCCGCATCGACCTGTGTCGCTCTACAAGCTGGAGAGTGGTGGATCTTCAGCAGCCAATTTTCATGTATAATCCTCATCTCTGAACTCCATTCTTCCCTCTTCTCACGGATGGTCCTGGTGGAGTTATAGTGGATGATCAGCTTGCCCGTATTGCCGGCGGCTTCGAGCATACGCCGAAGACGGCGCAACAAGCCTCCTACTGCCAACCCGTAGGAAAGGTACGTCACCGGACGGCTCTCCTCTCTCTCGGCAAGGGCAACTACGGGAACTCTCCCTCCTGTGGACTTGCGAGCGGTGCGAATCATGCGAACCATCTAAAACAAAAAGCATTTAAACTTAGGTTAGATAAACTTTTAAACAAAAATCCTATTTTGAATGAAAATTGGGGTAAGATGAAGAAAGCGACTCCTTAAATAACACTTTTCAACCCACGCCTTGTAAAATAGTTTTTAAGAAAATAGGGCCCTTAAATACGTCCATTTCTACCTAGGTCCACGTTCCTACGGGCAACCTTGGCTCTGATACCACTTTCTGTCACACCCGGTTATTCCGAAGAACAACCAAGTGAATATCACATGTATGCCAGGATCATTTTCTCATACATGTGATGACAAATAGCGAAGCATCATTTATTACAAGCCAGGTGTCGAATATAAATAAGTCTTACATAGCAAATGTCTCGTTGGACAATAAAAAGTTCATCACGAGTAAATAAACTAGCAGCGGAATAATTATTCTCGTGGGCTCCGTCACAGGCGTTGCCCGGGGGTCTCCATGAACCTAGAAACCTTCTTCCGGTCCAAAGTCTTGGTCATTATACACCACCTCATTATCTTGACCTGAGCAGCAATATAAACCAACAAAATATGCAAGGTTGAGTACCAATGGTACTCAGCAAGTGTGGGAAAATTATATCATGCATGGCTAGAACAAGGAGAGGTTGAACTTATGGTTAAAGCACTACGCAATTAATACCTATCACCTTAGCTTATTAAGCACCTACATTACTACACAGGTGAAATGATCCCAATCTCCCATCCCTTCATCATAACCAAATAACCATAACATCATTTCCAATGTTAAGCTCCCCGCGTAACATCCACAACTTCCAAAACCATCAATCCTCTAATCATGAATAAGTCCAAGCCGCTCTTGACCGTGAGCACGGCTGTCATGACAGTTTTGACTCTGAAGAGTTTGCACCACTGTACCCACATGTAGTGATTTCATCCCCCGTTGCCGGGTGGACTAGAAGAACCTCCATTATGCCAGTGGCTACGAACCACATTCACACTTCCCAGGTGTGTAGCCAGGAGATCACTACGAAGCCTTTACAAAGGGATTCCCGACGAGCGTGGGCCCACTGAGGTTTCACCCCTAACAGCATACAAGAGGCTCCAACCCTGCTGCAGTGGCCCCCTCTTGAGCCTTGCGGTTCATATGGTAGTCCAGCTGACACCTACTCCCCGCACCATCCAACACACCCATACTACGCCGGGGATACACCTAATTAATTGGCCAAGCTGCCCCATCTCAGCATGTGGTTGCCACTGTAAAGCCAGGTTACATGCTCCATGAACCGGTCCTTAGGATCCAGGCAAGTACTAAACACAAACCCGAGTCTCGTGCACCCAACACACAACCAAAACATACAACTTGCCTTGATCCCTATCTCTACATAACTCACAATATCTCATTCAAGAGTATGGTAAAATAAACTGATGATCTCATATACCAAATATCCCATTCTAAGCATGGCTAAGCATATGCATAATAATAAATGACATGATAAAATAAATCCCAACCCAAGCTACAAGGAAACAAGGTGATGCAATTCTAGGGAAACTTCCTAGCATGGGTTTCATATTTAACTTGACAATGCAAATAATTCTAACTACACATCCTAGTATAGGATCAAAGTGGTCAAGGACACTTGCCTCCTTCCTGCTGCTCTTGAAATGGGTAGTCCTGATCTTGGAAAGGAAAAACCTGCTCTGGAGCAGGTTCTACATCATACCATCACACATAGCAAAAAAAAAACAACAATCCATAAGACATAGTTCACACTTCCACTTCATACAAACCACACATTCACATTTATGAAAGTCATTCACAATTATATGTGTTGTGGTTACTCTATGTGTGTTGATTTGTGGCTTACATGCACTTTTAATCATGTGTATATGATTCTTACTTTTGTATTCACATTTATGCTTGCATACTTTATACATGAGTTTCCAATTTAAGTAATTTTCCTTATATTCAATTACTACACCTTTTTGCTACCAAGTATGCATGAAAGGTATTTTCCTTCCCCATATGTGTCTACAGAATTTCTACCAACCCTAAACTGAATTATTTGGATTTTAGAAACTCCATTTATCATTTACTAGTTGCTATATTTTCAGATTTAATTCCTATGCCTAAATGTGAACTTTATTATGAAAATAACAAGACACATCATCTAAACAGAATAGGTTCTGATCTAAAATATTTACTAATATATTTTAGACCTTTTCCTCTGATGTAAACTATTTTACAATTATTTTCCCTATTTTCCAGAACTATTCTTTACTTAAAAAATGTGTCCCTAAATGTGAATAATAAATTAAACAGATTCATTTCAGCCCAAAATATATTTTTAACTCACTCCAAAGTTTTCTAAATACTGAGGAAGTTTTTAATTTAATTTTGACAATATGTTTGTCCCACTTTTTAAATTTTAAACACTAGCCACATATTCAATTTCCCAAATTAAATATTAAACAGGGCTAAAAAGGTAAACTCACCCCACTACAGGGTCTATACTATTATTTTAAGAATTCTCAGGGGTCTAGCTACTCATAACAGAGGAGTTTTTCCTAATTTTTATTAAGTCCAGGGGCTAAAACTGATTTTTAAATGAACTTACATGATTTTCTGAAGTTCCAGGGGCTAGATCAGAAGTTTCCGGGGCTAGCTCTTATTTCCCGAGAACCCCAGGGGGTAGCACGTAAGATTTCCAGTCTTTATAACGCGGGGCTGATGTGGACCGTCCGATTTTAAACTGACGGCTGAGATTATAACGTCGAACCGGTACGCGGGGATTTAAACCTTACCGTGCGATTTAAAATAAACGGCGCACAAGCGGCCACGTCGCTCTGATCGAGCGCGGGCGGCGCTGCCGGCGGCGCACGGCGGCGGGAAGCGGCGATCTCGCCGGAGACTTTCGGATCTTCGAGAATTCTTCCTAGAACTGTGATCTTATGGCATAGATCGGTAGAGGGGAGGTCGGGGATCTCACCTCGGGGGTTTTCTTGAGCTCGGAGGTCCTGGAAGGCGGTTGGCGACGAGGTCCGAGGTGAATTCACGGTGAGGCTCGTCGGCGCTGTGTTTACACCGCAAGTCACCGAGTTTTCTGCACCTGCAAGGTTCCTCGGAGGCGGTGGATCAAGACCAGCGAGTTAGATCGGAATTTCCGAGCTTAGATCGGCTAGAATTTGCCGGAGAAGGCTCGGGTTCTCACCGGAGGAAAAACAGCAGATCGCGTGGAAAAATAGAACGAGGCCGGGGTTTTTATAGACGGGGGAGTGCGGCGGGGTGGTTTAGATCGGGTTCGCGTCGCCCCCGAGCGAAATTCGGCTGAGATTCGCAGAAATCTGGATCGGTTTGGATTCGGGGTGAGAGAGTCCGGCGCTGGCGCGAGGTAGACGAAGAACTGGCGGGCCCCGCCTATCAGTGGGAGGAAAGGGGCACGCGCGGCTGCGGGCTGGCGCGGGTTCTGGTTGGGCCGGCTGGTGGGTTGCGGCCCACTGGCCGGTTTTTTTCTGTTTTCTTTTTTTTTCTTTTTCTATTTCTTTTCTGATTTGAGTTTAATTTGAATTCCAGTTTGAATTTGAATTTTTGCACAACATGCAACACGTCCAAAAAATTTTAAATTCCCCTCTTAACATGATTTAGGGTCTTAACAAGATTTTTGGGGTGTTACATTCAGCTTGTGCGCACTGGTGGACAGCGCTTACGTGTACCCCCCCAAGACATAAACGTCCCGAGATACACGATTTTTCCAACATAGAAAAATAGGTTAGTATGCCACTTTCTATACACTAATAACATCCTTATATGGGCTACTAACTCGTTCCTCACTGGATTTTTGAAAAAAAAAGATGACCTTTATAGTGCGTTAAACCTCAAGCGAGCTCTAATACCAATGCTGACACGACCCCACGGTCTTGTCGAGCCAGGATCACGCTGAGGGGTACTACGTTGCACAGCACCGGATAACACACATCAAAGGTACAAAGCGGAAGCAAAACTTTTATTACATAAAGTGGTTTATGAACATTTGTACATCAAAATAAGTCCAGTCTACACTCACGAGCGTAGACTATGCATCAAGTTCACGTTCAGCCCGTGAACATGTCCTTGCTAGCACGCACGCACACTAACACGGCGGGGTGCACGACTCCCACTCGACGGGGTTCCCCTCATGGGGTTCCGTCTCCTCTTCGGGAGTCCCTTCCTCATAGAACCCTGCAAAAGCTTCAAACACAAGCAGTGAGCACGAAGGCTCAGCAAGTCTGACCCGTCTCACCTAAACATGGAACTTCTACATGAGGGGTGATGGGTACATGAGGTAAAACCATTTGCAAAGGACTCGCCTAGTTATTGGGACCTTACTTTCAAATTTTAGCAGCAGGTTGTGGAGAACCTTACGCTAAGGCGCATGAGAGAGCCGCAATCAAACAAGAAACGCATTTCTCTCATGTACTTTGCCCAAAGTTGAAAGGAACTTTAATTATGCTCTAGATTATAGCAAATCATTAACAATCAAGTTCGTCTTTCAATCAGCAACATTTTAACATGTAACTAGCCTGTTCTTTTTACGTCACGGTACAGTGAACAAGTGATACTCACTGACCGCGAGGGACGGCGATTATAATCGATTTACACCTACAGGGTTACCCGAACAACCCGTCACGTACGCCCGTACTCGATGTTGCCTACAACAACCATCCCGGACGTCATACGCAACCACCTTTCACCCGTTAGCCAAATGTTGAACCAGTCCAATCATCCCGAGCAAGAGGTCTCTGCACGCGCATCTCAGTGCCACCAGCCGATATACACCTCGAGCTCTCAACCTACCCTATGAACGAGCAGCCATGCCTCAACACCCAGCTACCCGAGTTACATCGGTTTCCCGGTTCCCATATAGCCGGTAGGTCTTTGGTACTGTTCTAGCTTGTTCAACAGGCCCGCACACGGCTCGGTCCTCAATCGACACAAGCGGAGCTATAGCACACAGGCCCCAAAGTCCTGCTGCCCTAACCCTCCGCTCGGTCTCATCTTTCTTGCCATGTGTATCATGTGCTATCTCTACCCGAGTCGAGTGCCTCTAGCCTATGCTCGTGATTAGTTCCAACTACTCGACTTGTACCGAATCCTGCACTATCTTAGCATTGCAGTAGCTAACGGGGTTTGCAATCCTAAATCCAACCCATGGTTTTCTTGGCTATGCAGTTGGGTTTCCAAATGTCACACCCGGTTTCTCCGAAGAACAACCGAGTGAATATCACATGTATGCCAGGATCATTTTCTCATACATGTGATGACAACTAGTGAAGCATCATTTATTACAAGCCAGGTGTCGAATATAAATAAGTCTTACATAGCATTTGTCTTGATGGACGATAATAAGTTCATAACATGTAAATAAAATAGCAGCGGAATATTATTCTTGTGGGCTCCGTCACAGGCGTTGCCCGGGGAACTCCATGAACCTAAAATCCTCTTTCGGGTCCGAAGTCTTGATCATTAAACACCACATCGTCCCCTTGACCTGAGCAGCAATTTAAACCAACAAATATGCAAGTTTGAGTACCGGGGGTACTCAGCAAGTGTGGGAAAGTTATGTCATGCATGGCTAGAGCAAGGAGAGGTTGAACTCATGGTTAAAGCACTACGCAATTATTACCTACCACCTTAGCTTATTAAGCACATACATTACTACACAGGTGAAATGGTCCCAATCTCCCATCCCATCATCATAATCAAATAACCATAACATCATTTCCAATGTTAAGCTCCTCGCTTAACATCCACAACTTCCAAAGTCATCATCCTCTAATCATGAATAAGTCCAAGCCGCTCTTGACCGTGAGCACGGCTGTCATGACAGTTTTGACTCTGCAGAGTTTGTACCACTGTACCCACATGTAGTGATTTCATCCCCCGTTGCCGGGTGGACTAAAAGAACCTCCATTATGCCAGTGGCCACGAACCACATTCACACTTCCCAGGTGTGTAGCCAGGAGATCACTACGAAGCCTTTACAAAGGGATTCCCGACGAGCATGGGCCCATTGAGGTTTCACCCCTAACAGCATACAAGAGGCTCCAACCCCGCTGCAGTGGCCCCCTCTTGAGCCTTGCGGTTCATATGGTAGTCCAGCTGACACCTATTCCCCGCACCATCCAACACACCCATACTACGCCGTGGATACACCTAATTAATTGGCCAAGCTGCCCCATCTCAGCATGTGGTTGGCATGGTAAAGCCAGGTTACATGGTCCATGAACCGGTCCTTAGGATCCAGGCAAGTACTAAACACAGACCCGTGTCTCGTGCACCCAGCACCAACCAAATCATCCAACTTGCCTTATTCCCTACCTCTACATAACTCATAACATCTCATTCGAGAGTATGGTAAATAAACTGATGATCTCATATCCCAATTATCCTATTCTTAGCATGGCTAAGCACAAGTAATATGAGTAAATGACATAATAAAACAAATCCCAACCCAAGCTACAAGGAAACAAGATAATGCAATTCTAGGGAAACATCCTAGCATGGGTTTCATATTTAAATTGACAATGCAAATAATTCTATCTACACATCCTAGCATAGGATCAAAGTGGTCAAGGACACTTGCCTTCTTCCTGCTGCTCTGGGAATGGATAGTCCTGATCTTGGAAGGGGTGAACTTGCTCTGGGGCAGGTTCTACTCATGCCAACACACATAGCAAAAAGAAAACAACAATCCATAAGACATAGTTCACACTTTCACTTCATACAAACCACACATTCACACCTATGAAAGTCATTCACATTTGTAAGTGTTGTGGTTACTCTATGTGTGTTGATTTTTAGCTTGCATGCACTTTTAAACATGTGTATATGATTTCTAAGTTTTGTATTCAGATTTCTGTTTGCACACTATATATGAATTTCAATTTGAACAACTTCCTTATATTCAATTGATACCCTTCTTTGCTACCAAGTATGCATGGAAGGTATTTCCCTACTCCAATTGGGTTTTCAAATCTTCTACCAAATCCTAAACTGAAATCTATGGATTTGGAGACTTCATTTATCATTTTCTAGTTATGCATACCTATTTTCTTATAATTTCAGATTTATTTTCTATGCCTAAATGTGAACTTTATTATGAAAATAGTAAGACACATCATCTAAACAGAATAGGTTCTGATCTAAAATATTAAATAATATATTTTGGCACTTCTCCTCTGATGTGGACTATTTTAAATTTATTTTACCAATTTTCAGAGTTATTTCCTAACCTAAAAATGTGTCCCTATAACTAGTAAATGTGAACAATTAGTTAAACAGATTCATTTCAGTTTATAATCTACTTTTAACTCATTCTAAAGTTTTCCAAGTGCTAGGAGAGTTTAAATTTGAATTTATAATATGTTTGTCTCACCTTTTAAATTTTAAATCCTAATCACATATTCAAATTCCTAAATTTAATATCATATAGGGTTAAAAAAAAGTAAACTCACCCCACTACAGGGTCTATTATATTATTTCATAAATTTCCAGGGGTCTAACTACACATAACAGAGGGGTTTTCCTAATTTTTATTAAGTCCAGGGGCTAAAACTGATTTTTAATTGAATTTACATGAATTTCTGAAGTTCCAGGGGCTACATCAGAAGTTTCCGGGGCTAGCTCGTGTTTTCCGAGATTCCCAGGGGGTAGCGCATAAGAATCCTGGCCTTTATAATGCGCGGGGCTGATGTGGACCGTCCGATTCTAAACAGACGGCTCAGATTAGATCGCCGAACCGGTACGCGCGGGTTTTAATTCTACCGTGCGATTTAAAATAGACGGCGCATAAGCAGCCACGTCGCTCTGACCGTGCGCGGCGACGCTGCCCGGCGGGGCGCGGCGGCGGGAGGCGGCGATCTCGCCGGAAAACTTCGGATCTTCGTCTATTCTTCCTAAAACTGGGATTTCATGGCATAGATCGGTAGAGGGGAGGTCGGGGATCTCACCTCGGGGTTTTTCTTGAGCTCGGAGGTCCTGGAAGGCGGTCGGCGACGAGGTCCGAGATGGAATCGCTGCGGTGCTCGTCGGAGCTGTGCCTAGAGCGCAAACCACCGAGTCTTCTGCACGTGCGTGATTCCCCGGAGGCGGTGGAACACGATCGACGCATTAGATCGGAAAATCCGAGCAGCGATCGAGAGAAAACCATGATCGGAGCTTCGGTTCTCACCGGGAGGAAAAACAGCCAATCGTGGGGAAAAAAGGGGCGATGCCGGCATTTTTATAGACGGGGGAGGGCAGCGTGTTTGTTTAGATCGAGCCGGAGTCGTCCAGGACCGGGAGTCGGGCTGGGGACGCGGAATTCCGGAGTCGGTTGCGATCGGACGCGCGCGGAAGAGTCCGGCTGTTGGCGCGAGCGGGAGGTGAGGGATGACACGCGGGCCCCGCGTGTCAGTGAGAGGGAGAGGGGAGCGTGCGGCTGCGGGCTGGCACGGGGCGGTTGGACCGGCTGGTGGGTTTCGGCTCACTGGCCGGGGGTTTTGTTTTTTTTTTCTTTTTCTTTTTCTTTTTCTTTTCAGTTTTGAGTTGAATTTGAATTTGAATTTCTGCACCACATGCAACACGTCCAAAAAATTTTAAATTCCCCTCTTAACAGGTTTTGGGGTGTTACAGCTCTACCCCCCTAAAAAAATCTTGTCCTCGAGATTGGTGGTTCCAGGAAAACTATTCCGGAAACTGTGCCTTAAGCTCGTCTTCTCGCTCCCATGTGGCTTCCTCTTCCGAGTGATGCTTCCACCTCACCTTGCACATCCGAATTCTTTTATTTCTTGTGAGGCGTTCCATTGTCTCCAAAATCTTGAAGGGTTGCTCGGCATAAGACAGATCCTCAGCTACGTCAACCTCATTCATGGGTAACACCACTTCAGGCGTCCTCAGACATTTCTTGAGCTGTGACACATGGAATACATCATGCACATCCGATAGGCGAGCCGGCAGTTCTAGTTGATATGCCACTTCGCCTTTCCTCTCCAGAACATGGAAGGGTCCGATGTATCGAGGTGATAACTTCCCTTTCACCTAAAACCGACGAAGTCCTCGAATAGGGGATACCTTGAGGTAGACATAGTCCCCCACGTTGAAAACGAGCTCTCTTCTCCGTACATCGGCATAGCTCTTTTGTCGTGTGTGTGCTATCCTCAAATTGTTGCGAATTCCCTCACTTTCGCCTCGGCGTCTTGTAGTACCTCGGGCCCAAGCACTTTACTTTCTCCCGTTTTGTTCCAAAATAGGGGAGTTCTGCACTTCCTCCCATACAAAGCCTCATAGGGTGACATTTTCATACTAGCCTGATAGCTGTTGTTATAGGAGAACTCCGCATACGGTAAGTTCTTATCCCAACTCCTATTATTCTTGAGCGCACACGCTCTCAGCATATCCTCAAGGATCTGATTGGTTCTTTCCGTCTGTCCGTCAGTCTGGGGATGATAGGCAGAACTAAAGTTCAGATGAGTTCCCATGGTTTCATGTAACTTTTGCCAGAACCTTGAGGTGAACTGTGTCCCTCGATCTGACACTATCTTCTTTGGCACTCCATGGAAACACACGATCCTTGACATGTATAATTCTGCCAACTTGGATCCGCTGTAGCTTTCTTTCACGGGGATGAAATGAGCTACCTTGGTTAGCCTGTCGATGATGACCCATAGCGAATCATATCCTGATTGGGTCCTAGGTAGTCCCACTATGAAATCCATACCGATTTCTTCCCATTTCCATTCAGGCACTTTGAGTGGTTGCAATAATCCCGCGGGTCGTTGATGTTCTGCTTTCACCAACTGACATGTGTCACCTAAGGCAACATGCTCCGCGACATATCGCTTCATGCCATACCACCAATACCTGCTCTTGAGGTCATGGTACATCTTCGTACTCCCCGGATGAATGGAATAGTCTGAATCATGAGCCTCCCTCAAAATCAATTCACGGATCTCCTTTACTTCAGTCACACAGATTCTTTTCCTGTGCCACACCGTACCTTGTTCATCCTCTCTGAACCCAGGGGCTTTATTTTCCTTGATGAGTTCTCTAATCTCTTGTATCTTCTCGTCATTCTTTTGACCATTGCGGATGTCTTTCTCTAAGGTGGAATCCACTTCCATGGCGATGGCTTCACCACTATTCACCAGACATAGATTGAGTTTTATAACCTCTTCCTTCAATTCTGTAGGCATATCCTTCAAGCTTAACCTATTGACCTGCACCTTCCGGCTTAAAGCATCTGCCACGACGTTCGCTTTCCCAGGATGATAGTTGATGCCCACATCAAAGTTGTTGATCAGCTCTAACCATCTCCTTTGCCTGAGGTTGAGATTTGGCTGTGTGAAAATATACTTTAGGCTCTTATGGTCCGTATATATCTCTGTCCTCTTCCCCATCAAGTAATGCCGCCAAATCTTCAACGCGTGTACCACTGCGGCTAGTTCTAGGTCATGTGTAGGATAGTTCTTCTCGTGTTTCCGGAGCTGCCGGGACGCATAAGCCACGACATGCCCCTCTTGCATGAGAACACATCCCAACCCGTTTCCAGAGGCATCGCAGTACACCGAAAAGTTCTTCTGCATATCTGGCATAACTAGCACTGGGGCTGTTGTCAATCTTTTCTTTAGCTCTTGAAAACTCGTCTCGCACTGCGGCGTCCATGTGAATGTGATTCCTTTCTCCAACAGTTTGGTGAGGGGTCTCGAAATCTTGGAGAAACCCTCGATAAACCGTCGATAGTATCCAGCCAATCCTAAGAAGATTCGAACTTCCCCGACATTCTCGGGGGTCTTCCACTTCTGTACATCCTCGATCTTGGCGGGATCTATGGAGATTCCTCCCTCCGAGATTATATGTCCTAAAAAGGGAACTCTCTTCAGCCAAAACTCACACTTGCTCAACTTGGCATATAGTTGGTGTTCTCTCACCTTCTGCAACACCAACCTTAGATGTTTCTCATGTTCTTCTTCATCTTTGGAGAAGACGAGAATGTCATCTATGAAAACCACCACAAATTTGTCCAGATATTCCATGAATACCTTGTTCATGAGATACATGAAGTATGCCGGGGCATTAGTTAGCCCGAAGGGCATGACGGTGTATTCATACAGTCCGTACCGAGATACGAAAGTTGTCTTGGGAATATCGGTTTGCCTTATCTTAAGTTGGTGGTATCCCAACCTGAGATCAATTTTCGAGAACACACAAGCTCCCCTTAACTGATCAAATAAGTCTTCAATGCGGGGTAATGGGTACTTGTTCTTGATGGTTACCTCATTCAACGCACGATACTCCACACATAGCCTTTGGGTCCCATCCTTCTTGGGCACAAATATCACTGGAGCTCCCCATGGTGAGGAACTAGGATGAATGTACCCCTTCCCCGTCAATTCTCTTAAATGATCCTTGAGTTCTCCCAGCTGCTTGGAGTCCATCCGATAAGGTCTCTTGTATATCGGAGCTGTTCTAGGCACTAGCTCAATCGCGAATTCCACTTCTCGATCGGGGGGGGGGGCATACCTGGCAACTCCTCCGGAAAAACATCTAGATATTCCCTGATGATCCTGATCACCTCCACTTTCACCTCAACTTGATTTAATTTAATGTCCCTCCTAGGCTCTTGTATTGTTATGAACTTTACTCTTGTGCCGCTAGGGTGAGTTAGTTCCACCGTTCTAGTCGAACAATGGATGATTCCTTTATGTTTGGTCAACCAATCCATGCCCAAAATAATATCTATCCCTTGTGAATCTATCACTATGAGGTTGGCAGTAAATACTACCCCATTAATGTCTAGATTCACCTTGGGACACACTTGTCTTGTCCTTATTTCTCCCCCTGGAGAGTTTACGGCTAGCATATGGTTCATTTGTGTTGTTGCTAAATCATGCTTCTTAACAAACCCTTGGGCAATGAATGAGTGGGTAGCAGCAGAATCGAACAACAGGGTTGCAACGTGTAAATCGGCAGGAAACTTACCAACTACCACGTCAGGTGCCTCTTGCGCTTCCTCCATGGTCACGTGATTCACCCGTCCTCGCATCACATTCTATTGTTGTGGCTGCATGGGCTTCTTTGGGCACTTATGGGCATAGTGCCCTACTTCACCACAGTTGAAGCATTGCACCCCAACTTTAGGTGCCGGGCCTTTGTTGTCTTGGGGTTGGTTCGGTGGTCCTTGTCCTGCTGGTCGAGGTTGATATGTGGGGCGAGGCTGCTGTACAAACTGACGTTGTGGCTGTGCTGGTGCTGACAGAGGCCTGAAGTTCGGGTTGTACCCTCTAGGTGCAGAGTAGGGTACCGCAGCACGGCTCGTCTGCCCTGCGGGTTGCTGCATCAGACGTGGGCGAGTGTTGCAACCCGAGGCTTGGTGTGACCATCCCGCCTTCCTCTTGTTTTCATTTTCCAAGGCCTTCAGCTTCCTCTCCACCACAAATGCTCTGTCCACCATCTTTTGGAAGCTTTCGTACTCGTTGGAGGACATTGCACACTGCATTTCCGCTGTAAGTCCTTCCACAAAGCAGTCCTGTTTCTGCTCATCAGTCTCTATGTCCCGTGGTGCATATCGGGATAGTTGGGTGAATTTAGTGAGGTATTCCCTCACCGTCATGTTTCCTTGCTGCAGCTCCAAGAACTCCTTTCTCTTGTTTTTAAGTTCACCCTTTTGTATGTAATGGTTGCGGAAGCTACGCTTGAACTCTTCCCAAGTGATGTTCTCAGGGTCATGATGGGCGGCCACGTAAGCAGTCCACCAATCAGCAGCAGGTCCATGCAATTTGTGAGAGGCAAACAGCACCCTCTCATATCCTTGGCATTGTATGATCCTCATCTTGCTCTCAATGGTCTTTAGCCAATCATCTGCCTCTAGAGGTTCAGCAGCACTTGCAAAGTTTGGAGGTTGAGTCCCTAGAAACTCACTCAACCTTGGTTGGCGTGGTGCAGCTTGTGGAGGTGGACCTTGGTGCAAGTTGGCCACCACTTGAGTCAGGCTCAGGATGAGCTGATTCTGGTTTTCCAGCATTTGGTGGATGGGATCAACTCCTTCCCGATGACCACCCCTGTCTTGTCCTCCAGAAAGATGAGGGTTGCCTGCCTCATCGTTGTTGTTGGCAGGGTTGGCAGCACGACCCTTTCCTCTTCAGGCCATCTATCATGATCAACCAGATGTTAACTTAAAGCATTAAGTATTAACTTCCCAATTTACTTGTTTAAACTTTAAAATTTTGAGACCTTATTTCATTCATATTTTTTGAGAGTTTCATGTCTTATGTGAACATAAATGCACTCTTAATTTATCTGGGTTCACACACGAAAGAAAAACAATCCTGAAGACGAGGTTGTGGACAAACGCCCATGGCTTCCACAACTCACGTCACACACCAAGCATTAACACACCATTAACTAAGGTAACGACTCAACTACTCGATAACCTGCTGAACTATGGGAAAGGACTCTACACAACTCATATCACTGAGCTGGCTCCTCGGGATCTTCCTCATTATTGCGGCTGCCCTCTGACTCCGCTTTGGTTGGGGAAGCTGCTGGTGGAGAAGTGTGGCGACGCCTGCTCGCCCGGCGATCTGGGGAGTCAGGAGTCCATGTGTCATTCATGGTGACACACAGTTCATTCCCATCTCCTCTTTCTCTTGCCCTCAAGCTGGCTTGAAGCAACGCCTCAGTCTCCTTCAGGGTGTCGCGAACATCCTGAAGCTCCTGCTGACACTCCTGCAGTCGAGTGCTGAGCATAGCAGCATCCTCCAAGCACAAGTCCATGTGCTCATGGGAAGTCCCCTGCTGCACTGGCGGGTACTTGTACTCCGTTGTACCACTCTCACACTGGAGGACATACATGTACTCAGTCCTGTCCAGGTGGCGACGATAGATGTGACTCTGGCAGGTGATTGCCTCCCAGGTAACATCCTTCTCCGCATCGACCTGTGTCGCTCGGCAAGCTGGAGAGCGGTGGATCTTGAGCAGCTGATTTTCATGCATAATCCTCATTTCTGAACTCCATTCTTCCCGCTTCTCACGGATGGTCCGGGTGGAACTATAGTGTATGATTAGCTTGCCCTTATTGTCGGTGGCTTGGAGCATACGTCGAAGAGGGCGCAACAAGTCTCCTACTGCCAATCCGTAGGAGAGGTACGTCACCGGACGGTTCTCCTCTCTCAGGGCAAGGGCAACTACGGGAACTCTCCCTCCGGTGGACTTGCGGGCGGTGCGGATCATGCGAACCATCTAAAACATAAAGCATTTAAAATTAAGTTAGATAAGAGTTTAAACAAAAATTGTATTTTGAATAAAAGTTGGGGTAAGAGGAAGAAAGTGACCCCATTAAGTAACACTTTTCAATCCACACCTTGTAAAATAGTTTTTAAGAAAATAGGGTCCTTAAATACGTCCATTTCTACCTAGGTCCACGTTCCTACGGGCAACCTTGGCTCTGATACCACTTCTGTCACACCTGGTTTCTCCGAAGAACAACCGAGTGAATATCACATGTATGCCAGGATCATTTTATCATACATGTGATGACAAATAGTGAAGCATCATTTATTACAAGCCAAGCAAGGTGTCGAATATAAATAAGTCTTACATAGCATCTGTCTCGATGGACGATAATAAGTTCATAACATGTAAATAAAATAGCAGCGGAGTATTATTCTTGTGGGCTCCGTCACAGGCGTTGCCTGGGGAACTCCATGAACCTAAAATCCTTCTTCGGGTCCGAAGTCTTGATCATTAAATACCACATCGTCCCCTTGACCTGATGACACGACCCCAAGGTCCTGTCGAGCCAGGATCACGCTGAGGGGTGCTGCGTTGCACAGCACCGTATAACACACGTCAAAGGTACAAAGCGGAAGCAGAAATTTTATTACATAAACAGGTTTATGAACTTGTTTACATCAAAATAAGTTTAGTCTACACTCGCGGGCGTAGACTAAGCATCAAGTGCACGTTCAGCCCTTGAACGTGTCCTTGCTAGCACACACGCACACTAACTCTGCGGCGTGCACGACTCCCACTCGACGGGGTTCCCCTCCTGGGGTTCCGTCTCCTCTTCGGGAGTCCCTTCCTCATAGAACCCTGCAAAAGCTTCAAACACAAGCAGTGAACACGAAGGCTCAGCAAGTCTGACCCGTCTCACCTAAACATGGAACTTCTACATGAGGGTAATGGGTTACATGAGGTAAAATCATTTGCAAGGACTCGCCTAATTAGTAGAACCTTACTTTCAAGTTTTAGCAGCAGGTTGTGGAGAACCTTACGCGAAGGTACATGAGAGAGCCGCAATCAAACAAGAAACGCATTTCTCTCATGTACTTTGCCCAAAGTCGAAATGAACTTTAATTAGCTCTAAACTACAACAAACCATTAACAAGCAAAGTCCATCTTTCAATCAGCAGCATTTTAACATGTAACTAACCTGTTCTTTCTACGTTACGGTACAGTGAACAAGTGGTACTCACTGACCGTGAGGGACGGCGATTATAATCGATTTACACCTGCAGGGTTACCCGAACAACCCGTCACGTACGCCCGTACTCGATGTTGCCTACAACAACCATCACGGACGCCGTACGCAACTACCTTTCGCCCGTTAGCCAAATATTGAACCGGTCCCATCGTCCCGAGCAAGAGGTCTCTGCACGCGCATCTCAGTGCCGCCAGCCGATTTACACCTCAAGCTCTCAACCTACCCTCTGAACGACGGGCAATGCCTCAATAACCAGCTACCCGAGTTACATCAGTTTCCCGGTTCCCATATAGCCGGTAGGTCTTCGGTACTGTTCTAGCTTGTTCAACAGGCCCGCACACGGCTCGGTCCTCAATTGACACAAGTGGAGCTACAGCACACAGGCCCCAAAGTCCTGCTGCCCTTAACCTCCGCTTGGTCTCATTTTCTTGCCATGTGTTTCATGTGCTATCACTACCCGAGTCGAGTGCCTCTAGCCTATGCTCGCGAGTAGTTGCAACTACTCGACTTGTACCGAATCCTAATCTATCTTAGCAATGCAGTGGCTAACGAGGTTTTCAATCCTAACCCCAACCCATGGTTTTCTTGGCTATGCAGTTGGGTTTCCAATCAAGACTCTAATGCAAAGAATCACCACAATATTCAAAGATGTGCTCAAAACAATAAACATTTGTAAAAAGGATAATGCAAACCGGAGCTTGCCTTGCTGCTCTTGGTCGTAGGCTAGCTGTTCCTCCGGAGTAACGAAGTCTAGGACTTCGGGTTCCTCCTCGACCTTAGCGACTACATGATAAGAGCAATATATGTATCAATTTAAATGCATTTATATTAACTTTGAAGTTTTGAAATCTATAACCCTTGCTAGACAGACCTAATGACTGTGAAACTTTTACTGTGACTTGGTTACAACCTAAACAGAGACTTGGTCAAGTTTTAATTGCAGCAAAGCTCATTTGAGCCCTCCACAATTAATTATGTCCTTGACTTTAATTGGAACTCTTAGGGTGTTCTAGAAATTTTCATGAAACAAACTATGACTTTCTGAACACTAGATTTTCAGAGGGTTCTAATGGAGTTGGTCTCACTTAATTTGAAGGTTCCTAGCTAAAGTTATGAGCTAAACAATTTCAGAGAAATTTCTGAAAATGTTTCTGAACATTTTCTATTTTCTCTGGAACAGTTTCACTAATCACACCATTAGGTGGATCAGATGAGCTCAAATGGATCTGAAATTTTTATGGTAGTTCAGGGATATTTTGGTGAACATCCCATCAAAATTTCAGGATTTTCCTCCAAAGGATTCTCCATTTAAAATTCCTATCATTTTAAACTTTGAGGAATTAATTCTGGAGAATTAACGGTTTTCATGAAGTGAAACTGGATTTGCTGGAAAGTACTCGGAGAGCTTAATCCAGCAAAATTTGGTTACTCAATTTGGAGCTTTCTAGCCAAAGTTATGAGGACTTGAAGTTTGGATGAATTCTGAAAATCGGGGAAAAGTTTAAACTCTCGGGGCCGTGGGGACACGTGCCGATCGTGGAGGTGTACGGCACACCGGAGATACCACACGTGTCGAGCGCGGAGGTGTCTGGCACACTGGAGCTCGCAGGGTATTTGCGCGCCAGCACAGCTGATCCCCGGCCACACCCGATCCCGATTTAAATTCTTCAGCCGCTGACACGTGGGCCAGCCGGCTTCTTCTTCCTCCCGCCGTTCTCTCGCGCCCGCGCCGCCGACCTCGCCGGAGCAGACTCGGGGCTCGCCGGCTCGCCGCTGCCGAACCTCCCATGGTCTGAAACTCGCCGCCAGGGGGTTGTCGACGTCGAGGAACACGTCGGTGGTGTCAGGTCGGGCTGGGGGTGACCGGAAATAGCTCAGCGACGTGCCGCGACCTCGGTTGAGGTTCGGCGCTGTCGACCGTGGGTTCTAACCCGCCAACACCTCGAACAAACGGTCCTACAGCATCAGTGTACCTCTAGGAAGCTCGACAAGGTGTCTAAAGGGTTTAGGGATGGCGGCAAGTCGGTCGGCACCGTGTGACCGATCGTGCCCGCCATGGCCGCCCTCGATCGAGCTTGAAATTCGTTACTCCTAGACAGTTTTACGCCATGGATGCAGAAAAGAACTTGATCGCCGGCTAGTCCAGCGTCTATGTGCAAGATTTGATGACCTCCGAAAGATCATAGAGCGACAATTTAAAGAAACCGTACCGGAAGCTCAGTTTAAGGTTGCCGGAGCAAAAACTGAGAATTCGCCGGCGAGAGTTCACGGCGTGGCTTGAGCTTCAGGTGGAAGCAGCGTGGAGTCCGTGCGCTCCTGTTGCCGCCCTTGCTCGGCCGTGGAAGTGGTTGCAGCGTGCTGCCCGCGTGAGACCGATCGCCGTCCTTCAGCTAAACCGCGGCGGTCGTCGTTGGTCACGGGAACAGGGGCCGAAACCCGGTGGTCCAGGCGTTGGGAGGGTGGTGCGCGACCTCCGGTGGCTGTCTAGCAGCTTAGGAACGAAGGAGATTGTTTTGCTGATTTTCCCGATTGAGCAGAGAGCTGCGGCGAGGAACAATGCCGCTGCTCGGGTTTGCCCGCGAGGAGATAAAGCCGGCCGACTCCTGCTCGGCTGAGGCGGTGCCGGTCGCGTGGGGGCGCGAGCAAGCCGCCCTGGGCGCCAGCGCGCGGAGAGGGAAGCAGCTGGTGGCGCCGGTAGCTGCTCGGTGGCACAGCCGACAGCTGCTCGGTGGAATTTCCCACCGAGACTCTGACTTTGGTTGCAAGTTTCTCCTTCTTCCCTCTATGACATGTCGGTCCCACCCGGGGTTTTAACCTCTGAAATTTACTCCTAATCACTGTAGTGAACAGTGAACCCCATAATACCCCTGGTGATTCAAATTATTCACCCTTGAGCCATTCGAATTGAATAGGATTCGAATTGGGTTTGGTTTGAGTGAATTCCAGCACAAGTCCAGTTTTGAATTCAAACAAAGTTTGAATTCGTCCCACTTAGCTCATGTCAAGATCAACTCCAGACGGAGTGAAAATTGGTGTGTGAGCTCACAAAAATGTGCTGAGTAAGAATATGCCTCCCACTTTTAAATTCATGGGATAAAAACAGTTTGAATTTGAATATGGTTTCAAACTGCCCTCTTCCTAACTATACCCAAAATGACCTCAAAAGGGTTTTGAATTTGGGTGAAACTTGGCATGGACATCCTTAGTAAAATGTAGGAGTTTTCATATGTCCATCCCCTCTATATCACATGTGGGAAATACCACTTTTGCAATGTGTGAGTTTGTTCTCTAATGAGCATGTTGATAATTGTTACTTGCTCTTCATTTGTGTTCATCATTCTTCCTCAAATGAGGTGTGTGGTGTGGTGATGAACACTGCAAATGTGTGTCAAAAACTGAGGCCCTTACATTCCTCCCCCCTTAAAAGAATCTCGTCCCGAGATTATAAGGTGAAAATGAGAGAGAGGACGGTGGAAAATTACCGGATATGCGACGTGAAAAATTCGGGGTAGTTAGTGCGAAGGAATTCTTCGCTCTCCCATGTCGCTTCGTGCATGGAGTGATTACTCCATAGAACCTTGTAGAACCACAACGTACGGTTGCGTGTGGTTCGGGCCTTTTCATCAATAATCTGCACCGGTTCCTCCCGATAGGTGAGATCCGGTTGCAGTTCTTCAATATCCTCCAGCTGAATGGTAGTTGATAGCTTAAGACACTTCCTCAGCTGGGAAATGTGAAAGACGTCGTGCACACCGGAAAGTGCTTCTGGTAATTTCAACCGGTATGCCACTGATCCACATCTTTCGGTAATCTGGAATGGACCGATGAATCGGGGTGCCAACTTTCCTCTCACTCCAAATCTGTTGACGCCCTTCATTGGAGACACCCGTAGATATACGTGATCTCCAACTTCGAATTGTAATGGGCGCCTTCTCCGGTCCGCATACTGTTTCTGACGGGATTGGGCGGCTTTTAGGTTCGCTTGAATCAGTCGAACCTTTTCTTCCGCATTGTTGACAAGGTCAACCCTGAAGGTAACTCTTTCGCCAGACTCACACCAGTTCAATGGTGTGCGGCATTTCCTACCGTATAGCGCCTCGTAAGGTGCCATCTTGATGCTGGCTTGGTACCCATTATTGTACGAGAACTCGGCTAACGGCAAGTGATCATCCCAATTCTTGCCGTGGTTGATAGCGCAAGCTCGTAGCATGTCTTCTAAGATTTGATTTACCCGCTCCGTTTGCCCATCCGTTTGCGGGTGGTAGGCTGAACTACGGATCAGCTTCGTCCCCAAGGCAGCGTGCAGCTGCTCCCAAAAACGGGACACAAATAAAGTGCACCGGTCCGATATGATGGTACGGGGTACGCCGTATAAGCATAGGATCCATGAGATGTACAGTTCAGCGTACTTCTTGGCGTTGTAATTTGTGTTGACGGGATGAAATGGGCAACTTTGGTGAGCCGATCGACGATCACCCGCACTGAATCATGTTTCTGCAAGGTGGTGGGTAAACCGACGATGAAGTCCATGCTCACGTCCTCCCACTTCCAGGCAGGAATGCCCAGTGGTTGTAGCAGTCCCGGTTTCCGCATATGATCTGCCTTCACCCTCCGACATGTATCACACTCGGACACGTATTTTGCAACCTCGCGCTTCATCCGTGTCCACCAAAATTTTCTTCTGAGTTCGTGATACATCTTGTTACTGCCGGGGTGAATAGAGAACTTTGATAAGTGAGCCTCATCAAAGATCTTCTTCCGTAGTTCCGGGTTTCGGGGTACGATAATCCGGTCCTTGAACCATAGGATGCCGTCTCCATCCTTCCGGAAACATTTCAACTCCCCACTGTCTACACGTCTCCGCAAATGTGACATGCCCTTGTCATTCTTCTGGGCTGCCGCTATCTCTTCACGGATGGTGGGAATCAAAGCTAGGTTGTAGAGATCTCCGTGTGGAATCACATGTAGTGGTGGTTCGCTCTCTTCCAACGGTGTGATGGTCAGATTGTTGACGTGTGACTTGCGGCTCAGCGCATCTGCCACTACGTTTGCCTTGCCCGGATGATAATGGATCTCTATCTCGTAATCCTTTATCAGTTCTAACCATCTTCGTTGCCTCATGTTCAGCTCCTTCTGAGTGAATATGTACTTGAGGCTTTTGTGGTCGGTATATAAATGTACGAGGTTACCGAGTAGGTAGTGCCTCCACATTTTTAGTGCAAGTACCACGGCAGCGAGCTCCAAGTCGTGAGTTGGATAATTCTGCTCATGGTTCCTAAGCTGCCGTGATCCATACGCGACCACTCTTCGGTCTTGCATCAGCACACATCCGAGCCCAATGCCGGATGCATCGCAGTACACATCGAACGGTTTTGTTGTGTCTGGCTGCGCCAAAACCAGTGCTGATGTCAGGTGCTTGACTAAAGCCTTGAATGCTGCTTCACATGCTGGACTCCAAACATATTTGGTAGCCTTCTTCAGCAGCTCTGTCATTGGCTTGGCAATCTTCGAGAAGTTCGGAATGAACCTCCGATAATATCCCGCGAGTCCGAGGAAACTCCGAACCTCGTGAACCGTTCTCGGGGATTTCCAATTCAGCACTTGAGTGATCTTCTCGGGTCCACAGCGATACCCTCCGCTGAGATGATATGCCCGAGAAAAGGCACTTGCGATATCCAAAACTCGCATTTGCTGAATTTTGCGTATAACTTATGGTCCCGCAGCCGTTGCAAGACTATACGCAGATGTTTCTTGTGATCTTCCTCCGACTTGGAATATACCAGGATGTCGTCAATGAAGACCACGACAAACTTGTCCAGCTCCGGCATGAATACCGAGTTCATCAAGTACATGAAGTGAGCTGGAGCATTGGTGAGGCCGAAGGACATGACCAGGTACTCATAAAGTCCGTACCTTGTCGAGAAAGCTGTCTTTGGAATGTCCTCCGCCCTTATCTTAATCTGATGGTACCCGGATCTTAAGTCCATCTTGGAAAAGATCTTTGCTTCGACCAACTGATCAAACAACATGTCGATCCGTGGCAATGGGTACTTGTTCTTGATGGTTACGGCATTTAATGGACGGTAGTCCACGCAAAGCCGCAACGTCTCATCCTTCTTCTTGACAAATAATGCCAAACAGCCCCATGGCGAGGAGCTCGGCCTAATAAAACCCTTCTCCAGAAGGTCCGTGAGCTGAGTCTTCAGTTCAGCCAACTCCTTGGGCGCCATCTTGTATGGCCTTCGAGATATCGGCATGGTTCCCGGTGCGAGTTCAATCTTGAACTCCACCTCTCTATCAGGCGGCATCCCCGGCAAATCGTCTGGGAATACGTCAGGGAACTCTCGGACCACCGGAATATCTTCCAATCTGATGGTTGTGGCTTGATAGACACTTGGAAGTTTTATTTCCGGACTATCCAGAAATAATGAGTGAGACTCGTGCACTTCTGAGTTCAAGTGCACGACTCGGAGGACGGTGTCTAAAACAGCGCCGTGGCGGGTTAACCACGACATCCCTAAGATGACATCGACCTTCTGTCCCTCTAAGATAATGAGAGACGTGGGGTACACTCTACCCGCTAAGCATAATGGTGCTTTGGAGACCATTACGCTTGCTGAAATCTTCCCACCCGGTGAACAAATTAAATATGGACTATCGGTGGGTAGTATTGGCAAACTGTGTTTAGCAATGAAAGCTTGGCTAATAAAATTATGCGTGGCGCCTGAATCAAACAGTACTATAGCAGGATGCTGGTGGAGTTGGAACATACCCGCAAGGATTGGCTCGCCCTCCGGCACGTCCTCAATGGCAAGTTGGTGGACAGTGCCGGGCCTAGGGTTTGCCCGCCGCACATTAGTAGGGTTCCGGGGTTGATTCCTCCCCAGAAACTGTGGTGCCACTCCGCCGCCTTGCCTCTCCGGGCAACTGCTCGCGAAGTGCCCTGGACGACCACACTTGTAACATGTGGCCGCTGCTGGTGGAGTGCTTGGTGGACGAAAGCCCGGCATGCGTTGCTGAGGTGCAAACGCACGCGGCATCGCCCGCTGCTGTTGTTGTTGTTGCAGTGGTGCTGGCAGTGTCGGCCGAAATGCCGGTGAAGAGTACGGCCGACTGCGGAATGGCATCGACCGCTGTGGTGGCTGCCAGCGTGGTCCTGATGGTGGGCGATTCACCATCCGAAACTTCTGAGAAGGACCGCCTCCTTCTCCGCTGCTCTGCGGCTCGCTTCGCTTTCGCTCTGCCGCCGCCAATTCCTTGCCGGAGTCCTCCTGAACAATCGCAGCATCAATGATGTCGTTGAGGCTGCCGCGATTGAACATCGCCAACTTGTCCTTCAGGAGCGGGTTAAGCCCCTGGTAAAAATGGTCCCGCCGCTTCTCGTCGGTATCAGCATGATACGACGCATATAGCGCGAGATCGTTAAACGCCCTGGAGTATTCCAGCGCGTTCCGGCTCCCTTGTTGCAGGTGTAAGAACTCCTGCGTCTTCCTCTTTATCAGACCTGGCGGTATATGATAGGCCCTGAAGGCCGTCCGGAACTCCGCCCAGGTCATCACTCGGTCGGTGGGCTGTGAAGCACAGAAGTTGGCCCACCACGCGCTCGCGGATCCTTGGAGCTGCTGGACCGCGAACTGAGTCTTGCGCTGCTCGCTGATTTGGAGCAGCCCGAACTTCATCTCTATGGCGCGGAGCCAGTTGTCCGCGTCAAGTGGTTCATCCGCCCTTGAGAATACCGGGGGATGAGTTGCCAGGAAGTCGGAGTAGGAGCTCTGTTGACGCTCCTCACGGTCTTGACGTCTCTCTGGGCGAGACGTATTCGCAATTAAAGTTTGCAGCAGCTCCGCGTGCTGCTGATGTGAGCCCGCCATTGCCGCGACGATGTTGGCCAATGTAACCGTTGGCAGTGGCGGTGGCGGTGTTTGTTGTTGCTGTTGCTGCTGTTGTCCCGAGGAATCCTCGGGAGGTGGTTGGGAGGTCTCTCCCCCTTGACTGGTACCCCCAACGTCAGGGTTGGCACGAGTACGCGTCATTCTGAAATTCAAAACAGCAGCGATTAGCACATGTCTTACTTAAAATTTCCATAAGCAACAGTAGGTATTGAAGCGACGCATGATTAATTTGCACAACATTCACATATATTGATAAAGCATAAACTTTATACAAGATACATTATTCTCGGATCTCCGAGAAGTCGTGCTTATGTCGTCACCACCTATACATACGCTACTGTCTACACGACATGTCACCGATTACAAAAGTTGGGTTACGCTACCCTGGCTGCCCTACATGGCAACTGTAACCCTCTACTCGGAGTAGAACTCGACCTCCTGTGGGTTGTCCTCCTCCGGTACCTCTGCTGGTGGCTCTGGATCTACCACCTCTTCTCCCATTCCGGGTTCTCCCATTGCTGGAAGACCCAAGACCACCGGTACGCCTAACACCGGGGGCACGAGGTCCTGCAAAGCATGCACCTCGTCCATAGCTTGGTTGTAGTCCTCTTCCCAGCCTTGTCCTTCCCCAATAGCATCGTCCCGCTCTTGAGCAAGGTCCTCATTCTGCTGGGTTATGGTCTGCACCAGCTCTTGCAACGCCGCGATGTCAACACGGCTCTTCTTCCTTGCCTTCTTCAGACGACGCAACTGATTGTGTTGTTCATTCAGTCGCTTGATCGTCGGAAGGAGCACATTGCGGAGTGCGCTGTGAGCACTCTCGAAATGATCTCCACGGCTTGTGCTCTCCTTGAGCTTTGTGGCGAGATGCTCCGTATGAACTTCTTGGCTGTCCATCACGGCGTTTCCCGCCCTCATCTGGAGGCTAAGGTTTGCCTCCGCGGGGTTGTACCTTGGGCAACTCGGGTCTGTTGCCTCCAGGTACCTCTCTTCCCACACATGCTGAGCTCGTCCCTCCACCGGAACGAGTGCGTATGGAGTGCCCTCCACAGCCTGCACGTGTAATTGGCAGAAACGTGACATAGTGTCACGGGCTGCCACTTGCCACATCCTTTCCGGTTGTCTTCCTCTCACCGAGACGGTGAACGGCACCCAACCGGGTGGCGTAGGCCCTACAGGAACCTCGACATGGATCGTCCATGTCTTGTTCCCCTTTTCGCCTTCTTCCTTGGCGAAGTATTGTGGCATCTGATTGTACCCGAAATATTGGAGCATTTGCCACAATGCTTCCGGGTAGCCGCTACGGTGAGAACAGTGGGAAACCACCCACCCGTTCTCCAACCGTTTATCTGCTGTCATCTGTAAAAATATATTTGAGAAATGTCAAATATTTATTTAAACAGTAAACCATTGAGTTATAACATAAGACATGTCATTGAACCCACAAAACTTGGAAACATAGTTCAAATTTTAAATAAATTTGACTGTTGATCTGCTGATCCCATGACAGCCCTGACTAGTTTCCATTTCAACCTGATTTAGGCCATGTTAAATGCAAAACCAGTTCTGGAGCTCAACATCAAAGTTAAAGCTAACTCCAATAGCTGTCCAGAAAGTATCTGATTGGCCTAAGATCTATCCTGGTTCGAAAGTTATGAGATGTCAAAGTTAACAGAATTCCTGGAGAAAATTGGACAGCACCTCCCTGCTTTAGGTACTGATTTGATCCAAGAATCCCAGTTACTTATGTTTCTAATATGACAAAACTTTCTGTTACAAAGTTGTAACCTATCTCATAAGCTTTCCAGAACTACCTCATTTTCTATTTTTGGATTTTTAAGCAGGAAGTTATGCTTAATTTACAGAGAGTTTACAGAGAGTCTTTGCTCTGCCCTGTTTTCTGGACAGTTTCAACTCTACTGCATTTTTCGATTGGTTGAGGGGTGAAACACCTCTGGACCTCAACATAAGAGTTGTAAAGCTCTTCCAACGCTTTCCAGAAATGTATTATACGACCCCAACCTCGGAAAAACTCAACCTCTAACCTCTGATTAATTTCAGCCTTGATTCAGCTAAAAACAGAGTGCTCTGTCCTTAACAACCTATAAGTTGAAAACTTGTTAACTTTGAATATCCTGTTCAAGGGAAGGAGTTACATCAAGTTTTACTACTTTGGATTAAAACCTTCCAGTTTTTACGATGAAGTTGTTTATTTAGTTGGGTGTGACGTCGATGCGTCACCAGATTATGTCGGTACTACGTCCTCACAAAGAAAAACCTATACCGGACTTAGCCGGCTTCGTTATCTCAGTGGCACTAAACGTCACTCGCACACGGATGCTACACGTCTACCGTTTCGTGGTCAGGCTACCTGCACCAACTCAAACAATCATCAGACTCGGCTGCACACCGAGCCCGGAATCCATACAGTTCGTACACCCGGCCGTCATCACTCGCCCGGATGTTCTCAAGCCAACCACGCCTTGAGTTACGTGTTCACGTTTTAGACCACGTGACGGGGTCTCCCATGTTGCACCACGCACGCCAGGGATAGACGTTGCTCGAATACCCCAAACGACATGAAGAGTCGTAGAGGATACTAAAGCGGGTCTGGTTACCTGCCACCCGTGGGGCTCCACCCTTCAGCTTGTGCGCACTGGTGGACAGCGCTTACGTGCACCCCCCAAGACATGAACATCCCGAGATGCACGATTTTCCGACATAACAAATAGGTTAATATGCCACTTTCTATATACTAATAACATCCTTATACGGGCTACTAACTCGTTCCTCACTGGATTTTTGAAAAAGAAGACCTTTGTACATGTGATGACAAATAGTGAAGCATCATTTATTACAAGCCAAGCCAGGTGTCAAATATAAATAAGTCTTACATAGCATCTGTCTCGATGGACGATAATAAGTTCATAACATGTAAATAAAATAGCAGCGGAATATTATTCTTGTGGGCTCCGTCACAGGCGTTGCCTGGGGAACTCCATGAACCTAAAATCCTTCTTCGGGTCCGAAGTCTTGATCATTAAATACCACATCGTCCCCTTGACCTGATGACACGACCCCAAGGTCCTGTCGAGCCAGGATCACGCTGAGGGGTGCTGCGTTGCACAGCACCGTATAACACACGTCAAAGGTACAAAGCAGAAGCAGAAATTTTATTACATAAACAGGTTTATGAACTTGTTTACATCAAAATAAGTTTAGTCTACACTCGCGGGCGTAGACTAAGCATCAAGTGCACGTTAAGCCCTTGAACGTGTCCTTGCTAGCACACACGCACACTAACTCTGCGGCGTGCACGACTCCCACTCGACGGGGTTCCCCTCCTGGGGTTCCGTCTCCTCTTCGGGAGTCCCTTCCTCATAGAACCCTGCAAAAGCTTCAAACACAAGCAGTGAGCACGAAGGCTCAGCAAGTCTGACCCGTCTCACCTAAACATGGAACTTCTACATGAGGGTAATGGGTTACATGAGGTAAAATCATTTGCAAGGACTCGCCTAATTAGTAGAACCTTACTTTCAAGTTTTAGCAGCAGGTTGTGGAGAACCTTACGTGAAGGTACATGAGAGAGCCGCAATCAAACAAGAAACGCATTTCTCTCATGTACTTTGCCCAAAGTCGAAATGAACTTTAATTAGCTCTAAACTACAACAAACCATTAACAAGCAAAGTCCATCTTTCAATCAGCAGCATTTTAACATGTAACTAGCCTGTTCTTTCTACGTTACGGGACAGTGAACAAGTGGTGCTCACTGACCGCGAGGGACGGCGATTATAATCGATTTACACCTGCAGGGTTACCCGAACAACCCGTCACGTACGCCCGTACTCGATGTTGCCTACAACAACCATCACGGACGCCGTACGCAACTACCTTTCGCCCGTTAGCCAAATATTGAACCGGTCCCATCGTCCCGAGCAAGAGGTCTCTGCACGCGCATCTCAGTGCCGCCAGCCGATTTACACCTCAAGCTCTCAACCTACCCTCTGAACGACGGGCAATGCCTCAATAACCAGCTACCCGAGTTACATCAGTTTCCCGGTTCCCATATAGCCGGTAGGTCTTCGGTACTGTTCTAGCTTGTTCAACAGGCCCGCACACGGCTCGGTCCTCAATTGACACAAGTGGAGCTACAGCACACAGGCCCCAAAGTCCTGCTGCCCTTAACCTCCGCTTGGTCTCATTTTCTTGCCATGTGTTTCATGTGCTATCACTACCCGAGTCGAGTGCCTCTAGCCTATGCTCGCGAGTAGTTCCAACTACTCGACTTGTACCGAATCCTACTCTATCTTAGCATTGCAGTGGCTAACGAGGTTTTCAATCCTAACCCCAACCCATGGTTTTCTTGGCTATGCAGTTGGGTTTCCAATCAAGACTCTAATGCAAAGAATCACCACAATATTCAAAGATGTGCTCAAAACAATAAACATTTGTAAAAAGGTTAATGCAAACCGGAGCTTGCATTGCTGCTCTTGGTCGTAGGCTAGCTGTTCCTCCAGAGTAACGAAGCCTAGGACTTCAGGTTCCTCCTCGACCTTAGCGACTACATGATAAGAGCAATATATGTATCAATTTAAATGCATTTATATTAACTTTGAAGTTGTGAAGTCTATAACCCTTGCTAGACAGACCTAATGACTGTGAAACTTTTACTGTGGCTTGGTTACAACCTAAACAGAGACTTGGTCAAGTTTTAATTGCAGCAAAGCTCATTTGAGCCCTCCACAATTAATTATGTCCTTGACCTTAATTGGAACTCTTAGGGTGTTCTAGAAATTTTCTTGAAACAAACTATGACTTTCTGAACACTAGATTTTCAGAGGGTTCTAATGGAGTTGGTCTCACTTAATTTGAAGGTTCCTAGCTAAAGTTATGAGCTAAACAATTTCAGAGAAATTTCTGAAAATGTTTCTGAACATTTTCTATTTTATCTGGAACAGTTTCACTAATCACACCATTAGGTGGATCAGATGAGCTCAAATGGATCTGAAATTTTTATGGTAGTTCAGGGATATTTTGGTGAACATCCCAGCAAAATTTCAGGATTTTCCTCCAAAGGATTCTCCAGTTAAAATTCCTAACACTTTAAATTTGAGGAATTAATTCTGGAGAATTAAGGATTTTCATGAAGTGAAACTGGATTTGCTGGAAAGTACTCGGAGAGCTGAATCCAGCAAAATTTGGTTCACTCAATTTGGAGCTTTCTAGCCAAAGTTATGAGGACTTGAAGTTTGGATGAATTCTGAAAATCGGGGAAAAGTTTAAACTCTCGGGGCCGTGGGGACACGTGCCGATCGTGGAGGTGTCCGGCACACCGGAGATACCACACGTGTCGAGCGCGGAGGTGTCCGGCACACCGGAGCTCGCAGGGTATTTGCGCGCCAGCACAGCCGATCCCCGGCCACACCCGATCCCGATTTAAATTCTTCAGCCGCTGACACGTGGGCCAGCCGGCTTCTTCTTCCTCCCGCCGTTCTCTCGCGCCCGCGCCGCCGACCTCGCCGGAGCAGACTCGGGGCTCGCCGGCTCGCCGCTGCCGGACCTCCCATGGTCTGAAACTCGCCGCCAGGGGGTTGTCGACGTCGAGGAACACGTCGGTGGTGTCAGGTCGGGCTGGGGGTGACCGGAAATAGCTCGGCGACGTGCCGCGACCTCGGTTGAGGTTCGGCGCTGTCGACCGTGGGTTCTAACCCGCCAACACCTCGATCAAACGGTCCTACAGCATCAGTGTACCTCTAGGAAGCTCGACAAGGTGTCTAAAGGGTTTAGGGATGGCGGCAAGTCGGTCGGCACCGTGTGACCGATCGTGCCCGCCATGGCCGCCCTCGATCGAGCTCGAAATTCGTTACTCCTAGACAGTTTTACGCCACGGATGCAGAAAAGAACTTGATCGCCGGCTAGTCCAGCGTATATGTGCAAGATTTGATGACCTCCGAAAGATCATAGAGCGACAATTTAAAGAAACCGTACTGGAAGCTCAGTTTAAGGTTGCGGGAGCAAAAACTGAGAATTCGCCGGCGAGAGTTCACGGCGTGGCTTGAGCTTCAGGTGGAAGCAGCGTGGAGTCCGTGCGCTCCTGTTGCCGCCCTTGCTCGGCCATGGAAGTGGTTGCAGCGTGCTGCCCGCGTGAGACCGATCGCCGTCCTTCAGCTAAACCGCGGCGGTCATCGTTGGTCACGGGAACAGGGGCCGAAACCCGGTGGTCCAGGCGTTGGGAGGGTGGTGCGCGACCTCCGGTGGCTGTCTAGCAGCTTAGGAACGAAGGAGATTGTTTTGCTGGTTTTCCGGATTGAGCAGAGAGCTGCGGCTAGGAACAATGCCGCTGCTCGGGTTTGCCCGCGAGAAGATAAAGCCGGCCGACTCCTGCTCTGCTGAGGCGGTGCCGGTCGCGTGGGGGCGCGAGCAAGCCGCCCTGGGCGCCAGCGCGCGGAGAGGGAAGCAGCTGGTGGCGCCGGTAGCTGCTCGGTGGCACAGCCGACAGCTGCTCGGTGGAATTTCCCACCGAGACTCTGACTTTGGTTGCAAGTTTCTCCTTCTTCCCTCTATGACATGTGGGTCCCACCAGGATTTTAACCTCTGAAATTTACTCCTAATCACTGTAGTGAACAGTGAACCCCATAATACCCCTGGTGATTCAAATAATTCACCCTTGAGCCATTCGAATTGAATAGGATTCGAATTGGGTTTGGTTTGAGTGAATTTCAGCACAAGTCCAGTTTTGAATTCAAACAAAGTTTGAATTCGTCCCACTTAGCTCATGTCAAGATCAACTCCAGACGGAGTGAAAATTGGTGTGTGAGCTCACAAAAATGTGCTGAGTAAGAATATGCCTCCCACTTTTAAATTCATGGGATAAAAACAGTTTGAATTTGAATATGGTTTCAAACTGCCCTCTTCCTAACTATACCCAAAATGACCTCAAAAGGGTTTTGAATTTGGGTGAAACTTGGCATGGACATCCTTAGTAAAATGTAGGAGTTTTCATATGTCCAGCCCCTCTATATCACATGTGGGAAATACCACTTTTGCAATGTGTGAGTTTGTTCTCTAATGAGCATGTTGATAATTGTTACTTGCTCTTCATTTGTGTTCATCATTCTTCCTCAAATGAGGTGTGTGGTGTGGTGATGAACACTGCAAATGTGTGTCAAAAACTGAGGCCCTTACACCTGAGCAGCAATTTAAACCAACAAATATGCAAGTTTGAGTACCGGGGGTACTCAGCAAGTGTGGGAAAGTTATGTCATGCATGGCTAGAGCAAGGAGAGGTTGAACTCATGGTTAAAGCACTACGCAATTTTTACCTACCACCTTACCTTATTAAGCACCTACATTACTACACAGGTGAAATGGTCCCAATCTCCCATCCCATCATCATAATCAAATAACCATAACATCATTTCCAATGTTAAGCTCCTCGCTTAACATCCACAACTTCCAAAGTCATCATCCTCTAATCATGAATAAGTCCAAGCCGCTCTTGACCGTGAGCACGGCTGTCATGACAGTTTTGACTCTGCAGAGTTTGTACCACTGTACCCACATGTAGTGATTTCATCCCCCGTTGCCGGGTGGACTAAAAGAACCTCCATTATGCCAGTGGCCATGAACCACATTCACACTTCCCAGGTGTGTAGCCAGGAGATCACTATGAAGCTTTTACAAAGGGATTCCCGACGAGCGTGGGCCCACTGAGGTTTCACCCCTAACTGCATACAAGAGGCTCCAACCCCGCTGCAGTGGCCCCCTCTTGAGCCTTGCGGTTCATATGGTAGTCCAGCTGACACCTATTCCCCGCACCATCCAACACACCCATACTACGCCGGGGATACACCTAATTAATTGGCCAAGCTGCCCCATCTCAGCATATGGGTGGCACGGTAAAGCCAGGTTACATGCTCCATGAACCAGTCCTTAGGATCCAGGCAAGTACTAAACACAGACCCGAGTCTCGTGCACCCAGCACCAACCAAATCATCCAACTTGCCTTGATCGCTACCTCTACATAACTCATAACATCTCATTCGAGAGTATGGTAAATAAACTGATGATCTCATATCCCAATTATCCCATTCTAAGCATGGCTAAGCACAAGTAATATGAGTGAATGACATAATAAAACAAATCCCATCCCAAGCTACAAGGAAACAAGATAATGCAATTCTAGGGAAACATCCTAGCATGGGTTTCATATTTCAATTGACAATGCAAATAATTCTATCTACACATCCTAGCGTAGGATCAAAGTGGTCAAGGACACTTGCCTTCTTCCTGCTGCTCTGGGAATGGATAGTCCTGATCTTGGAAGGGGAGAACTTGCTCTGGGGCAGGTTCTACTCATGCCAACACACATAGCAAAAAGAAAACAACAATCCATAAGACATAGTTCACACTTTCACTTCATACAAACCACACATTCACACCTATGAAAGTCATTCACATTTCTAAGTGTTGTGGTTACTCTATGTGTGTTGATTTTTAGCTTGCATGCACTTTTAAACATGTGTATATGATTTCTAAGTTTTGTATTCAGATTTCTGTTTACACACTATATATGAATTTCCAATTTGAACAACTTCCTTATATTCAATTGATACCCTTCTTAGCTACCAAGTATGCATGGAAGGTATTTCCCTACTCCAATTGGGTTTTCAGATCTTCTACCAAATCCTAAACTGAAATCTATGGATTTGGAGACTTCATTTATCATTTTCTAGTTATGCATACCTATTTTCTTAAAATTTCAGATTTATTTTCTATGCCTAAATGTGAACTTTATTATGAAAATAGTAAGACACATCATCTAAACAGAATAGGTTCTGATCTAAAATATTAAATAATATATTTTGGCACTTCTCCTCTGATGTGGACTATTTTAAATTTATTTTACCAATTTTCAGAGTTATTTCCTAACCTAAAAATGTGTCCCTATAACTAGTAAATGTGAACAATTAGTTAAACAGATTCATTTCAGTTTATAATCTACTTTTAACTCATTCTAAAGTTTTCCTAGTGCTAGGAGAGTTTAAATTTGAATTTACAATGTGTTTGTCTCACCTTTTAAATTTTAAATCCTAATCACATATTCAAATTCCTAAATTTAATATCATATAGGGTTAAAAAAAGTAAACTCACCCCACTACAGGGTCTATTATATTATTTCATAAATTTCCATGTGTCTAACTACACATAACAGAGGGGTTTTCCTAATTTTAATTAAGTCCAGGGGCTAAAACTGATTTTTAATTGAATTTACATGAATTTCTGAAGTTCCAGGGGCTAGATCAGAAGTTTCCGGGGCTAGCTCGTGTTTTCCGAGATTCCCAGGGGGTAGCGCGTAAGAATCCTGGCCTTTATAATGCGGGGCTGATGTGGACCGCCTGATTTTAAACAAACGGCTCAGATTAGATCGCCGAACCGGTACGCGTGGGTTTTAATTCTACCGTGCGATTTAAAATAGACGGCGCATAAGCGGCCACGTCGCTCTGACCGTGCGCGGCGACGCTGCCCGGCGGCGCGCGGCAGCGGGAGGCGGCGATCTCGCAAGAAAATTTCGGATCTTCGTCTATTCTTCCTAAAACTGGGATTTCATGGCATAGATCGGTAGAGGGTAGGTCGGGGATCTCACCTCGGGGTTTTTCTTGAGCTCGGAGGTCCTGGAAGGTGGTCGGCGACGAGGTCCGAGATGGAATCGCTGCGGTGCTCGTCGGAGCTGTGCCTAGAGCGCAAACCACCGAGTCTTCTGCACCTGCGTGATTCCCCGGAGGCGGTGGAACACGATCGACACGTTAGATCGGAAAATCCGAGCAGAGATCGAGAGAAAACGGTGATCGGAGCTTCGGTTCTCACCGGGAGGAAAAACAGCCGATCGTGGGGAAAAAACGGGGCGATGCCGGCATTTTTATAGACGGGGGAGGACGGTGTGTTTGTTTAGATCGAGCCGGAGTCGTCCGGGACCGGGAGTCGGGCTGGGGACGTGGAATTCCGGAGTCGGTTGCGATCGGGCGCGCGCGGAAGAGTCCGGCTGCAGGCGCGAGCGGGAGGTGAGGGATGACACGCGGGCCCCGCGTGTCAGTGAGAGGGAGAGGGGAGCGCGCGGCTGCGGGCTGGCACGGGGCGGTTGGGCCGGCTGGTGGGTTTCGGCCCACTGGCCGGGGGTTTTGTTTTTTTCTTTTTCTTTTTCTTTTTCTTTTCAGTTTTGAGTTGAATTTGAATTCAATTTGAATTTGAATTTCTGCACCACATGCAATACGTCGAAAATTTTTTTAAATTCCCCTCTTAACAGGTTTTGGGGTGTTACAGCTCTACCCCCCTAAAAAAAATCTCGTCCTCGAGATTGGTGGTTCTAGGAAAACAATTCCGGAAACTGTGCCTTAAGCTCGTCTTCTCGCTCCCATGTGGCTTCCTCTTCCGAGTGATGCTTCCACTGCACCTTGCACATCCAAATTCTTTTATTTCTTGTGAGGGGTTCCATTGTCTCCAAAATCTTGAAGGGTTGCTTGGCACAAGACAGATCCTAAGCTACGTCAACCTCATTCATGGGTAACATCTCTTCAGGCGTCCTCAGACATTTCTTGAGCTGTGACACATGGAATACATCATGCACATCCGATAGGCGAGCCGGCAGTTCTAGTTGATATGTCACTTCGCCTTTCCTCTCCAGAACTTGGAAGGGTCCGATGTATCGAGGTGATAACTTTCCTTTCACCTTGAACCGACGAAGTCCTCGAATAGGGGATACCTTGAGGTAGACATAGTCCCCCACTTTTAAAACGAGCTCTCTTCTCCGTACATCGGCATAGCTCTTTTGTCGTGTCTGTGCTATCCTCAAATTGTTGCGAATTTCCCTCACTTTCGCCTCGGCGTCTTGTAGTACCTCGGGCCCAAACACTTTACTTTCTCCCGTTTGGTTCCAAAATAGGGGAGTTCTGCACTTCCTCCCATACAAAGCCTCAAAGGGTGACATTTTCATACTAGCCTGATAGCTGTTGTTATAGGAGAACTCCGCATACGGTAAGTTCTTATCCCAACTCCTATTATTCTTGAGCGCACACGCTCTAAGCATATCCTCAAGGATCTGATTGGTTCTTTCCATCTGTCCGTCAGTCTGGGGATGATAGGCAGAACTAAAGTTCAGATGAGTTCCCATGGTTTCATGTAACTTCTGCCAGAACCTTGAGGTGAACTGTGTCCCTCGATCTGACACTATCTTCTTTGGCACTCCATGGAAACACACGATCCTTGACATGTATAATTCTGGCAACTTGGATCCGCTGTAGCTTTCTTTCACGGGGATGAAATGAGCTACCTTGGTTAGCCTGTCGATGATGACCCATATCGAATCATATCCTGATTGGGTCCTAGGTAGTATGTCACACCCGCTTTCTCCGAAGAACAAATGAGTGAATATCACATGTATGCCAGGATCATTTTCTCATACATGTGATGACAAATAGTGAAGCATCATTTATTACAAGCCAGGTGTCGAATATAAATAAGTCTTACATAGCATACGTCTCAATGGACGATAATAAGTTCATTATATGTAAATAAAACAGCAGCGGAAATATTATTCTTGTGGGCTCCGTTACAGGCGTTGCTCGGGGGACTCCATGAACCTAGAAACCTTCTTCGGGTCCGAAGTCTTGATCATTAAACGCCACATCATTCTCTTGACCTGAGCAGCAATATAAACCAACAAATATGCAAGTTTGAGTACCGATGGTACTCAGCAAGTGTGGGAAGTTATGTCATGCATGGCTAGAGCAAGGAGAGGTTGAACTCAGGGTTAAAGCACTACGCAATTATTACCTACCACCTTAGCTTATTAAGCACCTACATTACTACACAGGTGAAATGGTCCCAAACTCCCAACCCATCATCATAATCAAATAACCCTAACATCATTTCCAATGTTAAGCTCCCCGCTTAACATCCTCAACTTCCAAAGCCATCCATCCTCTAATCATGAATAATTCCAAGCCGCTCTTGACCGTGAGCACGGCTTTCATGACAGTTTTGACTCTGCAGAGTTTGCACCACTGTACCCACATGTAGTGATTTCATCCCCCGTTGTCGGGTGGACTAAAAGAACCTCCATTATTCCAGTGGCCACGAACCACATTCACACTTCCCAAGTGTGTAGACAGGAGATCACTACGAAGCCTTTACAAAGGGATTCCCGACGAGCGTGGGCCCACTGAGGTTTCACCCCTAACAGAATACAAGAGGCTCCAACCCCGCTGCAGTGGCCCCCTCTTGAGCCTTGCGGTTCATATGGTAGTCCAGCTGACACCTATTCCCCGCACCATCCAACACACCCATACTACGCTGGGGATACACCTAATTAATTGGCCAAGCTGCCCCATCTCAGCATGTGGTTGGCACGGTAAAGCCAGGTTACATGCTCCATGAACCGGTCCTTAGGATCCAGGCAAGTACTAAACACAAACCCGAGTCTCGTGCACCCAGCACCAACCAAAATCATCCAACTTGCCTTGATCCCTACCTCTACATTACTCATAACATCTCATTCAAGAGTATGGTAAATAAAATGATGATCTCATATCCCAATTATCCCATTCTAAGCATGGCTAAGCACAAGTATATGAATAAATGACATGATATAGTAAATCCCAACCCAAGCTACAAGGAAACAAGATAATGCAATTCTAGGGAAACTTCCTATCATGGGTTTCATATTTCAATTGACAATGCAAATAATTCTATCTACACATCCTAGCATAGGATCAAAGTGGTCAAGGACACTTGCCTTCTTCCTGCTGCTCTGGGAATGGATAGTCCTGATCTTGGAAAGGAAGAACTTGCTCTGGAGCAGGTTCTACTCATACCATCACACATAGCAAAAGAAAACAACAATCCATAAGACATAGTTCACACTTTCACTTCATACAAACCACACATTCATTTATGAAAGTCATTCACATTTCTATGTGTTGTGGTTACTCTATGTGTGTTGATTTTTGGCTTACATGCACTTTTAAACATGTGCATATGATTTCTAACTTTTGTATTCAGATTTATGTTTGTACACTTGTAAGGATCGAAACGCCCAAGAGGGGGGGTGAATTGGGCTTTTTTAAAATTTTAGAGCAATTTAAAACTTTAATGGTTGAAGCCCAATTCCCTATGCAAACTAACTACGCAAGCAAGAGATTTAAGTGTGGAATAGTAAAAGCGTAATAGTAAGGGGTGAGGAGAAAAATGCAAACTCCCGCGGAGACTCGGAGACACGGCGATTTTTCCCGTGGTTCGGTAAGATCACAAAAATCTTCCTACGTCCACGTTGTGGCACCCACCAAAGGGTATAGCCACTCCCAAGTCACCAAGACGAGGGAATCCACTATCTTTCTCCGTTCGCCTTCTCCGGCAAGGTGGAGCTCAAGCCTTGTACAACGGTGATCTTCCGGGCTTCCACAAACACCTTGGTAAGCTCCGGAGTGATCTCTTCTTCCTCCAACGTTTACAAGGTGAGAGAAGTCACCAAGACACTCTCTCTCACTAGCCTAGAGATTCCAATCACCAAGAATGGACCCACACAAGCTTCTCTCTCGCTAGATATAACCTATAGTTGGAGTACAAGAGGTTTTGAAGTGTGGAAGTGGTAGCTCTTGGTCTTGAATGCTTGAGAATGTCTAGAGAGGCTCTGGTGATCAAGACTTGTCGAAATGGCCGGTTGGAGGGGTATTTATAGCCAGCCCACACGAGATAGCCGTTGGAAAAGTGGGCAGACTTTTTCAGTGAACATCGGATCCTCCGATGTACCCCTTTATATGAGCATCGGTCGAATTCCAAATTAGCTGATGTCACGTGTCAGATGTGACCGTTGGATATAACCGTTGGATCTTTTAATCGACCGATGTTACTTCAATTTATCATCGGATGATCCGGTGAGTTGATCTTCAGAATTGGGTCAGAAATATTGTCTCTGTTGAATTTGACCGATGTACACTTACTTCATCATCGGATGATCCGGTGAGTTGATCTTCAGAATTACTCAGAAATTATCCTTCTGTTGAAAGCAACCGATGTGCCACTTCCTTCACATCGGATGATCCGGTGTTTACTGGGCTCTGAGGTCTTCTTCTTCTGCCAACTCAAACTCGACCGATGTAGTCATTTTGCAAGACATCGGATGATCCGGTGAATGCAACTTGTTTGCTTCGAGTTGTTTTGAGTTGATCTTTTAGAATCTTCTTGAGTGACCTCTTTGACACTTGTTTGAAATGATATTTCGATGAAGTGTAAGCTCCTTGTGTTGCCAATTTTGATAAAGTAGAGTCGTTGTATGAGTTCTTCATTTAGTTTTCATGAGTATCGAATAACCCCTTAGAATGGATCGTTGAGGGGTCTCCATTTGTATCCAATGAGCAGTAGATGGTGTGAATAGATAGTTCATTTAATGTTTGATGTGATGTACGTGAAACCTTGCATCCACAAACTCATTAGTAATAACGAACAGTTGTCATTAATCACCGAAACCATATCTCACGGGGGCCTAGATGCTTTCAATCTCCCCCTTTTTGGTGATTGATGACAACACAACGAGTAGAGTATGAAATTAAAACGCAATGCTTAAAAAGGAAACATAACAAGTACAAATTGCAGCACAAGTGACTCGAAGGCTCAAATAATAATTAATAAAGCGTAAGAGCACAGAGTAGCACCCGGAGTACAATAATAGCAAATAATAATAATCTCCAATAAAGTAGCAAAAGGGATAGACACTCCCCCTAGAACCAAGTACTCCCCCTAGAACTAAGCTAACCTCCCCCTGACTCTAACTCTTCTCCCCCTTTGGCATCAAGGCACCAAAAAGGAAAGTCGAGTGACTACGACTCAGGCGCGCTCCTGGCGATGGTGAAGCGGTCGGCGTCGACGGTGCTGTCGCCGGAGCTGCTGGAGGTGGAGGTCGCTGGTGCTGGAGCTGGAGCGGCTGGGGGATCCACTGAGAGTGCTGGCGCCGGTGGAGGTACTGCCGGAAGAGGTGAGGACTGGAGCGACGTCGGTGGCAGTACTGGAGCTGGTGCCAGTGGGGGTGCACCTGGAGCCTGACTGAGTCCCAAGTGCTGAGGTGGAAGAGCCACTCCAGTCTGCTGGTAGAGGTTGGTGACCAACCCCAGGATGCCCAACAGCATCTGCTGAGTCTGCTGCTGCTGGTCCAGAGTGCGTCGCGTCATCTGATCGACAAGGTTGGTGAACCTGTCGGTGTCCTCTCGCCTCTGATGGGCGATCTCCAGCTGCATCTCCTGCTGCTGCCTCTGAAGCTGCTCCTGTCGAGCTGCTTGCAGCTCCTGCTGCTGAGCCATCCGCTGAAGTAAGGTGGTGAGCTCTGACGGCTGAGTCACCTGAGCCTCTGACACTGGAGGAGGTGTAGGTGGTGGAGCAGCTGAGCCTCCTGCCTCTGCGTCGTGCTGCCTCGGTGAGGGAGGAGCAGGAGGGAAGTACTCCTCGACACTGTCACTAGTGTCGCTATCCGACCATACGTGTTGTAGGTCTCCTCCCTGAGCCTCTATCTGTGCCAGCTCTGCGTCCTCCTGAGTCAGCTCTGCCCAGTCCTCCTCTGACAGTCTGGCTTGAACCTCACGCTCGACGGGGCGTCCAAGGCGGCGGTCTCCCGGAGTGGGGACTCGGTAGTGGCTGAACCGGGTCACGTGCATCTCCGTCAGCTGAGAGACTCCTGGAGTGTCCTCTGGAACCAGCTGGTGAAGAAGGTGACAGATCCAGTGACCAAAGACCAGCTGTCGTAGCATCCCAACTCCGTCGGTGATCACGTCCTCCATCTCGCAGATCAGAATGTCTACTATGTCGAACTCCATCCCGTTCATCACATAGAACAGGATGGTCTGCTGAAGGCTCGTGAAACCCTCCAAGTAGCCGGACCTCGGTAGCAGGGTACGCCTGAGGACGTGGTGAACTGTCCGAGCTGCTGGGTTGAGAAGCGCTGGCGCCCTCGGCTGGTCAGGTGTGAACGGCTGTGTGAACAGACCTCTGATCTCCTCGAGGGGCGGTGCCACTCCTCCAGTCAGTGGCCTCCTCGGCGGATCTGCATCTCCGTAGATTATCTGGTGCAGGCACGTAGTGGAGAGCTCCACACCAAGCAGTCTGCCCATCAGGTCTCGAGATACGTCGTGGATTCGCCCCATGAACATGAAGTGAATCGAGCGACGACCCTCAGAGACGTAGAGTGTCGCGTAGAACACCCTAACCCACTCCTCGACGTAAGCACTCCTCGGGTGTGAGAGCAAGTCCGCTAGTCCTCTGTATCTCTCAAAAAGGGGCCTGATCCCGTGTCCTGCTTCCACTGCAAGCTGATCCCAGTCAATGCTGTTATGCTGGAATAGCTTGTGACCCCGACGCCTGTAAGTCTCGTACAGTGACGCCTGTGTCAGGGTCCAGAACCGGGAGTCAACTCGAGCATCCCTAGGCCGCGGGAACCACTCCTCAATCAGCGCTGACCATCTGAGCTTCTTTAGTTGCCTTGCCTTCATCTTCCTGTAGTCAGTGAGTCTGACGTCTTCGGCGACTCGGACTGCTGTGTCCATCAGGTGGATGGCCCTTTCGGCCTCTCTGTCCTCGGCGCGGTCAGCTGCAGAGGGGCGCCGACTCGCCGTAGGAGTCTGTCCACCCCCACGAGTCCTCGGGGTGCGCCGGCGGATGAGAGGCGGCACCTCGGTCTCCTCCTCATCGGAGCCCTCGGGAGGCACCGGCTGGATCGGAGGCTGCTCCTGCCTCTGTCGGGACTCGCGGATCCGTAAGGAACCACGATGGCCGCGCTCACGCTCCTCGGCGGCGCGAGCGGCCAACTCCGCACGACGAGCGTCCTTGGACATCTTGCGCTTCTTCGCGGCGGGCTCCTCAATAGCCTTGCCCTTTCCTTTGCGATCGCGGCCCATCTTATCGACGAGCGGCGAAGCACGACGAGATCCTAGCGGAGAGGGTGATGTGAACCGGCGGCGAGTGGTGGAGGGGAGACGGCGAGGGAGGCGCGGCGGTGCGGTGGAACAGCGACGGCACGCTCGGGAGAGGCGGCGGCGCGGGCACGGATGGCGCCTAGACGGTCGAAAGATGGCGGTGGCGGCTCCTGGGAGGAGGCGGCGGCGGCGCCTGGGAAGGGTGGCGGCGGCGCCTGGAAAGGGCGGCGGCGGCCCCTGGGAGGAGGCAACGGCGGCGCCTGGGAAGGGCAGCGGCGGCTGGGAGGCGGAGCGCGCGGGAGGCGGCGTGCGTGGGAGAGGCGGCGGCGGCAGCTGGGAGGCGGCGGCGGAGACTGGGAGGCGGAGGCGCGTGGGAGAGCCGGCGAGGGCGACGGACGGCGGCGGAGGTCGGGAAGAAGAGAAAAGGAAAAACGAAATCCAGCCGAGTCCGCTTTTTAAACTGTTCGGGCAAACCCTAGCCGCGCATAACACACCGGATGGACCGATGATCATCGGAGGATGCATCGGTCGAGTTCAACAGAGAGCTGTTACAAAAACTCTCTTTGAACACCGGATGGACCGACGTTGAGGTGGCGATCATCGGTCGATTTCTGCAGGGCACCAGGAAAACTGAACACCGGATGCTCCGATGTCTTTTGAAATGAACTCATCGTTTGATTTGTGACATCTGACTTGAACTGAAGCACCAATTGATCCGATGATCTGCTTGCCCTGGCATCGGATAATCCGATGACTACAGAAAACCTAAGACTGCCCATATATGTCCTTGGACTTAAACACACAAAGATAAGGATGGGTCCTCGGACTTTTTGGGCAACTCCTAACCTCTAATATAAGGCTTTAAATATAGTGCCACATATTGGCTAAGCCCTTCAGCAAAGAGAAACACACAAGGTTAGGAGTGAAACCATGAAGATGTAAGGCTCATGCTTTGTGAGCTAGAGTATAGAAAACTTCTATCTCCTTAAAGCATGTACCTTTAGAATTTTGCTCTATCCACATTATATGAGTTGAGATATTGCATTTTGAACAGGTCTCCTTCTCATGATGTGGGTTCCCCTTTGTGACAATCTACCGTATGCAATGCCAAACAAAATAATGCAAGATATTGAATGAGTGCAAGTCTATATGGCAGGAATCATGCAAGGCGTAATGTAAATCTATCTTGCCAAGTTTAAACCTGCCAAAGGCTTCCTCAGGAAAAGCTATTTCTAGCTTTCCCCTATCCTTTGGGAGTTAGACAAGACCTATTTGATATGCAACCTTACATGAACATGGCAACTTACATGACGTTAGATGCATCTAGCACATTCAATTCACTTCTAAGTCTAGAAAAAGTTTTCTCATCAAGTGGTTTAGTGAAGATATCCGCCAATTGTTCTTCGGACCTAACACCTTGCAAAGAGATGTCTCCTTTAGCCTCATGGTCCCGCAAGAAGTGATGGCGAATATCAATGTGCTTAGTGCGGGAGTGTTGAACGGGGTTTCTAGCTATCTTAACCGCACTTTCATTGTCACAAAGGAGAGGCACACAATCAAACTTAATTCCAAAGTCCAAAAGGGTTTGCTTCATATATAGAATTTGGGCACAACATGCACTGGCCGCTATATATTCTGCCTCCGCGGTGGACAAAGCCACGGAGTTTTGCTTTTTGCTCGACCAAGATACTAGGGAACGCCCAAGTAAGTGGCACCCACCGGAGGTACTCTTGCGATCCACACGGCATCCGGCAAAGTCCGAATCCGAGTAACCCAAGAGATAAAAACTAGCGTTCTTGGGGTACCACAAACCTACACTTGGGTATGCTTGAGATACCTAAGTATCCTAAAGACCGCCTTACGATGCGATTCTTTAGGTGCCGCTTGAAAGCGAGCACACAAGCACACACTAAACATGATATCGGGCCTAGATGCGGTAAGATATAATAATGAACCAATCATGGAACGGTAATGAGATTGATCAATAGGTTTACCGTCCATGTCCGCGTCGAGATGACAATTTTTTGCCATTGGAGTACTTCTTGAGCTGCAATCTTCCATTTCAAACTTCTTCAAGAGGTCTTTGGTGTACTTTTCTTGGTAGATGAAAGTCCCCTCTTGAAGTTGCTTGATTTGAAATCCTAGGAAGAAATTGAGCTCCAATCATTGACATCTCGAACTCCCTAGACATCATGGTGCCAAACTCAAGACTAAGAGATTTGTTAGTTGAGCCAAAAATAATGTCATCAACGTAAATTTGACAAAGAAATAAATCCCCGTTGATGTCCTTGGTGAAAAGTGTGGTGTCCACCCTCCCGATCTTGAATCCTTGCATGACTAGGAAATCCCTAAGACGTTCATACCATGCCCTAGGTGCTTGCTTGAGCCCGTAGAGCGCCTTGTGTAACCTATACACAAGGTTAGGATTCCTCGGATCTTCAAACCCGGGAGGTTGCTCAACGAAAACAAGCTCGTTAATATAACCATTGAGGAAGGCACTTTTCACATCCATTTGATAAAGCATAATATTGTGATGTGAAGCAAAAGCAAGGAGTATGCGAATAGCTTCTAACCGTGCGACCGGGGCAAAGGTCTCTCCAAAATCTAGTCCTTCTACTTGTGAAAAACCCTTGGCCACAAGCCTTGCCTTGTTGCGGACCACCACGCCATTCTCGTCTTGCTTGTTGCGGTACACCCACTTTGTTCCGATGACGTTCTTGTTCTTGGGTCGCTCCTCCAATACCCAAACTTCATTTCGGGTGAAGTTGTTGAGTTCTTCTTGCATAGCCATCACCCAATTGGGATCTTGGAGTGCTTCCTCAATATTTGTGGGTTCTACACACGAAACAAAAGAGTAGTGCTCACAAAATGAAGCAACATGGCGAGAACGAGTACTTACTCCCTGTGACGGACTTCCGATGATTTGATCCATCGGATGTGCCTTGGAGATGCGCCCATGCCTCATAAGAGGTTGTGAGGCACTTGGTGGTGGTGAGGCATCTTGCTCGTCTTGTGGTTGGACTTGACCTTGGACTTCTTCTTCTTCTTGGTGTTGTGTGGCATGTGAGTCTTGCATTGGCAATGGATCATTTTTCTCTTCTTATTCATCAATTTGAGGCGCCATGGAGGTGTTGATGTTGGAACTTGAGGCTCCCCCTTGATCATGGCTCTCCCCAACTTCGGGATTGATGTCTCCTATGGTCATGTTCTTCATAGCTTCTCGTAGAGGCTCATCATCTATATCATCATGACCAAAACTCTCCTCTTGGGAGCCATTAGTCTCATCAAACTCAACATCACAACTTTCTTCAACTAACCCAGAGGTTTGGTTGAATACTCGATATGCTTTTGAGTTTGACGCATAACCTAGAAAGATGCCAACATCACACCTTCTTTCAAACTTACCGAGCCTTTTCTTGCGGTAGATGTAGCACTTGCACCCGAAGACTCGGAAGTAGGAGATATTGGGCTTTCTCCCAATGAGGAGCTCATATGGGGTCTTTTGATGTAGTCGATGAAGGTAGACCCTATTTGCGGCATGGCACGCCGTGTTGATTGCTTCGGCCCAAAACTTTTCCGACGTGCCATAGTCATCAAGCATTGCTCTTGCAAGGGTGATGAGAGTCTTGTTCTTCCTTTCAACGACACCATTTTGTTGAGGGGTGTATGTGGCCGAAAACTCATGCTTCACGCCTTCATGATCACACCACTCCCCAATGTTGTAGTTCTTGAACTCGGTGCCGTTGTCACTCCGGACCTTGATGATAGGAAGTTGAAATTCCCTTTGCGCTCGTTTAGCGAAGGTCTTGAAGATTTCCGGAGTTTCACCCTTGTCACCTAGAAACAGTGTCCAAGCATACCGAGAGTAGTCATCAACAATGACAAGACAATAAAGGTTACCGCCAAGGCTTTGGTATGTGGACGGTCCGAAGAGGTCCATGTGAAGTAGTTCAAGTGGCTTGGAGGTTGACACCATTGTCTTCATCGGATGGTGTGAGGCAACTTGCTTCCCGGCTTGACATGCGCTACAAAGCTTGTTCTTTTCGAATGTGACATCCTTCACGCAGGTCACCATCCCAAGCTTGAATGACTTCTTGAGCTTGCTCATCCCAATGTGAGCAATGCGCCGATGCCATAGCCATCCCAAACTTGTCTTGGTGAAAAGACAAGTGGTCAAGCTAGCATCCTTGTTGGAGAAGTCCACCAAGTAGAGATGTCCATGCCGAAAACCTTTGAATATTAGTTCTTTGCTTGAATCACTAGTCACCACAACACCATTCTTGTCAAATGTGCATGTTAGTCCAAGATCACATAATTGTGCAATAGAAAGTAAATTAAAACTAAGAGACTTAACGTAAAGCACATTAGAGATAGACAAATCGTGAGAAATAGCAATTTTACCCAAACCAATCACCTTCCCCTTTGAGTTATCACCAAAGGTGACTTGTTCATGATTGCCGGGGTTTTCTATGGAGGTGAACATACCATCATTACCGGTCATATGTTGAGTGCACCCACTATCGAGTACCCAATGCTTTCCTCCGGCTTTGTAGTTCACCTACACACATGAAGTTAGTTTTTGAGTTTAGGAACCCAAGCCAACTTAGGTCCTTGTATGTGTGATACAAGTGTTTTTGGAACCCAAAGTTGCTTGGGGAGCTTCCCCTTCATGCCTTGATGTCTTTGCCGATGAACCTTGCATTCACTTTTCCACCTACTTTGCTCAATAGATAGTGATAATCATTGAACGTAGATTTATAGTTGGGAGGCAATTTGGGAGAAGGACGGTTGGGAAGAGGACACTCCCTCGTGTGATGTCCGGTGACCTCACAATGTTGGCAATAGGAACCAACTTCCTTGATGAAGCTTGTCCTAAGCTCCGGTGAGGGCACCTTTCCTTTGTTGGGCACCGGGAAGGATCCAAGTCCCCTCTTGTGGAAGCCTTTAGCTTGTTGGTAGAGGATTTCCTTGTGCTTGTCCTCCCCCTTAGAAAGTCTTGCCACACTAGTGCGAAGACTTTCAATTTCGTCCATTAGCTCCTTCTCCCTAGGGCTTGCTTTCAAAGACAAAGACTCATCCAAAATATTAGTGGCATGTGAATTAGATGATATTTTGCCATCAAGGGTTTCTTTCTTTGTGTTTTTCACTTTAAGTTCAATCACTTCATAAGCAAGGTTAAGCACTTCATGTTCTTGAACCAACTCATTGTGCTTTGCCAAGAGTGCTATGTTAGCTAAGTCAAGCTCATGATACTTAAGCTTGATTTGAGCATTCTCCTCCTCGATTTGCTTAACATTTGATTTGAGCGTGTCATGCTCTTTAAGTATGGTTACATACTTATCATGCAAATCGAGGTTGGCACTTTCAAGCTTAGCTCGAGCTAGCTCAAGAGCCTTAACCTTAGCCTTTTCCCTTTTTATAATGGCATGATATTCATTAATCATAGATGCTAATTCATCGGGTGAAAGCTCATCATCATCATCGCTAGAATCTTCACATACCTTTGAGTTACCTTTCGCCATTAGGCACATGGGAGGTGGATGAAGAGGTGAGTCATCCTTGTTGACGACGGCGAGGCCCGCCAAGTTTTCTTCATCTTCACTATCTTCGTCGCTTGACTCTTCATCCGTGATCCACTCATTGGCTTCACACATGAAGACCTTTTGAGGCCCTCTTCTCTTCTTTGGAAAGAGCTTGGTTTCCTTGCCTTTGTCAAATTTCTTCTTTCCAAAAGAACGCTTGGGCTTAACCTCCTCTTCATCATCACTTTCTTCTAGCTTGTAATGCTTCCCATTTTCCTTCCTTTTGTCCGGTCTTGGACAATCATATGATATGTGGCCTAGATCACCACAATTGTAGCACGTCTTGTTTTCATCTTTTCTTGGCAAGAAGGCTTTCTTTTTAGGATCAAAAGAGTATCCCTTCTTTGCAATCTTGGAGTTGAGGCGTGAGAATTTCCTCATCATCAAAGCAAGTTCATTATCATCATCTTCGCTTGTTTCTTGCTCTTCTTCACTTGAGCTAGGCTCAACCACTTTCTTCTTCTTGGAAGTTGTCTTCTTGGTTGAAGCCTTGAGAGCAATGGTTTTTGATGATGACTCCTCCATCATTCCAAGTACGCTCATCTCATGAGCATGGATTTCTCCAATGAGCTCCGAAACTTCCATGTTGTCTAGTGACTCCTTTTGGAGCATTGAATTGAAAATGTTGTACTTGGGCTTGGGTAGAAGCATGAGGATCTTGCGATTGATAAGTCCCTTGCCAAGAGAAGCAATGTCAAGTGCGTTAATTTCCTCAATGAGCACATTTAAACGAGAAAACATTTGGTTAACGTTCTCATGAGGAAACATCTTAAATTCATCATATTTTGATTTAAGCATGTGATATTTGAGTTCTTTAACCCGAGATGAGCCCTCATGTATTTCAATTAGACATGCCAAAATTTCACACGCTTTTTCTTTACTAGCAATCCTAGCAAAGACATCTTGACTAATGCATTCATATATGGCATTTCTAGCCTTAGCATCCCATTTTAGTTGGTCACCAACATAGTCAAGATTTCCAAACCCCGCATGGGTCGCTTCCCACACTTCGGGAGCAATTGCCTCAAGGTAAGCGCGCATGCGTGCTTTCCAATAAGCAAAATTTTTGCCCTCGAAGGTAGGAACCGAACCCCCATTCTTGGCCATTTTCGCTCTCTAGCGGTGAAGCTAGAATGATCCAATGAGCAACCTTGCTCTGATACCAATTGTAAGGATCGAAACGCCTAAGAGGGGGGGTGAATTGGGCTTTTTTTAAAATTTTAGAGCAATTTAAAACTTTAATGGTTGAAGCCCAATTCCCTATGCAAACTAACTACGCAAGCAAGAGAGTTAAGTGCGGAATAGTAAAAGCGTAATAGTAAGGGGTGAGGAGAAAAATGCAAACTCCCGCGGAGACTCGGAGACACGGCGATTTTTCCCGTGGTTCGGTAAGATCACAAAAATCTTCCTACGTCCACGTTGTGGCACCCACCAAAGGGTATAGCCACTCCCAAGTCACCAAGACGAGGGAATCCACTATCTTTCTCCGTTCGCCTTCTCCGGCAAGGTGGAGCTCAAGCCTTGTACAACGGTGATCTTCCGGGCTTCCACAAACACCTTGGTAAGCTCCGGAGTGATCTCTTCTTCCTCCAACGTTTACAAGGTGAGAGAAGTCACCAAGACACTCTCTCTCACTAGCCTAGAGATTCCAATCACCAAGAATGGACGCACACAAGCTTCTCTCTCGCTAGATATAACCTATAGTTGGAGTACAAGAGGTTTTGAAGTGTGGAAGTGGTAGCTCTTGGTCTTGAATGCTTGAGAATGTCTAGAGAGGCTCTGGTGATCAAGACTTGTCGAAATGGCCGGTTGGAGGGGTATTTATAGCCAGCCCACACGAGATAGCCGTTGGAAAAGTGGGCAGACTTTTTCAGTGAACATCGGATCCTCCGATGTACCCCTTTATATGAGCATCGGTCGAATTCCAAATTAGCTGATGTCACGTGTCAGATGTGACCGTTGGATATAACCGTTGGATCTTTTAATCGACCGATGTTACTTCAATTTATCATCGGATGATCCGGTGAGTTGATCTTCAGAATTGGGTCAGAAATATTGTCTCTGTTGAATTTGACCGATGTACACTTACTTCATCATCGGATGATCCGGTGAGTTGATCTTCAGAATTACTCAGAAATTATCCTTCTGTTGAAAGCAACCGATGTGCCACTTCCTTCACATCGGATGATCCGGTGTTTACTGGGCTCTGAGGTCTTCTTCTTCTGCCAACTCAAACTCGACCGGTGTAGTCATTTTGCAAGACATCGGATGATCCGGTGAATGAAACTTGTTTGCTTCGAGTTGTTTTGAGTTGATCTTTTAGAATCTTCTTGAGTGACCTCTTTGACACTTGTTTGAAATGATATTTCGATGAAGTGTAAGCTCCTTGTGTTGCCAATTTTGATAAAGTAGAGTCGTTGTATGAGTTCTTCATTTAGTTTTCATGAGTATCGAATAACCCCTTAGAATGGATCGTTGAGGGGTCTCCATTTGTATCCAATGAGCAGTAGATGGTGTGAATAGATAGTTCATTTAATGTTTGATGTGATGTACGTGAAACCTTGCATCCACAAACTCATTAGTAATAACGAACAGTTGTCATTAATCACCGAAACCATATCTCACGGGGGCCTAGATGCTTTCAATCTCCCCCTTTTTGGTGATTCATGACAACACAACGAGTAGAGTATGAAATTAAAACGCAATGCTTAAAAAGGAAACATAACAAGTACAAATTGCAGCACAAGCGACTCGAAGGCTCAAATAATAATTAATAAAGCGTAAGAGCACAGAGTAGCACCCGGAGTACAATAATAGCAAATAATAATAATCTCCAATAAAGTAGCAAAAGGGATAGACACTCCCCCTAGAACCAAGTACTCCCCCTAGAACTAAGCTAACCTCCCCCTGACTCTAACTCTTCTCCCCCTTTGGCATCAAGGCACCAAAAAGGAAAGTCGAGTGACTACGACTCAGGCGCGCTCCTGGCGATGGTGAAGCGGTCGGCGTCGACGGTGCTGTCGCTGGAGCTGCTGGAGGTGGAGGTCGCTGGTGCTGGAGCTGGAGCGGCTGGGGGATCCGCTGATACTGCTGGCGCCGGTGGAGGTACTGCCGGAAGAGGTGAGGACTGGAGCGACGTCGGTGGCAATACTGGAGCTGGTGCCAGTGGGGGTGCACCTGGAGCCTGACTGAGTCCCAAGTGCTGAGGTGGAAGAGCCACTCCAGTCTGCTGGTAGAGGTTGGTGACCAACCCCAGGATGCCCAACAGCATCTGCTGAGTCTGCTGCTGCTGGTCCAGAGTGCGTCGCGTCATCTGATCGACAAGGTTGGTGAACCTGTCGGTGTCCTCTCGCCTCTGACGGGCGATCTCCAGCTGCATCTCCTGCTGCTGCCTCTGAAGCTGCTCCTGTCGAGCTGCTTGCAGCTCCTGCTGCTGAGCCATCCGCTGAAGTAAGGTGGTGAGCTCTGACGGCTGAGTCACCTGAGCCTCTGACACTGGAGGAGGTGTTGGTGGTGGAGCAGCTAAGCCTCCTGCCTCTGCGTCGTGCTGCCTCGGTGAGGGAGGAGCAGGAGGGAAGTACTCCTCGACACTGTCACTAGTGTCGCTATCCGACCATACGTGTTGTAGGTCTCCTCCCTGAGCCTCTGTCTGTGCCAGCTCTGCGTCCTCCTGAGTCAGCTCTGCCCAGTCCTCCTCTGATAGTCTGGCTCGAACCTCACGCTCGACGGGGCGTCCAAGGCGGCGGTCTCCCGGAGTGGGGACTCGGTAGTGGCTGAACCGGGTCACGTGCATCTCCGTCAGCTGAGAGACTCCTGGAGTGTCCTCTGGAACCAGCTGGTGAAGAAGGTGACAGATCCAGTGACCAAAGACCAGCTGTCGTAGCATCCCAACTCCGTCGGTGATCACATCCTCCATCTCGCAGATCAGAATGTCTACTATGTCGAACTCCATCCCGTTCATCACATAGAACAGGATGGTCTGCTGAAGGCTCGTGAAACCCTCCAAGTAGCCGGACCTCGGTAGCAGGGTACGCCTGAGGACGTGGTGAACTGTCCGAGCTGCTGGGGTGAGAAGCGCTGGCGCCCTCGGCTGGTCAGGTGTGAACGGCTGTGTGAACAGACCTCTGATCTCCTCGAGGGGCGGTGCCACTCCTCCAGTCAGTGGCCTCCTCGGCGGATCTGCATCTCCGTAGACTATCTGGTGCAGGCACGTAGTGGAGAGCTCCACACCAAGCAGTCTGCCCATCAGGTCTCGAGATACGTCGTGGATTCGCCCCATGAACATGAAGTGAATCGAGCGACGACCCTGAGAGACGTAGAGTGTCGCGTAGAACACCCTAACCCACTCCTCGACGTAAGCACTCCTCGGGTGTGAGAGCAAGTCCACCAGTCCTCTGTATCTCTCAAAAAGGGGCCTGATCCCGTGTCCTGCTGCCACTGCAAGCTGATCCCAGTCAATGCTGTTATGATGGAATAGCTTGTGACCCCGACGCCTGTAAGTCTCGTACAGTGACGCCTGTGTCAGGGTCCAGAACCGGGAGTCAACTCGAGCATCCCTAGGCCGCGGGAACCACTCCTCAATCAGCGCTGACCATCTGAGCTTCTTTAGTTGCCTTGCCTTCATCTTCCTTTTAAAAAGGTAAACTCACCCCACTACAGGGTCTATTATATTATTTTAAGATTTTCCAGGGGCCTAACTATGCATAACAGAGGGATTTTGCTAATTTTTATTAAGTCCAGGGGCTAAAACTGATTTTTAATTGAATTTACATGAATTTCTGAAGTTCTAGGGGCTAGATCTGAAGTTTCTGGGGCTAGCTCGTATTTTCCGAGAACCCCAGGGGGTAGCGCGTAAGAATCCCGGCCTTTATAACGCGGAGCTGACGTGGACCGTCCGATTTAAAATAGACGGCTGAGATTATAACGTCGAACCGGTATGCGGGGATTTAAATTCTACCGTGCGATTTAAAATAGACGGCGCACAAGCGGCCACGTCGATCTGATCGGGCAGCGGCGCGCGGCGGCGGGAGGTGGCGATCTCGTCGGAAATCTTCGGATCTTTGTCAATTCTTCCTAAAACTGGGATTTCATGGCATAGATCGGTAGAGGGGAGGTCGGGGAGCTCACCTCAGGGTTTTTCTTGAGCTCGGAGGTCCTGAAAAGCGGTCGGCGACGAGGTCTGAGGTGAATTCACGGCGATGCTCGTCGGCGCTGTGTTTGAAACGCAAACCACCGAGTTTTCTGCACCTGCGTGATTCCCCGGAGGCGGTGGATCAAGATCAGCGCGTTAGATCAGAAATCCCGAGTAAAGATCGAGCGAAATTGGCCGGAGAAACTCGGTCGCCGGAAGGAAAAACGGCTGATTGTGGGTGAAAATCGGGACGATGCCGGTGTTTATATAGCCGGGGGAGGGCGGCGTTCGGTTGTGATCGAGTTTGCGTCGTCCAGAACCGAAATTCGGCTGGGAAACGCGAGTATCCAGGGTGGTTTTGATTCGGGGGAGAGAGAGGAGTCCGGGTCGGCCGAGCGCGCGCGCGAGGAGGAAGAAGATGGCGGGCCCCGCGTGTCAGTGAGAAATAGGGGGGGCGCGCGGCTGCGGGCTGGCGCGGGGGTGAGTGGGCCGGCTGGTGGGTTTCGGCCCACTGGCCGGGGAGTTTTTTTTTCTTTTTCTTTTTCTTTTTGTTTTCTATTTTGAGTTTAATTTAAATTCCAATTTGAATTTGAATTTCTGTACCACAGGCAATACGTCCAAAAAATTTTAAATTCCCCTCTTAACAAGTTTGGGGTGTTACATAGTCCCACTATGAAATCCATACCGATTTCCTCCCATTTCCATTAAGGCACTTTGAGTGGTTGCAATAATCCTGCGGGTTGTTGATGTTCTACTTTCACCAACTGACATGTGTCACATAAGGCAACATGCTCCGCGACATCTCGCTTCATGCCATACCACCAATACCTGCTCTTGAGGTCATGGTACATCTTCGTACTCCCCGGATGAATGGAATAGTCTGAATCATGAGCCTCCCTCAAAATCAATTCACGGATCTCCTTTACTTCAGGCACACAGATTCTTTTCCCGTGCCACACCGTACCTTGTTCATCCTCTCTGAACCCAAGGGCTTTATTTTCCTTGATGAGTTCTCTAATCTCTTGTATCTTCTCGTCATTCTTTTGACCATTGCGGATGTCTTTCTCTAAGGTGGAATCCACTTCCATGGCGATGGCTTCACCACTATTCACCAGACATAGATTGAGTTTTATAACCTCTTCCTTCAATTCTATAGGCATATCCTTCAAGCTTAACCTATTGACCTGAGCAGCAATATAAACCAACAAAATATGCAAGGTTGAGTACCAATGGTACTCAGCAAGTGTGGGAAAATTATATCATGCATGGCCAGAACAAGGAGAGGTTGAACTCATGGTTAAAGCACTACGCAATTAATACCTATCACCTTAGCTTATTAAGCACCTACATTACTACACAGGTGAAATGATCCCAATCTCCCATCCCTTCATCATAACCAAATAACCATAACATCATTTCCAATGTTAAGCTCCCCGCTTAACATCCACAACTTCCAAAACCATCAATCCTCTAATCATGAATAAGTCCAAGTCGCTCTTGACCGTGAGCACGGCTTTCATGACAGTTTTGACTCTGCAGAGTTTGCACCACTGTACCCACATGTAGTGATTTCATCCCCCGTTGACGGGTGGACTAGAAGAACCTCCATTATGCCAGTGGCTACGAACCACATTCACACTTCCCAGGTGTGTAGCCAGGAGATCACTACGAAGCCTTTACAAAGGGATTCCTGACGAGCGTGGGCCCACTGAGGTTTCACCCCTAACAGCATACAAGAGGCTCCAACCCTGCTGCAGTGGCCCCCTCTTGAGCCTTGCGGTTCATATGGTAGTCCAGCTGACACCTACTCCCCGCACCATCCAACACACCCATACTACGCCGGGGATACACCTAATTAATTGGCCAAGCTGCCCCATCTCAGCATGTGGTTGGCACTGTAAAGCCAGGTTACATGCTCCATGAACCGGTCCTTAGGATCCAGGCAAGTACTAAACACAAACCCGAGTCTCGTGCACCCAGCACACAACCAAAACATCCAACTTGCCTTGATCCCTACCTCTACATAACTCACAATATCTCATTCAAGAGTATGGTAAAATAAACTGATGATCTCATATCCCAAATATTCCATTCTAAGCATGGCTAAGCATATGCATAATAATAAATGACATGATAAAATTAATCCCAACCCAAGCTACAAGGAAACAAGGTGATGCAATTCTAGGGAAACTTCCTAGCATGGGTTTCATATTTAACTTGACAATGCAAATAATTCTAACTACACATCCTAGTATAGGATCAAAGTGGTCAAGGACACTTGCCTCCTTCCTGCTGCTCTTGAAATGGGTAGTCCTGATCTTGGAAAGGAAAAACCTGCTCTGGAGCAGGTTCTACATCATACCATCACACATAGCAAAAGAAAAACAACAATCCATAAGACATAGTTCACACTTCCACTTCATACAAACCACACATTCACATTTATGAAAGTCATTCACAATTATATGTGTTGTGGTTACTCTATGTGTGTTGATTTGTGGCTTACATGCACTTTTAATCATGTGTATATGAATCTTACTTCTGTATTCACATTTATGCTTGCATACTTTATACATGAGTCTCCAATTTAAGTAATTTTCCTTATATTCAATTACTACACCTTTTTGCTACCAAGTATGCATGAAAGGTATTTTCCTTCCCCATATGTGTCTACAGAATTTCTACCAACCCTAAACTGAATTCTTTGGATTTTAGAAACTCAATTTATCATTTACTAGTTGCTATATTTTCAGATTTAATTCCTATGCCTAAATGTGAACTTTATTATGAAAATAACAAGACACATCATATAAACAGAATAGGTTCTGATCTAAAATATTTACTAATATATTTTAGACCTTTTCCTCTGATGTAAACTATTTTACAATTATTTTCCCTATTTTCCAGAACTATTCTTTACTTAAAAAAATGTGTCCCTAAATGTGAATAATAAATTAAACAGATTCATTTCAGCCCAAAATATATTTTTATCTCACTCCAAAGTTTTCTAAATACTGAGAAAGTTTTTAATTTAATTTTGACAATATGTTTGTCCCACTTTTTAAATTTTAAACACTAGCCACATATTCAATTTCCCAAATTAAATATTAAACAGGGCTAAAAAGGTAAACTCACCCCACTACAGGGTCTATACTATTATTTTTAAGAATTCTCAGGGGTCTAGCTACTCATAACAGAGGAGTTTTTCCTAATTTTTATTAAGTCCAGGGGCTAAAACTGATATTTAAATGAATTTACATGATTTTCTGAAGTTCCAGGGGCTAGATCAGAAGTTTCCAGGGCTAGCTCTTATTTTCCGAGAACCCCAGGGGGTAGCACGTAAGATTTCCAGTCTTTATAACGCAGGGCTGACGTGGACCGTCCGATTTTAAACCGACGGCTGAGATTATAACATCGAACCGGTACGCGGGGATTTAAACCCTACCGTGCGATTTAAAATAAACGGCGCACAAGCGGCCACGTCGCTCTGATTGAGCGCGGGCGGCGCTGCCGGCGGCGCACGGCGGCGGGAAGCGGCGATCTCGCCGGAGACTTTCGGATCTTCGAGAATTCTTCCTAGAACTGTGATCTTATGGCATAGATCGGTAGAGGGGAGGTCGGGGATCTCACCTCGGGGGTTTTCTTGAGCTCGGAGGTCCTGGAAGGCGGTCGGCGACGAGGTCCGAGGTGAATTCATGGCGAGGCTCGTCGGCGCTGTGTTTACACTGCAAGTCACCGAGTTTTCTGCACCTGCAAGGTTCCCCGGAGGCGGTGGATCAAGACCAGCGAGTTAGATCGGAATTTCCGAGCTTAGATCGGCTAGAATTCGCCGGAGAAGGCTCGGGTTCTCACCGGAGGAAAAACAGCAGATCGCGTGGGAAAAACAGAACGAGGCCGGGGTTCTTATAGACGGGGGAGGGCGGCGGGGTGGTTTAGATCGAGTTCTCGTTGCCCCCGAGTGAAATTCGGCTGAGATTCGCAGAAATCCGGATCGGTTTGGATTCGGGGTGAGAGAGTCCGGCGCTGGCGCGAGGTAGACGAAGAACTGGCGGGCCCCGGCTGTCAGTGGGAGGAAAGGGGCGCGCACGGCTGCGGGCTGGCGCGGATTCTGGTTGGGCCGGCTGGTGGGTTGCGGCCCACTGGCCGGTTTTTTTCTGTTTTCTTTTTCTATTTCTTTTCTGATTTGAGTTTAATTTGAATTCCAGTTTGAATTTGAATTTTTGCACAACATGCAACACGTCCAAAAATTTTTAAATTCCCCTCTTAACATGATTTAGGGTCTTAACAAGATTTTTGGGGTGTTACAGCTCTACCCCCCTAAAAGAAATCTCGTCCTCGAGATTGGTGGTTCTAAGAAAACAATTCCGGAAATTGTGCCTTTAGCTCATCTTCCCGCTCCCAGGTGGCTTCCTCTTCTGAGTGATGATTCCACTGCACCTTGCACATCCGGATTCTTTTATTTCTGGTGAGGCGTTCCATTGTCTCCAAAATCTTGTATGGTTGCTCGGCATAAGACAAATCCTCAGCTACGTTCACTTCATTCATGGGTAACACCTCTTCAGGCGTCCTCAGGCATTTCTTGAGTTGTGACACATGGAATACATCGTGCACATCCGATAGACGAGCCGGGAACTATAGTTGATACGCCACTTCGCCTTTCCTTTCTAGAACTTGAAAGGGTCCGATGTATCGAGGTGACAACTTCCCTTTCACCTTGAACCGACGAAGTCCTCTGATAGGGGACACCTTGAGATAGACATAGTCTCCCACGTTGAAAACGAGCTCTCTTCTTTGTACATCGGCATAGCTCTTTTGGCGTGTCTGTGCTATCCTCAAATTGTTGCGAATTTCCCTCACCTTCGCCTCGGCTTCTTGTAGTACTTCTGGACCAAACACTTTACTTTCCCCCGTTTGGTTCCAAAATAGGGGAGTCCTGCACTTCCTCCCGTACAAGGCTTCAAACGGTGACATCTTCATACTAGCTTGATAGCTGTTGTTATAGGAAAACCCCGCATACGGTAAGTTTTTATCCCAACTCCGATTGTTTTTGAGTGCACATGCCCTCAGCATATCTTCAAGAATTTGATTGGTTCTTTCCGTCTGCCCATCAGTTTGGGGATGATAGGCAGAACTAAAGTTCAGATGGGTTCCCATGGTTTCGTGCAACTTCTGCCAGAACCTTGAGGTGAACTGTGTCCCTCGATCCGACACAATCTTCTTTGGCACTCCATGGTAACACACGATCCTTGACATGTACAACTCTGCCAATTTGGATCCGCTGTAGCTTTCTTTCACGGGGATGAAATGAGCTACCTTGGTTAGCCTGTCAATGATGACCCATATCGAATCATATCCTGATTGGGTCCTAGGCAATCCCACGATGAAATCCATGCTGATTTCTTCCCATTTCCATTCAGGCACTTTGAGTGGTTGCAATAATCCCGTGGGTCGTTGATGTTCTGCTTTCACCAACTGACATGTGTCACATAGGGCAACATGTTCCGCGACATCACGCTTCATGCCATACCACCAATACCTGCTCTTGAGGTCCTGGTACATCTTCGTACTCCCAGGATGAATGGAATAGTCAGAATCATGAGCCTCCTTCAAAATCAATTCACGGATCTCCTTTACTTCTGGCACACAGATTCTTTTCCCATGCCACACCGTTCCTTGTTCATCCTCTCTAAAACCCGGAGCTTTATTTTCCTTGATGAGTTGTCTGATCTCTTGTATCTTCTCATCATTCTTTTGACCCTCACGTATGTCTCGCTCTAGTGTGGAGTCCACTTCCATGGCGATGGCTTCACCACTATTTACTAGACATAGATTGAGCCTTATAACCTCGTCCTTCAATTCTGCAGGCATGTCCTTCAAGCTCAACTTATTGACCTGCACTTTCCGACTCAAAGCATCGGCCACGACGTTTGCTTTCCCGGGATGATAGTTGATGCCCACATCAAAGTCATTGATTAGCTCTAACCATCTCCTTTGTCTGAGGTTGAGATCTGGCTGTGTGAATATGTACTTCAAACTCTTATGATCCGTATATATCTCGGTCCTCTTCCCCATCAAATAGTGCCGCCAAATTTTCAACGCGTGTACCACTGCGACTAGTTCTAAGTCATGTGTAGGATAGTTTTTCTCGTGCTTCCGAAGCTGCCGGGATGCATATGCCACGACATGCCCTTCTTGCATGAGAACACATCCCAACCCGTTTCCAGAGGCATCGCAGTACACTGTGAACTTCTTCTGCGTATCTGGCATAACCAACACTGGGGCTGTTGTCAATCTTTGCTTTAGCTCCTGAAAACTCGTCTCGCACTGTGGCGTCCATGTGAATGTGATTCCCTTCTCCAATAGTTTGGTGAGAGGTCTCGAGATATTGGAGAATCCCTCAATAAACCGTCGATAGTATCCAGCCAATCCTAAGAAGCTTCGAACTTCCCCGACATTTTCAGGGGTCTTCCACTTCTGTATATCCTCGATTTTGGCGGGATCTACGGAGATTCCTCCCTCCGAGATTATATGTCCTAAGAAGGGAACTCTCTTCAGCCAAAACTCACACTTGCTCAACTTGGCATATAGTTGGTGTTCCCTCAGCCTCTACAACACCAACCTTAGATGTTTCTCATGTTCTTCTTCATCTTTGGAGAAGACGAGAATGTCATCTATGAAAACCACCATAAATTTGTCCAGATATTCCATGAATACCTTGTTCATGAGATACATAAAGTATGCCGGGGCATTAGTTAGCCCGAAAGGCATGACAGTGTATTCATACAGTTCGTACCGAGATACGAAAGCTGTCTTGGGAATATCAGATTGCCTTATCTTGAGTTGGTAGTATCCCGTCCTGAGACCAATTTTCAAGAACACACAAGCTCCCCTCAACTGATCAAACAAGTCTTCAATGCGGGGTAATGGGTACTTGTTCTTGATGGTTACCTCATCCAAGGCACGGTAATCCATGCATAACCTTTGGGTTCCGTCCTTCTTGGGCACAAATATCAGCGGAGCTCCCCATGGTGAGGAACTATGGCGAATATACCCCTTCTCCGTCAATTCTCTCAAATGATCCTTGAGTTCTTCTAGCTGCTTGGAGTCCATCCGATAAGGTCTTTTGTAAATCGGGGCTGTTCCAGGTACTAGCTCAATTGTGAATTCCACTTCACGATCGGGAGGCATACCTGGCAACTCCTCTGGAAAAACATCTGGATATTCCCTGATGGTCCTGATTTCCTCAACTTTCACCTCAAGTTGATTTAATTTAATGTCCCTCCTAGGCTCATGTATTGTTATGAACTTTACTCTTGTGCCATTAGGGTGAGTTAGTTCCACCGTTCTGGTCGAACAATGGATGATTCCTTTATGTTTTGTCAACCAATCCATACCCAAGATAATATCTATCCCTTGTGAATCTATCACTATGAGGTTAGCAGTAAATACCACCCCATTAATATCTAGGTTCACTTTGGGACACACTTGTCTTGTCCTTATTTCTCCACCTGGAGAGTTTACGGCTAGCATATGGTTCATTTGTATTGTTGCTAGGTCATGCTTCTTAACAAACCCTTGAGCAATAAACGAGTGGGTAGCACCAGAATCAAACAGCAGGGTTGCAAGGTGTAAATTGGCATGAAACTTACCAACTACCACGTCCGGTGCCTCTTGCCCTTCCTCCATAGTGACGTGGTTCACCCGTCCTTGCATCACATTCTGCTGTTGTGGCTGTGCGGGCTTCTTCTTTGGGCATTTATGAGCGTAGTGCCCCACTTCACCACAGCTAAAACATTGCACCCCAACCTTAGGTGCCTGGCCCTTGTTGTCTTGGGTTTGGTTTGGGGGTCCTTGTACTGCTGGTCGAGGTGGATATGCGGGGCGAGGCTGCTGTACAAACTGACGTTGTGGCTGTGCTGGTGCTGCGGGCGGCCTGTAGTTCGGGTTGTACCCTTCTTGGTGCTGAGTAGGGTACCGCAGCACGGTTCGTCTGCCCTGTAGGTTGTTGCATCAGACGTGGGCGGGTGTTGCCCCCTGAGGCTTGATGTGACCACCCGGCCTTCCTCTTATTCTCATTTTCCAAGGCCTTTAGCTTCCTTTCTACCACAAATGCTCTGTCCACCATCTTTTGGAAGCTTTCATACTCATTTGAGGACATTGCACACTGCATTTCTGCGGTAAGTCCCTCCACGAAACAATCTTGTTTCTGCTCATCAGTCTCTATGTCCCGTGGGGCATAACGGGATAGTTGAGTAAATTTAGTGAGGTATTCCCTCACCGTCATGTTCCCCTGCTGCAGTCCCAAAAACTCCTTCCTCTTGTTTTTGAGTTCACCTCTTGGGATGTAATGGTTGCGGAAGCTACGTTTGAACTCTTCCCAAGTGATGTTCTCAGGGTCATGATGGGCAGCCAGGTAGGCGGTCCACCAATCAGCAGCAGGTCCATGCAATTGATGAGAGGCAAACAGCACCCTCTCATACCCTTGGCACTGGATGATCCTCATCTTGCTTTCAATTGTCTTTAGCCAATCATCTGCCTCCAGAGGTTCAGCAGCACTTGCAAACTTTGGAGGTTGAGTTCCTAGAAACTCACTCAACCTTGGTTGGCGTGGTGCAGCTTGTGGAGGTGGAACTTGATGCAAGTTGGCCACCACTTGAGTCAAGTTCTAGATGAGCTGATTTTGATTCTCCAGCATTTGGTGGAGGGGATCAACTCCTTCACGGCGACCACCCCGGTCCTGGCCTCCAGAAAGATGAGGGTTGCATGCCTCATCGTTGTTGTTGGCGGGGTTGGCAGCACGTCCTTTTCCTCTTCCGGCCATCTGGCAGAATCAACCAATGTTAATTTTGAAAGCATTTAGTATCATCTTACTACTTTCACTTGTTTGTACTTTGAAGTGTTGAGGCTTTGTTATATTTTTTTCTGAGGGTTCATTTCTCACACAAAAATAAATATTATTTCATGTGGGTTCATACACCAAAGCAAAACAATCTAAAGACGAGGCTGTGGACAATTGCTCATGGCTTCCACAACTCACGTCACACACCAAGCATTAACACACCAGTAACTAACGTAACGACTCGACTACTCGACATCCTTCTAATTTAAGGGAAAGGCTCTACGCTACTCGTTTTCTTGAGCTGGCTCCTCGGGATCTTCCTCATCATTTCGGCTGCCTTCTGACTCTGCTTTGGGTGGGGAGGCTGCTGGTGAAGAAGTGCGACGACGCCTGATCGCTCGGCGATCTGGGGAGTCAGGAGTCCATGTATCATTCACGGTGACACACAGTTCATTCCCATCTCCTCTTTCTCTCGCCCTCAAGCAGGCTCGCAGCAACGCCTCCGTTTCCTTCAGGGTGTCCCGGACATCTTGAAGCTCTTGTTGACACTCCTGCAGTCGAGTGCTGAGCATAGCAGCATCCTCCAAGCACAAGGCCATGTGCTCATGGGAAGTCCCTTGCTGCACCGGCGGGTACTTGTACTCCGTGGTACCACTCTCACGCTGGAGGACATACATGTACTCAGTCCTGTCCAGGTGGCGACGATAGATGTGACTCTGGCAGGTGATGGCCTCCCAGGTGACATCCTTCTCCGCATCGACCTGTGTCGCTCTACAAGCTGGAGAGCGGTGGATCTTCAGCAGCCGATTTTCGTGTATAATCCTCATCTCTGAACTCCATTCTTCCCTCTTCTCACGGATGGTCCTGGTGGAGTTATAGTGGATGATCAGCTTGCCTGTATTGCCGGCGGCTTCGAGCATATGCCGAAGACGGCGCAACAAGCCTCCTACTGCCAACCCGTAGGAAAGGTACGTCACCGGACGGCTCTCCTCTCTCTCGGCAAGGGAAACTACGGGAACTCTCCCTCCTGTGGACTTGCGAGCGGTGCGAATCATGCGAATCATCTAAAACAAAAAGCATTTAAACTTAGGTTAGATAAACTTTTAAACAAAAATCCTATTTTGAATGAAAATTGGGGTAAGATGAAGAAAGTGACTCCTTAAATAACACTTTTCAACCCACACCTTGTAAAATAGTTTTTAAGAAAATAGGGCCCTTAAATACGTCCATTTCTACCTAGGTCCACGTTCCTACGGGCAACCTTGGCTCCGATACCACTTTCTGTCACACCCGGTTATTCCGAAGAACAACCAAGTGAATATCACATGTATGCCAGGATCATTTTCTCATACATGTGATGACAAATAGTGAAGCATCATTTATTACAAGCCAGGTGTCGAATATAAATAAGTCTTACATAGCAAATGTCTCGTTGGACAATAAAAAGTTCATCACGAGTAAATAAACTAGCAGCGAAATAATTATTCTCGTGGGCTCCGTCACAGGCGTTGCCCGGGGGTCTCCATGAACCTAGAAACCTTCTTCGGGTCCAAAGTCTTGGTCATTATACACCACCTCATTATCTTGACCTGAGCAGCAATATAAACCAACAAAATATGCAAGGTTGAGTACCAATGGTACTCAGCAAGTGTGGGAAAATTATATCATGCATGGCCAGAACAAGGAGAGGTTGAACTCATGGTTAAAGCACTACGCAGCTAATACCTATCACCTTAGCTTATTAAGCACCTACATTACTACACAGGTGAAATGATCCCAATCTCCCATCCCTTCATCATAACCAAATAACCATAACATCATTTCCAATGTTAAGCTCCCCGCTTAACATCCACAACTTCCAAAACCATCAATCCTCTAATCATGAATAAGTCCAAGCCGCTCTTGACCGTGAGCGCGGCTGTCATGACAGTTTTGACTCTGCAGAGTTTGCACCACTGTACCCACATGTAGTGATTTCATCCCCTGTTGCCGGGTGGACTAGAAGAACCTCCATTATGCCAGTGGCTACGAACCACATTCACACTTCCCAGGTGTGTAGCCACGAGATCACTACGAAGCCTTTACAAAGGGATTCCCGACGAGCGTGGGCCCACTGAGGTTTCACCCCTAATAGCATACAAGAGGCTGCAACCCCACTGCAGTGGCCCCCTCTTGAGCCTTGCGGTTCATATGGTAGTCCAGCTGACACCTACTCCCCGCACCATCCAACACACCCATACTACGCCGGGGATACACCTAATTAATTGGCCAAGCTGCCCCATCTCAGCATGTGGTTGGCACTGTAAAGCCAGGTTACATGCTCCATGAACCGGTCCTTAGGATCCAGGCAAGTACTAAACACAAACCCGAGTCTCGTGCACCCAGCACACAACCAAAACATCCAACTTGCCTTGATCCCTACCTCTACATAACTCACAATATCTCATTCAAGAGTATGGTAAAATAAACTGATGATCTCATATCCCAAATATCCCATTCTAAGCATGGCTAAGCATATGCATAATATAAATGACATGATAAAATAAATCCCAACCCAAGCTACAAGGAAACAAGGTGATGCAATTCTAGGCAAACTTCCTAGCATGGGTTTCATATTTAACTTGACAATGCAAATAATTCTAACTACACATCCTAGTATAGGATCAAAGTGGTCAAGGACACTTGCCTCCTTCCTGCTGCTCTTGAAATGGGTAGTCCTGATCTTGGAAAGGAAAAACTTGCTCTGGAGCAGGTTCTACATCATACCATCACACATAGCAAAAGAAAAACAACAATCCATAAGACATAGTTCACACTTCCACTTCATACAAACCACACATTCACATTTATGAAAGTCATTCACAATTATATGTGTTGTGGTTACTCTATGTGTGTTGATTTGTGGCTTACATGCACTTTTAACCATGTGTATATGATTCTTACTTTTGTATTCACATTTATGCTTGCATACTTTATACATGAGTTTCCAATTTAAGTAATTTTCCTTATATTCAATTACTACACCTTTTTGCTACCAAGTATGCATGAAAGGTATTTTCCTTCCCCATATGTGTCTACAGAATTTCTACCAACCCTAAACTGAATTCTTTGGATTTTAGAAACTCCATTTATCATTTACTAGTTGCTATATTTTCAGATTTAATTCCTATGCCTAAATGTGAACATTATTATGAAAATAACAAGACACATCATCTAAACAGAATAGGTTCTGATCTAAAATATTTACTAATATATTTTAGACCTTTTCCTCTGATGTAAACTATTTTACAATTATTTTCCCTATTTTCCAGAACTATTCTTTACTCAAAAAAATGTGTCCCTAAATGTGAATAATAAATTAAACAGATTCATTTCAGCCCAAAATATATTTTTATCTCACTCCAAAGTTTTCTAAATACTGAGAAAGTTTTTAATTTAATTTTGACAATATGTTTGTCCCACTTTTTAAATTTTAAACACTAGCCACATATTCAATTTCCCAAATTAAATATTAAACAGGGCTAAAAAGGTAAACTCACCCCACTACAGGGTCTATACTATTATTTTAAGAATTCTCAGGGGTCTAGCTACTCATAACAGAGGAGTTTTTCCTAATTTTTATTAAGTCCAGGGGCTAAAACTGATTTTTAAATGAATTTACATGATTTTCTGAAGTTCCAGGGGCTAGATCAGAAGTTTCCGGGGCTAGCTCTTATTTCCCGAGAACCCCAGGGGGTAGCACGTAAGATTTCCAGTCTTTATAACGCGGGGCTCACGTGGACCGTCCGATTTTAAACCGACGGCTGAGATTATAACGTCGAACCGGTACGCGGGGATTAAACCCTACCGTGCGACTTAAAATAAATGGCGCACAAGCGGCCACGTCGCTCTGATCGAGCGCGGGCGGCGCTGCCGGCGGCGCACGGCGGCGGGAAGCGGCGATCTCGCCGGAGACTTTCGGATCTTCGAGAATTCTTCCTAGAACTGTGATCTTATGGCATAGATCGGTAGAGGGGAGGTCGGGGATCTCACCTCGGGGGTTTTCTTGAGCTCGGAGGTCCTGGAAGGCGGTCGGCGACGAGGTCCGAGGTGAATTCACGGCAAGGCTCGTCGGCGCTGTGTTTACACCGCAAGTCACCGAGTTTTCTGCACCTGCAAGGTTCCCCGGAGGCGGTGGATCAAGACCAGCGAGTTAGATCGGAATTTCCGAGCTTAGATCGGCTAGAATTCGCCGGAGAAGGCTCAGGTTCTCACCGGAGGAAAAACAGCAGATCGCGTGGGAAAAACAGAACGAGGGCGGGGTTTTTATAGACGGGGGAGGGCGGCGGGGTGGTTTAGATCGAGTTCGCATCGCCCCCGAGCGAAATTCGGCTGAGATTCGCAGAAATCCGGATCGGTTTGGATTCGGGGTGAGAGAGTCCGGCGCTGGCGCGAGGTAGACGAAGAACTGGCGGGCCCCGCCTGTCAGTGGGAGGAAAGGGGCGCGCGCGGCTGCAGGCTGGCGCGGGTTCTGGTTGGGCCGGCTGGTGGGTTGCAGCCCACTGGCCGGTTTTTTTCTGTTTTCTTTTTTTCTTTTTCTATTTCTTTTCTGATTTGAGTTTAATTTGAATTCCAGTTTGAATTTGAATTTTTGCACAACATGCAACACGTCCAAAAATTTTTAAATTCCCCTCTTAACATGATTTAGGGTCTTAACAAGATTTTTGGGGTGTTACATCCGCGTTGTTGGCAAGGTCAATCCCGAAGGTAACCCTTTCGCCAGACTCACACCAATTCAATGGTGTGCGGCGCTTCCTCCTGTATAGCGCCTCGTAGGGCGCCATCCTGATGCTGGCTTGGTACCCATTGTTGTACGAGAACTCGGCTAACGACAAGTGGTCATCCCGATTCTTGCTGTGGTTGATAGCGCAAGCTCGTAGCATGTCTTCTAAGATCTGATTTACCCGCTCGGTTTGCCCATCCGTCTGCGGGTGGTACGCTGAACTACGGATCAGCTTTGTCCCCAATGCAGCGTGCAGCTGCTCCCAAAAACGGGACACAAATAAAGTGCCCCGATCCGATATGATGGTACGGGGTACGCCGTACAAGCATAGGATCCGTGAGATGTACAGTTCAGCGTACTTCTTGGCGTTGTAGTTGGTGTTGACCGGGATGAAATGGGCAACTTTGGTGAGCCGGTCGACGATCACCCACACAGAATCATGCTTCTGAAAAGTGGTGGGTAAACCGACGATGAAGTCCATGCTCACATCCTCCCACTTCCAGGCAGGAACGCCCAGTGGTTGCAGCAGTCCCGGTTTCCGCATATGGTCTGCCTTCACCCTTCGACATGTATCACACTCGGACACGTATTTCGCGATCTCCCGCTTCATCAGTGTCCACCAAAACTTGCTCCTGAGTTCTTGATACATTTTGTTGCTGCCTGGGTGAATAGAAAACTTTGACAAGTGAGGCTTATCAAAGATTTTCTTCCGTAATTCCGGGTTACGGGGTACGACGATCCGGTCCTTGAACCATAGGACGCCGTCTCTGTCCTTCCGGAAACATTTTAACTCCCCACTGTCTACACGTCTCCGCAAATGCGACATGCCCTTGTCATGTTTCTGAGCTGCTGCTATCTCTTCACGGATGGTGGGGATCAAAGCTAGGTTGTAGAGAGCTCCGTGTGGAATCACATGCAGTGGTGGTTCGCTCTCTTCCAATGGTGTGATGGTCAGATTGTTGACGTGTGACTTGCGGCTCAGCGCATCTGCCACTACGTTTGCCTTGCCCTTCCTCAATAGCGTCGTCCCGCTCTTGAGTAAGGTCCTCATTCTGCTTGGTTAGAGTCTGCACCAGCTCTTGCAATGCCGAGATGTCCACACGGCTTTTCTTCTTCGCCTTCTTCAGACGATGCAACTGATTATGCTTTTCATTCAGTCGCTTGATCGTCGGAAGGAGCACATTGCGGAGTGCGCTGTGAGCACTCTCGAAATGGTCTCCACGGCTTGTGCTCTCCTTGAGCCTTGTGGCAAGATGCTCCGTATGAACAGCTTGGCTGTCCATCACGGCGTTTCCCGTCCTCATTTGGAGGCTGAGGTTTTCCTCCGCGGGGCGGTACTTTGGGCAACCCGGACCAGTTGCCTCTCGGTACCTCCCTTCTCACACATGATGAGCCCGTCCCTCCACCGGAACGAGCGCGTATGGAGTGCCCTCCATAGCCTGCACGTGTAGTTGGCAGAAACGTGACATGGTGTCACGGGCTGCCACTTGCCACATTCCCTCGGGTTGTCTACCTCTCACCGTAACGGTGAACGTCGCCCACCCTGGTGGCGTAGGACCAGCAGGAACTTCGACATGGATCGTCCACGTCTTGTTCCCCTCTTTGCCTTCTTCCTTGGCGATGTACTGCGGCATCTGGTTGTATCCGAAATATTGAAGCATCTGCCTCAATGCCTCCGGATAGCCGCTGTGGTGAGAACAGTGGGATTCCACCCACCCGTTCTCGAACTGCTTATCTGCTGTCATCTGTAAAAATATATTTGAGAAATGTCAAATATTTATTTACAAAGTAAACCATTGAATTATAACATAAGACATGTCATTGAACCCATAAAACTTGGAAACATAGTTCAAATTTTTAAACAAATTTGACTGCTGATCTGCTGTTCAACATGACAGCCCTGATCAGTTTCCATTTCAACCTGATTTAGGCCATACTAAAGCAAAACTAATTCTGGAGCTCAACATCAAAGTTAAAGCTAACTTCAATAGCTTTCCAGAAAGATTTTTCTTGGCCTATGATCTGTCCTGGTTCAAAAGTTATGAGATGTCAAAGTTAACAGAATTTCTGGAGAAAATTGGACAGCACCTCCCTGCTTTAGGCACTGATTTGATCCAAGAATTCCAGTTACTTCTACCCCCAATCTGACAAAACTTTCTGTTACAAAGTTGTAACCCATCTCATAAGCTTTTTAGAACTACCTCATTTTCTATTTTTGGATTTTTATGCAGGAAGTTATGCTCAATTTACCGAGAGTTTACAGAGAATCTTTGCTCTGCCCTGTTTTCTAGACAGTTTCAACTCTACTGCATTTTTCGATTGGTTAAGGGATGAAACACCTCTGGACCTCAACAGAAGAATTGTAAAGCTCTTCCAAAGATTTCCATAAATGTATCATATGACCCCCAACCTTGAAAGAACTCAACCTCTAACCTCTGATTAACTTCAGCCTAAATTCAGCTGAAAACAGAGTGTTCTGTCCTTAGCAACCTATAAGTTGAAAACTTGTTAACTTTGAATTTCCTGATTAAGGGAAAGAGTTACATCAAGTTTTAGTGCTTTGTATCAAAACCTTCAAGTTTTACAATGAAGTTGTTCATTTAGTTGGGTGTGATGTCGATGCGTCACCAGATCATGTCGGTACTACGTCCTCACAAAGAAAAACCTATACCGGACTTAGCCGGCTTCGTTATTTCAGTGGCACTAAACGTCACTCGCACACGGATGCTACACGTCTACCGTTTCGTGGTTAGACTACCTGCAGAAACTCACACAATCGTCAGACTCGGCTGCACACCAAGCCCGGTATCCATACAGTTCGAACACCCGGCTGTCATCACTCGCCTGGATGTTCTCAAGCCAAACACGCCTTGAGTTACGTGTTCACGTTTCAGACCACGTGACGGGTTCTCCCAAATTGCACCACGCACGCCAGGGACAGACGTTGCTCGAATACCCCAAACGACATGAAGAGTCGTAGAGGATATCAAAGCGGGTCGGGTTACCTGCCACCCGTGGGGCTCCACCCTTCAGCTTGTGCGCACTGGTGAACACTTACGTGTACCCCCAAGACATAAACGTCCCGAGATACACGATTTTTCCGACATATACAAATAGGTTAGTATGCCACTTTCTATACACTAATAACATCCTTATATGGGCTACTAACTCGTTCCTCACTGGATTTTTGAAAAAAAAAATGACCTTTATAGTGCGTTAAACCTCAAGCAAGCTCTGGTACCAACGCTGACACGACCCCACGGTCTTGTCGAGCCAGAATTATGCTGAGGGGTACTGTGTTGCACAGCACAGGATAACACACATCAAAGGTACAAAGCGGAAGCAAAACTTTTATTACATAAAGTGCTTTATGAACAATTTGTACATCAAAATAAGTCCAGTCTACACTCACGGGCGTAGACTACGCATCAAGTTCACGTTCAGCCCGTGAACATGTCCTTGCTAGCACGCACGCAAACTAACACGGCGGCGTGCACGACTCCCACTCGACGGGGTTCCCCTCCTGGGGTTCCGTCTCCTCTTCGGGAGTCCCTTCCTCATAGAACCCTGCAAAATCTTCAAACACAAGCAGTGAGCACGAAGGCTCAGCAAGTCTGACCCGTCTCACCTAAACATGGAACTTCTACATGAGGGGTGATGGGTACATGAGGTAAAACTATTTGCAAAGGACTCGCCTAATTATTGGGACCTTACATTCAAATTTTAGCAGCAGGTTGTGGAGAACCTTACGCTAAGGCACATGAGAGAGCCGCAATCAAACAAGAAACGCATTTCTCTCATGTACTTTGCCCAAAGTTGAAAGGAACTTTAATTATGCTCTAGACTACAGCAAATAATTAACAATCAAGTCCGTCTTTCAATCAGCAACATTTTAACATGTAACTAGCCTGTTCTTTCTACATCACGGTACAGTGAACAAGTGGTACTCACTGACCGCGAGGGATGGCGATTATAATCGATTTACACCTGCAAGGTTACCCGAACAACCCGTCACGTACGCCCGTACTCGATGTTGCCTACAACAACCATCACGGATGTCGTACGCAACCACCTTTCACCCGTTAGCCCAATGTTGAACCGGTCCAATCATCCCGAGCAAGAGGTCTCTGCACGCGCATCTCAGTGCCGCTAGCTGATTTACACCTCGAGCTCTCAACCTACCCTCTGAACGACCAGCTATGCCTCAACACCCAGCTACCCAAGTTACATCGGTTTCACGGTTCCCATATAGCCGGTAGGTCTTCGGTATTGTTCTAGCTTGTTCAACAGGCCCGCACACGGCTCGGTCCTCAATCGACACAAGCGGAGCTATAGCACACAGGCCCCAAAGTCCTGCTGCCCTTACCCTCAGCTCGGTCTCATCTTTCTTGCCATGTGTATCATGTGCTATCTCTACCCGAGTCGAGTGCCTCTAGCCTATGCTCGCGAGTAGTTCCAACTACTCGACTTGTACCGAATCCTACACTGTCTTAGCATTGCAGTAGCTTACGGGGTTTGCAATCCTAAATCCAACCCATGGTTTTCTTGGCTATGCAGTTGGGTTTCCAAACAAGACTCTAATGCAAAGAATAAGGTATTCAAGTATGTTCTCAAAACAATAAAAACTTGTAAAAAGGTTAATGCAAACCGGAGCTTGCCTTGCTGCTCTTGGTCGTAGGCTAGCTGCTCCTCCAGAGTAACGAAGTCTAGGACTTCGGGTTCCTCCTTGACCTTAGCGACTACATGATGTACAAGTATATGTATTAATTTAAATGCATGTGATTGGATTTAAACTTGTGAAGTCTATAACTCTTACTAGACAGACCCAATGACTGTGATACTTTTACTGTGGTTTGGTTACAACCTAAACGGAGACTTGGTCAAGTTTTAGTTGCAGCAAAACTCATTTGAGCCCTCCACAATTAATTATGTACTTGACCTTAATTGAAGGCTTTTAGGGTATTCTAAGGATTTTCATGAAACAAACTATGACTTTCTGAAAACTAGATTTTCAGAGGGTTCTAATGGAGTTGGTCTCACTTAATTGGAAGGTTCCTAGCTAAATATATGAGCTAAACAATTTCAGGGAAAATTCTGAAAATGTTTCTGAACATTTTCTATTTTCTCTGGAATAGTTTCACTAATCACACCATTAGGTGGATTAAATGAGCTCAAATGGACCTGAAATTTTTATGGTAGTTCAGGGATATTTTGGTGAACATCCCAACAAAATTTCAGAATTTTCCTCCAAGGGATTCTCCATTTAAAATTCCAAACATTTTAAATTTTGAGGAATTAATTCTGGAGAATTAAAGGTTTTCATGAAGTGAAACTTAATTTGCTAGAAAGTGCTCAGAGAGATGAATCCAACAAAATTTGGTTCACTCGATTTGGAGCTTTCTAGCCCAAGTTATGAGGATTTGAAGTTTGAATGAAATCTGAAAATCGGAGAAAAGTTTAAATCTGCCGGGGGCCCCCGGGGACACGTGTTGGGCGCGGAGGCGACAGCACACTGAGGCCCACAGGGTTTTTGCGTGCCAGCACATCAGATCCCAGCCGCAGCCCGATCCCGATTTTAAAATATCTGCCGCTGACAGCTGGGGTCCACCCCCTTCGTCTACCTCTCGCCGCCCGCGCTCTGCCGCCGGGGTACCTCGCCAGAGAGCTCGCCGGCAGCTTCTGTGGAGCTCCAAACTTCACGATTTTGGCTGCCCCTGCCTACGTTCACTCGGAAACAGGATCTGGGCTCAGCTCATCATGACAACGGCCGGTGCATGGTCGGCGACGAGCCGCCTCCTCCGGAGGACTTCAGCCGCGTTGGCCGACCTCCTTAGCACCCCAATCACTCGAGCAACCGGTCGGGAAGTATCAGTGGACCGTAGGGAAGGTCGGCATGAACTTGAAGCAGCTCGGGGGAGGTCCGAAGTAGGCCCTCACCGTGCGCCCGATGCCTCCCGCATGCTCCGCCGTCGGTAAACTTCGAAATACACCGGTTACCGAGGTTCTCAGGCCAAAGGTTGTGAAGGAAACTGGTGCGCTACCGTGTCTAGTTTGTGTGGGAGCGGATTGAGGCCCCCTAATCCTTTCTAGAGTATGAATTCAACAGAACCGGACCCGAAGGTCGGTGTGTACCCAGAAAGGGAAAACTGGAAATTCGCCGCCGGTGAGCAAGCACTCGGGCTGTGGCTCGGGGGTGAGCAGCACCGATCACTAGCGCGTCCAAGGGTGCCTTGGCTCGGGCGTGACAATCTCCCAGTTGGGCTGTCCACGGGAGCCCGAAGTGCGGCGGTTTTAGGTCACCGAACTAAACGCTCGGTATAGCCGAGATCGACAGGTTTTAGCTGAGTTCTAGCAACGGGGAAGAACGAGGAGGGTTCCTAGTACCTTGCCGTAGCTCTGAAGGAGATGGGAAGGCTGTGATCGGAGGTTTCCGATCGGTTCCGAGCGGCGGAAGAAAGTTTCCCGGCGGCGCTGAGTTCTTGCGGGGAGAAACTGGCGAGACTTCGGCCGAGGAGGGGGAAGAACGCCTTAAGAAGGCTCTGAACCGACTCGTGCCCGCGCGTGGCCAAGCAGCTGCTGGCGCGGCAGCCTCCCTCGGTGGCGATCGCAGCTGCAGCTCGGGGACCCGAGTGAGAAAAGTCTCAACAGAATCATCTCTGTGGCTGACATGTGGGTCCATTTTCATTTTTAACCTCTGAGATTAACTCCTCATCACTGTTGTAAACAGTAAGCCCCAAAATGCCCATGGTGATTCAAATTATCCACCCCTGAGCCATTTGAATTGGTTAGAATTCAAATTGGTTTTGGTTTGGATAAATTTCAGCACATGTTCAGTTTGAAATTCAAATAAAGTTTGAATTTGCCCAACTTAGCTCATGTCAAGATCAACTCCAAATGGAGTGAAAATTGGAGTGTGAGCTCACAAAAATGTGTTGAGTAACAATATGTCCCCCACTTTTGAATTTATGGGATAAAAACAGTTTGAATTTGAATGTAGTTTCAAACTGCCCTCTTTCTAGCTATGCCCAAAATGACCTTAAAAGGTTTTGAATTTGGGTGAAACTTGGCATGGACATTCCTAGTACCATGTAGGAGTTTTCATATGCCCAGCCCCTGTATATCACATGTGGGGAAATACCACTTTTGCAATATGTGAGTTTATTCTCTAATGAGCATGTTGATGGTGGTTACTTGCTCTTCAAATGTGTTTATCAACTTGATCCAAATGAGGTGTGTGTGTGGTGATGACACTTCAAACATGTGTCAAAAACTGAGGCCCTTACACTCTATGGTTTAAAGACCGTATAGTGGTACCCCGTGACATGAAGCTTCGGAAGAAAATCTTGGACGAAGCGCATTTGTCCAAGTATTCTATTCATACGGGCAGCAACAAGATGTACCAAGATCTGAAAACCAGGATTTGGTGGACACGGATGAAAAGAGAAATCGCAAAGTACATATCCGAATGTGATACGTGTCGGCGGGTGAAAGCCGACCATATGCGTAAAGTCGGACAGCTGCAACCATTGAACATTCCGGCGTGGAAGTGGGAGGATATCAGCATGGATTTCATAGTTGAGTTACCTCTCACGTCTCACAAGCATGATTCAATTTGGGTGATAGTCGATCGACTAACCAAGTCAGCTCATTTTATCCCAGTACATACAAATTACGTGGCCAAGCAATATACAGAGCTGTATATTGCAAGGATCTTGTGCTTGCACGGTGTTTCCCGCTCCATTATTTCAGATTGCGGTGTGCTGTTAGTCGCTCGGTTTTGGGAACAGCTGCACGCATCATTGGGAACCAAACTGATCCGAAGTTCCTCATATCACCAGCAAACGGATGGTCAGACTGAACTGCTGAACCAAGTGCTGGAAGACATGCTACGCGCTTGTGCCATCCACCACGGCAAGAATCGGGACGATCATTTGCCATTGGCGGAGTTTTCTTACAACAATGGCTATCAAGCTAGCATCAAGATGGCGCCGTATGAAGCTCTCTACGGCTGGAAATGTCGCACACCCCTCAACTGGTGCGAGTCCGGCAAGCAAGTTATCTACGGCATTGAACTTGTGAATGAGGCTAAAGAATGAGTGCGAGTAATACAAGCCAACCTCAAGGCTGCTCAATCTCGTCAGAAGAGCTATGCGGAAAAAAGACGCCGCCCTCTCCACTTCGACATCGGGGACCATGTTCATGTCCGTGTGTCTCAGATGAAGGGAGTTCATCATTTCAGAGTGAAGGGCAAACTTGCACCGCAATTCATTGGTCCATTCGCCGTCATTGAAAAATGCGGACCCGTGGCCTATCGCTTGGATTTACTGGCGTCACTCGCAGGAATTCACAATGTCTTCCACATCTCTCAGCTGAGGAAGTGCTTCAAACCCTCCGCTGAAATCCGCACTGAAGACATAGAAGTTCTTCAACCGGACCTCATATACACAGAATATCCAATCCGGATTATCGATGAAAAGACTCGCGCCACAATGAACCGGACCTTATGGTTCTACAAGGTCTTGTGGAGTAACCATACCGCTGATGAGGCGACATGGGAAAGCGAGGAATATCTACGAACTAATTATCCGGACTTACTATCATCATATACCCGGTAAAGTTTCCCCACTTTGCATTTCTTTTGGAATCTCGGGACGAGATTCTTTTTAAGTAGGGAGCGATGTAAAATCCCCAAAAAGTGGTAGCAAGAAAATTCAGCTCATGTACACCTAGGAAAAATGAGGGGAATTAAAACTTTGAATTATAAAGGTGTAAGTTCAAAGGGGTGATTCAAACTTCCCAAAACTCCCAAACATGGAGATCTAAATGCATAACATGGATCTTCATATTCCAAATATTCAATCTTCCGAATTTCAGCTCATTTGGAGGGGTTTTAATATTTGTTTGGGATTAAAAGAGGAAGCCCTCTAATCTGAATTTAAATTTCAGTTTCAGATCCCAACTTCCTCAATTTGCAAATTTGGTTCCACAAATGTGTTCTCCACATTTGAATTAGCAGCCATGCCAAAATTCAGGAGTATTTGAGTTAGTTAGCTATGTTTTTGGAACAATGCAAAAGAGAAGATTCAAATTCCAATCCAAATTCAAATAACCAAAGTCAGTTCAAAATTCCACACTAGAATTCAAATCATTTGAATTCAAAGATTTCAAACCATGACTTTGGGAGGAAGCAAAATATTTAATTTGGAGGAAAATATCAGAGCTATTAGGTGGGGTGGGACCCACATGGCAGTGACACATGAAGTAACAGGGGCAATTTGCTTCTGTGCCAGTGCTTCTCGAGCTGCCACCGTGCTGTATTTTTCCCTCCACCGAGCTGCTTGGAAAACTTGCACCCGAAGTAGCAATTGCTTGTGTGGATTTCTACATGGTAAAGATCAGCAGCTGCCTAACTCAACCGTGGTTCTTCCTCTTCCTTGCACGAGAAAATCCCTTAGTACCGCTCCCTCTCACGCGCTCACTCGGGAAAAACCAGTGCACGTTGCCGCCAACTCGGCTCTCACCCCTGATTGACATCCAGCTGCGTTGGCACCCAGTTGAACTGCCCTGGAGCTGCACCGTATTCTCCTCGATGTGTTGCACCACTCCTCAGCTCGTCCCTGGCCTCCCCTCGCAGTGCCCGAGCTGTTCTCCACCGGGAGAAAACAGAGCATGCCGCACCTCGCTGCTCCACGTCTTCCGGCCGTTCCAGCGCCTCTACCGTATGACCAACACCTCCCTAAGGTGCGCCAAGGTGTGTAGATCATGCTCCCGACCTCCCCTTGCTCGTCCCAACTGCTGCCTGGCCGGAATTTGGGTTTTGGTACCGGTGCACATGAAGAACCGATCAAAACCAAATCGGGAAATTCTCTCCACACGCTTGATCATTTGTTCTTCGGTTCAAGCATAGCAACTACATCACCTAGCACCCTCCCATGCCGAATACCAAAGCAAACCGTCCACCGCACACACCGGGTGACGAGAAATCGCCGGCGGCGGCAAAAACGGGTCGGTCCTCCGGTGAACCCCCTGTTACCGCCCTTTGCTGCAAGGATTGGCTTGCGTTCCATGTTCCCCAATCACTAGGGATGCTTTAGGGCAACTTATCTCGTCGGTAAAAGCTTGTGACACGCCGGAACATTTCTATGCCACGCTCCCGAGCTGTCCTGCCGATGCCGACCCATCTCTGGCCATTTTCATGCAGGGAAACCTTGCCCGGCAGCTGCGCCACGTTCCAAGGATCATGTAGGTCAAAACCGGAGCTAATTTGGTGCAGAATTGAGGGAGAACGAGCCGCGCCACGATCTGTTCCGGTGTGCACGCACGTTCTCTGGCGGGAGGTTGAAGAAGCATCTGACCCGTGGGCCCCCCTTTGAGTCTCTGTGTAAATTTCCAACAGAAAGTTATTCAAGTTTGAAAAATCCATAACTTTGTGTAGGGAACTCTAAAATGGGTGAGACCAATTTTGTTGGAATCCTCATGAGGAGTACTTCATAGAGGAACAAATTTCTTGCTATGAAAATGCCCATGAATTTCTGTAGAATTGTTTTTAGTAAATCCTTTAGAGATTTATTCCAGGAGCAATTCTTCATGAAACATTCCCAAATTTGGGCAGAAAATCATTTTCATAGTATCGGATCTCCAGTAAAAATTTGAGCTTCATTGGAGTTCATTTGCTAGGCTAAATTGCCTTCCAAAGTTCAGCCTTTATTTGAAAATTCAAATTTAAACAGAAACTTTTCAGAACTCCTGTCCAGCTTCAAAAATTCATATCTCTCTGTTGGTAGCTCAAAAAATGGTGAAACAAATTTTGTTAGAACCATGGAGACTTACCCTAATCACATCTTCCGCTGTTAGCTATGTCAAAGCTCCTGATTTGGGCTCAAAATTCAGAGAATCCTTGTGCTTGTGGGAATTTTGGAGACCACAATGTGCAATGACATTTCTCCAAATTTTGCTCAGATCATCCTTAGAGAGTCTAGTATCCACTGTAAAAATCCCAAAGCCAATTAAGGGACCTAAATAACAGTAGCTCTAAATAAAAGTGTACTTCTTATATAAAACTTGCACTTATGCATGTATTTTGCTACATTTTATAATAGTGACCGAAGTTTAGGACGCACCGGAGCCGTTAGACGTCCTCCCACCAGAAGCTGACTTCCCATTTGACTCGCAACCAGACAAGCCCCGGTTTGCACTTAAGTACCTTTCATAAAGATTTTCATTTGTATCACTTCTGTCTAGGTTGAAATGTATGCATTAGAGTTATGGTGATTGAAACCCACTTGCATAGCCTTTTTAACTCCTATAAAGGGTTGGTTAGTTTACAAACTCGACGAGTAGAGAATGTCATGCTAATGTTTAGGATCTCGATAGAAGTCGAGTGGTTGGAATCTACTCGCGAGATAGTACTTATCACACGGAATGAGAAGAGGTAGAAAATGGCTTGAGTTGTGAAAATGAGACCCAGCAGGGGGATAGGATGCAGTGAGCAGAGGTCTCACGTGCGTATCCCTGTTGGCGTCGGTTGAGGACCGACCGTGTGCGGCCCTGCTGGACAAGTATCGAACAGTACCGGATGCATACTGGCATATGGGAACCAGGAAACCGATGTAATTGGTTAACCTGGGTGCCAAGGCTTACCCAACCGTTTTATAGGAGTGGGTTGAGGGTAGTAAGGTGTAAATCTGCCGGTGGGCACAGTCACGCTCCACGCGGGGACCTCCTGCCCGTTACGGATGGACCGATTCGGCATTTGGGTTGCCTTTGAAAGGTTGTTGCATACAACAGAGTAGGAAGGGGTGTGGAATCACGCTTCTGAAAGTGGGTGTATGCAACGTGTTATCCGGGTGTCTCCTGATTGCAATCACCGTCCCTCGTGGTTATTTGAGTACCTGCTTGTTCACTGCGCTGTGACGTAGTAAGAAGTGAATTAGGCCAACTGAATATGTTGTATTGAACTATTAATATCTTGAAACCTTGTATGCTGTAGTTATAGAGATAATTAAGTTTATATTCCACTTTGGGCATCGCCACATCGGTGGAAAGCTTTTCTTGTTTGATTGTGGACATCCGATGTGAGGGCTGCCTAAGGCTCATAAACTGTTGCTATAAAACTAAAAATAAGGATCAACATGTAGGCGTGTCTTTATTGCAAAGTCCTTTTTCTATCTTACACATCCTTGCATGTAGAGTTCCATGCCAAGGGTTGACGGTTAAGACTTGCTGAGCCTTCGTGCTCACGGTTGCAATATTTGAGCTGTTTACAGGTGAGAGTTATGAGGAAGGTTCCGAGGACGAGGCAATGCCCCCATCGGGGTACATGGCCGAGCTGGAGCCCTGCATGCTGCCGTGATTCTCCGGTTCCATGCTGCTAGTGTGTAGCGTCCCCGCGCTGGACGGCTGCACTTTTGCTTAGTTAGGATTTGAGAGTAGCTATGTATATAACTTCTGCTGTATAATTAAGTTTTGTAAAAAGACTTCCGCTGTTTTATATCAAATAAAAGTTTGTATGTTGTTCTTTAATCCTTTCGTTTGTGCTGTTGGGTGCCGCATCGCACGGCACCACCCTCTGCGATCCTGGAGTGGGTGAACCACGGGGTGGTCCCCACACACCACTCCTATTCACGCTTATTCAATGGGAGTCCTAAACTTAATCATGTTAACTGGTGCTGTTCCCGCCGTGTGATGGGGGGGTCCATGCATGGGCGCATGCCTTGGTGAGTTGGCAGTCCACATATGGTTAAATGGTGTTGATCGGGAACACCAGCACCATCTATAAATGGGACATGAGAAAACTTTGAAAAGGAAAAAATAACTCCAAAACTTCAGAAGTTATTGAGCAAGAAAGCAAAGGTGTTGTTGTTCAAAAGAAAGAAAAGAGGGCTGAATTGACAAGGAAGTGCAGCAGCAAGCAATTTTTTGAAAATAGCGGTTTAGAGGAGTGTTCCTATGTGTTTTAGAGTGTCCATTCTACCTAGGCTTGCGTCCTATGGTCAATGTGGTTCTGATTCCAATCTGTGCATTCTACCTAGGCGTGCGTCCTACGGTCAACGTGGCTCTGATACCAATCTGTGACGCCCGGTCCCGTGAAAACGGAACCCAGCTAATGCATATGTGTGCCCAGAATGTTCATCACACATATACATGTAATCCACAAACTGAATTCAGAATATAACCACGAATAAATAGGGTTGAAGTGTTTTATTACAATGACTCATGAATCTCTAACTTATTCTAGCAGCGGAAGTCTCTAAATGATAGCGGAAGTAAAACTAAATAGCAGTGGCTCCATCTTCAACTCCACAGGCATGTTGACAGTACTCCGCACGCCTAGTACTCCATATGATACTCGAAGTACTATTCTTCTGTTGCTGATGTTTGATTGATAATGCAAGGGTGAGTACATGTCGTACTCAGCAAGTGCGGGAAAAGTATGACATGTAGCTTTCAACAAGGTATGGAACAAAAAGGCTCATTGCAGCAAGCAAATTTTATTTCGCAAACATGATAAAAACAGCAACTACCTTTAAGTGAATTTAATCCCAACATATATTTAAGTAAAACAACAACATACCTCCTTCATAATTCACCACTTTTCATGTCTCAACCAACCATTAGTCTTTCTCAACTTTATCTCATGCTCATAATAACCATCTCATGTTCATATCCATCTCATAATCATATAACCGAAAACCAAACTCATTGTCATGACTCAACAGTCCCGAAACCAATCCCAATAACCATACATAACCATAACCAAATAACCATCCCAAGTTTCCATCCCAAATTTCCCTCTAATCATGTGAGTTGGCCAGGCGCTTGTGACCGTAAGCACGGCTATCATGATAGTTTTACACTCTTAAGAGGTGGCACCACTTTACCCACAAGTTTGTGATTTTGTCACCCGTCAGCGACTGCAGAACCTCCATTATACCAGTACACAACCGTCAGTGTATGGCCAAGAGATCACAAAATAGCCTTTACAAAGGGGCTACTAGATGTATGGACTCACTAAGGTTTCACCAGCAGGCTCGAATCACCATTCTTCCACCTACGGGCCCCCTCTTGTGCCATGCAATTCTCAGGGCAGTCCTCTCTCGACTCCCATTCCCCGCGCCTTCCACAGTCCATAACAATCTAGCAACTTACCTAATTAGTCAGCTAAGCCGCACCCATATTTGGCCTTGTGGTGGCACTATTTTCCTGGCATGTGCTGGCATGAACCGGTCCTTAGATCTATGGCAAGTAAACCACCATCTCATTCTACCACATCCACGAACCAAGCTTGCCTAGGTATCCCCCGATTATATGCACATTATTATAATCAAGTTCTTATTATCATTATTCATATGAGTGCAGTAGCTAGACACGTTCTATCTCGCTTCCCATATCCCGTAGATTAGTGAAGCAAAAAGAAAAAATGACCATACCCGACTCATTAACTTCCTCGGCGACAAGGATGGTTAACAAAACTAGTAAACTCCTATAAAGGATGTCCCATCAAGTTGACTCAAGCACACACATTTTTGCAAACAAAACAGTTTCAAAACATGGGATCAATATGGTCAAGGGGCACTTGCCTTGTTCCTGTGGCTTTTGTTGCTCACGTGTCTTGAAGTCTTGGTGATGTAGTCCTTCGTAGATAGCTTCCTTAGCTTGTCCTTCTACTCACGACCATGCACATACAAAATTATAGCAATCAAACATCATGCACAAACTTTACTCAAGATGCAATGACGTAGATGGATGCAAATCCTATGGTGCTGTTTTATTAAACCAGTTTGTACGTGTTCTTGCGTGTTTTAATGGCTTGCATGGGGCTTTATGGTGAACAAAGGTATAAGGATCAAGTGTGGACGTGGTGATGATCTTGACTCAAGATCTAGATCAATTCCACCGTCAAAAACCGATCAACACGTGATCTGTCCACATGAAAAAGCTTCTGTTCGAAGAAAACAGATGTGTAGAAACCGTGATGATGTCGTAAGATGGTAACGAAGACCTACCTCGGCCTTCCTCCTAGCAATGGCAGCAGGACAGATCGTCGGCTCTCTTCCGGCGACGGCGAGCATGATGGGGCTCGTCGGTGGTCTCACTGGTGTCTGAACTCCGGCGAAGGTGGTTAACTCGGTGAGTTGGGGGCTAGGAACTCTAACTTGTCGACTTGGGAAGAGGTGTTACAGCCAAGGGAGTTTTCGGGTTCTATTTATAAAGGGATAAAGAAGAGTCCTACTCCAATTGGAATTCAAATAAGAGTCCTATTCAATTTGTTTTGGATCTTAACAACTTATCTCCAATTGATTTGGGTGCGGTGTCAACGTGGAAGAAATCATGTCGGTTTCCTCAGTACCGAGTACTTGCGCACAGGGGAAAACCCGCTTAAGAATCTCGTCCTTCCGCAGGGATGAGCTCCGGAGGCTCCACGCATCCAGCGGGGGCCGGGCCTCCCTTTTCCTCAGGGGCGGGCTCCGGTTGCGCCGCGTGTCTGGTGGGCGGGACCTCCCTCTCCCTCAGAGGCGAGCTCCGCGTGCGCCACGTGTCTGGCGGGTCGGGCCTCCCCTCTCTAAAGAGGTGAGCTCTGGGGGCGCCACGTGTCAGTGTCGGACCTCCCCTCTCCTCAGAGGCGAGCTCCGAGAGTGCCATGTGTCCAGCAGCGCCGGACTTCCTTTCTCCTCTGAGACGAGCTCCAAGGTCACCACGTGTCCAACAGTGTCGAACCTCTCTTCTCTGAGGCGAGCTCCGAGGTCGACACGTGTCCCGTAGTGTCGGACCTCCCTTCTCCTCGGAGGTGAGCTCCGAGGTCGACACGTGTCCAGCAGTGTCGGACCTCCCTTCTCCTCGGAGGTGCGCTCCGAGGACGACACGTGTCCAGCGGGCCGGATCTCTTGGAGGCGAGCTCCGAGAGCGACACGTGTCTGGTGGGGCCGGACCTCATCCCTTCCACAGGGGTGATCTCCGAAAGCACCACGTGTCCCGCGGGACTGGGCCTTGCTTCTCTGCAGAGACTAGCTCCGGGGATAACACGTGTCCAGCGAGGCCGGACCTCGCCCCTTCCTCAGAGGCGAGCTCCGAGCCTGCCACGTGGCCAGCAGTGCCGGGCCTCACCCCCTCTGCAGGGATGAGCTCCGAAGGCACCACGTGGCCAGCGGGGGGCCGCGGGAAGTGTCGACAGTGCTCCTCAGCGAATTGGAATTGGCTCTTTTCAGCTATCTTTCTCCCATTTTTATGATTCTTTCCCATTTCTATTTCTTTTATAATGTTTTTCTATATGCAATGCATGAATATGAAATTGAGGGTGTTACACCTCTAGCCTACATTCACTCATCAATCCTATCAACACCCGGGCAATCACCATCATCTTCCACTACATGTAAGGCTCGAGGAGCAGACTCGCCGTGGAAACTCCACACCTCATAATATGGCATGTAACCGTTTTTGCACAAGTGTAATGACAATGTTTGCATAAACTTAGTATTCCGGCATTTCGCACATGGACAACGAACTTTATCGGTCGTAGACAACGAAAACACTCAATCAATAAAGTCGTCTGTCCTGGCATACCACTCATCTGAGTGACCAGTTGCGTTGTTCCAACCGGTATACATCCAACTACGGTCTTCACTCATGTTTGACTCTGCAGTTTTAAGTCAAAGAAATTATAGTTACTTTATAATTTATTTATGTCACGGCCCTACATCTATTGGAAAGGATAGGTCCTAAACCCACCCAAGAGTGACCGAGAGGAACGTGCTTATGACAAGACACGGGGTCTAGATTCAGACGAAATTTCGGCAGCATAACCCCGCTGTTCTCCAACTGCACGCCCGAAAATGGTGCAGCAGAGAACATTAGGGTTACGCTGTTGAAACTACGTCCAAATCCAGACCCCGTGTCTCATCATAAGCACACCCTCTCTGCCACTCCCAGGCTGTCCAAAAAGGGACAATTCCGAACCTACACGCCTCACATGCGTAACACATGTGACACGGGCCGGTTCAAAACGGGTGACGCATATTGTGAAGATTTACGTCAATCTTTCATTTTTGAGTCATTTAAAAGAGAGAGAGGAAAGAACGAGAGAGGGAAGGAAAGATTGAGAGAGAGACAGAGAAGTGGGTCAACCGCCCTAAGTTATGCTCAGTGTTCATAAGTCATCCGACTAATCACGATTAGTCGTCCTTATCGCCCATGTGAGCACGATTAGGTCCGTCGACCCGATCAGCGCAACTAGAAACCTAGTCGTCCTACTAGAAGGCTCCGGCGATCGGATGACTTACTGAATGATGCTGCCAGCCGCTGTCGCTCGACCGCCGGTTTTTTTAGTATAACACAATATGAAATCAGGACTGTCAGATATCATCTGACGGTTTAGATTCAGTGGACTTCCATGTCCTGTCCAAGCCCAACTCGGCTCCAATCCGCCCAAGCACCCACTCAGCTGCAACCGTCCGAGTCCCGATTGCTCAGCTGCCACCGTCCGTGTCCCGGTTGCTCAGCCACCGCTGCGCGAGTCCCGACTGCGCCGCCTCGCGAGTTCAGGCTCCAGCCGTCGCTGCAGCTCGCATCCCGCCGCAGCCCACCTCCGCCGTATGGCCACCTCCGGTCCTGTGTCCATCGCCTCTGGCCCCTTGTGCGCTCCTTGCCCTCTGTATCGACTTGGTATTGGCATGAGAACACAGAGGATGACCTGAGGACGACTAGGCATCGATTAGGCTTGATTAGTCCCCCTAATCGACGACTAATCGTCCTAGTCGACATTATCGGTCCCTAGGCGACTAGGGTCGATTAGGCAACTTGTGAACCTTGGTTATGCCCCGCCGGGGCCTGCCGTTAACTTACGACGGCTTTAGGGTTAGTCGACCAGCTCACAACATGACACACTAAACGGGCATTGACATGCCCTAATCGAGTTGTGCCGGTTTTAACATAAACAAATCTATGCATCTTCTAAACATAACAAATTTCTTAACATAAGAATATACGACCATGCTTTATGAACCTAAACCTAAGCACTATGTAACATGATTAAGCATGATTAACATCACAACAATAAACATGATTAAGCATTATTAAGCATGATTAACATAACAACAATAAATCCTAAACATTATTAACCTAAACCTAAGCATATATAAGAATAAGTAATTTGCAACAGACAACTAATTAGAAAAATTATGAACTACTATTCTAACTACATGAGCATAATTACCAACTAATTAGCGTAATTATCAAGTAATTGAAATAGCTAAAAAATTACTTGCGGCGAGTACGACGGTTGGCGAGGGCGACGACAGACGGCCGCGGCAGCGGCTCGGGGAGCCCGGCGTGGGGGCGGCGGCGTGGGGGTGGCGGCACGGGGCGGCGGCGCGGGGAGGGTGGTGGCACGGTGAGGGCGGCGGCGCGGGGTTGAGGCGAGGCGGCGGCGTGTGAGGAAACAAGTTAGGGTTGGGCCCGACGGGCTGTATATTGGGACTATATACGAAGGCCAGACTAACATACGACGGCCCAGGGCTGGCTGTCGTATATTAGTTCTATTAACGACAGCCATGTCACAGCCATGTCCTCTTCGGGCCGTCGTATATAAGGTTATATACGACGGCTGGCCGTCGTATGTTAAATTGGCCGTCGTATGTTGACCTATTTCCTGTAGTGAGTGACCTCTCGGGCTGTCAGCTTTTGCCTGCCGCGGCTTTCGTAGGCTTGACTTCCTCCGAAGATCATGAGGCAGCCCTCCAGCATGGGGAAGCTTGGCCCGACGGTATCGGGGCTCGACTCAACGGGCTTCTTGCCTTTATTGCCCGCTACGTCTGGCTTCCCGCTGACGAAATGCTTCAAAAGGGTGCAGTTTTTGAGGGCGTGCCTTACCGGGTAAGCGTAGTTCGTGCCTGGCTTCTCGAGGAGTTTTTCAAAGTAGTCCTTTTTGCCCTGCGGCCGGTCTTTTGCCTTTACAGCGTTCGATTGCTGCGACGAGGTCGAAACCACTGCCAGTCGGGTATTATTGCTTGCTAGCGCCTGCTCTCCTATTGTTTTCACCTTTGCGGGGCTCCTCTTTGCTCCCCACATCAGGGCTCTTCAGCTTTCATTTGTCGAAGATGGCCACGACCGCTTCCTCACTGGAAGTGTAATACGTGGCGATGTTGATGAGGTCCCTCGTGCTTCTTGGCTTGACGAAGCCAAGCTTGTGCACAAGGGATTCACAGGTCACCTTAGAGAGGAAAGATGCGATGACATCAGCGTCGATGACATTGGGGAGCTCGTTGTACTTCTTTGAGGAGCGTCGGATGTATTGCCGCAGGGTTTAGTTCAGCTTCTGTCGGCAACCCTTGAGATCCCAGGAATTGCCGGGGCACGCATAGGTCCCCTGGAAGTTGCTGACAAATGTTTCTCGGAGTTCGGCCCAGTTTTGGATGTTGTAGGGTGGAAGATATTCGATCCACGACCGGGCTGGCTCGGCTAGGTAGATGGGGAGTTATTGGATGATGAAGTTGTCATCCTCCGCCCTGGTAGGTCGATAGGCGAGACGGTAGTCTTCCAGCCATATGCCGGGTTTGGTCTCCCCATATCGTATTTTCTGATGTTGGTCAGGGCCCGGAACCTTTGCGGAAAGGGTGCGCTGCATATCTATTTTCCGAAGGCTTTCGGGTCTAGGAAATTGGGGCTCAAGCTCCGACTTCTTTGGTGGTTGTGGTAGCTAACCTGGCGGGGCCGAGAGTCGGACGGTGAGTCCGTGAAGTCTTCCCGAGTTTGGCGCCTGGCTTTGAGAGTCTAGCGGAGGTCACAGAGCCCCACACGCTAATGCACCGAGTTGTGCGACGGGGTTGACGACCTGGCCCTCTCAGCATGCTGGGTGGCGGCTGAGGCCAGGAGTGCCTGGAGGTCTTGGTGAGCCTGCCGAGCTTCAGGGTTGGCAGGCTCAAGCATGTTGAGAAGTATGGCAGCAGTGGCGGCTTCCATGTTCTGGCTGGCCCGTTGGAATCATGGGGCCCGACCGTCATTGGAAATGTTGGATTGGACCTAGCGGGCGTGGAGTCGTGCCGCATTCAAACCCGAGCTGGGGCCAGGGCGCGTTGACATTCCGAACACGGTGACATTCGCGTTGAGCCGAGCTCGACCGGCCCTCAAGGCGGCGCGCCGCGCCGCGAGCTGGTCGGTGTTGTGCTTCTGATTGCTCGGGGTCGCATTATCGGCTCGCGCTAGTTGGTGTAGCAAGCTGGGAGGTGTTGGCCTTCTCGGCGATGTGGCACTCCCTTTGGTGTCGCCATCGAAGCTGAAGGTGTACTTCAGGATGTGGTGGAGGGATGTCGGTGCGTGTTCTGAAGCTACTGGGGAAAAAGTCCAGACTCCCAAAACGGAGGTTCTGTCGGGTGAGGGCGAAGAGGGACTCCATCTCATCGCCTGCGGGGGCGATGAACTCGAAGTCACCGAAGGAGATTCTCATGCCGGGTGCAAGAGTCGATCGTGGTAGATCCATCGAGGACACGATAAAAAACGGGAGCACACGGCAGCTCCCCTTTCTGGCGTGCCAACTGTCGGTGTTCAGATTTCCGACTAGTAACTAATGTGCCGCGCGTTCTTCCTCGAGATGGCCTAGCTAAGAACACAAAGGAATTATACTGGTTCAGCCAAGGTGCCCTACGTCCATTCTGGGGTGTCTCGCTATTCTTTCTTAAGAATGGGGGTGGTTCTCTTACAAGTGCGAGAGCTCATCATCCCAGGAAGTCGATCAGCCCCTCTCTTTATTGTAACAACCCTGACTTTTGTAAAGTTTGATTTCAAGTTATGAAACAAAGTTAAGGCAAAGGAATAGCTTGAGTTTGTGTCACATGAAATGATGAACACAGAAATGGACATGTGGGGGAGTTAAAAAATTTCTTTAGCTCATACTAAACACATGTTAACCTAGTGGAAAAAATTTCATTCCCCAAATCTCACTCATATGCATATCCTTATGAGAAGAAGATGGGGGGAGAATTTAAAACACAATTTGAATCATTTAAAAGGATTCATGACCAGATTGAATAAATGCATCCAAGTGAACTCACCGATGCATTCCTCATGTATTCAAGAGCTTAAGTTTCAAATTTGGAGAATTTTAGGGTTCATATACTATTTATTCTGAGAAATAAATGAGGGAGGGTTCAAATTCAAATCTGAATTTGAAAACTCAACCAAACGTGATCAATTTTGAAATCAAAGTTCAGATTTGATTTCCCCACATCTTTTTGTCCTACACTCCAATTTTGAATGATTTTGGACCAAGGTCTTGCGGGAATCTTAAAGCACGAAGAATAAAAGAGAGTGAGGGACTGTGGACCCACATGTCAGTCTCCCAAATTGAGAACCAACTCCCTCGCCTCCTCAGTGCGCGCCAGCTCCCGGTAAACCCATTTCCGATGAGCTCTCAGCACCAGCTCCTTCTAGCCCATCGATCGTCTCGGTGCCCATCCTCCACGCACGAGCACAACATAATTTTGCTTCCTCTCTCACTCACTCGGCCACTGTTCTGCTCCCGTGCGCGAAGGATAGCCGCCGGCGCCGCTTCTCGGTTTTCCACCGCACACAGCCGCACGAGCTTCGAGAAAATGAGCTCCAAGCACAGAAAACAAACGCAACAACTTGTTCTAGCGTGCTACCACTTCACACCGAAGTTTTCTTGCTGTGGTTGGCGGCAAATTGAGGATTTCCACTGAGCTTCCGAGGTACCCTGGCGGAACCAAAACTGGCTTACCGTGGACAGCACGCCACGGCCGTCTTTGCATCCAACTCGCTGCACAAGAAAGGTGTGATATACTCCCTAGATCGTGTAGCTGCAATCCTTATAGCAAATGATGAACCGGGTGTGGAGAATTTCTAAAATTCCCGAAACCTAGGGAAAACTAGCCGAGCTCGGTTTAAACCCAAATTCGGGTTACACGATCCCCCAATGCTCGATCCGGCTTGCAAGTAGCTTGTACACCTCCTAGCGCTCCTCCTCGATGAACAACCGAGCAAAAACATCAAGAATTGACGAAGTTCTAGCCATTTTCTAAGCCACCGGTGCAAAAACGCCTCGGGTCACCGTGGAGCCTCGGTTGCCGGCCTTTTCAGTGTGTTTGGAGTCCATTTTCAGCATCCTTGAGCTGCCACGGTGCTCTCTGAGCAATACCCAACCGATTTCGTGCTGTGTAGAGCGAGGCCGACCTCGCCGGAACCCTAGCGGGCGCTGCCGCCGTCGCGCACCCCTTTGTGGGCATTGCCGGCCGCCGGTAACCTTACAAACGAGTTCAGCGCGGCAAATAACGGGGAGGCGGCAAGTTTTGGCCGCAGGGGTGGCCGGGAAGGCGATTCCAGCGACCCTCGCTGGAGGGCGCGCCGCTCGGTCTGTTGGCGAGAGGTTGAAGAAGAGCGCTGACGTGTGGGGCCCGCCAGCAGGGTTTAAACATTTCCAGGAATTTCCTATTTCGGTTGAAACATTAAATAGCCACAACTTTGTGTAGGAGTGTCCAAATATTGTCAAATAATTTTTTTGGATTCCTCTTAGATATTACTATCAAGGGGTGCACTCCAATATTTATGAAAATCCCTGGATTTGGCTCATTAATTAATCACCATCCAAGTGCCGACCAAGCTCGTAAGAGATATGCTGCAGAAGTGCAGATAGATCTGATTATATTGTTATTGATTATATTGTCAGAGATGCGCCATTGTTGTCGTCTAAGTGTCGTTTGTGTTTGGTAGAAAGCATTTACTAGATTTTTAAAGGAATATTGCATCAGGACCTCGATATGCCTTGAGATGGCACACACGCCATGGTCGTCAGACAATCACATGATGTCTGGGTTTACTATATCCTTTGGTTTATTCGGAAGATCAGGAATGAGTTTAGATTTTAAAACAAAAATTGGGTGGTTCAATCTGTCATCTTCCAAGCTAAACCTTCTCAGAAAGCCAAGTATGAAGCTTATAATATTGAAGTCAATAATCCTTTTTTCTCTTAGAAATTCTGACATTAAACAACAATATAAAAAAATTCAATCAAGTCAAATAGAAGGAAAGATTCTTTATCAGATTTAAATTTTATCCTTCTCCAAATAAAATAGGATATGCCCTAAAGCCCTTAGACTTTCCTATAATGATTGCAACGATTTTCTCCATTTTGCAAATTCCTATTTTGTTTGAAGTACATTACTATAATATACATTATCAAAATAGATATACTTTAAATAGAAAATTGAAAAAATAAAATAAAATAAGGAATAAATAGTAAAACAAAATCTTATGTTTCATAATTCTGAAATGTCATGCATCATATAGGAAAAGTGGTCATGCTGGACCAAGGATCCACATTTCTAACTCTAATGACCACCCATGTTGGTCACTTCAAATTCAAGAAAACCAATTCATGCAGGTTCGGCAATCCATGCTGAGGCCTTGAGTTTGATCAGACAAGTTCGGATTGTAGCAGTTCTGAAGTTTAAAGATTGCACTTTCATGTGAAACTGTCTTGCATTGATCCCCTTTATATAAAACCCTGATCAACATATTCCAGATTGGAAAATCATCAATGCTACAAATGTATGGAAAATCTTTTAAATCAGTTCACTGCTCAGTGATACACATTGCTAGAGATGGTAACGATATAGCTGATGCCCTAGCAAGAAATGCTCTGAGTTTAGTTATACCGGGACTCCTTTTGCTAATGGTTCAAACTGTAGGCACATTAAAGGCAGCCCTTTCAAAGATTTTCTATTATTTGCCTTTATGGGCCAACTTGAGTAAAATTTCATGCATATAAATGAAAATATATCCTTTTAGGCATCTTGACCTTAAAAAAAAACAACCCACGTGAACACTGATAGACACCCTCACCCAGATATCGCTCGAGCCCCCTACCTCCAGCAACCTCGTCGGTGACTGACGAGTAGAGAGGAGCCACTCCTAGGTAGGTTAGGTATGTCTAGTTTAGTTTTTAGTTCTCCCTCATGATGAGGAAATCAATTATTTGGATACACATAACACTCTTCAGTTAGACATACAATATTCAATCACTAAAATTCTTGCACGACAGTTCAATTTAAAGGTGACCTTGTTCCTGTATGTTATTATGATTGAATTTTGAGAATAGATTGCTACCTATTGATGTTATTATGATTACAAAACATGGAAAATACCAAGAAATATTTGGAGAAAGGCTTGGGGCGTGGAGGATCATAAAAGATGTCCACATCAAGTTGGAGGTGGATCTAACTCGACTTAGAGTCCAAGACCAATTCGCCTTTAAAATGATACTTGTTATGCATATGGACTCCGTTTTATACTTTCTACATATGCACTTGCAGTGATTAGCCATCTTGGTGAGGTTCATCATGTGAGCATGTTGATAACCTATGGAGAGGTGGTGTAGTTATTGAAGAGATTTTTGTGTGCTTCTCGGAGTCTTGCATCATCAACGTCGAGTTCTCCATATCAATCGAGTTATCTTTTAAAGGATAGGGCTTAATACACTTATTAAGTGATATCATATTTCAGTTTGCCCGTTAGGTAATTTCTTTCACTTGCAATTTTGTTTTCAGTTAGTGTTGTTGAGTTTGTGTTTGTGGGGTTGAATCTTATTACTGGTTTAGCTTTGTGGTTTGGTTATTAATTCATCGCTTCCACCTTCTTTTGTTGCCGTTATCCTATTCCATCATCCTCAAACAACAAGCTGATCCACCGTGATCATAAACCCTAGCTAGCCGCCTTGCGTGAATCCGGGCTGTAACACCGTCAAATTCATTTCCATGCATTGCATACATTTTTCATGTAGAGAAACATTATAAAAGAAGTAGAAATGGAGAAAGAACTATAGAAATGGAGAAAGAACTATAGAAATGGAGAAAAGAACCATAGAAATGGAGAAAGAACTATACAAATGGAGAAAGAACCATAGAAATGGTGGAAGGAACCATAGAAATGGAGAAAGAACCATAGAAATGGAGGAAGGATCCATAGAAATGGAGGAAGAACCACAGAAATGGAGAAGGGAATATAGAAATGGAGAATGGGGCATAGAAATGGAGAAGGGCAATGTAGAAATGGAGAATGGGACATAGAAATGGAGAGGGGAATGTAGAAATGGAGAATGGGACATAGAAATGGAGAGGGGAATGTAGAAATGGAGAATGGGACATAAAATGGAGAGGGGGATGCAGAAATGGAGCAAGTATCATCGAAATGGTGAGGAATGGGAAAAAGATAGCTGAAATAAGCGATTCCCAAGTTTCCCCCAAAATTTCCAAATTACCCAATTACACAAAAGGGGAATGTTCCCCACATTTGGGGGGATAAAATCACCAAGGCTGCCGCACCTAACTGAAAAGATAAGTTTGTTGAGATCCAAAGTTGAGTTGGACTCTTATTTGAGCTCCAATTGGAGTAGGACTCCTCTTTTTCCCCTTATAAATATAACCCCCACCCCCTTGGCCGACTCCTCTATATTTTGGACGTCCTCCCCCTGCTGCCAAGCCCCCTTCTTTGCTGCCAAGTTGCCAAGTCCCCCCTTTCCAGAATTTGGCCGCCGTCGAGCCCCGCCATCGCCGGAGAAGAAGCCCGACGATCTGTCCTTCCATAGAAAAATTCCCCACTGCTGCCATTGCTAGGAGGAAAGCCCTGCCACCAAAGGGAAGTGAGTTAGGTCTTCATTACCCATCTTACGACGTCGCCGCTGTCTCTACGCATCCGTTTTTTTCGCCCCCTTCGAACAGAAACTTTTACATGTGGACAGATCGTGTTTTAATCGATTTTTGACAGTGGAACTGATATAGATATTGAGTTAAGATCATGAACACGTCCACACTTCATCCCAGCACCCTTGTTCATCATAAAACCCCATGAAAGCCCGTTAAAACATGCAAAAACACATACAAACTGGGTTAATAAAACTGCACTATAGGATTTGCATTCATCTACCCCATCGTATCTTAAGTAAAGTTTGTGCATGATGTTTGATTGCTGTAAATTTTGTATGTGTGTGATCGTGAGTAGAAGAACAAGCTCAAGAGGTCATCTACGAGGAACTACAGCACCAAGACTTCGAGATACTCGAACAACAAGAACCACGGGAGCAAGGCAAGTGCCCCTTGACCATATTGATCCTGTGTTTTGAAACTGTTTTGTTTGTGAAAACACGTATGCTTGAGTCAACTTGATGGGACACCCTTTTGTAGGAGTTTACTAGTTTTGTTAACCATCCTTGTCGCCGGAAAAGTTGATGAGTCGGGTATGGTCGTTTTTCCTTTTTGCTTTGCTTAATTCACGGGATACGGGAAGATGAAACAAAACATGTTTAGTTACTGCACTCATATGAATAATGATGATGAGATATTAATGATGTTAATGGGCATGGAATCGAGGACATCTAGGCAAGCTTGGTTCGTGATTGTTGCTGGATGAGATGGTGGAACTTGCCATAGATCTAAGTACCGGTTCATGCGAAAATATGCCAGGAAAACAGTGTCACCACAAGGCCAAGTATGGGTGCGGCTTAGCTGATTAATTAGGTGTGTTGCTAGCTTGCTATGGACCGTGGATGGCGCGGGGAATGGAAGTCGAGGAGGACTACCCTGGGAACTGCATGGCACAAGAGGGGGCCCATAGGTTGGAGAATGGTGATTCGAGCCTACCGGTGAAACCTTAGTTGGTCCATACATCTAGTAGCCCCTTTGTAAAGGCTATTTTGTGATCTCTTGGCCATACACCGACGGTTGTGTACTGGTATAATGGAGGTTCTGCAGTCGCCAACGGGTGACAAAATCACAAACATGTGGGTAAAGTGGTGCCACCTCTGCAGAGTGTAAAACTATCACGATAGTCGTGCTTCCGGTCACAAGCACCTGGCCAACTTCCATGATTAGACGGAAAACTTGGGATGGATATTCGGTATGGTTATGGTATGGTCGTTGGGAATGGTTTTGGTACTGTTTTGAGTCATTACAATGAGTTTGGCTTTGGCTATATGAATATGAGATGATTATGAATATTTTATGAGCATGAGATGAACTTGAGAAAGATTAATGGTTGGATGAGACTTGATAAATGGTGAATTATGATGAAAGAATGTTGTTGTTTTACTTGGTCATATTGGGATTAAACTCACCTAGACTTAGTTTTTGTTTTTATCATGTTAGTGAAATAAAATTTACTTGCTTCAATGAGCCTTTTTATTCCATACCTTGTTGTAAGCTACATGTCATACTTTTCCCGCACTTGCTGAGTACGACATGTACTCACCCTTGCATTATCACATAAACATCAGCAACAGGAGAAGAGTACTTCGAGGACCATGTGGAGTACTAGGCGTGCAAACTATCGTCAACATGCCTATGGAGTTGAAGATGGAGCCTGCTGCTATTTAGTTATTTCCGCTGTCGTTTAGAGACTTCCGCTGCAAGAATAAGATAGACATTCATGAGTGAGACAATGAGTTGATGTAATAAAGTACTTAAACCCTATTTATTCGTGGTTATATTTTGAATTCAGTTTGTGGATTACATGTGTATGTGTGATGAACATCCTGGGCACACATATGCATTAACTCAGTTCTGTTTTCGGAACCGGGTGTCACACGGGCATTGATAGCTCTATATAGATCATAAACCCTTTGTGCCAGTCCTCCTTGCACCATCATAAATCATCCTACCAGTCACCACATACATATCCATGTCATTTTCTCATCCTATTACGAGACAGATTTCAAAATGGATATTGAGTTTTTTTCATATTCGGAGGTCCTTAGTTGAAACAACCATAAATTTTATGCATAAAAACTTGCATGGGATGATTTTTTTTCAGGTTGATCTACTCGAAATTCACATCTGATTTTTCATTGTTTCCTCACGTTTGATGGAATCAGATTAACCAAAATTTTCTCGTAAGATAGACAAGCCGACCTTTGAATTTTCATCATGAATTGTAAAAAATCATCTTGATTTTCTACAGGCCAAATCTTATATGCAATTGAGCTGAAAATTTGTATTGTTCCTATTTTATATCTCTTGATTCCACAAACAATATAAGAAAAATAAATTAAAAAATAGTGTAGAGGAAGCACAAATATTATAGCATTGGAAGCACTAATATTAAAGCAATTGGCTTGGATTTGTGTTTTAGTTGTTGGTTTTCTCAATGTGTCTTCTCTTGGTGTCTTTCACTTATCGTGTTCTGCTAGGCCTAAAACAGTTGTTTAACCAGCAATAATTCCTATATCAAATACTTATTCAACTTTGTTTCTCTGATACAACTTTGCTTTTTATCAGACACCATATATGCCATCCAAGCTACACATTTTCTCTTGAGCAGAACATGTCCTTTGCAATCACTACACACTCTATTACTTTTTCACACCACCCACCATTTGCCTACCTGTAGTGTCTGTAAGAACAGTTGTAAGAGTATGATAAGACGCTTGAGTGTGTGTGACTACACTTCTACTTTGCCGCTGCCCTGTGTAGTTGATAGGGATAACATTTTTTTCATTATCTTTTATTTGCTATTAATAATAGCAGGTTACACCACTGAAGGTTATGAGTCGATGGCGTTGCATGAGATCTAGACCACCACTACAACAACTCCTTTCACAAGAAGTAATTATATCCTTTCTTCTCTTCCTTTTTATGATGGTTTCGGTTTTAATGAATATATTGTGATGGACAAAAATTTTGGACGTCGTATGTGTGAACAGAGAAAGTTTAGAAATATTGCTAGTGCATTAGTTAATCGCATCTCAAATTGGTGGAATGAGTTGGGTGGATGTGAAATTTACTTTAAACATGAGAATTGACAAAAATTCTTATGAGAGATAGATTTGTACTTAATCAGATGCTGAAATTTCTTTAAGAAAAATCTCCTCCTTATATCTCCTCTGTCGTGACTAACATTTTTGCAGGACAACAATAACGAACATTGTACAGTTATTACTCCAACCATTAACTAACACCATTGATATAAATCAAATATTTGAGGATTCAATGAATGAGTGATTGTATTGACATGTGTTTACATTGGTGAGATCCTGATCCACAACATTGCTTTCTATAACCATTCTCGTGTCTCAGTGTTGCTTTATGTTGTGCAGGATCAGATTACACAAGATGTGCGCTTACTTGCTCTCATTAACAAGATACATGCGTTCACAAGTCATTTATATCACTTGACCGACCAAGGGATACGTGGAGAGCTCTATGCGGCACATGTCTGTATGTGTACCTCATCGACAAATGGGGCGTCGAGGATGAGTTTTCATCAAAAAGGGGAGGATAATGAAACCATACACATCATGGATACAATGAGCACTCAATCAACAAAGACACCATCAATTCTTCTTTTGTCTACATCAACTACTACAACTACTTCCTCATATTCTACTACAAGTTAGCAATTTTTGATATCCTCGACATTGATTATGGTTTGTACAACTATGTGGTCCATGCCTACATCATATACATATTAATTACTCAACCAAGTATTGGTTGTGCTTTCATAATACCCATTATAAATGTGACACCCGGTTCTGAGAATGAACCTAGTGATGCGTATGTGTGTCCAGGATGTTCATCACACATACACAGATTCATCACAAACTGAACTCAGAATATAGCCACGTTACAAATAGTGCTTAAGTACTTTATTACAATAACTCAATGTCTCAATCATGGCATCTAATTTATTCTGCAGCGGAAGACTCTAAATGACAGCAGAAATAAACTAAGGTAGCAGGGCACCAGTCTGCGACTCCACGGGCAGTTGACGGTAGTGCGATTGCCTAGTACTCCACCTGCTCTTCGAAGTACTCTTCTCCTGTAGCTGAATTATTTGTGAGAATGCAAGGGTGAGTACATGTCGTACTCAGCAAGTGCGGAAAAGTATGACATGTACCTTAAAACAAGGTTGGAAACAAAAGGTTCCTTGCAGCAAGCAAGTTTTATTTCACAATCACGAGAAAATAATATATAATATCTAGGTGAGTTAATTCCCAACATATCCAAGTAATTCATCATCATCAATACCATCCTACTTTATCATTTATCAAGTCTCAACCAGCCAATGCTCATTCTCATGTTCATCTCATATTCACAATTGCTCATGATCAACACGTTATCACATAACCAAATCCAATCTCATATTTCTAACCAAAACTAGTCCCAATACCATAATCATGTCCAAATAACCATCCCAATATTTTCCTCTAATCATGGAAGTTGGCCAGGTGTTTGATCGGAAGCACGGCTATCATGATAGTTTTACACTCTGCAGAGGTGGTACCACTTTACCCACAAATTTGTGCTTTCATCACCCATCGGTGACTAGAGAAAACTCTATCATGCCACTACATAACCGTCGGTGTATGGCCAAGAGGTCACAAAATAGCCTTTACAAAGGGGCTACTAGAATGTAAGGACCCACTAAGGCTTCACCGGCAGACTCGAATCTCCATTCTCCCACCCACAGGCCCTCTCGTGTGCCATGTAGTTCCCAGCGCAGTCCTCCTCGACTCCCATTCTCCGCGCCATCCAATGGTCCATAACAAGCTAGCAACACACCTAATTAGTCAGCTAAGCCACACCCATATTTGGCCTTGTGGTGGCACTGTTTTTCTGGCATGTTCTCGCATAAACCGATCCTTTGATCTAAGGCAAGCAAACCACCATCTTCATTCACACATAACCACAAGCCAAACTTGCCTAGATCTCCCTGATTCCATTCTCATTAACATCATCATGTTCTCATCATATTTAACCTTTATGAGTGCAGTAGCTAAACAAGTTTATTTCAGTTTTCCCTAAAATTCCGTAAGCATGCGGTGCAAAAGAGAAAACGACCATACCCGACTCAACAATTCCCCGGTGACAAAGGTGGCTAACAAAACTAGTAAACTCCTACTAAAGGGTCTCCCATCATGTTGACACGAGCATGCAGTTTTCACAAGAAAAACAGTTCCAAAAACATAGGTTCAATATGGTCAAGAGGCACTTGCCTTGCTCCCGCGGTTCGTGTTGCTCTAATGTGTCGAAGTCTTGGTGCTGGAGGTCCTTTTAGATGGTCTCTTGCGCGTGTTCTTCTACTCACGACCACGTACATACAAAGCAATACAGCAATCAATATCATGCACACGTTTTATTCAAGATGCGATGATGTGGATGCATGCAAATCCTATAATGCAACCTATAGCAACCAGTTTGCATGTGTTCTTGAGAGTTATAGTTAGGTTTAGATGGGTTTAACAATGATCGGTGCTTCTAGAAATTGATTGGAACGTGGCTATGAATCTAATCTTGGTATTAGATCAAACCGTCATCAATCCTAAACTGAGGGTTGTCCTACTTACATGCAGTAGCTCTTGTTCGCAGGGTGTGGTGTAACGGGGTTTGTGACTACAGCAGCGACGTGGTACGAGGGGTGATGGGACCTACCTCCCATCTTCCTCCTCTCCTCCTCTGCGGCTGGCCTTCTCCTTGCAATGGTAGTAGCTGGGGTTTTCCCTTGGGGCAGAACAGAGTTGCGTCCAGGGCAGGGCGCTGGGGTCTTCTTCTCCGGTGACGGCGAGGCGGGACAGAGCTTCGACGGCAGCCAAGGCAGCAGCAGGGGCGGCGACCAGGGCTGGCAACAGGGGGCGGCAACCAGGGGATTTTGGGCGCAGGGTGGCGGCTAGGAGGGGGGGAACGGGTTTTATTTATAAGGGGGAGAAACAGCCAAGGGGGCTAGGATTTCAGCAAATCTTTTAATCAATGGCTGGGATTTAATTTGAGAAAAGGTGGGAGCTAGGGGCTAGGATTTTACCAAATATTTTCAATCAAGGGCTGAGATTAATTGGGAGAGAGGAAAATCCCTAGGGGGGGATTTTAGGGGCTGAGGCTAGGGTTTTCTCCCCCAAGGGGTGCAGCCAAGGAGGGGGGAATCTCAATGTGAGGGAAAATCCCTAGGGATTTTGGGCGCTGGACAAATTAGGGGGGATCCCAAAATGTGGGGAAAATTCCCTAGGGGGAATTTTAGGGGGGGAATTAGGGGAAAATTGGGGGAGAAATTAGGGGGAAATTAGGGGCGGATAGGTTTTCTTTCTCTTTTTTCTTTTTTTTTTCTTTTTTATTTTTATTTCTTTTCCTTTTCTATTTTGTTTATTTTATTTTATTTTATTTCCTATTTTTATTTTCTTATTTATTTGTTATTATGCTCTTTATCTCTTCTCTTCTTCCTTCTAAATGCTTCTCTATATGCAATGCATGATGATGAATATGAGGGTGTTACAAACCTACCCCCTTAAAATGAATCTCGCCCTCGAGATTTGATAGAGTGGAGAAAAGATGAGGGAATTCCGTCTTGAGGTCTTCTTCACGCTACCATGTATCTTCGGCTTCCGTGTGATGGCTCTATTGTACTTTGCACCAACAAAATACTTTGTTCCTTGTGACGCTTTCCTCTGTATCCAGGATTTTGATGGGGTGTTCCGCTTAGGTCAGATCCTCCTAGAGTTGTAACTCATTCATTGATACTTGTTCTTCTGGCACTCTTAGGCACTTCTTGATCTGAGACACATGAAATACATCGTGCACGTTGGAGAGGTGTGTCAGCAGTTCTAGTTGATATGCTACTTCTCTTCAATCGCCCAAAATCTTGAATGGTCTGATGTAGCTGAGGTTCTAGCTTGCCTTTGACGTTAAACCGTCGTTGGCCTTGGATAAACGACACCTTAAGATTAACGAAGTCCCCGACTACAAAGGTCAAACTCCTTCGCCTATTGTCCGCATAGCCCTTCTGACGTGACTGAGCGGCCTTCAGGTTTCCACGTGTTGTCTAGACTTGCTTCTCAGCGTCCTGCAACACTTCTGGTCCAAACACTTGATTTTCTCCCGTCTCACTCCATAACAGGGGTGTTCTACACCGTCTACCATACAATGCCTCAAAAGGTGACATTTTCAAACTTGCTTGGTAACTATTGTTGTATGAGAATTCAGAGGGCAAGCTCTTGTCCCAACTATGCCCATGTTTTAAGGCGCAAGCTCTCAACATGTCTCCCAGTATCTGATTCATCCACTCAGTTTGCCCGTCGGTTTGTGGGTGATACGCGGAGCTGATATTCAACCATGTACCCATGGCTTCATGCAACTTCTTCCAAAACCTACAGGTAAATTGAGAACCTCGATCTGAAACTATCCTCTTCGGAACTCCGTGATGACATACTATTTGCTCCATATACAGCTCGGCTAACTGCGCCATGGTGTACTTGGTCCTAACAGGAATAAAGTGAGATGATTTCGTCAATCGGTCCACGATAACCCAAATAGAGTCATAACCCGACTGAGTACATGGAAATACAACTATGAAATCCATACCGACTTCTTCCCACTTCCACTCGGGTACTTTCAACGGCTGCAATAATCTAGCGGGTCTATGATGCTCGGCCTTCACTCGTTGGCACGTGTCACATGGGGCAATATATTCAGCTATGTCCCTTTTCATGTCATCCCATCAATAGCAAGTTTTCAAGTCCTTATACATCTTTGTGCAGTCGAGATGTATGGAATAAGGCGAATCATGTGCCTCCTTTAGTATCGCGTCGCGGAGGTGCTTCACATTAGGCACACAGATCTTTTTTCCTAACCAAAGCGTGCCATTCTCGTCTTCCTTGATATCCTTCTCTATCCCTTGTCAAATTATTTCCTTAATTTCCTTTATCTCCTCATCTGTTGCTTGGCCATCTCGAATCTCTTGTTCTAGCGTTGAGCATAGTTCTATCACCTCCATTGATTTAAGAACTCGAGATGTAACCGTTCAAACTCTTGATGTATCTCGGTTGGCAGCTCCCAGACCGTGAGTTGGAGACATGCTCCCTTTTGGCTCAACGCATCCACTATTACATTGGTCTTCCCTGGGTGATAGTTGATTCCTACATCATAATCCTTGATGAGTTCTAGCCATCAACGTTTCCTCAAATTCAGATCCGTTTGCGTGAATATGTACTTGAGGCTTTTGTGGTCCGTATAAATCTCGCATCGGTGACCAAGCATGTAATGCCTCCAAATCTTCAAGGCAAGTACCACTGCTGCGAGTTCCAGATCATGCGTAGGGTAATTAAGCTCATGTTTCTTTAGTTGCCTCAATGCATAGGCTACCACTGGCCTTCTTGCATAAGGACACATCCAAGTCCCTATCTTGAGGCGTCACAGTATATATCAAAGCTCTTGGTTATGTACGGCAATACCAAAACGGTGCTGTTGTCAATCTCTTCTTTAACCCCTCAAAGTTGTCTTGACATGCTTGTGTCCACTGAAATGCTTTCACTTACAGTAGAAATTCAGTCATAGGCTCTGCTATCTTGGAGAAATCCTTGATGAACCGGCCGTAATATCCAGCCATCCCAAGGAAACTCTGAATGTCCCTCACATTCTGCGGTGGGTTCCACTTCAGAATGTCCCTACTTTTGCGGGACCAACCGATACTCCTCCTTTGGATATGATGTGGCCTAAGAATGATACCTACTTTAGCAAAAATTGACACTTGCTGAATTTGGAATACAGTTAATGCTCTGGTAGTTTCTGCAATGTCAATCTCAAGTGTTCCTCATGTTCTTCCTCGCTTTATGAATACACCGTGATGCCGTCAATGAAAACCACGATGAACTTGTTCAAGTACTCCATGAAGACCTAATTCAGGAGGTACATAAAGTATGCAGGCACATTTGTCAACCCGAATGACATGACGGTATACTTGTACAAACCATCTCATGTTTGAAAAGCCATCTTGGGTATGTTGGAGGGTTTAATCTTCATATGGAAGTATACCGACCGAAGTTCAATCTTAGAGAAAATATGGGTGCCTTTCATTTGATCGAATAAGTCCTCTATGCGGGGCAGCGGATACTTATTCTTGATCGTCACTTTGTTGAGAGGCCTATAGTCTGCGCACATCCTTTGGGTTCCATCCTTCTTGTCTACGAAGAGCACGGGGGCTCCCACGGTGACGAGCTTGGGCGTATAAAACCCTTATCTAGATGCTCCTGAATTTGCTTCTTGAGCTCCACTAATTCATTAGGAGGCATCCTATATGGCCTCTTAGCTATAGGTGCAGTTCCGGGTACTAAATCGATGGCAAACTCGATGTCACGATCAGGTGGCACACCTGGCAGTTCTTCCGAAAACACATCTGAATTCTTGAACCACTGAAATGCTTTCCAATGTCACTTCTTCCACGTGGTTCAGCATTGCCTTCTCGGTTGCAGGTTGGGCTGTCTCGAACTCGATACGAGTGCTCACTCGTCAACTGCACGACCCTCTTAGCACATTGAATCACTCCATTATACTTGCTTAACCAGTCCATTCCAAGTATTATTTCATGGGAATCCAAGACAATAAGGTTGGCAAGAAAGTCTACCCCCTTATTATAAGGCTTACTTTTGGACATACTATATTAATCCTCATCCTCCACCGGGAGAATTAAACAACATAGTTTGTTTCATGTGGGATATGGGTAAGTTATACTTGGATGAGATGAATGAATGTGATGCTCCGAAATCAAATAAAACAGTGGCTGGGTTGGAGTTTGCGAGAAACATACCAATCAGAACGTCCTCAGCTTGTTGTTCTTCCTCAGCGGAGACGTGATTCACATGGCAGAGCAAAGTTCTGCTTTCCACGGTTGTCTTGTGTTGCTCCTCCATTCGGCCGTGGGTTCTTTTTAGGTGCATTGCTCGGCTGTCCAAGGCCTTTCTTGGGGCATTGGTTTGCAAAGTGTCCAGTTTTTTCCACATGTAAAGCATGCTTTGTTGCCAATAACACCGGGAAGGTTGGGGCGAGGCTGATTTTGAGCATAGGCGCGGGACGGGGCGCAGGTGGCATAGGCAAACGGGGTGCTTGCATGATAGGTTGTTGCTGCAGTGGCTGATTAGAGTGAGGTGGATTTGCAGGGCGGAAAGTAGAAGCAGACGAGCCATAGTATGGTGCAGCTGGTGGCATGAAGCGGGGGCGTACATTGCTTCCTTGTGTCTGTCCTTGATATGGCATCTTTCTCTTGCCCTCTTGTTCAATCTCACGGATCTTGCTCTCTACCACTATAGATTTGTCAACAAGCTTTTGGATGTTTGCATAATCATTGTTGAGCAGCTGGACTTGAATCTCATTGTTCAGTCCTCTCATGAACAGGTATTGCTTCCTGTGGTCCGAGTTAACATCTTCTAGAGCATACCTTGACAGTTGTGTGAACCTGTTGAGGTACTCACTCATGCTCTTCCTCCCTTGCCTGAGACTTTCAAACTCTTTCCTCTTTAGGATCATGACTCCCTCAGGGACAGTGAGAACGGAAACTCTCCTTGAATTCAGTCCAAGTAATTGTCTCCTGATTAGCATGGGCGTTGCAAAGAGCGTCCCACCAATCAGCGGCTGCTCCAATCAGTTGGTGTGATGCAAAGAGAACCTTCTCCCGATCACTGCATTGAACAATAGCAAGCTTCTTCTCAATGGACTTCAGCCAGTCATCGGCCTCTATAGGATCATTAGCTTGTGCAAAGGTATGTGGCCTAGTCCTCATGAATTCTCCCAATCTGTCGTGAGCCGGTGGTGGTGGCGGCGATGGGGGTGCAGGAACGTGGTTAGGATTGTTGTTGTTGGCCTGTAGCTGTCCTAAGGTTTGCATCATAGCTTGCATGAGCTGGTTCTGCATAGCCATCAAATGTTCAAGGTTGCTTGCATCAGCCCCGAAGTTGACATCCTCAGCAACTTCCACGTTGCCATCCTCATGTTGTTCATTGTTACCACGAGTGTTCCTTCGGTGGCGGTTGGAATTTTTCCTCGGCATCTGTGAGAGAGTAAAGTAGGAAATAGAAATTCAGATTGATCCCCCAACTATATGCATCAAGGTGTAGGAACTAAGCAACTTCTTTTATTAATATCAGCCTATATGAGGATGTGAACAAGTGTCGAAACATCTCACATCTCTCTACTATGTGTGGATGTGGACATTTGCTGAAGCGTCCCACAACTCACACTTAAGCACACGTACATAAGCAATCATTACAAAAGTTCAACACACCATTATTTATTCAAACTGCTATCATCTAAGCGTAATCCTCATCGACTCCCATTCCCCGCGTTATCCAGTGGTCCATAACAAGCTAGCAATACACCTAATTAGTCAGCTAAGCCGCACCCATATTTGGCCTTGTGGTGGCACTGTTTTCTTGACATGTTCTCACATGAACCAGTTCTTAGATCTAAGGCAAGCAAACCACCATCTTCATTCACACATAACCACAAGCCAATCTTGCCTAGATCTCCTCGATTCCATGCTCATTAACATCATCATGATTTCATCATCTTTAATTTTTATGAGTGCAGTAGCTAAACAAGTTTATTTCAGTTTTCTTGAAAATCCTGTAAGCATGCGGTGCAAAAGAGAAAACGACCATACCTGACTCAACAATTTCCCGGCGACAAGGGTGGCTAACAAAACTAGTAAACTTCTACTAAAGGGTATCCCATCAAGTTGACATGAGCATGTAGTTTTCACAAGCAAAACAGTTCCAAAAGCGTAGGTTCAATATGGTGGGCACTTGCCTTGCTCCCACGGTTCGTGTTGCTCGAACGGTCGAAGTCTTGGTGCTGGAGGTCCTCGTAGACGGCCTCTTGCGCGTGTTCTTCTACTCACGACCACGTACATATAAAGCAATACAACAATCAATATCATGCACATGTTTTATTCAATATGCGATGATGTGGATGCATGCAAATCCTACAATGCAACCTATAGCAACCAGTTTGCATGTGTTCTTGCGAGTTCTAGTTAGGTTTGGAAGGGTTTAACGACGATCGGTGCTGCTGGAAATTGATTGGAATGTGGCTATGATTCTAATCTATATTTTATATCAAACCTTCATAAATCCTAAACCAAGAGTTGTCCTACTTACGTGTAGTAGCTTCTGTTCGCAGGGTGTGGTGTAACGGAGTTTGTGATGACAGCAGCGACGTGGTGCGAGGGGTGACGGGACCTACCTCTCTTCTTCCTCCCCTCCTCCTCTGCGGCTGGCCTTCTCCTTGCAATGGCAGCAGCTGGGGTTTTTCCTTGGGGCAGAACAGAGTTGAGGCCACGCCAGGGCGTTGGGGTCTTCTTCTCCGGCGACGGCGAGGCGGGGCAGAGCTTCGACGGCGGCCAAGGCAGCAGCAGGGGCGGCGAACAGGGAGTTTTGGGGGCAGGGTGGCGGCTAGTAGGGGGGAGAGGGTTTTATTTATAAGGGGGGGGGGGGACAGCCAAGGGGGCTAGGATGTCAGCAAATCTTTTAATCAACGGCTGGGCTTCAATTTGAGAAAAGATGGGAGCTAGGGGATAGGATTTTACCAAATATTTTCAATCAAGGACTGGGACTAATCGGGGGAGAGGAAAATCCCTAGGGGGTTTAGGGGCTGCGGCTAGGGTTTTCTCCCCCAAGGGGTGCAGCCAAGGAGGGGGGAGGGGGAAATCCCAATGTGGGGGGGGCATCCCTAGGGATTTTGGGCGCCAGCCAAATTAGGGGGAGAAATTCCCAAATGTGGGGAGAATTCCCTAGGGGAGGAATCTTAGGGGGGTAAGGGGGGAACTAGGGGAAATTTAGGGGGGGGAATAGGGGCGGCCAGGTTTTATTTTTCTTTTTTATCTTTTTTTTCTTTTTTCTCTTTTTATTTTTATTTTTTTCTTTTTTATTTTATTTTATTTCCTATTTTTATTTTGTTATTTATTTGTTCCTATTCTCTTTATCTCTTCTCTTCTTCTTTCTAAATGCTTCTTTATATGCAATGCACGATAATGAATATGAGGGTGTTACAAAAAAGCATGGATAAGAGCTTCAGAGAAGCCCAAGATTCAATCAATGAACACCATGATAGAATCATCTTCTGAAGGTCATAATTTCTCCGTTCGACATTCGTTGGAGGTGTATCAGTACTCGTTAGAGTTTATTCCATTGGCTTTCCAAACGATCTAAGCATATTATGGATCTCATCTAGGAATGCCTCCAAATTATCACAAAAGTCACTATAGAATCTTTTAGGTTTTATGTAATCTTTTATTAGACTTTGTGTCTTGTATATATGATTGAGACCTTGGCTCAAGTGGATGTGCGCCCCCATCAGAAGAAGAATGTCCATAGGGTTCCCCATCCAACCCTTGGTCATCGCCTTTACTTTTCATATATAGTTGCTTGGGAGAAGAAGATGAGTTTGAGTCGAGAATGACTATAATTTAAGGGGGGTGATGAGAACATCACTCATTCAGATACATAGAACACTTCTCTATTGTAAATAAGTTTCGATCACTAGAATTCCTATGTGAAAATTGAATTTAGAGGTGAGCTCGTTACAATATGTTTCTTTATATGATTTTGAGAATAGACTGTTATCTAATGATTTTATAAGGATTAGTAACTATGGATAGGACCAATAAGTACTTGGAGGAAGGCTTGGGGGCGTGAATAATTAGAAAAGATGCCCACAACAAGTTGAAGGTGAGCCCAACTCGAATTTGAGTCTAACTTGGAGTTCAGAAGCAATTTCACCTTCAAATATAAAATGAAGTTGAGTCCAAAATCTGTCAGGATGTTGCGTCATTGTCTATTGGGCTATTGGAGTCTTGTATCTAGTTCAAGTCCATTAGGAATGCGCTCAAGGGTCTTACTAGCGAATCTTAGGCTATAAATATAGCATCCACCGACTAAATTGCGTGAATTTTGGTTAGATTAATTTGGTATACATAGTTTCACTGTTCTTCGATTTGTGGAATCCTACTTTCAGCGATTTCAAATTGCCTATTTTTCGCTCTTGCTCGTGTTATCGGTTTCACTTGTAGAGATTAGCCTTTTTATGAGGTTGATCTTGTGAGAACACTTAGTAACCAACAGAGTGATGGTGTGGTGATTGCAGTGGTTTTATTCTCAGAGCCTCGGATCATCAACGTTAAGATATTCATGCCAATCGAGTTATCTTTCAAAATATCAGGATTAATACACTCATCACTTTTGTTGTATGATGTGCAAGTATAGTGCTCCTTCCGCTCCCTCCTCTAACCCACTATCATCATTGTCCTCTGTCGTCCGACATCCTCCTTGAAGAGCTTGTCATCACCAGAAAACCGAATCTTGCGGTGATTCTCAATAAAACGAGCTTCTCCTTCTTCCTCCAAATCCACACCTCGCCTATCCATCTTCACCCCCTTCCTCCGCGTCTAATTCACCCGCCACCAACCCCCTTCTTCCCGTCGAATGCACCCGTCGGTGAGAATAGGGCTTGCTAAATATGAACGGTAAGGCTAGATATATGGCGAGCATCGTTACTTTTAGAAATTTTGACTACAAATATGAGATTAGCCCCTCACCTTCCTCTACGAGTCCACCGATCAGTGACCACACTCCCGTGAGCCTCGACCCACAAACATCAACGTGCTCCTACTACTGTCACTCGTGGTGGTTTTGATGTTTGACTTCGTGTGCTACACGATATAGACAAGATGACCACGCCTGTTAGGAGTGAAAAGTGGTTGTATGTTTCACAGTGAGGAATCTACCTCTGGAAGATCAAGTTTTCATCATGGCCGAGAGACAAACAAAACAATACACGAGCAATTAAAGCCAGAGCAAGACTTAGAGGCTCTCAAGAGGATTCAAACCATGTGAAGACATGTGTTTTCGTCGTGTCAAAGTGTTAGATAGAGTATGCACAATGTCATCCGTGCCTTAGAGATAAGATAGAGTCTTAGTTTGAACTTAGAAAGATAGAGTCATCGAGTTTGAACCGAGCCTATATAAAGGCAGTCTTCTGCCGAGAAGTCAGACACAATACAATCCAAGTTTCAATCAAAAACTTTCGTTTTTACTTGTTCTTCGTAGTTCTTAGGATTAGCTCGTAGTCTTTGTTGCTTTGCCGAGTAAAGCATCCGGTTCTCTCCATGTAAGTGAGACTTATCACGTTCCTTCCTTAGGAACCTTGTATCCATTTAAGGTTTGGTGACTAACGCGGATATTTATCACAAAACGGGCGACTCCTTTGATCTGTTCACCAACAGAATTGGTGACTCCGCTAGGGAGAGACGTCAGCTGCATCGACCAAACACATCTATGTAAGGGTCTCAGTTTTTGACACACATTTGCAGTGTTCATCACCACACCACACACCTCATTTGAGGAAGGATCATGAACACAAATGAAGAGCAAGTAACAATTATTAACATGCTCATTAGAAAACAAACTCACATATTGCAAAAGTGGTATTTCCCATATGTGATATAGATGGGCTGGACATATGAAAACTCCTACACTTTACTAAGGATGTCCATGCCAAGTTTCACCCAAATTCAAAACCTGTCACACCCGGTTTTTCCGAAGAACAACCAAGTGAATATCACATGTATGCCAGGATCATTTTCTCATACATGTGATGACAAATAGTGAAGCATCATTTATTACAAGCCAGGTGTCGAATATAAATAAGTCTTACATAGCAAATGTCTCGATGGACAATAATAAGTTCATCACAAGTAAATAAACTAGCAGCGGAATATTATTCTTTAGGGCTCCGTCACAGGCGTTGCCCGGGGTCTCCATGAACCTAGAAACCTTCTTCGGGTCCAAAGTCTTGGTCGTTATACACCATCTCATTATCTTGACCTGAGCAGCAATATAAACCAACAAAATATGCAAGGTTGAGTACCAATGGTACTCAGCAAGTGTGGGAAAAATCATATCATGCATGGCTAGAACAAGGAGAGGTTGAACTCATGGTTAAAGCACTACGCAATTTATACCTATCACCTTAGCTTATTAAGCACCTACATTACTACACAGGTGAAATGGTCTCAATCTCCCATCCCATCATCATAATCCAATGACCATAACATCATTTCCAGTGTTAAGCTCCCCGCTTAACTTCCAAAACCATCAATCCTCTAATCATGAATAAGTCCAAGCCGCTCTTGACCGTGAGCATGGCTGTCATGACAGTTTTGACTCTGCAGAGTTTGTACCACTGTACCCACAAGTAGTGATTTCATCCCCCGTTGCCGGGTGGACTAAAAGAACCTCCATTATGCCAATGGCCACGAACCACATTCACACTTCCCAGGTGTGTAGCCAGGAGATCACTACGAAGCCTTTACAAAGGGATTCCCGACGAGCGTGGGCCCACTGAGGTTTCACCCCTAACAGCATACAAGAGGCTCCAACCCCGCTGCAGTGGCCCCCTCTTGAGCCTTGCGGTTCATATGGTAGTCCAGCTGACACCTATTCCCCGCACCATCCAACACACCCATACTACGCCGGGGATACACCTAATTAATTGGCCAAGCTGCCCCATCTCAGCATGTGGTTGGCACTGTAAAGCCAGGTTACATGCTCCATGAACCGGTCCTTAGGATCCAGGCAAGTACTAAACACAAACCCGAGTCTCGTGCACCCAGCACACAACCAAAACATCCAACTTGCCTTGATCCCTACCTCCACATAACTCACAATATCTCATTCAAGAGTATGGTAAAATAAACTGATGATCTCATGTCCCAAATATCCCATTCTAAGCATGGCTAAGCATATGCATAATAATAAATGACATGGTAAAATAAGTCCCAACCCAAGCTACAAGGAAACAAGGTAATGCAATTCTAGGGAAACTTCCTATCATGGGTTTCATATTTCAATTGACAATGCAAATAATTCTAGCTACACATCCTATCATAGGATCAAAGTGGTCAAGGACACTTGCCTCTTTCTTGCTGCTCTTGAAATGGGTAGTCCTGATCTTGGAAAGGAATAACTTGCTCTTGAGCAGGTTCTACATCATACCATCACACATAGCAAAAGAAAAACAACAATCTATAAGACATAGTTCACACTTCCACTTCATACAAACCACACATTCATATTTATGAAAGTCATTCACAACTATATGTGTTGTGGTTACTCTATGTGTGTTTATTTGTGGCTTGCATGCACTTTTAATCATGTGTATATGATTCCTACTTTTGTATTCACATTTATGCTTGCATACTTTATATATGAGTTTCCAATTTAAATAATTTTCCTTATATTTATTTACTACACCTTTTAGTTACCAAGTATGCATGAAAGGTATTTTTCTTCTCCATATGTGTCTTTAGAATTTCTACCAACCCTAAACTGAATTATTTGGATTTTAGAAACTGCATTTATCATTTACTAGTTGCTATATTTTCAGATTTATTTTCCTATGCATAAATGTGTACTTTATATTGAAAATAGTAAGACACATCATCTAAACAAAATAGGTTCTGGTCCTAAATAATTTAATAACATATTTTGACCTTTGCCTCTGATGTAAACTATTTCACAATTGTTTTCCCTATTTTCTATAACTATTCTTTACTTAAAAATGTGTCCCTAAATGTGAATAATAAATTAAACAGATTCAATTCAGCCCAAAATATGTTTTTATCTTACTCCAAAGTTTCCTAAACACTGAGAAAGTCTTTAATTAAATTTTGACAATATGTTTGTCCCACTTTTTAATTTTTAAACACTAGCCACATATTCAATTTCCTAAATTAATTACTAAACAGGGCTAAAAAGGTAAACTCATCCCACTACAGGGTCTATAATATTATTTTCAGAATTTCCAGGGATCTAGCTACACTTATCAGAGGTGTTTTTCCTAATTTTTATTAAGTCCAGGGGCTAAAACTGATTTTTAAATGAATTTACATGATTTTCTGGAGTTCCAGGGGCTAGATCTAATTTCTGGGGCTAGCTCTTATTTCCCGAGAAGCCCAGGGGGTAGCACGTAAGAATTCCAGTCTTTATAACGCGGGGCTGACGTGGACCGTCCGATTTTAAACCGACGGCCGAGATTATAACATCGAACCGGTACGCGGGGGTTTAAACCCTACCGTGCGATTTAAAATAAACGGCACACAAGCGGCCACGTCGCTCTGATCGAGCGCGGGCGGCGCTGCCGGCGGCGCACGGCGGCGGGAAGCGGCGATCTCGCCCGAAGCTTTCGGATCCTATAGAATTCTACCTAGAACTGTGATCTTATGGCATAGATCGGTAGAGGAGAGGTCGGGGATCTCACCTCGGGGGTTTTCTTGAGCTCGGAGGTCCTGGGAGGTGATCGGCGGCGAGGTCCGAGGCAAAACCACGGTGAAGCTCGTCGGCGCTGTGTTTACACCGCAAGTCACCGAGTTTTCTGCACCTGCATGGTTCCCCGGAGGCGGTGGATCAAGACCAGCGAGTTAGATCGGAGTTTCCGAGCTTAGATCGGCCAGAATTCACCGGAGAAGTCTCGGTTCTCACCGGAGTAAAAATCGGCGATCGCGTGGGAAAAACAGAACGAGGCCGGGGTTTTTATAGACGGGGGAGGGCGGTGTGTCGGTTGTGATCGAGTTTGAGTCGTCCGGTACCAAAATTCGGCTGGGGGACGCGGTTTCCAGGGGGTAGTTTTGATTCGGGAGAGAGAGGTGTCCCGGGGTCGGCCGATCGCGCGCGAGGAAGAAGATGACAGCGGGCCCCGCATGTCAGTGAGAGGGAGAGGCGCGCGGCTGTGGGCTGGCGGGGGGGGGGGGGGAAATGGTGGGCCGGCTGGTGGGTTCGGCCCACTGGCCGGTTAGGTTTTAGTTTTCTTTTTCTTTTTCTATTTCTTTTCTGATTTGAGTTTAATTTGAATTTCAGTTTGAATTTGAATTTTTGCAAAACATGCAACACGTCCAAAAAATTTTAAATTCCCCTCTTAACATGATTTAAGGTTTTGAATCAAAATTTTGGGGTGTTACAGCTCTACCCCCCTTAAAAGAAATCTTGTCCTCGAGATTGGTGTTTCTAAGAAAACAATTCCGGAAATTGTGCCTTGAGCTCATCTTCCCGCTCCGAGGTGGCTTCCTCTTCTGAGTGATGCTTCCACTGCACCTTGCACATCCGGATTCTTTTATTTCTGGTGAGGCGTTCCATTGTCTCCAAAATCTTGTATGGTTGCTCGGCATAAGACAAATCCTCAGCTACATCCACTTCATTCATGGGTAACACCTCTTCAGGCGTCCTCAGGCATTTCTTGAGTTGTGACACATGGAATACATCGTTCACATCCGATAGATGAGCCGGTAACTCTAGTTGATACGCCACTTCGCCTTTCCTTTCCAAAACTTGAAAGGGTCCGATGTATTGAGGTGACAACTTCCCTTTCACCTTGAACCGACGAAGTCCTCTGATAGGGGACACCTTGAGATAGACATAGTCTCCTACGTTGAAAACGAGCTCTCTTCTTCGTACATCGGCATAGCTCTTTTGGCGTGTCTGTGCTATCCTCAAATTGTTGCGAATTTCCCTCACCTTCTCCTCGGCTTCTTGTAGTACTTCTGGACCAAACACTTTAGTTTCCCCCGTTTGGTTCCAAAATAGGGGAGTTCTGCACTTCCTCCCGTACAAAGCTTCAAACGGTGACATCTTCATACTAGCTTGATAGCTGTTGTTATAGGAAAACTCCGCATACGGTAAGTTCTTGTCCCAACTCCTATTGTTTTTTAGTGCACCTGCCCTTAGCATATCTTCAAGGATCTGATTGGTTCTTTCCGTCTGCCCGTCAGTTTGGGGATGATAGGCAGAACTAAAGTTCAGATGGGTTCCCATGGTTTCGTGCAACTTCTGCCAGAACCTTGAGGTGAACTGTGTCCCTCGATCCGACACAATCTTCCTTGGCACTCCATGGTAACACACGATCCTTGACATGTACAACTCTGCCAATTTGGACCCGCTGTAGCTTTCCTTCACGGGGATGAAGTGAGCTACCTTGGTTAGCCTATCAATGATGACCCATATCGAATCGTATCCTGATTGGGTCCTAGGCAATCCCACGATGAAATCCATGCTGATTTCTTCCCATTTCCATTCAGGCACTTTGAGTGGTTGCAATAATCCCGCGGGTCGTTGATGTTCTGCTTTCACCAACTGACATGTGTCACACAGGGCAACATGTTCCGCGACATCTCGCTTCATGCCATACCACCAATACCTGCTCTTGAGGTCCTGGTACATCTTCGTACTCCCAGGATGAATGGAATAGTCGGAATCGTGAGCCTCCTTCAAAATCAATTCATAGATCGCCTTTACTTCAGGCACACAGATTCTTTTTCCGTGCCACACCGTTCCTTGTTCATCCTCTCTAAAACCCGGAGCTTTATTTTCCTTGATGAGTTGTCTGATCTCTTGTATCTTCTCATCATTCTTTTGGCCCTCGCGTATGTCTCGCTCGAGTATGGAGTCCACTTCCATGGCGATGGCTTCACCACTATTTACTAGACATAGATTGAGCCTTATAACCTCGTCCTTCAATTTTGCAGGCATGTCCTTCAAGCTCAACTTATTGACCTGCACTTTCCGACTCAAAGCATCGGCCACGACGTTTGCTTTCCCGGGATGATAGTTGATGCCCACATCAAAGTCATTGATTAGCTCTAACCATCTCCTTTGTTTGAGGTTGAGGTCTGGCTGTGTGAAAATGTACTTCAAACTCTTATGATCCGTTTATATCTCGGTCCTCTTCCCCATCAAATAGTGCCGCCAAATTTTCAACGCGTGTACCACTGCGGCTAGTTCTAGGTCATGTGTAGGATAGTTCTTCTCGTGCTTCCGGAGCTGTCGGGATGCATAAGCCACGACGTGCCCTTCTTGCATGAGAACACATCCCAACCCGTTTCCAGAGGCATCGCAGTACACCGTAAAACTCTTTTGCATATCTGGCATAACCAGCACTGGGGCTGTTGTCAATCTTTCCTTCAACTCCTGAAAACTCTTCTCGCACTGCGGCGTCCATGTGAATGTGATTCCCTTCTCCAACAGTTTAGTGAGAGGTCTCGAGATCTTGGAGAATCCTTCAATAAACCGTCGATAGTATCCAGCCAATCCCAAAAAGCTTCGAACTTCCCCGACATTTTCAGGGGTCTTCCACTTCTGTATATCCTCAATTTTGGCAGGATCCACGGAGATTCCTCCCTCCGAGATTATATGTCCTAAGAAGGGAACTCTCTTCAGCCAAAACTCACACTTGCTTAACTTGGCATATAGTTGATGTTCTCTTAGCCTCAGCAACACCAACCTTAGATGTTTCTCATGTTCTTCTTCATCTTTGGAGAAGAAGAGAATGTCATCTATGAAAACCACCACAAATTTGTCCAGATATTCCATGAATACCTTGTTCATGAGATACATGAAGTACACTGGGGCATTAGTTAGCCTGAAAGGCATGACGGTGTATTCATACAGCCCGTACCGAGATACGAAAGCTGTCTTGGGAATATCAGATTGCCTTATCTTGAGTTGGTGGTATCCCGACCTGAGATCAATTTTCGAGAACACACAAGCTCCCCTCAACTGATCAAACAAGTCTTCAATGCGGGGTAATGGGTACTTGTTCTTGATGGTTACCTCATTCAAGGCACGGTAATCCACGCATAACCTTTGGGTTCCGTCCTTCTTGGGCACAAATATCACCGGAGCTCCCCATGGTGAGAAACTAGGACGAATATACCCCTTCCCCGTCAATTCTCTCAAATGATCCTTGAGTTCTTCTAGCTGCTTGGAGTCCATCCGATAAGGTCTCTTGTATATCGGGGCTGTTCCAGGCACTAGCTCAATTGCGAATTCCACTTCACGATCGGGAGGCATACCTGGCAACTCTTCCGGAAAAACATCTGGATATTCCCTGATGGTCCTGATCTCCTCCACTTTCACCTCAACTTGATTCAATTTAATGTCCCTCCTAGGCTCGTGTACTATTATGAACTTTACTCTGGTGCCATTAGGGTGAGTTAGTTCCACCGTTCTGGTCGAACAATGGATGATTCCTTTATGTTTTGTCAACCAATCCATACCCAAAATAATATCTATCCCTTGTGAATCTATCACTATGAGGTTAGCAGTAAATACTACCCCATTAATGTCTAGGTTCACTTTGGGACACACTTGTCTTGTCCTTATTTCTCCCCCGGGAGAGTTTACAGCTAGCATATGGTTCATTTGTGTTGTTGCTAGGTCATGCTTCTTAACAAACCCTTGAGCAATGAATGAGTGGGTAGCACCAGAATCAAACAGCAGGGTTGCAATGTGTAAATTGGCAGGAAACTTACCAACTACCACGTCGGGTGCCTCTTGTGCTTCCTCCATAGTGACGTGGTTCACCCATCCTCTCATCACATTCTGCTGTTGTGGCTGCGTGGGCTTCTTCTTTGGGCACTTATGGGCATAGTGCCCCACTTCACCACAGCTAAAACATTGCACCCCAACCTTAGGTGCCTGGCCTTTGTTGTCTTGGGGTTGGTTCGGGGGTCCTTGCACTGCTGGTCGAAGTGTATATGCAGGGCGAGGCTGCTGTACAAACTGACGTTGTGGCTGTGCTGGTGCTGCCGGAGGCCTGTAGTTCAGGTTGTACCCTCTTGGTGCTGAGTAGGGTACCGCCGCACGGTTCGTCTGCCCTGCAGGTTGCTGCATCAGACGTGGGCGGGTGTTGCTCCCTGAGGCTTGATGTGACCACCCGGCCTTCCTCTTATTCTCATTTTCCAAGGCCTTTAGCTTCCTTTCTACCACAAATGCTCTGTCCACCATCTTTTGGAAGCTTTCATACTCATTTGAGGACATTGCACACTGCATCTCTGCGGTAAGTCCCTCCATGAAACAATCTTGTTTCTGCTCATCAGCCTCTATGTCCCGTGGGGCATAACGGGATAGTTGAGTAAATTTAGTGAGGTATTCCCTCACCGTCATGTTTCCCTGCTGCAGTCCCAAAAACTCCTTCCTCTTGTTTTTGAGTTCACCTCTTGGGATGTAATGGTTGCGGAAGCTACGCTTGAACTCTTCCCAAGTGATGTTCTCAGGGTCATGATGGGCAGCCACGTAGGCGGTCCACCAATCAGCAGCAGGTCCATGCAATTGATGTGAGGCAAACAGCACCCTCTCATACCCTTGACACTGAATGATCCTCATCTTACTTTCAATGGTCTTCAGCCAATCATCTGCCTCCAGAGGTTCAGCAGCACTTGCGAACTTTGGAGGTTGAGTTCCTAGAAACTCACTCAACCTTGGTTGGCGTGGTGCAGCTTGTGGAGGTGGAACTTGATGCAAGTTGGCCACCACTTGAGTTAAGTTCTGGATGAGCTGATTTTGATTCTCCAGCATTTGGTGGAGGGGATCAACTCCTTCACGGCGACCACCCCGGTTCTGGCCTCCAGAAAGATGAGGGTTGCATGCCTCATCGTTGTTGTTGGCGGGGTTGGCAGCACGTCCTTTTCCTCTTCCGGCCATCTGGCAGAATCAGCCAATGTTAATTTGAAAGCATGTAGTATCATCTTACTACTTTCATTTGTTTGTACTTTGAAGTGTTGAGGCTTTGTTATACTTTTCTGAGGGTTCATTTCTCGCACAAAAATAAATGCAATATTATTTCACGTGGATTCTCACACCAAAGCAAAACAATCTAAAGACGAGGCTGTGGACAATTGCTCATGGCTTCCACAACTCACGTCACACACCAAGCATTAACGCACCATTAACTTAACTTAACGACTCGACTATTCGACATCTTGCTAACTAAGGGAAGGACTCTACACTACTCGTTTTCTTGAGCTGGCTCCTCGGGATCTTCCTCATCATTTCGGCTTCCTTCTGACTCTGCTTTGGGTGGGGAGGCTGCTGGTGGAGAAGTGCGACGACGCCTTATCGCCCGACGATCTGGGGAGTCAGGAGTCCATGTATCATTCGCGGTGACACACAGTTCATTCCCATCTCCTCTTTCTCTCGCCCTCAGGCAGGCTCGCAGCAACGCCTCCGTTTCCTTCAGGGTGTCCCGAACATCCTGAAGCTCTTGCTGACACTCCTGCAGTCGAGTGCTAAGCATAGCAGCATCTTCCAAGCACAAGTCCATGTGCTCATGGGAAGTCCCTTGCTGCACTGGCGGGTACTTATACTACGTTGTACCACTCTCACGCTGGAGGACATACATGTACTCAGTCCTGTCCAGGTGGCGACGATAGATGTGACTCTGGCAGGTGATGGCCTCCCAGGTGACATCCTTCTCCGCATCGACCTGTGTCGCTCGACAAGCTGGAGAGTGGTGGATCTTAAGCAGCTGATTTTCGTGTATAATCCTCATCTCTGAACTCCATTCTTCCCTCTTTTCACAGATGGTCCTGGTGGAGTTATAGTGGATGATTAGCTTGCCCGTATTGCCGGCGGCTTCGAGCATACGTCGAAGACGGCGCAACAAGCCTCCTACTGCCAATTCGTAGGAAAGGTACGTCACCGGACGGCTCTCCTCTCTCTCGGCAAGGGCAACTATGGGAACTCTCCCTCCTGTAGACTTGCGAGCGGTGCGAATCATGCGAACCATCTAAAACAAAAAGAATTTAAAATTAGGTTAGATAAACTCTCAAACAAAAATCCTATTTTGAATGAAAGTTGGGGTAAGATGAAGAAAGTGACTCATTAAATAACACTTTTCAACACACACCTTAAAAAAATAGTTTTTTAGAAAGTATGGCCCTTAAATACGTCCATTTCTACCTAGGTCCACGTTCCTACGGGCAACCTTGGCTCTGATACCACTTCTGTCACACCCGGTTTTTCCGAAGAACAACCAAGTGAATATCACATGTATGCCAGGATCATTTTCTCATACATGTGATGACAAATAGTGAAGCATAATTTATTACAAGCCAGGTGTCGAATATAAGTAAGTCTTACATAGTAAATGTCTTGATGGACAATAATAAGTTCATCACAAGTAAATAAACTAGCAGCGGAATATTATTCTTGAGGGCTCCGTCACAGGCGTTGCCCGGGGGTCTCCATGAACCTAGAAACCTTCTTCGGGTCCAAAGTCTTGGTCGTTATACACCACCTCATTATCTTGACCTGAGCAGCAATATAAACCAACAAAATGTGCAAGGTTGAGTACCAATGGTACTCAGCAAGTGTGGGAAAGTTATGTCATGCATGGCTAGAACAAGGGGAGGTTGAACACATGGTTAAAGCACTACGCAATTAATACCTATCACCTTAGCTTATTAAGCACCTACATTACTACACAGTGAAATGGTCCCAATCTCCCATCCCATCATCAAAATCAAATAACCATAACATCATTTCCAATGTTAAGCTCCCCGCTTAACACTCACACCCTCCAAGGTCATCATACTCTAATCATGAATAAGTCCAAGCCGCTCTTGACCGTGAGCACGGCTGTCATTACAGTTTTGACTCTGCAGAGTTTGTACCACTGTACCCACATGTAGTGTTTTCATCCCCCGTTGCCGGGTGGACTAAAAGAACTTCCATTATGCCAGTGGCTACGATCCACATTCACACTTCCCAGGTGTGTAGCCAGGAGATCACTACGAAGCCTTTACAAAGGGACTCCCGACGAGCGTGGGCCCACTGAGGTTTCACCCCTAACAGCATACAAGAGGCTCCAACCCCGCTGCAGTGGCCCCCTCTTGAGCCTTGCGGTTCATATGGTAGTCCAGCTGACACCTACTCCCCGCACCATCCAACACACCCATACTACGCCGGGGATACACCTAATTAATTGGCCAAGCTGCCCCATCTCAGCATGTGGTTGGCACTGTAAAGCCAGGTTACATGCTCCATGAACCGGTCCTTAGGATCCAGGCAAGTACTAAACACAAACCCGAGTCTCGTGCACCCAGCACACAACCAAAACATCCAACTTGCCTTGATCCCTACCTCTACATAACTCACAATATCTCATTCAAGAGTATGGTAAAATAAACTGATGATCTCATATCCCAATTATCCCATTCTAAGCATGGCTAAGCATATGCATAATAATAAATGACATGATAAAATAAATCTCAACCCAAGCTACAAGGAAACAAGGTAATGCAATTCTAGGGAAACTTCCTAGCATGGGTTTCATATTTCAATTGACAATGCGAATAATTCTAGCTACACATCCTAGCATAGGATCAAAGTGGTCAAGGACACTTGCCTCCTTCTTGCTGCTCTTGAAATGGGTAGTCCTGATCTTGGAAAGGAATAACTTGCTCTTGAGCAGGTTCTACATGATACCATCACACATAGCAAAAGAAAAACAACAATCATAAGACATAGTTCACACTTCTACTTCATACAAACCACACATTCATATTTATGAAAGTCATTCACCATTATATGTGTTGTGGTTACTCTATGTGTGTTGATTTGTGGCTTGCATACACTTTTAATCATGTGTATATGATTCCTACTTTGGTGTTCACATTTATACTTACATACTATATATATATATATGAGTTTCCAACAACAACAACAACCAAGCCTTTATCCCAAGCCTGTTGGGGTCGGCTAGACATGAAACCCAATATCAATAAAGTAAAAGAGAGGAAGAGATATAAGAACAAGGAAAAAAGAAAAAAAAAGAAAAAAAAGAAAAAAAAGGAAAAAGAGAAAAGAAATAAGAAAAAAGGAAAAGAAAAGAGAAAAGAAAAAAGAAAAAAGAAAAAAGAAAAAGAAAAAAACAAGACTACGATTCTGGCACATGAATTGCTACTTTCCATGCGATCCTATCATGAGCTAAGTCTCTGGATACATTCCAATCTCTCAAATCTTGTTTTACCGCCTCCTCCCAGGTCAACCTTGGTCGTCCTCTACCCGTCCTAATATTTTCTCTACCTCTTAAAATCCCACTGTTAACCGGTGCTTCTGGAGGTCTCCGTTGGATATGTCCAAACCAGCTAAGTCGACGTTGGACTAACTTCTCTTCAATCGGCGCCACCCCTACCTTATCATGAATCGCCTCATTCCTTTTCGGTCTCTTCTCGTGTGCCCGCACATCCACCGTAGCATTCGCATCTCTGCGACACTCATTTGTTGGACATGTTGCCGTTTAGTTGGCCAACATTCCGCCCCATAGAGCATCGCGGGTCTGATCACCGTCCTATAGAACTTCCCTTTTAGCTTTTGTGGGACTTTCCTATCACATAGGATTCCAGAGGCTTGCCGCCATTTCATCCACCCTACCTTGATCCTGTGGCAAACATCCTCATCAATATCGCCATTGCTTTGTAACATTGATCCTAAGTATCGGAAAGAGTCCTTTCTAGGTACTATTTGTCCTTGTAGACTAACATTTCCCTCTTCACGACCAACACCACTAAAGTCACACCTCATATACTCGGTTTTGGTCCTACTAAGTCTAAACCCCTTGGACTCTAATGTTTGTCTCCATAACTCTAATTTCTTATCAACACCATCTCTAGTTTCATCTACCAGCACTATATCATCAGCAAAGAGCATGCACCAAGGGATATCCCCTTGTATATCCTTCGACACCTCATCCATCACCAAGGAAAAGATGTATGGGCTCAAAGCTGATCCTTGATGTAGTCCTACCGTGATAGGAAATGCATCAGTCTCACTATCACTTACGCGCACACTTGTCCTAACATTATTGTACATATCCTTGATAAGGGTAATGTACTTTGTTGGCACTTTATGTTTCTATAGTGCCCACCACATGACTGACCTTGGTATCTTGTCGTACACCTTCTCCAAGTCAATGAACACCATATGCAAGTCCTTCTTCTGCTCCCTATATCTCTCCATAAGCTGACGAAGCAAGAAAATCGCCTCCATTGTAGACCTCCCAGGCATAAAACCAAACTGGTTTTTAGTGACATTGGTCACTTTCCTCAGGCGGTGTTCAATCACTCTCTCCCAAAGCTTCATAGTATGACTCATAAGCTTAATACCTCGATAACTAGTACAACTTTGAATATCTCCTTTATTTTTGAAGATAGGTACTAATATACTTTTCCTCCATTCTTCAGGCATCTTGTTTGACCGAAAAATGTGGTTGAATAGCTTTGTGAGCCATACTATTGCGACGTCACCAAGACATCTCCACACCTCAATAGGGACATCGTCAGGGCCGAGGGCCTTTCCTCCTTTCATCCTCTTTAAGGCCTCCTTAACCTCAAACTCTTGTATCCTCCGCACGAACCGCCTGTTGGAGTCATCAAAGGAGTCATCCAACTCAACCATAGTGCTCCCATTCCCATCATTGAATAGCCCATTAAAGTAATCACGCCATCTATTCTTAATCTCTTCATCCTTCACTAGAATGCGGTCAGTCTCATCTTTGATGCATTTAACTTGATTGAGATCCCTCATCTTTCTCTCGCGGATTTTTGCTACCTTGTATATGTCCTTTTCACCTTCTTTTGTCCCTAGTCTCTCATATAACTTATCATAGGCCTGTCCTCTTGCCTTACTCACAACCCGCCTTGCATTCTTCTTAGCCTCTTTGTACTTAAGCATGTTGCTTGCGCTTCTATCATTATGCCAACTCTTATAACACTCCTTCTTCTCCTTAATGGCCTTTTGTACATCCTCATTCCACCACCAAGTGTCTTTATCTACAAGTTTCTTTCCCTTTGTCACACCGAACACCTCACTAGCTACCATCCTAATGCAAGTTGCCATCTTAATCCACATACTATCTGCATCTCCATTTTCTGCCCAGGGTCCTTCTGTGATCACCCTATTTTTAAAGGATACTTGTGATTCTCCCTTCAACTTCCACCACTTTGTTCTTGTGATTTTGACACCTTTGTCCCGCAAAGAACATGTATGGAAGCAAAAATCAGCTACCACAAGCTTATGTTGTGTCACAACACACTCCCCCGGGATCACCTTACAATCTAGACACTCCCGTCTATCCTTTCTCCTAGTGAGGACAAAGTCAATCTGGCTAGAGTGTTGGGCACTACTAAAGGTCACTAGGTGAGATTGCCTCTTCCTAAAGAGGGTGTTAGCTATCAACAGATCATAGGCTACGGCAAAGTCTAGGATGTCCTTACCCTCTTGATTTCTATCGCCGCATCCAAAACCTCCATGTACTCCCTCAAATCCTAGGTTAGTTTCACCCACATGACCATTGAGATCTCCCCCTATGAGGAGTTTCTCGGTTATCGGTACACTACTAACCATATCCTCCAAGTCCTTCCAAAATTGCCTCTTAGCACTCATGTTGAGCCCAACTTGTGGGGCATAAGCACTAATGACGTTCAAGACAATGTCCCCAATTACTATCTTGATTAAGATGATCCTATCCCCTCGTCTTCGAACATCCACTACTCCATCCTTAAGACTCTTATCTATTAGAACACCTACGCCATTCCTAGTCCCAGCCGAACCAGAATACCAAAGCTTGAAACCGGTATTCTCGACTTCTCTCGCCTTTTGACCCGCCCATCTAGTCTCTTGTACACAAAGGATATTTACTCGTCTCCTAATGGCAACATCTACTAACTCATGTAGCTTCCCCGTCAAGGATCCTACATTCCAACTACCCACCCGAAATCTATGTTCCTCGGCTAGCTTCCTTACGCTTTGCACCCGTCGAGTAAGATGCAAAGACCCTTGCTCACTTATCACTACATCCGGGCGATGATGTAGCGCGCCACTAAGGTGATGGCGATCCGGCCCTTGCTCATTTAACACCATATCCGGGTTCCGATATGGCGCGCCACTAAGGCGGTGGCGACCCGGCCCTTGCCCACTTAACACCATACCCGGGTTTCCGATATGGCACGTCGCTAAGAGGGTTACGCCCCAACGAATTTCTATTGGGTTTCATTTCCATGAGAATGGCTAAGTGTAGTTGTTGGCTCGCCAAGCCTATCACAACCCCCTCCTCCTTTACCCGGGCTTGGGACCGGCTATGTCATTACAACATATCTTTCCATGAGTTTGCAATTTAAATAAATTCCTTATATTCAACTACTACACCTTTTTACTACCAAGTATGTATGAAAGATATTTTTCTTCTCCATATGTGCCTTCAGAAATTCTACCAACCCTAAACTGAATTCTTTGGATTTCAGAAACCCCATTTATCATTTACTAGTTGCTATATTTTCAGATTTATTTTCCTATACATAAATGTGTTCTTTATTATGAAATTAGTAATACACATCATCTAAACAGAATAGGTTCTGGTCCTAAATAATTTAATAACATATTTTGACCTTTGCCTCTGATGTAAACTATTTCACAATTATTTTCCCTATTTTCTAAAACTATTCATTACTTAAAAATGTGTCCCTAAATGTGAATAATAAATTAAACAGATTCAATTCAGCCCAAAATATGTTTTTATCTCACTCCAAAGTTTTCTAAATACTGAGAAAGTTTTTAATTTAATTATGAAAATATGTTTGTCCCACTTTTTAATTTTTAAACACTAGCCACATATTCAATTTCCTAATTTAAATACTAAACAGGGCTAAAAAGGTAAACTCACCCCATTACAGGGTCTATAATATTATTTTCAGAATTTCCAGGGGTCTAGCTACACTTATCAGAGGTGTTCTTCCTAATTTTTATTAAGTCCAGGGGCTAAAACTGATTTTTAAATGAATTTACATGATTTTCTGGAGTTCCAGGGGCTAGATCAGAAGTTTCCGGGGCTAGCTCTTATTTCCCGAGAACCCCAGGGGGTAGCACGTAAGATTTCCAGTCTTTATAACGCGGGGCTGACGTGGACCGTCCGATTTTAAACCGACGGCCGAGATTATAACATCGAACCGGTACGCGGGGATTTAAACCCTACCGTGCGATTTAAAATAAACGGCGCACAAGCGGCCACGTCGCTCTGATCGAGCGCGGGCGGCGCTGCCGGCGGCGCAGGGCGGCGGGAAGCGGCGATCTCGTCGGAAACTTTCGGATCTTCGGGAATTCTTCCTAGAACTGTGATTTTATGGCATAGATCAGTAGAGGGGAGGTCGGGGATCTCACCTCGGGGGTTTTCTTGTGCTCGGAGGTCCTGGAAGGTGATCGGCGACAAGGTCCGAGGCGAAACCACGGCGAAGCTCGTCGGCGCTGTGTTTACACCGCAAGTCACCGAGTTTTCTGCACCTGCAAGGTTCCCCGGAGGCGGTGGATCAAGACCAGCGAGTTAGATCGGAAATTCCGAGCTTAGATCGGCCAGAATTCGCCGGAGAAGTCTCGGTTCTCACCGGAGTAAAAACAGCCGATCGTGTGGGAAAAACAGAACGAGGCCGGGGTTTTTATAGACGGGGGAGGGCGGCGGGGTGGTTTAGATCATGTCCGCGTCGCCTACGAACAGAATTCAGCGGGGATACGCCAAAATCCCGATCGGTTTTGATTCGGGTGCGAGGGAGTCCGGCGCTGTCGCGAGGTAGACGACGATCGGGTGGGCCCCGCCTGTCAGCGTGAGGAAGCAGCGCGCGCGGCTGCAGGCTGGCGCGGGGGCTGGGTGGGCCGGCTGGTGGGTTTCGGCCTACTGGCCGGTTTTTTTCTGTTTTCTCTTTTTCTTTTTCTATTTCTTTTCTGATTTGAGTTTAATTTGAATTCCAGTTTGAATTTGAATTTTTGCAAAACATGCAACACGTCCAAAAAAATTTAAATTCCCCTCTTAACATGATTTAGGGTTTTGAATCAAAATTTTGGGGTGTTACAGAAACTCCTTATTTTCTCCAGAGTTAATTCCTCAAAGTTTAAACTGTTAGGAATTTTAACTGGAGGATCCTTTGGAGAAAAATCCTGAAATTTTGCTGGGATGTTCACCAAAATATCCCTGAACTACCATAGAAATTACAGATCCATTTGAGCTCATTTAATCCGCCTAATGGTGTGATTAGTGAAACTGTTCCAGAGAAAATAGAAAATGTTCAGAAACATTTTCAGAATTTTCTCTGAAATTGTTTAGCTCATATGTTTAGTTAGGGACTTCCAAATTAAGTAAGACCAACTCCATTAGAACCCTCTGAAAATCTAGTTTTCAGAAAGTCATAGTTTGTTTCATGAAAATCCTTAGAACACCCGAAGAGTTCCAATTAAGGTCAAGGACATAATTAATTATTGAGGGCTCAAAATGAGCTTTGCTGTAACTAAAACTTGACCAAGTCTCTGTTTAGGTTGTAACCAAGCCACAATAAAAGTTTCACAGTTATTAGGTCTGTCTAGCAAAGGTTATAGACTTTACAACTTCAAACTTAATACAAATGCATTAAATTAATACATGCATTGTTTCTATCATGTAGTCGCTAAGGTCGAGGAGGAACCCGAAGTCCTAGACTTCGTTACTCCGGAGGAACAGCTAGCCTACGACCAAGAGCAGCAAGGCAAGCTCCGGTTTGCATTAACACTTTTTATAAATTTTTATTGTTTTGAGCACATACTTGTTTCCTTTATTCTGTGCATTAGAGTCTTGGTTGGAAGCCCCACTGCATAGCCAAGAGAACCATGGGTTGGGTTTAGGATTGCAAACCCCGTTAGCTACTGCATTGCTAGGATAGAGTAGGATTCGGTACAAGTCGAGTAGTTGGAACTACTCGCGAGAATAGGCTAGAGGCACATTCTCGGGTAGAGATAGCACATGATACACATGGCAAGAAAATGAGACCGAGCGGAGAGTAAGGGCAGCAGGACTTTGGGGTCTGTGTGTTGTAGCTCCGCTTGTGTCGATTGAGGACCGAGCCGTGTGCGGGCCTGTTGAACAAGCTAGAACAGTACCGAAGACCTACCGGCTATATGGGAACCGGGAAAACGATGTAACTCGGGTAGCTGGTTATTGAGGCATTGCCCGTTGTTCAGAGGGTAGGTTGAGAGCTTGAGGTGTAAATCGGCTGGTGGCACGGAGATGCGCGTGCAGAGACCTCTTGCTCGGGACGATGGGACCGGTTCAATATTTGGCTAACGGGTGAAAGGTAGTCGCGTACGGCGTCCGTGATGGTTGTTGTAGGCAACATCGAGTACGGGCGTACGTGAAGGGTTGTTCGGGTAACCCTGCAGGTGTAAATCGATTATAATCGCCGTCCCTCGCGGTCAGTGAGTACCACTTGTTCACTGTACCGTGACGTAGAAAGAACAGGCTAGTTACATGTTAAAATATTGCTGATTGAAAGATGGACTTGATTGCTAATGACTTGCTGTAGTTTAGAGCTAACTAAAGTTCATTTCAACTTTGGGCAAAGTACATGAGAGAAATGTGTTTCTTGTTTGATTGCAGCTCTCTCATGTACCTTAGCGTAAGGTTCTCCGCAAGCTGCTGCTAAAACTTGAAAGTAAGGTTCTACTAATTAGTCGAGTCCTTGCAAATGATTTTTACCTCATGTAACCCATTACCCTCATGTAGAAGTTCCATGTTTAGGTGAGACGGGTCAGACTTGTTGAGCATTCGTGCTCACTGCTTGTGTTTGAAGCTTTTGCAGGGTTCTATGAGGAAGGGACTCCCGAAGAGGAGACGGAACCCCAGGAGGGGAACCCCGTCGAGTGGGCGTCGTGCACGCCGCAGAGTTGTGCATGTGTGCTAGCAAGGGCACGTTCAAGGGCTGAACGTGCACTTGATGCTTAGTCTACGCCCGCGAGTGTAGACTGAACTTATTTTGATGTAAACATGTTCATAACTTGTTTATGTAATAAAATTTCGCTTCCGCTTTGTACCTTTGACGTGTGTTATACGGTGCTGTGCAACGCAGCACCCCTCAGCGTGATCCTGGCTCGACAAGACCAATGGGGTCGTGTTAGCGTTAGTATCAGAGCTCGCTTGAGGTTTAACACAGTACAAAGGTCTTCTTTTTCAAAAATCCAGTGAGGAACGAGTTAGTAGCCCGTATAAGGATGTTATTAGCATATAGAAAGTGGCATATTAACCTATTTGTTATGTCGGAAAATCGTGTATCTCGGGACGTGTATGTCTTGGGGGGTACACGTAAGCGCTGTCCACCAGTGCGCACAAGCTGAAGGGTGGAGCCCCACGGGTGGCAGGTAACCCGACCCGCTTTAGTATCCTCTACGACTCTTCATGTCGTTTGGGGTATTCGAGCAACGTCTATCCCTGGTGTGCATGGTGCAACATGGGAGACCCCGTCACGTGGTCTGAAACGTGAACACGTAACTCAAGGCGTGTTTGGCTTGAGAACATCCGGGCGAGTGATGACGGTCGGGTGTACAAACTTTATGGATTCCGGGCTCGGTGTGCAGCCGAGTCTGATGATTGTTTGAGTTTCTGCAGGTAGCTTGACCACGAAACGGTAGACGTGTAGCATCCGTGTGCGAGTGACGAGTAGTGCCACTGAACTAACGAAGCCGGCTAAGTCCGGTATAGATTTTTTCCTTTGTGAGGACGTAGTACCGACATAATCTGGTGACGCATCGACGTCACACCCCATTAAATGAACAACTTCATCTAAAAACTTGAAGGTTTGATCCAAAGTAGTAAAACTTGATGTAACTCCTTCCCTTGAACAGGATATTCAAAGTTAACAAGTTTTCAACTTATAGGTTGTTAAGGACAGAGCACTCTGTTTTCAGCTGAATCAAGGCTGAAGTTAATCAGAGGTTAGAGGTTGAGTTCTTTCAAGGTTGGGGGTCATGTGATACATTTCTGGAAAGCTTTGGAAGAGTTTTACCACTTTTCTGTTGAGTTCCAGAGGTGTTTCATCCCTTAACCAATCGAAAAATGCAGTAGAGTTGAAACTGTCCAGAAAACAGGACAGAGTAAAGACTATCTGTAGACTCTCTGTAAATTAAGCATAACTTCCTGCATAAAAATCCAAAAATAGAAAATGAGGTGGTTCTGGAAAGCTTATGAGATAGGTTACAACTTTGTAACAGAAAGTTTTGTCAGTTTAGGAATAGAATTAACTGGGATTCTTGGATCAAAGCAGTACCTAAAGCAGGGAGGTGCTGTCCAATTTTCTCCAGAAATTCTGTTAACTTTGACATCTCATAACTTTTGAACCAGGACAGATATTAGGCCAAGCAAATACTTTCTGGAAAGCTATTGAAGTTATCTTTAACTTTGATGTTGAGCTCCAGAATTGGTTTTGCCTTCAACATGGCCTAAATCAGGTTGAAATGGAAACTGGTCAGGGCTGTCATGGGAACAGCAGATCAACAGTCAAATTTGTTTAAAGATTTGAACTATGTTTCCAAATTTTATGGGTTCAATGACATGTCTTATGTTATAACTCAATGGTTTACTGTTTAAATAAATATTTGACATTTCTCAAATATATTTTTACAGATGGCAGCAGATAAACAGTTGGAGAACGGGTGGGTAGTTTCCCACTGTTCTGACCGTAGCGGCTACCCGGAAGCATTGTGGCAAATGCTCCAATATTTCGGGTACAATCAGATGCCGCAGTACTTCGCCAAGGAAGATGGCGAAGGGGGGAACAAGACGTGGACGATCCATGTCGAGGTTCCTACAGGACCTATGCCATCCGGTTGGGTGCCAATCACCGTCACGGTGAGAGGAAGACAACCGGAAGGGATGTGGCAAGTGGCAGCCCGTAACACTATGTCACGTTTCTGCCAACTACACGTGCAGGCTATGGAGGGCACTCCATACGTACTCGTTCCGGTGGAGGGACGAGCTCAGCAGGTGTGGGAAGAGAGGTACCTGGAGGCAACGGACCCGAGTTGCCCAAGGTACAACCCCGCAGAGGCAAATCTCAGCCTCTAGACGAGGGCGGGAAACGCCGTGATGGACAGCCAAGCTGTTCATACGGAGCATCTCGCCACAAAGCTCAAGGAGAGCACAAGCCGTGGAGACCATTTCGAGAGTGCTCACAGCGCACTCCGCAATGTGCTCTTTCCGACGATCAAGTGACTGAATGAACAACACAATCAGTTGCGTCGTCTGAAGAAGGCAAAGAAGAAGAGCCGTGTTGACATCGCGGCGTTGCAAGGGCTGGTGCAGACCCTAACCCAGCAGAATGAGGACCTTGCTCAAGAGCGGGACGACGCTATTGAGGAAGGACAAGGCTGGGAAGAGGACTACAACCAAGCTATGGATGAGGTGCATGCTTTGCAGGACCTCGTGCCCCCGGTGTTAGGCGTACCGGTGGTCTTGGGTCTTCCAGCAATGGGAGAACCCGGAATGGGAGAAGAGGTGGTAGATCTAGAGACACCAGCAGAGGTACCGGAGGAGGACGACCCACAGGAGGTCGAGTTCTACTCCGGGTAGGGGGTTACAGTTGCCAAGTAGGGCAGCTAGGGTAGTGTAACCCAACTTTTGTAATCGGTGACATGTCGTGTAGGCAGTAGCGTATGTACAGGTAGTGACAACATGAGCACGACTTCTCGGAGACCCGAGGATAATGTATCTTGTATAAAGTTTATGCTTTATCAATATATGTGAATGTTGTGCAAATTAATCATGTGTCACTTCCATACCTACTGTTGCTTATGGAACTTTAAGTAAGACATGTGCTAATTGCTGCTGTGTTGAATTTCAGAATGACGCGTACTCGTGCCAACCCTGATGTTGGAGGTACCAGTCAAGGGGGAGAGACCTCCCAACCACCTCCTGAGGACTCCTCGGGACAGCAACAGCAACAACAAACACCGCCACCGCCACTGCCAACGGTTACATTGGCCGACATCGTCGCGGCAATGACGGGCTCGCATCAGCAACACACAGAGTTGCTGCAGACTCTTATTGCGAATACGTCTCGCCCAGAGAGACGTCAAGACCGTGAGGAGCGTCAACCGAGCTCCTACTCCGACTTCCTGGCAACTCATCCCCCGGTATTCTCAAGGGCGGATGAACCACTTGACGCGGACAACTGGCTCCGCGCCATAGAGATGAAGTTCGGGCTGCTCCAGCTCAGCGAGCAGCGCAAGACTCAGTTCACGGTCCAGCAGCTCCAAGGATCCGCGAGCGCGTGGTGGGCCAACTTCTGTGCTTCACAACCCACCGACCGAGTGATGACCTGGACGGAGTTCCGGACGGCCTTCAGGGCCTATCATATACCACCAGGTTTAATGAAGAGGAAGATGCAGGAGTTCTTACACCTGCAGCAAGGGAGCCGGAACGTGCTGGAATACTCCAGAGCGTTCAACGATCTCGCGCTCTACGCGTCGTATCACGCAGATACAGACGAGAAACGGCGAGACCATTTCTACCAGAGGCTTAACCCGCTCCTGAAGGACAAGTTGGCGATGTTCAATCGCGGCAGCCTCAACGACATCATTGATGCTGCGATTGTTCAGGAGGACTCCGGCAAGGAGTTAGCGGCGCCGGAGAGAAAGCGAAGCGCGCCGCAGAGCAGTGGAGAAGGAAGCGGTCCTTCTCAGAAGTTTCGGATGGTGAATCGCCCACCATCAGGTCCACGCTGGCAACCACCACAGCGGTCGATGCCGTTCCGCAGTCGGCCGTACTCTTCACCGGCATTCAGGCCGGCACTGCCAGTACCACCGCAACAACAACAGCAGCAGCGGGCGATGCCACGTGCGTTTGCACCTCCGCAACGCATGCCGGGCTTTCGTCCACCGAGCACTCCATCAGCAGCGGCCACATGTTACAAGTGTGGTCGTCCAGGACACTTCGCGAGCAGTTGCCCGGAGAGGCAAGGCGGCGGAGTGGCACCACAGTTTCCGGGGAGGAATCAACCCCGGAACCCTACTAATGCGCGGCGGGCAAACCCTAGGCCCGGCACTGTCCACCAACTTGCCATTGAGGACGTGCCGGAGGGCGAGCCAATCCTTGCGGGTATGTTCCAACTCCACCAGCATCCCGCTATAGTACTGTTTGATTCAGGCGCCACGCATAATTTTATTAGCCAAGCTTTCATTGCTAAACACAGTTTGCCAATACTACCCACCGATAGTCCATATTTAATTTGTTCACCGGGTGGGAAGATTTCAGCAACCGTAATGGTCTCCAAAGCACCATTATGCTTAGCGGGTAGAGTGTACCCCACGTCTCTCATTATCTTAGAGGGACAGAAGGTCGATGTCATCTTAGGGATGTCGTGGTTAACCCGCAACGGCGCTGTTTTAGACACCGTCCTCCGAGTCGTGCACTTGAACTCAGAAGTGCACGAGTCTCACTCATTATTTCTGGACAGTCCGGAAATAAAACTTCCAAGTGTCTATCAAGCTACAACCATCAGATTGGAAGATATTCCGGTGGTCCGAGAGTTCCCTGACGTATTCCCGGACGATTTGCCAGGGATGCCGCCTGATAGAGAGGTGGAGTTCAAGATTGAACTTGCACCGGGAACCATGTCAATATCCCAAAGGCCGTACAAGATGGCACCCAAGGAGTTGGCTGAACTGAAGACTCAGCTCACGGACCTTCTGGAGAAGGGTTTTATTAGGCCGAGCTCCTCGCCATGGGGCTGTTCGGCATTATTTGTCAAGAAGAAGGATGAGACGTTGCGGCTTTGCATGGACTACCGTCCATTAAATGCCGTAACCATCAAGAACAAGTACCCGTTGCCACGGATCGACATGTTGTTTGATCAGTTGGTCGAAGCAAAGATCTTTTCCAAGATGGATTTAAGATCCGGGTACCATCAGATTAAGATAAGGGCCGAGGACATTCCGAAGACGGCTTTCTCGACGAGGTACGGACTTTATGAGTACCTGGTCATGTCCTTCGGCCTCACCAATGCTCCAGCTCACTTCATGTACTTGATGAACTCGGTATTCATGCCGGAGCTGGACAAGTTTGTCGTGGTCTTCATCGACGACATCCTGGTATATTCCAAGTCAGAGGAAGATCACAAGAAACATCTGCGAATAGTCTTGCAACGGCTGCGGGATCACAAGTTATACGCGAAATTCAGCAAATGCGAGTTCTGGATATCGCAAGTGCCTTTCCTCGGGCATATCATCTCAGTGGAGGGTATCGCTGTAGACCCGAGCAAGATCACTCAAGTGCTGAATTGGAAATCCCCGAGAACTATTCACGAGGTACGGAGTTTCCTCGGACTCGCGGGTTATTATCGGAGGTTCATTCCGAACTTCTCGAAGATTGCCAAGCCAATGACAGAGCTGCTGAAGAAGGCTACCAAATATGTTTGGAGTCTAGCATGTGAAGCAGCATTCAAGGCTTTAGTCAAGCACCTGACATCAGCACCGGTTTTGGTGCAGCCAGACACAACAAAACCGTTCGATGTGTACTGTGATGCATCCGGCATTGGGCTCGGATGTGTGCTGATGCAAGATCGAAGAGTGGTCGCGTATGGATCACGGCAGCTTAGAAACCATGAGCAAAATTATCCAACTCACGACTTGGAGCTCGCTGCCGTGGTACTTGCACTAAAAATGTGGAGGCACTACCTACTCGGTAACCTCGTACATTTATATACCGACCACAAAAGCCTCAAGTACATATTCACTGAAGGAGCTGAACATGAGGCAACGAAGATGGTTAGAACTAATAAAGGATTACGAGATAGAGATCCATTATCATCCGGGCAAGGCAAACGTAGTGGCAGATGCGCTGAGCCGCAAGTCACACGTCAACAATCTGACCATCACACCGTTGGAAGAGAGCGAGCCACCACTACATGTGATTCCACACGGGGCTCTCTACAACCTAGCTTTGATCCCCACCATCCGTGAAGAGATAGTGGCAGCCCAGAAGAATGATAAGGGCATGTCATATTTGCGGAGACGTGTAGACAGTGGGGAACTGAAATGTTTCCGGAAGGACGGAGATGGTGTCCTATGGTTCAAGGACCGGATTGTCGTACCCCGGAACCTGGAACTACGAAAGATCTTTGATGAGGCTCACTTATCAAAGTTCTCTATTCACCCCGGCAGCAACAAGATGTATCAAGAACTCCGAAGAAAGTTTTGGTGGACACGGATGAAGCGCGAGGTTGCAAAATACGTGTCCGAGTGTGATACATGTCGAAGGGTGAAGGCAGACCACATGCGGAAACCGGGACTGCTACAACCACTGGGCGTTCCTGCCTGGAAGTGGGAGGACGTGAGCATGGATTTCATCGTCGGTTTACCCACCACCTTGTAGAAACATGATTCTGTGTGGGTGATCGTCGATCGGCTCACCAAAGTTGCCCATTTCATCCGGGTCAACACCAACTACAACGCCAAGAAGTATGCTGAACTGTACATCTCACGGATCCTATGCTTATACGGCATACCCCATACTATCATATCGGATCGGGGCACTTTATTTGTGTCCCATTTTTGGGAGCAGCTACACGCTGCCTTGGGGACGAAGCTAATCCGTAGTTCAGCATACCACCCGCAGACGAATGGGCAAACGGAGCGGGTAAATCAAATCTTAGAAGACATGCTACGAGCTTGCGCTATCAACCACGGCAAGAATTGGGATGATCACTTGCCGTTAGACGAGTTCTTGTACAACAATGGGTACCAAGCCAGCATCAAGATGGCGCCCTACGAGGCGCTATACGGAAGAAAATGCCGCACACCATTGAACTGGTGTGAGTCTGGGAAAGGGTTACCTTCGGGATTGACCTTGTCAACAACGCGGAAGAAAAGGTTCGACTGATTCAAGCGAACCTAAAAGCCGCTCAATCCCGACAGAAACAGTATGCGGACCGGAGAAGGCGCCCATTACAATTCAAAGTTGGAGAGCACGTATATCTACGGGTATCTCCAATGAAGGGCGTAAACAGATTTGGGGTGAGAGGAAAGTTGGCACCCCGATTCATCGGTCCATTCCAGATTACCGAAAGATGTGGGTCAGTGGCATACCGGCTGACATTACCAGAAGCACTTTCCGGTGTGCACGACATCTTTCACATTTCACAGCTGAGGAAGTGTCTCAAGCTATCAACTACCATTCAGCTGGAAGACATTGAAGAACTGCAACCGGATCTCACCTATCTGGAGGAACCGGTGCAGATTATTGATGAAAAGGCCCGAACCACACGCAACCGTACGTTGTGGTTCTACAAGGTTCTATGGAGTAATCACTCCATGGACGAAGCGACATGGGAGAGCAAAGAATTCCTTCGCACTAACTACCCCGAATTTTTCACGTCGCATATCCGGTAATTTTCCACCGTCCTCTCTCTCATTTTCACCTTATAATCTCGGGACGAGATTCTTTTAAGGGGGGAGGAATGTAAGGGTCTCAGTTTTTGACACACATTTGCAGTGTTCATCACCACACCACACACCTCATTTGAGGAAGGATCATGAACACAAATGAAGAGCAAGTAACAATTATCAACATGCTCATTAGAAAACAAACTCACATATTGCAAAAGTGGTATTTCCCATATGTGATATAGATGGGCTGGACATATGAAAACTCCTACACTTTACTAAGGATGTCCATACCAAGTTTCACCCAAATTCAAAACCCTTTTGAGGTCATTTTGGGTATAGATAGAAAGAGGGCAGTTTGAAACCACATTCAAATTCAAACTGTTTTTATCCCATGAATTTAAAAGTGGGAGGCATATTCTTATTCAGCACATTTTTGTGAGCTCACACACCAATTTTCACTCCATTTGGAGTTGATCTTGACATGAGCTAAGTGGGACGAATTCAAACTTTATTTGAATTCAAAACTGAACTTGTGCTGAGATTCACTCAGACCAAACCCAATTTGAATTCTATTCAATTCAAATGGCTCAGGGGTGAATAATTTGAATCACCAGGGGTATTATGGGGCTCACTGTTTACAACAGTGATTAGGAGTAAATTTCAGAGGTTAAAACCCCGGGTGGGACCCACATGTCATAGAGGGAAGAAGGAGAAACTTACACCCAAAGTCAGAGTCTCGGTGGGAAATTCCACCGAGCAGCTGTCGGCTGTGCCACCGAGCAGCTACCGGCGCCACCAGCTGCTTCCCTCTCCGCGCGCTGGCGCCCAAGGCGGCTTGCTCGCGCCCCCATGCGACCGGCACCGCCTCCACTGAGCAGGAGTCGGCCTGCTTTATCTTCTCACGGGCAAAACCGAGCAGCGGCATTGTTTCTCGCCGCAGCTCTCTGCTCAATCGGGAAAACCGGCAAAACAATCTCCTTCATTCCTAAGCTGCTAGACAGCCACCGGAGGTCGCGCACCACCCTCCCAACGCCTGGACCACCGGGTTTCGGCCCCTGTTCCCGTGACCAACGACGACCGCCGCAGTTTAGCTGAAGGACGGCGATCGGTCTCACGCGGGCAGCACGCTGCAACCACTTCCACGGCCGAGCAAGGGCGGCAACAGGAGCGCACGGACTCCACACTGTTTCCACCTGAAGCTCAAGCCATGCCGTGAACTCTCGCCGGCGAATTCTCAGTTTTTGCTCCGGCAACCTTAAACTGAGCTTCCGGTACAGTTTCTTTAAATTCACGCTCTATGATCTTTCGGAGGTCATCAAATCCTGCACATAGACGCTGGACTAGCCGGCGATCAAGTTCTTTTCTACATCCGTAGCGTAAAACTGTCTAGGAGTAACGAATTTCGAGCTCGATCGAGGGCGGTCATGGCGAGCACGATCGGTCACACGGTGCCGACCAACTTGCCGTCATCCCTGAACCCTTTTGACACCTTGTCGAGCTTCCTAGCGGTACACTGATGTTGTAGGGCCATTAGTTCGAGGTGTTGGCGGGTTAGAACCCACGGTCGACGGCGCCGAACCTCAACCGAGGCCGCGGCACGTCGCCGAGCTATTTCCGGTCACCCCAGCCCGACCTGACACTACCGACGTGTTCCTCGACGTCGACAACCCCCTGGCGGCAAGTTTCAGCCCATGGGAGGTCCGGCAGCGGCGAGCCGGCGAGCTCCTAGTCTCCTCCGGCGAGGTCGGAGGCGCGGGCGCGAGAGAACGGCGGGAGGAAGAAGAAGCCGGCTGGCCCACGTGTCAGGGGCTGAAGGATTTAAATCGGGATCGGGTGTGGCCGGGGATCGGCTGTGCTGGCGCGCAAATACCCTGCGAGCTCCGGTGTGCCGAACACCTCCGCGCTTGACACGTGTGGTATCTCCGTGTGCCGGACACCTCCGCGCTCGACACGTGTCCCCACGGCCCCGAGAGTTTAAACTTCTCCCCGATTTTCAGAATTCATCCAAACTTCAAGTCCTCATAACTTTGGCTAGAAAACTCCAAATTGAGTGAACCAAATTTTGCTGGATTCAGCTCTCTGAGTGCTTTCCAGCAAATCAAGTTTCACTTCACGAAACTCCTTATTTTCTCCAGAGTTAATTCCTCAAACTTTAAACTGTTAGGAATTTTAACTGGAGGATCCTTTGGAGAAAAATCCTAAAATTTTGCTGGGATGTTCACCAAAATATCCCTGAACTACCATAAAAATTTCAGATCCATTTGAGCTCATTTAATCCGCCTAATGGTGTGATTAGTGAAACTGTTCCAGAGAAAATAGAAAATGTTCAGAAACATTTTCAGAATTTTCTCTGAAATTGTTTAGCTCATATGTTTAGTTAGGGACTTCCAAATTAAGTAAGACCAACTCCATTAGAACCCTCTGAAAATCTAGTTTTCAGAAAGTCATAGTTTGTTTCATGAAAATCCTTAGAACACCCTAAGAGTTTCAATTAAGGTCAAGGACATAATTAATTGTGGAGGGCTCAAATGAGCTTTGCTGCAACTAAAACTTGACCAAGTCTCTGTTTAGGTTGTAACCAAGCCACAATAAAAGTTTCACAGTCATTAGGTCTGTCTAGCAAAGGTTATAGACTTTACAACTTCAAACTTAATACAAATGCATTAAATTAATACATGCATTGTTTCTATAATGTAGTCGCTAAGGTCAAGGAGGAACCCGAAGTCCTAGACTTCGTTACTCCGGAGGAACAGCTAGCCTACGACCAAGAGAAGCAAGGCAAGCTCCGGTTTGCATTAACCCTTTTTACAAATTTTTATTGTTTTGAGCACATACTTGTTTCCTTTATTCTGTGCATTAGAGTCTTGGTTGGAAGCCCCACTGCATGGCCAAGAGAACCATGGGTTGGGTTTAGGATTGCAAACCCCGTTAGCTACTGCATTGCTAGGATAGAGTAGGATTCGGTACAAGTCGAGTAGTTGGAACTACTCGCGAGAATAGGCTAGAGGCACATTGCTCGGGTAGAGATAGCACATGATACACATGGCAAGAAAATGAGACCGAGCGGAGAGTAAGGGCAGCAGGACTTTGGGGCCTGTGTGCTGTAGCTCCGCTTGTGTCGATTGAGGACCGAGCCGTGTGCGGGCCTGTTGAACAAGCTAGAACAGTACCAAAGACCTACCGGCTATATGGGAACCGGGAAACTGATGTAACTCGGGTAGCTGGTTATTGCATTGCCCGTCGTTCAGAGGGTAGGTTGAGAGCTTGAGGTGTAAATCGGCTGGCGGCACGGAGATGCGCGTGTAGAGACCTCTTGCTCGGGACGATGGGACCGGTTCAATATTTGGCTAACGGGTGAAAGGTAGTCGCGTACGGCGTCCATGATGGTTGTTGTAGGCAACATCGAGTACGGGCGTACATGACGGGTTGTTCGGGTAACCCTGCAGGTGTAAATCGATTATAATCGCCATCCCTCGCGGTCAGTGAGTACCACTTGTTCACTGTACCGTGACGTAGAAAGAACAGGCTAGTTACATGTTAAAATGTTGCTGATTGAAAGATGGACTTGATTGCTAATGACTTGCTGTAGTTTAGAGCTAACTAAAGTTCATTTCAACTTTGGGCAAAGTACATGAGAGAAATGCATTTTTGTTTGATTGCAGCTCTCTCATGTACCTTAGCGTAAGGTTCTCCACAACCTGCTGCTAAAACTTGAAAGTAAGGTTCTCCTAATTAGGCGAGTCCTTGCAAATGATTTTTACCTCATGTAACCCATTACCTTCATGTAGAAGTTCCATGTTTAGGTGAGACGGGTCAGACTTGCTGAGCCTTCGTGCTCACTGCTTGTGTTTGAAGCTTTTGCAGGGTTCTATGAGGAAGGGACTCCCGAAGAGGAGACGGAACCCCAGGAGGGGAACCCCGTCGAGTGGGAGTCGTGCACGCCACAGAGTTAGTGTGCATGTGTGCTAGCAAGGGCACGTTCAAGGGCTGAACGTGCACTTGATGCTTAGTCTATGCCTGCGAGTGTAGAGTGAACTTATTTTGATGTAAACATGTTCATAACTTGTTTATGTAATAAAATTTCGCTTCCGCTTTGTACCTTTGACGTGTGTTATACGGTGTTGTGCAACGCAGCACCCCTCAGCGTGATCCTGGCTCGACAAGACCAATGGGGTCGTGTCAATCTACTCGATGATCGGCACGATTTTGTACCAATCAAAGCCGGGAAGATCATGGCAGATGCATCTAGGAGGAAGGCCGACGGCGAAGCCGTTGACCTGAGCAACGTCATCGACGTCCATCTCGAAGATCTCTCGTCGAAGGGCAGTGGACGCATCCAAGAGGAGTTGGAGCGAGAGATCCACGAAGATAAGATGGCACGTCTTCAAACCAAGCTTGCGTGTTTCTAGAAAATGCAAGGAGGCATTGTCCAGAAGGCGACACGCGCGAGCCAACGACACGCAAGGTAAACACACCGATATCCCTCGAATAACTTGTTCAACTTGTAGATGTATCAGTTGCTACCAAGTACAACGTTGATCTAGAACATATGGCATCTTCAGTAGCAGATAGGCTCAAGAATTCTTTTGATACGTTCAAAGCCGATGTAGAAAACACTATAGATAGAAACCTTCATCGGCAGATCCAATCTACCGTGCAAAAGGTGCAAGATGAGGTGGGGGCAAACGTGTAGACATCAACACGAGTAGTGCACCAGGGAACGTAGCAAGAACTTTGTCACCTTGCATACCACCGACGTGCACACAAGCTAGGCAGCCAATCGTGAACATGCAGCAACTATACTACCAAACGGTTGCATATGGACTTTCCATCCCACACACGGGGAGTGGTGTGCCGCTCGGGCCAGTATCTGACGCGTACTTTCCTCCACCGCCTCCGCAAGTTGCACCTTGCAACTTACTTGAACCTCCCGTGCCACAGAACAACGCACCACACGATGAACTTAGAGATCAAGTGGCCAGAACACTTAGAGAGCTCGGGGAAGCAACCAGGGCAAGCATTAGAAACTACTGAAAGCCTTAACCCGACCACTATGACAATGTCTCGTATCCTAGGGGCTTTAAGATGTCAGATTTCTCTAAGTTTAGTGCGGAGGATTCAAAAACTACTCAAGAACATGTAGGCCAATTCCTGGTCCAGTGCAATGACATAGTAATCACAGATGTACACCGGATCAGATTGTTTCCTTTGTCCCTAACCGGCAAAACCTTTAGCTAGTTTACTTCGCTAGCTCCTAACTCAGTATTCACTTGGCCGTGCTTGGAACATAAGTTTAACGAGTACTTCTTCGCTGGTGAAACCTAACTAAGATTGTTTCATCTAACTGCGATCAGGCAAAAGCACAATGAACTCGTGACCGAACACATCAAAAGGTTTAGGGAAACTAGGAACAAATGCTTTAGCCTAACCATAAAGGAAAAGGATTTGGCTGATCTAGCGTTTGCAGGACTCCTACCATACCTCAGGGAGAAGATGGATGGCATCGAGTTTGGAGACGTCAAACAGGTCCTGCAGCGAGCTGTGGCACATGAGAACCGAGCCAGAGAGGCCAAGGCACACGGTCGGTTCAAAGAAATCAACCACAGGGACCGAGAGAAGCAAAATGTTAACCAGCTCGGGGAAGACTCGGCCAACGACAATGAGATGGAGGTTTGTGTGACCGAATGGATTGAAAACCACAAGAACAAGCCCTTGGCTTGCACATTCTAGAAACCCATACCTGGGAAGAAGGAGGAAATGAAGTTTACGTTCGATGTACTAAAGTGTGACAACCTCTTGGACATTCTCTTTCAAAATTGGGTGATCAAGCTCAAGAACGGCCATGTTATCCCACCACCTGAGCAGCTAGCCAACAAACGCTATTCTAAGTGGCACGACTCTTACTCTCATTCAACTAACGAGTGCAACTTCTTTCATCGAAAGGTACAATAGGATCTCAATGATGGCAGGATGACACTCGTTGGTAGCCACAGGATGAAGCTTGACACCAACCCCTTCCTTGTCAACATGGTGAACCTCGAAGGGAAGAAGATCCTTGTGAGGACCGATCAAGCATCCACAACCAAAGGAAAGAATGTAATCCTGTCTGATGATGTACGAAAGAAGATGATCAAGCCTCGAAACCCCAAAGTCGACATATGGAAGCTTAATGAACCAAGAAAGACCACCCAATTCAAGCTAACTTCGGATTATTTGATCACCAAGTACCTCAGGAGGAAGCCAGGGAAAAGTGTCTTCCATAGGTTGAAAGATAGCAAGGGCAACGAGTGAGTGATCAACTCCAATCAAAGCCTTGGGATGGCATGAGACTTTGAATGAAGCTCTATGGGCTCATAGAGTATCAAGACATGGTGCCACCAAGGTAACCCCTTTTGAGCTTGTATATGGACAAGAAGTCATGTTACCTGTGGAGATCAAGATGAAGGCATGTCAAGTAGATCAACGAGACAACCTTTTGGCTGTGGATTATCAAGAGTTGATGATGGACAAGTTGGATGAAGTATCCGAGAGCCGAATGGAAGCCTTGAAAGAGATTGAGAAGGAAAAGCTCAAGGTGGCCAAGCATTACAACAAAAGAGTTCGAGAGAAATCGTTCCAAGTTGGAGATTTAGTATGGAGAATGATTTTGCCCTTAGCAACTCGAGATAAGAAGTTTGGCAAATAGTCACCAAGTTGGGAGGGACCTTTCAAGATAGTAGGAATTGTTCCCGGGAATGCTTACATTGTGGAGAGCTTGCAAGGAGAGAACTTGGGAAAAGCTATCAATGGAAGATACTTGAAATGTTTCTACCCAAGTGTATGGCTAGAAGGTTGAGCTTACAAGGTAAAACATCTGGTTTGTTCTAAAAATTATGGCTAGGAAGATGTTTTTTGGAATACTCTGTTTGCCCAAAAACGTAGGGGTATGCCAAAAAACAGGGGGCGTGTGTTAGAAGTGAAAAGTGGTTGTATGTTTCACAGGGACGAACCCAGCTTGGGAAGATCAAGTTTTCATCACGACCGAGAGATAAGCAAGCCAAGAACTGAGTAGTCAAGGCCGGAGCAAGACTTAGAGGCTCTCAAGAGGATTCAAATTGTTGGTGTTTCGTACTTCCAAATAGTAATTGAGTGTATCGCACGTTCTTTCTCGAGATGGCCTAGCTAAGAACACAAGAAGGATTATCCTGGTTCGGGCAAGAGTGCTCTGCGTACTGCCGGGTGTCTCACTTGTTCTTACTCAAGAATGGGGGTTGTTCTCACAAGTGCGAGAGCCTACCCCTTCGAATCGGCGGGCCTCTCTTATTTATACTCTCTCTCTCTTCGTATCATGATGGGAAGGCAAGTTGTGGGAGCAGGAGTGGCTTGTCATGTCGTATGTTCGACAGGGTACTCGATGGAGTCGTCGGATCAATAGCCTGCTGGTGCACCTGCTCCCGTCTTGTCGTCAGGGGGTAGTCCATACCGAGGCGCACATGTGCCCCTCGTTCCACTCCTCTTCAGTCCCGTCGGAGGTGACGAGCATTCAATACGAAATAAGGGGGCACTATTACCCTTTCACTCAGCCGAGGCGGCGCCTGCTGCGCATTGAAGGCCACCTACTTCACTCTTACCTGAGGTCGGGCTTGGATCTTCCCTTCGGGGCTTGGATCCCCTTCGGAGCCACCTTGAAGGCGGGTCCTACGTTTTTCTCAGGGGTCGACCTTCTCCCGAGCTCGGGCTCGGCTTGTGCCGTCGTCCTTCGTGGGATGCCCTCGTGCCTTTTCCCCGGGGGTTGAATGCAGAACCCCGTCATAAACTGTGTGAAGACATGTGTTTTTGTCGTGTCAAAGTGTTAGATAGAGTCTACACGATGTCATCCATGCCTTAGAGATAAGATAGAGTCTTAGTTTGAACTTAGAAAGATAGAGTCATCAAGTTTGTACCAAGTCTATATAAAAGCAGCCTTTTGCCGAGAAGTCAGATACAATATAATCCAAGTTTCAATCAACAACTTTCGTTTTTACTTGTTTCTTTACTTGTTATTCGTAGTTCTTAGGCTTAGCTCGTAGCCTTTGTTGCTTTGCCGAGTAAAGCATCCGGTTCTCTCTACGTAAGTGAGAATTATCACGTTTCTTCCTTCGGAACCTTGTGTCTAAGTTTCGGTGACTAACGTCGAGATTTATCACTAAACAGACGACTCCTTTGATCTCTTCACCAGCAACGCCTACCATATGTATCACTACGAACTTCAACCATACTCAACATTGTCAACCAGAAGTTCAACGACCCAACCAAGTCCCTTCGATCAAACTCCACGTTGTCCACTAGTCGTTGTCGGACTCGTTGATGACATGCACGGAACTCTCCACCAAACTTCCACGTGTGTATGTAGTGTCCAAGTCATGAGCTATGGGTGCTGCCCGCGTTAGGTAATTTAATCAAGGAAAAAGTCCATTTTACTACCCATAAGTTATCGACAATGTCCACTTAACTCTCTAAACAAAATTTTAGTTCAACTTACTCACTCGAACTATTATATTTGTTCAATTTACCTCCTTGTGAGATTTTTTTGGTTTCTCCTTACATGGGTTATATTTATAGTTACAATTTTGTAGTACGGTATATGACATTATACACAATGTTACAATAATTATTTCCAATTTTTTCATAAATATTTCCTTACAGTATTTCATCTCCTATATCAAATCTTAATTACATGCTTTCAATATAAAAAATACAAAAAATTTAAACTATTTATCTCATATACGATATGTTGTAACTTATAATTTAATAAAATTTTACCCTCAAACATTACATGAACATAGATAATCAAAAAATAAAATCTCACAACATGATGAATCCAACCAATCTAAATAGTTACGGCTAGACTAAAATTTTATTTAGAAATTTAAGTGCACAATAAAGATAGTTACGGGCGGTAAAACACACTTTCCCCTTTAGTCAACACCTTCATCAAGTTTAACATATCTATCATTATAAAAAAGAGTCACATCAGGCTGGGTTTGAACTTTGGACAACCACTTGGCTCCACAACCCAAGATACTTTTAAACACCATAGCACGGAAAGTTGCAGAGGATGGTACCCAGTCTACCATGCGACCCTTATGTTCAATCAAGTAATACGAACGAAAAGATTTCCAACACCATCCAACGAGGCAAAACAAGCACCAGAGCGACGGACCAATAAAGAAAGAAGCCACCTGCAGCCTGGGTTCGCTTTTACTCCTACTCCACCGTATCCCAAAGAAAGGCAGCAGGGCTATTCCATATCCCACCCCAGGCCTCTCACCATTCACCGGCCCGAGCACCAGTCCGGAAACTACATCAAAAGAAGCCAAGAGGAAGCGAGCAACCCCCCACTTTGAAAGTGGCACCGGCAGGGATGATGCATGGCAACAGTGCACCTGCTCCACTTCGCCGGACACGGGCAGGAGCAAGGTGACAGCCGTCGCACGGTGTCCACTGCCGATCTGCTCTTCTCTTTCTATCGCTGCAGTGGGCAATGGTCGGCAGGCAAAGGAATAGTTGCTGGGTAGCGAAGGAATAGCATTGGCAGATAAACTCCCATATAGAGCTGGGAGTTGGGCCTGGCCATTTCCGGGCGGTCCGAAGCCCGACGGGCCGGCACGGCCCAGGCACGAATTAGGCCCAAAATATATTTGGACCGGGCCAGCCCGTCACGATATTTCGGGCCGTGTCGTGCCCGGGTTCGGCGTCTTTGGGCGCCCGGTACAAAAATGATTTTCGGGCCGTGCTCGGGCTGGTAGGGCCCAAAATAAGCCCATCGGCCCGAAATGGCCCGAAAAAACCCAAATTTTTTGAATTTTTTTATTCTTTTTTATTTTACAAATTTTTGGATTTTTTGTATTTTTCGATTTTACAAAATTTTTTGAATTTTTTGAATATTTTTAAATTTTTCGGTATTCTGACCATGCTCGGACATGGCCCGGCCTAAAATTGGCCCTTCGGGCTGCGTGCCGTGCTCGGGCCGGAGGTTTCCAAATTTGAGTCTGCTGGCCCGGCCTGAAATAGCCCGTCGTGCTTTCAGGCCTCAGTCCGAATCGGCTCGAAGCACGAAATTTCCAGGCCGCTCGGCCTGACTCCCACCACTACTCCCATAGTTGACTCGCTCCACTAGTGACTCCCATGCGCTCAGTGCCAGTACAACAACAACAACCAAGCCTTTATCCCAAGCATGTTGGGGTCGGCTACACATGAAACCCAATATCAATAAAGTAAAAGAGAGGAAGAGATATAAGAACAAAAAAAAGAAAAATAAAAAATAAAAAATAGAAAAAAAGGAAAAAAAAAAGGGAAAAAGAAAAAAAGACAAAAAAGACAAAAAAAGGAAAAAGGAAAAAAGGAAAAAAAAAGACTAAGGTTCTGGCACATGAATTGTTACTTTCCATGCGGTCCTATCATGTGCTAAGTCTCTAGATACATTCCAATCTCTCAAATCTCGTTTTACCGCCTCCTCCCAGGTCAACCTTGGTCGTCCTCTACCCCTCCTAATATTTTCTCTACCTCTTAAAATCTCACTGTTAACCGGTGCTTCTGGAGGCCTCCGCTGGATATGTCCAAACCACCTAAGTCGATGTTAGACTAACTTCTCTTCAATCAGCGCCACCCTTAACTTATCACGAATCGCCTCATTCCTTATTCGGTCTCTTCTCGTGTGCCCGCACATCCACCGTAGCATGCGCATCTCTGCGACACTCATTTGTTGGACATGTTGCCATTTAGTTGGCCAACATTCCGCCCCATAAAGCATCACGGGTCTGATCACCGTCCTATAGAACTTCCCTTTTAGCTTTTGTGGGACCTTCCTATCACATAGGATTCCAGAGGCTTGTCGCCACTTCATCCACCCTACCTTGATCGTGTGGCAAACATCCTCATCAATATCGCCATTGCTTTATAACATTGACCCTAAGTATCGGAAAGAGTCCCTTCTAGGTACTACTTGTCCTTGTAGACTAACATTTCCCTCTTCACAAGCAACACCACTAAAGTCACACCTCATATACTCGGTCTTGGTCCTACTAAGTCTAAACCCCTTGGACTCTAAGGTTTGTCTCCATAACTCTAATTTCTTATCAACACCATCCCAAGTTTCATCTACCAGCACTACATCATCGGCAAAGAGCATGCACCAAGGATATCCCCTTGTATATCCTTCGACACCTCATCCATCACCAAGGAAAAGATGTATGGGCTCAAAGTTGATCCTTGATGTAGTCCTACCGTGATAGGAAATGCATCAGTCTCACTATCACTTACGCGCACACTTGTCCTAACATTATTGTACATATCCTTGATAAGGGTAATGTACTTTGTTGGAACTTTATGTTTCTCTAGTACCCACCACATGACTGACCTTGGTATCTTGTCGTACGCCTTCTCCAAGTCAATGAACACTATATGCAAGTCCTTCTTCTGCTCTCTATATCTTTCCATAAGGTGACGAAGCAAGAAAATCGCCTCCATTGTAGACCTCCCAGGCATAAAACCAAACTGGTTTTTAGTGACATTGGTCACTTTCCTCAGGCGGTGTTCAATCACTCTCTCCCAAAGCTTCATAGTATGACTCATAAGCTTAATCCCTCGATGATTAGTACAACTTTGAATATCACCTTTATTTTTGAAGATAGGTACTAATATACTTTTCCTCCATTCTTCAGACATCTTATTTGACTTAAAAATATGGTTGAATAGCTTTGTGAGCCATACTATTGCCACGTCCCCAAGGCATCTCCACACCTCAATAGGGACATCATCAGGGCCGAGAGCCTTTCCTCCTTTCATCCTTTTAAGGCCTGCTTAACCTCAAACTCTTGTATCCTCCGCACGAACCGCCTTTTGGAGTCATCAAAGGAGTCATCCAACTCAACCATAGTGCTCCCATTCCCATCATTGAATAGCCCATTAAAGTAATCCCACCATCCATTCTTAATCTCTTCATTCTTCACTAGAATGTGGTCAGTCTCATCTTTGATGCATTTAACTTGATTGAAATCCCTCATCTTTCTCTCGTGGATTTTTGCTATCTTGTATATGTCCTTTTCACCTTCTTTTGTCTTTAGTCTCTCATATTACTCATCATAGGCCTGTCCTCTTGCCTTACTCATAGCCCGCCTTGCATTTTTCTTGGCCTCTTTGTACTTAAGCATGTTGCTTGCGCTTCTATCATTATGCCAACTCTTGAAACACTCCTTCTTATCCTTAATGGCTTTTTGTACATCCTCATTCCACCACCAAGTGTCTTTATCTACAAGTTTCCTTCCTTTTTTCACACCGAACACCTCACTAGCTACCTTCCTAATGCAAGTTGCCATCTTCACCCACATACTATCTGCATCTCCATTTTCTGCCCAGGGTCCTTCTGTGATCACCCTATTTTTAAAGGATTCTTGTGGTTCTCCTTTCAACTTCTACCACTTTATTCTTGTGATTTTGACACCTTTGTCCCGCAAAGAACATGTATGGAAGTGAAAGTCAACTACCACAAGCTTATGTTGTGTCACAAACACTCCCCGAGGATCACCTTACAATCTAGACACTCCCGTCTATCCCTTCTCCTAGTGAGGACAAAGTCAATCTGACTAGAGTGTTGGGCACTACTAAAGGTCACTAGGTGAGATTGCCTCTTCCTAAAGAGGGTGTTAGCTACCAACAGATCATAGGCTACGACAAAGTCTAGGATGTCCTTACCCTCTTGATTTCTATCGCCGCATCCAAAGTCCATGTACTCCCTCAAATCCTAGGTTAGTTGCACCCACATGACCATTGAGATCTCCTCCTATGAGTAGTTTCTCGGTTATCGGTACACTACTAACCATATCCTCCAAGTCCTCCTAAAATTGCCTCTTAGCACTCATGTTGAGCCCAACTTGTGGGGCATAAGCACTAATAACGTTCAAGACAATGTCCCCAATTACTATCTTGATTAAGATGATCCTATCCCCTCGTCTTCGAACATCCACTACTCCATCCTTAAGACTCTTATCTATTAGAACACCTACGTCATTCCTAGTCCCAGTCGAACCAGAATACCAAAGCTTGAAACCGGTATTCTCGACTTCTCTCGCCTTCTGACCCGCCCATCTAGTCTTTTGTACACAAAGGATATTTACTCGTCTTCTAATGGCAACATCTACTAATTCACGTAGCTTTCCTGTCAAGAATCCTACATTCCAACTACCCACCCGAAATCTATGTTTCTCGGCTAGCTTCCTTACGCTTTGCACCTGTCAGAGTAAGATGCAAAGACCCTTGCTCACTTATCACTACATCCAGTCGATGATGTAGCGCGTCACTAAGGTGGTGGCGATCCGGCCCTTGCTCATTTAACACCATATCCGGGTTTGCACGCCACTAAGGCGATGACGACCCGGCCCTTGCCCACTTAACACCATACTCGGGTTCCGATATGGCGCGTCGCTAAAAGGGTTACGCCCCAACGAATTTCTATTGGGTTTCATTTCCATAAGAATAGCTAAGTGTAGTTGTTGGCTCGCCAAGCCTATCACAACCCCCTCCTCCTTTACCCGGGCTTGAGACCGGCTATGTTATTACAACATAGGCGACGCTAAAAAAGGAACACTCAGTGCCAGAGTTGACATAAATTAATAATTCTTAGTTTTTGGTAGTACACGTACGCTCATGATTCGAGGATCAGCCTTCGAAATGAAGATATAAGGAATCATGGGCGTAGGAGTTTTGATGCTAAAAATTACCGCGTGCTAAAAGTTGCAGAGGTCGGTACCCAGCCTACCATGCCCAGACATGGCGAAGCTTCTCTCTCTACCAGAACAATGCATGCTGTTACCGACCAGCGGCGCATGGGCGGCCAGCCGCCGTCTCCAGTTGAACAGGAGTCCAGCACCCAGAAGAGGGTCAGGTGGTTGGGGGGAAGCGGTGGCCGACGGCGAAGGGACGGGGACGGGCGGATGGCACGCCAGCGCCGGTGTCGGTAGAGAATCCTGATGATGCTGCAGGAGCAGGGAGTGATGGTCAGGGGAGCCCTGCGTTTGCCATGCCCAAGGGGGGAACTGCGAGGGACCCACCAACTCGGGTCGTTTCTCGTCCTCAGTTGCTTCCTGCAGTTGTAATGGACAAGGATCAGTCTTCTTGAACACAGTATTTTTTTCTTTTTTTAAAAAGTAACCACCGTAATGACCTGAGATGTTAGTTACCACATCCTACGAAATGTGTCACAAGTTATTTACTACAGTAAATATATTTTTAATATTTCCAATGCTTTTTATAAGTTAAAATCACATGAACATGCAACTTTCTCATGTCTGCCCACAGTTTATGCACCTACTGCAGTACAAGAGCAGAGCGCAGCAGCTAAGTAGGGAGTGCAGGTTTGAACAGTTATAGGTGGGCATTCATACAAGTGCCTGCTAGGAGCTTGCCACCTTCAGAACAAAAGCTGCAGAATGCATCGAGAGGATACTACTATGAACTGTCAAGCGCTATGTCTTCATGGACTGCCAAGTTTCACGGCTTGCTTCATACTAGAAAGTTGCAACTTGACAGGGTCATTTGATTGAGCAAAGCAGTTCACAAGGCACACAGTATCTGTAACTAATCGTATAATTTTATATTACAGGAACAAATGCTACTAGTAGAAATATTAGGACAAAATCGAAATATCACAGAAAAGAACTTAATATATAACATAACTGACTGGTGCCAAAATTGGCCTTGTGTCAAACATTTAGGATAAGCAAAGTTCTGTATAACATTGCAAACAATTAAATGTGCGCTTTGACATCAGCTGGTATTACGAATTATTTGGTAATTATAATCACAATTGTGAAAGAATATAAAATAGGCGTGTTAGAAGTACCTTGTGGTTCACAAAGAAGCCTTGACAAGGAGATGCATATAAATGTGGATGTTGGGGTTGTTAGACTCTGTAATTACCTTGTGGTTCACAAAGAAGCCTTGACAAGGAGATGCATATAAATGTGGATGTTGGGGTTGTTAGACTCTGTAATTACGTGGGTAACACAGGGGTATTTTAGTCTTTAGTGAGAGATTAGTGTTAGAGGTAGTTTAGTCTTTTCCCTCACTTAATCCCTCTATATAATGGACCTTGTACCCTCATGATGTATTCATCTAACACAGTCTAGATTTATCCCTCTAATATGGTATTAGAGCCTAATTAGGATCCTAACCCTAATGGCCCCATCACAGCCGCCGCTGCCCACGCTGGCGCGCTGCCTGCTGGCGAGCCGCCACTGCACCACCCCGCCGCCCCATCACAGCCGTCGTCGCCTCCCTGGGCCAGCGCCGCCAGCCGGCGCCGCTACCGCTGTACAACCCCGCCGCCCGCCCCCTGCTGTCATGCTGCCACCACCTGCAGACGCCACACCGTCATACCTCCCCGTCGTCGTGGCTGCGGGGGCCGCACCGCCGGTGCTACCGCCTCCAACCCCCTCGCTGCACCATCTGCGCCCCCTGCCGTCGCGCCGCCACCCCTCCCTGCCATCGTGTCCACGGGTGTCGTCACCCCGCCCCGCCACCCACCACACCACCTGGCCACCGCGCCGCCCCCTACTGCGGGCGCAGCCGACGCCGCCACAATGCTGCCGCCCTAGGCCACCGCCGCCCCTGCTGCAAGGCCGCCGCCACCACCTGGTTTTGGGGCGCCGCCTTCGCCGAGTCTCGGCCAGCCGACGCCATATACGGTCAGCCTGCCACGCGCACTAGGGGGGGGGGGCACCGCCGGATCGAGTGGCGCTTCTCTCCCTTGGGCGGCCACAACATTTGTTTCCATGGCAGGTACTATCTCTGGGGTTAACGACCTCGCCGCCACGTCCACTGGCCTCGACGTCGACGGGAGCACCACGACCTCTGTCCCGCCAGTGATCCCATTTCTAGCCGCTGGCGCCGCGGCTGACAACGCGGCTACTGACACTACTGACTCTTCCGGCATCGCCGCGGCCCTGGCTGCCTCTCGCGAGCGTGAGCGGGCACTCGCTCTCGCACTGGAGCAAGAGCGTGCCTCTGTGGCCGCTCTTTCGCTCAATGGCACCGATTGTCATGACTGAGTTACTCGCACTCGTCTTCGTGCTACTGGTCCGTTGGACTCCTCCTCTATTTTGAGTGCTCGTTCTTCGACCTCTCGACATATTGCTCCTCTACCGACGGTACCTTCTTCAGCTCCTCCTCCTTCTGCACCTATAGCACATGGTAGTCTTCACTGTACCTACTATGATAAAGATGGACATGTGGAGGTTACTGCTTCAGAAAGAGGAATTCTCACACTCGTCGTTCTTCACAGGATGCTGGTAGTGCTGGTACTGCAGGTTCTTAAGGGGGTTTGCTACTACTACAAATAACCAGTTGCTCACGCTTCTTCATCGCGTTGCTACCTCTACACCTTCAGGAGCTGCCGATTCTGTGACTTAGTCTTCTGCACCTTCGGGTACTGCTGCTACTTCTTAGTCTTTCAGTGAGAGACCACCTTCCACTTCTACTCTAGATACCTATCCATGAATTCTTGATTCTAGTGTATCTTTCCATATGACTCCTTATCGTACCAGTTTATCTTCTTTGAGTCCTTCCTCTCGTTCTCTCACTGTTCATACTACGGATGGTTCTCCTCTTTCTGTTGTTGGACGGGGCACTCTTTATCTGACTCTTTTGATGTTTCCGATGTTTCCTATGTTCTTGGTCTCACCATTCAGCTTATATCAGCTGGTCAGCTCACTGATCATGAATGTCGAGTGATTTTTTATCCCGATTTTTGTTATGTTCATTATCGTAGCACGGGTCGCCTGGTTGGTACTAGCCCGCGTCGTCGTGATTCCTAGCGTCTCTAGGAACTTGACTGGCTTCTTCTTCCTTCCGCTGCGCCTGCCAGTCTTGACGGCTCCGCCCTTGCTGTTTCATCCACTTCGTCATTTGTTCAGTGGCATCATCGCTTAGGACATATTTGTGGCTCTCATCTATCTGTCTTAGTTCGTCAAGGTCTTTTAGGATCGGTCTCATGTTCTGAGTCTTTATCTCAGTGTCAGAGTTATCGATTAGGGAAGCAGACCCAACTCCCTTATCATTCCAATGAATCGGTGTCCCAGCGTCCTTTTAATATTGTCCACTCAGATGTGTGGGGTCCTGCTCCTTTTGTTTCAAAGTGAGGAAATCGATATTATATCATTTTTATAGATGATTTTTCTCGCCACACATGGGTTTACTTTATGAAACATCGTAGTGAGACTTTATCTATCTATAAGTCCTTCTCGACTATGGTACGCACTCAATTTAACACTTCTATTTGTATTTTTCGAGCCGATTCCTGCTCTTTGTAAGTTTCTTTCTGAGCAAGGTACTCTTGCTCAGTTTTCTTGTCCTGGTGCTCATGCTCAGAATGGTGTTGCTGAGCGTAAGCATCGTCATCTTCTTGAGACGACTCGTACTCTTCTGACTGTTTCTTCTGTTCCGGCTAATTTTTGGGCCGAGGTGGTCTTGAATGCCACTTTTTTTGTTAACATTCAGCCATCGTCTGCACTTAGAGGGGGTTCCTTTTGAGCGTCTTACGGGTAAGACACCTGACTACACCAGTCTTCGTTTTTTTAGATGTGTGTGCTACGTGCTGCTCACACCTCGTGAGCTCACTAAGCTGACTGCTTAGTCGGTCAAGTGTGTTTTTCTTAGATACGATTCGGAGCATAAGGGGTATTGTTGTTGGGATCCGGTTGACCGACGGATGAGGATTTCACGGGATGTTGTTTTTTTATAAAGACACGTCCTTTTTATTCTCGTCCTTCTTCTGATACTTCTTCTGTATCTGTGGTCTTTACCATTTCGTTTTTGTTCTTTCCAGATGCTCCAGTTACAATTGTACCACCTTCACACCTGGTGTTGCGTTCCACTGTTTCTTCTTCGGAGCCTGCTTCTTTGGTTCCCAATTGTACTTTGAAGGCTCATTTGACACAGGTATATACTCGACGAGTTGTCCCTCCTTCAGACATACCATCTTCATCTGATGAGCCGTCTATTCCAGTTGGGTCACCTTCTGATGATCCATCTTCTACAGCTCAGTCTGCCTCTCCTGGTACGTCCTCTTCTCCTGAGGGATCATCTTCTTCCGATGATTTTTCTCCTGAGCAGCCCCTTGGACGTGGTCATCGTCCTCGACAACCTCCTGATCGGTATTCTCCTTCTAGCTTTGCTGTTGCTGCTCTGTCTGAGCCAGCTACATATCCTGATGTTGTTCCTCATCCAGAATGGAAGCATGTGATGGCCAAGAAGACTGCTGCTCTCGAGCGCACAGGTACGTGGGAACTTGTGCCATGTCCCCCACGTGTTCGTCATATCACCTGTAAGAGGGTCTATAAGGTTAAGACCCGCTCTGATGGTTTACTTGAGCGCTATAAGCCTCGATTAGTAGCTCGTGGCTTATATCAGGAACATGGTCATGACTATGATGAGATCTTTGCTCCTGTTTCTCATATAACCACTGTTCGCACTCTACTTGCTGTTGTCTCTATTCGTGACTGGTACATCTCTCAACTTGATGTGAAGAATGTCTTTCTTAATGGTGAGCTGCGTGAAGAGGTTTATATGCAGTCACCATCTGGGTATTCTGTTCCTTAGGGTATAGTTTGTTGTCTTCGACGTTCTCTTTATGGTATTAAACAGGCTCCTCGTGCTTAGTTTTAACGTTTTGCGTCTGTTGTCACTGTTGCAGGTTTCTCTGCCAGTGCTCACGATCATGCACTCTTTGTGCACACTTCGTCTTGTGGTCGCACGTTTCTTCTTCTTTATGTTGATGACATGAAATCACCAGAGATGATTTTGAGTACATAGCCTTCGTGAAGGCCCGTCTCAGTGAGCAGTTTTTTATGTTTGATCTTTGTCCTCTTCGCTATTTTCTTAGGATTGAGGTTTCCTCTTCCTTTAAGGGAATTTATCTGTCTCAAGAAAAGTACATTCAGGATCTTCTTAATCGGGCTTCTATTAGTGGTCACGAGACTGTTGAGACTCCTATGAAACTCAATGTCCATCTTCGAGCCAGTGATGGTGAGCCTCTTGATGATCCTACTCGTTATCGTCATATTGTAAGGAGTCTGGTTTATCTTGGTGTCACTCGTCCTCATATTTCGTACTATATTCACATTTTGAGTTAGTTTGTTTCGGTTCCCAACCAGATCCACTATAGTCACTTGCTTCGTGTCTTGCGTTATCTTCATGGGACTATCTCTAGACATTTGTTCTTTCCACGCTCTAGCTCTTTACAGCTCAAAGCATATTCTGATGCTACTTGGGCTAGTGATCCCTCTAATCATCAATTTTTTTCTGCCTATTGTGTTTTTTGTGGTTCTCTCGTTGCTTGGAAGACTAAAAAGTAGGTAGCAGTTTCTCGTTTGAGTGCAGAGACTGAGTTGCGTGATATGACTCTTGTGAGTGCAGAGGTTACTTGGTTGCGATGGTTGCTTGAGGACTTTAGTATGTATGCTGGTATGCCGACTCCTCTTTTTCCTGATAGTATAATTGCTATCAGTATTGCTCGTGATCCGGTTAAGCATGAGCTTACCAAGCATATTGTTGTTGATGTTTTTTATACACAAGCACGGGTACAAGATGGTGTTGTTGATATTCAGTATGTGCCTTCAGAGCCTCAGCTGACGGATTTATTCACGAAGGCACAAACCCGAGCTCAGTATAGTGTTCATGATGCATCTTGAGTTTGGATGAGTGTTATAGATGTAAGGGTATATTTGTATTTTACTTTTCTATAAGGGATTGTCACACCCGATTTCTCTGAAAAACAACCGAGTGAATATCACATATATGCCAGGATCATTTTCTCATACATGTGATGATAAATAGTGAAGCATCATTATAATACAAGCCATGTGTTTGAATATAAATAAGTCTTACATAGCATACGTCGCGATGGACGATAATAAGTTCATAATATGTAAATAAAAACAGCAGCGGAATATAAATCTTGTGAGCTCCGTCACAGGCGTTACCCGAGGGACTCCGTGAACCTAGAATCCTTCCTCGGGACCAAAGTCTTAGTCATTAAACACCACATCATTCTCTTGACCTGAGCAGCAATATAAACCAACAGAAAAGCAAGTTTGAGTACCGTGAGTACTCAGCAAGTTTGGGAAAGTTATGTCATGCATGGCTAGAGCAAGGAGAGGTTGACTCATGGTTAAAGCACTACGCAATTAATATCTATCACCTTAGCTTATTAAGCACCTACATTACTACACAGGTGAAATGGTCTCAATCTCTCATCCCATCATCAAAATCAAGTAACCATAACATCATATCCAGTGTCAAGCTCCCGCTTAACATCCTCAACTTCCAAATTCATCATCCTCTAATCATGAATAAGTCCAAGCCGCTCTTGACCGTGAGCAGGCTGTCATGACAGTTTTGACTCTGCAGAGTTTGCACCACTGTACCCACATGTAGTGATTTCATCCCCCGTTGCCGGGTGGACTAAAAGAACCTCCATTATGCCAGTGGCCGCGAACCACGTTCACACTTCCCAGGTGTGTAGCCAGGAGATCACTACGAGGCCTTTACAAAGGGATTCCCGACGAGCGTGAGCCCACTGAGGTTTCAGCCCTAACAGCATACAAGAGGCTCCAACCCGCTGCAGTGACCCCCTCTTGAGCCTTGCGGTTCATATGATAGTCCAGCTGACACCTACTCCCCGCACCATCCAAAACACCCATACCAAGCCGGGGATACACCTAATTAATTGGCCAAGCTGCCCCATCTCAGCATGTGGTTGGCACGGTAAAGCCAGGTTACATGCTCCATGAACCGGTCCTTAGGATCCAGACAAGTACTAAACACAAACCCGAGTCTCGTGCACCAAGCACCAACCAAATCATCCAACTTGCCTCGATCCCTACCTCTACATAACTCATAATGTCCCATTCAAGAGTAAGGTAAACAAGTTGATGATCTCATATCCCACTTATCCCATTCTAAATATGGCTAAGCATAAGTAACGTGAATAAATGACATAATAAAACAAATCCCAACCCAAGCTACAAGGAAACAAGATAATGCAATTCTAGGGAAACTTCCTAGCATGGGTTTCATATTTCAATTGACAATGCAAATAATTCTATCTACACATCATAGCATAGGATCAAAGTGGTCAAGAACACTTGCCTTCTTCCTGCTGCTCTGGGAATGGAAAGTCTTGGTCTTCGAAGGGGAGAACTTGCTCTGGGCAGGTTCTACTCATGCCAATACACATAGCAAAAGAAAACAACAACCAATAAGAAATAGTTCACACTTTCACTTCATACAAACCACACATACATATCTATGAAAGTCATTCACATTTCTAAGTGTTCTGGTTACTCTACATGTGTTGATTTTTGGCCTACATGCACTTTTAAATATATGTATATGATTTCTAACTTTTGTGTTCAGATTTCTGTTTGCACACTATATATGAATTTCCAATTTGAACAAATTCTTTATATTTAATTAATACACTTCTTAGCTACCAAGTTGGCATGAAAGGTAATTTCCTACTCCAAATAGGTTTTCAGATCTTCTACCAAATCCTAAACTGAAGTTTTTGGATTTGGAGACTTCATTTATCATTTTCTAATTATGCATACCTATTTTCCTATATTTTTCAGATTTATTTTCTATGTCTAAAAATGAGTTTTAATATTAAATAGTAGGACATATCATCTAAACAGAATAGGTTCTGATCTAAGATATTAAATAATATATTTTTGAACTTCTCCTCTGATGTGAACTAATTTAAATTTATTTTATCAGTTTTTAGAATTATTTCCTAGCCTAAAAATGTGTTTCTAGAACTAATAAATATGAACAACACTTAGGCAGATTTTATTTCAGCCTAAAATCTATTTTAACTCATTTTAAAGTTTTCCAAGTGCTAGGAGAGTTTAAATTTGAATTTGCACATGTGTTTGCCTTACCTTTTAAATTTAAATCCTAGTCACATATTCAAATTTCTGAATTTAATATCATATAGGGTCAAAAAGGTAAATCCACCCTACTGCAGGGTCTAATTTACTATTTCATAAATTTCCAGGGGTCTAACTACACATAACAGAGGGGGGTTTCCTAATTTTTATTAAGTCCAGGGGGTAAAACTGATTTTTAAATGAATTTACACGAATTTCTGAAGTTCGAGGGGCTAGATCAGAAGTTTCCGGGGCTAGCTCGTGTTTTTCGAGATCCCCAGGGGGTAGCGCGTAAGAATACCGACCTTTATAACGCGGGGCTGACGTGGACCGTCCGATTTAAAACAGACGGCTCAGATTAGATCGCCAAACCGGTAAGTGTGGGTTTTATTTCTACCGTGAAAATAGACGGCCCTCAAGGTGCCACGTCGCTCTGGCCGTGTGCGGGCGGCGCTACCGGGCGGCGCGCAGCGGCGGGAGGCGGCGATCTCGCCGGAGATCTTCGGGTTTTCGTCTATACTTCCTAAAACTTGGATTTCTTGGCATAGAACCGTAGAGGGGAGGTCGGGGATCTCACCTCGGGGTTTTTCTTGAGCTCGGAGGCCCTGGAAGGTGGTCGGCGGCGAGGTCCGAGATGAAAACGCGGTGGTGCTCGCCGGAGCTGCGTCTAGAGTGCAAAACACCGGGTTTTCTTCACCTGCGTGACTCCCCGGAGGCGGTGGAACATGATCAGCGCGTTAGATCAGAAAATCCAAGCAAGGATTGAAAGAAAACGATGATCGAATCTTTGGTTCTCACCGGAGAGAAAAGTGGAGCTGCGCTAGGGAATTCGGCGAGTTTCTTTGCGTGAATTTCACAAGGAGAGGCGGCGGAGGATTGGTTTGGATAAATAACAGTGTCCGGAGCCGAAGATCGGGCTGGGGGCGCGGGTTTCCGGAGGTGGTTTGGATTCCGGTGCGAGAGAGCCGGGGTCGGTTGGGGCGCGCGGGAGGTGAGGGATGACACGCGGGCCCCGCGTGTCAGTGAGAGGAAGAGAGGGGCGCGGGTTTGGGCTGGCGCGGGGGATTGGGCCGGCTGGTGGGTTTCGGCCCACTGGCCGGTTGGGGTTTTCTTTTTCTTTTTCCTTTTCCTTTTCCTTTTCTTTTTCTGTTTTGATTTGAATTTGAATTCCAGTTTGAATTTGAATTTCTGCACCACATGCAATACGTCCAAAATTTTTAAATTCCCCTCTTTAGCAGGTTTTGGGGTGTTACAGCTCTACCCCCCTTAAAAGAAATCTTGTCCTCAAGATTGGTGGTTCTAGGAAAACAATTCCGGAAACTGTGCCTTAAGCTCGTCTTCTCGTTCCCATGTGGCTTCCTCTTCCGAGTGATGCTTCCACTACACCTTGCACATTCGAATTCTTTTATTTCTTGTGAGGCGTTCCATTGTCTCCAAAACCTTGACCGGTTGCTCGGCATAAGACAAATCCTCTCCTACGTCAACCTCATTCATGAGTAACATCTCTTCAGGCGTCCTCAGACATTTCTTGAGCTGTGACACATGGAATACATCGTGCACATCCGATAGGCGAGCCGGTAGTTCGAGTTGATATGCCACTTCGCGTTTCCTCTCCAGAATCTGAAAGGGTCCGATGTATCGAGATGATAATTTCCCTTTCACCTTGAACCGACGAAGTCCTCGGATAGGGGACACCTTTAGATAAACATAGTCCCCCACGTTGAAAACGAGCTCTCTTCTCCGTACATCGGCATAGCTCTTTTGTCGTGTCTGTGCTATCCTCAAGTTGTTGCGGATTTCCCTCACTTTCGCCTCGGCTTCTTGTAGTACCTCGGGCCCAAACACTTTACTTTCCCCTGTTTGGTTCCAAAATAGTGGAGTTCTGCACTTCCTCCCATACAAAGCCTCAAATGATGACATCTTCATACTAGCCTGATAGCTATTGTTATAGGAGAACTCCGCATATGGTAAGTTCTTATCCCAACTCCTATTGTTCTTGAGCGCACACGCTCTCATCATATCCTCAAGGATATGATTGGTTCTTTCCGTCTGCCCGTCAGTCTGGGGGTGATAGGCAGAACTAAAATTTAGATGAGTTCCCATGGTTTAATGTAACTTCTGCCAGAACCTGGAGGTGAACTGTGTCCCTCGGTCCGACACTATCTTCTTTGGCACTCCATGGAAACACACGATCCTTGACATGTACAACTCCGCCAATTTGGATCCGCTGTAGCTTTCTTTCACGGGGATGAAATGAGCTACGTTAGTTAGTCTGTCGACGATGACCCATATCGAATCATATCCTGATTGGGTCCTGGGTAGTCCCACTATGAAATCCATACTGATTTCTTCCCATTTCCATTCAGGCACTTTGAGTGGTTGCAATAATCCCGCAGGTCGTTGATGTTCTGCTTTCACCAACTGACATGTGTCGCATAGGGCAACATGTTCCGCGACATCTCCCTTCATGCCATACCACCAATATCTGCTCTTGAGGTCATGATACATCTTCGTACTTCCAGGATGAATGGAATAGTCGGAATCATGAGCCTCCTTCAAAATCAATTCACGGATTTCCTTCACCTCAGCCACACAGATTCTTTTCCCGTGCCACACCGTACCTTGTTCATCCTCTCTGAACCCGGGGGCTTTATTATCCTTGATAAGTTCTCTGATTTCTTGTATCTTCTCATCATTCTTCTGACCATTGCGTATGTCTTGCTCTAATGTGGAGTCCACTTCCATGGCGATGGCCTCACCACTATTCACCAGACATAGATTGAGTTTTACAACCTCTTCCTTCAATTCTGTAGGCATGTCCTTTAAGCTCAACCTATTGACCTGCACCTTCCGGCTTAAAGCATCTGCTACGACGTTCGCTTTCCCAAAATGATAGTTGATGCCCACATCAAAGTCGTTGATTAGCTCTAACCATCTCCTTTGTCTGAGGTTGAGATCTGGCTGTGTGAAAATATACTTTAAGCTCTTATGATCCGTATATATCTCTGTCCTCTTCCCCATCAAGTAATGTCGCCAAATCTTCAATGCGTGTACCACTGCGGCTAGCTCTAGGTCATGCGTAGGATAGTTCTTCTCGTGTTTCTGGAGCTGCCGAGATGCATAAGCCACGACATGCCCCTCTTGCATGAGAACACATCCCAACCCGTGTCCAGATGCATCGCAGTACACCGAAAAATTCTTCTGCATATCCGGCATACCTAGCACTGGGTTTGTTGTCAATCTTTTCTTCAATTCTAGAAAACTCGTCTCGCACTGCGGTGTCCATGTGAATGTGATTCCCTTCTCTAACAATTTGGTGAGGAGTCTCGGAATCTTGGAGAAACCCTCGATAAACCGTCGATAGTACCCAGTCAATCCTAAGAAACTTCGAACTTCCCCGACATTTTCAGGGGTCTTCCACTTCTGCACATCCTCGATCTTGGTGGGATCTACGGAGATTCCTCCCTCCGAGATTATATGTCCTAAGAAGGGAACTCTCTTCAGCCAAAACTCACACTTGCTCAACTTGGCATATAGTTGGTGTTCTCTTAGCTTTTGCAACACCAACCTTAAATGTCCTTCATGTTCTTCTTCATCTTTGGAGAAGACGAGAATGTCATCAATGAAAACCATCACAAATTTGTCCAGATATTCCATGAATACCTTGTTCATGAGATACATGAAGTATGCTAGGGCATTAGTTAGCCCGAAAGGCATGACGGTGTATTCATACAGCCCGTACCGAGATACGAAAGTTGTCTTTGGAATGTCAGTTTGCCTTATCTTAAGTTGGTGGTATCCCGACCTGAGATCAATTTTCGAGAACACACAAGCTCCCCTCAACTGATCAAATAAGTCTTCAATGCGGGGTAATGGGTACTTGTTCTTGATGGTTACTTCATTCAACGCACGGTAGTCTACGCATAACCTTTGGGTCCTGTCCTTCTTGGGCACAAATATCACTGGAGCTCCCCATGGTGAGGAACTAGGACGAATATACCCCTTCTCCGTCAATTCTCTTATATGCTCCTTGAGCTCTTCTAGCTGTTTGGAGTCCATCCGATAAGGCCTCTTGTATATTGGGGCTGTTCCAGGCACTAGCTCAATCGCGAATTCCACTTCACGATCGGGGGACATACCTGGCAACTCCTCCGGAAAAACGTCTGGATATTCCCTGATAATCCTGATCTCTTCCACTTCCACCTCAACTTGATTGAGTTTAAGGTCCCTCCTAGGTTCTGGTACGGCTATGAACTTCACTTTTGTGCCGCTAGGGTGAGTTAGTTCCACCGTTCTTGTCGAACAATGGATGATTCCTTTATGTTTGGTCAACCAATCCATACCCAAAATAATATCTATCCCTTGTGAGTCTATCACTATGAGGTTTGCAGTAAATACTACCCCATTAATGTCTAGATTCACCTTGGGACACACTTGTCTTGTCCTTATTTCTCCCCCTGGAGAGTTCACTGCTAACATATGGTTCATTTGTGTTGTTGCTAGGTCATGCATCTTAACAAACCCTTGAGCAATGAACGAGTGGGTAGCACCAGAATCGAACAACAGGGTTGCAATATGTAAATTGGCAGGAAACTTACCAATTACCACGTCAGGTGCCTATTGCGCTTCCTCCATGGTCATATGGTTCACCCGTCCTCGCATCACATTCTGCTGTTGTGGCCGCATGGGCTTCTTCTTTGGGCACTTATGGGCGTAGTGCCCCACTTCACCACAGTTGAAGCATTGTACCCCAACTTTAGGTGCCTGGCCTTTGTTGTCTTGGGGTTGGCTCGGTGGTCCTTGTCCTGCTGGTCGAGGTTGATATGTGGGGCGAGGTTGCTGTACAAACTGACGTTGCGGCTGTGCTGGTGCTGATGGAGGCCTAAAATTTGGGTTGTACCCTCTGGGTGCTGATTAGGGTACCACAGCACGGCTCGTCTGCCCTGCGGGTTGCTGCATCAGACGTGGGCGTGTGTTGCTACCTGGGGCTTGGTGTGACCATCCCGCCTTCGTCTTGTTTTCATTTTCCAAGGCATTCAGCTTCCTCTCCACGACAAATGCTCTGTCTACCATCTTTTGGAAGCTTTCATACTCGTTGGAGGACATTGCACACTGCATTTCCATAGTAAGTCCTTCCACAAAGCAGTCCTGTTTTTGCTCATCAGTTTCGATGTCCCGTGGTGCATAACGGGATAGTTGGGTGAATTTAGTGAGGTATTCCCTCACAGTCATGTTTCCTTGCTGCAGTCCCAAGAACTCCTTTCTCTTATTTTTGAGTTCACCCCTTGGTATGTAATGGTTGTGGAAACTGCGCCTGAACTTTTCCCAAGTGATGTTCTCGGGGTCATGATGGGCTGCCACGTAAGCGGTCCACCAATCAGCAGCAGGTCCATGCAATTGGTGAGAGGCAAACAGCACCCTCTCATACCCTTTGCATTGTATGATCCTCATCTTGCTCTCTATGGTCTTTAGCCAGTCATCTGCCTCCACAGGTTCAGTAGCACTTGCAAACTTTAGAGGTTGAGTCCCTAGAAACTCACTCAACCTTGGTTGGCGTGGTGCAGCTTGTGGGGGTGGAGCTTGGTACAAGTTGGCCACCACTTGAGTTAGGCTCTGGATGAGCTGATCCTGATTTTCAAGCATCTGGTGGATAGGATCAGCTCCTTCACGGCGAACCACCCCTGTCTTGTCCTCCAGAAAGATGAGGGTTGCCGGCCTCATCGTTATTGTTGGTGGGGTTGGCACCACGACCCTTTCCTCATCCAGCCATCTATCATGATCCACCAAATGTTAACTTAAAGCAATACGTATTAACTTCCCAAATTGTTTGTTTAAACTTAAACTTTTGAGGCCTTAATATATTAAACATTTACTGAGGGTTTCACGTAGATTTTTGGGAGTCACGTCTCACGTGAAAATAAATGCACTCTTAATTCATAGGGGTTCACACATCAAAGCAAAGCAACCTAAAGACGAGGTTGTGGACAAATGCTCATGGCTTCCACAACTCACGTCACACACCAAACATTAACACACAAATAACTAAGGTATTGACTCTACTCGATAACCTGCTGAACTAAGGGAAAGGACTCTACACGACTCGTATCACTGAGCTAGCTCCTCGGGGTCTTCCTCATTATTGCGGCTGCCCTCTGATTCCGCTTTGGGTAGGGAAGCTGCTGGTGGAGACGTGCGGCGATGCCTGCTCGCCCGACGGTCTAGGGAGTCAGGAGTCCATGTGTCATTCACGGTGACACACAGTACATTCCCATCTCCTCTTTCTCTTGCCCTCAAGCTGGCTCGAAGCAACGCCTCAGTCTCCTTCATGGTGTCACGAACATCCTGAAGCTCCTACTGACACTCCTGCAGTCGAGTGCTGAGCATAGCACCATTCTCCAAGCACAGGTCCATGTGCTCATGGGAAGTCCCCTGTTGCACTGACGGGTACTTGTACTCCGCGGTGCCACTCTCACGCTGGAGGACATACATGTACTCCGTCCTATCCAGGTGGTGACGGTTGATGTAACTCTGGTAGGTGATGGCCTCCCAGGTGACATCCTTCTCAGCATCGACCTGTGTCGCCCGACAAGCTGGAGAGCGGTGGATCTTGAGCAACTGATTTTCATGGATAATCCTCATTTCTGAACTCCATTCTTCCCGCTTCTCACGGATGGTCCGGGTGGAGCTGTATTGTATGATTAGCTTGCCCGTTTTGCCGGCAGCGTGGAGCATACACCGTAGACGGCGCAACAAGCCTCCTACTGCCAACCCGTAGGAGTGGTACGTCACTGGACGGTTCTCCTCTCTCAGGGCAAGGGCAACTACAGGAACTCTCTCTCCGGTGGACTTGCGGGCGGTGCGGATCATGCGAACCATCTAAAACATAAAGCATTTAAAATTTAGTTAGATAAGAGTTAAACAAAAATTGTATTTTGAATAAAAGTTGGGGTAAGATGAATAAAGTGACCCCATTAAATAACACCTTCAACCCACACCTTTGTAAAATAGTTTTTAAAAAATAGGGTCCTTAAATACGTCCATTTCTACCTAGGTCCACGTTCCTACGGGCAACCTTGGCTCTGATACCACTTCTGTCACACCCGGTTTCTCCGAAGAACAACCGAGTGAATATCACATGTATGCCAGGATCATTTTCTCATACATATGTTGACAAATAGTGAAGCATCATTATAATACAAGCCAGGTGTTTGAATATAAATAAGTCTTACATAGCATACGTCTCGATGGACGATAATAAGTTCATAATATGTAAATAAAAACAGCAGCGAAATATAAATCTTGTGGGCTCCATCACAGGCGTTGCCCGAGGGACTCCGTGAACCTAGAATACTTACTCGGGACCAAAGTCTTGGTCATTAAACACCACATCATTCTCTTGACCTGAGCAGCAATATAAACCAACAGAAAAGCAAGTTTGAATACCGTGGGTACTCAGCCAGTGTGGGAAAGTTATGTCATGCATGGCTAGAGCAAGGAGAGGTTGAATCATGGTTAAAGCACTACGCAATTGATACCTATCACCTTAGCTTATTAAGCACCTACATTACTACATAGGTGAAATAGTCCCAATCTCCCATCCCATCATCAAAATCAAGTAATCATAACATCATATCCAATGTCAAGCTCCCCGCTTAACATTCTCAACTTCCAAATTCATCATTCTCTAATAATGAATAGGTCCAAGCCGCTCTTGATCGTGAGCACGGCTGTCATGACAGTTTTGACTCTGCATAGTTTGCACCACTTTACCCACATGTAGTGATTTCATCCCCCGTTGCCGGGTGGACTAAAAGAACCTCCATTATGCCAGTGGCCGCGAACCACGTTCACACTTCCCAGGTGTGTAGCCAGGAGATCACTACGAGGCCTTTACAAAGAGATTCCCGACGAGCGTGAGCCCACTGAGGTTTCACCCCTAACAGCATACAAGAGGCTTCAACCCCATTGCAGTGGCCCCCTCTTGAGCCTTGCGGTTCATATGGTAGTCCAGCTGACACCTACCCCCGCACCATTCAAAACACCTATACCACGTCGGGGATACACCTAATTAATTAGCCAAGCTGCCCCATCTCATCATGTGGTTGGCACGGTAAAGCCAGGTTTCATGCTCCATGAACCGATCCTTAGGATCCAGGCAAGTACTAAACACAAACCCAAGTCTCGTGCACCCAGCACCAACCAAATCATCCAACTTGCCTCCATCCCTACCTCTACATAACTCATAATGTCCCATTCAAGAGTAAGGTAAACAAATTGATGATCTCATATCCCACTTATCCCATTCTAAGCATGGCTAAGCATAAGTAATATGAATGAATGACATAATAAAACAAATCCCAACCCAAGCTACAAGGAAACAAGATAATGCAATTCTATGGAAACTTCCTAGCATGGGTTTCATATTTTAATTGACAATGAAAATAATTCTATCTACACATCCTATCATAGGATCAAAGTGGTCAAGGACACTTGCCTTCTTCCTGCTGCTCTGAGAATGCAAAGTCTTGGTCTTGGAAGGGGAGAACTTGCTCTGGGGCCGGTTCTACTCATGCCAATACACATAGCAAAAGAAAACAACAATCCATAAGACATAGTTCACACTTTCACTTCATACAAACCACACATACATACCTATGAAAGTCATTCACATTTCTAAGTGTTGTGGTTACTCTACATGTGTTGATTTTTGGCCTACATGCACTTTTAAACATATGTATATGATTTCTAACTTTTGTATTCAGATTTCTGTTTGCACACTATATATGAATTTCCAACTTGAACAAATTCTTTATATTTAATTAATACACTTTTTAGCTACCAAGTTTGCATGAAAGGTAATTTCCTACTCCAAATAGGTTTTCAGATCTTCTACCAAATTCTAAACTGAAGTTTTTGGATTTGGAGACTTCATTTATCATTTTCTAATTATGCATACCTATTTTCCTATATTTTTCAGATTTATTTTCTATGTCTAAAAATGAGTTTTAATATTAAATAGTAGGACATATCATCTAAACAGAATAGGTTCTGATCTAAGATATTAAATAATATATTTTTGAACTTCTCCTCTGATTTGAACTAATTTAAATTTATTTTATCAGTTTTCAGAATTATTTCCTAGTCTAAAAATGTGTTTCTAGAACTAATAAATATGAACAACACTTAGTCAGATTTCATTTCAACCTAAAATCTATTTTTAACTCATTCTAAAGTTTTCCAAGTGCTACGAGAGTTGAAATTTGAATTTGCACATGTGTTTGCCTTACCTTTTAAATTTAAATCCTAGTTACATATTCAAATTTCTGAATTTAATATCATATAGGGTCAAAAAGGTAAATCCACCCTACTGCAGGGTCTAATTTACTATTTCATAATTTTTTAGGGGTCTAACTACACATAACAGAGGAGGTTTCCTAATTTTTATTAAGTCCAGGGGCTAAAACTGATTTTTAAATGAATTTACACGAATTTCTGAAGTTCCAGGGGCTAGATCAGAAGTTTCCGGGGCTAGCTCGTGTTTTCCGAGATCCCCAGGGGGCAGCGCGTAAGAATCCCGACCTTTATAACGCGGGGCTGACGTGGACCGTCCGATTTAAAACAGACGGCTCAGATTAGATCGTCGAACCGGTACGCGTGGGTTTTATTTCTACCGTGCGATTTAAAATAGACGGCCCTCAAGGGCCCACGTCGCCCTGGCCGTGTGCGGGCGGCGCTGCCCGGTGGCGCGCGGCGGCGGGAGGCGGCGATCTCGCTGGAGATCTTTGGGTTTTCGTCTATACTTTCTAAAACTTGGATTTCTTGGCATAAAACGGTAGAGGGGAGGTCGGGGATCTCACCTCGGGGTTTTTCTTGAGCTTGGAGGCCCTGGAAGGTGGTCGGCGGCGAGGTCCGAGATGAAAACGAGGCGGTGCTCGCCGGAGCTGCGTCTAGAGTGCAAAACACCGGGTTTTCTTCACCTGCGTGACTCCCCGGGGGCGGTGGAACATGATCAGCGCGTTAGATCAGAAAATCCAAGCAAGGATCGAAAGAAAACGGTGATCAAAGCTTCGGTTCTCACCGGAGAGAAAAGTGGAGCTGCGCCGGGGAATTCGGCGAGTTTCTTTGCGTGAATTTCACGAGGAGAGGCGGCGGAGGATTGGTTTGGATAAATAGCAGCGTCCGGGGCCGAAGATCGGGCTGGGGCGCGGGTTTCCGGAGGTGGTTTGGATTCGGGTGCGAGAGCCGGGGTCGGTTGGGACGCGCGGGAGGTGAGGGATGACACGCGGGCCCCGCGTGTCAGTGAGAGGAAGAGAGGGGCGCGAGTTTGGGCTGGCGCGGGGGATTGGGCCGGCTGGCGGATTTCGGCTCACTGGCCGATTGGGGTTTTCTTTTTCTCTTTCTTTTTCCTTTTCTTTTTCTGTTTTGATTTGAATTCGAATTCCAGTTTGAATTTGAATTTCTGCGCCACATGCAATACGTCCAAAAATTTTAAATTTCCCTCTTTAGCAGGTTTTGTGGTGTTACAGGGATTTTCTATATTATTGTTAGGAGTGTTAGAGATGTAAAAATATATTTGTATTTTCCCTTTTGCATAAGTGTTTTTCTGTATAATTGTTATCTCTATACTGAATAATATAAGCATCATTTATAACATGTAAATTACCTCTAGTAGCCGAATACTTATTCAATCAGAGCTCAGGTCAAACCTCGCTGCCTCGTTCACCCAATCAAACCTACCTAAAAGAAGAGGAACAACAACATCAGAAGATTGAGCTCAAGATAAAAGCACGCCAAAAATTAGCTCGAACAAGGAAGGTGAGCTCACCCAGGTAGACCTGCCTCCCGCTGTCCCTGCCGAATCGGACAGTAGAGACGAGATGTTATTGCAAAGGGAACAGGAAGCACGGATTAAGCTTGAGAGGCTTAGGATAGTGGATGACGTGAGAAAGAGGAGACGCTAACCAGATGTGCGACTCCCAGCGACCGGTCTTCCTGTAGAAGGTGACGCCTCTGTACTGCGAGCTCCGCGACCGTGGCCCGCGCCGGTTCTTCCCCGGCGAAGGCGCGGGCGCTGCCGCCGCGCCGCAGTTCCACAGCCCGGTCACAACCGACGACGGCGGCGGCGGCGGCCAGGGGAAGAGCTGACGTGTCACGATGGGTGGCGTGGAACCCTCCTCGTCGGGGCTCCCGCAGAGAAGGTTGAACCGGAAGAAGCTGCCGCCGGCGGAGGAGGTGGAGGTGAGCGAGGCCGGTTCCCCGCCGTCGCCTGACGAATCTGCATTGAAATCTAGCACCATTTCCCTGCCCGACCGCTACCCCGAGTCCACCTATTCTAGCGTGAGGAGGGGAGGGGGAGAAGGAAAGACCGGGGACGGCGCGACGGGACGTCAAGAGGTGGACGAATAGTATCGCACGCGAAGCCACTTTTGTGCTAAGCTTTTTAAGCGTTGTTCGAGACACACACTCCTCGCCGTGAAAAATGCTACGCCTACACGGGGAAGGACTATTAACGGCCATTTTTTATTTTGCTTGCTTCTCAAGTGTGGCGACATATCTAGTGTAAAAAAAGTTTATGATGCTAATATAGTAATATACATTTATGGTCATTTGATCTGTCACTTACGCTAAATTTCTGAAAGGGGAAGGTGTAAAAAAGAAATAAATACAGAAGTTTTTCTCAAGAACCTTTATTTGGATTGAATTGCACCTTCTCTTCTCTTTATTTTAGCTCAGATATTTACAAATATTTATTAACACGTTAGTATTGTATGACACTTTTTACATTAGATATATCTTTTTTTGTGATGTTAAAGTATCCCCCACATTACATCCCAAACATGTATTTAGCCGAAGCCATTGTATGCTGCAGGTACGCAGGCTGAGTGACATGTGTGGCGTTAGTGGTTAGTAGGTGTTCCCACTCTTGCCTGATTTGTGAATGTTCTGTGACTGTAAAGCGTATGGGGTGAGCTCACCGGTGTTTTCGAGTTACCATTTTCTCTTCTTTGTCCATATTATAGACGTTGCATCATTCATAATATTTTTCTCTATTTCTATTTTGTTATCATTAGGATAAAAGAAGTTGGCACACATTTGACCTGCTTTTGTCCTAATAAAACTAAAATAAAATAGAGAATCTTTTTATGATCTCATCACAAGTAAATATCATCCTGATCTAATTTTGACATGTTTGGATGTGTTCAATATAAGCAACCTAAAATGGCATTTTTCTGTAATTGGATGAAGTACACATTAACTTAAGTCTAATTGTTTTCAGTGTCATAAAAACAAATTCAGTGTGTGTAAAGAACTTAAAACAGTGCGCTTTTATCATTTCCATGCATTTGTTTGCATCCCATGTCCCCCTGCCATAAGCCAACGAGCGTTTAATTGTTGCCAACGAGAAAGTTCGAGGTACTCTTTTTTTCCTTTGTTCAAGAGATGCCAAAAATAAAGTTTTCAGTCTGTATAATGGTAGGGTTTGGATTCCTAAGACGAGGAGTATAACTCGTTGGAACAAGACATATCAGCAGTCGTTACATCACACCAAAGACCAAAGCCTCATACGTGATACACGCACAAGGCAGAACAGCCTTCCGACCAGCGACGCTGCGTGTGGGCCAAGCGTCACATCTGTTGCAAGTAAGACAACTACAATTTAAATTGACCGGCACACATGCTGCTGCTTCCCTGTAATTGGACAATGCAAGGGCCAGGGAGAACCTGATGTGTAGGATCCTATCAATCACATACCTTTAACCATTGTACATAATCTCCACTTTCGCATAATATAAACCGGTTTCCACTTTTATTTAAGCAAGTATTTTAGAGAAGGCCTGTCGGAGTGTGTGAGCTGCGACACTGCTCCCGGCTTGCCCGCAAGCAGCCCGCGGGGTTCTTTTTTCGGAGGAGGCTTGGTGCCCTACGTGACCTGGGCTCGAGGGAGTGGATGAACACCGAGGTTTACGTGGATCGGGCCGCCGGAGCGTAATACCCTACGTCCACGGGAGTGCTTGTTCTATTGCTTGAGCATGGGTGCTTGTGCATTACGGGATCTAAAATGCGAACGTGGAACCCTCTGCGAGGTGGTCACCCCAGTCCTTTTATAGTTCAAGGTCAGGTGGTTACAATGAGGCTGGGGCCTGACAGTTGGCCCCAGAGCTATGTGAACCCTATACACGATCTAGGGTTTAATCCTCTGAGTAGAGTGACCGACAGGAGAGTTAAGGCCCGCCGTCTGGCGCGCTGAGCGCCCCTGACCGCGTGTCAGGTAATGATAAAAACGCCGTCTTGTCGCCGCATCTCCTCGCCCTGCTTGGGGCTGCGTGCCATTGGGCGGCACTGTACTGCTGTCACGCCTTCGCCCTGTCTTGTCACCGTAATGGCGAACGGGCAGAGGACGGAGGCGTGCATAGTGCGCCATGCTTCTGGAGAAGGCGCGAGCCTTGAATGCGAAGCCTGATAGCACACTTCGTTCTTGACTTTGTCGACCCACGGCCCACGACGGATCGCGGGGCATGTGGCGGCTCTGGAGCTCTCATCGACGGGTTTGGTGCCAGGGGACACGTGGCAGCCCCGGACCCCACCTCAGCGGGGAGGCTTGGGCCAGAGCCCAGGGCACGTGTCTGCGACGGAGCTGTCCTCAGCGGGGAGGTGGCTCAGAGCCAGGGGACACGTGACAACTCTGAACCTCACCTCAGCAGGGAGGCTCGGACCGGATCCCAGGGCACGTGTCAGCTTCGGAGCTCAAGCGCACGTGGCAGCCCCAGGGCTGACCATGGGGCCAAGGGCACGTGGCTTACGCTGGGGTTCGTCTCAGCAGGGAGGCGGGGCCCAAGCCATATTTTACCCACTACGCGGGGGTACTCGGTTCGTAGGGTACCGACAGTGGCCCCGGGCCCATCTCGGAGGAGGCATCGAGCCCGTAGGTGGGGCCCCCATCTCTCCCGCGTGGTGGTTTTGAACCCGTACTTTGGAAACCAAAGCGGTGGTCAGACTTCCACATAGTGGACGAGTGATCGTACCTGGGAGACGAAAAGGCCACACGTCCCAAGGGGTTGCCTCGGGGTAGTCACCGCGGTAGCCCATGGGTTGCAGGTCTACCGTGGAGCACGACTCGGGAACCGCCAGACGTTCTCGAGATGTTACTCCCCTGGCCCTCAGTGTCTCACCGGTGGACCTGGGTCCTACCCGTCATTGGGGGGGCGTGTGCCGAGGTGACGTGCTCGAGGGATTGCCTTGGGGCACTTACTGCGGCAACCAATGGATTGGTCGCCACAATTCCACCGCGTCGCTCTTCTCGGAAACCGTCGGACGTTCCTAAGACGTTACTCGCCTGGCCCCCGGTGTCTGATTTGTGGACCTGGGTCCTGCCCATTGCTGGGGGAGGCGAATAACTCGCGGCGAAGTGCTCGAGGGGTTGCCTCGGGGCACTTATTGCGGCATCCAATGGGTTGGTTACCACAGTTCTACCACGCCGCTCTTCTCGGGAACCGTCGGACGTTCCCGAGATGTTACACGCTCGGGCCCCAGTGTCTGACGGGTGGGCCTGGGTCTAACCCATTGTAGGGGAGGCGAATAACCCGTGGCGTGCAGAGGTGGAAGCTTAATCATTGCACCTGTTGCCCATGCATAGATCGCAGTCGTGTATAAAATGGGGCCTTCCGATGTTGGATGGCACTCTCCCTTACCATGTGGCCTTTGTTCTCCTCTTGCACTGGAAGCTTCCGCTTCTCAGCACTCTCGCCCACCATATGCTCTTACATCGATAGCCATCTTTGTCCACTTTTGCGAGATGTTCGTGTGTGTGCAGCCTTCGGTGCGGCTCACTGAGGCGTCCCTCTTCTTGACAGTCTCAGATAGAAGCACAAGCCATCCTGACGGCACGCCGATGGGAAGGGAGGCCGTCGGGGACAAGATCCTCGACTTACAGGAAGTCTCTACGCCAGTATCGTGTGGGACATGTCCTCTAGGCGCCTTGCCGTAGAAGGGTGATCTACCGACACCAGAGGAAGGTTAAGTCCAGAGTGATTAAGCCTTCCTCCAGGTACTGTTGTGGACAACCAAACCTGCCATAGATGGCGTTTGGCCCACACGACACTGGATGTCACTGTTTCCTCAGTCCAGCATGAGTTGCTGCCGTCCTCGGTCTTATAGCAGGTGATTGTCTCTCTGTGCAGAGATTGGCTTGGGGGGTCAACCAAGTATGCCACGGAGCAGTAGACTGCTCGACTTGTAGTTGTTGAGTTATTTAGTTGCCTTGTATCCCCTTTTGTATGCCAGAACCCTGCCATTAATGAAGATTTTTTGTCTAAAGTCTTTTGTGTTGTCCCGAGTTGTCAATGTATACCTCAGACCCTTTGCAGCGCAAGGATCCGGAACGACTTAGACGACATGGGTAACTCTTTGCCGATGTCTCGAGCTTGTTCCTCTAGGTCCTTAGCAGCGTAAGGACCCAGGGCGCTCCGGCAGTGTGGCTACCACTCCTTCCGGATCATCGGCGGCGTAAGGAACTAAAGGAAGTTTGACCCTTATCTTCAGCTTGTCCCAGGGAGACATGTGGAAGCTCCGGATCTCCTCTGGTGGTGGGGAGGGGCTCTGGACCGGAGCCTGGGACACATCTCAGCTCCAGAACTCTTCCTGTGGAATGTAGGCTCTGAAGACAGGTGGCAGCTCCGGACCTTACCTCAGCGGGGAAGCTTTGGACCAGAGCACAGGGCACGTGTGAGCTCCGGAGCTATCCTCAGCGGGGAGGAGGCTCTGAGCCAGGTGATGCATGGCAGCTCCCGGTTCCACCTTAGCTGGGAGGCTTTGCACTGGAGCCCAGGGCACGCATCAGCTCCGGAACTCAAGCGCACGTGGCAGCCCTAGGGCTTACCTTAGGGCCAAGGGCACGTGGCTTGCCCGTTTACAGTTGATATGCTTGAGGAAGCACAAACTGTAAAGGAAGGATGCACAGGGATGTGTGAGCTCCGGAGCTATCCTAAACGGGGAGGAAGCTCTAATCCAGGTGATGTGTGGCAGCTCCAGGTTCCACCTCAGCTGGGAGGCTTCGCACCGGAGCCTAGGGCACACGTCGGCTCTGGAACTCAAGCTCACGTGGCAGCCCCCCAAGGCTGACCTTAGGGCCGAGGGCACGTGGCTTGCCCGTTTATAGTTAATATGCTTAAGGAAGCACAAACTGTAAAGGGGGGGGTGCACATGGCATGTGTGAGCTCCAGAGCTATCCTCAGGCGGGAGGAGGCTCTGAGCCAGGTGATGCGTGGCAGCTTCGGGTTCCACCTCAGCTGGGAGGCTTCGCACCGGAGCCCAAGGCACGCGTCGGCTCTGGAAACTCAAGCGCACGTGGCAGCCCCAGGGCTGACCTTAGGGCCAAGGGAACGTGGCTTGCTCGTTTACAGTTGATATGCTTGAGGAAGCATAAACTGTAAAGGGGGGATGCATAGGGCATGTGTGTGCTCCAGAGCTATCCTCAGGCGGGAGGAGGCTTTGAGCCAGGTGATGCGTGGCAGCTCCGGGTTCCACCTCAGTTGGGAGGCTTCGCACCGGAGCTCAGGGCACGCGTCGGCTCCGGAACTCAAGCGCACGTGGCAGCCCGCAGGGCTTACCTTAGGGCCAAGGGCACGTGGTTTGCCTGTTTATAGTTGATATGCTTGAGGAAGCACAAACTGTAAAGGGAGAATGCACAGGACAAGGCAAAACTTTCTCACTCTAGGCTCTTTCTCATAGGAGGAAACAAGCCGTACTAGAAGGCAGCGACCCATCCCAGATGTCGAGAGTGATAGGACTCCTCCCGGACTTAGCTGTTCTAAGCGATGTTCCTAGACGCTATGACACCCTTTCAGAGAAAATAAAACCCTACCATTGCGCTAAGGATAGAACTTACGGAGGTGTTCTATGTTCCATGGATTGGGTAGAGGTACCCTGTCCTATGTGGCTAGGCGCACGCACCCGGGGCGGCATACTTGTGTCACTCGGAAGTGACCCTCCCAGCTGGGGGAGAGTTTTTCCCTCCTTCTCAACAAAGAATTCACCATAGCACCAGGTTGCCCACCTCGACCTGTCTACCCCCGCACAAACCACTGTTGATAACGCAGAGCTCTTGACGGTATCACACGTTTCTGACAGCTGCTTGCTACCTTCGCTCATCGACAAGGTCTATATCTTCACACTGGAGCTGGTCCTACGCAGCTTCATCGTACGCTCGGACACGGGATGAGCCCATGGTGATTTCCAGGGGGAGGACGGCCTCAACCCCATACACCAGGAAGAAGGGCATTTCCCCTATCTAGCGATTGAGGGACGTCCGGCTAGCCCACAGTGCACACGGAAGCTCTTCAACCCAATTGGCACCGTGCTTCTTCAAGCTGTTGTGGGTGCGCGGATTAAGTCCCCTGAGTATCTTGGCGTTTGCTCTGTTGGCTTGACCGTTACTCTCTGGGTGAGCAACAGAAGCATAGCAAACTTGGATGCCGAGGAAGCATAGCAAACATGAAAATTGAGATATGCATTTATGGGTGAGCAACAGAAGCATAGAAAACTTGGAATACTGCACTGGTGAATTAGGTCCTGTTATCGGTTATGACTCTGTTCGAGACCCCGAACCGGCAGACGATTGACTTGATGAACTTGATTGTCGACTGCTTGTTGATAGTTACTACAGGGGTAGCATCCGGCCACTTGGTGAACCTGTCTACAGTGACGTAGAGGTACCGGTACCCTCTGACGGATCTAGAGAATTGTCCTAGGATGTCCAGCCCCCACACAGCGAAGGGCCATGAGGGTGGGATCATCTGCAGCGTTTGAGTTGGTCTGTGGATCTGCTTAGTGTGGAATTGGCACGCTTTGCATCTCTCGACCAGGTCGACGACATCCGGGAGAGCTGTCGGCCAGTAAAAGCCATGCCAGAAGGCTTTACCGACCTGCGTGCAGGAACATGCATGGTTCCCACACTCGCCTCCATGGATCTCTGTGAGCAGGTCGCAGACCTCCTCCCGGGTTATGCACTGCAATAGGACGCCATTAGCGCCATGCCGGTAGAGATCCCCTTCTACCAGCGTGTATCTCTTAGCCAACCGAGTGATCCATTCAGCGGATACACGTTCATCGGGAAGGAAATTGTCTTTCAAGTAGTATCAGGACCTACTTGAGCACTTGGATCTTAAGCACCCGGTTGCATGGAGTCCCCGGTGACGCTTACGATCCTTGGCGGGCGCTATGGTAATATGGCCACCGGGACCGCCAGTTTTGAGGTGCTGGTCCCGCCCCCTTCGCCTGGTTTGGCCGGCCAAGCGATAGGTCACAGCAACTTCAATTCAAATACCCCTTCAAGTGTCCCGACCCCTAAGATCGGAACTAAACATGTAATATTTTGCCAGAAACAGCGTTCGGTACATAATATTACAACACAAGTGGAACCACAACCATATAGAGCTTTGTTACAACGGCATACACTTTAGTACAACAATAATAATGACTAACATAAGGATGAATAACAACATAAAAACATGGACAACTAGCTCCTCCTCGTACATGGTTCCACGGTAACACCTTGGGTGTGGATGCGACCCTACTCGAAGTCCTCCGGGTTGAAGTCAGGGTCCTCTGAAGATATCAGCAACAGTTGAGTACAAAAGTACTCAGCAAGCTCCACCTCGCCCTTTGGGAGGGGAATGAAACAAACATAGATGCAATGCACAACAATAAGAGTGATGCAACTAAATGCAATCAAATAACCCATCCAGAGACATGTCTCACCTCAGTCTCACAACAGGTGGCTTCCTAGTTGTTAGGATCACACCATAACCTGTCCTATGCCGAGGACACGGCCGTTCGAACGGATTCTACGCTCTGTAGAGGTTGTACGCTGTACCCACACGCACGGACCATCAAAGACAACCCGTCATAACCGACACCCAGCCGAAACATCACCCAGACCAGTCGTCCCCAACCAAGTGTCATGACTTATCTCAATATCATCTCAATTTGCACTCATAAATGCATCTCTCTCTCTCTCTCCACCTTGGACGACTGTCGGCTAGCCACCAGGGTTAGGCTAAGCCCCGCCCATACAGGGTCATGTGGTCGTACTGAAGAAAGTTAGGTGAGATGTCAAAACAACTCGGTCCTTAAGGCTCACCAGGGCAGCCTCCATACTCAAACCATGAGCCTATCATCTTGATAGTACTCGCTGTAAGTCTACCACCATGGTAGCGCTTACACAATCACCAACCCTTCTGCCCCTGTCTCAACTCATACTCTCCCCAACCGTGCAACATAAACAGGGCAACATCATCATGCATAATCTCATCATATCAATATGCTGCAAAAGGAGAAACTAGTATGTTTACACTCTATCACTCGAATAACTCATTCTCAACAATGCAAAGGCCTAATCTACTGGCCACAATGGATGAACCTCACATAGGAGCAATATGATCAAAAGGGAGTGATGGAACTTGCCTTCGCTACCGTCTGCAGCGTCGTGCTCTTGGTCACTTGGCTCCCCTAGGTTCTCTTTCGGCACTGGCTCTACACCGCGCAAAAGCAAACATACAAACAAAGCAAACATACATCATTCAAACTTGCTTGCACTAACTATATTATGATATTACATGATTTTTATAAGAAGAATCGGATTAAGTGACCTTTGTTTGTGGGTGAGATCTGGTCTAATGCTAATCAAGGGGTTGCTTAGGGTTGGGCTCAAATCAGTGAGAGTAAACGGGGGGAGGTTGGCCAGAGAGTAAGAAATCGAATACCGAGGCTATGGCTCACTCGATTAAGCTGGCGATTTTGGGTAGGGGATATAGAAAGTAGAGCAACTTCATGGAAGGGCGGCCATGCCGCGGGGTGGTCACGACCAAACCCGAGGAGAGAGAGAAGGGGGATGACTCGGGAAGAGGAGTGGAGGTTGGGGTGCTCACCTTGGCCGTGGCTTGGCGGGGCTCGGCGGGGCGGGTTCCTCGTCGGAGATCGATGTTGGGGGAAAACATGAATGTCGGTGCTTGATGGGGCGAGGGAGAAAGTGAGCTCCCGAGCCCCTTTTATAGATGAAGGGAGGAAGGGATAGGGATGGAGGAAGGAGAGGTAGGTGAGGTGTAATTAATGCATGTTCCGGGAGCTTCTCTTGGAGTGGATAAGGATGGGGGGAGAAAGAGATATGTGAGGGATGGTTCCGGAAGTTTCTCGTGGAATGGATAAGGATGAAGGAGGAAGGGGTATGTTGGGGGGGGGGGTGATTCCGGAAACTTCTCGTGAAATGGATAAGGATGGAGGAGGAAGGGGTATGTGGGGGGGGGTGATTCCAGAAGCTTCTCGTGGAATGGATAAGGATGAAGGAGGAAGGGGTATGTGGGGGTGATTCCGGAAGCTTCTCGCGATATGGATAAGGATAGAGGAAGAAGGGGTATGGGAGGGGTGACTCCGGAAGCTTCTCGTGAAATAGATAAGGATGGGGGAGGAAGACGTGGGTGATGTGTGGTTCTATAAGTTTCTTGTAGAATGGATGAGGATGGGAGAGGAAGAGGAAAAAATGGGTTTGCCTTTAGGCAGATGTAGAGAGGTGGCTGCACTAGTTTCGATGAAAGGCATATCTGAAATCGGCCAAGAGTGTGCGTAATATGTCTGGTGGTTAATTCTATAATCCTGATTTATTAGCTTTATGAAAAATGGGGTGTTACAGACCTACCCCACTTAGGATGAATCTCGTCCTCGAGATTCAAGTGGTCTGCAAAGAGATGGGGGAGGTCTGTCTGCAATGCATCTTCTCTTTCCCAAGTAGCTTCGGCCTCCGAGTGTCTGCTCCACTGGACCCGGCAAAGTGTGATGGTGTTTCTCCGTGTCCTTTGGGTGACTGTTTCCAAGATCTTTACTGGCGCCTCCTGCGCAGATCATCTTGCAGGTCTAGGGTTTCTTGTGCCACTTGTTCCTTGGGAACCCGTAGGCATTTTCTTAGCTGTGACACGTGGAAGATGTTGTGCATGCCTGACATTTCTTCAGATAGATGAATCCCATACGCTACTAATCCTACCCTTTTTAGAACTGAGTAAGGGCCGATGTACCGTGGTGCCAACTTTCCACGTACTTGGAATCTGCGCATGCCACGGATAGGAGATACTTTAAGGTACACATGATCTCCAGCTTGGAAGCTGAGTTCACGCCTCCTCTTATCTGCGTAGCTTTTCTGACGTGATTGGGCGGCCTTGAGATTCGCTTGAATCTCCGCTACCTTGTCCTCTACTGCCACGATGAAGTATGGTTGCTCCACAATGCGATCCCCAACTTCTAACCACATGAGCGGGGTTCGACACTTCCTTCCATAGAGGGCTTCATACGGTGCCATATTGATGCTAGTGTGATAACTGTTGTTGTATGAGAACTCGGCATACGGTAAACTGTCTTCCCAATCCTTGCCGTAGGTGAGAACAGCAGCCCTCAACCTATCTTCCAAGATTTGGTTGGTCCTCCGTGTCTGACCATCCGTCTGAGGGTGATATGCTGAACTAGAGTCCAACTTGGTACCAAGTGCCTTTTTAAGACTCCTCCAAAACCTTGATGTAAACTGAGTACCTCGATCTGAGACTATCCTCAAGGGTACTCCATGTAATTTCACAATGCGGTCTATGTACAACTTGGCTAGCTTACTCCCATTGTAGATAGTGCACACAGGAATAAAGTGTGCAACTTTAGTCACACGGTCGACCACTACCCACACGGAGTCATTACCATTCTTGGTCCTTGGTAGGCCAGTGATGAAATCCATTCCTACCTCATCCCATTTCCAAACGGGAATCGGTAAGGGCTGTAATAGGACACTCGGCTTTTGATGCTCAGCTTTGACCCTTCTACACACATCACAATAAGCCACGAATTTGGCTATGTCACCCTTCATGCCAACCCACCAATATTTCTGCTTAATATCCACGTACATCTTTGTGGCTCCAGGGTGGATAGAGTAGGCAGAGTTATGAGCTTCATCCATGATCGTATTCCGATAGTGACCTTGTGAAGGCACATACAACCGTTTCTTGAACCACAATATTCCATCTCTATCAACTCTAAAGTCTGGTGCCTTGCCTTCACCGGTTTGTTCCTTGATCTTCATTAACTTTTCATCCTCCTGTTGAGCCTTCTTAATCTGGTCATCCAGGACAGGGTGGACACTAAGGTTGTAGCTGTAGGAGTGAGGTATAATACTTAGGTTCAACTTCATCATCTCCTCCCACAACTGTGGTACTTGAGTCACCAAGTGATGACACTATGCTTTCCTGCTAAGAGTGCCTGCCACAACATTTGTTTTACCTGGGTGGTAGTGGATCTCCACATCATAATCCTTAATTAGTTCCAACCATCTTCGTTGTCTTAGGTTCAGATCAGGCTGGGTAAAGATATACTTGAGGCCCTTGTGGCCTGTGTATATTTCACACTTGTTACCGATTAGATAGTGTCTCCAAATCTTAAGAGCATGCACTAGCATAGCCAATTCCAAGTCATGGGTTGGATAGTTCTGATCGTGTGGCCTTAACTGACGAGAGGCATAGGACACCACTCGTCCTTCTTGCATTAACACACATCCTAGGCCATGTCTAGAAGCATCACAATAAATAACGAAGCTCTTGTGAATATCCGGTAAGACTAAGACTAGGGTCGTGGTTAGTCTTCCCTTCAACTCACGAAAACTCTGCTCACATGCTTCAATCCACACAAACTTCTTATCCTTTTTGAGTAGGTCCGACATTGGTCGGGCTAGCTTGGAAAATCCTTCAATGAACCTTCGATAATAACCAGCCATACCCAGAAAACTACAAATCTCCGAGACTGAAGTTGGTGGCTTCCAATATGATACAGCTTTGACCTTCTCTAGATCAGCACATGCCCAAGAAAACTAACTTTTAGTAAGCAAAACTCACATTTGCTGAACTTGGCATAAAGTTGATGGCTCCTGAGCCGGTCCAGAACAACACGCAGGTGTTGCGCGTGCTGTGCTTCACTTTGTGAATAGACTAGAATGTCGTCGATGAAGGCAATGACAAACTTGTCCAACTCTTGCATGAACACCTGGTTCATTAGGTTCATGAAGTAGGTAGGGGCATTGGTTAATCCAAAAGACATCATTGTGAACTCGAACTGACCGTAGCGGGTCACAAATGTTGTCTTAGGTATATCTTTAGGCTTAATCCTCACTTGATGATATCTAGACCTCAAGTCAATCTTTGATAAAAACTTGCCCCCCATTCTATAAGGCCTCTTAGCTGTTGAGGCAGTTCCAGGAACTAGATCAATGGAGACCTCCACTTTTCTTTCTGGCGGCATGCCTGGCAACTCCTTAGGGAACACATCAACATACTCCTTAATCACTGGCATTTCCTGAAGTGTTTCCGCCTTCAAGTGATTTACTATTGGCTCAGACAGGCTGGACTTGACATGACATGTGACAGTCTTCCCTTCATGGTTTGTCACTGTCACAGTCCTCTGTGCACAAGCTATACTCCCATTGCACATGGCTAACCAATCCATACCGAGGATCACATCTATCCCATGGGAGTCAAGCACTACTATATTAACCAATAACTCTACCCCACTTAGGTTTAAAGGGATGTTGTTAACTCCTAGGTGGCAAGGTATATAACCTCCCGGCGATCTAGTCATTAAGGGCCTCTTAAGGGCTACCGTAGATATATCATGTGTCTCTACGAAGTGTGATGATATAAAAGAATGTGATGCACCAGAATCAAGTAGTACTGAAGCCAAAACTGACTGAACCAAGAACTCACCAAGTAGAACTCCTGGTGTTGCATACACCTCTTCGGCATAGACGTGGTTTACTGTGGCCTTTCCAAAGGAGTGTTGAGTCCTTGAGGGCGCTCCACGGCTACCTCCGGCTATTTGCCTTGGTCTGTTAACTGAGTTGGAGACGGTAGATGGTGCTGGCTTAATCTTGTAAGGGCAGTTAACAGTGATATGCCTAGGCTCACGGCAGCTGAAACAAACCCTCTGGCCACCAGTCTGATTGACTCCAGACTGCTGAGGATGGAATGAGCCATGTGATTTAGCAGGCTGTACCGGTTGTTTGAAGGTGGTGGTTGGCGCTTTGTAGGATACACCACTATGAGCCATCTGCCCAGAGTAAATAGGTTGTTGGGTCTTCTGCACAAAGTAGGTCGGTTGCTGGGCCCTCTGTACTGGATAAACAGGTTGATTAGTCCTCTAAAGTTTCACCTACTGGAACACCTTCTTGTCCTCAAATTTCCTTTTCTTCTCCTGTATCTCATCTTCTATGTTCTTTTCTATAGTGATGGCCTTGTTAACCAGGGTACTGAAATCTGGATAAACAGATGCTTCAAGAAATTTCCTGATCTTAGTATATAACCCACGTAGAAAGGCTTCTTGCTTCTTCTCTTCTGCATCCACAGCGTGGGGGTCATAGCGGGATAATCCGGTGAACTTGTGTAGATACTCCGTCACGGTTAGACCCTTCAATTTTAGGTTCATAAACTCTTCTCTCTTTAGCTTCACAATGCTACTTGGGATGTGTTGCTCTCTAAACAACTTCACAAACTCATCCCATATCATGGTCCTAGCATGTGGATGCATCTCTCTGTAGTTGTGCCACCAAGCTAAGGCAGATCCTCTCAGTTGTTGGACTGCAAGCAGAACCTTATCCTGCTCATTTGCATGCACAACCTCGAGTTTCATCTCAATCTCTCTTAGCCAGTCATCAGCCTCGATAGGATCCTCAGATCCAGAAAACTTGGGCGGGTTCATCCTGTTGAAGTCCACGATCTGGTGATTGTTCTGTGGCGCTGGCTGATGGTTGTTGAGGCCATTGATGTTCCGAGCAGCCAGGGTGTTCGCCAGTATCTCAAGGAGTCAAGTCTGGCGGTCCAAAATGGCAGTCAGGTCACAGGTAGGTTCTTGGGAATGTGGCCGGACAGGTGCACTCTCCGCTGTCTCATGCTCGTGAAGTGCAGGCGGAATCTCTCGTAGTCCCTGGTCCGCCTCGTGTCCATTTGTGGCTCGGCTCGAGCAGCGAGGCATCTATGGCAAGGGAATCGATGGGTTTAGATTTTCTTCTTATTATTATTACTATGATGCGTCAAAATTAGTTATGCTTACTGTCCTTTATTATTGTTATTTTTTACTATTTTACTATGTGTATCTAAATACACATATATAGTTTTATACCACACAATTCACGCAAATATCAAACATTGCAAGCAACACACCAAGCATTCATTCATTCAGGCAAGCGGGTACGAGATACATAGCGCATGTCGTCCCTGGGTCCGTTCCCTTAAGGGTCAGCCGGGACCTCTACCTGGCTACTGAGTCCTACAACCTGATCTTCAGGGTCTTCGTTGGTACCGCGAGGTTAGGTCGAAGGGGTAGGTGGCACGGGCTCATAAATCGTCCTACGGGGGTTGGATAGGTGATATGCTGGAGTCCCTTCTAGGATCAGTGGCTCCGTCATTGCACCTACCTGACGGTCCTTCCGCTTGGCTTGGTCTACGAGGTAGACACCCCTAAGCAACTGGCTGTGGCGGTCGGCCTGCTCCCTATGGTTCTCCTCGGCCAAGGTGACACGACTTTCGGCGCTGGCAACCCGGGCTTCAGCCTACGCTAGTGCTAGCTTAGCCTTTCGCCAGCGGGTCTCCAATGTCTCAACACGCTGGACGAGGGTCTTCACGTGCTGGTTCAGCTGGTCGCACAAGTCGTCCAAGCTCAATAAATAACCGGACATGGCGACAATGGTGGGGTCGTCTTTGGTCAACCCGAGGCCTTCCAAGTTGCGAATCCTCGCCACCCATGCAGGACGACTACGATCCAGTGGTGGGAAGTACTTCATGGGTGTGGAACCCAAATGCCAGTTGAACATGTGGCAGAGATACTTCAGGGCTTTGCGGACCACCAATTGGCACGTATCTTTCATGTGGCATCTAGTGGCGGAGACATTCCATGGCTTCATGTCAAGGAACCTCTCACTGGCGCCAATGTGCACAGTGACCTCGCAGCTTTCGGTGCCATGCTCCACGAACTCATGACCCACGTACTCCGGATGGTCTGGAATACTGAGTCGCGCCGTGGCGGCATAGAGCACCTTGGGGAAGCCATCTTCGTTGATGCAGAAGGTGGTGATACGGTCATCGGCCATCTAGCTTAGAACAGGGCACAATGATTAGATGAGAGTAAAACCTATCACCAAGGCTCTACGGTCCAGGTTTCCTACATGCCAACTATTTTACAGTCTCCTACGGTCCTCAAGTGTAACACCCCAAAATCTGTTAAGAGAGGAATTTAAATTCTTTTGGATGTACTGCATGTGGTGCAGAAATTCAAATTTAAACTGAAATTCAAATTCAAATCAAAACAGAAAAGAAAAGGAAAAAGCAAACCCCAGCCGACCAGTGGGCCGAAACCCGCCAGCCGGCCCACTATTCCCCCGCGCCAGCCCACAACCGCGCGCCCTCTGTTTCTCTCACTGACACGCGGGGCCCGTGTGTCATCTCCTACCTCCCGCTCGCGCCAACCGACTGGACTTCCCCCCGTCACCCCCGCCCCGCGCCCGATCGCAACCAACTCCGGAAACCGCGTCCCCATCCCGACTCCCGGTCCCGGACGACTCCAACTCGATCCCAACAGACCGCCGCCCCCCTCGCCTATATAAACGTCGACATCGCCCTGTTTTCCTCCACGATCGGCTGTTTTTCCTCCCGGTGAGAACCAAAGCTTCTCCCGCCGTTTTTCTTCGATCCTAGCTCGGATTTCCTGATCTAACGCGCTGATCATGTTCCACCGCCTCCGGGGAATCTCGCAGGTGAAGGAAATCCGGTGTTTTGCGCTCTAGACACAGCTCCGACGAGCACCGCCACGTTTTCACCTCGGACCTCGCCGCCGACCACCTTCCAGGGCCTCCGAGCTCAAGAAAAACCCAAAGGTGAGATCCCCGACCTCCCCTCTACCATTCTATGCCATGAAATCCAAGTTTTAGGAAGTATAGACGAAAATCCGAAGATCTCCGGCGAGATCGCCTCCTCCCGCCACCGCGCGCCGCCGGGCAGCGCGGGCTGGCTCCGGCCAGGGCGACGTGGCCCCTTGAGGGCCGTCTATTTTAAATCGCACGGTAGAATTAAAACCCGCGCGTACCGGTTCGATGATCTAATATGAGCCGTCCACTTTAAATCGGACGGTCCACATCAGCCCCGCGTTATAAAGGCCGGGATTCTTACGCGCTACCCCTTGGGGATCTCGGAAAACACGAGCTAGCCCCGGAAACTTTTGATCTAGCCCCTGGAACTTCAGAAATTTGTGTAAATTCATTTAAAAATCAGTTTTAGCCCCTGGACTTAATAAAAATTAGGAAAACCCCTCTGTTATGTGTAGTTAGACCCCTGGAAATTTATGAAATAATAAATTAGACCCTGTAGTAGGGTGGATTTACCTTTTTGACCCTATATGATATTAAATTTAGAAATTTGAATATGTTATTAGGATTTAAATTTAAAAAGGTGAGGCAAACACATTATAAATTCAAATTTAAAACTCTCCTAACACTTGGAAAACTTTAGAATGAGTTAAAAATATATTTTAAGCTGAAATGAATCTGTCTAATTGATTGTTCACATTTATTAGTTATAGGGATACATTTTTAGGTTAGGAAAATAATTCTAAAAATTGGTAAAATAAATTTATATTAGTTCACATCAGAGGAGAAGTTCAAAAATATAATATTTAATATTTTAGATCAGAACCTATTCTGTTTAGATGATATGCCCTACTATTTAATATTTAAAACTCACTTTTAGGCACAGAAAATAAATCTGGAAAATATAGGAAAATAGGTATGCATAACTAGAAAATGATAAATGAAGTCTCCAAATCCAAATGCTTCAGTTTAGGATTTGGTAGAAGATCTGAAAACCCATTTGGAGTAGGAAATTACCTTCCAATGCATACTTGGTAGCTAAAGAGTTCATTAAAGAATTTGTTTAAATTGGAAATTCATATATAGTGTGCAAACAGAAATCTGAATACAAAAGTTAGAAATCATATACATATGTTTAAAAGTGCATGTAGGCCAAAAATCAACACATCTAGGATAACCACAACACTTAGTAATGTGAATGACTTTCATAGGTATGTGTGGTTTGTATGAAGTGAAAGTGTGAACTATGTCTTATGGATTGTTGTTTTCTTTTGCTATGTGTATTGGCATGAGTAGAACCTGCCCCAGAGCAAGTTCTTCCCTTCGAAGACTTTCCATTCTCAGAGCAGCAGGAAGAAGGCAAGTGTCCTTGACCACTTTGATCCTATACTAGGATGTGTAGATAGAATTATTTGCATTGTCAATTGAAATATGAAACCCATGCTAGGAAGTTTCCCTAGAATTGCATTACCTTGTTTCCTTGTAGCTGGGGTTGGGATTTATTTTGTCATGTCATTCATTCATATTACTTATGCTTAGCCATGCTTAGAATGGGTTAAGTGGGATATGAGATCATCAATTTATTTACCTTACTATTGAATGAGATATTATGAGATATGTAGAGGTAGGGATCGAGGCAACTTGGATGAATTGGTTGGTGCTGGGTGCACGAGACTCGGGTTTGTGTTTAGTACTTGCCTGGGTCCTAAGGACCGGTTCATGGAGCATGTAACCTGGCTTTACCGTGCCAACCACATGCTGAGATGGGGCAGCTTGGCCAATTAATTAGGTGTATCCCTGGCGTAGTATGGGTGTGTTGGATGGTGCGGGGAATAGGTGTCAGCTGGACTACCATATGAACCGCAAGGCTCAAGAGGGGGCCACTACAGCGGGGTTGGAGCCTCTTGTATGCTGTTAGGGGTGAAACCTCAGTGGGCCCATGCTCGTCGGGAATCCCTTTGTAAAGGCTTCGTAGTGATCTCCTGGCTATACACCTGGGATGTGTAAATGTGGTTCGTGGCCACTGGCATAATGGAGGTTCTTTTAGTCCACCCGGCAACGGGGGATGAAATCATTACATGTCGGTACAGTGGTGCAAATTCTGCAGAGTCAAAACTGTCATGACAGCCGTGCTCACGGTCAAGAGCGGCTTGGACTTATTCATGATTAGAGGATGATGGCTTTGGAAGTTGAGGATGTTAAGCGGGGAGCTTAACATTGGGATTGATGTTATGGTTATTTGATTCTGATGATGGGTTGGGAGATTGGGACCATTTCACCTGTATAGTATTGTAGGTGCTTAATAAGCTAAGGTGATAGGTATTAATTGCGTAGTGCTTTAACCATGAGTTCAACCTCTCCTTGTTTTGGCCATGCATGAAATAACTTTCCCACACTTGCTAATGGTACTCAAACTTGCATATTTGTTGGTTTAAATTGCTGCTCAGGTTAAGGGGATGATGTGGTGTTCAATGACCAAGACTTTGGACCCGAAGAAGGATTCTAAGTTCATGGAGTCCCCTCGGGCAACTCATGTGACGGAGCTCACAAGAATAATATTCCGCTGCTATTTTATTTACATGTTATGAACTTATTATCGTCCATCGAGACGTATGCTTTGTAAGACATATTTATATTCGACACCTGGCTTGTAATAAATGATGCTTCACTATTTGTCATCACATGTATGAGAAAATGATCCTGGCATACATGTGATATTCACTCGGTTGTTCTTCGGAGAAACCGGGTGTGACAGAAGTGGTATCAGAGCCAAGATTGTCTGTACGAACGTGGACCTAGGTAGAAATGGACGTATTTAAGGACCCTATTTTCTTAAAAACTATTTTACAAAGGTGTGGGTTGAAAAGTGTTATTTAATGGGTCACTTTATCCACCTTGCCCCAACTTTATTCAAAATACGATTTTTATTTAAATCTTATCTAACTTAATTTTAAATTCTTTATGTTTTAGATGGTTCGCATGATCCGCACCGCCTGCAAGTCCACCGGAGGGAGAGTTCCTGTAGTTGCCCTTGCCCTAAGAGAGGAGAATCGTCCGGTGACGTACCACTCCTACGGACTGGCAGTAGGAGGCTTGTTGCGCCGTCTATGGCGTATGCTCCACGCTGCCGGCAATACGGGCAAGCTAATCATACACTACAACTCCACTCGGACCATCCGTGAGAAGCGGGAAGAATGGAGTTCAGAAATGAGGATTATCCATGAAGATCAGCTGCTCAAGATCCACCGCTCTCCAACTTGTCGAGTGACACAGGTTGATGCCGAGAGGGATGTCAACTGGGAGGACATCACCTGCCAGAGTTACATCTACCGTCGCCACCTGGACAGAACTGAGTACATGTATGTCCTCCAGCGTGAGAGTGGTACCGCGGAGTACAAGTACCCGCCAGTGCAGCAGGGGACTTCCAATTAGCACATGGACCTGTGCTTGGAGGATGCTGCTATGCTCAGCACTTGACTGCAGGAGTGTCAGCAGGAGCTTCAGGATGTTCCTGACACCCTGAAGGAGACCGAGGCATTGCTTCACGCCAGCTTGAGGGCGAGAGAAAGAGGAGATGGGAATGAACTATCTATCACCGTGAATGACACATGGACTCCTGACTCCCCAGACCGCCGGGCAAGCAGACGTCGCCGCACTTCTCCACCAGCAGCTTCCCCACCCAAAGCGGAGTCAGAGGGCAGCCGCAATAATGAGGAAGATCCCGAGGAGCCAACTCAGTGATACGAGTCGTGTAGAGTCCTTTCCCTTAGTTCAGCAGGTTATCGAGTAGTCGAGTCAATACTTTAGTTAATGGTGTGTTAATGTTTGGTGTGTGACGTGAGTTGTGGAAGCCATGGGCATTTGTCCGCAACCTCGTCTTTAGGTTGCTTTGCTTTGATGTGTGAACCCCTATGAATTAAGAGTGCATTTATTTTCGCGTGAGACGTGAAACCCTTAGAAAATGTTAATATAATAAGACCTCAGGAGTTTAAGTTTAAACAAGCAAATTGGGAATTTAATACGAAATGTTCTAAATTAACATTTGGTTGATCATGATAGATGGCCGGAAGAGGAAAGGGTCGTGGTGCCAACCCCGCCAACAACAACGATGAGGCCAGCAACCCTCATCTTTCTGGAGGACAAGACAGGGGTGGTCGCCATGAAGGAGTTGATCCCATCCACCAAATGCTTGAAAATCAGAATCAGCTCATCCAGAGCCTAACTCAAGTGGTGGCCAACTTGCACCAAGTTCCACCTCCACAAGTTGCACCACGCCAACTAAGGTTGAGTGAGTTTCTAGAGACTCAACCTCCAAAGTTTGCAAGTGCTGCTGAACCTCTGGAGGCAGATGATTGGCTAAAGACCATTGATAGCAAGATGAGGATCATACAATGCGAAGGGTGTGAGAGGGTGCTATTGCCTCTCACCAATTGCATGGACCTGCTGCTGATTGGTGGACCGCTTACGTGGCCGCCCATCATGACCCTGAGAACATCACTTGGGAAGAGTTCAAGCGCAGTTTCCGCAACCATTACATACCAAGGGGTGAACTCAAAAACAAGAGAAAGGAGTTCTTGGGGCTGCAGCAAGGAAACATGACTGTGATGGAATACCTCACTAAATTCACCCAACTATCCCGTTATGCACCACGGGACATCGAGACTGATGAGCAGAAACAGGACTGCTTTGTGGAAGGACTTACTGCGGAAATGCAGTGTGCAATGTCCTCCAACGAGTATGAAAGTTTCCAAAAGATGGTGGACAGAGCATTTGTTGTGGAGAGGAAGCTGAAGGCCTTGGAAAATGAAAACAAGAGAAAGGCGGGATGGTCACACCAAGCCTCGGGTAGCAACACACGCCCACGACTGATGCAACCAACCGCAGGGCAGACGAGCCGTGCTGTGGTACCCTACTCAGCACCCAGAGGGTACAACCCAAATTTCAGGCCTCCATCAGTACCGGCACAGCCGCAGCGTCAGTTTGTACAGCAGCCTCGTCCCACATATCAACCTCGACCAGCAGTGCAAGGACCACAGAACCAACCCCAAGACAACAAAGGCCAGGCACCTAAGGTTGGGGTGCAATGCTTCAATTGTGGTGAGGTGGGGCACTACGCTCATAAGTGCCCGAAGAAGAAGCCCATGCAGCCACAACAGCAGAATGTGATGCGAGGACGGGTGAACCACGTGACCATGGAGGAGGCGCAAGAGGCACCTGACGTGGTAGTTGGTAAGTTTCCTGCCAATTTACACATTGCAACCTTGTTGTTCGATTCTGGTGCTACCCACTCGTTCATTGCTCAAGGGTTTGTTAAGAAGCATGATATAGCAACAACACAAATGAACCATATGCTAGCAGTAAACTCTCCAGGGGGAGAAATAAGGACAAGACAAGTGTGTCCCAAGGTGAATCTAGATATTTGTAACACCCCAAAATTTTGATTTAAAACCCTAAATCATGTTAAGAGGGGAATTTAAAAATTTTTGGACGTGTTGCATGTTTTGCAAAAATTCAAATTCAAACTGGAATTCAAATTAAACTCAAATCAGAAAAGAAATAGAAAAAGAAAAAGAGAAAATAGAAAAAAAACTGGCCAGTGGGCCGAAACCCACCAGCCGGCCCAACCAGAGCCTGAGCCAGGCCGCGGCCGCGCGCGCCGCTTCCTTCCGCTGACAGGCGGGACCCACCATATCGTCTTCCACCTCGCGCCCGCGCCGGACTCTCTCTCACCCGAATCCAAACCGATCGGAATTGCTGCAGATCACAGCCGAATTTCACTCGGGGGTGAAGCAAACACGATCTAAACCACACCGCCGCCCTCCCCCGTCTATAAAAACCCCGGCCTCGTTCTGTTTTTCCCACACGATCGGCTATTTTTACTCGGGTGAGAACCGAGACTTCTCCGGCGAATTCTGACCGATCTAAGCTCGGAAATTCCGATCTAACTCGCTAGTCTTGATCCACCGCCTCCGGGGAACCTTGCAGGTGCAGAAAACTCGGTGACTTGCGGTGTAAACACAGCGCCGACGAGCCTCGCCGTGAATTCACCTCGGACCTCGTCGCCGATCACCTTCCAGGACCTCCGAGCTCAAGAAAACCCCCGAGGTGAGATCCCCGACCTCCCCTCTACCGATCTATGCCATAAAATCACAGTTCTAGGAAGAATTCCCGAAGATCCGAAAGTTTCCGGCGAGATCGCCGCTTCCCGCCGCCGTGCGCCGCCGGCAGCGCCGCTCGCGTTCGATCAGAGCGACGTGGCCGCTTGTGCGCCGTTTATTTTAAATCGCACGGTAGGGTTTAAATCCCCGCGTATCGGTTCGACGTTATAATCTCATACGTCGGTTTAAAATCGGACGGTCCACGTTAGCCCCGCGTTATAAAGACTGGAAATCTTACGTGCTACCCCCTGGGGTCTTGGGAAATAAGAGCTAGCCCCGGAAACTTCTGATCTAGCCCCTGGAACTTCAGAAAATCATGTAAATTCATTTAAAAATTAGTTTTAGCCCCTGGACTTAATAAAAATTAGGAAAAACTCCTCTGATAAGTGTAGCTAGACCCCTGGAGATTCTGAAAATAATATTATAGACCCTGTAGTGGGGTGAGTTTACCTTTTTAACCCTGTTTGATATTTAATTTAGGAAATTGAATATGTGGCTAGTATTTAAAATTTAAAAAGTGGGACAAACATATTGTTAAAATTAAATTAAAAACTTTCTCAGTACTTAGAAAACTTTGGAGTGAGATAAAAATATATTTTGGGCTGAAATGAATCTGTTTAATTTATTATTCACATTTATTAGTTTTAGGGACATATTTTTTTAGTAAAGAATAGTTCTGAAAATAGGGAAAATAAATGTAAAATAGTTTACATCAGAGGAAAAGGTCAAAAATATATATTTTAGATCAGAACCTATTCTGTTTAGATGATGTGTCTTGTTATTTTCATAATAAAGTTCACATTTAGGCATAGGAAATAAATCTGAAAATATAGCAACTAATAAATGATAAATGGAGTTTCTAAAATCTAAAGAATTCAGTTTAGGGTTGGTAGAAATTATGAAGACACATATGGAGAAGAAAAATACCTTTCATGCATACTAGGTAGCTAAAAAGTGTAGTAATTAAATATAAGGAATTTATTTATATTGGAAACTCATATATATATATATATATATATATATATATAGTATGTAAGTATAAATGTGAACACAAAAGTAGGAATCATATACATATGATCAAAAGTGCATGCAAGCCACAAATCAACACACATAGAGTAACCACAACACATAGAAATGAGAATGACTTTCATAAATATGAATGTGTGGTTTGTATGAAGTGGAAGTGTGAACCATGTCTTATGGATTGTTGTTTTTCTTTTGCTATGTGTGATGGTATGATATAGAACCTGCTCAAGAGCAAGTTGTTCCTTTCCAAGATCAGGACTACCCATTTCAAGAGCAGTAAGAAGGAGGCAAGTGTCCTTGACCACTTTGATCCTATGCTAGGATGTGTAGCTAGAATTATTTGCATTGTCAAATGAAATATGAAACCCATGCTAGGAAGTTTCCCTAGAATTGCATTACCTTGTTTCCTTGTAGCTTGGGTTGGGATTTATTTTATCATGTCATTTATTATTATGCATATGCTTAGCCATGCTTAGAATGGGATATTTGGGATATGAGATCATCAATTTATTTTACCATGAGATATTGTGAGTTATGTAGAGGTAGGGATCAAGGCAAGTTGGATGTTTTGGTTGTGTGCTGGGTGCACGAGACTCGGGTTTGTGTTTAGTACTTGCCTGGATCCTAAGGACCGGTTCATGGAGCATGTAACCTGGCTTTACCGTGCCAACCACATGTGAGATGGGGCAGCTTGGCCAATTAATTAGGTGTATCCCCGGCGTAGTATGGGTGTGTTGGATGGTGCGGGGAATAGGTGTCAGCTGGACTACCATATGAACCGCAAGGCTCAAGAGGGGGCCACTGCAGCGGGGCTGGAGCCTCTTGTATGCTGTTAGTGGTGAAACCTCAGTGGGCCCACGCTCGTCGGGAATCCCTTTGTAAAGGCTTCGTAGTGATCTCCTGGCTACACACCTGGGAAGTGTGAATGTGGTTCGTAGCCACTGGCATAATGGAGGTTCTTTTAGTCCACCCGGCAACGGGGGATGAAATCACTACATGTGGGTACAGTGGTACAAACTCTGTAGAGTCAAAACTGTCATGACAGCCGTGCTCACGGTCAAGAGCGGCTTGGACTTATTCATGATTAGAGGAGTGATGGTTTTGGAAGTTGTGGATGTTAAGCGGGGAGCTTAACATTGGAAATGATGTTATGGTTATTGGATTATGATGATGGGATGGGAGATTGGGACCATTTCACTTGTGTAGTAATGTAGGTGCCTAATAAGCTAAGGTGATAGGTATTAATTGCGTAGTGCTTTAACCATGAGTTCAACCTCTCCTTGTTCCAGCCATGCATGATATAATTTTTCCACACTTGCTGAGTACCATTGGTACTGAACCTTGCATATTTTGTTGGTTTATATTGCTGCTCAGGTCAAGATAATGAGGTGGTGTATAATGACCAAGACTTTGGACCCGAAGAAGGTTTCTAGGTTCATGGAGACCCCCGGGCAACGCCTGTGACGGAGCCCTCAAGAATAATATTCCGCTGCTAGTTTATTTACTTGTGATGAACTTATTATTGTCCATCGAGACATTTGCGATGTAAGACTTATTTATATTCGACACCTGGCTTGTAATAAATGATGCTTCACTATTTGTCATCACATGTATGAGAAAAGGATCCTGGCATACATGTGATATTCACTTGGTTGTTCTTCGGAAAAACCGGGTGTGACAGAAGTGGTATCAGAGCCAAGGTTGCCCGTAGGAACGTGGACCTAGGTAGAAATGGACGTATTTAAGGGCCCTATTTTCTTAAAAACCATTTTACAAGGTGTGTGTTGAAAAGTGTTATTTAATGGAGTCACTTTCTTCATCTTACCCCAACTTTCATTCAAAATAGGATTTTTGTTTGAGAGTTTATCTAACCTAATTTTAAATTCTTTTTGTTTTAGATGGTTCGCATGATTCGCACCGCTCGCAAGTCCACAGGAGGGAGAGTTCCCGTAGTTGCCCTTGCCGAAAGAGAGAAGAGCCATCCGGTGACGTACCTTTCCTACGGATTGGCAGTAGGAGGCTTATTGCGCCGTCTTCGGCGTATGCTCGAAGCCGCCGGCAACACGGGCAAGCTAATCATCCACTATAACTCCACCAGGACCATACGTGAGAAGAGGGAAGAATGGAGCTCAGAGATGAGGATTATACACGAAAATCAGCTGCTTAAGATTCACCACTCTCCAGCTTGTCGAGCGACACAGGTCGATGCGGAGAAAGATGTCACCTGGGAGGCCATCACCTGCCAGAGTCACATTTATCGTCGCCACTTGGACAAAACTGAGTACATGTATGTCCTCCAACGTGAGAGTGGTACCACGGAGTACAAGTACCCGTCGGTGCAGCAGGGGACTTTCCATGAGCACATGGACTTGTGCTTGGAGGATGCTTCTATGCTCAGCACTCGACTGCAAGAGTGTCAGCAAGAGCTTCAGGATGTTCGGGACACCCTGAAGGAAACGGAGGCATTGCTGCGAGCCTGCTTAAGGGCGAGAGAAAGAGGAGATGGGAATGAACTATGTATCACCGCGAATGATACATGGACTCCTGACTCCCCAGATCGCCGGGCGATTAGGCGTCGTCGCACTTCTCCACCAACAGCCTCCCCACCCAAAGCAGAGTCAGAAGGAAGCTGAAATGATGAGGAAGATCCCGAGGAGCCTGCTCAAGAAAACGAGTAGTGTAGAATCCTTCCCTTAGCTAGCAAGATGTCGCATAGTCGAGTCGTTAAGTTAAGTTAATGGTGTGTTAATGCTTGGTGTGTGACGTGAGTTGTGGAAGCCATGAGCAATTGTCCACAGCCTCGTCTTTAGATTGGTTTGCTTTGGTGTGTGAACCCACATGAAATAATATTGCATTTATTTTTGGTGTGAGAAATGAACCCTCAGAAAAGTATAACAAAGCCTTAACACTTCAAAGTACAAACAAATGAAAGTAGTAAGATGATACTAAATGCTTTCAAATTAACATTGGTTGATTCTGCCAGATGGCCGGAAGAGGAAAAGGACGTGCTGCCAACCCCGCCAACAACAACGATGAGGCATGCAACCCTCATCTTTCTGGAGGCCACGACCGGGGTGGTCGCCGTGAAGGAGTTGATCCCCTCCACCAAATGCTGGAGAATCAAAATCAGCTCATCCAGAACTTGACTCAAGTGGTGGCCAACTTGCATCAAGTTCCACCTCCACAAGCTGCACCACGCCAACCAAGGTTGAGTGAGTTTCTAGGAACCCAACCTCCAAAGTTTGCAAGTGCTGCTGAACCTCTGGAGGCAGATGATTGGCTAAAGACCATTGAAAGCAAGATGAGGATCATCCAGTGCCAAGGGTATGAGAGGGTACTGTTTGCCTCTCATCAAATGCATGGACCTCCTGCTGATTGGTGGACCGCCTACGTGGCTGCCCATCATGACCCTGAAAACATCACTTGGGAAGAGTTCAAGCGTAGCTTCCGCAACCATTACATCCCAAGAGGTGAACTCAAAAACAAGAGGAAGGAGTTTTTGGGACTGCAGCAGGGGAACATGACGGTGAGGGAATACCTCACTAAATTTACTCAACTATCCCGTTATGCCCCACAGGACATAGGGGCTGATGAGCAGAAACAAGATTGTTTCGTGGAGGGACTTACCGCAGAGATGCAGTGTGCAATGTCCTCAAATGAGTATGAAAGCTTCCAAAAGATGGTGGACAGAGCATTTGTGGTAGAAAGGAAGCTAAAGGCCTTGGAAAATGAGAATAAGAGGAAGGCTGGGTGGTCACATCAAGCCTCAGGGAGCAACACCCGCCCATGTCTGATGCAGCAACCTACAGGGCAGACGAACCGTGCTGCGGTACCCTACTCAGCACCAAGAGGGTACAACCTGAACTACAGGCCTCCCGCAGCACCAACACAGCCACAACGTCAGTTTGTACAGCAGCCTCGCCCCGCATATCCACCTCGACCAGCAGTACAAGGACCCCCAAACCAATCCCAAGACAACAAAGGCCAGGCACCTAAGGTTGGGGTGCAATGTTTTAGCTGCGGTGAAGTGGGGCACTACGCCCACAAATGCCCAAAGAAGAAGCCCGCGCAGCCACAACAGCAGAATGTGATGCGAGGACGGGTGAACCACGTCACTATGGAGGAAGCGCAAGAGGCACCCGACGTGGTAGTTGGTAAGTTTCCTGCCAATTTACACCTTGCAACCCTGCTGTTTCATTCTGGTGCTACCCACTCGTTCATTGCTCAAGAGTTTGTTAAGAAGCATGACCTAGCAACAACACAAATGAACCATATGCTAGCCGTAAACTCTCCGGGTGGAGAAATAAGGACAAGACAAGTGTGTCCCAAGGTGAACCTAGACATTAATGGGGTAGTATTTACTGCTAACCTCATAGTGATAGATTCACAAGGGATAGATATTATCTTGGGTATGGATTGGTTGACAAAACATAAAGGAATCATCCATTGTTCGACCATAACGGTGGAACTAACTCACCCTAACGGCACAAGAGTAAAGTTCATAACAATACACGAGCCTAGGAGGGACATTAAATTAAATCAAGTTGAGGTGAAAGTCGAGGAAATCAGGACCATCAGGGAATATCCAGATGTTTTTCCGGAGGAGTTGCCAGTTATGCCTCCCTATCGTGAAGTGGAATTTGCAATTGAGCTAGTACCCGGAACAGCCCCGATATACAAGAGACCTTATCGAATGGACTCCAAGCAGCTAGAAGAACTCAAGGATCATTTGAGAGAATTGACAGAGAAGGGGTATATTCGCCCTAGTTCCTCACCATGGGGAGCTCCGATGATATTTGTGCCCAAGAAGAACGGAACCCAAAGGTTATGCATGGATTACCGTGCCTTGAATGAGGTAACCATCAAGAACAAGTACCCATTACCCCGCATTGAAGACTTGTTTGATCAGTTGAGGGGAGCTTGTGTGTTCTCAAAAATTGATCTCAGGTCGGGATACCACCAACTCAAGATAAGGCAATCTGATATTCCCAAGACAACTTTCGTATCTCGGTACGGGTTGTATGAATACACCGTCATGCCTTTCGGGCTAACTAATGCCCCGGCATACTTCATGTACCTCATGAACAAGGTATTCATGGAATGTCTGGACAAATTTGTGGTGGTTTTCATAGATGACATTCTCGTCTTCTCCAAAGATGAAGAATAACATGAGAAACATCTAAGGTTGGTGTTGCAAAGGCTGAGAGAACACCAACTATATGCCAAGTTGAGCAAGTGTGAGTTTTGGCTGAAGAGAGTTCCCTTCTTAGGACATATAATCTCGGAGGGAGGAATCTCCGTAGATCCCGCCAAAATCGAGGATATCCAGAAGTGGAGAACCCCTGAAAATGTCGGGGAAATGCGAAGCTTCTTGGGATTGGCTGGATACTATCGACGGTTTATTGAAGGATTCTCCAAGATCTCGAGACCTCTCACCAAACTGTTGGAGAAGGGAATCACATTCACCTGGACGCCACAGTGCGAGACGAGTTTTCAGGAGCTAAAGAACAGATTGACAACAGCCCCAGTGTTAGTTATGCCAGATATGCAGAAGAACATTACGGTGTACTGCGATGCCTCTGGAAATGGGTTGGGATGTGTTCTCATGCAAGAAGGGCATGTCGTGGCATATGCATCCCGGCAGCTTCGGAAGCATGAGAAGAACTATCCTACACATGACCTAGAACTAGCCGCAGTGGTACACACGTTGAAAATTTGGCGGCACTATTTGATGGGGAAGAGGACAGAGATATATACGGATCATAAGAGTTTGAAGTACATTTTCACACAGCCAGATCTCAACCTCAGACAAAGGAGATGGTTAGAGCTAATCAATGACTTTGATGTGGGCATCAACTATCATCCTGGGAAGGCAAACGTCGTGGCCGATGCTTTGAGTCGGAAAGTGCAGGTCAATAAGTTGAGCTTGAAGGACATGCCTGCAGAATTGAAGGACGAGGTTATAAGGCTCAATCTATGTCTAGTAAATAGTGGTGAAGCCATCGCCATGGAAGTGGACTCCACACTAGAGCGAGACATACGTGAGGGTCAAAAGAATGATGAGAAGATACAAGAAATCAGGCAACTCATCAAGGAAAATAAAGCTCCTGGTTTCAGAGAGGATGAACAAGGTACGGTGTGGCACGGGAAAAGGATCTGTGTGCCTGAAGTAAAGTAGATCCGTGAATTGATTTTGAAGGAGGCTCATGATTCTGACTATTCCATTCATCCTGGGAGTACGAAAATGTATCAGGACCTTAAGAGCAGGTATTGGTGATATGGTATGAAGCGAGATGTCGCGGAACATGTTGCCCTATGTGACACATGTCAGTTGGTGAAAGCAGAACATCAACGACCCGCGAGATTATTGCAACCACTCAAAGTGCCTGAATGGAAATGGGAAGAAATCAGCATGGATTTCATCGTGGGATTGCCTAGAACCCAATCAGGATATGATTCGATATGGGTCATCATTGATAGGCTAACCAAGGTAGCTCATTTCATCCCTGTAAAAGAAAGCTACAGCGGATCCAAATTGGCAGAGCTGTACATGTCAAGGATCGTGTGTTACCATGGAGTGCCAAAGAAGATTGTGTCGGATCGAGGGACACAGTTCACCTCAAGGTTCTGGCAGAAGTTGCACGAAACCATGGGAACCCATCTGAACTTTAGTTCTGCCTATCATCCCCAAACTGATGGGCAGACGGAAAGAACCAATCAGATCCTTGAAGATATGCTAAGGGCATGTGCACTCAAAAACAGTAGGAGTTGGGACAAGAACTTACCGTATGCGGAGTTTTCCTATAACAACAGCTATCAAGCTAGTATGAAGATGTCACCGTTTGAAGTCTTGTACGGGAGGAAGTGCAGAACTCCCCTATTTTGGAACCAAACGGGGGAAAGTAAAGTGTTTGGTCCAGAAGTACTACAAGAAGCCGAGGCGAAGGTAAGGGAAATTCGCAACAATTTGAGGATAGCACAGACACGCCAAAATAGTTATGCTGATGTACGAAGAAGAGAGCTCGTTTTTAACGTGGGAGACTATGTCTATCTCAAGGTGTCCCCTATCAGAGGACTTCGTCGGTTCAAGGTGAAAGGGAAGTTGTCACCTCGATATATCGGACCCTTTCAAGTTTTGGAGAGGAAAGAAGAAGTGGCGTATCAACTAGAATTACCGACTCGTCTATCAAATGTGCACGATGTATTCCATGTGTCACAACTCAAGAAATGCCTGAGGACGCCTGAAGAGGTGTTACCCATGAATGAAGTGAACGTAGCTGAGGATTTGTCTTATGCCGAGCAACCATACAAGATTTTGGAGACAATGGAACGCCTCACCAGAAATAAAAGAATCCGGATGTGCAAGGTGCAGTGGAAGCATCACTCAGAAGAGGAAGCCACTTGGGAGCGGGAAGATGAGCTCAAGGTACAATTTCCGGAATTGTTTTCTTAGAACCACCAATCTCGAGGACGAGATTTCTTTTAAGGGGGGTAGATCTGTAACACCCCAAAATTTTGATTTAAAACCCTAAATCATGTTAAGAGGGGAATTTAAAAATTTTTGGACGTGTTGCATGTTTTGCAAAAATTCAAATTCAAACTGGAATTCAAATTAAACTCAAATCAGAAAAGAAATAGAAAAAGAAAAAGAGAAAACAGAAAAAAACCGGCCAGTGGGCCGAAACCCACCAGCCGTCCCAACCAGCGCCCGAGCCAGGCCGCGGCCGCACGCGCCGCATCCTTCCGTTGACAGGCGGGACCCACCAGATCGTCTTCCACCTCGCGCCCGCGCCGGACTCTCTCTCACCCGAATCCAAACCGATCGGAATTGCTGCGGATCACAGCCGAATTTCGCTCGGGGGTGAAGCAAACACGATCTAAACCACCCCGCCGCCCTCTCCCGTCTATAAAAACCCCGGCCTCGTTCTGTTTTTCCCACGGGATCGGCTGTTTTTACTCCGGTGAGAACCGAGACTTCTCCGGCGAATTCTGACCGATCTAAGCTCGGAAATTCCGATCTAACTCGCTAGTCTTGATCCACCGCCTCCGGGGAACCTTGCAGGTGCAGAAAACTCGGTGACTTGCGGTGTAAACACAGCGCCGACGAGCCTCGCCGTGAATTCACCTCGGACCTCGTCGCCGATCACCTTCCAGGACCTCCGAGCTCAAGAAAACCCCCGAGGTGAGATCCCCGACCTCCCCTCTACCGATCTATGCCATAAAATCACAGTTCTAGGAAGAATCCCCGAAGATCCGAAAGTTTCCGGCGAGATCGCCGCTTCCCGCCGCCGTGCGCCGCCGGCAGCGCCGCCCGCGTTCGATCAGAGCGACGTGGCCGCTTGTGCGCCGTTTATTTTAAATCGCACGGTAGGGTTTAAATCCCCGCGTATCGGTTCGACGTTATAATCTCAGCCGTCGGTTTAAAATCGGACGGTCCACGTCAGCCCCGCGTTATAAAGACTGGAAATCTTACGTGCTACCCCCTGGGATTCTCGGGAAATAAGAGCTAGCCTCGAAAACTTCTGATCTAGCCCCTGTAACTTCAGAAAATCATGTAAATTCATTTAAAAATCAGTTTTAGCCCCTGGACTTAATAAAAATTAGGAAAAACTCCTCTGATAAGTGTAGCTAGACCCCTGAAAATTCTGAAAATAATATTATAGACCCTGTAGTGGGGTGAGTTTACCTTTTTAACCCTGTTTGATATTTAATTTAGGAAATTGAATATGTGGCTAGTATTTAAAATTTAAAAAGTGGGACAAACATATTGTTAAAATTAAATTAAAAACTTTCTCAGTACTTAGAAAACTTTGGAGTGTTATAAAAATATATTTTGGGCTGAAAGGAATCTGTTTAATTTATTATTCACATTTATTAGTTTTAGGGACACATTTTTTTAGTAAAGAATAGTTCTAAAAATAGGGAAAATAAATGTAAAATAGTTTACATCAGAGGAAAAGGTCAAAAATATATATTTTAGATCAGAACCTATTCTGTTTAGATGATGTGTCTTGTTATTTTCATAATAAAGTTCACATTTAGGCATAGGAAATAAATCTGAAAATATAGCAACTAATAAATGATAAATGGAGTTTCTAAAATCTAAAGAATTCAGTTTAGGGTTGGTAGAAATTATGAAGACACATATGGAGAAGGAAAATACCTTTCATGCATACTAGGTAGCTAAAAAGTGTAGTAATTGAATATAAGGAATTTATTTAAATTGGAAACTCATATATATATATATATATAGTATGTAAGTATAAATGTGAACACAAAAGTAGGAATCATATACATATGATCAAAAGTGCATGCAAGCCACAAATCAAAACACATAGTAACCAAAACACATAGAAATGAGAATGACTTTCATAAATATGAATGTGTGGTTTGTATGAAGTGGAAGTGTGAACCATGTCTTACGGATTGTTGTTTTTCTTTTGCTATGTGTGATGGTATGATATAGAACCTGCTCAAGAGCAAGTTGTTCCTTTCCAAGATCAGGACTACCCATTTTAAGAGCAGCAAGAAGGAGGCAAGTGTCCTTGACCACTTTGATCCTATGCTAGGATGTGTAGCTAGAATTATTTGCATTGTCAAATGAAATATGAAACCCATGCTAGGAAGTTTCCCTGGAATTGCATTACCTTGTTTCCTTGTAGCTTGGGTTGGGATTTTTTTTATCATGTCATTATTATTATGCATATGCTTAGCCATGCTTAGAATGGGATATTTGGGATATGAGATCATCAATTTATTTTACCATACTCTTGAATGAGATATTGTGAGTTATGTAGAGGTAGGGATCAAGGCAAGTTGGATGTTTTGGTTGTGTGCTGGGTGCACGAGACTCGGGTTTGTGTTTAGTACTTGCCTGGATCCTAAGGACCGGTTCATGGAGCATGTAACCTGGCTTTACCGTGCCAACCACATGCTGAGATGGGGCAGCTTGGCCAATTAATTAGGTGTATCCCCGGCGTAGTATGGGTGTGTTGGATGGTGCGGGGAATAGGTGTCAGCTGGACTACCATATGAACCGCAAGGCTCAAGAGGGGGCCACTGCAGCGGGGTCGGAGCCTCTTGTATGCTGTTAGGGGTGAAACCTCAGTGGGCCCACGCTCGTCGGGAATCCCTTTGTAAAGGCTTCGTAGTGATCTCCTGGCTACACACCTGGGAAGTGTGAATGTGGTTCATAGCCACTGGCATAATGGAGGTTCTTTTAGTCCACCCGGCAACGGGGGATGAAATCACTACATGTGGGTACAGTGGTACAAACTCTGTAGAGTCAAAACTGTCATGACAGCCGTGCTCACGGTCAAGAGCGGCTTGGACTTATTCATGATTAGAGGAGTGATGGTTTTGGAAGTTGTGGATGTTAAGCGGGGAGCTTAACATTGGAAATGATGTTATGGTTATTGGATTATGATGATGGGATGGGAGATTGGGACCATTTCACTTGTGTAGTAATGTAGGTGCCTAATAAGCTAAGGTGATAGGTATTAATTGCGTAGTGCTTTAACCATGAGTTCAACCTCTCCTTGTTCCAGCCATGCATGATATAATTTTTCCACACTTGCTGAGTACCATTGGTACTCAACCTTGCATATTTTGTTGGTTTATATTGCTGCTCAGGTCAAGATAATGAGGTGGTGTATAATGACCAAGACTTTGGACCCGAAGAAGGTTTCTAGGTTCATGGAGACCCCCGGGCAACGCCTGTGACGGAGCCCTCAAGAATAATATTCCGCTGCTAGTTTATTTACTTGTGATGAACTTATTATTGTCCATCAAGACATTTGCGATGTAAGACTTATTTATATTCGACACCTGGCTTGTAATAAATGATGCTTCACTATTTGTCATCACATGTATGAGAAAATGATCCTGGCATACATGTGATATTCACTTGGTTGTTCTTCGGAAAAACCGGGTGTGACAATATTAATGGGGTGGTATTTACTGCAAACCTCATAGTGATAGACTCACAAGGGATAGATATTATTTTGGGTATGGATTGGTTGACCAAATACAAAGGAATCATCCATTGTTCGACAAGAACGGTGGAACTAACTCACCCTAGTGGCACAAGAGTAAAGTTCATAACCATACAAGAGTCTAGGAGGGACATTAAACTCAATCAAGTTGAGGTGGAAGTGGAGGAGATCAGGATCATCAGGGAATATCCCGATGTTTTTCTGGAGGAGTTGCCAGGTATGCCCCCCAATCGTGAAGTGGAATTCGCGATTGAGCTAGTGCCTAGAACAGCCCCGATATACAAGAGGCCCTTTTGGATGGACTCCAAACAGCTGGAAGAACTCAAGGAACATTTAAGAGAATTGACAGAGAAGGGGTACATTCGTCCTAGTTCCTCACCATGGGGAGCTCCAGTGATATTTGTGCCCAAGAAGGATGGAACCCAAAGGTTGTGCGTAGACTACCGTGCGTTGAATGAAGTAACCATCAAGAACAAGTACCCATTACCTCGCATTGAAGACTTGTTTGATCAGTTGAGGGGAGCTTGTGCGTTCTCGAAAATTGATCTCAGGTCGCGATACCACCAACTTAAGATAAGGCAAACTGATATTCCAAAGACAACTTTCGTATCTCGGTACGGGCTGTATGAATACACCGTCATGCCTTTCGGGCTAACTAATGTCCCAGCATACTTCATGTATCTCATGAACAAGGTATTCATGGAATATCTGGACAAATTTGTGGTGCTTTTCATTGATGACATTCTCGTCTTCTCCAAAGATGAAGAAGAACATGAGGAACATCTGAAGTTGGTGTTGCAAAAGCTGAGAGAACACCAACTATATGCCAAGTTGAGCAAGTGTGAATTTTGGTTGAAGAGAGTTCCCTTCTTAGGACATATAATCTCGGAGGGAGGAATCTCCGTAGATCCCGCCAAGATCGAGGATGTACACAAGTGGAAGACCCCTGAGAATGTCGGGAAAGTTCGGAGCTTCTTAGGATTGGCTGGGTATTATCGACGATTTATTGAGGGTTTTTCCAAGATTTTGAGACCCCTCACCAAATTGTTGGAGAAGGGAATCACATTCACATGGACACCGCAGTGCGAGACGAGTTTTCAGGAACTGAAGAAAAGATTGACAACAGCCCCAGTGCTAGTTATGCCAGATATGCAGAAGAACTGTTCGGTGTACTGTGATGCCTCTCGAAACGGGTTGGGATGTGTTCTCATGCAAGAGGGGCATGTCGTGGCTTATGCGTCCCAGCAGCTCCGGAAACACGAGAAGAACTATCCTACGCATGACCTAGAGCTAGCCGCAGTGGTACACGCGTTGAAGATTTGGCGGCATTACTTAATGGGGAAAAGGACAGAGATATATACGGACCATAAGAGCTTAAAGTACATTTCCACACAGCCAGATCTCAACCTTAGACAAAGGAGATGGTTAGAGCTGATCAACGACTTTGATGTGGGCATCAACTATCATCCTGCGAAAGTGAACGTCGTGGCAGATGCTTTAAGCCGGAAGGTGCAGGTCAATAGGTTGAGCTTGAAGGACATGCCTACAGAATTGAAGGAAGAGGTTATAAAACTCAATCTATGTCTGGTGAATAGTGGTGAAGCCATCGCCATGGAAGTGGACTCCACATTAGAGCAAGATATACGCAACGGTCAAAAGACTAATGAGAAGATACAAGAACTCAGATAACTCATCAAGGATAATAAAGCCCCTGGTTTCAGAGAGGATGAACAAGGTACGGTGTGGCACGAGAAAAGAATCTGTGTGCCTGAGGTGAAGGAGATCTGTGAATTAATTTTGAAGGAAGCTCATGATTCCGACTATTCCATTCATCCTGGGAGTACGAAGATGTATCATGACCTCAAGAGCAGGTATTAGTGGTATGGCATGAAGCGAGATGTCGCGGAACATGTTGCCCTATGTGACACATGTCAGTTGGTGAAAGCAGAACATCAACGACCCGCGGGATTATGGCAACCACTCAAAGTGCCTGAATGGAAATGGGAAGAAGTCGGTATGGATTTCATAGTGGGACTACCCAGGACCCAATCGGGATATGATTCAATATGGGTCATCATCGATAGGCTAACCAAGGTAGCTCATTTCATCCCCATGAAAGAAAGCTACAGCGGATCCAAATTGGCAGAATTATACATGTCAAGGATCGTGTGTTTCCATGGAGTGCCAAAGAAGATAGTGTCAGATCGAGGGACATAGTTTACCTCAAGGTTCTGGCAGAAGTTACATGAAACCATGGGAACCTATCTAAATTTCAGTTCTGCCTATCACCCCCAGACTGGCGGGCAGACGGAAAGAACCAATCAGATCCTTGAGGATATGCTGAGAGCGTGTGCGCTCAAGAACAATAGGAATTGGGATAAGAACTTACCATATGCGGAGTTCTCCTATAACAACAGCTATCAGGCTAGTATGAAGATGTCACCATTTGAGGCCTTGTATGGGAGGAAGTGCAGGACTCCCCTATTTTGGAACCAAACGGGGGAAAGTAAAGTGTTCGGGCCCGAAGTACTACAAGAAGCCAAGGCGAAAGTGAGGGAAATCCGCAACAACTTGAGGATAGCACAGACACGACAAAAGAGCTATGCCGATGTACGGAGAAGAGCGCTCGTTTTCAACGTGGGGGACTATGTCTACCTCAAGGTGTCCCCTATCCGAGGACTTCGTCGGTTCAAAATGGAAGTTATCACCTCGATACATTGGACCCTTTCAGGTTCTGGAGAGGAAAGGCGAAGTGGCATATCAACTAGAACTACCGGCTCGCTTATCGGATGTGCACGATGTATTCCATGTGTCACAGCTCAAGAAATGTCTGAGGACGTCTGAAAAGATGTTACCCATAAATGAGATTGACGTAGGAGAGGATCTGTCTTATGCCGAGCAACCGGTCAAGATTTTGGAGACAATGGAACGCCTCACAAGAAATAAAAGAATCCGAATGTGCAAGGTGCAGTGGAAGCATCACTCGGAAGAGGAAGCCACATGGGAGCGAGAAGACGAGCTTAAGGCACAGTTTCTGGAATTATTTTCCTAGAACCACCAATCTTGAGGACGAGATTTCTTTTAAGAGGGGTAGAGCTGTAACACCCCAAAATCTGTTAAGAGGGAAATTTAAAATTTTTTGGACGTACTGCATGTGGTGCAGAAATTCAAATTTAAACTGGAATTCAAATTCAAATCAAAATAGAAAAGAAAAGGAAAAAGAAAAAGAAAACCCCAGCCGGCCAGTGGGCCAAAACCCGCCAGCCGGCCCACTATTCCCCAGCGCCAGCCCACAACCGCGCGCCCTCTCTTTCTCTCACTGACACACGGGGCCCGCGTGTCATCTCCTTCCTCCCGCTCGCGCCAACCGATCGGACTCCCCCACCCCCCCCCCGCGCCCGATCGCAACCAACTCCGGAAACCGCGTCCCCATCCTGACTCCCGGTCCCGGACGACTCCAAGTCGATCCCAACTGACCGCCGCCCCCCCCTCGCCTATATAAACGTCGACATCGCCCTGTTTTCCCCCACGATCGTCTATTTTTCCTCCCGGTGAGAACCGAAGCTTCTCCCGCCGTTTTCCTTCGATCCTAGCTCGGATTACCTGATCTAACGCGCTGATCATGTTCCACCGCCTCCGGGGAATCTCGCAGGTGAAGGAAATCCGGTGTTTTGCACTCTAGACACGGCTCCAACGAGCACCGCTGCGTTTTCACCTCAGACCTTGCCGCCGACCGCCTTCCAGGGCCTCCGAGCTCAAGAAAAACCCCGAGGTGAGATCCCCGACCTCCCCTCTACCGTTCTATGCCATGAAATCCAAGTTTTAGGAAGTATAGACGAAAATCCGAAGATCTCCGGCGAGATTGCCGCCTCCCGCCGCCGCGCGCCGCCGGGCTGGCTCCGGCCAGGGCGACGTGGCCCCTTGAGGGCCGTCCATTTTAAATCGCACGGTAGAATTAAAAGCCGCGCGTACCGGTTCGATGTTCTAATCTGAGCCGTCCACTTTAAATCGGACGGTTCACATCAGCCCCGCGTTATAAAGGTCGGGATTCTTACACGCTACCCCCTGGGGATCTCGGAAAACACGAGCTAGCCCCGGAAACTTCTGATCTAGCCCCTGGAACTTCAGAAATTCGTGTAAATTCATTTAAAAATCAGTTTTAGCCCCTGGACTTAATAAAAATTAGGAAAACCCCTCTGTTATGTGTAGTTAGACCCCTGGAAATTTATGAAATAATAAATTAGACCCTGTAGTAGGGTGGATTTACCTTTTTGACCCTATATGATATTAAATTCAGAAATTTGAATATGTGATTAGGATTTAAATTTAAAAAGGTGAGGCAAACACATTGTAAATTCAAATTTAAAACTCTCCTAACACTTGGAAAACTTTAGAATGAGTTAAAACTAGATTTTAAGCTGAAATGAATCTGTCTAATTGATTGTTCACATTTATTAGTTATAGGGATACATTTCTAGGTTAGGAAAATAATTCTGAAAATTGGTAAAATAAATTTAAATTAGTTCACATCAGAGGAGAAGTTCAAAAATATATTATTTAATATTTTAGATCAGAACCTATTCTGTTTAGATGATATGCCCTACCATTTAATATTTAAAACTCACTTTTAGGCACAAAAAATAAATCTAGAAAATATAGGAAAATAGGTATGCATAACTAGAAAATGATAAATGAAGTCTCCGAATCCAAAGACTTCAGTTTAGGATTTGGTAGAAGATCTGAAAACCCATTTGGAGTAGGAAATTACCTTCCAATGAAGACTTGGTAGCTAAAGAGTGTATTAAAGAATTTGTTTAAATTGGAAATTCATATATAGTGTGCAAACAGAAATCTGAATACAAAAGTTAGAATTCATATACATATGTTTAAAAGTGCATGTAGGCTAAAAATCAACACATCTAGGATAACCACAACACTTAGTAATGTGAATGACTTTCATAGGTATATGTGGTTTGTATGAAGTGAAAGTGTGAACTATGTCTTATGGATTGTTGTTTTCTTTTGCTATGTGTATTGGCATGAGTAGAACCTGCCCCAGAGCAAGTTCTCCCCTTCCAAGACCAAGACTTTCCATTCTCAGAGCAGCAGGAAGAAGGCAAGTGTCTTTGACCACTTTGATCCTATACTAGGATGTGTAGATAGAATTATTTGCATTGTCAATTGAAATATGAAACCCATGCTAGGAAGTTTCCCTAGAATTGCATTACCTTGTTTCCTTGTAGATGGGGTTGGGATTTATTTTATCATGTCATTCATTCATATTACTTATGCTTAGCCATGCTTAGAATGGGATAAGTGGGATATGAGATCATCAATTTATTTACCTTACTCTTGAATGAGATATTATGAGATATGTAGAGGTAGGGATCGAGGCAAGTTGGATGAATTGGTTGGTGCTGGGTGCACGAGACTCGGGTTTGTGTTTAGTACTTGCCTGGATCCTAAGGACCGGTTCATGGAGCATGTAACCTGGCTTTACCGTGCCAACCACATGCTGAGATGGGGCAGCTTGGCCAATTAATTAGGTGTATCCCCGGCGTAGTATGGGTGTGTTGGATGGTGCGGGAAATAGGTGTCAGCTGGACTACCATATGAACCGCAAGGCTCAAGAGGGGGCCACTGCAGCGGGGTTGGAGCCTCTTGTATGCTGTTAGGGGTGAAACCTCAGTGGGCCCACGCTCGTCGGGAATCCCTTTGTAAAGGCTTCATAGTGATCTCCTGGCTACACACCTGGGAAGTGTGAATGTGGTTCGTGGCTGCTGGCATAATGGAGGTTCTTTTAGTCCACCCGGCAACGGGGGATGAAATCACTACATGTGGGTACAGTTGTGCAAACTCTGCAGAGTCAAAACTGTCATGACATCCGTGCTCACGGTCAAGAGCGGCTTGGACTTATTCATGATTAGAGGATGATGGCTTTTGAAGTTGAGGATGTTAAGCGGGAAGCTTAACATTGGGATTGATGTTATGGTTATTTGATTCTGATGATGGGTTGGGAGATTGGGACCATTTCACCTATATAGTAATGTAGGTGCTTAATAAGCTAAGGTGATAGGTATTAATTGCGTAGTGCTTTAACCATGAGTTCAACCTCTCCTTGTTCTTGCCATGCATGACATAACTTTCCCACACTTGCTGAGTACCAACGGTACTCAAACTTGCATATTTGTTGGTTTAAATTGCTGCTCAGGTCAAGGGGATGATGTGGTGTTCAATGACCAAGACTTCGGACCCGAAGAAGGATTCTAGGTTCATGGAGTCCCTCCGGGCAACTCCTGTGACGGAGCCCACAAGAATAATATTCCGCTGCTATTTTATTTACATGTTATGAACTTATTATCGTCCATCGAGACGTATGCTTTGTAAGACATATTTATATTCGACACCTGGCTTGTAATGAATGATGCTTCACTATTTGTCATCACATGTATGAGAAAATGATCCTAGCATACATGTGATATTCACTCGGTTGTTCTTCGGAGAAACCGGGTGTGACATCAAGTACTAGGGTACGCATCCTATAGCCAAGTATGGCTCTGATACCACTTGAAGCATCCCGACCCCTAAGATCAAAACTAAACATGTAACATTAAGCCAGAAACAGAGTTCAGTACATAATATTACAACACAAGTGGAACCACAACCATACAGAGCTTTGTTACAATGGCATACACTTTATTACAACAATAATAAGGACTAACATAAGGATGACTAACGACATAAAACATGGACGACTAGCTCCTCCTCGTACATGGTTCCACGGTAACACCTTGGGTTTGGAAGCGACACTACTCGAAGTCCTCCGGGTTGAAGTCAGGGTCCTCTAAAAATATCAGCAACAGTTTAGTACAAAAGTACTCAGCAAGCTCCACCTCGCCCTTTGGGAGGGGAATGAAACAAACATCGATGTAATGCAAAACAATAAGAGTGATGCAACCTAATGCAACTAAATGCAACCAAATAACCCATCCAGAGACATATCTCACCTAATTCTCACAACAGGTGGCTTCCTAGTTGTTAGGACCACACCATAACCTGTCCTATGTCGAGGACACGACTGCTCGAACGGATTCTACGCTCTGCAGAGGTTGTATGCTGTACCCACACGCACGGACCATCAAAGACAGCCCGTCATAACCGATACCTAGTCGAAACATCACCCAGACCAGTCATCCCCAACCAAGTGTCATGACTTATCTCAATATCATCTCAATTTTCACTCATAAATGCATATCTCTCTCTGTCACACCCAGTTTGTCCCAAAGAACAACCGAGTGAATATCACATGTATGCCAGGATCATTCTCTCATACATGTGATGACAAATAGTGAAGCATCATTTATTACAAGCCAAGTGTTCGAATATAAATAAGTCTTACATAGCATACGTATCGATGGACGATAAAATGTTCATAACATGTAAATAAAGCAGCAGCGGAATATAAATCTTGTGGGCTTCGTCACAGGCGTTGCCCAGGGGACTCCGTGAACCTAGAAACCTTCTTCTGGTCCAAAGTCTTGGTCATTGAACACCACATCATCCCTCTGACCTGAGCAGCAATTTAAACCAACAGAAATGCAAGTTTGAGTATGTGTTGGTACTCAGCAAGTGTGGGAAAGTTATGTCATGCATGTCTAGAGCAAGGAGAGGTTGGACTCATGGTTAAGCACTACGCAATTAATACCTATCACATTAGCTTATTAAGCACCTACATTACTACACAGGTGAAATGGTCCCAATCTCCCAACCCATTATCAAAATCAAGTAAACATAGTCTCATCTCCAATGTTAAGCTCCCCGCTTAACATCCTCAACTTCACAATCCATCATCCTCTAATCATGAATAAGTCCAAGCCGCTCTTGACCGTGAGCATGGCTGTCATGACAGTTTTGACTCTGCAGAGTTTGCACCACTGTACCCACATGTAGTGATTTCATCCCTCGTTGCTGGTTGGACTAAAAGAACCTCCATTATGCCAGTGGCCACGAACCACATTCACACTTCCCAGGTGTGTAGCCAGGAGATCACTACGAGGCCTTTACAAAGGGATTCCCGATGAGCGTGGGCCCACTGAGGTTTCACCCTTAACAGCATACAAGAGGCTCCAACCCCGCTGCAGTGGCCCCCTCTTGAGCCTTGCGGTTCATATGGTAGTCCAACTGACACCTATTCCCCGCACCATCCAAACACCCATACTACGCCGGAGATATACCTAATTAATTGGCCAAGCTGCCCCATCTCAGCATGTGGTTGGCACGGTAAAGCCAGGTTACATGCTCCATGAACCGGTCCTTAGGATCCAGGCAAGTACTAAACACAAACCCGAGTCTCGTGCACCCAGCACCAACCAATTCATCCAACTTGCCTCAATCCCTACCTCTACATAACTCATAATATCTTATTCAAGAGGAAGGTAAATAAGTTGATGATCTCATATCCCACTTATCCCATTCTAAGCATGGCTAAGCATAAGTATATAAATGACATAATAAAATAAATCCCAACCCAAGCTACAAGGAAACAAGATAATGCAATTCTAGGGAAACTTCCTAGCATGGGTATCATATTCTAATTTGACCATGCAATTAAAATTCTAACTACACATCGTAGTATAGGATCAAAGTGGTCAAGGACACTTGCCTTCTTCCTGCTGCTCTGGGAATGGAAAGTCTTGGTCTTGGAAGGGGAGAACTTGCTCTGGGGCAGGTTCTACTCATGCCAATACACATAGCAAAAGAAAACAACAATCCATAAGCCATAGTTCACACTTTCACTCATGCAAACCACACATACATACATACTAAAGTCATTCACATGTTTAGGTGTTGTGGTTACCCTAGATGTGTTGATTTTAGGCCTACATACACTTTTAAACCTATATATATTATTTCTAACTTTTGTATTCAGATTTCTAGTTGCACACTATATATTAATTTGCCATTTGAACAAATTCTCTATATTTAATTAATACACTCCTTAGCCACCAAATTTGCATGAAAGAAAGTTTCCTACTTCAAATAGGTTTTCAGATCTTCTTCAAAATCTTAATTTGAAGTTTTTTAAAATAAAGACATCATTTAATATTTTCAAATTTTTGCATACTTATTTTCCTATATTTTCAGATTTATTTTCTATGCCTAAAAGTAAATTTCAATATTAAAATAGTAAGACATATCATCTAAACAGAATAGGTTCTGATCTAAAATGTTCAATAAAATATTTTTGAACTTCCTCTCTGATGTGAAACAATTTGAATTTATTTTACCAGTTTTTAGAATTAATTCCTAGCCTAAAATGTGTCTCTAGAGATAATAAAAATGAGCAACACTTAGACAGATTTCATTTTAGCCTAAAATCTACTTTTAACTAATTATAAAGGTTTTCCAAGTGCTAGGAGAGTTTAAATTTATATTTGCACATGTGCTTGCATCACCATTTAAATTTAAGTCCTAGTCACATGTTCAAATTTCTGAATTTAATATCCTATAGGGTCTAAAAGGCAAATCCACCCTACTGCAGGGTTTAATTTACTATTTTCTAAATTTTCAGGGGCCTAATTACACATAACAGAGGGGTTTTCCTAATTTTTATTAAGTCCAGGGGCTAACACTGATTTTTAAATGAATTTACATGAATTTCTGAAGGTCCAGGGGCTAGATCAGAAGTTTCCGGGGCTAGCTCGTGTTTTCCGATATCCCCAGGGGGTAGCGCGTAAGATTCCCGGGCTTTATAATGTGGGGCTGACGTGGGCCGTTGGATTTAAAACAGACGGCTCAGATTAGATCGCCGAAACGGTACGGGTAGATCTAATAGGAACCGCACGATTTAAAATGGACGGGCCTCAGGGGGCCACGTCGCCCTGGCCGGAGCCAGCCTGCGCGCGTGGCGGCGGGGGCGGCGATCTCGCCGGCGCAGCCTCAGTTTTTGCCGCTACATGCTAGAACTCGCATATTTTTGCAAGGATCGGCTACGGAGGGGTAGGGGATGCTCACCTAGGGATTTTCCTGCACTCGAAGGCCCTGGAAGTCGGTCGGCGGTGTCGAAGTTCGGCAATGGCACTCGGTGCTCGTCGGAGCGACTGTTGGAGCGCAAGACACGTCGTTTCCTTCACCTGCAGGGTTCCCCGGTGGCGGTGGAACGTGACAAGCCCGTTAGATCAGAGAAATCGGGCGAAGGTTGGGAGAAAAAGCAGAGAGGGTCTCGGTCTCACCGGCACTGAAGCGAGTCGATCGAGGAGCAAACAAGGGCAGATCTCGGCGTTTAAATGGGCTAAGGAGGGCGACGGGTCTGTTGAGATCGCGCTGGGGTGCCCGGGACTGAGAATCGGGGCTGGAAGCGCGGGTTCTGGAGGGTCGGTTGTGATCGGACGCGAGAGAGGGCCGGGGTCGGTTGGGGCGCGCGGGGGAAGAAGATGACGGGTGGGCCCCGCGCGTCAGAGAGAGGGAGAGAGGGAGAGGGGCGCGCGCGGGATCTGGGCCGGCTGGCGGGTTTCGGCCCACTGGCCAGTTTTTTCTTCCTTTTTCTTTTTCTTTTTTTCCTTTTCCTTTTTCTGGTTTGATTCAAATCTAAATTCCAGTTTGAATTTGAATTTCTGCACCACATGCAATACGTCCAAAAAATTTTAAATTCTCCTCTTTAGCATGTTTTGGGGTGTTACAACTCTACCCCCCTTAAAAGAAATCTCGTCCTCGAGATTGGTGATTCTAGGAAAACAAATCCGGAAACTGTGCCTTAAGCTCGTTTTCTCGCTCCCATGTGGCTTCTGCTTCCGAGTGATGCTTCCACTGCACTTTGCACATTCGTATTCTTTTATTTCTTGTGAGGCGTTCCATTGTCTCCAAAATCATGACCGGTTGCTCGGCATAAGAAAGATCCTCTCGTACGACCACCTCATTCATGGGTAACATTTTTTCGGGCGTCCTTAGACATTTCTTGAGCTGTGACACATGGAATACATCGTGCACATCCGATAGGCGAGCCGGTAGTTCTAGTTGATATGCCACTTCGCCTTTCCTCTCTAGAATCTGAAAGGGTCCGGTGTATCGAGGTGATAATTTCCCTTTCACCTTGAACCGACGAAGTCCTCGGATAGGGGACACCTTGAGATAGACATAGTCCCCCACGTTGAAAATAAGCTCTCTTCTCCGTACATCGGCATACCTCTTTTGTCGGGTCTGTGCTATCCTCAAATTGTTGCGAATTTCCCTCACTTTCGCCTCGGCTTCTTGTAGTACCTCAGGCCCAAACACTTTACTTTCCCCTGTTTGGTTCCAAAATAGTGGAGTTCTGCACTTCCTCCCATACAAAGCCTCAAATGATGACATCTTCATACTAGTCTGATAGCTGTTGTTATAGGAGAACTCCGCATACGGTAAGTTCTTATCCCAACTCCTATTGTTCTTGAACGCACACGCTCTCAGCATATCCTCAAGGATCTGATTGGTTCTTTCCGTCTGCCCGTCAGTCTGGGGGTGATAGGCAGAACTAAAATTTAGATGAGTTCCCATGGTTTCATGTAACTTCTGCCAGAATCTTGAGGTGAACTGTGTCCCTCGATCTGACACTATCTTCTTTGGCACTCCATGAAAACACACGATCCTTGACATGTAGAATTCCGCCAATTTGGATCCGTTGTAGCTTTCTTTCACGGGGATGAAATGAGCTACCTTGGTTAGCCTATCGATGATGACCCATATCGAATCATATCCAGATTGGGTCCTAGGTAGTCCCACTATGAAGTTAATACCTATTTCTTCCCATTTCCATTCAGGCACTTTGAGTGGTTGCAATAGTCCCGCGGGTCATTGATGTTCTGCTTTCACCAACTGACATGTGTCACATAGGACAACATGTTCCGTGACATCTCCCTTCATGCCATACCACCAATATCTGCTCTTGAGGTCATGATACATCTTCGTACTCCCAGGATGAATGGAATAGTCGGAATCATGAGCCTCCTTCAAAATTAGTTCACGGATCTCCTTCACCTCGGGCACACAAATCCTTTTCCCATGCCACACCGTACCTTGTTCATCCTCTCTGAACCCAGGGGCTTTATTTTGTTTGATGAGTTCTCTAATTTCTTGTATCTTCTCGTCATTCTTCTGACCGTTGCGTATATCTTGCTCTAATGTGGAGTCCACTTCCATGGCGATGGCCTCACCACTATTCACCAGACATAGATTGAGTTTTGCAATCTCTTCCTTCAATTCTGTAGGCATGTTCTTTAAGCTCAGCATGTTGACCTGCACCTTCCGGCTTAAAGCATCCGCCACGATGTTCGCTTTCCCAGGATGATAGTTAATGCCCAAATCAAAGTTGTTGATTAGCTCTAACCATCTCCTTTGTCTGAGGTTGAGATCTGGCTGTGTGAAAATGTACGTTAAGCTCTTATGATCCGTATATATCTCTGTCCTCTTTCCCATCAAGTAATGCCGCCAAATCTTCAATGCGTGTACCACTGCAGCTAGCTCTAGGTCATGCATAGGATAGTTCTTCTCGTGTTTCTGGAGCTGCCGGGACGCGTAGGCCACGACATGCCCCTCTTGCACGAGAACACATCCCAACCCGTGTCCAGATGCATCGCAGTACACCGGAAAATTCTTCTGCATATCCGACATAACTAGCACTGGGGCTGTTGTCAATCTTTTCTTCAATTCTTGAAAACTCGTCTCACACTGCGGTGTCCATGTGAATGTGATTCCCTTCTCTAACAATTTGGTGAGGGGTCTCGAGATCTTGGAGAAACCCTCAATAAACCGTCGATAATACCCAGCCAATCCTAAGAAGCTTCGAACTTCCCCGACATTTTTAGGGATCTTCCACTTCTACACATCTTCGATCTTGGAGGGATCTACCGAGATTCCTCCCTCCGAGATTATATGTACTAAGAAGGGAACTCTCTTCAGCCAAAATTCACACTTGCTCAGCTTGGCATATAGTTGGTATTCTCTCAGCTTTTGCAACACCAATCTTAAATGTCCCTCATGTTCTTCTTCATTTTTGGAGAAGACGAGAATGTCATCAATGAAAACCACCACAAATTTGTCCAGATATTCCATGAATACCTTGTTCATGAGATACATGAAGTATGCCGGGGCGTTAGTTAGCCCGAACGGCATGACGGTGTATTCATACAGCCCGTACCGAGATACGAAAGCTGTGTTTGGAATGTCGGTTTGCCTTATCTTCAGTTGGTGGTATCCCGACCTGAGATCAATTTTTAAGAACACACAAGCTCCCCTCAACTGATCAAATAAGTCTTCAATGCGGGGTAATGGGTACTTGTTCTTGATGGTTACTTCGTTCAACGCACGGTAGTCTACGCATAACCTTTGGGTTCCGTCCTTCTTGGGCACAAATATCACTGGGGCTCCCCATGGTTAGGAACTAGGACGAATATACCCCTTCTCTGTCAATTCTCTTATATGCTCCTTGAGCTCTTCCAGCTGTTTGGAGTCCATCCGATAAGGCCTCTTGTATATTGGGGCTGTTCCAGGCACAAGTTCAATCGCGAGTTTCACTTCACGATCGGGAGGCATACCTGGCAGCTCCTCTAGAAAAACATCTGGATACTCCCGGATAATCCTTATCTCTTCCACTTCCACCTGAACTTGATTGAGTTTAAGGTCCCTCCTAGGTTCATGTACGGCTATGAACTTCACTTTTGTGCCGCTAGGGTGAGTTAGTTCCACCGTTCCTGTCGAACAATGGATGATTCCTTTATGTTTGGTCAACCAATCCATACCCAAAATAATATCTATCCCTTGTGAGTCTATCACTATGAGGTTTGCAGCAAATACTACCCCATTAATGTCTAGATTCACCCTTGGACACACTTGTATTGTCCTTATTTCTCCCCCTAGAGAGTTCACTGCTAACATATGGTTCATTTGTGTTGTTGCTAGATCATGCTTCATAACAAACCCTTGAGCAATGAACGAGTGGGTAGCACCAGAATCAAAAATAGGGTTGCAATGTGTAAATTTGCAGGAAACTTACCAATTACCACGTCAGGTGCCTCTTGTGCTTCCTCCATGGTCACGTGGTTCACCCCGTCCTCGCATCACGTTGTGCTGCTGTGGCTGCATGGGCTTCTTCTTTGGGCACTTATGGGCGTAGTGCCCCACTTCACCACAGTTGAAGCATTGCACCCCAACTTTAGGTGCCTGGCCTTTGTTATCTTGGGGTTGGTTCTGTGGCCCTTGTCCTGCTGGTTGAGGTTGATATGTGGGGCGAGGCTGCTGCACAAACTGACGCTGCGGCTGTGCTGGTGCTGATGGAGGCCTGAAGTTCGGGTTGTACCCTCTCGGTGTTGGGTAGGGTACCACAGCACGGCTCGTCTGCCCGGCAGGTTGCTGCATCAGACGTGGACGTGTGTTGCTACTTGAGGCTTGGTGTGACCATCCCGCCTTCCTCTTGTTTTCATTCTCCAAGGCCTTCAGCTTCCTCTCCACGACAAATGCTCTGTCTACCATCTTTTGGAAGCTTTCATACTCGTTGGAGGACATTGCACATTGCATCTCCATGGTAAGTCCTTCCACAAAACAGTCTTGTTTCTGCTCATCCGTTTCGATGTCCCGTGGTGCATAATGGGATAGTTGGGTGAATTTGGTGAGGTATTCCCTCATAGTCATGTTGCCTTGCTGCAGTCCCAAGAACTCCTTTCTCTTGTTCTTGAGTTCACCCCTTGGTATGTAGTGGTTGCGGAAACTGCGCTTGAACTCTTCCCAAGTGATGTTCTTGGGGTCGTGATGGGCTGCCACGTAAGCGGTCCACCAATCAGCAGCAGGTCCGTGCAATTGGTGAGAGGCAAACAGCACTCTCTCATTACCCTTGGCATTGTATGATCCTCATCTTGCTCTCTATGGTCTTTAACCAGTCATCTGCCTCCAGAGGTTCAGCAGCACTTGCAAACTTTGGGGGTTGAGTTCCTAGAAACTCACTCAACCTTGGTTGGCGTGGTGCAGCTTGTGGGGGTGGAGCTTGGTGCAAGTTGGCCACCACTTGAGTTAAACTCTGGATGAGCTGATTCTGATTTTCGAGCATTTGGTGGATAGGATCAGCTCCTTCACGGCGACCACCCCTGTCTTGTCCTCCAGAAAGGTGAGGATTGCCGACCTCATCGTTGTTGTTGGTGGGGTTGTCACCACGACCTTTTTCTCTTCCAGCCATCTATCATGATCAACCAAATGTTAACTTAAAGCATTATGTATTAACTTCCCAAATTGCTTGTTTAAACTTAAACTTTTGAGGCCTTAATGTTTAAACAATTTCTTAAGATTTCACGTGGATCTTTGGGCGTCACGTCTCACGCTAAAATAAATGCACTCTTGATTCATAGGGGTTCACACATCAAAGCAAAGCAACCTAAAGACGAGGTTGTGGACAAATGCCCATGGCTTCCACAACTCACGTCACATGCCAATCATTAACACACAAATAAATAGGTTATTGACTCGACTACTCGATGACCTGCTGAATTAAGGGAAATGACTCTAAACAACTCGCATCACTGAGCCGGCTCGTCGGGGTCTTCTTCATTATTGCGGCTGCCCTCTGATTCTGCTTTAGGTGGGGAGGCTGCTGGTGTAGGAGTGCAGCGACGCTTGCTCGCCCGGCGGTCCAGGGAGTCAGGAGTCCATGTGTCATTTATGGTGACACACAATTCATTCCCATCTCCTTTTTCTCTCGCCCTCAAGCTGGCACGAAGCAATGTCTCAGTCTCCTTCAGGGTGTCACGAACATCCTGAAGCTCCTGCTGACACTCCTGCAGTCGAGTGCTGAGCATAGCAGCATCCTCCAAGCACAGGTCCATGTGCTCATGGGAAGTCCCCTGCTGCACCGGCGGGTACTTGTACTCCGCGGTGCCGCTTTCACGCTGGAGGACATACATGTACTCTGTCCTGTCCAGGTGGTGACGGTTGATGTACCTCTGGCAGGTGATGGCCTCCCAGGTGACATCCTTCTTAGCATCGACCTGAGTCGCCCGACAAGCTGGAGAGCGGTGGATCTTGAGCAGCTGATTTTCATGGATAATCCTCATCTCTGAGCTCCATTCTTCCCGCTTCTCATGGATAGTCCTGGTGGAGCTGTAGTGTATGATCAGCTTCCCAACATTGCCGGCGGCGTGGAGCATACGCCGAAGACGGCGCAACAAGCCTCCTACTGCCAACCCGTAGGAGTGGTACGTCACCAGACGGTTCTCCTCTCTCAAGGCAAGGGCAACTACAGGAACTCTCCCTCCGGTGGACTTGCGGACGGTGCGGATCATGCGAACCATCTAAAACATAAAGCATTTAAAATTAAGTTAGATAATAGTTAAATAAAAATTGTATTTTGAATAAAAGTTGGGGCAAGATGAATAAAGTGACCCCATGAAATAACACTTTCAACCTACATCTTTGTAAAATAGTTTTTAAGAAAGTAGGGTCCTTAAATACGTCCATTTCTACCTAGGTCCATGTTCCTACGGGCAACCTTGGCTCTGATACCACTTCTGTCACACCCAGTTTGTCCTAAAGAACAACCGAGTGAATATCACATGTATACCAGGATCATTCTCTCATACATGTGATGACAAATAGTGAAGCATCATTTATTACAAGCCAAGTGTTCGAATATAAATATGTCTTACATAGCATACGTCTCGATGGACGATAAAATGTTCATAACATGTAAATAAAGCAGTAGCAGAATATAAATCTTGTGGGCTTCGTCAGAGGCGTTGCCCGGGGGACTCCGTGAACCTAGAAACCTTCTTCGGGTCCAAAGTCTTGGTCATTGAACACCACATCATCCCTCTGACCTGAGCAGCAATTTAAACCAACAGAAATGCAAGTTTGAGTACCATTGGTACTCAGCAAGTGTGGGAAAGTTATGTCATGCATGGCTAGAGCAAGGAGAGGTTGGACTCATGGTTAAGCACTACGCAATTAATACCTATCACCTTAGCTTATTAAACACCTACATTACTACACAGGTGAAATGGTCCCAATCCCCCAACCCATTATCAAAATCAAGTAAACATAGTCTCATCTCCAATGTTAGGCTCCCCGCTTAACATCCTCAACTTCACAATCCATCATCCTCTAATCATGAATAAGTCCAAGCCGCTCTTGACCGTGAGCACGGCTGTCATGACAGTTTTGACTCTGTAGAGTTTGCACCACTGTACCCACATGTAGTGATTTCATCCCCCGTTGCCGGTTGGACTAAAAGAACCTCCATTATGCCAGTGGCCGCGAACCACATTCACACTTCCTAGGTGTGTAGCCAGGAGATCACTACGAGGCCTTTACAAAGGGATTCCCGACGAGCGTGGGCCCACTGAGGTTTCACCCCTAACAGCATACAAGAGGCTCCAACCCCGCTGCAGTGGCCCCCTCTTGAGCCTTGCGGTTCATATGGTAGTCCAGCTGACACCTATTCCCCGCACCATCCAAACACCCATACTACGCCGGAGATACACCTAATTAATTGGCCAAGCTGCCCCATCTCAGTATGTGGTTGGCACGGTAAGGCCAGGTTACAAGCTCCATGAACCGATCCTTAGGATCCAGGCAAGTACTAAACACAAACCCGAGTCTCGTGCACCCAGCACCAACCAATTCATCCAACTTGCCTCGATCCCTACCTCTACATAACTCATAATATCTCATTCAAGAGGAAGGTAAATAAGTTGATGATCTCATATCCCACTTATCCCATTCTAAGCATGGCTAAGCATAGGTATATAAATGACATAATAAAATAAATCCCAACCCAAGTTACAAGGAAACAAGATAATGCAATTCTAGGGAAACTTCCTAGCATGGGTATCATATTCCAATTTGACCATGCAATTAAAATTCTAACTACACATCCTAGTATAGGATCAAAGTGGTCAAGGACACTTGCCTTCTTCCTGCTGCTCTAGGAATGGAAAGTGTTGGTCTTGGAAGGGGAGAACTTGCTCTAGGGCAGGTTCTACTCATGCCAATACACATAGCAAAAGAAAACAACAATCCATAAGCCATAGTTCACACTTTCACTCATGCAAACCACACATACATACATACTAAAGTCATTCACATGTTTAGGTGTTGTGGTTACCCTAGATGTGTTGATTTTAGGCCTACATACACTTTTAAACCTATATCTATTATTTCTAACTTTTGTATTCAGATTTCTAGTTGCACACTATATATTAATTTGCCATTTGAACAAATTCTCTATATTTAATTAATACACTCCTTAGCCACCAAATTTGCATGAAAGAAAGTTTCCTACTTCAAATAGGTTTTCAGATCTTCTTCAAAATCTTAATTTGAAGTTTTTGAAAATAAAGACATCATTTAATATTTTCAAATTTTTGCATACTTATTTTCCTATATTTTCAGATTTATTTTCTATGCCTAAAAGTAAATTTAAATATTAAAATAGTAAGACATATCATCTAAACAGAATAGGTTCTGATCTAAAATGTTCAATAAAATATTTTTGAACTTCCCCTCTGATGTGAAACAATTTAAATTTATTTTACCAGTTTTTAAAATTAATTCCTAGCCTAAAATGTGTCTCTAGAGATAATAAAAATGAGCAACACTTAGGCAGATTTCATTTCAGCCTAAAATCTACTTTTAACTAATTCTAAATGTTTTCCAAGTGCTAGGAGAGTTTAAATTTATATTTGCACATGTGCTTGCATCACCATTTAAATTTAAGTCCTAGTCACATGTTCAAATTTCTGAATTTAATATCCTATAGGGTCTAAAAGGCAAATCCACCCTACTGCAGGGATTAATTTACTATTTCCTAAATTTTCAGGGGCCTAATTACACATAACAGAGGGGTTTTCCTAATTTTTATTAAGTCCAGGGGCTAACACTGATTTTTAAATGAATTTACATGAATTTCTGAAGGTCCAGGGGCTAGATCAGAAGTTTCCGGGGCTAGCTCGTGTTTTCCGAGATCCCTAGGGGGTAGCGCGTAAGATTCCCGGCCTTTATAATGCGGGGCTGACGTGGGCTGTTGGATTTAAAACAGACGGCTCAGATTAGATCGTCGAAACGGTACGGGTAGATCTAATAGGAACCGCACGATTTAAAATGGACGGGCCTCAGGGGGCCACGTCGCCCTGGCAGGAGCCAGCCCGCGCCCGCGGCTGCGGGGGCGGCGATCTCGCTGGCACAGCCTCGTTTTTGCCGCTACACGCTAGAACTCGCATCTTTTTGCACGATCGGCTGCGGAGGGGTAGGGGATGCTCACCTAGGGATTTTCCTGCACTCGGAGGCCCTGGAAGTTGTTCGGCGGCGTCGAAGTCCGGCAATGGCACTCGGTGCTCGTCGGAGCGACTGTTGGAGCGCAAGACACGTCGTTTCCTTCACCTGCAGGGTTCCCCGGCGGTGGTGGAATGTGACAAGCCCGTTAGATCAGAGAAATCGGGCGAAGGTTGGGAGAAAACTGCAGAGAGGGTCTCGGTCTCGCCAGCACTGAAGCGAGTCGATCGGGGAGGAAACAAGGGCGGATCTCAGCGTTTAAATGGGCTAAGGAGGGCGGCGGGTCTGTTGAGATCGCGCTGGGGTGCCTGGGACCGAGAATCGGGGCTGGAAGCGCGGGTTCCGGAGGGTCGGTTGTGATCGGATGCGAGAGTGGGTCGGGGTCGATTGGGGCGCGCGGGGGATGAAGATGACGGGCGGGCCCCGCGCGTCAGAGAGAGGGAGAGAGGGAGAGGGGCGCGCGCGGGATCTGGGCCGGCTGGCGGGTTTCGGCCCACTAGCCGGTTTTTTTCTTCCTTTTTCTTTTTCTTTTTTTTTCATTTTCCTTTTTCTGGTTTGATTCAAATCTAAATTCCAGTTTGAATTTGAATTTCTGCACCACATGCAATACGTCCAAATTTTTTTAAATTCCCCTCTTTAGCAATTCCCCTCTTTAGCGTGTTTTGAGGTGTTACACTCTCTCCACCGTGGACGACTATCAGGCTAGCCACTGGGGTTAGGCTAAGCTCCGCCCATACAGGGTCATGTGGTCGTACTGAAGAAAGTTAGGTGAGATGTCAAAACAACTCGGTCCTTAAGGCTCAGCAGGGCAGCCTCCATACTCAAACCACGAGCCTATCATCTTGATAGTACTCGCTGTAAGTCTACCACCACGGTAGCGCTTACACCAACACCAACCCTGCCGCCCCTGTCTCAACTCGGCTCTCCCCAACCGTGCAACATAAACAGGGAAACATCATCATGCATAATCTCATCATATCAATATGCTGTAGAAGGAGAAACTAGTACGTTTACACTCTATCACTCGAATAACTCATGCTCAACAATGCAAAGGCCTAATCTACTAGCCACAATGGATGAACCTCACATAGGAGCAATATGATCAGAAGGGAGTGATGGAACTTGCCTTTGCTACCGTCTGCAGCATCGTGCTCTTGGTCACTTGGCTCCACTTGGTTCTCCTTCGGCACTGGCTCTACACCGCGCACAAGCAAACATACAAACAAAGCAAATATACATCATTCAGACTTGCTTGCACTAACTATATTATGATATTAGATGATTTTTATAAGAAGAATCAGATTAGGTGATCCTTGTTTGTGGGTGAGATCTGGTCTAATGCCAATCAAGGGGTTGCTTAGGGTTGGGCTCAAATCAGTGAGAGTAAACGGGGGGAGGTTGGCTAGAGAGTAAGAAATTGAACACTTAGGCTATGGCTCACTCGATTAAGCTGCCGATTTTGGGTAGGGGATATAGGAAGTAGAGCAACTTCATGGAAGGGCAGCCATGCTGTGGGGTGGTCGCGGCCAAAATCGAGGAGAGGGAGAAGGGGGATGACTCGGGAAGAAGAGTGGAGGTTGGGGTGCTCACCTTGGCCATGGCTTGGCGGGGCTCGGCAGGGAGGGTTCCTCGTCGGAGATCGATGTTGGGGGAAAACGTGAATGTCGGTGCTCAATGGGGCGGGGGAGAAAGTGAGCTCCCGAGCCCCTTTTATAGTGAAGGGGGGAAGGGATAGGTATGGAGGAAGGAGAGGTAGGTGAGGTGTAATTAATGCATGTTCCGGGAGCTTCTCGTGGAGTGGATAAGGATGGGGGGAGAAAGAGATATGTGAGGGGTGGTTCTGGAAGCTTCTCGTGGAATGGATAAGGATGAAGGAGGAAGGGGTATGTGGGGGGGGGGTGATAACGGAAACTTCTCGTGAAATGGATAAGGATGGAGGAGGAAGGGGTATGTGAGGGGGTGATTCCGAAAGCTTCTCGTGGAATGGATAAGGATGAAGGAGGAAGGGGTATGTGGGGGGTGATTCCGGAAGCTTCTCGTGAAACGGATAAGGATAAAGGAAGAAGGTGTATGGGAGGGGTGACTCCGAAAGATTCTTGTGAAGTGGATAAGGATGGGGGAGGAAGAGGTGGGTGATGTGTGGTTCTAGAAGTTTCTCGTAGAATGGATGAGGATGGGGGAGGAAGAGGAAAGAAAAAGGATTTACCTTTAGGCAGAGGTAGAGAGGTGGCTGCACCAGTTTCGATGAAAGGCATATCTGAAATCGGCCAAGAGTGTGCGTAATATATCTAGTGGTTAATTCTATAACCTTGATTTATTAGCTTTACGAAAAATGGGGTGTTACACCCCCTCAGGCACCGGAGCCCAAGTGGAAGCCTTCATTGACAGGTCGTCGGCCATTGTATTATTGGCACGGGGAACATGGCACAAGTCCATGGATAAGAAGTCCTTCTCCAACTTCTGTCCTTGAAGGAGATATGCTGCAAGCTGTGGATCGTTGCAGCAACACTCTCCCTTGACTTGCTTGATGATCAATTGAGAATCACCCTTGACCACCAACTGCTGGACGCCGAGGGACAGTGCGGTCTTCAACCCAAAAATGAGAGCCTCATACTCCGCCATGTTGTTGGTCGCCTTAAAGTCAAGTCGCACCATGTACTTGAACTGCTCTCCGGTTGGTGTAATGAGCAAAACCTTCACTCCGGCTCCCTGCTTCCATGAGGAACCATCGAAGAAGAGAGTCCAGTAGGGCCTAGTGAAAACCGGATCTCTGGGCTCTGGCTCACCGATGTCCTGGCCCCCTGGCTGGCATGGTGGTGGATTCCAATCTACCATGAAGTCAGCTAACGCATGAATTTTCACCGCATGGTGCGGCAAGAAGTCCAGCTCGAACTCCGCCAACTCTGCAGCCCATTTAGCTATGTTTCCAGTGGTGTTGGGGCTGTTGAGGACGGTTGCCAGCGGGTATGAGATAACCACCGAGATCTTGTGAGCCCGGAAGTAATGACGCAGCTTCCTTGATGCAATGAGGACTGCATAGAGCAGTTTGTGCACCTCTAGATATCTTGTATTGGCATCGTGGAGGACCTCGCTGATGAAGTAGACCAGACGCTGGATGGTTCGGACCCTCCCGGAGGGATCCGAAGCGTCTTCTTGTAGAAGTCCGGGACTTGGGGGACCCCGGCCCCCGGATCCAAAACTGCAATCTAGGAGCTCAGACCCATATGCACACCGGTTGTCGGGTCTAGATGGCTGGGACCTGAACAGTTCTTCTTGGGGAGGTCCGGGACTCGAGGCCCCCAGGCCCCCGGGTCCGGAACTGCATTCCGGGAGCTTGGACCCGTATATGCATTGATCATCAGGTTTTCCTGTTTTGGACTTGATTACTTCCCCATCCCAAGGGTTTCCTGTGGAGTCTGAGACCTGGGGCTTTAGACCAATGGCAGCAGGAGCCTTTTCTGGGACTTGAGGTCGACAGAGTTCTAGCCGCTCCACGACTAGAACCATGCTCACGACATCGGATGTGGCAGCGATGTAGAGGAGTAGTGGCTCGCCTTGTTCAGGGGCCACCATGATTGGTAGCGTTGTGAGGAACTTCTTCAGCTCCTAGAACGCCTCATCCGCCTCCTCGGTCCATATGAATGGACCAGTTTTGCGCAGAAGCTTGAAGAACAGAAGAGCCCGCTCGGCCAGTCTAGAGATAAACTGACTGAGTGCAGCCAAGCATCTGGTAAGCTTCTTTACGTCCTTGAAGCGGGCAGGGGACCACATCAGTTCTATCACCTTAATCTTCTCTGGGTTAGCTTTGATCCCTCGATGTGAGACCAAGAAACCGAGCAGCTTCCTGGCAGAGACCTCGAAGAAACATTTGTTTGGGTTCAACTTCGTGCATGTAGAACGCAGTCTATCAAAGACTAGGGCTAGGTTCTCGAGCACAGATGCTTGCGACTTAACCTTCACTACAATGTCATCGACATAAACCTCGACCAAGTCCCGAATGAGGTTCCCAAACGTCTTGTGCATTGCACACACAAAAGTGGGAAGGGCATTCTTAAGACCGTAAGGCATGGACACATAGCAGTATAGACCATCTACTGTGATGAAGGCGGTATGTTCTTCATCTTCCCTAGACATAGGTATCTGGTGGAAACCTGAATATGCATCTAGGAAACACAGTAAGTCACAACCGGACGTAGAGTCGACTATTTGGTCTATACGGGGGAGAGGGAACGGATCCTTCATACATGCCCTATTGAAAGTGGTGTAATCGATGCACATATGTAGCTTCCCGCCAGCCTTGGGGTCGAAAATAGGGTTGGCCAACCATCGTGGATGGTGGACCTCTCGAATGAAGCCAGCATCGAGCAGATTCTTGATTTCTTCACGGATGAAGTCTTGCCGCTCGATGGATTGCATCCGAGGCTTCTGTTGGAGCGGCCTGGCGTCGGGATGGATCTTCAGTTGGTGCTCAATCACCTCCTTAAGGATCCCGGGCATTTCTGATGGTTGCCAGGCAAACACGTCGACATTGGCCCGGAGGAAGGTGATGAGCGTGTCTTTTTATTTGCCTCCCAGGCCCCCGGTTATTCGGGTGGTCTGGGCGACATCAGGACTGACTTGGACGACCTTGACTGGTACGTCCTCGCCGTTCGAGAGCTGCACACAGGGTGCAGATGTCACCCCACGCTGACGCATGCTTGGAGGCGGCCGGCTAGCTTCAGCGTGACCGGAGGCGGCCTCCTGTGCTTCTGCCAGCGTTTGGAGCTTTTCCAGCACTGAGACAGCCATGGTGCGGTCACCGCGGATCTTGAGGACGCCATCTAGGGTTGGCATCTTCAAGACCAAGTAGCCGTAGTGAGCTACCGCCATGAACCGGTACAGAGCTGGTCTACCGATTATGGCATTGAAGGGGAGGCAGACCTCCGCAACGTCGAAGACGACGCTCTCCGTACGGTAGTTCTCAGGCGTCGTGAATGTCACTGGGAGGGAGATGCTTCCGCACGGGAAGAATGGGTCCCGACCTACCCCCGAGAATGGTCTCGAGATTGTAAGCTGGGACATCGAGATTTGCAGCTTCTTTAAAGCTGCGAGGCTGATGACGCTGAGGGACGCCCCACCATTGATCAATAGGTGGTAGAGCTTCACATTGGAGATGGTCGGGGCGATGAGGAGAGGCAGCTTCTCGGCGCTTGCCATGTTCTTGGGGCAGTCGGAGGCGTCGAAGCTGATCGGCGTCTCCATCCATTTGTGATGTGGCGCCGGCTCCGGGACTAGGGCGGCGGCTGCCACTGCTCGGCGGAGGGTCTTGACGGCTCGCCTGGATGAGACATCGGAAGAACCTCCGTACATCAAACAGAATGCACCGACCGCTTAGCTGCCGACTTGGCCAGACCTTCCCGCTCTAGAGCGGGAGGTAACTTCACCATCTCCTGTCTGGAGACGATGGTGAGCTGAGCGAGTAGGATTGCCTTGGGAGTTGATGTTCACCATGGTCGCATGGAGAGCGCGGAAAGCCCCCCTACCTGGCGCGCCAAATGTCGGAGTGCGTGAGCTACGACACTCCTCCCGGCCTGCTCGGAAACAGCCCGTGAGGTTCTTTTTTCCAAGGGGGCTTGGCGCCCTACGCGACCTGAGCTCGAGGGAGCGGATGAACACTGAGATTTACGTGGTTCGGGCTGCCGGTGCGTAATACCCTACGTCCATGGGACTGCTTGTTCTATTGCTTGAGCGTGGGTGCTTGTGCATTGCGGGATCTGAAATACGAAGGGGGAACCCTCTGCAGGGTGGTCACCCCAATCCTTTTATAGTTCAAGGCCAGGGTGGTTACAATGAGGCTTGGGGCCCGACAGGTGGCCCCAGAGCTATGTGAATCCTGTACACGATCTAGGGCTTCGTCCTTTAAGTAGAGTGTCTGGCAGGAGAGTTAAGTCCCGCCGTTCGGCGCGCTAAGCGCCTCTGACCGCGTGTCAGGTGATGATGAAGACGTTGTCTTGTCACCGTGTCTTCTTGCCCTGCTTGGGCGGCTTCGTGCCGTTGGGCGGCACTATACTGCTGTCACGCCTTCGCCCTGTCTTGTCACCGTAATAGCGAACGGGCAGAGGGCGGAGGCGTGCATAGTGAGCCATGCTTCTGGGGAAGGCATGAGCCTTGAATGCTAATCCTGACAGCACACTTCCTTCTTGACTTTGTCGACCCACGGCCCACGACAGATCATGGGGCACGTGGCGGCTCTAGAGCTCTCGTTGATGGGTTTGGTGCCAGGGGACACGTGGCAGCCCTGGACCTCACCTCATTAGGGAGGCTCGGGCCAGAGCCCAGAGCACGTGTCTGCACCGGAGCTGTCCTCAGCGGGGAGGTGGTTCGGAGCTAGGGGACACGTGGCAGCTCCGGACCTCATCTCAGTGGGGAGGCTCGGACTGGAGCCCAGGACACGTGTCAGCACCATAGCTGCACTCAGCAGGGAGTGGCTCGGAGCAAGGGGACACATGGCTGCCCCGGACCTCACCTCAGCGGGGAGGCTCGGACCGGAGCCCAGGGCACGTGTCAACTCCGGAGCTCAAGCGCACGTGGCATCCCCAGGGCTGACCATGGGGCCAAGGGCACGTGTCTTACGCTGGGGCCCGCCTCAGCATGTAGGAGGGGCCCAGTCTGTCTTTTACCCGCTACGCGGGGGTACCCGGTCTGCAGGGTACTGACACAATGCATTGTGAGAGGGCTCAAACTCCTGAAGTCTACTTTACTTGGCAAGTTTATGGCTACATGCATTATTTCAAAGTTGCCTCCTCAATGGAGGAACTCCGCCACAACTCTTATACACAAGATATAGAAAATATCATTTGAAAACCTGATAGCATCTCTTGATTTTGAGGAGAGAGCTCAGGCTATGGATTCTAGTGAGAAAGGAGACGAGAGTGTCGAGTTTTGAACTGATATCTCTCATCACTTATGTCTAAGAGTCGTAGCAAAGTTCCTCCATAAAGAAGATAACTTTGCAATAATGCATAGAGCCACAAACTTATCGGGTAAGGCACACTTAAGGAGTTTGTGCTCTCTCTCAATGCACTATATTCTATGATCTTGTTCAACTAGAGGACTGTTGTTAAACACCTTGTAGTAATGAAAGCTCTTCATGATGTGCAATTCATTACCTGCATAGGTTGCACCAAATTAGCATTTAGTGCATCCCAAATATTCTTTTCATCTATATGTTTAAATAAACATGAGACAGATGTTATCAAGAATTCTCAGAATACATCCTCTTAAGATGGAACTGGCTTTCTCGAACTTTCCTATTACTCAACAGACATGGTTTTTTGAAGCTTACCCTCGGTTGCTCAGGATATTTTCAGAGTAGTTCGTCATGGGCTTAACTTGCTTCCTCTTGAAGTGTGCACTGTTAAATTTGTATGGCCTCAGTGCGTCGGCTAAAATAGCGCTGGTAAATACAAAAATTATATATAACAAGGTTTTGGATCATAAGATGTTTAGATAATTTATTAATTGACTACAAAAATAAATCATGATCAAAACACTAATTAACAAGAATAGTAGCAACACACACAACTGCAACCATACTGAGATTATAGATTGGATCATGTTGCACATACCAATCTATAGTCAGAGGAATAGATGTAGATGTTGTCATGTTGACGTTAATGTAGACTAGTTGATAAAGGCAGTGATGAAGATAGTGAAAAGCAAAACTACCAGACTTGGATGGAAGATGACACTACTACAACAAGCTTCATCTCAGGCGACTCTAAACATATTATCACACACGGTTTTCAAAATCGCCTGGAACGAAGAGCCTGTGATAATTAGAAATCTTCACAGGCAAAAACTTAAACCGCCTGTGAAAAAGTTATCACAGGCGATCTTAACCTTCATGAATCCACCTGTGAAGACTCTTTATATCAGGCAGTTTGTAACATAAGAGTTTCCGCCTCTGATAACTCCATTATCACAGGCGGTTCTATATCTACGACTAGCCGCCTGTGTAGAATCTTTATCACAGGCAGTTTGTAATGTAAGATTATCTGCCTGTGTAACTCTACTATCGCACGCGGTTCTTTACCTATGACTAGCCGCCTGTGAAGAATGTTTATCACAGGCGGCTTGTAACGTAAGATTATCCGCCTGTGTAACTCCATTATCGCAGGTGGTTCTTTACCTATGACTAGCCGCCTGTGAAGAATATTTATCACAGGCGGTTTGTAACGTAAGATTATCCGCCTGTGTAACTCCATTATCGTAGACGGTTCTTTACCTATGACTAGCCGCCTGTTAAGAATGTTTATCACAGGCGGTTTGTAACGTAAGATTATCCGCCTGTGTAACTTCATTATGGCAGGCAGTTCTTTACCTACGACTAGCTGCCTACGAAACTATATTATCACAGACGGTTCATTACCTACGATAAGCCGTCTTTGAAATTCCATTATCACAGGCGGTTTGTTGGTACTACATGTTGTTATTTCTAATTTCCATGTCAATTTCAAACGCACATTCACACAACGCCTGACAATCATCTCATATAATATGTAAGTACAATACATCTCAATTCATACTTTACAAGTTTTTCACTAAAAAATAATTAATTGATGGTCAGTATATTGGCAAAGTTCTGGCACATCAGCTATTACACCTGCGTCATCGAAGAACTGCCCTTACCGATGGAAATTTTTGCGACGCATGAAGTGACACAGTTCACTCACAATCTTCTTGGCTCCTTCACCAGGCATATCTCTAGAAACCGGCCATTCTTCGTCCACATTCTTCATGTGCTGCAATGAAACACATAACAAGGTTGAGAATGTGTTGGTGACCACGATAACATAATAGTATTAAAATACGCTAGTTACAATAAAAATGAAACTCAAAAGTAAGGAAAATACAATATTGACATTAAAGATAACATACATCCTCACGATTTACTCTATATTAGCAGGCGGTCCGAAGATGCTTGCATACATAATACCCGCTTAAGACGCTCCCAGAAGGCTGCTTGGGACAAGGATAATATGTTGATATATGCAATGCATCCTTATTAGCAGGTCTCTGACCGACATGTTTTTTCGTGTAAAACCGCCAAGCGTTGTCATACAAGGAATGTCATATAAGAGTTGCCAACCTATATATATGCGTGTATATTAAAAGTATCTGTGACACCCGGTTCCGAGAATGAACCAAGTGAATGCATATGTATGCCCAGGATGTTCATCACACATACACATGTATTCCACAAACTTAAATTCAGAATATAACCGCGTACAAATAATGTTTAAGTACTTTATTACATTAACTCATTGTCTGAATCATGAATGTCTAACTTATTCAGCAGAGGAAGACTCTAAACGACAGCGGAAAATGACTAAAACAGCAGGCTCGAATCTTCAACTCCACAGGCATGTTGACGGTAGTGCGCACGCCTAGTACTCCACATGTTCCTCGAAGTATTCTTCTCCTATGGCTGATGTATATGTGGGAATGCAAGGGTGAGTACATGTCGTACTCAGCAAGTGCGGGAAAAGTATGGCATGTAGCTTACAACAAGGTAGGGAATAAAAAGGTTCATTGCAGCAAGCAAATTTTATTTCACAAACACGTTAAAAACAGCAACTATCTCTAGGTGAGTTTAATCCCATCATAACCAAGTATTTCATCAACATTCCTTCATCATAATTCACCATTTATCATGTCTCAACCAGTCAATAATCTTTCTCAAGTTCATCACATACTCATAAATATTCATACCATTTCATTTTCATAGAACCGAAACCAAATTCATTGTCCTGACCCAAAACAGTCCCAAAACCAATCCCAATGATCATACCACAACCATACTGAATACACATCCCAAGTTTTGCCTCTAATCATGGAGGTTGGTCAGGTGCTTGTAACCGAAAGCACGACTACCATGATAGTTTTACACTCTGCAGATCCACTGAGGTTTCACCGGCAGGCTCGAATCTCCATTCTCCCACCCACGGGCCCCCCTCTAGTGCCATGCAGTCCCCAGGGCAGTCCCTCTCGACTCCCATTCCCCGCCCCATCCAACGGTCCATAACAAGCTAGCAACACACCTAATTAGTCAGCTAAGCTGTACCCATATTTGGCCTTGTGTTGGCACTGTTTTCCTAGCATGTGCTCGCACGAACCGGTCCTTAGATCTACGGAAAGCAAACCACCATCTCATTCAGCAACATCCATGAGCCAAGCTCACCTAGATCTCCCTGATTCCATGGTCATTATCATCATCAAGTTATCATCCTCATTATTCATATGAGTGCAGTAGCTAAACATGTTTTATTTTAGCTTCCCGTATCCCGTAAATTGAGCGAAGCAAAAAGGAAAAACGACCATACACGACTCATCATCTTTCCCGGCGACAAGGATGATTAAAAAAACTAGTAAACTCCTATAAAAGGGTGTCCCATCAAGTTTACACAAGCATACGAGTTTTTGCAAGCAAAACTGTTTTGAAAACATAGGATCAATATGGTCAAGGGGCACTTGCCTTGCTCCCGTGGTTCGTGTTGCTCAAGCGTCTCGAAGTCTTGGTGCTGTAGTTCCTTGTAGACGGCCTCTTGAGCGTGTCCTTCTACTCACGACCACGCACATACAAAATTTACGGCAATCAATTATCATGCACAAACTTTACTCAAGATGCAATGTGGTGAATGAATGCAATTCCTATGGTGCAGTTTTAGAAAACAAGTTTGCACGTGTTCTTGCATGTTTTAGTAGGATTTCATGGGGTTTTATGGTGATCAAGGTTTCTGGGATCAAGTGTGGATGTGGTGATGATCTTGACACAAGATGTAGATCAATTCCACCGTCAAAAATTGACCAAAACATGGTCTGTCCACACGCAGAAGTTTCTGCTCGCAGGAGGCGAAGAAAACGGGTGCATAGAAACAGCGGCGATGTCGTAAGAGGGGTAACGGGGACCTATCTCTCTTCTTCATCCTCTCCTCCTTGCAGCTGGAGTTTTCCCTTGCAGTGGAAGCAGCTGGGGTTTTACTTTGGAGAAGAATAGGGCTGCGGCCAGGGCTTGGGAGCAGGAGTCTCCTTCTCCGGCGACGGCGAGGCGGGGCAGAGCTTCGACGGCGGCCAAGGCAGCAGCAAAGGGGTGGCGACCAAAAGAGAGAGGGGTGCGTCCAGGGGGGAGTTATATTTATAAGGGGGGAAAAGAGTCCTAGGGGTGGGGAACAAAGAGTCCTAGAGATAGGGGGACTTAAATAAAGAGTCCTAGAGGTGGGGGACTAACCCAAGAGTCCTAGAGGTGGGGGACTAACCCAAGAGTCCTAAAGGTGGGGGACTAACCCAAGAGTCCTAGAGGTGGGGACTAGGGTTCCCCCCTCTAATGGGCTGCGGCCAAGGGGGGTGTGCCCAATTAGGGTTTCTCCCCCCTAATTTGGTGTGGCCAATTTGGGGGAAACCCCCCCCCCCAAATGTAGGGGAAATTCCCCTAGGGGAATTGTGGGGAAAACCAGGAAAATTGGAAAATTTTGGAAAGATTGGGGAGGGGGAAATTTGGGGTGGCTCAATTTGGCTATTTTATTTTCATTATTTTCCATTTCTATTTCCTTTTATCATTTTAGTAGCTTCTATATTCCTTTCTTTATTTCTTCTTCTTTTTAAATGCTTCTCTACATGAAAAATGTATGCAATGCATATTAGTGAAATTGAGGGTGTTACAGTATCGAATAACCGTACCTTCTCAAAATGTCAAGGAAATCTTTCTAAGTATATTGTGAGTAATCGGCTGAGTCTAAGACCGTTGCCAAACCCCGCGTTGCCTTGATGAAGATCATTATATAGTGTTTATTGCACACGTACAAACACACGTGTTAAGTTAAAAATTAGCAATCCATGCCATGTGTTGAACTTACTCAAAGTGGTACGGAGCCTTTACGAGGTCCTTGCCAACTCTGACAAAGTTAAACATGGCATGTTCTATGTAGGTTGCAACCTTTGTCTTTTTATCCCTCTTTTGGCTTGCGATTGATTTTTCAAATTGTTTTTTGTCATGCACTTGTACTATTCTGAGTCACATTGCACTTGAAAGTCAAAATTTGACTTTGCAATCACTATAGGGTCTAGGATACCTGTCTTGGAGTTCAACTTTTCATTATCCATGTATTGCATCCTATGGAATAAGTACGAAATTGTTATAATCTCATGACATGTGTATACGTGTAGTAAGAAAAGCAAATACGAAATATTAGAGGCACTTACAAGCACCATATGAGTAGCAGGTCGATTTCGAGCATGCCTAGATAGAAAAGGCTCCGCATATCTTCAAAGAGAAGGGCTCGTTTATCTTCTCCAACACTCCAGAATGCTTTTTTTGGCACACGAAATGTGACGTAACAAATGTCATATTTTGTGCTGGCAGTGATGTACCACTCGTGCATTCTTCTGAGCGAGAAATGTTGTTTGCTAAGCTGTGCCGATGTCATGAACGGCTTCCCATTCTCATATTCAGGAGGAACGTCCTGAATCTTGTATACCGGAACTCCTGGTTTAACTAAAGTCGTCTCACGAGTATATTTCACACCGTCTTCTTCCCACTCCTCAATATTTTCTAATGTTGGCTCATGTGAAGCACGAGATGCATTAGATTGTGTAATATTTTTATTCATTTTTTTCCAAATATTCTAACACTTCTTTAGAAGGTTCCTTATTTTCGTATGAGCTAACTTTCACAGGCACTGATTGAGGAGTAGTCGTCGGAAGTTGGACATTGGTCTATTGTTGAACCTGTTGTTCAACTGATTGCTCTTCACTACCAGCAGCTTGCTCTTGTACTGCTTCAAGCTGTTGTTCAACTGGTTGCTCTTGGTTATCTTTACTAGTAAGGTTACTATCATCCTTGTCAGGACATAGCGGGAGTGGATCTTCCTGGACTTTTGGCGAAGAAGACGGGCCGCAGTCTTTCAAAATGCGACGGGGCTAGACCTCAGCTCATCCTCCAACAACACGATATCGCGTCGGTGCCAAAGGATTAACTGGTTGACGGCCTGCCCCAGAGTCATGATCCCCTCAGGTGTGATGTGGTCTATTTCATAATCTTCATAATCATTATCAATGATCTGAAGAACTTGCACCACGGCATAATACAACGGAAGTGGATTTCCGTTGAAGACAAGGTTCAGCTTTTCCATAGCAGTGGTAACCTATTTTGTTTTGTTTCCTGCTCTGCCAATCGGGACAAGAAGACGACAAGATGTGTCCTTAACAATATCATTGACAGGGAACTTATGGGTTGACCCTGAGCCTGGCACAGAATCGCTGCTAGGATAGGAAGTTGGAGATATCAAATGCTCCATTGCCTAGGGAACCATCGCTCTATTCTGTGGCGTTAATTGTCCCTATTTTATAAGCTCATCTATTCTTTCTTTCACAGATGCCTTTACCTTTTGATATATCGTATCTTCAATTGTCTTTTTGAACTTGTCTCGTCTTCTATATAACTCTTTATCGTTCGGGAAACCATATCTCCAGGACATCTGAGAAGAGATTGCTCCAACCCGTCCACCGTGTTCAGGGTTGCCTAGGATAGCGGTAAGTCGGTCATTCTCCCTCTTCGGCTTGAAGATACCCTTCTGTTGCTTTTCAATTACTTCTTTTATTTTTTGCTCTACTTGGTTCACAGAATCGGGCTTTTCAAGCTTGCCCTCGCTGGTCAAACCTGACTGAGCTAAGACCCACCACTTAGTTCTCTCATCGCAGTCTTGTAGCGGGTCAGGATTGCCTTACCGATAGTTTCCTCTAATATTTTATTCCATTTCTCAACTTTGGGGGCATATCCGGCAGACCCAAAACGATGATGGTATTTGTTCTTTTCAGCAAGATCTGACCTAGATTCACTTAAGGATTTATCCTTAGGTGTGGTCTTTTGACGAACAAATTCTTTCCACTGAGCTTATGTGATTTTTCCCATCTTCTTCAGGCTAGGGACCTTATTGTCCTTAACATAAGCATTCATTTCACTCTTCCAGCCACGAAACTTCTTGCCGCAAGAGACCAATGTTGCTTTCTTTACAGCTTCTTCCGTGCCTTTTGGGAACTTGAATTGTTTCTTTTACTTCTCCCACAACTCATTCTAGTCCGCCTCGAGGAATTTTCTCCAATTTTCGGTTGTGATCGGCATGAGCTCTCTAACAAGACAACCGCATGCATTTCGGTACTTTGTAACTGAATTCGGTGGTTCTTGGGGAAGCCCACCTGGACCGACACTTGTTATGTATATGATGTGGTTCAATGGATCCTTATTGGGACCTCGTTGCCCTCGTTTTCGCTTGACTGAATTTGAGGATTCAACAATTGGAGAACCTTCTGCGGTTTTAGGAGCTGAAGTCACCTCGGCGTTGTCTTGGAAATTAAGCTAGGTAGAAAAGAATTATAAGGCTTCATTGTAACTGTGACACCCTCAATTTCATATTCATGCATGCATACATATTTCATATATAGAAAACATTTTAAAAGAAGTAGAACAGGTGAAAGCTAAAAAGAGCCAATTCCAATCCACCAAGAGCGCCGTCGACACTTCCCGCGGCCCGCCGGCCACGTGGCGCCTTCGGAGCTCATCCCTTGTGACACCTCGCCTCGGGTGTCAGCATATGTTCATGATAAAAGGAAACATTTTAATGAAAAATAGGAACAGAGAGAATTATCAAAAGAATGGCCAATAAATTCCTCAGAGAGCGTCGAAGGCAGCTTCCGCGGCCAGCAGGCCACGCGGCGTGTTCGGAGCTCATCCCCGAGAAGTTGGGAGAGGTCCGCCGCTAAACTGTCTACGTGGCAGGCTCGGGGGTCACCTCCGCAATTGAAAAGAGGTCCGACACTGTGGGACACGTGTTGCCCACGGAGCTAGCCTCTGCAGAAGAAGCGAAGGCATTTCCGCAAGACACGTGTCATCCTCGGAGCTAGTCCTCACGAAAATCAGAGGACCAGTCGCGCGGGATGCGTGTTGATCTCGGAACCCATCTCCGAGAAGTCCGGATCTATCAAACACGTGTCGCCACCGGAGCTTATCTCCGGGAGGTCCGTCGCAGCTAAACACGTGTCGACCTCGGGGCATGTCCCTGAGTGAAGGAGAGGGGGAAGACCGGCACCCACACGTGGCGTGCGCGGAGCTCACCTCCGAAGAAGAGGGAGGTCTCGCTCGTGACATGCGGCACAACCGGAGCTCGTCTCTGCAGACGAGGAGATACCAGGCCCCGGAGGACACGTGGAGCTTCCGGAGCTCATCATCACGGAGGTAACGAGTTCTGGAGCACGTTTTTACGCGTAAAGATACCGGTACGCAACAGAAACCGATCTAAATTCCACGATGTTACCAAAGATGAGACGTTAGGATCCAACAAAGATCTGAATAAGACTCTTATTCGGGATCCAATCAGATTAGGACTCTTCTCTTCCCGATTATAAATAGAACCCAAAACCTCTGGCCGAAACCACAAACTTCTCTTTCAACTCCTGAGCCGACGACTTAGAGCCCTAGCCCTAAACTCGCCGAGCAAAACATCGCTGAAGCGTAACAAGGGAGATCATCGGAGAAGAACCAAGCGGTCTGAGGAGGACCCCGAAGACAAGAAGAGCGTGAGGTTGGACTTCAATACCACCTTACGACATCATTGTGTTCATCTCTTTGCATCTGTTCTTCAATTCCTTTCGAACAGAAGCCTTCTCATGGGCAGATCACTCGATGATCAGTTTGACCTAAAGACAAGATCATCGCCACGTCCACCTTTGATCCGAACACCTCTGCCCATGTAAGACCATGCAACAACACGTACATATCAATCTAATAAAACTAATCATGAGACAGCATGCATATGCATCATCGCATCTAGTTTAAGGTTTGTGCATAAATATTGATTGCTGTGAATCCTGTATGCACGTGATCCTACCTAGCAGGACAAGCTCAGGGAGCTGTCTATGACGAACTGCAGCAACAAGGTTTTGAGAATCAAGAACAACCGGAACCGCAAGAACAAGGCAAGTGCTCCTTGACCATATTGATCCTATATTTTGGGAAAAACTGTTTTTGCGAAAAAGTGTGCGTACTGAGTCAAACATGATGGGAAACCCTTTTATAGGAGTTTACTAGTTTTGATTAAACCACCCTTGTCGCCTGGGAAGTTTATGAGTCGGGTATGGTTTTTGCTTTATGCTTCGCTGAGTCCATGGGATTGGGAAGCGAGATAGATGTGTCTAGCTAACTGCACTCGTACTGATAATAAGTAGCTGATGAGGTTAATGAACATGGATTGGAGGGAGATCTAGGCAAGCCTGGGTTTGTGAATGAGGTAGCATGAGATGGTGGTTTTACTTGCCGTAGATCTAAGGACCGGTTCATGCATGCACATGCCAGGATAACAGTGCCACCACAAGGCCAAGTATGGGTGCGGCTTAGCTGAGTAATTAGGTAAGTTGCTAGAGTGTTATGGACTGTGGAAGGTGCGGGGAATGGGAGTCGAGTGAGGACTGCCCTGGGAACTGCATGGCACAAGAGGGGGCCCGTGGGTGGGAGAATTGGAGATTCTAGCCTGCCCGTGAAACCTTAGTGAGAACATACATCTAGTAACCCCTTTGTAAAGGCTATTTTGTGATCTCTTGACCATACACAGACGGTTGTGTACTGGTAATGGAGGTTCTGCAGTCGCCGACGGGTGACGAAATCACAAACTTGTGGGTAAAGAGGTGCAAACTCTGCAGAGTTATTAAAACTATCATAATAGCCGAGCTTACGGTCACGAGCACCTGGCTAAACTGCCATGATTAGATGGGATGGTTATTGGGATGGTTATTAGGAAGGTTCTTGGTTATGGTTATTGGTTTGGAACTGTTGAGTCTGGATGATGAGATGTTTGCATGACTGTTGAGACATGACATGAGATTGGTCTCGGTGTGAGACGAGGTTGTTTTACGAAGTGAGATGGTAGCGAATACGAGGAGGTATTCGTGAGTATGAATAAAGGATTGGTTAATGTTTGGATGGAACACGGGAAGTGATGGAGGTATGTTGGAAATTTAATTCATGCTGGGATTACATTCATCTAAGGTTAAGTTGCTGTTTTATCATGAAATTACAAGTTCGCTTTTCTGCAAATAAGCCTTTTTTATACCTACCTTGTTTATGAGCTGCATATCATGTGTTTTCCCGCACTTGCTGAGTACATCATTATACTCAAACTTGCATTATTATTTCTTCATCAACAGCAAGAGAAGGCTACTATGAAGATCAAGTAGAGCATTATGGCGTGTGATCTGTTCTCAACCTTGCCTGTGGAGGGAGTAGAGATGGAGCCACTTCTGCTTAGATTTGCTTCCGCATTAGCTAAATTGCTTCCGCTTTAGAATAAATACTTCCGCTGTAAGCATGAGTCCAAGACTCATGAGGTGTTGTTATAAACTCTGTTATTCGTGGTAATATATAATCTGAATTCAGTTTGTGGAATGAATGTGTATGTGTGATGAACATCCTGGGCACGCATATGCATTAGTTCTCGGTTCCGTGGTTTTCCCACACAATTGAGGGCGCCACAGATTGGTATCAGAGCCACGGGTTGACAGTAGGTTACACGCCTAGATAGAAAGCCTTAGATAGATAATAGAACTACGGGTTAACCCCCAAGAAGGAGTTACAAGCGCCCTAGGGTGAATAGCTTAGATTGGCCTTTAAAACCACCTTGACATAAGAAACCATCCTTGAATAGGAGTTGAGTGGACCCTTGTGATGATTATTTGTGAATATGTGCTTTGTGTGAGTTGTGGGATGTCTCAAAAACGTTGTCCATATCCACACGTAAGAAGAAAGAGGTGTGAGATGTTTCGGCACTTGCTCATATCCTCATAAGGGCTAATATATATAGTCCCACTCACCTTGATGCATATAGTTGAAAGAACCTACCTAACCTTCTAACCTTCTATTCTATTTCGTTCTCTCTCACAGATGGTGAGAGGAAACGCCAGCCGAAGGAACGTCCAGGAAGATGACCACGAGGAAGTTCCTGCTAACCCCGGAGCTGGCGAGAACAACCTAGAAAGGTTGATGGCCATGCAAAACCAGCTTATGCAAACCATGATCCAAACTTTGGGTCAGTTGCAGGCCAACCAAAACCCCGTTCCGGCACCACCGCCACCACCACCGCCGGCTCATAACAGGTTGGGAGAGTTCATGAGGACTCGACCACCCACCTTTGCTCAAGCAAGCGATCCAATGGAGGCCGATGATTGGTTGAAATCCATGGAGAAGAAGCTCGCCATTGTTCAGTGCAACGACCGAGAGAAGGTTCTCTTTGCGTCGCACCAACTTATGGGAGCCGCTGCTGACTGGTGGGATGCCTTGAGCAACGCCCATGCCAACCCGGAGACAATCACTTGGACTGAGTTCAAGGAAAGTTTCCGCTCCCACTACATCCCTGTTGGTGTAATGATGCTCAAGAGGCAGGAGTTTGAAGGTCTCCGCCAAGGACAGAAAAGTGTAAATGAATATCTCAACAAGTTCATACAACTGTCCCGGTATGCCCCCGAAGATGTCAACTCAGATCAGAGGAAGCAGTACCTGTTCATGAGAGGGTTGAACAATGAGATCCAAGTTCAGCTCCTCAACAATGACTACGTAAGCTTCCAGAAGCTGGTTGATAAGGATATTGTGGTTGAGAACAAGATCCGAGAGATAGAGCGAGAGTGCAAGAGGAAGATGCCATACCAACCCCAAGGGAGCAACGTACAACCTAGGTACATGCCCCCTGCACCGCAGTATGGATCGACCACTCCTACGTACCGCCCTGTTCAGTCACCACAGCAACGGTTCGTTGCACCGGCACCTCGTGTGCCCATGCCTCCTGCGCCCCGGCCTAACAATGGCGCTCCTGTTCAAAACCCCCGCCCCAACGTACCTGCTGCCGTAGGCAACAGGGCATGCTTTGCATGCGGGGAAGTAGGCCAATTCGCTAACCAGTGCCCGAAGAGAGGCCCTGGACAGCAAGGTAACGTGCCAAGCAGAACCAGCGACCAAACGGAGGGGACAACCAAGGGAACCGTGGACCGCAGAACTATGCTCGTGGCCACGTTAACCATGTCACTGCTGAGGAAGCACAACAGGCTGAGGACGTCGCAATTGGTATGTTCCTTGCCAACTCCAACCCAGCCACCATTTTATTTGATTCTGGAGCATCACATTCCTTCATATCATCCGAATATGTTGCCAAACATCATCTACCCATATCCCACTTAGAATGTGCCATGTTAGTTAATTCTCCCGGAGGAGAAATGAGGACTAATGTAGTATGCCCTAAAGTAAGCCTTAAAATAAGGGGGTAAACTTCCTTGCCAACCTTATTGTTTTGGACTCCCACGGGATTGACATCATACTCGGAATGGATTGGTTAAGCAAGCACAATGGAGTAATCCAATGTGCTGAGAGAAACGTGCAGTTGACGAACGAACACGGTATCCGTGTCGAGTTTGAGTCAGCCCAGCAAGCAACCGAACGGGCAGATTTGAACCATGTCGAAGGAACAACATTAGACAACATTCCAGTGGTTCAGGAATTTTCGGACGTGTTCCCGGAAGAGCTCCCGGGAATGCCACCTGACCGGGACATCGAGTTTGCCATAGATTTGGTACCCGGAACTGCACCTATAGCTAAGAGACCATACAGGATGCCCGTCAACGAGTTAGTTGAACTCAAGAAGCAAATTCAAGAACAGTTGGAGAAGGGTTTTATCCGTCCAAGCTCGTCACCATGGGAGCTCCGGTACTCTTCGTGGACAAGAAGGACGGAACTCAAAGAATGTGCGTGGACTACAGGTCTCTCAACGAGGTGACAATCAAGAATAAATACCCTCTGCCCCGTATAGAGGACCTGTTCGATCAAATGAAAGGAGCCCAAGTATTCTCCAAGATTGATCTTCGGTCGGGATATTTCCAGCTGAAGATTAAGCCCTCCGATATACCTAAGACAGCCTTTCGGACACGGTATGGTTCATATGAATATACCGTTATGTCTTTTGGATTGACGAATGCACCCGCGTACTTCATGTACCTTATGAACAAGGTTTTTATGGAGTACTTGGACAAGTTCGTCGTGGTTTTCATCGATGACATTATGGTGTATTCAAAAAGTAAGGAGGAGCATGAAGAACATCTGAGATTGACCTTGCAGAAGTTGCGCGAGCATCAGTTGTATCCCAAGCTCAACAAGTGTCAATTTTGGCTAAAAGAAATATCTTTCCTAGGCCACATTATCTCCAAGGAAGGGGTATCGGTTGATCCTGGAAAGGTGAGAGATGTTCTGAAGTGGGACCAACCGAAGAGCGTGAGGGATATTCGAAGTTTCCTTGGAATGGCAGGATACTATCGGCGCTTCATTAAAGACTTCTCTAAGATAGCAAAACCTATGACGGAGTTGCTAATGAAGGGAAAAGTCTTTCAATGGACACCAGCTTGCCAAGAAAGTTTTGAGGAACTCAAGAAAAGGCTAACCACAGCACCAGTCCTGGTATTGCCAGACGTAAGCAAGAGCTTCAACATATATTGTGACGCATCCAAACAAGGGATCGGATGTGTACTCATGCAGGAGGGACAAGTGGTAGCCTATGCCTCACGACAATTAAAGAAACATGAGCTTAACTATCCTACGCATGATTTGGAGTTAGCAGCAGTGGTGCATGCATTGAAGATTTGGAGACATTATATCCTTGGTCATCGATGTGAGATCTACACGGATCATAAAAGCCTCAAGTACATATTTACACAAACGGACTTGAATTTGAGGCAACGCCGATGGTTAGAACTCATCAAGGATTATGATATGGGAATTAACTATCACCCCGGGAAGGCCAATGTAGTAGCTGATGCATTGAGCAGAAAGGGAGCATGTCACCAACTCACGGTTCGGGAGCTACCACCCGAACTACGTAAGGAGTTCGAACGGTTACACCTCGGATTCTTGAATAACGTGGAGATAATAGAGATCCACTCCCCATTGGAGCAAGAAATAAGAGAGGGCCAAGCAACGGACGAGGGGATCAAGGAGATCAAGGAAAGAATCCGACAAGGGATAGAGAAGGATTTCAAGGAGGATAAAAAGGGTACGCTTTGGCTAGGAAAAAGGATTTGTGTGCCAAACATAAGACACCTTCGCGACATGATATTGAAGGAGGCACATGATTCACCTTATTCCATACATCCAGGGAGCACCAAAATGTACAAGGATTTGAAAACTTGCTATTGGTGGGATGGTATGAAGAGGGATATAGCTGAATATGTTGCCCTATGCGACACATGCCAACGGGTAAAAGCTGAACATCAAAAACCCACTGGATTGTTGCAACCTTTGAGAATACCCGAATGGAAATGGGAGGACATCAGTATGGACTTCATCGTCGGATTACCACGTACTCAGTCAGGATACGACTCCATCTGGGTCATTGTGGACCGGTTGACGAAAACCGCCCATTTTCTTCCGGTAAAGACCAGTTACAACGTTGCACAATTGGCAGAGTTGTACATGGAGCAGATCATGTGCCGTCACGGAGTTCCGAAGAGGATAGTCTCAGATCGAGGTTCTCAGTTTACCTCTAGATTCTGGAGTAAGCTGCAGAAAGCCATGGGTACACGACTGGATTTTAGCTCCGCCTATCACCCACAAACCGATGGACAAACCGAAAGGACGAACCAAATTTTGGAGGACATGCTGAGAGCTTGCGCCTTGAAACGTGGGCATAGTTGGGATAGAGTTTACCGTATGCCGAGTTCTCCTATAACAACAGCTATCAAGCTAGCTTGAAGATGTCGCCGTTCGAAGCCTTATATGGTAGACGGTGTAGAACGCCGCTGTTCTGGAACGAGACTGGAGAGAACCAGGTGTTTGGACCCGAAGTACTACAAGAGATTGAAAAGCAAGTCCAAACGATACAGGAGAACTTAAAGGCTGCTCAGTCACGACAGAAAGGCTATGCGGACAATAGGCGTAGGAAGTTGACCTTTGAAGTAGGAGACTTCGTATACCTTAAGGTATTGCCTATCCGAGGCCAATGACGTTTCAACGTCAAAGGCAAGCTAGCACCTCGCTACATCGGACCGTTTAAGATTTTGGACAAGCGAGGAGAAGTAGCCTATCAACACAAACCCGAGTCTCGTGCACCTAGCACACAACCAAAACATCCAACTTGCCTTGATCCCTACCTCTACATAACTCACAATATCTCATTCAAGAGTATGGTAAAATAAACTGATGATCTCATATCCCAAATATCCCATTCTAAGCATAGCTAAGCATATGCATAATAATAAATGACATGATAAAATAAATCCCAACCCAAGCTACAAGGAAACAAGGTAATGCAATTCTAGGGAAACTTCCTAGCATCGGTTTCATATTTCATTTGACAATGCAAATAATTCTAGCTACACATCCTAGCATAGGATCAAAGTGGTCAAGGACACTTGCCTCCTTCTTGCTGCTCTAGAAACGGGTAGTCCTGATCTTGGAAAGGAACAACTTGCTCTTGAGCAGGTTCTATATCATACCATCACACATAGCAAAAGAAAAACAACAATCCATAAGACATGGTTCACACTTCCACTTCATACAAACCACACATTCATATTTATGAAAGTCATTCTCATTTCTATGTGTTGTGGTTACTCTATGTGTGTTGATTTGTGGCTTGCATGCACTTTTGATCATAAGTATATGATTCCTACTTTTGTGTTCACATTTATACTTACATACTATATATATATATATATATATATGAGTTTCCAATTTAAATAAATTCCTTATATTCAATTACTACACTTTTTAGCTACCTAGTATGCATGAAAGGTATTTTCCTTCTCCATATGTGTCTTCATAATTTCTACCAACCCTAAACTGAATTCTTTAGATTTTAGAAACTCCATTTACCATTTATTAGTTGCTATATTTTCAGATTTATTTCCTATGCCTAAATGTGAACTTTATTATGAAAATAACAAGACACATCATCTAAACAGAATAGGTTCTGATCTAAAATATATATTTTTGACCTTTTCCTCTGATGTAAACTATTTTACTATTATTTTCCCTATTTTCAGAACTATTCTTTACTAAAAAATGTGTCCCTAAAACTAATAAATGTGAATAATAAATTAAACAGATTCCTTTCAGCCCAAAATATATTTTTATCTCACTCCAAAGTTTTCTAAGTACTGAGAAAGTTTTTAATTTAATTTTAACAATATGTTTGTCCCACTTTTTAAATTTAAATACTAGCCACATATTCAATTTCCTAAATTAAATATCAAACAGGGTTAAAAAGGTAAACTCACCCCACTACAGGGTCTATAATATTATTTTCAGAATTTCCAGGGGTCTAGCTACACTTATCAGAGGAGTTTTTCCTAATTTTTATTAAGTCCAGGGGCTAAAACTGATTTTTAAATGAATTTACATGATTTTCTGAAGTTCCAGGGGCTAGATCAGAAGTTTCCGGGGCTAGCTCTTATTTCCCGAGAACCCTAGGGGGTAGCACGTAAGATTTCCAGTCTTTATAACGCGGGGCTGACGTGGACCGTCCGATTTTAAACCGACGGCTGAGATTATAACGTCGAACCGGTACGCGGGGATTTAAACCCTACCGTGCGATTTAAAATAAACGGCGCACAAGCGGCCACGTCGCTCTGATCGAACGCGGGCGGCGCTGCCGGCGGCGCACGGTGGCGGGAAGCGGCGATCTCGCCGGAAACTTTTGGATCTTCGGGAATTCTTCCTAGAACTGTGATTTTATGGCATAGATCGGTAGAGGGGAGGTCGGGGATCTCACCTCGGGGGTTTTCTTGAGCTCGGAGGTCCTGGAAGGTGATCGGCGACGAGGTCCGAGGTGAATTCACGGCGAGGCTCGTCGGCGCTGCGTTTACACCGCAAGTCACCGAGTTTTCTGCACCTGCAAGGTTCCTCGGAGGCGGTGGATCAAGACTAGCGAGTTAGATCGGAATTTCCGAGCTTAGATCGGTCAGAATTTGCCGGAGAAGTCTCGGTTCTCACCGGAGTAAAAACAGCCGATCGCGTGGGAAAAACAGAACGAGGCCGGGGTTTTTATAGACGGGAGAGGGCGGCGGGGTGGTTTAGATCGTGTTTGCTTCACCCCCGAGCGAAATTCGGCTGTGATCCGCAGCAATTCCGATCGGTTTGGATTCGGGTGAGAGAGAGTCCGGCGCGGGCGCGAGGTGGAAGACGATCTGGTGGGTCCCGCCTGTCAGCGGAAGGAAGCGGCGCGCGCGGCCGCGGCCTGGCTCGGGCGCTGGTTGGGCCAGCTGGTGGGTTTCGGCCCACTGGCCGGTTTTTTTCTGTTTTCTCCTTTTCTTTTTCTATTTCTTTTCTGATTTGAGTTTAATTTGAATTCCAGTTTGAATTTGAATTTTTGCAAAACATGCAACACGTCCAAAAATTTTTAAATTCCCCTCTTAACATGATTTAGGGTTTTAAATCAAAATTTTGGGGTGTTACAGATCTACCCCCCTTAAAAGAAATCTCGTTCTCGAGATTGGTGGTTCGAAGAAAACAATTCCGGAAATTGTGCCTTGAGCTCATCTTCCCGCTCCCAGGTGGCTTCCTCTTCTGAGTGATGCTTCCACTGCACCTTGCACATCCGGATTCTTTTATTTCTGGTGAGGCGTTCCATTGTCTCCAAAATCTTGTATGGTTGCTCGGCATAAGACAAATCCTCAGCTACGTTCACTTCATTCATGGGTAACACCTCTTCAGGCGTCCTCAGGCATTTCTTGAGTTGTGACACATGGAATACATCGTGCACATCTGATAGACGAGTCGGTAATTCTAGTTGATACGCCACTTCTCCTTTCCTCTCCAAAACTTGAAAGGGTCCGATGTATCGAGGTGACAACTTCCCTTTCACCTTGAACCGACGAAGTCCTCTGATAGGGGACACCTTGAGATAGACATAGTATCCCACGTTGAAAACGAGCTCTCTTCTTCGTACATCAGCATAACTCTTTTGGCGTGTCTGTGCCATCCTCAAATTGTTGCGAATTTCCCTTACCTTCGCCTCGGATTCTTGTAGTACTTCTGGACCAAACACTTTACTTTCCCCCATTTGGTTCCAAAATAGGGGAGTTCTGCACTTCCTCCCGTACAAGGCTTCAAACGGTGACATCTTCCTCCGCATCGACCTGTGTCGCTCGACAAGCTGGAGAGTGGTGAATCTTAAGCAGCTGATTTTCGTGTATAATCCTCATCTCTGAGCTCCATTCTTCCCTCTTCTCACGGATGGTCCTGGTGGAGTTATAGTGGATGATTAGCTTGCCCGTGTTGCCGGCGGCTTCGAGCATACGCCGAAGATGGCGCAATAAGCCTCCTACTGCCAATCCGTAGGAAAGGTACGTCACCGGACGGCTCTCCTCTCTTTCGGCAAGGGCAACTACGGGAACTCTCCCTCCTGTGGACTTGCGAGCGGTGCGAATCATGCGAACCATCTAAAGCAAAAAGAATTTAAAAATAGGTTAGATAAACTCTCAAACAAAAATCCTATTTTGAATGAAAGTTGGGGTAAGATGAAGAAAGTAACTCCATTAAATAACACTTTTCAACACACACCTTGTAAAATAGTTTTTAAGAAAATAGGGCCCTTAAATACGTCCATTTCTACCTAGGTCCACGTTCCTACGGGCAACCTTGGCTCTGATACCACTTCTGTCACACCCGGTTTTTCCGAAGAACAACCAAGTGAATATCACATGTATGCCAGGATCATTTTCTCATACATGTGATGACAAATAGTGAAGCATCATTTATTACAAGCCAGGTGTCGAATATAAATAAGTCTTACATCGCAAATGTCTCGATGGACAATAATAAGTTCATCACAAGTAAATAAACTAGCAGCGGAATATTATTCTTGAGGGCTCCGTCACAGGCGTTGCCTGGGGGTCTCCATGAACCTAGAAACCTTCTTCGGGTCCAAAGTCTTGGTCATTATACACCATCTCATTATCTTGACCTGAGCAGCAATATAAACCAACAAAATATGCAAGGTTGAGTACCAATGGTACTCAGCAAGTGTGGGAAAATTATATCATGCATGGCTGGAACAAGGAGAGGTTGAACTCATGGTTAAAGCACTACGCAATTAATACCTATCACCTTAGCTTATTAGGCACCTACATTACTACACAAGTGAAATGGTCCCAATCTCCCATCCCATCATCATAATCCAATAACCATAACATCATTTCTAATGTTAAGCTCCCCGCTTAACATCCACAACTTCCAAAACCATCACTCCTCTAATCATGAATAAGTCCAAGCCGCTCTTGACCGTGAGCACGGCTGTCATGATAGTTTTGACTCTGCAGAGTTTGTACCACTGTACCCACATGTAGTGATTTCATCCCCCGTTGCCGGGTGGACTAAAAGAACCTCCATTATGCCAGTGGCTACGAACCACATTCACACTTCCCAGGTGTGTAGCCAGGAGATCACTACGAAGCCTTTACAAAGGGATTCCCGACGAGCGTGGGCCCACTGAGGTTTCACCCCTAACAGCATACAAGAGGCTCCAACCCCGCTGCAGTGGCCCCCTCTTGAGCCTTGCGGTTCATATGGTAGTCCAGCTGACACCTATTCCCCGCACCATCCAACACACCCATACTACGCCGGGGATACACCTAATTAATTGGCCAAGCTGCCCCATCTCAGCATGTGGTTGGCACGGTAAAGCCAGGTTACATGCTCCATGAACCGGTCCTTAGGATCAAGGCAAGTACTAAACACAAACCCGAGTCTCGTGCACCCAGCACACAACCAAAACATCCAACTTCCCTTGATCCCTGCCTCTACATAACTCACAATATCTCATTCAAGAGTATGGTAAAATAAACTGATGATCTCATATCCCAAATATCCCACTCTAAGCATAGCTAAGCATATGCATAATAATAAATGACATGATAAAATAAATCCCAACCCAAGCTACAAGGAAACAAGGTAATGCAATTCTAGGGAAACTTCCTAGCATGGGTTTCATATTTCATTTGATAATGCAAATAATTCTAGCTACACATCCTAGCATAGGATCAAAGAGGTCAAGGACACTTGCCTCCTTCTTGCTGCCCTTGAAATGGGTAGTCCTGATCTTGGAAAGGAACAACTTGCTCTTGAGCAGGTTCTATATCATACCATCACACATAGCAAAAGAAAAACAACAATCCATAAGACATGGTTCACACTTCCACTTCATACAAACCACACATTCATATTTATGAAAGTCATTCTCATTTCTATGTGTTGTGGTTACTCTATGTGTGTTGATTTGTGGCTTGCATGCACTTTTGATCATATGTATATGATTCCTACTTTTGTGTTCACATTTATACTTACATACTATATATATATATATATATATATGAGTTTCCAATTTAAATAAATTCCTTATATTCAATTACTACACTTTTTAGCTACCTAGTATGCATGAAAGGTATTTTCCTTCTCCATATGTGTCTTCATAATTTCTACCAACCCTAAACTGAATTCTTTAGATTTTAGAAACTCCATTTATCATTTATTAGTTGCTATATTTTCAGATTTATTTCCTATGCCTAAATGTGAACTTTATTATGAAAATAACAAGACACATCATCTAAACAGAATAGGTTCTGATCTAAAATATATATTTTTGACCTTTTCCTCTGATGTAAACTATTTTACTATTATTTTCCCTATTTTCAGAACTATTCTTTACTAAAAAATGTGTCCCTAAAACTAATAAATGTGAATAATAAATTAAACAGATTCCTTTCAGCCCAAAATATATTTTTATCTCACTCCAAAGTTTTCTAAGTACTGAGAAAGTTTTTAATTTAATTTTAACAATATGTTTGTCCCACTTTTTAAATTTTAAATACTAGCCACATATTCAATTTCCTAAATTAAATATCAAACAGGGTTAAAAAGGTAAACTCACCCCACTACAGGGTCTATCATATTATTTTCAGAATTTCCAGGGGTCTAGCTACACTTATCAGAGGAGTTTTTCCTAATTTTTATTAAGTCCAGGGGCTAAAACTGATTTTTAAATGAATTTACATGATTTTCTGAAGTTCCATGGGCTAGATCAGAAGTTTCTGGGGCTAGCTCTTATTTCCCGAGAACCCCAGGGGGTAGCACGTAAGATTTCCAGTCTTTATAACGCGGGGCTGACGTGGACCGTCCGATTTTGAACCGACGGCTGAGATTATAACGTCGAACCGGTACGCGGGGATTTAAACCCTACCGTGTGATTTAAAATAAACGGCGCACAAGCGGCCACGTCGCTCTGATCGAACGTGGGCGGCGCTGCCGGCGGCGCACGGCGGCGGGAAGCGGCGATCTCGCCGGAAACTTTCGGATCTTCGGGAATTCTTCCTAGAACTGTGATTTTATGGCATAGATCGGTAGAGGGGAGGTCGGGGATCTCACCTCGGGGGTTTTCTTGAGCTCGGAGGTCCTGGAAGGTGATCGGCGACGAGGTCCGAGGTGAATTCACGGCGAGGCTCGTCGGCGCTGCGTTTACACCGCAAGTCACCGAGTTTTCTGCACCTGCAAGGTTCCCCGGAGGCGGTGGATCAAGACTAGCGAGTTAGATCGGAATTTCCGAGCTTAGATCGGTCAGAATTCGCCGGAGAAGTCTCGGTTCTCACCGGAGTAAAAACAGCCGATCGCGTGGGAAAAACAGAACGAGGTCGGGGTTTTTATAGACGGGGGAGGGCGGCGGGGTGGTTTAGATCGTGTTTGCTTCACCCCCGAGCGAAATTCGGCTGTGATCCGCAGCAATTCCGATCGGTTTGGATTCGGGTGAGAGAGAGTCCGGCGCGGGCGCGAGGTGGAAGACGATCTGGTGGGTCCCACCTGTCAGCGGAAGGAAGCGGCGCGCGCGGCCGCGGCCTGGCTCGGGCGCTGGTTGGGCCGGCTGGTGGGTTTCGGCCCACTGGCCGGTTTTTTTCTGTTTTCTCTTTTTCTTTTTCTATTTCTTTTCTGATTTGAGTTTAATTTGAATTCCAGTTTGAATTTGAATTTTTGCAAAACATGCAACACGTACAAAAAATTTTAAATTCCCCTCTTAACATGATTTAGGGTTTTAAATTAAAATTTTGGGGTGTTACAAAGACCACGTTGAAGTTTCTCAAAATGACAACCCCGGGGCTGGTGAAAACAACCTGGAACAGTTGATGGCTATGCAGAACCAACTCATGCAAACTATGATCCAAACTTTGGGTCAGCTGCAAGCCAACAACAAAAATCCTAACCCCGTTCCTACACCACCACCGCCGGCTCACAACCGACTGGGAGAGTTTATGAGGACTCGACCGCCTACTTTTGCACAAGCTAATGATCCCATGGAGGTCGACGATTGGTTGAAGTCCATGGAGAAGAAGCTTGCTATATTTCAGTGCAATGATCGGGAGAAAGTTCTCTTCGCATCGCACCAACTTATGGGAGCAGCCGCTGACTGGTGGGACGCTCTTTGCAATGCTCATGCCAACCAGGAGACTATCACTTGGGCAGAGTTCAAAGAGAGTTTCCACTCTCATTACGTCCCTGCTGGAGTCATGATGCTAAGAAGGCAAGAGTTCGAAGGTCTCCGCCAAGGCAGGAAGAGCGTGACTGAGTACCTCAACAAGTTCACGCAGCTGTCAAGGTATGCCCCCGAGGATGTTAACTCGGATCAAAGGAAGCAATACTTGTTCATGAGAGGGTTTAACGATGGGATCTAAGTTCAACTGCTCAACAATGACTATGCAAACTTCCAGAAGCTAGTTGACAAAGCTATAGTGATTGAGTGCAAGATCCGTGAGATCGAGCAAGAGGGCAAAAGAAAGATGCCATACCAGCCACAAGGGAGCAATGTACGTCCCCATTTCATGCCCCCAACTGCACCGCAGTATGGCTCGTCCGCTTCTACTTTTCGCCCTAATCCACCATCGCAGCAACGTCCTGTCATACAAGCACCTCGTGTGCCTTTGCCTCCTGCGCCCCGTCCAAACGTGGGTGCTTATGCTCAAAACCACCCTCGCCCCAACGTATCGGCTGTCTTGGGCAACAAGGCATGCTTTGCATGCGGAGAGGAAGGACACTTTGCAAGTTAATGCTTGAAGAAAGGTCTTGGATAGCCAAGCAACGCGCCAAGCAGAACCCACGGCCGAATGGAGGAGCTAATCAAGGCAACCGTAGGCAGCAGCACTACGCTCGTGGCAACGTGAATCATGTCTCTGCTGAGGAGGCGCAACAGGCTGAGGATGTCGTGATTGGTATGTTCCTTGCCAACTCCAACCCAGCTACTGTTTTATTTGATTCCGGAGCATCACATTCATTCATATCATCCAAGTATGTTGCCAAGTATAATCTACCCATATCACACATGAAATATACTATGTTGGTTAATTCACCCGGTGGAGAGATGAGGACTAATATAGTATGCCCGAAAGTAAACTTTAAAATAAGGGGGTAGACTTCCTTGCCAACCTCATTGTCTTGGATTCCCAAGGGCTTGACATAATACTCGGAATGGATTGGTTAAGCAAGCACAACAAAGTGATCCAATGTGCTAAGAGGAGCGTGCAGTTGACAAACGAGAACGGTACTCGTATTGAGTTCGAGTCAGCCCAACCAACAACCGAGAAGGCAACGTTGAACCACGTCGAAGAAACAACATTGGAAAGCATTCCGGTGGTTCAAGAATTTTCGAACATGTTCCCGGAAGAACTTCCAGGTATGCCACCTGACCGGGACATTGAGTTTGCCATTGATTTGGTACCCAGAACTGCACATATAGCAAAGAGACCATATAGGATGCCCGTTAATGAACTAGTGGAACTTAAGAAGAAAATTCAGGAGCAGCTAGAGAAGGGTTTTATTCGCCCAAGCTCGTCACCGTGGGGAGCCCCCGTGCTCTTCGTGGACAAGAAGGATGGGACCCAAAGGATGTGTGTGGATTCTAGGTCTCTTAATGAGGTGACGATCAAGAATAAATATCCACTGCCCCATATAGAGGACCTGTTTGACCAAATGAAAGGTGCCCGAGTTTTCTCCAAGATTGATCTTCTGGTCGGGATACTTCCAGCTGAAGAATAAGCCCTCCAACATACCCAAGACTGCCTTTCGAACACGGTATGGTTCGTATGAATATACGGTTATATCTTTTGGGTTAACAAATGCACCCGCATATTTCATGTGCCTCATGAATAAGGTCTTCATGGAGTACTTGGACAAGTTTGTCGTGGTTTTCATTGACGATGTCATGGTGTATTCGAAAAGTGAGGAAGAACATGAAGAACATTTGAGATTGACATTGCAGAAACTGCGAGAGCATCAATTGTATGCCAAGCTCAGCAAATGTCAATTTTGCCTAAAGGAGAGTTCCTAGGCCACATCATCTCCGAGGAAGGAGTATCGGTTGATCCCAGAAAAGTGGGAGATGTTCTGAAGTGGAACCAACCGCAGAACGTGAGGGATATTCGGAGTTTCCTTGGGATGGCTAGATACTATCACCGGTTCATCAAGGATTTCTCCAAAATAGCAAAGCCTATGACTGAATTGCTAATGAAGGGAAAGGCATTTCAGTGGACACCAGCGTGTCAAGAAAGCTTTGAGGAGCTCAAGAAAAGGCTAACCACAGTGCCGGTTCTGGTATTGCCAGACATGAGCAAGAGCTTTGACATATATTGTGACGCATCAAGACAAGGGCTTGGATATGTGCTCATGCAAGAAGGACAAGTGGTAGCCTTTGCGTCGAGACAACTGAAGAAACACGAGCTGAATAACCCCACACATGACTTGGAACTCGCAGCTGTGGTGCATGCATTGAAGATTTGGAGACATTATATCCTTGGTCATCGATGTGAGATCTATACGGATCACAAGAGACTCAAGTATATATTCACCCAAACGGATCTGAATTTGAGGCAACGTCGATGGTTGGAACTCATCAAGGATTATGATGATGGAATCAATTATAACCCCAGAAAGGCCAATGTAGTAGCTAATGCATTGAGCCGAAAGGGAGCATGTCACCAACTCACGGTTCGGGAGCTACCGCCCGAGCTGCGTAAGGAGTTCGAACGGTTACATCTTGGTTTCTTGAACGAGATGGAAGTGATGGAACTCCATTCCTCGCTGGAACAAGAGATACGATATGGCCAAGCAACGGATGAGGAAATCAAGGAGATCAAGGAATGAATCCGGAAAGGCATAGAAAAGGACTTCAAGGAAGACGAGAAGGGTACGCTTTGGTTAGGAAAAAGAATTTGTGTGCCTAACGTGAAGCACATCCGTGAAAGGATATTAAAGGAGGCACATGACTCACCTTATTCCATACATCCCGGCAGTACAAAGATGTACAAGGAACTGAAAACTTGTTATTGGTGGGATGGTATGAAAAGTGACATAGCCAAATATGTTGCCTTATGCGATACGTGCCAACGGGTAAAGGCCGAACATCAAAGACCCGCTGGACTGTTGCAACCATTGAAAGTACCCGAGTGGAAGTGGGAAGATATCAGCATGGACTTTATCATTGGATTACCACGTACTTGGTCGGGTTACGACTTCATCTGGGTTATCATGGACCAATTGACGAAAACAGCTCATTTTCTTCCTGTTAAAACCACATACCACATGGCAGATCTAGCCGAGCTGTATATGGAGCAAATCGTGTGCCGTCATGGAGTCCCGAAGAGGATAGTTTCAGATCGGGGTTCTCAGTTTACCTCTAGGTTCTGGAGGAAGCTGCATGAAGCCATGGGTACACTGCTAAATTTTAGTTCTGCTTACCACCCGCAAACCGACGGGCAAACTAAGAGGACAAACCAAATTTTGGAGGACATGTTGAGAGCCCGCGCCTTGAAACATGGGCGTAGTTGGGATAGGATCTTGCCGTATGCTGAGTTCTCATACAATAACAGCTACCAGGCCAGCTTGAAGATGTCACCTTTCGAAGCATTGTACGGTAGACGGTGTAGAACGCCGCTGTTTTGGAATGAGACCGGAGAGAACCAAGTGTTTGGACCCGAAGTGCTGCAAAATGCCGAGAAGCAAGTCCAAACAATACGTGAGAACTTGAAGGCTGCTCATTCACGAAACAAAGGTTATGCGGACAATAGGCGAAGATAGTTGACCTTCGAAGTAGGAGACTTCGTGTACCTTAAGGTATCGCCTATCCGTGGCCAACGACGTTTCAAAATCAAAAGCTAGTTAGCACCTCACTACATCAGGCCATTTAAGATTTTGGTCAAGCGAGGAGAGGTAGCTTATCAACTAGAGCTCCCAAGGCACCTCTCCGACGTACATGACATGTTTCACGTATCCCAGCTCAAGAAGTGCTTGAGAGTACCAGAAGAACAAGTCCCAATGGATGAGCTCAAGCTTCAAGAGGATCTGACTTATATAGAGCACACTGTCCGAATTTTGGACGTGAAGGAAAGGGTCATGAGGAACAAAGTGATCCGTTGGTGCAAGGTACAGTGGAGCCATCACATGGAAGCTGAAGCTACATGGGAGCGTGAGGAAGACCTCAAGGCAGAATTCCCTCATCTATTCTCTACCCTATCGAATCTCGAGGGCGAGATTCAGTTTAAGGTGGGTAGGTTTGTGACACCCCCAATTTCATATTCTTGTATGCATACATATTTCATATAGAGAAAACATTATAAAAGAAGTAGAATAGGTGAAAGCTAAAAAGAGTCAATTCCAATCCACCGAGAACGCCGTCGACATTTCCCGCGGCCCGCCGGCCACGTGGCGCCTTTGGAGCTCGTCCCTGCAAAAGGGGTGAGGTCCGACACTTTTGGCTACGTTGCAGGCTCGGAGCTTGCCTCTGTGGAAGAGGCGAGGTCCGGCCCCGTGGGACACGTCTTGCCCCCGTAGCTAGCCTCTGCGAGAAGCGTGGCCTAGCCCCGCGGGACACGTGTCGCCTTTGGAGCTAGTCCCTGCGGAAGAAGCGAGGCTCAAACCGCGGGCACGTGTCGACTTTGGAACTCACCCCTGCGGAAGGGATGAGGTCCGATCCCACGGGACACGTGTCACCCTCGGAGCTTGCCTCCGGGAGGTCCGACACTATGGGACACGTGTCACCCTCGAAGCTCGCCTCCGGGAGGACCGACACTGCTGGACACGTGTCATCCTCGGAGCTTGCCTCCGAGGAGAAGGGAGGTCCAACGCTGTTGGACACGTGTCGCTCTCGGAGCTCGCCTCCGAGAGGTCCGCCCCGCTGGACACGTGTCGACCTCGGAGCTCGTCTCTGAGGAAAAAGGAGGTCCGGCGCTACTGGACACGTGGCATTCTCGGAGCCCACCTCCGAGGAGAGGGGAGGTCTGGCACTAACACATGGCGCCTCCAGAGCTCGCCTCTGTAGAAAGGGGAGGTCCGACCCGCCAGACACGTGGCGCACGCGGAGCTCGCCTCTGAGGGAGAGGGAGGTCCCGCCCGCCAGACACATGGCGCACCCGGAGCTTGTCTCTGCGGGAAAGGGAGGCCAGGCCCCCGCTGGACACGTGGAGCCTCCGGAGCTCACCACTGCGGAGATACGAGGTCCTTAGGTGGCTTTTCCTTCTGTGCGCGCGGGAATACCTGGTACTAAGGAAACCGACACGATTTCCACGTTGCTACTGCACCAAATCAATTGGAGATAAGTTGTTAAGATCCAAAACAAATCAAATGGGACTCTTATTTTGAAATCCAATCGGAATAGGACTCTTCTTTTTCCGGTTATAAATAGAACCCGAAACACCCCTTGGTCGTAACACCTTCCCAAGCCGACAACTTAGAGGCCTTAGCTCCCAACTCGCCGAGTTAACCCCCTTCCCCGGAGTTCAGACGATGGTGAGCCCCACCGGTGAGCCGCCGACGAGTTCCCCGCTGCTGCCATCGCTAGGAGGAAGGCCCCTACACAAAGGAGAGGTAAGGTAGGTCTTTGTTACCACCTTACGACATCATCGCGGTTTTCTTCGCATCTGTTTTCCCTTCGAACAGAAGCTTTTTCATGTGGACAGATCACGTGTTGATCGGTTTGATCTAGATCCTGATACAAGATCATCACCACATCCACACTAAATCCTTACACCCTTGTTCATCATAAAACCCCATGCAAACCTATTAAAATATGCAAGAACATGTACAAACTAAAACTGCACCATAGGATCAGCATGCATCTACACCATTGCATCTTGAGTAAAGTTTGTGCATGATGATTGATTGTTGTGAATCTTGTATGTGCATGATCGTGAGTAGAAGGACAAGCATAGGGAGCTGTCTAAGAAGGACTACAACACCAAGACTTCGAAGCGCCTGAGCAACAAAAGCCACAGGAACAAGGCAAGTGCCCCTTGACCATATTAATCCCATGTTTTGGAAACTGTTTTGTTTGTGAAAACGTGTTTGCTTGAGTTAACTTGATGGGAAACCCTTTTATAGGAGTTTACTAGTTTTGTTAACCACCCTTGTCGCCGGGAAAGTTGATGAGTCGGGTATGGTCGTTTTTGCTTTTTGCTTCGCTGAGTCCATGGGATATGGGAAGCGATATAGAATGTGTCTAGCTACTGCACTCATATGAACAATGATAATAAGAACTTGATGTTGGTAATGAACATGAATAGGGGGAGATCTAGGCAAGCTTGGTTTGTGGATGTGGTAGAATGAGATGGCGGTTTACTTGCCGTAGATCTAAGGACCGGTTCATGCCAGCACATGCTAGGAAAACAGTGCCACCACAAGGCCAAATATGGGTGTGTCTTAGCTGACTAATTAGGTAAGTTGCTAGATTGTTATGGACCGTGGAAGGCGCGGGGAATGGGAGTCGAGAGAGGACTGCCCTGGGAACTGCATGGCACAAGAGGGGGCCCGTAGGTGGGAGAATGATGATTCGAGCATGCTAGTGAAACCTTAGTGAGTCCATACATCTAGTAGCCCCTTTGTAAAGGCTATTTTGTGATCTCTTGGCCATACACCGACGGTTGTGTACTGGTATAATGGAGGTTCTGCAGTCGCTGACGGGTGATGAAATCACAAACTTGTGGGTAAAGTGGTGCAACCTCTTAAGAGTGTAAAACTATCATGATAGCCATGCTTACGGTCACAAGTGCCTGGCCAACTCACATGATTAGATGGGATGGTTATTGGGATGGATATTGGGATGGTTGTCGGAATGGTTATTGGTATGGTTATGGTATGGTCTTTGGATTTGATTTCGGGACTGTTGAGTCTTGGTAATGAGATTGGGGACTGTTAAGATATAACAATGAGTTTTGGTCTCGGTTATGAGACGGGTATGAATATGAGATGGTTATTATGGGCATGAGATGATGTTGAGAAAGATAAATGTCTGGATGAGACATGAAAAGTGGAGAATCATGATGGAGGTATGTTACTGGTTTAATTAGATATATGTTGGGATTAAATTCACATAAAGATATAGTTGTTGTTTTTATCATGTTTGTGAAATAAACTTTGCTTTCTGCAATGAGCCTTTTTATCCTTACCTTGCTATAAGCTACATATCATATTTTCCCGCACTTGCTGAGTACGTCATGTACTCAACCTTGCATTGTTACTTAATCATCAGCAACAGGAGAAGAGTAATTCGAAGATCATGTGAAGTACTAGGCGTGTGAACTACCGTCAACTTGCCTGTGGAGTTGGAGATGGAGCCACTGCTGCTGTTTAGTTTGCTTCCGCTATCGTTAGAGACTTCCGCTGCTAGAATATAGTTAGAGACTTCCGCTGCAATAATGAGTTAGAGACTGATGTAATAAAGTACTTAAACCCTATTATTCGTGGTTATATTCTGAATTCAGTTTGTGAATTACATGTGTATGTGTGATGAACATCCTGGGCACACATATGCATTAGTTTGGATCCGTTTTCACGGGGTCGGGCGTCCTAGTAACACCCTCAAATTCATTACCATGCATTGCATACATTTTTCATGTAGAGAAGCATTGTAAAAGAATTAAAAATTAAGAAAGAACCCTAGAAATGTAGAAAGAACTATAGAAATGGAGAATGAACCATAGAAATGGAAGAATGAACCATAAAAATGGAGAAAGAACCACAGAAATGGAGAAAGAACCATAGAAATGGAGGAAGAACCATAGAAATGGAGAAGGGAATATAGAAATGGAGAATGGGACATAGAAATGGAGAATGCGACATAGAAATGGAGAGGGGAATGTAGAAATGGAAAAGGGGACATATAAATGCTGAGAGATGGAAAAAAAGATAGCTGAAATGAGCATTCCCAAATTTTCCCTAAATTTCCCCCAAAATTTCAAAATTCCCCAATTCCACAAAAAGGATTTTTTCCCCACATTTTGGGGAATTTAATCCCCAATGTTGTCGCACCAAACTAAAGGGAAAAAGTTGGTTGAGTTCCAAATTGACTAGGACTCTTGGTTGAGTTCCAATTGGAGTAGAACTCCTCCCTTCTCCACCTTATAAATACAACCCCAGCCCCCCCTTTTGGCCGCAGCCTCCCCCTCCCCAAGTCACCGACTTGAAGCCCCTCCCCCTCCAAGTCGCCGAGTTGGCACCCCCTGGTCAGAGTTTGGTCGCCGGTGAGCCCCGCCGACGAGCTCCGCCGTCGAGCCCCGCCATCGAGCCCCATCGTCGAGACCCACCGACGAGCCCCGTCATGCCTCGCCGTCGCCGGAAAAGAACCCGACGATCTGTCCTACACAGATATTCCATAGAAAAATCCCCCGCTGCTGCCATTGCTAGGAGAAAGGCCCTGCCACAAGGAGGAAGTGAGGTAGGTACCCATTACCCATCTTACGACGTTGTCGCTGTTTCTACGCATCCGTTTTCTTCGCCCCCTTTGAGCAGAAACTTTTGTGTGTGGACAGATCGTGTTTTGATTGATTTTTGACGGTGGAATTGATCTAGATCTTGAGTCAAGATCATCACCACGTCCACACTTGATCCCAGCACCCTTGTTCATCATAAAACCCCATGAAAGCCCGTTAAAACATGCAAGAACACGTACAAACTGGTTTAATAAAACAGCACCATAGGATTTGCATTCATCTACCCCATTGCATCTTGAGTAAAGTTTGTGCATGATGATTGATTGCTGTAAATTTTGTATGTGCGTAGTCGTGAGTAGAAGGACAAGCTCAAGAGGCCATCTACGAGAAACTGCAGCACCAAGACTTCGAGACACTTGAGCAACAAGAACCACGGGAGCAAGGTAAGTGTCCCTTGACCATATTGATCCCATGTTTGAAACTGTTTTTGTTTGCGAAAACGTGTATGCTTGAGTCAACTTGATGTGACACCCTTTTATAGGAGTTTACTAGTTTTGTTAACCATCCTTGTCACCGGGAAAGTTGATGTCGGGTATGGTCGTTTTTCCTTTTTCCTTTGCTTAATCTACGGGATAAGGGAAGCTGAATTAAAACATGGTTAGCTACTGCACTCATATGAATAATGATGATGAGAACTTTATGATGTTAATGAGCATGGAATCAGGGATATCTAGGCAAGCTTGGTTCGTGGATGTTGCTGAATGAGATGGTGGTTTACTTGCCGTAGATCTAAGGACCGGTTCATGCTTGCACATGTCAGGAAAACAATGCCACCACAAGGCTAAATATGGGCGGCTTAGCTGACTAATTAGGTGTGTTGCTAGCTTGTTATGGACCGTTGGATGGCACGGGAATGGGAGTCCAGAGGGACTGCCCGGGGAACTGCATGGCACAAGAGGGGGCCCGTGGTTGGGAGAACGGTGATTCGAGCCTGCCGGTGAAACCTCAGTGGGTCCATACATCTAGTAGCCTCTTTGTAAAGGCTATTTTGTGATCTCCTGCCCATACACCGATGGTTGTGTACTGGTATAATGGAGGTTTTGCAGTCGCTGACGGGTGACGAAATCACGAACTTGTGGGTAAAGTGGTGCCACCTCTACAGAGTGTAAAACTATCATGATAGCCGTGCTTACGGTCACAAGCACCTGGCCAACTTCCATGATTAGAGGGAAAACTTGGGATAGTTATTCGGTATGGTTATGGTATGGTCATTGGGATTGGTTTTCAGACTATTTTGAGTCATGACTGAGTTTGGTTTTGATTATATGAATATGAGATGGTTATGAATATTTATGAGCATGAGATGAATTTGAGAAAGAGTAATGGCTGGATGAGACTTGATAAATAGTGCATTATGATGAAAGAATGTTGTTGATTTACTTGGATATATTGGGCTTTAACTCACCTAGAAATAGTTGCTGTTTTTATCATGTTTACGAAATAAAATTTGCTTGCTGCAATGAGCCTTTTTATTCCATACCTTGTTGTAAGCTACACGTCATACTTTTCCCACACTTGCTGAGTACGACATGTGCTCACCCTTGCATTCTCACATATACATCAGCTACAGGAGAAGAGTACATCGAGGAACATGTGGAGTACTAGGCGTGCAAACTACCGTCAACATGCATGTGGAGTATATGTTGGAGCCTGCTGTTTAGTTATTTCCGCGGTCGTTTAGAGACTTCCGCTGCAAGAATAAGTTAGAGGTTCATGAGTGAGACATTGAATCATTGTAATAAAGTACTTAAATACTATTTATTCGTGGTTATATTCTGAATTCAGTTTGTGGATTATATGTGTATGTGTGATGAACATCCTGGGCACACATATACATTCACTTGGTTCTATTTTCGGAACAGGGTGTCACATTCATATACTTGACAACCAACATTAACTTAAACTGCTGGAGTTAAGATTCGTGATCCATACCACACTGGCAGGATCATATTCCGGGTCGACATCCTCTGAAGTCTTTCTAATTTTTATATTTGGAAAAGGATCCGATAGACTGTGATACGAGCCTGAACTGCTGGAGTCACTAAACTCAACATCATCGACTTCATTGTTACTACCAGCACCAGTCTTCTTAGGGCTTTCCATGTGCTTTGCTCTTTCTCTTGTTCTGCTCCTTCGATTGCTTCAAAACTTCTTAGAACTTGAAAACCAACAGAAGGGGTTTCTTGTTATAGTACTCAGTGATTACAAAGACATCCTAATATGGAAAATTACATCCTAATACATAAAATAGAGTGAACATGGTGAATTTATAAAGACAACATGTATCCCAGTTATAGTACTCAGTGATTACAAAGATAACATGGACTACCTGTTAGCACAACAAGACTATCTCCTTTAACACAACTATTCTAAACAACTAATTGGTACAGGTATGAACACACACAGAAAATGTAGAAGAAATAATTAATCTAAGCAATTGTCAAGGTCTCTATACAAGTAATCTAAACAATGTAAACAATCTAAAAGGGGGGCTCTGCGTAGTGGGAGAGTGCCAACGGTGGGGGACGGTCGGGAGGGGGCAGCGCACGGTTGGGGTAGATGCCGAGAAAGAGGAGGCGGCGCGGGGATGCGGTGGCGATGGTGCCGGAGGAGGACAGAAAAGGGTGAGGATGACACTCGGCCCGCGGCGAGGGCGAGGAGCTAGGCAGCATGGGGAGGGGGGAGGAAAGGAGGCGGCATGGAGGACAGAGAAGGGAGGGGGGAGAGAAGGGAGGAAAGAGGAAGACGTACATAGATGGCAACGACAATGGCGACGGCGACGAAGCTCGGCGGCGAGGATGAAGCTCGGCGGCAAGGACGGCGAGGACGAAACTCGGCGGCGAGGGTTTTGGCGGCAAAGGAAAATTTTGGCAGCCTGACGGCTTCTAAGTGAAATTTCCAGTGTTGGGTTTGTTTTAGGAGACCGAGCGGCCTTATATAGGCGCAGATTTCCATAGCCGGCTCTTCGTTAAACACCACATGTGACGATGTATTAGTGCAGGCAGTTTGTAAATTGTAATTTAGAACGGCCTGAGCGGCCTAATATAGGCGTGATTTCATAGGCGGCTCTTAGTTAAACACCGCTTGTGAAAAATATCTATATTATGTTATTTCTAGGCGGCCTTATATAGGCGTAGATTTCACAGGCGGCTCTTAGTTAAACACCGCCTGTGAAAATGTTTAAATTATGTCATTTCTAGTATATTTGTCCGTTGCCACTTCGCGCGCAGAGATAATAAATATGCATCATTGCCACAATGAACGTATAGAACCACAATCACATTGCAATTTAGAGATAAACATTAACATTTCATAGTTTATGCACAATACATGCCGTCTAAACTATACATTTTAGACTTGTATTCCTATGAACCTCCCATCGATCGATCTAAACTGTACAGTTGAGCTTGCTCCCAAACATGTCTCTTATATTCCTCTAGATCCTGAAAATAACATTGACATTCTTTAAAACATTCTTTAAAATTGACAAATGTCGAATGAGGAATGATATATAACTTAGGTTGCTCACGAACACAAAGTTATTAACCTTGATAAGTAGATTATAGCAATCATTTTCAACATCGGGCGCATTTGGCTGATGAAGCAAACGCTGAACTTCAAGTAGTAAAATTCTGACATTAATACTAGGACACCACCCCTATGAAATATCAATTTAAGCAACATAAGAAACCACTTCAAATAAGTTCGACAACAATTACTAATTGCTTGAGAAAAATAAGTCTATCTTACAATATCTTGATCAAGAACCCCAAGGCAGAGAAATTCTGATCGTTGGACATTCGGGTGGAAGAAACCAGGTGGAAAGGCGCATCTCGGAGGTACCAAGGGATAGTAATATGAGAAGGAGATTGTCAGTGGGTAGTAACCACCTTCCTAGTTAGTCTACAAAAAAATTAATTTATAAGGGAACAATGGTTATACTGGATTGTGCTTATTCTTCATGACTTACCCCTTCTTTACCGGGGACAATGCACTACCACTTCATTAAGTCTCCCGACTCAGGCTTCGCAGAGAAACCCTATGTAGAGAAATTGGATAACATGTGACGCAAATTGTGAGCCATGAAATTGAAAATACCAAAACAAACAAGATGGAAAAGCAAAACTATAGAGCGACCGGTGTGCCATATGTACATACATGGGGGTGGTTCTTGCGTGTGACGCCCTCAATTCTATGGAAAACCACGGAACCGAGAACTAATGCATATGTGTGCCCAGGATGTTCATCACACATACACATATGTTCCACAAACTGAATTCAGAATATATATATCCACGAATAACAGAGTTTATTACAACGTTTCATGAGTCTTGGACCCATGCTCACAGCGGAAGTCATACTTCTATGCAGCGGAAGTCTTTATTCTAATGCGGAAGCAATTTAGCTAATGCGGAAGAAATTCTAGGCAATGGCTCCATTTCTACTCCATTCCCACAGGCAAGGTTGAGAACAGATCACACGCCTAATGCTCCATTTGGTCTTCATAGAAACCTTCTCCTGTTGCTGATGATTAAATAATAATGCAAGTTTGAGTACAATGATGTTCTCAGCAAGTGCGGGAAAAATATGATATGAAGCTTATGACAAGGTAGGTATAAAAAGGCTCATTTGCAGAAAAGCAAAGTTATTTATCAAAAGCACGATAAAACATTGACTTATCTTTAAGTGAATGTAATCCCAACATGTATCAATCATACCTCCGTTATGTCCATAACCAGTCATCAATCAACCTCATTCTCACTCACGAATACCTCCTCGTATTCGCTACCATCTCACGAATACCATCCTGTATTCGCTACCATTTCATCTCATAAAACCACTTTGTCTCCCATCGAGACCAACCTTGTTGCCATGACTCAACAGCCATGCAACTCATCTTATCACCCGGACTCAACAGTCCCAAAACCAAACCATAACCAAACCATCCAAAACCATAACCAATAACCATCCCAACTAATCATGGCAGTTGGCCAGACGCTCGTGACCGTAAGCTCGGCTATCATGATAGTTTTAAGAACTCTGCAGAGTTTGCACCTCTTTACCCACAAGTTTGTGATTTCGTCACCCGTCGGCGACGGCAGAACCTCCATTATACCAGTACACAACCATCGGTGTATGGCTAAGACATCACAAAATAGCCTTTACAAAGGGGCTACTAGATGTATGGACTCACTAAGGTTTCACCGGCAGGCTAGAATCTCCAATTCTCCCACCCACGGGCCCCCTCTTGTGCCATGCAGTTCCCAAGGCAGTCCTCACTCGACTCCCATTCCACGCGCCTTCCACAGTCCATAACAATCTAGCAACTTACCTAATTAATCAGCTAAGCCGCACCCATACTTGGCCTTGTGGTGGCACTGTTATCCTGGCCGCACCCAAATCAAAACAGTTTTACCCAAAACATAGGATCAATATGGTCAAGGAGCACTTGCCTTGTTCTTGCGGTTCCGGTTGCTCTTGGATCTCGAAACCTTGTTGTTGCAACTCGTCGTAGACAGTCCCTGAGCTTGTCCTTCTATACGCAATCACGCACATACAAGATTCATAACAATCAATACCATGTACGAACTTTAAACTAGATGCGATGATGCGTATGCATGCTATCCTATAATGCAGTTTAATTTTATTAGGGCGGTTTGTACGTGTTTTTGCATGGTTTTATGATGAACAGGGGTGTTCGGATCAGATGTGGACGTGGTGATGACCTTGTCTTTTAGATCAACCCGATCAACAAGTGATCTGTCCATGAAAAAGCTTCTGTTTGAAAGGAATCAAAGAACAGATGCAAAGAAAACACAACGATGTTGTAAGGTGGTATTGGAGACCTACCTTACGTTCTTCTTGGTCTCGAAGTCTTTCTCTGATCGTTGGGCTCTCTTCCGGCGATCTTCCTCGCTGATCTCCGGCGATGGCTTACTCGGCGAGTTGGGGCTAGGGCTCTAAGTCGTCGGCTTAGGAGTTGGAAAAGAAGTTTGTGGTTTTGGCCAAGGGTTCTGGGTTCTATTTATAATCAGGAGAAGAAGAGTCCTAATCTGATTGGACTTCAAATAAGAGTCCTATTCAGATCATCGTTAAATCTTAACAACTTATCTTTAGTTGATTTGGTGCGGTAACATTGTGGAATTCAGGTCGGTTTCTCCTTCGTACCGGTATTTCTACGCGTACAGAATCCAAAAAACCGTTCCAGAACTCGTTACCTCCTCGGTGATGAGATCCGGAAGCTCCACGTGTCCATTGGGCCTAGTCTCTCCTTTTCCGCAGAGACGAGCTCCGGTGGTGCCGTGTGTCAAGCGGGTGAGACCTCCCTTCTCCTTTGGAGGTGAGCTCCTCGCGCGCCACGTATCCTGGTGGTCAGGACCTCCTCTCTTATTCGGAGGTGGCTCCGCACACGCCACGTGTCAGTGCCGGACCTTTCCTCTCTCCGGAGGTAGCTCCAGCGCCAGACTTTCTTTCTTCTCAGAGACAAGCTCCAAGGTTAACACGTGTCCAACAGTGGCGGACCTCCCGGAGATAAGCTCCGGTGGCGACACGTGTCTGATTGAACCGGACCTCTCGAAGGTGAGCTTCGAGATCGACACGTATCCCGCGCGACTGGTCCTCTGATTTCCGTGGTGACTAGCTCCGAAGGTGACATGTGTCCTATGAAAATGCCTTTGCTTCTTCCGCAGAGGCTAGCTCCGGGCAACACGTGACCCACAGGGTCGGACCTCTCCCCCTTTGCGGAGATGAGCCCCGATCCTGCCACGTAGCCAGTTTAGCGACGGACCTCTCCCCACTTCGCAGGGATGAGCTCTGAACACGCCACATGGCCAGCGGGCCGCGGTAAGTTGTCTTCGGCGCTCTCGGTGAACTAGATTCGGCTCTTATTGGCTATCTTTTGATAATTTTCTATGTTCCTATTTCTTTTAAAATGTTCTCTCTTCATGAAACATGAATATATGCAGAAACCGAAAAATGAGGGTGTTACAAATCTACCCCCCTTAAATTGAATCTCGCCCTCGAGATTCGTTAGCAGAGAACAGATGGGGAAATTCTGCCTTGATGTCTTCTTCATGCTCCCATGTGGCTTCTGCTTCGGTGTGATGGCTCCATTGCACCTTGCACCATCGGATTACTTTGTTCCTCGTGACCCTTTCCTTTACATCCAAAATTCGGACAGGGTGCTCCGTATAAGTCAGGTCTTCTTGAAGTTCAAGCTCTTCCATTGGTATTTGCTCCTCTGGTACTCTCAAGCACTTCTTGAGCTGCGATACATGAAACACGTCATGTACGTCGGAGAGATGCGTTGGGAGCTCTAATTGATAGGCTACTTCTCCTCGCTTGTCCAAAATCTTAAATGGTCCAATGTAGCGAGGTGCTAGCTTACCTTTGACGTTGAAACGTCGTTGGCCTCGAATAGGCGATACCTTGAGGTATACGAAGTCTCCTACTTCGAAGGTCAACTTTCTTCGCCTATTGTCCGCATAGCCTTTCTGTCGTGATTGAGCAGCCTTTAAGTTCTCCCGAATCGTTTGGACTTGCTTTTCAGCTTCTTGTAGTACTTCGGGTCCAAACATCTGGTTTTCTCCGGTCTCGTTCCAAGGCAGCAGTGTTCTACACCATCTACCGTATAATGCTTCGAAAGACGACATCTTCAAGCTAGCTTGATAGCTGTTGTTATAGGAGAATTCAGCGTACGGGAAACTCCTATCCCAACTATGCCCACGTTTCAAGGCGCAAGCTCTCAACATGTCCTCCAAAATTTGGTTTGTCCTTTCAGCTTGCCCATCGGTTTGTGGGTGATAGGCGGAGCTAAAATCTAGTCGTGTACCCATGGCTTTCTGCAGCTTCCTCCAGAATCTAGAGGTAAACTGAGAACCTCGACCTGAGACTATCCTCCTCGGAACTCCGTGACGGTACACGATCTGCTCCATGTACAACTCGGCTAATTGTGCAACGTTGTAATTGGCCCTTACAGGGAGAAAATGGGCGGTTTTCGTCAATCGGTCCACGATAACCCAGATGGAGTCGTAACCCGACTGAGTACGTGGCAATCTGATGATGAAATCCATACTGATGTCCTCCCACTTCCATTCGGGTACCTTCAAGGGTTGCAACAATCCAGCGGCTCTGTGATGTTCGGCCTTCACCCGTTGGCATATGTCGCATAGGGCAACGTATTCGGCTATATCCCTTTTCATACCATCCCACCAATAACAAGTCTTCATGTCCTTGTACATTTTGGTACTTCCGGGATGTATGGAATAGGGTGAATCATGTGCCTCCTTCAGTATCATGTCGCGGAGGTACTTCACGTTAGGCACACAAATCCTTTTTCCTAGCCAAAGCGTACCCTTCTCATCTTCTTTGAAATCCTTCTCTATTCCTTGTTGTATCCTTTCCTTGATCTCCTCATCCGTTGCTTGGCCATCTCTTATCTCTTGCTCCAATGAAGAGTGGATCTCCATCATTTCCATGTTCAAGAATCCGAGGTGTAACCGTTCGAACTCCTTACGTAGTTCGGCTGGTAGCTCCCGAACCGTGAGTTGGTGACATGCTCCCTTCCGGCTCAATGCATCAGCTACTACATTGGCCTTCCCGGGGTAGTAGTTGATTCCAACATCGTAATCGTTGATGAGTTCCAACCATCGACGTTGCCTCAAATTCAAGTCCGTTTGGGTAAATATGTACTTGAGGCTTTCATGATCCGTATAGATCTCACATCGATGACCAAGGATATAATGTCTCCAAATCTTCAATGCATGCACTACTGCTGCTAGCTCCAAGTCATGTGTAGGATAATTGAGCTCATGCTTCTTTAATTGTCGTGAGGCATAGGCTACCACTTGTCCTTCTTGCATGAGCACACATCCGAGCCCCTGTCTGGATGCGTCACAATATATGTCAAAGCTCTTGCTTACGTCCGGCAATAGCAAAACCGGCGCTGTGGTTAGCCTTTTCTTGAGCTCCTCAAAACTTTCTTGTTGGACGGAAGGGAAACACACGACACGAGGAGGAGGTGCGGAGAACTTAATTGCGGCCGGTGGTGAAGAGACGGGCGAGATAAAGCGTGTCTTCCATTGTTGACACAGGGAGACGAGCGTCCCAAGCAGGAAGAGCTGCGGAGAACTTAATTTCGGCCGGTACGGTGGTGCAGAGAAGTGCGACCAGCGTGTGAGACCCTCCTCCCTCCTCGAAGATGAATTAAACACTGCCAGCGAAGATGTATTATTGCAGGCGGTTTTAATATAGAACCGCCTATGAAAAAAAAGTTCACTAAGTTTAGGATTAATGAGAACAGCAACACTAGACAAACCCACGGTAACATCTGGTCAGAAGAGTAAGAGAGAACAAACAGTGCACAAACATCCAGTCCACATACATTGTCCACAAAAATTAAAGAATATAACTTTGAGTTCAGAACAGAATAATTAATATGAAAGCATGTCGAGGATTTGTTACATCCAGCCATGGTCCCTCGCCATTCGATGGTGCCAGCTCTTTTTCTTATCACTATGTATTTCGGAATTGGAGAGCCTAACTTCCACAACATGACGTTGGATGGAGTTGATGTCTTCCCATTTCCATTTGCACTTCAAGTTGGGACAGACTGGGCATATCAGGTAGCCGCTGGGTTGCTCGATGACGCGCAGATCGTTGTCACGTGGGACTGGCAATTTGTAGCCATGATACCTGTCATCATCAGAGTCCGTGCTGACGTACCCTGGCGAGGGGCACTGCTCCCGGACCGGAGATGGCAAGGAAGCCCGACGGGAGAGCATCAGCACACAAATCTCGTACGAGGTAAACACATTGATGCGGGCATACTCCACCTGTTGTGGCGTCAGGATCACCTTATTCCACTTATCACACTTGATGTCCTTGCCTTGTCGATGTGCACATTCATCACCTCGAGTGTTAGGGTCTTGATTGATGCTGACATGAGTTCCGACCGGTGCAGCACCTTCACGGTGATGTCCTAGAGCTCAACCACATTTGCTACCTCGAAGTCGTAGTCCTCGTGCATCCGCTTTATGTCTCTACTGGTACTGATGCCGGAAAATATGTTGTGCAGATAGGCGAAGAAGTTTTTCCGGGCACTCTCCAGGACATAGTCCGCGTTAATGATCTAGAAGACGAGGCAGTGGCGGCCCACACAGAGCTGCAGGACGGCTGTCTTGTACGATTTGCGCCCGTCCAGGTTTTTGACGTCGTACCACTTTGTGTCTAGGCCGACGATGAGGGTCCTCCAGTTGTTCCCGCAAACCTGCAAAAGGAAGGGCTTGACCTCGGCGTCAGAGGACGTGATGGTGGTCTCGATCACGGTGCCGTTCAACATGACCTTGGTGGTATAGGTTGCATCACTCTAGGTCACCAATTGTGTTGGCGGAGCCGCTGGGACCAGAGACGACCATCGGCAGCGGTTCACCGGCGGACCACCAGAATGTTGCAGCTTGGCTCCCTGGTTGAACGCCGGCGGGCCACCAGAAGGTTGTCGCTTGGCTCCAGCGCTTGACTCCGGGAGCGCCAACGACGGCTGCTTGCATTTTCCACCTTGATGATCACCAGCAGGGAGGCGATACGAGGATCCTGCACACGCCATGGTTGTGAAGAGCGAGGAAGATGAGGAAGGGTGCTGCGAGGAAGATGAGGAAGGGCGCTGCGAGGAAGATGAGGAAGGGCGCGGCAAGTGCTTATTATAAAGGCGTTTTAGATTCTAGCGGTTCAGCATCGTCAACAAGGCGCCATAACTGAATGATGGATAATTTGAATTTTGACATTTTGGATTGCTTTAAAAAAATTAACAAAATTCATACATGTATAAATAAGACAATATGTTCATACAAACCAACTTTCAGTGGAATATCTATTTTTTAGAAGATTTGACAATATGAATAATATGTGCATATAAATTAATGCTATTTACCAAAGCATAACAATGTTACCTATATAAGTTTTAAACTTTTTTATTCCATCTGGTATATATTAATTTTTTAAGAATATAGAAAAAAGAATCATCGTGTTTGGACTTAATTTGTAGAATCTATACATGTTTAAGTATTTACATTGGAATCTAGATAAAAAATGAAGCAAAGGAAGAAGAAACTGAAGAGTAGACCTATGAAGAGGCAATTATCACAGGCGGTTTTTAATATAGAACCGCCTGTGAAAAAAGTTTACTAAGTAGAGAATTAATTAATATTCTTGATCAAAATAAGGGGGCTTGTAAAAGCCCAAATTCTAAGTTCTTGTAATATGATTTAGTATTACAGGTGTTCATTAAATTCCACTTGGGAAAACCTTTGAAATTGGTCAGAACATGGAAAATAAATAAATAGGTTATTTTTTATATTGCATAATACATTGATTTTGTGAGTGCATTTTTCTATGGGACTTTTTAGTCATCATACCAAACTCTATGATATTTTCAGATTTTTACAAAATTATTTGAATCAAAGTGTGTTCAAAATTTGAAGAATGGCTCATATGTATATGAGCATTTCATTAGAATGAGGGATACTTTGAATTTTGACATGTTTGATTGTTTTAAAAAATAACAAAATCCATACATGTAAAAATAAGAAAATATGTTCATACAAATCAACTTTAAGTGGAAGATCCATTTTTTAGAAGATATAACAATCTGAATAATATGTGCATATAAATTAATGCATATTTACCAAAATATAACAATGTTACCTATATAAGTTTTATAATTTTTGTTCCATCTCGTAAATATTTTTTTGAAGAATATAGAAAAAGAATCATCGAGTTTGGACTTAATTTGCAGAATCTATACATGCTTGAGTATTTATATTAGAATCTAAATAAAAGATGAAGCAAAGAAACAAGAAACTAAAAGCAAACTTATGAAGAGGCAATAATCGCAGGCGGTTTTTAATATAGAACCGCCTGTAAAAAAAGTTTACTAAGTTTAGTATTAATTAATAATCTTGATCAAAATAAGAGGGCTTGTAAAAGCCCAAATTCCATGTTTTTATAATATGATTTAATATTATAGGTGCCCATTAAATTTCACTTGAAAAACCTTTAAAATTGGTCAGAATGAAAAACAAATAAATAAGATATTTGTCATTTTTATATCTTGCATAGTACATTGATTTAGTGAGTGCATTTTTCTATGAGACTTTTTAGTCATCATACCACCTCTACGATTTTTTTTCAGATTTTTACAAAATTGTTTGAATCAATGTGTGTTTAAAACTTGAAGAACATATGTATATGAGCATTTCATTATAATGAGGGATAATTTGAATTTTGACATGTTGGATTGCTTTAAAAAAATCATACATGTATAAATAAGACAATATGTTCATATAAACCAACTCTCAGTGGACGATCTATTTTTTAGGAGATATGACAATCTGAATAAGACGTGCATATAAGTTAATGCTATTCACCAAAATATAACAATTTTACCTATATAAGTTTTAAACTTATATTAATTTTTTAAGAATATAGAAAAAAGACCATCGAGTTTGGACTTAATTTATAGAATCTATACATGTTTGAGTATTTACATTGGAATCTAGATAAAAATGAAGCAAAAGAAGAAGAAACCGAAGAGTAGACCTATGAAGAGGCAATTATCGCAGGCGGTTTTTCATATAAAACCACGTGTGAAAAAAGTTTACTAAGTTTAAGATTAATTAATATTCTTGATCAAAATAAGGGGGCTTGTAAAAGCCCAAATTCCAAGTTCTTGTAATATGATTTTGTGAGTGCATTTTTCTATGGGACTTTTTAGTCATCATACCAACCTCTATGATTTTTTTCAGATTTTTACAAAATTGTTTGAATCAATGTGTGTTCAAAATTTGAACAATGCCTCATATGTATATGAGCATTTCATTAGAATGACGGATAATTTGAATTTTGACATGTTGGATTGCTTTAAAAAATTAATAAAATTTATACATGTATAAATAAGATAATATGTTCATACAAACCAACTTTCAGTGGAAGATCCATATTTTTTAGGAGATATGACAATCTGAATAATATGTGCATATGAATTAATGTTGTATTTACCAAAACATAACAATGTTACCTATATAAGTTTTAAACTTTTCATTCCATCTAGTATATATTAATTTTTGAAGAATATAGAAAAAAGAAATATCAAGTTTAGACTTAATTTGCAGAATCTATACATGTTTGAGTATTTATATTGGAATCTAAATAAAAAATGAAGCAAAGGAAGAAGAAACTGAAGAGCAGACCTGTGAAGAGGCAATTATCGCAGGCGGTTCTTAATGGACCATCTTAGAACCCGTCTGTCATAATGGACAACTATATAAAGTACCGCTCGGGCACCGTAAAAACCTAACTCGAAAAACTCATGTTCAAAATGGTCAAGATCATTCAGGTTGCTTTCGGTAAGGGACAAATTGTAAAGGAACAAAGAGAAAGAAAACTACATCTTCGATGATACAACTTTTAAGAAACAATCAAGTTTTTCAAGTATCTTCCGTACTGGAAGAACCTGGAAATTTGTCATAGTATTGATTTGATGCACGTTACAAAGAATGTATTTGACAGCATCATTGGAACCTTGCTGGACATGCCGAGGAAAACAAAGGACGGATTAAAATCACGTATGGACCTAGTAAATCTTAATATGAGACCAGAGCTTACCCTGTAGAAAAGCCCAACGGGAAGCATTACATTCCCCCATGCAGCTACAACTTGACACTACAGGAGAAAAAGGCAATTTGTGAATGCGTGCGTGGGATCAGAGTGCCCACGAGTTTCTCATCCAACATCTCCAAACTAGTCTTGATGAAAGACTTGTTTTTATTTGGCTATAATTCTCACGACTGTCACATGATGATGACAGTGTTCCTTGCAATTGTAATAAGGGTCATCAAACCTGCCGCATGTAAAAGTTGTCATCACACGTTTGTGTTACTTCTTCAATGCAAGATTGCAAAAGGTGATAGCCTGGGAAGACCTAGACTATTTGAAAACGTACATCGTCGAGGCTATGTGCAAGCTTGAGATATGTTTCCCACCATCTTTTTCGATATGCAGGTACACCTAATCATACATCTTATTGATCAGATAAAAGCATAGGGGCTATTATATTTACATCATATGTTTCTGTTGGAGAGATATTTAGGAGCATTAAAGGGTTATGTACGGAACCGTGCTCACCTAGAGGGTTCAATTATGAAAGGATACACTACTGAAAAAGTGATTAAGGATTGCGCTGATTACATTGAAGATGGAAATCCGATAGGTGTGCCTATACCAGTATATGAGGGTAGACTATGTGGGAGAGGCAAATTGGGTAATAAAACTATGCATATTTTGGTGTACTACAACAGCTCGCAATAGCTGAGTCGTACATCGAGGATCACGAAATTGAGCTTCGCAGAAAAAACCAAGGCCGCATAGAGGACTGGATCATGAAAGAGCGTAGGAGACGTTTCACTGAATGGTTAATGGACAAAAATATACCATATAGAGACTATGATGAAGAGGCAACAATGAAGAAGTTAGCTTCTAGTCCATCCGCTTTGGTGACAACATGGCAATCATATGACATCAATGGTTACATATTTTACACTAAGAAAAAAGATAGTAAGAGTGTTGCACAAAACAGTGGTGTTCGTATAGAGGCTTATGATCCACAAGGGCAGAAGACCACATACTTCGGGTTCATAGAGGAAATATGGGAGCTCGATTATGGCGAAAGAATGTAAATGCCCTGTTTAAGTGCCAATGGGTCAAACATCCTGATAGTGTGAAAGTGGACAACTACGGGTTGACACTGTTAGACTTGGACAATGTGGGTTATAAAGATGACCCGTGGGTTCTCACGGATCGTGTTGCATAAGTTTTTTATGTACAGGATCCAGGAACTAAGAAGATGCACATAGATGTTTCTAGAAAGCAAAATATTATTGGGATTGAGAATGTGGGAGATAATGAAAAGGAATATAATCAATATGAAGATATGTACCTTTTCACCGATCCAGACAACATCAAGCGTGTAGAAAGAAGCATTAAAAAGGATTTGAAACCCTATATGCGAGAAGATGTCAATGCTGAAAAAAATGTATGACATATATTTTATATAATTGTAATATTGTAATGAAGCTTTACTATTTTAATTTCACAAATTTTCTCTTTTAATATTTGAATTTTGACATGTTGGAATGCTTTAAAATTTTTAACAAAATTCATATAGTGAAATATTAGCTTTGAGTTGGCTGTAGACTTCAACAGTAAAATACACTGTGCTTGAAGTCATGACCTGTTGAGTGCTGCTTCATCTCTATGTGTATGTGTGAGCTCCGGTTTTCCTCTGTTCGTGGACTGGTGCATGCTACAAATTTCGCAGGTGGTTCTATACCTACGACTAGTCATCTGTGAAGAATCTTTATCACAGGCGGTCTGTAAGGTAAAGAGTATCCACCTGTGATAACTCCATTATCGCAGGCGGTTCTTTATCTATGACTATCCGCCTGTGAAGAATGTTTATCACAGGCGGTTTATAACGTAAGATTATTTGCCCGTGTAACTCTAAGGACACATGTACTGCGCACGTTCCCCTCGTGCGCATGGTAACCGAAAAGGTAAGGCACGCACGCCCGGTCGCTTCAGCCACCTGTATTAATGGCTAATATTACAAGAGGCTCCTACTCCACGGTCCGCCTGTATCATGCGATCGTTGCCATTCGCGCGCAGAATTCGAAACGATCCGACCTCTCCTTCTCTGCACCATTATAACTTGCACCTTCCCCTTCTCTACAGTCTGCACCACCATGATAGTCTTCCTCATCCCTCCAGTCTTCGTCTTCCTCGCTGCACCGTAGCCTTAGTCTCAATGGCACCACTAACGAAGCACTCCTGACCATGCTCTCCACTCGCCGCGCCTCCATCCAAGGCTCTAATCGCACCTCTGTCCCTGGCTCCAACCACGCCTCCTTCCCCGGCTCCAATCGCACCTCCGCCGCCTTCAGGGCGGAAGAGAGAGTGCACCTGCTTAGGAAAGTTGCTTTCCTAGAGCAGAGTTTTGTTGCCCTCAGGGCACAGGCGGACGACGACCTATCACCGTTGCGTCAGCAGATGGCGAAGGATGTATTTAACAGTACATCTGATGCCATGGTTATTCTGGGTCTGGGTCTTCCTGAATGTACTAGAATTGCCACCATAGCCCACTACCTCTCCGGGTTAAGCGTAGTAGCCGGTCGTCTTGATGCGATGCGGGAGATGGTCGGTGAGGTGCTTGGGGTGGAAGGCAGCAGGAAGTTGGTGGAGACGATCGCCGACAAGTGTGGGGTTCCTCCGCCACTGGAGGACTAGGCGATTGTCTATTGTTTTCTTTTGTTATTTGTAAAAATTTAATTTTAATTAATGTATGTTTGATGATGAATGTTTGTTATTGATTATCAAATTGTTTGTTGTCTTTTTATTTGATGCTAAATTTGGTTGATGTATACCGAGCCGTGATGTTTGGTGGCTTTGAATTGGTGTCAAAGGCGTGTCCCGATCCCCGCAGTATTAATGGCCAATATTGCAGGTGCCTCCTACTCCCGCTCGTTTCAATCGTCTGTATTAATGCACCTTCGAATTGAATTCAAAATGTGTGTTCCCCTCGGTATTAATGACAAATATTGCAGATGGCTCCTACTCCCGGTCGCTTCAGCCGTCTATATTAATGGCCAATATTGCAGGCGGCTCCTACTTCACGGCCCGCGTGTGAAAATTAATATGTTTATCCAAGAGGTTTGCTATTGTGAGCCGTCTATGATGTTTATTCATCACAGGCGGCTATTAATTCATTTGAATAACAGGTGCATTTTTTTACGGACCACTTGGGTCTGAAAAATGAGACGTCTGTGATAATGGTTTCTATAGTAGTGCAACACGTGATGAACAAAGCAAGCATTGACACGGAGCGCTTTCCAAGGACTTTATTCATCCCCTCTCGATGCAAGATTGTAAGAGCGAGTGATTCTAAAGACATGTTCTTCCATTCATCGATGCACGCTGATGCTCGGGATAGCGTAGACTAGGGTGGCAGTCCAAAAAAATAAGAGAGACAAAACCTAGTTGTTATGTTATCTGGCGTATACCACATTCCCTTTTATTTATAGCGGATTAGGAATACATGTCTTGCACGACATGGACTCTGAGTTGGTTATGAGCACACGATTTGAGTGCAAGTCCGCTACTCAATTTATTGACTAGCAAAAATAAAAGTTGACTTGCCTTGAATTACGAAACGTGTGTGCGAGGTGAGGCATGGTGGGCGTGCATGTGAGCAAGTAGGAGAGCAGGTAAGAGGAGGGGGGGTACACGTGTAACACTTCTCTTCTCATTCACATGGAAAATGTTAGAACACCTACACTTATGAGCCTCACTCCTCCACTCCCTATAAAAAAAGAAAGGGCAGCCCGGTGCATGTAGCTCCCGCTTGTGCAGGGTCCGGGGAAGGGTCCGACCCACTTGGGTCTTTTGTACGCAGCCTTTCCCTGCATTTCTGCAAGAGGCTGTTTCCAGGACTCGAACCCGTGACCTCATGGTCACAAGGCAACAGCTTTACCGCTGCGCCAAGGCCCCCCTTCTCCACTCCCTATGTGCTAATAAAATTTAACATCTACCTCTTGCCATACATATGACTTTGAGATTTCCTAGAAACTTTGTTTGGTCCTTGATTATTTGGACCAAATTCCAAAATTGCATGAAGCAATGTCGACACTCTATGGACACCCTTCGCTAGGACACGCTGACGAAGCCCGATGGCTTTGACTAGAGTGATACCGAACACTACAAACATAGCTAATAAAAGGTGAAATGGAAGTCCCTAGGAGACAGTTGAGCAGTGGCAGCAAGTCCACACTCTAATTCCACTAGATGTGGGATATTGATAGTGTCACAGCCATATGGCAGCCGTTCATCGACAATGGCAATAGGACAAACGGTGTGGAGCAGGCCGAGCCCCCTGCCACGGATGGTTGTCCTCACAACGTCTATGATCTTACTTTAGACAATTTCTTTAATAATTTCATAACATAAATCATGACAAAGTATTAACTAATAGAAATAGCAGTAATGCATAATTAATAATTGTCAGAGTGTGAGCTGCGACACTCCTCAGAACCAGCCCGTGAGGTTCTTTTTTTCCGGAGGGGGCTTGGTGCCCTTCGCGACCTGGGCTCAAGGGAGCGGATGAACACAGGGATTTACGTGGTCCGGGTCGCCAGAGCATAATACACTACGTCCACGGGTGTGCTAGTTCTATTTCTTAAGCGTGAGCTCTTGTGTGTCATGTGATCTTGAGGGCGTGTAGTTGGAACCCCCCGCCGGGTGGTCACCCTGATCCTTTTATAGTTCAAGGCCGGGGTGGTTACAGCGAGGCCAGGGGCCCGACAGGTGGCCCCAAAGCTTTGAGTATCCTATACACGATCTAGGGCTTCATCCTCTGAGTAGAATGGATGGCGGGGGAGTTAAGCCCTCCGTCCGGTGTGCCGAGCGTCCCTGACCGCATGTCAGCTGATGATGAAGACGCCATCTTGTTGCCGCGTCTCCTCGCCCTGTTTGGGCGGCTTAGTGCCGTTGGGCGACACTGTACTGCTGTCACGCTCTGTCGTCTTGTCTTTTCACCGTAATGGCGAACGGGCAAGGGACGAAGGCTTGTGTAGTGCGCCAAACTTCTGGGGAAGGCGAAAGGCTTGAATGCAAAGCCTGACAGCGCACTTCCTTCTTGACTTCATCAACCCACGACCCATGAAGGACCGTGGGGTACGTGGCGGCTCTGGAGCCCTTATCGACGGGCTTGGTGTCTGAGGACACGTGGCGGCTCCGGACCTTACCTTAGCGGGGAGACTCGGACCGGAGCCCAGGGCACATGTCAGCACCGGAGCTATCCTTGGCGGGGAGGCGGCTCAGAGCCAGGGACACGTGTCAGCTCTGAACCTCACCTCAGCGGGGAGACTTGGACCGGAGCTTGGGGCATGTGTCACCACCGGAGCTGTCCTCAGGGAGGAGGCGGCTCGGAGCCGGAGGACACGTGTCAGCTCCAGACCTCTCCTCAGCAGGGAGGCTTAGGTCGGAGCCCGAGACACGTGCCAGCTCCGGTGCTGTCCTCTTCAGGGAGGTGGCTCGGAGCCGAGGACACGTGGCAGCTCCGGACCTCACCTCAACGGGAGGCTCAGGCCGCAGCCACGGGCACATGTGAGCTCCGGAGCTCAAGCGCACGCGGTAGCCCCAGGGCTGACCATGTGGCCCAGGGCACGTGGCTTATGCTAGGGCCCGCCTCAACAAGGAGGCAGAGCCCAGGCTGTCTTTTACCCACTACGCGGGGGTACCTGGTCTACAGAGCACTGACAATAACTATTAAAATAACATATCATATCATGTTGCACTAATGATATGCAACAGATAAAATCGAGAACCCATTCACCAAATGTGGCGTGCATGCAAGGAGCGCATGTGTATTACTCTTCTCACTCGCTTAGATAGTAGTAGAGCTTTCTCACTTGAAAATATGTCTACTCTTCTCCAGCTCTTCATGTGACACTAAACTTAACACTCACCTATTTTCATAGACCAAACCTTAAAATTTATTTAGAATTTTTTACTTTAGACTTCTCTTATAAAGCCTAAATTCCAACAGGAGCCAGATCTGCTCTTCCCAAGCCCTACGCTGTTGTGGTTTCTCCTCCTTGTGGTTTTGTTTGGATAGACTTAAATACTCCCTATTTAGAGTGAATTGAGGGAGATTGAAATAAAAATTAGTTCATTATTCACTCTATTCCACTTCTATGGACAGACATTTATCATAACTAAACAAGCCCTACACGATGCAGCTTTAAGGCCCCCCCGGTCTAGTGGGCGCATCGGTCTAGGCCTCTGTCTCTCAGGCACTTGCGTTAGTGTTCAAAAAGGTTAAGGTCGGTCACACGCCTCCCTAAAAGCATGAAATTCTTCTTTTCTGATGACGTGACCTTTCTCCTTCGCTGAGATGGTGATCAGAGACACGAATACGTGGCTAGAGGCCCAAAACATTAGGACCAAGGATTTGCAACAAAGATCCATCCGTACTAAATTGATTAATTCAAAATTAAACTACCTAGCATCAAATAATTTAAAACGGAGTAAGTATAGTAATCTTGCAAAAGAATATTTCAGAATTCCCCTTTCATAATAAGATACACAAATGTAAGCAATATATTACTACTGGTACATAGTTTTTTGTTACGCATGTGAAATCTCCGTTCGGCAACAACTACAAAAAACCAACCCAATGAGGAACACCGCGGGATGTTGCACAGCAAGTTGGAAGATTCTAAAGATTGTTTTTATATTCCATATGCAACCCATGTGCATGATGCCCTCCCCCTAAAACATATACATACAAGGAAATTGATTGCAGGGCTCTGTTGCCCCCATGTGTAGGAAAGCCCAGAATATAGACATATAAGCACAATGCTTCAAAGCACACAGATCCAAGCATTATCTTCTATTGTAAAAGGTTTGGGAATAACACAGACAGGAGCTTCAAAAGGAAATCCATACAGGTGACCGTCAACTCAGAATATCAGAGCCGTTGCCATTTGATTCCTAACTCATATTGGTCCAGTACGGACGTTCGGCAGAGGAATGCATCTGCATCAAATACTGATGTGCGCATGGTACCAGTTCAGTGAACATTCAGTGTGGGAAGAGAGCAGTAAAAAGTCCATATCCGGCAAAAACTAGACCAAAGAGGAGGATACCATAGTCGACAATGCGTCCCCACAGGCCAATGGAGGTGCCAACAATGCTGAGATGAAACAGGGCAGGCAGCACAAAGGAGAGCAGTGCACACATCGTGCTCCCGATGAAGGAGATGAATGATCCAAAAGCAGGGATGAAGGACGCCACCGCGCTCAGGACAGTCACCATTAGGACGCGGCTCAAGTGCAAGCCTAGCCACTCAGTACCGTGAACATTGCAGGAAAGCTTCCGAAAGAATCCACTCCATCCAAGTCTTGTCTCCACGATCTCATGGATTGGATGCATCATGACTGGGAATGTGAATGCTAGTGCGATGCATAGGCCAATCTGTCAACAGATCTAAAAAGTGTTAAGAGGATATCATGATTAAACTGTCCACTTTATCAAAGTCTCATAAAACAATAGACACCAATAAAATTATTGTTAGACTCTGTAATTGTGTGTGGGACGCATGGGTATATTAATCATTAGTGAGGGATTAGAATTAGGGGTAGTGTAGTCTTTCTCCTCACATAATCCCTCTATATAATCATTCCTGTACCCTCATTATCTCAATCATCTAATACAACCTCTATTAGCCCTCTAATATGGTATCAGAGCTAGGAATTAATTAGAATTAGGGCTTAACCCTAACCCTAATGGCCCAGCCGCCACTCTCGCCGGCGCGCCGCCCGCCGGAGCCGCCGCCGCCCCCACTGTCGCGCCGCCGCGCCGTGGGCCGCGCCCGTCGGTGCCGCCGCCGCCAGGCACCACGCCCGCCACTGGACCTACGCCGCCACCGCCGCCCGGGTTTCGGCCGGGTCGGCGCGCGCACGGGGGCGCCGCCGCCGCCTCTGGAGGGTCTGGCACGGCCGCCACTGCCCCCTGGCTAGACGCCCCCTGGCCTGCAGCCGCCGCCGCCGACTCTAGAGGGGCTGGCGCGCCCACTTCCGCCCCCGGATCTGCCGCCCACTGGTCCGCTGCTGAAGGCGCCGCCTGACCCGCCGCCCCCTGGCCTGCAGCCGCCACCTCTGGAGGGGCTGGCGCACCCATCTCCGCCCCCGGATCTGCCGCCCCTCCTATGACTCTGAGGACCGGTCCTGCCGCCGGCGGACATCTTGTAGGTACCACCGGCAAACCCGCCACCGCTGTCGTTTTCATGGCAGGTACCTCTGGTTCACACGACTCTAACGACGGGAGCACCACGACTACTATCCCGCCGATCCCATTTCTAGTCGCCGATGCCGCTGCTGATAACGCAGCTTCTTCCTATGGCACCGACACAGCGGACACCTCCGACATCGCCGCAGCACTGGCTGCCTCTCGCGAGCGCGAGCGGGCACTCGCTCTCGCCCTAGAGCAGGAGCGTGCCTCCGTGGCAGCTCTATCTCACCAGCTCGAGGAGAGTGCTCACCGACCGATGAGTGCTGCCCACGAGCCTCCCTCGGACGCTGGTACGTACTCGGCTTCACTTGTGGCCGCTCTTCATGCGCAGGCCGCCGGAATTCAGAACATCCGTACGCTCGTGCCGGTTGTTCTCAGCTCCGAGTCCACTTCATATGCCCGGTGGCGTGACCTGGTGCTCCTCACGTTGAGGCATTACTGCCTCGACGACCATGTCCTCCAGGACAATTCTTCAGTGGTGGTCTCCTGGATCAGCATGGACAGCCTGGTCCGATCCTGGATCCTTGGCTCCCTGACGGAGGAGCTACAGGACATCGTCAGGCAGCACGGTGGCGACACTGCTCGACGGGTCTGGTTGGTCCTTGAGCAGCGGTTTCTAGGGAACCACGTGACTCGAGCCCTCCACATCAGCACTCGGTTCTAGAACACCGTCCAGGGTGACCGCTCTGCTCCACCTACTACCGAGAGATGAAGGGCATGGCCGATGCTCTACGTGACCTTGGCGAGCCGGTCACCGATGGCGCTCTTGTTCTTCGGGTCCTTCAGGGCCTGAATGAGCGCTATTGTCACCTACGGACGTGGCTACTCCGATTGGAGCCACTCCCTACCTTCGAGAAGGTATGGTTTGATCTTGAACTTGAGGAGATCACTGCAAGAGGCTCTACTAACTCCGGGTCTGCCACAACCTTTTATGGCTCTGGGCAGTCCCCTCGTCCACCCTTACCAGCTGTTGGTGGACCACCGTCACGACCACCTTCCACCCCAGTCACTCCTACACCCACTACTGGAGGTGGAAATCGTCGCCGCCGAGGCAAGCACGGCGACCGTGGTGGAGGTAGTAGTGCAGCGGCACTCCTACACCCACTACTCCAACTACTGGTGGTAGCAGTGGTACCCGCCGGGGAGGTGCACCCTGGCCCACACCCTACAACCCGTGGACTGGCCAGATCTACATGTAGCCTGAGTCGTCTTCGGGTTCTCAGCCTCCACGACCACGCCCCCAGCCGGCGTTTGTAGCCACCCCGGGCTACAGTGGACCAGCCTACAGTGCTGGTGGGCCACCGACTCAGGCCTACGGTGGGCCTGACTACCCTTCTGGCGGACAGTCAGCCTTGACCTACGGAGGCACCGACTATCCTGTTGGGTACTCAGAGCCGTCGGCCCCTTTCCAGGAGCCACCCTCGATGTGGGATCGACAGTCGCTGGTTCTTCCTTCAGCACCATGCACCTTACTCCACCAGGTGCCGACTGGGTAGTCGATTCCGAAGCGTCATACCATACCACCCCTAATGCTGGTATACTCTCTTCCACCCACCCTCCCAATCCCTCTTTTCCTTCATCTATCGTTGTTGGGAATGGGTATGTTCTTCCGATCACCTCAGTAGGTGATTCCGGTCTCCCGGGTTCTTTCCAGCTTAAAAACATTCTTGTCGCTCCGAATATCATTCAAAACTTGCTTTCTGTCCGTCGTTTTACCACTGACAACAATGTTTCCATTGAGTTTGATCCTTTTGGTTTGTCTGTGATGGATCTTTCTACCCGGCGACCTCTTTTTCGATGTGATAGCTCGAGGCCCCTATACACACTTCGGCTTCCTACTTCCGTTGCATCACCACCTTTTGCTTTGACTACGACAACTTCATCCACCATTTGGCATCGCAGGCTTGGCCACCCTGGTGCAGATGCTATGTCGAAGTTGTCCAGTAGTTCTATTATCTCGTGTTCTAGGGGCACACATGACTCCCTATGTCATGTTTGTCGGCTTGGTCGCCATGTTCGACTTCCTTTTCCCACTTTTGTGACTCATGTTGAGCACGTTTTTGATCTTATACATTATGATTTGTGGACATCTCCCATTACCAGTGTATCGGGCTTTAATTATTACTTGGTGATCGTTGATGATTTTTCTCACTTTTCCTGGACTTTTCCATTACGATTGAAGTCTGAGACTTTCGTTACTCTTTCTCACTTCTTCGTTTGTATTTCTACTCAGTTTGGGCGCACCATCCGAGCTGTCCAGTGCGATAACGGACGCGAGTTTGATAACTTTGCGTTTCGTAACTTTCTCTCTGCACATGGGGTACAGCTACGCATGTCTTGTCCATATACCTCCCCTGAAAACGGCAAGGCAAAGCGCATGATTCGCACCACCAGTGATGTCATGCGCTCCCTAATGTTCCAGTCATCTGTTCCAGTCCGATACTGGGTGGAGGCTCTCCACACTGCTACGCTTCTGATTAATCGTCTTCCCACCAAGGCGATTCGTGCCTCCACTCCCTACTTTGCTTCATATGGCACTGATCCTCTTTACGATCACCTTCGAGTTTTCAGGTGTGCTTGCTACCCTAACCTTTCCGCCATTGCCCCGCATAAGCTTGCGCCCCGCTCGACAGTGTGTTTTTCTCGGGTATTCCCTTGATCATAAGGGGTACCGGTGCTTAGATCTCACTACTCACCGCTTTTTGATCTCTTGGCACGTCGTCTTCGACAAGTCCTCCTTTCCTTTTTCCAGCACCTCTTCCGGTTCCACCACAGAGCTGGATTCTCTTTTTCCCACTGACCACGAGGCTGCTCCCCAGCTGCCTTGGCATCTTTCTTCTGCAGGTTCGACAAACACTACACCTCAGGTGCCCCCGACGTCACCTGCTGCACCATGTGCGACACTGACGCCTCCGGTGTCACCTGCTGTGCCTCGGGTGATCCCTACGTCACCAGCTGCGCCACGCGCGGCCTCGGTTCCCCGACGTCACCTGCTGTATCTCAGGTGGCCCCGACGTCACCAGTTGCGCCACGCGCGGCATCGACGTCTCCGGCGTAACCTGTTGTGCCTCGGGTGACCCCTACGTCACCAGCTGCGCGACGCGCGGCCTCGGCTTCCCCGACGTCACCAGACGTACCAGGCGCAGCACCGACGACGATTTCTCGCTTCGCCGACCCCGCACTTGTCTACCAGCGATGAGAGCGGGATGGGGCCCCTACTCCAACCGCGCCACGCGCGGCCTCGAGGCCCACTCTCATCTACCCACGACGAAAGAAGGTTGTTGTACCCGAGCGCCCGGTGTACAACCCTCCTCTTCTCCACAGGGATCCTGGTCACGTCCACCCGATGGTGACTCGACGTGCGTCCGGGAGTCTCCGGCCAGTTGAGCGCTTCGCCGGAGCTGCCTTCTCGTCGACGACATCTCCGCCGACCGACTCTTCTTCGATCTCACCCATACCTACTTCCGTGCGTAGCGCCCTCGACGACCCTCACTAGCGCCGCGCTATGGAGGAAGAGTATGAGGCCCTACTTGCCAACCGGACCTGGGACCTGGTTCCCTGCCCCGGTCGTGGCAATGTTGTCATGGGCAAGTGGGTGTTCACACATAAGAAGAAGGCGGACGGTAACTTGGAGAGGTACAAGGCTCGGTGGGTACTTCGGGGTTTCACTCAGCGCCCTGGAGTCGACTACGACGAGACCATCAGCCCGATGGTAAAGCCGGCGACGGTTCGTACCGTTCTGTCGCTGGCTCTCTCGCGTTCTTGGCCTGTCCACCAGTTAGACGTCAAGAATGCCTTCCTCCACGGTACACTGACCGAGATGGTGACTGCACTCAGCCGACAGGATTTGTTGATTCAGCTCATCCAGACATGGTCTGTAAGCTGAACAAATCCCTGTACGGTCTGAAGCAGGCACCACGAGCCTGGTATAGCCGGTTCGCCTCCTTCTAGGTCTCACAGGGGTTCGTCGAAGCCAAGTCAGACACTTCGCTGTTTGTCTATCGACGTGGCAGTGACACTGCTTACCTTCTACTGTACGTCGATGACATTGTACTGACAGCGTCTAGTCCGGGTCTGCTTCGGCGCACCATTTCTGCTTTACAGCAGGAGTTCGCTATGAAGGACCTGGGCCATCTCCACCACTTCCTGGGTATTGCGGTCGAGGACCGACCAGGCGGCTTGTTCCTTCACCAGCGACAGTGGCTGGATATCCTCTAGCGAGCAGGCATGGCTGAGTGCAAGCCATGCTCCACTCCAGTGGATACTCAGGCGAAGCTCTCTGCTACCGACGGGACACCCGTCACTGATCCCACTGCTTACAGGAGTCTTGCAGGTGCTCTTCAGTACCTCACCTTCACCAGGCCGGATATTTCCTATGCGGTTCAATAGGTGTGCCTCTACATGCATGACCCGAGGGAGCCGCATCTCACCACTGTGAAGCGGATTCTTCGGTACCTACGAGGCACCCTCGACTACGGCCTCCTCCTTCGACGTGACGTGACCTCCGAGCTGGTCGTGTACACCGACGCTGACTAGACAGGCTGCCCGGACACACGCTGGTCTACCTCTGGGTACGCCATCTTCCTGGGAGGTAACCTCGTCTCCTGGTCCTCGAAGCGACAGCCCGTGGTGTCGCGCTTGAGTGCTGAGGCGGAGTATCGCGCCGTGGCTAACAGCGTGGCTGAGGCTTCCTGGCTTCAGCAGCTGCTTCAGGAGCTCCACACTCCTGTCGCCAGGAGCACCCTGATCTACTGTGACAACGTCAGCATCGTGTATCTCTCCACCAATCCGGTTCAGCATCAGCGCAGGAAGCATGTGGAGATCGACCTCCATTTTATTCGTGAGTGGGTTGCACGTGGCGAGGTTCGGGTACACCATGTCCCGACGACGACGCAGTTCACCGACATCTTCACGAAGGGCCTCCCGTCGTCGCTGTTCTCTGAGTTTTGGTCCAGTCTCAACATTTGCAGTGGCTAGATATTGTGACTGGGGGGGTGTTAGACTGTAATTGTATGTGAGGCACAGGGGTATATTAGTCATTAGTGAGGGATTAGGGTTAGGGGTAGTTTAGTCTTTTCCTCTCACCTAATCCCTCTATATAATCATCCTTGTACCCTCGTTATCTCAATCATCTAATACAACCTCTATTAGCCCTCTAATAATTATGATAGGGAATTTTGAATGCTTCTTAATGCACAAGCCAATCTGTCAACGGATCTTATAGTTGCGCACCGTCCTCTCCATTCCGTGTAACAATAAAATTATGAGATCTCAACTGCATAATTGCACTGACTTACAAAATTAAATCTTATATATCGACATATCAAATTATGAAGTTGCTTTTTCCAATAGAAAAGTGAAGTTTCAAAGCAATTTCCCAAAGATTTTCTCAGTGAGAACCAAAAGCATGTTTCAGTAAACAAGCGGAACAAATAAACTAATAACTATACTAACCTTAACTGCAGCCGAGATCCAGTTGTTAGGAAGATTGAGTGTTATGATATCTTTGGTAGTCTCTCCATAGGCCAAGTACCCACACACTCCAAAACACGTGTAAACCATTATAATGGTGAGAACTGCTTGAGACAGTACCCAGCGAAACTTCCTTCGTTCTGCCATAGATGCTTCCAGTGCCAGAGTCATGCTAAATCCTTCAAAACAGAAGACTGCAACCCCGAAACTGAATGGTACTGCCCAAAGTCCATTGAAAGCACTTCTATTTGCAAATGGAAGATCAAAAAGTTGAAGATCCTCTTTGATAATAATTGCCATGGAAATCACATTGGATACATCCGCAAATATACTGAACGACGAAAGAGCAGACAGTGAGCCAATGAAGGAGAGTGTGACTTGCACTGGCAGGAGAATGGCAAAGATGAAGCCAACAGGTGACATCACCTGGCTGAACACGGAATGAAGATTTTGGCCAATGAATATTAGGTATGCTACAGAGGCACCCGCCTGTGAAACGAGTATAAGGATTTCTGTCAAGCATCGGCCTATAGTCCCGAAGCACTTTTCACCCAAATCCCCGTATGTACAGTGACCACTTGAGTCTTCTTCTGTTTCTTCCCCCAATTTATCGCTGCAGTCAACCTTCATAAAAAGGAACAGTAAATAATATAAAGAGGCTAAGACAAGTGATAATTCTGTGAGAATTGAAATTTCCCTTTTTAAAAGATATAAGGTGTAACATATTATTTATTGAAGCACCATCAAAATTCTAACCACAAATGTGATTTGGCTCTAGTAAGCTTTATACTAAGGTAACACGGGAGAATTCATGTTTCTTAAAGGGCGTATTGAGTGTTGAAGGCTCCCAAACATTATGAAGTTTCGAGAAGCATTTTTTCTAATTCAGTCTTATCACTGCTTTTGTAGAGAGACTGGATTTACCTCAAGACCTCAGGACACAAGTGGACACATGCGCCAGGTATCCTTTAAGAGAATTCATGTTTCTCTCCGAACAAATTCATTTGGTTCGACAGTCCAACCTTGCAGCTAAAAACTATGGGACGAAGTATACTGCAGATTATTATAGTAATTGTGGCTGTATTAGATGGATGATAATGCTGAGGTACAAGGCTGATTATATAGAGGGATTAGGAAGGGGAAAAGGACTAAACTACCCCTAACCCTAATCCCTCTCTAATAACTAATATGCCCCTGTGACACACACTTAATTACAATGTCTAACACCCCCCGCAGTCACAACATCTAGCCACTGCAGATGTTGAGACTGGACCGAAACTCGGAGAACAACGACGACGGGAGGCCCTTCGTGAAGATGTCAGCAAACTGCGTTGTCGTCGGGACATGGTGTACCCGAACCTCGCCGCGTGCAACCCACTCGCGAACAAAATGGAGATCGATCTCCACATGCTTCGTGCGCTGATGCTGGACCGGGTTGGTAGAGAGGTACAAGGCGCTGACGTTGTCGCAGTAGATGAGGGTGCTCCTGGCGACGGGAGTGTTGAGCTCCTTAAGTAGGTGCTGAAGCCAGGAGGCCTCAGCCACGCCTTTAGCCACGGCGCGATACTTTGCCTCAGCACTCGAGTGCGACACCACGGGTTGTCGCTTCGAGGACCCGGAGACGAGGTTGCCGCCCAAGAAGACGTACCAAGAAGTAGAATGTCATGTGTCCGGGCAGCCTGCCCATTCAGCGTCAGTGTACACGACCAGCTCAGAGGTCGTGTCATGCCGGAGTAGGAGGCCGTAGTCGAGGGTACCTCGTAGATACTGAAGAATCCGCTTCACAGCGGTGAGGTGCAGCTCCCTCGGGTCATGCATGTGGAGGCACACCTGCTGAACCGCATACGAGATATCCGGCCTGGTGAAGGTGAGGTACTGAAGAGCACCTGCAAGACTCTTGTAAGAAGTGGGGTCAGAGACGGGTGTCCTGTCGGTAGCGGAGAGCTTCGCCTGGGTATCCACTGGAGTGGAGCACGGCTTGCACTCAGCCATGCCCGCTCGCTGGAGGATATCCAGGCAGTATTGTCGCTGGTGAAGGAATAGGCCGCCTGGTCGGTCCGGACCGTAATACCCAGGATGTGGTTGAGGCGGCCCAGGTCCTTCATAGCGAACTCCTGCTGCAAAGTAGAAATGGTGCGCCGAAGCAAAGCCGGACTAGATGCTGTCAGTACAATGTTATCAACGTATAGTAGAAGGTAAGCAGTGTCACTGCCCCGTCGATAGACGAACAGCGAAGTGTCCGACTTAGCTTTGACAAACCCCTGTGAGACCAAGAAGGAGGTGAACCAGCTATACCAGGCTCGCGGTGCCTGCTTCAGTCCGTACAGGGATTTGTTCAGCTTACATACCATGTCTGGGTGAGCTGAATCTACAAACCCTGTCGACTGACTGCAGTACACCGTCTCGGTCAGTGTACCATGGAGGAAGGCGTTCTTGATGTCCAACTGGTGGACAGGCCAAGAACGCGAGAGAGCCAGCGATAGTACAGTACGAACTGCCGCCGGCTTCACCACCGGGCTGAAAGTCTCGTCGTAGTCGACTCCAAGGCGTTGAGTGAAACCCCGAAGTATCCAACGAGCCTTGTACCTCTCCAAGATACCATCCGCCGCCTTCTTATGCGTGAATACACACTTGCCCGTGACAACATTGCCACGACCGAGACGGGGAACCAGGTCCTAGGTCCAGTTGGCAAGCAGGGCCTCATACTCTTCCTCCATAGCGCGGCGCCAGTGAGGGTCGACGAGGGCGCTACGCACGGAAGTAGGTATGGGTGAGATCGAAGAAGGCTCGGTCGGTGGAGATGTCGTCGACGAGAAAGCGGTCCCGTCGAACCGCTCAACTGGCCGAAGACTCCCGGACGCACGTCGAGTCACCATAGGGTGGACGTGACTAAGATCCCTGTGAAGGAGAGAGGGGATGTACACCGTCCGCTCGGGTACAACCATCTTCTCTCGTCGTGGGTAGACAAGAGTGGGTCTCGAGGCCGCGCGTGGCGCAGCTGGAGCAGGAGCCCCCCCCCTCGTCGCTGGTAAACAAGTGCGGGGTTAGCAAATCGAGAAGTCGTCGTCGGTGCCGCGCGTGCCGTAGTTGGTGGCGTCGTGCTCGCTGAAGGTGACGTCGTGGAGGCAGCTGGTGATGCCGCAGGCGCTGATGCCGAACGTGGTGCAGCAGGTGACGCCAGAGGCGTCGATGCCGCACGTGGTGCAGCTGGTGACGCCGGGGGCACCTGAGGTAGAGCAGGTGACGTGGGGGAAGCCGAGGCCGCGCGTGGCGCAGCGGGTGACGCCGGAGGCGTCGATGCCGCACGGGGTGCAGCGGGTGGCGCCGTAGGCGTCGATACCTGTGACACCCTCATTTTTTGATTTATGCATATATTCATGTTCATAAACATTTTTATAAGCTGAAACAGAGAAAATGTCAAAAAGATAGCCAAAAAGAGCCAAAGTCAGTTCATAGAGAGCGCCGAAGACAACTCCCGCGGCCCGCTGGCCACGTGGCGTGTTCGGAGCTCATCCCTACGAAGTGGGGAGAGGTCCGTCGCTAAACTGGCTACGTGGCAGGCTCGGGGCTCATCCCCGCAAAGGAGGAGAGGTCCGACCCCGTGAGACACGTGTTGCCCCGGAGCTAGCCTCTGCGGAGAAGCGAGGCCAGTCCCGCAGGACACGTGTCACCTTCGGAGCTAGTCACCGCGGAAAACAGAGGACCAGACGCGCGGGATACATGTCGATCTTGGAGCTCACCTCCGAGAGGTCCGGTTCTATTGGACACGTGTTGCCACCGGAGCTTATCTCCGGGAGGTCCGTCACTGTTGGACACGTGTCAACCTCGGAGCTCGTCTATGAGAAGAAAGGAAGTCTGGCGCTGTTAGGACACGTGGCACACCCAGAGCCACCTCCGAAGAGAGGGGAGGTCTGGAACTGACACGTGGCGTGCGCGCAGCCACCTCCGAATAGAGAGGAGGTCCCAACCGCCAGGATACGTGGCGCACGCGGAGCTCACCTCCGGACAAGAGGGAGGTCTCGCTCGTTTGACACGCGGCACAACCGGAGCGCGTCTCTGCGGAAAGGGGGAGACCAGGCCCCGATGGACACGTGGAGCTTCCGGAGCTCATCACCGCGGAGGTAACGAGTTCTGGAGCGGTTTTTGCTTCTGTATGCGTGGGAATACCGGTACGGGAGGAAACCGACACGAATTCCACAATGTTACTGCACCAAATAAACTAAAGATAAGTTGTTAAAATTCAACGACAGTTTGAATGGGACTCTTATTCGAAGTCCAATCAGACTAGGACTCTTCTCCTCCCGATTATAAATAGAACCGAAAACCTTTGGCCGAAACCACGAACTTCTTTTCCACCTTCTGAGCCGAGGACTTAGAGCCCTAGCCCCAACTCGCCGAATAAACCCTTCGCCGGAGTTCAGTCGAAGGAGATCGCCGGAAGAGAGCCCTAACGACCTGTCTTGCTAGGAGAAGGACCCCGAGACCAAGAAGAACGTAAGGTAGGTCTCCAATACTATCTTACGACATTATCGCGTTTTCTTTGCATCTGTTCTTCGATTCCTTTCGAACAGAAGCTTTTTCGTGGGCAGATCATGTGACGCCCTCAATTCTGTGGAAAACCACGGAACCGAGAACTAATGCATATGTGTGCCCAGGATGTTCATCACACATACACATATGTTTCACAAACTGAATTTCAGATTATATATTACCACGAATAACAGAGTTTATTACAATATCTCATGAGTCTTGGACTCATGTTCATAGCGGAAGTCTTATTTCTATGCAGCGGAAGTCTTTATTCTAATGCGGAAGCGATTTAACTAATGCGGAAGCAAATCTAAGCAGAAGTGGCTCCATCTCTACTCCCTCCACAGACAAAGTTGAGAATAGATCACACGCCTTAATGCTCCACTTGGTCTACATAGTAGGCTTCTCCTGCTGCTGATGAGGAGATAATAATGCTAGTTTGAGTACAATGATGTACTCAGCAAGTGCGGGAAATATATGATATATAGCTCATAACAAGGTGAGTATAAAAAGGCTCATTTGCAGAAAAGCAGATTTATAAAACCATGATAAAACAACAACTTAACTTTAGATGAATGTAATCCCAGCATGTATTAAATTACCAACATACCTCTATCACTTTTCATGTTCCACCCGAACATTAACCAACTCATTCTTACTCAAGAATACCTCCTCGTATTCGCTACCATCTCACGAATACCTTCCCGTATTCGCTACCATCTTATCTCATAAACAACTTCGTCTCACACCGAGACCAATCTTGTTACCATGACTCAACAGTCATGCAACCATCTTATCACCCGGACTCAACAGTCCCAAAACCAAACCATAACATAATCAATAACCATAACCAAAAACCATCCCAATAACCATCCCAACTAATCATGGCAGTTGGTCACGCGCTCGTGACCGTAAGCTCGGCTATCATGATAGTTTTAGACTCTGCAGAGTTTGCACCTCTTTACCCACAAGTTTGTGATTTCGTCACCCGTCGGCGACTGCAGAACCTCCATTATACCAGTACACAACCGTCGGTGTATGGTCAAGAGATCACAAAATAGCCTTTACAAAGGGGTTACTAGATGTATGGACTCACTAAGGTTTCACCGGCAGGCTAGAATCTCCAATTCTCCCACCCACGGGCCCCCTCTTGTGCCATGCAGTTCCCAGGGCAGTCCTCACTCACTCGACTCCCATTCCCCGCGCCTTCCACAGTCCATAACACTCTAGCAACTTACCTAATTACTCAGCTAAGCCGCACCCATACTTGGCCTTGTGGTGGCACTGTTATCCTGGCATGTGCATGCATGAACCGGTTCTTAGATTTACGGCAAGTAAACCACCATCTCATGCTACCTCATTCACAAACCCAGTCTTGCCTAGATCTCCCTCCGATCCACGTTCATTAACATCATCAGTTTCTCATATCATTATGAGTGCAGTTAGCTAGACACATCTATCTCGCTTCCCAATCCCATGGACTCAGCGAAGCATAAAACAAAAACCATACCTGACTCATAAACTTCCCTGGCGACAAGGGTGGTTTAACCAAAACTAGTAAACTCCTATAAAAGGGTTTCCCATCATGTTTGACTCAGCACACACAGCTTTTCGCAAAACAAAACAGTTTCACCCAAAACATAGGATCAATATGGTCAAGGAGCACTTGCCTTGTTCTTGCGGTTCCGGTTGTTCTTGGATCTCAAAACCTTGTTGCTGCAGTTCGTCGTAGACAGCTCCCTGAGCTTGTCCTGCTAGGTAGGATCATGTGCATACAAGATTCACAGCAATCAATATCATGCACAAACCTTAAACTAGATGCGAGGATGCGTATGCATGCTATCCTATGATTAGTTTTATTAGATTGGTCTGTACGTGTTCTTGCATGGCTTGCATGGATAGAGGTGTTCGGATCAAAGATGGGCGTGGCAATGATCTTGTCTTTAGATCAACCTGATCATCAAGTGATCTGTCCACGAGAAGGCTTCTATTCGAAAGGAATCAAAGAACAGATGCAAAGAAAACACAACGATGTCGTAAGGTGGTATTGGAGACCTACCTTACGTTCTCCTCTGTCTCGAGGTCCTCCTCAGATCGTTGGACTTTCCTTCGGCGATCTTCCTTGTTGTACTCCGGCGATGGTCTACTCGGCGGGTTGGGACTTAGGGCTCTAAGTCGTCGGCTCAGGAGTTGGAAAAGAAGTTTGTGGTTTCGGCCAGGGGTTCTGGGTTCTATTTATAATCGGGAAGAGAAGAGTCCTAATCTGATTTTATCCCGAATATGAGTCCTGTTTGAATCTTACAACTTATCTTTAGTTGATTTGGTGCGGTATCATCGTGGAATTCAGGTCGGTTTCTGTTTCGGTATTTCTACGCGTACAGATTCCAAAATCGCTTCAGAACCCGTCACCTTCGCGGTGATGAGCTCCGGAAGCTCCACGTGTCCATCGGGCCTGGTCTCTCCTTTTCCGCAGAGACGGGCTCCGGTTGTGCCGCGTGTCAAACAAGCGAGACCTCCCTCTTCCTCGGAGGTGAGCTCCGCGTGCGCCACGTATCCTAGTGGTCGGGACCTCCTCTCTTACTCGGAGGTGTCTCCGCGCACGCCACGTGTCAGTGCCGGACCTTTCCTCTCTTCTTTCCTCAGAGACGAGCTCCGAGGTTAACACGTGTCCAGCAGCGATGGACCTCCCGGAGATAAGTTCCGGTGGCGACACGTGTTCGATAGAACCGGACCTCTCGAAGGTGAGCTCCGAGATCGACACGTATCCCGCCGACTAGTCCTCTGATTTCCATGATGACTAGCTCCGGGGGCAACACGTGTCCCATAGGGTCGAACCTCTCCCCTTTTGCGTAGATGAGCCCCGAGCCTACCACGTAGCCTACTTTAGCGGCGGACCTCTCCCCACTTCGCAGGGATGAGCTCCGAACACGCCACGTGGCCAGCAGGCCTCGGAAGTTGTTTTCGGCGCTCTCTGAGAGCTGGATTCGCCTCTTATTGGCTATCCTTTTGATATTTTTCTCTGTTCCTACTTTTCTTAAAATGTTTCCTCTTCATAAAACATGAACATATGCTGACACCAGAGATGAGGGTGTCACAAATCTACCCCCCTTAAATTGAATCTCGCCCTCGAGATTCGTTAGTAGAGAATAGATGGGGAAATTCTGCCTTGATATCCTCTTCACGCTCCCATGTGGCTTCAGCTTCGGTGTGATGGCTCCATTGTACCTTGCACCATCGAATCACCTTGTTCCGGGTGACCCTTTCCTTTATGTCCAAGATTCGGACAGGGTGTTCCGCATAAGTCAGGTCCTCTTGAAGTTCAATCTCTCCCATTAGTACTTGTTCCTCTAGTATTCTCAAGCATTTCTTGAGCCGGGATACATGAAACACGTCATGTACGTCGAAGAGGTGGGTTGGGAGCTCTACTTGATAGGCTACTTCTCCTCGCTTGTCCAAAATCTTAAATGGTCCGATGTAGCGAGGTGCTAGCTTGCCTTTGACGTTGAAACGTCGTTGGCCTCGGATAGGCGATATCTTAAGGTATACGAAGTCTCCTACTTCAAAGGTCAACTTCCTACGCCTATTGTCTGCATAGCCTTTCTGTCGTGACTGAGCAGCTTTTAAGTTCTCCCGTACCGTTTGAACTTGCTTTTCGGCTTCTTGTAGCACTTCGGGTCCAAACACCTGGTTCTTTCCGGTCTCGTTCCAAAACAGCGACGTTCTACACCGTCTACCATATAATGCTTCGAAAGACGACATCTTCAAGCTAGCTTGATAGCTGTTGTTATAGGAGAATTCGGCATACGGTAAACTCCTATCCCAACTTCGCCCACGTTTCAAGGCGCAAGCTCTCAACATGTCCTCCAAAATTTGGTTTGTCCTTTCGGTTTACCCATCAGTTTGTGGGTGATAGGCGGAGCTAAAATCCAGTCGTGTACCCATGGCTTTGTGCAACTTCCTCTAGAATCTAGAGGTAAACTGAGAACCTCGATCTGAGACTATCCTTCTCGGAACTCCATGACGGCACACGATCTGCTCCATGTACAACTCGGCTAATTGTGCAACGTTGTAATTGGCCCTTAAGGGGAGAAAATGGGCGCTTTTTGTCAATCGGTCCACGATAACCCAGATGGAGTCGTAACCCGACTGAGTACGTGGCAATCCGACGATAAAATCCATATTGATGTCCTCCCACTTTCATTCGGGTACCTTCAAGGGTTGCAACAATCTAGCGGGTCTTTGATGTTCGGCCTTCACTCGTTGGCATGTGTCGCATAGGGCAACGTATTCGGCTATATCCCTCTTCATACCATCCCACCAATAACAAGTTTTCAAGTCCTTGTACATTTTGGTACTTCCGAGATGTATGGAATAGGGTGAATCGTGTGCCTCCTTCAATATCATGTCGCGGAGGTGTTTTATGTTAGGCACACAAATCCTTTTTCCTAGCCAAAGCGTACCCTTCTCATCTTCATTGAAATCCTTTTCTATTCCTTGTCGGATTCTTTCCTTGATCTCCTCATCCGTTGCTTGACCATCTCTTATCTCTTGCTCTAATGAGGAGTGGATCTCCATTATTTCCATGTTGTTCAAGAATCCGAGGTATAACCGTTCGAACTCCTTACGTAGTTCGGGTGGTAGCTCCCGAACCGTGAGTTGGTGACATGCTCCCTTTCGGCTCAATGCATCAGCTACTACATTGGCCTTCCCGGGGTGGTAGTTGATTCCAACATCGTAATCCTTGATGAGTTCCAACCATCGACGTTGCCTCAAATTCAAGTCCGTTTGTGTAAATATATACTTGAGGCTTTTATGATCCGTATAGATCTCACATCGATGACCAAGGATATAATGTCTCCAAATCTTCAATGCATGCACTACTGCTGCTAGCTCCAAGTCATGTGTAGGATAATTAAGCTCGTGCTTCTTTAATTATCGTGAGGCATAGGCTACCACTTGTCCTTCTTGCATGAGCACACATCCAAGCCTCTGTCTGGATGCGTCACAATATATGTCAAAGATCTTGCTTACGTCTGGCAATACCAGAACCGGTGATGTGGTTAGCCTTTTCTTGAGTTACTCAAAACTTCCTTGGCAGGCTGGTGTCCATTGGAAAACTTTTCACTTCATTAGCAACTCCGTCATAGGCTTTGCTATCTTAGAGAAGTCTTTAATGAAGTGTCGATAGTATCCAGCCATCCCAAGAAAACTCCGAATATCCCTCACGCTCTGCGGTTGGTCCCACTTCAGAACATCTCTTACTTTGGGATCAACCGATACCCCTTCCTTGGAGATAATGTGGCCTAGGAATGATATTTCCTTTAGCCAAAATTGACACTTGTTAAGCTTGGCATACAATTGATACTCACGCAATTTCTGCAAGGTCAATTTCAAATGTTCTTCATGCTCCTCCTCACTTTTTGAATACACCATAATGTCGTCGATGAAAGCCACGACGAACTTGTCCAAGTACTCCATGAAAACCTTGTTCATAAGGTACATGAAGTATGCGGGTGCATTTGTCAACCTAAAAGACATGACGGTATATTCATACGAACCATACCGTGTTCGAAAGGCTGTCTTGGGTATATCGGAGGGTTTAATCTTCAGCTGGAAGTATCCCGACCGAAAATCAATCTTAGAGAACACTCGGGCTCCTTTCATTTGGTCGAACAGGTCCTCTATATGGGGCAGAGGGTATTTGTTCTTGATTGTTACCTCGTTGAGAGACCTATAGTCCACGCACATCTTTCGGGTTTCATCCTTCTTGTCTACGAAGAGCACCGGGGCTCCCCATGGTGACGAGCTTGGACGTATAAAACCCTTCTCCAACTGCTCTTGAATTTGCTTCTTGAGTTCTACTAGTTCATTGACGGGCATCCTATAAGGTCTCTTGGCTATGGGTGCAGTTCCGGGTACCAAATCAATGGCAAACTCAATGTCCCGGTCAGGTGGCATACCTGAAAGCTCTTCCGGGAACACGTCTGAAAATTCCTGAACCACAAGAATGCTATCCAATGTTGTTACTTCGACGTGGTTCAAATTTGCCTTTTCAGTGGTTTGTTAGGCTGACTCAAACTTGACACGGATGCCGTCTCATTTGTCAACTGCACGCTTCTTTCAGCACATTGGATTACCCCGTTGTGTTTACTTAACCAATCCATCCCGAGTATGATGTCGATCCCTTGGGAGTCCAAGACAATAAGATTGGCAAGGAAGTCTACCCCCCTTATTTTAAGGCTTACTTTCGGACATACTATATTAGTCCTCATCTCTCCACCGGGAGAATTAACTAACATAGCACATTTTAAGTGTGATATGGGTAGGTGATGTTTGGCAACATATTTGGATGATATGAAGGAATGTGATGCTCTAGAATCAAACAAGATGGTGGCTGGGTTAGAGTTGGCAAGGAACATACCAATTACGACGTCCTCAGCCTATTGTGCTTCCTCAGCAGAGACATGGTTCACGTTGCCGCGAGCATAGTTCTGTTGTCCCCTATTTCCTTGATTGTCCCCTCCGTTCGGTCGCGGGTTCTGCTTGGACACGTTGCCTTGTTGTCCAGGGTCTCTCCTCGGGCACTGGTTCGCGAAGTGTCCTATCTCCCCGCATGCAAAGCATGCCCTGTTGTCTACGGCAGCAGGTACGTTGGGGCGGGGGTTTTGAACAGGAGCGCCATTGTTAGATCGAGGCGTAGGAGGCATGGGCACGCGAGGTGCCGGTGCAACGAATTGTTGCTGTGGTGGCTGACCAGGGCTGTATGCGGGAGTGGTTGATCCATACTACGGTGCAGGGGGCATGTGCCGAGGTCGTACGTTGCTCCCTTGAGGCTGGTATGACATCTTCCTCTTGCACTCTCGCTCGATCTCTCGGATCTTGTTTTCAACCACTATGGCCTTGTCAACCAGCTTCTGGAAGCTTACGTAGTCATTGTTGAGGAGCTGAACCTGGATTTCATTGTTCAACCCTCTCATGAACAGGTACTGCTTCCTCTGGTCTGAGTTGACATCTTCGGGGGCATACCGGGACAGTTGTATGAACTTGTTGAGGTACTCGTTCACACTTTTCTGTCCTTGGCGGAGACCTTCGAACTCCTGCCTCTTGAGCGTCATTACACCAGCAGGAATGTAATGAGAGCGAAAACTTTCCTTGAACTCAGTCCAAGTGATTGTCTCTGGGTTGACATGGGCGTTGCATAGGGCATCCCACCAGTCAGCGGTAGCTCCCATAAGTTGGTGCGACACAAAGAGAACCTTCTCTCGGTCATTGCACTGAACAATGGCAAGCTTCTTCTCCATGGATTTCATCCAGTCATCGGCCTCCATGGGATCACTAGCTTGAGCAAAGGTGGGTGGTCGAGTCCTCATGAACTATCCCAGTCTGTTGTGAGCCGGCGGTGGTGGTGGCGGTGGTGCCGGAACAGGGTTGTTGTTGGCCTGCAACTGACCCAAAGTTTGGATCATGGTTTGCATAAGCTGGTTTTGTATGGCCATCAACCTTTCCAGGTTGTTTTCGCCAGCTCCGGGGTTAACAGGAACTTCATCGTGACCATCCTCTTGGTTGTCATGGACGTTCCTTCGGCCGGCGTTTCCTCTCACCATCTGTGAGAGAGGTCAAAATAGAATAGAATGGGTCAAAATAGAATAGAATGTTAGAAGGTTAGGTAGGTCCCTTCAACTATATGCATCAAGGTGAGTTGGACTATATATATACTAGCCCATATGAGGATGTGAACAAGTGCCGAAACATCTCACACCTCTTTCTACTTACGTGTGGATATGGACAACGTTTTGAGACGTCCCACAACTCACTAAGCGTATAATCTCAAACAATCATCACAAGGGCTCACACAACTCCTATTCAAGGATGGTTTCCTATGTCAAGGTGGTTTTAAAGCCAATCTAAGCGTCCTAGGGTGCTTCCTTTAGTCAGCGTGGCTTAACTACCAATCTGTGTTTTAATACCGATCTATAATTCCTATTTTAGTGGTGTAACCTACGGTTAACCCGTGGCTCTAATATCAATATGAGGTTTCTATCTAGGCGTGTAACCTACTGTCAACCCGTGGCCCTGATACGAATCTGTGACGCCCTCAATTCTGTGGAAAACCACGGAACCGAGAACTAATGCATATGTGTGCCCAGGATGTTCATCACACATACACATATGTTCCACAAACTGAATTTCAGATTATATATTACCACGAATAACAGAGTTTATTACAGTATCTCATGAGTCTTGGACTCATGTTCACAGCGGAAGTCTTATTTCTATGCAGCGGAAGTCTTTATTCTAATGCGGAAGCAAATCTAAGCAGAAGTGGCTCCATCTCTACTCCCTCCACAGGCAAAGTTGAGAATAGATCACACGCCTTAATGCTCCACTTGGTCTTCATAGTAGCCTTCTCCTGCTGCTGATGAGGAGATAATAATGCTAGTTTGAGTACAATGGTGTGCTCAGAAAGTGCGGGAAACATATGATATGTAGCTCATAACAAGGTGGGTATAAAAAGGCTCATTTGCAGAAAAGCAGATTTATAAAACCATGATAAAACAGCAACTTAACTTTAGATGAATGTAATCCCAGCATGTATTAAATTACCAACATACCTCCATCACTTTCCATGTTCCACCCGAACATTAACCAACTTCATTCTTACTCACGAATACCTACCTTGTTGTGAGCTACATATCATATTTTTCCGCACTTGCTGAGTACATCATTGTACTCAAACTTGCATTATTACTTCATCATCAGCTACAGGGGAAGATTATTATGAAGACCAAGTGGAGCCTTAGGCGTGTAATTTGTTCTCAACCTTGCCTGTGGAATGGAGTAGAGATGGAGCTGCTGCTATTGCTTAGATTGCTTCCACACTAGTTAGAAGACTTCCGCTGAAAGAAATAAGACTTCCGCTGTTAGATTAAGATTTCCGCTGTGAGCATGAGTCCAAGACTCATGAGACATTGTGATAAACTCTGTTATTCGTGGTTATATATATTCTGAATTCAGTTTGTGGAAAGTATGTGTATGTGTGATGAACATCCTGGGCACACATATGCATCAGTTCTCGATTCCGTGGTTTTCCACAGAATTGAGGGCGTCACAGATTAGTATCGGAGCCACGGGTTGACAGTAGGTCACACACCTAGATAGAAACCCCAGATTGGTATCAACCTGCCATGGTTGACGGTAGGACACAAGACTAGATAGAGGTCACAAGTTGGTATCAGGCACGGATTGGTATCAACCTACCACGGGTTGATCGTTGTCGGTACCCTCAATATGGGGTACCCCGCGCACAGGGGAAACTGCCTAAGGACCTCGCCCTTCTCCGCAGGGAGAGCTCCGAAGGTGCCACGTGTCCCACGAGGCCGGACCTCCCTCTCCTCAGAGGAAAGCTTCGGGCCCGCCACGTGGCCAGCAGAGCCAGACCTCCCCCCTCCGCGGGGAGGGCTCCGAAGGCTCCACGTGTCCAGCGGGGCCGGACCTCCCTCTCCTCAGAGGAGAGCTCCGGGCCCGCCACGTGGCCAGTAGAGCCGGACCTCCCCCCTCCGCGGGGAGAGCTCCGAAGGCTCCACGTGTCCAGCGGGGCCGGACCTCCCTCTCCTCAGAGGAGAGCTCTGGGCCCGCCACGTGGCCAGCAGAGCCGGATCTTCCTCCACCGCGGGGAGAGCTTCGAAGGCTCCACGTGTCCAGTGGGGCCGGACCACCCTCTCCTCAGAGGAGAGCTCCGGGCCCGCCACGTGGCCAGCAGAGCCGCACTACCTGCCCCCGCGCGGTAGGCAGCAAGAGTAAAGACGCGCCATACCTTGCCCTTACAAGATATTCAAGACCCGCGCCTTCCCAAGGCGCGGAGACGCGGAGCACGCCTCTATCAGGTGCCGTTGCGCCCAGTCACGTCGCAGTGAAGACTGGCACGCCGCGTCAGAGGCTGTACGCCAATAAAACAGTGACAAGACATCCCCCGCCGCCCCTGCCATCATCAACCACTACGACTAGGTTGCGGCATGGGCAGGGCGGCAGAACGAAGACTCAGAAGCCTTCGCCAGAGACAACTACCGGCGTAACTGCAATATACGGTAGGTGGCAGGCAATCTCCCTAGGACCATCTGGCGGGTCCCGGGCCCACCTTGTAAGTCTCCCTAGCCTTGGACTATAAAAGGCTCGGATAGGCGACGTTAGCAAGGGTTCGCTCCTCAGCCATTCGCACCTGAGGGTTCGACTCTTTGCACACTTGCTCCCTAGACATTCTAGCTCCGAAGGCTCCATGTGTCCAGCGGGGTCGGACCTCCCTCTCCTCAGAGGAGAGCTCTGGGCCCGCCACATGGCCAGCAGAGTCGGACCTCCCCCCTCCGCGGGGAGGAGCTCCGAAGACCCCTTGGGTCCTTATGACAACAAGGACCCGAGGAAAGGTGTCTATGCAAAGTTTCGTGATCGGTGGAGACCTCCCGGAGCCCTTGCGGAGCTAAGGACTCGGGCAGGACAAGCCAAGAAAAGAAGCAAACAGCGGACACAGAAAAAAGCAAGTCCATTCATCAAAGCTCCATGAGCTGGACTACAAACACAACAAAAAACAAAAGATACAAGGCTCTCCAGCTAACAAGGGCAAGCCCCTAAGAGTCCCCAGACTCCCGCTGGAACCTAAACACGACGAGGGCGGCGACGTCTCCGACTCCGGCCCTGGCGACCTCCTCCTGCTCGGCGACGGGGCCCCGAACCACCGGCTCCAGAGAGACGGAAGAGTCCTAGCTCCGGAAGCACGTCAGCATGTGCGTGGCGACCTCCTTCGCCAAGCTCCGTCCTTCCGTCTCAAGCTCGTCGGCGATCACAGCCTCAAGCCTATCCAGCTTGGCGCCGATGGACTCGAGCGTTGGGATCGCCTCGACCACCTCTTGAGCCGGAGCCCCCGTTCTCACGAGGCTGAAGCCGAGGGGCACCAGAGCGGACTCCGCCTAGCCGACGAAGTCCCAGACTGCTCGGGCTTCGACGGTCCACGAAGCGCGGAGCCCCTCCACCTCCTGGCGAGCCGCCAGCAGAGCGCCAGAACCCTCCTCGGCGAACCTCCTCTCCTTCGCCGCCTGGTCCTTCTCCCGGAGCTGGAGGTCCTAGGTGAGTCGCTCCAGCTCCGACGCTCGGAAGTCAGCAGCCAACTCCCGGCCCAGCGCCACCTGACGGTCCCGGGCGACCTGCTCCTCCCTCTCGGCCAGAGCTGCCTCCCGAAGCTCCAGCTCTTCAGCCCGGGCCTTCAGATCGCCCTCTCCGGCCTTCACCTGCTCGGCGACCTTCTTCTCCTTGGTCGCCACGACGCGCTCCCGATCTGCGACGGCGCACTCGCGGCGTGCCAGCTGCAGCCGCAGCTCCTCATTGGCGTCGGAGCGGGCCCGAACACTAGCGTAGGCCTCGCGGGACTCCTGCAAGAGCCGCCGGGTTTCAGCGTCCAGGCACTCCATGGCTCTCTTCTGCACCTCGAGGAGCTCCTCAGCATCAAGCCTGGCCCGCTTGGCATCGAGCTATTCCTCGACCTCGCGGGTCCGCAGCTTCCAAGAGTCGCCCCCAGCTGAGGAGGCGGTCTCTCTCATCCGCCAAGACCTCCCGCTCGTGCTCAAGCGCAGCCTGGACCTGCCGGACGCTAGACTGGGCCTGCTCCATGGCGTTCGAGAGGGGCAGCGGGGCGGCAGAGACCGAAGCCTCGCCGCAGACCTCCTCCATGACGTCGTCGTCCGGCGGAGGAGACTCCAACACCGCAGCTTCCACAGAGACCGCGACGATGCGCCGGTCAGGAGAAGACGGTGCCGAAGCAGGACCAGTCCTGACGCGCCCCTGGTCGTCGCCGCCAGCCAGCTCCGCCAAGCCTTCATCAACTGCCAGCTCCCGAGCTGGCGAAGGAGGAGGAGCGGGCGCCGCCGCCGCCACAAAAGCTGGTTCCGCCGGACCACAAGCTGGTTTAGACTTCCCAAAACTTCCAAACATGGAGATCTAAATGCACAGCTTGGATCTTCATATTCTAAATATTTACCCTTCCAAATTCCAGCTCATTTGTAGGAGTTTTCATATTTGTTTGGGATTAAAAAGGAAAAGCCCTCTAATCTGAATTTCAAATTCAGTTTCAAATTCCAAGTCCCTCAATTTGAAAATTGGGTTTCACAAATGTGTTCTCCACCTTTGAATGAGCAGGCATGCCAAAAATTGGAAATTTTGGAGCTGGTTTGCTATATTTTTAGGGCAATACAAAATGGACAATTCAAACTACAACAACAACAACAACAACAACCAAGCCTTTATCCCAAGCCTGTTGGGGTCGGCTAGACATGAAACCCAATATCAATGAAGTAAAACAGAGGAAGAGATATGAGAACAAGGGGAAAAAAGGAAAAAAAAAGGAAAAAAAGAAAAAGGAAAAAGAGAAAAGAGAAAAGAAATAAGAAAAAAGGAAAAGAAAAAGAGAAAAGAAAAAAAGAAAAAAATAAGACTACGATTCTGGCACATGAATTGCTACTTTCCATGCGGTCCTATCATGAGCTAAGTCTCTGGATACATTCCAATCTCTCAAATCTCGTTTTACCGCCTCCTCCCAGGTCAACCTTGGTCGTCCTCTACTCCTCCTAATATTTTCTCTACCTCTTAAAATCCCACTGTTAACCGGTGCTTCTGGAGGTCTCCGTTGGATATGTCCAAACCACCTAAGCCGATGTTGGACTAACTTCTCTTCAATCGGCGCCACCCCTACCTTATCACGAATCGCCTCATTCCTTATTCGGTCTCTTCTCGTGTGCGCACACATCCACCGTAGCATGCGCATCTCTGCGACACTCATTTGTTGGACATGTTGCCGTTTAGTTGGCCAACATTCCGCCCCATAGAGCATCGCGGGTCTGATCACCGTCCTATAGAACTTCCCTTTTAGCTTTTGTGGGACTTTCCTATCACATAGGATTCCAGAGGCTTGTCGTCATTTCATCCACCCTACCTTGATCCTGTGGCAAACATCCTCATCAATATCGCCATTGCTTTGTAACATTGATCCTAAGTATCGGAAAGATTCCCTTCTAGGTACTATTTGTCCTTGTAGACTAACATTTCCCTCTTCACGACCAACACCACTAAAGTCGCACCTCATATACTCGGTTTTGGTCCTACTAAGTCTAAACCCCTTGGACTCTAAGGTTTGTCTCCATAACTCTAATTTCTTATCAACACCATCTCTAGTTTCATCTACCAGCACTACATCATCAGCAAAGAGCATGCACCAAGGGATATCCCCTTGTATATCCTTCGACACCTCATCCATGACCAAGGAAAAGATGTATGGGCTCAAAGCTGATCCTTGATGTAATCCTACCGTGATAGGAAATGCATCAGTCTCACTATCACTTACACGCACACTTGTCCTAACATTATTGTACATATCCTTGATAAGGGTAATGTACTTTGTTGGCACTTTATATTTCTCTAGTGCCCACCACATGACTGACCTTGGTATCTTGTCGTACGCCTTCTCCAAGTCGATGAACACCATATGCAAGTCCTTCTTCTGCTCCCTATATCTCTCCATAAGCTGACGAAGCAAGAAAATCGCCTCCATTGTAGACCTCCCAGGCATAAAACCAAACTGGTTTTTAGTGACATTGGTCACTTTCCTCAGGCGGTGTTCAATCACTCTCTCCCAAAGCTTCATAGTATGACTCATAAGCTTAATACCTCGATAATTAGTACAACTTTGAATATCTCCTTTATTTTTGAAGATAGGTACTAATATACTTTTTCTCCATTCTTCAGGCATCTTGTTTGACCGAAAAATGTAGTTGAATAGCTTTGTGAGCCATACTATTGCGACGTCCCCAAGACATCTCCACACCTCAATAGGGACATCGTCAGGGCCGAGGGCTTTTCCTCCTTTCATCCTTTTTAAGGCCTCCTTAACCTCAAACTCTTGTATCCTCCGCACGAACCGCCTGTTGGAGTCATCAAAGGAGTCATCCAACTCAACCATAGTGCTCTCATTCCCATCATTGAATAGCCCATTAAAGTAATCACGCCATCTATTCTTAATCTCTTCATCCTTCACTAGAATGCGGTCAGTCTCATCTTTGATGCATTTAACTTGATTGAGATCCCTCACCTTTCTCTCGCGGATTTTTGCTACCTTGTATATGTCTTTTTCACCTTCTTTTGTCCCTAGTCTCTCATATAACTTATCATAGGTTTGTCCTCTTGCCTTACTCACAACCCGCCTTGCATTCTTCTTAGCCTCTTTGTACTTAAGCATGTTGCTTGCGTTTCTATCATTATGCCAACTCTTGTAACACTCCTTCTTCTCCTTAATGGCCTTTTGTACATCCTCATTCCACCACCAAGTGTCTTTATCTATAAGTTTCTTTCCCCTGTCACACCGAACACCTCACTAGCTACCTTCCTAATGCAAATTGCCATCTTCATCCACATACTATCTGCATCTCCATTTTCTGCCCAGGATCCTTCTGTGATCACCCTATTTTTAAAGGATTCTTGTGATTCTCCCTTCAACTTCCACCACTTTGTTCTTGTGATTTTGACACCTTTGTCCCGCAAAGAACATGTATGGAAGCGAAAGTCAGCTACCACAAGCTTATGTTGTGTCACAACACACTCCCCCGGGATCACCTTACAATCTAGACACTCCCGTCTATCCTTTCTCCTAGTGAGGACAAAGTCAATCTGGCTAGAGTGTTGGGCACTACTAAAGGTCACTATGTGAGATTGCCTCTTCCTAAAGAGGGTGTTAGCTATCAACAGATCATAGGCTACGGCAAAGTCTAGGATGTCCTTACCCTCTTGATTTCTATCGCCGCATCCAAAACCTCCATGTACTCCTTCAAATCGTAGGTTAGTTGCACCCACATGACCATTGAGATCTCCCCTATGAGGAGTTTCTCGGTTATCGGTACAGTACTAACCATATCCTCCAAGTCCTCCCAAAATTGCCTCTTAGCACTCATGTTGAGCCCAACTTGTGGGGCATAAGCACTAATGACGTTCAAGACAATGTCCCCAATTACTATCTTGATTAAGATGATCCTATCCCCTCGTCTTCGAACATCCATTACTCCATCCTTAAGACTCTTATCTATTAGAACACCTACGCCATTCCTAGTCCCAGCCGAACCAGAATACCAAAGCTTGAAACCGGTATTCTCGACTTCTCTCGCCTTACCCGCCCATCTAGTCTCTTGTACACAAAGGATATTTACTCGTCTCCTAATGGCAACATCTACTAACTCACGTAGCTTCCCCATCAAGGATCCTACATTCCAACTACCCACCCGAAATCTATGTTCCTCGGCTAGCTTCCTTACGCTTTGCACCCGTCGAGTAAGATGCAAAGACCCTTGCTCACTTATCACTACATCCGGGCGATGATGTAGCGCGCCACTAAGGTGATGGCGATCCGGCCCTTGCTCATTTAACACCATATCCGGGTTCCGATATGGCGCGCCACTAAGGCGGTGGCGACCCGGCCCTTGCCCACTTAACACCATACCCGGGTTCCGATATGGCGCGTCGCTAAGAGGGTTACGCCCCAACGAATTTCTATTGGGTTTCATTTCCATGAGAGTGGCTAAGTGTAGTTGTTGGCTCGCCAAGCCTATCACAACTCTTTTTCAAACTCAAATGGTCAATTCAAACTCTTTTTCAAATTCAAATGATCAAACCCAATTCAAATTCTACACCAGAATTTAAACCATTTGAATTCAGAAAATTCAAACCTTAACTTTGGGGTGAAGTAAGGCTTTTAATTCTGAGTTGCTGGATGAAAAATATCAGAGAAAAGTTAACTAAGAGAGGGGGAGGTGGGGCCCAATTGTCAGCCATACACAGCAAACAAACCGACTGTTTTTCCATCGGACGAGCACAGCGCGCCAGCGCTCGATTTTTACCCGCGCCCGAGGCTCCACCGAGCTGTTCCTCGCTGCCTCCGACGTCGGCGCGCGCGTGGGTGATCAGAGCGACCGCCCGAGCGCCCCAGCCCTATTTCTCTTCCCCCTCAGCTCGCGCGGCGCCGCAACAGTTTCATTTGCGCTGAACATCGCCGCTCGGTTCTCTCCGATCGACCACAGCCCTCCGAGCTCGGCTGCTCGAGCCCTCCACAGCAAAGAGGAGCGCCTGGCAGTGCTCTAGCCATCCAGCCCCTCTCCTTTCCTGTCCCGAGCGTAATCGCTCTGGAAATTGGCAAAGTAACTACGGTCCTCGCGTGAACGTGGAAGAACCGAGGGAGGTCGCCGTGGACAGCGCGCTACGGCTGGTGTCACCGCCCCTTCCCTACACAAGAAAGGTGTGTTTGCATGTCCTGATCGTGTAGCCGGAAGGCGTTTAGCGATTGCTAGAACCGGTGGCGATAATTTCACCATTTCCCCAAACTGTACACCGACGGGTAGTGCTCGGTCTAAACGAAAATTCGTGCTGCACGATCCTTTAGACCTCGAGTAAGCTTGCACAGAGCTTCCCTACTTCCTAGCGCCTCTCCTCGACGAACAACCAAGCAAAAACATCAAGAAACGAGGGAGTCCTAGCTGTTTTCTTAGTCGCCGGTGCAAAAGCACCTCGGGTCGCCGTGGAGCCCCCGGTTGCCGGCTGTTTCACCGGCGGCCAGTACCCTTACGCGCTCCTACATCGTTCACTGATGCTATAGAGCCCGAGAACCGATCGTGTGAAGGAGGAATGAGGGTTCCCGACCTCGTCGGAGTTCAAAGTCTTGCTGTCACCGATGCGCGGTGGTTTCCGGTGAGCTACGGCCGCCGGCGACCCTCCCAAAGTGTTCAGCACGGTCAAATATGGGGGAGCGGCAAGTTTAGGCCCGAGGAATGGCCGGGAGAGCCGTTCCCGCCACCCTCGCCGGAGCAACAGCCGCGGATTCCTCTGTTTGGCGCGAGGGAGAAGAAAGAACTGACGGGTGGGACCCACCGCTGGGATTTAAACATTTCCAGAATTTTTTAATACAGTTCAAACTTTGGAGGCTCATAACTTTGTGTAGAAAACTCCAAAAAGAGTGAGACCAATTTTGTTAGAATCCTCATGAGGAGTACTTCACAGAGAAACCAATTTTTGGCTATGAAAATGCCCAGGAATTTCTGTAGAATTGTTTTTAGTAAATCCTTTAGGGATTTATTACAGGAGCAATTCTTTATGAAATAGTCCCAAATTTGGGCAGAAAATCATTTCCATAGTTACTGATCTCCAGTAAAAATTTGGGCTTCATTGGAGATCATTTGTTAGGCTAAACTGCCTTCCGAAGTTCAGCCTTTATTTGGAAATCCAATTTAAACAGAAACTTTTCAGAACTCCTGTCCAACTTCAAAAATTCATATCTCTCTGATGGTAGCTCCAAAAATGGTGAAACAAATTTTGTTAGAACCATGGAGACTTAACCTAATCAGATCTTCCATTACTAGCTATGTCAAAGCTCCTGAATTGGGCTCAAAATTCAGAGATGCGTTGTACTTGTATGAATTTTAAAGACTACATTGTGCAATGACATATCTCCAAATTTGGCTCAAATCATCCTTAGAGAGTCTAGTATCCACTGTAAAAATCCTAAAGCCAATTAAGGATTCTAAATAGGAGTAGCTATGAATAGAAGTTCAATTCTTATAAATTCTTAATACTTACATATGTATTTTATTACATTTCATAATAGTGACCGAAGTTGAGGACGCACCGGAGCCTTTGGACGTCCTCCCACCAGAATCTGACTTCCCCTTTAACTCGCAACCAGGCAAGCCCCGGTTTGCACTTAAGTACCTTTTATAAAGTTTTTCATTTGTATCACTTATGTCTAGGCTGAAATGTATGCATTAGAGTTAGGGTGATTGAAACCCCTCTTGTATAGCCTTTTAAATCCTATAAAGTGTTGGGTAGTTTACAAACTCGACGAGTAGAGAATGCCATGCTAATGTTTCGGTTCTCGGTAGAAGTCGAGTGGTTGGAAGCTACTCGCGAGATAGTATTTATCACACGAAATGAGAAGAGGTAGAAAATGGCTTGATTTATGAAAATGAGACCCAGCAGGGGGGATAGGATGCAGTGAGCAGAGGTCTCACGTGCTTAGCCCTGTTGGTGTCGGTTGAGGACCGTCCGTGTGCGTCCCTGCTTGACAAGTATCGAACAGTACCGGATGCATATTGGCATATGGGAACCAGGAAACCGATGTAATTGGTTAACCTGGGTGCCGAGGCTTACCCAACCGTAAATAGGAGTGGGTTGAGGGTAGCAAGGTGTAAATCTGCCGGTGGGCACAGTCGCGCTCCACGCGGGGACCTCCTGCCCGTTACGGATGGACCGGTTCGGCATTTGGGTTGCCTTTGAAAGGTTGTTGCATACAACAGAGTAGGAAGGGGTGTGGAATCACGCTTCTAAAAGTGGGTATATGCAACGTGTTATCCGGGTGTGTCTTGATTGCAATCATCGTCCCTCACGGAAATAAATGTCTTGAAACCTTGTATGCTGTAGTTATAGAGCAAATTAAGTTTATATTTCAATTTGGGCATCTCCACATTGGGGGAAAGCGTTTCTTGTTTGATTGTGGACTTCCGATGTGAGGGCTGCCTAAGGCACATGAATCTGCTGCTATAAAACTAAAAGTAAGGATCAACTTATAGGCGTGTCTTTATTGCAAAGTCCTTTCCTACCTTACACATCCTTGCACGTAGAGTTCCATGCCTAGGGTTGACGGTTAAGACTTGCTGAGCCATCGTGCTCACGGTTGCAATATTTTGAGTTGTGTGCAGGTGAGAGTTATGAGGAAGGTTCCGAGGACGAGGCAATGCCCCTGTCGGGGTACACGGCCGAGATGGAGCCCTGCACGCCGCCGTGATTCTCCGGTTCCTTGCTGCTAGCGTGTAGCGTCCCCGGGCTGGACGGCTGCACTTTTGCATAGCTAGGATGAGAGGCCATATATGTATATTACTTCCGCTGTATGAATAGGTTTTGTAAAAAAGCTTCCGCTGTTTTATATTAAATAAAAGTTTGTATGTTGTTCTCTAATCTTTTCGTGTGTGTTGTTGGGTGCCGTATCGCACGGCACCACCCTATGCGATCTTGGAGTGGGTGAACCACGGGGTGGTCCTCACACAAGACGACCTCCCGGACCTCCAAGACAACCTCCCGGAGGTCCAACGTGACCTCCCGGAGCTCTATGGTAACCCCCCGGAGACCAAAAGGAACCTCCCAGAAGGACAAGACGTCCTCCCGAGGGTCCAGGATGACCACCTGGAAAACCAGTGGGATCTCCCGGAGGTCCAAGACGGCCTAGGAGCCTTCGAGTCCCAGCTCCCGGAGGCTTCCCCGGACCGACCTACCCACGGTCGGCCTGAGGCAATGGATGAGGACATCTCAGGCCCGGGAGGGAGGGTTCGGACCATCCAGAGGCCTGTCTACTACATCAACGAAGTCCTCCACGACGCCAAGACAAGGTACCTGGAGGTCCACAAGCTGCTGTATGCAGTACTCGTGGCATCCAGGAAGCTCCGCCACTACTTCCAAGCCCACCGGATCTCGGTGGTTACCTCCTACCCGCTGAAGGCGATCCTTCACAGCCCCCACGCGACCGGCAATGTCGCTAAATGGGCACCGGAGCTGGCGGAGTTTGAGTTGGACTTCCTTCCTCGCCATGCAGTCAAGAGCCAAGCAATGGCTGACTTCGTGGCCGAGTGGACGCCAACGAAGGCTAACCCAGGGGGCCACGAAGACGGTGAACCAAAGCCCCGAGCTACGGTCTTCACCGGGCCTCACTGGACGCTCTTCTTCGACGGCTCCTCGCGAAAGCAGGGGGCCAGTGCTGGCGTACTGCTTCTCATGCCATCGGGGGAGCAGTTTGGGTACATGGTGCGTCTCAATTTCAAGGCAACCAACAACATGGCAGAGTATGAAGCACCCATCTTTGGCCTAAAGACAGCCCTGTCTCTGGGCGCTCGCCAGTTGTTGGCACAGGGCGACTCCCAGGTAGTCATCAAGCAAGTTAAGGGTGAATGCTCCTACAATGACCCACAGCTAGCTGCTTATCTGCTCCACGTGCAGATGTTGGAGAAAGACTTCCTCGTCTTGGACCTGCACCATGTACCGCGCGCTGGCAATGCCACAGCCGACGACCTCTCAACGAAGGCCTCCACCGGAGCCCCTGTGCCCGAAGGGGTCTTCGAGAGGACGTTGCTGCGGCCCACAGCCCGGCCTGCCGAGCCGGGCGAAGGGGGCTGGACCAGCACCTCGAAGCTGGCGGTCCCGGCGGCCCTGCAGCCATGGACGCCGCCAAGGATCGTAAGCGTCACTAGGGACTTCGTGCAACCCAGCGCTCAAGATCCAGAAGCTCAGGTCAGACCCGATGCATGGATCACGGAGATCCAGGACTACTTGAAAGACAACATCCTCCCTGATGAACGTGTATCCGCTGAACAGATCGTGCGCATGGCTAAAAGATACGCGTTGGTAGAAGGGGATCTCTACCGGCGTGGCGCCAATCACGTCCTATTGCGGTGCATAACCCAGGGGGAAGGCTGCGACTTGCTCGCTGAGATCCATGGAGGCGAATGTGGGAGTCACTCTTCCTCACGCACGCTCGTCGGTAAAGCCTTCCGGCATGGCTTCTACTGGCCGACAGCACTCCAGGATGCCGTCAAGCTGGTCGAGAGCTGCAAGGCGTGCCAGTTCCACGCCAAGCAGATCCACACACCAGCTCAGGCGGTTCAGATGATTCCGCCCTCGTGGCCGTTCGCCGTATGGGGGTTGGACATCCTGGTACCATTCCCCAAAGCCATCGGGGGATTCCGGTACCTCTACGTCGCCATTGACAAGTTCACCAAGTGGCTAGAAGCCACACCCGCCGTCACCATCAACAAGCAATCCGCAGTAAAGTTCATCAAGTCGATCGTCTGCCGGTTCGGGGTCCGGAACAGAATCATCACCGACAACAGGACCCAGTTCACCAGCGCAGCGTTCCAAGACTACTGCGAAGACCTCGGCATCCAGGTGTGCTATGCCTCCGTTGCTTATCCAAAGAGCAATGGGCAAGTCGAGAGGGCCAACGCCGAGATTCTTCGGGGCCTCAAGACTCGCACCTATGCCGGCTTGAAGAAACATGGCGCCAAGTGGGTGGACGAGCTTCCGAGCACACTATGGGCTAACCGGACATCCCAGAGCCGGGCCACCGGAGAGACACCCTTCTTCATGGTGTACGGGGCCGAAGTTGTGCTTCCCCTAGAGATCACCATGGGGTCTCTCCGTGTCCGAGCTTACGACGAAGCCGCACAGGACGACCTCCGGCGTGAAGACATCGACCTCGTCGACGAGGCCCGATTACATGCAGCACGCTGCAACGCACGGTATCGGCAAACGCTTCGACGCTACCACCAAAGGATTGTGCGTGTTCGAGAGCTGCAGGAAGGCGACCTGGTGTTGCGGCGCATACTTTCTCGCGAAGGGACCGACAAACTCTCCCCCAGTTGGGAAGGTCCCTTCCGAGTTACGAAAGTTTGCCGCCCCGGGCGCGTACGCCATTCCACCGAGGATGGGGATCTGCTCCCGAACCCTTGGAACATAGAACACCTCCGTGAGTTCTACCCCTAGAGCAATAGTAGGGCAGTCTTTTCTTTCTGTAATAGATTCCATAGAGTCCAAGAACAGCGCTCGGAGCAGCTAAGTCTCAGGGGACGGTCCAGGACTACGTTCAGCTTGGCCTGGTTCCGACCCTAAGCGCGTAGAGTCTTGCTTCCCTTCTTAATGGGGCGGGTCGTTGCCTCCATGTTTAGCCTACCTTCCTCCTATGGAAATTTATATGGAAAGAAACCTGTCCAGCTTTGCTCTTTCCTTGTGTTCATTTAAATTACGTATTAATTTTTATGACCGCACTTCCTGTGTATGCTCACCGTGCACTCAGCTTCCTTTTCCCATTCTCACCCCTAGTTGGCATTTGCTATCCTACCGAAGACGGTCGCATTTGAGGCACCTACCGATGGCTAGGGGGCCTCGAGCCCACGGCACTTCGCGCACTGAAGTACCCAAGCCCCGTATACCGGATCACGATCGTAAGCCAAATAAGACTATGAGATAGGGAAGGGGGAGCCCCAAGGAGAATTACGTTTCCCTTACTTGTGTGCAGGACCTCCCGGCCTTAGCTCCCCCGCAGGAGTATGGTAGGTGCGCCCAAACAATTGGCCAAACCTACCAGGGGGCCACTACGGGACCGCGCAAGACCGGAGCTCCAGCGCAAGACCGAAGGATCCGGACCTCGCCCCCTCCGCAGGGGCGGGCTCTGGAGGCCCCACGTGTCCGGCGGGGCCGGAGCCCCTCCTCTCCTCAGAGGGTAGATCCGGGCCCGCCACGTGGCCGGCAGAGCCGGGCCTCGCCCCCTCCGCAGGGGTGAGCTCCGAAGGCTCCACATGTCCCGCGGGGACGGACCTCCATCTTCCAAGGGAGAGCTCCGGGCCCGCCACGTGACCGGCAGATCTAGACCTCCACGTTCTCACGGGGCGAGCTCCGGAGGCCCCTTGGGTCCTTAACACAAGGACCCGAGGAAGGTGTCTGTGCAAGACTTCAAGATTGGTGAAGACCTCTGAGTACCTTGCGGAGCTAAGGACTCGGTCAGGCCAAGCCAAGAAGATAAAAGAACACAGACACAGAAAACAACAAGAGTCTATTCGTTCAAGGCTCCACGAGCTGGACTACAGACTCAACAAAAACAAAAGAAAAAGAAAATATACAAGCCCTAGGATTCCCCTGGCTCGCGCCGGAACCTAGAGGCTACAAGGGCGGCCACGTTCCCGACTTCAGCCCTGGCGGCTTCCTCCCGCTCCGCGGCGGGGCCCTACCTCGCTGGCTCTAGTGAGAAGGAAGGATCCCAACTCCGGAAACACGTGTGTGGCAACCTCCATAGCCAGGCCCGGTCCCTCTGCCTCGAGCTCACCGGCGACCACCGCATCAAGCCTGTTCAGCTTGGCGCCGATAGACTCGAGCGCGGGGATCACCTCGGCCACCTTCAGCGCCGGGTCCGCTGCCTTCACCGGGCTGAAGCCAAGGGGGACCAGGGCGGACCCTGCCTGGTCGACGAAGCTCGAGATCACACGGGCCTCAGAGGACCGCGAGGCCAGGAGCTCCTCCGCCTCGCGGCGGGCTGCCAGCAAGGCGTCGAGGCTCCCCTCGGAGAATTCCTTCTCCTTGGCTGCCAGAGAGCTTTCCCGAAGCTGGAGAGTCTGGGCAAGCCGCTCCAACTCTGAAGCCTGGAAGTCGGCTGCCAACTCCCGATCCAGGACCGCCTGGCGCTCCCGTGAGACCTGCTCCTCCCTCGCGACCAGGTCTGCCTTCCGGGTCTCTAGCTCCTTAGCTCGGGCCCTTAGGTCGCCCTCGCCCGTCGCCAGCCGCGCGGCGACTTTCTCCGCCTTAGCCGCCACGGAGCGCTCCTGGTCCACGACGACGCGCCAGCCTCTGCCGCACCTCCTCCAAAGCAGAGAAGTTCTCTTCGGCCCGAGCATGCGCCTCGAGGGCCTCCTTGTGGAGCCGCCGCGTCTCGGAGTCCAGACGGTCGACGGCCCTCTTCTGACGGTCGAGGAGCGCCTCCATGACATCGAGCGATGCCCGCCTAGAGTCAAGCTCCTCCCTGACCTCCTCGGTTCGCTCCTTCAAGAGGCGCCCCCAGGTGAGGAGGCGATCCCTCTCACCTACCTGCTCCTCCCGCTCGCGACCGAGCGCGGCCAGAACCTGCCGGACGCTTGTCTGGGCGAGCACGAGGGCATCTGCCAGGGGCAGCGGGGCGGCAGAGACCGAAGCCACGCCCTCGACTTCCTCCATCACGTCGTCTTTGGGAGAAGTCGACGCTTCGGCAACCGGGATAAGGCGTTGATCAGAAGAAGCCGGCACTGGGGCAGGCTCGCTCCTGGTGCGCCCCGGCTCGCTGCCCACCGTAGGGCCCGTAGCAGCTTCTCCCGCTTCGGCAACAGGAGGCGGGACACCGCCTGCCGGACCCGCCGAACCTTCAGCAACAGCCGGCTCCCGAGCCGGTGAAGGAGGATGAACAGGAGGAGCCGCCGCTGCCACAGGAGCCGGGCCTACCGGCGCAGGAGTTGCCGCTGCCACAGGAGCCGGGCCTACCGGTCCAGAAGGAACTTGCACTGGCTTGGGGGCCGCTGCGACCGTTTCGGCTCCCGGGCACTGCAGCGCAGATCCTCCGCCCTCACGTGGCAACTACACACGGCCACGTCGACCGCCCTTGGTCACCTCTGCCTCGAGCCCCGCGCTCACTACGCCGTCGGACTTCGCCCTCCACCGAGATCCACCTCGATCTCGGTCTGAGTTGTGTCGGATTCGCACCGTGAGCCACGGTATGCTTACCAATCTCGACCTGCTCCGATTACTAAATGTTGGGACTCCCTCTTTTATTCCTCTGGATAATCCCAGGTATATATAACCTATTACAGATAATGCACACCCCTAAAACCGAATCAAACTCTTCTAATTCTAATATGGACTCTATCTCTAACACCTCTCCCGGATTTGCACGACCCCTATTCCTTTTATCTTCTAGAAAACGTGATTTAAGTCAACAGTTGGTTCCCTGATCTTCTGCTCCTCTTCTCCCTCACGTGTCGATCTGGCTTGAACCACGCCTGTGCCATCCTATTCCCATTGCAGCCGACGTCCCCGAGACCAATACCCATTGAGCTCGGCCCGATCCGCCCTCAGGAAGTCCTTGATCCGAGCCGTCAGGGCCGGACCCGTCAGAAGTGCGCGCGTGAGTCGTCACCTGCCGGGTTCCTGCTCGGAGTTGCCCTAATATGGATGAAGTTGCATTGATCTATGCCAGATCTTGGTGGAAATCGCGACAATCACACCAGATTCACAAGATACCCTTCAAATCCATGCCGATTCAAAGTCGCATCGCCTCGACACGCGGAGAGCAGGACCACGCCCGCACTTCAGCCGCCCCTCCTCCCCAGTTGTGTCAGCATCGGATCTGCAAGTCCTTCGTCTTTGATGTGTCCTTCCTCTTCACAGCTGGCACAAGCGAGCCTCCTGTAGTCGTGGAGGACACCCGCCCACCAGCCCATCGTGCTTGGATTTCCTCACGGCTGTGTTGCCACTCTTCAAGCCACAGTCTCAGGTGCTCCTCCATACTACTACGCCTTCGAGCCCCCGTCGAGATCCGCCTTCTATGCCTCGATCGCTGCCGGATTCATGCCGATTGGTGAGATATGTCGAGCCTCACCAAAGATGTGCCTGCCTCGGACTGGATCCGACTCAATCCAAGCCGCCGTCCATCATGCGCTTGGATCTCTGCCCGCTGCCGCCTCTGCTCTAATCCGCCGGCGAGCGTCCTATGGGTGCCACCCCCAAGAGCCTATACTCCTAGGGGCAGCGGTGGATCTAGAATCTAAGCTCTGTTGCAAGAATGTTGGAATTTTGGACGCGAGAAAAGTAATAACTACAGGAGATTGTTTATTTCTAGTAACATGCCGACTTTATATAGCCGGTTACACATACTTTACACATACTGATTTGGTTCCAAATAGGACTCTCCTTTCCTAACTTATAAGAGTCTCTTTCATAAAAAAAATTCTAAATGGAAGACTTGATTTCCTGGCTTATCTATTAGAGTCCTATATCTAAATGACTCCTACACGCCCAGGCGCATCCAGCCTGCAGCCTAAAGCCTAGCCCATGCCGCAACACATAAGGATTACATGACAAACTTCAGAATGTAATCGATTACAGTGGCAAACAACAATTCCTTACTCCTTTTTTCGGTTGCTAGTAACTTAGAATCTTGCTACAGGGCAGTGGCAACCCGGCTGCAATGCACCTAGAATCTTGCTAAAGTACAGTAGCAACACATTGCTACATCTGCCTTGCGCATCTATGAGGATTCAGTGATCTCAAAAAGGAAAAAAAATCTATCCATATTAAGTTCCGATCTGTAAGATGGCAAACGCACCAGTCTATGTCCAAAACCTTGGTAATCACTACAAACTCTCAGTCCGAGAACGATGAATGATGGACAGGTCGGATGCTCAGATTAATCAACCGACACTTACGAAATCAGGAACAGCTACGGGGAAGGGGCAGAGGGAGGAAGTCGAGTCTGTACACGAGGAGAAAGGGAGGTAGTGCAGCGTACTGACGAGGAGGAGCATGCAGTAGAGCGTGGCGACGCCGGCGGCGGCGACGCCGAGGGAGCCCGCGAGCCACCCCGCCGAGCGGAAGGCGTAGGGGAGGCCGAGCACGCCGGTGCCGACGATGGAGACCACGACATTGCCCAGCGTCTGCGCCGATGTGGCGCCTCCGCCCGCGCCGCTGCCCCCACGCCTCCCTTCCTCCTGAGCCAGCAGCAGAGGCGCCGTTGGCCTGTCCCCCGAGCCAGCCGGCGCTGCCTTCGACATCTGCACCATCCCGGGGCGGATGGCTGCCGGCGAAGTTAACGTGGCCAAATTGGATTCTAGGGGCCTGTTTGGTACAGCTTCTGGACCAGCTTTTTTATAAAAATAAGCTGCGAGTGTACCAAACAGTCAGCTTCTCCAGCAGCTTATTAGTTCAGCTGCTTCTCAGAATGAACTAAAAGCAGGATATAAGTTTAAGCTGCTGTTCAGCAGCTTTTCAGACAAGCTGCTTTTTTAACAAGTTTAAGCCGTGCCAAACAGGGCCTAGATTTCGTGCGCGGTGCGCGCGGTGGAAAAGTGATCGGTGAGGTGGCAGTGACAGAGAGTTGATGAGTATAAAAAGAAGAGTAAAATGTAATAGATGTCAGCGGTGTCATCCGTAATAGCAATTTTTATTTTGTGTTTTTAAGTATATGACTTTATTAAATAGATTAATGCACTTTTTTATAGTTATAGTCGCATAAACTTTAAGTGATAGTTATAGATCCAAGATTCATATGTTCTTAATGTAAAGGGACGACGAGCTACAACCACTTCTGTCATATGCCCAGGTTCGTGTAAAAGAAACATTAGTCACCATTTCTAGTATCAATAGTTGACACCAGCTCACATTATAGATCCGTAGTCTACTGCGCTATTTACAATTCAACCTAATAAAGGGTAATATATTGTATGAAAAGGTGAACAGTCTATAGTGTCAGTCTTGAAAGAAAAGCAACAACCTCAATGATTCTTTTTCTTGGTAATCATTGTCTGGCCACAAAAAAAAAGTGTCATGTGAGATACATATGCCTGACCACAACAATCCATGCCACATCGATAAAGAGGTACAAAACTGCACCACACTACTTAAAAGTTTCATGCGACTATAACTACAAAGTAAAAGTTTATGAACTAATATAACACATATGAACAAGTATAGATCTAGAAACATAAATCTAAAGTTTATGAATCTATACGATGACATAAATGCATAAGTTCATGAACCTCAAATAGATTTTATTCTAAAAGAATAAATGAATAGATAATGACGAATCATGTTTAGCATGACGGTGCTGATAGATAGGGTGAAAACAGGACAGGAAAATCCCGTCTCATCCTGTATCATACTTTTTTAATTCGATGTAGTAGAGTTTTCATCATGTTTAATTGTATTTGTGATTTGGCTCAAACTGCCGAGTAGCCCACTTGCTTTCAGTTTGGGTTCAGGCCTAGTTTGGGTAGGTTAAGAGTGCTACATGCTGGGTCGATTGAAATTTCTGCATACCTTGTTTAGCTTGGTATCTTGGCCGTTATATTTGTAGTTTAGTCCAGTTCTCCCTAATTAATCAAGTTATGTATAGTCCCGCTTGTGTTGGTTAATAAAGATAAACCTTCTTATATCAGAATGGTAGCAATAAAGCTGGGTTTCTTTATTTTTTTCTCTCACTTCATCATAGTTCGTTTCTAAGGTGCAAATTTATGCCTATATTTACCATTATGATCTGTTTTAACTTGCACTTATGCATTGGAGATTCTGAAATAATCACCTTGATTTGTTTTGTTTGTTATTTCATATCAAGCTGAAGAAAATGTGCAAGGCAGGTGCTAATTTCATATCTTGTTGGATGAGAATATTATGAACGATATCCATTCAATATATATTAAATGTTAAGTACTTAAAACTCAAGACTTGACAAATGATATGCTACTATCACTATGAATTAATGCAGAATTATGTATGACTTACGGTTACGCATGACAATATGATGTATGCCTACGTATGACTACATTAAGTTTAAGTCAACTAATTTGTTCTTCTCATCATCCCGGCTTGAATTATTATTTTTTAATCGTTGTCGATGTTCGTTTTGAATAACAGACAACTTTGATCTCGTATCCCGATCGTGACATTTTTGTTTTCGTCATGTTGAGAAAATACGAAAACAAAATCAATATGGATGAGTTCTCGACCATTTTCATCCCTACTAATGGGTAAACACATGCAAGTGGCACAGCTGTAGATAAGTAAATCAGAGTAAATACATTACTAAAGATCTACACGGTCCATCCATTAATGCAGATCTATGTAACTCCTAAAGCTCGATTGATCTGAAAAATATCATATTTAAGTGTCCGCACTACCGCTACCACTTATACTGGCATAAACATCAACTCGAGATATTGCCGCACGTATTTTTTCAGCATTGCAGCAGCCTGCAAACCTGTAACATCCAAAAAATTTCAAAATTCGAATTCATGTAGAGTTTGCATTGGATATGTGCTGTGGGATGAAAATCAAAGCAAATAAAAGTTTGAAAGTGGGAAACAGAAAAGAAAAGACAAAAAAAGGAAAATTCTCCATGGGCCGAAACCCCAGTGATTGACCAAGCCAGCCCGCCAGCCTTCTCCCCTTCTCTCTCTGCCGCGCGGGACCTATCTGTCAGCTCCATCTTCTCCAACTGTCGCCGCTTCTCCCACGCTCGAAACCGCACGTGCTCCACCACCCGGATCACCCTGCGCACATTCCGCTCACTGCAATTTGCTCCCCCTCGCTCCCCAAACCACGTAGCCCCCATTTGAATCTCCTTCGCACTCTAATTTGGCTCCTTTGCTCGTGCCCACACGTTCACCAGTAAGACGCTGCCGAACTCCAAAATTCACCATGCCCGTCGTCGTTCTTTCGGATTTAACGCGCCACATTTCATCACAGACCCGCTGCAATCCGTTGGCGTCCACTCCGAGACAAATCTACAGCGGGAAATTCGACGCCGTCGTGCGCCGGTGAGAATCCGCCGCCCCTCACCATTGCCCCATCGACTCTCCCTCCCCCTCCAATTTCTGAGCAACCCGTTGGCTTTGCTATGTTATAGAGCAGCTCTCGGTCAAGAAATCTTCGGAGATCCCTCACTCAAGCCCTCTCGATACATTCACTGACGAGCACCTCCCTTCACTGCCATCGCCGACCACCTACCGAGCTCTTCGGGTTCACAAAAATGTCTGAGGTGTGTTCTCTATCCTCCCCTCCTCCGAATTATGCAAAGAATGGGAAAGATCATTGAGTTTAGGCTTGTTTCCACGATTCTCTGGCGAGCTCGCCGCCTCCCGCCGCCTGGAACAGCCGCCAGCACAACCCAAGGCGACGTGGCACAATGGTGGGCGTCCATTTTAAATCGTACGAATGAAATTAGAACGGCCCATACCCCTTTGCATAATAAAATCTGGACCGCAGAGATTTGATCCAACGGTCCAGATTCAAACCGCATAAAACCACCCGGACATTCCACTCCTAGACCCCTAGAACTTTAGTAAAATTTGATTTAAACCCTGAACATTGCAAACCAAGCCCTGTAGTTCGCAGAAATTAGGGAAAATACTTTAAATTACCTAGCAGGCCCTGTACTCACCATAAATTAGGAAATTTGCTTCTAAAAATTTATTTAAAACCCTAAAGATGTTATATATTTAAGTTTCAACCCTGCAGCAAACTAATATTTTCATTTTAAATCCTGTAGTTAGTCAAAACGATGTAATTTGAAACCTGTAATTCAAATTAAAATCACCACAGCAGCGAATAATTACAAAAGATGACCCCATATTAATATGATCATTTAGATAATCTCTAAAATGATCTTTTTTATTTTAAACAAATTACATGTTCTGTTGTCGAAGTGTGTAGCCGACACTTCCCCCGGGCCTGCACTGGGCAGCCCGCGGAGGTTCTTTTTTGGAGGGGCTAGTCTCTCGCGGAGAGCTTCAGCGTTAGGGACGATCGAGGGAGAAGCTTGACACAGGGAGTTTTACGTGGTTCAGGCCGCCGGAGCGTAAAACCCTACGTCCACGGTGAGCAGAGATGCTCGCTGTATTGCTTGCTGCTCAGAACAGGAGTCCTGAGCTTGAGGGTGTGAGATGGCTAGAGTGCGAGTCAAGAGAGTTTGAACCCTTGCTAACGTTGCTTACCCGAGCCTTTTATAGTCCAAGGCTCGAGCGGCTTACAAGGTGGGCCCGGGACCCGACAGGTGGTCCCGAGGAGATTTCGTGCCATCTACCGTATCTGCAGTTATGCCAGTAGTTTTCTCTAGCGAAGGCTTCCGAGTCTTTGTTCTGCCGCCCTGCCCATTCCGCAAGCTAGTCGTAGTGGTTGATGATGGCAGGGGCGGTAGGGGATGTCTTGTCGCTGTGTTTATTGGTGGGCAGGCGCTGACACGGCGCGCCAGTCTACGATGTTACTGGGCGCAACGGCACCTGACAGAGGCCTGCTCCACGTCTCCGCGTCTGGGGAAGGCGCGAGCCTTGAATACCTTGTACGGGCAAGGTATGGCGCGTCTTTACTCCTGCTGCCTACCGCGCGGGGGCAGGCAGCGTTGCTCTGCTGGCCACGTGGCGGGTCCAGAGCTCTCCTCTGAGGAGAGGGAGGTCCGGTCCCGCGGGACACGTGGAGCCTTCGGAGCTCTCCCCGCGGAGGGGGGAGGTCCGGCTGCTGCTGGCCACGTGGCGGGCCCAGAGCTCTCCTCTGAGGAGAGGGAGGTCCGGTCCCGCAGGACACGTGGAGCCTTCGGAGCTCTCCCTACGGAGGGGGGGGTCCGGCTCAGTTGGCCACGTGGCAGGTCCGGAGCTCTGTGAGGAGAGGGAGGTCCGGTCCCGCTGGACACGTGGCGCCTTCGGAGCTCTCCCTCCGGAGAAGGGCAAGGTCCTTAGGCATTTTCCCCTGTGCGCGGGGGTACCCCATATCGAGGGTTCCGACAGTGGCCCCCGGGCCCATCTCGGGGGAGATAGCGAGCTCGAGGTGGGGCCTCCGTCTCTTCCATTCCGCGCACCTTCTCTAAGTCCCGCATTGACCGTTGCCGGAGCACGAACAGTCGCGTGATCGTGGGAGCGTGTGCCCACTTGATGGTTACTTTTACTGCGGCGGTTCCCAAGGCTGCCACTTCTGCGCGTGGCGGCGCTTTTTTCGGGAACCGTCGAAGCGCCTCGCCGGCTCGTCTCCTTGGGAGACTGACTTCTTGGCCCACCACTTCAGCTGAACGACTTGGGTCCACTTGTCATCGATGCTTGGTCTTGGAGCCGAAGCGGTTGCCCAAGCGGCGTATTCGAAGAGTTTCAAATTGCTTCGAGTCGCACCTAGGAAATTTTAAAAGGGGATCTTACCCGCATTGCGGCTTCCCTTCGCACTTCCCAGCGCTTGCACCTTCCCTGAGTTCTTGTGCCTTTGCCTTCTGCCATGGCTTCCAACCCGCCTCCGGAGAAGAAGCGCGCTCGATCTCCTCCGGCGACGGCGTCTGCATCGAGTCAAGGATCCAGGGTGCATGCACGCCCTGTTTTTGGAGATGGCGCCCCGTCCGGTGGCGACCCCAAGAGGTCTCGGGCTCATCATCCCGACGGGACTCCTCTTGAGTGACGACGGGCTGAAGGTTCCCGGGCATCGTGTCCTCCCTCCTCAGGCGGTGGAGTCTCCAAGGAAACTGCTCACGCGTCGAGGAGGGCCTCAGGTGGTGGAGTCTCCAAGGAAACTGCTGACACGTCGAGGGGTGCTTCAGAAGCATCCCCTGCTCCGTCAGTCTAGGCGACTGCGGGGCAGCCGTCGGCATCGACGGCGGGCTCTAGTGGTCCTACCCCGGCTCGGAAGCCAGGGTTCAGAGCCCGTTGGAGTGCTCGTGTTTCTCGGCCATCCCCGACTGATGGGGAGTCTGCGCTGCAGCGCTCGGAAGCCGGGACGGTTGCCGCGGTCCCCAAGCCAGCGCAAGTTTCTCCTGTACCGGTCTGCCCGACTTCTATGGCAGCGTCGACTCCCTCTAGTTGTCCTTCTTCACTGGCTCGGGAGCCAGCTGTCGGTGAGGATTCGGCGGTCCGGGTGTCGAAGTCCCGCCTCCTGTTGCCGGAGCGGATGGAACCGCCACCGGCCTTACGGGGGGCATCGAACCAGGGCGTGATGAGAGCGAGTTCGTTCCGACGCCGGCTTCTCCTGACCGGCGTCTCGTCCGGGTTGCCAGTGCGTCGTCTTCTGTTGAAGACGACGTGATGGAGGAGGTCAGGGGTGCCGCTCCGGCCTCTGCTGCCCCACTGCCCCTGGCAGACGCTCTCGTGCTCGCCCAGACGAGCGTTCGGCAGGTCTTGGCCGCGCTTGGTCGCGAGCGATAGGAGCAGGTGGTTGAGAGGGATCGCCTCCTCACCTGGGGGGACCTTTTGCGGGAGCGGACCGCGAAGGTCAAGGGGGAGCTCGACTCCAGGCGGGAGTCGCTTGATATCATGGAGGCGCTCCTCGACCGACAGAAGCGGGCCGTCGACCGTCTGGACTCCGAGACGCGGCGGCTCCACAAGGAGGCCCTCGAGGCGCATGCTCGGGATGAGGAGAACTTCTCTGCCCTGGAGGAGGTGCGGCAGAGGCTGGCGCGCCGTGAGCGCGCCATTGCGGATCAGGAGCGCTCCGTGGCGGCCGAGACGGAGATAGTCGCTGCGCGGCTGGCGGCGAGCTAGGGCGACCTGCGAGCCCGGGCTACGGAGCTAGAGGCCCGGAAGGCAGACCTTGCCACGAGGGAGGAGCAGGTCTCCCGGGAGTGCCAGGTGATCTTGGATCGGGAGCTGGCTGCCGACTTCCGGGCTTCAGAGTTGGAGCGCCTCGCTCGGAACCTCCGCCTTCGGGAAAGCTCTCTAGCGGCCAGGGAGAAGGAATTCTCCAAGGGGAGCCACGACGCCTTGCTGGCATCCCGCCGTGAGGTAGAGGAGCTCTTGGCCTCGTGGTCTTCCGAGGCCCGTGCGGTCTCGAGCTTCATCGACCAGGCAGGGTCCGCCCTGGCCCCCCTTGGCTTCAGCCCGGTGAAGACGGCGGCCCCTACGGTGAAGGTGGCCGCGATGATCCCTGCGCTCGAGTCAATCGGTGCCAAGCTGAGTAGGCTAGATGCGGTGGTCGCCGGCGAGCTCGAGGCAGAAGGACGGGTCCTGGCCGTGGAGGTTGCCACGCACGTGTTGGCATGCTTCAAGTGCCGGGACCCTTCCTTCTCACTGGAGCCAGCAAGACAGGGCCCTGCCGCGGAGCGGGAGGAAACCGCCAGGGCTGAAGTTGGGGACGTGGCTGCCCTTGTAGCCTCTAGGTTCTGGCGCAAGCCAGGGGAACCCTAGGACTTGTATCTCCTTTTTTTTATTGAGTCTGTAGTCCAGCTCATGGAGCCATGAATAAATAGACTCTTATGACTTTTTGTGTCTGTTGCGCTCTTGTCTTCTTTTTGGTTTTGCCTGGCCGAGCCCTTAGCTCCGCAAGGTACTCAGAGGCCTTCACCAATCTCGAAGCTCTGCACAGACACCTTCCCCGGGTCCTTATTGTATTAAGGGCCCTGGAGGTCTTCGGGACTCGCCCCATGAGAATGGGGAGGTCCGGATCTGCCGACCGCGTGGTAGGCCCGGAGCTCCCCTCTGAGGAGAGGGGGGGTCCGGCCCTGCGGGACACGTGGAGCCTTCGGAGCTATCCCCGCGGAGGGGGAGGTCCGGCTTCTGCCGGCCACGTGGCGGGCCTGGAGCTCCTCTTGAGGAGAGGGGAGCTCCGGCCCCGCTGGACACGTGGGGCCTTTGGGACTCGTCCTTGTAGAAAAGGCGAAACCCGGATCCTCCGGTCTTGCGCTAGAGTAGTCGATAGCTCCTTGCCCCCCCCCCTTCATGCGGTCCCCGTAGCTAGAACCTGGAGGTCCTGCACACAGATAGAGGAAGCGTAATTCTCCTCGGGGGGGGGGGGGTTCTCCCCTCCCCGTCTCTTAGTCTTATTCGGCTTACGGTCCTAGTCCGGTATACGGGGCTTGGGCAATTCTGTGCGTGAGGCACCAGGGCTCCGGCTCCCTCCGAGGTCAAGGTACGACCGTCCGGCCCCTAGTACCAGACTGTACGCCAGGGAAGCAGAGTGCACAAGCTTTGGGTACGGAACCAGGCAAAGCGGCTGTACTCCCCTGGACCTCCGGAGGGCAGGGTGCGCATGCTTTGGGTACAGAGCCGGCTAAGCGGGATACGCACCCTGAACCCCCCATGCACGGCGCAGGCCTTTCCTGGAGGTGACCAACTGGCTCCGCAACACCTGACTGGGGGAGGCCCGAGAGGCCCCCTGGCCATCGGCAGGTGCCTCAAGCGCGACCGCCTTCGGTAGGATAGCAAATGCTGACTATGGATGAGAGCTGGAGAGGGGAGCTAAATGTACGGTGAGCATACATAGAAAGTGCGGTCATAAAAATTAATGCATAATTTAAATGAGCACATAAGTGAGAGCGAGGTAGAACGGGTTTCCGTGTAAATGCCCATAGGAGGAAGGCAGGCTGTACATGGAGGCAACGACCCACCCCATTAAGAAGGGAAGCAAGACTCTACGCGCTTGGGGTCAGAACCAGGCCAAGTTGGCCGTAGTCCTGGACCGTCCCCTGAGGCTTAGCTGCTCCGAGCGCTGTTCCTGGACTCTATGGGATTTATTACAGAAAGGTAAAGGCCTATTCTACTAATGCTCAGGAGGTAGGACTTACTGTGATGTTCCATGCTCCAAGGGTTCATGAACGGATCCCATCCTTGGTTGAAAGGCGTGTGTACCTGGGACGGCAACTTTCGTGACTCGGAAGGGACCTTCCCAGCTGGGGGAGAGTTTATAGGTCCTTCCCGGGAAAGTGTGTGCCGTGTCACCATGTTGCCTTCTCGCAGGTCCCTGACGCGATTGGTCCTTTGGCGGTAGTGCTAGAGCACCAGCAAGGTCGTGCGTTGTGGGGTGTTACCTGCTCTCGTGCCTCGCTGACGAGGTAGATATCTTCACGCTGGAGCAGGTCCAGCGCGGCTTCTCCCGGGAGCCCCGGGGGACCTTCCCCTTCTGGCTAAGGCCGTCAAGAGGTAGGAGGACCCGGACTCTTCTTGGGAGACCCAAGATGTCTTTCCCCTTCTGGCTAAGGCCGTCAAGAGGTTGACAGATCATGGGCAGCCCCCGGGAGGTGAGGCCGAGGCACAGAGACGTGACTCGGGTGGAACTGGCCCGGTTCTGCACCGTCGGGGCTGGTGCTTGGGCTGCTGCAACTGCTTGGAGCTTCTCCAAAGGCTGATATCGCAGCAGTGCAGTCTCCACTGATCTTTTCGGGGCACCCGTATTCGGCTACTGCCCCGGCTCGTCATCGCTGGAGCTAGAGTCCTCACTGTTGTGCACCATCTTTATGGCGTGCCGAGGCTCCTGAAACCCCACCTGGTGGCCGACGTTGTCTGGGGCGTCATCCTTCTGCTTGCCCTCCCTTTGACGGAAGGGCGCGGAATCAGCTTGCAGTTGCCTCCCTTTGCGAGGGAAGCGCTCTGCGAGCCTTTGGATGTCCCGGCACTCAGCAGCAGTATGGTAGCTGGCGCCGTGCACGGGGCACAATTCACCTTGGTCTCCCTCTGGAGCTGGTGACTGTCACTGCCTTTTGTCGGGGCGTGGCCCCCGAGCCCCACTGGGTGCTTCTGCTGCAGCAACGGGAGCCGCAGCCAGTGGTTTCATCTTGCCACCGCCCCGGTTCTTGATCTTCTTGCCGCCTCCATAGGAAGCAGCGCCAGATCGAGGCTGTCCTCTTGACTCGGAGGCTGGCAGAGAGTGCCAGTTCCGCCCTTCAGCTGCCCTAGCGCACTTGTCCGCCAGGCTGAAGAGCTCTGAGACGTCGCGAACCTCTCTGGTCGCGAGCTTCTCAAGCATCTTCTCGTCCCGGACACCCTGTCGGAACGCCACCACCACAGAAGCACTTTGGATGTGCGGGATGGTGTTGCGTACCTGGGAGAACCGCTGGATGAAGGAGCGCATCGTCTCTCCAGGTTGTTGCTGGATGGCGTGGAGGTCAAGCTCCGTGCCAGGCCGGGTGTAGGAGCTGCCGGCAGAGCTCTCCCCAAGAGGTTATGGAACCCTAGGGGAGGTTCATGAGCCAAGACCGGGCTGGGACGGTCAAGGTGACGGGGAAGTAGTTGGCCATGACAGCCTCATCCCCTCCTGCAGCAAGGATGGCGGTGGAGTAGATTTGGAGGAACTCCGCCCGGTTGACACTGTCGTCGTACTTCTCGGGCAGGTGTGGCTGAAACTTGCGCGGCCACCTAGCGAAGCGAAGGTGTGGCGCCAGGGCTGCACATCCTGCTCCTGTTGCTGCAAGCATTGGTGTCGTGAACGCTTGGTTTGCTACTGGCACTGTGTACCCCGGTATGGGCAAGGCTGCGCCATAGACCAGGGGCACCGCTTGCAGGGCATATGGCTGGGGCACATGTCGCGCGGCGTATGCCTGGGGCAGAGATCACGTAGCAAACGTCTGCGCCTCAGGCAGGGTTGAGGAAGACGTCATGCTGTCGCCGGCCTCTTGGTTGCGACGCCTTTCTCGTCGTCGCTCAATGAACACTCGGGCATCCTTGCCCAAGTGGCATCGTTCCAGCTCTGTCCTCAGGTCCGTCGATGGGAGCCTGGTGGAGCTGGAATCTGTCGTCTGCCCGTCAACCATTGGAGTGCGCGCCAGCGACACATCCGGTTGGCCGGGGCGTCGTCCCTGCCGAAGTCGAGGGTTTGCGGCGGCGATGACGAGACGGTCTACCTCGCAAATCCACTGCTGGGTCGCTGACTGAGGCGCGTCCCCAGCAGGTGGATTGCGCAGTAGCGCTCTTGCTGCAGCTAGCGCGCCCCTGTGGGGGACGCTCAGCGCCGCAGAGGATCTCACGCTTGCTGGAGCCAGCGTTGCCGGAGTCGGCTGCTGGCTTCCAGCTTGCGCCAATACACTCCGTCCAGAGTGTGTCGAGACGTAGTCCCCGCTAGTCACTGTCCATCGTGAACGCGGGGGAGGAGAGCTTGCCACTGAAGGAAGCTTCGTCATCTTCGCCGGCAAAAGCTCATCGCGCAAGGGAAAATCCCCCTTCCTGGCGCGCCAAATGTCGAAGTGTGTAGCCGGCACTTCCCCCGGGCCTGCACTGGGCAGCCCGCGGAGGTTCTTTTTCGGAGGGGCTCGTCTCTCGCAGAGAGCTTCAGCGTTAGGGACGATCGAGGGAGAAGCTTGACACAGGGAGTTTTACGTGGTTCAGGCCGCCGGAGCGTAAAACCCTACGTCCACGGTGAGCAGAGATGCTCGCTGTATTGCTTGCTGCTCAGAACCGGAGTTCTGAGCTTGAGGGTGTGAGATGGCTAGAGTGCGAGTCAACAGAGTTTGAACCCTTGCTAACGTTGCCTACCCGAGCCTTTTATAGTCCAAGGCTCGAGCGGCGTACAAGGTGGGCCCGGGACCCGACAGGTGGTCCCGGGGAGATTTCCTGCCATCTACCGTATCTGCAGTTATGCCGGTAGTTGTCTCTGGCGATGGTATGGCGCGTCTTTACTCCTGCAGCCTACCGCGCGGGGGCAGGCAGCGTTGCTCTGCTGGCCACGTGGCGGGTCCGGAGCTCTCCTCTGAGGAGAGGGAGGTCCGGTCCCGCGGGTCACGTGGAGCCGTCGGAGCTCTCCCCGCGGAGGGGGAGGTCTGGCTGCTGCTGGCCACGTGGCGGGCCCGGAGCTCTCCTCTGAGGAGAGGGAGGTCCGGTCCCGCATGACACGTGGAGCCTTCAGAGCTCTCCCCACGGAGGGGGGACGTCCGGCTCAGTTGGCCACGTGGCAGGTCCGGAGCTCTCCTTTGAGGAGAGGGAGGTCCGGTCCCGCTGGACACGTGGCGCCTTCGGAGCTCTCCCTGCGGAGAAGGGTGAGGTCCTTAGGCATTTCCCCCTGTGCGTGGGGGTACGCCATGTCGAGGGTACCGACATCTGTAATCACAAATTAATACCTGTTTTGATGCTGAAATTGCCTTTTAGGCATAAAACCAAAATCTGAATTCATGTAAAAAATAGTAGACACCTTAGGAAATGTTCATAAAAGGTTTTAGGTACAAAATTAAGGTCTGAAAGTTTTATTAAGAAGGTATAGAAATTCTGTTTAGGTTGAGAATGCATTTTAAGTCAAAAATAATATCTGAAATTTCAATTAAGGCTATGGGAGATCTGATTGCTGAAATTTCAGTTTAGATGTAATGTTAAACCAGAAATTAAAATTAGAAGCAGTATATATCTTTAAAATGTGTATATATGTACATGTATAATACTTGTAGTGCATAATTAGGCCTAAAGTGAAATTAAAAGCCATATATATCCATATATACACACACCAAAATTTGGTATAAGGATGATATAATGATATAGACAAATGTTTTATCCTAAGAAACAAAAAACCAACATATATACCATGTATTGGTGACTTTAGACCAGAATAATAAATGGAGTGTTAGATGAATAAAGGATAACTTTACATAGGAAATGCAAGTGATAAATGAACCTATGCCTTGATGCATATGGATTTGCTATGATTACCTATGTTGAATTATTTCTTATTGAGTGTTGTTTGCATTTGTTTTATGTATGTTTGCATGGGTAGAACCAGCTCCAGAGCCAGTTCTCAACCTCCAAGACCAAGTTTTTGATGTCCCCGAACAACAAGATGAAGGCAAGTGTCCTTGACCAATTTGCTCCTACTTTAGGATGTTAGTCAGAATTTAATTGCATGTAATTCTAAATTGTGAAAGCCCAAGTTAGGATGTTTTCCCTAGTATTCCACATAATATCCTTGAAGCCTTGGTGGGAATACTTAGTATATTTATGGGTACTTTGATGCTTAGCCATGCTTAGTATTTTGGGGAAATTTTGAGATATGATTATGACTTGAACTAATGGCCAATTTATAGAGTTAGGAATCTAGACAGACTTGATGATTTTGGTTGGTGCTGTGTGCACGAGAACTTGGGCTAGTGATTGGTGCTATCTAGATTCTAAGGACTGGTTCATGGAGCATTTAACCTAGCTTTACAGTGCCACCACTTGTTGAGATAGGGCAGCTTGGCCAAGTAATTAGGTGTATTTTTGACTTAGTATGGGTATTTGGAAGGTGCGAGAATTGGGAGTCAGAGGGACTACCTTGGGAACCGTAAGACTTAAGAGGGGGGCACTGCAGCGGAGGTTGTAGCATCTTGGATGCTGTTAGGGATGAAACATCAGTAGGCTCATATTAGCCGGAAATCCATTTGTAAAGGCCACGTAGTGATCTCCTGGCCGCACACCTTAGGTAGTGCGCAATGTGGTTGGCTACCATGGGCATCATGGAGGTTATTTGAGTCCACCCGGAAACAGGGGATGAAATCACTACTTGCGGGTAAAGCGGCACAAACTCTACAGAGTTGGAAAATTGTCATGACAGCCGTGCTCACAGTCAAGAGTAGCTCAGACATATTGATTAGTAAATTGAGAGGTGAAATGATTGGGAATTGATGGGGTTCTTGACTCTGACCCCCTAGAGAGAAGCGGGAAGACATCCCACGAAGGATGAATGAAGGAGTAGGCCCGATCCCATGAGGGATGAGGGAATAGGATAGGGAGCCCGCGAATGACCCCGGGGCGAGCCATGAGACTTTCCCCTAGGGTGCGTACGAAGAAAAGATCTTGAGAAGAAGACCCAAGCCCGACCTCGGGTAGGAGAGAAGCAGTTGGCCTTCAATGCGGAGCAGGCGTTGCCCCAGCAAAGTGGGAGGACACTCGAGTGCCTCCCCTGGCCACGACATTGAATGCCCGTCACCTCCGACGGAAACTAAGAGGAGTTGAACGCGGGGCGCGCGTGCACCACGGTATGGGCTACCCTGACGATGGGACAGGAGCAGGCGTAGCGGCAGGCTATGAATAGGTGGCTCCATCGAGTGCCCTGTACGACGCACGACAGGACAAGTCGTCCCTGTACCTACGACCTGCTCCTCCCCGGTAAAGCGGAGGGAGACTAGAGAGAAAGAGAGAGTATAAATAGAGGTGTCTGTCATTGTGAGGAGCACAGGCTCTCGCACTTGTAAGAACCACCCCTACTCTTGAGTAAGAACAAGCGAGACACCCCGGATGGACGTAGGGCACCTTCCCTGAACTAGGATAAATCCTTTGTGTTCTTAGCTAGGCCACCTCAAGGTAGAACGCGTGACACATTCGATTACTAGTCGGAAATCCGAACACTGACAGTTGGTGTGCCAGGTAGGGGACTACCTCGCATTCCGTTTCTCCACCATCTCGATGGCTTCTCCACTATTGACTTTTGCACCAAGTGCGACAATGGCCTTAGGTGACTTCGAGTTCACCGCCACCGTAGGTGATGAGGAGGGACCCTGCTTCACCCTCGCCCACAAGGCCCTCCGCTTCGGAAGCCTGGACTTCTTTACCAGCAGCTTCGGCACCCTACGGATCTCCGCCGACTCAGGTGCCGCATACAACGCTCCAACATCAGTCTTCGCGAGGGTGATCGAACACGCCCTGACATCCCTTCACCACATTCTGGAGTACGGCCCCAGCTCCGACAACGACACCAAAGATGGCGAGCACCCCTCCTATGAGTGTCACGTTGCCAAAACGGCTAATTCCTCTCAGCTAGCTACGCCAACCAGCGAGAGTCCATGAGGCGACCCCGAGCTGTCGGTAGCATAACACTGCGAGCCGGCCAACCATCTCACGGCGCGACACGCCGCTTCAAGGACTCACCGGGCGCGGCCCGGTCCTAGCTCAGGTTCAAATGTGGCACGTCTCCGCACCCGAAAGATATAGGCCAATATCATCGATGACAGTCGACCCCTGCACTTCCAAAGGGCCAACCAAAACGTGGCAGCCACTGCTGCCATACTGGACGGCATGCCGGAGCGCACTGACCTCAAAGTACGGAAGGCTCACTAGGACCTTTGTGACGCTCGGTCCCGTAGAACACGGAACCCAACTAATGCATATGTGTGCCTAGGATGTTTAACACACATACACATGCAATCCACAAACTGAATTAAGAATATAACCACAGCAATAGGGTTTAAGTACTTTATTACATGAATCCCTAGCTCATTCTTGCAGCGGAAGTCTCTAACTTATCCTAGCAGTGGAAGTCTCTAACGATAGCGGAAGCAACTAAACACGGCAGCGGCTCCATCTCCAACTCCACAGAAAAGTTGACGGTAGATCGCACACCTAGTACTCCACATGCTCTTCGAAGTACTCTTCTCCTGTTGCTGATGTTGTATGATAATGCAAGGGTGAGTATATGTCGTTATCAGCAAGTGCAGGAAATGTATGACATGTAGCTTCCAACAAGGTAGGAACAAAAAGGCTCATTGCAGAAAGCAAAGTTTATTTCTCAAACATGATAAAAGCAGCATCTAACTTTAAGTGAACTTAATCCCAACATATATCCAATTAAAACATCAACATACCTCTTTATGATTTACCACCTCTCATGTCTCAACCAACCATAAATCCTTCTCAACTTTCATCTCACGCTCATGAGATCCATAACCATCTCATATTCATGATATCCATAACCATCTCATATTCATACCACCATCTCATATTCATCTCATATTCATACCTTCCGAAACCAACTCATTGATACGACTCAACGGTCCCAAAAACCAATCTCAAAGGCCATACCATAACCAAACCAATAAACATCCATCCCAAACCTTCCCTCTAATAATGGAAGTTGGCCAGGTGCTTGTGACCTGAAGCACGACTATCATGATAGTTTTACACTCTGCAGAGGTGGCACCACTTTACCCACAAGTTTGTGATTTTGTCACCCATCGGTGACTGCAGAACCTCCATTATACCAGTACACAACCGTCGGTGTATAGCCAAGAGATCACAAAATAGCCTTTACAAAGGGGCTACTAGATGTATGTACTCACTAAGGTTTCACCAGCAGGCTCGAATCACCATTCTCCCACCTATGGGCCCCCTCTTGTGCCATGCAGTTCCTAGGGCAGTCCTCTCTCGACTCCCATTCCCCGCGCCCTCCACGGTCCATAACAATCTAGCAACTTACCTAATTAGTCAGCTAAGCCGCATCCATACTTGGCCTTGTGGTGGCACTATTTTCCTGGCATGTGCTCGCATGAACCGGTCCTTAGATCTACGACAAGTAAACCACCATCTCATTCTACCAGATCCACGAACCAAGCTTGCCTAGATCTCCCCCGATTCATGTTCATTATCATCAACAAGTTCTCATTAACATTGTTCATATGAGTGTAGTAGCTAGACACATTCTATCTTGCTTCCCATAACCCGTAAGTTAAGTGAAGGAAAAAGCAAAAACGACCATACCCGACTCATCAACATTTCTGGCGACAAGGGTGGTTAACAAAACTAGTAAACTCCTATAAAAGGGTTTCCCATCAAGTTGACTCAACCATACGTAGTTTTTGTAAACAAAACAGTTTCAAAACATGGGATCAATATGGTCAAGGGCACTTGCCTTGTTCCTGTGGCTTATGTTGCTCAGGTGTCTCGAAATCTTGGTGCTGTAGTCCTTCGTAGGTAGCTCCCTGAGCTTGTCCTTCTACTCAGGATCACGCACATACAAGATTCTCAGCAATCAATCATCATGCATAAACTTTACTCAAGATGCAATGGTGTAGATGCATGCTGATCCTATAGTGCAGTTTAGTTGTACGTGTTCTTGCATGTTTTAATAGGCTTGCATGGGGTTTTACGATGAACAAGGGTGTAAGGATCAAGTGTGTACGTGGTGATGATCTTGACTCAAGATCTAGATCAATTCCACCATCATAAACTGATCAAGACATGATCTGTCCACACGAAAAAGGTTATGTCCGAAGGAAACAGATGCGAAGAAAACCGCGATGATGTCGTAAGGTGGTAACGAGGACGTACCTCACCTCTCCTTGGTGTCAGGGCCTTCCTCCTAGCGATGGCAGCAGCGAGGAGCTCATCGGCGGCTCACCGGTGGGGCTCACCGTCGTCTGAACTCCAGCGAGGGGTGGAAAGTCTAACTCGGCGAGCTGGGGCTAGGGCTTCCAAGTCACCGACTTAAGGAGGGAAAAATAGGTACGTGGTTGCGGCCAGGGGTTTTGGGTTCTATTTATAAGGGGTGAAAGAAGAGTCCTACTCTGATCGGATTTCAAATAAGAGTCCTATTCAATTTTGTTTTGGATCTTAACAACTTATCTCCATTTGTTTTGGTGCGGTAGCAACGTGGAAATCATGTCGGTCTCCTCCGTACCGGGTATTCCCGCGTGCATAGAAGAAAAACCGCTTAAGGATCTCGTCCTTCAGCAGTGGAGAGCTCCGGAGACGCCACGTGTCCAGCGGGGGCCGAGCCTCCCTTTTCCGCAGAGGCGAGCTCCGGTTGCGCCACGTGTCTGGCGAGCGAGACCTTCCCTCTCCTCAGAGGCGAGCTCCGCATGCGCCATGTGTCTGGCGGGCAGGACCTCCCCTCTCCTCAGAGGCGAGCTCCACGTGCGCCACGTGTTAGTGCCGAACCTCCCCTCTCCTCGGAGGTGGGCTCTAAGAATGCCACGTGTCCAGCAGCGCCGGACCTCCTTTCTCCTCAGAGACGAGCTTCGAGGTCGACACGTGTCCAGCAGGGAGGACCTCTCGCAGGCGAGCTCCGAGAGCGACACGTGTCCAACAGCATCGGACCTCCCTTCTCCTCGGAGGTGAGCTCCGAGGATGACACGTGTCCAGCAGTGTCGGAACTCCTAGAGGCGAGCTCCGAGGGTGACACGTGTCCAGCAGTGTCGGTCTTCCCGGAGGCGAGCTCCGAGGGTGACACGTGTCCCGCGGGATCGGACCTTTCGGAGGCGAGCTCCGAGCCTGCCATGTTACCCGTGGGGCGGACCTCATCCCTTCCGTAGGGGTGAGTTCCGAAGTCGACACGTGTCTAGTAGGACCGGACCTCAGTCCCTCCGCAGGGGTGAGCTCCGAGAGCGACACGTGTCCCGCGGGGTTGGACCTCGCTTCTCCGCAGAGACTAGCTCCGAAGGCGCCACGTGTCCTGCGGGGCTGTGCCTCGCTTCTCCGCAGAGGCTAGCCCTAGGGGCAACATGTGTCCCACGGGGCCGTACCTCGCCCCTTTCACAGAGGCAAGCTCCGAGTCTGCCACGTAGCCAGCAGTGCCGGACCTCACCCCTTTTGCAGGGATGAGCTCCGAAGGCGCCACATGGCCGGCGGCCACGGGAAGTGTCGATGGCGCTCTCGGTGGATCGGAATTGGCTCTTTTTAGCTATCTTTCACCTGTTCTATATCTTTTAAAATGTTTTCTCTATATGTAATATGTAGGCATGCATGAATATGAAATTGAGGGTGTTACAACCTTCAGGCGCTCTTGGCCTCAGCCGCCGCCCAGCAGGCTGAAAGTTCCCTCGCCTGAACCCGAGGTTCTTGAATGTGGCCTAGAGGGGGGTGAATAGGCCTTACAGAGTTTCCTGCACACTTAAAGTAGTTGTCAAAAACTTGCTGGACCGGACTAGTCCGGTTGTGTGAGCGGACTAGTCCGGTGTGCTTAAAGTGTGTAGATTGTATTAAATGTTGTGCAGGAGGATTAACGTGTTTAGCAGCGGAAATAAGAACAACTGTTATTTTATTTTAAGTTTACAATGTGAGGTGTGATTATGCCCGTGAATGAAGCTTAGCAATTCAAATTATGAAGTTTAGCAGCTAGATATTCTAATCAACAAAAATAAAGAGGCACACGAGACACAATTTTACCGAGGTTCGATCTCACCAAGAGATCTACGTCCTCGTTGAGGAAGCTCACACAGAGACGGGTCTCTAACCCTTTCCCTCTTCAAGTCACCAAACAAGGCCGACTTGACTCCACTAGCACGGGTAATCGCCGAGTTTGTGGGGCAACCTCACACGTTGAGGACTCCCACGAGAATTACAATGAAAAAGCGATCAAATACACTCAAAAAGATTACAATGCAGAATATGAGTGTAGAGAGATCAAACCCCAAGAGCTCACAACGAAGGAACGACGATCTCCCAATCTCAAATCCAAGTGTTTAATTGATTTTCACCTTTTTCGCACCTTAGATGTGTGGGGAGATGTGTTTTTGGGCTCTTGGGACAGGTGGCGGCGCTAGGATTTGAGTTTCAAGTAGTATGAGTCGTGTACCTTTGTTGGAAGGCCGTGAATCACCAATTTATACGGTTTCCAAAAAGTTATCGTTGTAAAACCTAATACTGGACTAGTCCGGTATATGATCGGACTTGACCGGTCTACTTCCAGTGGGCAAAGCGGACTAGTCCGGTCTAAAACCGGACTTGTCCGGTGCTATGTGAAGTGGGGTTCCAGAAAGTTCAGCGGACTAGTCCTGTCGCATGGATGGACTGGTCCGCCGTCCTCTAAAGAGGACAACAGAAACATGAGCGGACTAGTCCGGTCTAAAACCGAACTTGTCCGGTTGCATTCCAGTAAGTTGACCGGACTAGTCCGGTCCATGAACGGGCTAGTCCGGTGTCCAGTGTATACCCCTTTCCCTTACGCAAAGTCATGAGCTCTTGGGATGTGTCTCTCACACACACCCTATACATTTAAATCTACTTTGCTCATCTAAATTCCACTAAAGTCTTCCTTTTCGGGCACCACTCTATTTTTCACCTTTTTGTGTGCACCGAGCTAGTTCACTTTGTTTGTCCTGCAATCATTTCATTAGGATCTCATATGCTTGTCATCAATTCTCCAAAACCCACAAGGGATACCCTAGATGCACTTTCAATCTCCCCCTTTTTGGTGATTGATGACAACCATTTGAGATATCACAATTAAGAAGAAAAAAATTGATTTTTCATAAAGTGTGCATATATGAGAGTAATGAATAACTAACAAGAAAAACTTATCTCATATACACACACCTTATGGTGGGGTGCCTAACAAAGTGTGTGTCAAAAATGTGATGAACGAGGATAAAAGATAACAACGCATCACAATACTATGAAGCATCACACATAAGGTAAATAGTCAAATTACAATAGTTTTAAAAATAAGTACAAGTCCTCGATCACAAGTCCTTAATAACTTATCCTAGATAATCCCTCCCCTTTGGCATCAAGGCACCAAAAAGGGAAAAATCGAGTAGAATCACTCATCGCCGTTCCCGCTTTCACTCTCAGTTCTATCTTCATCTTCCTCTTCACCTTGATCTTCATCATCTTGACCATGTACAGGGTTAGCAGCTGAACCACCACCAAACCCAAGGGAGCTCAACTCTTGGTCAGTGAAAGTTGGCATTTCAGTGAAGTCTTCAGCTGAGTCCTCAGAAACTTCAAGTGACCCTTGTGGCTCAATTTCCAGTTTGGCACATATGGCCTGGATGTTGGCTTTTACATATCTTTGATGCTTCTTCCTGGCCAATCTCTCTTCGTGTTGCTTAACTTCAACTTTGCGGCAAGAGGCAAAGATAGAAGATAGCATCTTGAAGATGCCACTTGAGGATTCCCGAGTAGAGGAGGTTGCATGAGTGGTAGCTGCAGCCTCAGATCTTGTCTCCTCTTGAGCTCTCTTGGACCTTCTTTCTTCTCCGGGTGAGGCAGGAGCAGAAGGAGCAGAATATATAGTGGGCTTTTGGGGCCTAAGTCTAGTGTGAGTCACATCCTTTACGAACTCCAGTCCTGTCACTTTCTCAATCATGAACATTATGTAGGGTGCATAGCCGCAAGACCGGATGGGATTGATAGAGATATTGACAATGTCATTGTAGATGTACTCAAACACATTGAATTTCCTCTTCCTGCTTATGACCTTCATCAAGGTTCTGAGGGTGCCCTGAACAGTCCCTGCATCTCTCTATTTGGGAGCTATAGTCTTCCTCAATATCCGATTGAGGACTACAAAGAAGGGCTTCATGTATTTGGTGGTGGGAGGCTTGAATGGCATCTGTGTATCATAGAGAAAGTCCAGCTGATCTTTCTCCAGTGGTTTCAGGTTGTGAATCACAAGTTCATTGTCCAAGGTATGCTCAAGATGAAGGATTCTTGCAAATTCTGCATAGGTGACACTGTACTGAGACCCATGTGTCATCCAAATAATTCTGTTGTTGTCATCACGAGCGAAGTAGAGGGTCGAGTAGAATTGCGTGATGACTTCATCATTCCAGTCACACTGGAAGGAGAATAGTTCTTTTAGCCCGTGAAGCTCGAGGGCTGTCACAACCTCCTGATAAGCTTGACATCTCTTGGACTGAAGATAATCAATATCAACCTACTGACTTTTGACAACTGGATGCTTCATCTTCCGATACACATGTTCATAGTAATCAGCATGAAAATTACTCCAAAATCTGGGGTCAGCTGACTCTCTAGGCTGATTATACACTTCTACTTTTCTGAACTTATCAGCTAGTTCACCCCCTTTTCCAGTGTAATCATTATCTGAAGGTTGCCTGTTGCGATGAATGGGATTTTTCATTTTCAGAGGCCCAATGGGGCCACTAGCAAGCCCCTTCCCTTTATTGAGAGCCCTCTTAGGTCCTGAGGAGCTCTCGGCAATAGTCTTTACTCGAGGCTTCTTCACAATCACTTTCCTCTTCTTAGGCAAATTTTCGTCGGAAGGTGCAGAGTGGACATTGACATCATGTCTTTTCTTCATCATTTCCTCCTTGGATCTCCTCACTCTTTCACGTTGAACCTCTTCATCAAGGTGAAAAGAGCCATCATCTGAGCCTAAAGACATGGTGCCTGATAAGGAGTTCAAGAATTAAATACGAATGGACTCATTATCGACTTCAAATGGGAATGTAGGGGTTCAACTGTCAGAGACCGGACTTGTCCGGTGTACCGGACTTGTCCGCATCTGTGCGCCGGACTAGTCCGGCCTGACATAAGAACCCTAACGTTTCATTTGAATCAAATCTCCTATCTAAGGACACAAAGGCAGGAAAGTGGTAGGAATGCATCTATAGAGGCAATGTACATCCTTTTGAAATAAAAGGAAACAAGCTAGAACTAGAAAAGTTGAGAGTTAGGTTTTAGGGGGGAATTTACCAAGAACTGAAGATTCGCGTTGAAGGAGCAAGAATCTATCCGGATGAGTCCAGAGAGTAGAATCCACTCGTCGAGGAGAGGCTTTTCCACGGAGAAAACTTTCAGTTTGAGGGCTCAACTCGAAAATCACTTTGGGAGCTAGGGTTTAGGAGAGGGGGTGAGACAAAGTGCTTATGAGTGGAGAAGGAGGGGTTTGGGCCGGCCAACTGCTTCTATATGCGACTAACCAGACTACTCCGGTCATGGTAGCGGACTAGTCCGGTGCCCGTGAGTTAACCTAACTATGTCGTCTGTCCGGACTAGTCCGGTCGACAACCGGACAAGTCCGGTTCCAACATACTTGATGCAGATAGTAGAGTTTAGAAGTGATCTAAAGACACTAATTTTTGCAAATAATCTTGGTAATTATGACCAGTAGGCAAGCAACAATCAAACAATGGTCATATTTCGCAAGATTTCTTTTTTAAAATAGTTTTCTTAGAAGAAAAAGAGATGAGGAGCAGTTTTTACAATAAAATGTAACATTTGAGGTTGCAACCAGGTATGCAACGTTTCAAGCCACATTTCGAGAGTCAAGAATATTAAGTTCATTTCTTAGCTCACAAAACCTTTTCTCATCTAATGGTTTGGTAAAGATATCTGCTAGTTGTTTTTCAGTTCTAACATGTGAAATTTCAATGTCACCTTTTAATGAGTGATCTCTAAGAAAGTGATGACGAATATCTATGTGCTTAGTTCTTGAGTGCTCTACTGGGTTGTGTGCAATTTTTATCGCGCTTTCATTATCACATAGAAGCATAATATGATTTAGATTGTAGCCGTAGTCTCTAAGAGTCTGTCGCATCCAAAGTAGTTGTGCACAACAACTACCAGCTGCAACATACTCTGCTTCCGCTGTTGAAAGAGCAATAGAGTTTTGCTTTTTAGATGACCAAGAGACTAGAGATCTGCCAAGAAATTGACAAGTCCCTGAAGTGCTCTTTCTATTGACTTTGCATCCTGCATAGTCGGCATCGGAATAACCTATCAAGTTAAACTTGGATCCTTTGGGATACCAAAGGCCCAAGTTTGGTGTGTGCACAAGATAACTTAGTATTCTTTTTACAGCAATTAAGTGACATTCTTTAGGTGCGGCTTGAAACCTTGCACACATGCATACGCTAAGCATAATATCTGGCCTAGATGCATATAAGTAAAGTAAGGAGCCGATCATTGACCTATATACCTTTTGGTCCACATTTGGACCTTCTTCATTGAGATCGAGATGTCCGTTGATTGCCATGGGTGTCTTGATGGGCTTGGCTTTGTCCATATTGAATTTCTTGAGGATGTCCTGTGTGTATTTGGTTTGACTTATAAATGTGCCTTCTCTCAGTTGCTTCACTTGGAATCCCAAGAAGAACTTCAATTCGCCCATCATCGACATCTCGAACCTATCTGTCATAATTTTGCTGAATTCCTCACAGAAAGACTTGTTAGTGGATCCAAAGATAATATCATCAACGTAAATTTGACATACAAATAGATGATCATCAAAATGTTTAGTGAAGAGTGTATAGTCAGCTTTACCAATTTTGAATCCATTTTGAGTTAGAAAATCTCTAAGGCACTCATACCAAGCTTGAGGAGCTTGTTTAAGGCCATAGAGAGCCTTACGCAGTTTATAGACGTGGTTAGGATATTCTTGGTCTTCGAATCCTGGTGGCTACTCCACATAAACTTCCTCCTTCGGACTGTTGAGGAAGGCACTTTTGACGTCCATTTGATACAACTTAAAAATATGGTGAGTAGCATATGCCAATAAAATACGAATGGACTCAAGTCTAGCTACAGGAGCGAAAGTTTCGTCGAAGTCCAAACCTTCGACCTGAGAATAACCCTTGGCCACCAGCCTCGCTTTATTTCTTGTTACTACTCCATGTTCATCTTGCTTGTTCCGAAAGACCCATTTGGTTCCAACGATGTTCGCCCTTGGTCTTTCCACCAGCTCCCACACTTCATTTCTTTTGAAGTTGTTCAATTCTTCTTGCATTGCCATCACCCAGTCTGGATCCCTTAAGGCCTCATCTACCCTATATGGTTCCATAAAAGAGACAAAAGAATAGTATTCGCAAAAATTTGCATCGCGAGATCTAGTAGTTACTCCCTTAGCAATATCACCAATGATATTGTTGACAGGATGGTCTCTTTGTACACTCTGATGTACTCTTGGGTGAGGAACTTGTGTAGCTGCTTGCTCTTCATCATCTTCATGTTCACTGTCTCCCCCTAGATCATTGCTTCCATGATTATCTTGATCTTCTTGATCTTTCTCCACTTGATCTTGTGTAAAAGCTCCCCCTTGATCATTGCTTCCTTGTTGAGGTTCACCTTGTGCATTTGAGTCTTGCGTTTGCTCTTGTGGTAGAATATCACCAAGTGCCATTTTCTTCAGCGCTTCACATGGAGCTTCCTCTTTATCTAGCATACACTTATCGACTTGCTCCACTTGTGAGCCATTAGTTTCATCGAACACTACGTCACGTGCTACTTCAACAAGGCCGGGCACCTTGTTGAAGACACGATAGGCGTAGGCATTCGATTCATACCCGAGCAAGAACCCTTCATCGGACTTCAAAGCGAACTCGAAGCCCTCGGTTTCTTGTTCAGAATAAAACATTTACAACCAAAAACTTTGAAATAAGAAACATTAGGCTTTTTACCGGTAAGGAGCTCATATGGAGTTTTCTTCAGTAGTCGGTGAAGGTACAGTCGATTTGTGGCATGACAAGCAGTGTTCACCGCTTCTGCCCAAAATCGATTTGATGTCTTGTATTCGTCCAACATTGTTCTTGCCATTTCAATCAATGTTCTGTTCTTCCTTTCGGCCACCCCGTTTTGTTGAGGAGAGTAGGGTGCCGAGAACTCATGCTTTATCCCTTCTTCATTGAGATATTCTTCAACTTGTGTATTCTTGAATTCTGTCTCGTTGTCACTTCTGATGTTCTTCACGGTAGATGAGAATTCGTTCTGGGCTCTTTTCAGGAACTTCTTGAGGATTCCCTGAGTTTCTGATTTATCATACAAGAAAAATACCCAGGTAAATCTTGAAAAATCATCAACAATTACTAAACTGTATTTGTTACCGCCGATACTTATGTAAGCAATTGGACCAAATACATCCATATGAAGAAGTTCCAGTGGTCTTGTAGTGGTCATCATGTTCTTGGCGGGGAGTGGTGCTCCAACTTGTTTTCCCGCCTGGCAAGCGCTACACGGCCTGTCTTTCTCAAAAACCACATCCTTTAGACCTCGGATGTGACCATCTTTTAGAAGTTTCTGCAGATTTCTCATCCCAACATGGGCTAGCCGTCTATGCCACAGCCATCCCATGTTGGTTTTAGCAACCAAGCAAGTATTGAGTTCGGCTTTATCTTTGTTGAAATCAACAAGATAAATCTTTCCCTTCAACATTCCCTTGAATGCAATCAAGCCATCGCTTCTTCTAAAAACGGTCACACCCTCATTAGTGAATAAATAGTTATAACCTTTGTCGCATAGTTGAGATATTGACAAAAGGTTATAATCTAGGGAGTCTACATGTAAAACATTAGATAAAGTGTGTTGAGGAGATATTTCAATGTTACCGCTACCAAGGACCTTTCCTTGGCTGTTGTCTCTAAAGTATATGCCTTCACTTGGATCCTCGTTGTACTCGTACTCCACAAACATATCTCTCTCTCCGGTCATGTGATTTGTGCATCCGCTATCTAGCACCCACTTAGATCCACCGGAGGAGTAAGCCTGCAAAACAGAATTATTCCTTGGTTTTAGGTACCCAAGCTTGCTTGGGTCCTCTCAGGTTAGTCACAAGAGTCTTGGGCACCCACACACAAGTTTTCGAGTTCCTGTGGCGTGGCCCTGTGTATTTAGCAATAACTTTTCCATATTTGTTTTTCATAAGAACATAGGAAGCATCAAATGCACGAAAAAATATTTGTAAATCAGATTCATGTGATTTTTCCTTAACAAAGGTGATTCTTTTCTTTGCGTGATTAAGAGTGGACATGTGTTTGTTCCTGTCAAACCCAAGACCATCTTTGACGTTGGGAGGTCTAGTGACCATATATGCACTACGTGCATATTTAATCTTCTCCTTATCAAAGATGTTGTTTTGGGAAGGATGCATATCATGAGAAGTTAAAGTATTAGAGATGATATTTTTCTTACTAGAGCATGTGCAGGTTCCAATTGTTGTCGAACTCATATCTTTGGAGGAAGAGCTCTTGGAGGAAGATGAGTCACCTTGCTTGAGCGACTCAACTTGCACCTCAAGGATCTTGTTAACTCTTGACAAGTTAGCAAGCTCATCCTTGATTGAAATATGTGAGTCCTCTAGCTTTGATTAAGTCTCCTTACTCAAGGCTAGCTCAAACTCAAGTGACTTGTTCTTCTCTCTTTCAAGCTCAAGAAGTTTTTCAACTTCTTGATATCTCTTCCTTTCACGGATGAGCATATCTTCTTGTCGGTTGACAAATTCCTCCTTTTCAAAGATTTCGTTCAACAACATTTCCATTTTCTTTAAAGCAATTTACTTAATCCTCTAAACATTTCTTCATTGTCACTAGAGCTATCAAAGTCATCAATAGAGGTATTTAATGCAGGAGGAGTAAGTCGAACCTTTTTCTTGCCTTCTTTAGCCATAAGGCAAGTATGGTTGTTCATATCCCGTCCTCCCGTGTTTGGGAAGAGTGTAGCTCTCATGGCGGGTTTCTTAACGGCAAAGGTGGCCATCTCCTCTTCTTCATCAGAGGAGGACTCATCGTTTGAGTCCCACTCCTTGCCAATGTGAGCTTGATGAGCTTGTCTCCTTTTTCTGAAATTTTTCTTCTCATGTGCTTTTTCTTCCTTCTTCTTCTTGTTTTCTTCATAAGTACAGTCCACCATGAAGTGACCGTACTCTCCACAATTATAGCAAGTACGTCGAGCCTTAGATTTCCCTTTATCCTTGCTTTTCCCTTCATTTGAATTGTTGCCATGTCTTCTCCTCATCATGCGTTTGAACTTTTTAATAAAGAGTACCATTTCCTCATCATCTAGATCGGTACTCACGTCGCTTGTATCTCCGTCATCTTGATCTTCACGGGTTTCTTTGAGTTTGGGTCTGCACGTTGCTTTGAGAGCAACTTCTTTCTTTTTGGAAAAGGTAAGCTCGGCTAAGTCTTTGACGTATTGAGCCTCCTTCTCCATCATTTCATGATTTATGATCTTCCCCAATAACTCATCGGGAGTCATTTTGTGAAACCCGGGGCTTTCTCTAATCATTGAGCAAAGTGTGACGTTTCTTGGCATGAAGGCTCTAATCATCCTTTTGACCACCTCGTGATCAGTCCATTTCTTACTTCCATAGGCACGGATTTTGTTGATGAGTGCCTTCATCCGGTTGTACATGTCTTGAGGTGATTCACCTTCTTCAATAGCAAATCTCCCCAACTCTCCTTCAAGCATCTCAATTTTGGCTTCACGTACAGACCTATTTCCTTCATGAGCTGTTTTGAGTGTATCCCAGATTTCTTTTGCACTCTCTAGTCCATCGATCTTAGTGAATTCTTCCCTGCTCAGTGACGATGTGATTACTGCAACAGCTTGTGCATTTCTGTGAATCTCTTGTTCTTGTTCCGGAGTGAGTTCTTCATCCGTGTCTAGGATATCTATACCTGTGCAGACAATATGCCAAAGGCTAGGATTCAAGGATATTAGATGCATTTTCATGTTGTACTTCCACATGGTATAGTCACTTCCGTCAAACTGCGGGGGCCTTCCCATAGGAATGGAGAGATAGTGATTATTAGAATTGAGACGGTGGTAGTTGTAAGGATATCGGGAGTAGTCGTGATGACCACTCTCCATCGTCTTTTCTTCCTCTTTTCCCTTTTGTGCCATTAATTTCTTTCTCAGTAGTGCCTTTAGCTGTCTCACTTCTTCATCGTCATGTGGACTTTCTTTCAGCACATCGAAGGCTTTGGCTTCTTGCTCCTCATCGTTAGTGTTCATCTTCGGGATATCGTTGTTCTTCTCAGAGGCCATTGATCTCTCCGAGATGTGAGTCTCGTTGATGGAGAACTTGGCTCTGATACCAATTGAATGTGGCCTAGAGGGGGGGGGGGTGAATAGGCCTTACAGAGTTTCCTGCACACTTAAAGTAGTTGTCAAAAACTTGCTTGACCGGACTAGTCCGGTTGTGTGAGCGGACTAGTCCGGTGTGCCTAAAGTGTGTATATTGTATTAAATGTTGTGCAGGAGAATTAACGTGTTTAGCAGCGGAAATAAGAACAACTGTTATTTTATTTTAAGTTTACAATGTGAGGTGTGATTATGCTCGTGAATGAAACTTAGCAATTCAAATTATGAAGTTTAACAGCTAGATATTCTAATCAACAAAAATAAAGAGGCACGCGAGACACAATTTTACCGAGGTTCGATCTCACCAAGAGATCTACGTCCTCGTTGAGGAAGCTCACACAGAGCCGGGTCTCTAACCCTTTCCTTCTTCAAGTCACCACACAAGTCCGACTTGACTCCACTAGTACGGGTAATCACCGAGTTTGTGGGGCAACCTCACACGTTGAGGACTCCCACGAGAATTACAATGAAAAAGCGATAAAATACACTCAAAAAGATTACAATGCAGAATATGAGTGTAGAGAGATCAAACCCCAAGAGCTCACAATGAAGGAACGACAATCTCCCAATCTCAAATCCAAGTGTTTAATTGATTTTCACCCTTTTCGCACCTTAGATGTGTGGGGAGATGTGTTTTTGGGCTCTTGGGACAGGTGGCGGCGCTAGGGTTTGAGTTTCAAGCAGTATGAGTCGTGTACCTTTGTTGGAAGGCCGTGGATCACCAATTTATACGGTTTCCAAAAAGTTATCGTTGTAAAACCTAATACCGGACTAGTCCAGTATATGATCGGACTTGTCCGGTCTACTTCCAGTGGGCAAAGCGGACTAGTCCGGTCTAAAACCAGATTTGTCCGGTGCTATGTGAAGTGGGGTTCCAGAAAGTTCAGAGGACTAGTCCTGTCGCATGGATGGACTAGTCCGCAGTCCTCTAAAGAGGACAACAGAAACATAAGCGAACTAGTCCGGTCTAAAACCGGACTTGTCCGGTTGCATTCCAGTAAGTTGACCGGACTAGTCCGGTCCATGAACGGACTAGTCCGGTGTCCAGTGGATTTTAGTTGATTTTTAACCCCTTTCCCTTACGCAAAGTTATGAGCTCTTGGGATGTGTCTCTCACACACACCCTATACATTTAAATCTACTTTGCTCTTCTAAATTCCACTAAGTCTTCCTTTTTGGGTACCACTCTATTTTTCACCTTTTTGTGTGCACCGAGCTAGTTCACTTTGTTTGTCCTGCAATCATTTCATTAGGATCTCATATGCTTGTCATCAATTCTCCAAAACCCACAAGGGATACCCTAGATGCACTTTCAGTTCCACAAACCCCCATCCAAAACCGAAGGCTCGGTAGGTGCGGAACGAACCGCACCACAGCCCACACACCAAGCCAAGCAACCCGACCCAAAAGGGCCGGGTCATCAACCCCCTCACGCAACTCGGTACATGAGCGCGTGGGGGCGTGCGACCTCTGTCGGACTCTTGAAGCTAGACAGCAAACTCAGGAGGTCCCAAGGACTCACCCTACTCCTCTCGGCCCCGTCGAGCCAGCTACCCCGGCCACGAAAGAGGATGAAGCCTGAGTCCCAGCCCCAGGCCCCAAAGCCTTTGGAAATAGGATACGCATCGCCCACTTCCCGCAAAGGTTCTGGGCCCCGACCAACATCATAAACTATGATAGGGAAACCAACCATGGTGTATGGCTGGAGGACTACCGCCTAGCCTGTCGGGCGGGCGGAGCGGAGGATGATAAATTAATCTGTAGCACCCTCAATTTTACTACCATGCATTGCATACATTTTTCATATAGAGAAGCATTTGAAGAGAAGTAGAAATGGAGAAAGAACCATAGAAATGGAGAAGGGAATATAGAAATAGAGAAAGGAACAGAGAAATGAAGAGAAATGGGATAAAACCCTGGCCGCATCTTAGAGATAAATCTTCTAGAAGAATTTTAGAGATAAAGCTACTATAAGAATTTTAGAGATAAAGCTTCTAGAAGAATCTTGGAGATAAAGCTTCTAGAAGAATCTTGGAGATAAACCTTAGGGATAAAGCTTCTAGAAGAATATTGGAGATAAACCTTAGAGATAAAGCTTCTAGATGAACCTTAGAGATACAACTTCTAGATAAGCTTAAAGATAGAGCTTAGAGATAAAGCTTTGGAGATAAAACATCCTGCTGGCCACACCTCTTAGGGATAGAGTCCTTCTCCTCTGCCAAACTGAGTAGGAGATTGCATCTCTTGGAGATAGAGTCCCTCTCCTCCTCCAAACTGAGTAGGAGATCTCCCCCCCTTATAAATACAGCCTTCCCTGGCCGCCACCCCTGCCAAAACAAGCATGTTTCCCCTTGCTGCCAAGCCCTAGTCGCAACCCCTTTGCTGCTGCCTTGGCCGCCGTCGAAACTCTGCCCCGCCTCGCCGGCGACGGAGAAGAAGACCCCTCCTGCCAAGCCCTGGCCGCAGCCCTATTCTTCTCCAAAGAAAAACCCCAGCTGCTGCCATTGCAAGGGAAGAAGTCCAGCTGCAAGGAGGAGAGGAGTAAGAAGAGAGGTAGGTCCCCGTCACCCCTCTTACCACGTCGCTGCTGTTGCTACGCACCCGTTTTTCTTCACCCCCTGCGAACAGAAGTTTCAGCGTGTGGACAGACCATGTTTTGGTCAATTTTTGACGGTGGAATTGATCTACATCTTGTGTCAAGATCATTACCACGTCCACACTTGATCCCAGCAACCTTGATCACCATAAAACCCTATGAAAGCCTACTAAAACATGCAAGAACACGTACAAACTAGTTTTATAAAACTGCACTATAGGATTTGCATTCATCTACCTTGAGTAAAGTTTGTGCATGATGATTGATTGCTGTAAATTTTGTATGTGCGTGGTCATGAGTAGAAGGACAAGCTCAAGAGGTCGTCTACGATGAACTACAGCACCAAGACTTCGAGACGCTTGAGCAACACGAACCACTGGAGCAAGGCAAGTGCCCCTTGACCATATTGATCCCATGTTTTGAAACTGTTTTAATTACGAAAACGTGTATGCTTGAGTCAACTTGATGGGACACCCCTTTTATAGGAGTTTACTAGTTTTGTTAACCATCCTTGTCGCCAGGAAAGTTGATGAGTTGGGTATGGTCATTTTTCCTTTTTGCTTCGCTTAACTTCTGGGATACGGGAAACTGAATTAAAACATGGTTAGCTACTGCACTCATATGAATAATGATGATGAGAACTTTATGATGTTAATGAGCATGGAATCGGGGAGATCTAGGCAAGCTTAGTTCGTGGATGTTGCTGGATGAGATGGTGGTTTACTTGCCGTAGATCTAAGGACCGGTTCATGCGAGCACATGCCAAAAAAACAGTGCCACCACAGGACAAATATGGGTGCAGCTTAACTGACTAATTAGGTGTGTTGCTAGCTTGTTATGGACCGTTGGATGGCACGGGGAATGGGAGTCAACAGGGACTGCCCTGGGAACTGCATGGTACAAGAGGGGGCCCGTGGGTGGGTGAATGGAGATTTGAGCTTGCCGGTGAAACCTCAGTGGGTCCGTACATCCTAGTAGCCCCTTTGTGAAGGCTATTTTGTGATCTCTTGTCCATACACTGACAGTTGTGTACTGGTATAATGGAGGTTCTCTTTAGTCACCGACAGGTGACGAAATCACAAACTTGTGGGTAAAGTGGTGCCACCTCTTCAGAGCGTAAAACTATCATGATAGCCGTGCTTCCGGTCACAAGCACCTGGCCAACTTCCATGATTAGAGGAAAAACTTCGGATGTTTATTCGGTTATGGTTCTGGTACGGTCATTGGGATTGTTTTTGGGACTGTTTTGAGTCATGACAATGAGTTTAATTTTGGTTATATGAAAATGAGATGGTTATGAATATTTATGAGTATGAGGTAAACTTGAGAAAGATTAATGGCTGGTTGAGACTTGATAAATGGTGAATTATGATGAAGGAATTATGATGAAGGAATAAGTTTTCAGGTCCTTGTACATCTTTGTACAGCCGGGATGTATGGAATAAGGTGAGTCATGTGCCTTCTTTAATATCGTGTCGTGGATGTGCTTCACGTTAGGCACACAAATCCTTTTCCCTAACCAAAGCGTGCCTTTCTCGTCTTCCTTGAAATCTTTTTCTATGCCTTGTCGGATTCTTTCCTTGACTTCCTTGATTTCCTCATCCGTTGCTTGGCCATCTCGTATCTCTTGTCCCAGCAAGGAGTTCAGTTCTATCACCTCCATCTTGTTCAAGAACTCGAGATGTAACCATTTGAACTCCTTGCGCAGCTTGGGTGGCAGCTCCCAAACTGTGAGTTGGTGACATGCTCCCTTTCGGCTCAACGCATCAGCTACTACATTGGCCTTTCCGGGTGATAGATGATTCCAACATCATAATCCTTGATGAGTTCCAACCATCGACGTTGCCTCAAATTCAGATCCGTTTGTGTGAATATATACTTGAGGCTTTTGTGATCCGTATAGATCTCACATTGGTGGCCAAGGATATAATGCCTCCAAATCTTCAAGGCATGTACCACGGCTGCAAGTTCCAAGTCATGTGTGGGTTAATTCAGCTCGTGTTTCTTTAGTTGTCTTGACGCATAGGCTACCACTTGTCCTTCTTGCATGAGCACACATCCAAGCCCTTGTCTTGATGCGTCACAATATATGTCAAAGCTCTTGCTCACGTCAGGCAATACCAAAACCGGCGCTGTTGTTAGTCTCTTCTTGAGCTCCTCAAAACTTTCTTGGCACGCTGGTGTCCACTGAAATGCTTATACCCGGAATTTCTAGATTGCTGCAGCCTATACCCGGAATATGTTCTCAAGAAAGTCCCTCGTCTCGGACATGAAGAGTGGAAGGCTGAAGTAACCATCCTATCTAACGGTAGGGTTGTCACTCGGCACTTCACACCCACATGGAGAGATACAAGGGCAGAAGCTATCGATGATGCCGCATGGGATGCACTCACCGGATTGTGCTATACCTTCCGTGAGCAGCTTGAGAACACTACTTTTGAGCTGCACCCGTATCAGAAGAGTGGTACAAGGGAGATCATTGGACCCCATGGAGGAGCTCTTTCCAACCCACAAGTTGTTGATAAGTCTCAGAGGTTGCTTGTGGAGTTAGGAAACCGCTAGCAAGCGCACAAGAAGAGATCCGTTACCTCCGCAAGCTGTATTTGCTGGAGAAACAAGAGGAGACTCGTGCCAACGCGGGAACAAATAGAGCACCAGCGTCATCTATCCCTACATGGACTGCCGACTCACCATGGCGTTCGCCCAAGTATGGACCACCCCCGTCACACAGCGAGAACAACACCGGTTCTCATGATTAAGCCCCGGTTTCCCATTGAATAAAGCTGTAATAGGAACGTTTAGATCGTAGTAGCTTGAATAAGAGTGGTGTGCTGAAATTTCATGATGATTGCTTATGTTTGTGTGCTTGGTGTGAGTTGTGGAATGCTTCGGTGAATGTCCACATCCACACATAGTAGAGAGATGTGATATGCTTCAGCACTTGTTCACATCCTCATATAGGATGAAATTAATAAAATAAGTTGCTTAGTTGTGACACCCTCAATTTTGATTTCTGCATGCATTCATATTTTATATAGAGAAACATTTTAAAATAAGTTGAAACCGAGAAAGAATAAAAAATATAGCCAAAAGAGCCAATTCCAGTTCACCGAGAAGCGCCGAAGACAATTCCCGCGGCCCGCTGGCCACGTGGCGCCTTCGGAGCTCATCCCCACAAAGGGGGAGAGGTCCACCGCAAAACGGGCTATGTGGCAGGCTCGGGGCTCGTCTCTGCGGAAGGGGCGAGGTCCGACCCCGTTGGACACGTGTTGCCCCCGGAGCTAGCCTCTGCGGAGGAGCGAGGCCAGCCCCGTAGGACACGTGTCGCCTTCGTAGCAAGGCACTGCGGAAAAGAGAGGACCAGCTGCGCGGGACACGTGTCGCTCTCGGAGCTCTTCTTCGAGAGGTCCGACCCGCGGGACACGTGTCGCTCTCGGAGCTAACCTCTGGGATGTCCGACACTTTTGGACACGTGTCACCTCCGGAGCTCATCTCCGGGAGGTCCGACACTATTGGACACGTGTCGACCTCGGAGCTCATCTCCAGGAGGTCCGTCACTGTTGGACACGTGTCAACCTCGGAGCTCGTCTCTGAGGAGAAAGGAAGTCTGGCGCTACTAGACACGTGGCATTCTCGGAGCTCACCTCCGAAGAGAGGGGAGGTCCGGAACTGACACGTGGCACATTCAGAGCCACCCCTTAAGAGAGAGGAGGTCCAACACTGACACATGGCGCACACGGAGCTCACCTCTAGAGAGAGGGAGGTCCCGCCCGCTAGGACGCATGGCGCACACGGAGCTTGCCTTTGAGTAAGAGGGAGGTCTCGCCTGCCTGACACGCGGCACAACCGGAGCCCGCCTCTGCGGAAAAGGGAAGCCTAGGCCCCCGCATGACACGTGGAGCCTCCGGAGCTTATCCCTGCGGAAGGACGCGATTCTGAAGCGGTTTTCCTCTGTACGTGAGTACTAGTTACTGAGGAAACCAACATGAACTCTTCTACGTTGATACTGCAACCAAATCAATTGAAGATAAGTTGTTAAGATTCAAAAACAATTTGAATAGGACTCTTATTCAAAATCCAATCAGAGTAGGACTCTTCTCTTCCCGATTATAAATAGAACCCGAAACAACCCCCTTGGTAGTAACATCTTTTCTAAGTCGACAATTTAGAAGACCTAGCCCCCAAACTCGCCAAGCTAAACCCCTTCGCCGGTGTTTGACCACCGGAGAGACCGTCGACGAGCCCAGACACGATCGCCGCCACCGGAAGAGAGCTCCGACGATCTGTTTTTTCTAGGAGGGAGAACCAGAAGGAAGCAAGGTAGGTTTCCAATACCACCTTACGACATCATTGCGTTTTGTTTGCATCTGTTCTTCGATCCCTTCGAACAGAAGCTTTTTCCTAGACAGATCACGTGTTGATCAGTGTGATCTAGATCTTGAGTCAAGATCATCGCCACGTCCACAATTGATCTTTACACCTTTGTTCATCGTAAAACCCATGCAAGAACACGTACATACTAAACTGCACACCATAGGATTAGCATGCATATGCATCATCGCATCTTGATTAAAGTTTGTGTATGGTGATTGATTGCTATATATCTTGTATATGCGTGATCGTGAGTACAAGGACAAGCTCAAGGAGCTATCTACGACAAGCCAAAACACCAGGACTTCGAGATCCAAGAACAACAGAAGCCGCAAGAACAAGGCAAGTGCCCCTTGACCATATTGATCCCATGTTTTTGAAAGACTGTTTTGTTTGCGAAAAGGTGTGTGTGCTTGAGTCAACATGATGGGAAACCCTTTTATAGAAGTTTTAGTTTTGTTAACAACCCTTGTCACCGGGAAAGTTAATGAGTCGGGTATGGTTTTTGCTTTTATGCTTCGCTGAGTCCATGGGATACGGGAAGCGAGATAGATGTGTCTAGCTAACTGCACTCATATGAATAATGAGAAACAGATATTGTTAATGAACATGAATCGGAGGGAGATCTAGGCAAGCCTGGTTTTGTGAAGGAGGTAGAATGAGATGGTGGTTTACTTGCCGTAGATCTAAGGACCGGTTCATGCCAGCCATGCCAGGATAACAGTGCCACCACAAGGCCAAATATGGGTGCGGCTTAGCTGACTAATTAGGTAAGTTGCTAGATTGTTATGGACTGTGGAAGGCGCGGGGAATGGGAGTCGAGTGAGGACTGCCCTAGGAACTGCATGGCACAAGAGGGTGCCCGTGGGTGGGAGAATTGGAGATTCTAGCCTGCTGGTGAAACCTTAGTGACTCCATACATCTAGTAGCCCCTTTGTGAAGGCTATTTTGTGATCTCTTGGCCATACACCGACGGTTGTGTACTGGTATAATGGAGGTTCTGCAGTCGCTGACGGGTGACGAAATCACAAACTTGTGGATAAAGTGGTACAAACTTTGCAGAGTGTAAAACTATCATGATAGCCGAGCTTACGGTCACGAGCGCCTAGACAACTCACATGATTAGATGGGATGGTTTATGGGATGGTATTCGGTTATGGTTTGGATATTGGTTTGGTTTGGTTTGGTCTTTGGATTTGGTTTTCAGGACTGTTGAGTCCAGGTAAGGAGGAATTGGATTGTTGAGTCCGGGTAATGAGATTGGTTGCATGACTGTTGAGTCATGGCAATGAGTATGAGTCTCGGTATGAGACAAAATTGAATATGAGATGAGATGGTATTCATGAGCATGTTAAGAAAGATAAATGTTCGGATGAGATATGAGAAGAGGTGAATCATGGTGGAGGTATGTTGATGTTTAAATACATGTTGGGATTACATTCATTTAAATCTAGTTGCTGTTTCTATCCAATTTTGTGAAATAAACTTTGCTTTCTGCAATGAGCCTTTTTATAACTACCTTGCTGTGAGCTACATATCATATTTTCCCGCACTTGCTGAGTACATCATGTACTCAAACTTGCATTATCATACATCATCAGCAACAGAAGAGGAGTAATATGAAGACCACGTGGAGTATTAAGAGTGTGATCCACCGTCAACTTGCCTGTGGGGATGGAGTAGAGATGGAGCCGCTCCTGCTGCTTAGTTTGCTTCCGCAATAGTTTAGAAGACTTTCGCTGCTAGAATAAAGACTTCCGCTGCTAAGATAAGACTTCCGCTGCTAGAATGAGTCCAAGACTCATGAGACATTGTAATAAACCCTGTTATTCATGGTATTATTCTGAAATTCAGTTTGTAGATTATATGTGTATGTGTGATGAACATCCTGGACACACATACGCATCAGTCCAGGTTCCGATTCCTGGAATCCAGGGCGTCATAGTAGTTCATACACCTTGATGCATAGAGTTGGGAAATCATTTCTTTCAGTTCTGAATTCTATTCCGAGAGTAAGCATTAAAATAAGGGGGGTAGACTTTCTCGCCAACCTTATTGTCTTGGATTCCCAAAGGATTGACATAATACTTGGAATGGATTGGTTAAGCAAGCACAACGGAATGATTCAATGTGCTCAGAGGATTGTGCAGTTGAAGAGTGAGCACGGTACTCGTATTGAGTTCGAGGCAGCCCAACCGGCAACCGAGAAGGCAGTGCTGAACCACATCGAGGAAGCGACACTGGAAAGCATTCTGGTGGTTCAAGAATATTCAGATGTGTTCCCGGAAGAACTTCCAGGTATGCCATCTGACCGGGACATTGAATTTGCCATTGATTTAGTACCCGGAACTGCACCTATAGCGAAAAGGCCATATAGGATGCCTGCTAATGAATTAGTGGAGCTCAAGAAGCAAATTCAAGAGAAGCTAGAAAAGGGTTTTATACGCCCAAGCTCGTCACCGTGGGGAGCCCCCGTGCTCTTCGTAGACAATAAAGATGGAACCCAAAAGATGTGTGTGGACTATAGGTCTCTCAACGAAGTGACGATCAAGAGTAAATACCCGCTGCCACGTATAGAGGACCTATTAGATCAAATGAAAGGTACTTGAATTTTCTCCAAGATTGATCTTCGGTCGGGATACTTCCAGCTAAAGATTAAGCCCTCTGACATACCCAAGACTGCATTTCTAACACGGTATGGTTCGTATGAATATACCTTATGTCTTTTGGGTTGACGAATGCACCGGCATACTTTATGTGCCTCATGAATAAGGTCTTCATGGAGTACTTGGACAAGTTTTTTGTGGTTCTCATCGACGACATCATGATATATTCAAAAAGCAAGGAATAACATGAAGAACACTTGACGTTGACGTTGCAGAAACTGCGAGAGCATCAATTGTATGCTAAGTTCAGCAAGTGTCAATTTTGGCTAAAGGAGATATCGTTCCTAGGCCACATCATATCCGAAGGAGGAGTATCGGTTGATCCCTGAAAAGTGCGAGATGTTCTGAAGTGGAACCAACCGCAGAATGATAGGGATATTCGGAGTTTCCTTGGAATGTCTGGATACTACATTGCTCATGAAAGGGAAAGCATTTCAGTGGACACCAGCGTGTCAACACAGCTTTGAAGAACTAAAGAAGAGATTAACAACATCGCCAGTTTTGGTATTGCCGGACGTGAGCAAGAGTTTCGATATATATTGTGACGCATCAAGACAAGGACTTGGATGTGTCCTTATGCAAGAAGGCCAAGTGGTAGTCTATTGTGACGCCCCTGTTCTGAGAAAACCTCAGAACCGAGCTGATGTATATGTGTGCCCAGGATGTTCATCACACATACAGATATAATCCATAAACCGAATACAGAATAATACCACGAATAATAGGGTTTTATTACATTGTCTCATGAGTGTCTATCTCATTCTAGCAGCAGAAGTCTTGTTATAGCAGCGGAAGTCTTCTAAACTATTGCGGAAGCAAACTAAACAGCAACAGCGGCTCCATCTCCTACTCCACAGGCAAGTTGACGGTAGATCACATGCCTAGTACTCCGCATGCTCTTCGAAGTACTCCTCTCCTGTTGCTGATGATGTATGATAATGCAAGGGTGAGTACATGACGTACTCAGCAAGTGCGGGAAGTATGACATGTAGCTTACAACAAGGTAGGTATAAAAAGGCTCATTGCAGAAAGCAAAGTTTATTTCACAAACATGATAAAAACAGCAAGTAGCTTCAAATGAATTTAATCATGTGACCAATTAAAACATCAACATACCTCTTTCATGATTTAACACTTTTCATATCTTATCCGAACATTTATCCTTCCCAACTTTTCTTATGCTCATGAATACCATCTCGTATTCATTACCATCTCATCTCATATTCAATTCCATCTCATAACCGAGATCAAAGCTCATTATCACGACTCAACAGTCCAATCTTATTACCAAGACTCAACAGCCTCGAAACCAAACCTCAATGACCGAACCAAATACCATCCCAAACCTCCCATCTAATCATGTGAGTTGTCCAGGCGCTTGTGACCGTAAGCTCGGCTATCATGATAGTTTTATACTCTGCAGAGGTTGCACCACTTTACCCAAAAGTTTGTGATTCGTCACCCGTCGGCGACTGCAGAACCTCCATTATACCAGTACACAACCGTCGGTGTATGGCCAAGAGATCACAAAATAGCCTTTACAAAGGGGCTACTAGATGTATGGACTCACTAAGGTTTCACCAGCAGGCTCGAATCACCATTCTCCCACCCGCGGGCCCCCTCTTGTGCCATGCAGTTTCCAGGGCAGTCCTCTCTCGACTCCCATTCCCCGCACCTTCCACGGTCCATAACAATCTAGTAACTTACCTAATTAGTCAGCTAAGCCGCACCCATATTTGGCCTTGTGGTGGCACTGTTATCCTGGCATGGCTGGCATGAACCGGTCCTTAGATCTACGGCAAGTAACCACCATCTCATTCTACCACTTCCATGAACCAAGCTTGCCTAGATCTCCCCCGATTCATGTACATTAACATCAAGCTCTCATTATCATTATTCTCATGAGTGAAGTAGCTAGACACATTCTATCGCTTCCCATAACCCGTAGATTAGCGAAGCAAAAAGCAAAAACCGACCATACCCGACTCATATACTTCCCTGGCGACAAGGGTGGTTAACAAAACTAGTAGACTCCTATAAAAGGGTTTCCCATCAAGTTGACTCAAGCATAAAAATTTTTTTGCAAACAAAATAGTTTCAAAATCATGGGATCAATATGGTCAAGGGGCACTTGCCTTGTTCCTGTGGCTTCTGTTGCTCACGGATCTCGAAGTCTTGTTGTTGTAGCTCGTCGTAGATAGCTCCCTGAGCTTGTCCTTCTACTCACGATCACGCATATACAAGATTTACAGAGATCAGTCATCATGCACAAACTTTACTTAAGATGCAATGGTGCATATGCATGCTAATCCTATGGTGCTGTATTATTAGATCAGTTTGTGCGTGTTCTTGCATGGGTTTGCATGGGGTTTTACGATGAACAGAGGTGTAAATATCAAGTGCGGACGTGGTGATGATCTGGACTCAAGATCTAGATCAAACCGATCAACACGTGATCTATCCACGAAAAAGCTTCTGTTCGAAGGGATCGAAGAAAGAGATGCAAAGAAAACCGCGATGAGGTCGTAAGGTGGTAACGAAGACCTACCTCACTTCTCCTTGGTCTTAGGGTCTTCCTCCTAGCAATGGCAGCAAAACAGTTTGTCGGCTCTCTTCCGGCGACGGCGAGCTCGTTGGCGGTCTCCGGCGACTGATCTCTGGCGAAGGGGCTTAACTCGGCGAGTTGGAGGCTAGGGCTTCCAAGTAGTCGACTTGAGAACGTGTTACGGCCAAGGGGTTGTTTTGGGTTCTATTTATAAGAGGAAAACGAAGAGTCCTACTCTGATTGGATTTCAAATAAGAGTCCTATTCAAATTGTTTTTGAATCTTATCAACTTATCTCCAATCGATTTGGTGTGGTAACATCGTGGGAATCATGTCGGTTTCCTCAGTACCGGGTGTTCGCGTGCGTACAGAAGGAAAAACCGCCTAAGGACCTCGTATCTCCACAGGGGTGAGCTCTAGTGACGCCACGTGTCCAGCGGGGGCCGGGCCTCCCTTTTCCGCAGAGGTGGGCTCCTGTTGTGCCGCGTGTTAGGCGGGCGAGACCTCCCTCTTCCTCAGAGGCAAGCTTCGCATGCGCCACGTGTCCTGGCGGATCGGGACCTCCCTCTCCCTCAGAGACGAGCTCTGCGTGTGCCACATGTCAGTGCCGGACCTCCCCTCTCTTTAGAGGTGGCTCCGAGAATGCCACGTGTCTTAGCAGCGTCGGTTCTCCTTTCTCCTCAGAGACGAGCTCCGAGGTCGACACGTGTCCAACAGCGTCGGACCTCCCGGAGGTGATCTCCGAGGTTGACACGTGTACCGCGGTGTCGGACCTCTCGGAAGTAAGTTCCGAGAGCGACACGTGTCTAGTGGGTTGGGCCTTACTTCCCCGCAGCAACTAGCTCCGGTGGCGACACGTGTCCTGTGGGGCTGGACTTCGCTTCTCCGCAGAGGCAAGCCCCGGAGGCGACACGCGTCCAGTGGGTCAGACCTCGCCCCTTCCACAGAGGCTAGCTCCGAGCCTGCCACGTGTCTGGCAGTGCCGGACCTCTCCCCACTATGCAGTGATGAGCTCCAAACAGACCACATGGCCAGCAGGCCGCAGGAAGTGTCTACAGCGCTCCTCGGCGAACTGGAACTGGCTCTTTTTAGCTATCTTTCTGATTCCTTCTCTGTTTCTACTTATTTTAAAATGTTTCTCTATATGAAATATGCATGAATGCATGATTACGAAATTGAGGGTGTTACAAACCTACCCCCTTAAATTGAATCTCACCCTCGAGATTTGATAGAGTGGAGAATAGATGAGGGAATTCTGCCTTGATGTCTTCCTCATGTTCCCATGTAGCTTCGGCTTCCGTGTGATGGCTCCATTGTATTTAGCACCAACGGATCACTTTGTTCCTCGTGACCCTTTCCTTTACGTCCAAAATTCGGACGGGGTGCTCTACATAGGTCAGATCCTCCTGAAGTTCGAGCTCTTCCATTGGTACTTGCTCTTCTGGTACTCTCAAGCACTTCTTGAGCTGGGATACGTGAAACACGTCATGCACGTCGGAGAGGTGCATCGGGAGCTCTAATTGATAGGCTACCTCTCCTTGCTTGCCCAAAATCTTAAATGGCCTGATGTAGCGAGGTGCTAGCTTGCCTTTGACGTTGGAACGTTGTTGGCCTCGGATAGGCGATACCTTAAGGTATACAAAGTCTCCTACTTCAAAAGTCATCTTTCTTCGCCTATTGTCCGCATAGCCTTTCTGTCGTGACTGAGCAGCCTTCAAGTTCTCCCGTATCATTTGGACTTGCTTCTCAGCTTCTTGCAGCACTTCGGGTCCAAATACTTGGTTCTCTCCGGTCTCGTTCCAAAACAGCGGCATCCTACATCGCCTACCATACAATGCTTTGAAAGGTGACATCTTCAAGCTAGTTTGATAGTTGTTGTTATAGGATAATTCGGCATACGGCAAGCTCCTATCCCAACTACGCCCATGTTTCAAGGCGCAAGCTCTCAACATGTCCTCCAAAATTTGGTTTGTCCTTTCTGTTTGCCCGTCGGTTTGCGGGTGATAAGCGGAGCTGAAATTTAGCCGTGTACCCATGGCTTCATGCAGCTTCCTCCAGAACCTAGAGGTAAAATGAGAACCCCGATCTGAGACTATCCTCTTCGGGACTCCATGGCCGCACATGATTTTCTCCATTTACAGCTCGGCTAGTTGTGCAACGTTGTAGTTGGTCTTAACAGGAAGGAAATGGGCGGTTTTCGTCAATCGGTCCACAATAACCCAGATGGAGTCGTAACCCGACAGAGTACGTGGCAATCCGATGATGAAATCCATTCTGATGTCCTCCCACTTCCACTCGGGTACTTTCAATGGTTGCAACAGTCCAGCGGGTCTTTGATGTTCGACCTTCACCCGTTGGCATGTGTCGCATAGGGCAACATATTCAGCTATGTCCCTCTTCATACCATCCCACCAATAACAAGTCTTCAAGTCCTTGTACATCTTTGTACTGCCGGGATGTATGGAATAAGGTGAGTCATGTGCCTCCTTTAATATCGTGTCGCGGATATGCTTCACGTTAGGCACACAAATCCTTTTCCCTAGCCAAAGTGTACCCTTCTCGTCTTCCTTGAAGTCATTTTCTATGCCTTGTCGGATTCTTTCTTTGATCTCCTTGACTTCTTCATCGTTGCTTGGCCATCTCTTATTTCTTGTTCCAACAAAGAGTGGAGTTCCATTACTTCCATCTCGTTCAAGAACCTGAGATGTAACCGTTCGAACTCCTTACGCAGCTCGGGCGGTAGCTCCCGATCCATGAGTTGGTGACATGCTTCCTTTCGGCTCAATGCATCAGCTACTACATTGACCTTTCCGGGGTGATAGTTGATTCCAACATCATAATCCTTGATGAGTTCCAACCATCGACATTGCCTCAAATTCAAATCCGTTTGGGTGAATATGTACTTGAGGCTTTTGTGATCCGTATAGATATCACATCGATGGCCAAGGATATAATGTCTCCAAATCTTCAATGCATGCAGTACAGCTGCGAGCTCCAAATCATGTGTGGGGTAATTCAGCTCGTGTTTCTTTAGTTGTCTCGACGCATAGGCTACCACTTGTCCTTCTTGCATGAGCACACATCCGATCCCTTGTCTTGATGCGTCACAATATATGTCAAAGCTCTTGCTCACGTCCAGCAATACCAAAACCGGTGCTTTGGTTAGCCTTTTTTTGAGCTCCTCAAAGCTTTCTTAACAAGCTTGTGTCCACTGAAATGCTTTTCCCTTCATTAGCAATTCAGTCATAGGCCTCGCTATTTTTGAGAAATCCTTGATGAACCGGCGGTAGTATCCAGCCATCCCAAGGAAACTCCGAATATCCCTCACGTTCTGCGGTTGGTTCCACTTCAAAACATCTCCCACTTTTCCGGGATCAACCGATACTCCTTTCTCAGAGATGATGTGGCCTAGGAACGATATCTACTTTATCCAAAATTGACATTTGCTGAACTTGGCATACAATTGATGCTCTCGCAGCTTCTGCAATGTCAATCTCAAATGTTCTTCATGTTTTTCCTCACTTTTTGAATACACCATGATATCGTCGATGAAAACCATGACGAACTTGTCCAAGTACTCCATGAAGACCTTGTTCATGAGGTACATGAAATATGCGAGTGCATTCGTTAACCCAAAATACATCACGGTATATTCATACAAACCGTACCGTGTTCGAAAGGCAGTCTTGGGTATATCGGAGGGCTTAATCTTCAGCTGGAAATATCCCGACCAAAGATCAATCTTGGAGAAGACTCGGGCTCCCTTCATTTCGTCAAACAGGTCCTCTATACGGGGCAGAGGGTACTTGTTCTTGATCGTCACCTCATTGAGAGACCTATAGTCCATGCACATCCTTTCGGTCCCATCCTTCTTGTCTATGAAGAGCACGGGGGCTCCCCATGGTGACGAGCTTGGGCGAATAAAACCCTTTTCTAGCTGCTCCTGGATTTGCTTCTTGAGCTCCACTAGTCCATTAACGAGCATCCTATATGGTGTCTTTGCTATAGGTGCAGTTCCGGGTACCAAGTCAATGGAAAACTCAATGTCCCGGTCAGGTGGCATACCTGGAAGTTCTTCCGGGAACATGTCCAAAAATTCTTGAACCAATGCTTTCCAATGTTGCTCCTTTGACGTGGTTCAACATTCCCTCCTCGGTTGTTGGTCGGACTGACTCGAACTCAATACGAGTACCGTGCTCGTTTGTCAACTGCACACTCCTCTTAGCACATTGGATCACTCCGTTGTGCATGCTTAACCAATCCATTCCGAGTATTATGTCAAGCCCTTGGGAATCCAAGACAATGAGGTTGGCAAGAAAGTCTACCCCCCTTATTTTAAGGTTTACTTTCGGACATACTATATTAGTCCCCATCTCTCCACTGGGAGAATTAACCAACATAGTATATTTCACGTGTGATATGGGTAGATTATACTTGGCAACATACTTGGATGATATGAATGAATGTGATGCTCCGGAATCAAATAAAATGGTGGCTGGTTTGGAGTTGGCAAGGAACATACCAATCACGATGTCCTCAGCTGTTGCGCTTCCTCAGCAGAGACATGGTTCACATTGCCACGAGCGTAGCTCTGCTGTCCACGGTTGCCTTGCATAGCTCCTCCGTTCGGCCGTGGGTTCCGCTTGGGCACGTTGCTTGGCTGTCCAGGACCTTTCCTCGGGCACTGACTCGCGAAGTGTCCTGTTTCTCCGCATGCAAAGCATGCCTTGTTTCCCTAGGTACGTTGGGATGAGGGTTTTGAGAGTAGGCGCCCATGTTAGGACAAGGCGTCGGAGGCAGGGACACACGAGGTGATTGCATGGTAGGACGTTGCCATGGTGGCTGATTACGCCGGAAAGGAGATGTGGACGAGCCATACTGTGGTCCAGCTAGGGGCATGAAATGGTGACGTACATTGCTCCCTTGGGGCTGATATGGCATCTTTCTCTTGCCCTCTTGCTCGATCTCTCGGATCTTGCTTTCAACCACTATAGCTTTGTCAACTAGCTTCTGGAAGTTCGCATAGTCATTGTTGAGCAGCTGAACTTGGATCTCGTTGTTCAACCCTCTCATGAACAAGTACTGCTTTTTTTGGTCGGAGTTGACATCTTCGGGGGCATACCTTGACAGTTGCGTGAACTTGTTGAGGTACTCATTCACGCTCTTCCTGCCTTGGCGGAGACCTTCAAACTCTTGCCTTTCGAGCATCATGACACCAGCAGGGATGTAATGAGAGTGGAAACTCTCCTTGAACTCAGCCCAAGTGATCGTCTCCTGGTTGACATGAGTGTTGCAGAGAGCGTCCCACCAGTCAGCGGCTGCTCCCATGAGTTGGTGCGATGCGAAGAGAACTTTCTCTCGGTCATTGCACTGAACTATGGCAAGCTTCTTCTCCATGGACTTCAACCATTCATCGGCCTCCATGGGATCATTAGCTTGTGCAAAAGTGGGTGGTCGAGTCCTCATGAACTCTCCCAGTCGGTTGTGAGCCGGCGGTGGTGGTGGTGCAGGAACGGGGTTATTGTTGTTGGCTTGCAGCTGACCCAGAGTTTGCATCATAGTTTGCATAAGCTGGTTCTGCATAGCCATCAACCGTTCCAGGTTGTTCTCACCAGCCCCGGGGTTGTCATTTTGAGGAACTTCATTGTGACCATCCTCTTGTGGTTCATGGTTGCCACGGACGTTCCTCCTTTGACGACCGGCGTTTTCTCTCACCATCTGTGAGTGGGAGTTGGGTAGAATAGAAGTTAGAAGTTTAGATTGATCTCCCCCAACTATATGCATCAAGGTGGATGGACTATAGATCATCCTATACGAGTATGTGAACACATGCTGAAGCATCTCACATCTCTCTACTATATGTGGATATGGACAACGCTGAAACGTCCCACAACTCACACTAAGTACACAATCACAAGCAATCATCACAAAAGTTTCACACAACTCCTATTTAAGCTTTATTCAATGGGAGTCCTATGTGTTTTTAGGGTGATACCAATCTGTGTAACACCCCAAAATTTTGATTTAAAACCCTAAATCATGTTAAGAGGGGAATTTAAAATTTTTTGGACGTGTTGCATGTGTTGCAAAAATTCATATTCAAACTGGAATTCAAATTAAACTCAAATCTGAAAAAGAAATAGAAAAAGAAAAAGAGAAAACAGAAAAAAACCGGCCAGTGGGCCGAAACCCACCAGCCTTGCCCAACCAGCGCCTGAGCCAGGCCGCGGCCGCGCACGCCGCTTCCTTCCGCTGACAGGCGGGACCCACCAGATCGTCTTCCACCTCGCGCCTGCGCCGGACTCTCTCTCACCCGAATCCAAACCGATCGGAATTGCTGCGGATCACAGCCGAATTTCGCTTGGGGGTGAAGCAAACACGATCTAAACCACCCCGCCGCCCTCCCCCGTCTATAAAAACCCCGGTCTCGTTCTGTTTTTCCCACGCGATCGGCTGTTTTTACTCCGGTGAGAACCGAGACTTCTCCGGCGAATTCTGACCGATCTAAGCTCGGAAATTCCGATCTAACTCGCTAGTCTTGATCCACCGCCTCCGGGGAACCTTGCAGGTGCAGAAAACTCGGTGACTTACGGTGTAAACGCAGCGCCGACGAGCCTCGCCGTGAATTCACCTCGGACCTCGTCGCCGATCACCTTCCAGGACCTCCGAGCTCAAGAAAACCCCCGAGGTGAGATCCCCGACCTCCCCTCTACCGATCTATGCCATACAATCACAGTTCTAGGAAGAATTCCCGAAGATCCGAAAGTTTCCGGCGAGATCGCCGCTTCCCGCCGCCGTGCGCCGCCGGCAGCGCCGCCCGCGTTCGATCAGAGCGACGTGGCCGCTTGTGCGCCGTTTATTTTAAATCGCACGGTAGGGTTTAAATTCCCGCGTACCGGTTCGACGTTATAATCTCAGCCGTCGGTTTAAAATCGGACGGTCCACGTCAGCCCCGCGTTATAAAGACTGGAAATCTTACGTGCTACCCCCTGGGATTCTCGGGAAATAAGAGCTAGCCCCGGAAACTTATGATCTAGCCCCTGGAACTTCAGAAAATCATGTAAATTCAGTTAAAAATCAGTTTTAGCCCCTGGACTTAATAAAAATTAGGAAAAACTCCTCTGATAAGTGTAGCTAGACCCCTGGAAATTCTGAAAATAATATTATAGATCCTGTAGTGGGGTGAGTTTACCTTTTTAACCCTGTTTGATATTTAATTTAGGAAATTGAATATGTGGCTAGTATTTAAAATTTAAAAAGTGGGACAAACATATTGTTAAAATTAAATTAAAAACTTTCTCAGTACTTAGAAAACTTTGGAGTAAGATAAAAATATATTTTGGGCTGAAAGGAATCTGTTTAATTTATTATTCACATTTATTAGTTTTAGGGACACATTTTTTAGTAAAGAATAGTTCTGAAAATAGGGAAAATAAATGTATATTTTAGATCAGAACCTATTCTGTTTAGATGATGTGTCTTGTTATTTCATAATAAAGTTCACATTTAGGCATAGGAAATAAATCTGAAAATATAGCAACTAATAAATGATAAATGGAGTTTCTAAAATCTAAAGAATTCAGTTTAGGGTTGGTAGAAATTATGAAGACACATATGGAGAAGGAAAGTACCTTTCATGCATACTGGGTAGCTAAAAAGTGTAGTAATTGAATATAAGGAATTTATTTAAATTGGAAACTCATATATATATATATATATATATATATATATATATATATATATATAGTATGTAAGTATAAATGTGAACACAAAAGTAGGAATCATATACATATGATCAAAAGTGCATGCAAGCCACAAATCAACACACATAGAGTAACCACAACACATAGAAATGAGAATTACTTTCATAAATATGAATGTGTGGTTCGTATGAAGTGGAAGTGTGAACCATGTCTTATGGATTGTTGTTTTTCTTTTGCTATGTGGGATGGTATGATATAGAACCTGCTCAAGAGCAAGTTGTTACTTTCTGAGATCAGGACTATCCATTTCAAGAGCAACAAGAAGGAGGCAAGTGTCCTTGACCACTTTGATCCTATGCTAGGATGTGTAGATAGAATTATTTGCATTGTCAAATGAAATATGAAACCCATGCTAGGAAGTTTCCCTAGAATTGCACTATCTTGTTTCCTTGTAGCTTGGGTTGGGATTTATTTTATCATGTCATTTATTATTATGCATATGCTTAGCCATGCTTAGAATGGGATATTTGGGATATGAGATCATCAGTTTATTTGACCATACTCTTGAATGAGATATTGTGAGTTTTGTAGAGGTAGGGATCAAGGCAAGTTGGATGTTTTGGTTGTGTGCTGGGTGCACGAGACTCGGGTTTGTGTTTAGTACTTGCCTGGATCCTAAGGACCGGTTCATGGAGCATGTAACCTGGCTTTACCGTGCCAACCACATGCTGAGATGGGGCAGCTTGGCCAATTAATTAGGTGTATCCCCGGCGTAGTATGGGTGTGTTGGATGGTGCGGGGAATAGGTGTCAGCTGGACTACCATATGAACCGCAAGGCTCAAGAGGGGGCCACTGCAGCGGGGTTGGAGCCTCTTGTATGCTGTTAGGGGTGAAACCTCAGTGGGCCCACGCTCGTCGGGAATCCCTTTGTAAAGGCTTCGTAGTGATCTCCTGGCTACACACCTGGGAAGTGTGAATGTGGTTCGTAGCCACTGGCATAATGGAGGTTCTTTTAGTCCACCCGGCAACGGGGGATGAAATCACTACATGTGGGTACAGTGGTACAAACTCTGCAGATTCAGAACTATCATGACAGCCGTGCTCACGGTCAAGAGCGGCTTGGACTTATTCATGATTAGAGGAGTGATGGTTTTGGAAGTTGTGGATGTTAAGAGGGGAGCTTAACATTGGAAATGATGTTATGGTTATTGGATTATGATGATGGGATGGGAGATTGGGACCATTTCACTTGTGTAGTAATGTAGGTGCCTAATAAGCTAAGGTGATAGGTATTAATTGCGTAGTGCTTTAACCATGAGTTCAACCTCTCCTTGTTCCAGCCATGCATGATATAATTTTCCCACACTTGCTGAGTACCATTGGTACTCAACCTTGCATATTTTGTTGGTTTATATTGCTGCTCAGGTCAAGATAATGAGGTGGTGTATAATGACCAAGACTTTGGACCCGAAGAAGGTTTCTAGGTTCATGGAGACCCCCGGGCAACGCCTGTGACGGAGCCCTCAAGAATAATATTCCGCTGCTAGTTTATTTACTTGTGATGAACTTATTATTGTCCATCGAGACATTTGCGATGTAAGACTTATTTATATTCGACACCTGGCTTGTAATAAATGATGCTTCACTATTTGTCATCACATGTATGAGAAAATGATCCTGGCATACATGTGATATTCACTTGGTTGTTCTTCGGAAAAACCGGGTGTGACAATCTGTGACTTCGTCCTATAGTCAATTTGGTTTGGGGTGATACCTATGATACCAATCTGTGATCAATCTATGACTTCTCCTAGGCTTGCATCCTACGGTCAAGGTGGTTCTGATGCCAATCTATGCATTCTAGGCTTGCATGCTACGGTCACAGTGGCTCTAATGCTAATATGTGACTAGGCCTGCGTCCTACGGTCAACGTGGCAATTTTGATACTAATCTGTGATTTTAATCTAGGCTTGCGACCTACGGTCAACCGTGGCTCTGATACCAATCTGTGACGCCCCTGTTCCGAGAAAACCTCAGAACTGAGCTGATGCATATGTGTGCCCAGGATATTAATCACACATACACATATAATCCACAAACTGAATACAGAATAATACCATGAATAATAGGGTTTTATTACGTTGTCTCATGAGTGTCTATCTCATTCTAGCAGCGTAATTCTTATTCTAGCAGTGGAAGTCTTCTAAACTATTGTGGAAGCAAACTAAGCAGCAGCAGCGGCTCCATCTCCTACTCCATAGGCAAGTTGACGGTAGATCACGCGCCTAGTAATCCGCATGCTCTTCGAAGTACTCCTCTCCTGTTGCTGATGATGTATGATAATGCAAGGGTGAGTACATGAAGTACTCAGCAAGTGCGGGAAGTATGACATGTAGCTTACAATAAGGTAGGTATAAAAAGGCTCATTTCAGAAAGCAAAGTTTATTTCACAAACATGATAAAAACAGCAACTAGCTTCAAATGAATTTAATCATGTGACCAATTAAAACATCAACATACCTCTTTCATTATTTACCACTTTTCATATCTCATCCGAACATTTATCCTTCCCAACTTTTCTTATGCTCATGAATACCATCTCGTATTCATTACCATCTCATCTCATATTCAATTCCATCTCATAACCGAGATCAAAGCTCATTATCACGACTCAACAATCCAATCTTATTACCAAGACTCAACAGTCTCGAAACCAAACCTCAATGACCGAACCAAATACCATCCCAATAACAATCCCAATAACCATCCCAAACCTCCCATCTAATCATGTGAGTTGTCCAGGCGCTTGTGACCGTAAGCTCGGCTATCATGATACTTTTATACTCTGCAGAGGTTGCACCACTTTACCCACAAGTTTGTGATTTCGTCACCCGTCGAAGACTGCAGAACCTCCATTATACCAGTACACAACCGTCGGTGTATGGCAAGAGATCACAAAATAGCCTTTACAAAGGGGCTACTAGATGTATGGAGTCACTAAGGTTTCACCAGCAGGCCCGAATCACCATTCTCCCACCCACGGGCCCCCTCTTGTGCCATGCAGTTCCCAGGGCAGTCCTCTCTCGACTCCCATTCCCCGCGCCTTCCACGGTCCATAACAATCTAGTAACTTACCTAATGAGTCAGCTAAGCCGCACCCATAATTGGCCTTGTGGTGGCACTTTTATCCTGGCATGGCTGGCATGAACCGTTCCTTAGATCTACGGCAAGTAACCACCATCTCATTCTACCACTTCCACGAACCAAGCTTGCCTAGATCTCCCCCGATTCATGTTCATTAACATCAAGTTCTCATTATCATTATTCTCATGAGTGCAGTAGCTAGAGACATTCTATCGCTTCCCATAACCCGTAGATTAGCGAAGCAAAAAAGCAAAAACCGACCATACCCGACTCATAAACTTCCCTGGCGACAAGGGTGGTTAACAAAGCTAGTAAACTCCTATAAAAGGGTTTCCCATCAAGTTGACTCAAGCATACACACTTTTTCGCAAACAAAACAATTTCAAAATCATGGGATCAATATGGTCAAGGGGCACTTGCCTTGTTCCTGTGGCTTCTATTGCTCATGGATCTCAAAGTCTTGTTGTTGTAGCTCGTCGTAGATAGCTCCCTGAGCTTGTCCTTCTACTCACGATCACGCATATACAAGATTTACAGAGATCAATCATCATGCACAAACTTTACTGAAGATGCAATGGTGTATATGCATGCTAATCCTATGGTGCTGTTTTATTAGATCAGTTTGTACGTTTTATTGCATGGGTTTGCATGGGGTTTTACGATGAACAGAGGTGTAAAGATCAAGTGCAGACATGGTGATGATATGGACTCAAGATTTAGATCAAACCGATCAACACGTGATCTGTCCATGAAAAAGCTTCTGTTCAATGGGATCGAAGAAACAGATGCGAAGAAAACCGCGATGAGGTCGTAAGGTGGTAACGAAGACCTACCTCACTTCTCCTTGGTCTTAGGGTCTTCCTCCTAGCAATGGCAGCAAAACAGTTCATCGGCTCTCTTCTGGCAATGGAGAGCTCGTCGGCGGTCTCCGGTGACTGATCTCCGGCAAAGGGGGTTAACTTGGCGAGTTGGAGGCTAGGGCTTCCAAGTAGTCAACTTGAGAACGTGTTACGGCCAAGGGGTTGTTTCAGGTTCTATTTATAAGAGGAAAACAAAGAGTCCTACTCTGATTGGATTTCAAATAAGAGTCCATTCAAATTGTTTTTGAATCTTATCAACTTATCTCCAATCGATTTGGTGCGGTAACATCGTGGAAATCGTGTCGGTTTCCTCAGTACCGGGTGTTCCCGTGCGTACAGAAGGAAAAACTGCCTAAGGACCTCGTATCTCCGCAGGGGTGAGCTCCGGTGACGCCACGTGTCCAGCAGGGGCCGGGCCTCCCTTTTCCTCAGAGGCGGGCTCCTGTTGTGCCGCCTGTCAGACGGGCGAGACCTCCCTCTTTCTCAGAGGCGAGCTCCGCATGCGCCACGTGTCCTGGCGGGTCGGGACCTCCCTCTCCCTCAGAGATGAGCTCTGCCTGCACCACGTGTCAGTGCTGGACCTCCCCTCTCTTCGGAGGTGGCTCCGAGAATGCCACGTGTCTTAGCAGCGTCGGTTCTCCTTTCTCCTCAGAGACAAGCTCCAAGGTCTACACGTGTCCAACAGCATCGGACCTCCCGGAGTTGAGCTCCGAGGTCGACACATGTCCCGCGGTGTTGGACCTCTCGGAAATAAGTTCCGAGAGCGAAATGTGTCCAGCGGGTTGGGCCTTACTTCCCCGCAGTGACTAGCTCCGGTGGCGACACGTGTCCTGCGGGGCTGGACTTTGCTTCTCCGCAGAGGCAAGCCCCGGAGGCAACACGCGTCCAGCGGGTCGGACCTCGCCCCTTCCACAGAGGCTAGCTCCGAGCCTGCCACGTGTCTGGCGGTGCCGGACCTCTCCCCACTATGCAGGGATGAGCTCCAAACACGCCACGTAGCGCTCCTCGGCGAACTGGAACTGGCTCTTTTTAGCTATCTTTCTGATTCCTTCTCTGTTTGTACTTATTTTAAAATGTTTCTCTATATGAAATATGCATGAATGCATGATTACGAAATTGAGGGTGTTACATCTATGCATCGAGGCAACTAAAGAAACATGAGCTGAACTACCCTACACACAATCTGAAACTTACAGCAGTGGTACATGCCTTGAAGATTTGGAGGCATTACATCCTCGGTCACCGATGTGAGATCTATACGGATCACAAAAGCCTCAGATATATATTCACGCAAACGGATCTGAATTTGATGCAACGTCGATGGTTGGAACTCATCAAGGATTATGATGTAGGAATCAACTATCACACCGGGAAGGCCAATGTAGTAGCGGATGCATTGAGCCGACAGGGAGGATGTCACCAACTCAAGGTTCGGGAGCTGCCACCCGAGCTGCGTAAGGAGTTTACACGGTTACATCTCAGGTTCTTGAACAAGATGGAGGTCATAGAACTGAACTCAACGCTGGAACAAGAGATATAATACGGCCAAACAACGGTTGAGGAGATTGTGACACCCTCGTTTTCAGTTTCTGCATATATTCGTGTTTCATGTAGAAAAATATTCTTAAAATAAGTTGAAACAAAGAAAGAATAAAAATGATAGCCAAAAAGAGCCAATTCCAGTTCACAGAGAGTGCCAAAGACAATACCCGCGGCCCGCTGGCCACGTGGCGCCTTCGGAGCTCATCCCCGCAAAGGGGGAGAGGTCCGCCGCCAAACTGGCTACGTGGCAGGCTCGGGGCTCATCCACGCAAAGGGGGAGAGGTCCGACCCCGTGGGACACGTGTTGCTCCCGGAGCTAGCCTCTGCAAAGGAGCGAGTCCAGTCCCGCAGGACACGTGTCGGCTGCGGAGCTATTCACTGCGGAAAAGAGAGGACCAGCCGCGCAGGACACGTATCGCTCTCGGAGCTCTTCTCCGAGAGGTCTGACCCGCGGGACACATGTCGCTCTCGGAGCTCACCTCTGAGAGGTCCGGTCCTACTGGACATGTGTCACCTCCGGAGCTCACCTCCGGGAGGTCCGACACTACCGGACACGTGTCACCTCCGGAGCTCATCTCCGGAAGGTCCGTCACGGTTGGACACGTGTCAACCTCGGAGCTCGTCTCTGAGAAGAAAGGAAGTCTGGCGCTACTTGAAATGTGGCATTCTCGGAGCCCACCTCTGAAGAAAGGGGAGGTCCGGCTCTGACACGTGGCACATTCGGAGCTACCTCCAGAGAGGGGGAGGTCCGGAACTGACACGTGGCATTCGCGGAGCTCGCCTCTGTTGAGAGGGGAGGTCCCAACCCACCAGACAAGTGGCGCACGTGGAGCTCGCCTCTAGGGAGAGGGGAGGTCCCGCCCGCCAGGACGCGTGGCACATGCGGAGCTCACCTCTGAGGAAGAGGGAGGTCTCTCCTGCCTGACACGCGACACAACCGGAGCTCACCTCTGCGAAAAAGGGAAGCCCAGGTCCCGTTGGACACGTGGAGCTTCCGGAGCTCATCACCATGTAAGGACGCGATTCTGAAGCTGTTTTTCTTCTGTACGCGTGGGAATCCCCGGTACTGAGGAAACCGACACAATTTCCACAATGTTACCGCACCGAATCAATCTAGGATAAGTTGTTAAGATTCAAAAACAATTTGAATAGGACTCTTGTTTGAATTCTGATCATAGGAGGACTCTCCGTTTTCCTCTTATAAATAGAACCGAAAACCTTTGGCCGCAACCACGAACTTCTTCTCCACCTCCTAAGCCGACAACTTAGAGCCCTAGCCCCAGCTCGCCGAGTAAACCCCTTCGTCGGAGTTCAGTCGTCAGAGATCGCCGAAAGAGAGCCCTGACGATCTGTCTTGCTAGGAAAAGGACCCCGAGACCAAGAAGAACGTAAGGTAGGTCTCCAATACCACCTTACGGCATCATTGCGTTTTCTTTGCATCTGTTCTTTGATTCCTTTCGAACAGAAGCTTTTTCATGGACAGATCACGTGTTGATCGGTTTGATCTAAAGTCAAGATCATCGCCACGTCCACAATTGATCTTTACACCTCTGTTCATCCTAAAACCCATGCAAGACATGCAAAAACACGTACAAACTAAACTGCATTATAGGATTAACATGCATATGCATCATTGCATCTTAAAGTAGAGTTTGTGCATGATGATTGATTGCTATGAATCTTGTATGTGCATGATTGCGTATAGAAGGACAAGCTCAGGGAGCTGTCTATGTCGAACTGCAACAACAAGGTTTCGAGATCCAAGAGCAACCAGAACCGCAAGAACAAGGCAAGTGCCCCTTGACCATATTGATCCCATATTTTGGAGAACTGTTTTGTTTGCGAAAAGGTGTGTGTGCTGAGTCAAATTGATGGGAAACCCTTTGATAGGAGTTTACTAGTTTTGTTAACCACCCTTGTCGCCGGGGAATTTTATAAGTCGAGTATGGTTTTACTTTTATGCTTTGCTGAGTCCATGAGATTATGGGAAGCGAGATAGATGTGTCTAGCTAACTGCACTCGTAATGATAATGAGAACTTGATGTTAATGAACGTGAATCGGAGGGAGATCTAGGCAAGCCTGGGTTTGTGAATGAGGTAGAATGAGATGATGGTTACTTGCCTTAGATCTAAGGACCGGTTCATGCGAGCCATGCCAGGATAACAGTGCCACCACAAGGCCAAGTATGGGTGCGGCTTAGCTGAGTAATTAGGTAAGTTACTAGATTGTTATGGACTGTGGAAGGCGCGGGGAATGAGAGTCGAGTGAGGACTGCCCTGGGAACTGCATGGCACAAGAGGGGGCCCGTGGGTGGGAGAATTGGAGATTCTAGCATGTCGTTGAAACCTTAGTGAGTCCATACATCTAGTAGCCCCTTTGTAAAGGCTATTTTGTGATCTCTTGGCCATACACCAACGGTTGTGTACTGGTATAATGGAGGTTCTGCAGTCGCCGACGGGTGACGAAATCACAAACTGTTGGGTAAAGTGGTACAAACTCTGTAGAGTCTAAAACTATCATGATAGCGGAGCTTACGGTCACGAGCGCCTGGACAACCCACATGATTAGTTGGGATGGTATTTTGTTTTGGTTATTGGTTTGGTTATGGTTTGGTTCTCGGGACTGATGAGTCCGGGTGATAAGACTGGTTGCATGAATGTTGAGTCATGGAAACGAGATTTCACTTAAAGCTGAGTTGCTGTTTTATCGTGTTTTGAGAAATAAACTTTGCTTTCTGCAATAAGCCTTTTTATACCTTCCTTGTTGTGAGCTACATATCATATTTTCCCGCACTTGCTGAGTACATCATTGTACTCAAACTTGCATTATTACTTCATCATCAGCAACAGGGGAGGAGTACTATGAAGACCACGTGGAGGATTAGGCGTATAATCTGTCCTCATCCTTGCCTGTGGGTATGGAGTAGAGATGGAGCCGCTGCTGCTGCTTAAATTGCTTCCTCATTAGTTTAGAAGACTTCCGCTGCTAGAATAAAGACTTGCGCTGCTAGATTCAGACTTCCACTGCTAGAATGAGTCCAAGACTCATATTGTAATAAACCCTGTTATTCGTGGTAATATATTCTGAATTCAGTTTGTGGATGATATGTGTATGTGTGATGAACATCCTGGGTACACATATGCATCAGTTCCAGGTTCCGTGGTTTTCCACAGAACCGGAGCGTCACAGATTGGTATCAGAGCCACGGTTGACGGTAGGTTGCACGCCTAGATAGAAAACACAAATTGGTATTAACCTACCGCGGGTTGATCATAAATAGAAATCACAGATTGATATTAGAGCTGCCATGCCTAGTCACAGATTGGTACAATCCACAGATTGATATCAAGCTACCACAGTTGACTGTAGGTCACAAACCTAGAAAGAGCACAGATTGGTTATAGGAGCCACGATTGACTGTAAGACGCACCACGCCGACCATAGGATGCAAGCTTAGGATGCATAGATTGGCATTGGAACCACCTTGACATAGGATGCAAGCATATGAGAAGCCATAGTTGGATCACAGATTGGTATCACCCCAAACCACCTTGACATAGGGTGAAGTCATAGATTGGATTGGTATCACCCTAAACCACATAGGACTCCCATTGAATAAGCCTTGAATAGGAGTTGTGTGAATTTTTGTGATGATTGTTTGTGCTTGTGTGCTTAGTGTGAGTTGTGGGACGTCTCAAGCATTGTCCATATCCATACATAAGTAGAGAGAGGTGTGAGAGGCCTCGGCACTTGTTCACATCCTCATATGGGCTAATATATATAGTCTATCCACCTTGATGCATATAGTTAGGGGGATCCATCTAACCTTCTAACCTCTATTCTATTCCGTCCTTTCTCACAGATGGTGAGAGGAAACGTCGGCCGCCAAGGAAGGAACGTCCGTGGCAACAAAGAGGATGGCCACGATGAAGTTCCTGTTAACCCCGAAGCTGGTGAGAACAACCTGGAACGGTTGATGGCTATGCAGAATCAGCTTATGCAGACCATGATCCAAACTTTGGGTCAGCTGCAGGCCAACAACAATAACCCTATTCCGGGCCACCACCACCACCGCCACCACCGCCGGCTCATAACAGGCTGGGAGAGTTCATGAGGACTCGACCACCTACCTTTGCTCAAGCTAATGACCCCATGGAGGCCGACGATTGGTTGAAGTCCATGGAGAAGAAGCTTGCCATCGTCCAGTGCAATAACCGAGAGAAAGTTCTCTTCACGTCGCACTAACTCATGGGAGCTGCCGCTGACTGGTGGGATGCCCTGTGCAACGCTCATGTCGACCGGGAGACGATTACTTGGACTGAGTTCAAGGAGAGTTTCCGATCTCATTACATCCCTGCTGGTGTAATAATGCTTAAGAGGCAAGAGTTTGAACGTCCCCGCCAAGGATAGAAGAGCGTGAATGAGTACCTTAACAAGTTCACACAACTGTCACGGTATGCCCCTGAAGATGTCAACTCGGACCAAAGGAAGCAGTACCTGTTCATGAGAGGGTTGAACAATGAGATGCAGGTTCAACTTCTCAACAATGACTATGCTAACTTCCAGAAGCTGGTTGACAAGGCTATAGTGGTTGAGAGCAAGATCCGAGAGATCGAGCTAGAGGGCAAAAGAAAGATGCCGTATCAGCCACAAGGGAGCAACGTACACCCTCGGTACATGCCCCCAGATGCACCGTAGTACGGATCGCCCGCTCCTACTTTTAGCCCAAATCAACCACCACAGCAACGCCCTGCCATGCAAGCACCTCGTGTGCCTTTGCCTCCTGCGCCTCTTCCAAACATGGGCGCTCCTGTTCAAAACCCCCACACCAATGTACCTGCTGTCGAGGGTAACAAGGCATGCTTTGCATGCGGGGAGACGGGACACTTTGCGAGCCAGTGCCCGAGGAGATGTCCTGGACAGCAAGGCAACGTGCCCAAGCAGAACCCACGGCCGAATAGAGGAGACAACCAAGGAAACCGTGGACAGCAGAACTATGCTTGCGGCAACGTGAACCATGTCTCTGCTGAGGAAGCGCAACAGGCTGAGGACGTCGTGATTGGTATGTTCCTTGCCAACTCTAACCCAGCCACCATTCTATTTGATTCTGGAGCATCACATTCCTTCATATCATCTAAGTATGTTGCCAAGTATAATCTACCCATATCACACTTGAAATATACTATGTTGGTTAATTCAACCGGTGGAGAGATGAGGACTAATATAGTATGTCCGAAAGTAAACCTTAAAATAAGGGGGTAAACTTCCTTGCCAACCTCATTGTCTTGGATTCCCAAGGGCTTGACATAATACTCGGAATGGATTGGTTAAGCAAGCACAACGGAGTAATCCAATGTGCTGAGAGAAGCGTGCAGTTGACAAACGAGCACGGTACTCGTATCGAGTTCGAGTCAGCCCAACCAACAACCGAGAAGGCAACGTTGAACCACGTTGAAGAAGCAACCCTGAAAAGCATTCCGGTGGTTCAAGAGTTCTCGGACGTGTTCCCGGAAGAACTTCCAGGTATGCCACCTGACCGGGACATTGAGTTTTCCATTGACTTGGTACCCGGAACTGCACCCATAGCAAAGAGACCATATAGGATGCCCATCAACGAACTCGTGGAGCTCAAGAAGCAAATTCAGGAGCAGCTGGAGAAGGGTTTTATACGTCCAAGCTCGTCACCATGGGGAGCCCCCGTGCTCTTCGTAGACAAGAAGGATGGAACCCAAAGGATGTGCGTGGACTATAGGTCTCTCAATGAGGTGACAATCAAGAACAAGTACCCTCTGCCCTGTATAGAGGACCCGTTCGACCAAATGAAGGGAGCCCGAGTGTTCTCCAAGATTGATCTTCGGTCGGGATACTTCCAACTGAACATTAAGCCCTACGACATACCCAAGACTGCCTTTCGGACACGGTATACCGTGATGTCTTTTGGACACGGTATACCGTGATGTCTTTTGGGTTAACGAACGCACCTGCATACTTCATGTACCTCACGAATAAGGTCTTAATGGAGTACTTGGATAAGTTCATCGTGGTTTTCATCGACGACATCATGGTGTATTCGAAAAGTGAGGAGGAACATGAAGAACATTTGAGATGGACATTACAGAAGTTGCGAGAGCATCAGCTGTATGCCAAGTTCAGCAAATGTCAATTTTGGCTAAAGGAGATATCGTTCCTAGGCCACATCATCTCCGAGGAAGGAGTATCGGTTGATCCCGAAAAAGTGGGAGATGTTCTGTAGTGGAACCAACCGCAAAACGTGAGGGATATTCGGAGTTTTCTTGGGATGGCTGGATACTACCGCCGGTTCATCAAGGACTTCTCTAAGATAGCAAAGTCTATGACGGAGTTGCTAACAAAGGGAAAAGCCTTCCAATGGACACCAGCGTGCCAAGAAATCTTTGAGGAGCTCAAGAAAAGGCTAACCACAGCACCGGTTTTGGTATTGCTGGACGTAAACAAGAGCTTTGACATATATTGTGACGCATCCAGACAAGGGCTCGGATGCGTGCTCATGCAAGAAGGACAAGTGGTAGCCTATGCCTCACGATAATTAAAGAAGCACGAGCTCAATTACCTCACACATGACTTGGAACTCGCAGCCGTGGTGCATGCATTAAAGATTCAAAGACATTATATCCTTGGTCATCGATGTGAGATCTATACGGATCATAAAAGACTCAAGTACATATTCACTCAAACGGATTTGAATTTGAGGCAACGTCGATGGTTCGAGCTCATCAAGGATTATGATGTTGGAATCAACTGTCACCCCAGAAAGGCCAATGTAGTAGCTGACGCATTGAGCCGAAAGGGAGCATGTCACCAACTTACGGTTCGGGAGTTACCACCCGATCTACGAAATGAGTTCGAACAGTTACATCTCAGGTTCTTGAACTAGATGGAAGTGATGGAACTCCACTCATCATTGGAACAAGATATAAAGGATGGCCAAGCTACGGATGAGGAGATCAAGGAGATCAAGTAAAGGATCCAGCAAGGAATAGAGAAGGACTTCAAGGAATACGGGAAGGGTACGCTTTGGCTAGGAAAAAAGATTTGTGTGCCTAACGTGAAGCACATCCGCGACATGATATTAAAGGAGGCGCATGACTCACTTTATTCCATACATCCCGGAAGTACCAAGATGTACAAGGATCTGAATACTTGTTATTGGTGGGACGGTATGAAAAGGGACATAGCCGAGTATGTTGCCCTATGCGACACATGCCAACGGGTGAAGGCCGAACATTAAATGTGACGCCCTCAATTCCGTGGAAAACCATGGAACCGAGAACTGATGCATATGTGTGCCCATGATGTTCATCACACATATACACATCATCCACAAACTGAATTTCAGAATATATATATGACCACGAATAACAGAGTTTATTACAATGTCTCATGAGTCTTGGACTCATGCTCACAGCGGAAGTCTTTATTTCTATGCAGCGGAAGTCTTCTAACTAGTGCGGAAGCAATCTAAGCAGCAGCAGCAGCTCCATCTCTGCTCCATCCCCACAGGCAAGGTTGAGGACAGATTACACGCCTAATGCTCCACCTGGTCTTCATAGTAATCTTCTCCTGTTGCTGATGATGAAATAATAATGCAAGTTTGAGTACAATGATGTACTCAGCAAGTGCGGGAAAATATGATATGTAGCTCACAACAAGGTAGGTATAAAAAGGCTCATTGCAGAAAGCAAAGTTATTTATCAAAACCACGATAAAACAACTTATCTTTAAGTGAATGTAATCCCAACATGTATTAAAATACCAATCATACCTCCATTATGTTCATTACCTTCCATGTCTCAACCAGACATTAATCAACTTCATTCTTGCTCATGAATACCTTCTCGTATTCGCTACCATCTCAAGAATACCATCTTGTATTCTCTACCATTTCGTCGCATAAACAATTCCATCTCACACTGAGATCAATATCGTTGCCATGACTCAACAGTCATGCAACCAATCTTATCACCCGGACTCAACAGTCCCGAAAACCAAACCAAAACCAAACCATCCAAAACCATAACCAATAACCATAACCATCCCAAAAAAAACCATCCAACTAATCATGGAAGTTGGCCAGGCGCTCGTGACCGTAAGCTCGGCTATCATGATAGTTTTAGACTCTGCAGAGGTTGTACCACTTTACCCACAAGTTTGTGATTTTCTCACCCGTCGGCGACTGTAGAACCTCCATTAAACCAGTACACAACCGTCGGTGTATGGCCAAGAGATCACAAAATAGCCTTTACAAAGGGTCTACTAGATGTATGGACTCACTAAGGTTTCACCGGCAGGCTAGAATCTCCAATTCTCCCACCCACGGGCCCCCTCTTGTGCCATGCAGTTCCCAGGGCAGTCCTCACTCGACTCCCATTCTCCGCGCCTTCCACAGTCCATAAAGATCTAGCAACTTACCTAATTACTCATCTAAGCCGCACCCATACTTGGCCTTGTGGTGACACTGTTATCCTGGCATGTGCTCGCATGAACCGGTCCTTAGATCTACGGCAAGCAAACCACCATCTCTTTCTACCTCATTCACAAACCCAGGCTTGCCTAGATCTCCCTCCGATCCATGTTCATTAACAACATCAGTTTCTCATTATCATTACGAGTGCAGTTAGCTAGACACATCTATCTCGCTTCCGAATCCCATGGACTCAGCGAAGCTTAAAAGTAAAACCATACCCGACTCATAAACTTCCCTGGCGACAACGGTGGTTTAACCAAAACTAGTAAACTCCTATAAAAGGGTTTCCCATCATATTTAACTCAGCACACACACCTTTTCGCAAGACAAAACAATTTCCCAAAACATAGGATCAATATGGTCAAGGGGCACTTGCCTTGTTCTGTCTGTTCCGGTTGCTCAAAATCTTGTTGTTGTAGTCCGTCGTAGGTAGCTCCCTGAGCTTGTCCTTCTATACGTGATCACGCACATACAAGATTTACAACAATCAATATCATGCACAAACTTTAACTAGATGCGATGATGCTTATGCAAGTTAATCCTATGATGCAGTTTAGTTTGTTCGTGTTCTTGCATGGCTTGCATGGGTTTTATGATGAACAGAGTTGTAGAGATCAATTGTGGACATAGCGATGATCTTGACTTTAGATTAAATCGACCAACAAGTGATCTGTCCACAAAAAAGCTTCTGTTCGAAAGGAATCGAAGAACAGATGCAAAGAAAACGCGATGATGTCGTAAGGTAGTGTTGGAGACCTACCTTACGTTCTTCCAATGTTATCCTAAACGGTAAACAGTCGGTGAAGGTATGTTTACCGTTTAGACTTTGTAGACGGTGTTTAAACGGATTAAACGGTTTTGTATTGTAGCAGTAAGTAAAATACTTTTTGCTGACCTTTTGAAAACTACTTTTGACTTATTTGATGTCCTTAGCCTCATTTTCAATTAAAACCCCATAATCCCAACCTACATCATTATAATTTCTCTTAAGGGGAGGTTGCTTGGTCACAGTGGCAGAGGATGGATTTGATGCAGCGGATGACATTCTACACAATACAAATATACATGTATAATATAAGAGAAAATTATATTTAGAACAATCCCAAATCAATTAATGAATTAATCAATCAACCAAGAACCAGTACTGTGCTAAACTGAGGTACTGTGCTAGACTGAGAGCTGGGGGCGCCGCCGCGCGCGGCTGGTGCAGGCGGCAGAGCGCCAACGGGGTGCTCTGGGGGCTGCGCGGGGCCTGTTCAGGCAGCGAGGCGGGGGAGCCGGCGCGCGCGCGCTCGCTGTGGCGAGTGAGCACCGGGTGCAACCGCCAAGTGCCGCCGCCAGCGGGGGGGGGGGGGGGGGGGGAGAACGATGCAGGCGGCCGGCGCCAACGGGGCGCTCTGGGGGCTGCGCGGGGCCTGTTCGGGCAGTGAGGCGGGGCGAGCACCGGGCGCAACCGCCAAGCGCCGCCACCAGCGGGGGGGGGGGGGGGGGGGGGGGGGGGAAGAGGGCGCACCTGAACCCTAATGCGGCGCGACTTCTTTCTGAGCGCCTCCGGGTCAGGCAACCGGGTCGGGGAAGGGTTTAATGTAACTGCTGCGTTCACTTCGGGTAAACGGCTGGAAACGGGTTTAAACCCGAACAAAGTCCGTTCTGTTTAGCCCGTTTTCCCTGGTTAGACGCCCATTGACCCGTTTAAACGGGTCAACCGTTTACAGGCCCGTTTAGCCCCTAAACTACACAGTGCAGGTCCGTCTACCGTTTTATCCCGTTTAAACAGCCGTTTAGACCCATTTAGGATAACACTGCGTTCTTCTTGGTCTTGGGGTCCTTCTCTTAGAAAGATCGTTGAGGCTCTCTTCCGGCGATCTTCCTTGACTGAACTCCGGCGAAGGGTTTAATTGGCGAGTTGGGGCTAGGGCTCTAAGTCATCAGCTCAGGAGTTGGAAAAAAAGTTCGTGGTTTCGGCCAAAGGTTCTGGGTTCTATTTATAATCGGGAGGAGAAGAGTCCTAATCTGATTAGACTTCGAATAAGAGTCCTATTCAACTTGTCATTGAATCTTAACAACTTATCTCTAGTTGATTTGGTGCGGTAACATTGTGGAATTCGTGTCGGTTTCCTCTCCGTACCGGTATTTCCACGTGTACAGAAGCAAAAACCGCTCCAGAACTTGTTACCTCCGCGGTGATGAGCTCCGGAAGCTCCACGTGTCCATCGGGGCCTGGTCTCCTTTTTTCCGCAGAGACAAGCTCCGGTCGTGCCGCGTGTCAGGCGAGCGAGACCTCCCTCTCAGAGGCGGGCTCCGTGTGCGCCACGTGTCTAGTGGGTTGGGACCTCCCCTCTCAACAGAGGCAAGCTCCGTGAACGCCACGTGTTAGTTCCGGACCTCCCCCTCCCTTCGGAGGTGGCTCCGGGGTGCCACGTGTCAATTTCGGACCTCCCTATCTTCGGAGGTGAGCTCCGTGAATGCCACGCATCAACTAGCGCCGGACTCCCCTTTTCCTCAGAGACGAGATCCGAGGTCGACACGTGTCTGTCAGCGTCAGACCTCCCGGAGGCGAGCTCCGGAGGTGACACGTTTTCGGCAGTGTCGGACCTCCCGGAGGTAAGCTTCGAAGGTGACACGTGTCCTGCGGGACTGCCCTCGCTTCTCCGCAGAGGCTAGCTCCGGGGAAACAAGTGTCCCAAAAGGTCGGACCTCTCCCCCTTTGCGGAGATGAGCCCTGAGCCTGCCACGTAGCCTGTTTAGCGGTGGACCCCTCCCAATTTGTGGAGATGAGCTCCGAACACGCTACGTGGCCAGCGAGCCACGGGAGTTGTCTTCGGTGCTCTCTGTACACTGGAATTTGCTCCTTTTTGCTAACTTCTTTGATTCTTTCTCGGTTTCAACTTATTTAAAAGTGTTTTTCTACATGAAACATGAATACATGCAGAAACCATAAATGAGGGTGTCACAAATCTACCCCCCTTAAATTGAATCTTGCCCTCGAGATTCGTTAGTAGAGAATAGATGAGGGGATTTTGCCTTGATGTCTTCTTCACGCTCCCATGTGGCTTCAGCTTCGGTGTGATGGCTCAATTGTACCTTGCACCATCGGATCACTTTGTTCCTCGTGACCCTCTCCTTCACGTCCAAAATTCGGACGAGGTGCTCTGCTTAGGTCAGATCCTCTTGAAGTTCAAGCTCTTCCATCGCTACTTGCTCCTCTGGTACTCTCAAGCACTTATTGAGCTGGGATACACGAAACACGTCATGTACGTCGGAGAGATATGTTGGGAGCTCTAGTTGATAGGCTACTTCTCCTCGCTTGTCCAAAAGCATAAATGGTCCGATGTAGCGAGGTGCTAGCTTGCCTTTGACGTTGAAACGTTATTGGCCACGGATAGGCGATACCTTAAGGTATACGAAGTCTCCTACTTTGAAAGTCAACTTCCTTTTCCTATGGTCCGCATAGCCTTTCTGTCGTGACTGAGCAGCCTTTAAGTTCTCCTGTATCGTTTGGACTTGCTTTTCAGCCTCTTATAGCACTTCTGGTCCAAACACTTGGTTTTCTCCGGTCTCGTGCCAAAACAGCGGTGAGCTACACCGTCTACCGTACAATGCTTTGAAAGGTGACATCTTAAAGCTAGCTTGATAGCTGTTGTTATAGGAGAATTCAGCGTACGGTAAACTCCTATCCCAACTACACCCACGTTTCGAGGCGCAAGCTCTCAACATGTCCTCCAAAATTTGGTTTGTCCTTTCGGTTTGTCCATCGGTTTGTGGGTGATAGGCGGAGCTAAAATCCAGTCGTGTACCCATAGCTTTCTGCGGCTTCCTCCAAAATCTAGAGGTAAACTGAGAACGTCGATCTGAGACTATCCTCCTCGGGACTCCATGACGGCACACGATCTGCTCCATGTATAACTCGGCTAATTGTGCAATGTTGTACTTGGCCCTTACAGGGAGAAAATGGGTTGTTTTCGTCAATCGGTCCACGATAACCCAGACGGAGTCATAACCCGACTAAGTACGTGGCAATCCGACGATGAAATCCATACTGATGTCCTCCCACTTCCACTCGGGTACCTTCAAGGGTTGCAACAATCCAGCGGGTCTTTGATGTTCGGCCTTCACCCGTTGGCATGTGTCGCATAGGGCAACCTATTCGGCTATGTCCCTTTTCATACCATCCCACCAATAACAAGTCTTCAAGTCCTTGTACATTTTGGTACTTCCGGAATGTATGGAATAGGGTGAATCATGTGCCTCTTTTAATATCATGTCGCGGATGTGCTTCACGTTAGGCACACAAATCCTTTTTCCTAGCCAAAGCGTACTCTTCTCATCTTCTTTGAAATCCTTCTCTATTCCTTGTCGGATCCTTTCCTTGATCTCCTTAATCTCCTCATCCATTGCTTGGCCATCTCTTATCTCTTGTTCCAATGAAGAGTGGAGCTCCATCACTTCCATTTTGTTCATGAATCCGAGGTGTAGCCGTTCGAACTCCTTGCGTAGTTCGGGTGGTAGCTCCCGAACCGTGAGTTGGTGACATGCTCCCTTCCGGCTCAATGCATCAGCTACTACATTGGCCCTCCCAGGGTGGTAGTTGATTCCAACATCGTAATCCTTGATGAGTTCCAACCATCGACCTTGCCTTAAATTTAAGTCCGTTTGTGTAAATTTGTACTTGAGGCTTTTATGATCCGTATAGATCTCACATCGGTGACCAAGGATATAATGTCTCCAAATCTTCAATGCATGCACTACTGCTGCTAGCTCCAAGTCATGTGTAGGATAATTAAGCTCGTGCTTCTTTAATTGTTGTGAGGCATAGGCTACCACTTGTCCTTCTTGCATGAGCACACATCCGAGCCCTTGTCTGGATGCATCACAATATATGTCGAAGCTCTTGCTCACTTCCGGCAATACCAAAACCGGTGCTGTGGTTAGCCTTTTCTTGAGTTCCTCAAAACTTTCTTGGCATGCTGGTGTCCATTGGAAGGCTTTTTCCTTCGTTAGCAACTCCGTCATAGGCTTTGCTATCTTAGAGAAGTCCTTGATGAAGCGTCGGTAGTATCCAGCCATCCCAAGAAAACTCCGAATATCCCTCACGTTTTGCGGTTGGTTCCATTTCAGAACATCTCCCACTTTCCCAGGATCAACCGATACTCCTTCCTCGGAGATAATGTGGCCTAGGAACTATATCTCCTTTAGCCAAAATTGACACTTGTTAAGCTTGGCATACAATTGATGCTCACGCATTTTCTACAAGGTCAATTTCAAATGTTCTTCATGCTCCTCCTCACTTTTTGAATACACCATGATGTCGTCGATGAAAACCACGATGAACTTATCCAAGTACTTCATGAAAACCTTGTTCATAAGGTACATGAAGTATGTGGTTGCATTTGTTAACCCAAAAGACATGACGGTATATTCATATGAACCATACCGTGTTCGAAAGGCAGTCTTGGGTATATCGGAGGGCTTAATCTTCAGCTGGAAGTATCCCGACCGAAGATCAATCTTGGAGAACACTCGGGCTCCTTCCATTTGGTCGAATAGGTCTTCTATACGGGGCAGAAGGTATTTGTTCTTAATTGTCACCTCGTTGAGAGACCTATAGTCCACGCACATCCTTTGGGTCCCATCCTTCTTGTCTACGAAGAGCACGGGGGCTCCCCATGGTGACGAGCTGGGACGTATAAAACCCTTCTCCAACTGCTCCTGAATTTGCTTCTTGAGTTCCACTAGTTCATTGGTGGGCATCCTATAGGGTCTCTTTGCTATGGGTGCAGTTCCGGGTACCAAATCAATGGCAAACTCAATGTCCCGATCAGGTGCATACCTGGAAGCTCTTCTGGAAACACATCCGAGAATTCCTGAACCAATGCTGTCCAATGTTGCTCCTTTGACATGGTTCAAAATTGCCCTTTCGGTTGTTTGTTGGGCTGTCCTAAACTCGACACGAATACCGTGCTCGTTTGTCAACTGTACGCTCCTTTCAGCACATTGGATTACTCCGTTTTTGGTTTAACCAATCCATCCTGAGTATTATGTCAAGCCCTTGGGAATCCAAGACAATGAGGTTGGCAAGGAAGTCTACCCCCCTTATTTTAAGGCTTACTTTCGGACATACTTGAATGTGGCCTAGAGGGGGGGGGGGTGAATAGGCCTTTAAAAGATTCCTGCACACTTAATAGAGTTATCAGAAACTTGATTGACCGGACTAGTCCGGTTGTGTGGGCGGACTAGTCCGGTGTGCTGAATTATGTGAGTTAATTAAGTGTGTTTCAGAAATTGAATCTTTCAGCAGCGGAATGAGAACAACAGTTTTTATAAATTAAGTTTATTGTATGAATGCACGTGCAAACTTATAAGAAACTCAAATGATGATTAGCAAACTAGTGATCTAATGTATCAAAATGTAAAGTAAATGAGAGATAAAAGACACGAATTTTTACCAAGGTTCGATTTCACCAAGAGATTTACGTCCTCGTTGAGGAAGCTCACACAGAGTAGGGTTCCCAACCCTTTCCCTCTTCAAGTCACCACAAAGGCCGACTTGACTCCACTATCACGGGCAATCACCGAGTTTGTGGGGCTACCTCACAAGTTGAGGGCTCCCACGAGAATTACAATAAGAACATGATCAAATACACTCGAAAATAGTACAATGCAGAATATGAGTGTAGAAAGATCAAACCCCAAGAGCTCACAACGAAAGAACGACGATCTCCCAATCCCGAATCCAAGTGTTCAATTGATTTTGATCTTTTTGCACTTCAGATGTGTGGGGAGATGTGTTTTGGGCTCTTGGGACAAGATGGCGGCGCTAGGGTTTGTGTTTGCTGCAGTATTAGTCGTGTTCTACTGTTGGAAGGCCGTGGATCACCCATTTATATGGTTTCCAAAAAGGTTATCGTTGTAAAACCTAATACCGGACTAGTCCGGTATATGATCGGACTTGTCCGGTCTACTTCGAGTGGGTTAACTGGACTAGTCCTGTCTAAAACCGGACTTGTCCGGTGCCATGTGAAGTGGGGTTCCAGAAAGTTCAGCGGACTAGTCCTATCGCATGGATGGACTAGTCCGCAGTCCTCTAAAGAGGACAACAGAGACATGAGCGGACTAGTCCGGTCCAAAACCGGACTTGTCCGGTTGCATTCCAGTAAGCTGACCGGACTAGTCCGGTCCATGAACGGACTAGTCCCGTGTCCAGTAGATTTTAGTTGATTATTAGCCCCTTACCCTTACGAAAAGTCCTGAGCTCTTGGGATGTGTCTCTCACACACACCCTATACATTTACATCTAATTTGCTCTTCTAAATTCCACTAAAGTCTTCCTTTTCGGGCAGCACTTTATTTTTCACCTTTTTGTGTGCACGAGCTAGTTCACTTTGTTTGTCCTGCAATCATTTCATTAGGATCTCATATGCTTGTCATCAATTAGCCAAAACCCACAAGGGATATCCTAGATGTACTTACAATCTCCCCCTTTTTGGTGATTGATGACAACTATTTGAGATATCACAATTGAGAATAAAAAGTTGATTTTCATAAGGTGTGCACATATGAGAATAATAAAGAATTCACAAAAAGCTTCTCACATATGCACACACCTTATGGTGGGGTGCCTAACAGGTGTGTGATAAACAAAATGTGATAAATTAAAGACAAACAATAGTGAACATATAAGTAGGCATTAGAGCATAGTGCATCACACATAAGAAAAGAAATAGTGCATTACAAGATTTTAAAATAGGTACATGTCCTTGATCACAAAAGAGCTTAATAACTAATAAGAGATAGTTCGAGTCCAAATCTAATCTCAATCTCTCCCCCTTTGGCATCAAGGCACCAAAAAGGGAAAAATTGAGGGGAATCACTCATCGCTGCCTCCTCCTTCAGTCTCAGTTTGATCTTCATCTTCACCAACTTCAGCATCCACGGGAGCAGGATCTTCCTCTGAGTCCTCGTAGGCGGGCGTTGATCCAACGGGCTCAATCTCAAGCTTTGCACAGATAGACTTGATATTGGCATTGACATACTGTTGATGTTTCTTCCTTGCAAGCTTTTCCTTGCGTTGCCTGTCTTCGATCTTGCGGCAGCAGGCAAAGATGGAGGAGAGCACCTTGAGGATGCCACTGGATGATTCTTGGGCAGGTGGAGACCCAGGAGGAGCAGCTGCAGATCTAGTGACATCATGAGCTTGCTTTGATCTCCTCTCCACTGGTGGAGAGGACAGGGCAGTTGGAGCTGGGGGGAGAGTGTACTCGGTGGGTTTTTGCGGCTTCAAACCCGCATGCTTGACATCCTTGACGAACTCGAGTCCCGTCACTTTCTCAATCATGTACATGATATACGGTACATATCCACAGGACCTATTGGGGGTGATTGAGATGTTTACGGTGTCGTTGTAGATATACTCAAAAACATTGAATGGTCTCCTTCCACTAATGACCTTCATGAGAGTCCTCAAGGTCCCTTGTATAGTTCCCGCATCTCCATCCTTCGGAGCTATAGTATTTCTCAAGACTCTATTGAGGACCACAAAGAAGGGCTTCAGATATTTGATGGTGGGAGGAACATATGGCATCCTTGTGTCATAGAGAAACTCAAGCTCTTCCTTCTCCAGGGGTTTCAGATTATGGATGACCAGTTCATGATCCAAAGTGTGTTGGAGGTGAAGAATCCTAGCAAATTCATCATAAGTGACACTATACTTTGAACCATGAGTCATCCAAGTAAGACTGTCTCCATCACCACGAGCAAAGTAGAGAGTGGAGTAAAACTGGGTAATGACTTCATTGTTCCAGTCATACTCAAAGGATAGCAGGTTCGTCAGACCGTGCCTCTCTAAGGCCTCCACCATCTCACGAAAGGCAGGATACCTCTTCGACTTCAGGTATCCAACATTTAGCCATTGACTCTCTACTACAGGATTCTTCATCTTCATGTACACATGCTCGTAGTAGTCTGCATGGAAGTTGCTCCAGAACATTGGATCAGAACATTGTTTAGGTCGGTCATACACTTCAATCTTCCTGAAGTTATCAGCTAGCTCACCCCCTTTTCTGGTGAAATCCTCACTTGAAGGCTGCCTGTTGCGGTGAATAGGGTTTTTCATCTTCAAGGGCCCAAGGGGACCACTAGCAAGTCCCTTCCCTTTATTGAGAACTCTTTTTGGCCCTGACGAGCCCTCAGCAACATCTTTCCTTTGAAGCTTTTTGAGAATGACTTTCCTCTTCTTAGGTAGATTGTCGTCGGAGGGTGGAGAGTGAGCGTTGACATCATGTCTCTTCTTCATAACTCTCTCCTTGGCCCTCCTCACTTTCTCGCGTTGAACGTCTTCATCAATGTGAAAAGAGCTGTCATCCGAGCCTGAAGACATTGTGCCCGATAAGGAGTTCATGGATTAGATAAGAATGAATCAAGGATTCAAGGTAATGTAGGGATTCAGATGACAAGGACCGGACTAGTCCGCACCTGAGAACCGGACTAGTCCACCCCGGCATAAGAACCCTAGCATTTTGATCAAAAAATCTATCTAAGGATGCAAAAGAGTAGAAAAGTGGTGGGAATACATCTCTAAGGCCAATGTATACCCTTGGAATCAAAGGAGACAAGCTAGAACGAGGAAAGTTGAGAATTTGGTTTTGGGGAGAAATTTACCAAGATTTGAAGATCCGCGTCGAAGAAGTAGAAATCAGTCCGGATGAATCCGGAGGAGGGAATCCACTCGTCAAGGGGAGGATTTACCACGGAGAAAATCTCGATTTTGAGGGTTCAACCCGAAAATCACTTTGGGGGCCAGGGTTTGGAAGAGGAGAGGGAGATCAAGTCTAATGAGGGGTGAGGGAGAGGTCTGGGCCAGCCAAGGGCTTATATATGCGATGGACCGGACTAGTCCGGTCTATGTGGCGGACTAGTCCGAGCCCCTTGAAATGACCTAACCAGTTTCGTCTGTCCGGACTAGTCCGGTTGAAAATTGGACTAGTCCGTTTCCAACAGACCTGATACATATATAGATGATTAATAGTGATCCAAGGACAATAATTTTGCAAATAGTCTTAGTGATTACGACCAGTAGGCAATCAACAATCAAACAATGGTCATAATCCACAAGATTTCTTCATTAAAATAGTTTTCTGAGTAGAAAAGGAGAAGAGGAGCATTTTTAACAATACAAAGGAACATTTTAAGTTGCAACCAGGTATGCAATGTTTCAAGCCACATTTCGAGAGTCAAGAATGTTTAGCTCATTTCTTAGTTCACAAAACCTTTTCTCATCTAATGGTTTGGTAAAAATATCTGCAAGTTGTTTTTCAGTCCTAACATGTGAAATAGCAATATCACCTTTTAATGAATGATCTCTAAGAAAGTGATGACGGATATCTATGTGCTTAGTTCTTGAGTGCTCTACAGGGTTGTGTGCAATTTTTATAGCACTTTCATTATCGCATAGAAGCGGGATATCACTTAGATTGTAGCCGTAGTCCCTAAGAGTCTGTCGCATCCAAAGTAGTTGCGCACAACAACTACCGGCTGCAACATACTCCGCTTCCGCTGTGGAAAGAGCAATGGAGTTCTGCTTTTTAGATGACCAAGAAACTAGGAACCTACCAAGAAATTGACAAGTCCCTGACGTGCTCTTTCTATCGACTTTGCATCCTGCATAGTCGGCGTCGGAATACCCTATCAAGTTAAACTTGGATCCTTTGGGATACCAAAGGCCCAAGTTGGGTGTGTGCACAAGGTACCTTAGGATTCTTTTTACAGCAATTAAGTGACACTCTTTAGGTGCGGCTTGAAACCTTGCACACATGCAAACACTAAGCATAATATCTGGCCTAGATGCACATAAATAAAGTAAGGAGCCAATCATGGATCGATATACCTTTTGGTCCACATTTGGACCGTCTTCATTGAGGTCGAGATGTCCGTTGATGGCCATGGGTGTCTTGATGGGCTTGGCTTTGTCCATATTGAATTTCTTGAGAATGTCTTGTGTATATTTAGTTTGGCTTATAAATGTACCTTCTCTCAGTTGCTTCACTTGAAATCCCAAGAAGAACTTCAATTCACCCATCATTGACATCTCGAACCTGTCTGCATTATTTTGCTAAATTCTTCACAGAAGGACTTGTTAGTAGATCCAAAGATAATGTCATCAACATAAATTTGACATACGAATAAATGATCATCAAAATGTTTAGTAAAGAGTGTATAGTCAGCTTTACCAATTTTGAATCCATTTTGAGTCAGAAAATCTCTAAGGCACTCATACCAGGCTCGAGGAGCCTGTTTGAGGCCATAGAGAGCCTTACGCAGTTTATAGACATGGTTGGGATACTCCTAATCTTCGAACCCCGGTGGCTGCTCCACATAGATTTCCTCCTTTATTGGACCATTGAGGAAGGCATTCTTGACGTCCATTTGATACAACTTAAAATTATGGTGAGTAGCATATGCCAATAAAATGCGAATGGACTCAAGTCTAGCTACAGGAGCGAAAGTTTCATCGAAGTCCAAACCTTCCACCTGAGAATAACCTTTGGCCACCAACCTTGCTTTATTTCTTGTCACTACTCCATGTTCATCTTGCTTGTTCCGAAAGACCCATTTGGTTCCAACGATGTTCGCCCTTGGTCTTTCCACCAGCTCCCACACTTCATTTCTTTTGAAGTTGTTCAGCTCCTCTTGCATCGCAATCACCCAGTCTGGATCCCTTAAGGCTTCTTCTACCCTGTATGGCTCCAGAAAAGACACAAAAGAATAGTGTTCACAAAAATTTGCAATTTGAGATCTAGTAGTTACTCCCTTAGCAATATCTCCAATGATATTGTTGACAGGATGGTCTCTTTGCACACACTGATGTACTCTTGGGTGTGGAATTTGTCTAGTTGCTTGTTCTTCATTGTCTTCATGTGTCATGTCTCCCCCTAGATCATTGCTTCCATGATCATCTTGATCTTCTTGACCTTCCTCAACCTGATCTTGTGTAGGAGCTCCCCCTTGATCATTGCTTCCTTGTTGAAATTCGTCTTTGTGTTTCCTCTCGTGGTAGGATATCACCAAGTGCCATTTTCTTCAGCGCTTCACATGGAGCTTCCTCCTTATCTAGCATACACTTATCGACTTGCTCCACTTGTGAGCCGTTAGTTTCATCGAACACTACGTCACGTGCTACTTCAACAAGGCCGGACACATTGTTGAAGACACGATAGGCATAGGCATTCGATTCATATCCGAGCAAGAATCCTTCACCGGACTTCGAAGCAAATTTCGAGGCCCTTGGTTTCTTGTTCAGAATAAAACATTTGCAACCAAAAACTTTGAAATAAGAAACATTAGGCTTTTTACCCGTGAGAAGATCATATGGAGTTTTCTTCAGTAGTCGATGAAGGTACAACCGATTTGTGGCATGACAAGCGGTGTTCACGGCTTCTGCCCAAAATCGGTCTGACGTCTTGTATTCATCCAACATTGTTCTCACCATTTTGATCAATGTTCTGTTCTTCCTTTCGGCCACCCCGTTCTGTTGAGGAGAGTAGGGTGCCGAGAATTCATGCTTTATACCTTCTTCATTGAGATGTTCTTCAACTTGGGAGTTCTTGAATTCTGTCCCATTGTCACTTCTGATATTCTTTACGGTTGATGAGAATTCATTCTGAGCTCTTTTCAAGAACTTCTTGAGGATTCCCTGAGTTTCTGATTTATCATACAAGAAAAATACCCAGGTAAATCTTGAAAAATCATCAACAATTTCTAAACCGTATTTGTTACCGCCGATGCTGATGTACACAATTGGACCAAAGAGATCCATGTGGAGAAGTTCCAGTGGTCTAGCGGTGGTCATCACATTCTTGGCAGGGTGTGGTGCTCCAACCTGTTTTCCTACTTGATAAGCGCTGCACGGCCTGTCTTTTTCAAAAACCACATCCTTAAGACCACGGATGTGACCACCTTTTAGAAGTTTCTGCAAATTTCTCATTCCAACATGGGCTAGCCGTCTATGCCACAGCCATCCCATGTTGGTCTTAGCAACCAAGCAAGTGTTGAGTTCGACTTTATCTTTGTTGAAGTCAACAAGATAAAGCTTTCCCTTCAACAATCCCTTGAATGCAATCGAGCCATCGCTTCTTCTAAATATAGTCACACCCTCATTAGTGAATAAACAGTTGTAACCTTTGTCGCATAGTTGAGATATTGATAAAAGATTATAATCTAGAGAGTCTACGTGTAAAACATTAGATAAGGTGTGTTGAGAGGATATTTCAATGTTACCACTACCAAGGACCTTTCCTTGGCTGTTGTCTCCAAAGTATATACCTTCACTTGGATCCTTGTTGCACTCGTACTCCACAAACATACCTCTCTCTCCGGTCATATGATTTGTGCATCCGCTATCTAGCACCCACTTAGATCCGCCGGAGGAGTAAGCCTGCAAAATAGAATTATTCCTTGGTTTTAGGTACCCAAGCTTGCTTGGGTCCTCTCAGGTTAGTCACAAGAGTCTTGGGCACCCACACACAATTTTTTATGTTCTTGTGGCGTGGCCCTGTATATTTAGCAATGACTTTTCCATCTTGTTTTTCATGAGAACATAAGAAGCATCAAATGTACGGAACAGTGTTTGTAACTCAGATTCATGGGATTTTTCTTTAACAAAAGTGATTCTATTCTTAGCATGATTAGGAGTAGACATGTGTTTGTTCCTGTCAAAGCCAAGACCATCTTTGACATTGGGAGGTCTAGTGATCATATATGCACTTCGTGCATATTTGATCGTCTCCTTATCAAAGATGCCGTTTTGAGAAGAATGCATGTCATGAGAGGTTGAAGCATTAGAAATTACATTCTTCTTACTAGAGCAAGTGCAGGTTCTTATTGTTGTCGAACTCATGTCTTTGGAGGAAGAGCTCTTGGAGGAAGAGGAGTCACTTTGTTTGAGCGACTCAACTTGCACCTCAAGGATTTTGTTAACTTTTGACAAGTTAGCAAGTTCTTCCTTGATTGCAATGTGCGAGTCCTCTAACTTTGAGTAAGTTTCCTTACTCAAGGCTAGCTCTAACTCAAGTGACTCATTCTTCTCTCTTTCAAGCTCAAGAAGCTTTTCAACTTCTTGATATCTCTTCCTCTCACGGATGATCATATCTTCTTGTCGGTTGACAAGTTCCTCCTTTTCAAAGATTTCGTTCGACAACATTTCCATTTTCTTTAAAGCAATTTTACTTAGCCCTCTAAACATTTCTTCATTATCACTAGAGCTATCAAAGTCATCAATGGAGGAATTTAGTACAGGAGGAGTAAGTCAAACCTTTTTCTTGCCTTCCTTAGCCATAAGACAAGTGTGGTTGTTCATGTCCCGTCCTCCCATGTTCGGAAAGAGTGTGGCTCTCATAGTTGGTTTCTTGACTGCGATAGTGGCCATCTCTTCTTCTTCATCGGAGGAGGACTCGTCGTTTGAGTCCCACTCCTTCCCAATGTGAGCTTTATGGACTTGTCTTCTTTTTCTGAATTTTTTCTTTTCTTGAGATCTTGTTTCCTTCTTCTTTTTGTTTTCTTCATAAGTACAGTCCACCATGAAGTGACCATACTCTCCGCAGTTGTAGCAAGTGCGTCAAGCCTTGGATTTTCCTTTATCCTTGCTTTTGCCTTCATGTGAATTGTTGCCGTGTCTTCTCTTCATCATGCGTTTGAACTTTTTGATGAAGAGTACCATTTCTTCGTCATCAAGATCGGTGCTCTCGTCGCTTGTATCTCCATCGTCTTGGTCTTCACGAGTTTCTTTGAGTTTGGGTCTGCACGTTGCTTTGAGAGCAACTTCTTTCTTTTTGGATGAGGTGAGTTCGGCTAAGTCTTTGACGTATTGGGCTTCTTTCTCCATCATTCCATGATTTATGATCTTCCCTAGTAATTCATCGGGAGTCATTTTGTGAAAACCGGGGCTCTCTCTGATCATTGAGCAAAGTGTGACATTTCTTGGCATAAAGGCTCTAATCATTCTTTTGACCACTTCGTGATCTGTCCATTTCTTACTTCCATAAGCACGAATTTTGTTGATGAGTGCTTTCATCCGGTTGTACATGTCTTGAGGTGATTCGCCTTCTTCAATAGCAAATCTCCCCAACTCTCCTTCAAGCACTTTGATTTTGGCTTCACGAACTGACCTATTTCCTTCGTGAGCTGTCTTGAGGGTATCCCAGATTTCTTTTGCACTTTCTAACCCATCGATCTTGGTGAATTCCTCTCTGCTTAGTGATGATGTGATCACGGCGACGACTTGTGCGTTTCTGTGAATCTCTTGTTCTTGTTCTAGAGTGAGTTCATCATCCGTATCCGGAATATCTATGCCTGTGCAAACAATGTGCCACAGACTAGGGTTCAGAGATATCAGATGCATCTTCATGTTGTACTTCCACATGGTATAGTCACTTCCGTCAAACTGTGGAGGCCTTCCCATAGGAATTGAAAGATAGTGATTGTTTGAATTAAGATGGTTGTAGTTGTAAGGATACCGGGAGTAGTCGTGATGACCACTCCCAGTCGTCTTCTCTTCTTCTTTTCCCTTTTGTGCTAGCAGTTTCTTTCTCAGGAGTGCTTTTAGCTGCCTCACTTCTTCATCATCATGTGGGCTGTCTTTTAGCACATCGAAGGCTTTACCTTCTTGCTCCTCCTCATTGATGTTCATCTTTGGGATGTCGTTGTTCTTCTCAGAGGCCATGATCTCTCCAAGATGTGAGTCTCTTTGATGGAAAACCAAGCTCTGATACCAATTGAATGTGGCCTAAAGGGGGGGGGGGTGAATAGGCCTTTAAAAGATTCCTGCACACTTAATAGAGTTATCAGAAACTTGATTGACCGGACTAGTCCGGTTGTGTGGGCGGACTAGTCCGGTGTGCCGAATTATGTGAGTTAATTAAGTGTGTTTCAGAAATTGAATCTTTCGGCAGCGGAATGAGAACAACAGTTTTTATAAATTAAGTTTATTGTATGAATGCACGTGCAAACTTATAAGAAACTCAAATGATGATTAGCAAACTAGTGATCTAATGTATCAAAATGTAAAGTAAATGAGAGACAAAAGACACGAATTTTTACCGAGGTTCGATCTCAACAAGAGATCTACGTCCTCGTTGAGGAAGCTCACACAGAGCAGGGTTCCCAACCCTTTCCCTCTTCAAGTCACCACAAAGGCCGACTTGACTCCACTATCACGGGCAATCACCGTGTTTGTGGGGCTACCTCACAAGTTGAGGGCTCCCACGAGAATTACAATAAGAACGTGATCAAATACACTCGAAAATAGTACAATGCAGAATATGAGTGTAGAAAGATCAAACCCCAAGAGCTCACAACGAAAGAACGACGATCTCCCAATCCCGAATCCAAGTGTTCAATTGATTTTGATCTTTTTGCACTTTAGATGTGTGGGGAGATGTGTTTTGGGCTCTTGGGACAAGGTGGCAGCGCTAGGGTTTGTGTTTGCTGCAGTATTAGTCGTGTTCTACTGTTGGAAGGCCGTGGATCACCCATTTATATGGTTTCCAAAAAGGTTATCATTGTAAAACCTAATACCGGACTAGTCCGGTATATGATCGGACTTGTCCGGTCTACTTCCAGTGGGTTAACCGGACTAGTCCGGTCTAAAACCGGACTTGTCCGGTGCCATGTGAAGTGGGGTTCCAGAAAGTTCAGCGGACTAGTCCTGTCGCATGGATGGACTAGTCCGCAGTCCTCTAAAGAGGACAACAGAGACATGAGCGGACTAGTCCGGTCCAAAACCGGACTTGTCCGGTTGCATTCCAGTAAGCTGACCGGACTAGTCCGGTCCATGAATGGACTAGTCCGGTGTCCAGTGGATTTTAGGTGATTATTAGCCCCTTACCCTTACGAAAAGTCCTGAGCTCTTGGGATGTGTCTCTCACACACACCCTATACATTTACATCTAATTTTCTCTTCTAAATTCCACTAAAGTCTTCCTTTTCGGGCAGCACTTTATTTTTCACCTTTTTGTGTGCACGAGCTAGTTCACTTTGTTTGTCCTGCAATCATTTCTTTAGGATCTCATATGCTTGTCATCAGTTAGCCAAAACCCACAAGGGATATCCGAGATGTACTTACAATACTATATTAGTCCTCATCTCTCCACCGGGAGAATTAACTAACATAGCACATTTTAAGTGTGATATGGGTAGATTATGCTTGGCAACATACTTGGATGATATGAAGGAATGCGATGCTCCAGAATCAAATAAAATGGTGGCTGGGTTGGAATTGGCAAGGAACATACCAATTACGACGTCCTCAGCCTGTTGTGCTTCCTCGGCAGAGACATGGTTCACGTTGCCACGAGCATAGTACTGCTGTCCACGGTTTCCTTGATTGTCCCCTCCGTTCGGTCGCGGGTTCTGCTTGGGAACGTTGCCTTGCTGTCCAGGGCCTCTTCTCGGGCACTGGCTCGCAAAGTGTTCTGTTTCCCCGCATGCAAAGCATGCCCTGTTGCCCACGGCAGCAGGTACATTAGGGCAGGGGTTTTGAACAGGGGTGCCCATGTTGGGTCGGGGCACAGGAGGCAAAGACACACGAGGTGCTTGTGCAACGAATCGTTGCTGTGGTGGCTGACTAGGGCGGTATGCAGGAGCGGTCGATCCATACTGCGGTGCGGCTGGGGGCATGCACCGAGGTCGTATGTTGCTCCCTTGGGGCTGGTATGGCATCTTCCTCTTGCACTCTCGCTCGATCTCTCGGATCTTGCTTTCCACCACTATAGCCTTGTCAACCAGCTTCTGGAAGCTCGCGTAGTCATTGTTGAGGAGCTGAACCTGGATCTCATTATTCAACCCTCTCATGAACAGGTACTGCTTCCGTTGGTCCGAGTTAACATCTTCGGGGGCGTACCGGGACAGTTGCGTGAACTTGTTGAGATACTCATTCACGCTTCTCTGTCCTTGGCGGAGACCTTCGAACTCCTGTCTCTTGAGCATCATTACACTAGCAGGGATGTAATGAGAGTGGAAACTCTCCTTGAACTCAGTCCAAGTGATCGTCTCCGGGTCGACATGAGCGTTGCATAGGGCATCCCACCAGTCAGCGGCAGCTCCCATGAGTTGGTGCGACGCAAAAAGAACCTTCTGTCGGTCATTGCACTACACTATGGCAAGCTTCTTCTCCATGGATTTCAACCAGTTGTCGGCCTCCATGGGGTCGTTAGCTTGAGCAAAGGTGGGTGGTCGAGTCCTCATGAACTCTCCCAGTCTGTTATGAGCCGGCGGTGGTGGTGGCAGTGGTGCCGGAACGGGGTGGTTGTTGTTGGCCTGCAACTGACCCAAAGTTTGGATCATTGTTTGCATAAGTTGATTCTGCATGGCCATCAACCATTCCAGGTTGTTCTCACCAGCTCCGGGGTTAATAGGAACTTCGTCGTGGCCATCCTCTTGGTTGCCATGGACGTTCCTTCCTTGGCGGCTGGCGTTTCCTCTCACCATTTGTGAGATAGAGAACGAAATAGAATAGAGGTTAGAAGATTAGATGGATCCTCCTGACTATATGCATCAAGGTGGATTGGACTATATGTATTAGCCCATATGAGGATGTGAACAAGCACCGAGGCATCTCACACCTCCTTTCTACTTATGTGTGGGTATGGACAACGCTTGAGACGTCCCACAACTCACACTCAACATTCAATCACAACAATCATCACAAGGGCTCACACAACTCCTATTCAAGGCTTCATTCAATGGGGGTCCTATATGGATTTAGGGTGATGCCAATCTGTGATTCAACTACGGCTTCTCCTGGGTTTGTATCCTATATCAAGGTAGTTCCAATGCCAATCTATGCATCCTAGGTTTGCATCCTATGGTCAGCGTGGCTCAGCTACCAATCTATGATCATTCTAGGTTGTGTGATCTACGATCAACCCGTGGCAGGTTGATACCAATCTGTGCCTGATACCAACTTGTGACCTCTATCTAAGTGTATAACCTACCGTCAACCCATGGCTCTGATATCAATCTGTGACGCCATCAATTCTGTGGAAAACCACGGAACCGAGAACTGATGCATATGTGTGCCCAGGATGTTCATCACACATATACACATAATCCACAAACTGAATTTCAGAATATATATATGACCACGAATAACAGAGTTTATTATAATGTCTCATGAGTCTCAGACTCATGCTCACAGCGAAAGTCTTTATTTCTATGCAGCGGAAGTCTTCTAACTAGTGCAGAAGCAATCTAAGCAGCAGCAGCAGCTCCATCTCTGCTCCATCCCCACAGGCCAGGTTGAGGACAGATTACACGCCTAATGCTCCACCTGGTCTTCATAGTAATCTTCTACTGTTGCTGATGATGAAATAATAATGCAAGTTTGAGTACAATGATGTACTCAGCAAGTGTGGGAAAATATGATATGTAGCTCACAACAAGGTAGGTATAAAAAGGCTCATTGCAGAAAGCAAAGTTATTTATCAAAACCACGATAAAACATCAACTTATCTTTAAGTGAATGTAATCCCAACATGTATTAAAATATCAATCGTACCTCCATTATGTTCATTACTTTCCATGTCTCAATCAGACATTAATCAACCTCATTCTTGCTCATGAATACCTTCTCGTATTCGCTACCATCTCACAAATACCGTCTCGTATTCGCTACCATTTCGTCTCATAAACAATTCCGTCTCACACTGAGATCAATCTCGTTGCCATGACTCAACAGTCATGCGACCAATCTTATCACCCGGACTCAACAGTCCCGAAAACCAAACCATCCAAAACCATAACCAATAACCATAACCATCCCAAAATAACCATCCAACTAATCATGAAAGTTGGCCAGGCGCTCGTGACCGTAAGCTCGGCTATCATGACAGTTTTAGACTCTGCAGAGGTTGTACCACATTACCCACAAGTTTGTGATTTTGTCACCCGTCGGCGACTGCAGAACCTCCATTATACTAGTACACAACCGTCGGTGTATGGCCAAGAGATCACAAAATAGCCTTTACAAAGGGGCTACTAGATGTATGGACTCACTAAGGTTTCACCGGCAGGCTAGAATCTTCAATTCTCCCACCCACGGGCCCCCTCTTGTGCCATGCAGTTCCTTGGGCAGTCCTCACTCCACTCCCATTCCCCGCGCCTTCTACAGTCCATAAAGATCTAGCAACTTACCTAATTACTCAGCTAAGCCGCGCCCATACTTGGCCTTGTGGTGGCACTGTTATCCTGGCATGTGCTCGCACGAACCGGTCCTTAGATCTACGGCAAGTAAACCACCATCTCTTTCTACCTCATTCACAAACCCAGGCTTGCCTATATCTCCCTCCGATCCATGTTCATTAACAACATCAGTTTCTCATTATCATTACGAGTGCAGTTAGCTAGACACATCTATCTCGCTTCCCAATCCCATGGACTCAGCGAAGCTTAAAAGTAAAACCATACCCGACTCATAAACTTCCCTAGCGACAAGGGTGGTTTAACCAAAACTAGTAAACTCCTATAAAAGGGTTTCCCATCATATTTAACTCAGCACACACACCTTTTCGCAAAACAAAACAGTTGCCCAAAACATAGGATCAATATGGTCAAGGGGCACTTGCCTTGTTCTGGCTGTTCCGGTTGCTCAAAATCTTGTTGTTGTAGTCCATCGTAGGTAGCTCCCTGAGCTTGTCCTTCTATACATGATCACACACATACAAGATTTACAACAATCGAGATCATGCACAAACTTTAACTAGATGCGATGATGCTTATGCATGTTAATCCTATGATGCAGTTTAGTTTGTACGTGTTCTTGCATGGCTTGCATGGGTTTTATGATGAACAGAGTTGTAGAGATCAATTGTGGACGTAGCGATGATCTTGACTTTAGATTAAATCAATCAACAAGTGATCTGTCCACAAAAAAGCTTCTGTTCGAAAGGAATCGAAGAACAGATGCAAAGAAAACGGATGATGTCGTAAGGTAGTGTTGGAGACCTACCTTACTTTTTTCTTGGTCTTGGGGTCCTACTCTTAGCAAGACAAATCGTTGGGGCTCTCTTCCGGCGATCTTCCTCGACTGAACTCCGGCGAAGGGTTTATTCGGCGAGTTGCGGCTAGGGCTCTAAGTCGTCACCTCAGGAGATGGAAAAGAAGTTCGTGGTTTTGGCCAAATGTTTTGGGTTCTATTTATAATCGGGAGGAGAAGAGTCCTAATCTGATTAGACTTCGAATAAGAGTCCTATTCAACTTGTCATTGAATCTTAACAACTTATCTCTAGTTGATTTGGTGCGGTAACATTGTGGAATTCGTGTCGGTTTCCTCTCCGTACCGGTATTTCCACGCGTACAGAGGCAAAAACCGCTCCAGAACTTGTTACCTCCGCGGCGATGAGCTCCGGAAGCTCCACGTGTCCATCGGGGCCTGGTCTCCTTTTCTCCGCAGAGATGAGCTCCGGTTGTGCCGCGTGTCAGGCGAGCGAGACCTCCCTCTTTCTCAGAGGCGGGCTCTGCGTGCGCCACATGTCTGGTGGGTCGGGACCTCCCCTCTCAACAGAGGTGTAACACCCCAAAACCTGTTAAGAGGGGAATTTAAAAATTTTTGGACGTATTGCATGTGGTGCAGAAATTCAAATTCAAATTGGAATTTAAAGTAAACTCAAAACAGAAAAGAAAAAGAAAAAAAACAAACCCTCCCGGCCAGTGGGCCGAAACCCACCAGCCGGCCCACCTCACCCCCGCGCCAGCCCTCAGCCGCGCGCCCCGTTTTCTTCTCACTGACGTGTGGGGCCTGCCATCTTCTTCCTCCTCTCGCGCGCGCGCTCGGCCAGCCGGGACTCCTCTCTCCTCCGAATCGCAACCACCCCGGATACTCGCGTATCCCAGCCGAATTTCGGTTCTGGACGATGCAAACTCGATCACTACCGAACGCCACCCTTCCCCGGCTATATAAACACCGGCATCGTCCCGATTTTCACCCGCGATCGGCTGTTTTTCCTCCCGATGAGAACCGAAGCTCCGATCACCGTTTTCTCTCGATCTTTGCTCGGGTTCTCTGATCTTACGCGCCGATCGTGTTCCACCGCCTCCGGGGAATCACACAGGTGCAGAAAACTCGGTGGTTTGCGCTTCAAACCCAGCGCCGGCGAGCATCGCCGTGAATTCACCTCGGACCTCGTCGCCGACCGCCTTCCAGGACCTCCGAGCTCAAGAAAAACCCCGAGGTGAGATCCCCGACCTCCCCTCTACCGATCTATGCTATGAAATCCCAGTTTTAGGAAGAATTGACGAAGATCCGAAGTTTTCCGGCGAGATCGCCGCCTTCCGCCGCCGCGTTCCGCCGGGCAGCGCCGCCCGCGCACGGTCAGGGCGACGTGGCCGCTTGTGCGCCGTCTATTTTAAATCACACGGAAGAATTTAAATCCCCGCGTACCGGTTCGACGTTATAATCTCAGCCGTCTGTTTTAAATCGGACGGTCCACATCAGCCCCGCATTATAAAGGCTGGGATTCTTACGCGCTACCCCCTGGGGATCTCGGAAAATACGAGCTAGCCCCGGAAACTTCTGATCTAGCCCCTGGAACTTCAGAAATTCATGTAAATTCAATTAAAAATCAGTTTTAGCCCCTAGACTTAATAAAAATTAGGAAAACCCCTCTGTTATGTGTAGTTAGACCCCTGGAAATTTATGAAATAATATAATAGACCCTGTGGTGGGTTGAGTTTACCTTTCTAACCCTATATGATATTAAATTTAGGAATTTGATTATGTGATTATGATTTAAATTTTAAAAGGGTGAGACAAACACATTGTAAATTCAAATTTAAACTCTCCCAACACTTGGAAAACTTTAGAATGAGTTAAAAGTAGATTTTAAGCTGAAATGAATCTGTTTTATTGATTGTTCACATCTATTAGTTATAGGGACACAATTTTAGGTTAGGAAATAGTTCTGAAAATTGGTAAAATAAATTTAAATTAGTTCACATCAGAAGAGAAGTTCCAAAATATATTATTTAATATTTTAGATCAGAACCTATTCTGTTTAGATGATATGTCCTACTCTTTAATATTAAAATTTACTTTTAGTCATAGAAAACAAATCTAGAAATATAGGAAAATAGGTGTGCATGACTAGAAAATGATAAATGAAGTCTCCCAATCCAAAGACTTCAGTTTAGGATTGGTAGAAGATCTGAAACCCATTTGGAGTAGGAAATTACCTTCCATGTAAACTTGGTAGTTAAGAAGTATATTAATTAAATATAAAGAATTTGTTCAAATTGAAAATTCATATATAGTGTGCAAACAGAAGTCTGAAATACAAAAGTTAGAAATCATATACATATGTTTAAAAGTGGATGAAGGCTAAAAATCAACACATCTAGAGTAACCACAACACTTAGAAATGTGAATGACTATCATATGTATGTATGTGTGGAGTGAAAGTGTGAACTATGTCTTATGGATTGTTGTTGTCTTTTGCTACGTGTGTTGACATGAGTAGAACCTGCCCCAGAGCAAGTTATTCCCTTCCAAGATCAGGACTATCCATTCCTAGAGCAGCAGGAAAAAGGCAAGTGTCCTTGTCCACTTTGATCCTATGCTAGGATGTGTAGATAGAATTTATTGCATTTGTCAATTGAAATATGAAACCCATGCTAGGAAGTTTCCCTAGAATTGCATTACCTTGTTTCCTTGTAACTTGGGTTGGGATTTGCTTTATTATGTCATTCATTCATATTACTTATGCTTAGCCATGCTTAGAATGGGATAAGTGGGATATGAGATCATCAATTTATTTACCTTACTCTTGAATGAGATATTATGAGTTATGTAGAGGTAGGGATCGAGGCAAGTTGGATGATTTGGTTGGTGCTGGGTGCACGAGACTCGGGTTTGTGTTTAGTACTTGCCTGGATCCTAAGGACCGGTTCATGGAGCATGTAACCTGGCTTTACCGTGCCAACCACATGCTGAGATGGGGCAGCTTGGTCAATTAATTAGGTGTATCCCCGGCGTAGTATGGGTGTGTTGGATGGTGCGGGGAGTAGGTGTCAGCTGGACTACCATATGAACCGCAAGGCTCAAGAGGGGACTACTGCAGCGGGGTTGGAGCCACTTGTATGCTGTTAGGGGTGAAACCTCAGTGGGCCCACGCTCGTCGGGAATCCCTTTGTAAAGGCTTCGTAGTGATCTCCTGGCTACACACCTGGGAAGTGTAAATGTGGTTCGTGGCCACTGGCATAATGGAGGTTCTTTTAGTCCACCCGGCAACGGGGGATGAAATCACTACATGTGGGTACAGTGGTGCAAACTCTGCAGAGTCAAAACTGTCATGACAGCCGTGCTCACGGTCAAGAGCGGCTTGGACTTATTCATGATTAGAGGATGATGGCTTTGGAAGTTGTGGACACTAAGCGGGGAGCTTAACATTGGAAATGATGTTATGGTTATTTGATTATGGTGATGGGATGGGAGATTGGGATCATTTCACCTGTGTAGTAATGTAGGTGCTTAATAAGCTAAGGTGGTAGGCAATAATTGCGTAGTGCTTTAACCATGAGTTCAACCTCTCCTTGTTCTAGCCATGCATGACATAACTTTCCCACACTTGCTGAGTACCAACGGTACTCAACCTTGCATATTTGTTGGTTTATATTGCTGCTCAGGTAAGGGGATGATGTGGTGTTCAATGACCAAGACTTCGGACCCGAAGAAGGAGTTTAGGTTCATGGAGTCCCCCGGGCAACGCCTGTGACGGAGCCCACAAGAATAATATTCCGCTGCTATTCTATTTACATGTTATGAACTTATTATCGTCCATCGAGATGTATGCTTTGTAAGACATATTTATATTCGACACCTGGCTTGTAATAAATGATGCTTCACTATATTTCATCACATATATGAGAAAATGATCCTGGCATACATGTGATATTCACTCGGTTGTTCTTCGGAGAAACCGGGTGTGACAGAAGTGGTATCAGAGCCAAGGTTGCCCGTAGGAATGTGGACCTAGGTAGAAATGGACGTTTTTAAGGACCCTATTTTCTTAAAAACTATTTTACAAGGTGTGAGTTGAAAAGTGTTATTTAATAGGGTCACTTTCTTCATCTTACCCCAACTTTTATTCAAAATAGGATTTTTGTTTAAAATTTTATCTAAAGTTTAAATTGCTTTATGTCTTAGATGGTTCGCATGATCCGCACCGCCCGCAAGTCCACGGGAGGGAGAGTTCCCGTAGTTGCCCTGTCCTTGAGAGAGGAGAGCCGTCCGGTGACGTATCTCTCCTACGGATTGGCAGTAGGAGGCTTGTTGCGCCGTCTTCGACGCTTGCTCCAAGCCGCCGGCAACACGGGCAAGCTAATCATACACTATAGCTCCACAAGGACCATCCGTGAGAAGAGGCAAGAATGGAGTTCAGAGATGAGGATTATCCACGAAAATCAGCTTCTCAAGATCCACCGCTCTCCAGCTTGTCGAGCGACACAGGTCGATGCGGAGAAGGATGTCACCTGGGAGGCAATCACCTGTCAGAGTCACATCTATCTTCGTCACCTGGACAGGACTGAGTACATGTATGTCCTCCAGCGTGAGAGTGGTACAACGGAGTACATGTACCCGCCAGTGCAGCAGGGGACTTCCCATGAGCACATGGACTTGTGCTTGGAGGATGCTGCTATGCTCAGCACTCGACTGCAGGAGTGTCAGCAGGAGCTTCAGGATGTTCGTGACACCCTGAAGGAAACCGAGGCGTTGCTTTGAGCCAGCTTGAGGGCGAGAGAAAGAGGAGATGGGAATGAACTGTGTGTCACCGTGAATGACATATGGACTCCTGACTCCCCAGATCGCCGGGCAATCAGGCATCGTCGCACTTCTCCACCAGCAGCCTCCCCACCCAAAGCGGAGTCAGAAGGCAGCCACAATAATGAGGAAGATCCCGAGGAGCCAGCTCAGTGATACGAGTAGTGTAGAGTCCTTCCCTTAGTTTAGCAGGATGTCGAGTAGTTGAGTCGTTATCTTAGTTAATGGTGTGTTAATGCTTGGTGTGTGACGTGAGTTGTGGAAGCCATGGGCATTTGTCCACAACCTCGTCTTCAGGTTGTTTTGCTTTGGTGTGTGAACCCATATGAATGAAGAGTGCATTGATGTTCACGTAAGACATGAAATCCTCAGAAAATATAAATGAAATAAGTTCTCAAAATCTTAAAGTTTAAACAAGCAAAAACTAGTAAGTTAATACGTAATGGTTTAAATTAACATCTGGTTAATCATGATATATGGCCGGAAGAGGAAAGGGTCGTGGTGCCAACCCCGCCAACAACAACGATGAGGCCGGCAACCCTCATCTTTCTGGAGGCCAGGACAGGGGTGGTCGCCGTGAAGGAGTTGATCCCATCCACCAAATGCTTGAGAATCAAAATCAGCTCATCCAGAACCTGACTCAAGTGGTGGCCAACTTGCACCAAGCTCCACCTCCACAAGCTGCACCACGCCAACCAAGGTTGAGTGAGTTTCTGGGAACTCAACCTCCAAAGTTTGCAAGTGCTGCTGAACCCCTGGAGGCAGATGACTGGCTAAAGACCATTGAGAGCAAGATGAGGATCATACAATGCCAAGGGTATGAGAGGGTGCTGTTTGCCTCTCACCAATTGCATGGACCTGCTGCTGATTGGTGGACCACTTACGTGGCCGCTCATCATGACCCTGAGAACATCACTTGGGAAGAGTTCAAGCGTAGCTTCCGCAGCCATTACATACCAAGGGGTGAACTCAAAAACAAGAGGAAGGAGTTCTTGGGATTGCAGCAAAGAAACATGACTGTGAGGGGATACCTCACTAAATTCACTCAACTATCCCGTTATGCCCCACGGGACATAGAGACTGATGAGCAGAAACAGGATTGTTTCGTGGAAGGACTTACCGCAGAAATGCAGTGTGCAATGTCCTCCAACGAGTATGAAAGCTTCCAAAAGATGGTGGACAGAGCATTTGTTGCAGAAAGGAAGCTGAAGGCCTTGGAAAAATGAAAACAAGAGGAAGGCCGGGTGGTCACACCAAGCCTCGGGTAGCAACAACCGCCCACGTCTGATGCAGCAACCCGCAGGGCAGACGAGCCGTGCTGCGGTACCCTACTCAGCACCGAGAGGGTACAACCCGAACTTTAGGCCTCCGGCAGCACCAGCACCACCACAGCGTCAGTTTGGACAGCAGCCTCGCCCTACATATCAACCTCAACCAGCAGTACAAGGACCCCCAAACCAACCCCAAGACAACAAAGGCCAGACACCTAAGGTTGGGGTGCAATGCTTTAACTGTGGTGAAGTGGGGCACTACGCCCATAAGTGCCCAAAGAAGAAGCCCGTGCAGCCGCAACAGCAGAATGTAATGCGAGGACAGGTGAACCACGTCACCATGGAGGAGGCGCAAGAGGCACCCGACGTGGTAGTTGGTAAGTTTCCTGCCAATTTACACATTGCAACCCTGCTGTTTGATTCTGGTGCTACCCACTCATTCATTGCCCAAGGGTTTGTTAAGAAGCATGACCTAGCAACAACACAAATGAACCATATGCTAGCAGTAAACTCTCCAGGTGGAGAAATAAGGACAAGACAAGTGTGTCCCAAGGTGAATCTAGACATTAATGGGGTGGTATTTACTGCCAACCTCATAGTGATAGATTCACGAGGGATAGATATTATTTTGGGCATGGATTGGTTGACCAATCATAAGGGAATCATCCATTGCTCGACCAGAACGGTGGAACTAACTCACCCTAGTGGCACAAGAGTAAAGTTCATAACAATACAAGAGCCTAGGAGGGACATTAAATTAAATCAAGTTGAGGTGAAAGTGGAGGAGATCAGGATTATCAGGGAATACCCAGACGTTTTTCCAGAGGAGTTGCCAGGTATGCCTCCAGATCGTGAAGTGGAATTCTCGATTGAGCTAGTGCCTGGAACAGCTCCGATATACAAGAGACCTTATCGGATGGACTCCAAGCAGCTGGGAGAACTCAAGGATCATTTAAGAGAATTGACGGAGAAGGGGTATATTCGTCCTAGTTCCTCACCATGGAGAGCTCCAGTGATATTTGTGCCCAAGAAGGACGGAACCCAAAGGTTATGCGTAGACTACCATGCCTTGAATGAAGTAACCATCAAGAACAAGTACCCATTACCCCGCATTGAAGACTTGTTTGATCAGTTGAGGGGAGCTTGTGTGTTCTCGAAAATTGATCTCAGGTCGGGATACCACCAACTTAAGATAAGGCAAACTGATATTCCAAAGACAGCTTTCGTATCTCGGTAAGGACTGTATGAATACACCGTCATGCCTTTCGGGCTAACTAATGCCCCGGCATACTTCATGTATCTCATGAACAAGGTATTCATGGAATATCTAGACAAATTTGTGGTGGTTTTCATAGATGACATTCTCGTCTTCTCCAAAGATGAAGAGGAACATGAGAAACATCTAAGGTTGGTGTTGCAGAAGCTGAGAGAACACCAACTATATGCCAAGTTGAGCAAGTGTGAGTTTTGGCTGAAGAGAGTTCCCTTCTTAGGACATATAATCTCGGAGGGAGGAATCTCCGTAGATCCCGCTAAGATCGAGGATATATAGAAGTGGAAGACCCCTGAGAATGTCGGGGACGTTCGAAGCTTCTTGGGATTGGCTGGATATTATCGACGGTTCATTGAGGGATTCTCCAAGATCTCGAGACCCCTCACCAAACTGTTGGAGAAGGGAATCACATTCATGTGGACGCCGCAGTGCGAGATGAGTTTTCAGGAGCTAAAGAAAAGATTGACAACAGCCCAAGTGCTAGTTATGCCAGATATGCAGAAGAACTTTTCGGTGTACTGCGATGCCTCTGGAAACGGGTTGGGATGTGTTCTCATGCAAGAAGGGCATGTCGTGGCTTATGCATCCCGGCAGCTCCGGAAACACGGGAAGAACTATCCTACACATGACCTAGAACTAGCCGCAGTGGTACACGCGTTGAAAATTTGGCGGCACTACTTGATGGGGAAGAGGACAGAGATATATATGGATCATAAGAGTTTAAAGTACATTTTCACACAGCCAGATCTCAACCTCGGACAAAGGAGATGGTTAGAGCTAATCAATGACTTTGATATGGGCATCAACTATCATCCTGGGAAAGCAAACATCGTGGCAGATGCTTTAAGCCGGAAAGTGCAGGTCAATAGGTTGAGCTTGAAGGACATGCCTGCAGAATTGAAGTACGATGTTATAAGACTCAATCTATGCCTGGTCAATAGTGGTGAAGCCATCGCCATGGAAGTGCACTCAACACTAGAGCAAGACATATGCGATGGTCAAAAGAATGACGAGAGGATACAAGAAATCAGACAACTCATCAAGGAAAATAAAGCCCCTGGTTTCAGAGAGGATGAACAAGGTACGGTGTGGCACGGGAAAATAATATGTGTGCCTAAAGTAAAGGAGATCCGTGAATTGATTTTGAAGGAGGCTCACGATTCTGACTATTCCATTCATCCTAGGAGTATGAAGATGTACCAGGACCTCAAAAGTAGGTATTGGTGGTATGGCATGAAGCGAGATGTCGCGGAACATGTTTCCCTATGTGACACATGTCAGTTGGTGAAAGCGGAACATCAACGACCCGCGGGATTATTGCAACCACTCAAAGTGCCTGAATGGAAATGGGAAGAAATCGGTATGGATTTCATAGTGGGATTGCCTAGGACCCAATCAGGATATGATTCGATATGGGTCATCATCGACAGGCTAACCAAGGTAGCTCATTTCATCCCCGTGAAAGAAAGCTACAGCGGATCCAAATTGGCAGAGTTGTACATGTCAAGGATCGTGTGTTACCATGGAGTACTAAAGAAGATAGTGTCGGATCGAGGGACACAGTTCACCTCAAGGTTCTGGCAGAAGCTGCATGAAACCATGGGTACCCATCTGAACTTTAGTTCTGCCTATCATCCCCAAACTGACGGGCAGACGGAAAGAACCAATCAGATCCATGAGGATATGTTGAGAGCGTGTGCACTCAAATACAATCGGAGTTGGGATAAGAACTTACCGTATGCGAAGTTCTCCTATAACAACAGTTATCAGGCTAGTATGCAGATGTCACCATTTGAGGCTTTGTAAAAGTGCAGAACTCCACTATTTTGGAACCAAACAGGGGTAAGTAAAGTGTTTGTACTCGAGGTACTACAAGAAGCCGAGGCAAAAGTGAGGGAAATCCGCAACAACCTGAGGATAGCACAAACACGACAAAAGAGCTATGCCGATGTACGGAGAAGAGAGCTCGTTTTCAACGTGGGGGACTATGTCTACCTCAAGGTGTCCCCTATCTGAGGACTTCGTCGGTTCAAGGTGAAAGGGAAGTTATCACCTCGATACATCGGACCCTTTCAAGTTCTGGAGAGGAAAGGCGAAGTGGCGTATCAACTAGAATTACTGGCTCGCCTATCGGATGTGCATGACGTATTCCATGTGTCACAGCTCAAGAAATGTCTGAGAACACCTGAAGAGATGTTACCCATGAATGAGGTTGACGTAGCTGAGGATCTGTCTTATGCCGAGCAACCATCCAAGATTTTGGAGACAATGGAACGCCTCACAAGAAATAAAAGAATCCGGATGTGCAAGGTGCAGTGGAAGCATCACTCGGAAGAGGAAGCCACATGGGAGCGAGAAGACGAGCTTAAGGCACAGTTTTTGGAATTGTTTTCTTAGAACCACCAATCTCGAGGATGAGATTTCTTTTAAGGGGGGTAGAGCTGTAACACCCCAAAACCTGTTAAGAGGGGAATTTAAAAATTTTTGGACGTATTGCATGTGGTGCAGAAATTCAAATTCAAGTTGGAATTCAAATTAAACTCAAAACAGAAAAAGAAAAAGAAAAAGAAAAAAAAACAAACCCCCCGGCCAGTGGGCCGAAACCCACCAGCCGGCCCACCTCACCCCCGCGCCAGCCCGCAGCCGCGCGCCCCGTTTTCTTCTCACTGACGTGTGGGGCCCGCCATCTTCTTCCTCCTCTCGCGCGCACTTGGCCGGCCGAGACTCCTCTCTCCTCCGAATCACAACCACCCCGGATACTCGCGTATCCCAGCCGAATTTCGGTTTTGGACGACGCAAACTCGATCACAACCGAACGCCGCCCTTCCCCGGCTATATAAACACCGGCATCGTCCCGATTTTCACCCGCGATCGGCTGTTTTTCCTCCCGGTGAGAACCGAAGCTCCGATCACCGTTTTCTCTCGATCTTTGCTCGGGTTCTCTGATCTAACGCACCGATCGTGTTCCACCGCCTCCGGGGAATCACGCAGGTGCAGAAAAATCGGTGGTTTGCGCTTCAAACCCAGTGCCGACGAGCATCGCCGTGAATTCACCTCGGACCTCGTTGCCGACCGCCTTCCAGGACCTCCGAGCTCAAGAAAAACCCCGAGGTGAGATCCCCGACCTCCCCTCTACCGATCTATGCCATGAAATCCCAGTTTTAGGAAGAATTGACGAAGATCCGAAGTTTTTCGGCGAGATCGCCGCCGCCGCGCGCCGCCGGGCAGCGCCGCCCGCGCACGGTCAGGGCGACGTGGCCGCTTGTGCGCTGTCTATTTTAAATCGCACGGTAGAATTTAAATCCCCGCGTACCGATTCGACGTTATAATCCCAGCCGTCTATTTTAAATCGGACGGTCCATGTAAGCCCCGCATTATAAAGGCCAGGATTCTTACGCGCTACCCCCTGGGGATCTCGGAAAATACGAGCTAGCCCCAAAAACTTCTGATCTAGCCCCTGGAACTTCAGAAATTCATGTAAATTCAATTAAAAATCAGTTTTAGCCCCTGGACTTAATAAAAATTAGGAAAACCCCTCTGTTATGTGTAGTTAGACCCCTGGAAATTTATGAAATAATATAATAGACCCTGTGGTGGGGTGAGTTTACCTTTTTAACCCTATATGATATTAAATTTAGGAATTTGATTATGTGATTATGATTTAAAATTTAAAAGGGTGAGACAAACACATTGTAAATTCAAATTTAAACTCTCCTAACACTTGGAAAACTTTAGAATGAGTTAAAAGTAGATTTTAAGCTGAAATGAATCTGTTTTATTGATTGTTCACATTTATTAGTTATAGGGACATATTTTTAGGTTAGGAAATAATTCTGAAAATTGGTAAAATAAATTTAAATTAGTTCACATCAGAGGAGAAGTTCCAAAATATATTATTTAATATTTTAGATCAGAACCTATTCTGTTTAGATGATATGTCCTACTCTTTAATATTAAAATTTACTTTTAGTCATAGAAAACAAATCTGAAAAATATAGGAAAATAGGTGTGCATGACTAGAAAATGATAAATGAAGTCTCCCAATCCAAAGACTTCAGTTTAGGATTGGTAGAAGATCTGAAAACCCATTTGGAGTAGGAAATTACCTTCCATGTAAACTTGGTAGTTAAGAAGTATATTAATTAAATATAAAGAATTTGTTCAAATTGAAAATTCATATATAGTGTGCAAACAGAAGTCTGAAATACAAAAGTTAGAAATCATATACATATGTTTAAAAGTGCATGAAGGCTAAAAATCAACACATCTAGAGTAACCACAACACATAGAAATGTGAATGACTATCATATGTATGTATGTGTGGAGTGAAAGTGTGAACTATGTCTTATGGATTGTTGTTGTCTTTTGCTATGTGTGTTGACATGAGTAGAACCTGCCCTAGAGCAAGTTCTTCCCTTCCAAGATCAGGACTATCCATTCCCAGAGCAGCAGGAAGAAGGCAAGTGTCCTTGACCACTTTGATCCTATGCTAGGATGTGTAGATAGAATTTATTGCATTTGTCAATTGAAATATGAAACCCATGCTAGGAAGTTTCCCTAGAATTGCATTACCTTGTTTCCTTGCAAATTGGGTTGGGATTTTCTTTACTATGTCATTCATTCATATTACTTATGCTTAGCCATGCTTAGAATGGGATAAGTGGGAGATGAGATCATCAATTTATTTACCTTACTCTTGAATGAGATATTATGAGTTATGTAGAGGTAGGGATCGAGGCAAGTTGGATGATTTGGTTGGTGCTGGGTGCACGAGACTCGAGTTTGTGTTTAGTACTTGCCTGGATCCTAAGGACCGGTTCATGGAGCATGTAACCTGGCTTTACCGTGCTAACCACATGCTGAGATGGGGCAGCTTGGCCAATTAATTAGGTGTATCCCCGGCGTAGTATGGGTGTGTTGGATGGTGCGGGGAGTAGGTGTCAGCTGGACTACCATATGAACCACAAGGCTCAAGAGGGGGCCACTGCAGCGGGGTTGGAGCCTCTTGTATGCTGTTAGGGGTGAAACCTCAGTGGGCCCACGCTCGTCGGGAATCCCTTTGTAAAGGCTTCGTAGTGATCTCCTGGCTACACACCTAGGAAGTGTGAATGTGGTTCGTGGCCACTGGCATAATGGAGGTTCTTTTAGTCCACCCGGCAACGGGGGATGAAATCACTACATGTGGGTACAGTGGTGCAAACTCTGCAGAGTCAAAACTGTCATGACAGCCGTGCTCACGGTCAAGAGCGGCTTGGACTTATTCATGATTAGAGGATGATGGCCTTGGAAGTTGTGGATGTTAAGCGGGGAGCTTAACATTGGAAATGATGTTATGGTTATTTGATTATGGTGATGGGATGGGAGATTGGGATCATTTCACCTGTGTAGTAATGTAGGTGCTTAATAATCTAAGGTGGTAGGCAATAATTGCGTAGTGCTTTAACCATGAGTTCAAGCTCTCCTTGTTCTAGCCATGCATGATATAACTTTCCCACACTTGCTGAGTACCAACGGTACTCAACCTTGCATATTTGTTGGTTTATATTGCTGCTCAGGTCAAGAGAATGATGTGGTGTTTAATGATCAAGACTTTGGACCCGACGAAGGATTCTAGGTTCATGGAGTCCCCCGGGCAACGCCTGTGACGGAGCCCACAAGAATAATATTTCCGCTGCTATTTTTATTTACATGTTATGAACTTATTATCGTCCATCGAGACATATGCTATGTAAGACTTATTTATATTCGACACCTGGCTTGTAATAAATGATGCTTCACTATTTGTCATCACATGTATGAGAAAATGATCCTGGCATACATGTGATATTCACTCGGTTGTTCTTCGGAGAAACCGGGTGTGACAAGAGGCAAGCTCCGCAAATGCCACGTGTCAGTTCCGGACCTCCCCCTCCCTTCAGAGGTGGCTCCGGGGTGCCACGTGTCAATTTTGGACCTCCCTCTCTTTGTAGGTGTGCTCCGTGAATGCCACGCATCAACTAGCGCCAGACTCCCCTTTTCCTCAGAGACGAGCTCCGAGGTTGACACATATCTATCAGCGTCGGACCTCCCAGAGGCGAGCTCTGGAGGTGACACATTTTCAGCAGTGTCGGACCTACCGGAGGTAAGCTCCAAAGGTGACACGTGTCCTGCGGGACTGCCCTCGCTTCTCCGCAGAGGCTAGCTCCGGGGCAACACGTGTCCCACAGGGTCGGACCTCTCCCCCTTTGCGGAGATGAGCCCCGAGCCTGCCACGTAGCCTGTTTAGCGGCGGACCCCTCCCCATTTGCGGAGATGAGCTCCGAACACGCCACGTGGCCAGCGAGCCGCGGGAGTTGTCTTCGGTGCTCTCTGTACACTGAAATTTGCTTCTTTTTGCTAACTTCTTTGGTTCTTTCTCGGTTTCAACTTATTTTAAAAGTGTTTTTCTACATGAAACATGAATACATGCAGAAACCAGAAATGAGGGTGTCACATCAAAGACCCGCTGGACTGTTGCAACCCTTAAAGGTACCCGAGTGGAAGTGGGAAGACATCAGTATGGATTTCATCGTCGGATTTCCACGTACTCGGTCGGGTTACGACTCAATCTGGGTTATCGTGGACCAATTGACGAAAACAGCTCATTTTCTTCCTGTTAAGACCGTGTACAACGTTGCACAACTAGCCGAGCTGTACATGGAACAAATCGTGTGCCGCCATGGAGTCCCGAAGAGGATAGTCTCAGATCGGGTTTCTCAGTTTACCTCTAGGTTCTGGAGGAAGCTGCATGAGGCTATGGGTACACGACTGGATTTTAGCTCCGCTTACCACCCGCAGACTGATGGACAAACCGAAAGGACAAACCAAATTTTGGAGGACATGTTGAGAGCTTGCGCCTAGAAACATGGGTGTAGTTGGGATAGGAGTTTGCCGTATGCTGAATTCTCCTTTAGCAACAGCTATCAAGCTAGCTTGAAGATGTCGCCTTTCGAAGCATTGTATGGTAGACGGTGTAGAACGCCGTTGTTTTGGAACGAGACCAGAGACAACCAAGTGTTTGGATCCGAAGTGCTACAAGAGGCTGAAAAGCAAGTCCAAACCATACGGGAGAACTTGAAGGCTGCTCAGTCCCGACAGAAAGGCTATGTGGACAATAGGCGAAGGAAGTTGACTTTCGAAGTAGGAGACTTCGTATACCTTAAGGTATCGCCTATCCGTGGCCAACGATGTTTCAACATCAAAGGCAAGCTAACACCTCGCTACATCAGACCATTTAAGATTTTGGACAAGTGAGGAGAAGTAGCCTATCAACTAGAGCTCCCAACGCACCTCTCCGACGTGCATGACGTGTTTCATGTATCCCAGCTCAAGAAGTGCTTGAGAGTACCGGAGGAGCAAGTACCAATGGAAGAGCTAGAACTTCAAGAGGATCTGACCTATGCAGAGCACCCCGTCCGAATTTTGGACGTAAAGGAAAGGGTCACAAGGAACAAGGTGATCCATTGGTGCAAGGTATAATGGAGTCATCACACGGAAGCAGAAGCTACATGGGAGCATGAGAACGATATCAAGACAGAGTTTCCTCATCTATTCTCTACTAACGAATCTCGAGGGCGAGATTCAATTTAAGGGGGGTAGATTTGTGACACCCTCATTTTCGGTTTCTACATGTATTCGTGTTTCATGTAGAAAAATATTCTTAAAATAAGTTGAAACAAAGAGAGAATAAAAAAGATAGCCAAAAAGAGCCAATTCCAGTTCACAGAGAGCGCCAAATACAATACCTGTGACCCGCTAGCCACGTGGCGCCTTCGGAGCTCATCCCCGCAAAGGGGGAGAGGTCCGACCCCGTGGGACACGTGTTGCTCCCCGGAGATAGCCTCTGCAAAGGAGCAAGGCCTCTCGGAGCTCATCTCCGAGAGGTCCGGTCCTACTGGACACGTGTCACCTCCGAAGCTCACCTCCGGGAGGTCCGACACTACCGGACACGTGTCACCTCCGGAGCTCATCTCCGGGAGGTCCGTCACGGTTGGACACGTGTCAACCTCGGAGCTCGTCTCTAAGAAGAAAGGAAGTTCGGCGCTACTTGACACGTGGCATTCTCGGAGCCCACCTTCGAGGAAAGGGGAGGTCCAGCTCTGACACGTGGCACATTCGGGGCTACCTCCAGAGATGGGGAGGTCCGGAATTGACACGTGGCATTCACGGAGCTCACCTATGTTGAGAGGGTAGGTCTCAACCCACCAGACACGTGGCGCACGTGGAGCTCGCCTCTGGGGAGAGGGGAGGTCCCGCCAGCTAGGAGTCGTGGCGCACGTGGAGCTCACCTCTGAGGAAGAGGGAGGTCTCACCCGCCTGACACGCGGCACAACCGGAGCTCGCCTCTGCGGAAAAGGGAAGCCTAGGTCCCTCTGGACACGTGGAGCTTCCGGAGCTCATCACCGCGTAAGGACGCGATTCAGAAGCGGTTTTTTCTTCTATACGCGTGGGAATCCCCGGTACTGAGGAAACCGACACGATGTCCACAATGTTACCGCACCGAATCAATCTAAGATAAGTTGTTAAGATTCAAAAACAATTTGAATAGGACTCTTTTTTGAATTCCGATCAGAGGAGGACTCTCCGTTTTCCTCTTATAAATAGAACCGAAAACCATTGGCCACAACCACGAACTTCTTTTCCACCTCCTGAGCCGACAACTTAGAGCCCTAGCCCCAGCTCGTCGAGTAAACCCCTTCGTCGGAGTTCAGTCGCCGGAGATCGCCGGAAGAGAGCCCCGACGATCTGTCTTGCTGGGAGAAGGACCCCGAGACCAAGAAGAACATAAGGTAGGTCTCCAATACCACCTTACAACATCATTGCATTTTCTTTGCATCTGTTCTTCGATTCCTTTCGGACAGAAGCTTTTTCATGGACAGATCACGTGTTGATCGGTTTGGTCTAAAGTCAAGATCATCGCCACATCCACAATTGACCTTTACACCTCTGTTCATCGTAAAACCCATGCAAGACATGCAAAAACACGTACAAATTAAACTGCATTATAGGATTAACATGCATATGCATCATTGCATCTTAAAGTAGAGTTTGTGCATGATGATTGATTTCTATGAATCTTGTATGTGCATGATCGCGTATAGAAGGACAAGCTCAGGGAGCTACCTACGACGGACTACAATAGCAAGCGTTTGAGCAACAGGAACCGCAAGAACAAGGCACGTGCTCCTTGACCATATTGATCCCATGTTTTTAGAAAACTGTTTTGTTTGCGAAAAGGTGTGTGTGCTTGAGTCAAATTGATGGGAAACCCTTTGATAGGAGTTTACTAGTTTTGTTAACCACCCTTGTCACCGGGGAAGTTTATGAGTCGGGTATGGTTTTACTTTTATGCTTTGCTGAGTCTATGAGATTATGGGAAGCGAGATAGATGTGTCTAGCTAACTGCACTTGTAATGATAATGAGAACTTGATATTAATGAACGTGAATCGGAGGGAGATCTAGGCAAGCCTGGGTTTGCGAATGAGGTAGAATGAGATGGTGGTTACTTGCCGTAGATCTAAGGACCGGTTCATGCGAGCCATGCCAGGATAACAGTGCCACCACAAGGCCAAGTATGGGTGCGGCTTAGCTGAGTAATTAGGTAAGTTACTAGATTGTTATGGACCGTGGAAGGCACGGGGAATGGGAGTCGAGTGAGGACTGCCCTGGGAACTGCATGGCACAACAGGGGGCCCGTGGGTGGGAGAATTGGAGATTCTAGCATGTCGGTGAAACCTTAGTGAGTCCATACATCTAGTAGCCCCTTTGTAAAGGCTATTTTGTGATCTCTTGGCCATACACCAATGGTTGTGTACTGGTATAATGGAGGTTCTGCAGTCGCCGACGGGTGACGAAATCACAAACTTGTGGGTAAAGTGGTACAAACTCTGCAGAGTCTAAAACTAACATGATAGCCGAGCTTACGGTCACGAGCACCTGGACAACCCACATGATTAGTTGGGATGGTATTTTGTTTTGGTTATTGGTTTGGTTATGGTTTTCGGGACTGATGAGTCCGGATGATAAGATTGGTTACATGACTGTTGAGTCATGGCAACGAGATTTCACTTAAAGCTGAGTTGTTGTTTTTATCGTGTTTTGAGAAATAAACTTTGCTTTCTGCAATAAACCTTTTTATACCTTCCTTGTTGTGAGCTACATATCATATTTTTCCGCACTTGCTGAGTACATCATTGTACTCAAACTTGCATTATTACTTCATCATCAGCAACAGGGGAGGAGTACTATGAAGATCAAGTGGAGGATTAGGCGTGTAATCTGTCCTCAACCTTGCCTGTGGGGATGGAGTAGAGATGGAGCCGCTGCTACTGCTTAGATTGCTTCCGCATTAGTTTAGAAGACTTCATCTGCTAGAATAAAGACTTCCGCTGCTAGATTTAGACTTCCACTGCTAGAATGAGTCCAAGACTCATATTGTAATAAACCCTGTTATTCGTGGTAATATATATTCTGAATTCAGTTTGTGGATGATATGTGTATGTGTGATGAACATCCTGGTCACACATATGCATCAGTTCCAGGTTCCGTGGTTTTCCACAGAACCGGGGCGTCACAGAGGTAAAGGAAATCAAGGAAAGAATGCGACAAGGGGTAGAGAAAGATTTCAAGGAATACGAGAATGGTATGCTTTGGCTAGGGAAAAGGATTTGTGTGTCTAACAAGAAGCACATCCGCGACACAATACTAAAGGGGGCACGAGACTCGCCTTATTTCATACACCCTAGCTGTACAAAGATGTACAAGGACCTGAAAACTTGCTATTGGTGGGATGGCATGAAAAGGGACATCGCTGAATATGTTGCCCTATGCGACACATGACAATGAGTGAAGGCCGAACATCAAAGACCCGCTGAATTATTGCAGCCATTGGAAGTACCCGAATGGAAGTGGGAAGAAATCGGTATGGACTTCATAGTCGGATTGCCACAAACTCAGTCCGGCTACGACTCTATTTGGGTTATCATGGACCGATTGACGAAATCAGCCCACTTTGTTCCTGTTAGGACCAAGTACACCGTGGCACAATTAGTCGAGCTGTATATCGAGCAAATCTCAAGGCAGAATTCTCCCATCTTTTCTCCACTGTATCGAATCTCGAGAACGAGATTTATTTTAAGATGGTACCTTTGTAACACCCTCAAATTTACTACCATGCATTGCATACATTTTTCATGTAGAGAAGCATTTAAAAAGAAGAAGAAAATAAAGGAAGGACTATAGCAACAAACAAATAAATAAAAGGAATAAAAATGGGAAATAATAAAAATAAATAGAAAAGAAAAATAAAATAAAAGAAAAAGAAAAAAATAAAATAGCCAAACCTGGCCGCCCCTAATTCTTCCTTAAATTTCCCCAAATTCCCCTCTCCCCTAATTTTCCCTAATTTCCCTGATTTTCCACAATTTCCCCAAAATCCCCCTAGGGAATTTCCCCACATTTGGGGGACCCCCCCCCCCAAATTGGCTGTGTCGAAGTATTCGCTACGATACTTCTCCCAGTCTGCTCGGAAGCAGCCCGCGGAGGTTCTTTTTTCCGAGGGGCTAGTGGAACTCGAAGGTCGGAGCACGACGGCGAGGGTGAACATCTGGATTTACATGGTTCGGGCCGCCGGAGCGTAAAACCCTACGTGCACGGGAGTGCTTGTTGTATTGTTTGCGTGTGTGAGAGCGTGAGCCTTTTTGGTGCTAGCGGGATCTGAGTGTGAACTTGCGAACCCTTTCTATGATGGCTGCCCTGATCCTTTTATAGTCCAAGGTCGGGGCAGTTACAATGCAGTCAGGGGCCTAACAGGTGGCCCCGCGGCTATCTGTGCCCTATACATGAGCTAGGCATTTACAGCTACACGCATTGTCGCTGTCGGTGGAGTTCAGGCGTGCCGCCTGTCCCGTCGGGCTCCTCTGACCGGGTAGCAGGTGATGATGAAGTACCCGTCTTGTCGCCGCGTCCCCTCGCTCTGCTGGGCAGCTCGGCGCAGTTGGGCGGCACTGTTACGCCATCACGCCTCGCCGCCCTGTCTTTCATCGTAATGGCGAACAGACGGATGATGGAGGTGTGTGTCGTGCGCCATGCTTCTGGGGAAGGCACGAACCTTGAATGCATGGTCTGACAGCGTACCTTCCTCTTTACTCCTGGGCCATCTGCCCGTTGCTTGTCGGCGTGGCGTCTGAGCGGCTGGCCCCCAGGACACGCGTCTCCACTGGAGCTGTCTTGTGGGGTAGCGAGGGGTCCGGAGTTGTTGGACACGTGGCAGCACCGGAGCCCTCCCAAGCTGGAGGTTGGGCCTGGAGCCGTAGGACACGTGGCACCTCCAGAGCCCTCCTTGGTGGGAAGGTACACCTGGAGTCGTTGCCCACATGGCAGCACCGAAGCCCTCCCAAGCTAGAGGTCGGGCCCGGAGCCATAGGACACGTGGCACCTTCGGAGTTATACTTGACGGGTGGCATGGCTCGGAGGTTTCGGACACGTGGTAGTGAGGTTCAGATCTAGAAGACACATGGCAGCCTCAGAGCTCTCCTTAGTAGGTGGTCTGACCCAAGGCCTAGGACACATCTCCTCTCATGACCCCTCCCTGGCAGGTTAGTTGGGCCCAGCCTGCAAGCTATGTCTCTATCTTCTGCATACGTGCTAGCGTATGCCTTCTTTTGCTCATACACGCGGGGGTACCCGGTCTTGAGGGTACCGACAGTGGCCCCTGGGCCCATCTGCACAGAGACAAAGGCTCTTGCGGATGGGGCGTCCATCTAAAATCTCGCTTGGTGGTCTTCCGATCTTTCTTCAGCCGAAGAGACTCTTCCGCTGTCACAGACAGATGCCTCTTCATTGTTGGAGGACCGTGGGGGCGCACGTTGCGTGCAACTACCGCATTACTAGCGACAGTTCCCAACACGACCCCTACTCTTCCTCTTGTCAGGCTTTATCGGGGAACTGCTTTTGCCTATCGTAACCGTGGTGCCATTTGCCCACACTGTCTGCTGAGTGGGCCTTGGCACCTTTGCTCTTGGGGGTACAGCCGATACGGGCGCGGTTCTATCAGGCACATCGCACTCGGCAGTTCCCGAAGGGTTTGGGGCAAATAAAGAGACACTCTGCTGCTGGCAGGAGTCTTCTCCTTCATTTGCTCCCTTGTGTTTCCCCTTCCTTCCTTTTGCTCCCGTCGCGTTGTCTCCTTGCTTTCTCTTCCTGCTCCAATGGTGACGAACCTCTGAGAGTCTCGTCTCCAAAGCGCTGGAGACGTGAGGCACGTGAGGTTCCTGATCGTCTGGCAAGCGCCTCAGTACGATGGGAGGATTCACTGTGTATCCCTCCCACTCGTAGGCCTTGAGCCCGGCGAGGTCATCGTCTTCGTCGGGTACTTACTGGCGGGGCTCGCCTTCCCCACTTCTTCCTTCTTCCTGACCCTGCTGGTGTTCTACGGGCTCCAGCTTCAGCACTTGACGCCACACTCCCTCGTCCTGGTGTCGATCTTCGTCCACCTCTACGAGATGTTCGTGGGGTGCGGCCGTCGATGCGGCTGTTCTGGGCGTTCTTCGTCCTACGGTCGTTGGGGAGGAGCCCGAGCTTCCTCGATGCCTACTACTTTCAGCACTGCACCAGGTCTGTGGTGACGTACATCTCTCCCTTCTCCCCCAACAAATGGGAGAACTGGAGGGATGACTGGGTCATTGTGAAGACCGACGTCTACGACCGGCTGAATCTGCTGACTTCTCCTCCTTCGACCATGCAGACTGACTGGGAGAAGATGCCGCACCTTGAGAGCGCCTACTCCCCCGTTCTGGCGAGAATTAAGTTCCTGGTGGACCAGGGGTTGTCCTCGCTGATGGTGTTGGCCGACTTCCTGGGTCGGCGCATCGCTCCCGTCCAGAGTCGTTGCCGCGCGGCCTGGATGTACACCGGCGAGAATGACTCCACCCGCCTGGAGTGTGGTCCCGGGACCAACCTAAAGATGGAGCTTATGGACACCATGTTGGGGAAGCTATGCACCGATGTTGGAACCGGCCAGGTCACCGACAATCTCATCATCCCACCGGCATCATGCTTGCCCATCTTCATGGACCAGGAGCTGAGGTCGCGGCTCTTGAAGACGATGCCGACACTGGAAGGTATCGACATCGCTCCCTGGCAGGTTGGCGATGCTTCACGAGGGATAACGATCCCTGGGGTGACTGGAGCGATCGACGGGGGGTCTACTTCCTCCGCTCAGGCCCCTGCTGTTCCAAGTACCGCCACGCCGGGTTCCGCGGCTCCGACTCCCTCTGCCCCAAGCCTATACAAGGGGAAGGGGAAGGCGCCAGCAGCCCCCCACCGAGCTCCCCTGGGAAGAAGCGGAGACTGATGCACGCAGACGAGAGCTTTGTCTCAGCACCTGGCCCCGTGGTTCCTGCGGCGGCCCCAAGTGCCCCCGAGGGTGAACCGGAGGGTGTGACCGGTGGCAGCACGACTGGTCCTGCATCCAAGCCCACAGAGGGAGCTCCTGCAACTCCAGCGCCTCCGCCGCCGACAAAGAGACTGGCTGCAGCTCGGGGATCCGGTGGCTCCAGAGGCCCGGGCAAGCGCTTCCGAGCTGCTTCATGGAGCTTCACCGGCCCCAGGTAGATCTTCCGAGGCCAGCTCTCGCTGCTTTTGGTTATGCTTTGAGGATGTCTGCTGACCCCTGTTCTTTGTGTAGAGCTCCATACGCAAGTGCTCTTGGGAGCGCTGCAATGCCCGGGGTGCCCAGCGGTCCTCCGGCGGCTTCTGGGGCTGCTCCAGCTCAGGGTGTGGACCCTACAGCGCCGGCGGCGTCCATGCCGCCTGCCTCTTCTGTATGAGTCTCTCTGGCGGCCCCTGGTGTGGGAGTCCCCAGCCAGAATCCTCCGTCAGTCCAGGATTCAGGGCCCGGTTCCGGGCCAGCTGTGGCTGACGAGGCTCCATCGGCTCATGGCGATGGGCCTGGTCCTGCTGTTGGCGAGTGCGCCTCGGATGCTGCAGCCCCTACCCCTGAGGTTAGTACTCCCCAGCCGGAAGCGCGTCCGCCTCCTTCTGCTGACCGACCCGAAACTTCTCTGGGCCCCTGCGTTCTGGTGCCTACTCCGACGGCCGTCGACATCCCGGAGGATGATACCCAGGAGGCTCCAGCATGTGTCGAGTGGATCCTCTTGTCTGAGGCCGTGGCCTCGGCCCAGGCAAGCCTCCGCCGAGTTCAGCTGGTGCTGGACCAGGAGCGGGAAGCCGTCCAGCAGGAGGAGGATCGCCTCGTTGGCTGGGAAAGGCTGCTCAAGCTCCGGACCCGAGAGGCACAGAGGAGGTTGGAGACAAAGGAGGCTCGCTTGTGGGAGGAGCAGAAACTGACCAACCGGCAGCGGGACCTGGTTGACCAGCTAGACGAGCAGTCCAAGAAGCTCTGGGAAGAAGCAAAGGAGGCCCACCAGGTGGCCAGCGATTGCCTCACAACCCTGGAGGAGCTACGGCTAGCGCTGGCTCGTCGTGAGATCGCCGTAGGCGAGCGCGAGCGTGAGCTAGCAGAGAAGGAGGAGGCTTCGTCGCGCCTGCAGCAGGAGCAGGCCGAGCTGAAGTCTCGGGCTGACGACTTGGATCGCCAGCAGGCCTCTCTGAACAAGGAGTGGGAGAGGCAGATGAAGGAGCATCAGGACCTCCTGGCTGCAGAATTCGATGCCTTTTTCCGCGAGGAGGGACTGCATTGCTGTGCCCGTGAGCTCGATGCCCGTGCGGTGACATTGGCTGCCAAGGAGAGAAGACTCTCCGAGAGCAACGCGGCAGCCCTGCCAGAGGCACGGCGCGAGCTTCAGTAGCTCCGGGCCTCACGCACGGCAGAGGTCCAGCAAGTCTGGGACTTCCTGGGCCGCACCGAGTCAGCACTGGTGCCCTTCGGCTTCAGCCCGGTGCGCGCCAGCGAGCCTTCACAAGAGATGAGCCAAGTGCTCCCTGCGCTTGACTCTGCAGGCTCGAAGATGGCAGCGTTGGAAGACGTTGTCGTCAACCAGCTGGAGGTTGAGGGAAAGGCCCTATCTAAGGAGGTGGCAACACATGTGTTGACTTGCTTCAGAGGGAGGCTGTCGATACCCTCAATACGGGGTACCCCTGCGCACAGGGGAAAATGCCTAAGGACCTTGCCCTTCTCCATAGGGAGAGCTCTGAAGGCCCCATGTGTCCAGCGGGGCCGGACCTCCCTCTCCTCAGAGGAGAGCTCCGGACCCGCCACGTGGCCAACTGAGCCGGACCTCCCCCATCCGCGGGGAGAGCTCCGGAGGCTCCACGTGTCCTGCGGGGCCAGACCTCCCTCTCCTTAGAGGAGAGCTCCGGGCCCGCCACGTGGCCAGTGGAAGCCGGACCTCCCCCCTCCACGGGGAGAGCTCCGAAGGCTCCACGTGTTCCGCGGGGCCGGGCCTCCCTCTCCTCAGAGGAGAGCTCTGGGTCCGCCACGTGGTCAGCAGAGCAGCGCTGCCTGCCCCCGCACGGTAGGCAGCAAGAGTAAAGATGCGCCATACCTTGCCCGTACAAGGTATTCAAGACCCGCGCCTTCCCAAGGCGTGGAGACGCGGAGCACGCCTCTGTCAGGTACCATTGTGCCCAGTCACATCACAGACTGGCGCGCCGCGTCAGAACCTGTCCGCCCATAAACACAGCGACAAGACATCCCCTGCCGCCCCTGCCATCATCGACCACTACGACTAGCTTGCGGCATGGGCAGGGCGGCAGAACGAAGACTCGGAAGCCCTCGCCAGAGACAACTACCGGCATAACTACAGATACGGTAGATGTCAGGCAATCTCCCCGGGACCACTTGTCGGGTCCTGGGCCCACCTTGTAAGCCGCTCGAGCCTTGGACTATAAAAGGCTCGGGTAGGCAACGTTAGCGGGGGTTCGCACTCCAGCCATTCGACATCTTACACTCACAAGCTCAGGACTCCGGTTCTGAGCAGCAAGCAATACAACGAGCAACTCTGCTCCCCGTGGACGTAGGGTTCTACGCTCCGGTGGCCTGAACCACATAAAAATCCCCGTGTCAAGATTCTCCCTCAATCGTCCCTAACTCTGAAGCTCTCCGTGAGAGACTAGCCCCTCCGAAAAAGAACCTCCGCGGGCTGCCCAGAGCAGGTCCGGGGGAAGTGTCGGCTACACACTTCGACATTTGGCGCGCCAGGTAGGGGGCTTTTCCCTTGCGCGACGAGCTTCTGCCAACGAAGATGACGAAGCTCCCTTCAGCGGCAAGCTCTCCCCGCCCACGTTCACGATGAACGGTGACCAGCGGGGACTACGTATCGACACACTCAGGACGAAGTGTGTCAGCACAAGCTGGAAGCCAGCAGCCGACTCCGGCAGCGCAGGCTCCAGCAAGCGTGAGATCCTCTGCAGCGCTGAGCGTCTCCCACGGGGACGCACTAGCTGCAGCAAGAGCACTACTGCGCAATCCACCTTCTGGGGACGTGCCTCAGTCAGCGACCCAGCAGTGGATTCACGACGTAGACCGTCTTGTCGTCGCTGCCGCTAACCCTCGACTTTGGCGGGGACGACGCCCCAGTCAACTGGCTGTGCCGCTGACGCGCACGCCAATGGTTGACGGGCAAACGGCAGATTCCCGCTCCACCAGGTTCCCATCGGCGGACCTGAGGTCGGAGCTGGAACGATGCCACTTGGGCAAAGAAGCCCGAGTGGCCATCGAGCGACGACGAGAAAGGTGTCGCAACCAGGAGGCCGGCGACAGCATGTCAACCCCCTTGACCCAGCCTGAGGCGCAGACGTTCGCCACGCGATCTCTTCCCCAGGCATACGCCACGCAGCATATGCCCCAGCCATATGCCCTGCAAATGGTGCCCCCGGTCTATGGCGCAGCCCTGCCCATACCGGGGTACACAGTGCCAGCAGCGAACCAAGCGTTCGCGACACCAACGCCTGCAGCAACAGGAGCAGGATGTGCGGCCCTGGCGCCACACCTTCGCTTCGCGAAGTGGCCGCACAAGTTCCGGCCGCACCTGCCCGAGAAGTACGATGGCAGCGTCAACCCAGCAGAGTTCCTCCAGATCTACTCCACCGCCATCCTTGCTGCAGGAGGGGACGAGGCCGTCATGGCCAACTACTTCCCCGTCGCCTTGACCGGCCCAGCCCGGTCTTGGCTCATGAATCTCCCCCAGGGTTCCATAACCTCCTGGGGAGAGCTCTGCCGGCAGTTCACTGCTAACTTCGGCAGCTCTTACACCCGGCCTGGCACGGAGCTCGACCTCCACGCCATCCAACAGCAACCTGGAGAGACCCTGCGCTCCTTCATCCAGCGGTTCTCCCATGTGCGGAACACCATCCCACATATCCAAAATGCTTCTGTGGTGGTGGCGTTCTGGCAGGGTGTACGGGATACGAAGATGCTCGAGAAGCTCGCAACCAGAGAAGTGCGCGACGTCTCAGAGCTCTTCAGCCTGGCGGACAAGTGCGCCAGGGTAGCAGAAGGGCGGAACTGGCACTCACAGCCAGCCTCCGAGTCAGGAGGACAGCTCGGATCTGGCGCTGCTTCCCATGGAAGCGGCAAGAAGATCAAGAACCGGGGCGGTGGCAAGATGAAACCACCGACCGCAGCTCCAGTTGCTGCAGCAGCAGCACCCAGCGGAGCTCGGGGGCCACGCCCCGACAAGAGGCAGCGACAGTCACCAGCTCCAGATGGTGACCAAGGCGAGCCATGCCCCGTACACGACACCAGCAGCCATACTGCTGCTGAGTGCCGGGAGATTCAGAAGCTTGCGGAGCGCTTCCGTAAGGGGAAGCAACCGCGTGCTGACGCCCCTCCCTTCCGTCAAAGGGAGGGCAAGCAGAAGGTCGACACCCAAGACAATGTCGACCGCCAAGTGGAGTTCCAGGAGCCTCAGCGCACCGTGAAGGCGGTGTGCAACCATGAGGACTCCAGCTCCAGCAATGACGAGCGCCAAAAGATGCTCTACATCATCTACGGCGGGTCTGCTGACCCCTCGTCCCGAAGCACGGTTAAGACTCTGTGCCGAGCGGTAGCGTCGGTGGCTCCTCTCCCAAGTGTCGCGCCGCACCTTAAGTGGATGGGAACCCCCATCAGCTTCGATGCCACCGACTACCCCAGGAACATGGCTGGGGCTGGCCAACTACTGCTCTTGGTAGCACCCACCATCGCCAACGTGAGGATGTACCACGTTCTGGTAGATGGTGGGGCTGGGCTGAACCTCATTAGCCGCGCAGCTTTCCAGAAGCTGCAGATCCCGATGGCCAAGCTCACCCCATCGAGCCCGTTCTCAGGGGTAGGGCTGGGACAAGTCGTTCCCTACGGCAACATCAGCCTTCCGGTGACCTTTGGGGCACCGGACAGCTATCGAACAGAGTACATTCTGTTCGACGTAGCGGAGATCGTCCTCCCCTTCAACGCCATAATCGGCAGGCCAGCCCTGTATCGATTCATGGCAGTCGTGGAGACCGCACTGCTGCAGTGTCAGCCTTGGAGAAGCTCCAGGCACATGCAACAGCTCGAGCACCAGCCACTGGCAGTGCAGAACCGGACCGGCTCCACCCGAGTGCACGCCACCGTGCCTCTACCGCAGCACCCCGCGTGCAACCCCTCGGCAAGGGCGACGTCCCCCTGAAGGTCGTCCAAGTCAGCGCCGATGCTGCCCATACCACCCGGGTAGCCGGGGGCCTGGACAGCAAATAGGAAGGCGCGCTCATCACCTTCCTCCGGCACAACATCGACGTGTTTGCATGGCAGCCGTCGCAGATGCCGAGGATCCCTAGGGAGGTGATTGAGCACCACCTGAAGATCTTCCCCGACGCCCGGCCAGTCCAACAGAAGCCTCGCAAGCAGTCCGTCGAGCGGCAGAACTTCATCCGAGAGGAAATCAAGAAGCTGCTGGACGCTGGCTTCATACGGGAAGTCCACCACCTCCGGTGGTTGGCGAACCCCGTCGTCGTCCCGAAGGCCGGCAGGAAGCTCCGGATGTGCATCGACTACACCAGTCTCAATAAGGCATGTCCCAAAGATCCATTCCCTCTCCCTAGAATAGAGCAAATAGTATACTCGACATCAGGCTGTGATATGCTATGCTTCCTAGACGCCTACTCGGGTTTCCATCAGATCCCTATGTCTAGATAAGATGAAGAGCACACTTCCTTCATCACAGTAGTCGGCCTGTATTGTTATGTCTCTATGCCTTATGGCTTAAAGAATGCTCTTCCTACCTTTGTACGTGCAATGCACAAAACCTTTGGAGAGCTAATAAGAGACTTAGTCGAGGTGTATGTCGATGACATCGTTGTCAAGGTCAGGCAGAGTTCATCCATGTTAGATAACCTGGCCCTAGTCTTTGACAAACTGCGCTCCACGCGCACCAAGCTGAACCCCGACAAGTGTGTGTTCGGCGTATCCTTTGGGAAGCTCCTAGGATTCCTGGTCTCACACCGAGGAATTGAGGCCAACCCAGAGAAGATCAAGGCCATCGACATGATGTGGTCCCCCGCCCGAAACAAAGAAGTCCAGAAACTCACGGGATGCCTAGCCGCGCTGAGTCGGTTCATACCGAGGCTAGCAGAGCGAGCGCTCCCCTTCTTTAAGCTCTTGCGCAAATCCGGTCCATTTATTTGGACCGACGAAGCAGAAGAAGCTTTCCAGGAGTTGAAGCAACTCCTGATGACCCTACCCATCATGGTAGTCCCCGAGCCCGAAGAGCATTTGTTGCTCTACATCGCGGCAACAACTGAAGTGGTGAGCATGGTCCTCGTCGCAGAGCGGCTGGACCTCTCATCAGCACAGCCTGCTCCGATAGCAGAAGACAAGCACCAGGAGACCCCGGAGGTCCAAGACGACCTCCCGGACCTCCAAGACAGCCTCCTGGAGGTCTAACGGGACCTCCCGGAGCTCCAAGACAACCTCCCGGAGCTCCGGGGTAACCACCGGACACAAAAAAGAACCTCCAGGAGGACAAGACGTCCTCCCGAGGGTCCAGGATGACCACCTAGAAAACCAGCGGGATCTCCCGGAGGTCCAAGACGGTCTAGGAGCCTTCGAGTCCCAGCTCCCGGAGGCTCCCCCGGACCCACCTACCTCCGGTCGGCCTGAGCCCATGGATGAGGACATCTCGGGCCCGGGAGGGAGGGTCCGGACCATCCAGAGGCCTGTCTACTACATCAGCGAAGTCCTCCACGACGCCAAGACAAGGTACCTGGAGGTCCACAAGCTGCTGTATGCAGTGCTCGTGGCATCCAGGAAGCTCCGCCACTACTTTCAAGCCCACCGGATATCGGTGGTCACCTCCTACCCGCTGAAGGCAATCCTTCACAGCCCCCACGCAACCAGCAATGTCGCTAAATGGGCAGCGGAACTGGCGGAGTTTGAGCTGGACTTCCTTCCTCGCCATGCAGTCAAGAGCCAAGCACTGGCTGACTTCGTGGCCGAGTGGACGCCAACGAAAGCTAACCCAGGGGGCCACGAAGACAGTGAACTGAAGGCCCGAGCTCCGGTCTTCACCGGGCCTCACTGGACGCTCTTCTTCGATGGCTCCTCGCGAAAGCAGGGGGCCGGTGCTGGCGTACTGCTTCTCATGCCATCGCGGGAGCAGTTTGGGTACATGGTGCGTCTCAATTTAAAGGCAACCAACAACATGGCAGAGTATGAAGCACTCATCTTTGGCCTAAAGACAGCCCTGTCTCTGGGCGCTTGCCAGTTGTTGGCACAGAGTGACTCCCAGCTAGTCATCAAGCAAGTTAAGGGTGAATGCTCCTGCAAAGACCCACAGCTAGCTTCTTATCTGCTCCACATGCAGATGTTGGAGAAAGACTTCCTTGCCTTGGACCTGCGCCATGTACCGCGTGCTGGCAATGCCGCAGCTGACAACCTCTCAACGAAGGCCTCCACCGGAGCCCCTGTGCCCGAAGGAGTCTTCGAGAGGACGTTGCTGCGGCCCACAGCCCAGCCTGCCGAGCCTGGCAAAGGGGGCTGGACCAGCACCTCGAAGCTGGCGGTCCCGGCGGCCCTGCAGCCATGGACGCCTCCAAGGATCGTAAGCGTCACTAGGGACTCCGTGCAACCCAGCGCTCAAGATCTAGAAGCTCAGGTCAGACCCGATGCATGGATCACGTAGATCCGGGACTACTTGAAAGACAACATCCTCCCTGATGAACGTGTATCCGCTGAACGGATCGTGCACATGGCTAAGAGGTGCGCGCTGGTAAAAGGGGATCTCTACCGGCGTGGCGCCAACCACGTCCTATTGCGGTGCATAACCCAGGAGGAAGGCTGCGACTTGCTTGCTGAGATCCATGGAGGCGAATGTGGGAGTCACTCTTCCTCACGCACGCTCATCGGTAAAGCCTTCCGGCATGGCTTCTACTGGCCGACAACACTCCAGGATGCCGTTAAGCTGGTCAAGAGCTGCAAGGCGTGCTAGTTCCACGCCAAGCAGATCCACACACCGGCTCAGGCGGTTCAGGTGATCCTGCCCTCGTGGCCGTTCGCTGTATGGGGGTTGGACATCCTGGGACCATTCCCCAAAGCCGTCGGGGGACTCCGGTACCTCTACGTCGCCATCGACAAGTTCACCAAGTGGCCAGAAGCCACACCCGTCGTCACCATCAACAAGCAATCCACAGTAAAGTTCATCAAGTCGATCGTCTGCTGGTTCGGGGTCCCGAACAGAATCATCACTGACAATGGGACCCAGTTCACCAGCGCAGCATTCCAAGAATACTGCGAAGACCTCAATATCCAGGTGTGCTATGCCTCCGTTGCTCACCCAAAGAGCAATGGGCAAGTTGAGAGGGCCAACGCCGAGATTCTTCGGGGCCTCAAGACTCGCACCTATGCCGGCTTGAAGAAACATGGGTGGACGAGCTTCCGAGCACGCTATGGTCTAACCGGACATCCCAAAGCCGGGCCACCGAAGAGACACCCTTCTTCATGGTATACGGGGCAGAAGCTGTGCTTCCCCCAGAGATCGCAATGGGGTCTCTCCGTGTCCGAGCTTACGACGAAGCCGCGCAGGACAACCTCCGGCGTGAAGACATCGACCTCGTCGACGAGGCTCGATTACACGCAGCGCTCCGTAACGCACGGTATTGGCAAATGCTCCGTGTTACCACCAAAGGTCCGTGCGTGTCCGGGAGCTGCAAGAAGGCGACCTGGTGCTATGGCGCATACTTTATCGCGAAGGGACCGACAAACTCTCCCCCAGCTGGGAAGGTCCCTTCCGAGTCACGAAAGTTTGCCGCCCCGGGTGCGTACGCCTTTCCACCGAGGATGGGGATCCGCTCCCGAACCCTTGGAACATAGAATTCCTCCGTAAGTTCTACCCCTAGAGCAATAGTAGGGCAGTCTTTTCTTTCTGTAATAGATTCCATAGAGTCCAGGAACAGCGCTCGGAGCAGCTAAGTCTCAGGGGACGGTCCAGGACTACGTTCAGCTTGGACTGGTTCTGACCCTAAGCGCGTAGAGTCTTGCTTCCCTTCTTAATGGGGCGGGTCGTTGTCCCCATGTCTAGCCTGCCTTCCTCCTATGGAAATTTATATGGAAAGAAACCTGTCCTACTTTGCTCTTCCCTTGTGCTCATTTAAATTACGTATTAATTTTTATGACCGCCCTTCCTGTGTATGCTCACCATGCACTCAGCTTCCTTTTCCCATTCTCACCCCTAGTCGGCATTTGCTATCCTACCGAAGACGGTCGCGTTTGAGGCACCTGCCGATGGCCAGGGGGCCTCGAGCCCCCGGCACTTCGCGCACTGAAGTACCCAAGCCCCGTATACCGGATCAGGATTGTAAGCCAAATAAGACTATGAGATTGGGAAGGGGGAGCCCCAAGGAGAATTACGTTTCCCTTACTTGTGTGCAGGACCTCAAGGCCTTAGCTCCCCCGCAGGAGTATGGTAGGTGCGCCCAAACAATTGGCCACACCTACCAGGGGGCCACTACGGGACCGCGCAAGACCGGAGCTCCAACGCAAGACCGAAAGATCCGGATCTTTCCCCCTCCGCAGGGGCGGGCTCCGGGGGCCCCACGTGTCCGGCGGGGCCGGAGCCCCCTCTCCTCAGAAGGTAGCTCTGGGCCCGCCACGTGGCCGGCAGAGCCGGGCCTCGCCCCCTCCGCAGGGGTGAGCTCCGAAGGCCCCACGTGTCCCGCGGGGTCGGACCTCCTTCTTCTCAGAGGAGAGCTCTGGGCACTCCAAGTGGCCGGCGGATATGGACATCCCCGTTCCCACGGGGCGAGCTCCGAAGATCCCTTGGGCCCTTAATATAATAAGGACCCGAGGAAGGTGTCTGTACAAGACTTCAAGGTTGGTGAAGACCTCTGAGTACCTTGCGGAGCTAAGGACTCTGTCGAAGTGTGCGATCGACACTTCCCCCGGGCCTGCACTGGGCAGCCCGCGGAGGTTCTTTTTTCGGAGGGGCTAGTTCCTAGCGGAGAGCTTGCGCGGATGGACGAGTTGGTGAGAGCTTGACACAGGAAGTTTTACGTGGTTCAGGCCGCCGGAGCGTAAAACCCTACGTCCACGGCGAGCTATGGAGCTCGCTGTATTGCTTGCTGCTCAGGGCCGGGGGCCTGAGCTTGGGGGTGAGTTACAGCTTGAGAGTGTATGGCTAGCGTATGAGTTACAGAATGCGAACCCTTGCTATCGATGCCTACCCGAGCCTTTTATAGTCCAAGGCTCGGGCAGCTTACAAGGGGGGCCGGGACCCGACAGGTGGTCCCGGGAAGATTGTCTATCATCTACCGTATCTGCAGTTATGCCGGTAGTTGCCTCTGGTCGAAGGCTTCTGAGTCTTCATCTTGCCGCCCTGCCCATGCCACATGCTAGTCGTAGTGGTTGATGACGGCGCAGGCGGCATGGGACGTCTTGTCGCGGTGTTTAATGGCTGGCAGGTTCTGACACCGCGTGCCAGTCTGTGATGCGACTGGGCGCAACGGCACCTGACAGACGCGTGCTCCGCGTCTCCGCGTCTCGGGAAGACGCGGGCCTTGAATACCTTGTACGGGCAAGGTATGGGGGTGTTTTTACGCCCGCTGCCTATCTCTCGGGGCAGGCAGCGTTGTTCTGCTGCCATGTGGCGGGCCCGGAGCCCTTCTCAGAGGGGAGAAGGGTCAGTCCCACGGGGCACGTGGAGCCTCCGGACCTCTCCCCGCGGAGGGAGAGGCTTGGCTTCTGTTGGCCACGTGGCGGGCCCGGAGCTCTCCTCTGAGGAGAGGGAGGTCCGGCCCCGCTGGACACGTGGCGCCTTTGGACCTCTCTCCCGCGGAGGGGGAGGTCCGGCTTCTGTATGCCACGTGGCGGGCCCGGAGCTCTCCTCTGAGGAGAGGGAGGTCCGGCCCCGCCGGACGCGTGGCGCCTTCGGAGCTCTCCCTGCGGAAAAGGGCGAGATCCTTAGGCATTTTCCCCTGTGCGCGTGGGTACTCCATATCGAGGGTACGGACAGTGGCCTCCGGGCCCATCTCGGGGGAGATAGCGAGCCCGAGGTGGGACCTTCGTCTCTTCTGATCCGCGCACTTTCTTGTCTTGGGTACTCCCTGTGCTGGCAGGGTCCTGACGGCTTCGATGTTCAGCCTCTTAGGAGAGGGTGAAGCCTGACATCGGAGCTCGGCCCGGCTGTGGGGGCGGAGGTCCGGAAGTCATCGGAGCTCAGGCCAGCGAAGGGCGTGAGGTCCGGCATCAGCGCTCGCCTCTGAAAAGGAGGGCGAGGGCTGGCCTCGGAGCTCGGTCTGGCTGTGGAGGCAGAGTCCGGTAGTCATCGGAGCTCAGGCCAGCGAAGGGCGTGAGGTCCGGCGTTAGCACTCGCCTCTGAAAGGAGGGCGAGGGCTGGCCTCGGAGCTCGGCCTGGCTGTGAAGGCGGAGTCCGGAAGTCATCGGAGCTCAGGCCAGCGAAGGGCGTGAGGTCCGGCATCAGCGCTCGCCTATGAAAGAAGGGCGAGGGCTGGCCTCGGAGCTCGGCCTGGCTGTGGAGGCGGAGTCCGGAAGTCATCGGAGCTCAGGCCAGCGAAGGGTGTGAGGTCCGGCGTCAGCGCTCGCCTCTGAAAGGAGGGCGAGGGCTGGCCTCGGAGCTCGGCCTGGCTGTGGAGGCGGAGTCCGGAAGTCATCGGAGCTCAGGCCAGCAAAGGGCGTGAGGTCCGGCATCAGCGCTCGCCTCTGAAAGAAGGGCGAGAGCTGGCCTCGGAGCTCGGTCTGGCTGTGGAGGCGGAGTCCGGTAGTCATCGGAGCTCAGGCCAGCGAAGGGCGTGAGGTCCGACATCAGCGCTCGCCTCTGAAAGGAGGGCGAGGGCTGGCCTCGGAGCTCGGCCTGGCTGTGGAGGCGGAGTCCGGAAGTCATCGGAGCTCAGGCCAGCGAAGGGCGTGAGGTCCGGCATCAGCGCTCGCCTCTGAAAGGAGGGCGAGGGCTGGTCTCGGAGCTCGGCCCAGCTGTGGGGGCGGAGGTCCGGAACTGCCCAGTGGTCCCCCCTTTCCTATCCCTTAGTCTCATTTGGCTTACTGTCCCAGGCCGGAATACGGGGCTTGGGTAATCCAGTGCACTTGGTCCCGGAGGTCTGGCCCCAGCCCCAGTCAGGGTGTAACCGCCCGGCCCCCTGGTACTCAGACCGTAGCGCCGGGAGGCAGAGTGCGCATGCTTTTGGTGCAAGACCGGGCAAAGCAAGGCTCCTGACCCCCCATTCTAGCGTAGGTCTTTTCTCGGAGGAGACCAACTGGCGGTGCAGTACCCTTATAGAGGGAGATCCAAAAGGCCACCGGGCCTCTGGCAGGTACCCCAAGCACTACCGCCTTCGGCAGGACGGCAAATATTGACTATGCATGAGAGCAGGAAAGAGGAACCGAGTGTACAATGGACGCACACTGTCTAGAGCGTGGGGAGGTGTTCATATAAATTAATGCGTAATTTAAATAAACACCTAAGTAAGCATGGTGAACTTACTGGGGTGGCGTCGGAGCACCTGTCTTCACGCAGAGCGGGTCATGCGTGGCTTTGTCGTACGCCGGACACGAGGGGACCCCCATGGCTATATCAGGGGGAAGCATGGCTTCGGCCCTGCATACCATGTGGAAGGGTAGTTCCCGTGACCCGGCCCTGGGAAGTCCGGCTGGCCCTCGACATGGAGGAGCCGGTATCCCCCGACGGCTCTGAGTGCGCGTCTGCACCGGTTGTGTGGGTCTGCTTGGCGTGGACTTGACACGCATTGCATCCCTAACCGGTTTGACGGCGTCCAGGTGGCTCTCGGTCAGTAGGAGCCATGCCGGGTGGCTTATCTGACCAACGCGCGGGACGATGAGCGTTCCCAGCACTCGCCTCCTTGGACTACTGCAAGCTAGTCGCAGCCTTCCTCCTGGGTTATGCACCGCAATAGGATGTCGAGGCGCCACGCCAGTAAAGATACCAGCGCGTAGCACTTAGCCATCCGCACCACCCGTTCAGCGGATGCACGTTCATCAGGAAGGATGTCCTTCAAGGAGTCCCGGACCTCCGTGGTCCATTCATTGGGACTACTTGAGCTTCTGGATCTTGAGCGCTGGGTTGCACGGAGTCCCCAGTGACTCTTACGATCCTTTGGCGGCATCCAGGGCCGCCGGGACTGCCTAGCTTCGTGGCACTGGTTCAGCCCCCTTCGCCCGGCTCGGCGGGCCGGGCTGTGGACCGCAGCAACGTCCTCTCGAAGACTCCTTCGTGCACGGGGGCTCCGATGGAGGTCTTCATTGAGATGTTGTCAGCTGCGGCCGTGCCAGCGCGCGGTTCATGGCGCAGGTCCAAGGCGAGGAATTCTTTCTCCAACATCCGCACGTGAAGCAGATAAGCAGCTAGCTGTGGGTCATTGCAAGGGCATTCACCCTTAACTTGCTTGATAACTAGCTGGGAGTCGCCCTGTGCCAACAAATGGCGAGCGCCCAAAGGCAGGACTGTCTTTTAGGCAAAAGATGAGTGATTCATACTCTTCCAAGTTGTTGGTTGCCTTGGAATTGAAACGCACCATGTACCCAGACTGCTCCCCCGATGGCATGAGAAGCAGTACGCCGGCACCGGCCCCCTGCTTTCGCGAGGAGCCGTCGAAGAAGAGCGTCCAGTGAGGCCCGGTGAAGACCGGAGCTCGGTACTTTGGTTCACCGTCTTCGCGGCCCCCTGGGTCAGCCTTCGTTGGCGTCCACTCAGCCACGAAGTCAGCCAGTGCTTGGCTCTTGGCTGTCTGACATGGTCGGGAGCTCAGCTTGAACTCCACCGTCTTCGGGCTGTCTTCCGGCTTCGGAAGCTGGCAGTGAGTGCCAGCTCCGCCCATCGGCTGCTCTGGTGCACTTGTCCGCCAGGCTGAAGTGCTCAGAGGCATCGCAGACCTTTTTGGTCGCAAGCTTCTCAAGCATCTTCTCGTCTCGGACACTGTCGAAGTGCCACCACCATAGAAGCACTTTGAATATGCGGGATGGTGTTGCATACCTGGGAGAACCGCTGGATGAAGGAGCGCAGCGACTCCCCAGGTTGTTACTTGATGGCTTTGAGGTCAAGCTCCGTGCCGGGACGGTTGTAGGAGCTGCCGAAGTTGGCGATGAACTGCCGGCAGAGCTCTCCCCAGGAAGTCATGGAACCCCGAGGGAGGTTCATGAGCCAAGACCGGGTCGGGCCGGTCAAGGCGACGGGGAAGTAGTTGGCCATGACGGCCTCATCCCCTCCTGCGGCAAGTACGGCGGTGGAGTAGATCTGAAGGAACTCCACCGGGTTGACGCTGCTGTCGAACTTTTCGGGCAGGTGCGGCCAAAACCGGAGCCTGGTAGCTGGAATCTGCCGTGTGTTCACCAACCATTGGCGTGCGCATCAGCGACACGGCCGGTTGGCTGGAGCGTTGTCCCCGCCGAAGTCGAGGGTTTGTGGCGGCGACGACAAAACGGTCTACCTCGCGAATCCGCTGCTGGGTCGCTGCCTGAGGCGCGTCCCCAGCAGGCGGATTGCGTAGCAGCGCTCTTGCTGCGGCTAGCGCAGACCTGACGCTGGTCGGAGCCTGCATTGCCGGGGTTGGCGCTGCCAGAGCCGGTTGCTGGCTCCCAGTGCAGGTATTGGTGCCGCGAACGCTTGGTTCGCCGCTGGCACAGTGTGCCCCGGTATGGGCAAGGCTGCTCCATAGACCGGGGACGCCGTTTGCGGGGCATATGGTTGTGGCATATGCTGCGCGGCGTATGTCTGGGGCAGAGCTCGCGTGGCGAAGATCTGCCCTTCAGGCTGGGTCGAGGCCGACGTCATACTGTCACCAGCCTCTTAGTTGCGACGCCTTTCTCGACGTCGCTCGAAGAACACTCGGGCATCTTGGCCCAAGTGGCATCGCTCCGGCTCTGCCCCCAGGTCCGTCGACGGAAGCCTGGTGGAGCCGGAGTCCACCGTCTGCTCGCCAACCATTGGCGTGCGCGTCAGCGGCACGGCCGGTTGGCCGGAGCGTCGTCCCCGCCGAAGTCGAGGGTTTGCGGCGGCGACGACGAGACGGTCTATCTCTCGAAACCACTGCTGGGTCGCTGCCTGAGGCGCGTCTCCAGCAGGCAGATTGCGCAGTAGCGCTCTTGCTGCGGCTGGCGCACCCCCGCCGGGTACGCCCAGCGCTACTGAAGACCTGACGATGGTTGGAGCCTGCATTGCCGGGGTCGGCGCTGCCAGAGCCAGTTGCTGGCTCCCTGTGCAGGTACTGGTGTCGCGAACGCTTGGTTGCGCCTGACACAGTGTACACCAGTATGGGCAAGGTTGCGCCATAGGCCGGGGACGCCGCTTGCAGAGCATATGGTTGTGGCTTATGCTGTGCGGCGTACGCCTGGGGCAGAGCTCACGTAGCGAAGGTCTTCCCTCCAGGCTGGGTCGAGGCCGACGCCATGTTGTCGCCAGCCTCTTGAGTGCGACGCCTTTCTCGACGTCGCTCGAGGAACACTCGGGCATCTTGGCCCAAGTGGCACCGTTTCAGCTCTGTCCTCAGGTCCGTCGACTGAAGCTTGGTGGAGCTGGAACCCGCCGTCTGCCCGTCAACCGTTGGTGTGCGCGTCAGTGACACAGCCGGTTGGTCGGAGCGTCGTCCCCGCCGAAGTCAGTGGTTTGCGACGGCGACGACAAGACGGTCTACCTCACGAATCCACTGCTGGGTCGCTGCCTGAGGCGCGTCCCCAGCAGGCGGATTGTGCAGTAGCGCCCTTGCTGCGGCTAGCGCACCCCCACCGGGTACGCCTGGCGCTACTGAAGGCCTGACGCTGGATGGAGCCTGCATTGCCGGGGTCGGCGCTGCCAGAGCCGGTTGCTGGCTCCCAGCTTGCCCTGACACACTCCGTCCTGAGTGTGTCATCATGTACTCTCCCCTAGTCACGGTTTGCCGCGGGCGCAGGGGGGGAGAGTTTGCCGCTAAAGGAAGCTTGGTCATCTTCGTCGGCGGGAACTCGTCGCGCTAGGGGAAAAGCCCCCTACCTGGCGCGCCAAATGTCGAAGTGTGCGATCGACACTTCCCCCGGGCCTGCACTGGGCAGCCCGCGGAGGTTCTTTTTTCGGAGGGGCTAGTTCCTAGCGGAGAGCTTGCGCGGATGGACGAGTTGGTGAGAGCTTGACACAGGAAGTTTTACGTGGTTCAGGCCGCCGGAGCGTAAAACCCTACGTCCACGGCGAGCTATGGAGCTCGCTGTATTGCTTGCTGCTCAGGGCCGGGGGCCTGAGCTTGGGGGTGAGTTACAGCTTGAGAGTGTATGGCTAGCGTATGAGTTGCAGAATGCGAACCCTTGCTATCGATGCCTACCCGAGCCTTTTATAGTCCAAGGCTCGGGCAGCTTACAAGGGGGGCCGGGACCCGACAGGTGGTCCCGGGAAGATTGTCTATCATCTACCGTATCTGCAGTTATGCCGGTAGTTGCCTCTGGTCGAAGGCTTCTGAGTCTTCATCTTGCCGCCCTGCCCATGCCGCATGCTAGTCGTAGTGGTTGATGACGGCGCAGGCGGCATGGGACGTCTTGTCGCGGTGTTTAATGGCTGGCAGGTTCTGACACCGCGCGCCAGTCTGTGATGCGACTGGGCGCAACGGCACCTGACAGACGCGTGCTCCGCGTCTCCGTGTCTCGGGAAGACGCGGGCCTTGAATACCTTGTACGGGCAAGGTATGGGGGTGTTTTTACGCCCGCTGCCTTCTCTCGGGGCAGGCAGCGTTGTTCTGCTGCCACGTGGCGGGCCCGGAGCCCTTCTCAGAGGGGAGAAGGGTCAGTCCCGCGGGGCACGTGGAGCCTCCGGACCTCTCCCCGCGGAGGGAGAGGCTCGGCTTCTGTTGGCCACGTGACGGGCCCGGAGCTCTCCTCTGTGGAGAGGGAGGTCCGGCCCCACTGGACACGTGGCGCCTTTGGACCTCTCTCCCGCGGAGGGGGAGGTCCGGCTTCTGTATGCCACGTGGCGGGCCCGGAGCTCTCCTCTGAGGAGAGGGAGGTCCGGCCCCGCCGGACGCGTGGCGCCTTCGGAGCTCTCCCTGCGGAAAAGGGCGAGATCCTTAGGCATTTTCCCCTGTGCGCGTGGGTACCCCATATCGAGGGTACCGACAGACTCGACCAGGCCAAGCCAAGGAGAAGATAAAAATATACAGACACGAAAAATAACAAGAGTCTATTCATTCAAAGCTCCATGAGCTGGACTACAGACTCAACAAAAAAGGAGAAGAGATACAGGGCCCTTTGGCCGCGGGGGCGGCTGCCTAAGAGTTCCTGGACTCCCGCTGGAACCTAGAGGCCACGAGGGCGGCCATGTCCCCGACCTCAGCCCTGGCAGATTCCTCCCGCTCGACGGCGGGGCCTAGTCGCACTGGCTCCAGAGAGAAGGAAGGGTCTTGGCTCCGGAAGCACGCCAGCACATGCGTGGCGACCTCCTTCGCCAGGCCTCGTCCTTCCACCTCAAGCTCGTCGGTGATCACCGCTTCGAGCCTGCCAAGCTTGGCACCGATGGACTCAAGCGCCGGGATTGCCCCAGACACCTCCTGCGCTGGAGCCTCCGTCCGCACCGGGCTGAAACCGAGGGGAACCAAGGCGGACCCCACCTCAGTAACAAAGCTCCAGACCGCCCGGGCCTCGACAGACCGCGAAGCCTGGAGCTTCTCCACCTTTTGGCGGGCTGCCAACTCGCGATCCAGCGCTGCCTGGCGCTCCCGGGAGGATTGCTCCTCCCTCGCGGCAGCATCCGACTCGCGGAGCTCCAGCTCCTCGGCCCGAGCCCTCAGCTCGCCCTCTATGGCCTCCAGCAGTGCGGCGACCTTCTCCTCCTCGGCCGCCACGGCACGCTCCCGATCTGCGATGGCACACTCTCGGCGAACTACCTGCAGCCGCAACTCCTCCACAGCAGTGGAGCGTGCTTCGGCACTGGCCTGAGCTTCGCGGAAAGTAGCGCGGAGTCGCCGGGTCTCTGAGCCCAGGCGGTCAACGGCCCTCTTCTGAGCGTCGAGCAGCGCCCCCATGGCATCGAGCCTCGACTGCCTCGACTCGAGCTATGCCTTGGCCTCCTGGGTCCGCTGCTTCAGGAGATGCTCCCAACTAAGGATGCGCTCCATCTCTCCAGCCAGCACCTCCCGCTCCCGCTCAAAGGCGGCCTGGACCTGCCGAACGCCAGCCTAGGCATGCCCCAAGGCATCCCATATGGGCAGCGGGGCGGCGGGGGCAGGAGCCGCGCCCCTGACCTCCCCCGTCGCGTCCACGACCGGTGAAGGTGCTGGTGCCTCGGCAGCTGAGGCGAGGCGCTGACCCAGGGGAGCCAGGTGGCCAGCAGCTGCGCCCACAGCAGCCCCTCCAGCCTCAGCACCGGACTTCCGGGCCGGCGAAGGAGGACGAGCAGGTGCTGCCGCCGCCACCGCGGGGGGCGAACCCGCCGGCACAGAAGAAGCCCCCCACCGACATGGGGGCCGTCGGAACCACCGCAGTTCCCGGATGCTGCGGCACAGAGCCTCCGCTGGCTGGAGATGGTCAGGGAGTAGGCTCGCCCCTGGCAGCCGGTGGGTCCCTGCTGACAAAAGAAGCTCTCAGGCTAAGAAAGGAGAAAGGAACGCTACTTCTACAAGCCAGAAGGAGCAACACTTACTGGGCGGGGCGGCATGAGCGCTCCAACGGGCTTGGAGCCCCGGCCTCTGGGCCGGGGCAGAACCACCTGGACCTGCAGCCGGAACGCTCGCTGGCTGTGGCGTCTGAGCCCCCGGCACACTCGCGGGCGTCGCCCCACCGGCGTCCTTCCTGGAAGCCCCCCCCCCCCCCCCCCGCCTGAGGAAGGGTGGCGAGATGCCTGGGGCTCTTCGGACCGCCGCTGATCGAGAAAAAACCCGCCGGAGTGGGAGACCCGGGGTCTCTTTGGGTCGCCACCCGACAAACCAGCGCCTCCGGGAGATGGGCGCAAGGGTGCCCCGGCCCCCTGGCTCGGTGCAAGCGACGCCCTCGGAGGAGACCGGGCACGTTTCTTATCTGGCTGCCCGGGGGCCGGCTCCTTTCCCTTCCCCTTGTCGACGGTCTAAGCCCCGTCGGCCCTCGGTGCGGGTTGGACAGTGATAGACGCCTCGCGCTCCGCCCCGGAGCACTCGATCCCGGAATCGAGATCCCCCGGAGGGCATCCCCAACCTGACGAACAGCGATCCCAATGTCGTCAAGATTCGGCATTTTCCGCAGCAACTCCGCCCTCCTCTGTGGCTCCAAGAAGAGGGGGGTGCCAGAGGCCGGGAAGGTGAGGTCGCCGCCGGTGACGTAGTCGCAGCTCACCTTGCCCACCATCTCGTACAGCTCTTCATCAGAAGGATCGGAGCCGAAACCCCTCTCCAGCCTGGTGCAGTCGAGCTCGCCGGTGTAGTACCACGCCGGGCAGTTGCATTGCTGCAGGGGCGCAATACGGCGCGACAAGAAATCCACCAGTATCATCAGGGACGTCAGCCCCTCATTGGCCAGGAACCGGATCCACTCCAAGACCGGTGCGTACTCCTGCTCCAGCTCCGGGATCTCCTCCCAGAAGTGACACTCGGTGGTCGGGCCGGCAGTTGGGAGCTGCAGGCGATCATGCTCGTCGGTCTGCACGATCACCCAGTTCTCCCTCCAGTTTTCCCACCTCGACGCACCGAAAGGTAGAAGGTACCCAGAGGCCTTCGGATCCTTGCAGCGATGCTGGAAGTAGTACGCCCCCAGCTGGGTCTTCGAACTGCGCCCGGTCGTCTGCAACACGAAGAAGTAGCGGAAGAGCATCACTGAAGCGTGCACCCCCACGAACATCTCGCAGAAATGGACGAAGACGGCGGCCATAGCGAAGGAGTTGGGGGAAAGGTGGTGGAGCTGGAAACCGTACGTCTCCCGCAGTGTGACGAAGAAGGAAGAAATTGGCAGGACAAACCCCGCCATGGCGTAGGCAGTGAAGAAGACCATTTCCCCCTTCCCCAGGAGCAGGGGGAGAGATCCCTGGCGGAGCCGGCACTTCTGCTCCTCCGCGTGCCAGCCCAGCACCCTGCGCACTGACCCGAGCTCGGCCGACCGAGCGAGACGCGACGGAGGAAGGTTGGAAGCCATGGCAGGAGGAAGCTCAAGGTCAGGGAAAACAAGGGCGCAAGAACTCAAGGAAGATGCAAGCGCTGGGAAGTGCGAAGGGAAGCCGCGATGCGGGTAAGATCCCCTTTTAAACTTCCCAGACGCGATTCAAAGCGATTCAAAACTCTTCGAATACACCGCTTGGACAACTGCTTCGGCTCCAAGACCAAGCGTCGATGACAAGTGGACCCAAGCCATCCAGATGAAGCAGTGGGCCAAGAAGTCAGTATCCCAAGGAGACGAGCTGGCAAGACGCTTCAGCGGTTCCCGAAAAGGCGTTGCGACGTGCAGAAGTGGCAGCCTTGGGAACCGCCGCAGTAAAAGCAGCCATCAAGTGGGTCACACGCTCCCACGATCCCGCGATTGTTCGTGCTCCGGCAACAGTCAATGCGGGTCTTAGAGAAGGTGCGCGGAGTGGAAGAGACGGGGGCCCCACCTCGGGCTTGCTATCTCCCCCGAGATGGGCCCGGGAGCCACTGTCGGTACCCTCAATACGGGGTACCCCCGCGCACAGGGGAAAATGCCTAAGGACCTCGCCCTTCTCCGCAGGGAGAGCTCCGAAGGCGCCATGTGTCCAGCGGGGCCGGACCTCCCTCTCCTCAGAGGAGAGCTCCGGACCCACCACGTGGCTAACTGAGCCAGACCTCCCCCCTCCGCGGGGAGAGCTCCGGAGGCTCCACGTGTCCTGCGGGGCCGGACCTCCCTCTCCTCAGAGGAGAGCTCCAGGCCCGCCACGTGGCCAGCGGAAGCTGGACCTCCCCCCTATGCGGGGAGAGCTCCAAAGTCTCCACGTGTTCGGCGGGGCCGGGCCTCCCTCTTCTCAGAGGAGAGCTCCGGGCCCGCCACGTGGTCAGCAGAGCAGCGCTGCCTGCCCCCGCGCGGTAGGCAGCAATAGTAAAGACGCGCCATACCTTGCCCGTACAAGGTATTCAAGACCCGCGCCTTCCCAAGGCGTGGAGACGTGGAGCACGCCTCTGTCAGGTGGTGTTGCACGCAGTCACATCGCAGACTGGCGCGCCGTGTCAGAACCTGTCCGCCCATAAACACAGCGACAAGACATCCCCTGCCGCCCCTGCCATCATCAACCACTACGACTAGCTTGCGGCATGGGCACGGCGGCAGAACGAAGACTCGGAAGCCATCGCCAGAGACAACTACCGGCATAACTGCAGATACGGTAGATGTCAGGCAATCTCCCCGGGACCACTTGTCGGATCCCGGGCCCACCTTGTAAGCCGCTCGAGCCTTGGACTATAAAAGGCTCGGGTAGACAACGTTAGTGGGGTTCGCACTCCAGCCATTTGTCATCTTACACTCACAAGCTCAGGACTCCGGTTCTGAGCAACAAGCAATACAACGAGCAACTCTGCTCACCGTGGACGTAGGGTTTTACGCTCCGGCGGCCTGAACCACGTAAAAGTCCTTGTGTCAAGCTTCTCCCTCAATCGTCCCTAATGCTGAAGCTCTCCGTGAGAGACTAGCCCCTCCAAAAAAGAACCTCTGCGGGCTGTCCAGAGCAGGTCTGGGGGAAGTGTCAGGTACACACTTCGACAGAGGCGGCTGCCCGGTCTGCGGTCGAAGACTTAGGAGCCCTTGTCGCCGAGTGTCACACCCGGTTTCTCACAACCGAGTGAATATCACATGTATGCCAGGATCATTTTCTCATACATGTGATGACAAATAGTGAAGCATCATTTATTACAAGCCAGGTGTCGAATATAAATATGTCTTACAAAACATACGTCTCGATGGATGATAATAAGTTCATAACAATAAAATAAAATAGCAGCGGAATATTATTCTTGTGGGCTCCGTCACAGGAGTTGCCCGGGGGTCTCCATGAACCTAGAATCCTTCTTTGGGTCCAAAGTCTTGGTCATTGAACACCACATCATCCCCTTGACCTGAGCAGCAATTTAAGCCAACAAATATGCAAGTTTGAGTACCGTTGGTACTCAGCAAGTGTGGGAAAGTTATGTCATGCATGGCTAGAATAAGGAGAGGTTGAACTCATGGTTAAAGCACTACGCGATTAATACCTATCACCTTAGCTTATTAAGCACCTACATTACTACACAGGTGAAATGGTCCCAATTCTCCCAACCCATCATCAGAATCGAATAACCATAACATCAAATCCAATGTTAACCTCCCCGCTTAACATCCTCAACTTCCAAAGCCATCATCTTCTAATCATGAATAAGTCCAAGCCGCTCTTGACCGTGAGCACGGCTGTCATGACAGTTTTGACTCTGCAGAGTTTGCACCACTGTACCCACATGTAGTGATTTCATCCCTCGTTGCCGGGTGGACTAAAAGAACCTCCATTATGCTAGTGGCCACGAACCACATTCACACTTCCCAGGTGTGTAGCCAGGAGATCACTACGAAGCCTTTACAAAGGGATTCCCGACGAGCGTGGGCCCACTGAGGTTTCACCTCTAACAGCATACAAGAGGCTCCAACCCCGCTGCAGTGGCCCCCTCTTGAGCCTTGCGGTTCATATGGTAGTCCAGCTGACACCTATTCCCCGCACCATCCAACACACCCATACTACGCCGGGGATACACCTAATTAATTGGCCAAGCTGCCCCATCTCAGCATGTGGTTGGCACGGTAAAGCCAGGTTACATGCTCCATGAACCGGTCGTTAGGATCTAGGCAAGTACTAAACACAAACCCGAGTCTCGTGCACCCAACACCAACCAATTCATCCAACTTGCCTCGATCCCTGCCTCTACATATCTCATAATATCTCATTCAAGAGTAAGGTAAATAAATTGATGATCTCATATCCCACTTATCCCATTCTAAGCATGGCTAAGCATAAGTAATATGAATGAGTGACATGATAAAATAAATCCCAACCCCAGCTACAAGGAAACAAGGTAATGCAATTCTAGGGAAACTTCCTAGCATGGGTTTCATATTTCAATTGACAATGCAAATAATTCTATCTACACATCCTAGCATAGGATTAAAGTGGTCAAGGACACTTGCCTTCTTCCTGCTGCTCTGAGAATGGAAAGTCTTGGTCTTGTAAGGGGAGAACTTGCTCTGGGGCAGGTTCTACTCATGCCAATACACATAGCAAAAGAAAACAACAATCCATAAGACATAGTTCACACTTTCACTTCATACAAACCACACATACCTATGAAAGTCATTCACATTAATAAGTGTTGTGGTTATCCTAGATGTGTTGATTTTTGGCCTACATGCACTTTTAAACATATGTATATGATTTCTAACTTTTGTATTCAGATTTCTCTTTGCACACTATATATGAATTTCCAATTTAAACAAATTCTTTAGTGAACTCTTTAGCTACCAAGTTTGCATGGAAGGTAATTTCTTACTCCAAATGGGTTTTCAGATCTTCTACCAAATCCTAAACTGAAGTCTTTGGATTTGGAGACTTCATTTATCATTTTCTAGTTATGCATACCTATTTTCCTATATTTTCCAGATTTATTTTCTATGCCTAAAAGTGAGTTTTAAATGTTAAATAGTAGGGCATATCATCTAAACAGAATAGGTTCTGATCTAAAATATTAAATAATATATTTTTGAACTTCTCCTCTGATGTGAACTAATTTAAATTTATTTTACCAATTTTCAGAATTTTTTTCCTAACCTAAAAATATGTCCCTATAACTAATAAATGTGAACAATCAATTAGACAGATTCATTCCAGCTTAAAATCTAGTTTTAACTCATTCTAAAGTTTTCCAAGTGTTAGGAGAGTTTTAAATTTGAATTTACAATGTGTTTGCCTCACCTTTTTAAATTTAAATCCTAATCACATATTCAAATTTCTGAATTTAATATCATATAGGGTCAAAAAGGTAAATCCACCCTACTACAGGGTCTAATTTATTATTTCATAAATTTCCAGTGGTCTAACTACACATAATAGAGGGGTTTTCCTAATTTTTTATTAAGTCCAGAGGCTAAAACTGATTTTTAAATGAATTTACACGAATTTCTGAAGTTCCAGGGGCTAGATCAGAAGTTTCCGGTGCTAGCTCGTGTTTTCTGAGATCCCCAGGGGGTAGCGCGGGAATCCCGGCCTTTATAACGTGGGGCTGATGTGAACCGTCAGATTTAAAATAGACGGCTTAGATTAGATCGCCGACCCGGTACGCGCGGGTTTTGACTCTACCGTGCGATTTAAAATAGACGGCGCACAAGGGGCCACGTCGCCCTTGCTGGAGCCAGCCCGCGCTGCCCGGCGGCGCGCGGCGGCGGGAGGCGGCGAGATAGAGGGGAGGTCAGTGATCTCACCTCGGGGTTTTTCTTGAGCTCGGAGGCCCTGGAAGGCGGTCGGCGGCGAGGTCCGAGGTGAAAACGCGGCGGTGCTCGTCGGAGCTGTGTCTAGAGCACAAAACACCGGATTTCCTTCACCTGCGAGATTCCCCCGAGGCGGTGGAACATGATCAGCGCGTCAGATCAGGAAATCCGAGCTAGGATCGAAGGAAAACGGCGGGAGAAGCTTCGGTTCTCACCGGGAGGAAAAACAGCCGATCGTGGGGGAAAACAGGGCGATGTCGACGTTTATATAGGCGGGGGGGGGGGGGCGGCGGTCTGTTGGGATCGAGTTGGAGTCGTCCGGGACCGGCAGTCGGGATGGGGACACGGTTTCCGGAGTTTGTTGCGATCAGGCGCGGGGGGGGGGGGGGGGGGGGAAGACCGGTCGGTTGGCGCGAGCGGGAGGTAGGAGATGACACGTGGGCCCCACGTGTCAGTGAGAGGAAGAGAGGGCGCGCGATTGTGGGCTGGCACGGGGGAATAGTGGGCCGGCTGCGGGTTTCGGCCCACTGGCCGGTTGGGTTTTCTTTTTCTTTTTCCTTTTCTTTTCTGGTTTTGATTTGAATTTGAATTTCTGCACCACATGCAGTACGTCCAGAATTTTGTAAATTCCCCTCTTAACAGATTTTGGGGTGTTACACCGAGCGGTTTAGGCGTGGTGCGGGCGAGTCCTAGGCAGGCCCCAGCCTTTGTATCTTTCTTTTGTTTTTTGTGTCTTGTCTTGTACTCATGTGCTGATGAATGAAAGACTTTTTGTTGGCTTCTCATCCTTCAGCCACTCAGCGCGGGGTCCGGTAGGCAGAACCATTTTTAACTTTCGCAAGGCTCCCTGGTCCATGATGACGCAAGGACCAAAGGTTCTCTGATTTGCCAAAGTAGTTGTTGTTTCCTTGTTGCTTGCTGTAGGTGTGTACCCGCTTCCTCCTTGTGCGTTGCAGGGGTCTGGCCGTCTTGCTTGGCTTGACCAGTCGTGATGGTCCTCTGGCAGGTGTGCCCAAGTGTTTGGGAATGTGTGCCAAAAGGCGCAAGACACCAGCTCCAGAACCTTTGGGGGATGCCAGCTTTGGGGGTCCGAAAGTGGCCCCCTGGGAAAGCTGGGGTCCCAGCCCCATGGACCGGAGCCCTGTAGCCTGCACAAACACTAGAAGAAAGGGGTAACCGTGCCGTGTAGCTATATTTTCCCTGTTCGATGGCCCCATTATGGCTTATGGTCCTCCGCTAAGCTATCGGACCTAGGCAATCCGGTTTAGAAGTGTCCAGACCCTAGTTACCATCCTCCCTAGGATGGTGTGCCATCTGGGCCCCCAACACTTGGGTGCTGCGCTGAAGAGGCAGAGTGTGCATGCTTAGGGCACAGGACCAGGCTAAGCAGGCAACACACCTTGGACCTCCCACTGGCTAGGCACTCCGAAGAGGGGAGGCGTCCTTCTGGCGCCTCTGGACCTGAGCAAGAAGGTAACCAAGGGGGTCCGGAGACATCACTAGTGGCTGAGGCGTTTCCGCCTTGTAGCATAACTTTGGCCAAGATCGAGGCAGAGAAACTATGACACCCTCATTTTTGATTTCTGCATGTATTCATATTTTATGTAGAGAAAACATTTTAAAAGAAGTAGAAACAGAGAAAGAATAAAAAAGATAGCCAAAAAGGAGCCAAATCCAGTCCACAGAGAGCGCCAAAGACAATTCCCGCGGCCCGCTGTCCAAGTGGCGCCTTCGGAGCTCATCCCCGCAAAAGGGGTAGAGGTCCGCCGCCAAACTGGCTACGTGGCAGGCTCGGGGCTCGTCTCTGTGAAAAAGGGCGAGGTCCGACCCCGTGGGACACGTGTTGCCCCCGGAGCTAGCCTCTGCGGAGGAGCGAGGTCAGCCCGCAGGATACGTGTCGCCTTTAGAGCTAGTCGCCGAGGAAAAGAGAGGACCAGCCGTGCAGGACACGTGTCACTCTCGGAGCTCACCTCCGAGAGGTCCGGCCACGTCAGACACGTGTCGCTCTCGGAGCTCACCTCCGAGAGGTTCGGTCCTACTGGACACGTGTCACCTCCGGAGCTCATCTCCGGGAGGTCCGACACTGTTGGACACGTGTCACCTCCGGAGATTACCTCCAGGAGGTCCGACACTGATGGACACGAGTCAACCTCGGAGCTCGTCTTTGAGGAGTAAGGAAGTCTGTTGCTACTTGACACGTGGCATTCCCGGAGCTCACCTCCGAAGAGAGGGGAGGTCCAGAACGGACATGTGGCATTCTCGGAGCTCACCTCCGAAGAGAGGGGAGGTCCGTAATCGACACATGGCACACCCGGAGCCACCTCCGAAGAGAGGGGAGGTCCAGAACTGACACGTGGCGCACGCGGAGCTCGCCTCTGGAGAGAGGGAGGTCCCGCTCGCCAGGACACGTGGTGCAAGTGGAGCTCGCCTCTGAGGAAGAGGGAGGTCTCGCCCGCCTGACACGTGGCACAACCGGAGCTGGTCTCTACGGAAAAGGGAGCCCAGGTTCCCACAGGACATGTGGAGCCTCCGGAGATCATCACCGCGTAAGGACGCGATTCTGAAGCGGTTTTCGCTTCTGTACGCTCGGGAATACCGGTACGGGAGGAAACCGACACAGACTCTTCCACGTTGCTACCGCACCAAATCAACTAAAGATAAGTTGTTAAGATCCAAAAACAATTTAGGACTCTTGTTCGAATTCCGATCAGATTAGGACTCTCCTCTTCCCGATTATAAATAGAACCCAAAACAACCCCTTGGTCTTAACATCTTTTCTAAAGCCGACAACTTAGAAGCCCTAGCCCCAAACTCACCGAGCTAAACCCCTTCGCCAGGGTTCGCCGGAATAGAGCCCCAACGATCTGTCTTGCTAGGAGAAGGACCCCGAGACCAAGAAGAACATAAGGTAGGTCTCCAATACCACCTTACGACATCATCGTGTTTTCTTTGCATCTGTTCTTCGATCCTTTTGAACATAAGCTTTTTCGTGGACAGATCATGTGTTGATCGGGTTGATCTAAAGACAAGATCATCACCACGTCCACAATTGATCTTTACATATTTGTTCATCGTAAAAGCCATGCAAACATGCAAGAACACATACAAACTAAACTGCATCATAGGATTAGCATGCATATGCATCATTGCATCTTAAAGTAGAGTTTGTGCATGAGGATTGATTACTATGAATCTTGTATGTGCGTGATCGCGTATAGAAGGACAAGCTCAGGGAGCTACCTACGACGGACTACAACAGCAAGAATTTGAGAAACAGGAACCGCAAGAACAAGGCAAGTGCTCCTTGACCATATTGATCCCATGTTTTTGGAAAAACTGTTTTGTTTGCGAAAAGGTGTGTGTGCTTGAGTCAACATGATGGGACCCTTTCATAGGAGTTTACTAGTTTTGTCAAACCAACCTTGTCACCAGGAAAGTTAATGAGTCTGGTATGGTTTTTGCTTTTATGCTTCGCTGAGTCCATGGGATACGGGAAGCGAGATACATGAATCTAGCTAACTGCACTCGTATGAATAATGTTAATAAGAAACTGATGTTGATAATGGACATGAATTCGATGGAGATCTAGGCAAGCTTGGTTTTGTGGAAGTGGTAGCATGAGATGGTGGTTACTTGCCATAGACCTAAGGACCGGTTCATGCGAGCGCATGCCAGGATAACAGTGCCGCCACAAGGCCAAGTATGGGTGCGGCTTAGTTGAGTAATTAGGTAAGTTGCTAGATTGTTATGGACCGTGGAAGGCGCGGGGAATGGGAGTCGAGTGAGGACTGCCCTGGGAACTGCATGGCACAAGAGGGGGCCCGTGGGTGGGAGAATTGGAGATTCTAGCCTGCCGGTGAAACCTTAGTGAGTCCATACATCTAGTAGCCCCTTTGTAAAGGCTATTTTGTGATCTCTTGGCCATACACCGACGATTGTGTACTGGTATAATGGAGGTTCTGCAGTCGCCGACGGGTGACAAAATCACAAACTTGTGGGTAAAGTGGTGCAAACTCTGCAGAGTCTTAAACTATCATGATAGCCAAGCTTACGGTCACGAGCGCCTGGCCAGCTTCCATGATTAGATGGGATGGTTTTTGGCTTGGTTATGGTTTAGGGTTTGGTTTTTGGGACTGTTGAGTCCGGGTAATGAGATTGGTTGCATGACTGTTGAGTCATTGCAACGAGATTTGGGTCTCGGAATGAGACGGAATTTATTATGAGATGAATTGTAGTGAATACGAGATGGTATTCATGAGATGGTAGTTGTCGAAGTGTGTAGCCGACACTTCCCCCGGGCCTGCTCTGGGCAGCCCACGGAGATTCTTTTTCAGAGGGGCTAGTCACTCACAGAGAGCTTACACGTTAGGGACGATGGAAGGAGAAGCTTGACACAGAGAGTTTTATGTGGTTCAGGCCGCCAGAGCGTAAAACCCTACATCCACGGTGAGCAGAGATGCTCGTTGTATTGCTTGGTGCTCAGGAGCGAACCCTGCATGAGAGTGTGTAAAAGGCGAACCCTTGCTAACGTCGCCTACCCAAGCCTTTTATAGTCCAAGGCTCGGGCGGCTTACAAGGTGGGTCCGGGACCCGACAGGTGGTCCCGGGGAGATTGCCTGTCCTCTACCGTATCTGCAGTTACGTCGGCAGCTGTGTCTGGCGAGGGCTTCAGAGTCTTCGTTCTGCCGCCCTACCCATGCCGCAAGCTACTCGTAGTGGTTGATGATGGCAGGGGCAGCAGGGGATGTCTTGTCGTTGTTTTTATTGGCGTACAGCCTCTGACGCGGCGTGCCAGTCTTCACTGTGATGTGAGTGGGCGCAACGGCACCTGACAGAGGCGTGCTCCACGTCTCCGCGCATTGGGAAGGTGCGGGTCTTGAATACCTTGTACGGGCAAGGTATGGCACATCTTTACTCTTGCTGCCTACCGTGCGGGGGCAGGCAGCGCTGTTCTGCTGGCCACGTGGTGGGCCCGGAGCTCTCCTCTGAGGAGGGGGAGGTACGGCCCCGCTGGACACGTGGAGCCTTCGGAGCTCTCCCCGTGGAGGGGGGAGGTCCGGCTCTGCTGACCACGTGGCGGGCCCGAAGCCCTCCTCTGAGGAGAGGGAGGTCTGGCCCCGCTGGACACGTGGCGTCCTCGGAGCTCTTCCCACGGAGAGGGGCGAGGTCCTTAGATAGTTTCCCCTGTGCGTGGGGGTACCCCATATTGAGGGTACCGACAGTGGCCCCCGGGCCCATCTCGGGGTAGATAACAAGCCCGAGGTGGGGCCCCCGTCTCTTCCACTCCGCGGACCTTCTCCAAGACCCGCATTGACCGTTGCCGGAGCACGAACAGTCACGGGATCATGGGAGCGTGTGCCCCACTTGATGGCCGCTTTTACTGCGGCGGTTCCCAAGGCTGCCACTTCTGCACGTCACGGCGCCTTTTTGGGAACCGCCGAAGCGTCCTGCCGGCTCGTCTTCTTCAGAGACCGACTTCTTGGCCCACCGCTTCTGCTGGACGGCTTGGGTCCACTTGTCATCAACGCTCGGTCTTGGAGCTGAAGCGGTTGTCCCAAGCAGCGTATTCGAAGAGTTTCAAATCGCTTTGAATCGCGCCTGGGAAGTTTAAAAGGGGATATCGCCCGCATCGCAGCTTCCCTTTGCACTTCCCTGCGCTTGAACCTTCCTTGTTCCTTCGAGCTCTTGCGCCCTTGTCTTCCTTGTTCTTGAGCTTCCGCCGGCCATGGCTTCCAACTTGCCTCCGCCGCGCTCTACCCGTCCAGCCGAGCTCGGGACAGTGCGCAGGATGCTGGGCTGGCATGCAGAGGAGCAGAAGCGCTGGCTCCGGCAGGGATCTCTCCCCCTGATCTTGGAGGAGGGGGAGATAGTCTTCTTCACCGCCTACGCCATGGCGGGGTTTGTCCCACCGATTTCTTCCTTCTTCGTGACGCTGCTGGAGACGTACGGTCTCCAGCTGCATCTCCTCTCCCCCAACTCTTTCACAATGGCCGCCGTCTTCGTGCACTTCTGCGAGATGTTCATGGGGGTGTGCGCTTCAGTGACGCTCTTCCACTACTTCTTCGTGTTGCGGATGACCGGGCGCAGCTCGAAGAATCAGCTGGGGGCGTACTACTTCCAGCATCGCTGCAAGGATCCAAAGGCCTCTGGGTACCTTCTACCTTTTGGCGCGGCGAGGTGGGAAAACTGGAGGGAGAACTGGGTGATCGTGCAGACCGACGAGCATGATCACCTGCAGCTGCCAACTGCCGGCCCGACCACCGAGTGTCGCTTTTGGGAGGAGATCCCGGAGCTGGAGCCGGAGTACGCGCCGGTCTTGGAGCGGATCCGGTTCCTGGCCAACGAGGGACTGACGTCCCTGATGGTGCTGATAGACTTCCTGTCGCGCCGTATTGCGCCCTTGCAACAGCGCAACCGCCTGGCGTGGTACTACACCGGCGAGCACGACTGCACCAGGCTGGAGAAGGGTCTCGGCTCCGACCCATCTGAGGAAGTGTTGTACGAGATGGTGGCCAGGGTGAGCGGCGACTTCGTCACCGGCGGCGACCTCACTTTCCCGGCCTCTTGCACTCACCTCTTCTTGGAGCCGTAGTGGAGGGCGGAGTTGCTGCGGTAGATGCCGGACCTTGACTACATCGGGATCACCGTTCGTTAGGTTGGGGATGCCTTCCAGAGGATCTCGATCCCCGGGGTCAAGCGCTTCGGGGCGGAGCACGAGGCGTCGACAAGGGGAAGGGAAAGGAGCCGGCCCCCGTGCAGCCGGAGAAGAAATGTGCCCGATCCCCTCCGAGGGCGTCGTTTGCGCCGAGTCAGGGGGCCGGGTACCCTTGCACCTATCTCCTGGAGGCGCTGGTTCGTCGGGGGCGACCCAAAGAGACCTTGGGTCTCCAGCTCCGGCGGGGCTCCTCTCGGACAGCGGCGGTCTGAGGAGCCCCCAGCGTCCCGCCTCCCTTCTTCAGGCGGAGGAGCTTCAAGGAGGGATGCCGGTGGGGAGATGCTCGGGGGTGAGCCGAGGGCTCAGGCGCCACAGCCAGCGAGCGTCCCGGCTGCAGGCTCGGCAAGCAGCGGCGCCGGAAGGAGCAGCGCTGGGACTCATCCGAGGGCGCAGGTGCCCCAGGCCTCAGGAGTCGGATCGGCGAGCAGCGCTAGGGGCGCCACTGATGGGGGCCCTATTGCTCTGCCTCCTACTCCACCAGTCCGGGTGCTTGCGGCGCAGGCGCAGGCGCCGGCGGCAGGTTCCGGTGGTTCTGTCCCGGCTCGGAAGACGGGGCTCCAAGCTCTTTGGAGTGCTCACGTCCCTGGGTAAGTGCTGCTCTTTCTGGATTTTAGAACTAGCGTTCTTTTCTCCTTTCTTAGCCTGAGAGCTCCTTATGTCGGCAGGGACTCATCGGCTGCCGGGGGCAAGTCTGTTCCCCGCCATCTCCGGCTAGTGGAGGTTCTGCGCCGCAGCATCCAGGAGCTGCGGCGGCTCCGACGGCCCCCAAGTCGGTGAGGGCTTCTTCTGTGCTGGCGGGACCATCCCCCGCGGTGGCGGCGGCAGCACCCGCTCGTCCCCCTTCGCCAACTCGGAAGCCGGCGGCTGTGGAGGGCTCGGCGAAGTCGGCTGGCGGCGCCCGACCTTCCGGTGCTGAGGCTGGAGGGACAGCTGCGGGTGCAGCTGCTGGCCCTCCAGCTTCCCCAGATCGGCGCCTCACCTCAGCTGCCAAGTCACCGGGACCTCCATCGGTTGAGGACGTGATGGAGGAGGTCAGGGGCGCGGCTTCGTCCTCCGCCGCCCCGCTGCCCCTAGCGGATGCCTTGGGGCTTGCCCTGTCTGTTGCTCGGCAGGTCCAGGCCGCCCTAGAGCGGGAGCGGGAGGTGCTGGCTGGAGAGAGGGACCGCCTCCTTAGCTGGGGGCATCTCCTGAAGCAGCGGACCCAGGAGGCTAAGGCAGAGCTCGACTCGAGGCAGTCGAGGCTTGATGCCATGGAGGCGCTGCTCAATGCTCAGAAGAGGGTCGTCGACCGCCTGGGTTCAGAGACCCGGTGGCTCCGCCAAGAGACCCGCGAAGCTCACGCCAGGGCCGAGGCGCGTTCCACTGCCATGGAGGAGCTGCGGCTGCAGGTAGCTCGCCGCGAGTGCGCCGTCGCGGATCCGGAGCGCACCGTGGCGGCCGAGGAGAAGAAGGTCGCCGCACGGCTGGAGGCCAGCGAGGGCGAGCTGAGGGCTCGGGCCGAGGAGCTGGGGCTCCGCGAGTCGGCTGTTGCCGCGAGGGAGGAGCAGACCTCCCGGGAGCGTCAGGCGGCGCTGGATCGTGAGCTGGCCGCCCGCCAAGAGGTGGATAAGCTCCAGGATTCACGGTCTGTCGAGGCCCGAGCGGTCTGGAGCTTTGTTGGTGATGCGAGGTCCGCCCTGGTTCCCCTTGGTTTCAGCCCCGTGAGGACGGAGGCTCCGGTGCAGGAGGTGGCTGAGGCAATCCCGGCGCTTGAGTCCATCGGCGCCAAGCTGGGCAGGCTCGAAGCTGTGATCGCCGACAAGCACAAGTGGCTGGAAGCTGCCCCTGTAGTAACAATCAACAAGCACTCAGCAGTCAAGTTCATCAAGTCGATCATCTGCTGGTTCGGGGTCCCAAACAGAATCATCACTTACAACGGGACCCAGTTCACAAGTGCAGTGTTCCAAGACTACTACGAAGACCTCCGCATCCAAGTTTTCTATGCATCTGTTTCTCACCTAGAGAGCAATGGCTAAGTAGAAAGAGCAAACGCCGAGATACTCAGGGGACTGAAGACGCGCACCTACGACAGCTTGAAAAAGTATGGTGCCAATTGGGTCAAAAATCTTGCGTGTGCACTGTGGGCTAGCCGAACGTCCCTAAGTCACACGACAGAGGAAACACCCTTCTTCCTGGTGTATGGGGCTGAGGCTGTCCTCCCCCTGAAAATGCTCATCCCGTGTCCAAATGTACGACGAAGCCATGTAGGACCAGCTCCGGCGTGAAGATATCGACCTTGTCGATGAGCAAAGGTGGCAAGCCTTTGCTCAAACACGCGGTACCGCCAAGCGCTGCAGCGCTATCGGCAGCGGTTCGTGCAGAGTAGACATCTCGAGGTGGGCGACCTGGTGCTTCGGCGAATACTTTCTCGAGAAAGGGTGAACAAACTCTCCCACGGCTGGGAGGGTCCCTTCCGAGTGACACAAGTATGCCGCCCCGGGTGCGTCCGGCTAGCCATAAAGGATGGGGTACCTCTACCCAATCCATGGAACATGGAACACCTCTGTAAGTTCTATCCATAGCGCAGCGGTAGGGTTCATTTTCTCTGTAAGGGTGTCATAGTGTATAGGAACGTTGCTTAGAACAGCTAAGCTCCGAAGGATTCGTGCTACTCTCGTCATCCGGAGCGGGTCGCTGCCTTTTTGTAGGGCCTGTATCCTCCTATGAAGGAAGCCTGAAATGAGAAAAAAATTTCATACCCTGCGTACCCTCTCTTTACAGTTTGTGCTCACTCATGCATATCAATTGTAAAAGGCATGTCCGGAGCCTGTCCTACATAGTTGTCCTAGTTCCCGTAAAACTGGATGGTCTCCTCGCTGAAAGGTTAACGCAAGCGGGAGGTCCAGGACGCATAGTCTGCTTAGCCTGGTTCCGTACCCTAAGCCTGCCGTACTGCCTCCCCTGCGCTACAACTGAGTACTTGGGGGCCCGAAGGTACACGCCTACGGACAGAAAAGTAACCGAACCCCGGACATTGCCCCCTTTCTTTTTTGTGCTTTCTTTCCATACTGCTCTGGCCCTGTGGCCAGTCACTTTTTCCTGTACCAAATCCATAGTAGAAGTTGTGCTATCCTTCTGTAGGCTGGTCTGCTTGAGGTACCTGTGGTATAATCGGGGTCCTGTGGTTGACTCAATGCTCGGGGACCCTACGGTGCCAAATGGTCTCTCCCTCGAAAGGCTTACGCTAGTGGGAGGTCCAGGGGTGTGTAGACTGCTTAGCCTGGTTCCGTACCCTAAGCGTGCACACTTTGCCTCTCCAGCGCTACAACTCAGTACCGGGGAACCGGACGGCCGGTACCCCTGAGTAAAGCTTTAACCATAACTTGGGATCCTTTGGTTGTCTCATTTCCTTGGGGCCCTATGGCGCCGAATGGTCCCTCCCCTCAAAGTCTTACGCCAGTGGGAGGTCCAGTGTGTGTAGCCTACTTAGCCTGACTCCGTACCCTAAGTGTGCACACTCCGCCTCTCCAGCACTACAGCTCAGTACCAGGGACCCATATGGCACATACCCCTGGGCAAGGCCTTAACCATAGCCCGGATGACCCACATCGAATTACCTAAGCCCCTTAGCCCAGATGAGGACTGTAAGCCACAGCGAAACTAACAACAGGAAAGAGTGGCCAGAGAGTACGACTACTCCTTTTCTCTGCCATGCTTGCAGGTCTGAACAGGTCCTTGGCATCCCGGACCTACCAGGAGGTCCGATGCTGACATCCTTCCTCATCCAGTCTACTTGGTAGGTGCGCCCCAACTCAAGGTCCACACCTACAGGGGGCCATCACGGTGAACCACGCGGGCAGGACGCCGGACCGCTGCAGCAGCAAGCAGAGGACTTATAACTCCGGCTACGACAAGCTGAAGACAATGGCCGAAGTCCTATTGGGTCCTTGCGCTGCTAAGGATCCAAGAGGACAAGATAGCCACACCGTCGGAGCACTCTGGATCCTTACACTGCTAAGGTCCGGAGGAACAAGCTCAGGACATCAGCAAAGTTCTATCCACCTCGGCTAAGTCATTACGGACCTTTGCGCTGCCAAGGATCCAAAATCTACACCAATAATTCAAGACACACAAGACTTGAAACAAAAAAGTCTTTATTCAAGGCGGAACTCTGGCATACGAGAGGAAGATACAAGGCGAGTGGGGGACCTAGAAGCTACCCGCGCTGGAACCTAGCATCTACAAGTCGGGCGACCTCCTCCACGGCAGACTTGGCCGCTCCGATAGCTCTGCACTGTGGCCCCGCGCCACAGGTTACAAGGAGATGCTGGGGTCGTAGCTCCGAAAGCAAGAGAGCACAAGTTCTGCCACCTGCTGGGCCAGAGCCTTGCCTTCGGCCTCTAGCTGCTCCCCCATGATGTTCTCCAGCGCTAGGAGCTTCTCCCCGACCGAGTCCAGGGCAGGGAGCACTTGGCTCACCTCCTGGATCGGACTACCGGAGCGCAAGGGGCCGAAGCCAAAGGGTTCTAGTGCTGCCTCTGTGCATGGGTAGCCCTGGATGGTGTAGCACCAGCCGTATAGCAAATGATCTATCGAGTAGCTCAAATTTTATTCTTTCCCGAACCCTAGTGTAGAAGAACGAGGCTCGGTTCATATCCAAATTCTGGTTGCACAATCAACCATGCCTCGAGCTCACGTGCACATAGCTTCTGCACTCTCTAGCGCCCGTCCTCGACAAAAAACTGAGGAAAACCATCAAGGGTTGGCCTTGTTCTAGTCGATTTTCGCGCCGCCATGGGAAAACACTTCGGCTCACCATTGAACCCTAGTTTGCCGGCCGTTTCATCGAGTTAGGCAGCCTGTTCTAACTCCTACATCTTCCACTGGTGCTCTAGAGCACGAGAACGGATCATTTGGTGGAGGAATGAGGGTTCCCGACCGCGCTCTTTGTCGTCGTTCACTAAATCAGTCCCGAACGTGACCCTTTCACCGGACTCGCATCAGTTCAATGGGGTGCGGCATTTGCGACCATAGAGAGACTCATAGTGCCATCTTGATACTCGCTTGATAGCTATTGTTATACGAGAATTCCGCCAACGGTAGATGATCATCCCAATTTCTACCGTGGTGGATGGCACAGGCTCTCAGCATGTCTTCTAATACTTGATTCACCATCTCAGTTTGCCCATCGGTCTGAGGGTGATAGGTGGAGCTTCTAATCAGTTTGGTAACCAAAGCAGTGTGCAACTGCTCCCAGAAACGAGCCATGAACAGTGCCCCTCAATCTGAAATTATGGTCTTGGGTACCCCATGCAAGCATAAGATTCTTGCAATGTATAACTCCGCATACCTGCTGCCATGGCAATGTGTATGCACGGGAATGAAGTGAGCTGATTTGGTTAACCGGTCAATGGTCACCCAAACGGAATCGTGCTTGTTAAAAGTGATGGGTAATCCCACAATGGAATACATGCTCACATCTTCCCACTTCCATGCTGGAATTTTCAGGGGTTGTAACAGCCCTGATTTCCCCATGTGATCCGCCTTCACTCGTCTACACGTATCACACTCGGATACGTACTTTCAAACTTCCCACTTCATCTGTGTCCACCAAAATTTACTCTTCAAATCTTGGTACATTTGGTTCCTGCCCGGATGAATGGAGAACGTAGACAAGTGAGCTCCATCAAGGATCTTCTTTCTCAGCTACATATTCCGGGGTACGATTATGCGGTCATTGAACCATAGCATCCTCTCATCATCCTTCCGGAAACATTTAATGTCACCGCTGTCTATCCGTTTCCGGAGATGTGCCATACCTTTGTCACTTTTCTGATCTGCAATAATATCCTCCCTAATAGTAGGGATGAGAGCAAGGTTGTAGAGTGACCCATATGGAACCAAGTATAAACTCGGTTCTTCCTCTTTCATCGGTGTAATGGTAATGTTATGGACATGTGATTTACGACTCAGAGCGTCGGCAACCAGTTTGCCTTGCCGGGGTGGTAATGAATCTCAATCTCATAGTCTTTGATTAATTCAAACCACCTCCTTTGCCTCATATTCAGCTCCTTCTGGGTGAAGATATATTTTATCCTTTTGTGGTCGGTGTAGAGATGCACCAAATTTCCCAGGAGATAGTGCCTCCACATTTCAGCGCCAGTACCACAGCAGCGAGCTCAAGATCATAAGTCGGATAGTGCTGGTCGTGATTTCGAAGTTGGCGTGAGCCATATGCGACCACTGACACGACCCTATTGGTCCTGTCGAGCCAGGATCACGCTGAGGGGTGCTGCGTTGCACAGCACCGTATAACACACGTCAAAGGTACAAAGCGGAAGCGATATTTTATTACATAAACAGGTTTATGAACATGTTTACATCAAAATAAGTTCAGTCTACACTCACGGGCGTAGACTAAGCATCAAGTCCACGTTAAGCTCTTGAACGTGTCCTTGCTAGCACACACGCACACTAACTCTGTGGCGTGCACGACTCCCACTCGACGGGGTTCCCCTCCTGGGGTTCCGCCTCCTCTTCGGGAGTCCCTTCCTCATAGAACCCTGCAAAAGCTTCAAACACAAGCAGTGAGCACGAAGGCTCAGCAAGTCTGACCCGTCTCACCTAAACATGGAACTTCTACATGAGGGGTGATGGGTTACATGAGGTAAAAATCATTTGCAAAGGACTCGCCTAATTAGTGGAACCTTACTTTCAAGTTTTAGCCGCAGTTTGTGGAGAACCTCATGCTAAGGCACATGAGAGAGCCGCAATCAAACAAGAAACGCATTTTTCTCATGTACATTGCCCAAAGTTGAAATGAACTTTAGTTAGCTCTAAACTACAGCAAATCATTAGCAATCAGAGTCCATCCTTCAATCAGCAACATTTTAACATGTAACTAGCCTGTTCTTTCTACGTCACGGTACAGTGAACAAGTGGTACTCACTGACAGCGAGGGACGGCGATTATAATCGATTTACACCTGCAGGGTTACCCGAACAACCCGTCACGTACGCCCGTACTCGATGTTGCCTACAACAACCATCACGGACGCCGTACGCAACCACCTTTCGCCCGTCAGCCAAATATTGAACCGGTCCCATCGTCTCGAGCAAGAGGTCTCTGCACGTGCATCTCCGTGCCGCCAGCCGATTTACACCTCAAGCTCTCAACCTACTCTCTGAACGACGGGCAATGCCTCAATACCCAGCTACCCGAGTTACATCAGTTTCCCGGTTCCCATATAGCCGGTAGGTCTTCGGTACTGTTCTAGCTTGTTTAACAGGCCCGCACACGGCTCGGTCCTCAATCGACCCAAGCGGAGCTACAACACACAGGCCGCAAAGACCTGCTGCCCTTAGCTACAGCACACAGGCCCCAAAGACCTGCTGCCCTTACCCTCCGCTCGGTCTCATTTTCTTGCCATATGTTTCATGCGCTATCACTACCCGAGTCGAGTGCCTCTAGCCTATGCTCGCGAGTAGTTCCAACTACTCGACTTGTACCGAATCCTACTCTATCATAGCAATGCAGTAGCTAACGGGGTTTGCAATCCTAAACCCAACCCATGGTTCTCTTGGCTATGCAGTGGGGCTTCCAAACAAGACCCTAATGCAAAGAATAAAGTAAACAAGTATGTGCTCAAAACAATAAAAATTTGTAAAAAGGTTAATGCAAGCCGGAGCTTGCCTTGATGCTCTTGGTCGTAGGCTAGCTGTTCCTCCGGTGTAACGAAGTCTAGGACTTCGGGTTCCTCCTCGACCTTAGCGACTACATGATAGAAGCAATTACATGTATTAATTTAAATGCAGTCGTATTAACTTTTAAACTTGTGAAGTCTATAACTCTTACTAGACCAGCCCAATGACTTTTAAATTTTTACTGTGGCTTGGTTACAACCTAAACAGAGACTTGGTCAAGTTTTAGTTGCAGCAAAGCTCATTTGAGCCCTCCACAATTAATCATGTACTTGACCTTAATTGAAGGCTTTTAGGGTGTTCTAAAGATTTTCATGAAACAAACTATGACTTTCTGAAAACTAGATTTTCAGAGGGTTCTGATGGAGTTGGTCTCACTTAATTTGAAGGTTCCTAGCTAAGGATATGAGCTAAACAATTTCAGAGAAAATTCTGAAAATGTTTCTGAACATTTTCTATTTTCTCTGGAACAGTTTCACTAATCACACCATTAGGCAGATCAAATGAGTTCAAATGGATCTGAAATTTTTATGGTAGTTCAGGATATTTTTGTGAACATCCCAGCAAAATTTCAGGATTTTCCTCCAAAGGATTCTCCAGTTAAAATTCCAAACAGTTTAAACTTTGAGGAATTAATTCTGGAAACATAAGGAATTTCATGAGGTGAAACTTGATTTGCTGGAAAGTACTCAGAGAGCTGAATCCAGCAAAATTTGGTTCACTCAATTTGGGGCTTTCTAGCCAAAGTTATGAGGATTTGAAGTTAGGAAGAATTCTGAAAATCGGGGAAAAGTTTAAATCTCGCGGGGGCCCGTGGGGACACGTGTCGGGCGCGGAGGTGTCCGGCACACCGGAGCTCACAGGGTATTTGCGCGCCAGCACAGCCGATCCCGGCCACACCCGACCCTGATTTAAATTCTTCAGCCGCTGACACGTGGGCCAGCCGACTTCGTCTTCCTCCCGCCGTTCTCTCGCGCCCGCGCCGCCGACCTCGCCGGAGCAGACTCGGAGCTTGCCGGCTCGCCGCTGCCGGACCTCCCATGGTCTGAAACTCGCCGCCAGGGGGGTGTCGACGTCGAGGAACACGTCGGTGGTGTCAGGTCGGGCTGGGGGTGACCGGAAATAGCCCGGCGATGTGCCGCGGCCTCGGTTGAGGTTCGGCGCCGTCGACCGTGGGTTCTAACCCATCAACACCTCAAACAAACGGTCCTACAGCATCAGTGTACCTCTAGGAAGCTCGACAAGGTGTCAAAAGGGTTCGAGGATGGCGGCAAGTGGGTCGGCACCGTGTGACCGATCGTGCCCGCCATGACCGCTCTCGATCGAGCTCGAAATTCGTCACTCCTAGACAGTTTCACGCCACGGATGCAGAAAAGAACTTGATCGCCGGCTAGTCCAGCATCTATGTGCAAGATTTGATAACCTCCAAAAGATCATAGAGCGAGAATTAAAATAAACCGTACCGGAAGCTCGGTTTACGGTCGCCGGAGCAAAACTGGAAATTCTCTGTGGATTCTTCACGGTTTGCTTCCAAACTTGGAGGAGAGCAGCACGGTGGTCGCGCGCTCCTGTTGCCTCTCTTGCTGTACCGTGAAAACGCCTGTGGAACGCTGTCCACGGGCGCCTGACCCTCGGCTGAGGCTAGGTCGCCGCGGTGGCGATCGTTTTTGGGCAAAGGAGGTCAGAGCTCGGGGTTTCTGGCGTTGGGGAGGTGAAGTGCGACCTCAGGTGGCTGTCTAGCAGCTCAGGGACGAAGGAGGAGATGGTTTTGCTGGTTTTCCCGATTGAGCAGAGAGCTGCGGCGAGAAACAATGCCGCTGCTCGGGTTTGCCCGCGAGAAGATAAAGCCGGCCGACTCCTGCTCAGTGGAGGCGGTGTCGGTCGCATGGGGGTGCGAGCAAGCCGCCCTGGGCGCCAGCGCGCGGAGAGGGAAGCAGCTGGTGGCGCCGGTAGCTGCTCGGTGGCACAGCCGACAGCTGCTCGGTGGAATTTCCCACCGAGGCTGTGACTTTGTGTGCAAGTTTGGCCTCCTTCTCTCTATGACATGTGGGTCCCACCCGGGGTTTTATCCTCTGAAATTTACTCCTAATCACTGTTGTAAACAGTGAGCCCCAAAATACCCCTGGTGATTCAAATTATTCACCCATGAGCCATTTGAATTGATTAGAATTCAAATCGGGTTTGGTTTGAATGAATTTCAGCACAAGTTCAGTTTTGAATTCAAATAAAATTTGAATTTGTCCCACTTAGCTCATGTCAAGATCGACTCCAAATGGAGTGAAAATTGGTGTGTGGGCTCACAAAAATGTGCTGAGTAAGAATATGCCTCCCACTTTTAAATTCATGGGATAAAAACAGTTTGAATTTGAATATGGTTTCAAACTGCCCTCTTTCTAGCTATACCCAAAATGACCTCAAAAAGGTTTGGAATTTGGGTGAAACTTGGCATGGACATCCTTAGCAATGTGTAGGAGTTTTCATATGTCCAGCCCACCTATATCACATGTGGGAAATACCACTTTTCAATGTGTGAGTTTGTTCTCTAATGAGTATGTTGATGGTGGTTACTTGCTCTTTATTTGTGTTCATCAATTCACTTCAAATGAGGTGTGTGGTGTGGTGATGAACACTTCAAATATATGTCAAAAACTGAGGCCCTTACATTCCTCCCCCCTTAAAAGAATCTCGTCCCGAGATTATAAGGTGAAAATGAGAGAGAGGACGGTGGAAAATTACCGGATATGCGACGTGAAAAAGTCGGGGTAGTTAGCGCGAAGAAATTCTTCGCTCTTCCATGTCGCTTCGTCCATGGAGTGATTACTCCATAGAACCTTGTAGAACCACAACGTATGGTTGCGTGTGGTTCGGGCCTTTTCATCAATAATCTGCACCGGTTCCTCCCGATAGGTGAGATCCGGTTGCAGTTCTTCAATGTCTTCCAGCTGAACGGTAGTTGATAGCTTGAGACACTTCCTCAGCTGGGAAATGTGAAAGACATCGTACACACCGGAAAGTGCTTCTGGTAATTTCAGCCGGTATGCCACTGATCCACATCTTTCAGTAATCTTGAATGGACCGATGAATCGGGGTGCCAACTTTCCTGTCACCCCAAATATGTTTACGCCCTTCATTGGAGACACCCGTAGGTATACGTGATCTCCAACTTCGAATTGTAATGGGCGCCTTCTACGGTCCGCATATTGCTTCTGATGGGATTGAGCGGCTTTTAGGTTCGCTTGAATTAGTCGAACCTTTTCTTCCGCGTTGTTGACAAGGTCAATCCCGAAGGTAACCCTTTCGCCAGCCTCACACCAGTTCAATGGTGTGCGGCACTTCCTACCGTATAGCGCCTCGTAAGGTGCCATCTTGATGCTGGCTTGGTACCCATTATTGTACGAGAACTCGGCTAACGGCAAGTGATCATCCCAATTCTTGCCGTGGTTGATAGCACAAGCTCGTAGCATGTCTTCTAAAATCTGATTTACCCGCTCGGTTTGTCCATCCGTCTGCGGGTGGTATGCTGAACTACGGATCAGCTTCGTCCCCAAGGCTGCGTGCAGCTGCTCCCAAAAACGGGACACAAATAAAGTGCCCCGATACGATATGATAGTACGGGGTACGCCGTACAAGCATAGGATCCGTGAGATGTACAGTTCAGCGTACTTCTTGGCGTAGTAGTTGGTGTTGACCGGGATGAAATGGGCAACTTTGGTGAGCCGATCGATGATCACCCACACAGAATCATGTTTCTGCAAGGTGGTGGGTAAACCGACGATGAAATCCATGCTCGCATCCTCCCACTTCCAGGCAGGAACGCCCAGTGGTTGTAGCAGTCCCGGTTTCCGCATATGGTCTGCCTTCACCCTTCGACATGTATCACACTCGGACACATATTTTGCAGTTTCCTGTTTCATCCATGTCCACCGAAATTTGCTCCTGAGCTCTTGATACATTTTGTTGCTGCCGGGGTGAATAGAAAACTTTGACAAGTGAGCCTCATCAAAGATTTTCTTCCGTAACTCCGGGTTTCGGGGTACGACGATCCGGTCCTTGAACCATAGGACGCCATCTCCATCCTTCCGGAAACATTTCAGCTCCCCACTGTCTACACGTCTCCGCAAATGTGACATGCCCTTGTCATTCTTCTGGGCTGCCGCTATCTCTTCACGGATGGTGGGGATCAAAGCTAGGTTGTAGAGAGCTCCGTGTGGAATCACATGTAGTGGTGGTTCGCTCTCTTCCAACGGTGTGATGGTCAGATTGTTGACGTGTGACTTGCGGCTCAGCGCATCCGCCACTACGTTTGCTTTGCCCGGATGATAATGGATCTCTATTTCGTAATCCTTTTATCAGTTCTAACCATCTTCATTGCCTCATGTTCAGCTCTTTCTGAGTGAATATGTACTTGAGGCTTTTGTGGTCGGTATATAAATGTACGAGGTTACCGAGTAGGTAGTGCCTCCACATTTTCAGTGCGAGTACCACGGCAGCGAGCTCCAAATCGTGGGTTGGATAATTTTGCTCGTGGTTTATAAGCTGCCGTGATTCATACGCGACCACTCTTCGGTCTTGCATCAGCACACATCCGAGCCCAATGCCAGATGCATCGCAGTACACATCAAACGGTTTTGTTGTGTCTGGCTGCGCCAAAACCGGTGCTGATGTCAGGTGCTTAACTAAAGCCTTGAATGCTACTTCACATGTTGGACTCCAAACATATTTGGTAGCCTTCTTCAGCAGCTCTGTCATTGGCTTGGCAATCTTCGAGAAGTTCAGAATGAACCTCCGATAATATCCCGCGAGTCCGAGGAAACTCCATACCTCGTGAACAGTTCTTGGGGATTTCCAATTCAGCACTTGAGTGATCTTGCTCGGGTCCACAGCGATACCCTCCGCTGAGATGATATGCCCGAGGAAAGGCACTTGCGATATCCAGAACTCGCATTTGCTGAATTTCGCGTATAACTTGTGATCCCGCAGCCGTTGCAAGACTATACGCAGATGCTTCTTGTGATCTTCCTCCGACTTGGAATATACTAGGATGTCGTCGATGAAGACCACGACAAAATCGTCCAGCTCCGGCATGAATACCGAGTTCATCAAGTACATGAAGTGAGCTGGAGCATTGGTGAGGCCGAAGGACATGACCAGATACTCATAAAGTCCGTACCTCGTCGAGAAAGCCGTCTTCGGAATGTCCTCAGCCCTTATCTTAATCTGATAGTACCCGGATCTTAAGTCCATTTTGGAAAAGATCTTTGCTTCGACCAACTGATCAAACAACATGTCGATCCGTGGCAGCGGGTTCTTGTTCTTGATGGTTACGGCATTTAATGGACGATAGCCCACGCAAAGACGTAACATCTCATCCTTCTTCTTGACAAATAACGCCGAACAGCCCCATGGCGAGGAGCTCGGCCTAATAAAACCCTTCTCCAGGAGGTCCGTGAGCTGAGTCTTCAGTTCAGCCAACTCCTTGGGCGCCATCTTGTACGGCCTTCGGGATATCGGCATGGTTCCCGGTGCAAGTTCAATCTTGAACTCCACCTCTCTATCGGGCGGCATTCCCGGTAAATCATACGGGAATACGTCAGGGAACTCTCGGACCACTGGAATATCTTCCAATCTGATAGTTGTGGACTGATGGACACTTGGAAGTTTTATTTCTGGACTGTCCAGAAATAAAGAGTGAGGCCCGTGCACTTCTGAGTATAAGTGCACGACTCGAAGGACGGTGTCTAAAACAGCGCCGTGGCGGGTTATCCACGACATCCCTAGGATGACATCAACCTTCTGTCCCTCTAAGATAATGAGAGACGTGGGGTACACTCTACCCGCTAAGCATAATGGCGCCTTGGAAACCATTATGCTTGCTGAAATCTTCCCACCCGGTGAACAAATTAAATATGGACTATCGGTGGGTAGTATTGGCAAGCTGTGTTCAGCAATGAAAGCTTGGCTAATAAAATTATGCGTGGCGCCTGAATCAAACAGTACTATAGCGGGATGCTGGTGGAGTTGGAACATACCCGCAAGGATTGGCTCGCCCTCCGGCACGTCCTCAATGGCAAGCTGGTGGACGGTGCCGGGCCTAGGGTTTGCCCGCCGTGCATTAGTAGGGTTCCGGGGTTGATTCCTCTCTGGAAACTGCGGTGCCACTCCGCCGCCTTGCCTCTCCGGGCAACTGCTCGCGAAGTGTCCTGGACGACCACACTTGTAACATGTGGCCGCTGCTGGTGTAGTGCTCGGGGAACGGAAGCCCGGCATGCGTTGCTGAGGTGCAAACGCAAGCAGCATCGCCCACTGCTGCTGTTGTTGTTGCGGTGGTACTGGCAGTGCCGGCCTGAATGCCGGTGAAGAGTACGTTCGACTGCGGAACGGCATCGACCGCTGTGGTGGCTGCCAGCGTGGACCTGATGGTGGGCGATTCACCATCCGAAACTTCTGAGAAGGCCCGCCTCCTTCTCCGCTGCTTTGTGGCGCGCTTCGCTTCCTCTCCGCCGCCGCTAACTCCTTGCCGGAGTCCTCCTGAACAATCGCAGCATCAATGATGTCGTTGAGGCTGCCGCGATTGAACATCGCCAACTTGTCCTTCAGGAGCGGGTTAAGCCCCTGGTAAAAATGGTCCCGCCGCTTCTCGTCCGTATCTGCGTGATACGACGCGTAGAGCGCGAGATCGTTGAACGCCCTGGAATATTCCAGCGTGTTACGGCTCCCTTGTTGCAGGTGTAAGAACTCCTGCGTCTTCCTCTTCATCAAACCTGGCGGTATGTGATAGGCCCTGAAGGCCGTCCGGAACTCCGCCCAGGTCATCACTCGGTCAGTGGGCTCTGAAGCACAGAAGTTGGCCCACCACGCGCTCACGGATCCTTGGAGCTGCTGGACCGCGAACTGAGTCTTGCGCTGTTCGCTTATCTGGAGCAGCCCGAACTTCATCTCTATCGCGCGGAGCCAGTTGTCCACGTCAAGAGGTTCATCCGCCCTTGAGAATACCGGGGGATGAGTAGCCAGGAAGTCGGAGTAGGAGCTCTGTTGACGCTCCTCCCGGTCTTGACGTCTCTCTGGGCGAGACGTATTGGCATTAAGAGTTTGCAGCAACTCCGTGTGCTGCTGATGTGAACCCGCCATTGCCGTGACGATGTCGGCCAAAGTAACCGTTGGCAGTGGCGGTGGCGGTGTTTGCTGTCGCTGTTGCTGCTGCTGTCCCGAGGAGTCCTCGGGAGGTAGTTGGGAGGTCTCTCCCCCTTGGCTAGTACCCCCAACATCAGGGTTGGCACGAGTACGCGTCATTCTGAAATTCAAAACAGCAGCAATTAGCACATGTCTTACTTAAAATTCCATAAGCAACAGTAGGTATTGAAGTGACCCATGATTAATTCGCACAACATTCACATATATTGATAAAGCATAAACTTTATACAAGATACATTATTCTCGGGTCTCCGAGAAGTCGTGCTCATGTCGTCACTACCCATACATACGCTACTGTCTACACGACATGTCACCTATTACAAAATTTGGGCTACACTACCCTAGCTGCCCTACATGGCAACTGTAACCCCCAACTCGGAGTAGAACTCGACATCCTGTGGGTCGTCCTCCTCCGGTACCTCTGCTGGTGGCTCTGGATCTACCACCTCTTCTCCCATCCCGGGTTCTCCCATTGCTGGAAGACCCAAGACCACCGGTATGCCCAATACCGGAGGTACGAGGTCCTGCAAAGCATGCACCTCGTCCATAGCCTGGTTGTAATCTTCTTCCCAGCCTTGCCCTTCCTCAATAGCGTCGTCTCGCTCTTGAGCAAGGTCCTCGTTCTGCTGGGTCAGATTCTGTACCAGTTCCTGTAATGCCGCGATGTCAACACGGCTCTTTTTCCTTGCCTTCTTCAGACGACGCAACTGATTGTGTTGTTCATTCAGTCGCTTGATCGTCGGAAAGAGCACATTGCGGAGTGCACTGTGAGCACTCTCGAAATGGTCTCCACGGCTTGTGCTCTCCTTCAGCTTTGTGGCGAGATGCTCCGTATGAACAGCTTGGCTGTCCATCACGGCGTTTCCCGCCCTCATCTGGAGGCCGGGATTTGCCTCCGCGGGGTTGTACCTTGGGCAACTCGGGTCCGTTGCCTCCAGGTACCTCTCTTCCCACACATGCTGAGCCCGTCCCTCCACCGGAACGAGCGCATATGGAGTGCCCTCCATAGCCTGCACATGTAGTTGGCAGAAACGTGACATGGTGTCACGGGCTGCCACTTGCCACATCCCTTCCGGTTGTCTTCCTCTCACCGTGACGGTGAACGGCACCCAACCGGGTGGCATAGGTCCTGCAGGAACTTCGACATGGATCGTCCACGTCTTGTTCCCCTCTTCGCCTTCTTCCTTGGCGAAGTATTGCGGCATCTGGTTGTACCCGAAATATTGGAGCATTTGCCACAATGCTTCCGGGTAGCCGCTACGGTGAGAACAGTGGGACATCACCCACCTGTTCTCCAACTGTTTATCTGCTGTCATCTGTAAAAATATATTTGAGAAATGTCAAATATTTATTTAAACAGTAAACCATTGAGTTATAACATAAGACATGTCATTGAACCCATAAAACTTGGAAACATAGTTCAAATTTTAAACAAATTTGACTGCTGATCTGCTGTTCCCATGACAGCCCTGACCAGTTTCCATTTCAACCTGATTTAGGCCATGTTAAAGGCAAAACCAGTTCTGGAGCTCAACATCAAAGTTAAAGCTAACTACAATAGCTTTCCATAAAGTATTTGCTTGTCCTAAGATCTGTCCTGGTTCAAAAGTTATGAGATGTCAAAGTTAACAGAATTTCTGGAGAAAGTTGGACAGCACCTCCCTGCTTTAGGTACTGATTAAATCCAAGAATTCCAGTTAATTCTGTTCCAAATCTGACAAAACTTTATGTTACAAAGTTGTAACCCATCTCATAAGATTTACAGAACTACCTCATTTTCTATTTTTGGATTTTTAAGCAGGAAGTTATGCTTAATTTACAGAGAGTTTACAGAGAGTGTTTGCTCTGCCCTGTTTTCTGGACAGTTTCAACTCTCCTGCATTTTTCGAGTTTTTAAGGAATAAAACATCTCTGGACCTCAATAGAATAGTTGTAAAGCTCTTACAAGGCTTTCCAGAAATGTATCATACGACCCCAACCTCGAAAGAACTCAACCTCTAACCTCTGCTTAACTTCAGCCTTAATTCAGCTGAAAACAGGGTACTCTGTCCTTAACAACCTATAAGTTGAAAACTTGTTAATTTTGAATATCCTGTTCAAGGGAAGAAGGTACGGCAAAGTTTTACTGCTTAAGATCAAAACCTTCCAAGTCTTTAAATGAAGTCGTTCATTTAGTTGGGTGTGACGTCGATGCGTCACCAGATTATGTCGGTACTACGTCCTCACAAAGAAAAACCTATACCGGACTTAGCCGGCTTCGTTAATTCAGTGGCACTAAACGTCACTCGCACACGGATGCTACACGTCTACGGTTTCGTGGTCAGGTTACCTGCAGAAACTCAAGCAATCGTCAGACTCGTCTGCACACCGAGCCCGGAATCCATACAGTTCGTACATCGGGCCGTCATCACTCGCCCGGATGTTCTCAAGCCAAACACGCCTTGAGTTACGTGTTCACGTTTCAGACCACGTGACGGGGTCTCCCAAGTTGCACCATGCACGCCAGGGATATACGTTGCTCGAATACCCCAAACGACATGAAGAGTCGTAGAGGATATCAAAGCGGGTCGGGTTACCTGCCACCCGTGGGGCTCCACCCTTCAGCTTGTGCGCACTGGTGGACAGCGCTTACGTGTACCCCCCAAGACATAAACGTCCTGAGATACACGATTTTCTGACATAGACAAATAGTTTAGTATGCCACTTTCTATACACTAATAACATCCTTATACGGGCTACTAACTCGTTCCTCACCGGATTTAAAAAAAAAGATGACCTTTGTACTGTGTTAAACCTCAAGCGAGCTCTGATACCAGCGCTGACACGACCCCATTGGTCCTGTCGAGCCAGGATCACGCAGAGAGGTGCTGCGTTGCACAGCACCATATAACACATGTCAAAGGTACAAAGCGGAAGTGATATTTTATTACATAAACAGGTTTATGAACATGTTTACATCAAAATAAGTTCAGTCTACACTCACGAGCGTAGACTAAGCATCAAGTCCACGTTCATCCCTTGAACGTGTCCTTGCTAGCACACACGCACACTAACTCTGCGGCGTGCACGACTCCCACTCGACGGGGTTCCCCTCCTGGGGTTCCGCCTCCTCTTCGGGAGTCCCTTCCTCATAGAACCCTGCAAAAGCTTCAAACACAAGCAGTGAGCACGAAGGCTCAGCAAGTCTGACCCGTCTCACCTAAACATGGAACTTCTACATGAGGGGTGATGGGTTACATGAGGTAAAAATCATTTGCAAAGGACTCGCCTAATTAGTGGAACCTTACTTTCAAGTTTTAGCCGCAGTTTGTGGATAACCTCACGCTAAGGCACATGAGAGAGCCGCAATTAAACAAGAAACGCATTTCTCTCATGTACTTTGCCCAAAGTTGAAATGAACTTTAGTTAGCTCTAAACTACAGCAAATCATTAGCAATCAGAGTCCATCCTTCAATCAGCAACATTTTAACATGTAACTAGCCTGTTCTTTCTACGTCACGGTACAGTGAACAAGTGGTATGACCGCGAGGGACGGCGATTATAATCGATTTACACCTGCAGGGTTACCCGAACAACCCGTCACGTACGCCCGTACTCGATGTTGCCTACAACAACCATCACGGACGCCGTACGCAACCACCTTTCGCCCGTCAGCCAAATATTGAACCGGTCCCATCGTCCCGAGCAAGAGGTCTCTGCACGCACATCTCCGTGCCGCCAGCCGATTTACACCTCAAGCTCTCAACCTACCCTCTGAACGACGGGCAATGCCTCAATACCCAGCTACCCGAGTTACATCAGTTTCCCGGTTCCCATATAGCCGGTAGGTCTTCGGTACTGTTCTAGCTTGTTCAACAGGCCCGCACACGGCTAGGTCCTCAATCGACACAAGCGGAGCTACAACACACAGGCCCCAAAGTCCTGCTGCCCTTACCCTCCGCTCAGTCTCATTTTCTTGCCATATGTTTCATGTGCTATCACTACCCGAGTCGAGTGCCTCTAGCCTATGCTCACGAGTAGTTCCAACTACTCGACTTGTACCGAATCCTACTCTATCATAGCAATGCAGTAGCTAACGGGGTTTGCAATCCTAAACCCAACCCATGGTTCTCTTGGCTATGCAGTGGGGCATCCAAACAAGACTCTAATGCAAGGAATAAAGTAAACAAGTATGTGCTCAAAACAATAAAAATTTGTAAAAAGGTTAATGCAAACCGGAGCTTGCCTTGCTGCTCTTGGTCGTAGGCTAGCTGTTCCTCCGGAGTAACGAAGTCTAGGACTTCGGGTTCCTCCTCGACCTTAGCGACTACATGATAGAAGCAATTACATGTATTAATTTAAATGCAGTTGTATTAACTTTTAAACTTGTAAAGTCTATAACTCTTACTAGACCAGCCCAATGACTGTGAAATTTTTACCGTGGCTTGGTTATAACCTAAACAGAGACTTGGTCAAGTTTTAGTTGCAGCAAAGCTCATTTGAGCCCTCCACAATTAATCATGTACTTGACCTTAATTGAAGGCTTTTAGGGTGTTCTAAAAATTTTCATGAAACAAACTATGACTTTCTGAAAACTAGATTTTCAGAGGGTTCTGATGGAGTTGGTCTCACTTAATTTGAAGGTTCCTAGCTAAGGATATGAGCTAAACAATTTCAGAGAAAATTCTGAAAATGTTTCTGAACATTTTCTATTTTCTCTGGAACAGTTTCACTAATCACACCATTAGGCGGATCAAATGAGTTCAAATGGATCTGAAATTTTTATGGTAGTTCAGGAATATTTTGGTGAACATCCCAGCAAAATTTCAGGATTTTCCTCCAAAGGATTCTCCAGTTAAAATTCCAAACAGTTTAAACTTTGAGGAATTAATTCTGGAAAAATAAAGAATTTCATGAGGCGAAACTTGATTTGCTGGAAAGTACTCAGAGAGCTGAATCCAGAAAATTTTGGTTCACTCAATTTGGGGCTTTCTAGCCAAAGTTATGAGGATTTGAAGTTTGGAAGAATTCTGAAAATCGGGGAAAAGTTTAAATCTCGCGGGGGCCCGTGGGGACACGTGTCGGGCGCGGAGGTGTCCGGCACACCGGAGCTCACAGGGTATTTGCGCGCCAGCACAGCCTATTCCGGCCACACCCAATCCCGATTTAAATTCTTCAGCCGCTGACACGTGGGCCAGCCGACTTCGTCTTCCTCCCGCCGTTCTCTCACGCCCGCGGCGCCGACCTCGCCGGAGCAGACTCGGAGCTCGCCGGCTCGCCGCTGCTGGACCTCCCATGGTCTGAAACTCGCCGCCAGGGGGTTGTCGACGTCGAGGAACACGTCGGTGGTGTCAGGTCGGGCTGGGGGTGACCGGAAATAGCCCGGCGATGTGCCGCGGCCTCGGTTGAGGTTCGGCGCCGTCGACCGTGGGTTCTAACCCGTCAACACCTCAAACAAACGGTCCTACAGCATCAGTGTACCTCTAGGAAGCTCGACAAGGTGTCAAAAGGGTTCAAGGATGGCGGCAAGTGGGTCGGCACCGTGTGACCGATCGTGCCCGCCATGACCGCTCTCGATCGAGCTCGAAATTCGTCACTCCTAGACAGTTTCACGCCACGGATGCAGAAAAGAACTTGATCGCCGGCTAGTCCAGAATCTATGTGCAAGATTTGATAACCTCCGAAAGATCATAGAGCAAGAATTAAAAGAAACCGTACTAGAAGCTCGGTTTACGGTCACGCGGAGCAAAACTGGAAATTCTCTGTGGATTCTTCACGGTTTGCTTCCAAACTTGGAGGAGAGCAGCACGGTGGTCGCGCGCTCCTGTTGCCTCTCTTGCTGTACCGTGAAAACGCCTGTGGAACTCTGTCCACGGGCGCCTGACTCTCGGCTGAGGCTAGGTCGCCGCGGTGGCGATCGTTTTTGGGCAAAGGAGGTCAGAGCTCAGGGTTTCTGGCGTTGGGGAGGTGAAGTGCGACCTCAGGTGGCTGTCTAGCAGCTCAGGGACGAAGGAGGAGATGGTTTTGCTGGTTTTCCCGATTGAGCAGAGAGCTGCGGCGAGAAACAATGCCACTGCTCGGGTTTGCCCACGAGAAGATAAAGTCGGCCGACTCCTGCTCAGTGGAGGCGGTGTCGGTCGCATGGGGGTGCGAGCAAGCCGCCCTGGGCGCCAGCGCGCGGAGAGGGAAGCAGCTGGTGGCGCCGGTAGCTGCTCGCTGGCACAGCCGACAGCTGCTCGGTGGAATTTCCCACCGAGGCTGTGACTTTGTGTGCAAGTTTGGCCTCCTTCTCTCTATGACATGTGGGTCCCACCCAGGGTTTTAACCTCTGAAATTTACTCCTAATCACTGTTGTAAACAGTGTGCCCCAAAATACCCCTGGTGATTCAAATTATTCACCCATGAGCCATTTGAATTGATTAGAATTCAAATCGGGTTTGGTTTGAATGAATTTCAGCACAAGTTCAGTTTTGAATTCAAATAAAATTTGAATTTGTCCCACTTAGATCATGTCAAGATCGACTCCAAATGGAGTGAAAATTGGTGTGTGGGCTCACAAAAATGTGCTGAGTAAGAATATGCCTCCCACTTTTAAATTCATGGGATAAAAACAGTTTGAATTTGAATATGGTTTCAAACTGCCCTCTTTCTAGCTATACCCAAAATGACCTCAAAAAGGTTTGGAATTTGGGTGAAACTTGGCATGGACATCCTTAGCAATGTGTAGGAGTTTTCATATGTCCTGCCCACCTATATCACATGTGGGAAATACCACTTTTGCAATGTGTGAGTTTGTTCTCTAATGAGTATGTTGATGGTGGTTACTTGCTCTTTATTTGTGTTCATCAATTCACTACAAATGAGGTGTGTGGTGTGGTGATGAACACTTCAAATATGTTTCAAAAACTGAGGCCCTTACAACCACACGTCATTCTTGCATCAACACGCAGCCAAGCCCGATACCGGACGCATCACAATACACGTCGAAAGGCTTGGTTGTATCCAGTTGAGCTAAGACTGGGGCTGTTGTGAGATGCTTCACCAATGCTTGGAATGCTCCTTCACATGCTGAGTTCCAAACATATTTCGTCCCCTTCTTCGATAATTCAGTCATCGGCTTAGCAAGCTTGGAGAAGCTTGGGATGAACCTCCGGTAATATCCCGCTATACCGAGGAAGCTTGTGACTTCATGGACAGAAGTGGGGGCTTTTCATTTCAGCAATTGTTCAATTTTGCTTGGGTCAACTGCAATTCCTTCTGCTGAGTTGATATGCCAAAAAATGTGCACTTGGTTGATCCAAAACTCGCATTTTCTGAACTTGGCATAAAGTTTATGGTCCCGCAATTGTTGAAGGACAATTCGCAGGTGTTCGGCGTGTTCTTCTTCTGACTTGGATAAACCAAGATATCATCAATGAACACCACCACGAATTTGTCCAACTCCGGCATGAACACCGAGTTCATGAGGTACATGAAATGTGCCGGGGCGTTGGTGAGACCGAAAGACATGAAGAAATATTCATATAGTCCATATCTCGTCAAGAATGCCGTTTTCGGGATATCCTCCGCCCGGATCTTTATTTGATGATACCCGGAGCGAAGGTCCGTCTTTGAAAACACACTTGCACCCACAAGTTGATCAAACAGGATGTCAATGCAGGGCAGTGGATATTTGTTCTTGATGGTGACGGTGTTGAGCGGCCGGTTATCCACACACAACCTCAAGGTTTCATCTTTCTTCTTTACGAACAGCGCCGAGCATCCCCATGGCGAGGAACTCGGTCAAATGAAACCCTTGCTCAACAAGTCATTGAGCTGTTCTTTCAACTCATCCAGCTCATTCGGAGCCATCTTATACGGTCTCCGTGATATTGGTGTAGTCCCGGGTACAAGTTCAATCTTGAACTCCACATCCCCTTCAGGTGGCATACCCGGAAGATCATCCGGGAACACGTCGGGGTATTCTCGGACTACGGGGATGCCCTCTAACTTGGGAGCTTCAGTATGATATGCAGCTGAAACTTCCGGGACGGGGTTGTCTAATAAAATTGAATGCGGACGGTGGAATGAAGAATTCAAATGAACCGTCCGTGATAGAGTTTTCAGGACAGCGCCATGGTAGCGTAACCATGACATGCCTAAGATTGCATCAATCTCTGTCCCATAAGAATAATCAACGTAGTGGGATATATCTTCCCACCTAAGCACAGTGGTGCTTTTGGAATCATCATATTCGCTGAAACCTTCCCTCCCGGTGAGCAAATCATATATGAGTAATCGGTTGGGAAGACTTGCAGTTGATGCTTAGCCACATAGGATGCACTTATGAAACTGTGGGTTGCACCCTAATCAAATAAGATGATGATTGCACGGTCTTTGAGAGCAAACGTACCCGCTAGCACATTCTCTCCTTCAGGGGCATCCTCATTGTCGAGGTAACGAACGCCTCTGGGTCGCTGACCTCCCTTCTTCACCGGTGGTCGGCCACGAGCACCGCCATCATATTGGGCTTGCCCGCTGCTTTGCTGCCCCTGTGGACAGTCCTTCGAGAAATGACCCGCCTGGCCACATGTATAGCATGTGTAGCGAGGCGGTCCTCCACTGACCGGCGGACGGAATCCCGGGGCGCGTTGTGGCGGTGGAAATGCCCAGGGTACCATCTGCTGCTGTTATGATCGCGGTGGTGGCATTGGCAGTCGGAATGGGGGTGGCTGGAAAGAACGACCCCCAAAATGTTGAGGTCGTGCCGGTGGATGCCACTGCTGACCGGACGGTGTCCGATACACCGTGGTATTTTTGAGGAGCTCCACCACTGCTGCTTGGTGGAGCGCTGCGCTTCCGCTGCTCAGCCGCAAATTCCCGCTGATCATCCATTTGCATAATCGCAGCATTGACGAGGTCGTTGAAGGTGCCACGATTGCATTGCGCGAGATGTGTCTTCATCTCGGGATTTAACTCCCGATAGAACTGCTCGCGCTTCTTCTCCTCGGTGGAGATGTAATCCAACGCATACTGCACCAGATGGTTAAACACAAGGGAGTAGTCGTGGGCACTCCTCCCGCCTTGCTTCAGTTACAAGAACTCTTGGAACTTCCCCTTCATCATCCCGGGAGGTATACAATGGGCACGGAATGCCTCCCGGAACTCCTGCCATTCGACGGCGTGGCCAGCAAGTAGTGAGGCAACATAGTTCTCCCACCACGCACCGGCGGCACCATGAAGCTGCTGCGCCGTGAAGAGAGTCTTCTGCCGCTCCGTGCATTGGAGAAGGCCAAACTTGGACTCAATCATCCGCAGCCAGTTGTCGGGCTCCAGTGGTTCCGCCGCTTCGGTGAACACCGGAGGATGCATACTCATGAAATCCGAGTACGTGGTGATGTGGGGCTCATGAGGCCCCCTTTTTGATGCGTCCCCACCTCAGACGTATTCTGCACAATCGTGCAGAGAAGGTCGGTCTTCTCCTAACGAGAGCCCACCAGCGCCGAAATCACGTCCGCTAGTGTAAGCGGAGGCGGCGGTGGTGGTTGTTGCTGTGGGGTGTTGTCATAGGCAGGTGGCTGGTTGTCATCACCCCCTTGCTGACTAGATCCCCTGACCTCGTGCGTGGTCCGGGTATGAACCATCTGCAACAATACGACAATAAAATCAGTCCCACAGCATACTCCATGCTGTCCATAACATAGGAGTAATACATAATGGCGGTAAACTTGCGATACATCTCGTACATGGGTAATGTTATAACTTTGCACATGCTACACCATTGCCAGACCGAATACAAATCAGTGAAATCCAAATTGACAGACTTCCTTTTTGGAAGTTCATCTCAACTAGATTTGGTGACTACGAAACATCAATATCGCTTTGTCATCAAGTATACTACTCTTTATCTTCAATACGACACAAACATGGTCTCTAGCAAAAGAACTTGAGTAAGTAATGTACTCAAATCTTTCACTAGTTGAAGATAACTACTCATGAGAATGTCCTACCCCATTGGAAGTAATAAAACCCCACTAGGTACAACAATCTCTCAAATGAGTTCAACTGTTCATTCCTCTGCGCAGAATGACCAGTTTCTACTTATCCAAAAATTTTGACCAGGTACTTGGCATTTTCATAACTCCAGTTGAATACCAAAGTTAAATTTAACTTCAGTATATTTCCAACGAGTATTTATTTGCCCCCAGATCAGCTCTGGTTAAAAAGTTATGATAATTCAAAGTCAACAGAATTTCTGGAAGAATTTCAACAGCACCTCCTTTCAAAGTTGCTGTTTTCAACTTACGATTCCACTGAATTCTGTGCTGCTACTGCAAAAACTTTGAATTACAAAGATGTAACACATCTCCTAACCTTTCCAAAAATGTATCATATGATAATTTTAGATTTATATAAAGGAAGTTATGCTTGAAAAACAGAACAGTCCAGGGAGTGGTTTAAATCTGTCGTTGTTCCGGACAGTTTACAATCATCTGGAATTTCAACTAGTTCGATATGTGATTCTGTTCTGTAAGTATACAACAAAGTTGTAGAGCACTTAAACCCCTTTCCAGAACTATCCCACACCTCCATTGGCTAAGTAAACTGTGAGTAAGGCTTTGTTAAAGTTCAGCAAACTTGTTGCCCGAAACAGAGCACTCTGTTTTTCAAGTCCTTTGAGCTAAACTAATCAAATTTTGAATTGTTCATCAAAACCAGAGTCCTATTGATTAAAACTTGGTTATCTTGATTCCTTTTTAACATTATCTTTAATGCAATCATGATTAGTACATGTCGGTACTACGTTCCTCACAAAATGGAAAATCCTAACCGGATTATACCGGCATATACGTCTCAACTGTGGCACTAAAACGGTCTCTCGCAGATGTGTACTACATGGGATACGTACGTAGTTAACACCTGCAGAAAAACACTCAATAGTGATGCACTCAAAGGTTATTGTCATTACAGGCAGGTCAATATCATAGTAAATACATACGCCCGTATCATTGTCATACGGCCGTCCTTGAGTCAAGTCACGTCTCAAGGTACGTGGTCGTGTTTTCACACCACACGACAGGAAACCCGAGTAGAGCGCGAACGGTTCGTCACGGTAGGGAATTTTATCAACCCAATGGATACCACCTACTGCCCTGCAGGGCACGCCGATGGCAAGCGCTGCGTATGTCCTCCTAGGCTATTTCTAGAAGAACACACTATCGCGTTACCAACCACACGATGGGGTTTCCACTTACTTGCCTAATGCACGCCAGGGACCACCGGTGGACTCGTACTCCGAGTCCGTCGGGTACTCCTCACCTGCAAACACTTATAACAGCAACCTGAGCACGATGGCTCAACAAGTTTTAACCGACTCTCCTACATATGAAACTCTACATGCAGGTCATACTCGAATATAGGATGATAATTTGCAGCAAACAGACACGCCTACAAGTTCATCCTTAGTTCATCTTTTAGCGAGAAGTTAACGTTTCATGAATCTAAAATTTAGTAAGCAATATTTGGTGACACACATGTAACAAAACAAGTTATTCATATCAGCAATATTGAATCATAATATTCCATATGTTAACCTACATCAGGACTCAGTGAACAAGTGGTACTCATTACCACGAGGGACGGCAAATCGACTCGATATACACCTGCAGGGATACCAGAATAGCACATCACGTACGCCCATCCTCGGAGCTGTAACGGCACACTCAACCGATGTCGTATGGGACAATCTTTCGTCTAACAGCCCAAATGTTGAACCGGTTGCACCGAAACGAGCAGAAGGTTTCCTACATGGAGCATCTCTCTATGCCCGTAAGCAGATTTCCACCTGGCTGCCCTCAACCTACACCTATAAATCGGTGTGCTATGCCTCGATGCCCGTAGGTTTAGATTACATCAGTTTATTGGACACCATATATCCGATATGCCTTCGGTACATTAAACCTGATCAGCGTAGACCACACACGGATCGGTCCTCAATTGACACTGACAGGGCTACGCACACAAGACTTCCTCTTACTGTGTCCTAGCCCCTGCCTAGTCTCATTTTTCTTGCTAAAGTTGTCTCACATCTCGAACCATCCCGTGTAACGAACCCTATACTCGCGAGTAGATTCCAACTACTCGACTTGTACGAAAGCCTATTAACATTAAGCAAAGCATGATCTACTCGATGACTTAGACAATACCGTCACTCCTTTTTGTATTAATCTGGTTATGCATTTGGGGTTTCATCCATCCTATACCTAATGCACAAACATACTTCAAACTAAGTAAATATAAATCAAAACTTGATAAACTTTGTTAAATGCAAACCGGGGCTTGCCTTGTTGCTGCTGGTCAGGTGTTAGTGTCTCCTCCAGAAGTATGAAGTCCAAAACATCTGGGGTCTCCTCGCGTTCAGCGACTACACGTAAGCAATTTAACGATATGTAAATTTTAAATGAAAATGTGTTGAATTGAGTATATATAGACCATAGCTCTATCTAGACATCCCAATTGGATCTGAAAATTTTACTGAGGCATGGTAAGAATGTAACCAGAAACTTGACCAAATTTCATTTGAATCAAAGCCTATTTGAGCTCTGCCAAAATAAAAGTCTAAATGGTCATTACTACAGCTTCTAAGGATTTCCAGGAATTTTCATGGATCAAACAATTACTTTCTGGAAAGTAGAGTTTTAGATGGTTTTAATGGAATTGGTTTCATGTAATTTGAAGAATCCTAGAGATTGTTATGCCCTAATCAATATTTGAGAAAATTCTGAAAAATGTTTCTGTACATTTTTCTATTTTCTCAGGGCAGTTCACTTACTCACACCATTACGGAGACTAAATGAACTTGGATGGATCTGGAATTTTTCATGTGACTCAAGGATTTTCAAATGAACAACCTAGCCAAATTTCAGAATTTTCCATATAAGAATTCTCCAGATAAAATTCCCAACAGTTTAAATTTTAGGGAATTAATTCTGAAAAAATAATAAGTTTCATGAACTGAACTTGTTTTGCTGGATAGTGCTCAAAGATCTGAATCCAACACAATTTGGTTCACTAAATTTGGAGCTTCCTAGCAAAAATTATAGGAATTTAAAGTTTGAACTGAAACCTAAAAATTTCAGAAATGTTTAAAACTCTGACCGCGGCCCCACCGAGCAGCGTTTTCTTCATCCTCGCGCCAGAGCGTTCGGTGGCGGCGCACTCCAGCGAGGATCACCGGTAATGATTTCCTGGCCACCCCCAGGGATGAAAATGGCCGCCTAGCCCTATCTCGCGACGTTGAACTCGCCTTGGGGGTCGGAGCTCGCCGGCGGTGACCGGAAACGTCCGTGCGACGGCAACCGCGGCGGCTAGGGTTCCGGCGAGGTGGTTCTCACACTATGAGGCACAAGAAGAGTCACGGTTTGCTCGTGGAGCACCAGTGGATCACGAGGAACCCAAAACGAGCAGCCTCGGAAGCTAAAAATGCTCGCAAACCCACTCTCGACGGTGACCCGAGACGTTTTGGACCCGGCGGCTCTGAAAATGGCTAGAACTTGGTCATTTCTTGATGGTTATACTTGATTCTTCCTCGAGGAGGGACGTTAGGATGTGTAAAATCTACTTGCAAGCTAGCTTGATCATTGGTTAAACGTGTAACTCGAATTTTTGGTTTCGTCCAAGCTCGGGACTTTGCACTAGGGTTCGGAAGTTTCTAAAATTTCCGCTACACGGTGGATCGTTTGACGAACAGTTTGCAGCTACACCATCTAAGGCGCCCCACGCACCTTTCTTGTGTAGTAAGTTGAAGGAGATGGTGGCCGTAGGGGGCTGTGGACAGTGAGCCGAAGCAAGGTTTTGCCGGTTTCTTCCCGGTCCTTGGCGGCGACGGCTGAATTGCAAGCAACAGAGTGCCAAAGCTTCGGTGTAGCACGGGGAGTAGCTAGAGCATTTCTTTGCGCTCCTTTTTTCTGTATAGCACTCGAGCAACCGGAGATCGGGCGCCGGTGTTCGAGGGAAAATCAGAGGCGTGGTCGTCGGTGGCTTCTTCGCGCACGGGAGCCGAACAGAGCAGCACAAGCTGGGAGAGAAGGAAGCCTCGACGGTGCAGCGTACGTGGGCGATAAGAGAGAGTGCGAGCTGATCGGGAGCAAGCGCTGGCACGAACGTGGGTTCGACGGGGTGAGGCGGAAACGCGCTGGCGCGCTCTCGGCAACAGCCTGAAGAACAGAGGCGGTTCCCTCAGCTCATGAGACTGACATGTGGGCCCTCTCCCCCCTTCTTTCTTTTCCCTTTCTTTGCTGCAATTATCTCAGCTACTCAACATTGAATTGTAGACTTCATCACCAAGTCATGAGTTGAATTTGATTTCCTCAAGTTGAAGTTAATTTGGCTAAATTTGATTCACATTTGAACTTGAATTTCAAATTCAGTTTTGAATAAATGCAAATTTAGCTCCCGACAAGATGAACTCCAGTGAGTATGAAAATTGGTGGACTATCTCAGAAAAATGTGCTGAGTTTGAATATGAAGTCAACCTTTGAATACAAGTGATGAAAGTAGCTGATATTTGAATTTGCATTCAAATTACCCTTTTTACAAAAGTCCCCAAAAGTGCCTCAAAATGATTTGGATTTGCATGAAATGTGGCCTGAGCACTCCTAGGAATATTTAGGGTCTAATGGTAAGCTCAGCCTTTCATATTTATACGTGGGATCTCCTACTTATTTTTGGAGTTATGAGTTTTTCCTCTAATCACCTCTTGATGGTGTTTACTTGCTCTTCATAAATGTTCAGGAGACTTCCACAAAATGATCTGTGGTTTGGTGATATGATGAACACTCTAGCAAGTAAATTCTTGTGCTTTTACAGGAACCATCATAAACTCTAGTTTCCAGAAAGTAATGGCTTGCTTCATTAAAAACCCTAGAAAACCTTAGAAACTCTAATCATGGCCTGTTATACATTTATCTGTGCAGGACTCAAATGAGATTTGATTCAAATGAAATTTGGCCATGTCTCTGTTTAGGTTGTCACCGATCCACAGTAAAAATTTCAGAGTCAGAAGTGATGTCTAGCTAGAGTTATAGTCTTCACATTATTAATTTAACACATTTGCATTTGAATTTGACATGCATTTTATTTCTATTACGTGTAGTCGCTGAAATCAAAGAAGCCCCGGAGATCTTCGATGGTATCGCTCCGGAGGAAACCTTAGTCGGCGACCAGAAGCAAGGCAAGCTCCGGTTTGCATTAACCTTATTTATAAATATTTACACTTTACAATTGTTATAGCATGTGTAGAATTTATGTGCATTATGTCTTTGATTGAAAACCCAATTGCATAACCATCAAAACTACACGGTTTGAGTCTAAGTGATGAACCTCGAGTAGTCACAGCAATGCTCCAAATGGTAAAGGATTCAGTACAAATCGAGTAGTCGGAACTACACACGAGATTAGGCTTAGGTGTACACACTCGGTTAGTAAGATAGATGAGACACATGACATGAAAATGAGACCAAGAATAGAGTAGGAGCAGCAGGACTGTGGGGGGCATGTGTTGCCGTAGCTCTGCTTGTGTCGGTTGAGGACCGAGCTGTGTGCGGCCCTGTTGAACAAGCTAGAACTGTACCGAAGACATATCGGCTATATGGGAACCGGGGAACCGATGTAATTCGGGTAGCTGAATGCTGAGGCATTGCTTGTCGTCCAAAGGGGTTGGTTGAGCACAGCAAGGTGAAAATCCGCTAGCAGGCACGTGGGTTGCTCAGCGTCGGGACCACCTGCTCGGGACGATTGTACCAGTTCAACATTTGGCTAACGGGTGAAAGGTTGTTGCGTACGGCATCTGGGATGGTTGCAGTAGGCAACATCGAGTACGGGCGTACATGGCATCTTATTCGGGTAACCCTACAGGTGTAAATCAATTATAATCACCATCCCTCGCGGTCAGTGAGTACAACTTGTTCACTGTACCGTGACGTAGAGAAACAGAATAGTGTCATGAATAAACTTGATGTCTTGAAGTAAAGTTTGTTATGTTAATGATGTGCTGTACGAGCAAATCAAAGTTCTTTTCAACCTTAGTCAGGATACATAGGAGGAATGCATTTCTTGTTTGATTGCGGGCTTCCTATGTGGCTTAGCACAAGGTTACCACTTTACATAAGGCTAAAACATGAAAATAGGATTCAATTAATTAGGCCAGTCTTTAAGCAAAGTTTCTTTCCTATTGTACAAACAAATTCCAGCATAGTTCCATGTTTTAGCGGCGTCGGGTCAGTCTTGCAGAGCCTTCGTGCTCACTGCTTATTGTTGAAGCGTATGCTGGGGGTTATAAAGAGGAGGAGACAGGTCCCCCAGAGGGTACCACAGTCGAGTGGGAGCCATGCACGCCGCCGTGTTAGTTGTGGTGTGTGTAGCTAGTGGGGACATGTTCAAGGGCTGAACGTGAACTCTTTTGTATAGTCTACACCCGCAAGTGTAGGCTATAAACAGTATTTTGATGTAAAGATTTTAAGAAACAAGTTTATGTAATAAAACTTAGCTTCCGTTGTATGTCTTCACAGGTATGTTACTCGGCGTTGTCTATCGCAACACCCCGCAGAGAGATTCTGGTATGTCGGGACCCCGGGTCATCACATTGTGGTATAAGAGCTCCGTTGAGGTTTAACACACTGAAGAAGGCTTAATTTTCAAAAACTCGGTGAGGAACGAGTAATTAGCCCACATAAGGATGTTATTAGTATAGAAAGTGGCTTACTAACCTATTTTATATGTTGGAAAATCATGCATCTCGGGAGTTTCTATGTCTTGGGAGGTGCATGTATGTGCTGTCCACCAGTGCGCACAAGCTAAAGGGTGGAGCCTCGTGGGTGGCAGGTAACCTAGTCAGCTTAGGTATCCTCTACGACTCTTCATGTCGTTTGGGGTATGTGAGCAACGCCAGTCCTCGGCGTGCTGCGGTCAAGTAGGTGGAGACCACGTCATGTGGTTGGTAACGTGAACACGCAGCTTAAGGCATGTTTGGCTTGAGAATGCCCGTGTGACTGACTACAGACGGGCGTATGAAACTGTTATGCAGCCAGGTTTAGTGTGCAGCTGAACCTGATGATTGTTTGGTTTTCTGCAGGTATTCTAACCACAAATCCGTATCCGAGTAGAACACGTGTGCGAGAGTCCCTTAGTGCAACTGAATTAATGAAGCTGGCTAAATCCGGTATAAGGTGTTCTTTGTGAGGAAACGTAATACTGGTATGATTGGGTGATGCATCAACATCACAGTCCATTAAATGATCAACCTCATTCTAAAAATTGAAAATTTTAATCCAAAGAACTAAAATATTTATTAAACTTCTTCTATTTATCTAGATTACAAAATTAAGCAAGACGATACAGCGACTGAATCAACAACATAATCAGTTGTGTCGGTCGAGGAAAGCGGGCAGGAAAAGTTGTCTTTGCATCATGGCTTTGCAGCAGCATGTCCAGACTCTGACCCAGCAAAATGAAGTACTAACTCAAGAGCACAATGAAGCGATTGAGGTGGGACAGAACTGGAAAATGGACTACAATCAGGCCATGGACAAGGTGAATGCTTTGCAGGACCTTGTACCTCATGTAGTGGGCCTACCGTTGGTAGGTACAGTACCTGTGGTTCTCGGCATTCCGGTGATACAAGAACCTGAACCCGAAGATGAGGTCATGGATCTTGAGCCATCTGAAGAACCAGCGGAGGAGGTAGACCCACAGGAGGTCGATTTCCACTCTGATTAGAGAGTTTTCTGTTGTGAAATAGGGCAGCGAGGGTGGTTCTATTGTATAACTTTCGTAACAGCGACATGTCGTGTAAAAAAACAGTAGCGTATGAGTATGTATTGACGACATGAGCACAACTTCTCGGATGTTCAAAAGTGCTGTGATTTTCACCCGATAATAATGTATCTTGAATAAAGTTTTTTCTTTATCAATATATGTGGATGTTGTGCAAGTTTCTCATTCATCACTATAATACGTACTGTTTTTCAAGAATTTTTAAGTATGACATGTTCTGACTTTACATGGAATGAATTTCAGAATGACTCGTACTCGTGCCTACCCAGAGGTTGGGGGTTCCAGTCAGGGGGGAGATGCCTCCAAACAGCCACCCGAGACATCCTCAGGATAGCAGCAACAACAACCATCACTACCACCAACAGTCACGTTGGCAGATATTGTTGCGTCCATGGCGGGCTCGCACGACCAGCACACCGGGTTGCTGCGTACATTGATCGAGAATACGCCTCGTCCGGAGAGACGTCAAGACCAGGAAAACACCAACAAAGTTCTTACTCGGACTTTCTTGCGACAGATCCTCCGGTGTTCTCGTGGGTGGATGAGCCCATTGATGCGGACAATTGGCTCCGCACAGTGGAAATTAAGTTTGTGTTGCTCTGAGTGAGTGAGCAGCAGAAGACCCGATTCACGGCCCAACAACTTATGGGGTCCACGAGCGCTTGGTGGGCGGACTTTTATGCCTCCCAAACCACCGAGCAGATCTTGACCTGGACGGAGTTCAGGACGGCCTTCAGGGCCTATCACATTGTGCCGGGTCTTATGAAGAGGAAGACGCAGGAATTTCTACACCTGCAGCAAGGGAGCTGGAATGCACTGGAATATGCCCGGGTGTTCAACGATCTCGTCTTATATGCGTCGTATCACGCCGATACGGACGATAAGAGGCATGACCACTTTTACCAGGGGCTGAATCTGCTCCTGAAGGACAAGTTGGTGATGTTCAATCACGGCAGCCTCAACGAGATGATTGACGCTGCGATGACTCCAGCAAGGAGTTAGCAGCGGCAGAGAAGAAGCGAAGCATGCCGCAGAGCAGCGGAGAATGAGGTGGTCCTCCCCAAAAATATCGGATGGTGTATCGCACACCATCGGGTCAACGCTGGAAGCCACCGTCGCGACCAATGCAGTTTCGCAATCAGCCATATCCACAGCCGGCGTTCCGACCGACATTACCAGCACCTCCGCAGCAGCAACACGAGAGGGCGATGCTGCGTGCGTTTGCACCTCAGCAACGCATGCTCGTCCCCAAGGCATCCGCCAGCCACCGTACGTGTGCTTTACGTGCGGTCGCCAGGGGCATTTTGTAAAGGATTACACCGAGAAGCAAGGCAACAGAGTGGAACCACCATTCATGGGGAGAAATCAGCAACGAAATGACAACAATGAACAGCTTGCAAACCCTAAAACCCGGCAATGTCCACCACCTCGCCATTGATGAGTACCGGAAGGAGAACCCATCCTTGCGGGTATGTTCCAACTCCATCAACAATCCATCATAGTTTTATTTCATTCGAGTTCCACTCATAATTTCATTAGTACTGCTTATGTTGCTAAGCATAGTTTGCAAATACTACCCACCAAAAAGTCCATTCCTAATTTGTTCACCGGGTGGGAAGATTTCAGAAAGAATGATGGTTCCAAAAGCACCATTATACTTAGGGGGAAAGTATACCCTGCGTCTCTCATAGTCCTAGGGGGGACAAAAGGTCGACGTCATCCTAGGGATGTCATGGTTAAGCCGCCACGGCGCTGGTTTAGACGTCGTCTCTCGTGTCGTGCACCTAAATTCCTCAGTACATGCACCACATTCTTTATTTTTGGACAGTGCAGAAAAAAAACTTCCAGCCATATACCACTACACCACCATCAGTCTTGAAGACAATCCAGTCGTCCGTGAGTTCCCCTACGTATTCCCGGATGATCTACCGGGTATGCTGCCCGACCGGGAGGTAGAGTTCAAGATTGAACTTGCACCAGGAACAATGCCAATATCCCGAAGGCCGTACAAGATGGCACCAAAGGAATTGGAAGAGTTGAAAGCACAATTGACGGACCTGCTGGACAAGGGTTTCAATAGGCCGAGCTCCTCGCCATGGGGTTGTTCGGCATTATTTGTTAAGAAGAAAGATGAGACGTTGCGGCTTTGCGTGGACTATCGTCCATTAAACACCGTCACGATCAAGAACAAGTACCCACTGCCCCATATCGACATGTTATATGATCAGTAGGTATAAGCAAATATCTTTTCCAAGATGGATTTAAGATCAGGGTACCACCAGATTAAAATCAGGGCTGAGGACATACCAAAGTCAGATTTCTCGATGAGGTATGGGTTATATGAGTACCTTGTCATGTCCTTCGGTCTCTCCAATGCTCCATCTCACTTCATATACTTGATGAACTTGGTGGTCATGCCGGAGCTTGACAAATTTGTGGTGGTATTCATCGACGACATTCTTGTTTACTCCAAGTCGGAGGAAGAGCGCGCAAATCACTTGCGTATTGTCTTGCAACGGCTGCGAGATCACAAGCTATATGCTAAAACCAGCAAGTTTGAATTTTGGATATCTCAAGTACCCTTTATCGGACATATTATCTCAGCGGAGGGAATCACTGTATACCCGAGCAAGATCGTACAAGTGCTGAATTGAAAATCCCCGAGATATGTCCGCGAGGTGCGGAGTTTCCTCGGACTCACGGGATATTATTGAAGGTTCATTCCGAACTTCTTGAGAATTGCAAAGCCGATGACCAAACTGCTGAAGAAGGCTTCCAAATATATCTGGAGTCCAGCATGTGAAGCGGCATTTAATGCTTTGGTGAAGCACCTCACATCAGCACTCGTTTTGGTGCAGCCGGATACATCAAAACCGTTCGATGTCTATTGCAATGCATCCGGCGATGGACTCGGATGTGTGCTGATGCAAGACCGAACAGTGGTTGCGTATGGATCACGGCAGCTCCAGAATCATAAGCAAAATTATCTAACTCATGACTTAGAACTAGCTGCTGTGGTACTCGCACTCAAGATGTGGAGACATTACCTGCTTAGAAACCTCGTGCATCTATATACTGACCACAAGAGCCTCAAATACATATTAACTCAGAAGGAGTTGAACATGAGGGAGCGACGATGGTTGGAGTTTATAAAGGATTACAAAATAGAGATCCATTATCATCACGGGAAGGCAAACGGGATGGCCGATGTGCTGAGTTGCAAGTCACACGTGCATGATCTAACCATCACACCGGTTGATGAGAGTGAACCAAATCTATATTTGGTTCCACATGGAGCTCTCTACAACTTAGCTCTCATCCCCACCGACCGTGAAGAGATAGCGGTAGCCCAGAAACATGACAAGGGTATGTCGCATTTGCAAAGACGTGTGGACAGCGGGGAGCTGAATTGTTTCCGGAAAGATGGAGACGGTGTTCTGTGGGGGGACCACCACCCCGACAGTCCAGGAATCGCATTGGGTGGTGCCGTGCGATGCCGCGCCCAACAGCACATTTCCAAAAAGCACACATCCACAACAATATATGTCTTTAGTATATAGTATTGTCACGTTTTACAAGAAATGTACAGACATAAATTGCAGCGGAAGATAAGAATACAACTCACGAGCTATAGCCTACGCTAAGCAAAACGAAGCGATCCTGCCCCCGGATGCTTCAAACTAGCACACACCCAAACACGGTGGCTTGCAGGGTTCCATGGGAGACTCACACCCCTCATTGGCTGCTGCCCCACTCGGACCACCCTTCCTCCCTAACGTTGCCTTATGCAACATTACCTGCAAAACAATGGATCAACAACCCGTGAGCTTATCCTCAGCAAGACATAACCGAAAAAATACACATGGAGCTCTAAATGCTGGAAATAGAGGGCTGAATAAAGAAGTTTGCATAAAATATTAACTTGAGCTAACAGAGAGTCCATAGTTCCAGTTTTAAGAAACTTTTATAATCCTCGTACAATTTACATCGAGAGTCCACAATCAAACAAGAAACGCTTCATACCTTGCACCATCAACATCGAGGAGATGGTAAATTTAGCGAGCTACCCTAGACCAATACATACCTTGTGCCATCAACGTCGAGACTCCACAATCAAACAAGAAACACTTTGTCTCGACGCCAGTAGCCCAAAGTATAAATTAAAATTAGTGAATGGTAAGTAGCATCACTCATCTCCAATATAAGGATTAATCATGAAGCATATTTTATTCCCCTAGTTTCTTACTACACCATGACGCAGAGAACAAGTATGCTCACAACTGCGAGCGACGGTGATTCGAATCAAAAACATCCGGATGACATGACACATGCGCCCGTCCAATAAAGGTGATCAACCAATCCCCTAACGTCGTATGTGGCAGCCTTTCACACAACACCCACATGTCGAACCGGTCCAACCGACTCGGAGTAAGTCGCACTACGGTGAACCCCCATAGTGACAACTTCTCTCTTCCTTCAGCATCTGCATGAGACGGTTGGGATTGCCTCGACACCCAGGTTAACATGTTACATCGGTTTCTTGGGTCCCATATAGCCAGTATGCATCCGGTACAAGATGAAACTTGTCTAGCAGGGCCACACAAGAGAACAAATCGTGGAGCGCCTCGTTCTCGGCCTAGGAGGTATCATTTTTGCCGAAACTTGAACCTACACATTCCTTAGGACTGAGCCTAGCCGCCGGGCAACTTCTTGGAGCATGACAGCACCGGGAAGGAGGACGGCACCGATGGCGGAGCTCGGTAACGCGGCGCCAGCGAGGAATGGTGTGTCCCGAGCCAAATTCGATGAACAAATTTGTCATACAACATCACTAGAGCACGTGGAACATGAATCCATAACCCAACCAAGCCAAAAAACATCAGGAATATGGGTGTTCACGGTGGACCGACCCATTTTTGCCGGCAGCAGCGATTTATCGTCGCCCGGGGCGTATGATGGCCGATTTGCTGCGTGCTTTGTTATGTGAGGTCGCTAGGGGTGCTATATGCTGTAGCTTGAACCGTAAAATGGATGATCAAACGTGTTGGGTGAATTTTATGATTCTAATTTTGGTGGTTCTTCATGTACGCCGGTGCAAAACTTCAAATTCCGGCGAGCCGGCGGTGGAAACAAGAAAGAGAGATTCGGGATGATGATCTAGACGGCCATGCTAACCTCTGTGGGCTTTTGATTGAACTGGAGAAGCTTGGAGTGGCCCGGACGACGCTGATCAGGGAGGGCGACGTTGCTCTGTCTTGCGGGGAAAGAAACGGCGTCTCAGCATCAGGGAAAGCCGGGCACGGGCTGGTGAGGGGTCGAGGATGTCGAGGAGTCGCCGGCGCAGCTGTTGGGTGGAACAACCGGGCGCCACAGTGGCTGGAAGGTTATCGGCGCTGAATAGAAGAGACGGCACGCGGTGTGTGTTTCTTCGGTTTGAGCGGCCGAGGGAGCCGGTGTTTTCTTCAGTCTAACGTGCGACGAGAGCTAGCAAGCAGGAGAAAAAACAATTTGATCGTGCCTCCGTAAAATTTAGCTAGCAGGCGAGAGAAAAGGATTGAACCGCCTCGGTGAGCAAGCACACAGGCAGCTCGCTGGAGCTCGTCGTCCCCCTCGGTGTCACGCCCACACAGAAAGGAAAACTGATGTTTGTCTTTCCCAATTTCATGTGGGTCCCACCAATGTCTCCCCCAAACAACAGTGGCTCCAAATTCAAATCTGTGGATAATTCAAACTGCGGAATTTGTATAGTTAGACTCTTATGAATTATTGCAATCTACTATGCCTCCCCAAATTTGAATTTGTTTTCTCCAAAATTTTCTACTCCCAAAGCACAGTAGCTTCCTAATTCAAATTCAAATTTTTGCAGCAAATTCCGAAGGATGAATCTGAATATAGCGGGCTAATCCTCTCTCGTGCCCCTAATTCAAATCCTATGTTTCACCTTATTTGTGCTAAACTTTCTTTACCATAGTATAGACATTATTTCATGTGGTAAAATTTCAAATTTGTAAACAAATTTAGGAGTAGCATTCCCTTCTTATTTGATTTCCACAGAAACACCAGCAAGGCTCAACTTGGGGATTTTACATTCTGTGGTTCAAAAACAGAATAGTCGTACCCCGTACCCCAGAATTGAGGAAGAAAATCTTTGATGAGGCTCACTTATCAAAGTTTTCGATTCACCCTGGCAGCAACAAGATGTATCAATAGCTCAAGAACAAATTTTGGTGGACACGGATGAAGCGAGAAATCGCTAGATACGTGTACGAGTGTGATACATGCCGAAGGTGAAGTGTAACACCCTCAATTTCGTATCCATGCATGCATACATATTTCATATAGAGAAACATTTTAAAAGAAGTAGAATGGAAGAAAGAATCATAAAAAAATGGTGGGATATGGAAGAAAGATAGCTGAAAGTAGCCAATCCCAATTCGCCGAGGAGCACCGTCGACACTTCCTGCGGCCTGCTGGCCACGTGTCAACTTCGGAGCTAGTCTCTGCAGAGAAGCGAGGCCCAGCCTGCTGGACACGTGTCAGTTTTGGAGCCCGCCTCCGAGAGGTCCGACACCGCTGGATATGTGTCACCCTCGGAGCTCGCTTCCGACAGGTCCGACGCTGCTGGACACGTGTCGCTCTCGGAGCTCGTCTCTGAGGAAAAAGGAGGTCCGGCGCTGCTGGACACGTGGCACTCTCGGAGCCCACCTCCGAGGAGAGGGGAGGTCCGGCACTAACACGTGGCGCCTCCAGAGCTCACCTCTGAGAGGGAGGGAGGTCCGACCCTTCCAGACACGTGGCGCACGCGGAGCTCGCCTCTGAGGAGAAGGGAGGTCCTGCCCGCCAGACATGTGGCGCACCCGGAGCTCACCTCTGAGGAAAAGGGAGGCCCGGCCCCTGCTGGACACGTGGCGCCTCCAGAGCTCACACTGTGGAGGTGACGAGATCCTTAAGTGGTTTTTCTCCTGTGTGCGCGGGAATACCCGGTACTGAGGAAACCGACACGATTTCCACGTTGCTACCGCACCAAATCAATTAGAAATAAGTTGTTAAGATCCAAAACAAATTGAATAAGACTCTTATTTGAAATCCAATCGCAGTAGGACCCTTCTTTTCCCTTTATAAATAGAACCCAAAAACCTCTTGGCCGTAACACCTTTCAAAGTCGACAACTTAGAAGCCCTAGCCCCCAACTCTCCGAGTTAACCCCCTTCGCCGGAGTTCAGCCACCGGTGAGACAGCTGACGAGCCCGTCACGCTCGCCGTCGCCAGAAGAGAGCCGACGAACTGTCCTGCTGCCATTGCTAGGAGGAAGGCTAAGGTAGGTCTTCGTTACCACCTTACGACATCATCGCGGTTTTCTTCGTATCTGTTTTTCTTCGAACAGAAGCTTTTTCGTGTGGACAGATGACGAGTTGATCGGTTTTTGACGGTGGAATTTACCACGTCCACACTTGATCCTTACACCCTTATTCACCATAAAACCCTATGCAATCCCAGTAAAACACGCAAGAACACGGACAAACTGGTCTAATAAAACAGCACCATAGGATTTGCATCCATCTACACCATTGCATCTTGAGTAAAGTTTGTGCATGATGTTTGATTGCTATAAATTTTGTATATGCGTGGTCGTGAGTAGAAGGACAAGCTCAGGAAGCCATCTACGAAGGACTACAGCACCAAGACTTCGAGACACAGGAGCAACAAAAGCCAAAGGAACAAGTCAAGTGCCCCTTGACCATATTGATCCTATGTTTTGGAAACTGTTTTGTTTGCGAAAACATGTATGCTTGAGTCAACTTGATGGGACACCCTTTTATAGGAGTTTACTAGTTTGATTAACCACCCTTGTCGCCGGGGATGTTGATGAGTCGGGTATGGTCATTTTTGCTTTTCGCTTCGCTTAGCTGACGGGATATGGGAAGCCGAGATAGAACATGTCTAGCTACTGCACTCATACGAATAATGTTAATGAGAAGTTGATGATGATAATGAACATGAATCGGGGGAGATCTAGGCAAGCTTGGTTCGTGGATGTGGTAGAAGGAGATGGTGGTTTACATGCCGTAGATCTAAGGACTGGTTCATGCCAGCACATGCTAGGAAAACAGTGCCACCACAAGGCCAAATATGGGTGCGGCTTAGCTGACTAATTAGGTAAGTTGCTAGATTATTATGGACCGTGGAAGGCGCGGGGAATGGGAGTCGAGAGAGGACTGCCCTGGGAACTGCATAGCACAAGAGGGGGCCCGTAGGTGGGAGAATGGTGATTCGAGCCTGCTGGTGAAACCTTAGTGAGTCCATACATCTAGTAGCCCCTTTGTAAAGGCTATTTTGTGATCTCTTGGCCATACACCAACGGTTGTGTACTGGTATATTGGAGGTTTTGCAGTCGCCGACGGGTGATGAAATCACAAATTTGTATGTAAAGTGGTGCCACCTCTTAAGAGTGTAAAACTATCATGATAGCCGTGCTTACAGTCACAAGCGCCTGGCCAACTCACATGATTAGAGGGAAATTTGGGATGGAAACTTGGGATGGTTATTTGGTTATGGTTATTGGTATGGTTATTGGTATTGGTTTCGGGACTGTTGAGTCATGACAATGAGTTTGGTTTTCGGTTATATGATTATGAGATGGGTATGAACATGAGATGACTATTATGAGCTTGAGATAAAGTTGAGAAAGATTAACGGTTGGTTGAGACATGAAAAGTGGTGAATTATGAAGGGCGTATATTGCTGTTTTACTTAAATATATGTTGGGAATAAATTCACTTAAAGATAGTTGCTGTTTTTTATCATATCTGTGAAATAAACTTTGCTTTCTGCAATAAGCCTTTTTATTCCCTACCTTGATGTAAGCTACATGTCATACTTTTCCCGCACTTGCTGAGTACGACATGTACTCACCCTTGCATTATCATACAAACATCAGCAACAGGAGAGGAGTACTTCGAAGATCATGTGGAGTACTAGGCGTGCGAACTACCGTCAACTTGCCTATGGAATTAAAGATGGAGCCGCTGCTGTTTAGTTTTGCTTCCGCTATCGTTTAGAGACTTCCGCTGCTAGAATAAGTTAGAGATTCATGAGTCATTGTAATAAAATACTTAAACCCTATTTGTTCATAGTTACATTCTGAATTAAGTTTGTGGAATTACATGTATATGTGTGATGAACATCCTGGGCACACATGCATTAGATGGGTTCCGTGTTTTACGGGACCTGGCATCACAGATTGGTATCAGAGCCACGTTGACCGTAGGACGCAAGCCTAGGTAGAATGCACAGATTTGCATCAGAATGACGTTGACCGTTGGACGCAAGCCTAGGTAGAATGGACACTCTAGAACACATAGGAACACTCCTCTAAACTTCTATTTTTGAAAATTGCTTGCTGCTGCACTTCCTTGTCAATTCAGCCACTGCAAAGTGCTATTTTCAGCCCCTCTTTTCTCTTCTTTGGACAGCAACACCTTTGCTTCTTACTCCATAGCTTCTAAAGTTTTGGAGTTGCTTTTTCCCATATCTAAAATTTCTCATGTCCTATTTATAGATGCCGATGATCAGGAGCACGACACACATAAGCACTCGTTCACCACCACGTGGGAGCGCACTTAACCCCATTGAGGTGTCCGATGGACCACCCCCGTCACACGGCGGGAACAGCACCAGTTCACATGATTAAGTTTAGGATTCCCATTGAATAAGCTGTAATAGGAACGCTAAATCATAGTACCTTGAATAGGAGTGGCATGTTGAATTTTTGTGATTATTGCTTGTGTTTGTGTGCTTGAATGTGAGTTGTGGGACACTTCTACGAATATCCACATCCACATATAGTAGAGAAATATGAGAGGTTTCGGCATGTGTTCACAACCTTGTATAGGCTAATATTGATAGAAGAAGATATTTAGTTCATACATCTTGATTCATATAGCGGGGGTATCAACCTAAACTTCTCTTTTCTGTTCTACCCAACTCTCTCTCACAGATGGTGAGGGAGAACGCCAGCCGTCAAAGGAGGAACATTCGTGGCAACCAGGAACCACAAGAGGATGGCCACGTTGAAGTTCCTGAGAATGTTAACCCTGGGGCTGATGCAAACAACCTTGAACGGTTGATGGCTACGCAGAACCAGCTCATGCAAACTATGATCCAAACTTTGGGTCAGCTGCAAGCCAACAACAACAACAATCCTAACCCTGTTCCTGCACCACCACCATCACCACCGCCACCAGCGCCGGCTCACAACAGATTGGGGGAGTTCATGAGGACTCGACCGCCTACTTTTGCACAAGCTAATGATCCCATGGACGCCGACGATTGGTTGAAATCCATGGAGAAGAAGCTTGCTATTGTTCAGTGCAATGGTCGGGAGAAAGTTCTCTTCGCATCGCATCAACTTATGGGATCAACCGCTGACTGTAACACCCCAAAATCTGTTAAGAGGGGAATTTAAAATTTTTTGGACGTATTGCATGTGGTGCAGAAATTCAAATTCAAATTGGAATTCAAATTCAAATCAAAACAGAAAACAAAAGGAAAAAGAAAAAGAAAAAAAACCCAACCGGCCAGTGGGCCGAAACCCACCAGCCGGCCCACCATTTCCCATGCCAGCCCACAGCCGCGCGCTCCTCTCTCCCTCTCACTGACACACGGGGCCCGTGTGTCATCCCCGACCTCTCGCTCGCACCAACAGCCGGGACTCCTCTCTCTCCAGAATCCAAACTACCCCTGGAAACCCGCGTCCCCCAGCCGAATTCTGGTCCCGGACGACTCCAGCTCGACCCTAACAGACCGCCGCCCTCCCTCCTCTATATAAATGCCGGCATCGCCCTTTCCCCCCCCCCCCCCCCGATCGGCTGTTTTTCCTCCCGGTGAGAACCGAAGCTCCGATCACCGTTTTCTCTCGATCCTTGCTCGGGTTTTCTGATCTAACGCGCCGATCATGTTCCACCGTCTCCGGGGAATCACGCAGGTGCAGAAAACTCGGTGGTTTGCGCTCTAGACACAGCTCCGACGAGCACCGCCGCGTTTTCACCTCGGACCTCGACACCGACCGCCTTCCAGGGCCTCCGAGCTCAAGAAAAACCCCGAGGTGAGATCCCCGACCTCCCCTCTACCGATCTATGCCATGAAATCCCAGTTTTAGGAGGTATAGACGAAGATCCGAAGTTCTCCGGCGAGATCGCCGCCTCCCGCCGCCGAGCAGCGTGGGCTGGCTCTGGCCAGGGCGGCGTGGCCGCTTGTGCGCCGTCTATTTTAAATCGCACGGTAGAATCAAAACCCGCGCGTACCGGTTCGGCGATCTAATCTGAGCCGTCTATTTTAAATAGGATGGTCCACATCAGCCCCGCGTTATAAAGGCCGGGATTCTTACGCGCTACCCCCTGGGGATCTCAGAAAACACGAGCTAGCCCCGGAAACTTCTGATCTAGCCCCTGGAACTTCAGAAATTTGTGTAAATTCATTTAAAAATCAGTTTTAGCCCCTGGACTTAATAAAAATTAGGAAAACCCCTCTAATATGTGTAGTTAGACCCCTGGAAATTTATGAAATAATAAATTAGACCCTGTAGTAGGGTGGATTTACCTTTTTGACCCTATATGATATTAAATTCAGAAATTTGAATATGTGATTAGGATTTAAATTTAAAAGGTGAGGCAAACACATTGTAAATTCAAATTTAAATTCTCCTAGCACTTGGTAAACTTTAAAATGAGTTAAAAATAGATTTTAAGCTGAAATGAATCTGTTTAATTGATTGTTCACATTTATTAGTTATAGGGACACATTTTAGGTTAGGAAATAATTCTGAAAATTGGTAAAATAAATTTAAATTAGTTCACATCAGAGGAGAAGTTCAAAAATATATTATTTAATATTTTAGATCAGACCCTATTCTGTTTAGATGATATGACCTACTATTTAATATTAAAACTCACTCTTTGACATAGCAAGTAAATCTGAAAAATATAGGAAAATGGGCATGCATAATTAGAAAATGATAGATGAAGTCTCTAACTCCAAAAACTTCATTTTAGGATTTGGTAGAAGATCTGAAAACCTATTTGGAGTAGGAAAATTTCATTTCCTGCAAACTTGGTAGCTAAAGAGTGTATTAATTGAATATAAAGAATTTGTTCAAATTGGAAATTCATATATAGTGTGCAAACAGAAATCTGAATACAAAAGTTAGAAATCATATACATATGTTTAAAAGTACATGTAGGCTAAAAATCAACACATCTAGAGTAACCACAACACTTAGAAATGTGAATGACTATCATATGTATGTATGTGTAGGTTGTATGAAGTGAAAGTGTGAACTATATCTTATGTATTGTTGTTTTCTTTTGCTATGTGTGTTGGCATGAGTAGAACCTGCCCCAGAGCAAGTTCTCCCCTTCCAAGACCAAGATCTCCTGGCTACACACCTGGAAAGTGTGAATGTGGTTCGTGGCCACTGGCATAATGGAGGTTCTTTTAGTCCACCCGGCAACGGGGGATGAAATCACTACATGTGGGTACAGTGGTGCAAACTCTGCAGAGTCAAAACTGTCATGACAGCCATGCTCACGGTCAAGAGCGGCTTGGACTTATTCATGATTAGAGGATGATGGATTTGGAAGTTGAGGATGTTAAGCGGGGAGCTTGACATTGGATATGACGATTATGGTTACTTGATTTTGATGATGGGTTGGGAGTTTGGGACCATTTTACTTGTGTAGTAATGTAGGTGCTTAATAAGCTAAGGTGATAGGTATTAATTGCGTAGTGCTTTAACCATGAGTTCAACCTCTCCTTGCTCTAGCCATGCATGACGTAACTTTCCCACACTTGCTGAGTACCAACGGAACTCAAACTTGCATATTTGTTGGTTTAAATTGCTGCTCAGGTAAGGGGATGATGTGGTGTTCAATGACCAAGACTTCGGACCCGAAGAAGGAGTTTAGGTTCATGGAGTCCCCCGGGCAACGCCTGTGACGGAGCCCACAAGAATAATATTCCGCTGCTATTCTATTTACATGTTATAAACTTATTATCGTCCATCGAGATGTATGCTTTGTAAGACATATTTATATTCGACACCTGGCTTGTAATAAATGATGCTTTACTATTTGTCACCACATGTATGAGAAAATGATCCTGGCATACATGTGATATTCACTCGGTTTTTCTTCGGAGAAACCGGGTGTGACAGAAGTGGTATCAGAGCCAAGGTTGCCCGTAGGAACGTGAACCTAGGAAGAAATGGACGTATTTAAGGACCCTATTTTCTTAAAAACTATTTTACAAAGGTGTGGGTTGAAAAGTGCTATTTAATGGGTCACTTTATTCACCTTGCCCCAACTCTATTCAAAACACGATTTTTATTTAAATCTTATCTAACTTGATTTTAAATGCTTTATGTTTTAGATGGTTCGCATGATCCGCACCGCCCGCAAGTCCACTGGAGGGAGAGTTCCCGTAGTTGCCCTTGCCCTGAGAGAGAACCGTCCGGTGACGTACCTCTCCTACGGGTTGGCAGTAGGAGGCTTGTTGTGCCGTCTTCGGCGTATGCTCCACGCCGCCGGCAATACGGGCAAGCTAATCATACACTACAGCTCCACCCGGATCATCAGTGAGAAGAGGGAAGAATGGAGTTCACAAATGAGGATTATCCATGAAAATCAGCTGCTCAAGATCCACCGCTCTCCAGCTTGTCGAGCGACACAGGTCGATGCGGAGAAGGATGTCACGTGGGAGGCCATCACCTGCCAGAGTCACATCTACCGTCGCCACCTGGACAGGACTGAGTACATGTATGTCCTCCAGCGTGAGAGTGATACAACGGAGTACAAGTACCCGCCAGTGCAGCAGGGGACTTCCCATGAGCACATGGACCTGTGCTTGGAGGATGCTGCTATGCTCAGCACTCGACTGCAGGAGTGTCAGCAGGAGCTTCAGGATGTTCGTGTCACCCTGAAGGAGACTGAGGCGTTGCTTCGAGCCAGCTTGAGGGCGAGAGAAAGAGGAGATGGGAATGAACTGTGTGTCACCGTGAATGACACATGGACTCATGACTCCCCAGATCGCCGGGCGAGTAGGCGTCGCCGCACTTCTCCACCAGCAGTCTCCCCACCCAAAGCGGAGTCAGAGGGCAGCCGCAATAATGAGGAAGATCCCGAGGAGCCAGCTCAGTGAGACGAGTCGTGTAGAGTCCTTTCCCTTAGTTCAGCAGGTTATCGAGTAGTCGAGTCGGTACCTTAGTTAATGGTGTGTTAATGTTTGGTGTGTGACGTGAGTTGTGGAAGCCATGGGCATTTGTCCACAACATCGTCTTCAGGTTGTATTGCTTTGATGTGTGAACCCCTATGAATTAAGAGTGCATTTATTTTCGCGTGAGACAGGAAACCCTCAGAAAATATAAATATAATAAGATCTCAAAATTTTAAAGTTTAAACAAGCAAACTGGGAAGTTAGTACATAATGCTTTAAATTGACATTTGATTGATCATGATAGATGGCCGGAAGAGGAAAGGGTCGTGGTGCCAACCCCGCCAACAACAACGATGAGGCCGACAACCCTCATCTCTCTAGAGGACAAGACAGGGGTGGTCGCCGTGAAGGAGTTGATCCCATCCAACAAATGCTTGAAAATCAGAATCAGCTCATCCAGAGCCTAACTCAAGTGGCGGCCAACTTGCATCAAGTTCCACCTCCACAAGCTGCACCACGCCAACCAAGGTTGAGTGAGTTTCTAGGGACTCAACCTCCAAAGTTTGCAAGTGCTACTGAACCTCTGGAGGTAGATGATTGGCTAAATACCATTGAGAGCAAGATGAGGATCATACAATGTCAAGGGTATGAGAGGGTGCTGTTTGCCTCTCACCAATTGCATGGACCTGCTGCTGATTGGTGGACCGCTTACGTGGCCGCCCATCATGACCCTGAGAACATCACTTGGGAAGAGTTCAAGCACAGTTTCCGCAACATACATACCAAGGGGTGAACTCAAAAACAAGAGAAAGGAGTTCTTGGGGCTGCAGCAAGGAAACATGACTGTGAGGGAATACCTCACAAAATTCACCCAACTATCCCGTTATGCACCACGGGACATCGAGACTGATGAGAAGAAACATAACTGCTTTGTGGAAGGACTTACAGCGGAAATGCAGTGTGCAATGTCCTCCAACGAGTATGAAAGCTTCCAAAAGATGATGGACAGAGCGTTTGTTGTGGAAAGGAAGCTGAAGGCCTTGGAAAATGAAAACAACAGGAAGGCGGGATGGTCACACCAAGCCTCGGGTAGCAACACACACCCACGTCTGATGCAGCAACCCGCAGGGCAGACGAGCCGTGCTGCGGTACCCTACTCAGCACTGAGAGGGTACAACCCGAACTTCAGGCCTCCGTCAGCACCAGCACAGCCACAACGTCAGTTTGTACAGCAGCCTCGCCCCGCATATCAACCTCGACCAGCAGTACAAGGACCCCCAAACCAACCCCAAGACAACAAAGGCCAGGCACCTAAGGTTGGGGTGCAATGCTTTAACTGTGGTGAAGTGGGGCACTACGCCCATAAGTGCCCAAAGAAGAAGCCCGTGCAGCCGCAACAGCAGAACGTGATGCGAGGACGGGTGAACCACGTGACCATGGAGAAGGCGCAGGAGGCACCCGACGTTGTAGTTGGTAAGTTTACTGCCAATTTACACATTGCAACCCTGTTGTTCGATTCTGGTGCTACCCACTCGTTCATTGCTAAAGGGTTTGTTAAGAAACATGATCTAGCAACCACACAAATGAACCATATGCTAGCAGTGAACTCTCCAGGTGGAGAAATAAGGACAAGACAAGTGTGTCCCAAGGTGAATCTAGACATTAATGGGGTAGTATTTACTGCCAACCTCATAGTGATAGATTCACAAGGGATAGATATTATTTTGGGTATGGATTGGTTGACCAAACATAAAGGAATCATCCATTGTTCGACGAGAACGGTGGAACTAACTCACCCTAGTGCACAAGAGTAAAGTTCATAACTATACAAGAGCCTAGGAGGGATATTAAACTCAATCAAGTTGAGGTGGAAGTGGAGGAGATCAGGATCATCAGGGAATATCCAGATGTTTTTCCGGAGGAGTTGCCAGGTATGCCCCCCGATCGTGAAGTGGAGTTCGCGATTGAGCTAGTGCCTGGAACAGCTCCGATATACAAGAGACCTTATCGGATGGACTCCAAACAGCTGGAAGAACTCAAGGAAAATTTAAGAGAATTGACAGAAAAGGGGTACATTCATCCTAGTTCCTCACCATGGGGAGCTCCAGTGATATTTGTGCCCAAGAAGGACAGGACCCAAAAGCTATGCGTGGACTACCGTGCGTTGAATGAGGTAACCATCAAGAACAAGTACCCATTACCCCGCATTGAAGACTTGTTTGATCAGTTAAGGGGAGCTTGTGTGTTCTCGAAAATTGATCTCAGGTCGAGATACCACCAACTTAAGATAAGGCAAACTGATATTCCAAAGACAGCTTTCGTATCTCGGTACGGACTGTATGAATACACAGTCATGCCTTTCGGGCTAACTAATGCCCCGGCATACTTCATATATCTCATGAACAAGGTATTCATGGAATATATAGACAAATTTGTGGTAGTTTTCATTGACGACATTCTCGTCTTCTCCAAAGATGAAGAAGAGCATGAGAAACATCTAAGGTTGGTGTTGCAAAAGCTAAGAGAACACCAACTATATGCCAAGTTGAGCAAGTTTGAGTTTTGGCTAAAGAGAGTTCCCTTCTTAGTACATATAATCTCGGAGGGAGGAATCTCCGTAGATCCCGCCAAGATTGAGGATGTACAGAAGTGGAAGACCCCTGAGAATGTCGGGGAAGTTCGAAGCTTCTTAGGGTTGGCTGGGTATTATCGACGGTTTATCAAGAGATTCTCCAAGATTTCGAGACCCCTCACCAAATTGTTGGAGAAGGGAATCACATTCACATGGACACCGCAGTGCGAGACGAGTTTTCAAGAGCTGAAGAAAAGATTGACAACAGCCCAGTGCTAGTTATGCCAGATATGCAGAAGAACTATTCGGTGTACTGCGATGCCTCTGGAAACGGGTTGGGATGTGTTCTCATGCAAGAGGGGCATGTCGTGGCTTATGCGTCCCGGCAGCTCCGGAAACACGAGAAGAACTATCCTACACATGACTTAGAGCTAGCCGCAGTGGTACAGCATTGAAGATTTGGCGGCACTACTTGATGGGGAAGAGGACAGAGATATATACGGATCATAAGAGCTTAAAGTATATTTTCACACAGCCAGATCTCAACCTCAGACAAAGGAGATGGTTAGAGCTAATCAGCAACTTTGATGTGGGCATCAACTATCATCCTGGGAAAGCGAACGTCGTGGCGGATGCTCTAAGCCGGAAAGTGCAGGTCAATAGGTTGAGCTTGAAGGACATGCCTACAGAATTGAAGGAAGAGGTTATAAAACTCAACCTATGCCTGGTGAATAGCGGTGAAGCCATCGCCATGGAAGTGGACTCCACATTAGAGCAAGACATACGCGATGGTCAAAAGAATGATTTGAAGATACAAGAAATCATAAAATTCATCAAGGATAATAAAGCCCCTGGTTTCAGAGAGGATGAACAAGGTATGGTGTGGCACGGGAAAAGAATCTGTGTGCCTGAAGTGAAGGATATCCGTGAATTGATTTTGAAGGAAGCTCATGATTCCGACTATTCCATTCATCCTGGGAGTACAAAGATGTATCATGACCTCAAGAGCAGGTATTGGTGGTATGGAATGAAGCGAGATGTCGCGGAACATGTTGCCCTATGTGACACATGTCAGTTGGTGAAAGCAGATCATCAACGACCCGCGGGATTATTGCAACCACTCAAAGTTCCTGAATGGAAATGGGAAGAAATCGGTATGGATTTGATAGTGGGACTACCCAGGACCCAATCAGGATATGATTCGATATGGGTCATCATCGACAGGCTAACCAAGGTAGCTCATTTCATCCCCGTGAAAGAAAGCTACAGCGGATCCAAATTGGCAGAATTATACATGTCAAGGATCGTGTGTTTCCATGCAGTGCCAAGAGAAGATAGTGTCAGATCGAGGGACACAGTTCACCTCAAGGTTCTGTCAGATCGAGGAAACTCATCTGAATTTTAGTTCTGCCTATAATCCCCAGACTGACGGACAGACGGAAAGAACCAATCAGATCCTTGAGGACATGCTGAGAGCGTGCGCGCTCAAAAACAAACGGTTATCGGGCTAGTATGAAGATATCACTATTTGAGGCTTTGTATGGGAGGAAGTGCAGAACTCCCCTATTTTGGAACCAAACGGGGGAAAGTAAAGTGTTTGGGCCCAAAGTACTACAAGAAGCCGAGGCGAAAGTGAGGGAAATCCGCAACAATTTGAGGATAGCACAGACACGACAAAAGAGCTATGCCGATGTACGGAGAAGAGAGCTCGTTTTCAACGTGGGGGACTATGTCTACCTCAAGGTGTCCCCTATCCGAGGACTTCGTCGGTTCAAGGTAAAAGGGAAGTTATCACCTCGTTACATCGGACCCTTTCAGGTTCTGGAGAGGAAAGGCGAAGTGGCATATCAACTAGAACTACCGGCTCGCCTATCGGATGTGCATGATGTATTCCATGTGTCACAGCTCAAGAAATGTCTAAGGACGCCTGAAGAGATGTTACCCATGAATGAGGTTGACGTACGAGAGGATCTGTCTTATGCTGAGCAACCGGTCAAGGTTTTGGAGACAATGGAACACCTCACAAGAAATAAAAGAATCCGGATGTGCAAGGTGTAGTGGAAGCATCACTCGGAAGAGGAAGCCACATGGGAGCGAGAAGACGAGCTTAAGGCACAGTTTCCGGAATTGTTTTCCTAGAACCACCAATCTCGAGGACGAGATTTCTTTTAAGGGGGGTAGAGCTGTAACACCCCAAAATCTGTTAAGAGGGGAATTTAAAAATTTTTGGACGTATTGCATGTGGTGCAGAAATTCAAATTCAAATTGGAATTAAAATTCAAATCAAAACAGAAAAGAAAAGGAAAAAGAAAAAGAAAAAAACCAACCGTCCAGTGGGCCGAAACCCACCAGCCGGCCCACCATTTCCCGCGCCAGCCCACAGCCGCGCACCCCTCTCTCCCTCTCAATGACACGCGGGGCCCGCGTGTCATCCCCCACCTCTCGCTCGCGCCAACAGCCGGGACTCCTCTCTCTCCCGAATCCAAACTACCCCCGAAAACCCGCGTCCCCCAGCCGAATTCTGGTCCCGGACGACTCCAGCTCGATCCTAACAGACCGTCGCCCTCCCTCCTCTATATAAACGCTGGCATCGCCCTGTGCCCCCCCCCCCCCGATCTGCTGTTTTTCCTCCCGGTGAGAACCGAAGCTCCGATCACCGTTTTCTCTCGATCCTTGCTCGGGTTTTCTGATCTAACGCACCAATCATGTTCCACCGCCTCCGGGGAATCACGCAGGTGCAGAAAACTCGGTGGTTTGCGCTCTATACACAGCTCCGACGAGCACCGCCGCATTTTCACCTCGGACCACGTCGCCGACCGCCTTCCAGGGCCTCCGAGCTCAAGAAAAACCCCGAGGTGAGATCCCCGACCTCCCCTCTGCCGATCTATGCCATGAAATCCCAGTTTTAGGAGGTATAGACGAAGATCTGAAGTTCTCCGGCGAGATTGCCGCCTCCCGCCGCCGCGCGCTGCCGGGCAGCGTGGGCTGGCTCCGGCCAGGGCGACTAGAATCATAACCCGCACGTACCGGTTCGCGATCTAATCTGAGTCGTCTATTTTAAATCATACGGTCCACATCAGCCCCGCGTTATAAAGGTCGGGATTCTTACGCGCTACCCCCTGGGGATCTCGGAAAACACGAGCTAGCCCCAGAAACTTCTGATCTAGCCCCTGGAACTTCAGAAATTTGTGTAAATTCATTTAAAAATCAGTTTTAGCCCCTGGACTTAATAAAAATTAGGAAAACCCCTCTGATATGTGTAGTTAGACCCCTGGAAATTTATGAAATAATAAATTAGACCCTGTAGTAGGGTGGATTTATCTTTTTGACCCTATATGATATTAAATTCAGAAATTTGAATATGTGATTAGGATTTAAATTTAAAAGGTGAGGCAAACACATTGTAAATTCAAATTTAAATTCTCCTAGCACTTGGAAAACTTTAGAATGAGTTAAAAATAGATTTTAAGCTGAAATGAATCTGTTTAATTGATTGTTCACATTTATTAGTTATAGGGACACATTTTAGGTTAGGAAATAATTCTGAAAATTGGTAAAATAAATTTAAATTAGTTCACATCAGAGGAGAAGTTCAAAAATATATTATTTAATATTTTAGATCAGACCCTATTCTGTTTAGATGATATGCCCTACTATTTAATATTAAAACTCACTCTTTGACATAGAAAGTAAATCTGAAAAATATAGGAAAATGGGCATGCATAATTAGAAAATGATAGATGAAGTCTCTAACTCCAAAAACTTCATTTTAGGATTTGGTAGAAGATCTGAAAACCTATTTGGAGTAGGAAAATTTCATTCCCTGCAAACTTGGTAGCTAAAGAGTGTATTAATTGAATATAAAGAATTTGTTCAAATTGGAAATTCATATATAGTGTGCAATCAGAAATCTGAATACAAAAGTTAGAAATCATATACATATGTTTAAAAGTACATGTAGGCTAAAAATCAACACATCTAGAGTAAACACAACACTTAGAAATGTGAATGACTATCATATGTATGTATGTGTAGGTTGTATGAAGTGAAAGTGTGAACTATGTCTTATGTATTGTTGTTTTCTTTTGCTATGTGTTTTGGCATGAGTAGAACCTGCCCCAGAGCAAGTTCTCCCGTTCCAAGACCAAGACTTTCCATTCTCAGAGCAGCAGGAAGAAGGCAAGTGTCCTTGACCACTTTGATCCTATGCTAGGATGTGTAGATAGAATTATTTGCATTGTCAATTGAAATATGAAACACATGCTAGGAAGTTTCCCTAGAATTGCATTACCTTGTTTCCTTGTAGCTTGGGTTGAGATCTATTTTATCATGGCATTTATTTATATGCTTATGCTTAGCCATGCTTAGAATGGGATAATTGGGATATGAGATCATCAGTTTATTTACCTTACTCTTGAATTGAGATATCATGAGTTATGTAGAGGTAGGGATCGAGGCAAGTTGGATGATTTGGTTGGTGCTGGGTGCACGAGACTCGGGTTTGTGTTCAGTACTTGCCTGGATCCTAAGGACCGGTTCATGGAGCATGTAACCTAGCTTTACCGTGGCAACCACATGCTGAGATGGGGCAGCTTGGCCAATTAACTAGGTGTATCCCCGGCGTAGTATGGGTGTGTTGGATGGTGCGTGGAATAGGTGTCAGCTGGACTACCATGTGAACCGCAAGGCTCAAGAGGGGGCCACTGCAGCGGTGTTGGAGCCTCTTGTATGCTGTTAGGGGTGAAACCCCAGTGGGCCCACGCTCGTCGGGAATCCCTTTGTAAATGCTTCGTAGTGATCTCCTGGCTACACACCTGGGAAGTGTGAATGTGGTTCGTGGCCACTGGCATAATGGAGGTTCTTTTAGTCCACCCGGCAACAGGGGATGAAATCACTACAAGTGGGTACAGTGGTGCAAACTCTGCAGAGTCAAAACTGTCATGACATCCGTGCTCACGGTCAAGAGCGGCTTGGACTTATTCATGATTAGAGGATGATGGATTTGGATGTTGAGGATGTTAAGCGGGGAGCTTGACATTGGATATGATGATTATGGTTACTTGATTTTGATGATGGGTTGGGAGTTTGGGACCATTTCACCTGTGTAGTAATGTAGCTGCTTAATAAGCTAAGGTGATAGGTATTAATTGCGTAGTGCTTTAACCATGAGTTCAACCTCTCCTTGCTCTAGCCATGCATGACGTAACTTTCCCACACTTGCTGAGTACCAATGGTACTCAAACTTGCATATTTGTTGGTTTAAATTGCTGCTCAGGTCAAGGGGATGATGTGGTGTTCAATGACCAAGACTTCGGACCCAAAGAAGGAGTTTAGATTCATGGAGTCCCCCAGGCAACGCCTGTGACGGAGCCCACAAGAATAATATTCCGCTGCTATTCTATTTATATGTTATGAACTTATTATCGTCCATCGAGACGTATGCTTTGTAAGACATATTTATATTCGACACCTGGCTTGTAATAAATGATGCTTCACTATTTGTCACCACATGTATGAGAAAATGATCCTGGCATACATGTGATATTCACTCGGTTGTTCTTCGGAGAAACCGAGTGTGACACTGACTAGTGGGACGCTCTTAGCAATGCTCATGACAACCAGGAGACTATCACTTGGCCTGAGTTCAAAGAGAGTTTCCGCTCTCATTATGTCCCTGCTGGATCATGATGCTTAAAAGGCAAGAGTTCAAAGGTCTCCGCCAAGGAAAGAAGAGCGTGAATGAGTACCTCAACAAGTTCACGCAGCTTTCAAGGTATGCTCCAGAAGACGTCAACTCGGATCAAAGGAAACAATACTTGTTCATGAGAGGATTGAACAATGAGATCCAAGTTCAGCTGCTCAACAATGATTATGCCAACTTCCAGAAGCTCATTGACAAAGCTATAGTGGTTGAGAGCAAGATCCGTGAGATCGAGCAAGAGGGCAAGAGGAATATGCCATACCAGCCACAAGGGAGCAATGTACGTCCCCGTTTCATGCCCCCAGCTGGACCATGGTATGGCTCGCACGCTTCTACTTTCCACCCTGCAAATCCACCTCTCCCTAATCCACCACCGCAGCAACGTCCTTTTGTGCAAGCACCTCGTGTGCCTTTGCCTTCTGCGCCCCGTCCCAACATGGGCACCTATGCTCAAAACCACCCTCGCCCCAACGTTCCTGCTGTCTTGGGCAACAAGGCATGCTTTTCATGCGGAGAGACGGGACACTTTGCAAGTCAGTGCCCGAGGAAAGGCCTTGGACAGCCGACCAACGCGCCCAAGCAGAACCCACGGCCGAACGGAGGAGCTAATCAAGGTAACAGTGGACAGCAGAACTACGCTCGTGGCAACGTGAATCATGTCTCTGCTGAGGAGGCGCAACAAGCTGAGGACGTCGTGATTGGTATGTTCCTTGCCAACTCCAACCCCGCCATTGTCTTATTTGATTCCGGAGCATCGCATTCATTCGTATTATCCAAGTATGTTGCCAAGTATAATCTGCCATATCACACATGAAAAACACTATGTTAGTTAATTCTCCCGGTGGAGAAATGAGGACTAATATAGTATGTCCAAAAGTAAACCTTAAAATGAGGGGGGTAGACTTCCTTGCCAACCTTATTGTCTTGGATTCTCAAGGGCTTGATATAATACTTGGAATGGATTGGTTAAGCAAGCACAACGGAGTGATCCAATGTGCTGAGAGGAGCGTGCAATTGACAAATGAGCACGGTATTCGTATTGAGTTCTAGTCAGTTCAACCGGCAAACGAGAAGGCAAGTTAGCACCTCGCTACATCGGGCCATTTAAGATTTTGGGCAAGCGAGGAGAATTAGCTTATCAACTAGAGCTCCCAACGCATCTCTCCGACGTGCATGACATGTTTCACGTATCCCAGCTCAAGAAGTGCTTGAGAGTACCAGAAGAACAAGTACCAATGGATGAGCTCGAGCTTCAAGAGGATCTGACCTATGTAGAGCACCCAGTCCAAATTTTGGACGTGAAGGAAAGGGCCACGAGGAACAAAGTGATCCGTTGGTGCAAGGTACAGTGGAGCCATCACACGGAAGCCGAAGCTACATGGGAACGTGAGGAAGACCTCAAGGCAGAATTCCCTCATCTATTTTCTACTCTAACGAATCTCGAGGGTCAGATTCAGTTTAAGGGGGTAGGTTTGTAACACCCTCAATTTCGTATCCATGCATGCATACATATTTCATATAGAGAATTTTAAAAGAAGTAGAACATAAGAAAGAATCATAAAAAATGGTGGGGTATGGGAGAAAGATAGCTGAAAAGAGCCAATCCCAATTCGCCGAGGAGCGCCGTCGACACTTCCCGCGTCCTGCTGACAACGTGTCGCCTTCGGAGCTAGTCTCTGCAGAGAAGCGAGGCCCAGCTCACTGGACACGTGTCACTTTCGGAGCTCGGCTCCGAGAGGTCCGACACCGCTGTATACGTGTCACCCTCGGAGCTCGCCTCCAAGAGGTCCGACGCTGCTGTACACGTGTTGCTCTCGGAGCTCGTCTCTGAGGAGAAAGGAGGTCCGGCACTGGTGGACACGTGGCACTCTCTGTTAAATCCCCAAAAGTAGTAGCAAGAATTTTCAGCTCATGTACACTTAGGAAAAATGATGGGAATTAAAACTTTGAATTATAACGGTGTAGGTTCAAAGCAAGGATTTAGACTTCCCAAAAACTTCCAAACATGGAGATCTAAATGCATAACTTGGATCTCCATATTCCAAATATTCCATCTTCCAAATTTCAGCTCATTTAGAGGAGTTTTAATATTTGTTTGGGAATGAAAAGAGGAAGCCCTGTAATCTGAATTTCAAATTCAGTTTCAAATCACAATTTCCTCAATTTGCAAATTTGGTTCCACAAATGTGGTCTCCACATTTGAATTAGCAGCCATTCCGAAAATCAGAAACTTTGGACTTGGTTTGCTAGGTTTTTGGAGCAATGCAAAAAGGAGAATTCAAATTCTATTTCAAATTCAAATGACCAAACACAATTTAAACTTCACACCAGAATTAAAATCATTTGAATTCAGAAAGTTTAAATCATGACTTGGTGTGAAAGTATAGCCTTAAATTTTGAGTAGCTGGGTGAGAAATATCAGTGAAAATTTTGATTAAAAAGGAGGAAGTTGGACCCAGGGGTCAGCCTCACAAAGGGGCTGCCGCCTCTGCCGACGTCGGTCGAACAGCGAGAGCTCGACAGCTCCCGCTTGCAACCCGCGCCCGAGGAGCACCGCACCGCCTCCTGATTCTTCTGGCTACATGATCATCCTTCCGTGCCACAGCCTCAGCACATTTTCCCATGCCCTCTCGGTACTCAACCGACGTGCTTCCCAGCCCTTTGCTCGAGCGCACGAGCACAAACACCGAGCTCCACTGATCGGCTCGGGTTCCCACTGTTGATCGTCTTCCGGCGACACCAGCGCCTAGCTGAGCCACCCGCCAGCTCTGCCGGAGCCTCCTCGACATTTTTCACCCGTCCTCGGCCTGTGCCTGACCGTCTACACCGGCGCCGAGCTGTTCTGCTCCGAAGAAAACAGAGCACGACTCCGCCGCCTAGGTTCCACGTCTCCCAGCCGACTCCGACCTCCCCAGCATGAGGAAAACCACCCAGAGGTGCGTCATGGAGTCTAGTTTCTCACACCGATGTTCTTTTGTACTTTACCACCGCCGATTAGCCGGAATTTGGAGATTTCCGACGGTGCACGTGGAGGACCGATCGAGACAACTTCGGGAGATTCTTCACACACGTTCGATCATCGGGTCTCTAGCCTTAGACACAGCTACTAGATCCCCTAGCACCCTCACACGCTGAAGCACGACACATATCATCTTTTATGCAACCCTAGCGACGAGAATCCGTCGCCGCCGGCTGAAACGGTTCGGTTCACCGTCGAGCTCCTATTTGCGGGTGTTTTCAGCTCCGGCTAAGGGTAGCATCATGTTTTACGTGCTGCAGGGATGGTGTACGGCCCCTTGGATCATCGGTTGAGGCTTGGGACGTGCAGTTCATCGCCGGCACCGCGCCACCGAGCCGCCTCGCCGTCGCCGATGAGTTTCCCGGCATTTTCATAACCCGAAACCTTGCCCGGCTGCTTGGCTGTGATCCGAGGGTGGTGTAGCATGAACCCATAGAGAGAATGGTGGAGAAATGTGCGAGAAAATGGCGCGCCATTGTCGGGTTCGGCGTGCGCACGCGGGGCCTGTCAAGAGGTTGAAGAAGCATCTGACCAGTGGGCCCCCCTTGAGTCTCTGTGTAGATTTTAAACAGAAAGTTATTCTAGTTTGAAAAATCCATAACTTTTTGTAGAAAACTCCAAAAAGGGTGAGACCAATTTTTTTGGAATCCTCAGGAGTAGTACATCACAGAGGAACAAATTGCTTGCTATGAAAATGCCCAGGAATTTCTGTAGAATTGTTCTTATTAAATTTTTTAGAGATTTATTACAGGAGCAATTATTTATGAAACCTTCCTAAATTTGGGCAGCAAATCCTTTTCATAGTAACTGATCTCCAGTAAAAGTTTGAGCTTCATTGGAGTTTATTTGCTAGGCTAAATTGCCTTCCAAAGTTCAGCCCTTAATTGGAAATTCAAATTTAAACAGAAACTTTTTCAGAACTTCTATCCAACTTCAAAAATTCATATCTCGCTGTTGGTTGCTCCAGAAATGGTGAAAAAAATTTTATTAGAACCATGGAGACTTACCCTAATCAGATATTCCATTGATAGCTATGTCAAAGCTCCTAATTTGGGCTTAAAATTTAGAGAAGCCTTGTGTTTGTGGGAATTTTGGGAGACCACAATGTGCAATAACATTTCTCCAAATTTTGCTCAGATCATCCTTAGAGAGTCTAGTCTCCACTGTAAAAATCCCAAAGCCAATTAAGGATCCTAAATAGCAGTAGCTATGAATAGAAGTTTACTTCTTATATGTCCTTAATACTTGCACATATATTTTGTTACATTTCATAATAGTGACCAAAGTTGAGGACGCACCGGAGCCCTTGGACGTCCTCCCACCTAAAGCTAACTTCTCCTCTGACTCGCAACCAGGCAAGCCCCGGTTTGCATTTAAGTACTTTTGCAAATTCTTTATTTGTATCACTTATGTCTAGGGTGAATGCTTGCATTAGAGTTAGGGTGATTGCAACCCCACTTGCATAACCTTTTAAATCCTATGAAGGGTTGGGTAGCTTACAGACCCAACGAGTGGACAAGGCCCTTCTAATATGCTTAGGATCTCGGTAGAAGTCGAGTAGTTGAAATCTACTCGCGAGGTAAGGTTTTATCACACGGTTTGGTCAGAATAGAAAATGGCTTAAGAGGGGAGAAAATGAGACCCAGCAGGGGGGATAGCTAGCAGTGAGTGGAGGTCTCACGTGCGTAGCCCTGTTGGTGTCGATTGAGGACCGAGTCGTGAATGGGCCTGCTGAACAAGTATCGAACAGTATCGGATGTCTTACTGACATAAGCAGGAAACCGATGTAAATGGTTAACCTGGGTGCCGAGGCTTATCCTGCCCGTTACGGATGGACCGGTTCTGCATTTGGGTTGCCTTTGAAAGGTTGTTGCATACACACAGAGTAGGAAGGGGTGTGGAATCACGCTTCTGAAAGTGGGTGTATGTGACGTGTTGTCCGGGTGTCTCCTGATTGCAATCACCGTCCCTCGTGGTTATTTGAGTACAGCTTGTTCACTGTTCTATGACGTAGTAAGAAGAACAATAAGCCAGATGAATGATAATATGCTGTGATAAATTATTAATGTTCTGAAACCATGTTTGCTGTATATGTAGAACTAATTAAGTTTACCTTCCACTTTGGGCATCACCACATCGGAGGAAAGCGTTTCTTGTTTGGTTGTGGACTTCCGATGTGAGGGCTGCCTAAAGCTCATTAAACTGTTGCTATAAAACTGAAATTAAGGATCAACATGTAGGCTTGTCTTTATTGCAAAGTCCTTGTCCTATATTATACCTCCTGGCATGTAGAGTTCCATGACTAGGGTGTCGGTTAAGTCTTGCTGAGCCATCGTGCTGTATGCAGGTGAGATCTATGAGGAGAAGTCCGAGGACGAGGCGATGCCCCCGTCGGGGTACACGGCCGAGCTGGAGCCCTGCACGCCGCCGTGATCTCCGGTTACATGTTGCTAGTGTGTAGCGTCCCCGGGCTGGACGGCTGCACTTTTGCTTAGTTAGGATTAGAGAGTAGTTATGTACATTACTTCCACTGTATAATTAAGTTTTGTAAAAAAGACTTCCACTGTTTTATGTCAAATAAAAGTTTGTATGTTGTTCTTTAATCTTTTCGTTTGTGCTGTTGGGTGCCGCATTGCACGGCACCACCCTCTGCGATCCTGGAGTGGTGAACCACGGGGTGGTCCCCCACAGACGTGTTATCAGAGCCGCATTGGGAATAGCACGCTCGAAAAGAGCCTATTTTGAAAATTTAGAAGGAGTCGAGTGAGGATTAGTCATTAAGCCCACATAAGGTCTATGATAGTAGTAGTTACTAAGGTGGAAAAGCTAACTTATGTGTTATACATTCTGTAACGACGCTCCGACATCAGGTAAGAGGTAAGGTACGCCACCGCAGGCGGATCAATTGGGGTAACTCGCCATACGAGTAATGGTATGGAAGGATATACCGTGGCTTGGCACGGTAGTGAATATGAGTCTCTGAACTTTTCTATGATTCTGAGAGCATATGAAAACGCTGATCTCCAGCGTGCTTTAGGCAAAAGTGAGAATAGCCCATCGTGTGGTAAGCAACCTGATAGTATGCAACTCTTGAACGTTCAATGTTCAAAGGGCCATACGCAGCGCTCGCCATTGGTGTGCCTCAACGGTCATCAGACAGTAGGTGGTATCCGTTGGGTTGATAAAATTACCAACCGCGATGACCCGTTCGCGCTCTACTCGGGTTCCCCGTCCTGTGGTGTGAAAACACGACCATGTACCTTGAGACGTGGCTTGACTCAAGGACGATCCGTATGGCAATGATATAGACCGTATGTTTTTATTATAATATGGAACTGCCTGAAATGTTAAAAACCCCTGTGTGCACAATTATTGTGTGTTTTTCTGCAGGTACACTAACCATGTTAGTGCATGACGATTAGCAACCGTTTGTGAGTGACGTTCTTAGTTCCACCATTTGACACGTATATGCCGGAATACCGGTTTAGGATTTTTCTTTGGTGAGGAAACGTAGTACCGAGACTGTATAAAAGGATATTTTTCAAATAAAAGAGTCAAAATGAAGTTTAGGATTCCATTTAGGGGTTATTGAACTTCCATATTGAACTAAGAGTCAATTGGAAGTATAGATTCAATCTCAAAAACTTAGGAACAACCTCCCCTGTTTTTGGCAGAAACTTTGCTGAACTTAAACAGGGCATAACTTGGGATTGGTTGAACCAATGGAGGTGTGGGATACAATTCTGGAAAGGTTTTGAAGTCCTCTACAAATTTGCTGTAGAGATCCATAACAAAAATCTCCCTCCAAATGGATGAAAATCTCAGATGAGTAGGCACTGTCAAGAAACAGGGCAGACCAAAATGCTCTCTGGAATTTTCTGTATTTCGACCACAACTTTTTGTAGAAAAATTCTTAAGAGTCAAGTAAGACACCGTTGGAAATCATAGGAAATGTGCTACAACTTTGTAGTTCAGTGTTTTCCTAGTTGGAGGGCAGAAATAGTTGGAATTTTGTGAATCAAACAGCCACTTGAAAAGGAGGTGCTGTAAAAATTCCTAAGAAAATTCTGTAAAATTTTAGAAGTCATAACTCAAAAACTAGGAAGGCTATAGAGGCAAATAAATACAATATGGATTCCTTTTTGAGTCCACTACAACTTTGTTGTTGAACTCTAGTCCAGATTTTGCCTCTAAGGTGGTCAAAACTGTTGAATTATCCAGACTGGTCAGCTGGACCAGAAGCTGGACAGTGAACACCATGTTGAAATGTTTCAACCAAAACACTTAGTTTCACAATTCGACGTCCAGTGGCTGTTGTAAAAAAGCAAGTGGAGTCAAAAAGTGGACGCATTTGAAATATCATTTCGAGTGAGGATATGTTAGGGTCCAATACAATAGCGAGGAATTACACAGGCTAACACACTTAACGTCCCGTGGCGTCCCACGATGGTCGAAATGGACTTTTAATCCCTAAAGTTCATTACTTTGGAACTCGATCGTGTGACACGGTCCAGGGACGTATATGTTGTATAAAGTTTACACTTTATCCATATGTGTGATTGTTATGCGCATTATTTATTCATTCTCGCAACTATTGTATAGACTGGAGGAAATAAACCAACATGTGCTGATCGTTTGAATGGTATGAATGCAGAATGGTGCGTACACGGTCCACACAAGAGGAGGGAGGTCCGAGTCAGGTTCATGCTGATGAGTCTCCACCCTGGAGCAAACCACGACGCAGCAGCAACCACCTCCTCCACCGCCAGAACTTCCAAGAAATCTTGCGGAGGTTCTCGCCGCAGTGCTCGGCTCGCGCGACGAGCAAACCGAGCTGCTGCGGATGTTGGTGCAGCAGAATGCATCCCATCAGGGAGGATGCCAAGACAATGGGCAATGCCAGCCCCAATAAAGTTCATATTCAGACTTTCTGGCGACCCATCCACCGGTCTTTACAGAGGCTGAAGAGCCTTTGGAGGCGGACAGCTTTATCCACACTCTGGAGGCGAAGTTCGGGCTGTTACGATGCACCGAACACCAGAAGGCGCTGTATGCAGCGCAACAGCTTCAAGGAGAAGCCGTTACATGGTGGGCGAACTACATCGCCTCATTACCGGCTGGCCATGCCGTCACGTGGACGGAGTTCCGGGAGGCGTTCCGTGCCTATCACATACCTCCCGGTGTTATGGAAAGGAAGCTCCAGGAGTTCCTGGCGCTGAAGCAAGGCGAGAGGAGTGCTCATGAGTACTCCAGATCATTTAACTGGCTGGCGCAGTATGCGCCAGGATTTGTGAGAACAGAGGAAGATAAGCGGAACACATTCTTCCGGGGCCTGAATTCCAAGATGAAGGTCCATCTCGTCCAAAGCAATCGCGGCACATTCAACGACCTTGTTAATGCCGCAATTTTACAAGAGAATGCTCAGCGCGAGCGCAGTTCTGATAAGAGGAAATGCAGCGCGCTGACGAGCAGCAGTGGTGGGACGCCACAAAAATACCGTGTGGTGTATCGCTCACCATCCGGTCAGAGATGGCAGCCACCGGCGCGACCGCCTCAGTTCCGCGGTCGACAATATAATGCGCCGGGCTTCCAACCGACGTATCCACCACAGCCACAGAAGCAGCAAAGGATGGTCCCGCGTGCGCCTCAGTTTCAACAGCATGCACCGGGATTCCGTCCTCAAGTCGGACGGACCCTGACACCTTACACGTGCTTCACGTGTGGCGGTGTCGGGCATATTTCGAGGGACTGCCCCGAGCCGCGACAGGGCAAGGGTGCAGCACCGTATCAGGGTGCTAATCAGCCCCGTAATCAGCCCAAGAAACCAGCACCAAAACCCGGTAACGTCCACCACTTAGCCATTGAAGACGTGCCGGAAGGCGAACCCGTCCTCGCGGGTATGTTTTCTTACTTAGATCATCCCGTAGTCATACTTTTTGACTCCGGTGCCACCCATAATTCCATAAGTCAGTCTTATGTTATTAGATATCAATTGCCTATCATTCCCACAAATAGTTCATACTTGATATGCTCTCCAGGTGGGAAAATGTAACACCCCAAAATCCTGTCAAGAGGGGAATTTAAAATTTTTTTGACGTGTTGCATGTGTTGCAAAAATTTAAATTCAAACTGGAATTCAAATTCAAATTCAAACCAGAAAGAAATGGAAAAAAAAGGAAAACAGAAAAAAACCGGCCAGTGGGCTGAAACCCACCAGCCGGCCCACCCCATCCCGCGCCAGCCCGCAGCCGCGCGCGCCCCCTTCTTCCCACTGACACGCGGGGCCCGCCAACCTTTCTTCTTCCTCGCGCTCGCGCCCGCGCTCGGCCGGACTCTCTCACCCCGAATCAAAACCGACCCGGATCCTCGCGTATCCCAGCCGAATTTCGTTCGTGGGCGACGCAAACTCGATCACAACCGAACGCCGCCCTCCCCCGACTATAAAAAACCCCGGCATCGTCCCGTTTTTCCCCACGATCCGCCGATCTTCTCTCCGGTGAGAACCCAAGCCCCTCCGGGGAATTCTGCCCGATCTACGCTCGGGAATTCTGATCTAACTCGCTGGTCTTGATCCACCGCCTCCGGGGAACCTCGCAGGTGCAGAAAACGCGGTGGTTTGCGGTTCCAACACAGCGCCGACGAGCCTCACCGTGAATTCACCTCGGACCTCGTCGCCGACCGCCTTCCAGGACCTCCGAGCTCAAGAAAACCCCCGAGGTGAGATCCCCGACCTCCCCTCTACCGATCTATGCCATAAAACCACAGTTTTAGGGAGAATTGACGAATATCCGAAACTCTCCGGCGAGATCGCCGCCCGCGCTCGATCAGAGCGACGTGGCCGCTTGTGCGCCGTCTATTTTAAATCCCACGGTAGAATTTAAATCCCCGCGTACCGGTTCGACGTTATAATCTCAACTGTCTGTTTTAAATCGGACGGTCCACGTCAGCCCCGCGTTATAAAGACTGGAATTCTTACGCGCTACCCCCTGGTGTTCTCGGAAAATAAGAGCTAGCCCCGAAAACTTCTGATCTAGCCCCTGGAACTTCAGAAAATCATGTAAATTCATTTAAAAATCAGTTTTAGCTCCTGGACTTAATAAAAATTAGGAAAAACCCCTCTGCTAAGTGTAGATAGACCCCTGGAAATTCTTAAAATAATATAATGGACCCTGTAGTGGGGTGAGTTTACCTTTTTAACCCTATTTGATATTAAAGTTAGGAATTTGAATATGTGGCTAGTATTTAAAATTTAAAAGGTGGGACAAACATATTGTCAAATTCAAATTTAAAACTTTCCCAGTACTTAGAAAACCTTGGAGTGAGATAAAAATAGATTTTTGGCTGAAATGAATCTGTTTAATTGATTATTCACATTTATTAGTTATAGGGACACATTTTTTTAGTAGAGAATAATTCTGAAAATTAGAAAAATAAATGTAAAATAGTTTACATCAGAGGAAAAGATCAAAAATATATTATTAAATATTTTAGATCAGAACCTATTCTGTTTAGATGATGTGTCTTATTATTTTCATAATAAAGTTCACATTTAGGCATAGGAAATAAATCTGAAAATATAGCAACTAGGAAATGATAAATGAAGTTTCTAAAATCCAAAGAATTCAGTTTAGGGTTGGTAGAAGGACTGAATACACATATGGAGTAGGAAAATACCTTTCATGCATACTTGGTAGCTAAAAGGTGTAGTAATTGAATATAAGGAATTTATTTAAATTGGAAACTCATATATATAGTATGCAAACATAAATGTGAATACAAAAAGTAGAAATCATATACACATGATTAAAAGTGCATGTAATCCAAAAATCAACACACATAGAGTAACCACAACACATATAATTGTGAATGACTTTCATAAATGTGAATGTGTGGTTTGAATGAAGTGGAAGTGTGAACTATGTCTTATGACTTGTTGTTTTCTTTTGCTATGTGTGATGGTATGAGTAGAACCTGCTCCAGAGCAAGTTCTTCCTTTCCAAGATCAGGACTACCCATTCCAAGAGCAGCAGGAAGGAGGCAAGTGTCCTTGACCACTTTGATCCTATGCTAGGATATGTAGATAGAATTATTTGCATTGTCAATTGAAATATGAAACCCATGCTAGGAAGTTTCCCTAGAATTGCATTACCTTGTTTTCCTTGAAGCTTGGGTTGGGATTTGCTTTATTATGTCATTCATTCGTATTACTTATGCTTAGCCACGCTTAGAATGGGATAAGTGGGAGATGATATCATCAACTTGTTTACCTTACTCTTGAACGAGATATTATAAGTTATGTAGAGGTAGGGATCAAGGCAAGTTGGATGTTTTGGTTGGTGCTGGGTGCACGAGACTCGGGTTTGTGTTTAGTACTTGCCTGGATCCTAAGGACCGGTTCATGGAGCATGTAACCTGGCTTTACCGTGCCAACCACATGCTGAGATGGGGCAACTTGGCCAATTAATTAGGTGTATCCCCGGCGTAGTATGGGTGTGTTGGATGGTGCGGGGAATAGGTGTCAGCTGGACTACCATATGAACCGCAAGGCTCAAGAGGGGGCCACTGCAGCGGGGTTGGAGCCTCTTGTATGCTGTTAGGGGTGAAACCTCAGTGGGCCCACACTCATCGGGAATCCCTTTGTAAAGGCTTCGTAGTGATCTCCTGGCTACACACCTGGGAAGTGTGAATGTGGTTCGTAGCCACTGGCATAATGGAGGTTCTTTTAGTCCACCCGGCAACGGGGGATGAAATCACTACATGTGGGTACAGTGGTGCAAACTCTGCAGAGTCAAAACTGTCATGACAGCCGTGCTCACGGTCAAGAGCGGCTTGGACTTATTCATGATTAGAGGAGTGATGGTTTTGGAAGTTAAGGATGTTAAGCGGGGAGCTTAACATTGGAAATGATGTTATGGTTATTTGATTATGATGATGGGATGGGAGATTGGGACCATTTCACCTATGTAGTAATGTAGGTGCTTAAAAGCTAAGGTGGTAGGTAATAATTGCGTAGTGCTTCAACCATGAGTTCAACCTCTTCTTGTTCTAGCCATGCATGACATAACTTTCCCACACTTGCTGAGTACCATCGGTACTCAACCTTGCATATTTGTTGGTTTATATTGCTGCTCAGGTCAAGATAATGAGGTGGTGTATAATGATCAAGACTTTGGACCCGAAGAAGGTTTCTAGGTTCATGGAGTCCCCCGGGCAACGCCTGTGACGGAGCCCTCAAGAATAATATTCTGCTACTAGTTTATTTACTTGTGATGAACTTACTATTGTCCATCGAGACATTTGCTATGTAAGACTTATTTATATTCGACACCTGGCTTGTAATAAATGATGCTTCACTATTTGTCATCACATGTATGAGAAAATGATCCTGGCATACATGTGATATTCACTTGGTTGTTCTTCGGAAAAACCGGGTGTGACAGAAAATAACAGCTGATAGGATGGTCTATAGAGCACCATTGCAATTGGGTGGGAATCTATACCCTACTTCTCTAATCATGTTAGAGAGTCAAAAACTTGATGTCATTTTAGGAATGCCATGGCTACATTGCCATGGTGCTGTTCTTGACATCATTCCACGCGTGGTTCGTCTAAACTCTCCACTTCATGAACCACATGTTCTTATTCTTGACCGTTTGGTTCAAGAAGCTCCAGCCACATATAACACGGAAGCCACAAAACTTGAGGATATTCATGTGGTCCGTGAATACCCTGATGTCTTTCCGGATGATCTTCCGGGCATGGCACCTGAAAGAGATGTCGAGTTCAAGATTGAACTTGTACCTGGGACGACGCCAATATCACGGAGACCGTACAAGATGGCTCCGAATGAGCTAGCGGAATTAAACGAGCAGCTCAATGATTTAATGAAGAAGGGTTTCATTCGACCGAGTTCCTCGCCATGGGGATGCTCGGCACTGTTTGTGAAGAAGAAGGATGAAACCTTGAGGTTCTGTGTGGACTACCGACCTCTCAACGCCATCACCATCAAGAATAAATATCCACTGCCCCGCATCGACATCTTATTCGATCAACTGGTGGGGGCGAGTGTATTTTCAAAGATGGATCTTCACTCTGGATATCACTAAATCAAGATCTGAGCGGAGGATATTCCGAAGACGGCCTTCTCGACGAGATATGGGTTGTATGAATACCTCTCATGTCCTTTGGTCTCACCAACGCCCCGGCACACTTCGTGTATCTCATGAACTCAGTGTTCATGCCGAAGTTGGATAAGTTTGTGGTGGTGTTCATAGACGACATCTTGGTTTACTCCAAGTCTGAAGAAGAACACGCCAAATAGTTGCATATCGTTCTTCAACGATTGTGAGACCATAAACTTTATGCCAATTTCAGCAAGTGCGAGTTTTGGATCAGCCAAGTGCCATTCCTTGGTCATATTATTTCTGCAGAAGGCATTGCAGTTGATCCAAGCAAAATCGAACAAGTGCTGAAATGGAAGTCCCCCACATCAGTCCATGAAGTCAGGAGTTTCCTCGGGTTAGCAGGATATTATCGGAGATTCATACAGAACTTCTCCAAGCTTGCTAAGCCGATGACTGAACTATTGAAGAAGGGGATCAAATATATTTGGAGCTCAGCTCGTGAAGAAGGTTTCCAAGCATTAGTGAAGCATCTTACAACAGCCCCGGTGTTAGCTCAACCGGATACAACCAAGCCCTTTGACGTATATTGTGATACGTCTGGCATCGGGCTTGGCGGTGTATTGATGCAAGGAGGGAGAGTGGTTGCCTATGGATCACGTGAACTCCGTAACCATGAGCAGCACTATTCGAATCATGATCTTGAGCTTGCTGCTGTGGTGTTGGCATTGAAAATGTGGAGGTACTATTTGCTTGGAAACTTAGTGCACCTCTACACCGACCACAAAAGTCTGAAGTATATATTCACTCAAAAGGAGTTGAATATGCGGCAACGAAGATGGCTAGAACTGATCAAAGACTATGAGATCGAGATTCACTATCATCCTGGTAAGGAAAACGTGGTTGCCGATGCCTTAAGCCACAAATCTCATGTCAACAATCTATCCATCAACCCACCTGAAGAGGAGGAGCCGAGTCTGTACATGGTTCCACATTGGGCATTATATAATCTTGCTCTCGTCCCTACCATACGAGAGGAGATTATGGAAGCTCAGAAGAAAGACATGGGAATGTCGCCCATTCAGAGAAGAATGAAGAATGGTGAAATGAAATGCTTCCGAAGGGATGAACACGGTACTCTATGGTTTAAAGACCGTATAGTGGTACCCCGTGACATGAAGCTTCGGAAGAAAATCTTAGACGAGGCCCATTTGTCCAAGTATTCTATTCATCCGGGCAGCAACAAAATGTACCAGGATCTGAAAACCAGGTTTTGGTGGACACAGATGAAAAGAGAAATCACAAAGTACGTATCCGAATGTGATACGTGTCGGCGGGTGAAAGCCGACCATATGCGTAAAGCCGGACAGCTGCAACCATTGAACATTCCGGCGTGGAAGTGGGAGGATATCAGCATGGAATTCATTGTTGGTTTACCTCTCACATGTTACAAGCATGATTCGATTTGGGTGATAGTCGATCGACTAACCAAGTCGGCTCATTTTATTCCAGTACATACAAACTATGTGGCCAAGCAATATGCGGAGCTGTATATTGCAAGGATCTTGTGCTTGCACGATGTTCCCGCTCTATTATTTTGGATCGTGATGCGCTGTTCATCGCTCGGTTTTGGGAACAGCTGCATGCGTCATTGGGGACCAAACTGATCCGAAGCTCCGCGTATCACCCACAGACGGATGGTCAAACTGAACGGGTGAACCAAGTGCTGGAAGACATGCTACGCGCTTGTGCCATCCACCACGGCAAAAATTGGGATGATCATTTGCCGTTGGCGGAGTTTTCTTACAACAATGGCTATCAAGCTAGCATTAAGATGGCGCCGTATGAAGCTCTGTACGGTCGGAAATGCTGCACACCCCTTAACTGGCGCGAGTCCGGCGAGCGAGTTATCTACGGCATTGAACTTATGAATGAGGCTGAAGAATGAGTGCAAGTAATACAAGCCAACCTTAAGGCTGCTAAATCTTGTCAGAAAAGCTATGCGGATAAAAGACGCCGCCCTCTCCACTTCGACATCGGGGACCATGTTTATGTCCGTGTGTCTCCGATGAAGGGAGTTCATCATTTCGGAGTGAAGGGCAAACTTGCGCCACGGTTCATCGGTCCGTTCGCCGTCATTGAAAAATGCGGACCCGTGGTCTATCGCTTGGATTTACCGGCGTCGCTCGCAGGAATTCACAATGTGTTCCACATCTCTCAGCTGAGGAAGTGCCTCAAACCCTGCGCAGAAATCCGCACAGAAGACATATAAGTTCTTCAACCGGACCTCACGTACACGGAGTATCCAATCCGGATTATCAATGAAAAGACTCGCGCCACAAGAAATCGGACCTTATGGTTCTACAAGGTCTTTGGAGTAACCATACCGCTGATGAGGCGACATGGGAAAGCGAGGACTATCTACGAACATATTATTCGGACTTGCTATCATCGTATACCCGGTAAAGTTTCCCCACTTTGTATTTATTTTGGAATCTCGGGACGAGATTATTTTTAAGGGGGGAGGGATGTAAAATCCCCAAAAGTGGTAGCAAGAATTTTCAGCTCATGTACACTTAGGAAAAATGAGGGAAATTAAAACTTTGAATTATAACAGTGTAGGTTCAAAGTGAGGATTTAGACTTCCCAAAAACTTCCAAACATGGAGATCTAAATGCATAACTTGGATCTCCATATTCCAAATAATCCATCTTCCAAATTTCAGCTCATTTGGAGGAGTTTTAATATTTGTTTGGGAATGAAAAGAGGAAGCCCTCTAATCTGAATTTCAAATTCAGTTTTAAATCCCAATTTCATCAATTTGCAAATTTGGTTCCACAAATGTGATGTCCACATTTGAATTAGCAGCCATGCCAAAAATCAGAAACTTTGGACATGGTTTGCTAGGTATTTGGAGCAATGCAAAAAGGAGAGTTCAAATTCTATTTCAAATTCAAATGACCAAACACAATTCAAACTTCACACAAGAATTCAAATCATTTGAATTCAGCAAGTTTAAACCATTATTCGGTGTGAAAGTATAGCCTTAAATGTTGAGTAGCTGGATGAGAAATATCAGTGAAAAATTTGATTAAAAAGGAGGAAGTGGGACCCAGGGGTCAGCCTCACAAAGGGGCTGCCGACTTCGGTCGAACAGCGAGAGCACGACAGCTCCCGCTTGCAACCCGCGCCCGAGGAGCACCGCGCCACCTCCTGATTCTTCCGGCTACATGATCATCCGTCCGTGCCACAGCCGCAGCACATTTTCCCTTGCCCTCTCGGTACTCAATCGACGTGCTTCCCAGCCCTTTGCTCGAGCGCACGAGCAAAACCACCGAGCTCCACTGATCGGCTCGGGTCCCTGCTGTTGATCGTCTTCTGGCAACACCAGCGCCTAGCTGAGCCACCCGCCAGCTCTGCCGGAGCCTCCTTGACATTTTCCACCCATCTTCGGCCCGTGGCTGACCGTCTACACCGGCGCCGAGCTGTTCTGCTCCAAAGAAAACAGAGCACGACACCACTGCCTCGGTTCCATGTCTCCCGGCCGAGTCCGACCTCCCCAGCAGGAGGAAAACCAGCCCCTGCATAGTCTCATTTTCATTACTAAAGTGATCTCACATCACTCGAACCAATCCCGTGTGTCCCAAGCCTAACTCGCAAGTAGATTCCAACTACTCGACTTGTACCAAAGTTCTATGAATCATTAAGCATAGCCTGTCTACTCGAGGCCTTAAACACTACCCTCACTCTTATGGGAAAATTCTGGTTATGCACTTGGATTTCATCCATCCTACACCTAATGCACATCCATACCACATACTAAGTATACATAAAGCAAAACTTTGAAAAATGGGTTAATGAAAACCGGGGCTTGCCTTGTTGCTGCTGGTCAGTTGTTAGGGCTTCGTCTGGAAGAAGAAAGTTGAGTACTTCCGGGGTCTCCTCGCCTTCAGCGACTACACATAAATGATATACTATATGTCAATTTACATGCAATGTTTAGAACTGAATGAGTAATTACCATAACTCTAGCTAGCCCTCCCTTTTGGCTCTGAAATTTTTATGGTGGCTTGGTAGGGTCCTAACCAGAGTCTTGACCAAGTTTCATTTGAAACAAAGTTCATTTGAGCTTTGTACAAATAAAAGCCTAATTGGTCAATATTAGAGCTTCTAAGGAATTCCAGGGGTTTTCATGGCTCCAACCATTACTTTCTGGAAACTAGAATTTGAGATGGTCCTAATGGAATTGGTTTCATGTCATTTGAAGAGTTCTAGAGGAAGTTATGCCCTAAACAAGATTTGAGAAAATATGAAAAATGTTTCTGTACATTTTTCTATTTTCTTAGAGAAGTTCACTTAATCACACTATTATAGGGAGTAAATGAACTTGGATGGGTCTGAAATTTTTACTGTGACTCCAGGACTTTCCATTTGACCTCCCAGCCAAAATTAATAATTTTTCATAAAGTAATTCTCCAGATAAAATTCCTAACAATTTAAATTTTAGGGAATTAATTCTGGAAAACTATTAAGTTTCATGAGCTGAAACTTGTGTGGCTGGAAAGTACTCAAAAATCGTAGTTCGGCATAATTTGGTTCACAGAATTTGGAGCTTCCTAGCAGAAGTTATGTGTATTTAAAGTTTGAACCAAATCTGAAATTTCAAATAAAGTTTAAACTGGCTGGTGGGGTCTACGGGCTACGTGTCAGCACCGCAGCAAAACCACACGGGGCTCAGCATAATCTCCCGCACAGTCGCACGAGATCCCGGTGCCACAGAAGATCCGGCGATGTTTAACCCAAGGCTGACACGTGGGACCCGCGGGGCTTCTTCTACCTCGTGCTCCCGCGGCTCCCCGCTGCCCCTCTCGCCGGAGCACAAGCCGGAAGGCTGTTCCCATGACCGGAGCTCAACCAAACTGGCCGCCCCCGCCTGAAATTTCTCAGGGAACCCGTTGCTGACCTTGTCGCCGGCCGGTGATCACCGGAATCGGTTGCGCGACGGTGACAGTCCATGGGGTTAGTTCGGCGATGTCGGTATGGCACTGTCGAGCCTCACGGTCCCCTCTGTTGGCTCCTACAGCGCCGCCACGACCTATGGAGCAACGACCCAGCCTCTGATCTTGCTCAAAGTCGCGGCAAACCGGACTTCACCGTGCGACCTAGGTCTAAACCCGGCGATGAATGAAAAACCCACGGAACTCGTTGGTTTCTCGCTGGTTTCCCGTGGTTCATGACCGTATGGTTTCGCACGTAGGTTTCTAGCTGGTTGTTGAAGCTGGGGAGCGATTGCTTGACCGGTTATCCCGAATTTTCCCATTAACCAAACACGGCCTATATCACATGCTCTCGACAAGAACTTAAATTCCGGCCAGCACACTCTATGTCATGCGTCCGGGGTTGCCGGACAAAAAGTACACTCCTAGGCGAACCTTTTGGCATGTCCAACTCGGCGACGGATCAAACCTAGCGGCCGGACGATGAGTTTTTGGTAGCGGCGGCTTTACACAGCGCTGAATGGAAACAAAGAGCTCGTGGTCAGTTTACCGTGGGTGTGGCGCCGGTTCGTTGCGTCGATCACGTCGAGGAGGCTTTGATGAAGCTCTGGGTGAGCTCAGACCAGCGTGCCAACCTCGGAGACGCGCAGACACCGGAGAACCGAGGGTTGTCGGGCGTGTGGCGGTGTTTCTTCATCGAGGAGCTCGGGAATGACCAGAGCAGCGCGGCGAGTCGGTTTCTGAGGTGGGAAATATCCTTGGTGACCGCTAAGTCGATGCATACCGTGACCTGGGCTGCTCGGGAGGTGGCATCCGGGAATCGCCTCGGTGGCGCGCTGCGTGCGATCGCTTCAGCAAGAAAACAGAGCACCGCTCGGTTGTGAGTAGCTCTCCCACTGACCTGTGGGCCCATCTCTCCCCCTAATCCTTTTTCCAAATTCTACTGTAAATATTCTAGCTACTCTCAATTGAATGAGAGACTTAAGCACCAAGTCACAGTTTGAATTTGGTTTCCTCAATTTGGAATTGATTTGGCTAAATTTGTTGCACAATGGAACTGAAATTCAAATTCAGTTTTTGAATAATGCAAATTTAGCCCCCGACAAGATGAACTCCAATGAGGATGAAAATTGATGGACTAACTCAGAAAAATGTGCTGAGTTTGAATATGAAGTAAACTTTTGAATTCAAGTGATGAAAGTTGCTGCAATTTGAATTTGCAATCAAATTGGCCCCTTTTTCAAATGCCTCCAAAAGTGCCTCAAAAAGTATTGGATTTGCATGAAATTTGGCCTGAGCCTTCCCAAGACTATTTAAGGTCTAGGGGTGAGCTCAACCTTTCATGTTAATGTGTAGAAATCCTACTTTTTGAAAGTTAGGGCTTTCCCCTCTAATCACCCTTTTCATGGTGGTTACTTGCTCTTCACGAGTGTTCATGAGCTATCCACAAAATGAGCTGTGGTGTTGTGAGGTGATGACATGATCAATTTTGCAAGTCACTTTCTTGGGATTTTACATCCCTTCCCCCTTAATAGAATCTCGTCCCGAGATTACAAAAGAAGAGACAGCGATGTAATAGGAAATTACCCGTGATGAGATGCCATGAAATCCGGGTAATTTGAGCGAAGAAATTCCTCGCTCTCCCACGCCGCTTCTTCGTCGGTGTGGTTGCTCCAGAGTGTATTGTAGAACCACAGCATTCGGCTACGTGTGGTCCGGGCCTTCTCATCAATAATTGCCACCGGATATTCATCATACGTCAAATCAGGTTGCAGCTCGCCGATGTCTTCGGTGGGAACAGCAGCCGTATACTTCAGGCATTTTCGCAGTTGTGAAACATGGAAAACGTCGTGAACACCAGCAATAGATGCCGGTACTTCCAGTATATATGCCACTGGTCCACACTTCTCGGTGATGACATAGGGCCCAATGAATCGGGGAGCGAGTTTCCCCTTCATGCCAAACCGGTGCACGCCTTTCATAGGAGACACACGGAGGTACATGTGCTCCCTGACATCAAAGTGCAGCGGCCTACGCCTCTTATCAGCGTAGCTTTTCTGCCGGGATTGAGCGGCCTTCAAGTTTACTTGAATCATCCGAATGTGCTCTTCGGCGTCGTTCACCACATCAACCCCGAATGTGACCCTTTCACCAGACTCGCACCAGTTTAGTGGGGTGCGGCATTTACGACCGTAGAGAGCTTCATAGGGTGCCATCCTGATACTCGCTTGATAGAAATTGTTGTATGAGAATTCCGCCAACGGTAGGTGATCATCCCAGTTCAACCGTGGTGGATGGCACATGCTCTCAACATGTCTTCCAGTACTTGGTTCACCCTCTCTGTTTGGCCATCTGTCTGAGGATGATAGGCGGAGCTTCTAATCAGTTTAGTACCCAATGCAGCGTGCAACTGCTCCCAAAAACGAGACATGAATAATGCACCTCGATCCGAGACTACACTCTTGGGTACCCCATATAAGCATAGAATTCTCGCTATGTACAGCTCCGCATATTTGCCGGCATTGTAACGTGTATGCACAGGGATGAAGTGAGCCGTCTTGGTTAATCGGTCAACGATTACCAAAATGGAATCATGCTTGTTGGAAGTCAGCGGTAATCCCACAATGAAATCCATGCTCACATCTTCCCATTTCCATGCGGGATTTTCAGGGGTTGCAGCAGCCCTGATTTCCTCATATGGTCCGCTTTCACTCGTCTACACGTATCACAATCGGATACGTACTTAGCCACTTCCCGCTTCATCCGTGTCCACCAAAATTTCTTTTTCAAATCTTGGTACATTTTGTTCCTGCCCGGATGAATGGAGTATTTAGACAAGTGAGCTTCATCAAGAATCTTCTTTCTCAGCTCCATATTCTGGGGTACGACTATTAGGTCATTAAACCACAGCGTCCCCTCATCATCTTTCCGGAAACATTTGATTTCCCCGTTGTCTATTCGTCTCCGGAGATGTGCCATGCCCTTATCAACTTTCTGAGCTGCGATGATCTCCTCCCTAATGGTAGGGATGAGGGCAAAATTGTAGAGCGATCCATAAGGAACCAAGTATAAACTCGGCTCTTCCTCCTCCACCGGTGTAATGGTGAGGTTATGGACATGTGATTTCTGACTTAGCACGTTGGCAACCACATTCACCTTGCCGGGGTGGTAATGAATCTCAATCTCATAATTTTTGATTAGTTCTAACCACCTTCTTTGCCTCATGTTCAGCTCCTTCTGGGTGAAAATATACTCCAGGCTCTTGTGGTCGGTGTAGAGATGCACCAAATTTCCCAGGAGATAGTGCCTCCACATCTTCAACGCCACAACCACAGAAGCAAGCTCAAGATCATGAGTTGGGTAGTGCTGCTCATGGTTTCAAAGTTGGCGTGAGCCATATGTGACCACACGTCCTTCCTGCATCAACACGCAGCCAAGCCCGATACCGGACGCATCACAATACACGTCGAAGGGCTTAGTTGTATCCGGTTGAGCTAAGACTGGGGCTGTTGTGAGATGCTTCACTAATGCTTGGAATGCTCCTTCACATGCTGAGTTTCAAGCATACTTCGTTCTTTTAAACAATTCTGTCATCGGCTTAGCAAGCTTGGAGAAGCTTAGAATCAATCTCCGGTAATATCCCGCTAAGTCAAGGAAGCTTGTGACTTCATGGACAGAAGTGGGAGCTTTCCATTTCAGCACCTGCTCGATTTTGCTTGGGTCAACCGCAATGCCTTCCGCTGAGATAATATGTCCCAGAAATGGCACTTGGCTGATCCAAAACTCGCATTTGCTGAACTTGGCATATAGCTTATGGTCCCGCAATCGTTGAAGGATGATTCTCAAGTGTTCGGCGTGTTCTGCTTCTGTCTTGGAGTAAACCAAGATATCATCAATGAACACCACAACGAACTTGTCCAGCTCTGGCTTGAACACCGAGTTCATGAGATACATGAAATGTGCTGGAGCATTAGTGAGACCAAATGACATGACGAGATATTCATATAAGCCATATCTTGTCGAGAAGGCCGTCTCGGGATATCCTCTGCTAGGATTTTTATTTGATGATACCCGGAGCGAAGGTCCATCTTGGAGAACACACTTGCACCCACAAGCTGATCAAACAGGATGTCAATGCAGGACAGTGGTTATTTGTTCTTGATGGTGACGGCGTTGAGCGGCCGGTAATCCACGCACAGCCTCAAGGTTTCATCCTTCTTCTTTACGAACAGCGCCGAGCATCCCCAAGGCGAGGAACTCGGCCTAATGAAACCTTTGCTCAACAGATCATTGAGCTGTTCTTTCAATTCAGCCAGCTCGTTCGGAGCCATTTTGTATGGTCTCTGTGAGATAGGAGTAGTTCTGGGTGCAAGCTCAATCTTGAACTCCACATCCCGCTCAGGTGGCATGCCTGGAAGATCATCCGGAAACACGTCGGGGTATTCCCGGACTACGGGGATGTCCTCTAACTTGAGAGCTTCAGTATTATTAATCGCTCAAACTTCCCGGACTGGATTGTCTAATATGAGGGACTGCGGACGGTGTAGTGGGGAGTTAAGGTGAACCGTCCGGGATAACGTTTCTAGGACAGAGCCATGGTAGCTTAGCCATGACATCCCTAAGATTGCATCAATCTTCTGCCCCTCAAGAATAATCATAGTGGTGGGATATATCTTCCCACCTAAGCACAGCGGTGCTTTCGGAATCATCATAGTTGCTGAAATCTTTCCTCCCGGTGAGCAGATCATATAAGAGCACTCAGTTGGAAAGGCTTCCAGTCGATGCTTAACCACATATGATGAACTTATGAAGTTGTGGGTTGCACCCAAATCAAATAATATGATGATTGCTTGATCGTTGAGAGTGAACGTACCCGGCAGCACGTTGTCTCCCTCTGGGGCGTCCTCATTATCGAGGTTGCGAACGCCCCCTGTTCGCTGACCAACCTTCTTGACCGGAGGTCGGCCTCGAGCACCGCCCTGGAACTGGGCTTGCCCGCTGCTCTGCTGCCCCTGGGGACAGTCCTTCGAGAAATGACCCGCCTGGCCACACGTAAAACAAGTGTAGCGGGGCGGTCCTCCGCTGATCGGCGGACGGAAACCTGGGGCGTGTTGTGGCGGTGGGAACGCCCGAGGTACCATCTGCTGCTGCTGCTGCTGCTGTTGTTGCGGTTGTGGTGGTGGCATCGGCGGTCGGAACGGGGGTGACTGGAAAGAATGACCCCCGAACTGCTCAGGTCGCGCCGGGGGATGCCACTGCTGACCAGATGGCGTCCGATACACCATGCGGTACTTCTGGGGAGATCCACCCCCACTACTGGGTGGAGTGCTGCGCTTTCGCTGCTCAGCTGCCAATTCTCGCTGAGCGTCTTCTTGCATGATCGCGGCATTAACAAGATCGTTGAAGGTGCCGCGATTGCATTGGACGAGATGTGTCTTCATCTCGGGGTGTAACCCCCGATAGAAGTGCTCTCGCTTCTTCTCCTCGGTGGAGACATAATCTGACGCATATTGCACCAGATGGTTGAAGGCACGGGAGTAGTCGTGGGCACTCCTCCCGCCCTGCTTCAGCTCCAAGAACTCTTGGAATTTCTGCTTCATTATCCCGGGAGGGATATGGTAGGCACGGAACTTCTCCCGGAATTCTTCCCACTCCACGGAATGGCCAGCCGGCAGTGGGGTGACATAGTTCGCCCACCACGCACCAGTGGCACCGTGAAGCTGCTGCGCCGCCAACAGAGTCTTCTGCCACTCCGTACATTTGAGCAGCCCGAATTTGGACTCAATTGTCCGCAGCCAGTTGTCAGCCTCCAGGGGTTCTGCTGCTTCAGTGAACACCGGAGGGTGCGTACTCATGAAGTCCGAGTACGTCATAACATGGGACTCATGAGGCCCCATCTCTTGATGCCTCCAGCCTGGGACGTATTCTGCACGATCGTGCGGAGCAGATCAGTCTGCTCCTCACGATTCCCCACCAGGGCCGCGATCACATCCGCTAGTGTAAGCAGAGGCGGCGGTGGTGGTTGTTGCTGCGGGGTGCTGTCGTAGACAGGTGACTGGGAGTCATCACCCCCCAGCTGTCTAGAGCCACAAATCTCATGCGTGGTCTGAGTGCGAACCATCTGCAACCATACGACAAAAAACATCAGTCCCGCAACATATTTCATGCAGTCCAATAAAATTAGGCGTAAAACATAATGACAGTAAAATGTGCGATACATCTCGTATACAGATAATGTAATATCTTTGCACAAGCTACACCATTACCAGACCAAATACAATCTAGTTAAATCCAATTTGATGGACACCCTCTTTGGTAGTTCATCTCAACTAGGTTTGGTCACTACGAGACGTTAAAATCGCTTTGTCATCACGTATACTACCCTTTTATCTTCAATACGACACAAACATGGTCTCTAGCAAAAGAAACATGAGTACGTCATATACTCAAATCTTTCACTAGTTGAAGATAACCACTCATGAGTATGTTATACCCCATTGGAAGTACTTAAACCCCTTAGGGTACAACAATTTCTCAAATGAGTTCAACTGTCATCTCTCTGCCAGAATGACCAGTTTCTACATATTCCAGATTTTGATCTGGTGCTGGGCATCTTCACGACTCAAGCTGAATACCAAAGTTAAATATAACTTCAGTATCTTTCCAACGAGTATTTATTTGCCATCAGATCAGCTCTGCTTAAAATGTTATGGTAATTCAAATTTAATAGAATTTCTGGAAGAATTTCAACAGCACCTCCTTTGGAAGTTGCTGTTTCCATCTCTAATTTCAGCTTAATTCCGTGCTGCAATTGCAGAAACTTTGAATTACCAAGATGTAACACATCTCCTACCCTTTCCAAAAACATATCATATGATAATTTTGGATGCTTTTACAGGAAGTTATGCTTGAAAAACAGAACAGTCCAGAGAGTAGTTTAAATCTGTCCTGGTTCTGGACAGTTTACTTGCTTCTGGAATTTAAGCCATCTTAAGGTGTGATTCAGCTCTGGGGGTCTACAACAAAGTTGTAGAGTACTTAAACACCTTTCCAGAACCATATCCCACACCTATATTGGCTAAATAATCTGTGAGTTATGCCCTATCAAAGTTCAGCAAACTTGCTGCCCAAAACAGAGCACTCTTTTTTTCAGTCCCTTGGAGCTATGCTGATCAACTATAGCATTTTTCTACCCAACCAGGGCCCTAAATGTTGAAACTTGGTGATTTTAGTTCCTTATTATCATTATCTTTCATGCACATGCCTATGATATGTCGGTACTACGTTCCTCACGAAAAGAAAATCCTAACCGGATTATACCAGCATATATGTTTCAATTGTGGCACTAAACGGTCTCTCGCACACGTTTACTACACGGGATACATACGTGGTTAGTACTTGTAGAAGACCACACAATAGTGATGCACTCAAAGGTTATTTCCATTTCAGTCAGGTCCATAGTTGAAAGTAAATACAAACGCCCGTATCATTGCCATACGGCCGCCCTTGAGTTAAGCCACGTCTCAAGGTACGTGATCGTGGTTTAACACCACACGACGGGGAACCTGAGTAGAGCTCGAACGGGTCGTCACGGTTGGGAATTTTATGACCGCAACAAATACCACCTACTGCTGTGCAGGGCACGCCGATAGCAAGCGCTGCGTATGTCCTCCTGGGCTATTTCCAGACGAACACACTATCGCGTTACTGACCACACGATGGGGTCTCCACTTACTTGCATAATGCACGCTAGGGATCAGCGTTTCATATGAATTCAGGAACATGAAGAGTCCAAGAGTTTCATATTGATGTCTCACACCAAGCTGTGAGACCTATCCCTGAACCACATCCCTCGTCTGGGGAGCTAACCGAAATTGAACCGCTTTCGGTGGCGTTCTTTACCATTCTTACCTGAGCGTAGGTGCGCCGTTACATATTTAAAGTTCAGAATTATAACACATATGTTAGTCTTGCCACTTTAAGTAACTATGCTAATATAGTCCTTACTTAAGCAAACTAGCGAATCCCCATCGAAACCAAAGTTTTCCCGTAATACAGTCCTTAATTAATGTGCTATCCCCAATGCGGCTCTGATACCAGCCTGTGGCGGACCGGAATCCGCTCATCCAGGATCACAGAGGGTGGTACCGCACGATGCGACACCCGACAGCACACATCATAAGAACGATATTGTATTACATAGAAAACCAACTGAATATGTACAAACTAGTACAAGACTTCAGTTACAAACTAGTATTTGGATTACAAAAGCAGAAGCTAAGTTTATACAACTCACGCCACCTACATAGCAAAAGTTGGTTGCCCAGCCCTAGGGCAACCCACACTAGCTGCACTCCTCAGCTCAGCGCGGCGTGTACGGCTCCCACTCAGCCGTGGTCCCCGACGGAGGGTAGCCCTCACCGGTGGACTCGTAACCCGAGTCCGTGGGATACTCCTCACCTGAAAAACACTTAATAAGCAACCATGAGCACGATGGCTCAACAAGACTTAACCGACTTACCTAGGCATGAAACTCTACATGCAGTTTACACAAACATGGGATGATAAATTTCAGCAAATGGACACGCCTACAAGTTCATCCCTAGTTCAACTTTTAGCCACAAGTTAACAGTTCATGAATATGAAATTTAGTGAGCGATATTTGGTGGCACACATGTAGCAATACAATTTTTCATATCAGCAGAATTGGATTATAACATTCCATAGTTTATCTACTTACAATGCAGTGAACAAGCGGTACTCGTCACGGTGAGGGACGGCGAGTCGACTCGATATACACCTGCAGGGATACCCAAAGAGCACGTCACGTACGCCCACCCGTGGAGCTGCACAGCACGCTCACTCGATGCCGTACGGCACAACTTTCACCCAACAGCCCAAACGTCGAACCGGTCGCACTGAAACGAGCAGGAGGTTCCCTACCCGGAGCATCTCTCTATGCCTGTTAGCAGATTTCCACCTTGCTGCCCTCAACCTACACCATAAATCGGTGCGTTATGCCTCGACGCCCGGAGGTATAGGTTACATTGGTTTATCGGGGCCCATATATCTGATATGCCTTCGGTACGTTCAATACTTGTTCAGCAGGGCCGCACACGGATCGGTCCTCAATCGACACAGACAGGGCTGCGCACACAAGACTTCCTCTTGCTGCGTCCTAGCCCCTGCCTAGTCTCATTTTCATTACTAAAGTGATCTCACATCGCTCGAACCAATCCCGTGTGTCCCAAGCCTAACTCGCGAGTAGATTCCAACTACTTGACTTGTACCGAAGTTCTATGAATCATTAAGCATAGCCTGTCTACTCGAGGCCTTAAGCACTACCCTCACTCTTATGGGAAAATTCTGGTTATGCACTTGGGTTTCATCCATCCTACACATAATGCACATCCATACCAGATACTAAGTATACATAAAGCAAAACATTGAAAAATGGGTTAATGCAAACCGGAGCTTGCCTTGTTGCTGCTGGTCAGTTGTTAGGGCTTCATCCGGAAGAAGAAAGTTGAGTACTTCCGGGGTCTACTCGCCTTCAGCGACTACACGTAAATGATATACTATATGTCAATTTACATGCAATGTTTAGAACAGAATGAGTAATTACCATAACTCTAGCTAGCCCTCCCTTTTGGCTCTGAAATTTTTTTGGTGGCTTGTTAGGGTCCTAACCAGAGTCTTGACCAAGTTTCATTTGAAACAAAGTTCAGTTGAGCTTTGTACAAATAAAAGCCTAATTGGTCAATATTAGAGCCTCTAAGTAATTCCAGGGGTTTTCATGGCTCCAACCATTACTTTTGGGAAACTAGAATTTGAGATGGTCCTAATAGAATTGGTTTCATGTCATTTGAAGAATTCTAGAGGAAGTTATGCCCTAAACAAGATTTGAGAAAATCTGAAAAATGTTTCTGTACATTTTTCTATTTTCTCAGGGAAGTTCAATTAATCACACCATTAGAGTGACTAAATGAACTTGGATGGGTCTGAAAGTTTTACTGTGACTCCAGGATTTTCCATTGGACATCCCAGCCAAATTTCAGAATTTTTCATAAAGTAATTCTCCAGATACAATTCCTAACAGTTTAAATTTTAGGGAATTAATTCTGGAAAACTATTAAGTTTCATGAGCTGAAATTTGTATGGCTTGAAAGTACTAAAAAATCTGAGTTCAGCAAAATTTGGTTCACTGAATTTGGAGCTTCCTAGCAGAAGTTATGTGCATTTAAAGTTTGAACCAAATCTGAAATTTCAAATAAAGTTTAAACTGGCTGGTGGGGTCTCGGCTACGTGTCAGCACCGCAGCAAAACCACACGGGGGTCCGCAGAATCTCCCGTGCAGTCGCACGAGATCCCGGTGCCACAGCAGATCCAGTGATGCTTTATCCCGAGGCTGACATGTTGGACCCGCGGGGCTTCTTCTACCTCGCGCTCCAGCGGCTCCCCGCCGCCCCCTATCCGGAGCACTCGCCGGAAGGCTGTTCCCGTGACTGGAGCTCGACCAAACTGGCCGCCCCCACCTGAAATTTCTCGGGGAACCGGTTGCTGACCTTGTCGCCGGCCGGTGATCACCGGAATCGGTTGCACGACGGCGAAAGTCCACGGGATGAGTTCGGCGATGTCGGTATGGCGCTGTCGTGCCTCACAGTCCCCTCTGTTGGCTCCTACAGCACCGCCACGACCTACGGAGCAATGACCCAGCCTCTGATCTTGCTCAAAGTCACGGCAAACCGGACTTCACCGTGCGACCTAGGTCTAAACCCGCGATGAACAAAAAACCCACGGAACTCGGTGGTTTCTCGCTGGTTTCCCGTGGTTCTTGACCGTATGGTTTCGCACGGACATTTCTAGCTGGTTGTTGAAGCTGGGGAGCAATTGCTTGACCGGTTAACCCAAAATTTCTGATTAACCAAACACGGGCTATATCACATGCTCTCGACAAGAACTGACATTCCGGCCAGCACACTCTATGTCATGCAGCCGGGGTTGCCGGACAGAATGTACACTCCTAGGCGAACCTTTTGGCATGTCCAACTCGGTGCGGGATGAAACCTAGCAACCAGACGATGAGTTTTGGATAGCGGCGGCTTTACACTGTGCTGAATGGAAACAGGGAGCTCGTGGTCGGTTTACCGTCGGTGTGGCGCCGGTTCGTTGCGTCGATCACGTCGAGAAGGCTTCGGCGAAGCTCTGGGTGAGCTCAGACCAGCATGCCAACCTCGGAGATGTGCAGACACCGGAGAACCGAGGGTTGTCGGGCGTGCGGCGGTGTTTCTTCGTCGAGGAGCTCGGGAATGGCCAGAGCAGAGCGGCGAGTCGGTTTCTGAGGTGGAAAATATCCCTGGTGACCGCTACGTCGATGCATACCGTGGCCTGGGCTGCTCGGGAGGTGGCATCCGGGAATCGCCTTGGTGGCGCGCTGCATGCGATTGCTTCAGCGAGAAAACAGAGCACCGCTCGGTTGTGAGTAGCTCTCCCACTGACCTGTGGGCCCATCTCTCCCCCTAATCCTTTTTCCAAATTCTACTGTAAATATCCCAGCTACTCTGAATTGAATGAGAGACTTAAGCACCAAGTCACAGTTTGAATTTGGTTTCCTCAATTTGGAATTGATTTGGCTATTTGTTGCACAATGGAACTGAAATTCAAATTCAGTTTTTAAATAATGCAAATTTAGCCCCCGACAAGATGAACTCCAATGAGGATGAAAATTGATGGACTAACTCAGAAAAATGTGCTGAGATTGAATATGAAGTCAACTTTTGAATTCAAGTGATGAAAGTTGCTGCAATTTGAATTTGCATTCAAATTGGCCCCTTTTTCAAATGCCTCCAAAAGTGCCTCAAAAAGTATTGTATTTGCATGACATTTGGCCTGAGCCTTCTCAAGACTATTTAAGGTCTAGGAGTGAGCTCAACCTTTCATGTTCATGTGTAGAAATCCTACTTTTTGGAAGTTAGGGCTTTCCCCTCTAATCACCCTTTTGATGGTGGTTACTTGCTCTTCACAAGTGTTCATGAGCTATCCACAAAATGCGCTGTGGTGTTGTGAGGTGATGACATGATCACTTTTGCAAGTCACTTTCTTGGGCTTTTAGACGGTTTACCCACAACATTTCAGAAACATGATTCAGTTTGGGTAATCGTCGACTGGCTCATGAAGTCTGCCCATTTTATCCCGGTCAACACCAATTACAACCTTAAGAAGTATGCTGAGCTATACATCTCATGGATCCTATATTTACACGGCGTACCCTGCACCATCATCTCGGATTGAGGTACTTTATTTGTGTCTCGTTTTTGGGAGCAATTACGTACAGTGCTTGGTACAAAAATGATCCATAGTTCAGCGTACAACCCACGTACGGTAAGAATTGGGATGATCACTTACCGTTAGTCGAGTGCTCGTACAACTATGGGTACCAGTCCAGCATAAAGATGCCGCCCGACGAGGCGCTGTATGGAATAAAATGCCGCACACAGCTGAATTGGTGTGAGTCTGGCAAGAGGGTCACCTTCGGGATTCATCTTGTCAAGAATGCGGAAGAGAAAGTTCAGATTATTCAATCAAACTTGAAAGGCCCCCAATCCCGACAAAAGCCTTATGCGGAACGTAGAAGACGCCCTCTACAATTTTAAATCGGTGATCACGTGTGAGCGCCCGGTCCCGATCACGGGACCGTGCCGCTCGCCGGGGAATCGCATTGGGTGGTGTCATGCGATGCGAGACCTAACAGCACACATAATAAAGCATCATATTACATAAATCAAGCAGAAGCTTACAAAGTGTGACTTTTACAAATACTTCTCAAAATAATCTAAAGCGGAAGACTGATACAACTCACATCTCATATCTATTCTAAGCAACAGAGAAAATGTCCAGCCCGCGGACCCTTCTCGCTAGCAACACACTCACAATAGCAGCGGCAGGGGTTGCCATGAGTTCACCACTCGGAGAGTTCCAAGTCTCATAGGACAACCGTACATTTCAGCATAGGGTTATTACCTGCAAAACAACTCATGCAGTATCTGTGAGCACGAAGCTCAGCAAGACATAACCGTCACCCTAGTCATGAAACTCTACATGCTGAAAATAGAGGGCTGAATTTAGAAGTTTGCACAAAAGTTGAACTTGAGCTAAAGGAGAGTCCTTACTTCAAGTTTTAAGAAACTTTTATTGCCCTCACACAGTTTACATCGAGACTCCACAATCAAACAAAAAATGCTTCATCTCGATGTCACTTGCCCGAGGTGAAAGTAACTTTATTGAGCTACCCTAGACCCATACAGACCTTGCGCCATCAACGTCGAGACTCCACAATCAAACAAGAAATGCTTTGCCTTGACGCTACTAGCCAAAGGTGGAAAATAAATTTAGTGAAAGTGTTGATCATTCCTCATCTCCATTATGAGGAGTACTCACGAAGCATTATTAACTTTTCCCAGTTTATTACTACGTCACGACTCAGTGTACAAGTATGCTCACTACCGCAAGCGACGGTGATTGCAATCAAAAACACCCGGCTGACACGACACGTACGCCCGTACTCGAGGTCGCACACAGCAACCATCGCTGACGTTGTACATGGCAACCTTTCACATAACACCCAAATGTCGAATCGGTCCCACTGACTAGGATTAAGTCTCACTACGTCAAACCCTCGTAGAGCCGACTTCTTTATCCTTTCAGCATCTGCATTAGACGGTGGGGTATGCCTCGACACCCAGGTTAACATGTTACATCGGTTTCCTGGGTCCCATATAGCCAGTATGCATCCGGTACACAAGTCAAACTTGTCCAGCGGGGCCGCACACGAGAAACGGCCAAAATTGACTCAGACATTGACCAGGTTCAGAGGACCACGTCCTTGAGCCTTCTATCCACTGCCCGGTCTCCATTCCCATCTATGAGGATCAATTCCCAACTCTTCCGGTTGATCCCCCTTAATCCAGGTGCACGAGTAGGAAGCTGCCTACTCTTGTTATGCCTCTTTTAATCCACTTTTGTTAACTTGATATCAGCAGTTATAATCAGTTGATATTTGACTCTACATTAAACTCCAGGGTTTTTTGGGTCATGCATTTGGAGTTTCATACCATCTAGACGTAATGCAAGAAACTAAATGCTAGACAATATAATGTGAATACAAATAAAAACTTCTAAGTTTTGATGCAAACCGGGGCTTGCCTTCGTTTTGCTGGGTACTTATATATACGAGATTCAGTTAGTGAAGACCACTTGGCTTGATCAATTGCTTTCCTCCTTCCTTGATCTCCACTTCGATGAGTTCAAACCCTTCGCGTAGATGCTACCTTTAATGAATATGTATATATGTTTAATTGTAAAGCTTTTGCTAACAAGTTCTAAAGACAAGTTTAAAACTGGAACTCTGTTTAAGAATTTAAAATGACACTGGTGCTAGTGGTTTGAGTTTGGTTAAGCACATGATCAAGTGATAAGTGCATTTTATCACTTGTGTGTTACTCCTCTAAATAGGTTGAACAGAACAGTGATGATCCAAAGATCCAATGGAGCTCAAATTTTTCTTGTGAGTTCCTTGTCACAAGAAAGTAGTCTGGACCAAAATTTAAATTTTTTTAATGAGTAGATCACTTAGAACAATTCCCTAAGCATTTAGGCAAAAGGAAATTAATTCTGAATAAACTTCCACTTTCATCATAATTCAAGTGAACTACAATTTCAAACCTAGCTCAGGGAGCATGCATGAATTTTCCTAGGATATTTGGAGCTAAGAATTCCCTAGAACTGTATTTCCAACTTTTGGAAATTTTCTGAAATTGTTTCTGTATTGATTTGAACACAGGAAGTTCAAATCTGAATTCCCCTAATCAAATCAAACTCCAAATGAGCTAAAACTTTTACAGGAGTTCACTAAAATACTAATGAATATTCTGGCAAAATTTGAGGATTTTTTGATAAACCAAACTCCCTCTAAAATTCTTTTGCTGAAAAGTTTAAAGAATTTTACAGAACTAAATAATGAGTTTAATACAAATTGGGTTGCACATTTGGGCAGAGTTTTACAACCTGAATCTAACCCAATCTGAATCACTAAATTCGAAGCTTCCTAGCAAAAGTTGTGAGGTTCTAAAGTTTGGGGAAATTCTGGAATTCAATTTAATCGGGAAAAGTTCAAATCTCTGACAGCGGGTCCGGCCAACACGTGTCAACTCCTCGGCAAACCACACGGGGCCACAGGGATGTTCCCCGCACTGTCACAGATGATCCCGTGCAACAGAAAATCCCACACCCTGTTTTCCTTCCATTGACATCAGGCCCGGGGTACCCTTCTTCAACCCCCGAACTCCCGCGCCCGCGCGCCGCCAGGCTCGCCGGAGCTGCGCTGAACTTCGCCGCCTGGCCAGCTCCCGAGTTCTCCCTTGCCGTTAGGGCCTAAAATCATGCGCTGAACACGGTGGAGGCACTTTCCCCGACCGGCGGTGGCTCTAACCTAGCCGGCGACGGTGTGGCGGCTCGGTACCATTTCGGCGATGTCACTCTGCTCTTATAGCCCGCCAAAGCCTTGGTGGGAGGGCTCTACAGCACCGGTGGATGCTAAGGAAGATTGACCTGGTGGAGAAACAGCCCAGAGATGGCTCTAACCTAGCATTCACCGTGAGCCCAATTCTCCCTGCCATAGCCGCCGTTGGAAATGTGGAAAATACACCGTGCACAGTGGGTTTCAAGCGTCGGTTGCTAAAATGCAAATGATCGCCGGCTAGTCCAGCTTGTGTGTGCAAGATTTGATAAGCTACAGAGGATTAGAGAGTGAGAATTTTGGCGGCAAGTACCGGACGCTCGGTTTGAAGCCGCCGGGACAAAATCTCCAAATTAGCCATTGACACTTCACGGTTTGGCTTGATCTTTGGGTAAGAGCAGCACAGTGGCCATGCGCTCCCGTTGCCATGCTTGTTCGGCCTTGAAAACAACCATGGTGGCCTTTCCACGTGAAGCCGATCGCCGGGTTTCTTTAGGTCGCTGTGGAGGAGTGGTCTAGAGCTCGGGAACAACGCTACTCGGCTTGTTTGTTTGTCGAGGAGGTGGAAACTAGGCTCGCGGTGCCGTTTAGCAGCTCGGGGATGAGGCGCACGCACGTTTTTCCCGGTTTCCCGGTTGCTTCGGAGAGTGCGGCGGTGAGTGCTCTGTTCGGTGTGTTTCTCACGAGGAGGAGGAGGCAAGGGACGTTTGGCTACGCTTTGGGGGAGCAGATCACGTTGGAGAGGGAGTGAACCGCTGCACAGTTGCCAGCACGAGAAACATGCAACGAGGAGGTGGCGGCAGCGCCCTCGGTGGCTCCCGGGAGAAACTCCTCGTGGTGTTGAAAACGGAGACTTGAGAGGACTTTGTTTGCTTTGTGTGCAAGTTACAAATATTCCTATGACATGTGGGGTCCACTCAAATTTCCTCCCAAAAGATCTCCACAATTTGGCAAATGACTAATTCAAATGTCTGGAGTTGAAAATTGAGATGCATTTGGAGAGTTGGGCAAATTTCATCCAATTTCAAATGTGTATTTGAATTCTTTGCACGTTTAAGTCCTTTTGGGAAAATGGATAGCAAACCTTTTCAAAAATTAATGAAACTTTGCCTACCCACTAATTTGGACCTAAGGAATCTAAATATACGATCTGATTCTTGTGTTAGCTGCTGCAAACAAGAGTTTGACGACAACAGTTTGAATTACCATTGTGTCCTCCGTCATTTGAAATTTGGTTTGATCCTCTAGTTAAAATCTGATTTTTAAACCCTTCCGTTGCACTTGAGTACTTCAATTCTGTGGGCTTAATCCACATAGGGTCCAAACATGCAAGTAACCCTAAGTATGTTTAGAAAGAATCTCTCATGTGTTATCATATGTGGAAAAAGTTTAAACCAGTCCCCTTTTTCATACACATGACACAAACATTTGTGCAAACTCAAGTTTCTTTGTATTGATACTTTTGGGACCGTTATATTCCTCCCTCCTTAAAAGGGAATCTCATCCCGAGATTACAAAAGAAAGGTGAGGCGGAAGGTAATTACAAAGTTTATGACAAAAGTTCCGGATAGTTCTTGTGGATGTAATCTTCACTCTCCCAAGTCACTTCTTCTGGTGTATGATTACTCCACAGGACTTTGTAAAATTTTAAAGTCCGATTTTGAGTGATCCGGGTCTTTTCGTCGATAATCTGTATGGTCCGCTCGGCGTAAGTGGGATCCAGTTGTAATATCTCCATGTCTCCTGAAAGAATCTCTGTCGGCTTCTTCAAACACTTTCTCAAGTGTGAGACATGGAAGATGTCATGGATGCCCGATAAAGATGGTGGCAGCTTTAGACGGTAGGCTACCGATCCACACCGTTCTGTAATAATGAACGGACCCACAAAGCGAGGAGCTAGCTTTCCCTTGACCCAAAATCGATGAATTCCCCTCATCGGGGATACTCGGAGATAGACGTGATCTCCAACTTCAAAATACAAGGGTCGGCATCGCTTGTCCGTATAACTCTTCTGGCGAGATTGAGCGGCTTTGAGGTTTGCTTGGATAAGATGGACCCGCTATTTGGCATCTTTTACAGGATCAATGCTAAAAATCACCCTCTCGCCGGATTTACACCAATTGAGTGGCGTGCGGCCCTTCCTGCCATATAGTGCTTCGTATGGTGCCATTTTAATACTGGATTGGTAATAATTGTTGTAGGAGAACTCTGCTAATGGCAAATGGTCATCCCAATTCTTCCCATGATCTGTGGCACATGCTCTCAGCATATCTTCTAAAATCTGATTCACCCTCTCCGTTTGACCGTCGGTCTGAGGATGGTATGCTGAGCTTCTAATTAACTTTGTTCCTAGAGATTCATGTAGTTGCTCCCAGAAATGAGCAATAAATATAGAACCTCGATCAGATATGATGGTTTTGGGGACTCCGTGTAAGCATACAATTCTGGAGAGATACAACTCTGCATATTGCTTGGTATGGAATCCCGTATTCACTTGGATGAAGTGGCTGATTTCCTTAAGTGATCAACAATCACCCAAATGGAGTCACGCTTTCTGAATGTGAGAGGCAGTCCAACAATAAAGTCCATGCTGATGTCCTGCCACTTCCATTCCGGAATGGTTAATGGTTGCAGCATTCCTGCTTTCTTTATATGGTCAGCTTTGACTCGCCGACATGTATCACACTCGGATACATACTTGGCAATTTCTCACTTCATCCGAGTCCACCAATTTTACCCTCATTGATTCTTGCCCGGATTTTCCGCATCCCTTTATCTCTCTTCTGGGCTTGTACAATCTTTTCTCTAATGGTAGGCACAAGAGCAAGATTATACAACGCCCCATACGGAATCACCCGCAAGCTTGATTCTTTATCCTCATCTGGAACAATTGACAGGTTATTCACGTGGGATTTACGACTGAGTGCATCAGCCACCACGTTAGCTTTGCCCAGATGGTAATGGATCTCGAGCTCATAATCTTTGATTAATTCCAGCCATCTCCGCTGCGTCACATTAATATCCTCCTGAGTGAATATATATTTGAGGATCTTATGGTTGGTGTAGATATGCACTAAATTTCCATGTAAGTAGTGCCTCCACATCTTCAACGCAAGCATCACCGCAGCGAGTTTTAGGTCATGAGTAGGGTAGTGTTGCTCGTGGTTGCGGAGTTGACGAGACCCATATGCGATAACACGTCTATCTTGCATTAAAACGCAGGCAAGTCCAATGCCTGAGGCATCACAATAAACATCAAATGGCTTTGTTGTATCCGGTTGGGCTAGAACTGGTGCCGTTGTGAGATGTTTCTTCAAAGTTTGAAATGCCTCTTCACAGGCCTCTGTCCATACATACTTGCTGCTCTTGTTCAATAATTCTGTCATTGGTTTAGCCACCTTTGAGAAGCTGGGAATAAATCTCCGGTAATAACCCGCTAGTCCTAGAAAACTTCGGATTTGATGAACAGATGTCGGAGTCTCCCACTTCAAGACTTGCTCAATTTTGGTTGGATCTATGGCCACACCCTCTGCTGAAATAATGTGGCCTAAAAATGGTACTTTGCTGATCCAAAATTCACACTTGCTGAATTTGGCATACAGCTTATGTTCTCGTAAGCGTTGGAGCACAATATGGAGATGTTTGGTGTGCTCTTCCTCTGATTTGGAGCATACGAGAATATCGTCGATGAAAACCACGACGAACTGATCCAACTCTGGCATGAATACAGAATTCATGAGATACATGAAGTGTGCGGGTGCATTCGTTAACCTGAAAGACATGACTAGGTATTCATAGAGCCCGTATCTAGTCGAGAAAGCCGTCTTCGGTATATCCTCCGCTCTGAGTTTTATCTGATGATTACCGGACCTTAAGTCCATCTTGGAGAATACTTTGGCACCCACCAACTGATCAAAAAATATATCGATCCGCGGCAGTAGATATTTATTTTTGATCGTCACTGCATTCAGCGGCCGATAATCTGAGTGATTCATCCTTTTTCTTCACAAAGAGGGCTGAACAGCCCCATGGTGATGAGCTTGCCGGATGAACCCTTTGTCCATTAAGTCCTTTAGCTGCTCTTTCAGTTCAGCTAATTCCTTCGGAGACATTTTGTACGGCCTCTGAGATATCGGAGTGGTTCCCGGTGCTAACTCGATCTTGAATACCACATCTCTTTCAGGCGGCATCCTTGGAAGATCGTCAGGAAACACATCTAGGTACTCACGGACCACTGGAATATCCTCCAGTTTCATGGTCACACTGTGGTACACAACTGGATTTTTAGAATCCACGGCTTCAAGTATGAGTGTTTGAAGACCGCAGATCGGAGAGTCCAAACTAACAATTCGTGGACCGATGTCAAGAACAGCCCCGTGGTAGTTCATCCACGCCATTCCTAAGATCACATCGATCTTCTGCCCCTCTAACACAATGAGGGTTGTGGGGTATAATTTTCCACCTATGCACAAGGGTGCTTTAATCACTACTTTATTAGCAGCTATATTTCCACCGGGTGAGTGGATAAGGTTGTGATCCTTCGGTGTAGAGGTGGAGAGCTCAGCTTTGCACACAAATAACCTGCTGATGAAATTGTGTGTAGCTCCAGAGTCAAATAAAATCAATACGGGTAGTTCATTGAGGGTGAACATTCCCGCTAGCTCAAGTGCCCCTTCCGGCACATCTTCTAGAGCTGTATGATAAATGCACCTGGACTTTGGTGCTGTTCCTTGGAGCTGAGCACGGGGTTGATTTATACCCTGCTCCGGTGTGTTTCCTCTGTAGCGCATCCTTTCTGGACATTTCCTGCTGATGTGACCCAAATAACCGCACGTGAAGCACGGTTTCTCAGCCGGTTCCATATTACTCTGAGTACGGACACTGGGTGTATTCTGCTGCGGCAAGAACGCTTGAGGAACAGAATAATGTGGCTGCATGTACCGTTTCTGCAGCTGTCCTAATTCAGAATTTCGAGATGAACGACCCGAATATTGTTGGAGTCATCGAGCCGGCTGCATCAGCTGACAGTTCAAGGTACTGTCTACCACCCTGTATTTATGAGGAGCAATACTGCTACTCTCCGGTGGTATACGGTTCTTTCTTTTCTCAGCCAGAACTTCTCGCTAAGCATCTTTGTAAGGGCCTCAGTTTTTGACACATGTTTGAAGTGTCATCACCACACACACACCTCATTTGAAGCAAGTTGATAAACACATTTGAAGAGCAAGTAACCACCATCAACATGCTCATTTGAGAACAAACTCACATATTGCAAAAGTGGTATTTCCCACATGTGATATACAGGGGCTGGGCATATGAAAACTCCTACACATTGCTAGGAATGTCCATGCCAAGTTTCACCCAAATTCAAAACCTTTTGAGGTACTTTTGGGGTATAGCTAGGGGGAGGGCAGTTTGAACTCAAATGCAAATTCAAACTGTTTTGATCTCATAAACTCAAAAGTGGGAGGCATATTCTTACTCAGCACATTTTTGTGAGCTCACACACCGATTTTCACTCCATTTGGAGTTGATCTTGACATGAGCTAAGTGTGGCAAATTCAAACTTTATTTGAATTTCAAACTGAACATGTGCTGAAATTGATCCAAACCAAACCCAATTTGAATTCTAACCAATTCAAATGGGTCAAGGCTAGATAATTCAATTCACCATGGGCTTTGTGGGAACTACTGTCTACCACAGTGAATTAGAGTTAAGTTCAGATGTTAAAATTGAAAGTGGGACCCACATGTCAGCCACTGGTTCAAAGCAAACCGACTGAAACTCAGCACACTCGGTTCCCGGGTGCAGTGCGCGCGCGTGTCACACCCGGTTTTTCCGAAGAACAACCAAGTGAATATCACATGTATGCCAGGATCATTTTCTCATACATGTGATGACAAATAGTGAAGCATCATTTATTACAAGCCAGGTGTCGAATATAAATAAGTCTTACATCGCAAATGTCTCAATGGACACTGATGCTTCATCACAAGTAAATAAACTAGCAGCGGAATATTATTCTTTAGGGCTCCATCACAGGTGTTGCCCGGGGGTCTTCATGAACCTAAAAACCTTCTTCAGGTCCAAAGTCTTGGTCATTATACACCACCTCATTATCTTGACCTGAGCAGCAATATAAACCAACAAATATGCAAGGTTGAGTACCAATGGTACTCAGCAAGTGTGGGAAAATTATATCATGCATGGCTAGAACAAGGAGAGGTTGAACTCATGGTTAAAGCACTACGCAATTAATACCTATCACCTTAGCTTATTAAGCACCTACATTACTACACAGGTGAAATAGTCCAAATCTCCCATCCCATCATCATAAACCAATAACCATAACCATCATTTCCAATGTTAAGCTCCCCGCTTAACTTCCAAAACCATCAATTCTCTAATCATGAATAAGTCCAGGCCGCTCTTAACCGTGAGCACGGCTGTCAAGACAGTTTTGACTCTGCAGAGTTTGTACCACTGTACCCACAAGTAGTGATTTCATCCCCCGTTGCCGGGTGGACTAAAAGAACCTCCATTATGCCAGTGGCTACGAACCACATTCACACTTCCCAGGTGTGTGGCCAAGAGATCACTACGAAGCCTTTACAAAGGGATTCCCGACGAGCGTGGGCCCACTGAGGTTTCACCCCTAACAGCATACAAGAGGCTCCAACCCCGCTGCAGTGGCCCCCTCTTGAGCCTTGCGGTTCATATGGCAGTCCAGCTGACTCCTATTCCCCGCACCATCCAACACACCCATACTACGCCGGGGATACACCTAATTAATTGGCTAAGCTGCCCCATCTCAGCATGTGGTTGGCACTGTAAAGCCGGGTTACATGCTCCATGAACCGGTCCTTAGGATCCAGGCAAGTACTAAACACAAACCCATGTCTCGTGCACCCAGCACACAACCAAAACATCCAACTTGCCTTGATCCCTACCTCTACATAACTCACACTGTCTCATCCAAGAGTATGGTAATATAAACTGACGATCTCATATCCCAAATATCCCATACTAAGCATGGCTAAGCATATGCATGTAAATAAATGACATGACAACATAAATCCCAACCCAAGCTTCAAGGAAACAAGGTAATGCAATTCTAGGGAAACTTCCTAGCATGGGTTTCATATTTAACTTGACAATGCAAATAATTCTATCTACACATCCTAGCATAGGATCAAAGTGGTCAAGGACACTTGCCTCCTTCTTGCTGCTCTTGAAATGGGTAGTCCTGATCTTGGAAACTGATAGCTTGCTCTTGAACAGGTTCTACTTCATACCATCACACATAGCAAAAGAAAAACAACAATCATAAGACATAGTTCACACTTCTACTTCATACAAACCACACATTCACATTTATGAAAGTTTCTTTACCATTTTAGGTGTTGTGGATACTCTATGTGTGTTGATTTGGGGCTTGCATACACTTTCATTTACATGTGTAGGATTCCTACTTTGGTGTTCATATTTATACTCACATACTATATATATATATACATGTATATATGTGTGTTTCAGCTTTAAATAAATTCCTTATATATTAAACTACCAAGTATGTATGAAAAGTATTTTTCTTCTCCATATGTGCCTTCATAATTTCTATCAACCCTAAACTGAATTCTTTGTATTTTAGAAACTCCATTTATCATTTACTAGTTTCTATATTTTCAGATTTATATTCTTATGCATAATTGTGCATTTTATTATTAAATTAGTAATACACACTACCTAAACAGATTAGGTTCTGGTCCTAAATAATTTAAGATCATATTTTGACCTTGGCTTCTGATGTATATTATTTCATATTTATTTTCCCTATTTTTCTTTAACTATTCTTTACTTAAAAATGTGTCCCTATACTATTAAATGTGAATAATAGATGAAACAGATTTATTTCAGCCCCAAAAATATATTTTTATCTTACTCCAAAGTTTTCTAAGTACTGAGAAAGTTTTTAATAATTTTGACAATTAGGTTTGTCCCCCTTTTTAATATTTAACACTAGTTACATATTCAATCTTCTAAATTAAATACTAAACAGGGCTAAAATAATGAATTCACCCCATTACAGGGTCTATAATATCATTTTCATAATTTCCAGGGGTCTAGCTACACTTTTCAGAGGTGTTTTTCTTAATTTCTATCAAGTCCAGGGGCTAAAACTGATTTTTAAATGAATTTACATGATTTTCTGGAGTTCCAGGGGCTAGATCTGAAGTTTCCGGGGCTAGCTCTCAATTCCAGAGAACCCCAGGGGGTAGCACGTAAGAATTCCAGTCTTTATAACGCGGGGCTGACGTGGACCGTCTGATTTTAAACCGACGGCTGAGATTATAACATCGAACCGGTACGCGGGGTTTTAAAGTCTACCGTGCGATTTAAAATAAACGGCGCACAAGCGGCCACGTCGCTCTGATCGAGCGCGGGCGGCGCTGCCGGCGGCGCACGGCGGCGGGAAGCGGCGATCTCGCCGGAAACTTTCGGATCCTTGAGAATTCTGCCTAGAACTGTGATTTTATGGCCTAGATCGGTAGAGGAGAGGTCAGGGATCTCACCTCGGGGGTTTTCTCGAGCTCGGGGGTCCTGGAAAGTGCTCGGCGGCGAGGTCCGAGGCAAAACCACGGCGAAGCTCGTCGGAGCTGGATTTGCACCGTAAGTCTTCGGGTTTTCTGCACCTGCAAAGTTCCCCGGAGGCGGTGGATCAAGACCAACGAGTTAGATCAGAGTTTCCGAGCTTAGATCGGCCAGAATTCACCGGCGAAGTCTCGGTGCTCACCGGAGTGAAAATCGGCGATCGCGTGAGAAAGACTGATCGGATCGGTTGTTTTTATAGCCGGGGGAGGGCGGTGGTTCTGTTGTGATCGAGTTGGAGTCCGCTGGGACCGAAATTCGGCTGCGGGAACGAGTTTCCAATCGGTTAAGATCGAGCGCGCGCGCGGGGAAAGAAGTCCGGGGTCGCGGGGGCTCGGGTTAGGGATGACAGGCGGGTCCCATATGTCAGCGAGGGGCAGCGCGGCGCGCGCGGGGGCGGGCTGCGCGGGGGTTAGCTGGGCCGGCTGGGGTTTCGGCCCACTGGCCAGTTTTTTTCTGGTTTTCCCTTTTTCTTTTTCATTTCTTTTCTGTTTTGAGTATAATTTGAATTCCAGTTTGAATTTGAATTTTTGCAAAACATGCAATACGTCCAAAAATTTCTAAATTCCCCTCTGAACATGGTTTATGGGTCTAAATCAAAATTTGAATCTTGACTAAAAATTTGGGGTGTTACAGCTCTACCCCCCTTAAAAGAAATCTCGTCCTCGAGATTGGTGTTTCTAAGAAAACAATTTCGGAAATTGTGCCTTAAGCTCATCTTCCCGTTCCCAGGTGGCTTCCTCTTCTGAGTGATGCTTCCACTGCACCTTGCACATCCTGATTCTCTTATTTCTGGTGAGGCGTTCCATTGTCTCCAAAATCTTGTATGGTTGCTCGGCATAAGACAAATCCTCAGCTACATCCACTTCATTCATGGGTAACACCTCCTCAGGCGTCCTCAGACATTTCTTGAGTTGCGACACATGGAACACATCGTGCACGTCCGACAGATGAACCAGCAACTCTAGTTGGTACGCCACTTCGCCTTTTCTTTCCAAAACTTGAAAGGGTCCGATGTATCGAGGTGACAACTTCCCTTTCACCTTGAACCGACGAAGTCCTCTGATAGGGGACACCTTGAGATAAACATAGTCTCCCACGTTGAAAACGAGCTCTCTTCTTCGTACATCAGCATAACTCTTCTGGCGTGTCTGTGCTATCCTCAAGTTGTTGCGAATCTCCCTCACCTTTGCCTCAGCTTCTTGTAGCACTTCTGGACCAAACACTTTACTTTCTCCTGTTTGGTTCCAAAATAGGGGAGTTCTGCATTTCCTTCCATACAAAGCTTCAAACGGTGACATCTTCATACTAGCTTGATAACTGTTGTTATAGGAAAACTCCGCATACGGTAGGTTCTTGTCCCAACTCCTATTGTTTTTAAGTGCACATGCCCTTAACATATCTTCAAGAATCTGATTGGTTCTCTCCGTCTGCCCGTCAGTTTGGGGATGATAGGCAGAACTGAAGTTCAGATGGGTTCCCATGGTTTCATGCAACTTTTGCCAAAACCTCGAGGTGAACTGTGTCCCTCGGTCCGACACTATCTTCTTTGGCACTCCATGGTAACACACAATCCTTGACATGTACAATTCCGCCAATTTGGATCCGCTGTAGCTTTCTTTCACAGGGATGAAATGAGCTACCTTGGTTAGCCGATCAATAATGACCCATATTGAATCATACCCGGATTGGGTCCTAGGCAATCCCACGACAAAATCCATGCTGATTTCTTCCCACTTCCATTCAGGCACTTTGAGTGGTTGCAGCAATCCCGCGGGTCGTTGATGTTCTGCTTTCACCAACTGACATGTGTCACATAGGGCAACATGTTCCGCGACATCTCGCTTCATGCCATACCACCAATACCTGCTTTTAAGGTCCTGATACATCTTCGTACTCCCAGGATGAATGGAATAGTCGGAATCGTGAGCCTCCTTCAAAATTAATTTACGAATCTCCTTTACTTCTGGCACACAGATCCTCTTCCCGTGCCACACCGTTCCTTGTTCATCCTCTCTAAAACCAGGAGCTTTATTTTCCTTGATGAGCTGTCTGATCTCTTGTATCTTCTCATCATTCTTTTGGCCCTCGCGTATGTCTTGCTCGAGTGTGGAGTCCACTTCCATGGCGATGGCTTCACCACTATTTACTAGACATAGATTGAGCCTTATAACCTCGTCCTTCAATTCTGCAGGCATATCCTTCAAGCTCAACTTATTGACCTGCACTTTCCGACTCAAGGCATCGGCCACGACGTTTGCTTTCCCGGGATGATAGTTGATGCCTACATCAAAGTCATTGATTAGCTCTAACCATCTTCTTTGTCTAAGGTTGAGATCTGGCTGTGTGAATATGTACTTCAAACTCTTATGATCCGTATATATCTCTGTCCTCTTCCCCATCAAATAGTGCCGCCAAATTTTCAACGCGTGTACCACTGCAGCTAGTTCTAGGTCATGTGTAGGATAGTTCTTCTCGTGCTTCCGAAGCTGCCGGGATGCATATGCCACGACATGTCCCTCTTGCATGAGAACACATCCCAACCCGTTTCCAGAGGCATCGCAGTACACCGTGAAATTCTTCTGCATATCTGGCATAACCAACACGGGGGCTGTTGTCAATCTCTTCTTTAGCTCCTGAAAGCTCGTATCGCACTGTGGCGTCCAGGTGAATGTGATTCCCTTTTCCAACAGTTTGGTGAGAGGTCTCGAGATCTTGGAGAATCCCTCAATAAACCGTCGATAGTATCCAGCCAATCCCAAAAAGCTTCGAACTTCTCCGACATTTTCAGGGGTTTTCCATTTCTGGATATCTTCGATTTTGGCGGGATCTACGGAGATTCCTCCCTCCGAGATTATATGCCCTAAAAAGGGAACTCTCTTTAGCCAAAACTCACACTTGCTCAACTTGGCATATAGTTGGTGTTCTCTCAACCTCTGTAACACCAACCTTAGATGTTTCTCATGTTCTTCTTCATCTTTGGAGAAGACGAGAATATCATCTATGAAAACCACCACAAATTTGTCCAGATATTCCATGAATACCTTGTTCATGAGGTACATGAAATATGCCGGGGCATTGGTTAGCCCGAAAGGCATGACAGTGTATTCATACAGTCCGTACCGAGATACGAAAGCTGTCTTGGGAATATCAGATTGCCTTATCTTGAGTTGGTGGTACCCCGACCTGAGATCAATTTTCGAGAACACGCAAGCTCCCCTCAACTGATCAAACAAGTCTTCAATGCGGGGTAATGGATACTTGTTCTTGATGGTCACCTCATTCAAGGCACGGTAATCCACGCATAACCTTTGAGTTCCATCTTTCTTAGGCACAAATATTACCGGAGCTCCCCATGGTGAGGAACTAGGGCGAACATACCCCTTTTCCGTCAATTCCCTCAAATGATCCTTGAGCTCTTCTAGCTGTTTGGAGTCCATTCGATAAGGTCTCTTGTATATCGGGGCTGTTCCCGGTACTAGCTCGATTGCAAATTCCACGTCACGGTCGGGAGGCATTCCTGGCAACTCCTCCGGAAAAACATCTGGATATTCCCTGATAGTCCTGATTTCCTCAACTTTCACCTCCACTTGATTTAATTTAATGTCCCTCCTAGGCTCGTGTATCGTTATGAACTTTACTCTTGTGCCACTAGGGTGAGTTAGTTCCACCGTTCTGGTCGAACAATGGATGATTCCTTTATGTTTGGTTAACCAATCCATACCCAAAATAATATCTATCCCTTGTGAATCGATCACTATGAGGTTAGCGGTAAATACTACCCCATTAATGTCTAGGTTCACTTTGGGACACACTTGTCTTGTCCTTATTTCTCCACCTGGAGAGTTTACCGCTAGCATATGATTCATTTGTGTGGTTGCTAGGTCATGCTTCTTAACAAACCCTTGAGCAATGAACGAATGGGTAGCACCAGAATCAAACAGCAGAGTTGCAAGGTGTAAATTGGCAGGAAACTTACCAACTACCACGTCGGGTGCCTCTTGTGCTTCCTCCATAGTGACGTGGTTCACCCGTCCTCTCATTACGTTCTGCTGCTGTGGCTGCGTGGGCTTCTTCTTTGGACACTTATGGGCGTAGTGCCCCACTTCACCACAGCTGAAACATTGCACCCCAATCTTAGATGCTTGGCCCTTGTTGTCTTGGGGTTGGTTTGGGGGTCCTTGCACTGCTGGTCGAGGTGGATATGCAGGGCGAGGCTGCTGCATAAACTGACGTTGCGGCTGTGCTGGTGCTGCGGGTGGCCTGTAGTTTGGGTTGTACCCTCTTGGTGCTGAATAGGGTACCGCAGCACGGCTTGTCTGCCCCGTAGGTTGCTGCATCATACGTGGGCGGGTGTTGCTCCCTGAGGCTTGATGTGACCACCCAGCCTTCCTTTTATTCTCATTTTCCAGGGCCTTCAGCTTCCTTTCCACCACAAACGCTCTGTCCACCATCTTTTGAAAGCTTTCATACTCATTGGAGGACATTGCACACTGCATCTCTGCGGTAAGTCCTTCCACGAAACAATCTTGTTTCTGCTCATCTGTCTCTATGTCTCGTGGAGCATAACGGGATAGTTGAGTGAATTTAGTGAGGTATTCCCTCACCGTCATGTTTCCCTGCTGCAGTCCCAAAAACTCTTTCCTCTTGTTTTTGAGTTCACCTCTTGGGATGTAATGGTTGCGGAAGCTACGCTTGAACTCTTCCCAAGTGATGCTCTCAGGGTCATGATGGGCGGCCACGTAGGCGGTCCACCAATCAGCAGCAGGTCCTTGCAATTGATGAGAGGCAAACAGCACCCTCTCATACCCTTGGCATTGTATGATTCTCATCTTACTTTCAATGGTCTTCAGCCAATCATCTGCCTCCAGAGGTTCAGCAGCACTTGCAAACTTTGGAGGTTGAGTTCCTAGAAACTCACTCAACCTTGGTTGGCGTGGTGCAGCTTGTGGAGGTGGAACTTGATGCAAGTTGGCCACTACTTGAGTCAAGTTCTGGATGAGCTGATTTTGATTCTCCAGCATTTGGTGGAGACAAATCAACTTCTTCACGGCGACCACCCCGGTTCTGGCCTCCAGAAAGATGAGAGTTGCATGCCTCATCATTGTTGTTGGCGGGGTTGGCAGCACGTCCTTTTCCTCTTCCGGCCATCTGGCAGAATCAACAAATGTTAATTTGAAAGCATTTAGTATCATCTTACTACTTTCACTTGTTTGTACTTTGAAGTGTTGAAGTTTTGTTAAAATCTTACGAGGGTTTTATATCTCACACCCAATAAATGCACTATTATTTCCTGTGGGTTCACACACCAAAGCAAAACAATCTGAAGACGAGGCTGTGGACACTTGCTCATGGCTTCCACAACTCACGTCACACACCAAGCATTATCACACCATTAACTACTTAACGACTCGACTACTCGACCTCTTGCTAGCTAGGGGAAAGACTCTACACTACTCATCCTCTTGAGCTGGCTCCTCGGGATCTTCCTCCTCATTTCGGCTACCTTCTGACTCTGCTTTGGGTGGGGAGGCTGCTGGTGGAGAAGTGCGACGACGCCTGATTGCTCGGCGATCCGGGGAGTCAGGGGTCCATGGATCACTTACGGTGACACACAGTTCATTCCCATCTCCTCTTTCTCTCGCCTTTAAGCAAGCTCGCAGCAATGCCTCCGTCTCCTTCAGAGTATCTCGGACATCCTGAAGCTCTTGTTGACACTCCTGCAGTCGAGTGCTGAGCATAGCAGCATCCTCCAAGCACAAGTCCATGTGCTCATGGGAAGTCCCTTGCTGCACCGGTGGGTACTTGTACTCCGTGGTACCACTCTCACGTTGGAGGACATACATGTACTCAGTTTTGTCCAAGTGGCGACGATAGATGTGGCTCTGGCAGGTGATGGCCTCCCAAGTGACATCTCTCTCCGCGTCAACTTGTGTTGCTCGACAAGCTGGAGAGTGGTGGATCTTAAGCAGTTGATTCTCGTGTATAATCCTCATCTCCGAACTCCATTCTTCCCTCTTCTCACGGATGGTCCTGGTGGAGTTATAGTGGATGATGAGCTTGCCCGTATTGCCGGCGGCTTCGAGCATACGTCGAAGACGGCGCAACAAATCTCCTACTGCCAATCCGTAGGAAAGGTACGTCACTGGACGACTCTCCTCTCTTTCGGCAAGGGCAACTACGGGAACTCTCCCTCCTGTGGACTTACGAGCGGTGCGAATCATGCGAACCATCTAAAACAAAAGAATTTAAAATTAGGTTAGATAAATTCTCAAACAAAAATCCTATTTTTGAATGAAAGTTGGGGTAAGATGAAGAAAATGACTCTTTTAATAACACTTTTTCACCCACACCTTTGGAAAATAGTTTTTAAGAAAATAGGGCCCTTAAATACGTCCATTCCTACCTAGGTCCACGTTCCTACGGGCAACCTTGGCTCTGATACCACCTCTGTCACACCCGGTTTTTCCGAAGAACAACCAAGTGAATATCACATGTATGCCAGGATCATTTTCTCATACATGTGATGACAAATAGTGAAGCATCATTTATTACAAGCCAGGTGTCGAATATAAATAAGTCTTACATCGCAAATGTCTCAATGGACACTGATGCTTCATCACAAGTAAATAAACTAGCAGCGGAATATTATTCTTTAGGGCTCCATCACAGGTGTTGCCCGGGGGTCTTCATGAACCTAAAAACCTTCTTCAGGTCCAAAGTCTTGGTCATTATACACCACCTCATTATCTTGACCTGAGCAGCAATATAAACCAACAAATATGCAAGGTTGAGTACCAATGGTACTCAGCAAGTGTGGGAAAATTATATCATGCATGGCTAGAACAAGGAGAGGTTGAACTCATGGTTAAAGCACTACGCAATTAATACCTATCACCTTAGCTTATTAAGCACCTACATTACTACACAGGTGAAATAGTCCAAATCTCCCATCCCATCATCATAAACCAATAACCATAACCATCATTTCCAATGTTAAGCTCCCCGCTTAACTTCCAAAACCATCAATTCTCTAATCATGAATAAGTCCAGGCCGCTCTTAACCGTGAGCACGGCTGTCAAGACAGTTTTGACTCTGCAGAGTTTGTACCACTGTACCCACAAGTAGTGATTTCATCCCCCGTTGCCGGGTGGACTAAAAGAACCTCCATTATGCCAGTGGCTATGAACCACATTCACACTTCCCAGGTGTGTGGCCAAGAGATCACTACGAAGCCTTTACAAAGGGATTCCCGACGAGCGTGGGCCCACTGAGGTTTCACCCCTAACAGCATACAAGAGGCTCCAACCCCGCTGCAGTGGCCCCCTCTTGAGCCTTGCGGTTCATATGGCAGTCCAGCTGACTCCTATTCCCCGCACCATCCAACACACCCATACTACGCCGGGGATACACCTAATTAATTGGCTAAGCTGCCCCATCTCAGCATGTGGTTGGCACTGTAAAGCCGGGTTACATGCTCCATGAACCGGTCCTTAGGATCCAGGCAAGTACTAAACACAAACCCAAGTCTCGTGCACCCAGCACACAACCAAAACATCCAACTTGCCTTGATCCCTACCTCTACATAACTCACACTGTCTCATTCAAGAGTATGGTAATATAAACTGACGATCTCATATCCCAAATATCCCATACTAAGCATGGCTAAGCATATGCATGTAAATAAATGACATGACAACATAAATCCCAACCCAAGCTTCAAGGAAACAAGGTAATGCAATTCTAGGGAAACTTCCTAGCATGGGTTTCATATTTAACTTGACAATGCAAATAATTCTATCTACACATCCTAGCATAGGATCAAAGTGGTCAAGGACACTTGCCTCCTTCTTGCTGCTCTTGAAATGGGTAGTCCTGATCTTGGAAACTGATAGCTTGCTCTTGAACAGGTTCTACTTCATACCATCACACATAGCAAAAGAAAAACAACAATCATAAGACATAGTTCACACTTCTACTTCATACAAACCACACATTCACATTTATGAATGTTTCTTTACCATTTTAGGTGTTGTGGATACTCTATGTGTGTTGATTTGGGGCTTGCATACACTTTCATTTACATGTGTAGGATTCCTACTTTGGTGTTCATATTTATACTCACACTATATATATATATACATGTATATATGTGTGTTTCAGCTTTAAATAAATTCCTTATATATTAAACTACCAAGTATGTATGAAAAGTATTTTTCTTCTCCATATGTGCCTTCATAATTTCTATCAACCCTAAACTGAATTCTTTGTATTTTAGAAACTCCATTTATCATTTACTAGTTTCTATATTTTCAGATTTATATTCTTATGCATAATTGTGCATTTTATTATTAAATTAGTAATACACACTACCTAAACAGATTAGGTTCTGGTCCTAAATAATTTAAGATCATATTTTGACCTTGGCTTCTGATGTATATTATTTCATATTTATTTTCCCTATTTTTCTTTAACTATTCTTTACTTAAAAATGTGTCCCTATACTATTAAATGTGAATAATAGATGAAACAGATTTATTTCAGCCCCAAAAATATATTTTTATCTTACTCCAAAGTTTTCTAAGTACTGAGAAAGTTTTTAATAATTTTGACAATTAGGTTTGTCCCCCTTTTTAATATTTAACAATAGTTACATATTCAATCTTCTAAATTAAATACTAAACAGGGCTAAAATAATGAATTCACCCCATTACAGGGTCTATAATATCATTTTCATAATTTCCAGGGGTCTAGCTACACTTTTCAGAGGTGTTTTTCTTAATTTCTATCAAGTCCAGGGGCTAAAACTGATTTTTGAATGAATTTACATGATTTTCTGGAGTTCCAGGGGCTAGATCTGAAGTTTCCGGGGCTAGCTCTCAATTCCAGAGAACCCCAGGGGGTAGCACGTAAGAATTCCAGTCTTTATAACGCGGGGCTGACGTGGACCGTCTGATTTTAAACCGACGGCTGAGATTATAACATCGAACCGGTACGCGGGGTTTTAAAGTCTACCGTGCTATTTAAAATAAACGGCGCACAAGCGGCCACGTCGCTCTGATCGAGCGCGGGCGGCGCTGCCGGCGGCGCACGGCGGCGGGAAGCGGCGATCTCGCCGGAAACTTTCGGATCCTCGAGAATTCTGCCTAGAACTGTGATTTTATGGCCTAGATCGGTAGAGGAGAGGTCAGGGATCTCACCTCGGGGGTTTTCTCGAGCTCGGGGGTCCTGGAAAGTGCTCGGCGGCGAGGTCCGAGGCAAAACCACGGCGAAGCTCGTCGGAGCTGGATTTGCACCGTAAGTCTTCGGGTTTTCTGCACCTGCAAAGTTCCCCGGAGGCGGTGGATCAAGACCAACGAGTTAGATCAGAGTTTCCGAGCTTAGATCGGCCAGAATTCACCGGCGAAGTCTCGGTGCTCACCGGAGTGAAAATCGGCGATCGCGTGAGAAAAACTGATCGGATCGGTTGTTTTTATAGCCGGGGGAGGGCGGTGGTTCTGTTGTGATCGAGTTGGAGTCCGCTGGGACCGAAATTCGGCTGCGGGAACGAGTTTCCAATCGGTTAAGATCGAGCGCGCGCGCGGGGAAAGAAGTCCGGGGTCGCGGGGGCTCGGGTTAGGGATGACAGGCGGGTCCCATATGTCAGCGAGGGGCAGCGCGGCGCGCGCGGGGGCGGGCTGCGCGGGGGTTAGCTGGGCCGGCTGGGGTTTCGGCCCACTGGCCAGTTTTTTTCTGGTTTTCCCTTTTTCTTTTTCATTTCTTTTCTGTTTTGAGTATAATTTGAATTCCAGTTTGAATTTGAATTTTTGCAAAACATGCAATACGTCCAAAAATTTCTAAATTCCCCTCTGAACATGGTTTATGGGTCTAAATCAAAATTTGAATCTTGACTAAAAATTTGGGGTGTTACAGCGCGCCACCGAGGGGAAGCCGGCACCAGCTCCTGCTGCGTGCTCCGAGCCGGAGACCAGTCGCCGGGCTTCTTATCCCCTCCCCGGCGTGCTCCCGTCGCTTATCTCCCGAGTTCCCGACGCGCTCGGCCTGTTTTTCCACCCGAGCTCCACTGCAGATCGCCGCCTCCTGATCTTGCGCTTGATCAGTCCGATCACTCGCGAGCACAGCCTCCTCCACAGCAAAACGACACCGGGAGATCGTGAGCAACCTCCTAGACCCCGTGTTGGCCAGTGAGCAGGCATCCTCGAGCTATACCGGACCTTTTCTCCGGCGGACCAAGCATCGCCGCCGATCGGGCCCTCGTGGACAGCACAAAACAGCCGTTGTCATGTCCACTTCTCTACACAAGAAAGGTGCGTGATTGTATGCAGATGGAGTAGCCGAAAGCCGTTTGGCGATTGATCAACCCTCGGCCAAGAATTTCCAAATTTACTCTCGGCCAGTTCATAGGAACCGAGCTCACCTTCGAGTGAAATTCGTGTTCTACACGCGGGGGATGGACAAGCCCGTTACCTAGTAGCTTCTACGCATGTTAGCCCCCACGCTCAAACTGGAATCAGAGAAAACCATCAAGAATCGGCCATGATATGGCCGTTTTTCCCGCCGCCGTGGCTGAGCACCTCGGCTCACCGTCGAGAGCATAATTGCCGGCATTTCTAGCTTCCACCCAGCCCTGGTTCATGTTCCCCGTGCTCCACCGATGCTCTCCACCCGATTCCCGATTGATTTGGTGCACGGGAGAGCGAAACCGACCTCACCGGAACCCTAGCAGGTGCTGTCACCGGTGCGCACGGGTTTCCGGTCATCGCCGGCGGCCGACGAGCTCACCATCGAGTCCAGGGGGTCAGAAAAGGGGCAGGCGGCGAGTTTTGGGCCGGGGGTGGCCGGGAACTCTATTCCGGCGAGGGTCGCCGTAGACCGCCACCACCGAGCAGTTGGCGCGAGGAGGGAGACGATGCACTGTATGCGGGGCCCACTGGCAGGAATTTAAACTTTGCCCCAAATTTCAGTTTTAGTTCAGACTTCAAATCCTCATAACTTTGGCTAGGAAGCTCCAAATAGAGTGAACCAAATTTTGTTGGATTCAGCTCTCTGATTACTTTCCAGCAAATCAAGTTTCACTTCATGAAAACCCTTATTTCTCCAGAATTAAATCCTCAAATTTTAAACTGTTAGGAATTTTAACTGGAGAATCCTTTGGAGGAAAATCCTGAAATTTTGCTGGGATGTTCATAAAAATGTCCCTGAACTACCATAAAAATTTCAGATCCATTTGAGCTCATTTGATCCACCTAATGGTGTGATTAGTGAAACTGTTCCAGAGAAAATAGAAAATGTTCAGAAACATTTTCAGAATTTTCTCTGAAATTGTTTAGCTCATATCTGTAGCTAGGAACCTTCAAATTAAGTGAGACCAACTCCATTAGAGCCCTATGAAAATCTAGTTTTCAGAATGTCATGGCTTGCTCCATGAAAGTCCCTAGAACACCCCAAGAGCTCCAATTAAGGTCAAGTACATAATTAATTATGGAGGGCTCAAATGAGCTTTGCTGCAACTAAAACTTGACCAAGTCTTTGATTAGGTTGTAACCAAGCCACAGTAAAAGTTTCACAGTCTTTGGGTCTGTCTAGTGAGACTTAGAGGGTTCACAAGTTTAAAACTCAATTCAAATGCATTTAATTAATACATGTACTTCTTATATCATGTAGTCGCTAAGGTCGAGGAGGAACCCGAAGTCCTAGACTTCGTTACTTGACACGACCCCAAGGTCCTGTCGAGCCAGGATCACGCTGAGGGGTGCTGAGTTGCACAGCACCGTATAACACACGTCAAAGGTACAAAGCGGAAGCAGAAATTTTATTACATAAACAGGTTTATGAACTTGTTTACATCAAAATAAGTTTAGTCTACACTCGCGGGCGTAGACTAAGCATCAAGTGCACGTTCAGCCCTTGAACGTGTCCTTGCTAGCACACACGCACACTAACTCTGCGGCGTGCACGACTCCCACTCGACGGGGTTCCCCTCCTGGGGTTCCGTCTCCTCTTCGGGAGTCCCTTCCTGATAGAACCCTGCAAAAGCTTCAAACACAAGCAGTGAGCACGAAGGCTCAGCAAGTCTGACCCGTCTCACCTAAACATGGAACTTCTACATGAGGGTAATGGGTTACATGAGGTAAAATCATTTGCAAGGACTCGCCTAATTAGTAGAACCTTACTTTCAAGTTTTAGCGGCAGGTTGTGGAGAACCTTACGCGAAGGTACATGAGAGAGCCGCAATCAAACAAGAAACACATTTCTCTCATGTACTTTGCCCAAAGTCGAAATGAACTTTAATTAGCTCTAAACTACAACAAACCATTAACAAGCAAAGTCCTTCTTTCAATCAGCAGCATTTTAACATGTAACTAGCCTGTTCTTTCTACGTTACGGTACAGTGAACAAGTGGTACTCACTGACCGCGAGGGACGGCGATTATAATCGATTTACACCTGCAGGGTTACCCGAACAACCCGTCACGTACGCCCGTACTCGATGTTGCCTACAACAACCATCACGGATGCCGTACGCAACTACCTTTCGCCCGTTAGCCAAATATTGAACCGGTCCCATCGTCTCGAGAAAGAGGTCTCTGCACGCGCATCTCAGTGCCGCCAGCCGATTTACACCTCAAGCTCTCAACCTACCCTCTGAATGACGGGCAATGCCTCAATAACCAGCTACCCGAGTTACATCAGTTTCCCGGTTCCCATATAGCCGGTAGGTCTTCGGTACTGTTCTAGCTTGTTCAACAGGCCCCCACACGGCTCGGTCCTCAATTGACACGTGTGGAGCTACAGCACACAGGCCCCAAAGTCCTGCTGCCCTTAACCTCCGCTTGGTCTCATTTTCTTGCCATGTGTTTCATGTGCTATCACTACCCGAGTCGAGTGCCTCTAGCCTATGCTCGCGAGTAGTTCCAACTACTCGACTTGTACCGAATCCTACTCTATCTTAGCAATGCAGTGGCTAACGAGGTTTTCAATCCTAACCCCAACCCATGGTTTTCTTGGCTATGCAGTTGGGTTTCCAATCAAGACTCTAATGCAAAGAATCACCACAATATTCAAAGATGTGCTCAAAACAATAAACATTTGTAAAAAGGTTAATGCAAACCGGAGCTTGCCTTGCTGCTCTTGGTCGTAGGCTAGCTGTTCCTCCGGAGTAATGAAGTCTAGGACTTCGGGTTCCTCCTCGACCTTAGCGACTACATGATAAGAGCAATATATGTATCAATTTAAATGCATTTATATTAACTTTGAAGTTGTGAAGTCTATAACCCTTGCTAGACAGACCTAATGACTGTGAAACTTTTACTGTGGCTTGGTTACAACCTAAACAGAGACTTGGTCAATTTTTAATTGCAGCAAAGCTCATTTGAGCCCTCCACAATTAATTATGTCCTTGACCTTAATTGGAACTCTTAGGGTGTTCTAGAAATTTTCATGAAACAAACTATGACTTTCTGAACACTAGATTTTCAGAGGGTTCTAATGGAGTTGGTCTCACTTAATTTGAAGGTTCCTAGCTAAAGTTATGAGCTAAACAATTTCAGAGAAATTTCTGAAAATGTTTCGGAACATTTTCTATTTTCTCTGGAACAGTTTCACTAATCACACCATTAGGTGGATCAGATGAGCTCAAATGGATCTGAATTTTTTATGGTAGTTCAGGGATATATTGGTGAACATCCCAGCAAAATTTCAGGATTTTCCTCCAAAGGATTCTCTAGTTAAAATTCCTAACAGTTTAAATTTTGAGGAATTAATTCTGGAGAATTAAGGGTTTTCATGAAGTGAAACTAGATTTTCTGGAAAGTACTCGGAGAGCTGAATCCAGCAAAATTTGGTTCACTCAATTTGGAGCTTTCTAGCCAAAGTTATGAGGACTTGAAGTTTGGATGAATTCTGAAAATCGGGGGAAAGTTTAAACTCTCGGGGCCGTGGGGACACGTGCCGATCGTGGAGGTGTCCGGCACATCGGAGATACCACACGTGTTGAGTGCGGAGGTGTCCGGCACACCGGAGCTTGCAGGGTATTTGCGCGCCAGCACAGCCGATCCCCGGCCACACCCGATCCCGATTTAAATTCTTCAGCCGCTGACACGTGGGCCAGCCGGCTTCTTCTTCCTCCCGCCGTTCTCTCGCGCCCGTGCCGCCGACCTCGCCGGAGCAGACTTGGGGCTCGCCGCTGCCGGACCTCCCATGGTCTGAAACTCGCCGCCAGGGGGTTGTCGACGTCGAGGAACACGTCGGTGGTGTCATGTCGGGCTGGGGATGACCGGAAATAGCTCGGCGACGTGCCGCGACCTCGGTTGAGGTTCGGCGCTGTCGACCGTGGGTTCTAACCCGCCAACACCTCGAACAAACGGTCCTACAGCATCAGTGTACCTCTAGGAAGCTCGACAAGGTGTCTAAAGGGTTTAGGGATGGCGGCAAGTCGGTCGGCACCATGTGACCGATCGTGCCCGCCATGGACGCCCTCGATCGAGCTCGAAATTCGTTACTCCTAGACAGTTTTACGCCACGGATGCAGAAAAGAACTTGATCGCCGGCTAGTCCAGCGTCTATGTGCAAGATTTGATGACCTCCGAAAGATCATAGAGCGACAATTTAAAGAAACCGTACCGGAAGCTCAGTTTAAGGTTGCCGGAGCAAAAACTGAGAATTCGCCAGCGAGAGTTCACGGCGTGGCTTGAGCTTCAGGTGGAAGCAGCGTGGAGTCCGTGCGCTCCTGTTGCCGCCCTTGCTCGGCCGTGGAAGTGGTTGCAGCGTGCTGCCCACGTGAGACCGATCGCCGTCCTTCAGCTAAACCGCGGCGGTCGTCGTTGGTCACGGGAACAGGGGCCCAAACCCGGTGGTCCAGGCGTTGGGAGGGTGGTGCGCGACCTCCGGTGGCTGTCTAGCAGCTTAGGAACGAAGGAGATTGTTTTGCAGGTTTTCCCGATTGAGCAGAGAGCTGCGGCGAGGAACAATGCCGCTGCTCGGGTTTGCCCGCGAGAAGATAAAGCCGGCCGACTCCTGCTCGGCTGAGGCGGTGCCGGTCGCGTGGGGGTGCGAGCAAGCCGCCCTGGGCGCCAGCGCGCGGAGAGGGAAGCAGCTGGTGGCGCCGGTAGCTGCTCGGTGGCACAGCCGACAGCTGCTCGGTGGAATTTCCCACCGAGACTCTGACTTTGGTTGCAAGTTTCTCCTTCTTCCCTCTATGACATGTGGGTCCCACCCAGGGTTTTAACCTCTGAAATTTACTCCTAATCACTGTAGTGAACAGTGAACCCCATAATACCCCTGGTGATTCAAATTATTCACACTTGAGCCATTCGAATTGAATAGGATTCGAATTGGGTTTCGTTTGAGTGAATTCCAGCACAAGTCCAGTTTTGAATTCAAACAAAGTTTGAATTCGTCCCACTTAGCTCATGTCAAGATCAACTCCAGACGGAGTGAAAATTGGTGTGTGAGCTCACAAAAATGTGCTGAGTAAGAATATGCCTCCCACTTTTAAATTCATGGGATAAAAACAGTTTGAATTTGAATATGGTTTCAAACTGCCCTCTTCCTAACTATACCCAAAATGACCTCAAAAGGGTTTTGAATTTGGGTGAAACTTGGCATGGACATCCTTAGTAAAATGTAGGAGTTTTCATATGTCCAGCCCCTCTATATCACATGTGAGAAATACCACTTTTGCAATGTGTGAGTTTGTTCTCTAATGAGCATGTTGATAATTGTTACTTGCTCTTCATTTGTGTTCATCATTCTTCCTCAAATGAGGTGTGTGGTGTGGTGATGAACACTGCAAATGTGTGTCAAAAACTGAGGCCCTTACATTCCTCCCCCCTTAAAAGAATCTCGTCCCGAGATTATAAGGTGAAAATGAGAGAGAGGATGGTGGAAAATTACCGGATATGCGACGTGAAAAATTCGGGGTAGTTAGTGCGAAGGAATTCTTCGCTCTCCCATGTCGCTTCGTCCATGGAGTGATTACTCCATAGAACCTTGTAGAACCACAACGTACGGTTGCGTGTGGTTCGGGCCTTTTCATCAATAATCTGCACCGGTTCCTCCCGATAGGTGAGATCCGGTTGCAGTTCTTCAATATCCTCCAGCTGAACGGTAGTTGATAGCTTAAGACACTTCCTCAGCTGGGAAATGTGAAAGACGTCGTGCACACCGGAAAGTGCTTCTGGTAATTTCAACCGGTATGCCACTGATCCACATCTTTCGGTAATCTGGAATGGACCGATGAATCGGGGTGCCAACTTTCCTCTCACCCCAAATCTGTTTACGCCCTTCATTGGAGACACCCGTAGATATACGTGATCTCCAACTTCGAATTGTAATGGGCGCCTTCTCCGGTCCGCATACTGTTTCTGACGGGATTGGGCGGCTTTTAGGTTCGCTTGAATCAGTCGAACCTTTTCTTCCTCATTGTTGACAAGGTCAACCCCGAAGGTAACTCTTTCGCCAGACTCACACCAGTTTAATGGTGTGCGGCATTTCCTACCGTATAGCGCCTCATAAGGTGCCATCTTGATGCTGGCTTGGTACCCATTATTGTACGAGAACTTGGCTAACGGCAAGTGATCATCCCAATTCTTACCGTGGTTGATAGCGCAAGCTCGTAGCATGTCTTCTAAGATTTGATTTACCCGCTCCGTTTGCCCATCCGTTTGCGGGTGGTAGGCTGAACTACGGATCAGCTTCGTCCCCAAGGCAGCGTGCAGCTGCTCCCAAAAACGGGACACAAATAAAGTGCCCCGGTCCGATATGATGGTACGGGGTACGCCGTATAAGCATAGGATCCGTGAGATGTACAGTTCAGCGTACTTCTTGGCGTTGTAATTTGTGTTGACCGGGATGAAATGGGCAACTTTGGTGAGCCGATCGACGATCACCCACACCGAATCATGTTTCTGCAAGGTGGTGGGTAAACCGACGATAAAGTCCATGCTCACGTCCTCCCACTTCCAGGCAGGAATGCCCAGTGGTTGTAGCAGTCCCGGTTTCCGCATATGATCTGCCTTCACCCTCCGACATATATCACACTCGGACACGTATTTTGCAACCTCGCGCTTCATCCGTGTCCACCAAAATTTTCTTCTGAGTTCGTGATACATCTTGTTACTGCCGGGGTGAATAGAGAACTTTGATAAGTGAGCCTCATCAAAGATCTTCTTCCGTAGTTCCGGTTTTTGGGGTACGATAATCCGGTCCTTGAACCATAGGATGCCGTCTCCGTCCTTCCGGAAACATTTCAACTCCCCACTGTCTACACGTCTCCGCAAATGTGACATGCCCTTGTCATTCTTCTGGGCTGCCGCTATCTCTTCACGGATGGTGGGGATCAAAGCTAGGATGTAGAGAGCTCCGCGTGGAATCACATGTAGTGGTGGTTCGCTCTCTTCCAACGGTGTGATGGTCAGATTGTTGACGTGTGGCTTGCGGCTCAGCGCATCTGCCACTACGTTTGCCTTGCCCGGATGATAATGGATCTCTATCTCGTAATCCTTTATCAGTTCTAACCATCTTCGTTGCCTCATGTTCAGCTCCTTCTGGGTGAATATGTACTTGATGCTTTTGTGGTCGGTATATAAATGTACGAGGTTACCGAGTAGGTAGTGCCTCCACATTTTTAGTGCAAGTACCACGGCAGCGAGCTCCAAGTCGTGAGTTGGATAATTCTGCTCATGGTTCCTAAGCTGCCGTGATCCATACGCGACCACTCTTCGGTCTTGCATCAGCACACATCCTAGCCCAATGCCGGATGCATCGCAGTACACATCGAACGGTTTTGTTGTGTCTGGCTGCGCCAAAACCGGTGCTGATGTCAGGTGCTTGACTAAAGCCTTGAATGCTGCTTCACATGCTGGACTCCAAACATATTTGGTAGCCTTCTTCAGCAGCTCTGTCATTGGCTTGGCAATCTTCGAGAAGTTCGGAATGAACCTCCGATAATATCCCGCGAGTCCGAGGAAACTCCGTACCTCGTGAACCATTCTCGGGGATTTCCAATTCAGCACTTGAGTGATCTTGCTCGGGTCCACAGCGATACCCTCCGCTGAGATGATATGCCCGAGAAAAGGCACTTGCGATATCCAAAACTCGCATTTGCTGAATTTTGCGTATAACTTATGGTCCCGCAGCCGTTGCAAGACTATACGCAGATGTTTCTTGTGATCTTCCTCCGACTTGGAATATACCAGGATGTCGTCGATGAAGACCACGACAAACTTGTCCAGCTCCGGCATGAATACCGAGTTCATCAAGTACATGAAGTGAGCTGGAGCATTGCACTACAGGAAAAACAATCATAGACGACGGCCAAATTTATTGACGACGGGGCCGTCGTCTTTAATGTTATTGACGATGGCTATATATAGCCATCGTCAATAACTTAGTTATTGACGACGGCTAGATCAGAACCGTCGTCAATAAATTATTGACGACAGTGGCCGTCGTTTTTAACTAAATTCGGGCCCACCCGAGGAGTTATTGACGACGGTAACCTAGTACCGTCGTCAACAAGTCCTTATTGACGACAGTTTCCTAGCACTGTCGTCAATAACGGGGTATATAACCCCTGCGCGAGCCGGGAGGCGGCCAGTGCCGCCTCCCGACTCGCACCAGTCGCCGCCGCCGTCCCGGTCGCCGTCGCCCGTCCCCGCCACCGCCGCCGCCCGTCGCCGCCATCCTGGTCGCCGCCGCCCATCGCCGCCGCCCGTCTCCGGCCGAGGTAAGTCCCCTCCCCCTCCCCTCCGGCCTCTCCCCGGCTTTTGTCGGGGCAGCGCCGCCGTCCACGGCCGGCCCGGCCCCAGTACCTCCCCGGCTCTATGGTAGATGTTCAAATCAAGTTCAAATTTATGTTAGGAAATAGGAATAAATTTAACTTCGACATTATATAAAAATTAAAGAGACAATCACAATATCAGACCACCAAATAATAATATTGAGACTGAAAAATGCTAGGATGAACGGTGTAGCCATATGAAAAAGTAGCGGCAAACAATAACTTGATAGAAGTTTATATGTTAGTATTATTTACGGTTAATTTTATGGCTGTGGTTGGGTTGACAGTGCTAGGAAGAATGGTGTGGATATGCAAAAAAATGTTAAAAACGAGAAGTTGATTGTTCTTATACGATGAGAAAGGCAAACCAAGATAACTTGCCATCTGCCAAACAAATTTTACTAAATCTTAAGACGTGTCACACTGGTAACAGAACCTTAGTCCAGGGATATACTCAATTAAGTGTAAAAAGCTACTTTTATTTGCTGGCTAAATCAGAAAGCAGAGTTAAAGATTGTGCATGTAGTAAACTAAACAAAAATTTTAACCTTTAGCTGCTAATGTTGTTTTTATTATATTTTTTGAAACACAAGTAATATAACTTCTAAGGTAGGGCGGGCAGTTGGGTTGGCTGATCAGAAAATGGCGCAGCTGGTGGTTGTGCCGGCGATGCAGTGCCAGGTTGGGGGTGCGGGGCAAGGCTGTCGTCCGCGCGAGGTCGACTGGCGCCGGCGGTAAGGTGTGGGGTGCCATAGCCGCAGTTAGTACACTCTGAACCATCGCTTCTGAATCCTGATTAATCAGTAGAAGGAAGCGCGGCAGAATCTAACAGGGCACCGGCAGATCAGGTCATGAACATACATGCTCTGTTGCGGCCTCGTGACGTCTCTCTCTCTCTCTCTCTCTCTCTCTCTCTCTCTCTCCCTCGTGACATCATGCGAGGGCAGAGGCACCGCAACAGAAGCAGCGGAGCCTATCATGATATAAGACACGATTAACAACATAAGTAGCTACATACGTACATAATAATCTTATATGAAACTCCTATGGCTTGGGGTGCTTGTGCTTGGGCGGAGAGCCAGCATGCATGGCCACCCCCTTGTAGTCCACACTGTAGATCAGTCCCTTCTCCTTGCCGTTCTCACCTTGATCCATCCGACCGGCCTCCTCTGCTGGTTTACTCACCTCCACGACCACTTCCTGGACACCAAGACGATGTGATGGGACGTCAAGATTCATTGTAAGCTGCTGAAGATGCTTACTGAACATATCATGTTGTCAAAAGGAGACAGACAACTAATGGATTCGGCCTTTAGGCGCCGATAACTACCATTAGTATTGACGACGGCCAGGTACCAGAAACCGTCGTCAATAAGCAATTGTTATTGACGACGGCCTAGTGTAAACCGTCGTCAATAAGCCACGGTTACTGACGACGGTTGAAATCCTGGCCGTCGTCAATAAGCTTATTGACGACAGCCTAATTTAGCTGTCGTCAATAAGCCATTGTTATTGACGACGGCCAGGTACCAGAAACCGTCTTCAATAAGCCATCGTAACTGACGACGGTTCATATCATAGCTGTCGTCAATAAGTTTATTGACGACAGCTAGATTTAGCTGTTGTCAATAAGATTATTGATGACGGTTACCGTCGTCAATAAGTTTATTGACGACTAATAATTGACGACAGCCGAAAACCGTCGTCTATAAAGTTATACCGTCGTCAATAACTTATTGATGACGGTAGTGTCCTTATTGACGACGGATTCCGGCCGTCGTCTATTGTCCGGATTCCTGTAGTGTTGGTGAGGCCGAAGGACATGACCAGGTACTCATAAAGTCCGTACCTTGTCGAGAAAGCTGTCTTTGGAATGTCCTCCGCCCTTATCTTAATCTGATGGTACCCGGATCTTAAGTCCATCTTGGAAAAGATCTTTGCTTCGACCAACTGATCAAACAACATGTCGATCCGAGGCAACGGGTACTTGTTCTTGATGGTTACGGCATTTAATGGACGGTAGTCCACGCAAAGCCGCAATGTCTCATCCTTCTTCTTGACAAATAATGCCGAACAGCCCCATGGCGAGGAGCTCGGCCTAATAAAACCCTTCTCCAGAAGGTCCGTGAGCTGAGTCTTCAGTTCAGCCAACTCCTTGGGCGCCATCTTGTATGGCCTTCGAGATATCGGCATGGTTCCCGGTGCGAGTTCAATCTTGAACTCCACCTCTCTATCAGGCAGCATCCCCGGCAAATCGTCCGGGAATACGTCAGGGAACTCTCTGACCACCAGAATATCTTCCAATCTGATGGTTGTGGCTTGATAGACACTTGGAAGTTTTATTTCCGGACTATACAGAAATAATGAGTGAGACTCGTGCACTTCTGAGTTCAAGTGCACGACTCGGAGGACGGTGTCTAAAACAGCGCCGTGGCGGGTTAACCACGACATCCCTAAGATGACATCGACCTTCTGTCCCTCTAAGATAATGAGAGACGTGGGGTACACTCTACCCGCTAAGCATAATGGTGCTTTGGAGACCATTACGCTTGCTGAGATCTTCCCACCCGGTGAACAAATTAAATATGGACTATCAGTGGGTAGTATTGGCAAACTGTGTTTAGCAATGAAAGCTTGGCTAATAAAATTATGCGTGGCGCCTGAATCAAACAGTACTATAGCGGGATGCTGGTGGAGTTGGAACATACCCGCAAGGATTGCCTCGCCCTCCGGCACGTCCTCAATGGCAAGTTGGTGGACAGTGCCGGGCCTAGGGTTTGCCCGCCGCGCATTAGTAGGGTTCCAGGGTTGATTCCTCCCCGGAAACTGTGGTGCCACTCCGCCGCCTTGTCTCTCCGGGCAACTGCTCGCGAAGTGCCCTGGACGACCACACTTGTAACATGTGGCCGCTGCTGGTGGAGTGCTTGGTGGACGAAAGCCCGGCATGCGTTGCTGAGGTGCAAACGCACGCGGCATCGCCCGCTGCTGTTGTTGTTGTTGCGGTGGTGCTGGCAGTGTCGGCCGAAATGCCGGTGAAGAGTACGGCCGACTGCGGAATGGCATCGACCGCTGTGGTGGCTGCCAGCATGGTCCTGATGGTGGGCGATTCACCATCCGAAACTTCTGAGAAGGACCGCCTCCTTCTCCGCTGCTCTGCGGCGCGCTTCGCTTTCGCTCTGCCGCCGCCAATTCCTTGCCGGAGTCCTCCTGAACAATCACAGCATCAATGATGTCGTTGAGGCTGCCGCGATTGAACATCGCCAACTTGTCCTTCAGGAGCGGGTTAAGCCCCTGGTAAAAATGGTCCCGCCGCTTCTCGTCGGTATCAGCATGATACGACGCATATAGCGCGAGATCGTTAAACGCCCTGGAGTATTCCAGCGCGTTCCGGCTCCCTTGTTGCAGGTGTAAGAACTCCTGCGTCTTCCTCTTTATCAGACCTGGCGGTATATGATAGGCCCTGAAGGCCGTCCGGAACTCCGCCCAGGTCATCACTCGGTCGGTGGGCTGTGAAGCACAGAAGTTGGCCCACCACGCGCTCGCGGATCCTTGGAGCTGCTGGACCGCGAACTGAGTCTTGCGCTGCTCGCTGATTTGGAGCAGCCCGAACTTCATCTCTATGGCGCGGAGCCAGTTGTCCGCGTCAAGTGGTTCATCCGCCCTTGAGAATACCGGGGGATGAGTTGCCAGGAAGTCGGAGTAGGAGCTCTGTTGACGCTCCTCACGGTCTTGACGTCTCTCTGGGCGAGACGTATTCGCAATTAAAGTTTGTAGCAACTCCGTGTGCTGCTGATGTGAGCCCGCCATTGCCGCGACGATGTCGGCCAATGTAACCGTTGGCAGTGGCGGTGGCGGTGTTTGTTGTTGCTGTTGCTGCTGTTGTCCCGAGGAATCCTCGGGAGGTGGTTGGGAGGTCTCTCCCCCTTGACTGGTACCCCCAACGTCAGGGTTGGCACGAGTACGCGTCATTCTGAAATTCAAAACAGCAGCGATTAGCACATGTCTTACTTAAAATTTCCATAAGCAACAGTAGGTATTGAAGCGACGCATGATTAATTTGCACAACATTCACATATATTGATAAAGCATAAACTTTATATAAGATACATTATTCTCGGATCTCCGAGAAGTCGTGCTCATGTCGTCACCACCTATACATACGCTACTGTCTACACGACATGTCACCGATTACAAAAGTTTGGTTACGCTACCCTGGCTGCCCTACATGGCAACTGTAACCCTCTACTCGGAGTAGAACTCGACCTCCTGTGGGTCGTCCTCCTCCGGTAACTCTGCTGGTGGCTCTGGATCTACCACCTCTTCTCCCATTCCGGGTTCTCCCATTGCTGGAAGACCCAAGACCACCGGTACGCCTAACACCGGGGGCACGAGGTCCTGCAAAGCATGCACCTCGTCCATAGCTTGGTTGTAGTCCTCTTCCCAGCCTTGTCCTTCCTCAATAGCATCGTCCCTCTTTTGAGCAAGGTCCTCATTCTGCTGGGTTAGGGTCTGCACCAGCTCTTGCAACGCCGCGATGTCAACACGGCTCTTCTTCCTTGCCTTCTTCAGACGACGCAACTGATTGTGTTGTTCATTCAGTCGCTTGATCGTCGGAAGGAGCACATTGCGGAGTGCGCTGTGAGCACTCTCGAAATGATCTCCACGGCTTGTGCTCTCCTTGAGCTTTGTGGCGAGATGCTCCGTATGAACATCTTGGCTGTCCATCACGGCGTTTCCCACCCTCATCTGGAGGCTAAGGTTTGCCTCCGCGGGGTTGTACCTTGGGCAACTCGGGTCTGTTGCCTCCAGGTACCTCTCTTCCCACACATGCTGAGCTCGTCCCTCCACCGGAACGAGTGCGTATGGAGTGCCCTCCACAGCCTGCATGTGTAATTGGCAGAAACGTGACATAGTGTCACGGGCTGCCACTTGCCACATCCCTTCCGGTTGTCTTCCTCTCACTGAGACGGTGAACGGCACCCAACCGGGTGGCATAGGCCCTACAGGAACCTCGACATGGATCGTCCACGTCTTGTTCCCCTTTTCGCCTTCTTCCTTGGCGAAGTACTGTGGCATCTGATTGTACCCGAAATATTGGAGCATTTGCCACAATGCTTCCGGGTAGCCGCTACGGTGAGAACAGTGGGAAACCACCCACCCGTTCTCAAACCGTTTATCTGCTGTCATCTGTAAAAATATATTTGAGAAATGTCAAATATTTATTTAAACAGTAAACCATTGAGTTATAACATAAGACATGTCATTGAACCCACAAAACTTGGAAACATAGTTCAAATTTCAAATAAATTTGACTGCTGATCTGCTGTTCCCATGACAGCCCTGACTAGTTTCCATTTCAACCTGATTTAGGCCATGTTAAATGCAGAACCAGTTCTGGAGCTCAACATCAAAGTTAAAGCTAACTCCAATAGCTGTCCAGAAAGTATCTGCTTGGCCTAAGATCTATCTTGGTTCGAAAGTTATGAGATGTCAAAGTTAACAGAATTCCTGGAGAAAATTGGACAGCACCTCCCTGCTTTAGGTACTGATTTGATCCAAGAATCCCAGTTACTTCTGTTCCTAATCTGACAAAACTTTCTGTTACAAAGTTGTAACCTATCTCATAAGATTTCCAGAACTACCTCATTTTCTATTTTTGGATTTTTAAGCAGGAAGTTATGCTTAATTTACAGAGAGTTTACAGAGAGTCTTTGCTCTGCCCTGTTTTCTGGACAGTTTCAACTCTACTGCATTTTTCGATTGGTTGAGGGGTGAAACACCTCTGGACCTCAACAGAAGAGTTGTAAAGCTCTTCCAACTCTATCCAGAAATGTATTATACGACCCCAACCTCAGAAAAACTCAACCTCTAACCTCTGATTAATTTCAGCCTTGATTCAGCTAAAAACAGAGTGCTCTGTCCTTAACAACCTATAAGTTGAAAACTTGTTAACTTTGAATATCCTGTTCAAGGGAAGGAGTTACATCAAGTTTTACTACTTTGGATTAAAACCTTCCAGTTTTTACAATGAAGTTGTTTATTTAGTTGGGTGTGACGTCGATGCATCACCAGATTATGTCGGTACTACGTCCTCACAAAGAAAAACCTATACCGGACTTAGCCGGCTTCGTTATCTCAGTGGCACTAAACGTCACTCGCACACGGATGCTACAAGTCTACCGTTTCGTGGTCAGGCTACCTGCACCAACTCAAACAATCATCAGACTCGGCTGCACACCGAGCCCGGAATCCATACAGTTCGTACACCCGGCCGTCATCACTCGCCCGGATGTTCTCAAGCCAACCACGCCTTGAGTTACGTGTTCACGTTTTAGACCACGTGACGGGGTCTTCCATGTTGCACCATGCACGCCAGGGATAGACGTTGCTCGAATACCCCAAACGACATGAAGAGTCGTAGAGGATACTAAAGCGGGTCGGGTTACCTGCCACCCGTGGGGCTCCACCCTTCAGCTTGTGCGCACTGGTGGACAGCGCTTACGTGCACCCCCCAAGACATGAACGTCACGAGATGCACGATTTTCAAACAAACCAGATTATTATCCAGTTAAAAGCACTTTCATAACTCAAGTTGAATACCAAAGTTAAGTTTAATTTCAATATCTTTCCAACTAGTATTCAAATGCTTTCATATAACTTTTGTATCAAAAGTTATGATTGCTCAAAGTTGACAGAATTTCTGGATAAAATTTGCCAGCATCTCCTTTGTATGTGGCTGACTTTATCACAGTTGTATACACTGATACAATATGAATATGAACCAACTTTGAACTACAACAATGTTTCATATCTCATAACCTTTCCAACGGTGTATTACAGGATCCTTAGGGATTTTTCTACAGGAAGTTATGGCTTAAAAACAATAAGGTCCAGAGAGGTTTTTCTGCTGTCCTGGTTCTGAACAGTTTGTCTTCAACTGGACTTTTCACCCACTTAACGTGTGATTTTGCTCTGGAGGTCTACATAGAAGTTGAGAGCACATAAAAGTCTTTCCATAACTGTATCATACACCTTAATTGGTTAAAGCTACTCAGAGTTATGCTCTGTCAAAGTCCAGCAATAATTCCTGCCAGAAACAAGAGTTCATTTGAATCTTAGTTCAAAATAAGAGTTCAGTAACTAATATTTGTTTCAAACTTCCATTTTTAGTTGAAAGTTAGCTCATGAATCATTTCTTCATAGGGAAGAGTTTATTAAGATTAGTACGGCGTCGATGCACCGTAAGAGCAATGTCGGTACTACGTTCCTCACAAAAAGGAAAATCCTAATCCGGATTATACCGGCATATCCATTTTATCAGTGGCACTAAGACGGTCTCTCGCACACGTGCACTACACGGGATACGTACGTGGTTAGTACCTGCAGAAGAACACTCAACGATGATGCACACATAGGTTTTCTCATTTCATTCAGTTCCATATCATACTAAAAACATACGCCCTGTATCATTTCTATACGGGCCGTCGTTGAGTCAAGCCACGTCTCAAGGTACGTGATCGTGTTTTTACACCACACGACGGGGACCCGAGTAGAGCGCTAACGGGTCGTCACGGTTGGGAATTGTATCAACCCAACAGATACCACCTACTGCCCTGCAGGGCACGCCGATGGCAAGCGCTGCGTATGTCCTCCTAGGCTATTTCTAGAAGAACACACTATCACGTTACTGACCACACGATGGGGTCTCCACTTTCTTGCCTAATGCACGCTAGGGATCAGCGTTTCATATGAACTCAGGAACATGAAGAGTCCAAGAGTTTCATATTGACGTCTCACACCAAGCTGTGAGACCTATCCCTAAACCACATTCCTCATCAGGGGAGCTAACCAAAATTGAACCGCTTTCGGTGGCGTTACTTACCATGCCTACCTGAGCGTAGGTGCGTCGTTTCATAATTGAAATTCAGAATTATAACAAGTATGTTAGTCATGCCACTTTAAGTAACTATACTACTATAATCCTTATGTAAGCCTAATACCGTTTCCTCACCGTATTCTAAGTTTTTATCGTAATATGATCCTTATTCCGTGTGCTATTACCAATGCGGCTCTGATACCACGCTGTGAGGGCCCGGTCCCGATAACGGGACCGTGCCGCTCGCCTGGGAATCGCATTGGGTGGTGCTGTGTGATGCGGCAACCAACAGCACACATAATAAATCATCATATTACATAAATCAAGCGGAAGCTTACAAAGTGTGACTTTTACAAATACTTCTCAAAATAATCTACAGCGGAAGACTGATACAACTCAAGTCTCATATCTATGCTAAGCAACAGAGAAGATGTCCAACCCGTGTACTCTTATCGCTAGCAACACACTCACAATAGCAATGGCAGGGGTTGCCATGAGTTCACCACTCGGAGAGTTCCGAGTCTCATCGGACAACCGTACATTTCAGCATAGGGTTGTTACCCGTAAAACAACTCATGCAGTATCTGTGAGCACGAAGCTCAGCAAGACATAACCGTCACCCTAGTCATGAAACTCTACATGCTGAAAATAGAGTGCTGAATTTAGAAGTTTGCACAAAAGATGAACTTGAGCTAAAGGATAGTCCTTACTTCATGTTTTAAGCAACTTTTATAGCCCTCGTGCAGTTTACATCGAGACTCCACAATCAAACAAGAAACGCTTCATCTCGATGTCACTTGGCCGAGGTGAAAGTAACTTTAGTGAGCTACCCTAGACCCATACAGACCTTGCGCCATCAACGTCGAGACTCCACAATCAAACAAGAAACGCTTTGCCTCGATGCTACTAGCCCAAGGTGGAAAATAAATTTAGTGAAAGTGTTGATCATTCCTCATCTCCATTATGAGGAGTACTCACTAAGCATTATTAACTTTTCTCAGTTTATTACTACGTCACGACTAAGTGTACAAGTATGCTCACTACCGCGAGCAATGGTGATTGCTATAAGGGCCTAAGTTTTTGGCACATATTCAAAGTGTTCATCACCACACACATACTTCATTTGAAGAAACTTGATGAATACATTTGAAGAGCAAGTAAACACCATCAACATGCTCATTAGGGAATAAACTCACAAAATGCAAAACTGGCATTTCCCACATGCATCATATAGGGGCTGGGCATATGAAAAACTCCTACACCTTGCTAGGAATGTCCATGCCAAATTTCACCCAAATTCAAAACCTTTTTGAAGTCATTTTGGGTATAAATAGAAAGTGGTTTGAACTCAAATTCAAATTCAAACTGTTTCCATCCCATGAATTCAAAAGTGGGAGGCCTATTCTTACTCAGCACATTTTTGTGAGCTCACACACCAATTTTCACTCCATTTGGAGTTGATCTTGTCATGAGCTAAGTTTAGCAAATTCAAACTTTATTTGAATTTCAAACTGCATATGTGCTTAAATTATATTCAAACAAACCCCAATTTGAATTCTATCCAATTCAAATGGCCAGAGGGTAGATGATTAAAATGACCAGGGTTATTTGGGTCTCTACTGTCTGGAGCAGTGGGGGAAATTCAATTTCAGATGTTAAAACCGGAGTGGGACCAACATGTCAGCCTCACCAGTGTTCAAACCGACTGAAGTCACCGCAGCTCGGTTCCTGCATGCGACCACGCGAGCGCCACGGCGTTTTTCCACCGCTACCACCTCCTGGTCGCCGATCACCGCCACAAACCGACATCCCCAGCTATTTAGCTGCGAGCTGCCGCCGCCAGCAGCCCACTTTCCCACTGCCTCGACGTTTCCAGCACTGAAAATACCGAGCTGATCGCCGCACAGCTCCACCGCATCACCTCGCCATCGACCGGCCAGCACAGTCCCTTCCACCGCGAGCTGAGGCCACAAATGGCACCGCCGGTCCTTGCTCAACGTGTTACAGCCCTCAGCTGCTCGTGATAAGCTTCGGTGTAGCTTGTCCGAGCCGATCTTTCGGTGCTCTGTCAACCAGAGAGCTCCTCCGACTTGACGCCATCGCCCGAGCAGCACAAAGCTTCTCCAGCATGACCAACGTGTCTCTGAGGTTAGCATCCAAGTCTAGTAGCTCTCCCCGAACTCCCTAGGTCCCTCTTAGCGCTGGTTAGCCGGAATTTCAACTTTCCCGATGATCGCAGGAAAGAACACCGAGAACCAAAACTCGAAATTCACCTCGATCACTTGATCACCGGAGATCCTGGTCGAGCTGAAGCTAGAGTAGCACCTCACGGTCACCTAAGCCAAATCCTAGCGGTAATGATCAACTCATTGAACAGAGCACTGGAATTTGGCCATCGCCTGTGTAAACGGCTCGGGTCGCCGGTGAAGTCTACTTTCGCGGCGATCTCCGGCCAAGAGAAGGGCAGGGATAGCTTCATCGTGCCCCAGTGGTTCTTTGCGACCCATTAGTTGATTGTGTTCACTGCCGGGACGAGCTAGCGCCATCGGACCCGAGCTCATCTTCCGCCACCGCCATCGCCGACCAGGTTTCCGGCGATGTCAAGGTCCGAGAAGGTGCCCGGCGTGTGCGCCGTGCTCCAAGGATCACGTAGGAAGAAACCGCGTCAAAAATTACGCAGTAGCGGCCGAGAACAAACTGCGCCACCGGCGCTGGACATCACGCGCTCGGGTGCTGGCAGGAGGTAGACGAAGGCACTGTGCATGGGACCCACGTGCAGTGTTTGAAACATTTCCCGATTTTCAGTTTTAGTTCAAACTTCAAACCAACATAACTTTGGCTAGAAAACTCCAAATTGAGTGAACCAAATTTTGTTAGATTCAGCTCTCTGAGTACTTTCCAGCAAATCAAGTTTCACTTCATGAAAATCCTTAGTTATCCAGAATTAATTCATTAAATTTCAAAATGTTTAGAATTTTAACTGGATGATCCCTTGGAGGAAAATTCTGAAATTTTGCTGGGATGTTCACCAAAATATCACTGTTCTACCATAAAAATTTCAGATACATTTGAGCTCATTTGTTCCACCTAATGGTGTGATTAATAAAACTGTTCCAGAGAAAATAGAAAATGTCCAGAAACATTTTCAGAATTTCTCTGAAATTGTTTAGCTCATATCTCTAGCTAGGAACCTTCAAATTAAGTGAGACCAACTCCATTAGAAACCTCTGAAAATCTAGTTTTCAGAAAGTCGTGGCTTGCTCCATGAAAATGTAAAGGTCCCAAAAGTATGAATACAAAGAAACATGAGTTTGCACAAATGTGGGTGTCATGTGTATGAAAAGGGGGCTAGTTTCAACTTTTTACACATATGATAACAGATGAGAGATTTTTTCTGAAACCAACTTAGGGTTACTTGTATTTTTGGACCCTAGGTTGATTAAGACCACAGAGTTGAAGTACTCAAGTGCAATGGGAGAGTTCAAAAATCAGAATTTGAACTTAATGTTCAACTCAAATTTCAAATGAGGGGAGGACACAATGGTAATTCAAACTGTTGTGTTCAAACTCTTTGTTACAGCAGGTAACACAAGAATTAAATTGCATATTTGGACTCCTTAGGTCCAAATTAGTGGGTGGGCAAAGTTTCATTAATTTTTGAAAAGGTTTGCTACCCATTTTTCCGAAAGGATTTAAATGTGCAAAGAATTCAAATATACGTTTGAATTTGGATGGAATTTGTCCAACTATCCAAATGCAGCTCAACTTTCAACTCCAAACATTGGGATTAATTATTTGCCAAATTTTGGAGGTCCTTTTAAGGGATAAGCAGGGACTCACTGGTGGGACCCACATGTCAGTGTTACACAAAGACTTGCACAGTAAGTCTTGTCTCTCTGTTCCTCACAGCAGCGGGGAGCTGCCCACGGACGCCACCGAGACAAGCCAAGGCTCCCACCGCGCGCCACAGGGACACACCGGAGCCACCTCCTCCTTGATTTCCTTGAGCTGGCGACCTGTTTTCCCCCTTTCTTATCACCGCAGCGCGTGCTTCGCTCCCGGTTTCCGCTCTCGCGCACAAGGGATGTCCACCGGCGCCGTTTCTGTCTTTCCCATTGCAAACCGGCGTTGCCCCTCCGCTGCTTGAGTGATCCACATCAAAAGTGAGCACCAACACGTGCTCTAGCTACCCACCTTGCTAATTTGCAGCGTTGTCGCTTCGATTGGTCACAATTCCACGATCGCCGCCGAGAACCGAGGCTCACCGGCGGGAAACAGAAGTCGGCCTCCGTGGACAGCACACCACGGCCGTTTTCACCGTCCTTTCTCTACACGAAAAAGGTGCGCCTTAACCTCCAGATCGTTTAGCTGCAACCCTTATAGCAATTGATCGATCGATCATGGAGAATTTCTAATATTCCTGAAAGCTAGTACATGCGGGTAGGGTTCGGTCTACCCCGAAATTCGGATTGCACGGTCCACCCCAGCTCGGGTGAGCTTGCACACAGCTTCTACACCTCCTAGCGGCCCTCCTCGACCAAGGATCGAGCTAAATGATCCAGAAATGACCGTGTTCTTGCTATTTTTCCGGCCGCCATGGAAAAACATCTCGGATCACCGTGGAGCTCGATGTTGCCGGCCTTTTCACGATGTTTGGCGGTCATTTTCGACATCCTCAAGCTCCCACGGTGTTCTCCAATCATTTCCCGACCATTTTGATGTGGTTAGCATATTTCCGACCACGCCGGAACCCTAACGGCCGCTGCCACCGTCGGGCACCCTGTTCCGGCGATCTACGGCCGCCGGCGACACCATAGATGAGTTCAGCGCCACAAATTAAGGGGGGGGGCGGCGAGTTTGAGGTCGGGGGATACCTGGGAAGGCTGTTCTGGCGACGCTCGCCGGAGGGCACCGCCTCGGCCTCTGTTTGGCGCGAGGAAGAAGAAGATCTGCGGGGTGGGACCCACTGGCAGGCGTTTAAACATTTTGGGGATTTCAGTTTCCAGTTTAAACTTTGGAGAGCCACAACTTTGTGTAGGAGAGTCCAAAAATTTTGAAACAAATTTTGTTGGATTCCTCTAATAGAGTACTATCCAAATATGCAATCCAATTTGTATGAAACTCATTATTTAAATCTGGTTTTAAAGCTTTTCAGGAAAAGAATTTTAGAGGAAGTTTGATTTATCAAAAAATCCTCAAATTTTGCCAGAATAGTATTTCGGATGTTAGTCAACTCCTGTAAAAGTTTCAGCTCATTTGAAGTTGATTTGATTATGGGAATTCAGATTTGAGGTTGCTGTGTTCAAATGAGTACAGAAACAATTTCAGAAAATTTCAAAAACTTGGAAATTCAGCCCTAGGAACTTCTTAGCTCCAAAAATCCTAGGAAAAATTCATGCATGCTCCCTGAGCTATGTTTGAAAGTGTAGTTCACTTGAATTTGCATTAAAGTGCCAATTTATTCAGAATTACTTCCTTTTTGCCTAAATGCTTAGGGAATTGTTCTGAGTGATCTATTCATTGAAAATTTCTAAATTTGGTCCAGATGACTTTCTTGTGACAAGGAACTCACAAGAAAAGTTCCAGCTCCATTGGAGCCCTGGATCAGTAATGTTTGGTTCAACTTCATTAGGAGATCACCACCCAATTGATAAACCCCACTTATTACTTGATCATAATACTTAAACCCAAACCCAACTCACTAGCACCAGTGTCATTTTAAATTCTTAAACAGAGTTCCAGTTTTAAACTTGTCTTTAGAACTTGTTAGCAAAATCTTTACAAGTAAACATATGTGCATATTCATTACGTGTAGCATCTACGTGAAGGATTTGAATTCATCGGAGGGGAGATTGTAGGATCGAAGTACACGTGTAAAGCTACTAGAGGGGGGTGAATGGTAGATAAAAACTTTTCAATACTGCTCAAGACTCTTCTATACGCAGATATAAGCAATCTTAAGACTTCCAAACACCTTAGAAACGCCGCAAACATTCCTAAAATAACTCAAATTCGTGACCCACACAAAATCCTATCATAACCAACTCAAAACTTTCCATATTTGAGTCAAACACGACTCAGCCGCAGCCTGAGTCCATAACCTAGTCGGTTGGACCTTTCCGACCAATTCTTTACGTCCAGAACTCTTCATCACGCCTTGGAACCATGCAGCCACGTCCATGCACTCCTTGCACACGTGCAAACATCTTCCAACGACGTCCAAGATACCTTCATATGCATTGTTCTTGATTCAAACATACTGCGCAACCTCCCGATCAACTCAACCATAATTCCTCCCGAACTTGGTTGTTGAACCTCATCTTCTCCCTAAGACTAGTTCCATGGATCCTATCACCAGCCATGTCTTGAACTCAAGCAACACCTGCACATGAATAAACAACCAATACTTCCGAGCACAAGTCCTCGACTTGACTCTCGTTAGTTCCGAAACCACAACATCTTACGTGAGCACCTCACATAAGCATGTTGTAAACCATAGCAAAATGATATCAGACATAACCACCAAAACACACCAAAAACTTAGTAAAATAATACTAAGCAAACTTTCCATAAGAGTAAAGCAAGTTCGAAACATTGCAAGTTAAAAGCAGAACCATTGCAATCAAGCTCCGAACCTTACCAAAGCTAACCGGACCATGAACCGGAGCTTACCAAAGCAAGTCGGACCTAGCGCCGGAGCATACTAAAGCTTAGTCGGACCTAGCACGGAATTTATCAAAGGTAGTCGGACCTAGCACTGGAGCTAGCAAAAACAAGTCGGACCTAGCCAAAATAAGTTAGACCTAGACAAAGCAAGTCAGACCTTACGTCGGACCTATCGTCGGACCTTGCAGGAGCTCGGACCTAGAGTCGGACCTTGTTAAAAAGGTTTTTTGGTAGTATTCAAAACTTTTATTGTCAAAGCCAATGTATTCAGCACACATAGGTCTCACAATCTCCCCCTTGATGAATGCATTGGCAGCACCACTTAAAATACGAACATTGGCTTATTCACATGAAATGTTTTGAAAACAATTTCTCCCCCTTTGTAAATCAGAAATAAAATGAGAAGAAAAACAAAAATACCAAAAATTCTCCCCCTGAGAAGAATCGTGGCAAAACAATTGTGAATGTGTGCAATGTGTGATCAATTTTTCCCCCTTTGACAATGTATTCAGCAAGGTACAAAAGAGAAATTTTAATTTGTTATGAGCACATTATAACATATACATATAAAACAAAGCTCATCCAAATCATACTATCAAGTAACTTACACTATCACATCAATGAGATACATAAAGTAGTGTAAGCAATGCTAGAGATCAAGTGTAATTTTCAATTTAAGCAAGTCATGATCTCACAAACTTAACTATTTCAAGACCTGAAAGCATGACACTTGTTGCTGCATTTTATTTATCATTTAAAGCACAAATTTTGATCTTATGACATTTGCAAGAGATTATATGCAGCATCAGCCTTATTCTAACCAACCAAGCCAAGCCTATGTCATTTGACAGTCAGAAGCTTAAGGACATGGTTTTAGTCATACACAACTCTTTTCAAGTTCATATCTAAGTGCAATGATAAGCCATCTCAAAAGAAGAAGTGTGATGCATGCATATTCTATTGATCTTTTCTCATTTTTTTATTTGAACATAAAAACTCAACATGTGAGTTGATTACTTGATTAATTCTTTATGATTAAATGCACTTGTGAGCATGCAACAAGTTCAAAACAGCAAGAAAGTTCGACCATGACCAGATTTAGTGTAAGTAATTATTCTAATTACTAGACATGGTAAAAACTACAAAATGTATAACACGAGTAATGTAGTAAGAACTTTCAGCATGAAAAAGGAATCACCAAGTCATATATGCATGAAATACTATGCTCATATTATTTTAATTTCAGATTCACACATAGACTTCCCAAGTTTCAAAATTCTCCCTCAATTTAAGCCATGAGGATGCATAACCCCTATTTCACTACGAATGTAACAAAAATGAGTGAAATCCAAAAGTTTTGTAAAAATGTCAGCCAATTGTTGTTCGGTATCTACATGGTGAAGCACAATGTTCCCTTTTTCAACATTATCACGGAGAAAGTGATACCTAATGTCAATGTGCTTAGTTCTCGAATGTTGCACTGGGTTTTTAGCAATGCAAATGGCACTAGTGTTATCACAAAACAGTGGAACACTATCTAGATCAACCCCATAGTCCTTGAGTGTTTGAACAATCCAAAGAATTTGTGAGCAAGCACTAGCAGCAGCTACATATTCAGATTCGGCTGTGGATTGTGCAACTGAACTTTGTTTTCTAGAGGACCAGGCAACAAGTGAATTACCAAGAAAATGACAAGCACCAGAAGTACTTTTCCTATCAATCCTACAACCCCCAAAATCAGCATCGGGAAAAGCTTTCAAAGTAACGGTTGAGGAAGAAGGAAGAAAAATGCCAAATTCTTGAGTTCCATGTAAGTACCTGAGAATCCTTTTGACGGCTTGACGATGTGAAGCACGTGGGGAGGCTTGAAACCGTGCACAAAGACATACGCATAATTGTATGTCCGGTCTTTATGCCGTGAGATACAAAAGTGATCCGATCATGCTTCTATATTCTTTTTGATCAACGGGATCACAATCTTCATCAAGTTCAAGTGTTGTTGCTGTTCCCATTGGTGTCCGAAGAGGCTTGCTTTTGTCCATGTTGAAGCGTCTTAGGAGATCTTTTGTATACTTTGTTTGATGCACAAAGGTACCCTCCATGGATTGCTTGATTTGCAGCCCCAAAAAGTACGTGAGTTCTCCCATCAAACTCATCTCAAATTCTGAACTCATCATAGCTGAAAACTTGGACACAAGATCATGAGAAGCACAACCAAAGATAATATCATCCACATACACTTGAACGAATAATGAGTCATTGCCATGCTTAAGCACAAAAAGAGTTTTATCAACCTTGCCCATGGTAAACCCCTTTTCAAGTAAGAATGTTTTTAACCTATCATACCATGCTCAAGGGGCTTGTTTGAGACTGTACAAGGCTTTGGACAGTTTATAAACATGATTAGGAAATTTTGGATTTTCAAAACCAGGTGGTTTTTTGACATAAACCTCCTCGTCTAAGTAGCCGTTAAGAAAAGCACTTTTAACATCCATTTGATATATCTTAAAACCTTTAGATGCAGCAAAAGCTAACAAAATTCTTATGGCTTCTAATCTAGCAACAGGAGCAAAAGTTTCATCAAAATCTAGACCTTCAACTTGTGTGAAACCTTGAGCAACCAACCTAGCCTTATTCCTAACCACAACCCCATCCTCACTTTGTTTATTTTTAAACACCCATTTAGTTCCAATTAAAGTGTGACCTTGAGGTGGAGGTACAAGTTTCCAAACATTATTTCTTTCAAAATTTCCTAACTCTTCTTGCATGGCAATAATCCAAGATTCATTAGTGAGTGCGTGTGATATATCTTTGGGTTCAAAAGAAGCAACAAAAGCAGAATGAGCATGAGAATTGGGGTCGAAAAATCTGGATCTTGTAACTCGTTCATGCAAGCTTCCAATAATTTGTTGTGGAGGATGACTTTTGAGAATCCGGAGGGGAGTGGACACTTCACAAGCTTCTTCTTCTTCATGTTTATTACAAATAGATGAGCTTGTGACGTGAGGAGGATCTGGACCAGCAATGGTGGTCGTCGGTGCTGGCTGTGAATCAACATCAGGAGCTGGAACAATGTCATTAGCTGCTAAATTTTCGGGCAGCGGCGCCACTTCTTCCTCTTCTTCCACGAAAATACTCTCCCCCTGCTGATATGGATACGGACCTGCAATATTTGAACTAGTACCTGGGCTAGCTTCATCAAAAGAAACCTCACAAGTCTCCACAATTTTGTTAGTATCAAGTAAAAGCACACGGTAGCCTCTAGTACGAGATGGATAACCAAGAAACATGCCATCAACAGATCTAGCTTCAAATTTATCAAGATTATCATGTTTCTTAACAAAGCATTTGCAACCAAAGACTCTAAAGTGTGTCACACTAGGCCTATGTCCAAACCTGAGATCATATGGTGTTTTACCTAGCTTAGCACGCAAGAAAACACGATTTGAGACATAACAAGCGGTTGCAATTGCATCAGCCCAAAATTTCCTAGGAGTTTGATATTCATCAAGAATAGTCCTAGCCATCTCAACTAAGGTTCTGTTCTTTCTCTCTACAACACCGTTTTGTTGAGGTACGTATGGTGAAGAAAATTGATGATCTATTGCATTTTCAGCACAAAAGTGATCAAACGATTGATTTTTAAATTCAGTTTCATTATCACTTCTAATGGCTCTGAAAGATCCTGGGTGATCAATTGATAATCTAATAAATAAAGTTCTAAAGTGACTAAAAGCTTCATTTTTATATGCCATAAAGTAAACCCAAGAGTATCTAGAATAGTCATCAACAATCACAAGAACATACAATTTACCTCCGAAGGATTGAACATGTGAAGGTCCTACGGTGTCAAGGTGTAAAAGTTGACCCGGTTCAGTTGTCATGGTCATTGTGAGAGGAGCATGTGAACCTGCAACCATCTTAGCATGTATACAAGAAGAGCACACAATTTCTTTGTCCCCTTTAAGCTTAGGCAACCCACATATGCGATCAAGAGCACTAACACGCGTGAGATGATCAAAGCCTACGTGACCAAGTCTACGATGCCAAAAATATAAATCTTTGGAATCATTTGCAACTAGACATCTATGCTTAGGGAAAGACATATCAAAATCAGCTTTAAAAACTCTTCCAAACCGAGACATGTTAAAAATAAGCTCACTATTTGAACCTACAACTTTGCAGCAGTTTTTATTGAAAATAATTTCCAGATTTTCATCTAGCAATTGTGAAACAGAAAGCAAGTTGTATTTCAAATTGTTGACAAGTGCTACATCCTTCAAAGTGTAGTGATCATTTACTCTAATCGAACCCTTAGCAATTATAGGAGTTGAAGAATTATCGGCAAAAGTAACATTCTCTACACGTGACACAAAAGAGAGAGAGAGAGGAGAACCATTCTTTGTTACCGGTCATGTGGCGTGAGCAACCTGAATCCACAATCCAAATGTTCTCCTTCCTCAAGCGCGTAACCTTCATAGAAGCACAATACGTCGATGACTCAATATTGGGGTTAGTTAAAAGGCATTTAGGAGTCCAGTACTGAGCCACACGACGTCCAGCAGGAATAACATGCGAAAGCTGAGATAAAACAGCAGGTTTATGAGTCAAAGTTTGAGATTTTTTGTTCTTAACTACTGACCTATGAGGTGTTACTTGTGTAGCACGAAAATCAGTAGCTCCGGAGGCAAAAACAGAAGCTCCGGAGGCAAAAACTGAAGCTCCGGAGGCAAAAAACTGAAGCTACGGAGGTAAATTTTGAATATTTCTGACTCATAACAGCAGGTTGCATGTTCCTGACATTCGGTTTAGTATGTGCAGCAAATTTTGCATGTGAGTTATAAGATATAGCTTGCATTCTTTCCTTTTTATGTTGTTTAGCTAGTCTATAATAAAAATCTATGACATTACCATCTCTACCACAATAGGTACAATGAAATTTAACTTTGTGTTCATGTCTAGATGAGCATGCAGTATACTTATTTGAACCTGAATGTGACAACACTCCTGCTGATTTAAAAACCACTTCTTTTTGTTTAGGAACTGTTTGAATCAAACCACTTCCTAATGATTTTACAATTTTAGGTGGATGTTCCTTAGCATGAGCATGTGAATCAAAACTTAAACCAGTTTTATCATTGCAAGACATGGAAGAATTCAGCAGCAAGTTTAGATTCTTATTCCCATTACAAAACTGATCTAATGTCCTATGCATGTTATCAAGTTTATTTGATAGATCAAGGCAATTTTCACATGAAGTTTTTCCTTTTAATTTGCAATTGGAACAATATTTAACTTCATGAGAACGTAAAGCATTGTTCAATATAGAAATTTCTTTCATAGCATCTTGTAGTTTCTTATCAAGATCATCGCAAGTAGAACAATGCAAATCAATTGTAGAACAACAAGCATCTTTCAAGTTTTTATCATTAAGTGCAGCAAGCTTTTTGTTCTTTTCGATTTCAAGTTCAAGTTTATCAACTGTGGAGGTGTGTGCACTTCTCAGAGAGGACAATTGTTCATATATTAAATCCCATGACGAACAAGAATCATCACTAGGAATCAAGGATTTTAAACGATTAATTTCAGATTCTAGTGACTCAATTTTAACAGCATTGTCCCTAAGCTTTTTGTCCTTTTTCTTAACAGTAATAGTGGCACGAGAAATAGCATCACACATTTCTTCGCAAGTAGGACATACCTCTTCATTGTCACTGTTGTGTTCTGCATCCTCCATACTTGATTTTGATTTGCCCGCCATGAAGCACAAGTTTGTCAGATCATCTTCATCTTTATCACTTCCAATGTCTACATCACTCGAGCCATGTTCTTGAAGTGCGGTGATGAAACTGTTTATCAGTTTGCGTCCTGTAAAACCCTTCTTTTTCTTGTTGGTTTTGCCAAAAGAGGACTTGACTTTATTCTGCTTTTCATCACGGTTAGAAGGACCTGAAAGGTTAGGGCAATCTGTACGAAAGTGTCCTGTCTTACCACATTCAAAGCATCGTTGTGGTCCGGAGCTTCCTCTCCTTCTAGTTCTCACATTTTGCAATGCTTTTGAGAACCTAGTAGAAAGAAGTACTAGCTCCTCCTCTGGAAACTCCTCAATCTGTTCCAGGGTTAGTGAAGACAGCAAAGCAAGTGTATTGCTAGATGATTGGCTGGAGCTAGGCATATCACGTTGTGAGACAAATGCAATAGTCTTATTTGAGTTCTTGCGTGATATAATGTCAATTTTATGAGTTTTTAGCTTAGAATAAAGCACATCTAATGTAAGGGTACTCATGACAGTGGATTCACGTATGGATGTTACTTTCATCTCCCAAATTGACATGTCTAATGCACTTAGTAATTGCCTAGCATTTTCAGCATCTGAAAAATTAACATTGACGCTACGCAAGTTGCTGAGAATTTTATTAAAGGGAGCAAAGAGGTCATCAATGGACTCACCGGGTTGCATCTCAAAGCGCATGTATTCTTTCTTGAACATATCCTGTCTTACCTCCTTGATCGTGTTGGATCCTTTGTGGTAGTCACAAAGTGCTCTCCACACACCGTACGCCGATCGGAGGTGTGCAACAAGGTCGAAGTCGCTCTGAGTTAGTCCTTGTATGATCAAGTTCCGAGCCTTGTTGTTGTTGTCGACATCTCTCATGTTTGTAGCTGTGACTTGATCGTTTGAAGGCACATCGTAAGGCTTGTACACCTTTTCCCATATTGCAAAGCCTTGCGCCTGGATGAAAGCTTCCATCCGTGCCTTCCAAACCTGAAAATCAATACCACTAAAACACAAGGTTTGGCGGAGTATTTCTCCATGATGATTAGTCAAAACACGTGCAAATCACAAAGATTAGAGCAACCTGGCTCTGATACCAATTGTAGGGTCGAAGTACACGTGTAAAGCTACCAGAGGGGGGTGAATGGTAGATAAAAACTTTTCAATACTGCTCAAGACTCTTCTATACACAGATAGAAGCAATCTTAAGACTTCCAAACACCTTAGGAACGTCCCAAACATTACTAAAATAACTCAAATTCGTGACCCACACGAAATCCTATCATAACCAACTCAAAACTTTCCATATTTGAGTCAAACACGACTCAGCCGCAGCCTGAGTCCATAACCTAGTCGGTTGGACCTTTCCGACCAATTCTTTACGTCCACATCTCTTCATCATGCCTTGGAACCATGCAGCCACGTCTATGCACTCTTTGCACACGTGCAAACATCTTCCAACGACGTCCAAAATACCTTCATATGCATTGTACTTGATTCAAACATACTGCGCAACCTCCCGATCAACTCAACCATAATTCCTCCCGAACTTGGTTGTTGAACCTCATCTTCTCCCTAAGACTAGTTCAATGGATCCCGTCACCAGCCATGTCTTGAACTCAAGTAACACCTGCAAATGAATAAACAACCAATACTTCCGAGCACAAGTCCTCGACTTGACTCTCGTTAGTTCCGAAACTACAACATCTTACGTGAGCACCTCACATAAGCATGTTGTAAACCATAGCAAAATGATATCAGCAATAACCACCAAAAAATTAGTAAAATAATACTAAGCAAACTTTCCATATGAGTAAAGCAAGTTCGAAACATTGCAAGTTAAATGCAGAACCATTGCAATCAAGCTCCGAACCTTACCAAAGCTAACCGGACCTTGAACCAGAGCTTACCAAAGATAGTCGGACCTACCGCCGGAGCTTACTAAAGCTTAGTCGGACCTAGCACGGAACTTACCAAAGCTAGTCAGACCTAGCACCAGAGCTAGCAAAAACAAGTCGGACCTAGCCAAAATAAGTCAGACCTAGACAAAGCAAGTCGGACCTCACGTCGGACCTATCGTCGGACCTTGCAGGAGCTCGGACCTAGAGTCGAACCTTGTTAAACAGGTGTTTTGGTAGTATTCAAAACTTTTATCGTCAAAGCCAATATATTCAGCACACGTAGGTCTCACAGAGATCAAGGAAGGAGGAAAGCAATTGATCAAGCCTCAAGTGGTCTTCACTAACTGAACTTCATATATATATAAGTCCTCTGCAAAACAAAGGCAAGCCCCGGTTTGCATCAAACCTTACAAGCTTTTATTTGTATTCACTTTATATGGTCTAGTAATTTGTTTATTGCATTAAGTCTAGATGGTATGAAGCTCCAAATGCATGACCCAGAAACCCATGGAGTTTAATTGTAGAATAAGTAAGCAATTGATTATATCTGCTGATCTCAAGTCAACAAAAGTGGATTAAAAGAGGCATAACTCGAGTAGGCAGTTTCCTACTCGTGAACCGGTATTAAGGGGGATCAATCGGAAGAGTTGGGAATTGGTCCTCATAGTTGGGAATGGAGACTGGGCAGTGGATGGAAGGCTCAAGGACGTGGTCCTGTGAACCTAGTCTATGTCTGCGTCGATTAAGGCCCGTTCTCATGTGCCGCCCTGTGAGACAAGTTTGAGATGTGTACCGGATGCATACTGGCAATATGGGACCCAGGAAACCGTTGTAACATGCTAACCTGGGTGTCGAGGCATATCTCACCGTCTGATGCCGATGCTGAAACGATAGAGAAGTCGGCTCTACGAGGGTTTGCCGTAGAGAGACTTAATCCCAGTCGGTGGGACCGGTTTGACATATGGGTGTCGTGTGAAAGGTTGCCACGTACGACGTCAGCGATGGTTGCTGTGTGCAACGTCGAGTACAGGCGTACGTGTCGTGTCAGCCGGGTGTTTTTTATTGCAATCACTGTCGCTCGCGGTAGTGAGCATACCTGTACTGTGGCGGACCGGGATCCGCTCATCCAGGATCGCAGAGGGTGGTGCCGCACGATGAGACACCCAATAGCACACGTCATAAGGACACAATATATTACATGGGAAAAACAACTGGAACTGTACAAAGTAGTACACTACTCAATTACAAACTAGAGTCTTTATATTACACAGCGGAAGTTTCTTTTGTACAACTCACGCCCGCCTATCTAGCAAAAGTCGGTTTCCCAGCCCTAGTGCAACCCACACTAGCTGCACGTCTCAGCTCAGCGCGGCGTGTACGGCTCCCACTCAGCCGTGGTCCCCGACGGAGGGTAACTTTCGCCGATGGACTTGTAACCCGAGTCCGTGGGTGGCTCCACACCTGAAAAACACTTAAGCAGCAACCGTGAGCACGATGGCTCAACAAGACTTAACCGACTCCCTAGGCATGAAACTCTACATGAGGTGTACAATGACATAGGATAGTAACATTGCAGCAAATGGACACGCCTACAAGTTCATCCTTAGTTCATCTTTTAGCCACAAATTAACAGTTCATGAATATGAAGCTTAGTGAGCAATATTTGGTGGCACACATGTAACAATACAATTATATCATAACAGCAATACAGAATAATCACATTTCATACATTAGCCTACGTCATGACTCAGTGACCAAGTGATACTCTTCACCGCGAGGGACAGCGAATCGACTCGATATACACCTGCAGGGACACCCAAAGAGCACGTCACGTACGCCCACCCGTGGAGCTGCACGACACGCTCACTTGATGTCGTACGGGACAACCTTTCACCCAACAGCCCAAATGTCGAACCGGTCGCACCGAAACGGACAGGAGGTTCCCTACACGGAGCATCTCTCTATGCCCGTTAGTGGATGTCCACCTTGCTGCCCTCAACCTACACCTATAAATCGGTGTGCTATGCCTCGACGCCCGGAGGTTTAGGTTACATCGGTTTATCGGGGCCCATATATCCGATATGCCTTCGGTACGTTCAAACTTGATCAGCGTCGGCCGCACACGGATCGGTCCTCAATCGACACGGACAGGGCTGCGCACACAAGACTCCCTCTTGCTGCGCCCTAGCCCCTTCCAAGTCTCATTTTTATTACTAAGGTGATCTCACATCACTCGAACCAATCCCGTGTGTCCCAAGCCTAACTCGCGAGTAGATTCCAACTACTCGACTTGTACAGAAATCCTATGAATTATTAAGCATAGCCCGTCTATTCGAGGAGCTAGACACTACCCTCACTCTTGGGGAAAATTCCGGTTATGCAGTTGGTATTCATCCATCCTATACCTAATGCACATACACACTTCACCCTACGTATGTAAACAAAGTAAAAACTTTATAAAAGGCTTAATGCAAACCAGGGCTTGCCTTGTTGCTGCTGGTCAGTAGTTAGGTCTTCTTCCGGAAGGAGGAAGTTGAGCACTTCCGGAGTCTCCTCGCCTTCAGCGACTACATGTTATTGAAATACTACATGTTAATGGATATGCACATAAGTTTATTGTACTGCTTCTGCTACAAGTTCTAATAACAAGTTTTTAACAACTGGAACTCTGTTTAAGAATTTAAAAATGAAACCGGGGCTAGTGGTTTGGGTTTGGATCTAAGCACATGATTAAGTGCTAAGTGGTTTTCCCCCTCTTCCATATTGATCACCACAAGTGGTTAAACAGAACAGGGCTGATCTAGAGCTCCAATGGAGCTGATAACTTTTGTGTGAGTTCCTTGTCACAAGAAAACCCTCTGGACCAAAAATTAGCACTTTTCATTGAGTGGTTTGTTCAGAATAGTTTTCTAAGGAAATACGAAAAGAAGAATTAATTCTGAGACAACACCCCTGTTCATGACAAACTTAGTGAACTACAATTTCAATTATAGCTCATAGAGTTTGCATGAATTTTCTTATTATTTTTGGAGCTAAGGTTTCTCCAGAACTGAATTTCCAAGTTTTGGAAATTCACTGAAAATGTTTCTGTATTCAATTGAACACAGCACCTTCAAATCTGAATTGCGCTGATCAAATAAGCTTATACAGGGGTTCACTAACATCCTGAAGAATATTCTGGAAAAATTTGAGGATTTTTGGATGAACCAAACTCCCTCTAAAATTCTTTTGCTTAAAAGATTTAAAGAATTCTCCAGAATTAAATATTGGGTTCCATACAAATTGGGTTGCATATTTGGATAGAGCTATGCAAGATGAATCCACCCCAATTTGAATCACTAAATTTGGAGCTTCCTAGCAAAAGTTATGAGGTTCTAAAGTTTGAATTGAATCTGGAAATCCAAATAAACCGGGGAAAAGTTTAAATCCTGACAGTGGCCCCCTCACACACGTGTCAGCCGCTGGAGGCGAGCCACACGGGGCCACAGAACCTTTCCTGCGCAGTCACACTGGATCCCGGGGCCGCAGCGGAACAACGGTTTAAAAATTTGTCACTGACATGCGGGGCCCGCCCGACCATCTTCCTCCTCGGGCCGTTTGCTTTTCCCGCGCTGCCCCCTCGCCGGAGACTAGTCAGAGCTCGCCGGAGTCGGCTTCCCGGCTGCCTCCTGGCTCGGTACTTTCCACCTGGGGGTTTCCAGCTACGAGCAAACCACTGGTGCGGTTCTTTCGGGCTGCCGGTGACCGGAACTCGGTCGGCGACGTGCACACCCCTCGGTGAAGCTTCGGCGCCGTGGCCCGAGCACCCTAGCACGCCAAAAGCTCGGCGGATTCGCTCTAAAGCATCAGTGGAGGTTAGGCTAGCTCGGCACGGCCTCCACCGGCCTCGGAAACGGCGGCAAGTGGAGGTTCACCGTGTGCCCGCGCGTTCCCGCCATGGCCGCCGATTGGAAAACCTGAAATTAGCCGCTATCACGGGGTTTCTAGCAAAGGTTGTGAAGGGCATCGGGTCGCTGTTAACCCTAGACAATTTGTGCAAGAGGTGGTGACCTCTAAGTGCAAATTAAGCGCCAATTTGAGAGATCTTCACCAGAGGGTCCGTGGTTGTGTTTCGGAAGAAAAACTCTGAATTCGGCCACTGAGGATCACCGTTTGAGCTGAGCTCCGGGGAGAAGCACCACGGCGGTGTGGCACACCTCTGAGCGTCACTGCTTGAGCGTGAAACCCACGGTGGTGAGCTGCTCTCGAGACATCGGCGTCGGTTTTGTTTCAAGTTGCCGCGGAGGAGCCGTTTTTCCGGCTAGGAGACCCGTAATTCGGGCTGCTCTTGTGCTGAGGGAGTGAAGGGCGATTAGGCCTTGCCGTTTTGTGGTTCAGGTGGTGCTGTGCACTGGGGTTGCAGGCGTTCCCGGTCGGAACCGAGGCGGCGGCGAGCTTGGTGTTTATCGGGCGCGGGGTGGAGAGACGAAGTATGGGTTGCTCGGTTCAGAGGGGATGGATCACGCCGAGGGCAGCGAGGCTGGTAAGCTGGTCGACAGCACGAGAGGTGGGGCGAGGTGGCCGCGCGGATGGCTCGGTGTCGAGCGCTGCCGAGGCCCGGTAAACCGAGCTCGCCCGGTGTTTACTTCGATCAGAAGTCTAGCTGACTACTGGGCCCTTTTCTCCCCCTTAATCCTCTCTGTTGTGCAAATATCCCACCTACTCAGACTTGAAAAGGAAACTTAGCCACCAATTCAGAGGAAGAATTTGAATTCATCAGCTTGTAACTGGTTCGACCACATTCCCTCCATATTTGAATTTGAAATTCCAAACTCAGTTTGAATTGTTACAAATTTGGCTCATGACAAGATAAAGTCCAATGGGAATGAAAATTGGTGGGCTAACTCAGAAAAATATGCTGAGTTTGAATATGAAGGTAACTTTTGAATGTGAGTGATGAAAGTTGCTGTAATTTGAATTTACATTCAAATTGGCCTCTTTTTCACTTGCCTCCAAAATTATCTCAAAAGGGTTGGGTTTGCATGAAACTTGGCTTGAACCTTCCCAAGACTTTTCAAGTCCTAGGGGTGAGCTCAACCTCTCATGTTCATGTGTAGAAATCCTACTTTTTGAAAGTTAGGGCTTTCTCCTCTAATCACTCTTGATGGAGGTTACATGCTCTTCAAAATTTTTCCTAAGATATCCACAACAAAAACTGTAGTGTTGTGAGGTGAAGAAAAGTTTTTGCAAGACCCTTTTCTTGGGATTTTACATCCCTCCCCCCTTAAAAGAATCTCGTCCCGAGATTACAAAAGAAGAGACAGCGATGTAATAGGGACTTACCCGTGCTGAGAGGCCATGAACTCCGGGTAATTTGAGCGAAGGAATTCCTCGCTATCCCACGTCGCTTCTTCGGCGGTGTGGTTGCTCCAGAGTATCATGTATAACCACAACGTTCGGCTACGGGTGGTTCGGGCTTTCTCATCAATAATCGCCACCGGATATTCATCATACGTTAAATCCGGTTGCAGCTCGTCGATGTCTTCGGTAGGAACAGCAGCGGTATGCTTCAGACATTTTCTCAGTTGTGAGACATGGAACACGTCATGGACACGAGCAAGAGATGTCGGTAGCTCCAGTCTATACGCCGCTGGTCCACACTTCTCGGTGATTGCATAGGGCCCAATGAAACGGGGAGCGAGCTTCCCGTTCACACCGAACCGGTGCACGCACTTCATCGGAGACACACGGAGGTACACGTGTTCCCCAACGTCAAAGTGCAACGGTCTACGCCTCTTATCAGCATAGCTCTTCTGCCGGGATTGAGCGGCCTTCAAATTAGCTTGAATCGTCCGAACGCGCTCTTCGGCGTCGTTCACCACATCAACCCCGAATGTGACCCTTTCACCGGACTCGCACCAGTTTAATGGGGTGCGACATTTGCAACCGTAGAGAGCTACGTAGGGTGCCATCTTGATACTCGCCTGATAGCCGTTGATGTACGAGAATTCCGCCAACGGTAGGTGATCATCCCAGTTCCTACCATGGTGGATGGCACATGCTCTCAACATGTCTTCCAGAACTTGATTCACCCTCTCTGTCTGGCCATCTGTCTGAGGGTGGTAGGCGGAGCTTCTAATCAGTTTAGTACCCAAAGCAGCGCGCAGCTGCTCCCAAAAGCGAGATACAAACAATGCACCTCGGTCTGAAACTATGGTCTTGGGTACGCCATGCAAGCATAGGATCCTGGCAATATATAACTCCGCATATCTGTTGGCATGGAAATGTGTATGCACGGGAATGAAGTGAGCCGACTTGGTTAGTCGGTCAACAATCACCTAAATGGAATCATGCTTGTTGGATGTTAGGGGTTCCCATAATGAAATCCATGCTCACATTTTCCAATTTCCATGCTGGGATCTCCAGGGGTTACAACAGCCCTGATTTCCTCATATGATCCGCCTTCACTCGTCTACACGTATCGCACTCGGATACGTACTTCGCTACCTCCCGCTTCATCCGTGTCCACCAAAATTTCTGTTTCAAATCTTGGTACATTTTGTTGCTGCCCGGACGAATGGAGTATTTAGAAAAGTGAGCTTCATCGAGGATCTTTCTCCTAAGTTTCATATCTCGGGGTACGACTATGCGGTCATTAAACCATAGCATCCCCTCATCATCTTTCTGGAAACACTTGATCTCCCCATTGTCTATCTGTCTCCGGAGATGTGCCATACCCTTATCAACCTTCTGAGCTGCAATGATGTCTTCCCTAATGGTACGGATGAGGGCAAGGTTGTACAGCGATCCATAAGGAACCAATTATAACCTCGGCTCTTCCTCCTCCACCGGGGTAATGGTGAGGTTATGAACATGTGACTTCCGACTCAGCGCGTCGGCAACCACATTTGCCTTGCCGGGGTGGTAATGGATCTCAATCTCATAGTCTTTGATTAGTTTTAACCACCTCATTTGCCTCATGTTCAGCTCCTTCTGGGTGAAAATGTATTTCAAGCTCTTGTGGTCGGTGTAGAGGTGCACCAAATTCCCCAGGAGATAGTGCCTCCACATTTTCAGTGCCAAAACCACTGCAGCAAGCTCAAGATCATGAGTCGGATAGTGCTGCTCATGGTTCCGAAGTTGGCGTGAGCCATATGCGACCACACGTCCTTCCTGCATCAACACGCAGCCGAGCCCAATACCGGACGCGTCACAATACACGTCGAAGGGCTTGGTTGTATCCGGTTGAGCTAAGACCGGGGCTGTTGTGAGATGCTTCACTAATGCTTGGAACGCTCCTTCACATGCCGGGTTCCAAACATATTTCGTCCCCTTCTTCAGCAACTCTGTCATCAGCTTAGCAAGCTTGGAGAAACTTGAAATGAATCTCCGATAGTATCCCGCTAAGCCGAGGAAGCTTCTAACTTCATGGACTGAAGTGGGAGCTTTCCATTTCAGCACTTGCTCTATCTTGCTTGGGTCAACCGCAATGCCTTCCGCGGAGATGATATGCCCTAAGAATAGCACTTGGATGATCCAAAACTTGCATTTGCTGAACTTGGCGTAGAGCTTGTGGTCTCGCAATCGTTGAAGAACAATCCTCAAGTGTTCGGCATGTTCGGCTTCTGTCTTGGAGTAAACCAAGATATCATCGATGAACACTACCACGAACTTGTCCAGCTCCGGCATGAACACCGAGTTCATGAGATACATGAAATGGGCTGGAGCGTTTGTGAGACCAAAGGACATGACGAGATATTCATATAATCCATATCTCGTCGAGAAGGCCATCTTCGGGATATCCTCTGCCGGGATCTTTATCTGATGATATCCAAAGCGAAGGTCCATCTTGGAGAACACACTTGCACCCACAAGTTGATCAAACAAAATGTCGATGCGGGGCAGTGGGTACTTATTCTTGATGGTGACGGCGTTGAGCGGCCGGTAGTCCACACACAGCCTCAAGGTTTCATCCTACTTCTTCACGAACAGCGCCGAGCATCCCCAAGGCGAGGAACTCAGCCTAATGAAACCCTTGCTCAACAGATCATTGAGCTGTTCTTTCAGTTCAGCCAGCTCATTTGTAGCCATTTTGTATGGTCTCCGTGATATGGGCGTAGTCCCGGGTGCAAGTTCAATCTTTAAGTTGACATCCCGCTCAGGTGGCATGCCCGGAAGATCATCCGGGAACACGTCGGGGTACTCCCAGACTACGGGGATGTCCTCTAACTTGAGAGCTTCAGCATTATTAATTTCTGAAACTTCCCGGACTGGAGTGTCTAACACCATGGAATGTGGACGGTGGAATGGAGAATTTAAATGAACCGTCTGTGTCCGAGTCTCCAGGACAGCGCCATGGTATTGTAGCCATGACATGGACGGTTCATTTAAATTCTCCATTCCACCGTCCGCATTCCATGGTGTTAGACACTCCAGTCCGGGAAGTTTCAGAAATTAATAATGCTGAAGCTCTCAAGTTAGAGGACATCCCCGTAGTCCGGGAGTACCCCGACGTGTTCCCGGATGATCTTCCGGGCATGCCACCTGAGCGGGATGTCGAGTTAAAGATTGAACTTGCACCCGGTACTACGCCCATATCACGGAGACATCAATCTTTTGCCCCGTAAGGATTATCAAGGTGGTAGGATATAGTTTCCCACCTAAGCACAGAGGTGCCTTTGGGATCATCATATTTGCTGAAATCTTCCCTCCCGGTGAGCATATCATATAAGTGCAGTCGGTTGGGAAGACTTGCATTTGATGTTTAGCCACATAGGATGCGCTTATAAAACTGTGGGTTGCACCAGAATAAAATAATATGATGATGGCTTGATTGTTGAGAGTGAACGTACCCGCCAGCACGTTGTCTCCCTCCGGGGCGTCCTCATTGTCGAGGTTGCGGACGCCCCCAGTTCACTGACCAACCTTCTTGACTGGAGGTCGGCCTTGAGCACTGCCCTGGAACTGGGCTTGCCCGCTGCTCTGCTGCCCCTGGGGACAGTCCTTCGCGAAATGGCCCGCCTGGCCACACGTGAAGCAAGTGAAACGGGGCGGTCCCCCGCTGATCGGCAGACGGAAACCCGGTGCGCGTTGTGGCGGTGGAAACACCCGGGGTGCCGTCTGCTGCTGCTGCTGTCTCGGTGGTGGCATCGGCGGTCAGAACGGGGGTGCTTGAAAAGAACGTCCCCCGAACTGCTGAGGTCGCGCCGGTGGACGCCACTGCTGTCCGGATGGTGTCCGATACACCATGCGGTACTTTTGAGGAGCGCCACCCCCACTGCTGGGTGGAGCGCTGCACTTCCGCTGCTCAGCTGCCAATTCCCGCTGAGCGTCCTCTTGCATGATCGCGGCATTGACGAGGTCGTTGAAGGTGCCGCGATTCCACTGAAGGAGATGCGTCTTCATCTCGGGGTGTAACCCCCGATAGAAGTGCTCCGGCTTCTTCTCCTTGGTGGAGACGTAGTCTGACGCATATTGCGCCAGGTGGTTGAAGGCACGGTAGTAGTCATGGGCACTCCTCCCGCCCTGCTTCAATTCCAAAAATTCTTGGAACTTCCTCTTCATTATCCCGGGAGGGATATGATAGGCGCGTAACGCCTCCCGGAACTCTCTCCATTCCATGGCATGGCCAGCCGGACGTGAGGCGACATAGTTCGTCCACCACGCACCAGCGGCACCGTGAAGCTGCTGCGCTGCGAACAGAGTCTTCTGCCGCTCCGTACATTGGAGCAGCCCGAACTTGGACTCGATGGTCCGCAGCCAGTTGTTGGCCTCCAGTGGTTCTTCAGCTTTTGTGAACACTTGAGGGTGTGTACTCATGAAGTCCGAGTACAACACCTCACGGAGCTCACGAGCCCCCCTCTCTTGACGCTCCCCCCCCCCCCCCGCCTGGGACGTATTCTGCACAATCGTGCGGAGCAGGTCGGTCTGCTCCTCACGACCACCCACCAGTGCCGCTATCACATCCGCTAGAGTAAGCGGAGGTGGCGGTGGTGGTTGCTGCTGCGGGGTGCTGTCGTAGGCAGGTGGCTGGGAGTCATTGCCTCCCTGTTGGCTAGAGCCACCAACCTCGTCCGTGGTCCTAGTGTGAACCATCTGCAACCATACGACAATAAACATCAGTCCCGCAACATATTTTATGCAGTCAAATGAAATAGGCGTAAAAACATAATGACAATAAAACATGTGATACATCTCGTATGTAGATAATGTAATAATTTTGCACAAGCTACACCATTACCAGACCAAATACAAGCTAGTTTAATCCAACTTGAAGAACCTCCTCTTTGGAAGCTCACCACAACTAGGTTTGGTCACTACGAGACGTTACTATCGCGTTGTCATCACGTATACCACCCTTTTACCTTCAATACGACACCAACACGGTCTCTAGTAAAAGAAACTTGAGTGAGACCTATACTCAAATCTTTCACTAGTTGAAGATAACCTCTCATGAGTATGTTCTACCCCATTGGAAGTATTCAAACCCCCTCTAGAGTACAACAATCTCTCAAATGAGTTCAACTGACATTCCTCTGTCAGAATGACCAGTTTCTACATATCCATGATTTTGATCTGGTTCTGTGAATTTTCATGAACCAAGTTGAATACCAAAGTTAAAGTTAACTTCAGTATATTTCCAACGAGGATTTAGTTGCCCTCAGATCAGCTCTGGTTTAAAAGTTATGGCAATTCATAGTCAACAGAATTTCTGGAAGAATTTCAACAGCACCTCCCTTGGAAGTTTCTGTTTTCAACCTTGGTTTCCACTGAATTCCGTACTGAAAATACAGAAACTTTGAATTACAAAGATGTCACACATCTCCTTCCCTTTCTAAAGATGGATGATACGAAAATTTTAGGTCTTTTTACTGTATGTTATGCTTGAAAAACCGAACAGTCCAGAGAATGTTTTGAATCTGTCCTGGTTCTGGACAGTTTACACTCCTCTGGGATTTAAGCCACCTTAAGGTGTGATTCAGCCCTGGAAGTCTACAACAAAGTTGTGGAGTGCTTAAATATCTTTCCAGAACTATATCCCACACCTCCATTGGCTAAATCATCTGTGAGATATGCCCTGTCAAAGTTCAGCAAACTTGCTGCCCAAAACAGAGCATTCTGTTTTTCAATCTTTTGGAACTATACTAATCAACTATAATATTTTTCTACCCAACCAATTCCTAAATGTTGAAACTTAGTTATTTTAATTCCTTGTTATCATTATCTTTCATGCACATGCCTATACTATGTCGCTACTACGTTCCTCACAAAAGAAAATCCTAACCAGATTATACTGGCATATACGTCTCAAGTGTGGCACTAAACGGTCTCTCGCACACGTTTACTACACGGATAAATACATGGTTAATACCTGCAGAATACCAAACAATAGTGATGCACTCAATGGTTGCTTTCATTTCAGGCAGGTCCATATTTAAAACTAAATACAAATGCCCGTATCATTGCCATACGGCCGTCCTTGAGTTAAGTCACGTCTCAAGGTACGTGATCGTGTTTCAACACCACACGATGGGGAGCCCGAGTATGTCATGAACGGGTCGTCACGGTTGGGAATGTTATCAACCCAACAGATACCATCTACTGCCCTGCAGGGCACGCCGATGGCAAGCGCTGCGTATGTCCTCCTGGGCTACTTCCAGACGAACACACTCTCGCATTACTAACCACGCGATGGGGTCTCCACTTACTTGCCTAATGCACGCTAGGGATCAGCGTTTCATATGAACTCAGGAACATGAGGAGTCCAAGAGTTTCATATTGATGTCTCACACCAAGCTGCGAGACCTATCCCTGAACCACTTTCCTCATCAGGGGAGCTAACCGAAATTGAACCGCTTTCGGTGGCGTTCCTTACCATTCTTACCAGAGCGTAGGTGCGTCGTTACATAATTGAAATTCAGGATTATAACACATAAGTTACTCTTTGCCACTTTAAGTAACTATGCTAATATAGTCCTTACTTGGGCGAACTACCGGATCCTCACCGTACACCTAAGTTTTCCTGTAATGCAGTCCTTAAGTACTGTGCTATCCCCAATGCAGCTCTGATACTAGGCTGTGGCGGACCGGGATCCGCTCATCCAGGATCGCAGAGGGTGGTGCCGCACGATGCGACAGCCGACAGCACACGTCATAAGGACACAATATATTACATGGGAAAAACAACTGGAACTGTACAAAGTAGTACGCTTCTCAATTACAAACTAGAATCTTTATATTACACAGCAGAAGTTTCTTTTGTACAACTCACGCCCGCCTATCTAGCAAAAGTCGGTTGCCCAGCCCTAGGGCAGCCCACACTAGCTGCACGTCTCAGCTCAGCGCGGCGTGTATGGCTCCCACTCAGCCGTGGTCCCCAACGGAGGGTAAACCCTCGTCGGTGGACTCGTAACCTGAGTCCGTGGGTGGCTCCTCACCTGAAAAACACTTAAGCAGCAACCGTGAGCACGATGGCTCAACAAGACTTAACCGACTCTCTAGGCATGAAACTCTACATGAGGTGTATAATGACATAGGATAGTAACATTGCAGCAAATGGACACGCCTACAAGTTCATCCTTAGTTCATCTTTTAGCCACAAATTAACAGTTCATGAATATGAAACTTAGTGAGCAATATTTGGTGGCACACATGTAACAATACAATTATATCATAACAGCAATATAGAATAATCACATTTCATACATTAGCCTACGTCACGACTCAGTGACCAAGTGGTACTCTTCACCGCGAGGGACGGCAAATCGACTCGATATACACCTGCAGGGACACCCAAAGAGCACGTCACGTACGCCCACCCGTGGAGCTGCATAGCACGCTCACTCGATGTCGTACGGGACAACCTTTCACCCAAAAGCCCAAACGTCGAACCGGTCGCACCAATACGGACAGGAGGTTCCCTACACAAAGCATCTCTCTATGCCCGTTAGTCGATTTCCACCTTGCTGCCCTCAACCTACACCTAAAAATCGGTGTGCTATGCCTCGACGCCCGGAGGTTTAGGTTACATCGGTTTATTGGGGCCCATATATCCGATATGCCTTCCGTACGTTCAAACTTGATCAGCGTGGGCCGCACACGGATCGGTCCTCAATCGACACGGACAGGGCTGCGCACAAAAGACTCCCTCTTGCTGCGCCCTAGCCCCTGCCAAGTCTCATTTTTGTTACTAAGGTGATCTCACATCACTCGAACCAATCCCGTGTGTCCCAAGCCTAACTCGCGAGTAGATTCCAACTACTCGACTTGTACCGAAATCCTATGAATCATTAAGCATAGCCCGTCTATTCGAGGCCCTAGACACTACCCTCACTCTTGGGGAAAATTCTGGTTATGCAGTTGGTATTCATCCATCCTATACCTAATGCACATACACACTTCACCCTACGTATGTAAACAAAGTAAAAACTTTCTAAAAGGCTTAATGCAAACCGGGGCTTGCCTTGTTGCTGCTGGTCAGTAGTTAGGTCTTCTTCCGGAAGGAGGAAGTCGAGCACTTCCGGAGTCTCCTCGCCTTCAGCGACTACACATTATTGAAATATTACATGTTAATGGATATGCACATAAGTTTACTGTACTGCTTCTGTTACAAGTTCTAATAACAAGTTTTTAACAACTGGAACTATGTTTAATAATTTAAAAATGAAATTGGGGCTAGTGGTTTGGGTTTGGATCTGAGCACATGATTAAGTGCTAAGTGGTTTTCCCCCTCTTCCATATTGATCACCTCAAGTGGTTAAACAGAACAGGGGTGATCCAGAGCTCAAATGGAGCTGAGAACTTTTGTGTGAGTTCCTTGTCACAAGAAAACCCTCTGGACCAAAAATTAGCACTTTTCATTGAGTGGTTTGTTCAGAATAGTTTTCTAAGCAAATAGGCAAAGAAGAATTAATTCTGAGATAACACCCCTTTTCATGCCAAACTTAGTGAACTAAAATTTCAATTATAGCTCATAGAGTTTGCATGAATTTTCCTAGTATTTTTGGAGCTAAGGTTTGTCCAGAACTGAATTTCCAAGTTTTGGAAATTCTCTGAAAATGTTTCTGTATTCAATTGAACACAGCACCTTCAAATATGAATTGCCCTGATCAAATCAACTCCAATTGGTCTGAAACTTTTACAGGGGTTCACTAACATCATGAAAAATATTCTAACAAAATTTGAGGATTTTTGGATGAACCAAACTCCCTCTAACATTCTTTTGCTGAAAAGATTTAAAGAATTCTCCAGAATTAAATAATGGGTTTCATACAAATTGGGTTGCATATTTGGATAGAGCTATGCAAGATGAATCCACCCCAATTTTAATCACTAAATTTGGAGCTTCCTAGCAAAAGTTATGAGGTTCTAATGTTTGATTTGAATCTGGAAATCCAAATAAACCGGGGAAAAGTTTAAATCCTGACAGTGGCCCCCTCACACACGTGTCAGCCACTGGAGACGAGCCACACGGGCCACAGAACCTTTCCCACGCAGTCACACTGGATCCCGGGGCCGCAGCGGATCAACGGTTTAAAAATTTGTCACTGACATGCGGGGCCCGCCCGACCTTCTTCCTCATCGGGCCGTTTGCTTTTCCCGCGCTGCCCCCTCGCCGGAGACTCGTCGGAGCTCGCTGGAGTCAGCTTCCCGGCCGCCTCCCGGCTCGGTACTTTCCGCCTGGGGGTTTCCAGCTACGAGCAAACCACTGGTGCGGTTCTTTAGGGCTGCCGTTGACCGGAACTCGGTCGGCGACGTGCGCACCCCTCAGTGAAGCTTCGGCGCCGTGGCCCGAGCACCCTAGCCCGCCAAAAGCTCGGCGGATTCACTCTAAAGCATCAGTGGAGGTTAGGCTAGCTCGGCACGGCCTCCACCGGGCTCGAAAACGGCGGCAAGTGGAGGTTCACCATGTGCCCGCGCATTCCCGCCATGGCCGCCGATCGGAAAACCCAAAATTAGCCGCTAAAACGGGGTTTCTAGCCAAGGTTGTGAAGCGGATCGGGTCGCTGTTAAGCCTAGACCATTTGTGCAAGAGTTGGTGACCTCTAAGTGCAAATTAAGCACGAATTTGAGAGATCTTTACCAGAGGGTCCGTGGTTGTGTTTTGGAAGAAAAACTCCGAATTCGGCCACTGGGGATCACCGTTTGAGCTGAACTCCTGGGAGAAGCACCACGGTGGTGCGGCGCACCTCTGAGCGTCGCTGCTTGAGCGTGAAACCCACGGTGGTGAGCTGCCCACGAGAGCCCGGTGTCGGTTTTGTTTCAAGTTGCCGCGGAGGAGCCGTTTTTCCGGCTAGGAGACCCGTAATTCGGGCTGCTCTTGTGCTGAGGGAGTGAAGGGCGATCAGGCCTTGCCGTTTTGCGGTTCAGGTGGTGCTGTGCGCTGGGGTTGCAGGCGTTCCCGGTCGGAACCGAGGCGGCGGCGAGCTTGGTGTTTATCGGGCGCGGGGAGGAGAGACGAAGTACGGGTTGCTCGGTTCAGAGGGGATGGATCACGCCGAGGGCAGCGAGGCTGGTAAGCTGGTCGCCAGAGCGAGAGGTGGGGCGAGGTGGCCGCACGGATGGCTCGGTGTCGAGCGCTGCCGAGGCCCGGTAAACCGAGCTCGCCCGGTGTTTACTTCGATCAGAAGTCTAGCTGACTACTGGGCCCTTTTCTCCCCCTTAATCCTCTCTGTTGTGCAAATATCCCACCTACTCGGACTTGAAAAGGAAACTTAGTTACCAATTCAGAGGAAGAATTTGAATTCATCAGCTTGTAACTGGTTCGGCCACATTCCCTCCATATTTGAATTTGAAATTCCAAACTCAGTTTGAATTGTTACAAATTTGGCTCACGACAAGATAAAGTCCAATGGGAATGAAAATTGGTGGGCTAACTCAGAAAAATATGCTGAGTTTGAATATGAAGCTAACTTTTGAATGTGAGTGATGAAAGTTGCTGTAATTTGAATTTACATTCAAAGTGGCCTCTTTTTCACTTGCCTCCAAAATTGCCTCAAAAGGGTTGGGTTTGCATGAAACTTGGCTTGAACCTTCCCATGACTTTTCAAGTCCTAGGGGTGAGCTCAACCTCTCATGTTCATGTGTAGAAATCCTACTTTGTGAAAGTTAGGGCTTTCCCCTCTAATCACTCTTTTGATGGAGGTTACTTGCTCTTCAAATTTTTTCCTAAGATATCCACAACAAAAACAGTGGTGTTGTGAGGTGAAGAAAAGTTTTTGCAAGTCCCTTTTCTTGGGCTTTTACATGTACACTGAGTCTTGACGTAGTATAAACTGGAAAACATTTAATATGCTTCGTGAGTAATCCTCATAATGGAGATGAGGAATGTCAACACTTTCACTAAATTTATTTTCCACCTTGGGCTAGTAGCGTCGAGGCAAAGCGTTTCTTGTTTGATTGTGGAGTGTCAACGTTAATGACGCAAGGTCCCTATGAGTCTAGGGTAGCTCACTAAAGTTACTTTCACCTTGGGCAAGCAACATCGAGATAAAGCGTTTCTTGTTTGATTGTGGAATCTCGATGTAAATTGCGCAAGGGCTATAAAAGTTGCTTAAAACTGGAAGTAAGGTCTCTCCTTTAGCTCAAGAGCATCGTTTTTGCAATCTGCTATATTCCGCCCTCTATTTTCATCATGTAGAGTTTCATGACTAGGGAGACGGTTAAGTCTTGCTGAGCTTCGTGCTCACAGATACTGCATAAGTTGTTTTGCAGGTAATAATTGTACGCTGAATTGTACGGGTGTCCGATGAGACTCGGAGCTCTCCGAGTGGTGAACTCAGGGCAACCCCTGCCGCTGCTATTGTGATAGTGTTGCTAGCGAGAAGGGTCCACGGGCTTGATACCTTCTCTGTTTCTTAGCATAGGTATGAGACGTGAGTTGTACTGGTCTTCCGCTGTAGAATAGTTTGAGAAGTATTTGTAGAATTTACACTTTGTAAGCTTCCGCTTGATTTATGTAATATGATGCTTTATTATGTGTGCTGTTGGGTACCGCATCGCACGGCACCACCCAATGCGATTCCCGAGCGAGCGGCGTGGCCACCGTGATCGGGACCGGGCCCTCACAGAAAATCCCTAGAACACCCTAGGAGCTCCAATTAAGGTCAAGTACATAATTAATTATGGAGAGCTCGAATGAGCATTGCTGCAAATAAAACATGGCTAAGTCTCTGTTTAGGTTGTAACCAAACCACAGTAAAAATTTCAGAGTCATTGGGTCTGTCTAGTAAGACTTATAGTATTCACAAGTTTAAGTTCAATTCAAATGCATTTAAAATGATATATTACTTGTTATCTCATGTAGTCGCTAAGGTTGAGGAGGAGCCTGAAGTCTTAGACTTTGTCACTCCGGAAGAGCAGCTAGCCTACGACCAAGAGCAGCAAGTCAAGCTCTAGTTTGCATTAACCCTTTTTATAAATTTTTATTGTTTTGAGAACTTACTTTGAGCACCACTTACTTCTTGCATTAGAGTCTTGTTTGAAACCCAATTGCATAGACAAGAAAACCATGGGTTGAGATTAGGATTGAAAACCCCGTTTAGCTACTGCAATGCTAAGATAGAGTAGGATTCAGTACAAGTCGAGTAGTTGGAACTACTTGCGAGGATAGGCTAGAGGCACTCGACTCGGGTAAAGATAGCAAATGAAACACATGGCAAGAAAAATGAGACCGAGCGGGGAGTAAGGGCAGCAGGACTTTGGGGCCTGGGTGCTATAGCTCCGCTTGTGTCGATTGAGGACCGAGCCGTGTGCAGGCCTGTTGAACAAGCTAGAACTGTACCGAAGACCTACCGGCTATATGGGAACCGGGAAAGTGATGTAACTCGGGTAGCTGGGTGTTGCGGCATAGCTGGTCGTTCAGAGGGTAGGTTGAGAGCTCGAGGTGTAAATCGGCTGGCGGCACTGTGGATGCGCGCACAGAGACCTCTTGCTCGGGACGATTGGACCGGTTCAACATTTGGTTGATGGGTGAAAGGTGGTTGCGTACGATGTCCGTGATGGTTTCTGTAGGCAACATCGAGTACGGGCGTACGTGACGGGTTATTCGGGTAACCCTGCAAGTGTAGATCAATTATAATCGCCGTCCCTCGCGGTCAGTGAGTACCACTTGTTCACTGTACCATGACGTAGTAAGAACAGGCTAGATACATGTAAAAAGTTGCTGATTTGAAAGTTATACTTTTGCTTGTTAATGTCTTGTTGTAGCCTAGAGCTAATTAAAGTTCCTTTCAACTTTGGGCAAAGTACATGAGAGAAATGCGTTTCTTGTTTGAGTGCGGCTCTCTCATGTGCCTTAGCGTAAGGTTCCCCACAATCTGCTGCTAAAACTTGAAAGTAAGGTTGCACTAATTAGGCGAGTCCTTTGTAACTTATTTTACCTCATGTAACCTATCAACCTTCGTGTAGAAGTTTCATGTATAGGAGAGACGGATCAGTCTTGCTGAGCCATCATGCTCATGCTTGTGTTTGAAGCTTTTGCAGGGTTTTATGAGGAGGGGACTCCCGAGGAGGAGACGAAATCCCAGGAGGGGAACCCCGTCGAGTGGGAGTCGTGCACGCCACCATGTTAGTGTGTGTGCGTGCTAGCGGGAACACGTTCACGGGCTGAACGTGAACTCGATGCATAGTCTACGCCCGTGAGTGTAGACTGGACTATTTTGTTGTAAAAAAGTTCATAAACTGGTTTATGTAATAAAACTTTGCTTCTGCTTTGTACCTTTGATGTGTGTTATCTGGTGCTGTGCAACACAGCACCCCTCAGCGTGATCCTGGCTCGACAAGGCCGTTGGGGTCGTGTCAGCGTGGTATCAGAGCTCGCTTGAGGTTTAACACACTACAAAGGTCATCTTTTTCAAAAATCCATTGAGGAACAAGTTAGTAGCCCATATAAGGATGTTATTAGTGTATAGAAAGTGGCATACTAACCTATTTGCTTATGTAGAAAAATCATGCATCTCGGGACGCTTTATGTCTTGGGGGGTGCACGTAAGCGATGTCCACCAGTGCGCACAAGCTGAAGGGTGGAGCCCCACGGGTGGCAGGTAACCCAACCCGCTTTAATATCCTCTACGACTCTTCATGTCATTTGGGGTATTCGAGCAACGTCTGTCCCTGGCGTGCTTTGGGCAATTTGGGGGACCCCGTCACGTGGTCAGTAACGTGAACACGTAGCTCAAGGCGTGTTTGGCTTGAGAACATCCGGGCGAGTGATGACGGCCGGATGTATGAACTGTATGGATACCGGGCTCAGTGTGCAGCCGAGTCTGACGATTGTTTGAGTTATCTGCAGGTAGTCTAACCACGAAACGGTAGACGTGTAGAATTCGTGTGCGAGTGACGCTTAGTGCCACTGAACTAATGAAGCCGGCTAAGTCTGGTATAGGTTTTTCTTTGTGAGGACGTAGCACCAACATGATCTGGTGACGCATCGACGTCACACCCCAATAAATGATCAACTTCATGGTAAAAATTAAAAGTTTTAATCTAGAGCACTAAAACTTTGCTGTAACTCATTCCCTTAATCAGGATATTCAAAGTTAACAAGTTTTCAACTTATGGGATACTAAGGACAGCGTCCCCTGTTTTCTGCTGAAATAAGGCTGAAGTTAATCAGAGGTTAGAGGCTGAGTTATTTCGAGGTTTGGGCCATATGATACATTTATGGAAAGCTTTGGAAGAGCTTTACAACTTTTATGTTGAGGTCCAGAGGTGTTTATTCCCTTAACCAATCGAAAAATGCAGTAGGGTTGGAACTGTCCAGAAAACAGGGAGAGCAAACACTCTCTGTAAATTGAGCATAACTTTCTGCATAAAAATTCAAAAAATAGAAAATGAGGTAGTTATGAAAGGTTTAAGAGATGGGTTACAACTTTGTAACAGAAGTTTTGTCAGATTGGGAGTAGAATTAACTGGAATTCTTGGATCAAATCAGTACCTAAAGCAGGGAGGTGCTGTCCAATTTTCTCCAGAAATTCTGCCAACTTTGAAATCTCATAACTTTTGAACCAAGACATATCTTAGGCCAAGAAAATACTTACTGGAAAGCTATTGAAGTTATTTTTAACTTTCATGTTGAGCTCCAGAATTGGTTTCGCCTTTAGCATGGTCTAAATCAGGTTGAAATGTAAACTGGTCAGGGCTGTCATATTGGACAGCAGATCAACAGTCAAATTTGTTTAAGTTTGAACTATGTTTCCAAGTTTTATGAGTTCAATGACATGTTTTATGTTATAAATCAATGGTTTACTGTTAAAATAAATATTTGACATTTCTCAAATATGTTTCTACAGATGACAGCGAATAGACAGTTGGAGAACGGGTGGGTGGAATCTCACTGTTCTCACCACAGCGGCTATCCGGAAGCCTTGAGGCAAATGCTTCAATATTTCGGATACAACAAGATGCTGCAGTACTTCGGCAAAGAAGAGGGCGAGGAGGGGAACAAGATGTGGACAATCCATGTTGAAGTTGCTGTAGGACCTACACCACCCGGTTGGGCGCCGTTCACCTTTACGGTGAGAGGCAGACAGCCGGAATAAATGTGGCAAGTGGCAGCCCGCGACACTATGTCGCGTTTCTGCCAACTACACGTGAGAGCTATGGAGGGCACTCCATACACGCTCGTTCCGGTGGAGGGATGGGCTAATCACATGTGGGAAGGAAGATACATGGAGGCAACAGATCAGGGTTGCCCAAGGTACAGTCCCGCGGAGGCAGATCTCAGTCTCCAATAGAGGGCAGGAAAAGCCGTGATGGACAGCCAAGCTGTTCATACGGATTGTATTGCTGAAAAGATCAAGGAGAGCAACAGCCGTGGAGATCATTTCGAGAGTGCTCACAGCGCACTCCGCAATGTTCTCCTTCCGACGATTAAGCGACTGAACGAACAATATAATCAGTTGCATCGTCTGAAGAAGGCGAAGAAGAAAAGCCGTGCTGACATCGCGGCTTTGCAACAACAGGTGCAGGCTCTGAACCAGCAGAACGAGGTCCTTACTCAAGAGCGGGACGACGCTATTGAGGAGGGGCAAGGTTGGGAAGAGGACTACAACAAAGCCATGGACGAGGTGCACGCGTTGCAGGACCTCGTACCCCCGATAATGGGCATACCGGTGGTAGGTGCTGTACCTGTGGTTTTGGGTCTTCCGGCAATGGGAGAACCCGAGCCGTAAGAGGAGGTTGTAGACCAAGAGCCACCAGCAGAGGTACCGGAGGAGGACGACGCGCAAGAGGTCGAATTCTACTCCGAGTAGGAGGTTACCGGTGCCAAGTAGGGCAGCTGGGTGATGTAACCCAAACTTTTGTAATTGGTGACATGTCGTGTAGACAGTAGTGCATGTATAGGTAGTGACGACATGAGCACGACTTCTTGAAGACCCGAGACTAATGTATCTTGTATAAAGTTTATGCTTTATCAATATATGTGAATGTTGTGCAAATTACTCATGCGTCACTTCAATACCTACTGTTTCATATGGAATTTTAAGTATGACATGTGCTGATCGCTGCTGTTTTGAATTTCAGAATGACTCGTACTCGTGCCAACCCGGACGTTGGGGTTCCAGTCAGGGGGGAGAAACCTTCCAACAGCCTCCCGAGGATGCCTCGGGACAGCAACAGCAGCAACAACAACAACCGCCACCGCCACCGCCAACGGTTACTTTGGCTGACATTGTGGCAGCCATGGCGGGCTCTCATCAGCAGCACATGGAGTTGCTGCAAACCCTCATTGTGAATACGTCTCGACCAGAGAGACATCAAGATCGTGAGGAGCGCCAACAGAGCTCCTACTCTGACTTTCTGGCTACTCATCCCCTGGTATTCTCAAGGGCGGATGAACCCATCAATGCGGACAACTGACTCCGCACGATGGAAATGAAGTTCGGGCTGCTCCAAGTGAGTGAGCAGCGTAAGGCTCAATTCGCGGTCCAACAGCTTCAAGGATCTGCGAGTGCTTGGTGGGCGAATTTCTGCGCCTCGCAACCCACCGAGCGAGTTATGACCTGGACGGAATTCAGGACGGCCTTCAGGGCCTATCACATACCGCCGGGTATCATGAAGAGGAACACGCAGGAGTTTCCACGCCTGCAACAAGGAAGCCGGAACGTGCTGGAATATTCTAGGGCGTTCAATGACCTTGCGCTTTATGCCTCGTATCACGCCAGTACCGACGAGAAGCGGCGGGATCATTTCTACGATCTGAAGGACAAGCTGGCGATGTTCAATCGCGGCAGCCTCAACGATATAATTGATGCTGAGATTGTTCAAGAGGACTCCGGCAAGGAGTTAGCGGCGGCGGAAAGGAAGCGAAGTGCGCCGCAAAGCAGCGGAGAAGGAGGTGGCCCTTCTCAGAAATACCGGATGGTGAATCTTCCACCATCGGGTCCACGCTGGCAGCCACTGCAGAGGCCGATGCCATTCCTCAGTCGGCCATATTCTCCACTGGCATTCATGCCGGCACTGCCAGTACCACCTCTGCAGCAACAAAAACAACAGCGGGCGATGCCGCGTGCGTATGCATCTCAGCAGCGCATGCCGGGCTTTCATCCCCCGAGCACCGGCCAAGCAGCAGCCACGTGCTACAAATGTGGTCGTCCAGGACACTTCGCCAGAAGTTGTCCGGAGAGGCAAGGCGGCGGAGTTGCACCGCAACTTCCGGGGAGGAATCAACCCCGGAACCCCACTAATGCGCGGCGGGCAAACCCTAGGCCCGGCACCATCCACCAACTTGCCATAGAGGACGTGCAGGAGGGAGAGCCAATCCTTGCGGGTATGTTCCAACTCCACCAGCATCCTGCTATAGTGTTATTTGATTCAGGCGCCACGCATAGCTTCATTAGCCAAGCTTATATTGCTAAATACAGCTTGCAAATACTACCCACCGATAGTCCATACTTGATTTGTTCACCGGGTGGGAAAATTTCAGCAAGCATGATGGTTCCAAAAGCGCCATTATGCCTGGAGGGTAGAGTATACCCTACGTCTATCATAGTTCTAGAGGGACAAAAGGTCGATGTCATATTAGGGATGTCGTGGTTAACCCGCCACGGTGCTGTTTTAGATACCGTCCTCCAAATTGTGCACTTGAACTCAGAAGTGCACGAATCTCATTCCTTATTTCTGGACAGTCCAGAAATAAGACTTCCAAGTGTGTATCAATCCACAACCATCAGATTGGAACACATTCCAGTAGTCCGTGAGTTCCCTGACGTGTTCCCGGATGATTTACAGGGGATGCCACCCGACAGAGAGGTGGAGTTCAAGATTGAACTTGCACCGGGAACCATGCCAATATCCCGAAGGCCGTACAAGATGGCGCCCAAGGAATTGGCTGAACTGAAGAATCAGCTAATGGACCTGCTGGAGAAGGGTTTCATTAGGCCGAGCTCCTCACCATGGGGCTGTTCGGCATTGTTTGTGAAGAAGAAAGACGAGACGTTGCACCTTTGTGTGGACTATCATCCACTAAATGCCGTAACCATCAAGAACAAGTACCCGTTGCCACGGATCGACATGTTGTTTGATCAGTTGGTCGAAGCAAAGATCTTTTCCAAGATGGACTTAAGATCCGGGTACCACCAGATTAAAATACGGGCTGAGGATATTCCGAAGACGGCTTTCTCGATGTGGTACGGGCTTTATGAGTACCTGGTCATGTCCTTCGGCCTCACCAACACTCCAGCTCACTTCATGTATTTGATGAACTCGGTATTCATGCCATAGCTGGACAAGTTTGTCGTGGTATTCATCGACGACATATTGGTATATTACAAGTCGGAGGAAGAACACAAGAAGCATCTGCATATAGTCTTGCAACGGCTGCGGGATCACAAGCTATAAACGAAATTCAGCAAGTGCGAATTCTGGATATCGCAAGTGCCTTTTCTCGGGCATATCATCTCAGTGGAGGGTATCGCTGTAGACCCGAGTAAGATCACACAAGTGCTGAATTGGAAGTCCCCAAGAACTGTTCACGAGGTACGGAGTTTCCTCAGACTCGCGGGATATTATCGGAGGTTCATTCTGAACTTCTCAAAGATTGCAAAGCCTATGACAGAGCTGCTGAATAAGGCTACCAAATATGTTTGGAGTCCAACATGTGAAGCAGCGTTCAAGGCATTAGTGAGACACTTAACATCAGCACCGGTTTTGGCGCAGCCAGACACAACAAAACCGTTTGATGTGTACTGCGATGCATCCGGCATTGGGCTCGGATGTGTGCTGATGCAAGACCGGCGGGTGGTCGTGTATGGATCACGGCAGCTCAGAAACCATGAGCAGAATTATCCAACTCACGACTTGGAGCTCGCTGCCGTGGTGCTAGCACTTAAAATATGGAGGCACTACCTACTCGGTAACCTCCTACATTTATATACCGAACACAAAATCCTCAAGTACATATTCACTCAAAAGGAGCTGAACATGAGGCAGCGAAGATGGTTAGAGTTGATGAAGGATTACGAAATAGAGATCCATTATCACCCCGGCAAGGCAAACGTAGTGGCGGATGCGCTGAGCCGCAAGTCACACGTCAACAACCTGACCATTACACTGTTGGAAGAGAGCGAGCCACCATTGCATGTGATTCCACATGGCGCTCTCTACAACTTAGCTTTAATCCCCACCATCCGTGAAGAGATAGTGGCAGCCCATAAAAATGACAAGGGCATGTCACATTTGCGGTGACGTATAGACAGTGGGGAACTGAAATGTTTCCGGAAAGACGGAGATGGCATCCTATGGTTCAAGGACCGGATCGTCGTACCCCGTAACCCGGAGTTACAGAACAAAATCTTTGATGAGTCTCACTTGTCAAAGTTTTCTATTCATCCCGGAAGCAATAAAATGTATCAAGAACTCAGAAGCAAGTTTTGGTGGACACGGATGAAGCGGGAGATCGCAAAGTACGTGTCCGAGTGTGATACATGTCGAAGGGTGAAGGCAGATCATATGTGGAAACCGGGACTGCTACAACCACTGGGCGTTTCTGCCTGGAAGTGGGAAGACGTGAGCATGAACTTCATCGTCGGTTTACCCACCACTTTTCAGAAACATGATTCTGTGTGGGTGATCGTCGACCGGCTCACCATGTTGCCCATTTCATCCCGGTCAACACAAACTACAACGCCAAGAAGTACGCTGAATTGTACATCTCATGGATCCTATACTTGTACGGCGTACCCCGCACCATCATATCGGATTGGGGCACTTTATTTGTGTCCCGTTTCTGAGAGCAGCTACACGCTGCGTTGGGGACAATGCTGATCCGTAGTTCAGCGTACCACCCGCATACAGATGGACAAACCGAGCGGGTAAATCAAATTCTAGAAGATATGCTATGAGCTTGCGCTATCAACCATGGCAAGAACTGGGATGATCACTTGCCGTTGGCCGAGTTCTCGTACAACAATGGTTACCAAGCCAACATCAAGATGGCGCCTTACGAGGCGCTATACGGGAGAAAATGCCACACACCACTGAATTGGTGTGAGTCTGGCGAAAGGGTTACCTTCGGGATTGATATTGTCAACAACGCGGAGGAAAAGGTTCGGATGATTCAAGCGAACCTAAAAGCTGCCCAATCCCGACAAAAACAGTATGCGGACCGGAGAAGACGCCCATTACAGTTCGAAGTCGGGGATCACGTATACCTACGTGTGTCTCCAATGAAGGGCGTGAACAGATTCGGGATGATGGGAAAGTTGGCACCCCGATTCACCAGTCAATTTCAGATTACCGAAAGATGTGGATCAGTAGCATACCGGCTGAAATTACAAGAAGCACTTTCCAGTGTGCACGACGTCTTTCACATTTCCCAGCTGAGGAAGTGTCTCAAGCTATCAACTACCATTCAGCTGGAGGATATAGAAGAACTGAAACCGGATGTCACGTATCGGGATGAACCGGTTCAGATTATTGATGAAAAGGCCCAAACCACACGTAACCGTACATTGTGGTTCTACAAAGTTCTATGGAGTAATCACTCCGTGGACGAAGCGACATGGGAGAGCGAAGGATTTCTTCGCGCGAACTACCCTGACTTTTTCACATCCCAAATACAGTAATTTTTCCACCGTCCTCTCTCTCATTTTCACCTTATAATCTCGGGACAAGATTCTTTTAAGGGGGGGGGATGTAAGGGCCCAAGTTTTTGGCACATATTCAAAGTGTTCATCACCACACACACACTTCATTTGAAGAAACTTGATGAATACATTTGAAGAGCAAGTAAACACCATCAACATGCTCATTAGGGAATAAACTCACAAAATGCAAAAGTGGCATTTCCCACATGCATCATATAGGGGCTGAGAATATGAAAAACTCCTATACCTTGCTAGGAATGTCCATGCCAAATTTCACCCAAATTCAAAACCTTTTTGAAGTCTTTTTGGGTATAAATAGAAAGAGGGTGGTTTGAACTCAAATTCAAATTCAAACTGTTTCCATCCCATGAATTCAAAAGTAGGAGGCATATTCTTACTCAGCACATTTTTTGAGCTCACACACAAATTTTCTTTCCATTCGGAGTTGATCTTGTCATGAGCTAAGTTTAGCAAATTCAAACTTTATTTGAATTTGAAACTTCATATGTGCTGAAATTATATTCAAACAAACCCCAATTTGAATTCTATCCAATTCAAATGGCCAGAGGGTAGATGATTCCAATTACCAGGGTTATTTGGGTCTCTACTGTTTATAGCAGTGGGGAAAATTCAATTTCAGAGGTTAAAACCGGAGTGGGACCCACATGTCAGCCTCACCAGTGTTCAAACCGACTGAAGTCACCGCAGCTCGGTTTCTGCACGCGACCACGCGAGCGCCACGGCGTTTTTCCACCGCTGCCACCTCCTGGTCGCCGATCGCCGCCACAAACCGACATCCCCAGCTATTTAGCTGCGAGCTGCCGCCGGCAGCAGCCCACTTTCCCACTGCCTCGACGTTTCCAGCACTGAAAACACCGAGCTGATCGCCGCACAGCCCCGCCGCATCACCTCGCCATCGACCGGAAAGCACAGTCCCTTCCACCGCGAGCTGAGGCCACAAACAGCACCGCCGGTCCTTGCTCGACGTGTTACAGCCCTCATCTGCTCGTGATAAGCTTCAGTGTAGCTTGTCCGAACCGATCTTTCGGTGCTCTGTCAACCCGAGAGCTCCCCTGACTCGACGCTGTCGCCCGAGCAGCGCAAAGCTTCTCCAGTGTGACCAACGTGTCTCTGAGGTTAGCATCCATGTCTAGTAGCTCGCCCCGAACTCCCTAGGTCCCTCTTAGCGCTGGTTAGCTGGAATTTCAACTTTCCCGATGATCGCCGGGAAGAACACCGAGAACCAAAACTCGAAATTCACCTCGATCACTTGATCACCGGAGATCCTGGTCGAGCTGAAGCTAGAGTAGCACCTCACAGTCACCTCAGCCAAATCCTAGCGGTAATGATCAACCCATTGAGCAGAGCACCGGAATTTAGCCATCGCCTGTGTAAACGGCTCGGGTCGCCGGTGAAGTCTACTTTCCCAGCTATCTCCGGTCAAGAGAAGGGCAGGGATAGCTTCCTCGTGCCCCAGTGGCGCTCTGCGACCCATTAGTTGATCTTGTTCACTGCCCGGACGAGCTAGCACCGTCGGACCCGAGCTCATCTTCCGCCTCCGCCGTCGCCGACCAGGTTTTCGGCGATGTCAAGGTCCGAGAAGGTGCCCGGTGTGTGCGCCGTGCTCCAAGGATCACGTAGGAAGAAACCGCGTCAAAAATTAGGCAGTAGCGGCCGAGAACGAACCGCGCCACCGGTTCTGGACATCGCGCGCTTGGGCGCTGGCGGGAGATAGATGAAGGCACTGTACATGGGACCCACGTGCAGTGTTTTAAAATTTTCCCGATTTTCAGTTTTAGTTAAAACTTCAAACCCACATAACTTTGGATAGAAAACTCCAAATTGAGTGAACCAAATTTTGTTGGATTCAGCTCTCTGAGTAATTTTCAGCAAATCAAGTTTCACTTCATGAAAATCCTTAGTTCTCCAGAATTAATTCATGAAATTCACACTGTTTAGAATTTTAACTGGAGGATCCCTTGAGGAAAATTATGAAATTTTGCTGGGATGTTCACCAAAATATCACTGATATACCATAAAAATTTCAGATCCATTTGAGCTCATTTGATCCACTTAATGGTGTGATTAATAAAACTGTTCCAGAGAAAATAGAAAATGTCCAGAAACATTTTCAGAATTTCTCTGAACTTGTTTAGATCATATCTCTAGCTAGGAACCTTCAAATTAAGTGAGACAAAATCCATTAGAAACCTTTGAAAATCTAGTTTTCAGAAAGTCATGGCTTGCTCCATGAAAATCCCTAGAACACCCTAGGAACTTCAATTAAGATCAGGTACATAATTAATTGTAGAGAGCTCAAATGAGCTTTGCTGCAAACAAAACTTGGCTAAGTCTCTGTTTAGGTTGTAACCAAACCACAGTAAAAATTTCAGACTCATTGGGTCTGTCTAGTGAGACTTATTGTCTTCACAAGTTTAAGTTTAATTCAAATGCATTTAAATTGATACATTACATGTTATCTCATGTAGTCGCTAAGGTTGAGGAGGAGCCTGAAGTCTTAGACTTCTTCACTCTGGAAGCAGCTAGCCTACGACAAAGAGCAGCAAGGCAAGCTCCGGTTTGCATTAACCCTTTTTATAAATTTTTATTGTTTTGAGAACTTACTTTGAGCACCACTTACTTCTTGCATTAGAGTCTTGTTTGAAACCCAATTGCATAGAAAAGAAAACCATGGGTTGGGATTAGGATTGAAAACCCATTTAGCTACTGCAATGCTAATATAGAGTAGGATTCAGTACAAGTCGAGTAGTTGGAACTACTCGCGAGGATAGGCTAGAGGCACTCGACTCGGGTAAAGATAGGAAATGAAAAACATGGCAATAAAAATGAGACTGAGCGGAGAGTAAGGGCAGCAGGACTTTGGGGCCTGGGTGCTATAGCTCCGCTTGTGTCGATTGAGGACCGAGCCGTGTGCAGGCCTGTTGAACAAGCTAGAACTGTACCGAAGACCTACCGGCTATATGGGAACCGGGAAACCGATGTAACTCGGGTAGCTGGGTGTTGAGGCATAGCTGGTCGTTCAGAGGGTAGGTTGAGAGCTCGAGGCGTAAATCGGCTGGCGGCACTGTGGATGCGTGCGCAGAGACCTCTTGCTCGGTATGATTGGACCGGTTCAACATTTGGTTGACGGGTGAAAGGTGGTTGCATACGACCTCCGTGATGGTTGCTGTAGGAAACATCGAGTACGGGCGTCTATGACGGGTTATTCAGGTAACTCTGCAGGTGTAAATCGATTATAATCGCCGTCCCTCACGGTCAGTGAGTACCACTTGTTCACTTTACTGTGACGTAGAAAGAACAGGCTAGATACATGCAAAAAGTAGCTGATTTGAAAGTTATACTTTTTCTTGTTAATGTCTTGTTGTAGCTTAGAGCTAATTAAAGTTCCTTTCAACTTTGGGCAAAGTACATGAGAGAAATGCGTTTCTTGTTTGATTGCAGCTCTCTCATGTGCCTTAGCGTAAGGTTCCCCACAACCTGCTGCTAAAACATGAAAGTAAGGTTCCACTAATTAGGCGAGTCCTTTGTAACTTATTTTACCTCATGTAACCTATCAACCTTCATGTAGAAGTTTCATGTATAGGAGAGACGGGTCAGTCTTGCTGGGTCATCATGCTCACTGCTTGTGTTTGAAGCTTTTGCAGGGTTTTATGAGGAGGGGACTCCCGAGGAGGAGACGGAACCCCAGGAGGGGAACCCCATCGAGTGGGGGTCGTGCACGCCGTCGTGTTAGTGTGTGTGCGTGCTAGCGGGAACACGTTCACGGGCTGAATGAGAACTCGATGCATAGTATACGCCCGTGAGTGTAGACTGGACTATTTTGTTGTAAAAATGTTCATAAACTGGTTTATGTAATAAAACTTTGCTTCCGCTATGTACCTCTAATGTGTGTTATCCGGTGCTGTGCAACGCAGCACTCCTCAGCATGATCCTGGCTCGACAAGACCGTTGGGGTCATGTTAATTGCAATAAAAAACACCCGGATGACACGACACGTACGCTCGTACTCGAGGTTGCACACAGAAACCATCACTGACGTCGTACGTGGCAACCTTTCACATGACACCCAAATGTCGAACCGGTCCCACTGACTGGGATTAAGTCTCACTACGGCAAACCCTCATAGAGCCGACTTCTCTATGCTTTCAGCATCTGCATCAGACGGTGGGGTATGCCTCGACACCCAGGTTAACATGTTGCATCGGTTTCCTAGGTCCCATATAGCCAGTATGCATCCGGTACACATCTCAAACTTGTCCAGCGGGGTCACACATGAGAACGGGCTTTAATCGACTCATACATTGACTAGGTTCACAGGACCACGTCCTTGAGCCTTCCATCCACTGCCCGGTCTCCATTCCCAACTATGAGGATCAATTCCCAACTCTTCCGATTGATCCCCCTTAATCCCGGTGCACGAGTAGGAAGCTGCCTACTCGAGTTATGCCTCCTTTAATCCACTTTTGTTAACTTGAGATCAGCAGTTATAATCAGTTGATATCTGACTCTACATTAAACTCCAGGGTTTTCTGGGTCATGCATTTGGAGTTTCATACCATCTAGACGTAATGCAAGAAACTAAATGCTAGACAATATAAAGTGAATACAAATAAAAACTTTTAGGTTTTTAATGCAAACCGGGGCTTTCCTTTGTTTTGCAGGGGACTTATATATATGAGGTTCAGTTAGTGAAGACCACTTGGCTTGATCAATTGCTTTCCTCCTTCCTTGATCTTCACTTCGATGACTTCAAACCCTTCACGTAGATGCTACCCGTAATGAATATGCATATATGTTTAATTGTAAAGATTTTGTTAACAAGTTCTAAAGACAAGTTTAAAACTGGAACTCTGTTTAAGAATTTAAAATGACACTGGTGCTAGTGGTTTGGGTTTGGTTAAGCACATGATCAAGTGATAAGTGCATTTTATCACTTGTGTGTTACTCCTCTAAATAGGTTGAACAGAACAGTGATGATCCAAAGCTCCAATGGAGCTGAAAATTTTCTTGTGAGTTCCTTGTCACAACAAAGTAGTCTGGACAAAAAATTATAATTTTTCAATGAGTGGATCACTTAGAACAATTCCCTAAGCATTTAGGCAAAAGGAAATTAATTCTGAATAAATTTGCACTTTCATGCAAATTCAAGTGGACTAAAATTTCAAACATAGCTCAGGGAGCATTCATGAATTTTTCTAGGATTTGTGGAGCTAAGAATTCCCTAGAACAGAATTTCCAAGTTTTGGAAATTTTCTGAAATTGTTTCTGTATTCATTTGAACACAGCAAGTTGAAATCTGAATACCCCTAATCAAATAAACTCCAGATGAGCTGAACCTTTTACAGGAGTTCACTAACATCCTAAAGAATATTCTGGCAAATTTTGAGGATTGTTGGATAAACCAAACTCCCTCTAAAATTGTTTTGCTGAAAAGTTTTAAAGAATTTTCCAAAATTAAATAATGAGTTTAATACAAATTGGGTTGCACATTTGGACACAGTTTTCCAACCTGAATCCAATCCACTTTGAATCACTAAATTTGAAGCTTCCTAGCAAAAGTTATGAGGTTCTAAAGTTTGGGGAAATTTTGGAATTCAATTTAATCGGGAAAAGTTCAAATCTCTGACAGCGGGTCTGGCCAACACGTGTCAGCTCCTCGGCAAACCACGCAGGGCCACAGGGCTGTTTCCCGCACTGTCACATATGATCTCGTGCAACAGAAAATCCCACACCCTGTTTTCCTTCCACTGACAGCGGGCCCGGGGTATCTTTCTTTAACCCCCGGACTCCCGCGCCCGTGCGCCGCCGGACTCGCCGGAGCTGCGCTGAACTTCGCCGTCCGGCCAGCTCCTGAGTTATCCCTTGCCACTAGGGCCTAAAATTGTGCGCTGAATACGGTGGAGGCACTTTCCTCGACAGGCGGTGGCTCTAACCTAGCCGGCGACGGTGTGGCGGCTCGGTACCATTTCGGCGACGTCGCCCGGCTCTTCTAGCTCGCCAAAGCCTTGGTGGGAGGGCTCTACAGCATCGGTGGATGCTAAGGAAGATCGACCTGGTGGAGAAACAGCCCAGAGATGGCTCTAACCTAGCTTTCACCGTGAGCGCGGTTCTCCCCGCCATATCCGCCGTTGGAAAAGTGGAAAATACATAGTGCACAATGGGTTTCATGTGTCGGTTGCTAAAAGGCAAATGATCGCCGGCTAGTCCAGCTTGTGTGTGCAAGATGTGATACGCTACGGAAGATTAGAGAGTCAGAATTTTGGCGGCAAGTACCGGACTCTCGGTTTGAAGCCGCCGGGACAAATCTCCAAATTAGCCGTCGACACTTCATGGTTTGGCTTGAGCTTTGGGAGAGAGCAGCACGGTGGCCATGCACTCCCGTTTCCGTGCTTGCTCGGATTGAAAACCACCGTGATGGCCTGTCCACATGAAGCCGATCGCTGAGTTTCTTTAGGTCGCCGCGGGGGAGTGGTCTAGAGCTCGGGAACAACGGTACTCGGCTTGTTTGTGCATCGAGGAGGTGGAAACTAGGCTCGCGGTGCCATTTAGAAGCTTGGGGTGGAGGAGCACGCACGTTTTTCCCAGCTTCCCGGTTGCTTCTGAGAGTGCGGCGGTGAGTACTCTGTTCGGTGTGTTTCTCACGAGGAGGAGGAGGCAAGGGACATTTGGCTATGCTGTGGGGGAGCAGATCACGTTGGAGATGGAGTGAACCGCTGCACAGTTGCCAGCGTGAGAAACATGCAACGAGGAGGTGGTGGCAGCGCCCTCGGTGGATCCCGGGAGAAACTCCTCGTGGTGTTGAAAACAGAGACTTGAGAGGACTTTGTTTGCTTTGTGTGCAAGTTACAAATATTCCTATGACATGTGGGGTCCACTCAACTTTCCTCCCAAAAGATCTCCACAATTTGGCAAATAATAATTCAAATGTTTGGAGTTTAAAATTGAGATGCATTTGGAGTGTTGGGCAAATTTCATCCAATTTCAAATGTGTATTTGAATTCTTTGCACATTTAAGTCCTTTTGGGAGAATGGATAGCAAATCTTTTCAAAATTGAAGAAACTTTGCCTACCCACTAATTTGGACCTAAGGAATCTAAATATACAATCTGATTCTTGTGTTAGCTGCTGCAAACAAGAGTTTGACCACAACAGTTTGAACTACCATTGTGTCCTCCCTCATTTGAAATTTGGTTTGATCCTCTAGTTCAAAATCTGATTTTTAAACCCTTCCATTGCACTTGAGTACTTCAATTCTGTGGGCTTAATCCACCTAGGGTCCAAACATGCAAGTAACCCTAAGTATGTTTAGAAAGAATCTCTCATGTGTTATCATATGTGGAAAAAGTTTAAACCAGTCCCCTTTTTCATACACATGACACCAACATTTGTGCAAACTCAAGTTTCTTTGTATTCATACTTTTGGGACCTTTACATCACGTGTATCTACTTGTGTCTCCGATGAAGGGTATGAACAGATTCGGGGTCAGAGGAAAGTTAGCACCCTAATTCATCTGTCCATTCAAGGTTTTGGAAAGATGTGGATCCGTTGCATACCTGCTGGAATTACCATCAACACTCTCCGGTGTGTATGATATCTTCCACATATCTCAGCTGAGGAAGTGCCTCAAGTTTTCAACCACAGTACGGCCGGGATACATCTTGGAACTGAAACCGGATCTCACATATCGGGAGGATCCGGTTCAGATCATCAACGAGAAGACCCGAACCACACGTAACCGGACCTTGTGGTTCTACAAAGTATTGTGGAGCAATCACTCGGAGGATGAAGAGACGTGGGAAAGCGAGGTGTTTCTTTACACCAATTATCCGTAATTTTTAACTTCACACATCCGGTAATTCTCCACCATCGGGACGAGATTCTTTTAAGGGGGGAGTAATGTAAAGGGCCAAGATTGTGGCTTGCTATGTTCATTACCTCACACACCACAGCTCATATTGTGGTAATCACATGAACACATTTGAATAGCAAGTAACCACCATAAATAGATGATTAAAGGAAGAAGTCACAAAATAAAAAAATAGGATTTGCCACAAGTAAGCATGAGAGGCTGAGCTCACAATTAGGTCCTAAACATTTTTAGCAATGCTCATGCCAATTTTCATGCAAATCCAAACATGTTTGAATGTAGATTCAAATTCAAACTACTTTCATCACATGAATTCAAAAGGTGGATTCATATCCAAACTAAGCATATTTTCTGAGTTAATCCACCAATTTTCATCACAATTGGAGTTAATCTTGTCGGGAGCTAAATTTGCACTAATTCAAAACTGAATTTGAATTTCAAACTCAAGTGTGAATCAAATTTAGCAAAACCAGATCCAATCTGAGGAATAGAAAATTAGAGGGGCATTGGGGTCCACAGAAATTAAGCAAATGGATTTGGATGTGTATTAGAAAGTGGGGCCCACAGTTCAGCCTCTCAGAGCATTTCACGCACTTAGTGGGAGCGTGCGCCGGTCCATCGCATCGATCACCCCCGAGAGGCGCCGGCCAGCTCCTGCTTCGTCTTGGGGCGTGGTGCACCAGCTGTTGCGCCCTCCTCACTCTCCCTCCGGCTATAAAACGGTCTGTGGCGGCCGGTGGGCTTCTTTTTTCGCTCGCACCCAAACCCTTGCACAGCCGCTCCACCTCGCCGCCGAGGACAGCCTGATTCTGAAGGTCTCCGAGCTTGAAACCAAAATCAACGTGGTGCACCAGCTCCTTCACGAGCTCACCGTGCAACCCGTTTCTTGGTTCGTTCATTCTACACGGTGAATTTCACAGTTTAGTACCGGGAGCTCATTTCAGGACCCAATTAGGTCTAGGAAGAATTCGAGCTGATCATCGCGGGGGAGGCCATAAAGGGTTTATACTCATCGTCTGGAGGTCCTTACGTCCCTCCTCGATCGAAAATCGGCAAGAATAACCCACCGGAAACCTACGACCGTGGAGGAACAGTTCGGCGGAAGAGGGGGTCGCCAGTGAGGTCCGGTTTCCTGGGCTTTCGGGTTCAAACCGAGGTCATACCGAGCTTCCCGAGGTTGCTCTGAACCTGGTGGCGTGGTTAGCGCATGAAGAGGGTGGACAGAACGACAGGAACACGTCGCCGGTGAGGTGTAGTGACATAGCTCTCGTTGATGAGGGCCCGGCCCTCGACAGGGTCGTGCGCTCGCCCGGGAATCACATTGGGTGGTGCCGTGCGATGTGGCACCCAACAGCACACATATAAGGAACATGTATCACATAAATCAAATGCGGAAGCTTACAAGTAGTCTTTGTAAATATTTTACATCAAATAACTACAGCGTAAGACTAGTTTATCTCACGTTTCATATCCACTAAGCACTCGAGAAGATGTCAAACCCGTGGACTCTTCTCTCTAGCAACATGAAGTCTTACGGCAGCGGCCGGGTTCTCCATATGTTAAACGACTCGGAAGTCTCCGAGTCTCACTGGACAACCTCCTCATAATTACTGATGTTAACCTGCAAAACCACTCATATAGCATGTTTGAGCACATAGGCTCAGCAAGACTGACCCGTCTCACCTAAGCATGTAACTCTACATGCTAGAATTGCAATGTATAATAGGAAATTACTTTGCATGAGACTCGCCTAATTAGTTGACCCTTACTTTCAAGTTTTAGCAGAAAGTTGTGAGGAAAACCTCGTGGTAAAACGCATAAGAAGTCCGCAATCAAACAAGAAACACATTCCTCTTATGTACTTTGCCTAAGGTTGAAAGGAACTTTAATTTGCTCTAAATTAAATCATTTCATTAGAAATCAACGTAAAGCTTTCAACCAGCAACTTTTATCATGACACTAACCTATTCTTTCTACGTCATGGTACAGTAAACAAGTGGTACTCACTGACCGTGAGGGACGGTGATTATAATCAATTTACACCTGCATGGTTACCCGAATAATCCGCCACGTACGCCCGTACTCGATGTTGCCTACAGCAACCACCACGGACGTCGTATGCAACCACCTTTCATCCGTCAGACAAGGGTTGAACCGGTCCTATCGTCCTGAGTAGGAGGTCTCTGCGTGGAGCATCTGCAGTGCCTGCCAGCCGATTTACACCTCGCTGCTCTCAACCTACCCTCTGGATGACAAGCAATGCCTCAACAGATCGCTACCCGAATTACATCGGTTACCCGGTTCCCATATATCCGGTAATTCTCGGTACTGTTCAAGCTTGTTCAATAGGCCCACACACGGCTCGGTCCTCAATCGACACAAGCGGAGCTATGGCAGCCAGGCCCCAAAGTCCTGCTGCCCTTACTCTCCGCTCGGTCTCATTTTTTGCCATGTGATTCATTTGCTATCTCTAACGGAGTTGTGTGCCTCTAGCCTATTCTCGCGAGTAGTTCCAACTACTCGACTTGTACCGAATCCTACACCAATTTAGCATTGCAGTGGCTACTCGAGGTTTAAAACCTAAGCCCAAAACCATGATTCTCTTGGCTATGCATTTGGTTTTTCAAACAAGACTCTAATGCACAATTGTAAGAAATACTGAAAGTAAGTTATCAAAACAAAATACTTTATGAAATGACTAATGCAAACCGGAGCTTTCCTAATTTGCAGGGAAATAGTATATAGTAGCAGTTAGTGATCTTCTATCCCTTGATCCATCTAAATTTGCTCAACTAATCCACACGTCAAGGGATGGCTCCGTCGAAGTCCTTCGTCATGAGCACTATCGACATGGATATGCATAAGTTTTTATAATGCAACGTAAGGAATTAAAGACTTGAACTTCTTAAGAATAGAGATTGTGTGGAGGTTCTAGGATGATGTTGTTGCCTCTGTTGTGTAAAGAATTCAAGGAAACTAAATCTTCTTTAGAGGTTTAATTACATCCCTAGCTAAGTTCCTAATAAACATATAAGTTGAGCTGCAAAGATTTGGACATAACTAAAGATCCTGATCTCCAATGACTTCGAAATTTTTACATGAAGTCATAAACTACACAGGGACTTAGCTTGCCCAATTGCAGCTAAAGTGGAAGGAAATTATGTTTCCTACAATTCCCACACTACTCTTATGTATTTCCCCCACATACATAAGCATGGAAAACAAATACAGGGAGTTCTAATGCTCAAGTTGAGCTGAAACTTTACATGTGAGTTCCTGGTCATAAGAAAGTACTTTGGTAAACAATTCAGGCCTTTTACTTTAGTAGTTCTTCCAGAATAATTCCTTAAGAATTTCTAGTAAAAAGAGTTAATTCTGAAGTTATGTGCATGTTCATGCCCAATAAACTGAACTACAATTTCAAGTATGATTCATAGAGCATGCTTGAATTTTTCTATGATTTTTGGAGCTATGAATTGCCTAGAATGGATTTTACAAAGATTGGGAAAAAGCTGAAAATGGTTCTGTTCTTTTTCATATTTTTCAGAGACACAAAATATTGATACCACATTTGGCCAAGCAAATGAGGTCCAATGCCTCTTAAATTATTACTGGAGTTCCAATATATTTAGAAGAAGGTTCTGCCCAAAATTGGGATTTTTCCAATAAACAGAACTCTTGTAATATATCCTACAAAATTTTAGTTCAATGATTTAGTGAGCAAAATCCAGGGATTTTCATAAATATTGGGATGCACCCCCTGATAGTACTCACTGAGAGGAATCCAACAAAATTTATTTGCGAATTTTTGGACATTTCTACCCAAAGTTATGTCTGTATAAAGTTTGAACCAAAATATGAAATTCCTGGAAATGTTTAAATGCTGACAGCGGGTCCCCATGCGTCAGTGCATCTTCAACCTCGCGCCAACAGACAGAGCGGCGGCAGTTTCCGGCGAGGGTCGCCAGGACCGGCTTTCCGGCCCCCTACCGGCTCCATATTCGCCCCCCCCCCCCAATCCAGACTGCTGAGTTCATTTGTGTGGTCGCCGGCGACCGGCGAGGCCTGGAAAGGTGCGCACACCGGTGACAGCGGGACCTAGGGTTCCGGCGAGGTCGGCCGAGTTCGATTCTTCACCAAACTTTCGGATTTTTGGCTCTAGAGCAACAGTGGAAGGTGTACAAGCTAGAAATGGAGTCTAAACAGGCCGGGAAGCTCTCCAACCACGTCGGCACCGTGTGGCCGAAGGGGTCCGACGGTGTTCCCTCGGCAAGAACTCGAAATTCTCGCTCTACACCTACTTTCGCAGCATAGAATAAATGGAGGAGGTGCGCTAAAAAGTCAAGAACCTATTTGCCAAGTTTGCAAGGCTAAAAACAAGAATTGTTCGTGAATTTCGCCGTTTCCTGCCTCGGTGTCAGGTTGCGCCGCCCGGGAGGAAATCTCCAAATTCTCCTCCGATGAGTCACGGCTCGGGATGAGCTTTGGGGGTTAACTTGCGCGGTGTGTGCTGTCCACGGTAGCCGAAGTGGTTCTCTTCGGTGTTTAACACAGGCGCAGCGGCAACTTTGCAGTTTTTAGGCACAAGCGAAGACAGGGCCGTGGAGAGAAGACGATAGCCGGCTAGAGCACGCATTTGTGATGATCTTTGCTGTGGGTATCTCGATCAGCCGGGGCTCTGTGGCGGTGTGCGGTGGGAAAAACGAACGTGGTCGCCGGCGTCGTTGTTCTCCGGAGAAAGCAGAGCAAGCAACTGAGGGAGCGAGAAAGGAAGTTGCTTTGGTGCACTAGCTGCATGAAGATCAGGCCGAGCACAAGAGCGGAAGAAGGAGCTTGCGCCTGAGGCATCGGGCGGGGTTGAGCGCCGGCACACTGTCGAGCATGCGTGCACTGGGAGAAAACAGAGTCGGTTGGAATTGTTGTGCCATTGACCACTGGGGTCCACAGCCCCACAATTTATCTCTCCTCTGTGCTTTAAGATTACCACAAAGCCATTGTCCCAAAAATCACCAAAACTGGATACTAGGCCAAAAGTAATGCAAGGAATTCGAATCTGAACTCAGATTTCAAAATTGAGCACATTTTTTCAGTTTCCAAATTCAAATTTGAGTTTGAATGTGCTCTCAAATATTCCTTCGAATAATTGGTAGATGAGCTCCAAAATTCTCCAAATTTTGGAACTTAAGCTATTTAATACCCGAGAAATGCATTGGTGATCTCACATGTAAGCCTTTGGACAATCTGAACATGAATCCTTTTGAAAAGATTCAAATTTGTTTTTATATTTCCCTCCATATTCTACTCATAAAAGATGTGCACATGAGTTCAAATTGGAGAGTAAAGTTCACTCCTCGTGTTAGCATATGGTAATCAAGAGTTGAAGAAAGTTTTTAACTCCCTCACATGTCCATTGTTGTGTTTATCATTTTATGTGACACAAATATAGTCTTTCTTTGCCTCAACATTGTTTCATAAGTTGAAATCAAACTTTACAAAAGTCAGGGCTGTTTCATTCCTCCCCCGTTAAAATAATCTCGTCCCGAGATTATCATGTAAAAATGAGAGAGAGGATGGTGGAAAATTACCGGATGTGCGACGTCTAAAGTCCGGATAGTTGATGCGAAGATATCCTTCACTCTCCCATGTTGCTTCATCCTTGCAGTGATTACTCAATAAAACTTTATAGAACCACAACATACGGTCGCGTGTGGTTCGGCCCTTTATGCCGATGATATTAACCGGTCCCTCCTGATACGTGAGATCCGGTTTCAGTTTCTCGATATTCCCCAGTTGAATGGTGGTTGAAAACTTGAGGCACTTCCTCAGCTGAGAAATGTGGAAGATGTCGTACACACCGGAGAGTGTCGCTGGTAGTTCCAGCCGGTATGCAACAGATCCACATCTTTCCAAAACCTGGAATGGACCGATGAATCAGGGTGCCAGCTTTCCCCTCACCCCGAATCTGTTCACGCCCTTCATTGGAGACACACGTGATCCCCGACTTCAAATTATAGAGGACGTCTTCTCTGGTCCGCATATTGTTTTTGCTGGGATTGGGCGGCTTTTAAGTTTGCTTGAATCAGCCGAACCTTTTCTTCCGCATTATTGACAAGATCAATCCCGAGGATGACCCTTTCGCCAGCCTCACACCAATTAAGCGGTGTGCGTCATTTTCTCCAGTATAGCGCCTCGTAGGGCGCCATCTTGATAATTGCTTGGTACCTATTATTGTACGAGAACTCGGCTAACGGTAAGTGATCATCCCAATTCTTACCGTGGTTGATAATGCAAGCTCGTAACATGCCTTCTAAAATTTGATTGATCCGCTCGGTTTGCCCATCCATCTGCGGTTGGTACGCTGAACTACAGATCAGCTTCGTCCCCAAAGCAGCATGTAACTGCTCCCAAAAAAGAGACACAAATAAAATGCCCCGATCTGAGATGATAGTGCGGGGTATGCAGTATAAGCACAGAATCCGTGAGATATATAGTTCCGCATACTTCTTGGCGTTGTAGTTGGTATTTACCGGGATAAATGAGCAATTTTTGTAAGCTGGTCGACGATGACCCACACTGAATCATGCTTCTGAAATGTGGTAGGTAAACCAACGATGAAGTCCATGCTTACATCCTCCCAGTTCCAGGCAGGAATGCCAAGCGGTTGCAATAGTCCCGGTTTATTATGTGGTCATCCTTCACCCTCTGGCATGTATCACACTCGGACACATATTTCGTGATCTCCCACTTCATCCGTGTCCACAAAAATTTGCTTCTGAGTTCTTGATACATCTTGTTGTTGACAGGGTGAATAGAAAACTTTGACAAGTGAGCCTCATCAATGATTTTCTTCCGTAACTCCGGGTTACGGGGTACGACGATCCTGTCCCTGAACCACAGAACACCGTTTCCGTCTTTGCGGAAACACTTCAATTCCCTACTGTGTACACGTATCCGCAAATTCGACATGCCCTTGTCATGTTTCTGAGCTGCTGCTATCTCTTCACAGATGGTGAGGATAAGAGCCAAGTTGTAGAGAGCTCCATAAGGAACAACATGCAATCGTGGCTCGCTCTCTTCCAACGGGGTGATGGTCAGATTATGAATGTGTGACTTGCGACACAGCGCATCCGCCACCATGTTTGCCTTGCTGCTATGATAATGGATCTCTATTTCATAATCTTTTATCAACTCTAACCATCCTCTCTGCCTCATGTTCAACTCCTTCTAAGTGAATATGTACTTGAGGCTCTTGTGGTCGGTATATAAATGTACGAGGTTATCGAGTAGGTTGTGTCTCCACATTTTTAGTCCGAGTACCACGGCAGCAAGTTCCAAGTCATGAGTTGGATAGTTTTTGCTCATGATCCGGAGCTGCCGTGATCCATACGCGACCACACTTCAGTCTTGAATCAGCACATATTCGAGCCCAACGCCGGATGCATCGCAGTACACATCGAACAGTATTGTTGTGTCTGGCTGCGCCAAAACCAGTGCTGATGTTAGGTGCTTCACTAATGGCTTGAACGCTGCTTCATATGCTGGACTCCAAACATATTTGGTAGCCTTCTTCAGCAGCTCGGTCATGGGCTTGGTAATCTTTGAGAATTTCAAAATGAACCTCCGATAATATCCTGCGAGTATGAGGAAACTCCGTACCTCATGAACAGTCCTCGGGGACTTCCAATTCAGCATTTGTGTGATCTTGCTCGGGTCTACAGCGATACCCTCCTGAGATAATATGCCCGAGGAAAGGTATGTGCGATATCCAGAATTCACACTTGCTGAATTTTTCATGTATAGCTTGTGATCCCGCAGCCGTTGCAAGACTATACGCAGGTGCTTCGCGTGTTCTTCCTCCTGTTTGGAATATACCAATATGTCATCGATGAAGACCACACCAAACATTTCCAGCTCTGGCATGAATACCGACTTCATCAAGTACATGAACTGAGCTGAAGCGTTGGTGAGGCCAAGGAACTTGACAAGGTATTCATAATGCCCATACATCATCGAGAAAACTGTCTTCGGAATAGCCTCAGCCCGTATTTTAATCTGGTGGTACCCTGATCTTAATTCCATCTGGAAAAATATCCTTGCTTAGACCAACTGATCAAACAAAATGTCGATCCATGGCAACGGGTACATGTTCTTGATTGTCACAGTGTTAAGCGGACGATAATCAACACAAAGTCGTAGTGTTTCGTCCTTCTTGTTTACATACAATACTGAATAACCCTAAGGTGATGAACTCAGTCGTATGAAACCTTTGCTCATAAGATCATTCAGCGGTATCTTTCACTCTGCCCATTCATTGGGTGCCATTTTGTACGGCCTTCGTGAACTCGGTGGTGTTCCCGGCGCAAATTCAATATTGAACTCTACGTCCCGTTCGGGCAGCATGCCCGGTAAATAATTGGGAAACACATCCGGATATTCACGTACCACCGGAATGTCCTCTATCATAACATTTTCCGGGTGGTTCAATGTTGCAATCTATTGCCGACTGGCGCCCAGAACTAATGTATGAAGACCGTGCTGTGGGGAGTTGAGCTTAACGGTTTGAGAACTGAGGTTGCGAACCGCATCGTGGTAATTCAACCACGACATCCCTAAAATAATGTTGATCTTCAGACCCCCGAGAATATTGAGGGTCGTGGGTTATAGACTAACTCCCAAACAAAGAGGTGCTCGGAAGACAACATCACTTGCTGTAATGCTGCCCCTGGCGAAGTTATGAGGTATTGACTCTTTGTAAAAGTGGTTTAAAGCTGATGTCAAGCCACAAAAGATTGGCTAATAAAGTTATGTGTGGAACCGGAGTCGAAGAGAATTAATATCGGCAGCTGATTCAGAGAAAACATCTCTGATAACGCGGCTTCTCCTTCCGGAACATCATTAATCACTGTGTAGTGAATGTTGCCCCTTGTCTGCCCTCTTTTCTGCAGATATAGGTACGGGTCTGAATATTGATAATATGATGACCCGCACCCTTGAATTCCCTCCGGACAATACCTAGCATAATGGCCCATCCGACCACAAGTGAAGCACGGATGTCTCTCCGGTTCTTCGCTAACTTGTGGTTGGAAGCTAGGTAGATATGGCTACAGCGTGGAGCACAAGCCACCGTCTGATGCTGCTGCTGTGGAGGTGGTCAAGTTGTGGTACTTGACCAGCAACAAACCTCTGAGGAGTTAATCGTACAGGGGCCTCCATATTTTACTGGATGGCATTCGGTACACCAACCGGTACTTTTGTGGCACATAACTTGTCCTAGCCTTCAAAATATCACTCATTTTCCTTTTCTCTGTACAGAACAGACCTTGATGTACTAAATCCATATTTCGATCCAGTTAAAAGATTTTCATAACTCAAATTGAATACCAAAGTTAAAATTAACTTAAATATCTTTCCATCGAGTATTCATATACCTCCATATCATTTCTGGATCAAAAGTTATGATTTTCCAAATTTGACAGAATCCCTGGATAAAATTTGCCAGCATCTCCTTTGTATGAGGCTGGTTTTATCACAGTTGTATAAGAAAATACAATATGAATCTGAACAAACTTTGAACTACAACAATGTTTCATATATCATAACCTTTCCAACGGTGTATCATATGACCCTTAGGGATTTTTCCCTAGAGAGTTATGGCTGAAAAACAGAAATTTCCAGAGAGGTTTTGCTGCTGTCCTGGTTTCTGAACCGTGTGCATTCAACTGGACATTCAACTTATTTGGCGTGTGATGCTGCTCTGGAGGTCTACAAAGAAGTTGTGGAGAACTTAAAAACTTTTCCAGAAATGTATCATACACCTATATTGGGTAAAGATACTCAGAGTTATGATCTGTCAAACTCCAGCATAAATTCCTGCCAGAACAGAGTTCTCTGTTTTTGAGAAACATTGAAGCCTATTAATTCCCCCCTTTGAAGCTTAGTTCAAATGAAGAGCTCAGTAACTAATATGTGTTTCCAAATTCCATTTTCAGTTGAAAGTTAGTCATGAATAATTTTTTAATAGGAAAGAAGTTATAAAGTGTAGTACGGTGGCGATGTACCGTAAGACATATGACGGTACTATGTTGCCTCACAAAAGAAAGTTCTAACCGCCTTACACCGGCATATACGTATCCTTAGGTGGCACTAGGACGAACATTCACAAATGTGTTCTACTCGGACTATGGTTTCGTGGTTAGCACCTATATAAGTTACACACAATCATCAGGTCCGGCTGCACATCAAAACCGGTCCAAATACAGTTCCATACAACCGTCCGTCATCACTCGCACGGTTGTTCTCAAGCCAATCACGCCTTGAGGTTCGTGTTCACGTTACTAACCACGTGACGGGTCTCCAATACTTGCCCGTAGCATGCCAGGGAAGGGCGTTGCTCGAATAACCAAAACGGCATGAAGAGTCGTAGATGGTACTAAAGCTGGCGGGGTTACCTGCCACCCGTGAGGCTCCATCCTTAAGCTTGTGCGCACTGGTGGACAGCACTTACATGCACCCCTCAAGACATATGAAGTCCCGAGAAGCATGGTTTTCTGACATAACACATAAGTTAGGTTGCCACCTTCATATTAGCTAATATAGTAGTCCTTATGTGGACCTACTACCGTTTTCTCACCGTATCCTAAATTTTTATCGTAATACGATACTTAATCCGTGCGCTATTACCAATTCGGCTCTGATACCACGCTGTGAGGGCCTGGCCCTCCATGGGATCATGCCGCATGCCCGAGAATAGCATTGGGTGGTGCCGTGCGATGCGGCACCCAATAGCACACATATAAGGAACATGCATCGCATGAATCAAATGCAGAAGCTTACAAGTAGTCTTTGTAAATAATTTACATCAAATAACTACAGCGGAAGACTAGTGTGAGACCTATGTGTGCTGAATACATTGGCTATGATGATAAAGGTTTTGAATTCTGCCAAAACACTCTTTTTGTCAAGGTCCGACTCTAAGTCCGAGCTCCGACAAGATCCGACGTAAGGTCCGACTTGCTATGGCTAGGTCCGACATGTGTTTGGTTAGCTCCGGCGGTAGGTCCAACTAGCTTTGGTAAGTTCCGGTGCTAGGTTCTGCTAGCTTTGGTAAGCTTCGGCTCAAGGTCTGGAACTAAGTCGTAATGGTTCTATTTTTACCATACAAATGTTTCGAACTTGGTTTACATCTATGGAAATTTTTCTTAGTATTCTTTTACTAAGTTTTTGAAGTGTTATAGCTGTTTACGGTGGTTAATATTTTGCTATGGTTTGCAACATGCTTATGTGAGGTGTTCACGGAAGGTGTTGTGGTTTTTGGAACAAATGGGAGTCAAGTCACGGACTTGTGCTCGAAAGTATTGGTTGTTTATTCATGTGCAGTTGTTTCTTGAGTTCAGGATATGGCTGGTGACGGGATCCATTGAACTAGTCTTAGGGAGAAGATGAGGTTCAACAACCAAGTTCAGGAGGAATTGTGATTGAGTTGATCGGGAGGTCGCGCAACATGTTTGGATCATGAACAATGCATATGAAGGTATCGTGGACGTCGTTGTAAGGTGTTTGCACGTGTGCAAGGAGTCATGGAAGTAGAAACATGGTTCCAAGGCGTGATGAAGAGATGTGGACGTAAAGAATTGGTTGGAAAGGTCCAACCAACTCGATTATGGACTCAGACTGCGGCTAAGTCGGTTATGGCTCATTTATGGATAGTTTTGAGTTGGTTATAATAGGATTTTGTGTTAGGCATGAAGTAGAGTTGTTTTAGGAATGTTTGGGACGTTCCTAAGTTGTTTGGAAGTCTTAATATTGCTTCTATCTGCGTATAGAATAGTGTTGAGCAGTAGGGCTGGTTATATAAGCAAGGGAGCCCAAGGCTCATGTGTGCACGACTTTGGGCTGTTCCTCTTATGTTTTGATCAATAAAATTCGTAATTTAGAGTAGCTTTTGTGCCTTGTTCGTCCGACTTGTTTTTGTCAAGTCTTTCTCGTCGAGTTTCTGGACAGCACTACAGTGCTTCGGTGTTTTGATCATAACTCGAGTTTTACAGATCCAATTGACGTGATTCTTTTTGGGTTGTCTTCACAACTTGATTATATATAATCTGAACAATTTTCACGTTCATTGGATTTTTAGTTTCTGATATACACGAGTTTCTTTGCAGTGTTGCAGATCTGATTTTTACTCAAGTAGAACAGATTGACCCTCGTTTGATCTTTCGATCATAACTTGAGTTATTTTTGATGGATTTCCATGATTCTTGTTGTCGTGTCTTCGTGACTTGATTCTATATAATATATACCACTTTTGTCATGGTTGAACGCATTTACATCAGTCGCATAAACGGTTTATTTAACAGATCGATTTTCTGCCAAGGGGGTTTTTTGTTTCTTCCGCTAAAATGTTTAAATCTACCATTCACCACCCTCTGTTAGCTTTTCATGTGCTCTTCAATCCTACAATTGGTATCAGAGCCACGGTTCTTTAATCTTTGTGATTTTCACGTGTTTTGACTAATCATCATGGAGACATACTCCGCAAAACCTTGTGTGTTCAGTGGCATTGATTTTCAGGTTTGGAAGGCACGTATGGAGGCTTTAGGTGTACAAGCCTTATGACGTGCCACCAAATGATCAAGTCACGGCTATGAACATGAGAGATGTTGACAACAACAACAAAGCACGGAACTTGATCATACAAGGATTAACTCAAAGTGACTTCGACGTTTTGCACACCTCCGATCTGCATACAATGTGTGGAAAGCACTTTGTGACTACCATGAAGGATGCAACATGATCAAGGAGGTAAGACAAGATATGTTCAAGAAAGATTACATGCGCTTCGAGATGCAAGCCAGTGAGTCAATGGATGACCTCTTTGCTCGCTTCAATAAAATTCTCAGCAACTTGCGTAGTGTCAACGTTAATTTTTCAGATGCTGAAAATGCTAGGCAATTACTAAGTGCATTAGACATGTCAATTTGGGAGATGAAAGTTACATCTATTCGTGAATCTACTGTCATGAGTACACTTACATTATATGTGCTATATTCTAAGTTAAAAACTCATAAAATTGACATAATATCATGTAAGAACCCCAAGAAGTCTCTTGCATTTGTTTCACAACGTGACATGCCTAGCTCTAGTCAATCTTCATCTTGTGGTACACTTTCTTTATTGTCCGCTCTAACCCTTGAACAGATTGAAGAGTTTCCAGAGGAACAACTTGCACTCATCTCTACTCGGTTCTCAAAAGCATTGAAAAATGTTAGAACTACAAGGAGAGGATGTGCCGGACCTCAACGATGCTTCTAATGTGGTAAGACAGGACTTTTTCGTACGGATTGCCCTAACCTTTCAGGTCCTACTTCCCGTGATGAAAAACAAACTAGGACAAAGCACTCCTCTGCAAACGATAAGAAAAAGAAGGGTTTTATAGGACGCCAATTGGTAAATAGTTTTATCTCCGCACTTCAAGAACATGGCTCGAGCAATGTGGACATTGGAATTGACGAAGATGAAGATGATTTGGCAAACTTGTGCTTCATGGCGGGCCAGTCAAGTTCAAGTATGGAGGAGTCATAACACAACAGTGACAATGAAGAGGTATGTCCTACTTACGAAGAAATGTGTGATGCTATTTCTCGTGCCCCTGTTATAGTTAAGAAAAAGGACAAAAAGCTTAGGGACAATGCTGTTAAAATTGACTCACTAGAATCTGAAATTAATCGTTTGAAATCTTTGATTCCTAGTGATGATTCTTGTTCCTCATGTGATTTAATATATGAACAATTATCCTCTCTAAGAAGTGCACATACCTCCACACTTGATAAACTTGAGTCAGAGATTGAAAAGAACAGAGAGCTTGCTGCACTTAATGATAAAAAATTGAAAGATGGTTGTTGTTCTACAATTGATTTGCATTATTCTACTTGTGATGATCTTAATAAGAAACTACAAGTTGCTATGAATGAAATTTCTATAGTGAACAATTCTTTACATTCTCATGAAGTTAAGTATTGTTCCAACTGCAAACTAAAAGGAAAAACATCATGTCAAAACTGCCTAGACTTGTCTAAGAAACTTGATGATATGAATAGGACACTAGAGCGGTTTTATAATGGGAATAAGAATCTGAACTTGCTGTTGAATTCTTCTGAATCTTGCAATGATATAACTAGTTTAGGTTTTGATTCCCATGCTCATGCTAAAGCACATCCACCTAAAATTGTAAATTCATTAGAAAGTGGTTTGATTAAAACAGTTTCTAAATAAAAAGAAGTGGTTTTTAAATCTGCAGGAGTGTTGTCTCATTCGGTTTCAAATAAACATGTTGTCTGCTCATCTAGACATGAACATAAAGTTAAATTTCATTGTACCTACTGTGGTAGAGACGGTCATGTCATAGATTTTTGTTATAGACTAGCTAAGCAACAGAAAAAGGGACGAATGATTGCTAGATCACATAACAACTGTCCAAAACCTATTGCGTGTGCTGAAGGGAATGTTAGGAATATGCAACCCGCTGTAATGAGTCAAAAATATGCAAAGTATGCTTCTGGTCCTACTGTTTTTAGTGCTACTCATGTAACACCTCGTAGGTCAGTAGTTGGTTACAAAAATCCTCAAACTTTGGCTCATAAATCTGCTGTTTTATCTCAGCCTTTGCGTATTACTTCTGCTGGACGTCGTGTGACTCAGTACTTGTGACACCCTCCCCTCGGATGACAGCATATGTTCATAATAAAAGGAAACATTTTAATGAAAAATAGGAACAGAGAGAATTATCAGAAGAATGGCCAATAAGGCCCTCAGAGAGCGTCGAAGGGAGCTTCCGCGGCCAGCAGGCCACGCGGCGTGTTCAGAGCTCATACCCGAGAAGTTGGGAGAGGTCCGCCGCTAAACTGTCTACGTGGCAGGCTCGGGGGTCACTCCGCAATTGAAAAGAGGTCCGACCCTGTGGGACACGTGTTGCCCACGGAGCTAGCCTCTGCAGAAGAAGCAAAGGCATTTCCGCAAGGCACGTGTCATCTTCGGAGCTAGTCCTCACAAAAATCAGAGGACCAGTCGCGCGGGATGCGTGTCGATCTCAGAACCCATCTCCGAGAAGTCCGGATCTATCGAACACGTGTCGCCACCGGCGCTTATCTCCGGGAGGTCCGTTGCAGCTAAACACGTGACGACCTCGGGGCATCTCCCTGAGGGAAGGAGAGGGGGAAGACCGGCACCCACACGTGGCGTGCGCGGAGCTCACCTCCGAAGAAGAGGGAGGTCTCGCTCGTGACACGCGGCACAACCGGAGCTCGTCTCTGCAGACGAGGAGATACCAGGCCCCGAAGGACACGTGGAGCTTCCGGAGCTCATCATCATGGAGGCAACGAGTTCTGGAGCACGTTTTTACGCGTAAAGATACCGGTATGCAACAGAAACCAATCTAAATTCCACGATGTTACCAAAGATGAGACGTTAGGATCCAACAAAGATCTGAATAAGACTCTTATTCGGGATCCAATCAAATTAGGACTCTTCTCTTCCCGATTATAAATAGAACCCAAAACCTCTGGCCAAAACCACAAACTTCTCTTTCAACTCCTGAGCCGACGACTTAGAGCCCTAGCCCTAAACTCGCCGAGCAAAACATCGCCGAAGCGCAACAAGGGAGATCATCGGAGGAGAACCAAGCGGTCTGAGAAGGACCCCGAAGACAAGAAGAGCGTGAGGTAGGACTTCAATACCACCTTACGACATCATTGTGTTCATCTCTTTGCATCTGTTCTTCGATTCCTTTCGAAGAGAAGCCTTCTCGTGGGCAGATCACTCGATGATCAGTTTGATCTAAAGACAAGATCATCGCCACGGCCACCTTTGATCCGAACACCTCTGTCCATATAAGGCCATGCAAGAACACGTACAGATCAATCTAATAAAACTAATCATGAGACAGCATGCATATGCATCATTGCATCTAGTTTAAGGTTTGTGCATAAATATTGATTGTTGTGAATCCTGTATGCACGTGATCCTACCTAGCAGGACAAGCTCAGGGAGCTGTCTATGACGAACTGCAGCAACAAGGTTTTGAGAATCAAGAACAACCGGAACCGCAAGAACAAGGCAAGTGCTCCTTGACCATATTGATCCTATATTTTGGGAAAAACTGTTTGTTTTTGTGAAAAGGTGTGAGTACTGAGTCAAACATGATGGGAAACCCTTTTATAGGAGTTTAATAGTTTTGATTAAACCACCCTTGTCACCTGGGAAGTTTATGAGTCGGGTATTGTTTTTGCTTTATGCTTCGCTTAGTCCATGGGATTGGGAAGCGAGATAGATGTGTCTAGTTAACTGCACTCGTACTGATAATAAGTAGCTGATGAGGTTAATGAACATGGATCGGAGGGAGATCTAGGCAAGCCTGGGTTTGTGAATGAGGTAGCATGAGATGGTGGTTTTACTTGCCATAGATCTAAGGACCGGTTCATGCATGCACATGCCAGGATACAGTGCCACCACAAGGCCAAGTATGGGTGCGGCTTAGCTGAGTAATTAGGTAAGTTACTAGAGTGTTATGGACTGTGGAAGGCGCGGGGAATGGGAGTCGAGTGAGGACTGCCCTGGGAACTGCATGGCACAAGAGGGGTCCCGTGGGTGGGAGAATTGGAGATTCTAGCCTGCCGGTGAAACCTTAGTGAGTCCATACATCTAGTAACCCCTTTGTAAAGGCTATTTTGTGATCTCTTGACCATACACCGACGGTTGTGTACTTGTATAATGGAGGTTCTGCAGTCGCCGACGGGTGAAGAAATCACAAACTTGTGGGTAAAGAGGTGCAAACTCCGCAGAGTTATTAAAACTATCATGATAGCCGAGTATCGGTCACGAGCACCTGGCTAAACTGCCATGATTAGATGGGATGGTTATTGGGATGGTTATTAGGAAGGTTCTTGGTTATGGTTATTGGTTTGGAACTGTTGAGTCTGGATGATGAGATGTTTGCATGACTGTTGAGACATGACATGAGATTGGTCTCGGTGTGAGACAAGGTTATTTTACGAAGTGAGATGGTAGCGAATACGAGGAGGTATTCGTGAGTATGAATAAAGGATTGGTTAATGTTTGGATGGAACACAGGAAGTGATGGAGGTACGTTGGTAATTTAATTCATGCTGGGATTACATTCATCTAAAGTTAAGTTGCTGTTTTATCATGGATTTACAAGTTTGCTTTTCTGCAAATAAGCCTTTTTTATACCTACCTTGTTTATGAGCTGCATATCATGTGTTTTCCCGCACTTGCTGAGTACATCATTGTAATCAAACTTGCATTATTATTTCTTCATCAACAGCAAGAGAAGGCTACTATGAAGACCAAGTAGGGCATTATGGCGTGTGATCTGTTCTCAACCTTGCCTGTGGAAGGAGTAGAGATGGAGCCACTTCTGCTTAGTTATGCTTCCACATTAGTTTTTGCTTCCGCATTTAAATAAGGACTTCCGCTGCATAGAAATAAGACTTCCGCTGTAAGCATGAGTCCAAGACTCATGAGGTATTGTAATAAACTCTGTTATTCGTGGTAATATATAATCTGAATTCAGTTTGTGGAACGTATGTGTATGTGTGATGAACATCCTGGGCACACATATGCATTAGTTCTCGGTTCCGTGGTTTTTCCATAGAATTGAGGGCGTCACAGATTGGTATCAGAGCCACGGGTTGACAGTAGGTTACACGCCTAGATAGAAAGCCTTAGATAGATAATAGAACTACGGGTTACACCCCTAAATAGGAGTCACATCCGTCCTAGGGTGAATAACTTAGATTGGCCTTAAGAACCACCTTGACGTAGGAAACCATCCTTGAATAGGAGTTGTGTGGGCCCTTGTGATGATTCATGAATATGTGCTTAGTGTGAGTTGTGGGACGTCTCAAAAACGTTGTCCATATCTATACGTAAGAAGAAAGAGGTGTGAAATGCTTCGGCACTTGATCACATCCTCATAAGGGCTAATATATATAGGCCAACTCACCTTGATGCATATAGTTGAAAGGACCTACCTAACCTTCTAACCTTCCATTCTATTTTGTTCTCTCTCACAGATGGTGAGAGGAAACGCCAGCCGAAGGAACGTCCAGGAAGATGACCACGAGGAAGTTCCTGCTAACCCCGGAGCTGGCGAGAACAACCTAGAAAGGTTGATGGCCATGCAAAACCAGCTTATGCAAACCATGATCCAAACTTTGGGTCAGTTGCAGGCCAACCAAAACCCCGTTCTGGCACCACCACCACCACCACCGCCGGCTCATAACAGGTTGGGAGAGTTCATGAGGACTCGACCACCCACCTTTGCTCAAGCAAGCGATCCAATGGAGGCCGATGATTGGTTGAAATCCATGGAGAAGAAGCTCGCCATTGTTCAGTGCAACGACCGAGAGAAGGTTCTCTTTGCGTCGCACCAACTTATGGGAGCCGCTGCTGACTGGTGGGATGCCTTGAGCAACGCCCATGCCAACCCGGAGACAATCACTTGGACTGAGTTCAAGGAAAGTTTACGCTCCCACTACATCCCTGTTGGTGTAATGATGCTCAAAAGGCAAGAGTTTGAAGGTCTCCGCCAAGGACAGAAAAGTGTAAATGAATATCTCAAGAAGTTCATACAACTGTCCCGGTATGCCCCCGAAGATGTCAACTCAGATCAGAGGAAGCAGTACCTGTTCATGAGAGGGCTGAACAATGAGATCCAAGTTCAGCTCCTCAACAATGACTACGTAAGCTTCCAGAAGCTAGTTGATAAGGCTATTGTGGTGGAAAACAAGATCCGAGAGATCGAGCGAGAGTGCAAAAGGAAAATGCCATACCAGCCCCAAGGGAGCAACGTACGGCCTAGGTACATGCCCCCTGCACCGCAGAATGGATCGACCACTCCTACGTACCGCTCTGGTCAGCCACCACAGCAACGGTTCGTTGCACCGGCACCTCGTGTGCCCATGCCTCCTGCGCCCCGGCCTAACAATGGCGCTCCTGTTCAAAACCCCCACCCCAACGTACCTGCTGCCGTAGGCAACAGGGCATGCTTTGCATGCGGGGAAGTAGGCCACTTCGCTAACCAGTGCCCGAAGAGAGACCCTGGACAGCAAGGTAACGTGCCCAAGCAGAACCAGCGACCAAACGGAGGGGACAACCAAGGGAACCGTGGACCGCAGAACTATGCTCGTGGCCACGTTAACCATGTCACTGCTGAGGAAGCACAACAGGCTGAGGACGTCGCAATTGGTATGTTCCTTGCCAACTCCAACCCAGCCACCATTTTATTTGATTCTGGAGCATCACATTCCTTCATATCATCTGAATATATTGCCAAATATCATCTGCCTGTATCCCACTTAGAATGTGCCATGTTAGTTAATTCTCCCGGAGGAGAAATGAGGACTAATGTAGTATGCCTTAAAGTAAGCCTTAAAATAAGGGGGGTAGACTTCCTTGAAAACCTTATTGTTTTGGACTCCCACGGGATTGACATCATACTCGGAATGGATTGGTTAAGCAAGCACAATGGAGTAATCCAATGTGCTAAGAGAACCGTGCAGTTGACGAACGAACACGGTATCCGTGTCGAGTTTGAGTCAGCCCAGCAAGCAACCGAGCGGGCAGATTTGAACCATGTCGAAGGAACAACATTAGACAGCATTCCAGTGGTTCAGGAATTTTCGGACGTGTTCCCGGAAGAGCTCCCGGGAATGCCACCTGACCGGGACATCGAGTTTGCCATAGATTTGGTACCCAGAACTGCACCTATAGCTAAGAGACCATATAGGATGCCCGTCAACGAGTTAGTTGAACTCAAGAAGCAAATTCAAGAACAGTTGGAGAAGGGTTTTATCCGTCGAAGCTCGTCACCATGGGGAGCTCCGGTACTCTTCGTGGACAAGAAGGACGGAACCCAAAGAATGTGCGTGGACTACAGGTCTCTCAACGAGGTGACAATCAAGAATAAATACCCTCTGCCCCATATAGGGGACCTGTTCGATCAAATGAAAGGAGCCCAAGTATTCTCCAAGATTGATCTTTGGTTGGGATATTTCCAGCTGAAGATTAAGCCCTCCGATATACCTAAGACAGCCTTTCGGACACGGTATGGTTCATATGAATATACCGTTATGTCTTTTGGATTGACAAATGCACCCGCGTACTTCATGTACCTTATAAACAAGGTTTTTATGGAGTACTTGGACAAGTTCGTCGTGGTTTTCATCGACGACATTATGGTGTATTCAAAAAGTAAGGAGGAGCATGAAGAACATCTGAGATTGACCTTGCAGAAGTTGCGCGAGCATCAGTTGTATGCCAAGCTCAACAAGTGTCAATTTTGGCTAAAAGAAATATCTTTCCTAGGCCACATCATCTCCAAGGAAGGGGTATCGGTTGATCCTGGAAAGGTGAGAGATGTTCTGAAGTGGGACCAACCGAAGAGCGTGAGGGATATTCGAAGTTTCCTTGGAATGGCAGGATACTATCGGCGCTTCATTAAAGACTTCTCTAAGATAGCAAAACCTATGACGGAGTTGCTAATGAAGGGAAAAGTCTTTCAATGGACACAAGCCTGCCAAGAAAGTTTTGAGGAGCTCAAGAAAAGGCTAACCACAGCACCAGTTCTTGTATTGCCAGACGTAAGCAAGAGCATTGACATATATTGTGATGCATCCAGACAAGGGCTCGGATGTGTACTCATGAAGGAAGGACAAGTGGTAGCCTATGCCTCACGACAATTAAAGAAACATGAGCTTAACTATCCTATGCATGATTTGGAGTTAGCAGCAGTGGTGCATGCACTGAAGATTTGGAGACATTATATCCTTGGTCATCGATGTGAGATCTACACGGATCATAAAAGCCTCAAGTACATATTTACACAAACAGACTTGAATTTGAGGCAACGCTGATGGTTAGAACTCATCAAGGATTATGATATGGGAATTAACTATCACCCCGGGAAGGCCAATGTAGTCGCTGACGCATTGAGCAGAAAGGGAGCATGTCACCAACTCACGGTTCGGGAGCTACCACCCGAACTACGTAAGGAGTTCGAACGGTTACACCTCGGATTCTTGAATAACGTGGAGATAATAGAGATCCACTCCCCATTGGAGCAATAAATAAGAGAGGGCCAAGCAACGGATGAGGGGATCAAGGAGATCAAGGAAAGAATCCGACAAGGGATAGAGAAGGATTTCAAGGAGGATAAAAAGGGTATGCTTTGGCTAGGAAAAAGGATTTGTGTGCCAAACATAAGACACCTTCGCGATGTGATATTGAAGGAGGCACATGATTCACCTTATTCCATACATCCAGGGAGCACCAAAATGTACAAGAATTTGAAAACTTGCTATTGGTGGGATGGTATGAAGAGGGATATAGCCGAATACGTTGCCCTATGCGACACATGCCAACGGGTAAAAGCCGAACATCAAAAACCTGCTGGATTGTTGCAACCTTTGAGAATACCCGAATGGAAATGGGAGGACATCAGTATGGACTTCATCGTTGGATTACCACGTACTCAGTCAGGATATGACTCCATCTGGGTCATTGTGGACCGGTTGACGAAAACCGCCCATTTTCTTCCGGTAAAGACCAGTTACAACGTTGCACAATTGGCAGAGTTGTACATGGAGCAGATCGTGTGCCGTCACGGAGTTCCGAAGAGGATAGTATCAGATCGAGGTTCTCAGTTTACCTCTAGATTCTGGAGGAAGCTGCAGAAAGCCATGGGTACACGACTGGATTTTAGCTCCGCCTATCACCCACAAACAGATGGACAAACCGAAAGGACGAAGCAAATTTTGGAGGACATGTTGAGAGCTTGCGCCCTGAAACGTGGGCGTAGTTGGGATAGAAGTTTACCGTATGCCGAGTTCTCCTATAACAACAGCTATCAAGCTAGCTTGAAGATGTCGCCTTTCGAAGCCTTGTATGGTAGACGGTGTAGAACGCCACTGTTCTGGAACGAGACTGGAGAGAACCAGGTGTTTGGACCCGAAGTACTACAAGAGGCTGAAAAGCAAGTCCAAACGATACGGGAAAACTTAAAGGCTGCTCAGTCACGACAGAAAGGCTATGCGGACAATAGGCGTAGGAAGTTGACCTTTGAAGTAGGAGACTTCATATACCTTAAGGTATCGCCTACCCGAGGCCAACGACGTTTCAATGTCAAAGGCAAGCTAGCACCTCGCTACATCGGACCCTTTAAGATTTTGGACAAGCGAGGAGAAGTAGCCTATCAACTAAAGCTCCCAAACCACCTCTCCGACGTACATGATGTGTTTCATGTATCCCAGCTCAAGAAGTGCTTGAGAGTACCAGAGGAACAAGTGTCAATGGGAGAACTTGAACTTCAAGAGGACCTGACTTACGCAGAACACCCTGTCCGAATCTTGGACGTAAAGGAAAGGGTCACCCGAAACAAGGTGATTTGATGTGCAAGGTACAATGGAGCCATCACACTGAAGCTGAAGCCACATAGGAGCGTGAAGATGATATTAAGGCAGAATTCCCCCATCTATTTCCTACTAACGAATCTCGAGGGCGAGATTCAATTTAAGGGGGGTAGATTTGTGACACCCTCACCTCGGGTGACAGCATATGTTCATAATAAAAGGAAACATTTTAATGAAAAATAGGAACAGAGAGAATTATCAGAAGAATGGCCAATAAAGCCCTCAGAGAGCGTCGAAGGCAGCTTCCGCGGCCAGCAGGCCACGCGGCGTGTTCGGAGCTCATACCCGAGAAGTTGGGAGAGGTCCGCCGCTAAACTGTCTACGTGGCAGGCTCGGGGGTCACTCCGCAATTGAAAAGAGGTCCGACCCTGTGGGACACGTGTTGCCCACGGAGCTAGCCTCTGCAGAAGAAGCAAAGGCATTTCCGCAAGGCACGTGTCATCTTCGGAGCTAGTCCTCACAAAAATCAGAGGACCAGTCGCGCGGGATGCGTGTCGATCTCAGAACCCATCTCCGAGAAGTCCGGATCTATCGAACACGTGTCGCCACCGGAGCTTATCTCCGGGAGGTCCGTCGCAGCTAAACACGTGGCGACCTCGGGGCATGTCCCTGAGGGAAGGAGAGGGGGAAGACCGGCACCCACACGTGGCGTGCGCGGAGCTCACCTCCGAAGAAGAGGGAGGTCTCGCTCGTGACACGCGGCACAACCGGAGCTCGTCTCTGCAGACGAGGAGATACCAGGCCCCGGAGGACACGTGGAGCTTCCGGAGCTCATCATCACGGAGGCAACGAGTTCTGGAGCATGTTTTTACGCGTAAAGATACCGGTACGCAACAGAAACCGATCTAAATTCTACGATGTTACCAAAGATGAGACGTTAGGATCCAACAAAGATCTGAATAAGACTCTTATTCGGGATCCAATCAGATTAGGACTCTTCTCTTCCCGATTATAAATAGAACCCTAAACCTCTGGCCGAAACCACAAACTTCTCTTTCAACTCCTGAGCCGACGACTTAGAGCCCTAGCCCTAAACTCGCCGAGCAAAACATCGCCGAAGCGCAACAAGGGAGATCATCGGAGGAGAACCCAGTGGTCTGAGGAGGACCCCGAAGACAATCAAAACCGTACGTGGAGCTTCCGCCTCATACGGCTCCTCTAGGGATGGGAAGAGCGTGAGGTATTACTTCAATACCACCTTACAACATCATTGTGTTCATCTCTTTGCATCTGTTCTTCAATTCCTTTCGAACAGAAGCCTTCTCGTGGGCAGATCACTCGATGATCAGTTTGATCTAAAGACAAGATCATCGCCACGTCCACCTTTGATCCGAACACCTCTGTCCATATAAGGCCATGCAAGAACACGTACAGATCAATCTAATAAAACTAATCATGAGACAGCATGCATATGCATCATTGCATCTAGTTTAAGGTTTGTGCATAAATATTGATTGATGTGAATCCTGTATGCATGTGATCCTACCTAGCAGGACAAGCTCAGGGAGCTGTCTACGACGAACTGCAGCAACAAGGTTTTGAGAATCAAGAACAACCGGAACCGCAAGAACAAGGCAAGTGCTCCTTGACCATATTGATCCTATATTTTGAGAAAAACTGTTTGTTTTTGTGAAAAGGTGTGCGTACTGAGTCAAACATGATGGGAAACCCTTTTATAGGAGTTTACTAGTTTTGATTAAACCACCCTTGTCGCCTGTGAAGTTTATGAGTCGGGTATGGTTTTTGCTTTATGCTTCGCTGAGTCCATGGAATTGGGAAGCGAGATAGATGTGTCTAGTTAACTGCACTCGTACTAATAATAAGTAGCTGATGAGGTTAATGAACATGGATCGAAGGGAGATCTAGGCAAGCCTGGGTTTGTGAATGAGGTAGCATGAGATGGTGGTTTTACTTGCCGTAGATCTAAGGACCAGTTCATGCGTGCACGTGCCAGGATAACAGTGCCACCACAAGGCCAAGTATGGGTGCGGCTTAGCTGAGTAATTAGGTAAGTTGCTAGAGTGTTATGGACTGTGGAAGGCGCGGGGAATGGGAGTCGAGTGAGGACTGCCCTGGGAACTGCATGGCACAAGAGGGGGCCTGTGGGTGGGAGAATTGGAGATTCTAGCCTGCCGGTGAAACCTTAGTGAGTCCATACATCTAGTAACCCCTTTGTAAAGGCTATTTTGTGATCTCTTGACCATACACCGACGGTTGTGTACTGGTATAATGGAGGTTCTGCAGTCGCCGACGGGTGACGAAATCACAAACTTGTGGGTAAAGAGGTGCAAACTCTGCAGAGTTATTAAAACTATCATGATAGCCGAGCTTACGGTCATGAGCCCTGGCTAAACTGCCATGATTAGATGGGATGGTTATTGGGATGGTTATTAGGAAGGTTCTTGGTTATGGTTATTGGTTTGGAACTGTTGAGTCTGGATGATGAGATGTTTGTATGACTGTTGAGACATGACATGAGATTGGTCTCGGTGTGAGACAAGGTTATTTTACGAAGTGAGATGGTAGCGAATACGAGGAGGTATTTGTGAGTATGAATAAAGGATTGGTCAATGTTTGGATGGAACACGGGAAGTGATGGAGGTATGTTGGTAATTTAATTCATGCTGGGATTACATTCATCTAAAGTTAAGTTGCTGTATTATCATGGATTTACAAGTTTGCTTTTCTGCAAATAAGCCTTTTTTATACCTACCGTGTTTATGAGCTGCATATCATGTGTTTTCCCGCAGTTGCTGAGTACATCATTGTACTCAAACTTGCATTATTATTTCGTCATCAACAGCAAGAGAAGGCTACTATGAAGACCAAGTAGGGCATTATGGCGTGTGATCTGTTCTCAACCTTGCCTGTGCAGGGAGTAGAGATGGAGCCACTTCTGCTTAGTTATGCTTCCGCATTAGTTTTTGCTTCCGCATTTAAATAAGGACTTCCGCTGCATAGAAATAAGACTTCCGCTGTAAGCATGAGTCCAAGACTCATGAGGTATTGTAATAAACTCTGTTATTCGTGGTAATATATAATCTGAATTCAGTTTGTGGAACGTATGTGTATGTGTGATGAACATCCTGGGCACACATATGCATTAGTTCTCGGTTCCGTGGTTTTTCCACAGAATTGAGGGTGTCACAGTACTAGATTCCTAAATGCCTTTTGACTAACCCCAGTATTGAGTCATCGATGTATTGTACTTCTATGTAGGTTACACGCTTGAGGAAGGAGAACATTTGGATTGTGGATTCAGTATGCTCACGCCACATGACCGGTAACAAATAATGGTTCTTCTCCCTCTCTTTTGTGTCACGTGTAAAAAATGTTACTTTTGCCAATAATTCTTCAACTCCTATAATTGCTAAGGGTTCGGTTAGAGTAAATAATCACTACACTTTAAAAGATGTGTCACTTGTTAAAAATTTGAAATACAACTTGCTTTCTGTTTCCCAATTGCTAGATGAAAATTTGGAAATTATTTTCACTAAAAATTGTTGCAAGGTCGTAGATTCAAATAGTGAGCTCATTTTTAATATGTCTCAGTTTGGAATAGTTTTAAAGCTTATTTTGATATGTCATCCTCTAAGCATAGATGTCTAGTTGTTAATGATTCAAAAAACTTATATTTTTGGCATCGTGGACTTGGTCACGTAAGCTTTGGTCATCTCACACGTGTTAGTGCTCTTGATCGCATACGTGGGCTGCCTAAGCATAAAGGGGACAAAGAAATTGTGTGCTCTTCTTGTAGACATGCTAAGATGGTTGCAGGTTCACATGCTCCTCTCACAATGATCATGACAACTGAACCGGGTCAACTTTTGCACCTTGACGCTGTAGGACCTTCACGTGTTCAATCCTTCGGAGCTAAATGGTATTTTCTTGTGATTGTTGATGACTATTATAGATACTCTTGGGTATATTTTATGGCATCTAAGAATGAAACTTTTAGTCACTTTAGAACCTTATTTCTTAGATTATCAATTGTTCACCCAGGATCTTTAAAAGCAATTAAAAGTGATAACGGAACCAAATTTAAAAATCAATCGTTTGATCACTTTTGTGCTGAAAATGGAATAGATCATCAATTTTATTCACTATATGTACCACAACAAAATGGTGTTGTAGAGATAAAGAACAGAAACTTAGTTGAGATGGCTAGTACTATGCTTAATGAATATCAAACTCCTAGAAAATTTTGGGCTGATGCAATTGCAACTGCTTGTTATGTCTCAAATCGTGTTTTCTTGCGTGCTAAGCTAGGTAAAACACCATATGAACTTCGGTTTGGACGTAGGCCTCGTGTCACACACTTTCAGGTCTTTGGTTGCAAATGCTTTGTTAAGAAACATGGTAATCTTGATAAATTTGAACCTAGATCTGTTGATGGCATGTTTCTTGGTTACCCATCTCATACTAGAGGCTACCGTGTGCGTTTACATGACACTAACAAAATTGTGGAGACTTGTGAGATTCCTTTTGATGAAGCTAGCCTAGGTACTAGCTCTAATATTGCAGGACCAGACCCATATCCCCAGGGGAAGAGTATTTTCATCGAAGAAGATGAAGAAGTGATGCTGCTGCCCAAAAATTTTTCAGGCGCTAATGACATTGTTCCAGCTCCCGATTTTGATTCACAACCAGCACCGACAATCATCATTGCTGGTCCAGATCATCCTCAAGTCACAAGTTCTTTAATTTGTGATGAACATGAATAAGAAGGAGCTTGTAAATTGTCTACTCCCCTCCGGTCCTCAAAAGTCATCCTCCACAACAAATGATTGGAAGCTTGCATGAACGAGTCACACGGTCCAGGTTTTGTGATCCAAACTCTCACGCTCATTCTGCATTTGTTGCTTCTTTTGAGCCCAAAGATATATCACATGCACTCACTAATGAATCTTGGATTATTTCCATGCAAGAAGAGTTAGAAAATTTTGAAAGAAATAATGTTTGAAAACTTGTACCTCCACCTCAAGGTCACACTCTAATCAGAACTAAATGGGTGTTTAAAAATAAACAAAGTGAGGATGGGGTTGTGGTTAGGAATAAGGCTAGGTTGGTTGCTCAAGGTTTCACACAAGTTGGAGGACTAGATTTTGATGAAACTTTTGCTCCTGTTGCTAGATTAGGAGCCATAAGAATTTTGTTAGCATTTGCTGCATATAAAGGTTTTAAGTTATATCAAATGGATGTTATAAGTACTTTTCTTAATGGCTACATAGATGAGGAGGTTTATGTCAAGCATCCACTAGGTTTTGAAAATCAAAATTTTCCAAATCATGTATACAAACTGTCCAAAGACTTGTATGGTGTTAAACAAGCCCCTAGAGCATGGTATGATAGGTTAAAAACATTATTATTTGAAAACCACGGGCAAGGTTGATAAAACTCTTTTTGTGCTTAAGCATGGCAGTGACTCATTTATTCGTTCAAGTGTATGTGGATGATATTATCTTTGGTTGTGCTTCTCATGATCTTGTGTCCAAGTTTTCAGCTATGATGAGTTCAGCATTTGAGATGAGTATGATGGGACAACTCACATACATTTTGGGTCTGCAAATCAAGCAAACCAAAAAGAGTACTTTTGTGCATCAAACAAAGTATACAAGAGACCTTCTTAAGCGCTTGAAAATGGACAAAAGCAAGTCTCTTCGGACACCAATGGGTACAGCAACGACACTTGAACTTGATGAAGATGGTGAACCCGTGGATCAAAAATAATATAGAAGTATGGTTGGATCACTTTTGTACCTCACGGCATCAATTCTGGATGTACAATTCAGCGTATGTCTTTGTGCACGATTTCAAGCTTCCCCACGTGCTTCACATCGTCAAGCCGGCAAAAGAATTCTCAGGTACTTACATGGAACTCAAGAATTTGGGTTTTTTCTTCCTTCTTCTCAACCGTTACTTTGAAAGCTTTCTCGGATGCTGATTTTGGGGGTTGTAGAATTGATAGGAAAAGTACTTCGGGTGCTTGTCATTTTCTTGGTAATTCACTTGTTGCTTGTCCTCTAGAAAACAAAATTCAGTTGCACAATCCACAGCCGAATCTGAATATGTAGCTGCTGCTAGCTCTTGCTCACAAATTCTTTGGATTGTTCAAACACTTAAGGAATATAGGGTTGATCTAGATAGTGTTCCACTATTTTGTGATTACACAAGTGCCATTTGCATTGCTAAAAACCCTGTGCAACATTCAAGAACAAAGCACATTGACTTTAGGTATCACTTTTTCCGTGATAATGTTGAAAAAGGAAACATTTTGCTTCACCATGCAGATATCGAACAACAATTGGCTGACATTCTTACAAAACCTTTGGATTTCACTCGTATTTGTTTCATTCATAGTGAAATAGGGGTTATGCATCCTCATGGCTTAAATTGAGGGGGAGTTTTGAAACTTGGGAAGTCTATGTGTGAATCTGAATTTAAAATAATATGGTCATAGCATTTCATACATATATGACTTTGTGATTCCTTTTATATGCTGAAAGTTCTTACTACATTACTTATGTTATACATTTTGTAGTTTTTGCCATGACTAGTAATTGGAATAATTATTTACACTAAATCTGGTCATGATCGAACTTTCTTGCTGTTTTAAACTTGTTTCATGCTCACAAGTGCTTTTAACAATGAAAAAATAATCAATCAACTATTCACATGTTTAGCATGTATGTTCAAATGAAAATTGAGAAAAAGATCAAGAGAATATGCATGCATCGCACTTCTTCTTTTGAGATGGCTTATCATTGCAATTAGATATGAACTTGAAAGAAGTTGTGTATGACTAAAACCATGTCCTTAAGCTTCTAATTGTCAAATGACATAGGCTTGGCTTGGTTGGTTAGAATAAGGCTGATGCGGCATATAATCTCTTGCAAATGTCATATGATCTGAATTTGTGCTTTGAAAAATAATTAAAATGCAGCAACAAGTGTCATGCTTTCAGGTCTTGACATAGTTAGGTTTGTGAGATCATGACTTGCTTAAATTGAAAATTACACTTGATTTCTAGCATGGCTTACACTACTTTATGTATCTCATTGATGTGATAGTACAAGTTACTTGATAGTATGGCTTGGATGAGCTATGTTTTATATGTATATGTTATGAATATGCTCATAACAATTAAAATTTCTCTTTTGAACTTGCTGAATACATTGTCAAAGGGGGAGAAATTAATCACACATTGCACGATTCACAAGTGTTTTGGCACGATTCTTCTCAGGGGGAGAATTTTTGTTTTTCTTCTCATTTTGTTTCTGATTTACAAAGGGGGGAAATATGTATAGGGGGAGAAATTTTTGTTTCGAAATTTCCTTCTCATTTGATTGTTTTCAAAACTTTTCAAGTGAATAAGCCAATGTTCGGATTTTAAGTGGTGTTGCCATTGCATTCATCAAGGGGGAGATTGTGAGACCTATTTGTGCTGAATACATTGGCTATGACGATAGAAGTTTTGAATTCTGCCAAAACACTCTTTTTGTCAAGGTCCGGCGCTAGGTTCGAGATCCGAAAAGATCCGATGTAAGGTCCGACTTGCTATGGCTAAGTCTGACATGTGTTTGGTTAGCTCCGACGGTAGGTGCGACAAGCTTTGGTAAGTTCCGGTGCTAGGTTCTGCTAGCTTTGGTAAGCTCCGGCTCAAGGTTTGGTTAGCTTTGGCTAGCTCCGGAGCTAAATCGCAATGGTTCTGTTTTTACCATGCAAATGTTTCGATCTTGCTTTAATCTATGGAAATTTTGATTAGTATTATTTTACTGAGTTTTTGAAGTGTTATGGCTGTTTACGGTGGTTAACATTTTTCTATGGTTTGCAACATGCTTATGTGAGGTGTTCACGTAAGGTGTTGTGGTTTTCGGAACTAACGGGAGTCAAGTCACGGACTTGTGCTCGAAAGTATTGGTTGTTTATTCATGTGCAGGTGTTGCTTGAGTTCAAGATATGGCTGATGACGGGATCCACTGAACTAGTCTTAGGGAGAAGATGAGGTTCAACAACCAAGTTCGGGAGGAATTGTGGTTGAGTTGATCGGGAGGTCGCGCAGCATGTTTGGATCAAGAACAATGCATATGAAGGTATCATGGACGTCGTTGGAAGGTGTTTGCACGTGGGCAAGGAGTGCATGGACGTCGAAACATGGTTCCAAGGCACGATGAAGAGATGTGGACGTAAAGAATTGGATGGAAAGGTCCAACCGGCTGGATTATGGACTCAGCCTGCGGCTAAGTCGGTTATGGCTTATTTACGGAAAGTTTCGAGTTGGTTAGAATAGGATTTCGTCACTAAAAGAAACAGTACAATTTTCGTGTGCCATATGTATTTTCGTGAGCCCTCATGAAAATAGATGTAATTTTGTGAGCCTATGAGGGGCGCTCGAAAATAAAACATATTTTCCTGGGCCAGAAACAGGGCTCACAAAAATAAGAGCTATTTTCGTGGGCTAGAAACAGGGCTCACAAAAAATAATTCATCGGTTTCAGTACCAGCCCACGAAACTAACCGTATTTTCGTAGGTCTGCTTATCAGCTCACGAAAATATGTCTCTTATACTCCCCACCCGAGTTAGGTTTTCTTTTTTCTCGCCCCGTATGCCTCCCCTACCAGAGCGTCTCGACAATCCCGACCCCACCGCGCCGCCTTCTCCCAGATCGAGCATCGCCGCCGCCCGCCTCGGGCCCGCGCCACCCACACCCGCGAGGAGGGGGCGGTTCCGGGCGCCCAGCGAGGGGATGGACATGGACCTCGCCAGCGAGGAGGGGGCGGTTCCGGGCGCCTTGCTAGGGATGCGGCGATCCGAGATCCCCGCGCGGGACTTCCGCCTGCTCGACCGGCTCTTCGTCTACCCCTCCACCATCCTGGGCCACGAGCGCGCCATCGTCGTCAACCTCGAGCAGATCCGGTGCGTGATCACCGCCGACGAGGTGCTCCTCCTCAACTACCTCGACAGCTACGTCATCCAGTACGCCACCGAGCTGCAGCGCTGCCTGCTGCAGCGCGCCAAGGGCGACGAGCTCCCCTTCGAGTTCCGCGCGCTCGAGCTCGCGCTCGAGGCAGCATGCTCCTTCCTCGACGGCCAGGTCACCATCCGAACTCCTTTTGTTTACACTGGTTATTGATTGAAAATAGTTCTAGTCTGCTGGGAACAACAGAGCTTTGCTTGAGCTTTAAGGGCATCGTTTAGCTGTGTTTGGATTTATTTCTGATACCACTGCTAGTCCCCAATTTTTTGTAGGATGAGTAGAATGATTGAATTATCATGCAAGGTTTCTGAGCATCAAGTCTAACTTTTACATTTTGAACTTGAAAGCTAGAATTAAAATGATCAAAATGAAATCCTATAAAATGTACAAAATATCTATATAAGGAACTGGATACGATTTATTTCAATGCCTCATTACATGATAATCCATTTTGTTGGATTGTGGTATTCTGTGATCACAGATGTATTTGTTTTGACTGTTTAAAAGATAGATGTTGCTTCAAGATTAACTGCAGCTAAATTTATGGCTTTTCATAAAAATACATACACAGTACTGACAAGATGATACCCGTGCTGGGCTTTGACACACTTACCTTCCTCGGCGTCACCGTCCTCGTCATCCCTGCCTTCCACATCATCAAGGCCAGCCCAGTGCAGTACCGCCTCCACAAAAATTTTGCAGTTCCTCTTTAATTCAAGACCTGATCTGGTAAGACATATGTCTTTTCTAAAATGAAAATTATTACAGTGTTCCGTACATGTGTTCCATTCTTAGTGTCAACTCGAGTTCTCTCTCTATATATGGTGTATGATCTGATTTTCATGTGCAGGTGAACATAAAGAGTGGTGATGAAGCAATAGTGATTGCAGCTGCCCTTTCACTATCTTCATCTGCTTTTGTTCTTCAGGTGTGCTTTCTGTTCACAAACTACTCAAAAGTTTCAGAACGATCAATAATGTAACAATGCTACATTGCAACCACTCATGACATGCTCTCAAACCAACAATAACTGCACAAATAGAACCGTTTCTAGTTACGCGTATTATTGAAGAAACTTGTGGTAGCTAAACTATCTTTACCAGATCATTGCAAGGGAACAAGTTATCTGAGTTTCAACGAGTTATGCGACACAATACCATCTATGCTGGGCAATTTAACATACACTGAGAAATTGTCAGTTTGTTGTTTTTTACGTATATGTTTAGTTATCGATTGACCTATGATGCTCCTACAGTCTTACTTGCACATTTACACTGACAGAAATTTAAGCGTTCATAAAACCATCAAAAGTAAGGATAATTTACAGTATATTCTATCTTGTATTTAGGAAGGTTCCTACTTCATGCCTTCCTCACCAGAGGGGAGGGGCATATGTTTTTAGTACTTGGAGTTTATTTTTTTTCAAAAGGCATGAGTATTTTCGTGGGCCAAATTCTGGCCCATGAAAATAATACTCAATATTTTCGTGGGCCAGAATCTGGCCCACAAAAATACTTGTTTTTGTGAGCCAGAACGGGCCGACGAAAATAACTTTATTTTCGTGGGTCACCAACGAAAATAATTTTATTTTTGACGGTTTATTTTTGTGGGCTTTTGGCCCACGAAAATAAGTGCTAAACCCACAAAAATAATTATTTTTGTGGGTTTTTTATATATATTCGTGGGTTTTTGGCCGATGAAAATAAATCGTATTCTTGTAGTGCCTGTTAGGAATGAAGTAGAGTTGTTTTAGGAATGTTTGGGACGTTCCTAATGTGTTTGGAAGTCTTAAGATTGCTTCTATCTGCGTATAAAATAGTCTTGAGCAGTATTGGAAAGTTACAGTTTGAATCCAAGTAGGAGTCCTAGTTTCAATTGGGTTGGCCTTAGGGCTGGTTATATAAGCAAGGGAGGCCAAGGCTCGTGATGTGCACTACTTTGGGCTGTTCCTCTTATATTTTGATCAATAAAATTCGTAATTTAGAGGAGATTTTGTGCCTTGTTCGTCCGACTTATTTTTGTCAAGTCTTTCTCGTCGAGTTTCTGGACAGCACGACAGTGCTTTAGTGTTTTGATCATAACTCGAGTTTTACAGATCCAATTGACGTGATTCTTTTTGGGTCGTCTTCACAACTTGATTCTATATCATCAACGAAAATTTCATGGTCATTATATTTGTAGTTTCTGATCTACACGAGTTTCTTTGCAGTGTTGCAGATCTGGTTTTTACTCGAGTAGAACAGATTCACCCTTGTTTGATCTTTCAATCATAACATGAGTTTTTTTTATGGATTTTTGTGATTCTTGTTGTCGTGTATTCGTGACTTTATTCTCTATAATATATACCACTTTTGTCACGGTTGAACATGTTTAGATCAGTCGCATAGACGGTTTCTTTAACAGATCGATTTTCTGCCGAGGGTTTTTTTGTTGCTTCCGCTAAAAAGTTTAAATCTACCATTCACCCCCCTCTGGTAGCATTCACGTGCTCTTTGATTCTATAACTAGTTTATCTCACGTTTCATATCCACTAAGAACTCGAGAAGATGTCCAGCCTGCGGACTCTTCTCGCTAGCAACACAAAGTCTTACGGCAGCGGCCGGGTCCTACATATGTTAAACGACTCGGAAGTCTCCGAGTCTCACTCGACAACCACCTCATAAGTACCGATGTTAACCTGCAAGACCACTCATATAGCAAGCGTGAGCACATAGGCTCAGCAAGACAGACCCGTCTTACCTAAGAATGTAACCCTACATGCTAGAATTGCAGAGTATAATAGGAAATTACTTTGCATAAGACTCGCCTAATTAGTTGACTATTACTTTCAAGTTTTAGCAGCAAGTTGTGTGGAAAACCTCGTGGTAAGACGCATAAGAAGTACGCAATCAAACAAGAAATGCATTCCTCTTATGTGCTTTGCCTAAGGATGAAAGGAACTTTAATTTGCTCTAAACTAAATCATTTCATTAGCAATCAACGTAAAGCTTTCAACCAGCAACTTTTATCATGACACTAACCTATTCTATCTACGTCACAGTACAGTGAACAAGTGGTACTCACTGATGGCGAGGGACGGCGATTATAATCGATTTACACCTGCAGGGTTACCCGAATAACCCGTCACGTACGCCCGTACTCGATGTTGCCTACAGAAACCACCACGAACATCGTACGCAACCACCTTTCATCCGTCAGCCAAGGGTTGAACCAGACCTATCGTTCCGAGCAGGAGGTCTCTGTGCGGAGCATCTGAAGTGCCTGCAAACCGATTTACACCTCGCTGCTCTCAACCTACTCTCTGGACGACAAGCAATGCCTCATAAGATCGCTACCTGAATTTCATCAGTTACCCGGTTCCCATATATCCGGTAGGTCTTCAGTACTGTTCTAGCTTATTCAACAGGCCCACACACGGCTCGATACTCAATCAATACAAGTGGAGCTATGGCACCCAGGCCCCAAAGTCCTGCTGCCCTTACTCTACGTTCGGTCTCATTTTTCTTGCCATGTGATTTATTTGCTATCTCTAACCGAGTTGTGTGCCTCTAGCCTATTCTCACGAGTAGTTCCAACTACTCGACTTGTACCGAATCCTACACCAATTTAGCATTGCAGTGGCTACTGGAGGTTTAAAACCTAAGCCCAAAACCCTGGTTCTCTTGGCTATGCATTTGGGTTTTCAAATAAGACTCTAATGCACACTTGAAAGAAATACTGAAAGTGAGTTATAAAACAATACTTTATGAAATGGCTAATGCAAACCGGAGCTTGCCTATTTTGCAGGGAAATAGTATTTAATAGCAGTTAGTGATCTTCTTTCCCTTGACCCTTCTGAATTTGGTCAACTGATCCACACGTCAAGGGATTGCTCCATCGATGTCCTTTGTCGTGAGCACTATCGACATGGATATGCATAAGTTTCTATAATGCAATGTAAGGAATTAAAGACTTGAAATTCTTAAGAACAAAGGTTGTGTGGAGGTGCTAGGATGATGTTGTTGCCTCTGTTGTGCAATTATTTCAAAGAAACTAAATCTGCCTTAGAGGTTTAATTACATCCCTAGCTAAGATCCTAATGAACATATAAGTTGAGCTGCAATGATTTGGACATAACTAAAGATCCTTATCTCCAATGACTTCGAAATTTTTACATGAAGTCATACAAAACACAGGGACATAGCTTGCCAAATTGCATCTAAAGTGGAAGGAAACTGTGTTTCCTACAATTCCCACACTACTCTTATGTATTTCCCCCACATACATAAGCATGGAAAACCAATACAGGGAGTTATAAGGCTCAACTTAAGCTGAAACTTTACATGTAAGTTCCTGGTCACAAGAAATTACTTTGGTCCAAAATTCAGGCCTTTTACTTGAGTAGTTCCTTCATAATAACTCCTTAAGCATTTCTACTAAAAAGAATTAATTCTGAAGTTCTGTGCATGTTCATGCCCAATAATGTGAACTAAAATTTCAAGTATGATTCATAGAGCATGCCTGAATTTTTGTATGATTTTTGGAGCTATGAATTGCCTATAATGGATTTTACAAGGATTGGGAAAAACCTGAAAATGGTTCTGTCCTTTTTCCTATTTTTCAGAGACATAAAAGATTGATACCACATTTGGCCAAGCAAATGAGATTTAATGCCTCTAAACTTTTTACTGGAGTTCAATCATATTTATAGGAAGGCTCTTCCCAAAATTGGGAATTTTCCAATAAACAGAAATTCTGTAATAAATCCTACAATATTTTCTTTAAATGAATTAATGAGCAAAATCCAGGGATTGTCATAAATATTGGGATGCACCCCTAGAAGTACTAGCTGAGGGGAATTAATTAT